>JALAZF010000479.1:2170000-4687962 GCA_022829125.1 Lathyrus tuberosus | reverse complement strand
TCAACCTCCTCATCTTGTAATCCAGGTGGGTTCTAGTTAGATGCTTTATAGTAGAGTTTTATTGAGTTTAGAGTTAGTTTTGACATTGTTAGAAAATGAGAAATTTTGCACTAAAATCATGTTTTAACGTTCCTTATGATTGATAGTTGTTAGATATGTGTTATTGTGTATCCAATTGGTATTTTTCTGGTGTTTAGAAGTGAATTGGAAGGGAAAATGGAGCATTTTCGCAAACCCATTATGCAGGAAATTTCCTGGTTTTCACGCTGCCCATACGCGTATCACCCAAGGAAATACGCGTATTGGTTAAGGCAATACGCATATGGCCATGCAGAAATGTGGGCAATACGCGTATGAGGTTCCATTTTCTCGGCCATCTGCACATTTGCGTATTGGTACGCGTACGGTTTTGGGCAATACGCGTATGAAGTAAGGCAATACGCGTATTGGGGTTTCAAAAGGAATTTTTGAGAAAAATCAGTCTCTGTCCATACGCGTATGGCTTTGGGCAATACGCGTATAGCTGGGCGAGCCAGCTGGGCAATACGCGTATGGCACAAGGCAATACGCGTACGGCCAGGAGGGTGCAGAATTGTGTTTTTTCGCGATACCATTTCTCGTTACGTCCATAACTTTTGACTCGGTTATCCGTTTTTAATATTCTTGACACCATTGGAAAGCTAACAAAATGTACTTTCTTATTAAAATGGTTTTAAGATTGTTGGCCGATTTAATTATGTCCGGATTTTTGGAATAGTGCTGTTGCCGACTTTTATCGTTTAATGGTGTGTAATTGTTGTTGAATATGTATGCATGTTAAAATATGAAATAGGTAGAGTGAGGAGCATTACCATTAACAATGTCGGAAAGTGTGAATTGTCATAGTGACAACGCTCGCGCATGAAAGGCCGAGGCGTATGTCTAATAATCATAACCAGTTTATCTTACGGTGTAGTTTCATGAGACTCGAGCACCTCCTCTGAAACGTATGCACAATTACTTGGCAGGTTTGATTCCCGCGTATAGTACGAATGGAGCCTACGGGTAAAGAGACTTGTAACGGTGTACGGGCCGTGTGAAGTGACAGATCACGGTGTACGGGCCGATGATCCCGAATCCATTTCGTATGCCAAGTAACTACAAGGATCCATGACTCGGGTCGTCTTCTAGACGTAGAAGAGGACGGGAAAAGAGGATGCCTTGGTACGATTATTGATTAGTGAGATTCTTGAGTTAACAGGCTCAGGACGTACTTTGGTACTAGTGTGAGTTAACGGGCTCACGAGTGTGAATGCATATTTAGCGTGTGTGTACTCAAAGTCACTTCCCTTCCCTTTTGACTTGAGTTAGGTTTATTAGAACCTTGTAGAGCCGAGAGGACTTTAAGATAGGGAACTCACTGAGATTTGATGTATCTCACCCCACTGTTGTTGTTTACATCACAGGTACTGCAGGTTCCGCGAAGGGTAAGGATAAGGTTGTGTGATTATCCTTACTTATCTGATGGCTTTGCTTCCGTTGTGGAGTTTTTGAGATCATTAGTGATCTAGTTCTTAGTATTTGTCTTTGGAACATCTTGTAGATATACTATGCCGTAGTTTTTGTATTAGGTTTTCTTTTGGGCATGTATATGTATAATGTGTTTACTAGGAACTTATTGTATATTTCAGTACCAAAAGTGGAAATCATGTATAATATATGCTTTGATGTATGTATATATATATGGGCTTTATAGTTGGTATCAGAGCAGGTCGTATCCTCGACCTAGCCATGAAATAGAATAAGTTTTCTTTCCGTTTCATATGCGGTGTGTCGCCATTGGTCTTGTGTGTTATATTTATGGTATTGAGTCTGATCAACTTAATCCTATCTGTATGAAATTCAGGAACATGGCTGACAGGCGCAGAAACAACCGTGGTAGCCCGAGAACCACTCCAGCAGGGACTAATCCGCCAGGTGACGAGGGAAATGCTCCTTTATACCAATTTATGCAACAGATGCAGCAACAGCAGAATCAATTTATGCAACAAATGGTACAACAAATGGCTGGTGGCGTGCATCCTCTAGTGGTGGTTCCTGAAGCTGCAGGTGGAACCTTTAGGGATTTCATTCGTATGAATCCTCCGGAATTCCAGGGAGGGTTAGATCCAGTAAAGGCTCATGAATGGATATCAGGTATGGAACGGATTTTCCTAATAGTTCAGTGCAGTGAGGAAAATAAGGTGGTCTTCGCTTCTCACTTGTTGAAGGGTCCTACCATGAGGTGGTGGGAAAGCGCTTCAGCCTTAATGACAATTCAAGAGGTACCAAAGGTATGGGAGCAGTTTAAGGTATTTTTTATGGAGAAATATTTTCCAAGTTCCTTGAGGTCTCAGAAGGAATTCGAGTTTCAAAAATTGAGACAAGGCAACTTGACTGTGGCTTCTTATGCTGAAAAGTTCGAGGTTATGGCTGCTTATTCTAGACAAGCCATGTATGCTCCTGATGAGAGGTGGAAGATTGATCAATTTCTGTTCGGTTTAAGGGCTGAAATTTCACATAGTGTGTCTCAGAGAGAATTCACTAGCTATGCCGAATTGTTAAGACAGTGTTATGTGGTGGAGCATAGTTTAAAGAGGGTACAAATGGAAGGAGATTTGAGTAGGATGAATCAAAGTGATCGAGGGAGATCGATCAACAAGTTAGACCAAGGCAGCAATCATTCAAAGGGAAGCAAGTTCAGAGTTCTAGGACTAGTGTGCCTCCGGTATGCCGTACTTGTGGAAGGAATCATTATGGTAGGTGCAGTTTGGAGGGAGTGAGGTGTTATCAGTGTAATAAGAAGGGCCATATATCGAGGGATTGTCCATAGGGTAGGAATCAGACACAAGGGAAGAATACCGGCCGAGTGTATACCTTGGATGCGAGGAAAGCAAAGAATGACAACTCCTTGATTGTGGGTACGTGTTTCGTAAATGGACATCCTTGTTTTGTTTTATTTGATTGTGGGGCAACGCATTCTTTTGTGTCCACACGTTGTGTGAAGCGACTTGGGTTGCAAGCTGTTCCTTTGTTTCCTCCTATGGTGGTTACTACTGCCATGGATGAGATTGTTGAGACACCGTTGATGTGTGAAAATTGTGTTTTATCGGTGAATGAAAGAGTTTTCCAGATTGATCTTATTTGTTTGCCGCTTAAGAAAGTGGATGTTGTTCTGGGAATGGATTGGCTTTCTGCTAATTCGGTGTTTATTGGGTGTGAGGAAAAACTAATCATTATCCCATCTACCGAGGCCACGTCGAAGGATGTGTTAACTACTATTTTAGAAGGTACGGTTGGAATGATTAATTTCTTGTTTGAGGAGGAAAAGTCTATTCTTTTGATTCTTACTAAGGAGGAGGGTAGTAACATCCAAGTTTTAAGTATTCCTGTAGTTTGTGACTTTCCTGAAGTTTTCCCCGAGGATATCACTTCTCTTCCTCCGGAGCGGGAAGTGGAATTCTCTATTGACCTGATACCGGGAACGACTCCAATATCCGTTTCTCTGTATCGGATGGCACCACTTAAATTAAGAGAATTAAAGGATCAATTGGAAGAATTGTTGGCTAAGCATTTTGTTCGACCAAGTGTTTCACCCTGGGGAGCTCCAGTGTTATTGGTAAAGAAAAAGGATGGTGGAATGCGATTGTGTATTGATTACCGTCAATTGAATAAGGTCACCATCAAGAATAAATAACCATTACCAAGGATAGACGACCTATTAGATCAATTGAAAGGAGCCTGTGTGTTCTTGAAGATTGATTTACGGTCGGGTTATCATCAGATTCAGGTGAAGAGTTCAGATGTACCAAAGACTGCGTTTAGAACCCGTTATGGTCATTATGAATTTTTGGTGATGCCTTTCGGTGTGACAAATGCTCCGGCAGTTTTCATGGATTATATGAATCGGATATTTCAACCTTACTTGGACCAATTTGTGGTGATTTTCATTGACGACATTCTTATTTATTCTCGTGATCCTCAAGAGCACGGGGAACACCTAAGAATTATTTTATCCATCTTACAAGAGAAATAACTTTTTGCTAAGTTAAGTGAGTGTGAGTTTTGGATGTTTGAGGTTAATTTTCTTGGTCATGTCATATCCCAGGGAGGTGTAGCGGTCGATCCATCAAAATTTGAAGCAGTGATTAATTGGGAGAGACCGAAGAATGCTTCTGAAGTTAGAAGTTTCTTGGGATTGGCAGGATACTACAGAAGGTTTATCAAGGGTTTTACGCAACTGGCTTTACCATTAACAAGACTTACTCGGAAGGATTATTCGTATGAGTGGGATTCGGCTTGTGAAAGAAGTTTTAGGAGTTTGAAGGAGAGATTGACTACCGCTCCTATTTTGGTTATTCCTAATTCTAGCAAGTCGTATGAGGTATATTGTGATGCATCGTAAAAGGGATTAGGCGGGGTGTTAATGCAAGATGGGCATGTAGTGGCTTATGCTTCACTACAGTTGAAAGTCCATGAAGACAATTACCCAACGCATGATTTAGAATTAGCGGCAATTGTATTTACTTTGAAAGTGTGGCGTCACTATTTGTATGGTGTACGTTTTGAGATGTTTAGCGACCACAAGAGCTTATAGTACTTATTTGATTAGAAAGAGTTGAACATGCGTCAGAGGAGATGAATGGAATATTTGAAGGATTATGACTTGGAGTTAAAATACCATCCGGGTAAAGCAAATAAGGTGGCGGATGCATTGAGTATGAAGGTGTTGCATAATGCCAAGTTGATGATGTTAGAGTATACCTTAATGGAAAAGTTTAGAGATCTAAATCTTCAATTTAACTGGACTCCAAATGGTGTAGTCATGGGGAATTTGAATGTCTCTTTTACTCTTAGGGAAGAAATCCAGCAAGAGCAAAGGTTAGACGAGAAGTTAAAGGAAATGTTATTGCAACTGGGTTTCGTGCGAGCTACCGACGGAACTATTTTGTTTAACCAAAGGATTTGTGTTCCGGATAACGCGGAGTTAAAACGAAGGATTTTGGAAGAAGCGCATAAGGGTGCTTTTACTATACATCAGGGGTCTTCAAAGATGTATCAAGATTTAAAGAGGGACTATTGGTGGCCCAGGATGAAAAAAGATATTGCGGTGTATGTGTCAGAATATGCGGTGTGCCAACAAGTGAAGATTGAGCACTAAAGGACGGGTGGCTTATTACAACCTTTAGAAATTCTGACGTGGAAATGGGATAGTATTTCGATGGACTTCGCAGTGGGATTACCCCGTGCGCAGGGTGATTATGATTCGATTTGGGTAATTGTGGATCGGTTAACAAAATCAGCGCATTTCTTAGTTGTGAAGACTACCTACAAGGAGAGTCATCTCGCAAGGTTGTTCATTTCAGAAATAGTGAGATTGCATGGTATTCCTACTAGCATCGTTTCGGATAGAGATCCAAAATTTACTTCCAGATTTTGGAGAGCTTTTCAACAAGCCATGGGAACAAGGTTATGTTTGAGTACGTCGAATTATCCGCAAACGGACGGTCAGACGGAACGGATAATACAAACTATGGAGGACATGTTGAGAGCTTGTGTACTTGAAAGTGGAGGAAATTGGATAGAACTTTTACCGTTGATCGAATTCTCTTATAATAACAGTTATCATGCAAGTATTGGTATGGCACCTTATGAGGCGTATATGGTAGGAAGTGTAGAACGCCATTGTGTTGGGCGGAGGTTGGCGACGATAGAATTTTGGGACCCGAGATTATTCACGAGACCACGGAAAAGATTAGAATGATTCGTGGAAAAGTTAAACAAGCCCAAGATCGCCAGAAAAGCTATGCGGACAACCGTAGGAGACCGTTAGAGTTTGATGAGGGTGATCATGTATTTTTGAAGGTTACTCCGAGATTGAGATTGAAAGGACTATTTAAATCGCGGAAGTTAAGTCTAAGATACGTGGGACCGAATCAAATCTTAGAAAGAATTGGACAAGTAGCTAACAGATTAGCCTTACCGCCTTCTCTGTCAGAGATGCACGACGTTTTCCATGTGTCTCAGTTTTGGAAATTTGTCCCAGATCCTCTTCAGCCAATTTTACCAGATACAATTGAGATAGAAGCTGATTTGACGTTTGAACCTCAACCGAGTCATATCACCGGAAGAGAAACTAAAGTGTTAAGGAATAAAGAGATTCCTCTTGTTAGGGTCCAATGGGATGAGACGCATCCGGGCGATGCAACTTGGGAATTGGAATCAGAAATGCGGGAGGTCTACCTTCATCTGTTCAGGTAATCTTTTAAATTCGTGGGCGAATTTCTATTTAAGGGGGGAGGATGTAATACCCCATAATTTTGTGAACATTTTGGATAATATTATTATGATCAACTGGGTTCCGGTGTACTATGAGCATTTATTGGATAAAGTAATCAGAGTAAACTGACGAACTCGGAATTGATTAGACTAATATTATTTAACTTGGAGTTTTATTAATTGGTTCAATCGAGATAATTTAGATAATTAGTAGTATTACCAATTAATGTTTTCCTACGTCTATTTTCTTTTCCTTTCCTTATTTGAAAAAGTTAGAAACTTGAAGAAAGAAAAGTGAGAGAAGGAAAAAGGAAGGAAAAGGAAGGGAGAAGAAGAGGAAAAATTTCTCAAGAGCTCTTGGACTTGAATCATCAACCAATCTTCATCTTTTCATCTCAGCTTCAACCTCCTCATCTTGTAATCCAGGTGGGTTCTAGTTAGATGCTTTAGAGTAGAGTTTTATTGAGTTTAGAGTTAGTTTTGACATTGTTAGAAAATGAGAAATTTTGCACTAAAATCATGTTTTAACGTTCCTTATGATTGATACTTGTTAGATATGTGTTATTGTGTATCCAATTGGTATTTTTCTGGTGTTTAGAAGTGAATTGGAAGGGAAAATGGAGCATTTTCGCAAACCCATTATGCGGGAAATTTTCTGGTTTTCACGCTGCCCATACTCGTATCACCCAAGGCAATACGCGTATTGGTTAAGGCAATACGCTTATGGCCATGTAGAAATGTGGGCAATACGCGTATGAGGTTCCATTTTCTAGGCCATCTGCCCATTTGCGTATTGGTACGCGTACGGTTTTGGGCAATACGCGTATGAAGTAAAGCAATACGCGTATTGGGGTTTCAAAAGGAATTTTTGAGAAAAATCAGTCTCTGCCCATACGCGTATGGCTTTGGGCAATACGCGTATGGCTGGGCGAGCCAGCTGGGCAATACGCGTATGGCACAAGGCAATACGCCTACGGCCAGGAAGGTGCAGAATTATGTTTTTTCGCGATACCATTTCTCGTTACGTCCATAACTTTTGACTCGGTTATCCGTTTTTAATATTCTTAATATCATTGGAAAGCTAACAAAATGTACTTTCTTATTAAAATGGTTTTAAGATTGTTGGCCGATTTAATTATGCCGGGATTTTTGGAATAGTGTTGTTGCCGACTTTTATCATTTAATGGTGTGTAATTGTTGTTGAATATGTATGCATGTTAAAATATGAAATAGGTTGAGTGAGGAGCATTACCATAAACCATATCGGAAAGTGTGAATTGTCATAGTGTCAACGCTCGCGTATGAAAGGGCGAGGCGTGTGTCTAATAATCATAACCAGTTTATCTTATGGTGTAGTTTCATGAGACTCGAGCACCTCCTCTGAAACGTATGCACAATTACTTGGCAGGTTTGATTCCCGCGTATAGTACGAATGGAGCCTACTGGTAAAGAGACTTGTAACGGTGTACGGGCCGTGTGAAGTGACAGATCACGGTGTACGGGCCGATGATCCCGAATCCATTTCGTATGCCAAGTAACTACAAGGATCCATGACTCGGGTCGTCTTCTAGACGTAGAAGAGGACGGGAAAAGAGGATGCCTTGGTACGGTTATTGATTAGTGAGATTCTTGAGTTAACAGGCTCAGGACGTACTTTGGTACTAGTGTGAGTTAACGGGCTCACGAGTGTGAATGCATATTTAGCGTGTGTGTACTCAAAGTCACTTCCCTTCCCTTTTGACTTGAGTTAGGTTTATTAGAACCTTGTAGAGCCGAGAGGACTTTAAGATAGGGAACTCACTGAGATTTGATGTATCTCACCCCACTGTTGTTGTTTACATCACAGGTACTGCAGGTTCCGCGAAGGGTAAGGATAAGGCTGTGTGATTATCCTTAGTTATCTGATGGCTTTACTTCCGTTGTGGAGTTTTTGAGATCATTAGTGATCTAGTTCTTAGTATTTGTCTTTGGAACATCTTGTAGATATACTATGCCGTAGTTTTTGTATTAGGTTTTCTTTTGGGCATGTATATGTATAATGTGTTTACTAGGAACTTATTGTATATTTCAGTACCAAAAGTGGAAATCATGTATAATATATGCTTTGATGTATGTATGTATATATATATATATATATGGGCTTTACAGACTACTATAAAACGCGTAAACAATGACGCCATGCTCACAACACTTCATCCCTACACCGTTGTGACATATCTAAACTAAGGCGCGGTTGTATTTTATTTGTTTATTGAATAAAACTTATCTGTATATAACAACGGTTGGTAAACCAACCGTTGTGATTATCTGTATATAACAACGGTTGATAAATCAACCGTAGTGATACCTTTAAGCTTTCATGTGTTCGAACCTCAGCGTATTCATATATATTATTCCTTTTATGTTAAAGCGCGCATTTACTTTTTTATTTACTTCTAATTAAAAAAATTAAAATTTATGACTACGGTTGTTTATATACACCGTTGTGATATATTTTGTATGTTTTTTTTTTAATTTTTAATTCTAAAAATAACTCTGGCGCTTTAATATGAAATTTCATTATGTCAATAATATATCATAACAGTGTAAATTCTTGACCGTTGCAGTAGTGTTTCAATAGTCTCCAAACTAGGTAGTCTCATTGTCTCTTCAGTATCCTTATTTCGATTCCATTGAAAATAGAAACCAGACGAAACGTTACACGATTTCAACCCTAAACCCTAACCTTCAATACTGTGAAACAATACACGATTCCACCAAAGCTTGCATCATCAGTATCCATTTGTTGTCATTTTCATCATCATCGTCACGATAGTGAAGAAAATAGACGATTACGCACATACCAACACCGTCGTCATCATCGTCATCGTCGTTGTCGTAAGGAAGGAAGACAACAACAACACCAACACCAACATCGTTTACTTCGTCGTCACGTTTAGGGTACGTACAATATTTTCCCCATGCATCTACAGTAAACTCTTTTGCCATTGTTGTTCATGTTGTTGTTGTTGTTTTTGAACTTAGATGTCGACCTTGTCGAGTTCTTCATCAGAAACCAGCGAAGAAACTCAAACAAATGAAAGGTTAGCCAATGAAACTCAAACAACTGAAAGTCAAACGAAAAGATCACAAAGAGGTGTCACAATGAGGCCCCAGTTCACATCAGTCCGCAACTCATCTGGTGCAAAAATTCCGATCGAGTTTGATTCGCATTACAGATTAGTGGATTGTCCACATTACGCTACTTTTAGGAATTATGTTGCGTTCCTTTCACGTAGCAAAGTCAGTATACTGATTGATGATTGGAGAGAAGTGGATGGTAATGTCAAAGACAGCTTATGGACAGACGTTAAGGTATTTCATACTATAATTTTTATATATTTGATATCACTACCTATAGTTTCTAATTCATAGTTATATATTGATTTAATGTAGTTGAATTTTGAGTTTACCGATGACTCAAAATTGAAAAGAAAGTGGATAACTTATGCCGGTGTTCGTTGGAGGGGATTTAAGTCACGGCTCACGGCTGACTACATTACGAAGCCTAAGAGCGGTCTTCAACCTCCATGGATTCGGTATAGTTTTTTATCGAAGAAGGTGTGGCACAAGTTTGCGAAGAAACGCCGTTCTGAGGAATTCAAGGTTAGTACTAGTAGTCTTATGTAACCTATAATGTTATGCTAATGAGTTATAGATACTAATCATACACATTTTTCACTATGTTAATAACAGGCTAAAAGAGAAGTGGGAATTCAGAACAAGGCGAAAAACATGTACCCCAATAGATTGTCCCGTGGGGGTTACGGGAAACATGAGAAGAGGATCCTGTAGGAAAAACTACAAGAAGGAGGAGATGGTGACATTCCATCTCCACCTTCAAGACATGAGAAATGGAAGAGGGCTCGATTAAGACCTAATGGAGAGTACACCTCTGAGGCTTCAAGAGTAGTTGCTGAGAAAGTTGTAAGTATATGTTTTGCTTAAATGCGTTTGCTTATGTAAATTGCTCATGATGAGTTGTTATTTAAATGTGTTTGCTTATGTAATTAAGTTGCTCATGTTGTGTAGGATAACTTGGTTGTGGAGGCCCATGAAGGCACATTTGTTCTGGAAGCACGACATGACATATTAGTCGAAGCTATCGGAACAACTGAGCATGGAGGCCGTGTCCGTGGTGTTGGAGATGGTGTCGGCTTGAGGTCATACTTTGGATCTCAAAGAAGAAGCACCGAAACCGCTGAATTTCTTGCTCAACGACAAAAGATTGATAATGTTGAGAAGCATTTGGCGGAGCAAAGGAGGCTGTTTGAGGAGGAGAGGGAAAAAAGGGAGAAAGAAGTGGAAAGGTTACAAGAGATGTATTCGGTATCTGTCGTAAATCGCGCTTATTTTTGTATGATATATATTATATGTTCTAATTGAATATATTGTGCTTTTTTTTGTTTTATGTTCTAATTGAATGTTATGATGTAGAGATTAAGTGAAAGTCTCGAACAATGAACTAATGAAGATCGTCGTTGCGTTCGTGAAGATCAAACTCCAAGTAGAAGTGTCGTAAATCACGCTTCTACAAAAGGGAGTAATTGTACACCCCCCCCCCCCCCCACTTGTAGATAATCGCAATGGGATATTGGACCTTAGTCCAAATGAAATAACAAGTTTATACTACTACATTTCAACAACAGACCTTGCGCAGCCCCTCACGCTAGAACATTGCCCACAATTGGATTTAGTGTATTACACTCCTGAAGATGTGAGGGATTTTCTCGCAGGATATAAGTGACTTGACTTATCTATTTTGCTAGTTTGGTGCACGTAAGTATATAGTCGAATATACATGTCATTATAGAACATTATAATTTTTTGTATTTTCTCCCTTAATTTATTCATTTTCTTTGACCATTTAGGTACATTCACCGTGTTTGTATAGAATTGAATAAATCAAGTACATATGAAATCTTGGACCCAAGTTTTATTGCTTTGGCGTATAATGATAAAAATATCAGAGAAAAGTACTTGAAAAGCCGGCTAAATGACGGAGGAAAAGAATGTTACCTTGTACCATTCCTATGTAGGTTAGTATTGTTGTAATTTATTTCTATATTCTATATTTAGTTTTGTTATAGTAACAACTAATAATATATATAAATATATATATATATATATATATATATATTCTCGTGTTCATTCAGTGGTCATTGGCAATTGATCGTAATATCGTTTAGGACAAATACGGTGACATTACTGTGTTCCTTGCACGATCCACTCCACAAACCAATGAAAGATCTTGTATTAACGTAAGTGTCTTTGTTTAATATCATTTTCTTTGGCATTAATTGTAATTAATTTATCATGTAATATGTTTAATTCAATTTTCAATGTGCAGTATTGTGGAGCAAGTTAATATATTGAGGAATGTTAGCAAAAAGCCCACATACCTTGCTCCTAAAGTAAGTGGCCCGATTACCTGTTAATTTCATTTACATTGATGCATGTGTGGTTGTATTCATGTTTTTATATTCATGTAATTTGTAGACGAGGAAATAACGCGGGAGTTACGAGTGTGGGTATTTTATCATGAAACATATGTTAAACATCGTCCTTGCCGGCACTGTTGATTCATGGGATACGGTAATATATGCCATAAAATGTTTACATATATTAATATATAAGTTGACTATTGAATTATTATCATGCATGATGTATCTTCAATTTTTTGCTCTTATGTAGATGTTTAACGACGAAACCCCATTCCCCCTTGAGGACTTTGTGGATCTTCGTAAACGTTGGGCGTATATCCACAATCAGCTTAAGGGTTCTGCTCCTGCTGTATGATATATCAGCAACATTTTTTGATGCACATATTTTTTGCTTTTGATGCACATAATGTGAACAATAGTTTTGGCTTTTGATGCACATAATGAAATCAATAATATTGGCTTTTGATTTAAACAATGTTAGCAGTTTAATTCTATGATTCATTTAGCTTTTGATGTAAATTCTGTGATTCATTTATAAGGATACAATATAGGAAGAATTGTGTTTGATTCACATATTGTGTTTGCATGTAAACAAAAGTTGTTTTGACAGGATAAATTATGGGAATAATTTGATACGCAGATAAATTTTATATTTAAAATAGTTTGTTTTTGGAATCGGTTATAAACCTATCAGTAGTTGTATGTCAAACGCTAATATAAATAAAAAATGTTGTTGCTGAGAATCGAACCAGATCACAGTTTAGTATATCACAACGGTTGACTAAACTAACCGTCGTGAAATGGTGCGCGCAAACTGGAATACAACAACGGTTCCCGGACCGTCATTGTACGTACCTCATATACAACAAAACTCTACATAACAACGCCTTCGCCCCCGTCATTATATGTCATTTCCAACCGTTGTTAAACGGGTTTTTCGTAGTAGTGAGAGAGAGAGAGAGAGAGTAAAAATAGGGGGAAAATATAAGAAAAAAAATATAAAAAGGAGAAAAAAATTAATAATATAACAAATTGATAAAATAAACAAATTAAAAAAATCTTAATTTCATATACAATTGCTAACACCCACAACAAAATAATTAAATATATAAAATGAAAAGATAATTTCATATTGCACCCCTTGGGCTTCTTAGGTACCATGCGCACTGACTAAAATGCCCCCATGATTCTGGAGCTGTATCTCCGGACGCACATTTTTTCAGTTTTTTTTATTTAATTCCATAGATGCATCAAAGTACACGTCACTCAAATTACTCAAAGTACCTAGTGTGTAGAAAAAAGAGTTATTCAGAAATGTACATTTGATGAAACAGCATTTTCTTACATTTTAATCAAATTCAGTTTATGCTTTTGCCCAAAAATTTATCTTCTTTATTCGTACAAGTTACTTTTGACGCATTTTATTGCACTTCCAATTACTTTCCTGCAACGTACTTTCTATTGTATATTCGAAGTAAACTATTGTCAAATCATGAATATTGTCGAAGTGTTCATTGTTTCTCAGACTTTAATTTAAAAAGCATTAGCACATGTCCTAAGATTCACTGGTTGATCCTGTAAGTTAACCAATATTTGGAGACCAACGGTTGTTTACCAATTTTCATGGTAAACAAAGACAAACATCTTTGGATGGCTGGATTTAAACGTCGAGAATGAGGTTCACATTATAAATGAAGTGGAAGAGGAGCTGGCTAATGATAATGCAAAAGTTTCAGATGCAGAATTGCAAAGAAGAGGCCAATCTCAAGTTAATATATGGAAGAATTTACGCATTTAAGATGGTATTCTGAAACAAAAATCGAGGGCGAAATGGATTCAAGAGGGAGATCATAACACCAAATACTTTCACACTTTGCTTAATCATAGGAACAGAATCAACACTATAGCCTTCATACGTGTTAACATGGAACAGGTGGAAGAAGTTCAACAGGTAAAGTTGGCTGCACAACATTTCAAAAAGAGATAACCTCGACAACTCCCAGACCTGAGTTTGATTTTGAAGGAATTGAAAGGTTAACTGAAGAAGAAAGTAACAAATTTGAGGAGGAGTTATGCGCTGACGAAATTTAAGAAGTTATTTTTGAAGATGGTGGGAACAAAAGCCCGGGCCCATACGGTTTTAATAGTGAATTTATTAAAAGATGTTAGAACATTATAGGAACATATATCACCAATTAAATTCATAAATTCCACAATACTTCTTGGCTACCTAAGGCTTTATCATCTTCTTTCTTAGCATTGATTCCTAAGAAAGACAATCCACAAATTTTTGATGATTATAGACCGATTACTCTTATTGGCTGTATTTACAAAATCATCACAAAACTACTGGCTACAAGACTTAAAAAGAGTGATGAAGAAGCTAATCTCAAGTACTCAAACTGCAATCATAAAAGGCAGACAGCTACTTGATGGAGTTTTAGTTTTGAATGAAATTGTTGATCTTTCAAAAAAAGCAAGAGAAGTTATGTCCTATTGAAGGTGGATTTCATAAAAGCATACGATTGTGTAGATTGGAGTTTCCTTAAGAAGACAATGTTAGTAATGGGATTTGGAACTAAATGGATCAAGTGGATGGCGGGAACGGTGATGAATAGCCACTTATCAGTTCTTATCAACGACAGTCCTACGCAAGATTTCAAAGTTTCCAGAGGAGTCCGTCAAGGAGATCCACTCTCTCCTTTCTTATTCTCTATGGTTGGAGAAAGTTTGACATTATTGGTGAAGAGAGATGTTGCTGCAAATATACCTAAGGATTTCAAGATAAATAATGGTGTATCTTACAACATCTTGCAATACGTGGACGATACGATCATAATTTGTGATTGTTCAAGACATAATCTATGGGCACTGAAATCGATTATAAAGGGCTATGAAATGATATCTGGCCTCAAAATAAACATTAGGAAAACATCTATGTTCGGTATTGTAGCTGATGATGGTTTTTTAAATGCTGTAGAACAGCTCTTGGGTTGTAAGATAATCGCACTACCGTTCAAATTCTTGGGAGTCTTTGTTGGTGGGAATCTCGCACTTATTAATTTGGTCCTCACGAATATTCTGGTACGTTACTTTTCTTTCTACAAAATTCCTAGAAAAATTAAGATGTTGATAATTTCTATCCAAAGACAATTCCTTTGGTGTGGCTCGAAAGAATCGAGAGGTATTGCATAGTAAGTTAGGAAAATATACGCAAGACTAAGGAGGAAGGAGGATTGGGTATCAAAGAAGTTTGTTTATTCAATAAAACACTCTTATCCAAATGGTTGTGGCGATTTCTAAATGAAAAAGATGCGATTTGGAATGGAATCATTGAAGGAAGATACAGAGATGTTGTTAAAATAATTCTGACAAAATATTCTTGCAACGTTGACAAATATTCTTCCTTATTGTGGAAAGATTTAATGGCTTGGTACGGTGATGTGGCTGAGTTTAACTTTGTCGACCTATTGTCTCATAGACTTAGAGAAGGTAGTAGAATCCTATTTTGGAAATCTAGATGGTTGGGAGATACAAATTTTCAATGCCTATATCCTAAACTATTCAATCATTCAAATCTGAAAGAGGGCCATGCAAATGAGAGTTTGGATCGATAATACATGGCATTGGCAGGTGAATACATGTGATATTGGTGATAATATGTGTTTAAAACAGTAGCTAGATGATATGTTGCTGCTTTTGAGTGATGTTAAGCCGAGTTTCGACAGTGCAGATGACATTATTTGGCCATTCTCGGTCACGAAGCTATACACTACAAAATCATTCTACAACAAACTATTAAAAATGCAGATGAGCAGCAATCTGTATGAGGATAAAAGTCTTGCAATGCTGCTGATGTGGAAATCACATACACTGGTTAAAGTCAAAGGTTTTTTGCATGGCGTATGATCTTAGATAAAATTCCTGCACGCATCAATCTTGTGAAATATGGGATCATCAATAACCCTCGTGACCGGGTATGCGTTTTTTGTTTTATGTTTGATGAAGATATTAATCACTTATTCTTCACCTGTTCTAAAATCAAAATTACTTGGAGATATATTTGATCTTGATTTGGTGTGGACAACATTGACGAAACAGAGATTTGTGAACACTTGCGGTCTTGGATTGATAAGGTGAGATTTAAGATCTCAATACCGAATGCAGTTGAATTATGGATTATTGTTTGCTGATCGGAGATTCGGAATTGGTGAAGCATAGAATTGTTCTAAATTTTAGGTGGTGGCTATCCAAGAAAACTAATACTTGTAGTTATTATGATTGGGTAAATTATCCTTGAGATTACTTGTAAATGTGATTTTTTAAATGTTTAGCACTCTTGGATAGTTCTAGTTTGTAATTGGGTTGGGGACCCCTAGTACCCTTATTATTATTATAATTTTCTGCTTATCAAAAAAATAAATCATCTGCATTTTTCTTATCATCAACAATAACTTTGAATGGTGTTATATGTTAAGGGAGCACTCTTCACTTAGTATAAAATAATCATTAGAAATCTCGGTTGATTTTACATAATGTGTTAGAAAAATAAAATCTGAATAAAATATTACTATCCATGTTAAATTAGGAAAATATTTGAAGAGATGAGAGGGGTTCATAGAAAAAAGTGTAAACGTTTTTTAAACTAGCAAAAAGAGTAAATGTTACTAGACAAATTACTTTAACTCAATTTGATATAAACAAATTTGGTTAAGTTACCATGTTCACCTTGACTTTGATATCAACAAATTTGGTTCAGTTCACCAAGCACACAACTAGACATAAATGTAAAATAGGAACGAATGAGCCTTTATCTTTATTGAAAATCTTTTTTTTTTTTTTTTTTTTTTTTTAATAAGCTAAATTTTCGTATAAACCGGAGTACAAAGGGGTACCCCAACCCGTATACAACTATAGCCTGATCAAATATCACCGGCTACAAAAATCACTCGGAGAATTAACCCAAGTGAAATAATTACAAAAGTAGGAACTATTATAACTCCTACCTATCCACCACCAAGTATAAATTAAAATACGATTAGAAATCGTATCTAAATCCCAAAATTCGTCCCTAAAAATAATATTGTTACGACATAACCAAAGTATCCAGCAAATCGATAACCATAACCCTACTGCTATTCTAACCACCAACCCTCTATCGACACAACCCTGTATCCAACATGTTAAATGAGAGACCATATTTCCTACCAATATACACGGAATCCCCAACCATTTACAAGCAAAATTCCACACCAAAATAGCTTTACCACACAGAAATAATACATGTTCAGACGACTCCATATCGAGAAAGCAAAAAGGGCAAGACATCTCGAACCTATTAGTAACAATTCCTCGCCTACTCAAATTATCCCTCGTTGGAATTCGCTTATGGAGCATCCTCCAACCAAACACTTTCACCTTAAACGGAACTTGCGCTAGCCATATTAACTTAAATGCCACTTTCATTTCACTTCCAAGCTGTACAGTATTCTCTTCAATCTTCCCCTGCAAAAAATCATAAACAGATGAAACAGAATAAAAATAATTATTCTCCAGCAACCATTTAATTGAATCCTTGGCATTCTTGATTATGGAAACATCAGCCAAAATCAAATACAATTCTTCTAGCTGAACCCGAGCTATCTCCTATTCTTCACCTACATCCACTTTGATATCCCACTTCCAATTCTCTCCCTCCCAATAACCATTATTTCTAACTAGACTAAACTTTGATTCTACTAAACCAAACAGCGCTGGAAATCTTCTGCTCATTGACTCATCCAAAGCCCATTTCGACCTCCAAAAATCCACACTAGTCCCGTCTCCAATCTCAAAGGCGATTAGGTCAACCAGCCTTCCTTCGCCCACAGCTTTCAAAGCCTGTAAGAGATCTAAATACCAAAGAGATGGCTTCACCTGCAAAGTTGAGACATCACTACTAACAAAATCATAACAGCAAAAAGGATATCTAAAATTAATAAAATCCTTCCAAATTGTAAACTTGTTCTCTAAAATCCTCCAAGCCCACTTAAGGAACAAAGCCAAGTTGAATAATTTTAGATCTTTCAAAGCCAAGTCTCTATTCCTGCAAACCGTTTTCCAACTTACCCAAGAAATCCCATTTTTATTCTCCACACCATTCCACAAAAAGGATCTTTGAATTGACTTGAGAATTCTAACCACCTTAACCGGCATTCTATAAAAGGACATGTAATGGATTGGCAAATTACTCAAGACAGAATTAGTTAAAGTAACTCGACCACCCATTGATAAGAACCGGCTTCTCTAAGTATTCAATCTCGCACGCATAATGTCTATCACCGGCTTCCAGAAGGAGATTAACCTATGATTGCCTCCAATTAATATCCCAAGAAACGAAAATTGAGAAGGAGCAATTTTACATGATAGATATAACTCTGCAGATCTGATCTTGGATTCATCCAACCCTACACAAATCAACGAACTCTTTCTAAAATTAATGTCCAAACCTGAAGTGAGATGAAAAGCTTTCAAAATGGCTTTGAACGCAGTGATATTCATCCACGAACCATCACCAATTAAGACAGAGTCATCAGCAAACTGCAGCATGTGAAAACCAATCTCTGAATTGACCTTAAATTCTGAAAAAAAACTGCTAGCAACTGCACGCTTCATAATAATTTCCAGCCCCTCTACTGCCAAACAAAAGAGAAAAGGAGCTAACGGGTCTCCTTGCTTGAGACCCCTCGTCACTCTAAAATCTGGAGAAGGACTCCCATTTACTAAAGCAGATGAAAAACTATTAAAAACACCAAGATCCATCCATCTCAACCACCTAGACCCAAACCCCATATGTTTCATCACTTCACGAAGATAATTCCAATCTACACAGCCGTACGCTTTAGCAAAGTCCACTTTGAAAATCATTAACTCCTTTTTAGATCTCTTAGCAAAGTCCAGAATCTCATTTAAAACCAATACCCCATCTAGTATGTTTCTTCCTTCCAAAAATACTGTTTGAGTATTTGAAACAATACCACCAATTTTCTTCTTAAGCCTATTAGCAAGAATTTTAGAAATAACCTTATAAACTGAACTTACCAAAGAGATTGGCCTATATCCATCAAGGTCTTCAGGATTTTCAGTCTTAGGAATCAACACCACAAACGAAGACGCAAAGCTTTTATGAAGTTGTTCTCCCTCAAAAAACTCCAACACACAATTTGAGAACTCTGAACCTATAAAATCCCAACATCTTTTCAAAAATTCAAAACTGAATCCATCCGGCTCAGGACTACGATCCCCTGAAAAACCAAAGACCACTTCCTTGATTTCCTGCAAACTAACATCAACTTCTAGTTCTTGACTATCTGCCAGAGATAAAGATTTGAAACCTTCTCCACCAATACGAGGAAAGGCTCTATCTGCCCTACCAAATCTGCTAGCAAAATGATACCTAGCATGTTGTTTTACCATCTGCACATCCTCCTCTAATCTGCCATTGATAATAACTCCACTAATGGTATTCAAGTTAATCCTCTGCCTCAAGACGTTATGAAAAAACTTGGTGTTAATATCTCCATCAGCTATCCACTTGGATCTCGATTTTTGCTTCAGAATACTCTCTTTAATTCTAGTAGATTTCCAGAAATTATCTTCTGCAGCATTCCTAGTCAATAGCTCCTCTCTAGAAATTTCACCTGCTTTTTGAACCAACAAATCTTCCATTTCATTGACAACCCCAACATCCTTTTGAATACTAAGATCGATCCAACCAAACACATTTGTATTCCACCAACGAATTCTATTCCTCAGATGTTTCATCTTATCTGCCAATATATACGAAGCTTTTCCTGTTATCTTAAATTCTACCCACTCTTTCTCAATGAAAGCTAAAAAATCAGAATGGTCAAACCAACACGACAAAACCTTAAATGGCTTGGGACCCCAATTCGTATTCTTAACTGCGATCCAAACCGGCCTATGATCTGATATATCTCTCTCCAATTCGTTGAGTGACCATATTCCAATCATTAAAAATAGAAGGCGAAACAAGGAATCGATCAAGACGACTACAGACAGTATCTTTAGATTTGAACCAAGAGAATCTGAGACCAGCACTTAATGGAAGATCCACCAGACCTAGGGCATTGATGAATTTAGAAAACTCTACCATGTGTCATCTATTAGGTCGAGAATACCCAATCTGCTCCTCCATACTCTTGATAGAATTAAAATCCTCCCCTACTATCCATTCTCCTGGACTCAAACTATCTTTAAGCTTTAATAATTCCTTCCATAAGACTCTCCTCTCTCCAATATTAGAAGGAGAGTAGATGTTAAACAAATAGCATCTTCTACCTTTCCAAATCGCTTGCATCCCAAGGTAACCTTGACCCCTATAACTACATATAGGAGATAGAACATCTGACTTCCATATGGTGATTAATCCTCCTGATAGCCCATTAGCATTGGATGCAGACCAATGACAAGACCGCTAAATGTACCATATTCACATCCAAGCTAAGCCAGACTCAGTTTTGTCCTCCTTCCTTCACAAACAAAATCTGTGTATCCCTACAATACTCTCTTCTCTATGCACACCAACATAAATACTTTCTCATAACATATTTCTTCTTTCTAATATACAAGTGTAACATGTTATCCGTGCTTGTGTAACATATTATCAAGATAGTACACATTATATTAGAAATAAGAAATATGTATCATTGAAAGTTTAACTATTACATATACAATATGTCTATAAACTATCAACTAGATAGCCGATTGATTATTTGCACAAATCTTAAGTATGAAACCTCAAATGATTTCATTAGTATCAAACTACCCTCAATAGCTATATAGATGATTATTCAATAAACAATCATGTCTAAGACCTATTGAAAGAATATTTTAGTGCAGATTAAGTGTTACATGACAGAATCCAATTTCCATCAACAATCTTATACCAGAGAATTTAAATTCTAAAGCAAATACCAAAACACCAATTACCTTAACGGATAACATAATTATTGAAGAAACACCATCATCAATATTGGAATCAAAACTTAATTTAATTGAGTAAATTTAAAGCAATTAAAATCCATCCACAATGTTAGTTAATCGAAATACAGTTCTCAATTTATGCATCACTTATTTAATTAAACATGCTAACCGATTATAAAAGTAGAACGTAAACTGATATATCATACCTTATTTGGTCAGTGACTGGAGAAAATCCAATGTAATGATAAATCTTTAGCAATGAGTGTTGAGATATGTTGTAGAGCAGTAAGGAAAAGAAAAAACAAAAGCATAACGCGAGATCCCGAACAATCTCCGTGCGATCTCTCTCATGTTATGAAGCATGTTGTCACGAAACTCGCAATCATCACAACCTATATAGCAATACCAATTACAAGTTTATTATTTACTCGCAATTTGTAAATACAAATCAAATTTTATACCAATGCACAAAATCTAATGAAATATTTTGAAATTTATAAAGCAATTTTTTTTTTATAAAAAAAGAATAAACTGAAATTTTAATAAGTTATAAAAATATCAATCGTCTTACTATCAAATTAAAATTTCATTAATTTTTAAAATTGGATGGTGTGCTTCTAGCGAATGAGATTATTGATTAGGCTAGAAGAGATAAAAAAAGTTGCCTTCTCCTCAAGGTTGATTTTGCCAAAGCCTACGATTGTGTAGATTGGGATTTCATGCTCCACGTTCTTAGATCTATGAATTTCGGACCTAATTGGATTAAGTGGATTCAAGGATCGATCTGTTCTAGCTTTGTTTCCGTCTTGGTGAATAGTAGTCCTTCCGAGGATTTCAAAGTGCACAGAGGCCTTAAGCAAGGCGACCCGCTTGCCCCCTTCCTTTTTGTCCTTATTGCTGAAACTCTGGCGATTTTGGTTAGACGAGCTGCTAGCCTTAATGCGTTTTCAGGTTATGGTTACAACGATGATGTGTCTGTTAAGATTTTACAGTTCGCCGACGACACTCTGCTGGTCTGTGATGGAGGTTTTAATAATCTTTGGGCGTTGAAATCTATTCTTAGAGGTTTCGAAGCTGTTTCGGGGCTTAAGATCAACTTTTCGAAAAGCTGCATTTTTGGTACAGGTCTGCTGCCTGAGTTCATTACTGCTGCCGAGAGTTTTCTCTTTTGCGGTTCCGGCTCTTTCCCCTTCAAGTTCCTTGGTGCTACCATTGGAGGCAATCATAGGTGTTTGTCATTTTGGAACCCAGTTTTAGTTCGTTAAAAGCTCGTCTCAACTCTTGGGTTGGTAGGCACTTGTCTATTGGTGGTAGAGTTGTGTTACTTAACTCTGTTCTCGTTAACTTGCCGGTTCACCACTTGTCTTTTTTCAAGGCTCCCTCGTCTGTTGTCAAAGATATGATTGCGATCCAACGTAGGTTCCATTGGTCCGGTTCCGCGATTAAAAGTAGTATTACTTGGATTAGTTGGAATAACCTGTGTAAACCTATCAAATAAGGGTGGGCTTGGTATTAAACACATAGGGATGTTTAACAAAGCGCTTCTATGCAAATGGCTGTGGAAATTTCTTGCTGGAGGTAACGAAATTTGGCGTGATTTCTTGAACTGCCGTTACGGGAATCTCTCTTTTTGGGCGCAGAATCCAGACCCTGCTTCCCTCCCTCCTTCTGCTTCGCTTTGGTTTCATGATATTATTAGTCTTCGAACGATCGGATCCACCTTCATTTTTCACTCTGCTACGGTTCCGGTTTTAGGCCGCGGAAATCATGTTCTTTTTTGGAAGTCTTTCTGGTGTGGTAACAGTATGTTAAAAGATATCTTCCCCACTCTTTTCCTTACTGCGAATAATCAATTCAGTACAGTGGCTGATTATGGATTTTGGGAGCAAGATTCTTGGCAATGGTCTTTTGAAGGCTGCTGGCGGCATGTGACAGGATTAGATCTGTCAGCGGTCCCCCTCCTGCATAATTTTGTGAAGCAATTCCAAGTGAATCGTAATGTTGAAGATACTTGGGTTTGGAACTTGGATTCTTCCAAGGTTTTTTCCGTGCGTTCTTGCTACGTCAATTTGATCGATGCTTATCAGGGTATTACTCTTCTAATTCCTGATGCGCTATTGCTTAGAGTAGTATCGAAATTTTTTGTTGGAGGTTGATTTGCAACAGGCTTCCTACTCGCGACAACCTCGCTTTAAAAGGTATTATTTCTTCCCCTCATGATAAGGTTTGCGTCTTGTGTTTCATCGAGGAAGAGAATGTTTCGCACCTTTTTCTTAACTGTCCTAAGATTCATCAATTATGGAATAAAATTGCCGATTGGTTAGGATATCCTATGGTTTCGTCTAATTCTATTAGTAATCATGCATTGCGTTGGTTCTTGGCTTTGTTTGACAAAGGTAAGGAGGATATGAGTTGTTTTGTGTGGAGTATCGCCGTTTGGTGCATTTGGAGTATTAGAAACAATATTCTCTTCAATGATGGTTTTTTTTTATGGTGAGGCTTTGTTTTACAATGTAGTTACTCTATCTTGGAGATGGTTGGACCTTGGCCGTAGGAGATGTAGTTATTACGATTGGTTGAAACATCCCACTGATTTCTTGTAATAGTTGGGCTTCGATTTTTCCTTTCCTTTGATTGGTTTTTGTTTCGGGTTGGAGATTCCCTTTATCTCCCTTTTAATACAATTGCTTATCAAAAAAAAAATGTTGCAATTAACCCGAAACCTTGAGAAATCCGAATCAATCGTGATGAATAAGATTCAATCAACCGAATCGAAATTCCTTGTTCTTCACTCTTCACGCAAGTGAAACAATTACACCTTAATTGCAAGAATGATTCTGCGCAGCAATTGTTAATGGAAGAAGAAAGAAAGAAGATTGAATAAGAAATTAAAGAAGATTAAGGTTTAACAAAATTAGGAAAGAGGAGAATGATTTTTGCAGAGTAACTCTCTACTCTCAAACTGAGAAAAAAATATTATTCAACTATGCAACTGCACTTTCTGTTGTGTGTTACAATATTATTCTCTATTCTTCTTAATCAAAATAGGGGTTACTCCCTCTATTTATAATTGAGCTAGCTTGCTCGCTAAGGTAAAGCGCAAAAACACATAAGCCTAAAATTTCTATTTTGGTTTGAGTCAAAATTCTGTGTCAAGCAACCTACTTCGACAATTCGACACTAGGATAATTTCGACACATCCTTATTTTTGTCGAGCTACACTTGCTTCAACACAAAGAATTACAATCTCAACACACCACCTAATTCATTGTGTCTAAGCTATCTACATTTATCATAAACCTTAGCTTTTTGAACACTTCGACTCGCACTCCTTTCGTCATGATATATGTAATATGATTCTCAGTTCTACAGTGTTCCAAGTTCATCTTCCCTTCTGCTACCCGCTCTCGAAGATAATGAAACCAAATTTCGATGTGCTTGCTTCGCCCATGTGCTATCGAGTTCTTCGCCAGGTTGATAGCTAACATGCTATTGATCTTAATGGTAATTGCTCCATGACTCTTCGTTGTAATCTCTTCGACCAGTTTCACCATCCACTTTGCTTGACATGCACATAGAGAAACAATTATGTATTCTGCTTCGCACGACAACAATGCCACTACTAGCTCCTTTGTCAAACACCAAGCAACTGCTGCACTACCTAACATAAACACATAGCCAACTGTGGATTTCTATCCTCAGCATCACTACACCAACTTGAGTCGGTGTATCCCACTAACTTTCATTCTTTTCCTTCATCAACTGCAGTAAATAAAATGCCGTAGTCGAGATTTCCTTTCAGATACCTTAGTATCCCCTTCGTTGCTGCTAGGTGCACTACTACAAAACACGTAAACACCAACGCCATGGTCACCAGGCTGATTCTCTATATTGTTGTGACATCTATAAACTAAGGTGTTATCATAATATTATTGTTTTTTTATTAAAAATTATTTGTATATAACAATGGTTATGGAGCCAACCGTTGTGATAACCTCAAGCTTTCATGGGTTCGAACCTCAGGGCCCTCATATATGTTATTCCTTTAATGTTAAGTGGCGCCTTTTCTTTTTTAATTAATTTTAAATAAAAAACTTAAAAGTTTATGACGACGGTTCAAGAGTTCCACCGTTGTTAAGTTGTGCCTTTTCATTTATGTTTATTTTTAAATAAAAAACTTAAAAGTTTAAGACGGCGGTTGAAGAACCAACCGTTGTTAAATCGCGCCTATTCATTTTTAATTATTTTTAAATAAAAAACTTTAAAGTTTATGACTACGGTTGATGTTTACAACCGTTGTGATATACTTTGTTTTTTATTTAAAATTTTTAATTGTTAATACTCTGGCACTTTTTTTTGAAATTTCACCATGAAAGTAAAATATCAATACGGTTTCATGTATTGGCCGTTGAGGTAGCGTGATAATATTATACACTCCTATTTAGCTTATCTCTTCAATATCCTTTTTCCATTGCAAATAGCAACTAGACGAAACAATACACCATTTCAACCCAAACCATAACATCCAATACTGTGAAACATTACACGATTTCATCCAAAACACCATTGTTCCTATTCACTGTGTATTTTCCATTGTCGTCATCATCGTCAATCAAGTTGACAAGACCATCACGATCAACCAAGTTGTTACCATCTAGAAGGAAAGCAACAAGAACACCGTCATCACCACAAGGAAGGAAGACAACACCAACATCATTTACTTAGTCATCACGTTTACGGTACGTAAAATATTTTTCCCCATGCATCTACAGTAAACTTCATTTGCCATTGTTGTGGTTGTTGTTGTTTTATTTTGTGGTTGATGTTTATGTTCTTGTTGTTTATGTTGTTATTGTTGTTTTTGAACTTAGATGTCGACCTTGTTGAGTTCTTCATCAGAAACCAGCGAAGAAATTAAACAAATGAGATGTTAGACAATGATACTCAAACAACTCAAAGTTAAACGAAAAGATCACAAAGAAGTGTCACAATGATGCCCCAATTCACATCTGTTCGGAACTCATCAGGTGAAAAAATTCATATCCAGTTTGATTCGTTGTACAGAGTAGTGGATTGTCAACACTACTCTACTTTTAAGAGTTATGTTTCATTCCTTGCACGTAGCAAGGTCAGTATATTGATTGATGATTGGAAACAAGTTGATAATAAGGTCAAAGAAAGCATATGGACTGATGTTAAGGTATTACATACTATAATTTTCATATATCGCCGAATCAATATCTATAATTTTTAATACATACTTATATATTGATTTAAAAGTAATTGAATTTTGAGTTTACCGATGACTCAAATTTGAAAAAAAAAATGGATATCATATGCTGGTACTCGTTGGAGGGGATTTAAGGCACAGCTCACGACTGACTACATTAGGAGGCCTAGGATCGGTCTTGCTCATCCATGGATTCGATATAGTTTTATATTAAAGAAGCAATGTGTTGCGGTGAGAATCGGATAACAAGCTATTAATTAACTTGCATCACACATCTTTGAAATTCACCACTGACTTTGATTTTTCCAAAGGAAAAGTTCAAGATCGAGAAAACCTAAAGGGGGGAGATCTAAGGTTCAGGGGTTGGTTATACAAAGGGAAGGTATTAACACCCTCTGTATCTGTAGTACTCTACAGGAACCTCTTGTTTAGTTTGTGTTATGTTATGTTTGCTTGCTAGGATATCTATGCTAAGGGTAAAGGTAAAGACCTAGGGGTATGTACACTAAGTTTGCTCGCCAAGACGTCGCATCTTGTGCCTACGTATCTGACTAAAGAATCAGAGCAACCGTAGTTCACCTAACTAAGGGTGAGGAGCCATTGACTATGGCCAAAGTTCCAAGGGAAATGAGTATGAGCTCATTTAGAGTTTAAGAAACTCTCTAAGTCTAAGTTATAGGGGAGAAAGTGAGTACTCAACATGGTGAGTATCACATAGAGTGCAAGAACTCTAACTTAATTCTAAGTCGTAAGATAAATGGCGATGAGGCCAAAAGGAAAGTATCCTATGACTTTGAGGTCAAGGAAAAACTGGTCATGACTATGAGGTAAAGGCTGGTAAGTGGAAATGACTATGAGTTCAAAGCTGGTATCCTATGACTATGAGGTCAAGGAGAAAGTGGCCATGACTGTGAGGTCAAGGCTGGTGGGTGTCTATGACTATGAGGTCAAGGCTAGTATCCTATGACTATGAGGTCAAGGAAGGAGGTGACTATGACTATGAGGTCAAAGCTGGTAATGAGCTATCTATGACTTTGAGGTCAAAAGAGAAACTCTCCTTTGGAAGGAGGAGGAGGCAACTACTTGTTATGAACAAGAATGTTACAAGGGAATTGAGATTCAAATAAACAATATAGGTTCAAGGATTCAAATGTGATAAACATTAATCAAGTGAGAATAACATTAAAGCATGACATATACATCCATGTATGAGTATGACAAAAGATAATGGGATAGTTCATAACAAACATGAGCAAATGAACACAAGTATGGTTAAAGTTTAAAATTAAGAGTAGGGAAATCATATCAACACAAATTCATCTTGCAAGAAAATTCTAAGAGGTGCCACAAGCTATGGACAAGGGTGATGAGCATTGTTGCATCAAAGAGGTGCTCACAAATTAAGAAAATGTACACTCAATCTTAAAACCATAGCTTGAATCCAACAAGAACCAATACAAAACAATATCTCAAAAAAGTCCTAAAAGGTCTTAGAAAATTATCCAAAAAAGTAGAAGGAAAATAAGTTGAAAATTAGGATTGAAACAAAGTTCTAAAACTTACAAAATTACTAAATATTAAAGTGAAAATAAAATGAAAATTGGAAAAATTAAATTAAGCATTAGAAAAATATTTTTTGGGAATTTTGTGTTTAAAGAAAAATATTTTAAGTAATTAGTAATGAAAACAAAAAAAAGAAAAAAAGAAATTAAAAAGTTTGAAGATAAGACAGTGGGGGGTGCAATAATCAGACCCAAATCAAGTGCTTGAAGCGTGTGGGCCTCTTGGAGGGGTGCTAAAAATAACAGCCCAATGTTGGAAAAGCCAAGAGAAAGTTAGAAAAAACAATAAAAGGGGGTCTGGGGCGAGGGGGATTCTAACCCCAGACCCATTGCATACACGCGCACACTTCTCGCCACTGAGGTGGCCATACATCCAATGTATGAGCCAGCCCCAGAAATACTTAAACCAACACACATTCAGAAATACATTTCTTTCAAACCACAAGAGTAAAAACGTAACAAAGCTTATCGTTAGGACAAACATCAACCGGTCTTTGGAACTTTAGTCACAAAAGACAAAACCATGGCCTGGCCACTCACTTGTTGCCACGATCCTTTCTCCTTCATGCCCATGCACATTTAAACTCAATGATATCGTGAAAAATGTATGACCTACTACTGCTACTTCCAGCCATATTCCAGCTTGATCTCTTAATCACATATCATGAATTAAAGCACCATTCTAGTGCTTTCACATAATATAATAACCCCGCACTCTCATTTAACAATAATAATACATGAACTGGGAGAAATAGGCGAACAAATGTCAGGTGTTAGGGCTGAAATGTGTCACCATGAGACAAGGATATCAACACAAATCCAAACTGAAACTCATGCTACCAAATCAAAGTGATATGAATACAACACGTAAGCATACGGCAACATTTTAAAACAAACAAACTGAACATGCGAGCATAAAATCATGAACACGATGATGATACAAAAATCATTTAGAACCTGGACGTGAGCATGTAAACATGAAGGTTACGAAAGGGAGTTTACCAAGTGGAGACAAGTCCTCTGCTTCTTCAGTCTTTGGAGCTTCGGACTTTAACCAAGCACACCTTTTCCTTGGATCGATGATTGTTCAAAACCTTTAAATCGAAAGTACAAACCGCTCCTCCTCTTGACTATTCACGAACATTCTCTCTTGGTGTGTTATAGTGAAGTGAAAAATATTGTTCTGATGTTTTCCTTGGTTGTTGCTATTATGTGTGATAACTCGGTGTGTTTATGTGGGTTCTCTTTGTCCTGCTTGTGTTTGCTAGACCAAGAAAGAACAGGTTTATGATGTAAAATGCAATGAGGGAGTGTTATGGTTTGAAAGTTTAGATGTTGTTATTCTAATTACTAGTGTTTGGTATTGGTGGATTGTTGTGGCTCTGGTATGTGTTGGTGTTGAGCTAAGGAGAAAGAATGAGGAAGGGTTGTGGATGGTATTCTCACGAGCTCTCTCTTTAGGGTAGTATGTGATAACTTGTGAAATGTGTTCTTGTTTTGATACTTGGTGTTCTAACAAGGAGAAAAAGTCTCCTTTTAAAGGAGAGGCCGTTGGATCAATGGCATGGAAACACAAAGGATATTGGCATGGTACAACAGAGAAAAATTATCAGCATGATACTACACGCATGCCCACCTTGAGCCATGTGAAACTTGTTGCAGCTTATTTTAGGATTTAAAAATTAGAAAAGAAAAGGGATGATCCAAGAGATTAAAGTACAAGGGTGGATTACACGATGGGCATCCATCTTACAACATGGAAACTTGTTATTTGCTAGCTTGTCAAGTACAAACTAGTTGTACTTTGGGGGCACCTTTTGCACGGGTT
This sequence comes from Lathyrus tuberosus, assembly GCA_022829125.1. Classification (NCBI taxonomy): domain Eukaryota; kingdom Viridiplantae; phylum Streptophyta; class Magnoliopsida; order Fabales; family Fabaceae; genus Lathyrus; species Lathyrus tuberosus. Next base: position 4,658,577 of record JALAZF010000479.1, on the reverse strand, counting down.
AATTGGGAAAGTGGTACATTGGAAGTTGGTAAAAACTCAGTACAATTGTACTTTGTCAACAAAATCAGAACTTGTTCACATTATGGTTCAAAATGAAACAAGCTTGTACAAAAGGACTAAACCGTGTACCTCTCTTTGGCACTTGATAAATCATCAATTAATGGGCCAAATGGCATGCCTTTTGATCCTTTGGAAAGACATCATTTCGTAGGGTGAATTCCATGTTGGAGACAAGTTGAAACAATGCTTAAAACAAGTGAAAAATTGTGATAAAAGTAGTGTAGCAAAGATGACTAAAATCTGAGATTTTTCTTAAGTGTAACATTTGCCAACATGCCAACTTTAGTGCACCATAACTTAATAACCATTGATCCAAATTGTGAGATTTTTGATTCTTTGCAAAATAGGCATTTGATAGAACAAGTTTCATGTGGAAAGGTTCTTGCAATGAAGTTTGGAATAGTGTGAAAATCAATCATGAAGTCATGCACACCAAGCTGCCCAAAAGTCTTAGAAAAAATTCTAAGTTATGAAATTTTCACAACTTGAAACACCATCTTTAGGACATCATAGCTTGAGATTGGTTTATCCAAATGAGGATTTCTACACATTCTTGGAAAGCTTGAAGAACAAGGAACAACTTTCATGTCCAAAGATTTTTTATTTGAAGCTTGGATCGAGGTGAAAAATAGAGTTAAAGTTGGGTGAAAATTAGGGCAAAAATGATGAAAATTTCACTAAGTCCCAAAGATAACTTATTTACCAAGTTTCATAACTTAAAAACCAAGCAATTTTTGAAGAGAGGTCCTCTAATACACTTTGAAGATCATGGAAAAAGCTTTTGTTTGAGCTTTGAGTCACTCAATTTGGATGTGTAGTTTGAAAGTTATGACCTTTGCAATTTTGCACAAGAAGTGAATTTTCCACACTTAGAAGGTTTCAAGGACCAAACATTGCCCTCTTTGCAAGAAACTTCTCAAAACTTGCATTTTCATGCCCTAACTCAACAATTAGATATGTCTTGATGGAGAAACTTGAATGCTTCACTTTGTGGATCAAAATCTTACAAATCAAAAACCTCAGTCAAAACCCTAATCTGGGGTCAGTTGAACTTGTGGCTCAAGGTATCATTCTCACTCAGTTAGTGAACACCTGTGATGATTGTTTGGAACCAAAGCGTGTCTTAGGAGACCTTGAATCATGTGAGAGCTTGGCTTAGGAGACTTTGTGCAAACCCTGTTTTTCACATAAAAGAACAAACTAGCAAGATATGGTGATTAGATAATAATGCACAGATGATTGAATCTAAATGCAAATGCAAGATGTTATGACATCTAAGGAGTAAAATTTGGGGTACAACAGTTGCCCCTGTTTAAATAGCTTTACTGGATGACACGAGGAATGAAATCCTAGGGACATCAAGGTGAAAGGTTTTTAAATATAGCAAACCTAAACTTTTGCCCTTAGATGGAATGCGGATGCTAAGGACAAGTAACAAACATGCAAATGCTGACATGCCATGAGCTTCTAGTATGATGGTATGATGCCATGATAGTGCAAAGATGCAGACAAACAAGACACTAAAGGATAAACATAGGTGAGCATCACTGGGGAAGGATGAAGGTTAGTATCCACAAGGAAACCTCACTGGGGATGCAGACTAGCCAACAAAAGAGACTCACTGGGATACAGGCTGACCAACAAAAGAGACTCACTGAGGAGACTCTAAGGCAACACCGGGGATGGAAGAATAAAACTGAGGGGGAAACCCTACAGGTCCTTACTGGAGATAGGAGCCAGATAGGTGTTCTCAACTGGGGAAAGATCCAGGGAGATGGACAACAAGTTCGTAGGTGACCGGACGACACTGGGGAAATAAGATGCATTCTTACTGGGAATGAAACCAGAAAGAAGACATGATCTCCACTGGGGATCATCTTGAAATAAGGATAGACATCCAAATAAAAGATTTTCTGGGGAGTTCTTATACTGAAGAGTTCAAACAGGATCTTCAAGAAAAGCCAGAAAAGACAGAGACAAACTCTGCGTGTGCCAAATGATGATCAATCACAAGGACTTTCAAAGAGATATTGATAATGACTGAACCTCTGCCGGGAACCAGATTAAAGTGCCAACAAGGATTGGACTCAGAAGTGACATGTCAGTATACACCAATTTGAGTTGGATAAGATACTAATTTGAGTTAGTTTTCCAGCAAGGACTGGACTTTGAACACCAATATGAGTTGGTTTGCCAGCAAGGACTGGACTTTGGACACCGATATGAGTTGGTTTGCCAGCAAGGACTGGACTTTGGACACCGATATGAGTTGGTTTGCAAGTGAGGACTGGACTTTGGACACTGATATGAGTTGGTTTGCCAGCAAAGACTGGACTTTGGACACCGATATAAGTTGGTTTGCCAGCAAGGACTGGACTTTGGACACCGATATGAGTTGGTTTGCAAGTGAGGACTGGACTTTGGACACTGATATGAGTTGGTTTGCCAGCAAAGACTGGACTTTGGACACCGATATGAGTTGGTTTGCCAGCAAGGACTGGACTTTGGACACCGATATGAGTTGGTTTGCCAGCAATGATTGGACTTTGGATACCGATATGAGTTGGTTTTCCAGCAAGGACTGGACTTTGGACACCGATATGAGTTGGTTTGCCAGCAAGGACTGGACTTTGGACACCGATATGAGTTTGTTTACCAATAAGGACTGGACTTTGGATGCCAGTATGAGTTGGTCTATTGACCAAAATTCACATCGTCAAAAAGGGTTGACAGCAAGGAATAAGGCATATTTGAAGGTTCACATCATCAAAAGGTTTGACGGTAAGGAACATCATCCACATCAAAGGATTGACGAAATGAAGAAATTGACTTCATCGAACATCATCCACGTCAAAGGATCGACGGAATGAAGAAATTGAATTCATCGAACATCATCCGCGTCGAAGGATTGACGGAATGAAGAAATTGACCTCATCGAACATCATCCGCGTCAAAAGATTGACGGAATGAAGAAATTGACCTCATCGAACATCATCCGCGTCAAAGGATTGACGGAATGAAGAAATTGACTTCATCGAACATCATCCGCGTCAAAGGATTGACGGAAAGAAGAAATTGACCTCACCGAACATCATCCACGTCAAAGTATTGACGGAATGAAGAAATTGACTTCATCGAACATCATCCGCGTCAAAGGATTGACGGAATGAAGAAATTGACCTCATCGAACATCATCCACGTCAAAGGATTGACAGAATGAAGAAATTGACCTCATCGAACATCATCCACGTCAAAGGATTGACGGAATGAAGAAATTGACTTCATCGAAAATCATCCACGTCAAAGGATTGACGGAATGAAGAAATTGAACTCATCGAACATCATCCACGTCAAAGGATTGACGGAATGAAGAAATTGACCTCATCGAACATCATCCACGTCAAAGGATTGACGAAATGAAGAAATTGACTTCATCGAACATCATCCACGTCAAAGGATTGACGGAAAGAAACAAATCACCAAACATCATCCACGTCAAAGGATTGACGGAATGAAAACCAATTGACATTGTCAAAAAGGGTTGGTGGAAAGAATGCCTCGAACAGGGATCACGTCAAATGGGTTGATGGAAAGCGACTGACTGAAGGTAACATCATTTGTAATTGTAGAAGTATGAATAATACCAAGGACGGATAAACTTCTCGTGAGAAAGATTGCCACTTATCGTTGTAAAGGTGATGATAGCAAAACAAGCATCTTAAGGAGATAGCCACTTGTTGTTGGGTATAAATTCCAAAGAGATGTTGATATTACAACACTGCTAGAGAAAGGATCATGTCTTCAATGAAGATCTGCAAATGAATCTTTCTGCGAGACACAGTGCAAAATAAATGCACGTTCAAAGATAGGTTCAGTAACCTAATCCTGCCAGGGACCAAAGTTCGATCTAGGAACAGACTAGAAAGATACGGTCAAACAAGACTCCAATCTTTGAGAAATGAGCTCAAATGGGGATTTATCTTATCCATGCATGGAAAAAGATAGCTGGACCAACCATCGCCCACGAGAATTAAACTCTATGGGGAATTCTAGAAAGGATGGGCACTTTATACATACGGCTGACAACTCTATTTGAGAGAATAGACAAACCCACTCACTTGGGGAGATAAACGCCAAAGTGAACAAAAACAGGTAAACACCAGAAAGGGAAGCAAAAATGCTAAGATAATATGCACATTGATGCTTATGCCATGCTTATTCCATGCTTATGCTTATGCTGACAAAACAAACCAAGAAGCGAAACTGGAGATGAAATGAACATCTCGACAAGGATACCCAGCCAAACTCCTCAGATTGAACCATTACCGGGGATGAATCTGCAGAAATCGGTGGTTCTACTTCAAGATAACAACTTTCTCTGGGGAAATAGTACTCCAACTTGGTATTGCATCATGACTTCACTAGGATTGCCATCATGAGCGTCATCTCTTTATTGGAGGGAAATCCAGGGAGAATTGCCATGATTAGCTGAAGTAACAGCTTACTGGGGAGCTAGCAAAAGATGTCACAAAAGCTTAGCAGTTTTTCATAACTTATCTGCCCCAGATTACACGGTCTGTCAGGAGAAAAATGTCAAGAGGATTTTACAGAAGAATTGGCATACAAGGTGTTTCAATATCTTCAAACTCTTGGAGAAATTCATGAATTTTGACATAACTTCCCCTGATTAATGACGCTTACACAACAAAGTCCTTGAACTTGTGCTTCAGACTGGTTGTTTGACAACTGGGGAACAAACTTGCCCCTGTCAGTTTAGTTGATTTGTGAAGGAATTGTCGTTGACCTTTTAAAGATTTACCGAATCTCGACTTGATTGCCCCTGATTAACTGGTCTTTGAGGATAAGTTATCAAAAGGATGTTACAGAAGAATTGGTATACTAGATGCTTCAATATCTTCAAACTTTTGAAGAGAAACGAACCTCGACATAATTGTCCCTGATTAACGTATTCCCAATACAAAGGACTCAGACTGTGGTAGAAATAACCGGGGAACAAGTTTTCCCCTGCTGACGGGTCACTGAAGTCTACACTTATCATAAGATGACCTCAAGAAAACATGCCCCAATATTCTGAACTTTTTGAAGAGTTTTGCCTCTGGTTCAATAGCTTTTAGAACGGTGGATTGGCAGATCCACATACTTGGCTGCCCTAGGCTGAGCTTCCTTTATCAAGTCAAATTCCCTAGCTGGCTGCATTTTTGGGATTTCTTTGATATTGAATTGTATTTGCAAACAAGTATTGTTCATTAAAAATTGGCAGTTTCAATGCAACATTCATGCAAGCTTTTGAAAACAGTTTATTGATGAAACACGCATGGTGGAATGATTAAATAATAAAAAACAAAGTGGATCTAGTCATTTACAAAATGACAGATGAAGTGATCAACATACGCAATTAGAAAAGATCATTAGGAGTCGGGTTAATCAACCTTACTGTAGTATGCTTTCAAAACAACCTTACCTCAATTAGGTCTTTTAAGGGTTGTAACGTGGCTTGGTTCACGGTTTATGAAACAAAGGATAAAGGCTCAAAGTTTATTTGTCCCTACCCCATCTCTGTGATGAACTCCAATCCTACACCTAGTTAACTCAAGCTATACATTCAGGTTTCTCTAGGTTAGGAATGAATTGATGATAGTTGACGATGATTCAGACACCTTTGTAGTCATTACTCCCATACAACATTGGTTATCCTTTATTGATGAGGTTTTGAGACCTCTTCTTGTCTTCACTGAGGTTTTGAGACCTCTTCTTTTTGTTGAGGTTGTGAGACCTCTTTTTCTTGTTGAGGTTATGAGACCTCTTTTTCATGATTAAGGTTATGAGACCTCGTCTTGTCTTTGTTGAGGTTTTGAGACCTCTTCTTGTCTTTCGTTGAGGTTATGAGACCTCTTCTTGTTGGCTGTTCTACAAGCCCTTTTGTATAAGGCAAAGTTTTCTGCTTCCCATCTTTCTTGGCTTTTGCCTTGAAAGGGAATCGACTCATTCTTTGATTAAGGATTTCACAACGATCCTTCCTTATTTGCTGCTTGGAGGAACAACTTGTACAACATTACTCATTTGACTTGAGAGAGCTGACTGGTGTCCTGCATAAAGCGCTTGCATTCGAATGCATAACCAAGTTAAACTGAGAACTACCTTACCCCAAGGTTGAGATTCAAGGGTTTTTTGTGTAAGGAAAGAAAAATCCTACTTCTAGGTTCGAAGGGGTAACGAGGGATTATCTTCCTTATTTCTCCAGTGTTTGGGAATTGAAACAATGCTTTACATCCTCGACAAGGTTTAATTGAAAGCATACCACAGAAATTAATGATAATATTTTCATCATCCTCCCTAATCTTTGCTTAACAACAATTTGATAATTGGAAACAAGGTAAAGATATATTTTTTGCTTTTACAAACATAAAAGTAAATGAGTGAAACGAATGGACTTAATCAAAAGGTGCACAAACATTTCATTAATCTTGCCAATTTGATAGTACAACAATGCTTATAAGCAAATACAAATTCAAAACACAAAGGAAATACAATTGAAAATACTGAAATGAACAAAATACAACCAGCCTTGGCGAATTGATTTCAGAAGATTTCAATTTTTGGGCCCATATGGAGGAACACCTTTGTCACTGATCACTTGTTCTTTGTGATACAAAACCTTGAGAGGCCTTGCAAGTCTTTTGCCTTTTGCTTCAGAAATCAAGGTATTGGCATCTGACCCAACTTCTTGAGGTTGCAGTGTTTTCAGCCGGCTTAACAGTCTCGTTTCGAACTCTTTGCATTCTTCAATGGGATGCCTCATTGTCCTAGTATGGAATTGGCATTCAATCTCCGGGCGATCCTCCTCAGGGATCAGTTCCTTGTCATAGATCTGCCTTTCCACAGTAGATTCTAAGGCTCGACAACCATCCAAGTCATGCCCTTCGGCTCCCTTATGGAATTCACAAGTCAGGTTTGGATTATGCCAAGGTCCTGGCACAGGGTTGAGAAGTCGAGGAGTTACCAACTTGTTCTGCATCAACAAAGGGAAGAGTTTGCTCAATGGCACTGGAATGGGCTAGTAGCTAACTTGGCCTCTTTCGACAGGGTACTTCTTCTTCTTTTGATTTTGGGAACTTTGAGGAGAAACAACCGTTGGAGGCTGAAATACCCTTTCGGTAGACACCTGAGGACGATTACATTTTGGCGCAAGATCAAGACCAAAGGTTGGCTGGTATGAAGTTTCCCAAAACGCAGATCCTTGGTATGGGAGAACAACAAGAGATGAAGAACTGATAACTTCTCTCAGAGTAACAGGGTGAGCATACTCCTCTTTCTTCATTAGAGCTTGCAAAGTTTCTAGAACCCAATTCATCTGGCATTTGAGGATTCTGACCTCCTCTTTCAAGTCTTCTTGGTTCTTCAGAATTTCATTCATTGTTGCCATTGTCTTGAATCGGTGCTAAGTATCCTTCAGACATAGGAGAAGAAGAGACACTCAAGACTGAGAAATGCAAATGTGATGCGAATGCGCATGAAATTCAAATGTAAGCCAAGTGGTTTCAAGGAACTCGAAGGCAAGTTGCGAATTTTTGTTTTCTGGAAAAACTGAAGAAGTTTTTGTTTTTAAGATCCAAGCTCTGTTAATCTTTTGAAAAGGAAATGAATGTCTGATTTCCTTGAAACCAACAATGGATGCAATGAGATGTATGCAATGCACAAACACGGGTACACATAAACACAGGCATATGTACATACAACGAAGCACACAAGTCCTAGGTTTAGAGGTCTCATGAATGGAGCCATGGTCTACCCATCCCAACAAGGTGTGGACTATAGGTTCATTAACTGTAGAACAGGGTTCTAAAATTTCCAGAGTCTACGTAAATCCTTCGGATATTATCGGCCTGCATGACTACTCACGCGGGTTAATAATATTCTCAAGATAAACTCATCTGAGTGTAGTATCGTGTAACAACTACTTGGGACTACTCACTCATAGCCACCGCATTACATCCTAAAAGGCCAAGTGGGGTAAAGGTAACTACGGTCCTCAGAATCCCTAGCTCCCAATTGGAAAGAGTGATATCAATGCGACTGCTCACATCAGACATCAATAATCCCAAAGGGCCTCATCTGAGTATGGTCATCATATGCCATAGATTGTTAGGACTACTCCCAACAACCGACTATTGATTACACCATGATCCTATCATATATGTGCTCTCGAGTCCTGGTTAGGACTTATCTCACCACTCAATAGCAGCATGCCAACCGAAGATCTCAAGCAAAACAGGTATACAAGCATATATACAGATATATATAATCAAGCAAGCAAAACATATAACAAATACAAGCAAAAACAAGGTGGCCTTAACCCTCAAATTATATCCCTAGTGAAGTCGCCATTTCTGTTGCGGTGAGAATCGGATAACAAGCTATTAATTAACTGGCATCACACATCTTTGAAATTCACCACCGACTTTAATTTATCCAAAGGAAAGGTTTAAGATTGAGAAAACCTAAGGTTCGGGGGTTGGTTATACAAAGGGAAGGTATTAGCACACTCTGTATCTGTAGTACTCTACAGGAACCTCTTCTTTAGTTTGTGTTATGTTATGTTTGCTTGCTAGGATATCTATGCTAAGGGTAAAGGTAAAGACCTAGGGGTATGTACACTAAGTTTGCTCGCCAAGGCGTCGCATCTTGTGCCTACGTATCTGACTAAAGAATCAGAGCAACCGCAGTTCACCTAACTAAGGGTGAGGAACCATTGACTATGGCCAAAGCTCCAATGGAAATGAGTATGACCTCATTTAGAGTTTAAGAAACTCTCTAAGTCTAAGTTATAGGGGAGAAAGTGAGTATTCAACATGGTGAGTATCACATAAAGTCCAATGACTCTAACTTAATTCTAAGTTGTAAGATAAACGGCTATGAGGCCAAAAGGAAAGTATCCTATGACTTTGAGGTCAAGGAAAAAGTGGTCATGACTATGAGGTCAAGGCTGGTAAGTGGAAACGACTATGAGGTCAAAGCTGGTATCCTATGACTATGAGGTCAAGAAGAAAATGGCCATGACTATGAGGTCAAGGCTGGTGGGTAGCTATAACTATGAGGTCAAAGCTGGTATCTTATGACTATGAGGTCAAGGAGGGAGGTGGCTATGACTATGAGGTCAAAGATGGTAATGAGCTATCTATGACTTTGAGGTCAATAGAGAGACTTTCCTTTGGAAGGAGGATGAGGCAACTACTTGTTATGAACAAGAATGTTACAAGGGAATTGAGATTCAAATAAACAATATAGGTTCAAGGATTCAAAGGTGATAAACATTAATCAAGTGAGAATAACATTAAAGCATGACATATACATCCATGTATGAGTATGGCAAAAGATAATGGGATAGTTCATGACAAACATGAGCAAATGAACCCAAGTATGGCAAAGGTTTAAAATTGAGAGTAGGGCAATCATATCAACACAAATTCATCTTGCAAGAAAATTCTAAGAGGTGCCACAAGCTATGGACAAGGGTGATGAGCATTGTTGCATCAAAGAGGTGCTCACAAATTAAGAAAATGGACACTCAATCTTAAAACCAAAGCTTGAATCCAACAAGACCCAACACAAATCAATCTCTCAAAAAAGTCCTAAAAGGTCTTAGAAAATTATCCAAAAAGTAGAAGAAAAAGAAGTTCAAAATTAGGATTGAAACAAAGTTCTAAAACTTACAAAATTACTAAATATTAAAGTGAAAATAAAATGAAAATTGGAAAAATTAAATTAAGCATTAGAAAAATATTTTTTGGGAATTTTGTGTTTAAAGAAAAATATTTTAAGTAATTAGTAATGAAAACAAAAAAAGAAAAAAAGAAATTAAAAAGTTTGAAGATAAGACAGTGGGGGGTGCAATAATCAGACCCAAATCAAGTGCCTACAGCGTGTGGGCCTCTTGGAGGGGTGCTAAAAATAACGGCCCAATGTTGGAAAAGCCAAGAGAAAGTGAGAAAAAACAATAAAAGGGGGTCTGGGGCGAGGGGGATTCGAACCCCAGACCCCTTGCATACACGCGCACACTTCTTGCCACTGGGGTGGCCATACATCCAATGTATGAGCCAGCCTCATAAATACTTAAACCAACACGCATTCAGAAATACATTTCTTTCAAACCACATGAGTAAAAACGTAACGAAGCTTATCGTTAGGACAAACATCAACCGGTCATAGGAACTTTAGTCACAAAAGACAAAACCATGGCCTGGCCACTCACTTGTTGCCACGATCCTTTCTCCTTCATGCCCATGCACATTTAAACTCAATGACACTACAACATTTTTCTTCTTTGACAACAACTGAAAATTGTTGCCCAAATTGGGAAAAACGTTGCCTAAAAGAATAGGGGACGTTTTTCAACTGTCTTCTGTGCGAGCGTTGCCTATTATTTAAGGGGACGTTTATTTTTGCTTTTTGGGCACACTTTTCTAAAACGTCCCCTAAACTATAAGAAAAGGGTACGTTTTTCTAAGGAATTTTAAGCAACGCTTTTAAGGTGTAGTTAAAAGTGCAACGAGTGAAAATCGTCCCCTAAAAGTGGTAGAGTGAGAATACTCTATGGGGACGGTTTTCAAATGTTGCCATATCTGGTAACAATTACCAATTGTTCCCTAAAAGTGAAATAGTGAGAAAGCTTAAGAAATGTTTCAATAAGTTACTTAGGAATTTTTTTTACCATATTTGTTTATAAAATAAACAATTCAAACAAGACTTGAACCAAACATAAATTGCATGTACCACAAAAATTGTGTTAGTAAAATCTTGAAACATTAACTCAAATACACATAAGAAACACAAAATGTCTAACATCTCTTAATACTATAAGCAAAATGACAAAACTCATCGTCATCTCCATTATCTTCTTCATCACCTATGTAATCCTCTTGAAGTTCATCACCTATTTCATCCTCATCACTTAAGTCGTCGTCTTGAAATTCGCCACTTACGCCAACGTTCTCATCATCATCTTCATTGATATCTTGCTGCATAAGAAAATGATAACAAAATCAACAGCAACCTCATAGATGAATCAAACCAACCAAATATGCAATTTGAAATCAAAATGATGAGGGGATTCATGACAAAGCATAAAAAGCAAATTCCATACAACCAAATCTACAGAGATGGACCAGTCATTTACCATCAACTAGAAATGGGCATCCAACTATGCCTCCACCAATAAATTTTACACCAAATTTCAAAAACAACAATGAAGCTGCTAATTCAACTATACCGCCACCAATAAATTTTACACCAAATTTTATTCAACAGAATACTGCCGACACCTTGATGAAAACTATGCATCAATGACATGTTAGTTTGTTTAAAAGAATAAACAAATATATTTGAATGGATTAATAGCTTTTTTATCCCTTATTAGCATTCCACTGTGTTACTCATTAGGGCTTATTAATCACTACTAGGTACTACACTTATATCTACTATCTATATTCCAAACACCAAATTAGTTCAATTATCATGTAAACATTTTCTATGTTCAAATAAACTTCTTATGTAAAACACAAAAAATTATCAAACAATAAAAACACACTCATTAGTTTTTGCTCATTGAAAACAATTCCATATATTAACACTAATAAAATCATAAAAATTGGAATTAAAAAAAAACATAAACAAAATCATGAAAAAATGGAGGGAAAAAAAGAAACTGACTCACATTTTCTTAGATCTCCTAGATATTACTATTAAAACATAGCATTATAATTTGATGTTTGTCATTCTTGTAGTAGTTAACATAATAAATTTGTACTACAATGCAGTTCTTTTGGAGGGAGGAAGATATAATTGTTCTTTCATTAACCTAAGGGCAGGACATTAACGAACAACTAGGAGCAAATGTCTAATACAAGAAAAATTGATAATAGTGTTTAGAGCTATCTGTTTATCCAAACAGCCCCAATCCACATGTTGAAAACTCCACACCAAAAAGCCCTCAAGGCCCTGTGCACTCAGGTTGGCCAACTGACCCTTACAATTTAAAAATATTGTTTTTCAATGTTTAATAAGTTAAATAAATTAAGCAAAATGGAAGCCACTAATAAATCTTAAGTGATTTGAAATTAAATTACTACTTTTATGCAACTTTAATAATAAAAGGTATTAATCAACACTCTATGTCATGTTAAGGCCTTGTAGTTTTTCTGAAGCTACAATTATGAACTTCTACATACCGTGCAGTTAGAGAATACCAACCATAAGCTAAAATATATTGTATAAATGATAATGGGAGTTTGACAAAGCCCCTTGACCAAGTCCACAATACTATTTTAATGGACTGGGGCCAAAAGAGACTCCTTCAACATGGGACCATAATTAAGAGTATTTTTAGTAGGGGACAATGGTTGAGTCTTTGAGGATTTGAGTTTCATTGACAAGTCTACTAGTGCCAACATAATTGTATTGATAACTTGATAAATTTTGTCACATACTAGTACTTTGTATATCAAATAAACACTGATACACACTCAGCTTTGATTGATGATTAAGTTTAAAAAGGATAAAACATAAGTGACGAATATAGGACTTGAATTTCAACCATATAGTTGTCCTAAAAAGTATAATAGTTTAGAAAAGAACTCAATCTATCTGCTTCAAGCAATAAACCATAGACACCCACTGAGAACTTGTATGTGTGCAGGTAATTCCACTTAAATTTCAAAGTTAAAAGGTACAACTTTTATTTACACACTCAGATTATTGATCATTCTCTCCTTAATTAACTAAACATCTATCCACCCTGATAGAGAAACATGACACACTGTTGCAATAAAACAAATCACATATATCAACCCAAATTGAAAAACAAACTAAACAAAATTAACATCAATGAACACTCAAGCCTATAAAGGTTGAGGTATTATAAAGTTAATAGATGAATCCTAAAATATTGAACTAATTAAACATAAGATTATATACCTTTTAGGTTGTTGTAAATAGACAATAATTAGAAGATAAAATTACTACTATATAAAAGAAATAACCTTTTCAATTTTAATAAAAACACTTGCAAGTAGTTTTGTTACCCAAAGAGAAGTAAAACCAAAACAGAACTGTGCATTTCATTTTATTAGAAAGTTAAAGAAAAATAAAAATTGAAGCAAATATATCAAACATTATGAGAAGCAACAATACCTGAAAAACGTACAGAAGAATGAATGTAGCAACACCAAGAACACAACAACTCAAAGAAGCAAGAACTCAGCAACTCCGAAAATGCGACAAATGCAGAACGTGTCGAAATCGGTGCTTCTACTGTATCTTCAAAGAAGTTAATAAACTTGAATTGAATTATATGCTTCTTAAGTACAACAAAAACATGATATAAAAAAACAACAACACATCAACCTAAAAAAAACACATGAACTAGTGATGATTCCTACTGCAATTGAATGAACACTTACAGGAAAAAGTAGATACAAGATGATAGCAATCGCGCAGGTAGCAACACAACAACACACTCCACCAATTGAAGCAACTCGGTGGTACTGATGACTTTAAGATGGTGAATCATTAATGTAACACGAGCAATCTGACGACAGCAATACAACAAGATGCAGATACGAACAACAACAAGAGAAAGAAGTGCATCGACGAACAACAACACGAGCAAGAAGCACATCGAGCAGCAACACAAGTCATTTGAGATTAGCTTCAGAGGGCTTGGTCGTTTTTTATTAGCTTCAGCAGCGACTGGTTTTTGTTAGGGTTCACACAGCAAAGGTCCATTTTCCCTTGTGACTGTTCTTTACTTTCCCTAATTGAATCGATTATGACTTACGATAATAATAATTTTTAATTTTTTTTAATAATTTAATACATTAAGTCTTATTTTTTTTTATTCTTTGGCCAAGTTGAATTTTATTTATAGTAAATGTTTTATTAATTTTGTTTGATAATTTAATTTTAGAATAAATATATTTTTAATATTATGATAAATAAATTTTATGATGTTTGGAGGGAAAATTGTCTTTTTTTTTAACACTTATACAACATTTATAAAATGTATCATTTTGTCAGGAATATTGTAACAACCTAAAATTGTTTCTATAAATATTTAAGGGAACATTTCTCAGTTATTGCCAAAAATAAAGTATAAAAATGTTTGAAAATTGTTCCCAGAAGTATTTGAGGGAACATTTGTGGGATGTTGCGAGATTTTTCTTGGCAATAGACAAAAATTGTTGCCTAATCTTTTTTTAGGCAACAATTTACACATGTTGTATAAAAAAGTGTTGCTAGAAGTAATTAATCTTGTAGTGTGATATCGTGAAAAATGTATGACCTACTACTGCTACTTCCAGCCATATTCCATCTTCATCTCTTAATCAAATATCATGAATTAAAGCACCATTCTAGTGCTTTCACATAATAGAATAACCCTGCACTCTCATTTAACCATAATAATCATGAACTGGGAGAAATAGGCAAACAAATGTCAGGTGTTAGGGCTGAAATGTGTCACCATGAGACAAGGATATTAACACAAATCCAAACTGAAACTCATGCTACCAAATCAAAGTGATATGAATACAACACGTAAACATACGACAACATTTTAAAACAAACAAACTGAACATGCGAGCATGAAATCATGAACACGATGATGATACAAAAATCATTTAGAACCTGGACGTGAGCATGTAAACATGAAGGTTACGAAAGGGGGTTTTCCAAGTGGAGACAAGTCGACTGCTTCTTCAGTCTTTGGAGCGTCGGACTTTAACCAAGCACACATTTTCCTTGGATCGATGATTGTTCAAAAACTTTAAACGGAAAGTGCAAACTGCTCCTCCTCTTGACCATTCACGAACCTTATCTCTTGGTGTGTTATAGTGAAGTGAAAAATAGTGTTCTGATGTTTTCCTTGGTTGTTGCTATTGTGTGTGATAACTCGGTGTGTTGATGTGGCTTCTCTTTGTCCTGCTTGTGTTTGCTAGACCAAGAAAGAACAGGTTTATCATGTAAAATGCAATGAGGGAGTGTTGTGGTTTGAAAGTTTAGATGTTGTTATTCTGATTGTTGGTGTTCGGTATTGGTGGATTGTTGTGGCTCTGGTATGTGTTGGTGTTGAGCTAAGGAGAAAGAATGAGGAAGGGTTGTGGATGGTATTCTCATGAGCTCTCTCTTTAGGGTAGTATGTGATAACTTGTGAAATGTGTTCTTGTTTTGATACTTGGTGTTCTAACAAGGAGAAAAAGTCTCCTTTTAAAGGAGAGGCCGTTGGATCAATGGCATGGAAACACAAAGGATATTGGCATGGTACAACAGAGAAAAATTATCAGCATGATACTACACGCATGCCCACCTTGAGCCATGTGAAACTTGTTGCAGCTTATTTTAGGATTTAAAAATTAGAAAAGAAAAGGGATGATCCAAGAGATTAAAGTACAAGGGTGGATTACACGATGGGCATCCATCTTACAACATGGAAACTTGTTATTTGCTAGCTTGTCAAGTACAAACTAGTTGTACTTTGGGGGCTCCTTTTGCACGGGTTAATTGGGAAAGTGGTACATTGGAAGTTGGTAAAAACTCAGTACAATTGTACTTTGTCAACAAAATCAGAACTTGTTCACATTATGGTTCAAAATGAAACAAGCTTGTACAAAAGGACTAAACCGTGTACCTCTCTTTGGCACTTGATAAATCATCAATTAATGGGCCAAATGGCATGCCTTTTGATCCTTTGGAAAGACATCATTTCGTAGGGTGAATTCCATGTTGGAGACAAGTTGAAACAATGCTTAAAACAAGTGAAAAATTGTGACAAAAGTAGTGTAGCAAAGATGACTAAAATCTGAGTTTTTTCTTAAGTGTAACATTTGCTAACATGCCAACTTTAGTGCACCATAACTTAATAACCATTGATCCAAATTGTGAGATTTTTTATTCTTTGCAAAATAGGCATTTGATAGAACAAGTTTCATATGGAAAGGTTCTTGCAATGAGGTTTGGAATAGTGTGAAAATCAATCATGAAGTCATGCACACCAAGCTGCCCAAAAGTCTTAGAAAAAATTCTAAGTTATGAAATTTTCACAACTTGAAATAACCATCTTTAGGACATCATAGCTTGAGATTGGTTTATCCAAATGAGGATTTCTACACATTCTTGGAAATCTTGAAGAACAAGGAACAACTTTCATGCCAAAAGATTTTTGATTTGAAGCTTGGATCGAGGTGAAAAATAGAGTTAAAGTCGGGTGAAAATTAGGGCATAAATGATGAAAATTTCACTAAGTCCCAAAGATAACTTATCTTCCAAGTCTCATAACTTAAAAACCAAGCAATTTCTGAAGAGAGATCCTCTAATACACTTTGAAGATCATGGAAAGAGCTTCCATTTGAGCTTTGAGTCACTCAATTTGGATGTGTAGTTTGAAAGTTATGACCTTTGCAATTTTGCACAAGAAGTGAATTTTCAACACTTAGATGGTTTCAAGGACCAAACATTGTCCTCTTTGGAAGAAACTTCTTAAAAATTGCCTTTTCATGCCCTAACTCAACAATTGGATATGTCTTGATGGAGAAACTTGAATGCTTCACTTTGGGGATCAAAATCTTACAAATCAAAAACCTCAGTAAAAACCCTAATCTGGGGTCAGTTGAACATGTGGCTCAAGGTATCATTCTCACTCAGTTTGTGAACACCTGTTATGATTGTTTGGACCAAAGAGTGTCTTAGGAGACCTTGAATCATGTGAGAGCTTGGCTTAGGAGACTTTGTGCAAACCCTGTTTTTCACATAAAAGAACAAACGAGCAAGATATGGTGATTAGATAATAATGCACAAATGATTAAATCTAAATGCAAATGCAAGATGTTATGACATCTAAGGGGTAAAATTTGGGGTACAACACAATGAAAAAGATTTGCAAAGATACGTCGTTCTGAGGAATTCAATGTTAGTACTATTGTCATGTAGCCGATAATGTTATGCTAATGAGTTATAGATACTAATCATATATTTTTTTTCACTATGTTCATAACAGGTTAAAAGCGAAGTCAGAATACTCAATAAGGCCAAGAACATGTACCCCCATAGATTGTCTCATGGGGGTTATAGGAATCTTGAGAAAAAATCATGCTTGAAAGACAATTAGAAATAGGAGATGATCGCATCCCATCTCCACCTTCAAGACATGAGAAATGGAAGAGGGCCCAATTAGGACCAGATGGAGAGTACACCTATGAGGCGTCAAGAGTAGTTGCTGAAAAAATTGTAAGTATGATATGTGGTGCTTATGTTATTTTTTATTTAAATGCGTTGGTAACAATATATGTAAGTTTTTCATGTTGTGTAGGATAAGTTGGTTGAGGCAGCCCGTGAAGGCACATTTGTTCCACAAGCACGACATGACATATTAGTAGAAGCTATCGGAACAGGTGAGCATGGTGGCGTGTCCGTGCTATTGGAGAAGGTGTCGGCTTGAGGTCATTCTTTGGGTCTTAAAGAAAAAATACCGAAAGCCTGGAAATTGTTGCACAAAGACATAAGATTGATAATTTTGAGAAGCAATTAGAAGAACAACGGAGAATGTTAGAAGTGGAGAAGGAAAAAAGGGAGAAAGATATGGAAATGTTTCAAGAGTTATATTCGGTATGTACTTTACTTGAGATGTTAGTGTTTTATCAGAAATGTATGATATATATTGTGCTTGTTTTTGTTTTAAGTTTTAATTCAATATTATGATGTAGAGATTAAGTGAAAACTTAGAACAACGGACAAATGAAGATCACCGTAATGTTGATGGTGATGATGATGATCTAACTCCTAGTAAAAGTGTTGTACGTCATGCTTCTACAAAAGGAAGTAATTGTTCAGCCCATCCCCTCCCCCTGCGGGTAACCGCAATGATATAATGGAGCCTAATCCAAATGAAATCAAGATGTTATACTTGAAAGTTGCAGTGATAAATGAAATACAACCTCTCTCTCTAGAACATTTTCTACATTTGGATTTATTCTATTATAGTCCTTAAGTTGTTAGGGATTTTCTTGGTGGGTATAACTGGCTGGACATCGGGATATTGCAAGTTTGGTGTAAGTAAGTATATATAGTTGAATATACATGTCGTTATAGAACATTATCATTTATAGAACATCACCCCTAATTTATTCATTTTCTTTAACCATTTAGGTACATTCACCGTCTTTGTATAGGGTTGAATAAATCGAGTACTTACGGAATCTTGGATCCACTTTTTATTCGTTGAGATTTTAATGAACCAAAAGATATTCGAGAGTACTCGAGAACACGGTTAAATGAGGGAGGAAAAGAATGTTACTTAGCACCATTCCTCTGTTTGTAAGTATTTTTGGAGTTGATGTTTATGTGTTCTATATTTAGTTATGTTTTAGCAACTACCACTAAGCTATATATGCTCTTGTTTATTCAGTAGTCATTGGCAATTGATCATTATATCATTTAGGACGAATATGTTAACTTTTCTGTGTTCCTTGAATGATCCACTGGAAAACAAAATGAAAGATATGATTAATTCGTAAGTGTATGCTTAATTCATTTTCTTTGACATTGTAATTAGTTTATCATGTAATATGTTTAATTTAAATTCAATGTACAGTGTTGTGGAGCAATTGAATATGATGAAAAATGTTAGAAGAAAGCGCATATGGATCTGTCCTAAAGCAAGTGGCACGATTATGTTTCTTTCATTTACATTCATGTGTGGTTGTATTCATGTGATTTTTGCTTAAATTTGTAGACAAGGAAACAACCCGGGAATTACGAGTGTGGTTATTATGTCATGAAACACATGCTAAACATTGTCCTTGCCGGCATTGTTGATTCATGGGATAAGGTATACATGTCATAAAATGTTTACATATATTAATATGTAAGTTGACTATTGAATTATTATCATACATGTTATTGCCTCTTTCTTATGTAGATGTTTAACGACGAAAACCCATTCCCCGTTGAGGACTTCGTAGATCTTCGTAAATGTTGGGCATATATCCACAATGTTCTTAAGGGTCCTGCTGATTGATGATGTCGATGAAACTTTTCTGTAGATATGATGTGAATAACACTTTTCTGTATTGATGACATGAATATAGTGTTTGGTGTAAATATGTTTATAATAGTTACAATACTTATAAAATGTATACCTTATCTGTTAGATGTATTTTATGGTTATAATAGTTACAATACTTACAAATGAACAATGTTAGCTTATCTGTTATGGTTAAAAGGGTTACAGGTTAAAAAATGGGATGAATTTGAGTTGTTGAGAAATGCATATTTAAAACATAGGAAGTATTTTATGCTCTTTATATGCATGTATACCTTATCTGTTATGGTTAAAATAGTTACAGGTTCAATAATGGAATAAATTTGAATTGCTGAGAAATGCATATTTAAAACATAGAAAGTTTTGGCTGCGCTTATAAAACCTAGTTGTGGTTGTATATTTGTGTCTGCAGAATATATAACGACGGGTATAAAATATAACTGTTGTAATATCTCGCGCGCTGCACAGAAAAAAATAAATATCAAAACGGCGCAGTTGGGAATCGAACCAAGGACCATTATATTTATCACAACGGTTCGTTTGAATAACCGTTGTGATAGGGCGCGTTGTTTCTAGGTTATTATAACGGTTAATGGCCCGTGATTATAAGTATCAATTTACAACGACACTCTACATAACAACGCTTGCGCCAGCGTCATTATATACCTTTCCCAACCGTTGTTAATTGGTATTTACGTAGTAGTGGTGTGATACCTTTAACTTCTGCATGAATCTACTTACCATACATACATTGTATGCTAAGCCAGACCTTGTGTGACAAAAGAATCTTAGTGACCCAATAAGTCTTCTATATTGAGTTGGGTCAACAACATCTTCATCTAAATTTTTCGACAGTTGAAGTCTTGGCTCAGCTAGAGTCGAAGTTGGGTTGCAATCCTGCATCTCAAATCTCTTTAGTATTTCACCTGAATATCTTCTTTGATGCATCATCAAACCTCTTCTATTCTTGTAGAATTCGATAACAAGGAAGTATGAGAGACTTCTTAAGTCTGACATTTCAAACTCCTCACATAGGTCATGTTTGAAGTCATCGATCTCCTTCTTGCAACTTCATGTTATCAACAGGTCATCGACATAGAGACATAGTATAAGCAATTCACTATTACTTCTCCTTACATATAATTCATGCTCAATTGTGCAATTCACAAATTTCTTCTCCCTTAGAAAGTTATCTATCTTCTTATTCCAAGCTCCTGGAGCTTGGTTAAGTCCATACAAGGCTTTATGCAGCCTGTAGATCTTTCTTTCTTTGCATTGTTTCACAAACCCAACTGGTTGTGCGACATAAACTACTTCATATAAGGGTACATTTAGGAATGCACATTTCACATCCATTTGACATACCTACCAGTTTTTCATGTTTGCTAGGCCAACAACCAACCTGATTATTTTGATCCTAGCACCGGGTGCAAAAACTTTGTTGAAGTCGATTCCTTCTTTCTGAAGAAATCCTTTCGCCACAAGTCCCGCCTTGTGTCAAGTTACTTCTCCTTTAGGATTCAACTTCACCTTGTATACCTACTTCACATCAATTTTCTTCTTGTCTTGAGCTAATTCGACAAGTCACCAAGTGTTGTTGCCTTCAATGGACTCTAGCTCCTCATTCATCTCTTTCACCCACTTTGAATCTTCCAATGCCTCAACTGCATTGACTGGTTCGACATCTGCATAGAAAGCATATCGTACCAGCTCACCTTCATCATCGACCACATCATCTGATATAATCATAGATTCTGGAAACCTTGCAGGCATGTTTCTTGTTCGTTGAGGTCTGTTTTGGCCTGTTTCACCTATGACTTCTTCTTATCGAAGTTTTCTTTCAACTTCACTGACTGGTTCTTAACATAAGCATCTCACTGAATCCTTCTTAACATTCTCAGTCCAATCCCATTCCTTAAGCTCATATATGATCACGTCCCTGCTGGTCATAACTTGCTTGTTCACTAGGTCGAATAACTTGTATCCTGTAGTTAAATGATATCCTATTAGGATCATTTGACTCGACTCGTCATCAAGTTTTCTTCTCAACTGATCTAGCATATGTCTATTTGCTATAGATCTAAACACCTTCAAATGACTTCGGCTAGGCTTGACACCAGACCAACATTCTTCTTGCGTGATTCTGTCTAATTTCTTCTTCGAACATCTATTCAAGATGTATGTTGCAGTCGACACAACTTCTCCCCATAATTATTTGGGTAGATGCTTGCCTTTCAACACACTTCTCACCATATTCATGATGGTTCCATTCTTCCTTTCTGTAGTTCCATTCTGCCGTGGAGTGTAGGGTGGCAGAACCTCATGCACAATCGTTTCTTTCTCACATAATGCATCGAAATCTTTCGACACATACTCTCCGCCACCATCGGGCCTTAGAATCTTTAGCTTCCGACCACTTGGTCTTTTGACCATATATTTAAATTTGGCAAATACCTCGATCACTTCACTTTTCTTCTTGATCAGGTAAGTCCACAGTTTTCGACTAAAATCATCTATGAATGTAATAAAATATCTGTTACCTCCAGTTGAATCCACCTGGATAAAACCATATGCGTCAGAGTATATGACTTCAAAAATTGCCTTCGACTTGTTTCCTGCATCCTTGTTGAAGCTATTCTTGTGTTGTTTCTCCCGAACACATTCTTCACACACTTCACTTAGAATGTCAATTTCTGGTAATCCTGAAACCATATTTCTTCTCTTCAAATCTCTGATGTCTTTGAAATTGAGATGACCTAGCCTATAATGCCATATCCATTCATCTTTGTTGGCTTGAAAGTTCTATTCTGAGACATTGGAGCCTTCAAGATCAATCTTCCATTTGAGTCAAGAACTCTCATCATCTTCTCTTCAATCGGCACCTTATAGTTCTTTTCAACCAGCTGTCCTATGCTGAGCAAATTACTCTTCATGCCTAGTATGTGCATACATTGGAAATTACTGACCTTTTGCCATCTTTCCACATTATCAGAACATCATCAATACCTTTAGGTGCTAGAGTATTGTCATTTGCAAATTTCACCATGTTCTTCATTGAAGGATTTATGTTGACAAACCAATCTTTCCTACCAGTCATGTGTGATGAGCATCCCGAGTCCAAGTACCATTGGTCCTGGAATATTTCTTCATCTCTTGTTGTAACCATCAGAAACATCTCTTCTTCTTCATGTTTCGCCAAATTTGCATCAGTTTTTTGATTCTTTTGCTTTTCAGGACAATCACTAAAATAATGGCCATACTTCTGACAATTGTAACATTGAGTGTAACTTTTGTCAGGTTTTCGACCACCACCTCTTTCTCTACCTGCAGCACCACCTCTTTGGTTGCCTTGGTTCCAGGGTTTTCTCTGATTCGACCTATTTCCTTTTTTGTAATTTCAACCAGTCGAATTATTGTAGCCTCCTCTGCCTTTGTTGCAATTCCAACATCCTTTGCCTTTCTTTTCTTTTGTTGATTGCGCCTATAATGCCATATCACTCTTCAACATTCCTGCAACTTTATCATCCATTCTTTTTTCATGAGATTCAAGTGTCCCTTGAAGCTCTTCCTTTGTCAATGTTGACAAATCTTTCGACTCTTCTATGGCTACTACTACGTGGTCGAACTTTGGAGCCAATGACCTCAAGATCTTCTCAACAACTGATCTTGATGTCAACACTTCTCCACATACCTTGATTTGATTCACCAGCTTTGTAACCCTAGTGAAAAAATCAGTTATGCTTTCACTTTCTTCCATCTGAAGCAATTCATACGTCCTTTTGTGAGTTTGTAACCTCACCTCTATCATCTTCTCTACGCGTCCAAACGATTTCTCCAAGATTTCCCATGCTTCTTTTGCTGATTCTACATCACTAACCTTTTCTAAATTGTCTGGATCAACACATTGATGAATTATATAGAGAGCTTTATAATTTTTCTTCTTCAATTCTTTGTATGCAGCCTTTTCTTGATCCGACGCGTTTTCAAGAACTGGTGTTACTCCTTTCTTCACAGGATCCCAAAGTTCTTGATAACAGAAAACCACTTTCACCTGCTTTCACAAATTCTCATAATTATTGTTCTTGAGAATTAGAAGACTCGTCGGAAAATGCCTGTTTGGATGATTCATTGTCATCGTGATTTTCTTCCCACAAATCGCTCAGTCAGTGCTCTAGATACCAGATGTTGGAATTAACACAAAACTTTGAGAATTCTAAATCAATCTTGATGATCAATATTCAATCAACCTGATCGAAATCTCTTTGTTCTTCACTCTTCACTCAAGTGAAACAATCACACATTGATTGCAAGAATGATTCTGCACAGCAATTGTTAATGGAAGAAGAAAGAAAGAAGATTGAATAAGATAGAAGATTAGGGTTCAACAAAATAAGGGAAGAGGAGAATGATTTATGCAGAGTAACCCTCTGCTCTCAAACTGAGAAAAAATATTATTCAACTGTGCAACTGCACTTTCTGTTGTGTGTACAATATTATTTTCCATTCTTTTTACTCAAAAAATGGGTTACTCCCTCTATTTATAATTGGGCTAGCTTGCTCCCTAAAGTAAAGCCCAAAATTTATATTTTGGTCTAAGTTGAAATTCTGTGTCAAGCAACCTACTTCGACACTTCGACATCTACCACAACTCGACACGCATACTAGATTAATTTTGACACATCATTGTTTCTTTCGAACTACACTTGCTTCGACTCAAGGAATTACAATCTCAACAAAACAATTATTGATTTATAAATATCAACTACTTGTAATTACGCATTAATGTAAATAATTTGTTAATATTTATAAATCAACAACTATCTTTTTTTTATATGTTTAAAAGATAAATGTAATTTTTAGACGAAGATTATATCAATTTTATTATTTATTTGCAATTTGTAAATACTAAATCAAAATTTATACCAATGCACAAAATCTAAAGAAGTTTTTTGAAATTTATAAAACAGTTTTTTTTTTTTTTTTTTGTAAAAAAGAATAAGTTAAAATTTTAATAAGTTGCAAAACATCAACCACCTTAATATCAAATTAAATTTCATTAATTTTTAAATTTTTTTTTTAAATTGTTGATTTATAAATATCAACTACTTGTATTTACACATTTATGTAAATAAATAGTTAACATTTATATATCAACAACTATTTTTAAAAAAAAAAATTTTTAAAAGAAAAATGTAATTTTAAAACGATGACTTAGGCTCTGTTTGGTAAAAATAGCAGTTGGCTGATAAACAAGCTGATAGCTTATAGTTTATGACTAATTGCTGGTGACTGATAGCTTATAGTTCATAGCTGATGACTCGTGACTTATAGTTGATAAGTTAATTGAAATGTTTGATAAAATTAACAGTTTAATTAGCTGATATAATAAAATGACATAAAAGATATTTAATAATTATTATTTTATTTTAAATTGTATTAAATTATAAAAGATAGTGGTGGGTTTTAGTATAAGGATAAAAGTGGAAGAAAAAATAATAAGCTATAAGGTAAAACACTATTTAAAATAGCGTCTGAAAAATAAGCTATAAGCCTATGATGAAAAAACTCTTACTAAATAAATTTTTTATTGTCATATGAGCATATAAGCTATAAGCTCAATAAATATCTTATCAAACAGAGCCTTAATCAAGTTCATTAATTGCTTGCAATTTGTAAATACCAAATCAAATTTTAAACAATGCACAAAATCTAAAGAATTTTTTGAAATTTATATAACAACAACTATTTTTATAAAAAAAATCAGTTGAAATTTTAATAAGTTATAAAAAAATTCAATCACTTTAATATAAATATTAAAATTTCAATAATATTTAAACATTTTTTTAGAAAAAAAAATTGTGTATTTATAAATATCAACTACTTGTATTTACGCATTAACGTAAGTAAGCTTTTAATATTTATAAATCAATTTTTTTTATATTTAAAAGATAAATGTAATTTTAAGACAAAGACCAAATCAAGTTTATTATTTATTTGCAATTTTTAAATATCAAATCAAATTTTTTACCAATGCAAAAAATTTGAAGAAATTTTTTTGAAATTGTTAAAACAGCTACTTTTTTTATAAAAAAGAATAAGTTGAAATTTTAATAAGTTATAAAAAAATCATTTGCCTTACTATCAAATTAAAATTTCATTAATTTTTCGATTTTTCTTTAGAAAAATATTTATTGATTTATAAATCAACAACTATTTAAAAAAACAAAAAAACTATTTAAAAGATAAATGTAATTTTAAAATGAAGACTAGCCACTCAATTTTTTTAAATTTAATATCAAACCTTGAAATAGATTAATTCAAATGAATCATCCTACCATTGATAAACCGTAACAGGAGCCTATTCTCCCTTGTTACCCAAATTTTCACCAAGTTAAAAAAGGAATTTATTAATTTCACACACTCATATATATATATATATATATATATATATATATATATATATATATATATATATATGATTATAGACAAATTTATTTTAAAAACAAACAAGAGAGAGAAGCTCCTCCTTCTCTCTAGATGTATTTTTCTTCGGCGGTGCAGATTCCACCATTGTCTTCTTCATCTGCGGTGGCTTTTCCCCATCTCCCGCTTTTCTGCTGTGATGTTTTCGGCCATTCGTTTTCTCTTTTAGTTTGGTTTCTCTTGGTGGAATTCTTGGGGGTGATGGAGTGGATTCATCCTAAGAAGAGGATTTTCAGCAATTTAGCTTCAAAAGGGGATGTATTCTCGGTGGGTAGTGTTTCGAGCAGGGGAAGGGAGAAGATGCTTTCCTCTATCTACTTTTCGGAGTTTCCTGATAGATCCAAAGCTTCTGACCTCTTCGAACTTTTTGGTTGCGTGGGTGACATTGTAGAAGTGATTATTCCTCCTAGGAGAAATAAGTTGGGAAAAAGATTTGGTTTTGCTGGGTTTAATAATGTGGAAGATTTGAGAGGTTTAGCAATAAAGCTTGATAATATCATGATTGAGGGCAAAAAGATTCACGCTAACCCTCCAAGAGTTGAAAGGAAAGAGGGTTCTAGTAGGGGTATCTCTATTGTTAATCGCTTTCAAGGTTCGAGCAGACAGCATCTAATCAGAAGGGACTATATGGTGGAGAATAAATGGATGCGAATGGGAGTGGCAAGAAGTCATATTTAGAGGCGGCTGGAGGAACAGGGAGCAAGTCTAGTCCGGATGGTGTTCCTATGGTGGTCTTCGAACCTGACGTTGGAGTTTGTGATAAGTTGAGAAAAGCTTTTGTTGGTGAGGTTATTTCTCCGTGTATGACGTATAATATTCATTCTATTTTTGAGATGGAGGGCCATTTTTCTATTAAAATTACTCCGCTTGGCGCGAAATTGTGTTTGTTGGAGGAAGAAGAAGAGGGTGGTATTCTTGAATTGATAAAGGAATGTGAGAAGTGGTGGAAACAGTGGTTTCACTATATTAGACCTTGGGAGGAGGATGTCGTTGATCAAGAAAGAGTTGTTTGTTTGTGATTGTTTGGGATTCCTGTTCAGGCGTGGCAGCTTTATTTTTTCAGCAAGATTGCTAATGTGTTTGGTGAGTTCATCTCGGTGGATGATGCTACTCTGAACGGAGCTTCGAAGGATGTTGCGAGAATGAAGGTTAAAGCGCCGTTATCGTTTAAAGCTGTGGATTTCTTATTGGTTTCGATTAATGGAAAATTTTTTAAAGTTTATGTGAGTGAAGATATAACGGCTTGAAGGGTCCTTTTTTCTTCCTCTTTCAAGTCTACCTCTGATTCTTGTGGTTCTGATTCGGGGTGGGATAAGGAGGATTTTTTTAATGAACATGGAGGCTCACGCGGGTCTTCTGTCGGTGGAGATTTGCAGGGCGGTCACCTGTTTTTTCCAGAGAAGAATCTTAAAGGCGAGAGAGGTCTTCATGGGAGGGAGTTATGTTCTAAAGGTCACATAAAGGATATGAAGGTCATTTTGGCAAAGCATTCAGAAGGTACAAAGGGGTCAGAATCCGTAATGCAGACATGTGAGAACGTGTTTGACAAGGCGATATTAGCTTCAAAATGCAAAGTTTGTTGTACTTTGAACAAAGTGAGGGATAAGGTTTCTGATATTGACGTGTCCCTTTCTAGTGATACGAGGGTAGAGTGTTCAGTAGGACCCAGACTACTTTTATGCTTTAATAAAGAGGTTAGTTCAAAAGGCGCTTCTCTCTCCTCTATTCCTAGAAGACGCGTGGCTGGTAAAGGCTTTTCAAAGACCATGAAGTTTAAAAGTTTACACTCTTTCGGTGGGCCCTCTAAGATTAGGCGTAGGAAAGTTAAGCCTTTGGGATCTATTGTAGCTGCTCAAGGAAAAATAGGCGTTGCTGATCCTACTGGGACTGATAAGGATGTTATTTCCTCTTTTAATATAAGTAATTATGTTGCTTCTAATTCAATAGGTGCTTTTAGTAGCCAATCTCTGGGTGTTAATTCTGGAGATTCCGATATTGTTAGATGTAATAAAGAATTATTGGAAAATTTGGACACTAATTTGGGTGATAAAATATGGAATGCAATAACAGAACTTGGAGTTGTGAAAGGTGATACGAAAAGTGACTATAAATTCCACTTGGAAGTTTTGGAGAAGGAAGATAAACATAGAACGTTCGGAGGGAAGGCGATTTTAAATGTGTTCAAATGATTTTAGGATCTATGAATATACGTGGAGGGGGGAGTAGAGTGAAGAGGAACAGAATCTCTAAGTTCATCTCTAATGGTAATTTTGACATTTTTATGATTCAAGAAACTAAGATTCAAGATATGTCTGTTTCTTTAGCTAGGAGTTTTTGGAAGAGTCATTTGGTGGATTATTCTTTCTCTAATTCGGTTGGTTCCGCTGGTGGTCTCTTGATTCTTTGGAAGGTTGGTTGTTGTGAAGTTATTTGTAGTTTCAAAGATGAAGGTTTCTTGGGCATCAAGGTCTTGGTTAATCATGAAGTGTACTATTTTGTGAACATTTACTCTTCTTGCGATATTGTTATGAAGCGGGATTTATGGAGAAGGTTATCGGATCTTAAAGCTAGTAAGACGGATGGAAAATGAATATTTGGCAGAGATTTTAATGCGGTAAAAAGTTACAGTGAACGTAAGGGATCTTCTGTGAGAAGTAGGAATTCGGAGTGGGTAGAATTTGAGGATTTTATTTCGAAGAGTGACTTTGTTGATGTGCCCTGTAAAGGGAAGAGATTCTCTTGGTACGGAGGAGTGGGAGGGGCTTGTAGTAGGATTGATCGATTTCTAGTGTCGGAGGTTATTATTGATAGGTGGGGAGTGGTGGGTCAATTCATTGGCTTGAGAGATATTTCGGATCATTGTCCAATTTGGCTTATTGTTGATAAATCAAATTGGGGTCCAAAGCCTTTCAAGTTTAATAATGAATGGTTTGAGAATAAAGATTTCATTCCTTTTGTCAAGAATGAATGGGGTAGTTTGAAAGTGGAAGGTAGAAGCGACTTTGTCCTTAAAGAGAAGTTGCGGCTTCTTAAGGAAAAGCTTAAATGGTGGAATTTTAACATCTTTGGGAAAATTGATTTGGAGATCGAGGAAAATGTTGCGAAAATGAATGAGGGCGATGATTTAGAGGGGGATCTTTGTGAAGGTGATTTGGAGGATAAAAGAAGGGCGAGTAGTAATTTTTGGTTGAAGCTCAAGATAAAGGAGAATATGCTAATTCAAAAGTCGAGATTAAGGTGGTTAAACGACGGAGATTCTAATAGTAGATACTTTTACCGCGTTGTTAAAGAAAGAAGGAGACGTAATTTCATTGGATCTTTTAAACCGGATAGAGGAAGTGTTGCTTCGGTTGAGGAGGTCAAAGAGGAGGTTAGGATGCATTTCGCGTCTAAGTTTGTGGAAATGGACTTTGAAAGGTCAATTCTTGAAGGTTTATCTTTCAACTCTCTTGCTTCGCGTGAGAGGTTATCCCTTGAAGCTCCGTTTTTGGAAAGCGAGATTAAAGCGGCGATTTGGGGTTGTGAGGGTTCGAAGAGTCCAGGTCCGGATGGTTACACTTTCTTATTTATTAAGAAATGATGGTTCTTCTTGAAAGCCGATTTCATTAAGTGCATTGAGTTCTTCCATTCGGGGGCGAGGTTGTCTAGTGCCTTCACATCGACCTTTTTGACTTTGGTTTCGAAATCATCTAATCCTTTGGATCTAGATGATTTTAGACCTATTATCTTGGTTGGTTGCGTTTCTAAAGTGCTATCCAAACTTTTAGCGGCTAGATTAAAAGTTGTGCTCAATACTATTATCTCTTTTAATCAAAGTGCTTTTTGTGTCGGGGAGACAATTACTTGATGGGGTGTTGGTGGCTAATGAGATGGTGGATTTTGCTTCGAAGGAAGGGAAAGAGTGCTTGCTTTTCAAAGTGGATTTTGAAAAGGCTTATGACAAAGTTTCTTGGAATTTCCTTAAGTTTATGCTTAGAAAGATGGGCTTTGGTGAGTTATGGATGAAGTGGATGGAGGCGTTGGTTTTCTCTAGTAAAATGTCGGTTTTAGTTAATGGAAGTCCGACTAAGGAATTTGTGGTCGAGAGAGGATTGAGACAAGGTGATTCGTTATCGCCATTCCTTTTTGTGATTGTGGGGTAGGGGTTGAGATGCATGGTGAGTAAATCCGTTGAGATTGGCAATTTCAAGGGGTTTAATTTTAAGGGGAATTGCATGGTGGACATTTTACAATTTGCGGACGATACTTTGTTTGTAGGGGATGGAAGTTGGAAGCATCTTTGGGCGATTAAGGTAGTGCTTAGGGGCTTTGAATTGGTGTCGGGCTTGGGTATTAACTTTCATAAAAGTAAGTTAATCGGGGTGAATATTAATCCGAATTTCTTGGAAGTGGCTTCTTTCTTTCTTTCTTGTAAAAAGGAAGAAAGTAAGTTTTCTTTCTTTGGAATTCCCATTGGGTGTTACTCTAACAAGGAAGCGATTTGGTCGGGATTGATAGCGAAGATGGAAAGGAGGTTATCTTGTTGGAGTAATCGTTTGCTTAGTGTTGGAGGTAGATTAAATCTTTTGAAATCGGTGTTGTCTAGTCTCTCAATTTTCTTCCTCTCGTTTTATAAAGCTCCGAGGAAGGTGGTCAACAAGATTACTTCATTACATAGTAATTTTCTTTGGGGTGGTTCGGTGGATAAGAAGTGCATTCATTGGGTGGGTTGGAATGAGGTGTGCCTTCCAATTGAGAGAGGAGGGCTTAGTCTTCGGAGGATTGATGATTTCAATATTGCTCTCCTTCACAAATGGAAGTGGAGGATTTTATCGGAGTCGAATTCTATTTGGTTGGAAGTTTTGAAGGTGCGTTATGGTGATATTTCTTTGCAAATGGCGTGGCCTAACAGTGGTATACCAAAAGGTAGGTTTTCTTCTTCGTGGTGGCAGGATATCACAAAATTAGTTTCTTACTACCCGGAGGACTTATTTGTTTCAAATTGTATGTTTGAGGTAGGCGATGGTTTTTCCACTTCTTTTTGGCATTCTTTTTGGCTTGGTGAATTTTGCCTTAGGGAAAAATTTCCTATTTTATTCAATGCTTCTTACCTTAAGGAGGTGTCCATTGCTTGTATGGGAGGGTGGGAAGGTAGTTTTTGGAAATGGGGGTGCTTCGGTCTGGTGGAGTTTAATGCAGTGGCGGAGCAGTCTGCTGTTCCTACTGTTGTCCGGCCTGTTGCTGTACGGGAGTTGCAGCAGCTCCGCGCCCTGCTGCTGGGGGCTGGCCCGTCTGCTGTAGGTCGGGAACGAATCATGTCGCGGCCGGACTTGGAGAATGGTTTCACGGTTACTAGCTTTCGTGCTATTTCGAGTGTTTTTTTTATCCCATACGGCCCTATTAATAATTTTGATGAAGCTTTCATTTTATTGTGGAGGATGGATGTTCCTTTGAAGGTTAGAGGTTTTGCTTGGAGACGTTTTTTAAAAAGAATTCCTTTTAAGTATGCTTTATCTTTGAGAGGGTGTTCTTTTGGTGACGGCAATTTTAATTGTGTTTTTTGCTGCAATTTTAATGAGACGGTATATCATTTATTTTTGAAATGTTGCGTTTTGAAGTTGGTTTGGAAGGAAATGGCGGAGTGGATTGGTTTGAAAGACTTTGAATCCAAAAATTTGAAAGATAGTATTTTGATTTGGAGTGGTTTCGGTAGTCGGGTGGTAATGAAGAGAGGGAGGGAGGGTTGCGTTTGGCTTGCCGTTATTTGGTCTATTTGGTTGTTGAGAAACGGTGTTATTTTTAGAGATGATTCATGGAACGTTTTGGACTTGGTGTGGAGTATTAAAGCTTTGGTTTGGAGATGGGCGTTCATCGGGAAGATTACTCAATCCAATTGTAACTTTTATGAATTTAGCAAATTTCCTTTGTTGTATTTGTCGTAAGTTTCAATTGGGGTGTAATTTTCTTTGCCGAGCTTTGTTCTCGCTTTTGTAAGAAGGTTAGAGAACCCTTAATTCTCTTTTATCAATATATTCCTTGCTTATAATATATATATATATATATATATATATATATATATATATATATATATATATATATATATATATATATATATATATATATATATATATATATATATATATATATATATATATATATATATATATATATATAATTGAAATACACTGACAGTGTAAAGAAATTTTACACTATCAATTAATTACAGATGTTGGATCATGGAACAAGTTTAACTTTTATTTTAACAATTTATAAAATAATGCCAACGGATAATGATGATAAATTGACAATATAAAACTTTTTAAACTGTTAATGCATAGTAATTAATCCATATATGTAGTGATTAATTACTATGCACCGTCAATTTAAAAAAATTTACAATATCAATTCATCACTATCATTTGTTTATATTCCTTTTGCATATTTAAATAAAAGTCAAATCTCTCTCAATATCCAACATCTATAATTAACTGAGAGTTACTGTCAATATATATAACTACATATGATTTCATTAATATTAAACTATCCTACATATACCTTTTGCAAAGCAAATTAAAGTTTAGCTTAAGTACCAATACAATTATTGAAGACTCCATTAAGCAATCTCTGCCAATAAAGAACATCAATAAAATTTGAATCAAAACAAAATTTAATTGAGTAAATCTAAAGTAATTGAAATCTATCCACAATCACCCATAAACACAAATACAGTTTTGCTTTTTGGACCTCCCATGCAAGCGCACCTGCCAATAAAGCAATCTCTGCCAATAAAGAACATCAATAAAATTTGAATCAAAACTTTATTTAATTTAGTAAATTTAAGGTAATTAAAATCTATTGCACAATCACTAATAAGCATAAATATAGTTTTCAATATATGCAGCACTGTTTTAATTAAACTTGCTAACCGATTATAAAAGTCGAACGTAAACTGATATATAATAACTTATTTGGTTAGTAAAGAAGAAAATCCAGTGTAATGAAAGTGCTGTGATACCTGGTAGAGCAGTAAAGAAAAAAAGAAGAAGAAGTTGACACAGACCATACCAGAGAGAGAAAAAGTCTAACCTTATTTGATATTAGTAGGATGCAACAAGCCAACAATGCTTCCGTTACAACTTGAATCGAGATGAAATTGAACTTACAATAATTCATAGCAAGCGGCGACTAGATTCACAATCATCGCAACGATCCAATTGTAACTGCAAAGAGGATGATTCAACAACGGTGACGAACACGAAGAGACTTCAAAAGTAATACGAATACGCAGATCTCGCTACGGAATGAAAGATCTAAGTAGCCAGATTTTATCTTTTGAGAAATAAAATAAAATGCATAATTAAGACAAGAATATATATGGTCTTCTAATAATGCCATTTAAAGTTACATTTATTTACATTTCACTAGAGTCAAATGGGTAATGATAAATTGACAAATTTCTTGAGTTTTTTCTGAAGTACAACTATATGTAATTGTGAGATAATCATAATGTTTTTTGTTCCATGCCGATTGTATTGATTCCCAGTTGATCAATTTAAGAGAGTTGCTATAGTGACAGGAAAAATCGTTGAGATTAAGTTATTGATTAACTTAACTCAGAAAAGTTAGAGTCGCCATCGAACATTATTATTTTCAAAGTAAAAAGGGAATGAAAACCCCCAAAAGGCGAAAAGCTAAAAAAGAGAGAGATCTAGATACGGAGTTGGTTATGCAGGGGGGAGGTATTAGCACCCCACACATCTGTCGTACTCAACGAGAATCACTTGCAAATCTGTGTTTATATAAAGTTGAGTTGTTTATTGATTGACTTTAAGTGAAAAGATATTTTGTCGTATTCGAGTTGAAAACTCAACTTACTACCCCCAAATATGAGGAAATGAACATTTACATCATCTTTTTTTTTTATAAGCAACTTCATTAATAGGAGATTAAGGAAATCTCATACCAAGGAACTACAAACACCAATCAAATAATAAAGATTACAAAAAATCGTACGGAAACTTATACCACTCGTACAAGATACACTTCTTGCTATCCTCTTTACCTAAAATCAACCAATTCCACGAAGTGACTTTAACATCAATAACAATATCGTCAACGTTACAAATCGCATCATTGAACAAAATATTATTTCTAGCCCTCCAAATATTCCAACCAGTGATAAACCAATTTGAATTTATCTTTCCCACTATGCTTCGACCTTGAAGGCGCGAGTACCAAGTCTTCGCATGAAGACCACAATTAGATTCCGATATTCTACCTATATCCACCCACTAGCATATCTTACTCCAAACCAAAGGCGATATATGAAACGAGAAGAATAAATGAGTAGAGTCCTCAATCTCTTGGAAACATAACATACAAACCTTATCGTGCTCGTTCTCGATAATATGTCTAGCCATCAAGTTCGATCTCGTGGGCAGCCTATCTAACACCATCCTCCAAGTAAAAACTTGGACTTTCACCGGAATAACAGTCTTCCATAATAGCTCCAGCAGGCCTGCACTTTCTACCTCAACCTCATTTAAAGATTCATAATAATTCAAAAAGGAATAATAAGAATTCACAGTGAACTCCATCGATTCATTTAATGGCCAAACCCACTCATCTTGCTCGCCTAGCTTAATAGTAACCACTTCCAGCAACTGGCAGCACTCTCTCCACTCAGGTTCCAGCGTACTATCAGATACTACCATCAAATCTTGCAGCTTCCATCGCCACTGTTCCTCTTCCCAAACTCCCATCTCTCTAATTGAGCAATAGGTACTCATGCAGGCTTGGTACAGAAGAGAAAATCTATATTTCAAAGCCAAATCTCCAACCCAAACAGACTTCCAGAATGCAACGCAGGACCCGTCTCCTACTGAACATTCCATGAGTTTACTAAAGCTTTCATGAGTCTCATAAATAGAAATGGAAAGTATGTCCTTTATCCATAAAGAATCATTCTTTGAACTACCTACATCCAAGAATGTTTGCACCTTCATACTAAAGTTACCGTATCTATTAACAAGCGTCTGCGTCCAAATTTCATTACCTCCACGAGAGAACTTCCACAACCATTTTGCAAGAAGGGCTCGATTAAAACGACCAACATGTTTAATACCAAGCCCTCCACAATCCTTCGGTTTACAAACGGACTTCCAAGAAATCCAAGAAACGAATTTGTTATTAGATGTTCCGGCCCAAAGGAAACGATGTTGGATTGCTATGACATCCTTCACAACTTTCTTAGGAGCCTTAAAGAAAGCCAAATGGTGGATTGGAAGGTTAACGAGAACCGAGTTTATAAGAGACACTCTACCCCCAATTGATAAGTTTCGGCCAATCCATCTCGATAGTCTATTCCTCAAGCAAGTAACGACCGGTTTCCAGAAACAACATCGGCGATGATTACTTCCAACCGTTAATCCAAGGAATTTGAAAGGGAGACTACCAGATTTGCATTGTAAAAATTGTTCTGCTACAGTAAGAAACTCAGCCTCAACTCCACTCCCGTACAAGCAACTTTTAGAAAAGTTTATCTTAAGACCGGAGATCAAATCAAAATCCCGAAGAATTGCCTTGAATGCCCAAATATTTGTTACCGATCTGTCCCCGAAAAGTAACGTATCGTCAGCAAACTGTAACACAATTACAGTAGGACAATCATAAACTTTAAACTCTGACAGCATTTTATTAATAGTTGCATTTTTTACCATATTAGCCAAACCCTCCACAACTATTGCAAACAGATAGGGAGATAACAGATCACCTTGTTTCAATCCCCTTCTCGCTTTAAAATTCTTCGATGGGATGCCGCTAATTAAGATCGACATAAAACTATTGAAAACAGATCCTCTAATCCATTTCAACCAATTATTCCCAAATCCCATCTTAACAAGCATTTCTTCTAAGTATGGTCAATCCACGCAGTCATACGCCTTCGCGAAGTCTACTTTAAAAAGCAAACAATTCTTCTTAAACCTTTTAGCATAGTCAACAATTTCACTAGCCATCAACACTCCGTCAAAGATCTGACGCCCAGGAATAAACGCGGTTTGGGAAGGAGATTTCAGTTTGTGAATTACCTTGCCCAATCTACTAGCAAGCATCTTGGAAATCATTTTCAACACACAACTAACCAAACTGATAGGCCTGAACTCTTCGAAACTTTGAGGATTATCTACCTTCAGAACTAACGAAATGAAAGAAGACGCAAACATCTTGGGCAGATATCCTATTTTGAAAAATTCCAGTATACAGTTCGTAAAATCAACACCTATAATATCCCAACAAGTCTTGATAAATTTGAAGTTATAGCCATCAACCCCGGGGCACTTGTTACCGTCGCAGCTGAAAACTGCAAGTTTCACATCTACAGCAACAAAATCAGCTTCTAACAGGTTTTTGTCAACCTCTTCAAGATATACCATACAATCAGAATTTCTCCTAAATCTGTTCAAGTCTTGTTTCTGAAACCTTCCCTCGAAGAACTTCATCGCTTCATCATCTTGATATGAAGAAATTTTACTTGGAAGTTATCATAAGTGCATCTCAACATTCAAGTGGAACATGCCAGTCATTTCTCAGCATCTTGTAGAAGTATAATGGTTTGCACCACTTCAAGAATAGACTAATATCTAATCTTTTGAAAAATGATCTTAAAAGAACAGGGCACAAAGGGACAAAAATGAGTTTGATGATGTTTGTCTTTCTTTAGAAGGTTTGAAAATAATTATGAATATGCTCAAGTGTTTTAGCATTTATTGAGAAAATATTTTCTGGATCACTTGATAATGTCAAAGTTTATTAAGAAAAGGTGTGAAGTTTGAAAATAACAAGGTTTTGAAATAGAGAGGTGTTTTGACAAATTAAGAAGTGGGAAGGAGAACAAGAGACCACTACTAAAAAATTCGCGTTTAGTGACCGAATTAGAGACCGAAAAAACCTAAAAATCGGTCACTATAACGTTTAGCGACCAATAACGCGACTACCAAATTTCGGTTTGAAAAGTGCTAGTCGCAAACCTTTAGAGACGAATTTAGTGACCAAAATTAGTGACCGATTTTAGCGAATAAAATTAGTGACCGATTTTAGCGACCATTTTCAAATGTCTAAAAAAACTTTAAATAAAGCAAAAGTTTTGTCTCTAGCAGGAATCAAACCAATGCATTTCTCTTTGGGAGGTTTTTGGGTGTCCACTAAGCCATTTGATTTTTGTTGTATAACTTACATTTGAAATGTATATATTATTAATGAAATAGAACTTTCAAATATTATTTAAATAGATTCTTACACTAATTGTCATTAAAATTATATTTTATCTAAATTAATAAATTTGTATGAGTTAATTATTTATATAAATATATATTTTATTTGTTAAAACAATAAAAATGTTAAATTTTGACTAAAAAATTTAAAAAATAAATAGAAGGAGAAAATTGGGAGGGAAGCAACTTAATGATGAAAAAAACAAAAAAAATAAATATTAGTGACTGAAATTTCGGTCTCTGAATTTTTATATGAATTAATTTATATAAAAACGATTATTTGAGAGTGAAAATTAAGTTCACAAAATATCAGTCGCTAATTCAGTGGGCTAATTTTATTTAGTGACCAATTTAGTGACTTTTAATATTTTACTAACATGATGTGTAACTTTGGTGGCTAATTCGTTCACTAGAGTGACCGAAATTTTTCAGTCACTAATTCGGTCCCTAAAAACGAATTTTCTAGTAGTGGACTGTCATAAAGCATAAAGTAAATGGTCTCATTATCAAGTAGCCAAAGAGAAAGCCTTTGTGTGTGTAATTGTACTAACTACTGCCGAAAACCAATTTAACAACGGTTGGGAAAGATATTTAATAACGCGAGCACATGTGTTATTATGTAGAGTGTCGTTGTATATATGATACTTACAATCACGACCCAGTAACTGTTGTAATAAACTGGAAAGCGCGTGCCCTATCACAACGTATTTTACAAAAGACCGTTGTGATAAAAATAATGGTCCTAGGTTCGATTCCCAGCTGCACCGTTTTGATATTTATTTTTTTCTGGACAACGCGCGAGATATTATTACAGTTTTGATATATAATCGTTGTTATATTTTCTGCAGATTTAACAGATATTATCCTGCTTTTATAATTAAATCTATTTCTTAACCTGTATTATTGTTCACCATATCACAGTAGAAAATACAACTCACATTTGTGATAAAGTTATCCTAATAATATTAATTGTATCATATTCATAGTATCACATAATTGTATCATATTTAATTGTATCAGAACAAACATCCTACAATTTATTAGAACAAATAACCTACAGTTTACCTATTACATAACATCACATAATTGTAACTCGGTGTTTTGGTTTCTTGTCTCTTGGTGTCTTGTCTCTTGGTGTCTTGACTCTAAAGACCTATCATTTCAAATAATTATACTTGTTAGTAAAAATACTTAGAAACTATAACATACAATTAATATATTATGAATAAAAAATAAATTATGTGCTTGTTAATTTTCCCATGTGCCTTCTTCATGATCGATTCGAATATCATGCACGACATCTCCATCAAATTCATCATCTGAGGTAGGAACTTGTGTTGTGTAAGAAGGTGTGGACGGAATATCAAGACTTTCATTACTAAGAGGAATGTGTTTTCCTTGGAGAACGATTGACCATTTCCCCGATATGTCTGATGGGTCGATGTAACGCCCCAAAATTTGCCTTCTTGTTTTTTGGTTAACTGGGTTATGATTCTTTGCATTTCTTGCATTAGCATTTGTGCATAGCATTGGTTCTTAACATGGGATCAAGGTACTTGGTTCATCTCAAAGGAGTCTCAAGTTTCAATATGGTTTGGGGGGTTCATCATATCCTCATAAGATCAAGATTGGCAAGAGATTTCAAATGAATCTTTCTCTCCTAGTCAGATGGTCCAAATTAGGGTTTTGGTTCCAAAAGGCTTCTTGATGGGTTTTGCTTGTTCAAATACATTCTCATGAGGTTCTACATGCT
Organism: Lathyrus tuberosus; assembly: GCA_022829125.1. Taxonomy (NCBI): domain Eukaryota; kingdom Viridiplantae; phylum Streptophyta; class Magnoliopsida; order Fabales; family Fabaceae; genus Lathyrus; species Lathyrus tuberosus. Next base: position 4,619,924 of record JALAZF010000479.1, on the reverse strand, counting down.
TACAAGCACTCATGGAGGAAGACTTGGCTACTGATTCATTGTGGAAGATGTTCAGTGGATCAGTTACTTGTGATGTAAGCAAAAGTCAACAGTTCAAAAGGAAAGTCAACCATGGGTTTTCAAGGATCCAAATCATGTTTCCCAAGTCCATATACCTTTATTTGGTCAAGGAATAGCATGGATGACATCATTCTTCAAGAATCAAGAGTTTTTGCAAAAGTTGCTAAATTTGGAAAATGACCTATAATGAGAACTTTCCATTTTTGGCAGTTTTTCCACTACATTCCACTTGATTTTTCATCATCAAAGAAGCTTCAAATGAATTTTCCTCAAACATGAAAGTTGAAGATCTTTCTCTCCCATTTCCAAAAAGTACTAATTTGTCTCCATATCATTTGTGAAACTCAAGTTATGATCAAAAGACTCAAGGTTGGTTTTTAAGGTTTTCACATGGTTCATTTTTTCCACCTTTGGTATTTTGGTTCCAATTGACTTGTAATGACCTCTAATGCTTCAAGTCACATTACAACATCCAAGTACACTTCATGAGGATCATTTTTGACCCTTGAACCAAGTGAAATTGTGCCATGTTTCTCACTTATTTCATAAAATGCATTTTTGCAAGATGGATCAAAACTCACAAACCAAGCATCCACAAAGCCCAAGTACAATTCATTTGTGATCAACAGAAGAAATGTGAGTGAATCGTGCTTATTTTGTGGCCTTTACACGTGTGGATTAGTGGTGGCATCACAAAGTGCATTTTGGTATAAACCATCCAATTTCATTAACCAAGGGATTAATCAAGTTTTAATTGTGATCAGAGCTCTAATGGGATGTATATAAGCTTACTCATGCCTTCACAATTAGGTCATGCACCCTCATTTGCTCAGAATCCATTTTTCTCACCCAAAATTTCTCTCTTCGAAACTCTCTCATCTCAAGGGTTTCTGAAGAAATTTTTTCATATTCTTGATCTACATACTTTGTAGAGTAAGAATCTACCATTGTTTTAAGCTAAGAGCAAGGTTTTCAGCTAGTTGATTTCAAGAGAGTTCAAGTTCAAAATCCTAGATCTAGCCAGATTCAAGTCTCTATTTGCATTTATTTTGCAAATAGAGCTCAAAAGAGGAAGATCTGCAGCTTTTGGAAGGAGTTCTTGGTGTATTTCGAGCTCTGCAAATTTCAGGTTAGTGTGATTTTCACCATCATAGAACTCATTTTTTTGGTGTGCAAAATGATCCTCATGCTTCACTGATGATGCTGATGTATTTTTTTGTGAGTTTGAACGTGTAACATGTGTGTATTTTGGAGTTGAAATTTTAGATGCATTTATGTTTTCCTTCGATTTTCACTGTGTGTTTGTTATTTGATGAAATGAATATGATATATGAAATCCTTGTTGAATTCTGGTTGGAATGGTATACTTGTCTGTGAATTCTGGAAAATTTTGGTTGGATCACCGTTTGGTGTCACCGGAGAAGGTGACCGGAGCTAGGGTTCCGGCACCTGGTTTGCTTTTCAGGTCGTCTGAGGTTTGAGTGGAGAAGATGAAATCACAGTCGTCCAAGGGTTAGATCTGATGGGTCAGATCTTGCCACTTCATTTATTTTTCTGGCATTTTATTTAATGTGCGTGTGTGCTACTCTATCATAGTTGTCATGTGCCTCAGATCTGGACCCCTCATCATGTTTACTTTTGTGATTTTTGATTTGATCTCACACGTTGGATGGATCTGATGGTGGTGATTCAGCCAACGCATTAAAATGTCATGTGCCCTTCACGTGCTTTCTATTTTAATTTCTGATGATTGGATGCGCGCGTGTGTTTTGTTGTTATCATGAATCTTTAATCCTGAGCGTTGATCTTGATTACCCTTGGTTTTGGTTGACTGATTGTGATGCGTAAGATTAATCTTGTGGCTGGTGTGAGTTGATTGGGTCCTTGTTTTTTTTTGTATGCGCTGACTACTTTAGTGGACTAGGCTTGCTTTTCCCACCCCCTCCTTCAGCCCATTTAATTCTTTCAACATGGATTGTTACTTGTTGCACCCCTTGCTTCATTTTATTTCCTTTTTATTTTATTTAATTGTTGCATTTTCAATTTTTAATTTTAAAAAATAGTTTTGTGCATCAAAAAATTACCAAAAAAATCATGAAGGATGTTTAGGTTTTTATAAAATTTTGGAAAATTTTATTTTCCCATTTTATTTTATTTTGTGCCTCTGAATTAATTGTTTCATTAATTTCTTTTTGGATGTTTCATATATGCACACCCTGCCTTGTTGATTTTTGTTCTCATCATCTATACATGATTTGCATCTCATTCATTTTGCATTTGTTAGAGGACATGTTGAGGTTCCTAAAAATATTTTTCTCATATTTTTAAACTCTTTGCATATTGCATTTTAGTCCCTCTCCTTTGCATATTAGTTTATGGTTCCTATGTGATCTTTGCTCATTTGTTTGAGGTGATTAACTTGTGATTTTTTGTGAGATCTTTTGACAGGTTGTTAGTCTCTAACTTAGGTCATTTGAGTTTTAATTTCACAATTTTTGAATGCCATTTGATATATGTTTTCTTATTTATGCTTAAATGACTTATGCATGACTATTTCTTGACACCTCTTTACACAAGTTGTTTTCCCATGCCTAATTGATTGAGTTTATTTATGATTCTTTGCATGAGCTTTTGGTATGATGTTTACCCCTGGTTGAGGTCCTTTGAGATTTATTTTTGCAATTTATGAATCATGTTTGGCATGTGCTAAGTGTTTGGACTTTGAGTTTCTATTTGTGGATTACTTTGGTGCATGTCTTGAAGGTGTTGCTTGATAATTAACCTTGTATGACTTGAGTTTGGTTTTGATATGATATTGGTGCATATGCAACTGCCCCTTGAGTTCCTTACTTGGTTTTCATTTCATTTGAGCATAGTTAAATGCATTTGGTTTGAATTGTATATATGATGAATATCATTACCTTTCCTTTTGTGGACTTCTTTGTATCATAATGCTTCATGATATGAATCACTTTTGAATATGTGAATTGTTGATGATAATATGATCTTGATTCTGACTTGCTTTCATATTCATCTTATCTTTATCATTTCATCTTGGTATGAAGTTCATGTATGCTTAATTGTGCATTCCATACAAGTATGTTTGCCTTTTTTCATGTTTATCTTTGCATGCTTACTTGAATTGTTTTGCATTGATCTTTGAAACATTTTTGATGATTTGAGTTGGACATTTATGATGTGATGTGCTTGCTGCCATTTATTGTATCTCATCTTCTCCTTCTCTTTCTCTTTCTTCTCTTTCACTCTCTTCCTCCCATGAATCTCAAGACTTGTTTAAGTCTTGGATTCTCTCCCTTTAGAGCTACCTAGTCCAACTTAATTTTTGATTAAGCTTGGAGTAGGATTAGCATTAGGTTTTAGGTAGTTGTCTCTCCTAAGCCTCACTAACCATAGGTCATCCGTACATGATAACATTAGGACTCTTAGTTTCCTTTTAGAGTTTCCTTTTGGGTCTTCTCTCTTCTCATCTCAAAACTTCTTGAAAACACTTAATAAAATATAACGTATATTGCGCTCGAGCCTTAAGTGTAGGAAATGAAGAACGAGGGGTCTCCCCTCCTCTTCTAGAGTGTTTAGCATACGTCCCATTTGGGGGCGACCATGCGATTCACTCTTTCCCGCATGGTAGACTTTGGTTCAATGTAAGTTACGAACTAACTTAAAACACTTCTGTCTAAAAAACACCAAACAAATTCAAATTTTTTTATTCTTCGGGATTGTTGGGTTTCAAACTTCATTTTCAGAAAAGAGCTCGTCGCTCACGGAAAAAACACTTACCCATTCGTGGTCGTACCCACGAACTACATTAGCTCTGATTCCTCTCTCTCGTCCGATTGAGGATATGTAGGCACAAGACATCGATTGTCTTGGCGAGCAACCTTCCCCCACAGTTCCCGTCCGAACTACGTTGACTCTGACTTTCCCATTGCACTGAGGGAGTACGTACGCCTAGGACAGCGATAACGTCCTATCGAGTCACTTCTTTTTTTCTTTTCTTCTTCGTTTCTCCGTTCTTTCCGTTCTCGTTTCTTCTCCGGTCCAGTAGCAGTGGAGTTCCAGACGACGACACCCCCAAGCGTGGATCCCATCGAGTACGATGGACGTGTTGGGTGCTAACACCTTCCCTTCGCGTAACTGCAACGCCCCGATTCGTTTAACTCTATTTATTTATTTCATTTATTTGAATTTTGTGAAATGTGTGAATTTATGGTATTATACCTGCTAATTGGTTAATTTCTCAGATAGATAAAATAGTTGTATTAAATTATTATTTCTTTTCAACTTTTATTTCCGAAATATATTTCATCGGTATGTTTATGTTTTATCGCATTTTGAGAGCGTTTGGGAGATATTTGAGCGTAAGGGCAAAATAGTCATTTTGGGTAGTTAGATATTTTGTTATAAATAGAAAGTGGAAAGAAAAAGAGAGAAAAGAAAATAGAGAGAAAGAAAAGAAAAGATAGAAAGGAAGAGGAAAGAAAAGAGGAGAAACAGAAGAAAATCGAAGATTCTCCATTTCAAGCGCGATTAATCGGGTAAGGGTGAGAAGTTTCAATTATATCTTGCTTGTGTATGTATATGTGTTGTTTGTTGCGATTGTTTTGGTTGTTTCTCGACTTTTTCTTATCGATTAAAATTAGGAGTAATTGATAGAAATCGATGTTTTCACGGATGAAATTCGATATAAACCGCGTAGAATACTCGTTGATTATGTCTAAACATGTTTTGGTTGTTCTGGTATGAATTAGAAGGGTTTGGGTGATAAAAATGATGTATTTTGGTCCCATATGACCTAGGTTGACGCTGCTGCGATTTCTGGGTTTCGCGTGTTCGCCTAGCGAACCCCAGCGAAGGAACTGGCGAATGTTCGCTAGAAGGTTCGCCTAGCGAACTTTATGTCTGTTTTCCACTGCCTTGGTTCGCTAGGGTTCGCCTAGCGAATACTGGAGCGAACATGATATTTTCCAATTTTGTTTTCGTCGAAATTTTCAAACCGTAAGTCCGTTTTGGTCGCCGTTTGAAGCGTTGGAAAGCTAATGAAAAGCTCTTTCTATTAAAAATGGTTTGGAGGGCAGTAGATGAATTATTTAGGTCGTGGTTTTGGAAAAGTGTTGGGTTGTCGGGTTTTTATCGCGTACAATGTGTGCGATTGATGTGTTAGCATAATATATGCTTGTGACATGTAGCGTGTAGCTTCTAGACCGTTATATGATGTGAATATACATGATGAAATGTTGTGATGATAGTTTGTGGCCTTGTGGCAAATATGTGCATTGTTTTGGATTAGACTTCGAGGCGTGATTAATGATGTTGTTGTGTGGTAAAAATACATTGTTTGATTGAATATAAATGTATGTTGTTATGATGTGCCGTGGGTAGCCTTTGTGGTGTGAATCCCTTGTGGAAGTCATTGTGATTTGTATGATTGTTGTGGTAGGTGATGAAATGCATCGTTTGAATTATTTTCAATGCATGAATATGATGATGTGTATATTGGTTGTGTAACATACAATGTGGCATTGATATTAATGTGTATGCCTTGTATGATGTTGAGAAATGATAGTGCATGTGATGACATGTTGTGATGATAAAGTGTGGCCGAAAGGCAAACGAATGTGATATGTTGTAATTGGTTTTATATGCATGTTTATGATTACATGTATGTGTGAAAATGAATTGCTTACGTGAAATTCAATGTATGCTAATTGGTGGCCGTATGGCAAGAAAATGCATTGTTGGACTGATTTCTAATGCATGAATAAAGTTGGTGAAATAATTCATATTGATGAATTGTATGTGATTGTAAGAGATGAATGCATGACAATGTTTGTATACATTTATGCATTTCAAGAATGCCTTGTGTCATTATCATGTGTAGCATAATGATGTGCATTCTTGTGTTGAGGGATTTTAATGAGAATCTGCTACAACGTCGTGAGCCTCTCTTGGTGGAGGTGTGAGCGATCGGGTCGTGAGCCTCTCTCGGTGGAGGTGTGAGCGATGGTTGTAGGCGATCGTGAGCCTCTTTTGGTGGAGGTGTGAGCGATCGGGTCGTGAGCCTCTCTCGGTGGAGGTGTGAGCGATCCATAAACATCGTGAGCCTCTCTTGGTGGAGGTGTGAGCGGTGGGTGAACATCGTAGGCCCGACGGGGAGTTACTTTGGTAACGAGCGATGGTTCCAGCAGAAGTTCCTGAGTGAACTTGAGATGATTGAGTCGGTACCGCATTGCATTTGCATAGAGTCGTGAGTCGGTCTCTATGATTTGCATTTATCATCTCTATATTTGTGCATTGATGAATAAACATAAATATGTATGTTTATGTGGAGTGATAAGAATTGTGGAAGTGTGCATGATGAATATGCTTGGTTTTGTACATATATACATTGTGATGTATATGAGTGAGTTGTGATGAATTGTGGTGAGAATTGTGAATGGATGCGTTCTGTGTGGAAAATCATGATTTGATTTATTATGTGTGGTATGTTGTATTTGTGGTATGCTATGTGTGTTAGTATGTGACCGTATGGGTGAGATGATTTATACATGTGTTTGATTGTGTGTTTGCATATTATTATACAATCTTGATTTAGTTGTTATTTCTCACCCTTCTGCTGTGTTATAATGCTCTATGAGGCATTGCAGATTAGAGTTGCTGGAGGTCTTTTGTGGAGACTAGCCCTCCGTTCTGTTGTCGGTCTTGGTGTCTGCTCTGATACGTAGCACGGGAGTCGGGGAAATGATTATGTTATTTATGTATATAATTGTTGAATATATTTGGTATTACCTTTATATGGAAAAGTTTCCCAATTGAGGGTAATCTATGTTACGCTATGTATCAAATTTATGAGCAGGGATGATGTTTTGTTTATTTAAATGTGACATCCTTGTTTCTGTCGGAAAAATAAATTTTTAGTTACTCTGATGTTATTTATGTATTATTTATTCGCGATGGGAATTGGGGTGTTACATTAGTGGTATCAGAGCAGGTCGTTCCGTCCGGCCAACTTGTTGAGTCAGTTGGTGTGACAGTTGAATACTGTCATTTTTGTTTGTCCCTTAGTACGTGATATGTGTGGGAAACACTGTCAGTGCTTCCTGGTTTTCTAATCCGATGTCTGCAGGAGTTAGAATGAGATAAGTGGGGGAGAAGCTGGTACTTCTCCAAGTTGCTTCGGTTGTGGAGCGTTGGCCCAGTGTGTTGTGAATTGCAAGATTGTAAGTGTTGTTAGGACAGTGTTGTTCCCAATTTCGGAGGGAATGCGGAGGTAAGGGTTATGTCGACTAAGGATTGATGCCTTAGTTAGTTTCGTATATGAGATGTAAGGAATGCTATTATAGTTTGGTGAAGACGGTTTATGCCCCATCATGATTGTCGGCTGTCTATTAACAAATTGAGGAACTGATCACCCTTAATCTCTTGTTGATAGTAGACGGGAATTATGTTGGATAGAATAGAGGGTCTTTCCGGCTTGGATAGTGTGTGCCATGAATTATTTGGAATTGAGAAAATGATTACGGATGGCTTTGATGAGTTGATGAAGACTCTTATACTGGAAGATGAGACGGATTAGAGTTTTTTTGGTATGTTGGTCAAGTTGGGAAGTCTTTGGGAGAGAACGATTGGGTATTGTTAAAGGTTGTTCTCAGAGAGTAGAGTGTGAACTCAAATTGGAAGGAGATAAGGATTTAAGGTTGAATCTGCTAAGTAAGTAAAAGAACTTTTAGGACGTGAAACTAAGATGTTATTATGTTTGTGACGATAGTTTTCTAGGAATTAGCAGAAAGGACACAGTGATGAGCTATCGGTTGTGCGTAATTTTTAGATGTATTCCCGGATGGAATATTGGATGTTAGTATTAGAAGTACCTGAACTGATAGAGCCGTTAGAAGATTTACTGGAAAGGAGAATTGTGAGGCCATGTGTGTCGTCTTGGGGAGCCCCGGTATGGGTAGTAACAAAATGGAGAGATGATTGAATGGAATAACAAGCATTATGATGGTATTGGTATTGAGACTATGGAAAGCAAAACTTAAAGTTCTGGAGAGGTTTGGAGTCTTTGGAATTATAAAGCGTTAATGGAAATTTTAAGAAAACCTTAAGTGTGAATGTACTATTTGAGAGTTCTTTTGGGATGGTTGTTGCTACACGTGGGGATTTATGGAATTTGGACTGTTAAGAGAAGAAATTGTGTATGGGTTACTAACAGTTGATTAAGGTAACGATTGAGAATAAGTGTCCACTTTCATGAATAGATTACTGGAATGGTTTGGTTGAGTTTGAGTGAAACCGTAATTGGATGGAATGTTTGATAAGAGTGGTGAATGGTGTGAGTTGAGGCTTTGATTGATTTAATGTGAGTCTGGACAAGTTTGAATGAGGGTTGGTTTGTTTGGGCATTACAACGTGCAGTGATGTTGTTCGGTGATAGTAATGCGCCTGTAATATTTGTGGAGTAGAGGAATCGTACCTTCCATATTTATGTGGGTTTGAAAATGTTTTGGGTTGAAAAATGTGGATTTTGGGGTTTCAAACAGCGCTGAAGGATTCTGAGTTTTCGCAGGTTCGCCTAGCGAACCAATCAGCGAAGGGTAGCGAAGGTTCGCTACGGGTATTCGCCTAGCAAAGGCGTGAGCGAAGGCGTGAGCGAAGGTTCGCTAGAGTGTTCGCCTAGCGAACTTTGTGTCCGTTTTTATCCAACAATTGGTTCACTGGAACATTCGCCTAGCGAGGGAGCTAGCGAATGCTCGCGAGGGATGTTCGCCTAGCGAGGGAGCTAGCGAATGCTCGCGAGGGATGTTCGCCTAGCGAAGGAGCTAGCGAATGCTCGCGAGGGAGGTTCGCCCAGCGAACAGTGCTGTTCGTGTAATTTTGTTTTCTGCATAACTTTTGATTGGTGACTCGGATCGAGGCACGGTCGGATGATTGGAATTCCTGATTAGTTATGACTTGGCTCGAATTATCCTATTGGTAAAGTTTATGTCGTGCGTGATGAGCTAAGTCGAAAGTTTTACTTATGTCTGCTTTGATGGTTAAAAAGTGGGAACTTTTGGGAGGATTTAGAGATTTGGGTTGGTGTATGATTTGACGTCTGATAATGTGCGGTTGGGTATATTAACAGTGATTTTTGGTGAAAATGAGAAAGAGTTAGACTTTGGACGTGAAATTGGTAATTGTGATGGTTACGAGTAATCAGAGTGCGCAGCGGATGCGTGGTGTGGCACAATTTGTATTTGCGTATGGGACTTGTAAGAGGTCATAGGTTGAACATTGGGATCATTTAGGAGTGAAGAGACCATTGGATGTTTTAGAATGGAAGTGTTAGGTGAAAGGTTCAAATGTTATCCATGGGCTACTATGTGGATGGATGTTTGGTTGCATGTTCGATTGGTGAATCGTAGCATTGCTGTTGGTGTTCTGGTTTTGTTGATGTTGTATAGACCTTGTGGTGTCGTGGAATTTTATGTTCTTGTTGTGTTTCGGTTCTAGAGTGAACCTGTGTGTTGGTATCTTGGTTTTCTTTGAGTTATGAGTTGGTGGTCAAGTGCATTGTATGGGCATTGCATTTGGTCATTGTGATTGTTGCCGTTGTCGTGGCGTTGTTGTAGTCGTTGTTAGCGAGGTGGTTTGTCAGTTGTGTTAGTCGTGGTGTGCCTTTTGTTGGCATGTTGGTTTGTGGGTCGGATGCGAGAGTCGTGTCCGGAGTTGTTCGTCTCAGTATATTTTCGAGGACGAAAATGTCTAAGTGGGGGAGAATTGTAACGCCCCGATTCGTTTAACTCTATTTATTTATTTCATTTATTTGAATTTTGTGAAATGTGTGAATTTATGGTATTATACCTGCTAATTGGTTAATTTCTCAGATAGATAAAATAGTTGTATTAAATTATTATTTCTTTTCAACTTTTATTTCCGAAATATATTTCATCGGTATGTTTATGTTTTATCGCATTTTGAGAGCGTTTGGGAGATATTTGAGCGTAAGGGCAAAATGGTCATTTTGGGTAGTTAGATATTTTGTTATAAATAGAAAGTGGAAAGAAAAAGAGAGAAAAGAAAATAGAGAGAAAGAAAAGAGAAGATAGAAAGGAAGAGGAAAGAAAAGAGGAGAAAGAGAAGAAAATCGAAGATTCTCCGTTTCAAGCGCGATTAATCGGGTAAGGGTGAGAAGTTTCAATTATATCTTGCTTGTGTATGTATATGTGTTGTTTGTTGCAATTGTTTTGGTTGTTTCTCGACTTTTTCTTATCGATTAAAATTAGGAGTAATTGATAGAAATCGATGTTTTCACGGATGAAATTCGATATAAACCGCGTAGAATACTCGTTGATTATGTCTAAACATGTTTTGGTTGTTCTGGTATGAATTAGAAGGGTTTGGCTGATAAAAATGATGTATTTTGGTCCCATATGACCTAGGTTGACGCTGCTGCGATTTCTGGGTTTCGCGGGTTCGCCTAGCGAACCCCAGCGAAGGAACTGGCGAATGTTCGCTAGAAGGTTGACCTAGCGAACTTTATGTCTGTTTTCCACTGCCTTGGTTCGCTAGGGTTCGCCTAGCGAATACTGGAGCGAACATGATATTTTCCAATTTTGTTTTCGTCGAAATTTTCAAACCGTAAGTCCGTTTTGGTCGCCGTTTGAAGCGTTGGAAAGCTAATGAAAAGCTCTTTCTATTAAAAATGGTTTGGAGGGCAGTAGATGAATTATTTAGGTCGTGGTTTTGGAAAAGTGTTGGGTTGTCGGGTTTTTATCGCATACAATGTGTGCGATTGATGTGTTAGCATAATATATGCTTGTGACATGTAGCGTGTAGCTTCTAGACTGTTATATGATGTGAATATACATGATGAAATGTTGTGATGATAGTTTGTGGCCTTGTGGCAAATATGTGCATTGTTTTGGATTAGACTTCGAGGCGTGATTAATGATGTTGTTGTGTGGTAAAAATACATTGTTTGATTGAATATCAATGTATGTTGTTATGATGTGTCGTGGGTAGCCTTTGTGGTGTGAATCCCTTGTGGAAGTCATTGTGATTTGTATGATTGTTGTGGTAGGTGATGAAATGCATCGTTTGAATTGTTTTCAATGCATGAATATGATGATGTGTATATTGGTTGTGTAACATACAATGTGGCATTGATATTAATGTGTATGCCTTGTATGATGTTGAGTAATGATAGTGCATGTGATGACATGATGTGATGATAAAGTGTGGCCGAAAGGCAAAGGAATGTGATATGTTGTAATTGGTTTTATATGCATGTTTATGATTACATGTATGTGTGAAAATGAATTGCTTACGTGAAGTTCAATGTATGCTAATTGGTGGCCGTATGGCAAGAAAATGCATTGTTGGACTGATTTCTAATGCATGAATAAAGTTGGTGAAATAATTCATATTGATGAATTGTATGTGATTGTAAGAGATGAATGCATGACAATGTTTGTATACATGTATGCATTTCAAGAATGCCTTGTGTCATTATCATGTGTAGCATAATGATGTGCATTCTTGTGTTGAGGGATTCTAATGAGAATCTGCTACAACGTCGTGAGCCTCTCTTGGTGGAGGTGTGAGCGATCGGGTCGTGAGCCTCTCTCGGTGGAGGTGTGAGCGATGGTTGTAGGCGATCGTGAGCCTCTTTTGGTGGAGGTGTGAGCGATCGGGTCGTGAGCCTCTCTCGGTGGAGGTGTGGGCGATCCATAAACATCGTGAGCCTCTCTTGGTGGAGGTGTGAGCGGTGGGTGAACATCGTAGGCCCGACGGGGAGTTACTTTGGTAACGAGCGATGGTTCCAGCAGAAGTTCCTGAGTGAACTTGAGATGATTGAGTCGGTACCGCATTGCATTTGCATAGAGTCGTGAGTCGGTCTCTATGATTTGCATTTATCATCTCTATATTTGTGTATTGATGAATAAACATAAATATGTATGTTTATGTGGAGTGATAAGAATTTTGGAAGTGTGCATGATGAATATGCTTGGTTTTGTACATATATACATTGTGATGCATATGAGTAAGTTGTGATGAATTGCGGTGAGAATTGTGAATGGATGCGTTCTGTGTGGAAAATCATGATTTGATTTATTATGTGTGGTATGTTGTATTTGTGGTATGCTATATGTGTTAGTATGTGACCGTATGGGTGAGATGATTTATACATGTGTTTGATTGTGTGTTTGCATATTATTATACAATCTTGATTTAGTTGTTATTTCTCACCCTTCTGCTGTGTTATAATGCTCTATGAGGCATTGCAGATTAGAGTTGCTGGAGGTCTTTTGTGGAGACTAGCCCTCCGTTCTGTTGTCGGTCTTGGTGTCTGCTCTGATACGTAGCACGGGAGTCGGGGAAACGATTATGTTATTTATGTATATAATTGTTGAATATATTTGGTATTACCTTTATATGGAAAAGTTTCCCAATTGAGGGTAATCTATGTTACGCTATGTATCAAATTTATGAGCAGTGATGATGTTTTGTTTATTTAAATGTGATATCCTTGTTTCTGTCGGAAAAATAAATTTTTAGTTACTCTGATGTTATTTATGTATTATTTATTCGCGATGGGAATTGGGGTGTTACAGTAACCGACTCTCGTACCCGTTTCTCTTGGTCGTGAGACCATGTTCTTTCCCTTCCCTCAGGTTTATGCAGTGTTTCATTTCCCTCTCTTGGGATAAATACACATTGCTGGCGACTCTGTGTTTTCTGCGCTACTCTCGCGTTTGTACCGTCGGATGCGAATCTTTCGGGAGCAACAACTGGCGACTCTGCTGGGGACATGTTTACCTCTTGCTGGTCCATCCCCTTTAGCGAGTCTATCCTAGCGCTTGTCTGTTTGTATTCCATTAGGTGTTTATTATGGTGCTTTATTTTGCTGTGTATTATTGTATTGCTGTTTTATTTGTTTTACAGTATTTACAGCTTTTATTGCATTGCATTTCATTTTATTACTGTCATAATGGATATTGATGTACTGTTCTGCTGCTGGATTTTCTGTTTGTAGGGTGGGTTGGATTCATGAGGGAAAAGCCCAATACCCAGGCTTGAGCATACACCTATGATTAGCGTGGAAAGTAGTGTGACTTGTTTGGCATTTGGCCAGACTTAGTATAGATGAAAACTCCACATCCAGACGAGGTTTCCTTGGTAATGTTCTATCCTGCTCATTTGGGGCAGATGATGGAATATAACCTGGAAAACTATCGACTTTGGCGACCGTCTCCCGAGGACTCAGCAACGCCTCTCCTCCCGAGATGTGATAGTGGTAGACCACGTTCTGTGGCAAACCCATTGCACATTCTCGATCCGAGGACCCAATGTTGGGAACTTACTATAGGTTGACCTTATTTTTTAGGGGAATCAGTTGAGGTCTCCTCGATTGGTGATGATGCCAAACTAGAAATGGTGAACGTATCATCATTTCTCGACCTGAGAGCCCGTGATATTGAGGATCCTCGCCTTTCTAGAACCCACATGAGAGATTGGATGGGTGTTTGCAGGTTTGCAGGTAACCAAAACCTTCAACCTACCTGGTTTTCTGGATTTCTCATCAGTGTACTGTTATTATCCTGATATTCTGGCAGTTTGATTGGGTCGTTATTCTGGATTTTTGGGTTTCTGGTATTCAGGGTCTTATTCAGTCAGCAAAACAACATCAGTTTTGAGCATCATGGATACCTTGATCCCATGTCCGTTGCATATGCATCATCGTTCTTGCATACATGTTCTTGTATTTCTAAGGATATCATTGTTGAGGCTCATTGTTGAGCATTTCCATTTATTCCTTGTGGTTCTTCTGAAAAGTATTGAACTAAAACAGAATGATTCCTTGGAAATATTTGAACATGGCATTTGCATTACAGTTCCATACTCATGTGCATAACAGGTGTTCAAGGCTGGTTATTCTTGTTCTGATCTGGTTTTCTTCAGAATTGTAGACTTAACTCATCAGGTTATTCAAGAGTTGATCATGGAGCAAATTCAAGCTGAGTTGAGGGAAATGCGAGGCCAGATGGGGCAGTTTATGGGGAATATGCAAACTCTCAAGCAAGACCAAAAATTGCTAAGAGAGGAAGTCAATCAGATGAAGACTCAGATGGGTTTGGTCATGGAAATTTTGAAAGCAGTGTTAAAGAAGGAAAACAGTCATATGCTCGCTTCCGCAACAGAAGTCCTTAATCCTCCCATCTCTTTGGGGTCTTCGCTAGATCATGGATTTCCTCGTGAATCCCCTCCACAACCCAAGGTTCCAGAACCTTCACAACAGCAACCAGGTCTTGTCTCCCAAGATAAGTCTAAGAATAAAAAGTGTGCACAGAGACCGAAGCAGTCTGAGAGTTTTTCATCCGCTCCCTATGCCATATTCTCAGCTATTGCAGCATCTCCTTCAGTTCCAACTGGTACAGAAAAGGACTTTGGCTCCTCTCACTAGTAATCCCCCACCAGGCTACAATGCAAGAGCCCATTGTGATTTCCATTCTGGGGCACCAAGGCATACTGTGGAGAAATGTAGGGCCTTTCAGCACCAAGTCCAGGATTTGATTTATGCAGGGGCAATTGAATTCACGTCGGGCGGCGTGAGCATACAAGGTGATTTTACCCCAATTGTTGCAAAGGAAGTGGAGACTCCTTCCCTGTCCGCAGGATCCACCTCATGTCATGGACTTTCTCCACAATCTTTTGCTGCAGAAGCTCTACGTCAGCAACCTTTATTTGTGCCTCAGCCGAATGTGGAAAGGAAAGTACTGGGGCAGTTTGGGTGCCCGAATCAGCAGCAGCAGAATTACCAGCAGCAGAGGCAATTCAGACCAAGAAGGCCCAAGAGGATATTTGATCCTATTCCTATTCCTTATAGTCAGTTGTTTGCTCGCTTGCTCAAGAGCTCGCTGATCCAGCTGAGGAATGCCATGCCAGTGCCATACCCTATCCCTCCGGACTTTGACATGAATTCTAGGTGCGAGTTCTACTCGGGAACGTTTGGGCATACAATTGATAATTGTAATGTATTCCAGCACAAGGTGCAAAACTTGATCGACTCAAAGGTCATCACACTAGATGGTACCCCTTTGGATTGAAGCTTCTTTGTCAGAGTAAGCACCAGATTGCAAGAGCGTCATCAGAAGCAATAAGTCCAGACGGAGTCAAGCCTCCTCAACAATGGCAATCATCAGTTTCCTTTACTGCATTTTCATATGTAGCTTTCCTTTGTTTGTTTAAACATTGTCTGCATGTAAAAACTTGTTTGTGTTTGAATGTTGATTTTAATGCAATGATGTGTTGTTCCTGAAGTATCTTACTTTTATGCACTCATGTCATGTTTATATGCACTGCAATACTATCTTTCTTGCCTAGACTCTTCACTACAAGAAAGTGTGATTTAGCTTCAAAAAATTTAGCATCAACCAATTTTGGATGCTAATAGCGTCTATTTAGCATCCAAATATTCAAACGCAAATGCTTTTTTTTAACTAATTTTTTTTACATAAATTTGAATCAATAGAATTAGACGTTATCTAATATATTGGTTGACACTAATTATTTTATAATTTAATTTTAAAATAGCATCAACAATTTCTGATGCTAATGTATTATTAAATTTTAATTTTATAATTAGTGTTTAGTTTGGAAGCTAAAACAAAATAGATAATTTATTTTACATTTTCCACGTTTTTGTTTATAAGTGTTTATTAGTGTTTATTAGTTTCTGAAGCTAAACCAAGTGTTTATTATCAAAAAGTTTCTCACGTTTTTTTTTACATTTCCCTCTCTTTTTGTTTTAGGAAAATATTTCCCTCTTTTTTATTTTTTTAGAAAAAATATTTCTCTAACCTAATATCTATCCAGTATTCATCGATTCATCAATAATTTCCCTATTTTTTTTACATTTCCCTCTCTTTTAGTTTTACATTCCGACCTCAGTTCAAGAATATCCGACCTCCGTCCACCAACAATTTCCGACGAACTCGATCCATTCATCGATTCCCCAACCTCCGTTCAGTATTCTTCGACGAAGAGGTAAGAAATCAAACTCCCAATCCTTTTTCTTTTCGTATTTCTTCTTTCGTTCATCATCGTTTTCAGTAGGTACGTTGAACTATTGTCTTTCTTCTCTTATATAATTTCTTGTATTTATATTTTAGGGCTTGTGGTTTGTGAAAATCTTTGATTATTTCTACTAAATTGGGATTTTGAGAAGTTGTTTTGTAGTTTTAGCTAATTGGGATTTTGAGAAGTTATTACCTAATTTGAGCTAATTAGGGTTTTTCAATTTTTGGTTACATAATGGATTTTTTGATATTTGTTGTTTTTAATTTGCTTTTTGAGTTGAATTTTGTTGTTTGTTGTGCTGTGTTAACTCAATGAATGCTGCGATTCATCAAACCACTTACCTTTGAACCAGTAGGCGTTGGACTGAACCGCATTAGAACTTGCAAGATCTAATTTGATAATAGTCGTGCATAGAAAGAATAGTGAATATTATTTTAGGTATGCTTTGATTGGATCTAAGATGGATGGATGAACATGTGTTTATTGTTTTAGGTTCATGTTCTGGTGAATATTATATTATAGGTTTATGTGTGAATCTTACTTTGTTAGTTGTCTTTGCTTGCTCTTGTGTCTCACCTCGTTGTGTGAATTCTTCCCCAGATTCCAGCCATGACATTCAGGCTCTATCACATTACCAACACAGGTGCTGTTATTAGTCAGTCCCACAACATTTGCTCTTAAATTCTGCTCTTGTTTCCTATTTTGTTCGGTCTCACAAAGTACATACATTTTAGAAATGTCTAATAAGTGTTATCCTCATTATCAGGAAGTGATGAAGTGTATGAATGATGCTACTACACTTTTGAAGGAGAGGACTTCTGATGCAGGTGGTTCTGCTTTAGAGCTACTTACAAAGGCATTGTCAAAGAGTTTATACTCAGAAAGATTGCTCCAAATGAAGGCCGGTGCTCTCTATCTGGTATTTTCTAATCCAGTTCTTTGCCATCTTCATCTTAATGTGTTCCTATTCTTTTTGCTGTTGTTGTTATTGTTTTGTTAAAACAATTTGTATAATATGGCTAATAAGAGTTGCTGTTTATTTATGGTGACAACTTGCAGCTGCAAAAGTATGATGAAGCAATTCAGCTTTGTGACCAGAGTCTGAATCTTGCAGAAAAGAATTTTGCCTTGGCAAACAGTGCGAACAATTCCATGCATAATAGTTACTCAAGTGTAAAAATGTGGAGATGGTCCTTTATATCTAAGTGTTACTTTCGTTTGGGGAGGCTTTATGCATCACTTAATGTTATTGATAAATTACAGCAAACAGCATCTGCCAATGACAAGTAATTCAATCTTTTCTCATGCAAGGCTGATTTTCAATTTGCCATTTCAATCTAGATACATTTTAGTTTTTCAAATACCAGAGATTCCTTATTCCCATTTCAATCATGTAGGTGTGGGATTGATAGCATTGAAGAGTTGTTGTCAATAGCTGCTGCAATACAAAAACTTCTAGATCACAGGGTAATTATTAGATGTCCATCTTCCTAAATGTATTCGTGATTGCAAATAAAAGTTATTTAAACGTCTTGGCGTGCCTCAGGTTTAGAGGCTTATCAGGCTTGCTACATACTCTGGATTCTAGATTTCTTCCATGTTTTTGAAAATGCGAGCGAGGTGAGCAAGAGATAGACGATAAATAATAATTGAATGGCTTGTAGGCAGTCTATGTAGCAATAACATGCTCAACCAAAATGCTTAAGTTCACTCACATCTTCAAATCACTTACTTTCAAGTTCATGTCATATGCTACTAGCTCTGTGCAAACAAAACTGACCCAATTAGTTGACAAGTAGGTCCTTTAAAGTGGTATGAATTTAAAGGTAGACTTGTTTTCTAAACTTATGTTGTCCATTGTAATTTTGTTCTTTTATTTTAGTATAAGTTGTACGTTTGTTTTTGGTCTAGAAAGTGTACGGAAATTTTGTTATGATATTTTCTGTTTTCGGCAAGACATATAATGGGCTTCATTATATGTGAAATGGGCCTGTGGCTCAGCCTATTGGGAAAACAGAATTTTGTATGAAATATTCTAGAGGTTTCTCCTTTGTTTTGCATTTTTGTGCTTAGTCTGGGAAATTTGAAATTATAGACTAGTTCAGTTTCTTAATTTTTATCAAGGGTCATTATTAATAATTAATTAAATATCTGACAAGCTTTTCTTTCATTTATCACAGCGTGAGGAGTATGATATGGAGGAGGACATAAGGAAACTTTATAAACAAAGTAACAAAGGTGGCGCATGCAGGAGATCATCAGACATTTATGGGAATGGAAAATCATCTGATGGTTATAGATCTTCCTATGATAGAACTTATAACAGACGATATGGACATTGGAGCACATATCGAGATTCCTATTCTCATTGGTAAGAGTTTACCTAGACAAAGGGCATCTGTGTTCCTTTGGGTTTGGTGGCTGTTTCCTTTTGGTGTTGGGGTTGTCTTGGAAACATGCTGTGTCTATGTTATTGTGTCTCTATTGTTTAGGCAGGTTCTTTAGTCCATTTGGTGTTTTTGCTTTAGGTGTTTTTCTGGTTTTTCAACAGTTGTTTCAAACTTGCTGCTCTCATCTTTTGCAGCTCGGTGTGTAGTTTCTTTGGCATCCCTTATGTTTGGGTTTGGAGTATTTAATATATTTTTTTCTTTTTCCAAAAAAAAATATCTCTAGCATTTCTTATGTTTGGAATTTAATAATATTATAAATTTGACTTATCATTTTTTATTTTGGATGCTACATTTAGAATCAACAATAAATAAACGCTATTTAGCCTTTTAAATATATTGATGCTAAATTTAGCTTTCTTAAAAATTAATACTAGTTAGAGTTTAAAATATGTTGATGCTAAATTGAGCATCAGTAGATTACAAACACTAATTAGCGTCTATGATTAGATCATTATTTAGCTTCCGTTTTAGAGTCCATTTATGTAAATTCTAATTAGCTTCAGCTGGATGCTAATGTTTAGCTTCAAGGTTTTTATTGTCGTCAATGAATTGGACGCTAAATTGCTGTTAGCGTCCAGATTTCAACGTTTAGCATCCATTTTACGTTGAGGCTAAAACAATTTTTTCTAGTAGTGCTTGGAGGGAGGATGACGAAATAAGAACGCAGATTTCTAATGGTACGCTTTTGGATAAAACCCTGTTAAGGATGTACAGGCATCGTTTCTAATTCATAAACACTGGAGAGATAAAGAGATAGACCTTTGTCAACCCCTTTGAGCCTAGTAGTAGGAGTTCTTTCTGAAAACGAAAAACCCTCAATTTTAACCCAGGGGTAGGGTAGGCGTCAGTTAGTTTGACCAAGTGTTCAACTTTCAGAAGGAGTGTACATCTGAGGATCCATTACCTTCTATTCCACTATCAAGAGGTTAAGAGGTGTAGAACCACAATGGTTACTCCTCACCAACCGAAGAGTGAAGCAGTCACAGCCCTTTCAAACAAGTCAAGCAAAACGGTGTCACACGACTTGTTCAAAAAAAAAAAGAGAAAAAAGAAAAAAGAAAAAGCCTGCTAAGTAAAAAAAAACATGAAAGCAAGTGACTTAGGCAAAAGTTAAGGCATCCCGCTGGACTTTAAAATTGTAAACTCAAAGGAGTCAGTCCAGGCAAAAATTAGGGAACAAAAAGCAAAAGAATGAGAAAGCAAAAAGCCAAAAGGATTACAAAGAAAATCCTCGATAAGAACAAAGTCGTGTGACCATAGACACAAAAGACAAAAAGGGGCGACTGTTAGTCCAAACCTCGTCAGGTGTCGAATCACCGGTTGCATGGATTCCCTAGAAATTGGGAAACCTTTTGAGAGACGAGCGCTTGTGTCAAATTAGCTGAACATAGGACTGGAGAATATCAGGAAGAGTGGGTGGGTACCAATAAACTTTGAGCCATAAATCCTTTTTTCTCAAACAGCGAACCAGGCCACGCTACAACCCTTAAAAGTCCTAATTGAAACAGGGTTTAGTCCAAAGGCGTACTTCAATGAGTTAGCGTTCCTGACTCCCATGAGTTGTGCTAATAAGATTTTTGTTAGTGTTGCATGTGCGTATTGCTTTCCTTTCAAAAATAAGTGTTGTAACTCGGTTGTGTGACCTATTTTCAATAAGGACTTCAAGATTAACATATGTGTTGCATTTGAATAATCATTCTCAGAATAAATATTTCCTGTTTGCATACATTTGTTTGACATCAAAGAAGCTTACACGATGAACATCAGTCGAGAAGCTTAAACTGGCCAAGTTGGGGTGCCTGAGACTCCAGAAGACATGTTGCTGAAAGATTATGTGGGAAAAAGGCGTTCCCAGCCATTTGTGTTGAGATGTAACCAATCTGGGATAATCACACCGGGAAATCTCTTCAAAAGGTAGCCAAGCTGGGGCATTCAAGTTGAGAGGGTCTTTTCAGAGTACAATCAACCATGGGGCATTCATGTTGAAAATTTCTTCGAACTGGGGCAATTATGTCAAGATTCGATAAATCTCTCCACAAGCATGTAAACTGGGGCAATCACGTCGAGATTCGGTAAATCTCTTGAAGACTAGTCGGTCAGAGACAAACGTACTGCAAGGCTTGTACTGGGGAAGGTCACTTCAAGGGCGCGAGAAGTTTTTCCCTTCAGAACACATTCAATCAATAGCACCTCTGCAAGGTTCAGAATACTATGGCAAAACATTTTAGGTCATTACGAACCCTCTCGAGGTGGTTTACTTCATGAATCATGAAGTATGGGACAGTTATGTCCAGACCGGATACATCTCTAAGAGTTTGAAAACCCTGGGACATTGTTGAACGCCAGGTTTTCTGTAAAATCCTCTTAAGATGATTGCTTCGAGTAGACCCTGTGGTCTGGGGCAAGGTGGAGAGTTAAAGGAACTGTGTTTCGTTCTTGACAATCAGCACTGAGTTGTTCCCAGTGTGGGACTTTGGGAGTCTTTTCCCTACAGCAAAGAGCCAGAGTGTATCTTTTTCCAGCAAGGTGTGGGAATTGTTATTCTTCCTCAAGCAGAGAATTGTCCTATGTTCGAAAAGGGCTTTTATGAAGGTTTCTTATCTCTAGCAGTACAGATGGAATCCTTACTCTCAGCAAGGTAAGACGATAGAATATCGTCAAGAAGACGATGAGGAGTCAGAGTGTTCTCTTCCTCAACGGTCAGATCTAGTCATCTCAAGTAATTCAAAGTCCAATCTTCATTGGTACCTCCCCAGTAGAGCTGCTCTCCCCAACTTTGAAGTATGATCGTCCTCAACAGTTTATTACTCTTCCCCATCAGAGTATCAAGAATCGTTTTCCTCAACAGAGTATAAAGAGGTAATTCCCCGAGCGGATTCGTTGAGGATCGTCCCCCTCGGCAGGATATAAGAGGTTCACCCCAGCCAGAGTTGTGATTTGGCTCATCTTTCCTCAGCAGGTAGCTAGAAACTGTCATTTCAACAGCCTCTTCTGCAAGAGATTGATGGAGCATGCTTTGATCAAAGATGGTGTTTCCCCACAGAGTATGGGGCAGTCGTTTTTTCCTCAGCTAGTTAGGAAACATATGTTTACCCCCTAGCAGAGTGGATGTTGACAACTACTATTTTCCAAACAGATGTGCTGATGATGATCAGTACTCTTCAGCAGGATAAAGATGCTCGTATCCCCAAAGCATAGTCTGGTGGTGATTGGTATCCCCAGCAGGTCTTAAGTCCAATCGTTTTTGGCAGGCGTCAAAGCCAAGTTCTGAAGTATTTGGTGATCCCCAGCGGAGGAGTTTCCATCTTCAGTATTTATCTCCCTCCCCAGCTTAGTGGGTATTCTCTCGGAGTTTCGTCTATCTCCAGCAGAGTTGTTGATCTTGATATTCCCCAACAGAGTAGGTATTCTATCGGAGTTTCGTCCATCTCCAGCAGAATTGGTGATTGTGATCTTCCCCAGCAGGGTGAAGTTTTCCTCAACATGATTTTCTTTGGTTTGATGACAATGTAGTTTGTCGTTCTCGGTGGAGCTGCTTCTGTTCTCAGCGTTTATTTCGCTGGGACGGTCTTGTTGCATTGCATAAGCATTTTTTTACATGGCATCATCCTAAATGCGTAGCATTTCCACTTCGTGTGGAGCATTATGGAAAAATTCAAACATATGCATCCGAAGCATAAGCCAGGTTTGAGGTTTCCTTCGTCAGGAAAGAAGGATTTCAGGAGATATCATTCGACTTTACTCCACAAGTGTTGGGTTTAGTTATTCAAAGCAATATTTGACATTCCCGCAAGAGTATTTTGCCAGGATTGTGAACCCATGATCTCTTTTCACCCCTTTCGTCCAGGTGGTTTTTTGATTCGTCCCTTTAAGTTTTGTACTTTGGCACCCGTCCGTGTTCTTTTAGCACCCGTCCATGTTTGAACTTTTGTTTCAATGCCCGTCCGTATTGACATTTGGCACCCGTCCGTGTTCTTTCAGCACCCGTCTGTGTTTGAACTTTTGTTTCAATGCCCGTCCGTATTGACATTTGGCACCCATCCGTGTTCTTTCAGCACCCGTCCGTGTTTGAACTTTTGTTTCAATGCCCATCCGTATTGACATTTGGCACCCGTCCGTGTTCTTTCAGCACCCGTCCATGTTTGAACTTTTGTTTCAATGCCCGTTCGTATTGACATTTGGTACTCGTCTGTGTTCTTTCACCACCCGTCCGTGTTTGAACTTTTGTTTCAATGCCCGTCCATATTGACATTTGGCACCCGTCCGTGTTCTTTCAGCACCCGTCCGTGTTTGAACTTTTGTTTCAATGCCCGTCCGTATTGACATTTGGCACCCGTCCGTGTTATTTCAGCACCCGTCCGTGTTTGAACTTTTACTTCGATGCCCGTCCGTATTGACATTTGGTACCCGTCCGTATTGAATCTTTTTACACCCGTCCGTGTACCTTTTCAGTACCCGTCCATATTGAATCTTTTTACACCCGTCCGTGTACCTTTTCAGTACCCGTCCGTATTGAATCTTTTTACACCCGTCCGTGTACCTTTTCAGTACCCGTCCGTATTGAATCTCTTTACACCCGTCCGTGTACCTTTTCGATACCCGTCCGTATTGAACTCTTTACACTCGTCCATGTACCTTTTCGATACCCGTCCGTATTGAACTTTTTACACCCGTCCGTGTACCTTTTCGATACCCGTCCCTGTTGAAACCTTTTTACACCCGTCCGTTTACCTTTTCGATACCCGTCCGTATTGAAACTTTTTACACCCGTCTGTGTACCTTTTCGATGCTCGTCCGTATTGAAACTTTTTACACCCGTCCGTGTACCTTTTCGATACCCGTCCGTATTGAAACTTTTTACACACGTCCGTGTACCATTTTACACCCGTCCGTGTATCTTCTCAGTACCCGTCCGTATCTGATATCTTTGATCCCTTGACACCCGTTAGTGTTTATTCCCAGCATAGCTAACACTCGTTTGTGTTTATTTCATGACATTTTAATACATTATTTGTATTGGTCTCCAACACTCGTACGTGTTGTGACAGTGCAGCATTTATTGCTTGTTCCCCAGTGGAGTCGTCCCTCCTTTGAGGATTGAAAATTTCAGGTTTCTTTTGGTACTCAATCTCCGTGACTCCTTTGAACGCATGACAGTCGTTGCTATCATACCTTCAGGACCAAGTTGATTGAATAGGGGCAGTTGTAACACCCCAAAATTTGCCTTCTTGTTTTTTGGTTAACTGGCTTATGATTCTTTGCATTTCTTGCATTAGCATTTGTGCATATCATTGGTTCTTAACATGGGATCAAGGTACTTGGTTCATCTCAAAGGAGTCTCAAGTCTCAAGATGGTTTGGGGGGTTCATCATATCCTCATAAGATCAAGATTGGCAAGAGATTTCAAATGAATCTTTCTCTCCTAGTCAGATGGTCCAAATTCGGGCTTTGGTTCCAAAAGGCTTCTTGATGGGTTTTACTTGTTCAAACACATTCTCATGAGGTTCTACATGCTTACAAGCACTCATGGAGGAAGACTTGGCTAGTGATTCATTGTGGAAGATGTTCAGTGGATCAGTTACTTGTGAAGTAAGCAAAAGTCAATAGTTCAAAAGGAAAGTCAACCCTGGGTTTTCAAGGGTCCAAATCATGTTACCCAAGTCCATATACCTTTATTTTGTCAAGGAATAGCATGGCTGACATCATTCTTCAAGAATCAAGAGTTTGTGCAAAAGTTGCTAAATTTGGAAAATGACCTATAATGAGAACTTTCCATTTTTGGCAGTTTTTCCACTACATTCCACTTGACTTTTCAGCATCAAAGAAGCTTCAAATGAATTTTCCTCAAACATGAAAGTTGAAGATCTTTCTCTCCCATTTCCAAAAAGTACTAGTTTGTCTCCATATCATTTGTAAAACTCAAGATATGATCAAAAGACTCAAGGTTGGTTTTTAAGGTTTTCACATGGTTCATTTTTTCCACCTTTGGTATTTTGGTTCCAATTGACTTGTAATGACCTATAATGCTTCAAGTCACATTACAACATCCAAGTACACTTCATGAGGATCATTTTTTACCCTTGAACCAAGTGAAATCGTGCCATGTTTCTCACTTATTTCATAAAATGCATTTTTGCAAGATGGATCAAAACTCACAAACCAAGCATCCACAAAGCCCAAGTACAATTCATTTGTGATCAACAGAAGAAATGTGAGTGAATCATGCTTATTTTGTGTCCTTTGCACGTGTGGATTAGTGGTGGCATCACAAAGTGCATTTTGGCATAAACCATCCAATTTCATTAACCAAGGGATTAATCAAGTTTTAATTGTGATCAGAGCTCTAATGGGATGTATATAAGCTTACTCATGCCTTCACAATTAGGTCATGCACCCTCATTTGCTCAGAATCCATTTTTCTCACCCAAACTTTCTCTCTTCGAAACTCTCTCATCTCAAAGGTTTCTGAAGAAATTTTTTCATATTCTTGATCTACATACTTGGTAGAGTAAGAATCTACCATTGTTTTGAGCTAAGAGCAAGGTTTTCAGCTAGTTGATTTCAAGAGAGTTCAAGTTCAAAATCCTAAATCTAGCCAGATTCAAGTCTCTATTTGCATTTATTTTGCAAATAGAGCTCAAAAGAGGAAGATCTGCAGCTTTTGGAAGGAGTTCTTGGTGTATTTCGAGCTCTGCAAATTTCAGGTTAGTGTGATTTTCACCATCATAGAACTCATTTTTTTGGTGTGCAAAATGATCCTCATGCTTCACTGATGATGCAGATGTATTTTTTGTGAGTTTGGACGTGTAACATGTGTGTATTTTGGAGTTGAAATTTTAGATCCATTTATGTTTTCCTTCGATTTGTACTGTGTGTTTGTTATTTGATGAAATGAATATGATATATGAAATCCTTGTTGAATTCTGGTTGGAATGGTATACTTGTTTGTGAATTCTGGAAAATTTTGGTTGGATCTCCGTTTGGTGTCACCGGAGAAGGTGACCGGAGCTAGGGTTCCGGCACCTAGTTTGCTTTTCAGGTCGTCTGAAGTTTGAGTGGAGAAGATGAAATCACAGTCGTCCAAGGGTTAGATCTGATGGTTCAGATCATGCCACTTAATTTATTTTTCTGGTGTTTTATTTAATGTGCGTGTGTGCTACTCTATCATAGTTATCATGTGCCTCAGATCTGGACCCCTCATCATGTTTACTTTTGTGATTTTTGATTTTATCTCACACGTTGGATGGATCTGATGGTGGTGATTCAGCCAACGCATTAAAATGTCATGTGCCCTTCACGTGCTTTCTATTTTAATTTCTGATGATTGGATGCGCGCGTGTGTTTTGTTGTTATCATGAATCTTTAATCCTGAGCGTTGATCTTGATTACCCTTGGTTTTGGTTGACTGATTGTGATGCGTAAGATTAATCTTGTGGCTGGTGTGAGTTGACTGGGTCCTTGTTTTTTGTTTGGTATGCGCTGACTACTTTAGTGGACTGGGCTTGCTTTTCCCACCCCCTTCTTCAGCCCATTTAATGTTTTCAACATGGATTGTTACTTGTTGCACCCCTGGCTTCATTTTATTTCCTTTTTATTTTATTTAATTGTTGCATTTTCATTTTTTAATTTTAAAAAATAGTTTTATGCATCAAAAAATTACCAAAAAAATCATGAAGCATGTTTAGGTTTTTTTAAAATTTTGCAAAATTTTATTTTCCCATTTTATTTTATTTTGTGCCTCTGATTTAATTGTTTCATTAATTTCTTTTTGGATGTTTCATATATGCACACCCTGCCTTGTTGATTTTTGTTCTCATCATCTATACATGATTTGCATCTCATTCTCTTTACATTTGTTAGAGGATATGTTGAGGTTCCTAAAAATATTTTTCTCATATTTTTAAACTCTTTGCATATTTCATTTTAGTCCCTCTCCTTTGCATATTGGTTTATTGTTCCTATGTAATATTTACTCATTTGTTTGAGGTGCTTAACTTGTGATTTTTTGTGAGCTCTTTTGACATGTTGTTAGTGCCTGACTTAGATAATTTGAGTTTTAATTTCACAATTTTTGAATGTATTTTGATACATGTTTTCTTATTTGTGCTTAAATGACTTATGCATGACTATATCTTGACACCTCTTTACACAAGTTGTTTTGCCATGCCTAATTGATTGAGTTTCTTTGTGATTCTTTGCATGAGCTTTTGGTATGATGTTTACCCCTGGTTGAGGTCCTTTGAGATTTATTTTTACAATTTATGAATCATGTTTGGCATGTGCTAAGTGTTTGGACTTTGAGTTTCCATTTGTGGATTACTTTGGCATGTCTTGAAGGTGTTGCTTGATAATTAACCTTGTATGACTTGAGTTTGGTTTTGATATGATATTGGGGCATATGCTACTGCCCATTGAGTTCCTTACTTGGTTTTCATTTCATTTGAGCATAGTTAAATGCATTTGGTTTGAATTGTATGATGAATATCATTACCTTTCCTTTTGTGGACTTCTTTGGATCATAATGCTTGATGATATGAATCACTTTTGAATATGTGAATTGTTGATGATAATATGATGTTGATTCTAACTTGCTTTCATCTTCATCTTATCTTTCTCATTTCATCTTGGTATGAAGTTCATGTATGCTTAATTGTGCATTCCATACAAGTATGTTTGCCTTTTTTCATGTTTATCTTTCCATGCTTACTTGAATTGTTTTGCATTGATCTTTGAAACATTTTTGATGATTTGAGTTAGACATTTATGATGTGATGTGCTTGCTGCCATTTATTGTATCTCATCTTCTCCTTCTCTTTCTCTTTCTTCTCTTTCACTCTCTTCCTCCCATGAATCTCAAGACTTGTTTAAGTCTTGGATTTTCTCCCTTTAGAGCTACCTAGTCCAACTTAATTTTTGATTAAGCTTGGAGTAGGATTAGCATTAGGTTCTAGGTATTTGTCTCTCCTAAGCCTCACTAACCATAGGTCATCCGTACATAATAACATTAGGACTCTTAGTTTCCCTTTAGAGTTTCCTTTTGGGTCTTCTCTCTTCTCATCTCAAAACTTCTTGAAAACACTACGCCAAACAAGGGAAAAGAGGGCGCTTTTTTTGGCCTATGACAGCGCTTAAAAGCGCTGTCTAAGCCAGCGCTGTCGTAGGTAAAGACAGCGCTTTTTTATTTATGAAAAAGCGCTCTCTAAAATGGGGCTTTAGACAGCGCTTTTTAAAAGCGCTGTCTAATGTATATGGAAATGATTTTTTTAATATAACTTTAGAGAGCGCTTTTTCCCTAAAAGCGCTCTCTAAATAGGATTTTAGTGTGCGCTTTTTTCTTAAAAGCGCTCTCTAAAGTATACCTATAATTTTATTGATTTTTTTTCTATAACTTTAGAAAGCGCTTTTTCCTCAAAAGCGCTCTCTTTTGTCTACGTATAATTTTAAAGATTATTTTTAAAAATCCCATTTTAACCATTTTTTTTATGCAGATACCTGCTTAGTTTCAAACCTGCATTTCTTATAGAATTTCTTGCAACAACAGAATTCTTTACATTTCAATAAATAGAATTCTTGAACAACAGAATTCATATACATTTCAATAAACACAGAATTTCCTTCTATTCACAAAACTAGAATTTACAACAGAATTTTCTTATATTCACAAAACTAAAATTTACATTCCCAAACATTCAATAAATTTTGTTTAGAAGAAAGAATTCGCACAATTCTTCCGTGATATAATTCAATTGTTTCCTTGTGTAAGAAGAACACGCCATATCTTCGAAATACTACATAACAAAACAAAATACGCATTATTTAGTTAAAAATAATAAATTATATGACATATCCGATAAATATTAAAATAAATCCTAAGTTATAAAACCATGCATACCCTTTTAGGAATCTCCAATTGGTCCATTTGAATGATTTCTCTCATGAACCTCAAAACGAAGTACCCGCAGTCTATGCCATTACGTTGACGAGGGCACTACACATAGACAAATAAATAAGAAATAATATATAGATGTTTTGTGTTATTAAGTAGCATCACTAATAAGCAATATTGTGAAAATTAATATACCTCCACTTTGACCCATGTAATATTGGTTGACCTAGCCCGTGCTACTCGAGTCTCTCTTTGTGCACGGTATAGTAGTATAGCTCTATAAAAGAAAAACGTAAACTTAGAACAATGTCACAGAAATAATTAGATATACAAATACACACGAATATTACGAACAGTCTCACTTACGTGTCAACCACATCCTTCATATTCTGATATGTGGACCAATCAGTATCCAATGAATTAAGATAATAGACCACTTCTGTAATAGGATTAATTGCAACCAACAACCAGTGTCCACTATAAAGTATAACAAAAGTTTAGATGGATAATTTGTACGCAAAAGATACAAAGTAAAGATTAGAATGAAATTATAATGAAAATCTTACCCCGTTTCCAGTATTATACGGTAAAAGAAACAGACATTCTGTGGTGCTGGCCGTAAATCGCTCAAGTAAGTGGTCTCTTACGTCAATTGCATTCGTACCAATTCTCGGTGCATTCACAAGGCTGCAAGAGATGAAACGGAATTTGTTTGCCAAATTCGTCCCCCGCAAGAATTTTTCATACGTGCACCTTAAATAAAAACATAATAAACATTAGACTATTATCATTGAAATGTGTAAATAAATTGTTCAACTAAATAAATAATAGATTGATTGGAGTACCAGATGTATGAATGCATAACACCGATGCCTAATTCAGTATGATTCAGAACCTGCTCCATGTCCTCTTTTCCGATTATCTCGGAATGAGGAAAACCAAAAACACCTTCGTCCATGTTGATTTGACGAATAGCACCTTGCATCAAATCTGACATTTCCAAAAGTGTTCCTAGACACGTCTGAAAGAGAGGTCTACTTTTTTCCTTCACGGTCCTTGTAGGAGCTTTTTTCTTGCAGGTCTGTTGGGAAGGTTGAGCAGTAACCTAACAATCATATAAGTTAGGTAAAGTAGAAAATCATGAATTCGGATAATTGAATAACACTTAAAAGCTACCTCTCTGTGTGATTCAACAGACTCGTTTTGCAGCAAAACCCCTTTATTCTTTGCTGCGGGTTTTGTAGGAGTCTAACATTACCATGGAAAAAAATGTAAGTAATGGTTCAGAATGATTTTCATAATCATTCAGAATTGACATTTGAATACTAAGAGATTCGTAATGGTTTTCAACATACCTCATCACCTATGAAAATGAGGTCTAACGGCCATGCAACAAACGAACCTATTGCATCCCGCAGCAATGTAACCTCTGAAACCGAGTCTGGTATCGGTAGTAATGCATCCGTATCTAAAGCGATATCAACCGACACTTTCAGATAACCTTGTGGGAGCGGATGATGGTGAAGTAACGCTCCCGCAAAGTTATGCACTTTTCCCTTGCCAACCATGCGATAAGTCGGAAACGACAAATACAGCTGGCAAGATGAAATGCCCTGAAGCAATAATAAATATGTAACTGTTAATATGTATAAAGGTCAAATAAAATAAATGTGTTAATTATGTACTAATTACCTCGGGAATTTTAATTGGAAAATTGATACTAGCTTTGTCACTAGCATCTTTCAAACCGGAACCGCGCCTTTCCGCCTCATATCTCTCTTTATCCTGCTCCAATGCTTGGATTTTCGCTTGTAGTGTCATCATAGTTTGCATTATTTCTTGGTTGGTGGGATTTTTTTTCTTTGATTGCTTATACAAGGATGATGGAGTCACACCAAATCCTTTACCTCTCACCCGACCGGGATACTCAGGAGCATTTAGTACTCGACTAAGAATGCTCCTGCAATCAGCCTCATCTGCGGGTATGGATTTAGATATATTCTCCTGAAATTCATTGACATATCGAAAATAATTAGTGGGGATTAAAAATTAATTATAATTTAATAAAATTTCAATTAACTTTGAGACATAATGTTATACTTACACATTCTTCATAAACATGTTGAACATCTTCTGTCACAGCTCCACCCTTACCCACGCGAGCTTCCTTCCACAATACATGGTCCGGAAGTGATGACTCTTCACTTTTAGACTCTTCTAACTACACATTTAGATATGTACTAATTTCATCAATTATAACACAATAATACAATGAATAAAATCATAGCATTAATATATATACTTACCAATTTTTGTTGTAACCGTGCATATCCCAAACGCCCTTTTTTGTATGGATACGCGGGCTTTGATGCTCTTTCGCGGTTAATGGCACTCAATTTCTGGATAAACAAGTTTAAGTCATATCAAAACAAACTAATGAAACAAATATATAACACAATCAATAGACATGACAAGATAACATTACATTGAATTCTTCGGTTTTCCGTTTGTCTACAAAAAGGCTCCATTCTTCCGGTGTAATCAAATCCGCATACAACGGTGGAAGTTCTCCTTCAACAAAATTTTTGTCTTCATCCCTAAGATACTTGTTTGATAACAAGGCTCTAAACCCTCTGTGTCTCTTTCCGGCCAATTGAAGACAATACTTTTTCCGGGTTTCTTCAATATTAAAGGACCTCTACAAAAAAACATACACATATAAACATATATAAAGTGTGTTAGTATAAGTAAATTAAAGACTTAATCGTCAACAAAAATCTAATAACATCATTCATACTTGGTAAGTACCTCTATCTCGGTCCATATCTTTTCTTTACCGGCATCCAACGCTTTACTCCTCCAATTATCAGAAGTGATTGGAATATGCTGACGGACGAGTGAACCAATGTATGAAGCCAACATTGAACCGTTAGGCTCAACTAGTTGGTTCTGTTGACTCCAATGTACATTAAATCTCATCCCCTTATCTCTAGCACGGATGATGCTCTTCATAATGGTTTTTCCTCTTTTTATTTCATGTTCTACATTCGAAGCTTCATTCTGAGCTTCCTCTGAATCATGTGTCTCGTGGGTGTCTTCCTGGTTATTAGACATTTTACCTGTAAGAAAGAAATACCAGTCAAATACCAACATTTAATAGCAACAAAAGAATAAGTTCACTAACTCTCTAGTATCAATTTAACCTACTTCACTAACTTTATCATCAACAGTCTAGTTTTTTTAATTCTTCACATTGCAACAATTCATTTTCCAAACAGTCCAAACTTCACACCAAAACAATCTTACATAGCATTCAAAATTATTATGCATCACAACATGTCAACATCTTGATTAATATGCAATTCAAGTTGACAAACTAGCACAAGGCCACCATCTTTCAAATAATTAACAGTTCCTAATTCTTTTTAGTATAATTAACCACTTCTAACATTAGCTTAGTTGCAATTCAATAACATCAATCACATTTCCATTATGCTAACAAATCCATTTCAATCACTAACAGTTCTGTTTCAAATTACAAGCATGCCATAGCTCAATTAAGTCACCACATTATCATTCTAATATCATTTCCACACAATACCAGTTCAATACTACAACAATCATTTAACCTACAACAAGAACCTACATTTGAACATCAACAAAATCCACAACAATCCACACCATCCACACAATACCAGTTCAATACTACAACAATCATTTAAACATCAACAAAAATAGGTTAACCTACATTTCAAACCAACCTACATTTCAATCAGTTTTACCTAATTCTTGTTAATGAATACTTACAACAAGAACAACGAACAACGAACAATAATAGTTTAAACATCAACAAAAATAGTTTAAAAAAAAGAAGAAGTTGCAGTAGAAGTAACAACGAACAACGAATAGCAACAACGAACAACAATAACATGCAACAACGAACAATGTTAGAAGTAAGAACAATGTACCTCTTCTTCGTCACGACGGCAGCAAAACGACGGCAGCAGTGGTCACGACAATGAACGAGAAAGGGTTTCAGACAAGAAAGAGAGAAGAAAATGATTAGAAGCGCGCAGTTTCAGAAAATGAAATGAAATGTGTTTTATATTTTAATTAATAAATGACCTTAGAGGGCGCTTTCCTTAAAAAGCGCTTTCTAAAGTCAGGAGACTTAAAGACCTTAGAGGGCGCTTTCCTTAAAAAGCGCTTTCTAAAGTGAGGAGATTTAAAGACCTTAGAGGGCGCTTTTCTTAAAGCGCTTTCTAAGGTGAGGTGACTAGACAGCGCTTTTGAAAAGTTCTTTCTAAAGGCTATTCTTAGAAGGCTTATAACAGCGCTTTGTATTTAGAAAGCGCTGTCTAAGGTTTACTTGAAAATGTCAAAAAATCTAAAAATGAGTCTGGGGCGAGGGCGATTCGAACCCCAGACTCAAAGCATGGCAAACACATAACCAAACCTCCTTGACCAGCGGTACTACGCCCTCATCCATTGTTTCTTCTCACTCAATAAATATATATTTTAATATAATTTAAATATATTAAATATAATTTGATATATTAATATAATTTAAAGCATATTTTAAATTATATATTAATATAATTTATATATATTAAATATAATTTCAATAAGTTAAAATGTTTGTATTTAAAACATATATATTTAAATATATTATTTGAATAATTTTAAATATAATTTAAAATAAATTAAAATATAATTTAATATACTTTAAATATATTAAATATAATTTGATATATTAATATAATTTAAAGTATATTTTAAATTATATATTAATATAATTTATATGTATTTAATATAATTTAAATAAGTTAAAATGTTTGTATTTAAAACAAATATATTTAAATATTTTATTTGAATAATTTTAAATATAATTTAAAAAAATTTAAAATATAATTTAATATAATTTAAATATATTAAATATAATTTGATATATTAATATAATTTAAAGTATATTTTAAATTATATATTAATATAATTTATATATATTAAATATAATTTAAATAAGTTAAAATGTTTGTATTTAAAACGTATATACTTAAATATATTATTTGAATAATTTAAAATATAATTTAAAATAAATTTAAATATAATTTAAATATATTAAATATAATTTGATATATTAATATAATTTAAAGTATATTTTAAATTAATATATTTTAAATTATATATTAATATAATTTATATATATTAAATATAATTTAAATAAGTTAAAATATATAATTTAAATATATTAAATATAATTTGATATATTAATATAATTTAAAATTCCTTTCCCTACCAAAAGGGCGTGGGTTCGACCCCCCTTTTTGCCATTTTTTGTGATTCTTGATGTTTTTAAGCATAATTAGTAAATGACTTTAGAGGGCGCTTTTTCTTAGAAAGCGCTTTCTAAAATAAAAAGAAATTGAGCCCTATTACAAAGCGCTTTCTAAGGTGGCCTTTAGACAGCGCTTTTTAAAAGCGCTCTCTAAAGTGATACCTATAGCAGCGCTTTTTGGAAAGCGCTGTCTAAGGTGACACTCTTTTACATTCTTTTACAGCGCTTTTTGGAAAGCGCTTTCTAAAGCCTGTCTTTTACGGGGCTTTTTTTTAGCGAAATTTTTTTATTCTTTTTAGCAGCGCTTTTTTATAAAAGCGCTGTCTTTTTGGTGCTGTTTATTCCTATTTTTGGCGTAGTGAAACACTTAATAAAATATAACGTATATTGTGCTCGAGCCTTAAGTGTAGGAAATGAAGAATGAGGGGTCTCCCCTACTCTTCTAGAGTGTTTAGCATACGTCCCATTTGGGGGCGACCATGCGATTCAATCGTTCCCGCATGGTAGACTTTGGTTCAATGTAAGTTACGAACTAACTTAAAACACTTCTGTCTAAAAAACACCAAACAAATTCAAATTTTTTTATCCTTCGGAATTGTCGGGTTTCAAACTTCATTTTCAGAAAAGAGCTCGTCGCTCACGTAAAAAACACTTACCCATTCGTGATCGTACCCACGAACTACATTAGCTCTGATTCCTCTCTCTCGTCCGATTGAGGATATGTAGGCACAAGACAGCGATTGTCTTGGCGAGCAACCTTCCCCCACAGTTCTCGTCCGAACTACGTTGACTCTGACTTTCCCATTGCACTGAGGGAGTACGTAGGCCTAGGACAGCGATAACGTCCTATCGAGTCACTTCTTTTTTTTCTTTTCTTCTTCGTTTCTCCGTTCTTTCCATTCTCGTTTCTTCTCCGGTCCAGTAGCAGTGGAGTTCCAGACGACGACACCCCTTGATGCAGACAACAAGCGTGGATCCCATCGAGTACGATGGACATGTTGGGTGCTAACACCTTCCCTTCGCGTAACCGACTCTCGTACCCGTTTCTCTTGGTCGTGAGACCATGTTCTTTCCCTTCTCTCAGGTTTATGCAGTGTTTCCTTTCCCTCTCTCGGGATAAATACACATTGCTGGCGACTCTGTGTTTTCTGCGCCACTCTCGCGTTTGTACCGTCGGATGCGAATCTTTCGGGAGCGACAGTCGGTAACATTGAAAACTTGTTTTGTTTGAGAAGCCATGACGAATGGTTCAGTCATAAAAGATGCCCTGCCATGGTCGACCTGGGTGAATCCTAAGTCATCAATGTGTACACCATTACTTTTATTAGGAACCCATTGCATTTAAATAAAGTCACTTTGAAAATAGCATAATCAATCTCCCAAATATCATCCATGATACCATAAAATGCGGTAGTTGCCAATACAGGCTTCTTATCTTTCAAACTAGAGAAATACATTGATTCGGCTTCAACCATAACCCTATTATTTTGCATTGTACTACGATCATCTTTTAATTTTGTATAAAAGATAGAATGACCAATGTCGTATGCAGTCCAAAGTAATGACACAAAATTTTGGCTAGTACGACAACCATTTAAGTATCTCGGATGCACTACGATCATTAGATACAATTTTATTAAACCAATCTATGAATCTCTTGTTATACTCTCTCAACAAGAACTTGTCACTCATTTGGTGATATTTTTTCCTCAAAAGTCTTTTGTGAGTATCTATGAAAGGTTGAACTTTATCTATATTATTCAATATATAGAAATGTGCTTGAATAACTACATCTCGATCCATTTAGAGAGGGTACATTTAGCTTCACTAGTAAAAATATTAAATTTAGAGAGGGTAGTTTTCCGTCACTAATGAAATGATTTTCCGTCACAAATTAGTTTAGTGACGGATTTATCGACGTAACAAAATCCATATCGAATTTTGATGTCGCAAAATATAGGGAGGGAATTTTTATTCCCTCATAAATAACTACGGATAATTCCGTCACTAATTCTATCATTTCGTCACTAAATATGAACCAAAAAATTGCCTTAATTTTATAGTTCCTTTAGTAATTAATGACGAAATAATGTCCCCCTCCCTAAGTAGGACGGATTTATTCCGTCACAAATCTGAGACAGAATTTACATCCCTACAAAATATTAATATCATGAGTTAAGTGATAATCCTTCACTTAATCAGTATTATTAATATTATAATTGTCTACCTATTTACTGGTAACTATAATTATATTATGTTATGATATTAAACAAAATATATTCAATAATACACAAAAGAAACACTTACGAAATTTTATTCATAAATATGATAAATATTCATCACCAAGATACATATAAGTCATTATTAATAGTACAAATATTATTCTTGACACTAAGATATTACAATTGAACTTTGAAAATAACCACTTTTCTCTCTCTCTTGACTTACTTATAAGTATTTACTCCTATATCATATATCACAAATTACAGAGCTATGACATATATCCTCGATTTTAGTTTGCCATTTGTTTGCAGCGTTTAAAAGCCAACTGCGTAACATTTTCCAAAATGCCAATTCATAGTTTAGAATCCATCTACAACAAGTAATTAAATAAATGAGTTGTGTAAAAAAAATGTGATATTATAATTCTAAAAATCAAGTAAAAGTCATACACAACCAATCAATGCCCAATTAAAGTATTAAACTATAAAGTGGAGTTATATGATACTATAGTATAGTGTATTGTTTCTATAGTAAACTTATCAATTATGTTAATTGCGTATTCTTCCATGAGTTTTTGTGTGTATGGTACTTTAGTCTAGTGTATTGTTTCTACTGTATCTAAGACAAACACAAGCTAGGATGAGTATGTAAACACTAATGACCAAATATGTTTCTTAGTTATATCTCAAATCAAGGTTAATTTCCCAAGTATAGTTGGCAAAGTTATGATATCACATAGCATAATATAATTGTAGTTAACAATAAATGGAAATAAGTACAAAGGACAAGATTAACTCATATGCCAAAACAAACTAAAATAATAGTTGATATTGCCCAACTAGACAAAAAGGAGTTATACAAATTGTAAAAATATTTTTTCACATAAGAGATCTTAAAAATGTTTTTCATATATATGCAAGCTTACCCAAGAGTAAAGGAAAAATTGGGAGCTTCAAAGGCTTCTCTAGTGCACCAACTATTACAAATTTTCCATGAGATTTCAATAATCCAGTTAAAGGTAAGTTAAAATAATTTGCTAAAACTATATCAATGATACTATCCCAAGTACCCATTGCTTACAGCCTGTAAAACCATTTACATTAATTAGTTACTTATTTGATTAGCATATTGCCAATATCTAAGAATTATATATAATTTTCTTGTTTGAACTATGAATATTGAACTATTGTATACCTGCATCTTACCTTGATCAGCACCCAATTATTGTATACTTGCATCTTACCTTGATCAACACCCCAAGTTATATACTGCTTCCTTTCTTTGTTAGGCTATTCACTAATTAAAATAAGCACCAAAAGCTTTAGCAAACTTATAAGCCATATGAGTGTCATGTGCTATACACATCAATTAAGCAACCCACACCCAATGTCTCCAACTTTGAACTTTCATACTTTATTTTCCATCACTGCTACTTTACCAACAATCTCATGTCATACGTCAATTAAAGTAAAATTAAAGAAGAAAAGTCTAAAAAATTCTAAAATGTGTGACAAGCTAATGTAGTTTAAATTTGAAATGTCTAATTCTAAATGAGTTTAATAACTCTAGGATGCAGGTGTACGAACTTCCTGCCCACAAAAAACATGAGTCCTGCATGGGCACTAGAAATAAACCACAAGAGTGTAAAAGAAATTAAATGTAAACCTTGTTAAATGCTCATATTGTCTATTCCCAAGTCCAAACACACCATAGTAAAGATTCTAATATGAATTTTCTCCACCTTCATGTTCTTAAAATTACAGTCAAGCTGGCAAGATACAAAGCAATACTAAATATTTCAATCTCAATATCTAAGAAACTCGAAGCTAATTAAGGAAAATTTATCTCCAAAATCCAATAATAGATCTTGTCGCATCATCTGTTGGCTCACCATCACCATATTTACACCCACCTCATCATATATTATAATTAAAGTTAGAAAAAAAAAGAACAAAAACAACACACATAAAGATTGATATAATATATTTTTAAAATATAAAAGTTTCAAATAAACACTTACGTAGCTAAAGAGAACATAGATCTTGTCTTTTTTTCCAATTTTTTCTCATATTCATTCTCATTAGGAACATAATCATTCTGTTGTCAAAATCCTAAAACATGGATTGAATCCATTTAAAAAAATCAACCAAAAAAAGGATTACTAATCAAAATTAGAGAAAACTAAGTTACAGTAGCAGTAACGTATCAACTACCTTAAACAAGACCTTGTAAAAGTTTTGATCAAATAAAAAACACAGATGAAAAACAAATTGAATTAGTGTAGTACCTTGATAATATACCTTTAAACCCTAAGCAAAGAAATCAAAACAAACAAACAATATCAAGAAAAACACAAATCAGAGACAAGGAAGGGAAAATATATATCTTTAATCGGAAGTTACTAGATAGAGAGATAAATGATTCTTAGAAGCCATTGCTAGAGGAGATGTGTTCGATCTAAAGGATCTAGGGTCCCTAAACTAGAGTGGCACCAATGTGGTATTATTGGCGATATTGTGTGGAGCATGTTTTATTCCTATGTCACAAGACAAGACTGATATGGCAATTCGCTTGTAAATGGCTGGGAATTCCGGAGATTATAGTGGGAGGTATGCTGAACCACTTAACTTGTTGGGTATCTGGGTGTGTTGGAATTAATGGTTTAATTAGTAGTGCTGTTGGTATGTGGCTCATAATCTGTTGGATCAATTGGTCATCTAGGAACAATATTTTATTTAGAGACGAGATTTGGGATTATGACACGATTTCGAATCGTATTCTTGTATATTCTTGGTTGTGGTTAGGAAAGAGCCACAATAGTGCTCTCAATTGTAACTATTACACTTGGGTAAATTACCCTAGTGATTTTTTGTAGGCCTTGATTATTAGAGAGGCGTTTTGATGTATACGGGTTGGGATACCCCTATTGTATCCCCTATTAATATATTTTAGCTTATTAAAAAAAAACCGATGAAATTGTTAGAAAGGAGATGAAATTGTTATAGGAGAAAAAGAGATCTTTGAGGGAGAGCAAGCTTCGAGAGAGAGGAGCGTAGGGGGTATTGAAGACAGAGAACGTCAAGAGTTCAAATGAGAGAGAAAAAATGATCGTTCCTGTGTGGTCCAGGAAATTCTAAAAATATATCCTTTTTTATTTATTTTAAAATTCCTTTATGATAGTTGAAAAAATAAGGGGAAAAGATTTAGGATATAGGAGGGAAATGAAAAAAAATAGGAGGTAATTTATTTTCATTTAAATTTTCAATATATTTATTTATTAGTTTATTTATACAAAATATATTTTCATTTTTATATGATATAAATACACATAT
The DNA here is from genome assembly GCA_022829125.1 of Lathyrus tuberosus. Taxonomy (NCBI): domain Eukaryota; kingdom Viridiplantae; phylum Streptophyta; class Magnoliopsida; order Fabales; family Fabaceae; genus Lathyrus; species Lathyrus tuberosus. The sequence continues at coordinate 4,580,558 of JALAZF010000479.1, read as the reverse complement.
TCTTTATTTAAAGAATAAACGATAGTTTTTTCTTTTTAATAAATAAATAATATATTTATTTTTTAAATAAAAATAATTATTTTAAATAAAAAATTCAAAATTCTATTTATGACGGAATAAATCCGTCACAAACTCTAAAACCCACATTAGTGGCGATTTTTTATGATGGAGAATTTAGGGAGAGCGAACTATTTGTCATACAATTTATAACAAAATTAAAAGTAAGTACTTTTGTGAGGGAATTTGTGAAGGAAATTTAGTGAAGAATTATATCGTCACTAATGTTTGTCAATTTATTTATGTTAAAAGAGACAACAATCTGTCTCTAATTCCATAATAAGTTGTGAGTGATTTTGTTCCCTCCCTAAAGTCTGTCACTAATTTGTGTTTTTTTAGTAGTGTTTTTTGAGGTATCGGGTTAAAATGGTTGTAGAGTTTATTTGACTTTCAAAGCTTGAAAATGAAGGCAAATGCTCCCTCTATTTATAGAAAAAGTGTTGTTGAGCTCACACATGTGAAATCACTACTACGGAAAACCAATTTAACAACGGTTGGGAAAGATATATAATAACGCAAGCACATGTGCTGTTATGTAGAGTGTCGCTGTATATATGATACTTACAATCACGACCCAGTAACTGTTGTAATAAACTGGAAAGCGCGTGCCCTATCACAACGTATTTTCCAAAAGACCGTTGTGATAAAAATAAGGGTCCTAGGTTCGATTCCCAGCTGCACCGTTTAGATATTTATTTTTTTCTGGACAGCACGCGAGATATTATTATGGTTATGATATATAATCGTTGTTACATTTTCTGCAGAATTAACAAATATTATCCTGCTTTTATAATTAAATCCATTTTTTAACCTGTATTATTGTTCACCATATCACAGCAAAAAATACAACTCACATTTGTGATAAAGTTATCATAATAATATTAATTGTATCATATTCATAGTATCACATAATTGTATCATATTCAATTGTATCAGAACAAACATCCTGTAATTTATCAGAACAAATAACCTACAGTTTACATATTACATAACATCACATAATTGTAACTCGGTGTTTTGGTTTCTTGTCTCTTGGTGTCTTGACTCTAAAGACCTATCATTTCAAATAATTATACTTGTTAGTAAAAATACTTAGAAACTATAACATACAATTAATATATTATGAATAAAGAATAAATTACGTACTTGTTAATTTTCCCATGTGCCTTCTTCATGATCGATTCGAATAGCATGCACGACATCTCCATCAAATTCATCATCTAAGGTAGGAACTTATGTTGTGTAAGAAGGTGTGGACAGAATATCAAGACTTTCATTACTAAGAGGAATGTGTTTTCCTTGGAGAACGATTGACCATTTCCCCAATATGTCTGATGGGTCGGTAACATTTAAAACTTGTTTGGTTTGAGAAGCCATGATGAATGGTTCGGTCATAAAAGATGCCCTGCCATGGTCGGCCTGGGTGAATCCTAAGTCATCAATGTGTACACCATTACTTTTATTAGGAACCCATTGTATTTAAATAAAGTCACTTTGAAAATAGCATAATCAATCTCCCAAATCTCATCCATGACACCATAAAATGCGGTAGTTGCCAATACAGGGTTCTTATCTTTCGAATTAGAGAAATACATTGATTCGGTTTCAACCATAACCCCATTATTTTGCATTGTACTACGATCATCTTTTGATTTTGTATAAAAGATAGAATGACCAATGCCGTATGCAGTCCAAAGTAATGACACAAAATTTTGGCTCGTACGACAACCATTTAAGTATCTCGGATTCACTACGATCATTAGATACAATTTTATTAAACCAATCTATGAATCTCTTGTTACACTCTCTCAACAAAAACTTGTCACTCATTTGGTCATATTTTTTCCTCAAAAGTCTTTTGTGACCATCTATGAAAGGTTGAAATTCATCTATATTATTCAATATATAGAAATGTGCTTGAATAACTACATCCCGATGTAATACCCCAAATTTTGACCACTTAGATTTCCCATCATTGTGAAAATCATCATCACAATATGGATGAACCATCATGCTTCATTAGCCTCCCCAAAGATGGGTGAGCATCCACTACAATCAAAATTAGGGTTTCAAGCCCTCTCTGAGTGCTTAGACAAAGGATCAATCAAGAAATGACATGATCTTCAACTTGTCTAATCTCTTAAACATCCACAATGGATCAAAAAGGACTCCCACTTCAAGGATTAGGCACAAGGCTGCTCCCTTCTAGGTGGATCAACTCTCAAGATCGATAGTGTCACCAAATTAGGGTTTTGATCGACCAGGGTCTCCAGATGGAAATTTTCATCTGGGCACAAGGCAATGATCCAAAACATAACCTAATATGCTTCATGGAACCTCATGAACCCATGCATCAAGTCAATTTTGCCTCAGGGGATGCATTCATAAAAAATCAGGAATTAGGGTTTCTTGACCTAATTCACCCCTAAGTTGACTTTTGGGACAAACCATGAGCCAAGACCTCAAGAGATGATTTGAGGGTCTCTAATACACCATATTGATCCATTCGGAACAATGGATTGATCCAAGAAGCTTGAGCAACAAGTCTCATTTTCATCTGCACCACAATTAGGGTTTTAAGGGAAAAGTCAACTGTAACTTTGACTTTTGACCAAGACATGCTCCCAAACCCTAATACATGATTGAATATACCCTATGAAACCCATGGAACATGTCCATCAAGTTTGATTTAGGTCAAGGACATGATTTCCTGAAGAATTGCACAGTTTGAAATTCATCTGATAAAAAGTCAATTGTGCACAAAACTCAACTTTGACTTTTTGAGATTTTTCACCAAAATGGATTTTTAACCCTAAAATGATGTTAATGTATGATTTGAATCATCATTCATCAAGAAAAATCAAGAAAAGTGAGATAACTTGTAAAAGGGGTAACCATAAAACTTAGAAATTTTTCTAAGTTAAAAATAAAGTGGCAAAGGTACCAACTTTGGAGGACCATAACTCCTAAACCACAAGGCCATTTTTTCTCATCCAAAGATGGATTTGTAGCCCTCATTATCACCTACAAAAACTTCAACTACAAGTCATTCCAATTCATTAAGGATTTTGAGTTATGGAGTGATCAAAGTGGCTGAAAAGTGAAAATGTTACTTTTTCCAACACTTAGTGAAATTTTCACTAAGTCAGATTCTGCCTCACTTTTTGCCAAATGTAGGGGGATTTTTCACTTGGAATCAAAAGAGATCAAAACCAAACTTGTTCAAACAGTTGTTGTATCATGTAAGAGCTTTCCAAAATGGCCAAGAACATTGCCAAATTCAACCTACACCATGAGATACAACATTGCCAAGTTGCCTTTCTGAAATCTGTCAAGGCAAGGCAGAATTTGCAACTTTGGCCGATTTGCCAAAATCAGCCAAATTCAATTGCTCCAATCCACTTGGACACCTCAGAGGATTGAATCTAAAGGGGACAATCACTGAGCCAAGCCTCCAAAGTCCATGGAACAAGAAATAGCATGTTGAACCTAGAATGGCCAAAATAGGGACAAGACTTCAAATTTGGATTGAAGCATTCAATGGAAGCATCAAGGTGGCATGGACTGAGCCATTCTCATCTGAAATCAGTCAAGACTTATCCAAGACCAAGGGAACCAAAGCTCTATGCCCTAACCTCTAGTCAATGGCTAGAGGAGACTTGAAATTCCATTGGACAACATTGGCCAAACCTACTTACCAGCTGCCATGCACTATTCCTTGCAAAACAAACTTACTCTACTATAAATAGAGCTCAATTGTGGTCAGTTTAAGTACACCAAAGCCATCTAACAGATGCTTTCCTCAAAATCTCTTTCTCTTGGCAAAATTGCCTTTCTTAGCAAGGTAGCTATCGGGTTTTGAGTTTGAGAGCAATTCTGCACAAACCAATCACTCACACACCTCACATACATCACATATGAGCTGATCAAACACTCACACAACTTCTAAAACATCAAGTTCATGAAATCACCAGCTGGTTGCTCAAATTTTCAAACAAGGTGCAGCTGAGGTACCACAAAATGATCCAGCCAATTTCAATCAAGTCCAACCATCCAAACACAATCCATAGGGTGTAGGGAAGCTGTTCAGATCATCACCACTCATCTGTAACACCTCCAAATCAAAAATCACTCTGAATTTGCTGTCACGGCTTGGAGGTAAGCACATACTTGGTCATCTCTCAATCTATGCATATTTCCTCGCACAATAATTTGGCCATATGTTCATAATCATGCATGGAATGTTTTCCCTCAATTAATTGCATTGTTTGAATCATGTATCAAAAATCCTAGCCTTCATGCAGAAATTAGGGTTCTTGAGGTTTCTTCGTGATTTCTTGTTGTATGTTTAATTTAAATGAAATTAAAGTACATAGACATGATCGTGAGGTTGAGACGAGCATAATGATATGTGGATTGCATAATATGATTATGTATTCATAGAGATTGGATAGAAAACGCAAATCTGAGAAACCAAGAACACGCGCGTGTTCTTCAGCTTGTTCTTGGCGCCTTTTTTTCAAATTCAAATATTTGAATTTTGTGATTTTGTTTAATTGATTCAAAAATTAATTTCTCTCTGAGTTTTAATGATTTTGAGTTGATTCTTTTTTTAATAATTCACAAAAATGTTAAAATATTTTATTTTATCAAAAAATCCCAAAAATATTATTTATTTCATATAATTGATATTTTTGTAAAGAATTAATATTTTGATTGTTTTTGGCATTTTAAATATTTTTTCTACATTGATTTTGCAACTTTTAATGCTTTCTAATTATTTTGTAGGTCAATACTTAATTTTTGAAGCATTAATCCAAGATCACAATTTGTTTTCCATATGTTAAACAATTTTTGATCATTTTAATTGAATTTTTATTCAATTAAATACATTTTGAAACCAAATTAGGGTTTGGATTTATTCAACCCTCATAAATCATTTTCAAAAACCTTTTTTGGGCCTCTTGAGAGAGTGTAAGACCCATCCCCCCCTTGTACAAAACCTTTTTGGGCCTCACTCATTGTATAAGTCCCTCTGTACAAGTAAACGGCGCGATCGTCGCCCGTTTAAAAATAAAAACCATCTGGGCCTACCCTCGAGTAGTAAGACCCATTTCTTTTTCTTTAAAACACTTTGGGCCTCTAATAGAGTGTAAGACCCAATCCCCCTTTTAACCAAAACATTTTGGGCCTCACTTATTGTATAAGTCCCTCTGCGTTAAAAGAAAACCTCGGCGCGATCGCCATTTTTAGACGAAAAATCATTTGCGCCTACCCTCGTGTTATAAGCCCCTCTATTTTCTTTAAACCTTTTTGGGCCTCTTGAGAGAGTGTAAGACCAATCCCTTTGTACAGAAAACCTTTTTGGGCCTCAGTCACTTATATAAGTCCCTCTGTACAAATTCAACAATGCGCTCACTGATAAAACCCTGGGCCTCTCCTTGAGCTGTAAGCCCCAAATCTTTCTTTTTCAAAGCACTTTCTCCTTTGATTTTGAATATACTGTTGTTTTCAATCTTTCTTTATTGAACAACTAACCAAACAGCATGGAAGCACTACAACCGAGTAAGTGGTTATCGCTTTCATTTACTGCTTTCATATTATAAACTGTATTGTGGGGCTGCTCACTGTAAGTCTCCTTTCATAAACTCATATCTAATGTGTAATAATAGTATAGATATTTCGAGTTTCCTCGGCAACTACGTCTAGAACTAAGTGACGCCGTTTCATTTATTCGTAGAAATAGACGCCTAGATCCCCAATAGGAGCACCAGATACAGTCTTCTCTTCGGCTGTCCTCCTTAGGAATCGTCAAGAAGCTCTACTCCCCAAGATGAATGTATTCTCCGTGAATGGCATCTTTGAGTTTCTTCCCAATTCTCAAACTTTCCTGACTTGATCTATTCCTTGTGGATAGCTTGCCTTGAATGTCTCGGGGTTTGGGTACCCACTACGGTCATAATCTTGGACCTTAACTAAGGAACCCTCTTTAAAAGATAAAAGTCGCTGGATAGTAAACCTCGCACGTTTACCAGTGGTTTTCATATTTAAAAGAGTTATCTCTCCTAATGGAAAGGAGATGATAGACCCACGGGCTTCTTAAAAGCATCGGCCTCCTCTTGGGCATTATTCAAGGACCCGTCGGCTTCTTAGAAGTATTCACAGCCTCCTCTTAGGCTTCATATAATGATCTCTTCCTTCGGGAATGATATCCTCCTCTTGGGCTTCGTACAAGGACCCGTCGGCTTCTTAAAAGTTCCCAGCCTCCTCTTGGGCTTCGTACAAATTGTCCCGACGACCTCCTAGAGGTATAGGAACAGAACCTAGTCATCCTCATAGAACAGTCCTTTCATAGAGTCTACTACTGTTTCTCAAAGCATAGTACGAAAGATAAAACTCTAGACACGAACAATCTAATTTCCTTGAGTCTCAAAGACATTCTCAAGTGACCCCTTCGTTAAATAGGAAGGAAACCCACAGACTCGGACAGTCTCAATACCCTTTGGATTTCCCGTTTCCTCAAAGAGAAGGAAATATCCCTGATCCTCAAATCAAATCTCAGAGTACAGTGTTGCTCATATAAGAACTGATTTTCTCTTTTAAATCAGTATATTGGATCTGTCACTCAACTGAAATAGTTACAATAGCCTCCATCTCGGGCTTCGTACGAGATACCAAAATTCTCCCCAGTGGAGTCAAGACAACCTTTTCGCCTCTCTCTCGGGCTTTGTACGAGATACAAAAACACTCTCTTACTGAGTATAAAAGATTCTCCAACTGAGTCAACTCTTTGCTAGCCTCCTCTTAGGCTTTGTATAACGATATGCCCCACTAGGTCAAAAACTTTTAGCCTCTCTCTCGGGCTTTGTACGAGACACAAAATAGCCTCCTCTTAGGCTTTGTATAATGATTTTCCTAGCGGAAATTAGCCTCCTCTTAGGCTTTGTATAAGAAAACCACTGGTTGATCCAATCAACCTTTTAGCATCAAAGTTGTGCCTCGTTCACAGTACACAAACATCAACAACTCTTTTCCCTTCATCTAATCGCTGTAAGCGGCAAGCCTCTGGATCATCTATATCCATGCCACTGTCCCTCTTTTAGCATGAGAAATTCCTAAGGAAAGATGGCATTGCTCTACACTGAGTTAAAGTCTTCTCCTTCAGGTTAAAACCCTTTCTTCGGAAATTATGGCATTGCTCGGATCCGTGTATCCCAGTTAAAGTAATTCTCCTTCTCCCCTCTTTAGAGATGACAAATTCTCTCTAAAGTCGAGGTCTTTCAGCTTCACGTCTTGGGCTTTGAACAAGACACAAATAGACCTTTCAGCTTCACATCTTGGGCTTTGAACAAGATACAAACCACCTTTCGCTTCACGTCTTGGGCTTTGAACAAGACACCAAAAACTAATTTCCTCCCATAGAATAGGAGGAACTACGAATGCTCTGATTTCCCTGTTTCGGTAAACGGGAATACGTAGGCATAAGATCGAAAGAAAAGATCTTAGCGAGCGCAATCAACAAAAAACCCAAATCCCATATCTTCGTCAATCAAAAGCAGTCATTCAAAAGCACCAGTTCTAATATCCTAATCCTTATTCCCCGCCAGAAACCTTCTGCCCAGGTAAAAAGAAAGAGAACAGTATTGGCAAAAATACAAATAACCAGTACAAAGGCCCCCCCACATTGATAGCATCCGTAACCTAAAAGACCGCTGTTTAAACTCAGTATGCAAGCAGGGTTAATTGGAGACATCTATTTCCCTTCCTTATTCAGCTCACAATAGGATAAAAAATGAATCGACCTGTAGTTTTAAGCTCAACCGCAGAGAGCGACTAGCGCTTAAGAACCGCATCCAAAATCGCTCGCTACAGAAAAGTGGCGCCCACCGTGGGGCCAGATCTCATTTTGCTTTAGGGCATCATCCTCATTTTCCACGAAAAATGGAAACTCGGCTGAGGAGAAAGATTGACCTATGCTGGTCCATCTCTTGGGCTGAGAACCACAGATTGGGGCTTCCGCCGAGGAACCCATTTCTGTCAGGAACTTAAGATTCATAGCTTTATAAGTCTAGGATGATTAGGACAAATATATATACTGCTTTTCCTAATTGCTATACGTGTTTATTTTTCTGCTACGGGGAATGCGTGTGATGCAGTATGTGGTGAGATTGAGTATACACTTAAGAAAAGCCAACCTTTTTCGTAGTGCGGAAGCTATCGGAAATAGTTGTTACGTGATACTACCCTCATTTGAGGCTGGTGATCTATTCTCGGTGAATGGCACTTACTCTAAGATTGTACACAACTCGCTGGCGATCTGCTTGTTGTTTTACCTTCCTGGGAGGAGCTGATGATAATGAGTACAGGTACAAAAATCACCCTAGTATAAACCTTTGGGGATGGGTAGAGCCTTGACTTCATGACAACGACCCTTTGACCCCATGTTTTTTCTATGTTTTTGTGTGCTGCATTCATGCATTCATTTAATAAAACATTAAAACATTCAAAAAATTTCTCTTCTAGTCTCTCTGTTTTTCAAATTAAACTAAGACTGTGATTGCAAATATCAGAGAAAAAGATTGCATTAATGGATTTCGGTAGAAGGAGAACTCACCAGTATACCATCAAGGTTCCAAAACTAGGGGATTTGAGAAAGTTAGCGAGGATGATCGTTAACCCAGAGGCTTTCAGAGCCAAGCACGGTGGTTTGCTACCACTGTTGAGAGTCCATGTGATTAAGGGGATCATGGACGCGCTCATTCAATTCTACGATCCGGTTTATCATTGTTTCACATTCCCGGATTACCAGCTATCACCAACGCTGGAGGAGTATTCTCATCTGACTGATTTACATATCACTGATCGAGCTCCATTTTCTGGACTGGAAGAAATTCCAAAGAATCAGACTATTGCAATAGCAATTCATTTTGACGAGTCTGAGGTCCGGACTCACATGACCACTAAGGGTGGCATCCAAGGTTTGCCAGCCCCGTTCTTGACGAAGAAAGCTCTATACTTCGCTAGTATAGGGAACGAGACTGCTTTTAAAAGCATCTTTGTCTTGCTCACCTACGGATTATTTTTGTTTCCCAACATCAATAACTTCGTCGATATCAACGCTATTAAGGTTTTTCTCATTGGAAACCCTGTGCCGACTTTGCTCGCAGATGCGTATCATTCTGTACACTTAGGAAATTTGTACAGCGGAGGAGAGATCACATGCGGTGTACCTTTGCTCTACAAATGGTTTATCTCTCACTTGCCCAAGTCTGCTGCTTTTTGGGATTGCAAGAATGTCTTACGTTGGTCATAAAAGATCATGTCTCTCACCAATTCCGATATAGATTGGTGTAATAGGATTTATGAGGGAATCAGAATCATTGACCGTTGTGGAAACTTCCCCAGCGTACCCCTCATAGGAACTAAGGGAGGAATTAACTATCATCCGATATTAGTTCTTCGTCAATTTAGATACCCGATGAGACACATCCCACTGGGTGTTCATCTGGAAGGTCTTTTCTTCAAAGAAGGAGAAAGTGACAGAGCACTAAAGATGGAAATAGTGCAAGCTTGGAAACATGTTCATAAGAAAGGACGAGAGTCTCTGGAAAACCGGACTGTGTCTCGGTGGAGCCTTATCTCCATTGGGTACAAACTAGAGCTCTCAAGCTAAAGATGCCTTATCCTCGTTACGGAATTCTTCCACCGAGGGAAACTGTCATGTACTTCATGACGGAAACTGAAAAGCTTCAGGTTACTCTCAACAAAGTTCAAAACGAAAGAAGATCTTGGAAGAACAAGTACCGCACCCTCGACGTAGAGTGTATCCAAATACAGCAATTACTAAAAGAGAAAGATGCTCTGATTAAAATTTTGGAGCGGCATGCTGTAGAGAATCAAGATGACCAAAGGAATTTGCTCACTCCTTTCACTTGGCAAAGGAATGACAACCCGACAACGGCCCAAGCGCCCCAGTCAAAGAAGAGGACTCGGGACCCATTAGTTTAGGTTTCTGTTTCTGCACTTTGTAATCTACTGTATTTCCATTTCTGTAATCCTTTGGAATTCAATAAAAAGGGGTTTCCCCACTGTTTGATATTTGCAATCTAATTGTCGAAGTTTATTTTAATTAAACCTAAAAACAATTAATATAATCATTGCATTCATCATTCTCACATCGCGTATTCTTCTTCCCTACGAATCTCACGTTTGTGTCTCGATTCTAGAGTCAAACTGTCTCATTCGTATAATACTCGGGCCAATCGTCAGAAAAAGATGGATGATCTTGAGGAAGAAAACAGAGAGTTGAAAGAAGAGATCGACACTCTGAGAGAGGATATGAGAAAGCTTCGTAACGACATGCAAGCCATGGCAGAAGCTCAGCTACAAAGAATTGTGATCTCAGAGATCACCTCAACGCCCATCATAGAAAAGTATGATCCTAGGTATCAAATGCCGAAGGATCGTCCTTGGGGCATGCCTGTTAACTATATCCCGGAAGGATATGTTCCGCCGATCACTGAAGATCAGGGAATCGAAACAGAAGCCGTTGGGCCTGAAGGTTACAAACTTCGGGAAAGCGAAGATGCCAGGGGCATACTCAAGACTCCTGAAGATTACAAACTTTGGGAGGCGCCAAGACTTACTGCCGTAGTCACGGTACCACCCCCTGTGGTGCACACTGTCCCGAAAAGACAGATTCCACAGACACCTTCTGGTAAGAAGGAAACTATGTTTGACAGAATGGATGAATTCCAGGAGCAGTTCTTGGAAATGCAGAAAGAGCTACAAGCCATTCGCAGTCAGGATCTATTTGGAAAGGACGCCGCAGACCTCTGCTTGGTCCCAAATGTAAAAGTCCCGCACAAGTTCCAAGTGCCCGACTTTGAAAAATACAAGGGTAACTCTTTCCCTCAGAGCCATCTGGTGATGTACGCTCGGCAGATGTCAGCCCAGACGGAGAATCAGGACCTACTGATTCACTACTTTCAGGATAGTTTAACCGGTGCCGCACTCAAATGGTACATGGGTTTAAACCGTACTACGATCAGTACATTCAGAGATCTTGGTACTGCCTCCGTCCAACAATACAAATACAATTTGGACATGGCACCCGACAGAGATCAACTCAGATCAATGTCGCAAAAGGACAAGAAAACCTTTAAGGAGTATGCTCAAAGGTGGCGTGAAATTGCCGCTCAAATTTGTCCACCTCTTGAGGAAAAAGAGATGACAAAGATCTTCTTAAAGACCTTAAGCTCATTTTACTATGACCGAATAGTTGCCAGTGCACCCAGTGATTTCACCGAAATGGTCGGCATGGGTGTACGTCTTGAGGAAGCCGTCCGAGAAGGACGTTTGGTAAAAGACACTGGATCAACGAGTGGTACTAAAAAATATGGTAGTGCTCTCCCTAAGAAAAAAGAGCAAGATATTGGGAATATCTCTCTCGGAAAGCAAAGGCGACGTTATCAGCCAGTAGCAGCTGTTACTCCTGCTATCGGCCCCGCGCCTGTTCCTATGTATCAACCTCAGGTTGCGCAGAGCCAGCCTGATCAGCAAAGGACACAACAGCCTCTTCAGCAGGCTCGTCCTCCATATAACAACAACCGTACAACAGGACCATCAGGATTTGATCCTATACCCGTGTCGTACGCAGAACTGTTTCCGTTACTGCTAGCCAAGGGGCACATCCAGACTAAGTCTCCCCTTTCAGTTCCGGAAAATCCGCCTTTCTGGTTTAAGGTGGATCAAACATGCCCTTATCATCAAGGAGGTTCAGGGCATAACATTGAGACTTGCCTCAATTTCAAATCTGACGTGCAAAAGCTTGTTAGGAGCGGGCTCTTATCTTTCAAAGATACGAACCCTAATGTTCTTACGAACCCGCTGCCTCAACATGAGAAGGCTGCAGTCAATCTGATTGAGAAAGAGACTAACAATGTCTATCAAATTCACGATGTACTCTTATTGGGGGCCAATCTGGTCAAGATGCATTGTAGACAGAGTGGATATGGCCATGTGCCACCTCATAATTATCACCAGTGTGATATTTGCTCTAAAGACAACCAGGGGTGTTCTGTAGTGCAAGCAGCTCTACAGGAACAGATGGATCTCGGATGGATCCAAGAGCACCGAGTTCGTGGAGTTAACATGGTCTACACGAATTCTAACGTCATTCAAAACCACGACATCCGTGCGATGAATGTCAACTTGGTGGCGATGCACTCAAGGCAAAGCCAGTATCATAATCTGCCGCGGCACGATTACAGTTCCTGTCTGATTTGCTCGGTAAACAAACAGGGATGCTCTTTCATACAAGAGGCCCTCCAGCGTCAGATGGATCTTGGATGGATCCAAGACTACCATGATAGGAACTCCTATCAAATCAACATGGTTCAGATCTTTGACATTCGCGTGATGAATACCAATCTGGTAGAGTTACATGTTGAGCAGGTCCGACTCGGATTCTTAATATCACACGATTATCAAAGCTGTAAAGCGGGTTGCGAAAACGATCGAGGTTGTACCCTTGTCCAGGAGGCACTTCAGCACTTGTTAAATCACTGGTGGATGCCAATCTATATGGACGAAGATACTAAGCAGATTAGTATCAATAACAGGAATCCTACTCGTCGTCAAAGTCAGGATGTCCGATCAATGGAAGGTAACCTAGTGAGGTTACATTGTATTCAAAGTGGGCGTGGCCAGGTTCCACCACACAATTATGACCGTTGTAGTGTCTGTTCGGAAAGTAACCAAGGGTGTTACCTTGTGAGAGCAGCTCTTCAGGGTCAGATCGATCATGGAGAAATTCATCCATATCCAGGTTCAGGACCCATCATTTGGTCGCCGAACTACCTTGCCGATCAGGTTGAGGATGTTGTCACGATCTCTGGTCATCACCAGATCAGGGATGTTTTTGCCATCATCCCTCTACTTGACGAATCTAGAATTCCCAACCGGGAACGGATCAAGGTTACTTATGATGGTCAGAAAAATCAGAAGGTTCCCATAGTCATCTATCTACCGGGACCACTACCGTATGAATCAGGTAAGGCAATCCCTTACAAATACGGTGCAACAATAATCGAGAATGGAAAGGAAATTCCATTACCCTCCGTCGTGAATATTACGGACGTCAGTCGTGTAACACGGAGTGGTAGAATCTTCAACCGAGGGGTTGGGGAAGCTAACAAAGAAAAGGAACTTCAGGCAGAAATTTCTGATCCGCCAGTCGGTCAATCTAGTAATCCCGACTTTTCAAAAGACAAAGATGAGATGCTAAAGCTCATCCAAAGGAGTGAATATAACATTGTTGATCAACTGTTACAGACTCCTTCAAAGATCTCAGTATTATCAATGTTACTCAGTTCAGAAGCACACAGAGAGGCTCTACAGAAAGTCTTGGAGCAAGCCTTTGTGGAACAGGATGTAACAATCAGACAATTCGATAGCAATGTCTCTAACATCACTTCCTGCAATAATTTGGGATTTAGTGATGAGGAATTACCTGAAGAGGGTCGCCGTCATAACATGGCGCTCAATATCACAGTTAACTGCCAGGGCGATGCTTTAGCCAACGTACTGGTAGACATAGGGTCAGCCCTGAATGTTATGCCGAAGTACACTTTGATGCAATTATCATTCAAGGGCCCTCCGATGAGAGTCAGCGAGGTCGTCGTCAAAGCATTCGACGGATCCAGAAAAACAGTTATCGGCGAAGTGGATCTTCCCATAACTATTGGTCCTCACACTTTCTAAATCACTTTCCAGGTCATGGACATCCGGGCAACATACAGTTGTTTATTAGGAAGACCTTGGATACATCAGGCCGGAGCGGTTACTTCAACCCTCCACCAAAAGCTAAAGTTCGTCAAGAACAATCAACTTGTCACGGTTTGTGGGGAACAAGCCTTGCTTGTGAGTAACCTATCATCATCTACTTGTGTGGAACCCGAGGAGGTTATTGGAACTCAGTTCCAAGCACTATCGGTGAGCAAGAACGATCAATCCGAAGAAGGAACTTCAATTTCTTCATACAAAGATGCTATCAAAGCGGTCGAGAGTACCGATACGACAGGATGGGGACGGCTTGTCATTCCTATTAACAATAAAACAAAGAAGGGTCTTGGTTTTTCTGCAACCTGTACCCAGACAGCCGCCAACGATGAAAGTCTTCATCCCCTTCAAAACTTCTTCCACAGTGGAGGTTTTCTTCACCCAGTGTCTCAGACAGTTCATGCTATTAATGAGGAAGATCCCTCTGACACAGATGAAGAATGGAAGTCCTACCTTAACAAGGACGACTATATGTCTCAGGAAGAGGTGCCTATGCCTTTTTGCTTTCCCACAGAAAGTCCGAGATTTATACCAAGATCAGATGTCGAAATGATCTACGGAGATTGTGATCCGGAAGGATGCCGTGCTCCGCCAAATTCATTAGAGGAAGACACTCTGATGAAAGAAAACTTTGATCACAATTACTATGGCCCAATGAATGGTCTGCCAATGTGGCAGCCTTACCCAGGAAACTTGGGGCAAGAAAGTCAGCCGAGTAATGAAACTCAGCTGAGCGTCATTGAACAGAATACCTGTGTCCCCACCCTGTCATGGGATCAACACTCAGGTCATTCGGAAACTACTCAACATGAAGATGAATTCGCAACGTTTGCAAGACTAGAATTCATCAACTATGCTTTTCCTGAGGTCAACGTCATCGAGAGGGATGACTTCTCCAGTTCCAAGGAAGTTTGGGACACCTTGGGACAACCGAGTGGAAAATACGACTTTATGGTCAAGGACACTGCTCCCGAAAGCTCTCGTATCAGGCTCGAAGATATCCAGTCAACTGGATGGGGAGATACAGCTGAGAGCACAAATGCTATGCAAAATGCAATAGAGGAATCCTCCTACGACAATTCTGCTTGGGAGACAGATTCCAATGATCCTACTCCACCAGAAATCAGCGTCATTTCTGAAGACAAATCAAGGAAGGTGCCAGACTTTGTGATTCACCGAGGAGTTCGCCGCCAATGGGTTGCCGTCGAGGTTCCGAAGGTCGTTCATCAGTCAAAGTAATTGCCATCTTTAAACCTTTCACCCTGCCCAGGTGAAACGGATATTTTGATAGGGCTCGTTTTCTGTAAATTTCCCTCTTCGCTTTGCCCAAAGTGACAGAGTTTTGTTTTATAGGGCTGTAGTTTCAAGAGTCGACTTGTTCATTAATAAAATAACGTCGTTTTGTAATTTTCGCATTAATTTTTGTTTTCTCTTTTTGCTTTTTCAGAAAATGGTAATCCTAAAAAACATTCAATAATAAAAACAAGCAGTAAAATCAAAACACTGCACACACTTACATTTTCTCTATCTCTTCTAAACACGAATCATCACGTCATGCAGATTGCTTGTTTTATACCCCGTTGAAACATACGATCCGATGCCTTCTTCCAACTTTGAGTTCCCGGTATTCGAGGCTAAAGAAGAAAATGACAACGAAATTCCAGAAGAGATCTCCCGACTACTCAGACAAGAGGAAAGGTCCATTGAACCTCACAAAGAGCCGTTGGAAACGGTAAAGTTGGGTTCAGAAAAAGAGAGAAAAGAAATCAGGATCGGAGCACTGCTCAGTCCAACTGTCAAAGAAAGTTTGATAAAGCTTCTCAAAGAATTCCCCGATGTGTTCGCTTGGTCCTATCAGGATATGCCAGGGTTGGATACCAGCATCGTGGAACATCACTTACCGTTGAGATCGGAATGTCCGCCAGTAAAGCAAAGGTTGAGACGCACTCACCCGGACATGGCCATCAAAATCAAGGAGGAGGTACAGAAACAGATCGACGCGGGTTTCCTCGCTACATCTGAATATCCTCAATGGTTATCCAACATCGTACCTGTTCCTAAAAAGGATGGAAAGGTCAGAATGTGTGTCGACTATAGAGATCTGAACAAGGCAAGTCCAAAGGACGACTTTCCTTTACCACACATTGACATGCTGGTAGATAGTACAGCAAAGTTCAAAGTTTTTTCCTTCATGGATGGATTCTTGGGCTATAAGCAGATCAAAATGGCGCCGAAAGGCATGGAGAAAACTTCGTTCATTACCCCATGGGGTACCTTTTGTTACAAGGTAATGCCGTTCGGTTTGAAGAATGCCGGGGCAACCTATCAAAGGGCCATGACTACTCTGTTTCATGACATGATACACAAAGAAATCGAGGTATATGTCGATGATTTGATTGCAAAATCAAGAACAGAGGATGAGCACGTTGAACATCTGTCAAAATTATTCGAACGTCTAAGAAAATTCAAGCTCCGCTTGAATCCTAACAAGTGCACCTTCGGTGTCCGTTCAGGGAAATTACTAGGGTTCATCGTCAGCCAAAAAGGAATTGAAGTTGATCCTGACAAGGTCAAGGCCATTCAAGAAATGCCTTCTCCGAAAACTGAAAAACAAGTCAGAGGATTCCTGGGACGTTTGAACTACATCTCCAGATTCATATTCCTCATGACCGCGACATGTGCGCCGATTTTCAAATTACTCAAAAAGAACCAGGATTACGTTTGGTCAGAAGATTGCCAGACCGCCTTCGACAGTATCAAGGAATATCTATTGAATCCTCCGATTCTATCACCTCCAGTGGAAGGAAGTCCACTGATCATTTACCTCACAGTCCTAGAGGACTCAATGGGATGTGTACTTGGCCAACAAGACGAAACTAAAAGGAAAGAGTCTGCCATTTACTATCTAAGCAAGAAATTCACCGACTGTGAAACTCGGTACACGATGCTCGAGAAAACTTGTTGCGCTTTGGCTTGGGCAGCCAAACGTCTTCGCCAGTACATGATTCGTCATACTACTTGGTTGGTCTCCGAAATGGATCCAATCAAGTACGTTTTCAAAAAACCTGCTCTCACGGGAAGGATTGCCCATTGGCAGATGTTACTATCAGAATATGACATAGAGTACCACGCTCAGAAAGCCGTTAAGGGAAGTATTTTAGCCGATCATTTGGCTCATCAACCGATTGACAATCAAGAATCAATCGGGTTTGACTTCCCAGACGAAGATGTCATGTATCCAAAAATGAAAGATTGCGATGAACCGCTACCCAGTGAAGGGCCAGAACCAGGTTCCCAGTGGGGACTCATCTTTGACGGAGCAGTCAATCATTATGGAAATGGAATTGGGGCAATCATTGTTACCCCTCAGGGTTCCCACATTCCTTTCACTGCTAGACTTACGTTCAAATGTACGAACAACGAGGCCGAATACGAAGCATGTATTATGGGTCTCGAAGAAGCGATTGATTTAAGGATCAAAAACTTGGACGTATACGGCGATTCAGCCCTGGTTATTAACCAGATAAAAGGAGATTGGAACACATACCAATCAGGATTGATTCCTTACAAGGACTATGCAAGAAGGTTGTTACCCTTCTTCAATAGAGTCGACTTTCATCACATCCCTCGTGATGAGAATCACATGGCTGATGCATAAGCCACTCTCTCTTCCATGATTAGTGTAGGTCGATGGAATGACATACCTAAGATCGACATCATGCGCCTTGAACGGCCCACTTACGTCTTCACGATTGAAGCAGTCATAGATGACAGACCTTGGTATCACGATATCAAATGCTTCCTTCAGAAACAAGAGTACCTATCTGGGGCACTCAGGAAAGACAGAAAAACCCTCAGAAGATTGGCTGGAAACTTCTTCCTGAGCGGTGACACTCTTTATAAGAAAAATTTTGACATGGTCTTGCTCCGATGCGTCGACAGACCAGAAGCAGACATGCTCATGAAAGAAATTCATGAAGGATCCTTTGGCACTCATGCCAACGGACACACAATGGCGAGAAAAATTCTGAGAGCAGGGTATTATTGGTTGACAATGGAATCCAACTGCTACAAGTACATGAGGAGGTGTCACAAGTGTCAGATATACTCCGACAAAATTCATGTACCGCAATCACATCTCAAAGTTCTTTCTTCCCCATGGCCATTTTCCATATGGGGAATCGATATGATTGGTATGATTGAGCCCAAGGCTTCAAACGGACATCGGTTCATCCTGGTAGCCATTGACTATTTCACCAAGTGGGTCGAAGCAACGTCATTCGCCAATGTAACCCGACAAGTGGTGGTCCGATTTATCAAAAACAATATCATCTGCCGTTATGGTGTTCCAAGCGAGATCATTACTGATAATGGATCTAACTTGAACAATAAGATGATGAAAGAGTTGTGTGCTGAGTTCAAGATCGAACACCATAACTCATCTCCCTACCGACCCAAGATGAACGGAGCGGTAGAAGCGGCTAACAAGAACATCAAGAAGATCGTTCAAAAAATGGTTGTAACCTATAAAGATTGGCACGAGATGCTACCCTTTGCTCTTCATGGTTATCGCACATCTGTCCGCACTTCAACAGGGGCTACCCCTTTCTCTCTAGTATATGGCATGGAGGCAGTTCTCCCCATAAAAGTAGAGATCCCATCAATCAGGGTATTGATGGAAGCTAAGCTCACCGAAGCTGAATGGTGTCAAAGTCGACATGACGACCTGAACCTGATCGAAGAGAAGAGAATCACGGCACTATGCCACGGTCAGTTGTATCAACAAAGAATGAAGAGGGCGTTCGACAAAAAGGTTCGGCCTCATGTCTTCAGAAAAGGAGACCTCGTGCTCAAGAAGATACAATCATTTCTCACTGATTCTCTGGGTAAATGGACCCCAAATAATGATGGCCCCTATGTGGTCACGAAAGCTTTCTCAGGCGGCGCCTTGAGACTTACAACCATGGACGGAGAGGAGTTTGCCTACCCCACGAATGTTGATGTAGTCAAGAAATACGTCTCGGTGGATTGAAAACCCGAAAGGGCGGTCCAGGCAAAAGTTAGAGACATGAAAAAAAATAATCATCCCGATGGATTAGAAACATCATAGTACAATCCAGGCAAAAATTAGGGATAATGGCAAGTAACTATGTTCAACAGAGGCAAGTCCCTCAGCAGCAGTTACACCACCCATCGGAGGAAATCTCCAGTCAAAGGTCATCTTCGACAGAAGCTCAGGATGCCCCGAATTCAAAGTTGGTAGAAGGATAGTGGTCGTTATGTTTCAACGTAGCCCTTTTCCCTGTAAATTACCATTTTCTAACTTTGTATATACTCTTTGGAATCACGCGTTTGGCTGATCTCGATCTTATCAATAAAATTTGAGCCCTTGTGCTTTTGTTTGTAATTCTTGCTTGTTTTCGCTTTACAGAACGACGTTGTTTAAACTTAATCAGCGATTCTTGAAATAAAACAAAAATGAATTTACTTGTTAAAACTTTTTCTGCTTTTAAAATAAAGATGGCAATTTCTTTTGACTGTTGAACATCAGAAGAACATCGATCGCTTCTCCCGAAGTAAGCGAACTTCAAAGTGCGGAATCAAAGTACTCCTTCTAAGCCAGTATGCCTGAATGAAGGGATCAACTGTGTCAGAGACCTTGTTTCGTCTGACATCCTCGGCCGAGTTCTCATCTCTTAAGCCCGGTCAACATAGCTCCCAACGGGACTATCTCTCCTAAGCAAGGTGGAATTGCTATTTTGAATCAACGGTACTTCTTCGCCCCGCGATGGGCGAGTATCCAATTGTGTTCATCCATTAGTCTGTATGTCGCGTCTGTTTTGTCAGCATATACATACATACTTCATGCATTTTATTTGCGTTCGCATTTCGTATTGCATCACTAACACTTGAGTCGGTCTTGTCCCCTAGTGATAAACAGTTTTCTCAATCGAGTTTGTCAGTTCTTTCCTCGTCAGGAAGTGTTGCGTCTGCACAATCTCGCCACCAGTGTATCTTTAGATCAGAGTCGGCACCTGGCCACTTTGATAACTTGAACCTCTGAAAAGCCAGAGAAAACTCTCAATAAACATCACTCTTCGCCATTGAAGATGATATCCTTACTTTCCCGGATTAAGGAAAATCCACAAAGAAAGCCTCGTGATCAGAGATTCGGCAGCATGCCAGTTTTGCTCCGAAATGACCGCTGATGAAAAGGTCATCGGCCCCACAAAATTGGACCCCATCATATGGCGTTTCTCCGGGAAGATCCCGAGAAAAGTATGATGAAAGATCCCAAATGAAAACAGTCTCTCAAGAGACTCGCTTTCCCTAGTAGAAACAAATGGCGTCTCCAACAGAGAAGTTTGTACAACTCTACAACTCAGACGACTGGGTTCCCCAGCAAGTCTGACATCAAAACTTTTTCCACTCAAATGGCATCTCCCCAGGAAAATTCGGCGAGAAGTTTGAGGAAAGCCACTATGAATAGCGTCCCTTGTCAAGAAAGTCTATTGACAAAAGAAACTAAGACCAGTTCTTGGTAGGAAACCAGGATCGAGGGGAAGTTTAAATCAGAAACTAAGACCAGTTCCTTGGTAGGAAACCAGGATTGAGGGGAAGTTTATTTCGAAAAGAGACTGAGACCAGTTCCTTGGTAGGAAACCAGGATCGAGGGGAAGTTTACCTTTTCTAAGCATCATCGCTTAGCTAAAGAAGATGAATGCGTAAGCTACCATTCATAACCACCATCAAAATTTTGGATATTCCGATATTTAATCCTCTTGCACCCCGAATGCCCGAATCCCTTCGTCATTCATACCTTCGGGTCCAAGAGGATTAAATAGGGGCATCTGTAATACCCCAAAATTTGACCACTTAGATTTCCCATCATTGTGAAAATCATCATCACAATATGGATGAACCATCATGCTTCATTAGCCTCCCCAAAGATGGGTGAGCATCCACTACAATCAAAATTAGGGTTTCAAGCCCTCTCTGAGTGCTTAGACAAAGGACCAATCAAGAAATGACATGATCTTCAACTTGTCTAATCTCTTAAACATCCACAATGGATCAAAAAGGACTTCCACTTCAAGGATTAAGCACAAGGCTGCTCCCTTCTAGGTGGATCAAGTCTCAAGATCGACAGTGTCACCAAATTAGGGTTTTGATCGACCAGGGTCTCCAGATGGAAATTTTCATCTGGGCACAAGGCAATGATCCAAAACATAACCTAATATGCTTCATGGAACCTCATGAACCCATGCATCAAGTCAATTTTGCCTCAGGGGATGCATTCATCAAAAATCAGGAATTAGGGTTTCTTGACCTAATTCACCCCTAAGTTGACTTTTGGGACAAACCATGAGCCAAGACCTCAAGAGATGATTTGAGGGTCTATAATACACCATATTGATCCATTTGGAACAATGGATTGATCCAAGAAGCTTGAGCAACAAGTCTCATTTTCATCTGCACCACAATTAGGGTTTTAAGGGAAAAGTCAACTGTAACTTTGGCTTTTGACCAAGACATGCTCCCAAACCCTAATACATGATTGAATATACCCTATGACACCCATGGAACATGTCCATCAAGTTTGATTTAGGTCAAGGACATGATTTCCTGAAGAATTGCACAGTTTGGAATTCATCTGATAAAAAGTCAACTGTGCACAAAAGTCAACTTTGACTTTTTGAGATTTTTCACCAAAATGGATTTTTAACCCTAAAATGATGTTAATGTATGATTTGAATCATCATTCATCAAGAAAAATCAAAAAAAGTGAGATAACTTGTAAAAGGGGTAACCATAAAACTTAGAAATTTTTCTAAGTTAAAAATAAAGTGGCAAAGGTACCAACTTTGGAGGACCATAACTCCTAAACCACAAGGCCATTTTTTCTCATCCAAAGATGGATTTGTAGCCCTCATTATCACCTACAAAAACTTCAACTACAAGTCATTCCAATTCATTAAGGATTTTGAGTTATGGAGTGATCAAAGTGGCTGAAAAGTTAAAATGTCACTTTTTCCAACACTTAGTGAAATTTTCACTAAGTCAGATTCTGCCTCACTTTTTGCCAAATGTAGGGGGATTTTTCACTTGGAATCAAAAGAGATCAAAACCAAACTTGTTCAAACAGTTGTTGTATCATGTAAGAGCTTTCCAAAATGGCCAAGAACATTGCCAAATTCAACCTACACCATGAGATACAACATTGCCAAGTTGCCTTGCTGAAATCTGTCAAGGCAAGGCAGAATTTGTAACTTTGGTCGATTTACCAAAATCAGCCAAATTCAATTGCTCCAATCCACTTGGACACCTCAGAGGATTGAATCTAAATGGGACAATCACTGAGCCAAGCCTCCAAAGTCCATGGAACAAGAAATAGCATGTTGAACCTAGAATGGCCAAAATAGGCACAAGACTTCAAATTTGGATTGAAGCATTCAATGGAAGCATCAAGGTGGCATGGACTGAGCCATTCTCATCTAAAATCAGTCAAGACTTATCCAAGACCAAGGGAACCAAAGCTCTGTGCCCTAACCTCTAGTCAATGGCTAGAGGAGACTTGAAATTCCATTGGACAACATTGGCCAAACCTACTTACCAGCTGCCATGCACTATTCCTTGCAAAACAAACTTGCTCTACTATAAATAGAGCTCAATTGTGGTCAGTTTAAGTACACCAAAGCCATCTAACAGATGCTTTCCTCAAAATCTCTTTCTCTTGGCAAAATTGCCTTTCTTAGCAAGGTAGCTATCGGGTTTTGAGTTTGAGAGCAATTTTGCACAAACCAATCACTCACACACCTCACATACATCACATATGAGCTGATCAAACACTCACACAACTTCTGAAACATCAATTTCATGAAATCACCAGCTGGTTGCTCAAATTTTCAAACAAGGTGCAGCTGAGGTACCACAAAATGATCCAGCCAATTTCAATCAAGTTCAACCATCCAAACACAATCCATAGGGTGTAGGGAAGCTGTTCAGATCATCACCACTCATCTGTAACACCTCCAAATCAAAAATCACTCTGAACTTGCTGTCACGGCTTGGAGGTAAGCACATACTTGGTCATCTCTCAATCTATGCATATTTCCTCGCACAATAATTTGGCCATATGTTCATAATCATGCATGGAATGTTTTCCCTCAATTAATTGCATTATTTGAATCGTGCATCAAAAATCCTAGCCTTCATGCAGAAATTAGGGTTCTTGAGGTTTCTTCGTGATTTCTTGTTGTATGTTTAATTTAAATGAAATTAAAGTACATAGACATGATCGTGAGGTTGAGACGAGCATAATGATATGGGATTGCATGATATGATTACGTCTTCATGGAGATTGGATAGAAAACGTAAATCTGAGAAACCAAGAACACGCGCGTGTTCTTCAGCTTGTTCTTGGCGCCTTTTTTTCAAATTCAAATATTTGAATTTTGTGATTTTGTTTAATTGATTCAAAAATTAATTTCTCTCTGAGTTTTAATGATTTTGAGTTGATTCTTTTTTTAATAATTCACAAAAATGTTAAAATATTTTATTTTATCAAAAAATCCCAAAAATATTATTTATTTCATATAATTGATATTTTTGTAAAGAATTAATATTTTGATTGTTTTTGGCATTTTAAATATTTTTTCTACATTGATTTTGCAACTTTTAATGCTTTCTAATTATTTTGTAGGTCAATACTTAATTTTTTAAGCATTAATCCAAGATCACAATTTGTTTTCCATGTGTTAAACAATTTTTGATCATTTTAATTGAATTTTTATTCAATTAAATACATTTTGAAAACAAATTAGGGTTTTGGATTAATTCAACCCTCATAAATCATTTTCAAAAACCTTTTTTGGGCCTCTTGAGAGAGTGTAAGACCCATCCCCCTTGTACAAAACCTTTTTGGGCCTCACTCATTGTATAAGTCCCTCTGTACAAGTAAACGGTGCGATCGTCGCCCGTTTAAAAATAAAAACCATCGGGGCCTACCCTCGAGTAGTAAGACCCATTTCTTTTTCTTTAAAACACTTTGGGCCTCTAATAAAGTGTAAGACCCAATCCCCCTTTTAACCAAAACATTTTGAACCTCACTTATTGTATAAGTCCCTCTGCGTTAAAAGAAAACCTCGGCGCGATCGCCATTTTTAGACGAAAAATCATTTGGGCCTACCCTCGTGTTATAAGCCCCTCTCTTTTCTTTAAACCTTTTTGGGCCTCTTGAGAGAGTGTAAGATCCATCCCTTTGTACAGAAAACCTTTTTGGGCCTCAGTCACTTGTATAAGTCCCTTTGTACAAATTCAACAGTGCGCTCACTGATAAAACCCTGGGCCTCTCCTTGAGCTGTAAGCCCTAAATCTTTCTTTTTCAAAGCACTTTCTCCTTTGATTTTGAATATACTATTATTTTCAATCTTTCTTTGTTGAACAACTAACCAAACAGCATGGAAGCACTACAACCGAGTAAGTGGTTATCGCTTTCATTTACTGCTTTCATATTATAAACTATATTGTGGGGCTGCTCACTGTAAGTCTCCTTTCATAAACTCATATCTACTGTGTAATAAAAGTATAGATATTTCGAGTTTCCCCGGCAACTACGTCTAGAACTAAGTGACGCCGTTTCATTTATTCGTAGAAATAGACGCCTAGTGTAACGCCCCAATTTCGATTATTCCAATTTTTGTTGAGTCCTTTATTTAATTGAATGTTAAATTATTCTATTTATGACTTTGGTGTGATAATATGCTTTTATGCTATGTTATGATGTATTATCTCGTTTGAGAGCGTTTTCGGGAATTTTGGGCTTAAGGGCATTTTGGTCATTTTATAACTATTAATGAGTTAGAGAAAATTAAGGAAGTAATTTGTAGAGGAAATTTATTAGAAAATGAATTAAGTGTAGAAATTGAATTAGAGGAAATATTGTATGGAAATAGAAAATAAAAGAAAAGAAATTGGAATAAGAGGAAGGAAATAGGAGAGAAAGAGGAAAAAAGGGGAAATAGAAAGAAAAAGAAGAGAAAGAAAGAGGAAGAGAAGAAAAGAGAGAAAGAGGGGAAATCATCAAGAACAAGAGCTAGATCATTTGGAATCCGGGTAAGGGTTAGAAACATTGTTATCTTGTTTATGTGTGTAGTTATGTATGTGTTTTCTTGTATGTTTGCTTGTCTTCCATAGCTTTTGAGTTTTAGGTTGAAAATGAGAATTTTGTGAGAAATTGATACTTTCGCGGTTGGAAATTGACGTAAACGTGGTAGAATGTTTGTTGTCATGATGGGATTGGGTTCTGATTGATATATGTTGTTTTGGAAAATGTTTTGGGTTGAAAATATGGTTTTTGGGTTTTCAACAGCGCTGAAGGATTCTGAGTTTTCGCAGGTTCGCCTAGCGAACCAATCAGCGAAGGGTAGTGAAGGTTCGCTACGGGTATTCGCCTAGCGAAGGCATGAGCGAAGGTTCGCTAGAGTGTTCGCCTAGCGAACTTTGGGTGTTTTTGGCTCTGTTTGGTTCTGACTTGGTTCGCCAAGTGCTCGCCTAGCGAACTTTGTGTCTGTTTTTAGATAACAGTTGGTTCGCTGGAACATTCGCCTAGCGAAGGAGCTAGCAAGTGCTCGCGAGGGAGGTTCGCCTAGCGAACAGTGCTGTTTGTGTAAATTTTGTTTTCTGCATAACTTTTGATCTGTGATTCGGTTTGAGGCGTGGTTTGATGCATTAGAAAGCTTATAAAATGTTTCTTTTTATGAGGATTGTTTTGAGATTGTTAGCTGATTAATTATGTCGGAAAGTCAAGAATAGTGTCATTTACCGACTTTTGTCGTTTTAAATGTGTATATTGGTTGTGTAACATACAACGTGGCATTGATATTAATGTGTATACCTTGTATGATATTGTGTAATGATAATGCATGTGATGACATGTCGTGATGATAAAGTGTGGCCGAAAGGCAAATGAAGGTGATATGTTGTAATTGGTTTTATATGCATGTTTATGATTACATATATGTGTGAAAATGAATTGCTTACGTGAAGTTCAATGTATGTTAATTGGTGGCCGTATGGCATGAAAATTGCATTGTTGGATTGATTTCTAATGCATGAATAAAGATGGTGAAATAATTCATATTGATGAATTGTATGCGATTGTAAGAGATGAATGCATGACAATGTTTGTATACATGTATGCATTATAAGAATGTCATGAATCATTTTGTATGTGAAGCATAATGATTGCATTCTTGTGTTGAGGGATTCAAAGAGAATTCCGCTATAACATCGTGTGCCTATGTGAGGACCTAAAGCGATGGTTATAGACGATCGTGTGCCTAAGGTGAGGACCTAAAACGATCGGGTTGTGTGCCCATGTGGGGACCTAAAGCAATCCATAAAGTCGTGTGCCTATGTGAGGACCTAAAGCGATGGGTGAACATCGTATGCCCGACGGGGAGTTACAGTGATGTAACAAGCGATGGTTCCAGCAGAGTTCCTGAGTGAACTAGTGATGAGTCGGTACCGCATATGTAATTGCATAGAGTCGTTGTGTCGGTCTCTTGTATTTACATGAATCATGATTGCATTGTTATATGTGGAAAGTCATGATTGATTATTTGTGTGGAAAACGGTGATGTACATTTATGATAAATGTATTGTGCATGTTTGATAGGCATTGCTAAATGGTTGATTTTATGATTGAGTATTGATAAGCCTTTGGGAATTGTTGTGCAATTGTGTTGGATGTAGTGAATTGTAAATGATCTGTTTTGTGTATAAACGTATGCATTGTGTGAGAATAGGTGATTATGTGCATGAATGATATGCTTGGGTTGTGATATATGTTATATAATGGAATTTGTGAGTAATAGTGTATGTGGTAATAAATGTGTTATGTGTATTTTTATGTTGAAATATATAATTAAATGCATCGATATTATGATAATGTTTCTTACCCTTCTGCTGTTTTATAATGCTCTATGAGGCATTGCAGAGTAGGTTGCTGAAGGTTTTTTGTGAAGCTTAGGACTTCATTTCTTTTGGTCGGTCGGCTCTGATATGTAGCATCGGGTAGCTAGGATTACATGATTATTTTGTGATACATTTTGTATATGTATCTTGACTTGAATTGTTTATGTAAATATGATTCCGTGTTGACGGATAGTATTTGATATATATATATATATATATATCTATATATATATGATGTTATTCGGTATTTAGATGTTTCCGCTTTTATTCTAAATATTGAGATGTGGGTGTAAGTACGAAGTTCCTATGTGCAAGTTACCCCACTGTTGCATATCTCTGTTGAGCAGGTGTTGATTGTTTTAATTTCACGTATAATGTGACATGCTTCTTTTATGCCATGCTTTGTAATTATACTCTGATGAAATGATTAATATATGCCTAAATGATTAGTATGTGATTATTTGGGGGTATAGAAGGGGGTGTTACACCTAGATCTCCAATAGGAGCACCAGATACAGTCTTCTCTTCGGCTGTCCTCCTTAGGAATCGTCAAGAAGCTCTACTCCCCAAGATGAATGTATTCTCCGTGAATGGCATCTTTGAGTTTTTTCCCAATTCTCGAACTTTCCTGACTTGATCTATTCCTTGTGGATAGCTTGCCTTGAATGTCTCGGGGTTTGGGTACCCACTACGGTCATAATCTTGGACCTTAACTAAGGAACCCTCTTTAAAAGCTAAAAGTCGCTGGATAGTAAACCTCGCACGTTTACCAGTGGTTTTCATCTTTAAAAGAGTTATCTCTCCTAATGGAAAGGAGATGATAGACCCACGGGCTTCTTAAAAGCATCGGCCTCCTCTTGGGCATTATTCAAGGACCCGTCGGCTTCTTAGAAGTATTCACAACCTCCTCTTAGGCTTCGTATAATGATCTCTTCCTTCGGGAATGATAGCCTCCTCTTGGGCTTCGTACAAGGACCCGTCGGCTTCTTAAAAGTTCCCAGCCTCCTCTTGGGCTTCCTACAAATTGTCCCGACGACCTCCTAGAGGTATAGGAACAGAACCTAGTCATCCTCATAGAACAGTCCTTTCATAGAGTCTACTACTGTTTCTCAAAGCATAGTACGAAAGATAAAACTCTAGACACGGACAGTCTAATTTCCTTGAGTCTCAAAGACATTCTCAAGTGACCCCTTCGTTAAATAGGAAGGAAACCCGCAGACTCGGACAGTCTCAATACCCTTTGGATTTCCCGTTTCCTCAAAGAGAAGGAAATATCCCTGATCCTCAAATCAAATCTCAGAGTACAGTGTTGCTCATATAAGAACTGATTTTCTCTTTTAAATCAGTATATTGGATCTGTCACTCAACCGAAACAGTTACAATAGCCTCCATCTCGGCCTTCGTACGAGATACCAAAATTCTCCCCAGTGGAGTCAAAACAACCTTTTCGCCTCTCTCTCGGGCTTTGTACGAGATACAAAAACACTCTCTTACTGAGTATAAAAGATTCTCCAACTGAGTCAACTCTTTGCTAGCCTCCTCTTAGGCTTTGTATAACGATATGCCCCACTGGGTCAAAAACTTTTAGCCTCTCTCTCGGGCTTTGTACGAGACACAAAATAGCCTCCTCTTAGGCTTTGTATAATGATTTTCCTAGCGGAAATTAGCCTCCTCTTAGGCTTTGTATAAGAAAACCACTGGTTGATCCAATCAACCTTTTAGCATCAAAGTTGTGCCTCGTTCACAGTACACAAACATCAACAACTCCTTTCCCTTCATCTAATCGCTGTAAGCGGCAAGCCTCTGGATCATCTACATCCATGCCACTGTCCCTCTTTTAGCATGAGAAATTCCTAAGGAAAGATGGCATTGCTCTACACTGAGTTAAAGTCTTCTCCTTCAGGTTAAAACCCTTTCTTCGAAAATTATGGCATTGCTCGGATCCGCGTATCCTAGTTAAAGTAATTCTCCTTCTCCCCTCTTTAGAGATGACAAATTCTCTCTAAAGTCGAGGTCTTTCAGCTTCACGTCTTGGGCTTTGAACAAGACACAAATAGACCTTTCAGCTTCACATCTTGGGCTTTGAACAAGATACAAACCACCTTTCGCTTCACGTCTTGGGCTTTGAACAAGACACCAAAAACCAATTTCCTCCCATAGAATAGGAGGAACTACGAACGCTCTGATTTCCCTGTTTCGGTAAACGGGAATATGTAGGCATAAGATCGAAAGAAAAGATCTTAGCGAGCGCAATCAACAAAAAACCCAAATCCCATATCTTCGTCAATCAAAAGCAGTAATTCAAAAGCACCAGCCCTAATATCCTAATCCTTATTCCCCGCCAGAAACCTTCTGCCCAGGTAAAAAGAAAGAGAACAATATTGGCGAAAATACAAATAACCAGTACAAAGGCCCCCCCACATTGATAGCATCCGTAACCTAACAGACCGCTGTTTAAACTCAGTATGCAGGCAGGGTTAATTGGAGACATCTATTTCCCTTCCTTATTCAGCTCACAATAGGATAAAAAATGAATCGACCTGTAGTTTTAAGCTCAACCGCAGAGAGCGACGTGCGCTTAAGAACCGCGTCCAAAATCGCTCGCTACACCCGATCCATTTAGAGAGGGTACATTTAGCTTCACTACTGAAAATATTAAATTTAGAGAGGGTAATTTTCCGTCACTAATGAAATGATTTTCCGTCACAAATTAGTTTAGTGACGGATTTATTGACGTAACAAAATCCATATCGAATTTTGCTGTCGCAAAATATAGGGAGGGAATTTTTATTCCGTCATAAATAACTACGGATAATTCCGTCACTAATTCTATCATTTCGTCATTAAATATGAACCAAAAAATTGCCTTAATTTTATAGTTCCTTCAGTAATTAATGACAGAATAATGTCCCCCTCCCTAATTAGGAGGGATTTATTCCGTCACAAATCTTAGACAGAATTTACATCCCTCACAAAATATTAATGTCATGAGTTTAGTGATAATCCTTCACTTAATCAGTAATATTAATATAGGCAAAACTACTAATATTTACTCAACTCAGAGATACAAATGAAAAAAAAATGAAGAGAGAGAATCTCCTTCTTCTCTCTAGAATTTCCTTCTCGTCCTTTGAACTTCTACCATAGCCTTATTCTGCGTTTTGTGTTCCTTCTTCTGCGTCTCGTATTTTCTTCCGTCTTTCGTTCCCTTGTCAGCGTTTTCATTGTTCTATTCCTGGTGTTGCTAGTGTGATATCTTCGGCTTAAATTCCTAGCTTTCGAGTTTAGGGGCCTTGGTATCATCTTAGCTTCTCTGGGTTGAACTGTGAGTTATTTTCCGGTTCTTCTGTCTCCTTTGACCTTATGGCGTGGGTGAGGGTGAATAGGAATCATAAGAAGAGTTCCAGCACTGGATTCTTAGTGTGGAAGGAAAACAAGGGTTTCGGTGCTGCTCCTGGCGAGATCACGACATCCTTCTTCGTCTTTGAGTTCCCTGAAAAGTTTAACGCTAGGGATTTATTTGAGGTGTTCAAAGCTTATGGAGTTATTTCTGAGGTTTTCATTTCTGCTAGGAGGGATAAGCGAGGAAAACGGTTCGGTTTCGCAAAATTTAGGAAAGTTCATAACCCGCGTATTTTGGCTTGTAACTTGGATAGCATTATGCTTGAAGGTAGCAAAATTTATGTTAACATTCCCAGATTCGGATTAGCGAATAACCAACCTAATCGGGATCGTGAGTTCCAGAAGAAGAACAACTATTCCATGCAAATTGGAATTAGGAAGGAGAACCGGTTCGTTTCTGGAAAATCCTACGCAAATGTGGTGGTAAACTCCCCGAGTATTGAAGTTAGACAAGGAGGTGATCCAAGGGTTTTGACGCTTGAGGTGGATGAGGGTGTTGTGGACAGGTTTAATCATTCTAGAGTGGGCGAAGTTTTGGAGGAAGGTAATGCTTTTAATATGCAGAGGATTTTCAATGAAGAAGGTCACTTTAATATTAAAGTCACTCATTTGGGTACTTCGCTATGCCTGTTGGAAGATTCGGTGGGAGGTGACTTTGAAGAATTTTTGAAGGAGAATAAAGAGTGGCTGGAGGTATGGTTCAAGGAAGTTAGAACTTGGTCTCCAGATTTGATTGACAAAGATAGAATAGTTTGGGTGAATTGCTTTGGTCTACCTGGTTGTGTGTGGAGTGATTCCAACTTCAGGATGATTACTAATAATCTGGGCTCATTTATCAAGTATGACGAGAACACAAGGAGCAAGTCCCGTTTAGATGTTGCCAGACTCCTTATCAAAACTAATAAGGATGTCATTTTGAACTTTAAGGAACATGTCAAAGTTCTCAATTCCTCCTTTGTTCTTTACATTTCTGAAGACTTGTCTATTGATCGGAAAGATTACCAGTTGGAGGACGAAGATGATGAGGTGATCGATTCTGAGGAGTTTGAATCTTCGCTCCCTTCTGATGTTGGGGACGCGTGGGAAACAGACGATGGGGAAGAGAGAGTGGTTTTGAACGTCTCGAAAATGAAGCCTTCTCAGGATTCTCCTTCTCTCTCCCCCCTTGGTTCAGAAGGAGATTGTAATTTTTTTGATAATGCTTCCTTAGTTGGTGAAAGCCATGACTTAGGGTCTATTGGGGGTAGACTCAGTGATCAAGAGGTTAACCAAACTTCTGAGCATAGTTTGGAGCAAGCTTGTGTCAGTCGAGAAGCCTCAGCAGGTCTTATCGATTTAGGTGTTAAAAGGGTTAGTCAGGAAGGTTGTGAAGCTGCTGAGCATCTGGTGGTATTTGAACCAAACATGTTAACCAAAAAAGGTGGTGTTTTGGATAGGGCCTTTGAGGGTGAGTTAGTAGTAGATATGGGCCCCTCAATCCCTATTTCTGGCCCTCCTGGTGGGCTTATTGGGCCTTCAAATAAGATTAAGAAGAAAAAGAAAAAATTATTGCATGAGGTTTACGACTGCATTAAGATTCCTTACTCGGCTTCTTACTTTTCTTCTCTCCTACACTCAGCCTTGAAGGTTCCAGAGTAGGTTCCAAATAGTAGTCAGGTGTTGGTGGCTAATAAGCGTATTCCAAGAAGAGTTTCTCCTTCTGCTTCAAATTCGTCCCTCCTTTGTTGCGAGTCTATCACTGATACGGATGTGGTTCGTAGGAATCTGAGATGCTGGAAAATGTTAGATGAAGTTCCTCCTAAAGTTCAAAGTGCCATTAAAAGCTTGGGTATCACTGGTGACTTTGAAGATAGCGAGTTGGATAGTGTTTTGAGGAAGCTCGATTCAGAAGATAAATTAGCAAGGCTAGGTAAGAAAAATGTAGCTATTGTTGGTCAATGAATATTATCTCTTACAATGTTCGTGGGAGCTGCAGTTCCTTGAAAAGAAGGAGAATTTCTCAGACTATTCTCAGAGGAAACGCTGACCTTTGTCTTATTCAAGAAACTAAAGCCACTGATCTTAACTCTAAACTAGTTCAAAGTTTATGGAGGAATCATGAGATTGAGTGGTCTGGTATGAATTCTAATGGTAGACCGGGAGGTTTAGTCACAATGTGGAACTCTGGAATTTTATCAGCTAGTTCTAGTTTCAGAGGAGACGGCTTCCTGGGAATTCACTTCTCTTGGAATAATCATAGGCTGATGGTTCTTAATATTTATTCGCCATGTGGCTTTAATGACAAGAGGAGGTTGTGGAGGGACATTGTTGAAATCAAGAGGAGATTCCCTGGTAATGGTTGGATTGTAGGTGGGGATTTTAACGCAGTTAAAAACCGCCATGAGAGGAAAGGTATTAGTAATTCCAATAGTGTTGAAATGAGAGAATTCTGTCACTTTATTGAGGAGATGAAGCTGATTGACCTCCCGGTGGTTGGAAACACCTTTACATGGTTTAATTCTAACAATAGGAGTAGAAGCAGGCTCGACAGAATTCTTGTGGATGACCAAGTTATCTCTTTGTTATCTCTGAAGAATCAAGAAGTTGGAGATAGAGACATTTCGGATCATCGTCCGGTGTGGTTGAAATCAAATACGGTGAATTGGGGCACCAAGCCTTTTAGGACCTTTAACTGTTGGTTTTCTCACAAGGAGTTCTTGCCTTTTGTTAAACAAGTTTGGAATTCTTACCAATTCTCAGGCTCTTGTTCTTCTATTCTGATAAAGAAGTTTAGTGCTCTTAAAGCTGACCTTAAACGCTGGAATGTTGAAGTGTTTGGATGGCTGGATCTAGCTATTGAAGATAATGTTCAGAAGTTAAATATATTGGAGTTGAACTCTTATTGCAGTCAAGATGCAGAAACTGGTGGGGACAGTTTAAATATCCAAGAGGAGCTTTGAGCTAAGTTAAGACTTAAAGAGAACATGTTAGCTCAGAAGTCTCGTGTGAAATGGATTCAAGATGGTGACTTAAACACCAAATTCTTCCATAACTCTCTTAACGTGAGGATCCGTTCGAACCAGATCTCTGCTATTAAAGTGGCATATTGCTTGGTTGTCAAACCTGCGGAGTTAAAGGATGAAGCTGTTAAGTACTTCAAAGAAAGATACAATCACCATAATCTGCTTAATGTTAGTAGCAATTTGGAGCATATTCCCTGTTTGGTTGAAGAAGATCGTAAGTTCCTTGATTATGAGTTTGAAAAGTCAGATGTAAAAGAAGCAGTGTTCGGTTGTGATGGTAATAAGTCCCCAGGGGTCGATGGTTTTAATTTCAAGTTCCTTAAGTGTTGCTGGGATGTGATTGGTGATGACTTTTCTAACTGTATCTTGGATTTTTTTAGAACTGGTATTCTACCTAAAGTGTTTGCTTCTTCCTTCATTACCCTGGTTCCTAAACTTGAAAACCCTCAACACTTTGAGGATTACAGACCTATAAGTTAGGTTAGTTGCATGCTCAAGGTTATTTCGAAGATGCTTGCTAGAAGGCTGGGAAAGATCATTCACAAGCTCATTAGCAGTTCCCAAACTGCTTTCGTTTTGGGTCGACAGATTTACGATGGAATTCTGTTGACTAATGAAGTTGCTGATTATGCCAACAAATTCAAGAAGGAGTGTCTGTTTTTCTAAGTTGATTTCGCTAAGGCCTACGACTGTGTGAAATGGTCGTACCTTGAAGACATGTTGGTGAAAATGGGATTCGGATCAAACTGGCTGAAGTGGATACGAGGTTCTACTTTTAATAGTTACTTGTCTATTCTTATTAATGGGAGTCCGTCGAAAGATTTCAAAGCGAGTAGGGGTTTGAAACAAGGCGATCCTTTGGCTCATTTCTTGTTCTCTATTGTTGCAGAGGGTTTAGCAAGCCTAACCAAATCTGCCATTTCCAATGACTTGCTTTCTGTGTTCAAGATTAGAGATTCTCCTTCAGCTGGAATTCTTCAGTTCGCAGATGATACCCTTCTTATAGGGGATGGTTCTGCTTCTAATATTTGGGCGTTCAAAGCAATCCTTCGCGCCTTCGAATTGTTGTCTGGCCTCAAAATTAACTTCCACAAAAGCTGCTTATTTGGAGTTGGTACAGCTCCTGAATTCCTTCTATCTGCAGAGGCATTCTTAAATTGCAAATCGGGAAGATTGCCTCTAAAATTCCTGGGCATTTCCGTTGGCGGCAACCACCGGCGTCTCTCCTTCTGGAAACCGGTTATAACCTGTATTAGGAACAGACTGTCTTGCTGGAAGGTGAGAACTCTTTCGATTGGCGGAAGAGTCTCCCTTATCAACTCAGTGTTGGTCAATCTGCCCATCCATAACTTGGCTTTCTTCAAAGCTCCTGTGAAGGTTGTTAACGAAATTATCGGAATTCAGCGTCGATTCTTATGGGCTGGTGTATCTAATAAAAAGTTCATTTCTTGGATTTCCTGGAGTACCATCTGTAAACCGAAGGAGTATGAAGGGCTAGGCATTAAACATATTGGTCGGTTTAATAGAGCGCTTCTTGCGAAATGGCTTTGGAGATTCTTGACTGGTGGTAACGAAATCTGGAGAAAAACTCTTGAACATAGGTATGGTAATTTGAGTTTGAAAGTTCAGAATTTTGAGGGAGAGGGTCGTTCGAATTCTGATTCAACCTGGATGAAGGATATATTGTCTATTTCTGTAGTTGGTCAGTTAGAAAACTTCAACAAGTTCTTTGTCTGTTCTATGGGGAAAGGGGATAATGTGGCGTCTTGGCAGTCTGTCTGGACAGGAAATGTTGCTTTGAAACTGAAATTTCCTCTCTTGTTCGATCGTACCAGTAGTCCTTTTGCGACTGTGAAGCAGATGGGACTTTGGAATGGTAATATATGGCAGTGGAGGTTCTAAAACTTGGGGGTCAGTGAGCATACACCAGAAACCGAAGAGGAATTGAGAATCCTTACCAGTATGTTGGCTGACTTATCGCCTCTTAGAGATGTGCTCGATAAATGGATTTGGTCTCTTGACGTATCTAATGAGTTTTCGGTTAAATCTTTCTATCTCCTCTTGAACTCGTTCAATCTTCTTGATCTTGATCCTGAATTTGCAGAACCTCTGGAGTTTCTTTGGAACTCTGCGATGCCGGCGAAAATTCATTTATTTGGGTGGAGATTTATCCTCGACAGACTTCCTACTAGATACAATTTGGAGAAAAGAGGAGTTTTAACTTCTGAGCATGACAAGGCTTGTGTGTTCTGTTTCCGTTCTTCCGAGTTCAATTCCCACCTCTTCTTTTCCTGTAGTTTCTCCTCTTCGGTTTGGATTAAAATCTGTAATTGGGTTAGCATTAGTCGTATTTTGGCTGTTTCGTGTAGTTCCCATTTGCAGGATTGGAATGCAAAACTCAAAGGCCGTAGTAAATCGGGCAAGGTAAATGCCATTTGGTTTATTACTTGTTGGATCCTTTGGAGATCGAGAAACAACATTATGTTCAATGATGCTTTGTATAGTGTAGACGACATTGTTAGCGATGTCAAAATTGTCTCGTGGAATTGGTTGATCTTAGGTCAAGATGATAGTAGAAAGTGTAGGCTTTACGAATGGCATAAGTTTCCATTCGACTATTTGTAATTAGTCTCCTTGTGTTTAGAGGAGTTTGTTTTGGTTTGAGATTCCATTAATCTCCTATTAATGAATTGCTTATAAAAAAAAAAAATCAGTAATATTAATTTTATAATTTTATACCTATTTACTGGTAACTATAATTATATTATGTTATGATATTAAACAAAATATATTCAATAATACACAAAAGAAACACTTACGAAATTTTATTCATAAATATGATAAATATTCATCACCAAGATACATATA
Organism: Lathyrus tuberosus; assembly: GCA_022829125.1. Lineage (NCBI taxonomy): Eukaryota > Viridiplantae > Streptophyta > Magnoliopsida > Fabales > Fabaceae > Lathyrus > Lathyrus tuberosus. Next base: position 4,544,409 of record JALAZF010000479.1, on the reverse strand, counting down.
AGTCATTATTAATAGTACAAATATTATTCTTGACACTAAGATATTACAATTGAACTTTAAAATTAACCACTTTTCTCTCTCTCTTGACTTACCTATAAGTTTTTATTCATATATCATATATCATAAATTATAGAGCTATGACATATATCCTCGATTTTAGTTTGCCATTTGTTTGCAGCCTTTAAAAGCCAATTGCGTAACATTTTCCAAAATGCCAATTGATAGTTTAGAATCCATCTACAACAAGTAATTAAATAAATGAGTTGTGTAAACAAAATGTGATACTATAGTTCTAAAAATCAAGTAAAAGTCATACACAACCAATCAATGTCCAATTAAAGTATTAAACTATAAAGTGGAGTTATATGATACTATATTATAGTGTATTGTTTCTATAGTAAATTTATCAATTATGTTAATTGCATATTCTTCTATGAGTTTTTGTGTGTATGGTACTTTAGTATAGTGTATTGTTTCTACTGTATCTAATACAAACACAAGCTAGGATGACTATATAAACACTAATAACCAAATATGTTTCTTAGTTTTATCTCAAATCAAGGAAATAAATATAATTATAGTTAACAATAAATGGAAATAAATACAAAGGACAAGATTAACTCATATGCCAAAACAAACTAAAATAATAGTTGATATTGCCCAACTAGACAAAAAGGAGTTATACAAATTGTAAAAATATTTTTTCACATAAGAGATCTTAAAAATGTTTTTCATATATATGCAAGCTTACCCAAGAGTAAAGGAAAAATTGGGAGCTTCAAAGGCTTCTCTAGTGCACCAACTATTACAAATTTTCCATGAGATTTCAATAATCCATTTGAAGGTAAGTTAAAATAATTTGCTAAAACTATATCAATGAAAATATCCCAAGTACCCATTGCTTACAGCGTGTAAAACCATTTACATTAATCAGTTACTTATTTGATTAGCATATTGCCAATATCTAAGAATTATATATAACTTTCTTGTTTGAACAATGAATATTGAACTATTGTATACCTGCATTTTACCTTGATCAGCACCTAATTATTGTATACCTGCATCTTACCTTGATCAGCACCCCAAGTTATATACTGCTTCCTTTCTTTGTTAGGCTATTCACTAATTAAAATAAGCACCAAAAGATTTAGCAAACTTATAAGCCATATGAGTGTCACGTGCAATACACATCAATTAAGCATCCCACACCCAATGTCTCCAACTTTGAACTTTCATACTTTATTTTCCATCACTGCTACTATACCAACAATCTCATGTCATACGTCAATTAAAGTAAAATTAAAGAAGAAAAGTCTAAAAAATTCTAAAATGTGTGACAAGCTAATGTAGTTTAAATTTGAAATGTCTAATTCTAAATGAGTTTAATAACTCTAGGATGCAGGTGTACGAACTTCCTGCCCACAACAAACATGAGTCCTGCATGGGCACTAAATATATGTGTCATATTGCAGTTTGTTATAATACAATGGTCAAATAAACCACAAGAATGTAAAAGAAATTAAATGTAAACCTTGTTAAATGCTCATATTGCCTATTCCCAAGTCCAAACACACCATAGTAAAGATTCTAATATGAATTTTCTCCTCCTTCATGTTCTTAAAATTACAGTCAAGCTGTCAACATACAAAGCAATACTAAATATTTCAATCTCAATATCTAAGCAACTAGAAGCTAATTAAGGAAAATTTATCTCCAAAATCCAATAATAGGTCTTGTTGCAACATCTGTTGGCTCAGCATCACCATATTTACACCCACCCCATCATATATTACAATTAAAGTTAGAAAAAAAAAGAACAAAAACAACACACATAAAGATTGATATAATATATTTTTAAAATATAAAAGTTTCAAATAAACACTTACGTAGCTAAAGAGAATAGAGCTCTTGTCTTTTTTTCCAATTTTTTCTCATATTCATTCTCATTAGGAGCATATCAATCGACGTCAATGATATCTCTGTTCACATCAAAATCGTTGAGGATTCCTTCGGACCATTTTTGAGCGATCATCGTCATATGCAATAGAGTAGATTTGAAGATGATAGTTCTGAAGAAATTGAATCTACTTCTGAGGAGGACGATGCCCTCTTGGACATTTTCAACTCTGCCAGTTTCCAGTCAAAGGACTCTGAACCTATTCTTGAAGGTGACGCTATTGGTGGACCCTTTCTCAGAGATAATTTAATAGCGCGTGAAGATGTGAACGACTCTCAAGGGATGGAGAGATCTGGTGGTAGTGTTGGCTCTAGGATCAGAAGAGCTAAAAGAGAAAAAACTAAAGTTGTTTATCAATCACCTTAGGATAAAGACTCTTCTCTTCTCGAGTCTGATGATAGTATGGGGAGTAGTGATAATGTGTATTCCAAGGAAGTTCACGTGCCATATTCTTTAGATGTCCAAAATAGAAAACTTAGGTCTGCTGCTCTTGCGAAGGGCAGGGAGAAGAAAAAAACCACTAGTCTTATTAGCACCCTTGAAGTGGAGATCCTGAACATACAATCCGAACCAGTGGGTGGCAGACCTGAAAGTTTGGGTGCTGACACGAATTTGAAGGTTTTCCCCAAGAAGAATAAGTTGTTGATTGGTGACATTTACTAGTAGATAAAAATCCCCTTCAAACCCTCTTATTATGCTACCTTATTACAAGCTGAGAGTTCCATCCCTGTTGGATCGTCCCCTTTATGTCATTCTGGTAATGACGTTGGGGACGCTGCTAACCAAGATTCGTCTCTGGTGATTGTATTTCTCCTTCAATAGACAATTCTATTGGAGAGTTAGGTTTTCTTCATAGTAATTCTCGCATTAAGAAGAAGTTGGAAAATTTACCATCGAGAATTTGGGATTCTATTAAAAAGTTGAGCGTTGACGCGGAAGAAGATGACGAAGTGTTTGAGTCCATTTTACGCAAGATGGAAGATCAAGACAGGAAATCCAAGAAGTGTAAGAAGGCGGTAGCTATTGATCTTTTATGAATATAGTTTCATATAATATCAGAGGGTGTGGGGGCGAATTAAAACGTAAAAGAATCAGCAATAGTATTAAGAGTGGTGGCGGCGAATTTTGTTTTATCCAGGAAACTAAGTGTCCATCTATGTCTGACGAGATGGTGTATAGCATATGGGGGAATAGGAATTGTCATTGGTCGGCTTCTGATTCTGTTGGTTCAGCAGGTGGGGTGCTCACTATATGGAAAGAAGGAATTTTCAAACCAATTTGTAGCTTCAGTGGGAAAGGATATCTGGGTATTCAGGTTGAGTGGCTCGATAGAAATGTTTATCTCCTAAATGTTTACTCACCTTGTAGTATTAAAGAGAAAAGGGAACTTTGGTCCAAGATTCTTGAATTAAAATCTAAAGTGGATCCTGAAGAGTGGATCATAGGAGGTGATTTTAATGCAATTAGGAAACCGAACGAACAAGTTGGTTGCACGAGTCATAAGAGGAGATATATGGCTGAATTTGCAGAATTCATAAGTTTGAGTGGTTGTGTAGATCCTCCTGTTTCTGGCGGTAATATTTCTTGGTTCAAACCAAAAGGCAGGTCGTGTTGTCGCCTCGATAGAATCCTTGTGTCACCAGGTATTTTGAATGACTGGAACTCGGTAGTCCAGAAGTTTGGGGGGCGTGATGTTTCTGATCATAGGCCCTTTTGGCTTACTGCTAGAATTGTCAACTGGGGACCTAAACCCTTTAAATTCATGTCGTGTTGGTTTGATCACCCTAGTTTCATGTCTTTTGTGAAAGATCAATGGGAAGCATGTGTCGTGACTAGGAAGGCCTCTTTTGTTCTTTCAAGAAAATTCCAACTTCTGCGAGAGAAACTGAGATGGTGGAATGTAAACATTTTCGGCTGGATCGATACTAGAATCAAGACGGATGTAGGTATCATTAACGACGTGCAGGATCTGTTTGAGTTGAAGAAAGAACATATATCCACCCAAGAGGCTCTTAAGAGGAACGAAGTCGAAGACAATTTATGGAAAAATTTGAGGATCAAGCCAAGTATTTTAAAGCAAAAATCTCGCTCGAAGTGGATGCATGATGGGAACTTTAACACTAAATATTTCCATGCTGCTTTGAAAAGTCGTCTCAATCTGAACTTAATCTCTTCTGTTTCAATCGACGATAGGTTGATTGAAGACGGGGCTGGGGTTAAAGCAGCAGTAAAAATTCATTTTCTAAAGAGACTCAGTAGCTGTTCTAGGCCTCTTCCACACATTGGTGGCAACGGTTTCAAATGTTTATCAGTTCGTGACATAGAGGAGCTTGATAAAGAGGTTGATTTTAATGAGATTATATGTGCTGTGTTCGACTGTGGTGGAGACCGGAGCCCAGGGCCCGACGGTTTTACTTTTGAGTTCATCAAAAGGTGTTGGAATTTAGTAGGGCATGATTTTTCCAATTGTATCCTTGAATTCTTCGAGGGTGAAAAGCTTCCTAAAGTTCTTGCCTCTTCTTTCTTGGTTCTTATCCCGAAAAACGACAGTTTGAAGAAGTTAGATGATTACAGACCAATTTCATTAGTTGGTGCAGTCTACAAAGTTGTGGCGAAAATCCTTGCAAATAGACTCAAAGGCATAATTGGTAGTATCATATCAAAATCTCAATCGGCATTCATTGAGGGAAGAAATCTCCTTGACGGTGTCCTAATGTTAAATGAAGTTATAGATTTAGCCAGAAGATCTAAGAATGAGTTAATTCTTCTTAAGGTTGACTTTGCTAAGGCATACGATTGTGTCGAATGGAATTATTTGCGCGATGTAATGAAGATTATGGGCTTTGGAGACAAGTGGATGATGTGGATGAATAATGGGGTATTCAATTGTTACACTTCGGTTTTGGTCAACGGGAGCCCTACAAAGGACTTCAAGGTTTCTCGAGGTCTCCGACAGAGCGACCCGTTGGCCCCGTTCCTTTTCACTATTGCTGCTAAGGGCCTTGCGGTGTTACTGAACAGGGCGGTGGAGAATGGATCTTTTTCTGGGTTTAAGGCGTCTCTTGGTACACCTTTACATCTTCTTCAGTATGCAGACGATTCTATGATGGTGGGAGATGGATCTTGGAAGAATATTCTGGCTACTAAGGCAATCCTGAAGGGCTTTCATCTGGTATCTGGTCTCGACATCAATTTCAACAAGTGTTCTCTGTTCGGAGTTAATTTGGATAAATCCTTTCTTTTGGCAGAGGAAAATTATCTATCATGTAAAATCTCAGCTGGCCCTTTCAAATTTCTCAGAATTTTTGTTGGAGGTAATCATAGACTTCTCTCTTTTTGGAAACCACTGATTGATAAGGTGCGTGGCAGGCTGAATTCTTGGAATGGTCGGTTTGTTTCCATCGGCGGCAGAATTACTCTAATCAACTCTGTTTTAGTAACCCTTCCAATACATTATATGTCCTTCTATAAACTCCCTAGTAGAGAAATCCGTATCCTTACGACAATTCAAAAACGATTCCTTTGGAACGGTTCTATAAGCAAAAAAGTTGTGTCTTGGGTCAGGTGGAATGTAGTCTGTAAAAGCAAAGAAGACGGAGGGCTTGGGATTAAAGATATAAAGATGTTCAACGCTGCTCTGCTTTTTAAATGGGTGTGGAAAATCGTTTTCGTGGAAGATTTCATTTGGAGAGATTTTATTCGATGTAGATATAAAAATCCTGCTCTTGATTTTCATGTTGGGCTGCTACCTAAGTATGATATTCCACCATAAATATGGTGGAAAGATTTATTTTCAATTGCAGGTTTTTGTAGCAGACAACAGTTTTCTAATTTACTGTCATATGAAGTTGGTAACGGTGCAATAGTCCCTTTCTGGAGTGCTTGTTGGAATGGCTCATCTACTTTGGCTTCCTCATATCTTGAATTATGGAACACGGTTTCAAACCATGATTGTTGGGTTGCTGAAAACGGTGTTTTTTTAGATGGAATTTGGAGGTGGAAGCTGCGTTTTCTCCAAGAGAATGTCCCTGCGGCTTTACAAAACCAAGTTATGTCTATCCTGGCCTTGTTGAATGATGTTATGGTGGACGTAGGCGAAAAGGATAAGGTCGTATGGTCTTATGAAATTTCCGGTCAATTTTCTGTATCTTCTTTATACTCTCTACTGCAGAAGAATGTAGGTATGAATCATTGGAGTTGTGGGGAGAATTTGAAAGCGGCGCTCAAGTTTGGATGGCGCAAGTTCCTCACAAAGTTAGAGTGTTCGGTTGGAGGATGTTACTAAATAAACTTCCGACTTGCGAGAACCTTGCTCATAGAGGTATTATAAACGACCAACACGAATTGGTATGCCCGTTCTGTTTCTTAGAGATGGAAGTTTCTGAACATATTTTCTTCTATTGTCATAAATCTGTGATGGTGTGGAAATTTTTTTTTAAATGGTTAGGAATTGAGGAATTCCTTTTAGGGGACGTCATTAATCACTTCTCATTTTGGATGGACGGCTGTGTGAAGAAAAAACTCAATGTAGGGAACGCGGCAGGGCTATGGTTATTGGTTTGTTGGGTTATTTGGATGTCTAGGAATAACATTATGTTTAGAGACGAATTTTGGGAACTCGATTCTATTACTAGTCCAGTCGTCTTGTTCTATTGGTGGTGGATAGGAAAGAAGGGTACAAATGCTCCTAATTGTAACTATTACACGTGGGTAAAAGCGCCTTTTGATTTTTTGTAGGCCCGATTTTAGTTAGCGGCCTTTTTGTAATCGAGTAGGGCACTATTTTGTGTCCTATTATATAATATAATTTTTCTTATTAAAAAAAAATAATCATTCTGTTGTCAAAATCCTTTTAAAAAAATTAGACAAAAAAAGGATTACTAATCCATTTAAAAAAATCAAACAAAAAAAGGATTACTAATCAAAATAAGAGAAAACTAAGTTACAGTAGCAGTAACGTATCAACTACCTTAGTGTAGTACCTTGATAGTATACCTTCAATTTCTTTAAACCCTAAGCAAAGAAATCAAAACAAAAAAACAATATCAAGAAAAACACAAATCAGAGACAAGGGAGGGAAAATATAAATCTTTAATTGGAAGTTACTAAATAGAAAGATAAATGATTCTTAGAAGCCATTGCTAGAGGAGATGTGTTCGATCTAAAGGATCTAGGATTCCTAAACTAGAGTCGCACACCAATGTGCTATTATTGGCGATATTGTGTTTGATACCGATGAAATTGTTAGTAAGGAGATAAAATTGTTATAGGAGAAAGAGAGATCTTTGAGGGAGAGCGAGCTTCGAGAGAAAGGAGCGTAGGGGGTATTGAAGACAGAGTACGTCAAGAGTTCAAATGAGAGAGAAAAAATGATCGTTCCTGTGTGGCCCAGGAAATTCTAAAAATATATCCTTTTTTATTTATTTTAAAATTCCTTTATGATAGTTGAAAAAAGAAGGGGAAAAGATTTAGGATATAGGAGAAAAATGAAAACAAATAGGAGGGAATTTATTTTCATATAAATTTTTAGTATATTTATTTATTAATTTAATTATACAAAATATATTTTCATTTTTATATGATATAAATACACATATTCTTTATTTAAAGAATAAAAGATAGTTGTTTCTTTTTAATAAATAAATAATATAGTTATTTTTTAAATAAAAATAATTATTTTAAATACAAAATTCAAAATTCTATTTATGACGGAATAAATCCCTCACAAACTCTAAAACTCACATTAGTGATGATTTTTTGTGATGGAGAATTTAGGGAGAGCGAACTATTTGTCATACAATTTATAACAAAATTAAAACTAAGTACTTTTGTGAGGGAATTTGTGAAAGAAATTTAGTGAAGAATTATTTCGTCACTAATGTTTGTCAATTTATTTATGTTAAAAGAGACAACAATTCGTCTCTAATTCCATCGTAAGTTGTGAGGGATTTTGTTCCCTCCCTAAATTCCGTCACTAATTTGTGTTTTTTTAGTAGTTTTTTTTTAGGTATCGGGTTAAAATGGTTGCAGAGTTTATTTGGCTTTCAAAGCTTGAAAATGAAGGCAAATGCTCCCTTTCTTTATAGAAAAAGTGTTGTTGAGCCCACACATGTGAAATCACTACTACGGAAAACCATTTTAACAACGGTTAGGAAAGATATATAATAACGCGAGCACATGTGTTGTTATGTAGAGTATCGTTGTATATATGATACTTACAATCACGACCCAGTAACCGTTGTAATAAACTGGAAAGCATGTGCCCTATCACAACGTATTTTCCAAATGACCGTTGTGATAAAAATAATGGTCCTAGGTTCGGTTCCCAGCTGCACTGTTTTGATATTAATTTTTTTCTGGACAGCGTGCGAGATATTATTACGGTTATGATATATAATCGTTGTTACATTTTCTGCAGAATTAACAAATATTATCCTGCTTTTATAATTAAACCCATTTTTTAACCTGTATTATTGTTCACCATATCACAGTAGAAAATACAACTTACATTTGTGATAAAGTTATCATAATAATATTAATTGTATCATATTCATAGTATCACAGAATTGTATCATATTCAATTGTATCAGAACAAACATCCTACAATTTATCAGAACAAATAACCTACAATTTACATATTACATAACATCACATAATTGTAACTCGGTGTTTTGGTTTCTTGTCTCTTGGTGTCTTGTCTCTTGGTGTCTTGACTCTAAATACCTATCATTTCAAATAATTATACTTGTTAGTAAAAATACTTAGAAACTATAACATACAATTAATATATTATAAATAAAGAATAAATTACGTACTTGTTAATTTTCCCATATGCCTTCTTCATGATCGATTCGAATAGCATGCACGACATCTCCATCAAATTCATCATCTGAGGTAGGAACTTGTGTTGTGTAAGAAGGTGTGGACGGAATATCAAGAATTTCATTACTAAGAGGAATGTGTTTTCCTTGGAGAACGATTTACCATTTCCCCCATATGTCCGATGGGTCGGTAACATTAAAAACTTGTTTTGCTTGAGAAGCCATGATGAATGGTTCAGTCATAAAAGATGCCCTGCCATGGTCGACCTGGGTGAATCCTAAGTCATCAATGTGTACACCATTACTTTTATTAGGAACCCATTGCATTTAAATAAAGTCACTTCGAAAATAACATAATCAATCTGCCAAATCTCATCCATGACACCATAAAATGCGGTAGTTGCCAATACTGGCTTCTTATCTTTAGAACTAGAGAAATACATTGATTCGGCTTCAACCATAACCCCACTATTTTGCATTGTACTACGATCATCTTTTGATTTTGTAGAAAAGGTAGAATGACCAATGTTGTATACAGTCTAAAGTAATGACACAAAATTTTGGCTCATACGACAACAATTTAAGTATCTCAGATGCACTACGATCATTAGATACACTTTTATTAAACCAATCTATGAATCTCTTGTTATACTCTCTCAACAAAAACTTGTCACTCATTTGGGGATATTTTTTCCTCAAAAGTCTTTTGTGAGTATCTATCAAAGGTTGAACTTCATCTATATTATTCCATATATAGAAATATGCTTGAATAACTACATCCTGATCCATTGACTTAACATTTAGACCTTGAATACCTCTTTCGTCTGTGACAAATAGTTTGTACAAAACTCAACAGCTTCTTCTATGATGTACCTTTCAACAATCGAAGCTTCCGATCGGTGATGATTCTTCGTATATTCTTTAAAATTCTTCATATATCGCTCTATTGGATACATCCACCTTAAATAAACTATACCACAAATTCTGATTTCGCTGACTAGATGAACAAGTAAGTGAACCATAATGTCAAAAAATGATGAAGGAAAATACATCTCCAATTGACACAAGATTATAGCAGCCTCATCTTCTAATTTTTTAAATCAAAAACATTATTACATATGGCATTGAAGAATAAGCACAATCTCATTATAGTTACTCTCACATTTTTTGGTAGGATCCCACGAATAACCATTGGGAGAAGTTGTTGCATCAATACATGACAATCATGAGATATTAAACGTATTAACTTGAGATCTTTCATTGATACAAGTTTCTTGATGTTTGATGAGTAACCTTGCAGAACTATAATACCTTGCAAACACTCGCAGAAAGTTTTCTTTTCCTTTTTAGATAGAGTGTGACATGCTGGAGGCAAATAAGTTCTTTTTCCTTTCTCTATTGAAGCCAACTGTTTTTGTATACCCATCTTCTCTATATCAAGACGAGAAGTCTTACAATCTTTAGTCTTGCCTGGAATGTTTAGAAGAGTGTCAATCAAACTATCACACACATTTTTCTTCATGCGCATCACATCAAGACAATGTCTAACATCAAGACTTGACCAATATGGAAAATCAAAGACGATGGACCTCTTTTTCCATATTTTTTTTGCAACTGTCCCTTTTTCTTTTTCTCTCTTCCCAAAGACAACATTAATGTGTTCCTGCCGTTGATAAACTTCATCCCCGGTTAAAGGTTCAGGAGCCTCATCAAACTCTTGCTCTCGACTAAAAACCTCCTGCAATCTATGATAAAGATGACCGGGTTTTAGAAATTTTCGATGCCCAAGATAAACGGTCTTTTTTCCAAACTCAAGTTAGTGATAACAAGTATCCTCTTCACATATAGGACACGCTTTATGTCCTTTGACACTATATCCAGCCAAGTTACCATAAGCAGGAAAGTCGTTGATTGTGCAAAATAACATTGCACGCATCTTAAACTTTTCCCCAGAATATGCATCATCAACTTCAAAACCTTCATCCCACAAGAGTCATAAATCATCAATTAATGGACTTAGATAAACATCTATGTCGTTACCAGGTTGTCATGGTCTAGAAATCATCATACTTAACAGTATATACTTGCGCTTCATGCACAACCAAGGAGATAGGTTATAAATAGTGAGATGAACATGCCACGAAGTATGATTAGTGCTCAGATTACCAAAGGGGTTCATTCCATCGGTGGCAAGCCCAAGCCTAAGTTTTCGTGGCTCAACTCCAAAATCTGGAAACAACGAATCAATTTTCTTCCATTGCAACGAAACAGCTACATGGAGAATGTTTCCATCACGAGTTCTTTCATCTACATTTCATCTAAGATTCTTTGCATCATTCGAATTAGCAAAAAGTATCTTAAATCGTGAAATTATTCGCAAGTAGCATAACACTTTAGCAGGAGGATGCTTCCTACTAACATTGCCATAGTCATTGTCATCACCATTGTTAGCCTTCAGCTTGTAACGTGACATGCCACATTTAGGACATTGATACAAGTCTTCATACTCTTTCCGGTATAATATGCAATCATTAGGGCAAACATGTATTTTGGTATACTCCAAACCCATTGGACACAATATCTTCTTGGCCTCATAGCAACGATCCGACAATTTGTTATCTTTTGGTAACATTTGCTTTAGCAATTCAAGTAATTTTGTGAAACTTTTATCCGACCATCCTTTTTTTTGCCTTCAGATTAAACAACTTTAACACCGCCGACAATCGTGTAAAAGTTGTGCATCATTTATATAAAGGGTGTCTTTATCACAACATAAAGTATATTAAATATGAGCATTCTTAAAAGAAGATTCCCCAATATCACGGAACATATCCTCTATGTTATCTTCCATATATTTATCTTCATCCACTCTTTGACTTTTTGACGCCCGATTTTCCTCTTTATCCACCTCACCATGCCACGTCCATATTATATAATTTTGACATATACCATTACAACAAAGGTGATGGAATATTTCTTTCTTTGTACCCTTTTTGATATTCGCGCAAACAACACAAGGACAATAAAAGATACCATTATTGTTGAGAAGATGTTTATCAGCGTATTCAAGGAATTCAAGAACACCATTCTCATAAACCGGACCTAATTTATCGGCTTTCATCCAACTACGATCCATAATAACTTCTGAAATTTATACACGTATAATAATGTGAATGACACACCAAAATCTAATCCAAAAATTTAAGCATATGTATATGCAAATCTAAACCTAAAGAATATGAAACATGTACTCTCATAGTGACTCACTACTACAAAACACGCAAACAACAACGCCCAAGTCACCACGGTTCTTCCAAAAACCGTTGTGATATCTCTAAACTCATGCGCTAACTTTATATTATATTTTGTAATTAAAAATTTATGAGGTATAATACGGTTTGTAAGTATAACTGATATGATAGAGTCAATCTTCAATGGGTTCGAACCTCAGTTGTGGCAAAAAAAATCATTTATGGTTAAGGCGTTCCTTTCTTTTTTATTTATTTTTAAATAAGGGATATCACTACTGTTATTATGAGCAACTGTCGTGATGTAGTTTACTACTATTTTAAAATATAAAATATAATTACGGTTATAGTTTTAAACTGTAAAGAAAAGTGATATTTTTTAATATATAAACGAAACCATTTGTTGCCCAGTTCATAACTGTCGTTTCTCTCTAAAGAAAACCCTAACACAACCCCCCTCCTCTCATGAATCTTAACCAATACTGTTACAAGTGAATGGAGAAAAGAAGCTTAAAGAATACCTGACAGGAGCAACATCCGGCGCAAACTCCTACAGCGGCGAAGATTGTATGTTCTCCTGCTCTCTTCTTTCTACTCTTCTTCTGGATGTTGTTGATGTTTAGAATTTAGGATTATTGTCTTAGGGTTTGGTTTTTGGATGATGTGGAAAACATTATGTTATTGATGTTTTAGGGTTAAGTTTGATTTTTGTTGTGTTTCCTTGTAGATACATGGTGATGATGGTGGTAGCAAGCGTATACTATAGTGAAGTTTCATATGATTTTTGTAGCCATGAAGAAAAATATAAGAAGTATGAAGTTATTGTATAAACTTCATCCACCTTATATTTCTTCTTCATGGCTTCACAAACTAGATGAACTTGATATATCTTGATTTATTACAGTCCCACTTGGGTTTTCAATAAGAGTTACGTTATTGACTCAATGTATCTTGATTTGTTACAGTCCCACTTGGGTTTTTGTTGCTTAAATAATTTATGTTTTTTTATTGTGTTGCATGGATTTATTGTATGTTGTTGTTGTTGATAAATGTTCTCAAAAGCGTTCTCCACATCAAGAGCGTTCTCCATGAAAATTATCGATTGAGCAATCGATTCTGAGACAGAATTCATAATCCAAGAATGTACCAGCATATTGCAGCGATTCCAAGCTCGAATGAACGGATCAGACGGATCTTCAAGAACGGGAAGCGATCCATCGATGAACTCAATCTTCATCTTGCCACCAAGAGCTCTCTTCATGGAACGAGCCCAAGAATGGTAGTTCGAACCAGTGAGCTTAGGTAGAACAGTAACGGAACCGGGATCATCGCTGGGATGAACGAAATATGGTGAAGTAGGATCTAAGGCAAGATCGATTGGTGGTCGCGGGGGAGCCATGGAAGGATGAACGGAGCAGCGGAATTAGGATCGAATGGCGAATGATACCATCTTATGATGAAGCATTTTCACATGGATGATGAAGCATTGTAACCAGATAGAAAGTATTTCTGTAAAGAAAGTAAATGCAGAAGAAGATGCGGAGGGAAAATCTGTTATGCTTCACACAAATTACAAAGTACAAGTGGTGTATATATATCCACACATAAGAGGATAACACTAATATTAGGCCAATAACCTAATGACACCTATGCATCAATAACTATATCTAATATCAAATTAAACTAGCTTAATACTTCAATACACGAAGAGACTTCAAAAGTAATACGAATACGCATATCTCGCTACGGAATGAAAGATCTAAGTAGCCGGATATCTGATCCATGGAAAACCTAGAAAAATGGATGAAGACTAAAATGGAATTAGAGCAACAATCAACAAAGGTGTGTAGATCGGGAATCGATACATGTGAAAAATTATGTAGAAAGCTACAAGAAGAGATTGACGAAGATAAGAATAAACGAAGTGAGGAATTTGTGAAAACCCAACCTCCATTTCTCGCTATATTAAGGGATCATATTCGCGGTGCTGACGTGGTGATGGTTATGTTAATCCGTTTATTAAGGCAAAAAAGGAAAAAGTTGCACAGGGGCTGTATTTGCACCGGATTTTGGGTTGGTACAACTTTTTACACGTTGGACTAATTAAAAATTACCATTTTTATTAATTTTGATCTATATACCAACTAATCAGTCTTTATATATTTAAGAAATTTATGTCTTTAATCCGTAAAATATAATGAAAAACGGGTAATTTTAAAAAATTTATGCTTTAAAAGTAAATATTTAAATAAAATAATATAAATGTTAGAGATTTAATTTATATTTAATTTTTACTTTTATATTAATAAATATTTTATCTTTTGAGAAATAAAATAAAATGCATAATTAAGACAAGAATATATATGGACTTCTAATAATGCCCTTTAATGTTACATTTATTTACATTTCACTAGAGTCAAATGGGTAATGATAAATTGACAAATTTCTTGAGTTTTTTCTGAAGTACAACTATATGTAATTGTGAGATAATCATAATGTTTTTTGTTCCATGCCGATTGTATTGATTCCCAGTTGATCAATTTAAGGGAGTTGCTATAGTGACGGGAAAAATAGTTGAGATTAAGTTATTGATTAACTTAACTCAGAAAAGTAAGAGTCGCCATCGAACATTATTATTTTCAAAGTAAAAAGGGAAATGAAAACCCCCAAAAGTCGAAAAGCTAAAAAAGAGAGAGATCTAGATACGGAGTTGGTTATGCAGGGGGGAGGTATTAGCACCCCACACATCTGTCGTGCTCAACGAGAATCACTTGCAAATCTGTGTTTATATAAAGTTGGGTTGTTTATTGATTGATTTTAAGTGAAAATATATTTTGTTGTATTCGAGTTGAAAACTCAACTTACTACCCACAAATATGAGGAAATGAACATTTACATCATCTTTTTTTTTTGATAAGCAACTTCATTAATAGGAGATTAAGGAAATATTATACCAAGGAACTACAAACACCAATCAAATAATAACGATTACAAAAAAATCGTACGGAAACTTATACCACTCGTACAAGCTACACTTCTTGATATCCTCTTTACCTAAAATCAACCAATTCCACGAAGTGACTTTAATATCAATAACAATATCGTCAACGTTACAAATCGCATCCTTGAACAAAATATTATTTCTAGCCCTCCAAATATTCCAACAAGAGATAAACCATTTTGAATTTATCTTTCCCACTATGCTTCGACCTTGAAGGCGCGAGTATCAAGCCTTCGCATGAAGACTGCAATTAGATTCCGATATTCTACCTATATCCACCCACTCGCATATCTTACTCACCAAAGACGATTTATGACACGAGAAGAATAAATGAGTAGAGTCCTCAATCTCTTGGAAACATAACATACAAACCTTATCGTGCTCATTCTCGATAATATGTCAAGCCATCAAGTTCGATCTCGTGGGCAGCCTATCTAACACCATCCTCCAAGCAAAAACTTGGACTTTCACCGGAATAACAGTCTTCCATAATATCTCCAACAGGCCTGCCCTTTCTACCTCAACCTCATTTAAAGATTCAGAATAATTCAAAAAGGAATAATAAGAATTCACAGTGAACTCCATCGATTCATTTAATGGCCAAACCCACTCATCTTGCTTGCCCTGCTTAATAGTAACCACTTCCAGCAACTGGCAGCACTCTCTCCACTCAGGTTCCAGCGTACTATCAGATACTACCATCGAATCTTGCAGCTTCCATCGCCACCGTTCCTCTTCCCAAACTCCCATCTCTCTAATTGAGCATAGGTACTCCAGCAGGCTTGGTACAGAAGAGAAAATCTATGTTTCAAAGCCAAATCTCCAACCCAAACAGACTGCCAGAATGCAACGCAGGACCCGTCTCCTACTGAACACTCCATGAGTTTACTAAAGCTTTCACGAGTCTCATAAATAGAAATGGAAAGTATGTCCTTTATCCATAAATAATCATTCTTCGAACTACCTACATCCAAGAATGTTTGCACCTTCATACTAAAGTTACCGTATCTATTAACAAGCGTCTGCCTCCAAATTTCATTACCTCCACGAGATGACTTCCACAACCATTTTACAAGAAGGGCTCGATTAAAACGACCAACATGTTTAATACCAAGCCCTCCACAATCCTTCGGTTTACAAACGGACTTCCAAGAAATCCAAGAAACGAATTTGTTATTAGATGCTCCGGGCCAAAGGAAACGATGTTGGATTGCTATGATATCCTTCACAACTTTCTTAGAAGCCTTAGAGAAAGCCAAATGATGGATTGGAAGGTTAACGAGAACCGAGTTTATAAGAGACACTCTACCCCAATTGATAAGTTTCGGCCAATCCATCTTGATAGTCTATTCCTCAAGTAAGTAACGACCGGTATCCAGAAAAACATCGGCGATGAATACCTCTAACCGTTAATCCAAGGAATTTGAAAGGGAGACTACCAGATTTGCAATGTAAAAATTGTTCTGCTACAGTAAGTAACTCAGCCTCAACTCCACTCCCATACAAGCAACTTTTAGAAAAGTTTATCTTAAGACCAGAGATCAGTTCAAAAGCCCGAAGAATTGCCTTGAATGCCCAAATATTTGTTACCGATCCATCCCCGAAAAGTAACGTATCGTCAGCAAACTGTAACACAATTACAGTAGGACAATCATGAACTTTAAACTCTGACAGCATTTTATTAATAGTTGCATTTCTTACCATACTAGCCAAACCCTCCACAACTATTGCAAACAGATAGGGAGATAACGAATCACCTTGTTTCAATCCCCTTCTCACCTTAAAACCCTTCGATGGTCTGCCGTTAATTAAGATCGACATAAAACTATTGAAAACAGATCCTCTAATCCATTTCAACCAAATATTCCTAAATCCCATCTTAACAAGCATTTCTTCTAAGTACGGTCAATCCACGCAGTCATAGGCCTTCGCGAAGTCTACTTTAAAAAGTAAACAATTCTTCTTAAACCTTTTAGCATAGTCAACGATTTCACTAGCCATCAACACTCCGTCAAAGATCTGACGCCCAGGAATAAACACAATTTGGGAAGGAGATTTTAGTTTGTGAATTACCTTGCCCAATCTACTAGCAAGCACACAACTAACCAAACTGATAGGTCTGAACTCTTCGAAACTTTGAGGATTATCTACCTTCGGAACTAACAAAATGAAAGAAGACGCAAACATCTTGGGCAGATATCATATTTTGAAAAATTCCAGTATACAGTTCGTAAAATCAACACCTATAATATCCCAACAAGTCTTGATAAATTTGAAGTTATAGCCATCGACCCCGGGGCACTTGTTACCGTCGCAGCTAAAAACTGCAACTTTCACATCTACAGCAACAAAATCAGCTTCTAACAGGTTTCTGTCAACCTATTCAAGACTTACCATACAATCAGAATTGCTCCTAAATTTGTTTAAGTCCTATTTCTGAAACCTGCCCTCAAAGAACTTCATCGCTTCATCATCTTAATATGAAGAACTTTTACTTGGAAGTTATCATAAGTGCATCTCAACATTCAAGTGGAACACGCCAGTCATTTCTCAGCATCTTGTAGAAGTATAATGGTTTGCACCACTTCAAGAATAGACTAATATCTAATCTTTTGAAAAATGATCTTAAAAGAACAGGGCACAAAGGGACAAAAATGAGTTTGATGATGTTTGTCTTTTTTTAGAAGGTTTGAAAAGAATTTTAAATATGCTTAAGTGTTTTAGCATTTATTGAGAAAATATTTTCTAGATCACTTGATAAAGTCAAAGTTTATTAAGAAAAGGTCTGAAGTTTGAAAATAACAAGGTTTTGAAATAGAGAGATGTTTTGAAAAATTAAGAAGTGGGAAGGAGAACAAGAGACCACTACTAAAAAATTCGCGTTTAGTGACCGAATTAGAGACCGAAAAAATCTAAAAATCGGTCACTATAACGTTTAGCAACCAATAACGCGACTACCAAATTTCAGTTTGAAAAGTGCTAGTCGCTAACCTTTAGAGACGAATTTAGTGACCAAAATTAGTGACCGATTTTAGCAAATGAAATTAGTGACCGATTTTAGTGACCATTTTCAAATGTCTAAAAAAACTTTAAATAAAACAAATTTTTTGTCTCTAGTAGGACTCAAACCAATGCATTTCTCTTTGGGAGGTTTTCGGGTGTCCACTAAACCATTTGATTGTTGTTGTATAACTTACATTTGAAATATATATATTATTAATGAAATATAACTTTCAAATATTATTTAAAAAAGATTCTTACACTAATTGTCATAAAATTATATTTTATCTAAATTAATAAATTTGTATGAGTTAATTATTTATATAAATATATATTTTATTTGTTAAAACAATAAAAATGTTAAATTTTGACTAAAAAATTTAAAAAATAAATAGAAGGAGAAAATTGGGAGGGAAGCAACTTAATGATGAAAAAAACAAAAGAATAAATATTAGTGACTGAAATTTCGGTCACTGAATTTTTATATGAATTAATTTATATAAAAACGATTATTTGAGAGTGAAAATTAAGGTCACAAAATATCAGTCGCTAATTCAGTGGCTAATTTTATTTAGTGACCAATTTAGTGACTTTTAAAATTTTGCTAACATGATTTGTAATTTTGGTGGCTAATTCGTTCACTAGAGTGACCGAAATTTTTCAGTCACTAATTCGGTCCCTAAAAGCAAATTTTCTAGTAGTGGACTGTCATAAAGCATAAAGTAAATGGTCTCATTATCAAGTAGCCCAAGAGAAAGCATTTGTGTGTGTAATTGTACAAACCACAAGAAGAGGCAAGCCTTTGACATTGGTCAAAACCAACATTCTTTTCCCTTTAGATTGAACCACCAAATGAACAAGCAACAAGCACATATGAATACCAAGGTAAACCAGATGAGTAAAAGGTCATAAAGCCACAGAGAAAACATCCATGTTTGAATTTAGGATCACAAAGTCTCAATTGTAGCACTATGTCTCAAATGAATTACAAGGTCTTATTTAAACTCCAAAGTCTCAGATACTACTCCAAGCTAAGGGAAAGTACTAGGTACTAAGTCCATAGTGCAAAATACTTCCCACGCAAGGGATAGTAACACAAAGTCCAAGAGATTAAGTTTTTTAGGGTCTTGGCCATTTTATCATGTTTTTTGTTCTTTTTTAAATAAGAAAGCAAAATAATACATAAAGATAAAAGACATAAAGATAAAAGGAAAAAAATAAAAACAAGAATGTAAATGCCATGAATGTAAATAACATAAAAGTAAATGACATAAATGTAAAGGCATAAACTAAATATTACAAGTTAGCACAATTAATATGTCAGGGTTAGTGTTAATGAGAATTTAAACTAGTCGAGATAATTTAGCGTTATGTTAAACAATCGTAAGTGGACTTATGTAGAAGTCACACCTATCTGAGGCCGGTCAATAACAATTTATGCGTTCAAACACGCTAGAGAAATGATACAAAATCATCCTCCTAAAGAAATGTAACACAATGGTTAAAACAAATAAGAAAGGAGATTGAGAAGAGAGGAGAGATGAGGAAGTGAAATGAAGGCTCAAGCAATCACTATGGACCATCTATCAACAATTCAAAGGCCACAAAACAACGATCATCAAGGGGATAACCTATCTCTGATGCATAGTGTCGTAGATGATCCAAATGATCATCTGTTAACATGTTTGAACCAAAGAAGGCTTAATCAACCAAGGGATCATCAACCAAACATTTGAAATGTTGAAAATATGTTCAACTAAGCAATTATCAAGAGAAAAGTTCAAGACCTGCCCAAAATCAAAATATAAAAGGATTTAAAAATTATTTTAAATGGAAATTAAAAGAAAAATGCCAAAGATGCATCAAAATACCAAATAAATGGTTGAGAAAATTATGAGAAGTCAAAAATATTGCAAGTAAAATGATCTCAAAAGTTGGATGCAAAAATATTTAAAAATGATCAAAAATAAAATGCAAAAATGAGAATTAAATGAAAATTACAAGAAAACATGATTTAAATGCAAAATAATTTTTAAAAATTATGCAAAAAAATATATGTGATAGAAAATATTTTTATGAAATCATGAAAAAAAATGTAGTAATAAAGCATTAAAAATGATTAAAATAAAAATCAGAAAATAAAATGAAATAAAATAAAAAAATGTTTGAAAATAAGGCGCTACAGCTAGTTTTTAAAAAAACGCGCGAAGCACTTCATCTTCAACCTCAGGATTTGATTTCTGCAACTTCATGAACTCGTATTTTTAACACAAATCAATCATGGAGTCAGCTTCTAAACACTTCATCATTCATGTCTCCCTGCATCAGATCAATTGATTTGCTCTGAGCAGCGAAAAATTGCTCAAACACATGAAGAACCCTAGTTCTCCAAAGTAAAACTAAATGATTAAATCAAAAGATAAATTAAAGGTAGAAGTGGGATTTTGATAACTGAAAAAAGGTGAACACACTGGTAATTTGTTTTCCTAGAAATGTTACGTGTTACTACCTTTTCAGTTGAAGCTCGAAGGTCCAACAATGGTGTAAATGGAGAGCTTGATTCAGGTAACTTCATGGCACGGAAACAGTACAGTTAGCTTCAGAAGGTGCCGTGAGTGATTCTGGGCGAAAATTCGAAGCTAAAAGATCTTGAATCAAAGAAACGGATGCAATGATTTAGAGAGGGTACATTTAGCTTCACTACTAAAAATATTAAATTTAGAGAGGGTAGTTTTCCGTCACTAATGAAATGATTTTCCGTCACAAATTAGTTTAGTGACGGATTTATTGACGTAACAAAATCCGTATCGAATTTTGATGTCGGAAAATATAGGGAGGGAATTTTTATTCCGTCATAAATAACTACGGATAATTCCGTCACTAATTCTATCATTTCGTCACTAAATATGAACCAAAAAATTGCCTTAATTTTATAGTTCCGTCAGTAATTAATGACGAAATAATATCCCCCTCCCTAATTAGGAAGGATTTATTCCGTCACAAATCTGAGACAGAATTTACATCCCTCACAAAATATTAATATCATGAGTTTAGTGATAATCCTTCACTTAATCAGTAATATTAATATTATAATTTTCTACTTATTTACTGGTAACTATAATTATATTATGTTATGATATTAAACAAAATATATTCAATAATACATAAAAGAAACAATTACGAAATTTTATTCATAAATATGATAAATATTCATCACCAAGATACATATATTTCATTATTAATAGTACAAATATTATTCTTGACACTAAGATATTACAATTGAACTTTGAAAATAACCACTTTTCTCTCTCTTGACTTACCTATAAGTTTTTAGTCCTATATCATATATCATAAATTACAGAGCTATGACATATATCCTCCATTTTAGTTTGCCATTTCTTTGCAGCCTTTAAAAGCTAACTGCGTAACATTTTCCAAAATGCCAATTGATAGTTTAGAATCCATCTACAACAAGTAATTAAATAAATGAGTTGTGTAAACAAAATGTGATACTATAGTTCTAAAATTCAATTAAAAGTCATACACAACCAATCAATGCCCAATTAAAGTATTAAACTATAAAGTGGAGTTTTTTTATAAGCAATTCAATAAAGGAGATTAAGGAAATCTCAAACCAGAAGATTACAACCGCCAATCCGACAACGGAATTACAAAAAATTCTTCAGTTGAGAATTCCTTTAAAGATTCTTCAGAACCACCACCATTATCCAATTGAGAACTCCTTTCAAGCTGATTAAGTTGGTAAACTTTATCCTCTATATTAAGCTCCAACCATCCAAAAACATTAATATTCCACTGTCTCAAGTCGCCTTTTAGAGCTTGCAACTTCTTGAGAAAAATATTACAGTAGGAACCAGAGATAGAATAAGATTCCCACTTAAGCTTCACAAAGGGGAGAAACTCTTTCTGAGACTGCCAGCAGTTGAGAGTCCTAAAAGGTTTAGGGCCCCAATTGATATCTTTGGACTTCAGCCACACAGGACGATGATCCAACACATCTCTATCAGCCACCTCTTGGTTCTTCAGGGATAAAAATTTAATAGCTACATCATCCACCAAAATACGATCCAAACGACTTCGACTTAGGCCATTAGAGTTCAACCAAGTGAACCTATTCCCAGAAACCGGAAGATCGAACATGTTCATTTCCTCTATAAAATCCCCAAAGTCCTTCATACCACTGAAGTTAGAATCTCTTATTCCTTTCCTTTCTTCCCCGTTTTTTACAGCGTTAAAATCCCCCCCCCCCCCCCCCCACTATCCACCCACCACCTTGATATTTTCTCTTCCCTTCAAGTAATTCTCTCCACAGTCTCTTTTTATCCGACAGCCCATATGGGGAGTACACGTTAACCACGAACAACTTAAGATTTTTCCACAAGAATTCAACTCCTAGAAAACCAAAACCACTAAAGCTGGAGCAAGCAGTAAGAACATTGCTCTTCACCAACCTCATCCGAAATTCCTAATTTCAACAATGTTTTACACATTTTAGAGGGAACTTCCTCTAAAGCTTTTCTACATCTCAAATTGCTTCTAACCAAGTCGGTGTTGGTTAACGATTCGCAGTACAAAAGAGAGGAACTTGACTCATAAGAGTTAGCCCTAACATTTCTTCTATTAGAGGGAGCCCTGAAACTCTTCCTTTTAGGATAAGTGTCAACATCCTTCAATACTGAATTGAGAAGAGAAGAGAAATAGGAAGGCGTATAAGGGATCTTAATGCAATTGTACACGTCGTGGAGAAGTTTCTTCTTTTTAGATTTGCCCCAATTCGAAGGCCCAACACTGCCACCCGGTGGGCCTGAAATTGGGTTTGGGAGGCCCAAGTCCACTAACAAATCTCCTTTGCAATTAGCATTTTGGGTAAAATCAACAGCCTTGACCGGTTCAATACCAACAGGGCAAGCTGTAGAGTCTGCTACAGAAGTACAAACAACAATACCTTTCTGATTACCTCGAAAAGTAGAATCGCCTTTGTCAGTCTCAGAGATACCTTTTTATGCCAAAGACTTTTCCTTATCAGAACAAACCTCGGGCCCACCAAAAAGAGGAACACAGTTCTCCAAACTTTCACCCACAAAGGAAAGGTTATCAGATATTGGGAAATCTCCATCTGACATTTGTTCCTTTTGTATAGAGTCTACCTCCTCTGGCGTTGCCCCCAAGAAACTAGAAATCTCTTGATCCACCTCTTCATCTATTTCCCACGCGCCCTCCTCCTCAGAATGGATAGTAGAAACTATCTCATCGGAGTCGACCAACTCGTCTTCAACCACCCCGGTGAAACCTGAACGGCCACAACAGAGATCTTCCGAGATTGAAATAGTGAATGTAAAGTTGTTCACCTCTACCCTTAACTTCAAATTCAGGATGACCTCCTTATTTGTTTTGATCAACAATCTAGCAGCATCAAGCCTAGATTTATTCCTGGTGGACTCGTCGCACTGAAAAAAAGTACCCAGTTGGTTAGCTATCAAATTGAAGTTAGAAACATTCCAGGCATAACTTGGAAGCCCATAACAATTAATCCACACGAATCTATCCATGTCTAACAGCTCCGGAGACCACAGACGAACTTCACTAAACCACACTCCCAGCCATTCCCTCGCCTCTTTCACAAAATCCTCAATGTCACCACCTGTGATGTCTTCTAGCAAGCACATGGATGCTCCAATAGGCGTTGCCCTGATATTAAAAAAACCTTCTTCATTGATAACTCTCTGGATATTGAACGCATTACCATCCTTCATCACCACTCATACCCTCATAAGTTTCAATTTCTCTAAACAATCATTGTCCACTTCAAGAGAAACACATTTTTCACCCTCCTTATCACTCCCCTCAGCATTATAGTCGTCTCTACCAACCACATTCGCATATGTTTTCTCCTAAGAATAAAATTTCTCGAATCTTTTGGCCGAACTCTGAGGGCTGATCTTCTTCGTATGCAATACCTTACCCGAATCAGAAAGGCTGTCAGGCTTATTGAATCTAGGGATATTGACATGGATCTTCTTTCCTTCTAAGTTGATGCTATCCAGGTTGCATGCCAGAATACGAGGATCGTGCACTTTCCGGAACTTTGCGAATCCGAATCTCCTACCACGTTTATCTCCCCTTGCTGAAATAAAGATTTCAGAAATCACACCATACACCTTGAAAACCTCAAAGAGATCCTTAGCAGACATCTTATCAGGAAATTCGGTCACGAAGAAGGAGGTGGTTGGTTCCCCCTTTAACGCTCCTTTACCAGTATTTTCCTTCCAAATGGAGAATCTTTCTAAGGAGCCCCTTTTTTTTCTTCTACTAATCCTCTCCCAACCCATGAAAGCACAAAAGAAAGAAGGGAGGTACAATGGACAAAACGCGGAATTGAGGACCCAGAAGAGCTCCGATGACAACAATAGAAGAAAAGCCAATCTCAACCAAACTCAACCCAGAATGAAGACGGTAGGATCACCGAAGCCCCTAAACTCGAAAGCTAGGAATTTTAGCCAATGTCTTCACTAGGTCAAAGCTGAGAAAAACACCGCCTGAAACTGAAAGAACTTAGAAAGGAGGAAGATTAAACGTTTCTACTATAGTATAGTGTATTGTTTCTGTAGTAAATTTATCAATTATGTTAATTGCGTATTCTTCTATGAGTTTTTGTGTGTATGGTACTTTAGTATAGTGTATTGTTTCTACTGTATCTAAGACAAACACAAGGTAGGATGACTATATAAACACTAATGACCAAATATGTTTCTTAGTTTTATCTCAAATCAAGGTTAATTTCCCAAGTATAGTTGGCAAAGTTATGATATCAGATAGCATAATATAATTGTAGTTAACAATAAATGGAAATAAGTACAAAGGACAAGATTAACTCATATGCCAAAACAAACTAAAATAATAGTAGACATTGCCCAACTAGACAAAAAGGAGTTATACAAATTGTAAAAATATTTTTTCACATAAGAGTTTTTTTTTTTCACATAAGAGATCTTAAAAATGTTTTTCATATATATGCAAGCTTACCCAAGAGTAAAGGAAAAATTGGGAGCTTCAAAGGCTTCTCTAGTGCACCAACTACTACATTAATTAGTTACTTATTTGATTAGCATATTGCCAATATCTAAGAATTATATATAACTTTCTTGTTTGAACTATGAATATTGAACTATTGTATACTTGCATCTTACCTTGATCAGCACCCAATTATTGTATACCTGCATCTTACCTTGATCAGCACCCAAGTTATATACTGCTTCCTTTCTTTGTTAGGCTATTCACTAATTAAAATAAGCATCAAAAGCTTTAGCAAACTTATAAGCCATATGAGTGTCACGTGCAATACACATCAATTAGGCACCCCACACCCAATTTCTCCAACTTTGAACTTTCATACTTTATTTTCCATCACTGCTACTATACCAACAATCTCATGTCATACGTCAATTATAGTAAAATTAAAGAAGAAAAGTCTAAAAAATTCTAAAATGTGTGACAAGCTAATGTAGTTTAAATTTGAAATGTCTAATTCTAAATGAGTTTAATAACTCTAGGATGCAGGTGTACGAACTTCCTGCCCACAACAAACATGAGTCCTGCATGGGCACTAAATATATGTGTCATATTGCAGTTTGTTATAATACAATGGTCAAAACAAAAAAACAATATCAATAAAAACACAAATCAGAGACAAGGGAGAGAAAATATAAATCTTTAATCGGAAGTTACTAAATAGAAAGATAAATGATTCTTAGAAGCCATTGCTAGAGGAGATGTGTTCAATCTAAAGGATCTAGGGTTCCTAAACTAGAGTTGCACCAATGTGCTATTATTGGCGATACTGTGTTTGATACCGATGAAATTGTTAGTAAGGATATGAAATTGTTATAGGATAAAGAGAGATCTTTGAGGGAAAGCGAGCTTCGAGAGAAAAGAGCGTATGGGCTATTGAAGACAGAGAACGTCAACAGTTCAAATGAGAGAGAAAAAATGATCGTTCCTGTGTGGCCCAGGAAAAAAGAAGGGGAAAAAGATTCCTTTATGATAGTTGAAAAAAGAAGGGGAAAAGATTTAGGATATAGGAGGAAAATGAAAACAAATAGGAGGGAATTTATTTTCATTTAAATTTCCAGTATATTTATTTATTAATTTATTTATACAAAATATATTTTCATTTTTATATAATATAAATACACATATTCTTTATTTAAAGAATAAAAGATAGTTGTTTCTTTTTAATAAATAAATAATATAGTTATTTTTTAAATAAAAATAATTATTTTAAATACAAAATTCAAAATTCTATTTATGACGGAATAAATCCCTCACAAACTCTAAAACTCACATTAGTGGTGATTTTTTATGATGGAGAATTTAGGGAGAGCGAACTATTTGTCATACCATTTATAACAAAATTAAAACTAAGTACTTTTGTGAGGGAATTTGTGAAGGAAATTTAGTGAAGAATTATTTCGTCACTAATGTTTGTCAATTTATTTATGTTAAAAGAGACAATAATCCGTCTCTAATTCCATCGTAAGTTGTGAGGGATTTTGTTTCCTCCCTAAACTTCGTCACTAATTTGTGTTTTTTTAGTAGTGTTTTTTGAGGTATCGAGTTAAAATGGTTGCAGAGTTTATTTGCCTTTCAAAGTTTGAAAATAAAGGCAAATGCTCCCTTTATTTATAGAAAAAGTGTTGTTGAGCTCACACATGTGAAATCCCTACTATGGAAAACCAATTTAACAACGGTTGGGAAAGATATATAATAACGCGAGCACATGTGTTGTTATGTAGAGTGTCGTTGTATATATGATACTTACAATCACGACCCAGTAACCGTTGTAATAAACTGGAAAGCGTGTGCCCTATCACAACGTATTTTCCAAAAGACCGTTGTGATAAAAATAATGATCCTAGGTTCGATTCCCTGCTGCACTGTTTTGATATTTATTTTTTTATGGACAGCGCGCGAGATATTATTACGGTTATGATATATAATCGTTGTTACATTTTCTGCAGAATTAACAAATATTATCCTGCTTTTATAATTAAACCCATTTTTTAACCTGTATTATTGTTCACCATATCACAGCAGAAAATACAACTCACATTTGTGATAAATTATCATAATAATATTAATTGTATCATATTCATAGTATCACATAATTGTATCATATTCAATTGTATCAGAACAAACATCCTACAATTTATCAGAACAGATAACCTACTGTTTACGTATTACATAACATCACATAATTGTAACTCGGTGTTTTGGTTTCTTGTCTCTTGGTGTCTTGTCTCTTGGTGTCTTGACTCTAAAGACCTATCATTTCAAATAATTATACTTGTTAGTAAAAATACTTAGAAACTATAACATACAATTAATATATTATGAATAAAGAATAAATTACGTACTTGTTAATTTTCCCATATGCCTTCTTCATGATCAATTCGAATAGCATGCACGATATCTCCATCAAATTCATCATCTGAGGTAGGAACTTGTGTTGTGTAAGAAGGTGTGGACGAAATATCAAGACTTTCATTACTAAGAGGAATGTGTTTTCCTTGGAGAACGATTGACCATTTCCCCGATATGTCCGATGGGTCGGTAACATTGAAAACTTGTTTTGCTTGAGAAGCCATGATGAATGGTTCGGTCATAAAACATGCCCTGCCATGATCGACCTGGGTGAATCCTAAGTCATCAATGTGTACACCATTACTTTTATTAGGAACCCATTGCAAATGAAGGAAAGTAATGTTTTGTGAAATGTTGGAATTGACATGTTTTGGATCATAAGTCTGATTGCGGCGTAGGGATAGCCGTTAGAAAGCAGTGGAAATATCCTACGGGATAAGAGTGAGAATATTGATTTTTGATACTCGATTAAATGAATCGGAGGAAACCCAAAAATGATGTTTTTTGTGATTGAATCATTATATGTGATTCTATTATACAAATGTAATATGCTCTTGTATAACTTGTGATTGAATTATTATATGTGATTCAAATGTGCAATTGTAATATGTTTTGCCTAATATTGATGTTAAACCTGATTGAAAATAAATGCATGTTAAAATATGAAAGATAAAGAGCGAGGAAACTTTACCCCACAACAACATGATAGTGGAACCTAGTAATGAACTAGGAAATTGTTGAATAACTTAATGACAACGCTCGTGCAAGAGAGGCCGAGGCGTGTGTCTGACGACGCTCGTGCAGGAGAGGCCGAGGCGTGCATCTAATTCCGAATGGTATAGAATGAGTGAAACACTAGTATGGAACACGTGTATTTGTTATGTTTTATTGAGAAAGGCATGAGAGGCCTAAAGGCTAACATGGCCTTGTGATTGTCGAATACAATCACGTTGTGTATTTGATCACGTAATCGTAACCATTTCTTTTGATTTGCCCTTGAGAGGCCTTCATGAGTCTCGAGCTCCTCTGAAGTGCATGCATTACTACTTGGCAAGTTTGATTCCCAATGTTATAGTACGATGGAACCTACGGGTAGAGACTTGTGATGGCATCAGAGGCCAAGTGAAGTGACGAATTAAGGAGATAATAGGTCCCTTAATTCCGAATCCATTCGTATGCCAAGTATCTACAAGGATCCAGGCCTCGGGTCGACTTCTAGACGTAGAAGCGGACAAGCAAGAGGGATGCCTTGGTACGGTTATCGATTAGTGATAAACTTTTGAGTTAACGGACTCAATAACGTGTTTCCATATAGTGTGAGTTTGTGAGATTGTGAACTCAAAGTCTTTTCCCTTTCTCTTGACTTGAGTTAGGATTGATAGAACCTTGTAAAGCCGAGAGGACCTATAAGATAGGGAACTCACTGAGATTTGATGTATCTCACCCCACTATAGTTGCTATTTTTCAGGTGTGGCTTGCAGGTTTGATTTACAAGTGGAAGCTATGCTTGGATATTTCAAGAGAAGCTTAGTTGAGTTTATTTCAGCTGTGTAATCTTTTGTTGTATACAATTGAGGATATTGTATATTATTCTTAGATTTTTATTTTTGGCTAGTTTCCATGTCTTGTGCCATAGATTGTGTTTATATTTTAGAAATGGGCAAGTATGTGAATTACGCCATTAGGCACTTATGATGATGTCAGTACCAAATAAAATGCGTGTATTGTATTATTCTAGATATAAATTATACAGGGCATTAGAAAGGGTAAAAGTGGAAGAAATAATAATAAGCTATTAGTTAAAACGCTATTTAAAACAGCATCTGAAAAATAAGCTATAAGCTTATGATGAAAAAACTGTTACCAAAGAAATCTTTTATTGTTATATGAGCATATAAGCTATAAGCCATAAGCTATACCTCAATAAATGTCTTGTCAAACAGAGCCTTAATCATATTTATTAATTTCTTAAAATTTGTAAATACCAAATCAAATTTTAAACAATGCACAAAATCTAAAGAATTTTTTTGAAATTTATATAACAATAACTATTTTTATAACAAAGAATAAGTTGAAATTTTAATAAGTTATAAAAAAAATTCAATCACTTTAATATAAATATTAAAATTTCATTAATTTTTTAAACATTTTTTTTAGAAAAAAAATTGTGTATTGATAAATATCAACTACTTGTATTTACGCATTAACCTAAATTAACCGTTAATATTTATAAATCAGTTTTTTTTAATATTTAAAAGATAAATGTAATTTTAAGCCAAAGACCAAATCAAGTTTATTATTTATTTGCAATTTTTAAATATCAAATCAAATTTTATACCAAACCAAAAAATTTAAAGAAATTTTTTTGAAATTGTTAAAACAGCTACTTTTTTTATAAAAAAGAATAAGTTGAAATTTTAATAAGTTATAAAAAAAATCATTTGCCTTACTATCAAATTAAAATTTTATTAATTTTTCAATTTTTTTTGGGAAAAAAAATTATTGATTTATAAATCAACAACTATTTTTTTTTTTTAAATATTTAAAAGATAAATGTAATTTTAATATGAAGACTAGCCACTCAATTTTTTTAAATTTAATATCCAACCTTGAAATAGATTAATTCAAATGAATCATCCCACCATTGATAAACCGTAACAGAAGCCTATTCTCATATCCCTTGTGACCCAAATCTTCACCAAGTTAAAAAAGGAATTTATTAATTTCACACACTCATAAATATATATATATATATATATATATATATATATATATATATATATATATATATATATATATATATATATATATATATATATATATATATATATATATATATATATATATATATCAGGGCCGGCCCAACACTACATTAGACCTAAAGCGAATTTCGAATCGAGATCTTTTATATTCTAATAAAAATGTGAATTTTAAATTGATGCCTTTTATATTCTCATAAATAAATAAATAAAATTATTATAATATTTATTTAAAATTTACTCTTCGAACTATTTAAGATATAAATTCATTTATTAAACTATTATAGAGGGCTTTCCTTTTTTCTAATCTTTAATCATTAAAGCAACATTTAATTAATTTAAACTAATTAGTTTAATTAAAAAAATTATATATAATTGAAATACACTTACCGTGTAAAGAAATTTTACACTATCAATTAATTACAGATATTGGATAATAGAAAAAGTTTAACTTTTATTTTAACAATTTATAAAATAATGCCAACGGATAATGATAATGAATTGACAGTATAAAACTTTTTATACTGTTAATGCATAGTAATTAATCCATATATGTAATGATTAATTACTATGCACTGTCAGTTTAAAAAATTTTACAATATCAATTCATCACTATCATTCGTTTGCATTTTTTTTTCATACTTAAAATAAAAATTAAACCTCTCTCAATATCCAACATCTATAATTAACTGAGTGTTACTGTCCATATATATAACTACATATGATTTCATTAATACTAAACTATCCTACATATACCTTTTTCAAAGCAAATTAAAGTTTAGCGCAAGTACCAATACAATTACTGAAGACTCCATTAAGCAATCTTTGCCAATAAAGAACATCAATAAAATTTGAATCAAAACAAAATTTAATTGAGTAAATCTAAAGTAATTGAAATCTATCCACAATCACCCATAAACACAAAGTACGGTTTTGCTTTTTGGACCTCCCATGCAAGCGCACCTGCCAATAAAGCAATCTCTGCCAATAAAGAACATCAATAAAATTTGAATCAAAACTTTATTTAATTGAGTAAATTTAAGGTAATTAAAATCTATTGCACAATCACCAATAAGCATAAATACAGTTTTCAATTTATGCAGCACTGTTTTAATTAAACTTGCTAACCGATTATAAAAGTCGAACGTAAACTGATATATAATAACTTATTTGGTTAGTAAAGAAGAAAATCCAGTGTAATGAAAGTGCTGTGATACCTGGTAGAGCAGTAAAGAAAAAAAGAAGAAGAAGTTGACACAGACCACACCAGAGAGAGAAAAAGTCTAACCTAAACTGATATGTAATACCTTATTTGATATTAGTAGGATGCAACAAACCAACAATGCTTCCGTTACAACATGAATCGAGATGAAATTGAACTTACAATAATTCATAGCAAGCGGCGACTAGATTCACAATCATCGCAGCGATCCAATTGTAACTGCAAAGAGGATGATTCAACAACGGTGATGAACACGAAGAGACTTCAATAGTAATACGAATACGCAGATCTCGCTACGGAATGAAAGATCTAAGTAGCCGGATTTCTGATTCATGGAAAACCTAGAAAAATGGATGAAGACTAAAATGGAATTAGAGCAACAATCAACAAAGGTGTGTAGATCGGGAATAGATACTTGTTTTTTTTTAATAAGCAAAAATATATTATATAAATAGGACACAAATGAGTGCCCTACACAATTACACAAGGCCACTATCTAAAATCGGACCTACAAAAAATCGAGAGGTGCTTTTACCCACGTGTAATAGTTACAATTTAGAAAGCTACAAGAAGAGATTGACGAAGATAAGAATAAACGAAGTGAGGAATTTGTGAAAACCCAACCTCCATTTCTCGCCATATAAAGGGATCATATTCGCGGTGCTGACGTGGTGATGGTTATGTTAATCCGTTTATTAAGGCAAAAAAGGAAAAATTTGCACAGGGGCTGTATTTGCACCGGATTTTGGGTTGGTACAACTTTTTACACGTTGGACTAATTAAAAATTACCATTTTTATTAATTTTGATCTATATACCAACTAATCAGTCTTTATATATTTAAGAAATTTATGTCTTTAATCCGTAAAATATAATGAAAAACGGGTAATTTTAAAAAATTTATGTTTTAAAAGTAAATATTTAAATAAAATAATATAAATGTTAGAGATTTAATTTATATTTAATTTTTACTTTTATATTAATAAATATTTTATCTTTTGAGAAATAAAATAAAATGCATAATTAAGACAAGAATATATATGGACTTCTAATAATGCCCTTTAATGTTACATTTATTTACATTTCACTAGAGTCAAATGGGTAATGATAAATTGACAAATTTCTTGAGTTTTTTCTGAAGTACAACTATATGTAATTGTGAGATAATCATAATGTTTTTTGTTCCATGCCAATTGTATTGATTTCCAATTGATCAATTTAAGGGAGTTGCTATAGTGACGGGAAAAATCGTTGAGATTAAATTATTGATTAACTTAACTCAGAAAAGTATGAGTCGCCATCGAACATTATTATTTTCAAAGTAAAAAGGGAAATGAAAACCCCCAAAAGGCGAAAAGCTAAAAAAGAGAGAGATCTAGATACAGAGTTGGTTATGCAGGGGGGAGGTATTAGCACCCCACACATCTGTCGTACTCAACGAGAATCACTTGCAAATTTGTGTTTATATAAAGTTGAGTTGTTTATTGATTGATTTTAAGTGAAAAGATATTTTGTCGTATTCGAGTTGAAAACTCAACTTACTACCCACAAATATGAGGAAATGAACATTTACATCATCTTTTTTTTATAAGCTACTTCATTAATAGGAGATTAAGAAAATCTCATACCAAGGAACTACAAACACCAATCAAATAATAACGATTACAAAAAATTGTACGGAAACTTATACCACTCGTACAAGCTACACTTCTTGCTATCCTCTTTACCTAAAATCAACCAATTCCACGAAGTGACTTTAATATCAATAACAATATCGTCAACGTTACAAATCACATCATTGACCTTGAAGGCGCGAGTACCAAGCCTTCGCATGAAGACAACAATTAGATTCCGATATTCTACCTATATCCACCCACTCGCATATCTTACTCCAAACCAAAGACGATTTATGACACGAGAAGAATAAATGAGTAGAGTCCTCAATCTCTTGGAAACATAACATACAAACCTTATCGTGCTCATTCTTGATAATACGTCTAGCCATCAAGTTCGATCTCGTGGGCAGCTTATCTAACACCATCCTCCAAGCAAAAACTTGGACTTTCACCGGAATAACAGTCTTCCATAATATCTCCAGCAGGCCTGCACTTTCTACCTCAACCTCATTTAAAGATTCAGAATAATTCAAAAAGGAATAATAAGAATTCACAGTGAACTCCATCGATTCATTTAATGGCCAAACCCACTCATCTTGCTCGCCCTGCTTAATAGTAACCGCTTCCAGCAACTGGCAGCACTCTCTCCACTCAGGTTCCAGCATACTATCAGATACTACCATGGAATCTTGCAGCTTCTATCGCCACTGTTCCTCTTCCCAAACTCCCATCTCTCTAATTGAGCAATAGGTACTCCTGCAGGCTTGGTACAGAAGAGAAAATCTATGTTTCAAAGCCAAATCTCCAACCCAAATAGACTGCAAGAATGCAACGCAGGACCCGTCTCCTACTGCACACTCCATGAGTTTACTAAAGCTTTCATGAGTCTCAGAAATAGAAATGGAAAGTATGTCCTTTATCCATAAAAAATCATTCTTCGAACTACCTACATCCAAGAATGTTTGCACCTTCATACTCAAGCTACCGTATCTATTAACAAGCATCTGCCTCCAAATTTCATTACCTCCACGGGAGAACTTCCACAAGCATTTTGCAAGAAGGGCTCGATTAAAACGATCAACAAGTTTAATACCGAGCCCTCCACAATCCTTCGGTTTAAAAATGGACTTCCAAGAAATCCAAGAAACGAATTTGTTATTAGATGCTCTGGCCCAAAGGAAAGGATGTTGGATTGCTATGATATCCTTCACAACTTTCTTATGAGCGTTAGAGAAAGCCAAATGGTGGATTGGAAGGTTAACGAGAACCGAGTTTATAAGAGACACTTTACCCCCAATTGATAAGTTTCGGCTAATCCATCTTGATAGTCTATTCCTCAAGCCAGTAACGACCGGTTTCCAAAAAGAACATCAGCGATGATTACCTCCAACCGTTAATCCAAGGAATTTGAAAGGGGGACTACCTGATTTGCAATGTAAAAATTGTTCTGCTACAGTAAGAAACTCAGCCTCAACTCCAATCCCGTACAACCAACTTTTAGAAAAGTTTATCTTAAGACCGGAGATCAGTTCAAAAGCCCGAAGAATTGCCTTGAATGCCCAAATATTTGTTACCGATCCGTCCCCGAAAGTAACGTAATGTCAGCAAACTGTAACACACTTACAGTAGGACAATCATGAACTTTAAACTCTAACAGAATTTTATTAATAGTTGCATTTCTTACCATACTAGCCAAACCATCTGCAACTATTGCAAACAGATAGGGAGATAACGGATCACCTTGTTTCAATCCCCTTCTCGCCTTAAATTCCTTCGATGGGCTGCCGTTAATTAAGATCGACATAAAACTATTGAAAATAGATCCTCTAATCCATTTCAACCAATTATTCCCAAATCCCATCTTAACAAGCATTTCTTCTAAGTACGGCCAATCCACGCAGTCATACGCCTTCGCGAAGTCTACTTTAAAAAGCAAAAAATTATTCTTACACTTTTTAGCATAGTCAACGATTTCACTAGCCATCAACACTCCGTCAAAGATCTGACACCCAGGAATAAACGCGGTTTGGGAAAGAGATTTCAGTTTGTGAATCGTTTTCAGCACACAACTAACCAAACTGATAGGCCTGAACTCTTCGAAACTTTGAGGATTATCTACCTTCAGAACTAACGAAATGAAAGAAGACGCAAACATCTTGGGCAGATATCCTATTTTGAAAAATTCCAATATGCAGTTCGTAAAATCAACACCTATAATATCCCAACAAGTCTTGATAAATTTGAAGTTATAGCCATCGACCCCGGGGCACTTGTTACCGTCGCAGCAGAAAACTGCAACTTTCACATCTGCAGCAACAAAATCAGGTTCTAATAGGTTTCTGTCAACTCTTCCAGACTTACCATACAATCAGAATTGCTCCTAAATCAGTTCAAGTCCTGTTTCTAAAACCTGCCCTCGAAGAACTTCATCGCTTCATCATCTTGATATGAAGAACTTTTACTTGGAAGTTATCATAACTGAATCTCAACATTCAAGTGGAACATGTCAGTCATTTCTCAGCATCTTGTAGAAGTATAATGGTTTGCACCACTTCAAGAATAGACGAATATCTAATCTTTTGAAAAATGATCTTAAAAGAACAGGGCACAAAGGGACAAAAATGAGTTTGATGATGTTTGTCTTTTTTTAGAAGGTTTGAAAAGAATTTTGAATATGCTCAAGTGTTTTAGCATTTATTGAGAAAAGATTTTTTATATCACTTGATAAAGTCAAAGTTTATTAAGAAAAGGTGTCAAGTTTGAAAATAACAAGGTTTTGAAATAGAGATATGTTTTGAAAAATTAAGAAGTGGGAAGGAGAACAAGAGACCACTACTAAAAAATTCGCGTTTAGTGACCGAATTAGAGACCGAAAAAACCTAAAAACCGGTCACTATAACGTTTAGCGACCAATAACGCGACTACCAAATTTCGGTTTGAAAAGTGCTAGTCGCTAACCTTTAGAGACGAATTTAGTGACCAAAATTAGTGACCGATTTTAGCGAATGAAATTAGTGACCGATTTTAGCGACCATTTTCAAATGTCTAAAAAAACTTTAAATAAAGCAAAATTTTTGTCTCTAGCAAGAATCAAACTAATGCATTTCTCTTTGGGAGGTTTTCGGGTGTCCACTAAGCCATTTGATTTTTGTTGTATAACTTACTTTTGAAATGTATATATTATTAATGAAATAGAACTTTCAAATATTATTTAAAAAGATTCTTACACTAATTGTCATTAAAATTATATTTTATCTAAATTAATAAATTTGTATGAGTTAATTATTTATATAAATATATTTTTTATTTGTTAAAACAATAAAAATGTTAAATTTTGACTAAAAAATTTAAAAAATAAATAGAAGGAGAAAATTGGGGGGGGGGGGGGGGGGGGGGGAAGCAACTTAATGATGAAAAAAACAAAAAAAAAATTAGTGACTGAAATTTCGGTCACTGAATTTTTATATGAATTAATTTATATAAAAACGATTATTTGAGAGTGAAAATTAAGGTCACAAAATATCAGTCGCTAATTCAGTGGCTAATTTTATTTAGTGACCAATTTAGTGACTTTTAAAATTTTACTAACATGATGTGTAATTTTGGTGGCTAATTCGTTCACTAGAATGACCGAAATTTTTCAGTCACTAATTCGGTCCCTAAAAACGAATTTTCTAGTAGTGGACTGTCATAAAGCATAAAGTAAATGGTCTCATTATCAAGTAGCCCAAGCGAAAGCCTTTGTGTGTGTAATTGTACTAACCACAAGAAGAGGCAAGCCTTTGACATTGGTCAAAACCAACATTCTTTTCCCTTTAGATTGAGCCACCAAATGAACAAGCAACAGACACATATGAATACCAAGGAAAACCAGATGAGTAAAAGGTCATAAAGCCACAGAGAAAACATCCATGTTTGAATTTAGGATCACAAAGTCTCAAGTGTAGCACTATGTCTCAAATGAATTACAAGGTCTTATTTAAACTCCAAAGTCTCAGATACTACTCCAAGCAAAGGAAAAGTACTAGGTACTAAGTCCATAGTCCAAAATACTTCTCAAGCAAGGGATAGCAACACAAAGTCCAAGAGATTAATTTTTTTAGGGTCTTGGCCATTTTATCATGTTTTTTTGTTTTGTAAGTTCCTGGATTGGCTGGAATTTTGGGAAAACAACAAGGTGTTCAATACTGATGTCATGGTGTTGATGTTGCAGCATTGAGTCTTAGTACTGGGCTGTACTAAGTTGTGAAGGTTAACTATGTTTGATGTCATGGGCTTGATGTCATAACATTGCACTTAACACTGGGCTGTGTTAAGGTTGCTAGTTGCTGAAGTGGATGTTTGATGTCACATAGGTGATGTTGTAACATCAGACCTGCAGAACTGAAGCTAATGACAGCATGGGCTTGTTGTTATTAGGGTCGCGTATTAGCTGGAATTGTGGAGAGTGTTGACTCGTTGGATGAGAATATCTTGGGCTAGATATTTTCTGTTACATGGGAGATTTGATTGCAGGTTTGTTGGAGAATTAAAAGGTGGAAGATTTAAAAATATTTTGGGGATAAAATCTGTTTTAAAAGATTCAGTTTTTAATTAACAAATCTGATCAAATATTGTGACAAATCCAATCCAAATTCAAGGAGCTATATAAAGCGCACAAGACCAAGGAAGAAGGTACAGAAAACAGATTGAAGATCAAGAGCTGGAGGCTTAGAGTCTAGGGTTTGTTTAGAGTGCTTGTAATCACACTATTCTAGGTTTGAATAGGTGTTGAATTTTCTGTCCTCTCTAGAAGCTGTGAAGCAATAGAGAGTTGTTGATTGATCGAAGCTAGGAAGCAAGATCAAGGGATCTCAAAGAGGTTGTTCTTTGAGTGTTTTAGGGGATTGAGTAGTGTTCTCATATCTAAGTGGTTTCTTAGGTAGAAAGTCACTAGTAGAGTATAAGTTTAGGAGATTGTCAACTGGTGTGTTGAGTCTGTAAATTATATCTACAAGTAGTGAATTTCATCCCTGGCTTGGTAGCCCCCAGACGTAGGTAGTTAGACCGAACTGGGTGAACAATTCCTTGTGTTTTCCTGTTGCTTATTCTGTCCATTATTGCAGAGTGTGTTGTTATGACATCGCACCTTAACATCACACGTCTGGTACCTGAATTTCAATTGGTATCAAAGCAGGCATCCTGTCTGTCTCTGGGTGAGATCTAGGGAAGTTACTTTCTGGTGAAAGATGGACAAAGAGGTTGGAGGATTCGTCAACAGACCCCCTATCTTGGATGGCTCAAACTATGAGTATTGGAAGCCTAGAATGACTACTTTTTTAAAGTCATTAGACAGCAGAGCTTGGAAGGTTGTCATTAAAGAGTGGAAAGCTCCAGAGGTATGTGAGAAAGATGAGGCTGGCAAGGATAAAGAAGGCACCTCAAAGCCTAAGCCTGAAGAAGAATGGACCAAGGAAGAAGATGAGCTTGCCCTTGGGAATTCAAAAGCCCTAAATGCTATCTTCAATGGGGTTGACAAGAACATATTCAGGCTGATCAACTCATGTGAAACTGCTAAGGCTGCTTGGGATATTTTGAAGGCTACTCATGAAGGCACATCTAGAGTTAAGATGTCTAGACTTCAGCTTCTAACATCTAAGTTTGAAAGCTTGAAGATGAAGGAAGATGAGACTATTCATGACTTCCACATGAGTGTTCTTGAGCTGTCAAATGCATCCAGTGCTCTTGGTGAGAAGATGACAGAAGAGAAGCTGGTAAGAAAGATTCTTAGGTCCCTCCCTAAGAAGTATAAGATGAAGGTAACAGCCATTGAAGAATCTCAAGACATCAGCAAGATGAGAGTTGATGAGCTTATTGGATCTCTTCAAACATTTGAACTTGGGCTGAATGATGAAGAACCAGAAAAGAAGCCCAAGAGTATAGCCTTAGTCTCCACTCCTGCAGCAGCTAAAGATGATGAGTCCCAGGAGGATCTGCCTCAGGCTATAGTTATGTTGGGAAGGCAATTCAACAAAGTGTTCAAGAAGATGAACTATAACTACAGGCCTAATGTCAAGAAC
Organism: Lathyrus tuberosus; assembly: GCA_022829125.1. Lineage (NCBI taxonomy): Eukaryota > Viridiplantae > Streptophyta > Magnoliopsida > Fabales > Fabaceae > Lathyrus > Lathyrus tuberosus. The sequence goes on along the minus strand of JALAZF010000479.1, from coordinate 4,505,286 downwards.
ATCTCCTCTGACATCAGTAAGTCAAAAGAGAAAGATGAAGAGAAGATTGTCCAAGATAAAGGTGTTCAGTGCTTTGAATGTGAAGGGTATGGACATGTCAAGAAAGAGTGTCCCACATTCTTGAAGAAGTAGAATAAAGGCTTGACAATTTCCTGGTCTGACTCTGACAGTGAAAGTGAAAGTGAGTCAGCAAAACATGTTGCAGCTTTGACAGGAATTGTTGAATCTGATGATGATAGTGATGGAGAAGTCACTTATGATGAGCTAGCTTCAACCTACAGAGAGCTGTGTTTTAAGAGTGCTGAAGTCTGTCAAGAAAACAAGTGCCACAAGCAACAGATAACTCAGCTTAAGGATGATAAAGCTGAATTGGAGAAAGAAGTCCTATGTGTCAAAGCTCATCTTGAGCATATGACTAAAACTGTTAGAATGTTGAACAGTGGTACAGCCACTCTTGACAAGATACTCCAGTCAGAAAAAGTTGTTGGAGACAAAGCTGGGATAGGATATGTGGCCGAAGACAAAGGTACCTCAGAAGCAAGTACTTCAGGTCTAAAGAAGGAAGAGTCACAAACTGTGCCTCAACATTAGCCAAAGAGGCAGAATCTTACTCCCAAGGAAGCTGATGTTTCACAACCTAAGAAGATTGAGAAGAATACTGGTCATAATCAGAAGAGAAAGCAGCCTCAAGGTGCTAGACAGTATATGCCTCCCCAATATCATAGGAGCATGAAGGCTGCAAGGTACAAACAGAACATGTCAGAGCAGATGTCTCAACATCAGGAAAACTGGTATGGATCCGGTTTCAACAATGCTGTACCTTACAATTATAGGAGAAGGAAGCCTCATCACCATGGGAGACAGCCTAGAAGACAGCATCGTCAGTTCAGGAGACAGTCTACCTATGGTAAAAGACATCAGCACGATAAAAGACAAGCTAACTCTGGTAGGAGAAGACAACATTTTGAGTGGCAGCCACAGCTTTATCATTAAGGTGGGAGAAGGTTTAACCACTTCAGAGATGATAGAATCAGATGTTTCTATTGTGGAAGGTATGGACACATGCAGTACTCTTGTTACAAGCTGCATGGATACCCTCAGCCTCAAAACAGAGGAAGAAAGCACAAGCCCAAAGTTGTTAAACAATGGGTACCTAAGGAGAATGGGAAGTGCTTATTGGCTCAGTTGTCTGACAAAGAAGCAGAAGAAGGAACTTGGTACTTTGACAGTGGATGTTCAAAGCACATGACTGGATCCAAGGAGCATTTGGTGGAGATCATGTCTGGGCATGCTAACAAGGTTGTCTTTGGTAATGGAGAAGAAGGAGTTGTAGAGGGAGTTGGAAGAGTGAAAAATCTTGATGGACTCACTCTTGATAGTGTGATGCTTGTCCAAGGGTTGGATGCTAATCTGATCAGCATAAGTCAGCTATGTGATGAAGGGTACAAAGTCTGCTACTCAAAGGATGAGTGTCTGGTGACAAGTGAGAAGGATGAAGTGGTCATGAAAGGAGTCAGAACCAGAAACAATTGTTATTCTTGGATGCCCATAAGGGTTAGCCCCACTGTGGATGACAAGACTGATGCTTTAACATTAGGATGTGACATCAAGTATGAAGGGATACTGAAAGGTCAAACTGAGCTAATGAGCTCTAGGGTGAATCATTTTAAATTTTTAAAAGGAAAGGTTTCGTGGAGGGAAAACTTTAGTAATTGGAACCAAAATCAGGGGCCTTACCATATTAATATCCCATCAAGACCTTCCAAAACCATCTCATCACAACGCCTCATCTTCCTAAATCTCAACAACATAGAGAGTTTTGTTCTAAACCTGGTCTGTTTCAAAGGAATGATGTCTTCCAAGAACTCTGAACCGGCACGAACTAGGGTTCCCTCCGAAAATGACCTAGGCAATGATGAACACGGTTCTGGTGCTCCTTCCGAGTCAGATAACCCTAAACCCTCCCCTACGAATAAAACTGAAGGCAGGACATCATCATTCCAAGCTGTTGAAGAGAAGTTTAATGTAGACTTGGAGTTGGAATAGCTTACCACCAAAATCCTGGAGAAGGGGATACGCGTAAAAGGGATTTCTGTCCCTCTAAGGCAAATGGCTGCTGAGAAGGTCGCCACTCAAGAGGACAAAGATCTTCAAAAGGATGAGGGTAAAGATCCTGATGTCAATGGTAATGTCAGAACATCATACCCTAGGGAAGCTAGTCACAAGGGTAAAGAGAAGGATCAGGTCGAGGTCATTGAGATTGAGGACTCATCTGGTGATGAGAAAATTGGAAGAAGGAAGGACAAGAAAAGGGCCTCAAGTAAAGATTCTCCAAAATCGTGGAGCAAAGTTGACAAGGAGGGCAAAAAGAGGAGAATCAGTAAAGAGTCTGAGTCTGAGAGCGATGCTCAAGACCTCGACCCAACTGATAATCAAGTGCAAAATCACTATGGAGCCATGTGGAATTATGTGCCTCAAAGAAAGATTGCACTGGAAAGAGAGGTAGCTGCAGAAGACACTGAAATTACTGACCTCATTAAGTGTGCTGGTCTGTGAAGGACTGTGACGGGGTTGACCAATTGTTATGATGGGCTGGTCAGAGAATTCATAGGTAATATCTCTGAATCTATAAACAACAGCAAGAATCGAGCCTTCAGAAGAGTTACCATCAGAGGCAAATGTGTATGGTTCTCTCCTAAAGTGATCAATGGCTACTTAGGAAGAAGTGAGGAAGAATGTGAAGAATTGGAAGTCTCCAACAATGTGATATGTAAAGAAATCACTGGTGGTCAGGTAAAAGTTTGGCCAGAAGATGGAAAGCTGCAAACCAGCTTGTTGAGTGTCAAATATGCCATTCTGCACAGAATTGGTGCTGTCAACTGGGTTCCTACTGGGCACAAGACCACAATTTCGGCTGAATTAGGGAAGATAATCTATGCTGTAGGGACAAAGCAAAGAATTGACTATGGCTCCTACATCTTTGATTACACTGTTAAGCATGCTGCTACTATGAAGATACCAATTGCTTTTCCCTCTCTCATTTGTGGGATTATCTTATCTCAACAACCTGGAATTCTACAGCATTGAGATATAGCTTGCACAAGGAAGCCTGCCTTGTCAGTCCATTCCAAATTGTTTGAAGTGAAACATGTTTCTGACAATGTCAAGACATCTGCTTCAACATCACAACAGCAGCCAGCCAAGACAGGGTTAATTTCAGAACTGGAAGAGGCTAGCAAGGAGTTGGATGAAGTCATCAAAGTTAGTACTGAAAGGAAACAAAAATTTGAAAGACTTGTCATGACTCTGAAAATGGCAGCAAAGGAAGGTGGAGCAGTCAACACTAGCAAGGATGATGAAGGACCTGGTGATAAAGGAGAAAGTGAGGAGCTCAGCTCTGATGAAGACTAGCTTACTACCTTGCTGTTTTTGGTAGTTAGTAGTTTAGTTTTCTTGTTTTGTTGTTTTGCACTTAATGTGCTTGCCTGTGTAATTTGTATATTGTGCTGTTTTTTTTGCACCTTTTTTTGTTCTATGATTTGTTTTGCCTATTTGCTGACGGTGAGGCTAACAATGAGGGCTAGTTTAGGACTAAATTTATTGGGATAGTTGTCTAATTATGGCTAAAAAGGGGGAGAGTTAATAAATTGCCATGAGGAGAAGAGTAGTTGCTGCTAAAAGAATAAAAATAAAAGGTGTTTAGTTGAAAAGTAATGATGCAGCTGTGGAGGGGGAGTATATACAACATAGTTGTGGAGCTGCTAGTAAAGAATTCATAGCAATTGGAGAGTGCAGCAAAGCATACATCAAGGGGGAGATGTGCTGCACATTGTGAGCTACTGAACAGCTGTGATGCTGGTTCAAGTTTTTGAGGGGGAGCACCAATTGGCTGTTGTCAATAATGAAGATGGTGCTGCAGCAGATCAAGTAATGAAGACTATATGAAGATTGTCAAACTGCTGCAAGTTAATGTTTCAAAATATTGAAGATATTCCGCTGCTGAAGTCTCTGAAGATGCAGAGATTGTTTTAACCAAAATTAGCCAAAGGGGGGGATTGTAAGTTCCTGGATTGGCTGGAATTTTGGTAAAACAACAAGGTGTTCAATGCTGATGTCATGGTGTTGATGTTGCAGCATTGAGTCTTAGTACTGGGCTGTACTAAGTTGTGAAGGTTAACTATGTTTGATGTCATGGGCTTGATGTCATAACATTGCACTTAACACTGGGCTGTGTTAAGGTTGCTAGTTGCTGAAGTGGATGTCTGATGTCACATAGGTGATGTTGTAACATCAGACCTGCAGAACTGAAGCTAATGACAGCATGGGCTTGTTGTTATTAGGGTCGCGTATTAGCTGGAATTGTGGAGAGTGTTGACTCGTTGGATGAGAATATCTTGGGCTAGATATTTTCTGTTACATGGGAGATTTGATTGCAGGTTTGTTGGAGAATTAAAAGGTGGAAGATTTAAAAAGATTTTGGGGATAAAATCTATTTTAAAAGATTCAATTTTTAATTAACAAATCTGATCAAATATTGTGACAAATCCAATCCAAATTCAAGGAGCTATATAAAGCGCACAAGACCAAGGAAGAAGGTACAAAAAACAGATTGAAGATCAAGAGCTGGAGGCTTAGAGTCTAGGGTTTGTTTAGAGTACTTGTAATCACACTATTCTAGGTTTGAATAGGTGTTGAATTTTCTGTCCTCTCTAGAAGCTGTGAAGCAATAGAGAGTTGTTGATTGATCGAAGCTAGGAAGCAAGATCAAGGGATCTCAAAGAGGTTGTTCTTTGAGTGTTTTAGGGGATTGAGTAGTGTTCTCATATCTAAGTGGTTTCTTAGGTAGAAAGTCACTAGTAGAGTATAAGTTTAGGAGATTGTCAACTGGTGTGTTGAGTCTGTAAATTATATCTACAAGTAGTGAATTTCATCCCTGGCTTGGTAGCCCCCAGACGTAGGTAGTTAGACCGAACTGGGTGAACAATTCCTTGTGTTTTCCTGTTGCTTCTTCTGTCCATTATTGCAGAGTGTGTTGTAGTGACATCGCACCTTAACATCACACGTCTGGTACCAGAATTTCATGTTCTTTTTTAAATAAGAAAGCAAAAGAATACATAAAGATAAAAGACATTAAGATAAAAGGAAAAAAATAAAAACAAGAATGTAAATGCCATGAATGTAAATAACATAAAAGTAAATGACATAAATGTAAAGGCATAAACTAAATGTTACAAGTTAGCACAATTAATATGTCAGGGTTGGTGTTAATGAGAATTTAAACTAGTCGAGACAATTTAGCGTTATGTTAAACAATCGTAAGTGGACTTATGTAGAAGTCACACCTATCTGAGATCGGTCAATAACAATTTATGCGTTCAAACATGCTAGAGAAATGATACAAAGTCATCCTCCTAAAGAAATGTAACACAACGGTTAAAACAAATAAGAAAGGAGATTGAGAAGAAAGGAGAGATGAGGAAGTGAAATGAAGGCTCAAGCAATCACTACGGACCATCTATCAATAATTCAAAGGCCACAAAACAACGATCATCAAGGGGATAACCTATCTCTGATGCATAGTGTCGTAGATGATCCAAATGATCATCTGTTAACATGTTTGAACCAAAGAAGGTTCAATCAACCAAGGGATCATTAACCAAACATTTGAAATGTTGAAAATATATTCAACTAAGTAATTATCAAGAGAAAAGTTCAAGACCTTCCCAAAATCAAAATCTAGAAGGATTTAAAAATTATTTTAAATGGAAATTAAAAGAAAAATGCCAAAGATGCATCAAAATACCAAATAAATGGTTGAGAAAATTATGAGAAGTCAAAAATATTGCAAGTAAAAGGATCTCAAAAGTTGGATGCAAAAATATTTAATAATGATCAAAAATAAAATGCAAAAATGAGAATTAAATGAAAATTAGAAGAAAACATGATTTAAAGGCAAAATAATATTTAAAAATTATGCAAAAAAATATACGTGATAGAAAATATTTTTATGAAATCTTGAAAAAAAATTGTAGTAAAAAAGCATTAAAAATGATTAAAATAAAAATCAGAAAATAAAATGAAATAAAATAAAAAATGTTTGAAAATAAGGCGCTACGGCTAGTTTTAAAAAAAACACGCGAAGCACTTCATATTCAACCTCAGGATTTGATTTCTGCAACTTCATAAACTCGTGTTTTTAACACGAATCAATCATGGAGTCAGCTTCTAAACACTTCATCATTCATGTCTCTCTGCATCAGAGCAATTGATTTGCTCTGAGCAGCGAAAAATTGCTCAAACACATGAAGAACCCTAGTTCTCCAAAGTAAAATTAAATGATTAAATCAAAAGATAAATTCAAGGTAGAAGAGGGCTTTTGATAAGTGAAAAAAGGTGAACACACTGGTAATTTGTTTGCTCAGAAATGTTACGTGTTACTACCTTTTCAATTGAAGCTCGAAGGTCCAACAATGGTGTAAATGGAGAGCATGATTCAGGTAACTTCATGGCACGGAAACGGTACAATTAGCTTCAGAAGGTGCCGGTGAGTGATTCTGGGCGAAAATTCGAAGCTAAAAGATCTTGAATCAAAGAAACAGATGCAATGTGTTGTACCCTAAATTTATACCCTTAGATGTCATCCAGCTTTTGTGCATCTTAGGAGCATCTCTGCATTGTTTGAGCTAACCCATATCTTGTAGTTTGTTTCTTTGTGTTCAAATTAGGTTTACATCACCATGAAGCTCCACAAGTTGTTTTGAAGCAAGTCAAGTCAACAAAAAATCTCCAGTGCAAGAACTTTGGAATTAGGGTTTTGCTCTGAAAAATCACAGAGAAGTTGGCTCTATCAAGTCAAGATTTGTGTGGTTCACTTACCACCTAAGGTCATCTACATGCAAGAGACATCATTCAATAAGAATACAAGATCTATTGGTCCTCAACAAGAGACGTTTGAGCCTCAGCCTCACTGTGCCTCCAAATTAGGGTTCTTGTGACACTTATCAGTCAATGGCTTTGATTTTCATCAAGATGAACTCCCAAACCCTAACTCTTGATTCTATTGGATTATCAACACCCTAAAGAGTCTCCTAAGACCTTTAGATGAGAAGAAGAAGCAAGTTTACAAGATTTGACCTCAGTGCATTCACAGTCAAAATTAGGGTTTAACTGAAACCCTAATCTTTTGGAATTTTGGTTCAAATGAAGTATTAATGATTCTAATCATCATAGAATGTCTCATGAAGTGTTCAAAGCATTCATATCAAGTTTCATGAGGTTTCTTGCAAGAGAAGTAGGGTTTGACCATGAAAGATGTCATTTGTGTGATTTTTCCCCTAATAGCATAATTTGAAATGGCCATAACTCCTAAACCACACACACAATTGGAGTGACTCAAAGCTCATTGGAAATCTCTCTTCAAGATCTTCAAATTGTTCCATATGACTTTTTGTCCAAAAATGCTTGTTTTTTTAGTTATGAAGCTTGCAAGATTTTTTGACCAAAACTTAAGAATTATTTTCAGCACTTTTCACCACACTTTTTCCTAACTTTAACCCAATTTTTCACCCATTTCCATTTGGATTCAAGACTTGAGTCCCAAATGAAAGTTGTAGAGCATGATGAGAGTTTTCCAACCATATGTGGAACATCTCAATGGGATAAGCCATTCTCAAGTTATGGACTTCCAAAGATAGGCACTTCAAGTTGTCAATTTTCCATAACTTAGAATTTTTCTAAGTTCTTTTTGGCAGTTTTGGGTACACGATTTGTAGGCCATTTTTCTACCAATTCAAGGCATCATTTCAACTACCTTTCAACACCAACATTTTAGTATTATGCAAGGGCTTTCCATAGCACTCAAGAGCATGAAATTTGGATCACACAATTAAGAGAAATTATATGTTGAATATGGCTACTCGAACTGATTTTGCACCAAGTTCTATCTCAGATTTTGAACTTGAATTTCTACTCTCTCTCCAAGTACATGTCCTCAGGCCTAGCACATCATTTCCCAACTTCACTTTACCACAAAACTTGTCAAAAACAACTGTCAAAGTCCCTTTCACGTGTACTTATTAGTTAACACTTGCAAGCAAACACCAAACCTTCCTTCGTGCATATCTTTGGTCCACTAGACACCAAGCCAAAGTACACTCCTTTTCTGACCTAGTTGCACCAAAGAGGGAGCTTCACTTGGCTCCACAATATTATGTTCAGAACAGCCATATTCAAAAAATCTTTCCACGATTTTTCTCTTCAAAACAAACCCTTGGTACATTGGTTATTTACTCTCATTGTCCAGATGGGCTCCCTATATAAAGGATCTTTCTCCCATTCATTTCACACCATCAACAAACACTAAAAACACTCTGAAACTTGTTTCTTTGGAAGAGCTCACGAGTAGCTAGGAAAGGAGAGGATATCTTACCACTCGCTTGGAAACTAGGTAAGTTTTCTCAAACTCTCATTTATCATGCTTATCATACCATGTTAAATACATTATGTCTGCATATTAGGTCACCTCTGTTTCTATTTTAATGTTTAAGTGCTTATGGTTACTTATGTGGAGTTTGTTTTAAGAAGCTTTATACCTCTCCATGGCTGCCCTAATGATTAAACATTAATATCATGTGTGAGTCTTGTGTTGGATTGTATGTTGGCTTCCTTGGTTATTTAAGAGTTTGTTTGGTTTGAGATGTTAATGTTATACATGTTCATATGTTGCTTCTATTTTACTTTGAAATGATATCGATTCTGAATCCATGTTAGAAGTTGTGATGGTTTTGGCTTTGAGCACCAAGATAATGATCTTTTGAAATGTATGATGTATGTTAATATGCTGCAAAGGTGTGTTGTTCTTGTGCATTATTAAGTTTGGATGAGATGTGTGTGTTTGTTATGGATGATGTTAGTGTATTCATTGGCTGTAATCTATCACTTGTACACCAAATTTGATTCCTCATTATACATGATGTGTGTTGGCTTGATGATAACATAATGCTAGGGTTTTGTTTTTATAGTTGAAGTTTAGAAGTGGGGTGTTTGTCCATTACATGTGAATAACTTGAAAGCATGCCAATCTGTTTGATACTATCTCTAAAATTGTTTATGCTTTAGATGTTGTTTGAATGATCATTCTAGTGTTGGTTTATTCACAATTCATGTCATTGCTAAGTTGTTAGAGTTTATGTTGTTTTCTGCTAGGTTCTCAGTTTAAAGTGATGGATGCTCTTGGTTTTTTACTCATAATGTCTTGTTCATATACAAGATTAGTTAAAACTTTTGCTCATAATAACATGTTGAAATAATGTTGGTAATGTTGGTATATGCTTGTTTAATGTTGTAGCCTTTAGATTGAAGTTTAATCTGTTTGAGAATGCTACATGCAGTCGTATTATGCTAAAGTGCATTGAGTGTAGAGTTTTGTTTCCATGCTGTCATGTCTTGCCTTTCATGCCTTTGCCATGTTCATATAATTTGTTTGAATTGGTAACTTGAGAGTATGCTAGCTGTATTGATTTTGTTCCCAAGTTAGTTGAGTTTCAACTTTTGAAATTTGTTCATGTCATCGTATGATTGAGTCCAGGAAGTTATAGTTTGGTATATTATGTGTTGGTTGTTAAGCTTTGAACTAATATGTTAGTTTGTATTTAAAACAGAAACTGTTTTATTCACTTTTCTTAAACTGATTTTAAGTTTTGGACCTTGGTTTGCTCTTGCTTTTTGTTTATATTATGGTCACTATCTTGTTCAACTGAGGGCTTCATCATGTTCTACGTTTGGAATACTTCAGTTTTGCCTTTTACTTCATGATATTTGGTGGTGGTTTGAATGATTTATGATGGATTGAAGTTGAACGTTTGCTTTGTTGTTGATACGATAGTTTTGTGTTGATTGTTGCATGTTTATAATCCATGCGTGATTGTGATTGGCTCGCCTTGGTTTTGTCCTGTAGTGCCACTTAAAACACATGACCAATTGATATTTCTTGTTACCACTTAGTATGTACGCGTTCACTTGTTTTCCATTTATTATATTTAATGATTTTGTTTGGTTTATATTTTATTTGAAGCGTTTACTTACCGGATGTATGTGTCGTCCCAACGGTTTAACTTGCCTTGCCATTACCCTTTCACTCTCATGACCTGGGTTCGATCCTGCGGATCAACCCTTTTGGTCATTTTCTCATTTCGCCTGTACTTTCTTTTTTTCCTTTGTCTAGGCTCAATTGCTACTGCCACCCCCTTCCGCCTGGCCCAATTTCAATCCTTTACCTTTTTTTTTAACAAAACCAATTTACCTCATACACCCACCCCGCGTTTTTCTATTTTAACATTTTATTTCAAATCTTTTATTTTAAAAAACCTCTTTTATTTTATCTTGCTTAAAATTTTTCTTTATTCAAATATTTATTTTTATAGTTTGTTCCTTAATTAATTGTTTAATTATCATTACTTAATGTGTGGTGTCTCTAATTAATTAATTGATATGCTTTTTAATTGTTAGTTGTTGTGTTAACCTTTAATTTTTTAATTGACAATTTACATTTTAATTTTCATTGTTAACTTGTACTTTGATTGTAATTGTTAATCAATCTGTATTTTAATTGTTAATCTTTAACTTTAATTATCAATATGTATCTTAATTGTATTGTTAATTTTGATATGTGTTGTTAATTGTTATTTGTTTATCACCTTGGATTAATTGTTAGCATCTTTGATCTTATGAGTGTTATTTCGCTAATGTTTGTTTAAGTGTTGAATTAATCCATACATGCTTGAATTATCATATACTTGACTTTAATATGAATGTTATTCTTCTTTAAATGTCATCCTTAATATCATTCTCTTTATCTTTGTGAACATTCTATATGTTTGTCTTCCTTAAGACTGAAACATATTGATATGGACTTATAATGATCATATTCATCTTATTCATACTTTATCATGTAGCATCTTGTCATCCTCATGCTTGTGTTGCTTTCATCTCATCATATTGTATGAATGTTTTATATTTTATCAATGTTTTATCTTCTATTCTCTTATTATTATCAACTGTTTTCCCCCTATTCCAAAGGAAGGTGATTAAGGTTGACTCTTAAAGGCATAGCCCTCACCTTAACCTAAGTAACCTCTTAGGAGAAACCCTATTTCTTGGCCTCATCAGAGCCATAGAAATCATAACTAGCCTTAGGAGAGAGTTCTTAAACTCTTAGTGATATTCATCCTAATGAATCTATCACTTTTCCCTACATACTAAACCTCAACATAGGACCTTTACAATTAGATTTAGAGAGTTCTTAAACTCTACAATGAGCTTGTACTCATTTCCCCTCTGAATATTGGCCATAGTCAATCATTCAGTAGAAAGTAGAACTACGCATACTCTGATTCTATTCCCGAGGATACGTAGGCGTAAGGTGCGATGCCTTATCGAGTATACTTAGATACTAACCCCTAGGGTTTCAAACTTTAGCATAGAACCCTTAGCAAACATAAGATAACATTAAAACAAGAGGTTCCCGTAGAGTACTACGGACGTTTAGGGTGCTAATACCTTCCATAGACGTAACCAACCCCCGAACCTTAGATCTTCCCCCTTTAGGTTTTTCTAACGATCTTGAACCTTTCCTTTGGATAAATCAAAGTCGGTTGTAAAAGAAAATGATGCAAGTTAATTAATAGCTTGTTATCTGATTTTCACCGCAACAGAAATGGCGACTTCACTGGGGAAAGTAAGACCTATTGCTGGTCCTTTTCTAAGAGGGTTACGCCTATCTTGTTTTTATGTTTGCTTATTTACTTGTATATGTATGTCATGTTTGCTTGTATATTTGTTCTTGCTTGATCTTTTTTGTTTAATTTGGGTTGACATGGTATCTATGAGTGAGATAAGTCCTAACCTGGACTTGAGTGCACAAATATGATAGGATCGTGGTGTAATCAATAGTCGGTTGTTGGCAGTAGTACTAACAACTTATGGCATATAATGACCACACTCAGATGAGGCCCTTTGGGATTGTTGATGTCTGATGTGAGAAGTCACATTGATATTACTTTTTCAATTGAGTGCCAGGGATTCTGAGGACCGTAGTTACCTTTACCCCCACTTGGCCTTTTAGGATGTAGTGCGGTGACTATGAGGGAGCCAGTCCCTAGTAGTTGTTACGCGATACTACACTCAGACGAGTTTATCTTGAGAATATTATTAACTCGTGTAAGTAGTTACATGGGCCGATAATATCCGAGGGATTTACGTAGACTCTGGGAACTTTTTAGAACCCTGTTCTGCAGATGACGAACCTATAGTCCACACCTTGTTGGGATGGGTAGACCATGGCTCCATTCAAGAGACCTCAAACCTAGGACTTGTGTGCTGTTATGTGTGCATGTTTGTGCTTATGTCTGCCCATGTTTGCGCATTGCATACATCTCATTGCATCCATCTTTTTGGTTTTAAGGAACTCAGTCATATTTTTCCTATGAAACATAGGTATCATGGATATTGAGAAGAGAAACACTAAGAAGTTCAATTTCAAATAGCCCAAATTGGAAAAGCTGAAGAAGTTAGCAACCTTGGTAACTGGACATGAAAGTTTCTGAACAAGATATGGAAGATTGATTGGCCTTCTTGGAACTAAAATTGAGGAAGGAATCCTTGACACCTTGGTCCAATTTTATGATCCTCTCTATCATTGTTTCACTTTCCCGGATTACCAACTGGTTCCAACTTTGGAAGAGTACTCTCATTGGATTGGATTACCTGTGAAAAACAGAGACCTTTCAGCGGTCAGGAGAAGATTCCTACTCCAAAGGAGATTGGCGAGTGTATTCATTTGGACGCATCTGAGGTCAAACCCCACATCACCACCAAGGATGGCATCAAAGGACTACCATCTAAGTTCTTGTATGAAAAAGCTTGTCAATTTTTCAACGCAAACAGTATTGCTGCCTTTGAAGCAACTTTTGTTTTATTGGTCTATGGTCTGTTCTTGTTTGCTAATGTAGAAGATTTTGTCGACATCAATGCTATCGGGATCTTCATTAGTAGAAACCCTGTGCCTACATTACTGGGTGACGCTCTCCATTCTATCCACCACAGGACTCTTCGAGGAAAAGGAACTATTTTGTGTTGTGCGCCTTTGCTTTACCAGTGGTACATCACACATCTGCCTCGAACATCAGAATTCCGAGACAATCCTGACAAACTTCGTTGGTCTCAAAGGATCATCTCTCTTACCCACAACGACATCTTTTGGTATGACCCGGTTTATGACAGGAATGTATACTTTGACAGTTGTGGACCATTTCCTAATATACCACTTCTTCGTATTCATGGTGGGATTAACTACAGTCCTGTTCTTTCCAGACGCCAATTCGGATTTGCGATGAAGGAAAAAACTAAGAGTATCCATGTGTCCGGTTTCTTTTATCTTAACGAAGAAGCCACTGATGAGACCAAAAGTGGAGTTTGGTGTGCTTGGGATAAATTCCACGAAAGTACTAAAGACGTGTTGGGGAAAAGAAACTGTGTGTCTTTGGAACGATACCTTCAGTGGGTCCGATCTAGAGCCCATGACCTCAAGATGCCCTATATTCCCAGAATGCTGCAGCAGCCAACTGTTGTATCTCCATCATCTATTCCTATAGAGCGCATGGAAGAATATCAAGAGAATCTAGCCAGGATGAAGCTTGAGAGAGACACGTGGGAATGGAAATATCATACCGTTTGCATTAAGCAAGAGGAGATGAAGGAGAAGATGAAGGAGAAAGATGACTTGATCGAGTGGCTGGAAAAACGCATGATAGATGAACTTCTGGCACAGGAGAATTCATTTTTTTCCAGCATGAGGCCTACTCCTAGCACTCATGAGTATGCTAGCGTCCCTCCGACGTCTGGCGCTTGGAAAGGGATTATTGACAAGTTGATCTTCGAGAATCAAGAGTTGAAGAGGCAGAAGAGAAGACGTGAAGCAGGACACTCTTAGACAGGGTTTCTCTAGGCCTAGTTGTTGTTCTCATCCTATTGTATTTTAGGTCTTTTTGAGATGTACTTCCCAAGCTTTAAACTCTTCTCAATATTCAATGAAATGAGGCTTGTTTTTGAAAAATTGTATTGCTTGAGTTCCTTAAAACCAATTGCATTGCATTTTGCATCTTCTGCTAAACTATCAAGATGCTAACTTTGTTTTTCAGACTTTGTAGACAATGGACGCTACCAAAAGGATAAACTTGCCCTTTACCTTCCTGATCCCTAATGTTGAACCGTTGATAGAGATTGGAGGAAAGATTGAAGATCCGCTAGGTTTTATTAGCAGATATGGAGACCTCTTATCACTAATGAAGTTACAAGTAAGAGAAGGATTGCTGGAGACCTTGGTACAACTGTACCATCCTGATTACCGCTGTTTTCTCTTTCCTGAATTTCAGTTGGTACCGACCTTGGAAGAATTTTCTGCTCTAATTGGAATTCCTGTCAAGAAGGCTCCAATTTTCTCTGGAATCAGGATGATGCTCTCCGTCAAAGAAATTGCCAGAGTCACAAAGATCAGAGTATCAGACATTCAAGATAATTTTACTATCAAAGGAGGACGACCGGGACTCCCCGCCTTATTCCTGATGGCAAAGGCCCTTTATTTTAAAGACCAGGGAAATGAGGCGTTGTTTGAATCAACTTTTTCCTTAATGGTCTATGGCTTGTTCCTGTTCCCGAGTGACAAGAATTTCGTGGATATCCAGGCCATTCAGATATTCGCCATCAACAATCTCGTCCCTAATTTACTTGCAGATGTTTATCACTCATTTCAGTACAGATATTTGAGAGGTAGTGGACAAATTGTCTGTTGTGCGGCCCTTTTCTACAAATGGTTCACCTTCTACCTACCAAAAACTCCTGCCTTCTGGGAAGCTGCAGATTGTGGTTTATGGTCCAAGAAATTGATGAAGTTAAAACACACTGATATCGAATGGTATAACCCGACAGATAAAGGGATTACTATGATCGTTAGCTGTGGGGACTGCCCAAATGTGCCCTTGATGGGTAGAGATGGCTGCATTAATTATAATCCTGTTCTCGCCCGCCGCCAGTTAGGCTACTTGAAGAAAGAACCTCCCAGAAACGAGGATATGATCAAGATGTACTACGAAAGAGATGAGGGATTTGAGATGAAAAGGAGGCTCGAGTATGCATGGCGTAATATCAATAGACAACTCTGGAAGGCTGAATGCCAGGTATCTGAGACCCATCTGCAGTGGTCCCGTGACATTGCTCGAGTGATAAGGAAGCCATTTCCTCGACATGATTCACCCTCTAAAGCCAGGCAGAAGATGGCAGAAACAATGGCTGATTTGTTCTTCGAAAGGGAAAGAACTAGGAAGCGCATTGAAGAGCTCACAAGGAAGATTAATGGAGAAGAAGAATCATCCTCTAGTGGATCAAATTTTTAGAAGTTCCATATGTTGTTTTCTATCAATGTTGTATTTCTCATTTCAGTTTAGGAGCGTTTTTACCTTTTGAACCCTAAGATGTAACAGCTGACAATATCAATGAAGAAGTTAATTTTGAGGAAGATTCCATTTGTCTACAATGTTTGTAAATATTTGTGTTTCTTGATAGTTTAGTCTACTTTTTTTTTTTGCATCTCATTTGCATTTTTGCATGTGCATGTGCATTCTTCTTCGTCTTATTATCGTCTCGTTCTCTTCAGAACCCGTCACCCTGATTTTCCAAACGTCAATACCCAAAGTCCAAACGCGACAAAGGATGTCTGAGAAATACTGTGAAATGGACAGAGTCAACCATGAATTGAGAGAGCTCCAAAGAGGAAGGGAGCAGTTTCTGGAAACTATGAAGGTCACGCTAGCAGCGATGAAGGAAATGTTGGAATACCAGAAGGAAATGAGAGAAGAGGTTAGGATCCTCAAGTGCCAGATCAATTGGGTTCTGGAAACTCTGTTGAAAAAGGAGAATCGCATTCATCCCGTCAGACCAGATTTCAAGAGCGCTCGTTTGCCACGTCAGTATGAACGACAGAGGCCAAGGAAACCAGAGAGGAATTTCACTCCATTGCCAATGGCATACAGTCAGTTGTTGCTAGTGTTGATCAAAAGTGGATTGATAACGCCAAAAGAGAGAGATCCAATGTCTTTTCCAGACCCGCCGGGCTTTGACACCAACATCCGTTGTGACTACCACGCCGGGGCACAGAAGCACTCAACTGAAGATTGTAGAGTACTCAGAGACAAGGTTCAGACTCTGCTTGACTCCAATATGTTATCATTTACACCATAAGGCATTCAAATCAACTATCCTTTGCCATCTCCGAAGGATCTCTCGTGTCCAGAATTTGTTTTTGGAGAAGCCTCATGCCAGCCGAACGTTGGTCCTGTTCCTGCATCCAAACGTAATCTTCGTCAGGTGTTTACGAAGAGGGGTTTTCAGTCTCCAACGTGTGTTTCTCCTCAAGATAAGAATAAGTGTGCTTCCAAAAGAGGAAAATTTAACCACCAGCCTATCCCGGTGCCATTAAGCAAACTTTTCCCACTGTTGATGCAAAACAAGCTGGTAACTCCACGACTTCTCACACCTTTCCAGGGACCTTGGTATGATCCCAACCTAACCTGTGAATTCCATAAGGGAGCTGAAGGGCATGATTTGGACAATTGCCGAGCTTTAGAGCATTTTGTGCAAAAGCTGATCCACGACAAGGAGTTAATCTTCGAAGAAGACCACCCAAAGACTGAATGCAAATTTCGCACTGGGACTATTGGACATCCCATTGAAGAATGCAAGAAATTTGAAGAGAAGCTGATGAGCTTGCTAAAGAATCTGAAACCTCAGGAAGGTACTTCAGACGCCGGTACCTCGATTTTTGAAGCCAAAGGTAAAGGACCTGCAAGGCCTCTCAAAATTCTGTACCACAAGGAACAAGTGATTGGTGGTCAAGACTTTTTTCCGTTTGGACCCGGAAACTGAAATCTTTAGTTGGCTGTGTTTTGTGTTTCAATTGTATTTCCTTTAATTGTATTGGTATTTGCTTATGAGCTTTGTTGTACCTTTAAAATTGGCAACATTAATGAAATATTTATGCATCTTTTGGTTAAGTCCATTCGTTTCACTCATTTATTCTTGTGTTCAAATATATCTTTTTCACCCCTTTTTCAAACTTTTGTTAAAGCAAAGATTAGGGAGGATGATGAAAACCTCATAATTGTTGTGGTATGCCTTCAAATTAACCTCGCCGAGGATGTAAGGCATTGTTTCAATTCATCCCTTGTTAACCCCTTTCGAGCCTAGAAGTTTCTGTTCTTCGCACAAAAAAACCCTTCAATCTCAACCTTGGGGCAGGGTAGTTCTCAGTTTAACTCGGTTATGCATTCAAACACGAGCGCTTCACATAAGGCGTCAGTCAGCTTTCAAATCAAGTGACTTCCTATTTTTGGAGATTTGAACGTACATCCTGAGTTAATGGAGCGTAGGATTTGAGCCTTTATATTTTGTTTCATAAAACCGTGAACCAGGCCACATTACAAACCCCAAAAGACCTAATTGAGGTAAGGTTGTTTTGAAAAGCATACTACAGCAAGGTTGAGTAACCTGACTCCTAATAATCTTTGTTACTCGCGTGTGTTGGTCACTTCCTTAATGACTAGACCCACCTTTGTTTTTGGCTATTTAATCATTTCACTGTGCATTTTTTATCAAAGCTTTGTTTTCAAACTTTGCATCAAACCTTTGCATTAAATTTTGCCAATTTTAATGAACAACACTTGTTTGCAATACCATTCGATATCAAGGAATCCCAACAAACGCAGTCAGTCAAGGAATTGAACTTGATAAAGGAAATTTGACTCAGTCAGGGACAACCAAGTGTGAGGATTGCCAATCTATTATCCCAGGAGTTGACAAATCAGAGGCAGAATTCTGCAAATTCAAGATATTGGGGCAAATATTCTTGAGATCATCTTATGACTAGTTCTGACTTCAGTAACCCATCAGCAGGGGCAAATCCGTTCCCCAGTAATTTCTACTACAGTGTGAGTATCTCGAGTATAACCAGCTACGTCAAGATTCAAGTTGGAAGATATTGAATCATCTAGTATTTCATTTCTTCCGTAAAATTCTTTTGATTATTCAAGTTGGAAGATTTTGAATTGTATGGTATTTCAATCCTTCCGTAAAATTCTTTTGATGATTCAAGTTGGAAGATATTGAAGTATCTGGTATCTCAATCCTTCCGTAAAATTCTTTTGATGATTCAAGTTGGAAGATATTGAATCATCTGGTATTTCATTTCTTCTGTAAAATTCTTTTGATTATTCATCTAATCTGGGGCAGTTATGCCGAGATCTCTCCAAGAGTTTGGAGATATTGAAACACCCTGTATGCCAATTCTTCTATAAAATCTTCTTGTTATCGTATAGACCGTCTAGCCTGGGGCAGATAAGATTTGAAGATGGTAGTTATGCCAGTGGAATGCATAATTATTTTGATAAGTTCCCCATCAAGTTGCTACATCAGCTGATTTTGACAAATTCCCAACAGGTTTATTTCCCCAACAAAGAAGAACAACTTTCCCAATATATCCATTACATTTGTCTAAGCTATGGTTTTCACCTTTGTGAACCAGATTTCAGCTCTTCGTGCAGGAGTCCCTGGAGATTAGCTGTTAGACGACAGAATTCTTAGTCACTAGAATTGTTATTGGTCTTTGAATACAATAACTTCGTCATTGTCCTCTGATTCTTGGACGTGGAAAATTTGCAAGAAAACACAAAGATAAACTAAGTTTTACTCTGGAATTAAGATGCTTTATGGAATCAAGTTTGTACAAGAAGAATTGACAGTACTGTATTTTTTGCATGGACCTGCCATCTCCAGTGAAAAGAAGATTGCCCCGGTTATCCTTGACGTTTGGGTTTCAGGGTGTTGGCTTATGTTAGCCTTTCTTCTTCCCTGTTCTGCGTCGTTCGCGTCGTTTCTAGCATATAGCTAAGCATATGCATCATACCCTAGCATCTTTGCGTCCTTGCTTTGTTTTGCTTGTGGTCCGTTGTTTGTGCCTGTCTTTATTTCCCCAGTGAAGTAAAGACATCCCCAGTTTGCTTTGTGTCGTGCTTGTTCGGTCTTAACCTTTGTGCGCCAGATTTGAATCTTTAAACCTTTTGCTGTTCCCCAAGAAGTTTAACATTAAAGATTTTGTAAAACTGTTCTCGTTTGAATCGTGTCAAACTTGAACTTGGACTTTGTTTGAATCGCGTCAAGCATTATCTTATGTGTTCTTGTTTGAATCGTGTCAAACTTGAACTTGGACTTTGTTTGAATCGTGTCAAGCATTGTCTTGTGTGTTATCGTTTGAATCGTGTCAAACTTGAACTTGGACTTTGTTTGAATCGCGTCAAGCATTGTCTTGTGTGTTCTCGTTTGAATCGTGTCAAACTTGAAGTTGGACTCTGTTTGAATCGTGTCAAGCACTCTCTTATGTTTTCTCGTTTGAATCTTGTCAAACTTGAACTTGGACTCTGTTTGAATTGTGTCAAGCATTGTCTTGTGTGTTCTCGTTTGAATCGTGTCAAACTTGAACTTGGACTCTGTTTGAATCATGTCAAGCACTGTCTTATGTGTTCTCGTCTGAATCGTGTCAAACTTGAACTTGGACTTTGTTTGAATCGTGCCAATCATTGTCTTATGTGTTCCTGTTTGAATCGTGTTAAACTTGAACTTGGACCTTACTTGAATCGTGTCAAGCATTGTGTTCTTGTTTTAAAACCGTTCTTGTTCGAATCGTGTCGAACTTGAACTGGGACTTTGTTTGAATCGCGTCAAGCACTGTCTTTTGTTTTAAAATTGTTCTTGTTCGAATCGTGTCGAACATTGAACCCTTATCTTGTTTTTTCTAAAACTTGCTTTAAGCTAAGCTTCTTGGAACAAATTTCTTCAACCTTATAAGACTCCTATCTGGTGCGCAGGGTTTGTCTCTGTCTTCCTGACTTTTCTTGAAGATCCCATTTTAAACTCTTTAGTTTAGGAATCCCCAGGAAGTCTTTGTTTGGTTGTTTGTCTCCTTTGGATTGATCCCTAGTGATCAGGTTTTTCTTTCTGGTTTCGTGCGCAGGAAGAGTGTGGGTTTGTTTTGTTCCCAGTTGTTTATCTCCCCAGATTTTCTTCCCCAGTGGAGATTGTCTCTTGGTTTTTCCCCAGTGTTTCTTTGGAGTCTCCCCAGTGTGTCTCTTTCGTTGGTTAGCCTGTATCCCCAGTGAGTTTTTCTTGTGGATACTAGCTTTCGCCTTTCCCCGGCGAAGCTTTTCTTGTGTGTTTGCTTCCTGTTGTCCCTGGTGTCTGGTCTGTCTGCATCTTTTGCATCCTTCCTGGCATCATATCATCATTTTTTAGAAGTTCATGGCATGTCAGCATTTGCATGTCTGTCGTTTGTCCTTAGCATTTGCATTCCATCTAAGGGCAAATTTTTTGGTTTGATATATTTAAATACCTTTCACCTTGAGGCCCCTAGAATCTCCGTTCCTCGTGCCGTCTGGTGAAGTTATTTAAATAGGGGCAGCTGTTGTACCCTAAATTTTTACCCTTAGATGTCATCCAGCTTTTGTGCATCTTAGGAGCATCTCTGCATTGTTTGAGCTAACCCATATCTTGTAGTTTGTTTCTTTGTGTTCAAATTAGGTTTACATCACCATGAAGCTCCACAAGTTGTTTTGAAGCAAGTCAAGTCAACAAAAAATCTCCAGTGCAAGAACTTTGGAATTAGGGTTTTGCTCTGAAGAAATCACAGAGAAGTTGGCTCTATCAAGTCAAGATTTGTGTGGTTCACTTACCACCTAAGGTCATCTACATGCAAGAGACATCATTCAATATGAATACAAGATCTATTGGTCCTCAACAAGAGAAGTTTGAGCCTCAGCCTCACTGTGCCTCCAAATTAGGGTTCCTGTGACACTTATCAGTCAATGGCTTTTATTTTCATCAAGATGAACTCCCAAACCCTAACTCTTGATTCTATTGGATTATCAACATCCTCAAGAGTCTCCTAAGACCTTTAGATGAGAAGAAGAAGCAAGTTTACAAGATTTGACCTCAGTGCATTCACAGTCAAAATTAGGGTTTAACTGAAACCCTAATCTTTTGGAATTTTGGTTCAAATGAAGTATTAATGATTCTAATCATCATAGAATGTCTCATGAAGTGTTCAAAGCATCCATATCAAGTTTCATGAGGTTTCTTGCAAGAGAAGTAGGGTTTGACCATGAAAGATGTCATTTGTGTGATTTTCCCCCTAATAGCATAATTTGAAATAGCCATAACTCCTAAGCCACACACCCAATTGGAGTGACTCAAAGCTCATTGGAAAGTTTTCTTCAAGATCTTCAAATTGTTCCACATGATTTTTTGTCCAAAAATGCTTGGTTTTTGAGTTATGAAGCTAGCAAGATTTTTTGACCAACACTTAGAATTATTTTCAGCACTTTTCACCACACTTTTTCCTAACTTTAACCCCATTTTTCACCCATTTCCATTTGGATTCAAGACTTGAGTCCTAAATGAAAGTTGTAGAGCATGATGAGAGCTTTCCAACCATATGTGGAACATCTCAATGGGATAAGCCATTCTCAAGTTATGTACTTCCAAAGATAGGCACTTCAAGTTGTCAATTTTCCATAACTTAGAATTTTTCTAAGTTCTTTTTGGCAGTTTTGGGCACACGATTTGTAGGCCATTTTTCTACCAATTCAAGGCATCATTTCAACTACCTTTCAACACCAACATTGTAGTATTATGCAAGGGCTTTCTATAGCACCCAAGAGCATGAAATTTGGATCATACAATTAAGAGAAATTATATGTTGAATATGGCTACTCGAACTGATTTTGCACCAAGTTCTATCTCAGATTTTGAACTTGAATTTCTACTCTCTCTCCAAGTACATGTCCTCAGGCCTAGCACATCATTTCCCAGCTTCACTTTACCACAAAACTTGCCAAAAGCAACTGTCAAAGTCCCTTTCACGTGTACTTATTAGTTAACACTTGCAAGCAAACACCAAACCTTCCTTCGTGCATATCTTTGGTCCACTAGACACTAAGCCAAAGTACACTCCTTTTCTGACCTAGTTGCACCAAAGAGGGAGCTTCACTTGGCTCCATAATATTATGTTCAGAACAGCCATATTCAAAAAATCCTTCCACGATTTTTCTCTTCAAAACAAACCCTTGGTACATTGGTTATTTACTCTCATTGTCCAGCTGGGCTCCCTATATAAAGGACCATTCTCCCATTCATTTCACACCATCAACAAACACTAAATACACTCTGAAACTTGTTTCTTTGGAAGAGCTCACGAGTAGCTAGGAAAGGAGAGGATATCTTACCACTCGCTTGGAAACTAGGTAAGTTTTCTCAAACTCTCATTTATCATGCTTATCATACCATGTTAAATACATTATGTCTGCATATTAGATCACCCATGTTTCTGTTTTAATGTTTAAGTGCTTATGGTTACTTATGTGGAGTTTGTTTTAAGAATCTTTATACCTCTCCATGGCTGCCCTAATGATTAAACATTAATATCATGTGTGAGTCTTGTGTTGGAATATATGTTGGCTTGCTTAGTTATTTATGAGTTTGTTTGGTTTGAGATGTTAATGTTATACATGTTCATATGTTGCTTCTATTTTACTTTGAAATGATATCGATTCTGACTCCATGTTAGAAGTTGTGATGGTTTTGGCTTTGAGCACCAAGATAATGATCTTTTAAAATGTATGATGTATGTTAATATGCTGCAAAGGTGTGTTGTTCTTGTGCATTATTAAGTTTGGATGAGATGTGTGTGTTTGTTATGGATGATGTTAGTGTATTCATTGGCTGTAATCTATCACTTGTACACCAAATTTGATTCCTCATAATACATGATATGTGTTGGCTTGAGGATAACATAATGCTAGGGTTTTGTTTTTATAGTTGAAGTTTAGAAATGGGGTGTTTGTCCATTACATGTGAATAACTTGAAAGCATGCCAATCTGTTTGATACTATCTCTAAAACTGTTTATGCTTTAGATGTTGTTTGAATGATCATTCTGGTGTTGGTTTATTCACAGTTCATGTCATTGCTAAGTTGTTAGAGTTTATGTTGTTTTCTGCTAGGTTCTCAATTTAAAGTGATGGATGCTCTTGGTTTTTTTACTCATAATGTCTTGTTCATATACAAGTTTAGTTAAAACTTTTGCTCATAATAACATGTTGAAATAATGTGGGTAATGTTGGTATATGCTTGTTTAATGTTGTAGCCTTTAGATTGAAGTTTAATCTGTTTGAGAATGCTACATGCAGTCGTATTATGCTAAAGTGCATTGAGTGTAGAGTTTTGTTTCCATGCTGTCATGTCTTGCCTTTCATGCCTTTGCCATGTTCATATAATTTGTTTGAATTGGTAACTTGAGAGTATGCTAGCTGTATTGGTTTTATTCCCAAGTCAGTTGAGTTTCAACTTTTGAAATTTGTTCATGTCATCGTATGATTGAGTCCAGGAAGTTATAGTTTGGTATATTATGTGTTGGTTGTTAAGCTTTGAACTAATATGTTGGTTTGTATTTAAAACAGAAACTGTTTTCTTCACTTTTCTTAAACTGATTTTCAGTTTGGGACCTTGGTTTGCTCTTGCTTTTTGTTTATATTATGGTCACTATCTTATTCAACTGAGGGCTTCATCATGTTCTACGTTTGGAATACTTCAATTTAGCCTTTTACTTCATGATATTTGGTGGTGGTTTGAATGATTTATGATGGATTAAAGTTGAACGTTTGCTTTGTTGTTGATACGATAGTTTTGTGTTGATTGTTGCATGTTTCTAATCCATGCGTGATTGTGATTAGTTGGCCTTGGTTTTGTCTTGTAGTGCCACTTAAAACACATGACCAATTGATATTTCTTGTTATCACTCAGTATGTACGCGTGCACTTGTTTTCCATTTATTATATTTAATGATTTTGTTTGGTTTATATTTTATTTGAAGCGTTTACTTACCGGATGTATGTGTCGTCCATACGGTTTAACTTGCCTTGCCATTACCCTTTCACTCTCATGACCTGGGTTCTATCCTGCGGATCAACCCTTTTGGTCATTTTCTCATTTAGCCTGTACTTTCTTTTTTTCCTTTGTCTGGGCTCAATTGCTACTGCCACCCCCTTCCGCCTGGCCCAATTTCAATCCTTTACCTTTTTTTTAACTAAACCAATTTACCTCATACACCCCCCTTTGCGTTTTTCTATTTTAACATTTTATTTCAAATCTTTTATTTTAAGAAACCTCTTTTATTTTATCTTGCTTAAAATTTTTCTTTATTCAAAACTCCAAAAATATTTATTTTTATAGTTTGTTCCTTAATTAATTGTTTAATTATCATTACTTAATGTGTGGTGTCTCTAATTAATTAATTGATATGCTTTTTAATTGTTAGTCTTTGTGTTAACCTTTAATTTTTTAATTGACAATTTGCATTTTAATTTTCATTGTTAACTTGTACTTTGATTGTAATTGTTAATGAATTTGTATTTTAATTGTTAATCTTTAACTTTAATTATCAATATGTATCTTAATTGTATTGTTAATTTTGATAGGCGTTGTTAATTGTTATTTGTTTATCACCTTGGATTAATTGTTAGCATCTTTGATCTTATGAGTGTTATTTCACTAATGTTTGTTTAAGTGTTGAATTAATCCATACATGCTTGATTTATCATATACTTGACTTTAAAATGAATGTTATTCTTCTTTAAATGTCATCCTTAATATCATTCTCTTTATCTTTGTGAACATTCTATATGTTTGTCTTCCTTAAGATTGAAACATATTGATATGGCCTTATAATGACCATATTCATCTTATTCATACTTTATCATGTAGCATCTTGCCGTCCTCATGCTTGTGTTGCTTTCATCTCATCATATTGTATGAATGTTTTATCTTTTATCAATGTTTTATCTTCTATTCTCTTATTATTATCAACTGTTTTCCCCCTATTCCAAAGGAAGGTGATTAAGGTTGACTCTTAAAGTCATAGCCCCCACCTTAACCTAAGTAACCTCTTAGGAGAAACCCTATTTCTTGGCCTCATCAGAGCCATAGAAATCATAACTAGCCTTAGGAGAGAGTTCTTAAACTCTTAGTGATATTCATTCTAATGAATTTATCACTTTCCCCTACTAACTAAACCTCAACATAGGACCATTACAATTAGATTTAGAGAGTTCTTAAACTCTACAATGAGCTTGTACTCATTTCCCTTCTGAATATTGGCCATAGTCAATCATTCAGTAGAAAGTAGAACTACGCATACTCTGATTCTATTCCCGAGGATACGTAGGCGTAAGGTGCGATGCCTTATCGAGTATACTTAGATACTAACCCCTAGGGTTTCAACCTTTAGCATAGAACCCTTAGCAAACATAAGATAACATTAAAACAAGAGGTTCCCGTAGAGTACTACGGACGTTTAGGGTGCTAATACCTTCCCTAGACGTAACCAACCCCCGAACCTTAGATCTTCCCCCTTTAGGTTTTTCTAACGATCTTGAACCTTTCCTTTGGATAAATCAAAGTCGGATGTAAAAGAAAATGATGCAAGTTAATTAATAGCTTGTTATCCGATTTTCACCGCAACACAATGATTTAGAGAGGGTACATTTAGCTTCACTACTAAAAATATTAAATTTAGAGAGGGTAGTTTTCCGTCACTAATGAAATGATTTTCCGTCACAAATTAGTTTAGTGACGGATTTATTGACGTAACAAAATCCATATCGCATTTTGATGTCGCAAAATATAGGGAGGGAATTTTTATTCTGTCATAAATGACTACTGATAATTCTGTCACTAATTCTATCATTTCGTCACTAAATATGAACAAAAAAATTGCCTTAATTTTATAGTTCCGTCAGTAATTAATGACGGAATAATGTCCCCCTCCCTAATTAGGAGGGATTTATTATGTCACAAATCTGAGACAGAATTTACATCCCTCACAAAATATTAATATCATGAGTTTAGTGATAATTCTTCACTTAATCAGTAATATTAATATTATAATTTTCTACCTATTTACTGGTAACTATAATTATATTATGTTATGATATTAAACAAAATATATTCAATAATACACAAAAGAAACACTTACGCAATTTTATTCATAAATATGATAAATATTCATCACCAAAGATACATATAAGTCATTATTAATAGTACAAATATTATTCTTGACACTAAGATATTACAATTGAACTTTGACTTACCTATAAGTTTTTACTCCTATATCATATATCATAAATTACGGAGCTATGGCATATATCCTCGATTTTAGTTTGCCATTTGTTTGCAGTCTTAAAAAGCCAACTGCGTAACATTTTCCAAAATGCCAATTGATAGTTTAGAATCCATCTACAACAAGTAATTAAATAAATGAGTTGTGCAAACAAAATGTGATACTATAGTTCTAAAAATCAAGTAAAAGTCATACACAACCAATCAATGCCCAATTAAAGTATTAAACTATAAAGTGGAGTTATATGATACTATAGTATAGTGTATTGTTTCTATAGTAAATTTATCAATTATGTTAATTGCGTATTCTTCTATGAGTTTTTGTGTGTATGGTACTTTAGTATAGTGTATTGTTTCTACTGTATCTAAGACAAACACAAGCTAGGATGACTATATAAACACTAATGACCAAATATGTTTCTTAGTTTTATCTCAAATCAAGGTTAATTTCCCAAGTATAGTTGGCAAAGTTATGATATCACATAGCATAATAATATAATTGTAGTTAACAATAGATGGAAATAAGTACAAAGGACAAGATTAACTCATATGCCAAAACAAACTAAAATAATAGTTGATATTGTCCAACTAGACAAAAAGGAGTTATACAAATTGTAAAAATATTTTTTCACATAAGAGATCTTAAAAATGTTTTTCATATATATGCAAGCTTACCCAAGAGTAAAGGAAAAATTGGGAGCTTCAAAGGCTTCTCTAGTGCACCAACTATTACAAATTTTCCATGAGATTTCAATAATCCAATTAAAGGTAAGTTAAAATAATTTGCTAAAACTATATCAATGATACTATCCCAAGTACCCATTGCTTACAGCCTGTAAAACCATTTACATTAATTAGTTACTTATTTGATTAGCATATTGCCAATATCTAAGAATTATATATAACTTTCTTGTTTGAACTATTCTATACCTGCATCTTACCTTGATCAGCACCCAATTATTGTAAACCTGCATCTTACCTTGATCAGCACCCCAAGTTATATACTGCTTCCTTTCTTTGTTAGGCTATTCACTAATTAAAACAAGCACCAAAAGCTTTAGCAAACTTATACGCCATATGAGTGTCACGTGCAATACACATCAATTAAGCATCCCACATCCAATGTCTCCAACTTTGAACTTTCATACTTTATTTTCCATCAATGCTACTATACCAACAATCTCATGTCATACGTCAATTAAAGTAAAATTAAAGAAGAAAAGTCTAAAAAATTCTAAAATGTGTGACAAACTAGTGTAGTTTAAATTTGAAATGTCTAATTCTAAATGAGTTTAATAACTCTAGGATGCAGGTGTACGAACTTCCTGCTCACAAAAAACATGAGTCCTGCATGGGCACTAAATATATGTGTCATATTGCAGTTTGTTATAATACAATGGTCAAATAAACCACAAGAATGTAAAAGAAATTAAATGTAAACCTTGTTAAATGCTCATATTGTCTATTCCCAAGTCCAAACACACCATAGTAAAGATTCTAATATGAATTTTCTCCTCCTTCATGTTCTTAAAATTACAGTCAAGTTGTCAAGATACAAAGCAATACTAAATATTTCAATCTCAATATCTAAGCAACTAGAAGCTAATTAAGAAAAATTTATCTCCAAAATCCAATAATAGATCTTGTTGCATCATCTGTTGGCTCACCATCACCATATTTACACCCACCCCATCATATATTACAATTAAAGTTAGAAAAAAAAAGAACAAAAACAACACACATAAAGATTGATATAATATATCTTTAAAATATAAAAGTTTCAAATAAACACTTACGTAGTTAAAGAGAACATAGCTCTTGTCTTTTTTTTTCCAATTTTTTCTCATATTCATTCTCATTAGGAACATAATCATTCTGTTGCCAAAATCCTAAAACATGGATTGAATCCATTTAAAAAAAATCAGCCAAAAAAAGGATTAATAATCAAAATTAGAGAAAACTAAGTTACAGTAGCAGTAACGTATCAACTACCTTAAACACGACCTTGTAAAAGTTTTGAGCAAATAAAAAACACAGATGAAAAACAAATTGAATTAGTGAAGTACCTTGATAGTATACCTTCAATTTCTTTAAACCCTAAGCAAAGAAATCAAAACAAACAAACAATATCAAGAAAAACACAAATCAGAGACAAGGGAGGGAAAATATAAATCTTTAATCGGAAGTTACTAAATAGAAAGATAAATGATTCTCAGAAGGCATTGCTAGAGGAGATGTGTTCGATCTAAAGGATCTAGTGTTAGATCTAAAGGATCTATGGTTCCTAAGCTAGAGTCGCACCAATGTGGTATTATTGGCGATATTGTGTTTGATACCGATGAAATTGTTATAGGAGAAAAAGAGATCTTTGAGGGAGAGCGAGCTTCGAGAGAGAGGAGCGTAGGGGGTTTTGAAGACAGAGAACGTCAAGAGTTCAAATGAGAGAGAAAAAATGATCGTTCCTGTGTGGCCCAGAAAATTCTAAAAATATATCCTTTTTTATTTATTTTAAAATTCCTTTATGATAGTTGAAAAAAGAAGGGGAAAAGATTTAGGATATAGGAGGCAAATGAAAACAAATAGGAGGGAATTTATTTTCATTTAAATTTTCAATATATTTATTTATTAATTTATTTTTACAAAATATATTTTCATTTTTATATGATATAAATACACATATTCTTTATTTAAAGAATAAACGATAGTGGTTTCTTTTTAATAAATAAATAATATAGTTATTTTTTAAATAAAAATAATTATTTTAAAAACAAAATTCAAAATTCTATTTATGACGGAATAAATCCCTCACAAACTCTAAGAGTGTGTTTGGATGAGGAATTTGAGAATTTTTAGGGAATTCAAAATTCTAAGTAATTCAAATGATTCAATTGAAATTCATTCATTTTTAAATTCTTTTGTTTGGATGGAGTATTAAAATGATTCTATGTAAAAAATTTGGGGTCATTTTCATAATTTTTAAAGCTTTTGGGTCAAATTTAAAATATGAAAAATAAGGACCAATTTGTAATTTTTGAAAATTTGAAGGGACCAATTTGTAAAATTTGAAAATTAGTAGGGACTAATTTGCAATTTTTTGAAAATTTTGGAGGTGGATTTGAAATTTTCATAAAATATGAGGATCATCTTGCAAAATTTGAAAAATTAATAATAAATAATTTAACATTCATATTATATAGAGTTAAGAAGCAATTTGAAATTCTTTACTTTTTGGTGTCATTTTAAATTTCTTAAATTTAACATAAATAAAATACTTCATAAATTTACATCATTTTAACAATTCTCCATATTTTTTATCCAAACAATGAATTTTGATCAAGTCATTTCAAATTCCCTCAAAAAATGACTTTCCCTCATCAAAATCCTTCATCCAAACACACTCTAAAACTCACATTAGTGGTGATTTTTTATGATGGAGAATTTAGGGAGAGCGAACTATTTGTCATACAATTTATAACAAAATTAAAACTAAGTACTTTTGTGAGGGAATTTGTGAAGAAAATTTAGTGAAGAATTATTTCGTCACTAATGTTTGTCGATTTATTTATGTAAAAGAGACAACAATCCGTCTCTAATTCCATCGTAAATTGTGAGAGATTTTGTTCCCTCCCTAAATTCCGTCACTAATTTGTGTTTTTTTAGTAGTGTTTTTGAGGTATCGGGTTAAAATGGTTGCAGAGTTTATTTGGCTTTCAAAGCTTGAAAATGAAGGCAAATGCTCCCTCTATTTATAGAAAAAGTGTTATTGAGCTCACACATGTGAAATCACTACTACAGAAAACCAATTTAACAACGGTTGGGAAAGATGTTTAATAACGCGAGCACATGTGTTATTATATAGAGTGTCGTTGTATATATGATACTTACAATCACGACCCAGTAACTGTTGTAATAAACTGGAAAGCGCGTGCCCTATCACAACGTATTTTCCAAAAGACCGTTGTGATAAAAATAATGGCCCTAGGTTCGATTCCCAGCTGCACCGTTTTGATATTTATTTTTTTCTGGACAACGCGCGAGATATTATTACGGGTATGATATATAATCGTTGTTACAATTTCTGCAAATTTAACAAATATTATCCTGCTTTTATAATTAAATCCATTTTTTAACCTGTATTATTGTTCACCATATCACAGCAGAAAATACAACTCACATTTGTGATAAAGTTATCATAATAATATTAATTGTATCATATTCATAGTATCACATAATTGTATCATATTCAATTGTATCAGAACAAACATCCTACAATTTATCAGAACAAATAACCTACAGTTTACATATTACATAACATCACATAATTGTAACTCGATGTTTTGGTTTCTTGTCTCATAGTGTCTTGTCTCTTGGTGTCTTGACTCTAAAGACCTATCATTTCAAATAAT
Source organism: Lathyrus tuberosus (assembly GCA_022829125.1). Classification (NCBI taxonomy): domain Eukaryota; kingdom Viridiplantae; phylum Streptophyta; class Magnoliopsida; order Fabales; family Fabaceae; genus Lathyrus; species Lathyrus tuberosus. The sequence goes on along the minus strand of JALAZF010000479.1, from coordinate 4,474,553 downwards.
TATACTTGTTAGTAAAAATACTTAGAAACTATAACATACAATTAATATATTATGAATAAAGAATAAATTACGTACTTGTTAATTTTCCCATGTGCCTTCTTCATGATCGATTCGAATAGCATGCACGACATCTCCATCAAATTCATCATCTGAGGTAGAAACTTGTGTTGTGTAAGAAGGTGTGGACGGAATATCAAGACTTTCATTACTAAGAGGAATTGCAACTTTTCTAGGAGTTCAAATTGACGGGTTTCCGTTTAAGTTCCTAGGTGTATACGTAGGAGGTAATCATAGACGATTGTCTTTTTGGAAGCCTATGCTTGACAAGGTTCGGATGCGGCTCGCGAATTAGAAGGGCAGTTTTTTATCAATGGCAGGCAGGGCAACGTTAATCAACTCTGTTTTATCCAACATTCCAACGCATTTCATGTCGGTTTACCTTATGCCTACTAAAGTGGTGAAATTATTGACGAGCATTTAGCGTAAATTTATTTGGCACGGATCTGGTAAGGAGAATGGCATATCTTGGATTAAATGGAAAGTAGTATGTCAACCAAAAGAGGTGGGGGGTTTGGGGATAAAGAATGTCAGAAGCTTTAACATTGCATTAGTAGGAAAGTGGTTATGGAAACTGTTGAAATTGAAAGGTAGGTTGTGGCATGGTTTGATTGAAGCAAGATATCACGATTATATTTTGGACCTCCACGTGGGTGTATTGCCTAGCTACTCCACAGGTTCGTCATTGTGGTGGCGCGATATCTTTGGTATTCTAAAGGAATTTGGAAATGATGGATTTATGAAAAATATCGGATACAAGGTTAATAGAGGGAATGAGGCTCTGTTCTGGTTTTCACATTGGTGTGACAATGATTCTCTTGGACATTTGTTTCCTAATTTGTGGGAGAAATCAAATAATAATTTGGAAGGGTTGTGGATTTTGTGAATCATGATGATAGTTTCGGGCACTGGAAGTTGGATTTCAACGAGTCGGAATTGACGGCAGAGAATAAGTTGGAGAGGGAAGCGCTGGAAGTACTCCTGCGTGAACAAAGATGCAACCCCACTGATGTAGATGAATGTGTGTGGTTGGGTGAGGAGCATCAATTTTACTCAGTCCGCAGTGCTTACAAGGTGCTGAAGGAGGCTCAACGTGTTCGTCTGTATGGTGAGGATCAGCAAGCAGCTTTCAAAATGGTATGGCTTTCTTCATCTCCTACTAAAGTTCAGACCTTCGGTTGGAGGTTGTTACATGACAGGTTACCGTCGCGAGTCAATTTATGCAAGCGAGGTATTTTATCTTATGAGCATAATAGCACCTGTCCTTTATGCTTTTCAAGTGATGAAACCGCGTTTCATGTCCTTTTTGAATATGGAAAAACGAAGGAAATATGGTTGCGTATTGGTTTTTGGTTGGGGATTGATGTTGGTACACATGACAGCATTTTATCACATCTTCGTCATTGTATAGAGGCCTTGATTAGTAGGAAGGTGAGGGTCCAAAACTCTGCAGGTTTGTGGCTGTCTATAGTATGGTGTCTTTGGATAAATAGAAACAAAATTTTATTTAATGATGTTATTTGGGATAGTGATGGGATTGTAGAAGATATAATTTTGTTCACTTGGTGGTGGGTAGGAAAAAGAATTAACTTACTAACTACGTGTAATTATTACGAGTGGATCAATTATCCTTGCGAATTTTTGTAGCTCTCGTTGAGGATGGTTGATGTGGTTGTACAGGGTTGGATACTCCCTTTAGTATCTTGTTGAATGAAAATTTTGCTTATAAAAATAAAAGAGTGTTTTTAGGGAATTTACCGTAGCCGTTGAATAGATAATAATAATAAAAGGGTAGAATTTGTTGTCAAAGTTACTATTATATTTTATTAATTATTTCTATTAATTAATTATTAATCATATTTATAAAAAGAAAACTACGTTGGATTTAAAGATGCAACTTTTAGTGGGATTTAAAAAAAAAAACTATAACCATGTTTTTTTGATAAGATTTAAATTTTAGTGGAATTAGAAAAAAAAAAACTAATGTGCCTATATTTTAGTCATTAGATTTAAAGATGCAAATTTTAGTGGGATTTAAAAAAAATTATATCCATATTTTTTAATAAGATTTAAATTTTAGTGGGATTTAAAAAAACTAACGTGCCTATATAAGTCATTGGATTTTTAAATGTAATTTTTAGTGGGATTTAAAAAAAAATTATAACCATATTTTTTAATAAGATTTAACTTTTAGTGGGATTTAAAAAAAAAACTAACGTGCCTATATTTTAGTCATTACTGGTGCCTATATTTTAGTCATTAATGATAACTTGGAGTGATAGTCGAATTTATTTAGTCATTTTTTTAATTATTTAATTATTAATAAAGAATTAAAGTAAATATTAATTATGAGTTAATAATCTTAAACAATTAATTGAGAGATATACAAAGAATAAGTCAAAGTGAATAAATCTAAGGTTTTTTTGCCGTATTAGTAGAGTAGGTTGAAATTATTGGGTTGAATGTTGAAAACGTAATACAAAGTTATGGAAAAGAGAATTTCATATGTGTTAAAGGCACATCAAAATAGTAACCGAATATTTAAATGAGAGTCCAAAGTCATGCCTTTCAAAATGTGATTTAATGGATGGTGTGGCAATTTTTTTTTTCTAATAAGCAAATTGTATTGATAGAGTAAGAGTTATACTCTAAGAATACAAAAGAAATAAAAAACTGCTATCTCCTACCACATAAAATAGGGGCAGAAAATCAATCATAATAATTGATACAAAAAAAGAGTTTGCTCTTTAACCCCAACCAGACCCAAGACCTATAAACGATCGAAATAAAACATTCGTTGAATCTAAAAACACCGTCATTGAATTGGATCTCGTTACGCAATAACTAAATACTCCACACGTCGCCAACCATATGATACCCACCGTATTTCTATCCTTTGAATTTATGGCCTGATTATTCACCAAAGGAAAAGCTATGAAATCCTGAATCGTCAAATTCGGAATATCGCCAATCCATTGCCACAATTTCTTCACAGAACAAAAATCCTGCTGCAGCCAAAGAAAAGATGCAGTAAGTTTTCTTCACTTTTGAAACATATGCCACAAACCAAGTCTCTCGAACTAGACAAAACCCTCCTACGAGCCATTGATCCTTAGTCGGTAACCTGTTGATTAACAACCTCCATCCGAAAAACTTCGCCTTCGACGGCGCCTCCATGGACCAAACGAAATTCTGTGCTTTCGTAACAGAAGCAGACCAAGGCGAGATGCAGCCTTCTTCCGATGCCTTGAAACAAGATTTGACATTAAAAACACCGTCCTCTGTAAGTTTCCAAACGAACATGTCCCTTCCTTCCTTCTGCGGACTGTAGTTGATGATTTCCTCCGAGAACTCAGCCCTACTGATCTCCTCCATTTCGTTCCAACCTCTCACAATACCAGCAAAATTCCAATGCCAAACGTCATTAATCCATTCACCTGCTTCGTAAATACTCATTTCTAAAGACACAGCCGCTTCGAACAAAAGAGGATAGGCGTCCTTCAAAGCTTGGTTAGCCAGCCAATTAGAATACCAAAATGACGTCGACTTCCCGTCTTCGATCCTGCAAAGAAAAAGGTTAGAAAAAATCAGATTAGGATGATTGGTAATGTCGTTCAAGACCACATCTCTCCACCAGATCGAATCTTTCTGGTCAACACCTCCTCTCCTCCGACAGTGGCCTTGACATCGAATTTTCCATAACGAAAACGGAGAATCTTATGCCATAACGCATTCTTGTCGTTTAAAAACCGCCATTTCCACTTCAGTAACAAGCTTCTATTTATAACGTCAACATCCCTCACGCCTAGCCCTCCCAATTTTTTCGTTTTGCAAACATCGCTCCAGCTAACCCAAAAAATAAGACGATTATCTTCTTTGTCGTTCCATAAGAACCTGCTTTGGATACTATGAATCTCCCGAAGCACAGCTGCTGGCACTTTATAAAAAGACATAGTATAAACTGGTATAGCGTTCAAGACAGAATTAATTAAAATGATTCTTCCGGCAAACGTAAGTTTTTTCCCCCTCCAAGACGCAAGCTTCTTCCGTAAGACCGATAATAAATTACTCCACATAGCTTTCTTTCTTGGATTGTTACCAATGAGAACGCCAAGGAATTTGAAGGGGAGGCTTTCCATTCTGCAAGCGAGATACGAAGAGGCAGCATCGAGAAAGTTCGCATCTAAGTTCAGCCCATACAGCTTGCTTTTGCTGAAGTTAACGTTGAGGTCGGACATCAATTCAAAACCTCTCATTACAGCTTTCATACACCTGAGATTATCAGTAGTTCCTTCTCCCACAATAATGGTGTCGTCGGCGAACTGAAGCACGTCCACCGAAACATCATTATCGAAGTGGTAACCTCTGAAAAAATTCTGCTCCACCGCTTTATTAATAATGCTAGTAAGCCCTTCCATAGCTATGACAAACAAGAAGGGCGACAAAGGATCGTCTTGCCTCAACCCTCTTTTAACGATGAAATCTTTATTTGTTCCTCCGTTGATGAGTACCGACATTGTGCTCGTAAATATGCAACTTTCCATCCAACTTATCCACCTCTTGTCAAATCCCATCGAATTGAGTAAGTAACGAAGGAAGTTCCAACTTAACGTGTCGTAAGCTTTCTCGTAGTCCACTTTCAATAACAAACAATTCCTTCTTTCTCTCTTGGCATGACCCAAAACCTCACTGACTATTAAAACGCCATCCGAAATATTACGCCCTTCTAAGAACGCCGATTGCTTTAGAGAAATAAGATTGACTACCACTTTCTTGAGACGATTAGCTAGTAATTTGGCCAAAATTATGTACATACTATTGACCAAAGAGATCGGTCTATAGTCTGCCAATGATTGAGGGGGACAAATTCTTCGAAATCAAGGCGATAAAAGAGGCTGTACACGCTTTAGTAAGTTTGGCTTTCCTGTGGAAATCGTTTATGAATCCAATGACATCCTTCTTTAAGAAATCCCAACCCTTCTTGTAAAATTCCAAAGAGAATCCATCAGACCCCACACTCTTGTTACCGTCGCAAGACCATACCGCAGATTTGATTTCATCTTCAGAAAAGGAGCACTCTAGGAATTCCCTATCCTCTTCATTCAACCTGCTAAACGAAATCCCTTCCGGGACTGGTCTGTTATCGTCTGGTTCTGTGTAAAGATTGGCAAAATGATCGTGAATCGAATCCTTGATAGCTTCCACATCTTCAACCAGATCACTGTCTCAAAACAACCAAGAAAGAGAGTTCCTGCGTTGCCTTTCTTTTAAGGATTGATGAAAGAAGTGTGAATTTTGATCACCCTCCAATAACCACAGTATTCTTGATTTTTGCCTCAATAGGCCTTCCTTAAGGTCGAGATTCTTCCAAAATTCCCCAACCACTCTAACTCTTTCCTCCACCAGATCATCGACTGAACCACCAAAATTATCCACCAGCTGATTATCCAAAGCGTTAAGATGATCAATGTTAATACAGACAAGTTTTACAAATGAGTTTACACTTTAATAGAAAAGAAACTAAAAATGCAAAGAAATGATATGATATAATGATTGCCAGCTTCGTGGAACTGGGCTTTCCAAACTTGATTTGCTACTGAGCTAGCCATCTTCAGAATTGCTCGTCGAAGTCAGTTCGGTAACCATCTGCACAACTGCTCTCGGTGCCTTGTTCCATAACATGGATTGATGAACCCACCTGACTGGATGAAGGAGGATCGTTGATCTGAATACCTTGAGGCGTGAATGAGAACGTATTGGAGTCAAGAAGTGTCTGAACCTTGCTCTTGAGCACCTTACAGTCTTCAGTTGAATGCCCCTGTGCCCCAGCATGGTAGTCACAACGGGCCCTTGTCGGGCATGCTGACGCGGGTGACGGTGATATGACCATTGATTCTAAGGAGGTCCCTGATTCGGAGAAGAATAATGTCCTTGATACGAAGACCCATAAGATTGCTGACTCTGAACAGTTGATATGCCTGAACGCTGACAATAAGGTAGCGGAGATTCCCGGGTGGAACTAATTTCTTCCTCTCATTCTTCTTGAGAACTAATAACTGATCCATTTTCACTAGCTGGGAAGTTCAAGACGTCTTGGATCTTTCCACATTTGAGCAGGCTCTCAATATGTTCACCCACTATTACCAGGTCAGAGAAGTTCGATGCCCCATTGCCAATCATTTTATCGTAATACAGGCCTTGCTAAGTTTCCATGAGCGCGTCAACCAACTCTCTGTCTAGAAGTGGTGGTTGAACACGAGCAGCTAACTCTCTCCGTCTCTGATCATACCCTCAGAATGATTCATTATCCGCTTGAGATAAACCTCGCGACTGCATGCAACTGGGAGCCATGTCAAGATTGCTTCACAAAGGCGTTGGCTAGGTCTAACCACGACTGAATGCAAAAACTAATGCACAGATATATATATGTGCGCGCGCGCGTGTGCGTGTGTGTTATTCTGAGAGTAAGTTTTTTTAACTTACTCCAAATCATACCTTTTGAATTGAATCTAATCTAATGGATAATTAAGTAAAAAAACCAATTTACCATTAGATTATATTCAATTCAAAGATTATGATTGAAATAAGTTTAAAGAAACTTACTCTTGAGTAAGTTGATTCTCTCTCTCTCTCTCTCTCTCTCTCTCTCTCTCTCTCTCTCTCCTCTCTCTCTCTCTCTCTCTCTCATATATTAGTAAGAGATGCAAAACTCACATTCTAAGATTTTATCTCAGTATCTTTAACTGTTTTCAATAAATTTATCGGTCTTAAAAGATATTCAATTTATTGTTATATAATATTCTAATTTATAATATAATTGAGTTAGAATAGTACTCTAATAATGATAAAACTTTTTAATTTATTTTATTATTTAAATTTTTTTTGTAATATTCTAATGTGTTCTAAAATTGTGTATCTTTTTGTATGATTGAGATATGATTATGAGAGAAACGGTAGAATAAGAGTTTTTAATAATGTATAAAATTATGCTACCTATATTTCACTAAATATGTATTAAAAACCACTACAAATTTATTGTTTACTTGCAATATATAAATATTAAATCAAATTTTATATTATTCCACGGCAGGTGGCAGGAACAGCAGCGTCGCAGATGGTTCTTCTCCTGCGCAGGTCGCAAGGCAGCGGACTGCAGGACTTGACTCTGTCAGGTCGCCAGTCGTTCCTCTGGAGCTGCATAATTTGGATATTGCAGGGGCCCTGTTGGTTCCTGAACCGTAGCAGCAAAATCAAATGGGGGAGGATGATCGTCAGTTGCTTGTCACTGATTTTTCGGTGGCGAATTATAGGGCTATCTCATGTGTTTTTAGGATTCCCTATGGGCCTAATAATGAATTTGATGATGCTCTCAAATTTATTTGGAAGATGGATGTTCCATTTAAGGTTCGATGTTTTGGATGGAGAGGTTTCTTGCAAAGAATACCTACAAAGGTTTCCTTATCCTTTAGAGGGTCTTCTTTTCCGAATCATAATTTCGATTGTAGCTACTGCGGTAATCATCCGGAAACGGTTGATCACTTATTCATTCACTGTAATGTTGCTAAGCTGGTTTGGAGGGAGGTGGCGAGTTGGATTGGGCTTGTTGATCCCGAGTTTAATAATTTGAAAAGGTTTTTTTACATTGGTGCAGATTCGGTAAACAGAAGGGAGTCACTACAACATTTTTCTTCTTTGACAACAACTGAAAATTGTTGCCCAAATTGGGAAAAACGTTGCCTAAAAGAATAGGGGACGTTTTTCAACTGTCTTCTGTGCGAGCGTTGCCTATTATTTAAGGGGACGTTTATTTTTGCTTTTTGGGCACACTTTTCTAAAACGTCCCCTAAACTATAAGAAAAGGGTACGTTTTTCTAAGGAATTTTAAGCAACGCTTTTAAGGTGTAGTTAAAAGTGCAACGAGTGAAAATCGTCCCCTAAAAGTGGTAGAGTGAGAATACTCTATGGGGACGGTTTTCAAATGTTGCCATATCTGGTAACAATTACCAATTGTTCCCTAAAAGTGAAATAGTGAGAAAGCTTAAGAAATGTTTCAATAAGTTACTTAGGAATTTTTTTTACCATATTTGTTTATAAAATAAACAATTCAAACAAGACTTGAACCAAACATAAATTGCATGTACCACAAAAATTGTGTTAGTAAAATCTTGAAACATTAACTCAAATACACATAAGAAACACAAAATGTCTAACATCTCTTAATACTATAAGCAAAATGACAAAACTCATCGTCATCTCCATTATCTTCTTCATCACCTATGTAATCCTCTTGAAGTTCATCACCTATTTCATCCTCATCACTTAAGTCGTCGTCTTGAAATTCGCCACTTACGCCAACGTTCTCATCATCATCTTCATTGATATCTTGCTGCATAAGAAAATGATAACAAAATCAACAGCAACCTCATAGATGAATCAAACCAACCAAATATGCAATTTGAAATCAAAATGATGAGGGGATTCATGACAAAGCATAAAAAGCAAATTCCATACAACCAAATCTACAGAGATGGACCAGTCATTTACCATCAACTAGAAATGGGCATCCAACTATGCCTCCACCAATAAATTTTACACCAAATTTCAAAAACAACAATGAAGCTGCTAATTCAACTATACCGCCACCAATAAATTTTACACCAAATTTTATTCAACAGAATACTGCCGACACCTTGATGAAAACTATGCATCAATGACATGTTAGTTTGTTTAAAAGAATAAACAAATATATTTGAATGGATTAATAGCTTTTTTATCCCTTATTAGCATTCCACTGTGTTACTCATTAGGGCTTATTAATCACTACTAGGTACTACACTTATATCTACTATCTATATTCCAAACACCAAATTAGTTCAATTATCATGTAAACATTTTCTATGTTCAAATAAACTTCTTATGTAAAACACAAAAAATTATCAAACAATAAAAACACACTCATTAGTTTTTGCTCATTGAAAACAATTCCATATATTAACACTAATAAAATCATAAAAATTGGAATTAAAAAAAAACATAAACAAAATCATGAAAAAATGGAGGGAAAAAAAGAAACTGACTCACATTTTCTTAGATCTCCTAGATATTACTATTAAAACATAGCATTATAATTTGATGTTTGTCATTCTTGTAGTAGTTAACATAATAAATTTGTACTACAATGCAGTTCTTTTGGAGGGAGGAAGATATAATTGTTCTTTCATTAACCTAAGGGCAGGACATTAACGAACAACTAGGAGCAAATGTCTAATACAAGAAAAATTGATAATAGTGTTTAGAGCTATCTGTTTATCCAAACAGCCCCAATCCACATGTTGAAAACTCCACACCAAAAAGCCCTCAAGGCCCTGTGCACTCAGGTTGGCCAACTGACCCTTACAATTTAAAAATATTGTTTTTCAATGTTTAATAAGTTAAATAAATTAAGCAAAATGGAAGCCACTAATAAATCTTAAGTGATTTGAAATTAAATTACTACTTTTATGCAACTTTAATAATAAAAGGTATTAATCAACACTCTATGTCATGTTAAGGCCTTGTAGTTTTTCTGAAGCTACAATTATGAACTTCTACATACCGTGCAGTTAGAGAATACCAACCATAAGCTAAAATATATTGTATAAATGATAATGGGAGTTTGACAAAGCCCCTTGACCAAGTCCACAATACTATTTTAATGGACTGGGGCCAAAAGAGACTCCTTCAACATGGGACCATAATTAAGAGTATTTTTAGTAGGGGACAATGGTTGAGTCTTTGAGGATTTGAGTTTCATTGACAAGTCTACTAGTGCCAACATAATTGTATTGATAACTTGATAAATTTTGTCACATACTAGTACTTTGTATATCAAATAAACACTGATACACACTCAGCTTTGATTGATGATTAAGTTTAAAAAGGATAAAACATAAGTGACGAATATAGGACTTGAATTTCAACCATATAGTTGTCCTAAAAAGTATAATAGTTTAGAAAAGAACTCAATCTATCTGCTTCAAGCAATAAACCATAGACACCCACTGAGAACTTGTATGTGTGCAGGTAATTCCACTTAAATTTCAAAGTTAAAAGGTACAACTTTTATTTACACACTCAGATTATTGATCATTCTCTCCTTAATTAACTAAACATCTATCCACCCTGATAGAGAAACATGACACACTGTTGCAATAAAACAAATCACATATATCAACCCAAATTGAAAAACAAACTAAACAAAATTAACATCAATGAACACTCAAGCCTATAAAGGTTGAGGTATTATAAAGTTAATAGATGAATCCTAAAATATTGAACTAATTAAACATAAGATTATATACCTTTTAGGTTGTTGTAAATAGACAATAATTAGAAGATAAAATTACTACTATATAAAAGAAATAACCTTTTCAATTTTAATAAAAACACTTGCAAGTAGTTTTGTTACCCAAAGAGAAGTAAAACCAAAACAGAACTGTGCATTTCATTTTATTAGAAAGTTAAAGAAAAATAAAAATTGAAGCAAATATATCAAACATTATGAGAAGCAACAATACCTGAAAAACGTACAGAAGAATGAATGTAGCAACACCAAGAACACAACAACTCAAAGAAGCAAGAACTCAGCAACTCCGAAAATGCGACAAATGCAGAACGTGTCGAAATCGGTGCTTCTACTGTATCTTCAAAGAAGTTAATAAACTTGAATTGAATTATATGCTTCTTAAGTACAACAAAAACATGATATAAAAAAACAACAACACATCAACCTAAAAAAAACACATGAACTAGTGATGATTCCTACTGCAATTGAATGAACACTTACAGGAAAAAGTAGATACAAGATGATAGCAATCGCGCAGGTAGCAACACAACAACACACTCCACCAATTGAAGCAACTCGGTGGTACTGATGACTTTAAGATGGTGAATCATTAATGTAACACGAGCAATCTGACGACAGCAATACAACAAGATGCAGATACGAACAACAACAAGAGAAAGAAGTGCATCGACGAACAACAACACGAGCAAGAAGCACATCGAGCAGCAACACAAGTCATTTGAGATTAGCTTCAGAGGGCTTGGTCGTTTTTTATTAGCTTCAGCAGCGACTGGTTTTTGTTAGGGTTCACACAGCAAAGGTCCATTTTCCCTTGTGACTGTTCTTTACTTTCCCTAATTGAATCGATTATGACTTACGATAATAATAATTTTTAATTTTTTTTAATAATTTAATACATTAAGTCTTATTTTTTTTTATTCTTTGGCCAAGTTGAATTTTATTTATAGTAAATGTTTTATTAATTTTGTTTGATAATTTAATTTTAGAATAAATATATTTTTAATATTATGATAAATAAATTTTATGATGTTTGGAGGGAAAATTGTCTTTTTTTTTAACACTTATACAACATTTATAAAATGTATCATTTTGTCAGGAATATTGTAACAACCTAAAATTGTTTCTATAAATATTTAAGGGAACATTTCTCAGTTATTGCCAAAAATAAAGTATAAAAATGTTTGAAAATTGTTCCCAGAAGTATTTTAGGGAACATTTGTGGGATGTTGCGAGATTTTTCTTGGCAACAGACAAAAATTGTTGCCTAATCTTTTTTTAGGCAACAATTTACACATGTTGTATAAAAAAGTGTTGCTAGAAGTAATTAATCTTGTAGTGAGTTAAGAAAGGGAAGGAAGGAAGTGTTTGGTTAGCAACGATTTGGATTTTATGGTTGATGCAGAATGGTATAATTTTAAGGAACGACTCCTGGAATGTTTTGGACGCGGTGTGGAGTATAAAAACTTTGGTTTGGCGATGGTCGTGTATTGGTAATATTACCCATTCCAATTGCAAATTTTACGAATTTAGCAAATTTCCTTTGTTTTATTTATCCTAAGGTGCAATTGGATTGTAATTTTCTCGCTGTTTATTCTTTCGCTTTTTGTAAGCAGGTTGAGAACCCTTAGTTCTCTCTATCAATATATATCTTGCTTATAAAAAAATAAAAAAATAATGTAGGTATTACAACAAAAAAGGCATTATGCAAACTCTCTTTTGTATAAATACCAAGTTAAACTTTATATTAATGCACTAAGGACATCTTCTGCACACTCTTTTTTATGAATATGTTGATTTCAATCAAGAATAAGTTAGTTGGGATGTAAAAGTGGTTTCTCTAGGGCTCTAAAAAGGGGCGTAAGGTTGTTTGGGGTGAAGTTGGTGGATGTGTGCAAACCCAAGAGAGAAAGCAGATTAGGAGTCAAAAAGTGTCTATAAAAAAAAAAAGGAGTAAAAAATTTAAGGATGGTTAACCCAACTCTATTAAGTAAGTGTAGGTGGAGGATGTTTGAGGAAAAAGTGTCTTTGTGGAAGGACAATTATTTCTAGGTACGAGTATTAAGTAGGTGGTCTTCAGGCAAGTGGTTGGAGGAGAGTTTGCGGAAGGCCTCTCCAGGCTTTTTTTTTTTAAATATTGAGTGTGCAATCTAAGCGAGGGTGGATTAGTCTAGCTGGAATTTTCTTGATATTTAAGCAAGTTACTTTTCTTTTTAATTTTCTAGTTTAGAATAAGATGTAGAGGCTATTTTGAATGATGAATAATATAAAATTAAAGTGCATAAAGTAAAGCACATAAAGATGTATATTAGTTTCTCTTTCCAAGCAAGGGTACATCTAGTCCCCTCACACCTCGTGAAAGATTTCACTATGTTATAATCTATACAAACTTCATGCCAAGGTCACTCACACACTTTTCTAACATAAATAAGAAAGCACACCACTTTCTTTTACACTTGAATAGAAAGCACGTCACTTTTTATGCCAAACAAAGATCACTTGACACTTTGTGATCAATAACAAAATTTAGATATTGTATGTAGAAGTTTTTGCAGTTGAATCAATCGTGTAGAAATTGATCTTCTCTTTCTCTTGATCACAATCGAAACATATATACTTAAGTGCTCAAAATAATATGAATGAAACTCTTTTCAATGAAATGAAAGTTATGCACAAAGTTTTATTTTTGATAGATATATGAACACTTGAAAAACTTGTTTCAATTATGTAAAAATGATGCATACAAAAGGTAATTACAAATTTTGATGTATCAACCTTTATATACATCATTAAACACCTCTATGAATTAATGCATATGTCTGAAAGCAATTCCATGACGGTTTGCAACCTTTTAGACTCGTGTTGGTTCAATAAAATCATTTTGTATCAGTGGTAACCGGTTACCATAAAACTGTAACCGGTTACACCTTCTAACATTTAAAAAAACAAAGTTTTCGACCCTGTAATAAGTTACCAAAAATGATAACCAGTTACACTTGTTACAAAGTTTCCAAAACTTTGTTTTTATGATTCTGAACCAAAGTTAAAACATTTTAATGATGCATAAAAGGTTTGAGATGAGCATACATGATATATCGTGAGCCATTGAGATATATAATATGAATTGTAATGCATACTTTAACCATCTTGATTTTTTCTTTTAATTTCTAAAGCTTATGTTCATTTGAGCTTGATTGTAATAGCCTTCAAGCTTTGTCTTCTTTTTGTTGATGTGTTTTTCTTCATCAAAAGTTTAACCAAGATTAAGAAGAACTTTTCTTCACATTTCTCTCATTGGTTCTACATTTGATCTGCCTCCAAATTGATTTTCCTCTTCTAGCACTACGATGGTAGAAGATGGTAAAAGAACTAAGTTCTAGCATGATGTTTGGATTAGAACAAATCCGTTGTGTTTTTCTTTTGAGATTTTGTTTATTACTTCAAAGAAAAATGACCTGGTGGTATGTTTGATGGGTCATTGAGAAGAGAAGGTGTGATTTTGGGAATTTAGGTGAACGCACTTCCTCCTGGTCTAAGTAGAAGAGCTACTAGCAGAGTTTCTTAGGCTTATTGCTTGGGCGATTAAGCAAGGTCATGAGGATGCCTGGTAGCAGCTTCTTGGCTTTTTGAGAGGTTTTCCTACGAGGATGGCTTATAATAAACTTTCTTCTTTTGTGACAGGCGTGGATAGTAGGTGGACTCGAATGCTCCAAAGTTGGCGAGGGTTTGGAAGAGCTTGACACCTTCTAAAGTGGTGATTTTTTCTTTGCAGTAACTTCAACATAGGAATGAGAAGGGTTCATGTATTTGAATGAAGAAAAAAATGTAAGTGAATTTTAAACTAGCAAAAAGTGTAAATATTATTAGATCAGTTACTTTAACTCAATTTGATATGAAGAAATTTGGTTAAGTTACCAAGTTCACCTTGACTTTGATATTAAGAAATTTAGTTCAGTTCACCGAGCACACAAATAGACATTAATGTAACATAAGAGCAGTTGAGTTTTTATCTATATTCAAAATCTAAATGTACCATATTCACTTACACGCTAAGCCAAGCTCAGTTTTGTCCTCTCTTTCCTTCACAAACAAAATCTATGTATCCACACAATACTCTCTATCTATGCACACCATAAATGTTTTCTCATAACATGTTTCTTCTATCTGATATACATATGTGTAACATGTTATCCGTGCATGTGTAACATCTTATTAGATAGTACACATTGTATTAGAAATAGGAAAGATGTATCATTGGAAGTTTAACAGTTACAATAACAGAGAATTTAAAAAGATAAATGAATTTTTAAAGTGAAAAATGAATGATACGCCTGCATCCAATATCTCTTCGTAAAGTAGCAACTAGATAGCCGATTGATTATTTGCACAAATCTTAAGTATGAAACTTCAAATGATTTGATTGGTATCAAACTATCCTCAGTAGCCATATAGATAATTATTCAATAATCAATCATGTCTGAGACACTAAAGAAAGAATATATGACTACATATTAAGTGTTACATGACATAATTATTGAAGAAACAGCCTCATCGATATTGGAATCAAAACTTAATTAATTTAATTGAGTAAATCTAAAGAAATTAAAATATATCCACAATTACATTCACCATATGCACAAAGTTAAGTAAGTTATCAATTTATGCATCGCTTGTTTTAATTAACCCTACTAATCGACTTTAAAACTTGAACTTAAACTGATATATAATACCTTATTTGGTCAGGAAGAAAATCCAGTGCAATGATAAGTTTTTAGCGATGAGTGTTGAGATGCATGGTAAAGCAGTAAAGATAAAAACAAAAGCCTAACGAGAGATCCCAGACAATTTCTGCGCGATCTCTCTCAGAAACAACAATATATTGTTTTGTTCATTATTTTACGTGCCCTAACATATGTTTATTTAGAACCACTTCATCCCCAAACAACATATTATGAAGCAAGCAGTCACATAATTCGCAATCATTGCAACATATATAACAATATCAATTACAAGTTTATTATTTATTTGTAATCTATCAATACCAAATGGTATTTTATACCAATGCACAAAATCTAGAAGTAATATTTAAATATCCTCAATAAAACTTTTTTCAACAATCTTGTCAATGCAAATTAAAGTTTAGGGTAAATACCAATACACTAATAACATAATTATTGAAAAATTCCGTTAAGGAATCTCTGCCAATAAATAACATCATTAGAATGGAATCAAAACTTAGTTAAACTGGTAACTATTTAGCAATTGAAATCTACCCACTCAGATTCGCCCGCACAAAATTAATTAATCAAAATTTAGTTTCACAAAAAATGCATCACTTGATTTGATATTAAACATGTGAAAAGATTATATACGTTCAAATATAGATGATACCTTATTATATTAGAGACGGAGAAAATCCAGAGATAATGATAAATCTTTGTCAAAGAGTGTGCATGATAGAGCATAACGACTAACGAGAGAAGAAGAAGACACAGACCACACCAGAGAGAGATCCCCGACAATTTTCGTGCGATCTCTCTAAAAAACAACGAAATATTCTTTTATTCATATTTGACCTGCCATGCAATTGTCATGACAAAGGTCGGTTCACAAAGATATTATTCAGAACGACTTCATCCCCACTTCCTTTATAATAATCTTCTTTTAAACACATGAAGTTGAAACAAGCAGCGACGAGATACCATCATCGCAACGACCCGCATAAAGGATGATTCAACAAAGTTGACGAACACAAAGAGACTCCAAAAGCAATACAAATATGCCGATCTCGCCTCGGAAAACCTAGAAAAATGGATGCAAATGAAAGTGCAATTAGAAATTGTGAAGGACCTAGTGTTAGACAAGCAAAACACTCAAAGCAAGTTAAGAAAAATAAATTAGTGTCTGTTTTTGTGTTTTGAAAATGAGTTTTCTTTCTTCCATTTTACTGACATTTTTTTCTGCATATTTATTAAACATCATGCACGCTATAAAAAAGATAAACGTTCTAAAACCACCCAAGCAGTTTTTGCTTTAGAATCGTACTAGATGAGGTCAATTGTGAGCAATATCATAGCTTGTATGTAGATTCTAAAACAAAAACTGCTTGAATGGTTTTAGTACAAACGACAAGAGTTCCTTTGACCAAAAGCAAAAAAGTGATTGTGAAACTGCCCTTCATTTCTCGCTATATAAAGAGGTCATATTTCCGCGTTGCTTACGTGGTGATACTTGTGTTAATCCTTTTTTAAGGCAATAAATACCGGGCTGTATTTGAACTGGATTTTGGGTAGGTACACGTCAATACTTATCTGTTATTATTATTTTTTTAAGCAAGAGTTATATGTTATCCTATGTGGGTATGTACTTTTAAATGTTCTTTTTATTCTCTCTAATTTCTTTAAATTTTATCACCAATTTTTATTCTCTCTAATTTCTTTAAATTTTATCACCAATACAACGGTTCAGGTTCATTTGGAGTGATACCAATCATTAAATAATTAAATCACATCATATCTTTGATAAAAATAATCACATCATATCTTATTTTGATTTAAAATTTATTTTATCAAAGTTTTTATTTTATTTCAAACACAAACAATTCACCTCTTTCTATGTTTGAAGTCATTTGTTTAATAATTTTTTTTTTTAATAATGATTTCTTAGAGGATCCAGTGACAATTCATTTATTTGATATTTCTAATGTTGATCTTTCAACATTTTCGTCATATAGAACATTTGATGAAGATAAAGATGATGAAGACTCTTCGAATGTTCTTGAATTATTTTTTTCTTCATCTTTTAGTAGTTGGTGTAGCGAGCGATTTTTGTCAGTGACGCGACCACCTTATCGCTGGTTTTTCTCCTCACCGCAATGAGGAGGAGTGGGGAAATCAACTCTTGCTGAGGGTTTACAGCGGAGTTGAAGTATCAGATGCCTTGAGGTTCTGATTTGAGATAGTGTTATTGAAATTCTGGTACCAGATATGTGATGTCACGTGTGATGTTACAACAACACACTCTGCAATGGACAAAGTAAAACAACAGCAGAGTACACAAAGAATTGTTCACCCAGCTCGGTCTAACTACCTACGTCTGGGGGCTACCAAGCCAGGGATGAATTTCATTATCAGTAATAACAAATTTACAGACTCAACAACCTAGTTGACATCTTCTAAACTTAATCACTACTTAATGAACCTTCTACCTAAGAGTCCACTTAAGTATGAGAACACTACTCAATCCCTTAAATCACTTCAGTGATATAATTCAAAGATCACACACTTTGAAAAACACAACTTGATTCTGCTTCACAGCTTTGATCAAGAACAACTCAAAACAACAACACCAATTCACACTAGAATGGTTTACAATACAAACACGAAGACTCAAACGACTCTCAGTCTTTAGCTCTCTTTCTTCGTTACTTTCTTCAAAGGATTGATACGCTTTATATAGCTATTTAATCTGGTCTTGGACCTGCTACAATATCTGACCTGATTTTTTATTTAAAACTGAATCTTCGACAGATTTTCTCTCTCAAAATCTTCTTAAATCTTCAGCCTTTAAACTCTCCTACAAATCTGCATCAAATCTGTTTGTAACCGAAAATATCTCCTCCAAGATATTCGCATCCAATTACTCTGCTAGCACTTCCAAAATCCAGCTAAAACGCTTAACCCTAAAAACATCTCAGACCTGATGTTTTACTGATCTGCATATCTGATGTCATGACATCACATGTGACATCAGACTTCAAAACTTCAACAACTTAAACACTTAACATACACCAATGTTAAGACTCAATGTTAAGACATCACCCATGTGACATCAACATTGAACAACTTTGTTTTACCAAAATTCTAGCCAATCCAAGAACCAACAATCTCCCCCTTTGGCTAATTTTGGCTAAAACAATCTCTGCAACATCAGAGACTTCAGCAGCGGATAAAACATTAAAAAGACCAGAACCAACATAACCAGTTGTTCAACATGCACACTCCCCCTCAACATCTGCACCACACCAGATCTTAGATAGGATACATTTTACACACCTACACACCTAGGCTAACTCTCCCCCTTTTTAGCCATAATTGGACAATCACCAAACACAATGTCCTGACATAAAGACATGGTCAAACACAAGTTCCAACATAAGTAATGCTCCTTGTTTTTATTATAAACACAAGCCTTTCTTCCTTCTAGCAGCACCACTCAGCAACCAAGAATGAGCCAGTCAAACATCAAAGATGCAGCAAAGAACTTCAAGCAGAAGGACAAGACTTCAGATCCACCTCAGAAGGGGAGCAAAACAATGACTGCAGCTGAAACTACTTCAGGAACCACAAGGTCAGGCAGAACCTCAGAAACAACCATGAAACTAAGCAAGAAGCTTCATGTGCAACAACAAGCTGCTGATGATGATTGAGATGAAGACTGGAAAGCTTTTCTAGATGCAGGGGGTTGGGATAATCTGTAACTAAAGATGTACTTCTAACTTGTATGCCTTCAGCAGTTGAATAAAATCAATTTCTAATAAAGAATACAACTGCTTAATACACTCTCTAGCACAATCAATCTTCATGAATGCAAATTCCTAATTTACTTCTCAAACTTTCAAATTTGTTTGCATCTAAGGCTTTAGTAAAAATGTCAGCTAATTGTTTATCTGTAGCAACATGTTCCAAGGCAACTACTTTGTCTTCAACCAAATCTCTTATAAAATGATGCCTTATAACAATATGCTTGGTTCTGCTATGCTGAATAGGATTCTTAGAGATATTGATAGCACTCAAATTATCACAGTACAATGTCATGACATCTTGCGTGACATTGTATTCTGTTAACATCTACTTCATCCAAACAAGTTGAGAACAACTACTCCCTGCTGCTATGTACTCAGCTTCAGCAGTAGAAAGGGACACACAGTTCTGCTTTTTACTAAACCATGATATCAGATTATTCCCTAAGAAGAAACAACCTCCTGAAGTGCTTTTCCTATCATCAACACTCCCAGCCCAGTCAGCATCACAATATCCCCTTAACTCAGTCCCAAATCCATGACTATACAACATCCCATAGTCACTGGTGCCATTAACATATTTCAGAATCCTCTTTACTTGATTCAAGTGACTAACCTTAGGCTCAGATTGGTATCTGGCACAAACTCCAACAGCAAAAACAATAGACTCCCAATCATGCTTCTATATAAACTTTGATCCACACTGACACCATGTTCATCCTTGGATAATTTTAGATGAGTAGGAGCAGGAGTCCTCTTGTGATTAGCATTCTCTATCCAAACTTCTTCACTATGTTCTTTGCATACTTGCTCTGAGAAATGAATATGGAGTCCTCCATTTGTCTAACTAGTAGACCAAGAAAATAGTTTAGCTCACCAACAAGACTCATTTCAAATTCAGACTGCATATGTTCCACAAAATGTTTCACCATTGCATCTGACATCCCACCAAATACTATGTCATCAACATAGATTTGAGCTATCATCAGTTTTCCTCCTTCCTCTTTAACAAACAAAGTCTTGTCAATCCCTCATTTTCTGTAGCCATTCACAACCAGGAATTCAATAAGTCTTTCATACCAAGCTCTTGGTGCTTGCTTCAAACCATATAGAGCTTTCCTTACACATGGTCAGGAAATGTTGGATCAACAAATCCTTTTGGCTGATCAACATACACCTCTTCATTTAAGTAACCATTCAAGAAGAAACTTTTAACATCCATCTGAAAAAGCTTGAATTTGAAATTACAAGCAACCCCTAAGAGCAATCTGATAGATTCCAGTCTTGCCACAGGAGCAAAGGTTTCATCATAATCAATTCCGTCAACCTGAGTGTATCCCTGAGCAACTAATCTGGCCTTGTTTCTGGTGACCACTCCTTGTTCATCAGATTTATTCTTGTAGATCCACTTGGTGCCAATCACATTAACTCCATCAGGCCTAGGTACAAGCTCCCATACTTCATTCCTCTTGAATTGCTCCCGCTCTTCATGCATTGCATTTATCCAAAACTCATCAGTCAATGCTTCCTTGACATTCTTTGGCTCAACTTTGGAGACAAAACATGAACTAGCTATAACATCTCTTGACCTAGTCCTCACTCCAGAGTTTGGATCACCTATAATGAGCTCATTTGGGTGGTCCTTCTGCACTCTGATAGAGGGATCTTTATGAGGTTGCTCAGTTTCAGGCTCAGCAGCAGCAACACTAGGAGTTGGGCTTCTGTCTTCAGCTTCTGGTGCAACTTCACCAACTGATGTTCCAACATCATCTAGGACATCATCATCTTCCTGCTTGTCATTGTCATCAATCACCACATTGATTGACTCCATCATCACCTTGGTTCTAGAGTTGAAAACCCTATATGCTCTGCTGTTAGTAGAGTATCCCAAAAATATTCCTTCAACACTTTTGGAATCCAATTTTCTTCTCTGTTCTCTATCATCCAGAATATAACATCTACTTCCAAAAACATGAAAGTATTTAACATTAGGTTTTCTTCCCTTCCATAGTTCATACAGAGTGGATGAAGTGCCTCTTCTTAGGGTAACCCTGTTGTGAATGTAACAGGCAGTATTCATGGCTTCAGCCCAGAAATGTTAGGGAAGTTTCTTGGCATGGATCATAGCTCTAGCAGACTCTTGGATAGTTCTGTTCTTCCTCTCAACTACTCCATTTTGCTGAGGAGTAATAGGGGATGAAAACTCATGACTTATACCTTCAGCAGAGCAAAATTCTTCAAACTTGCTATTCTCAAACTCTCTTCCATGGTCACTTCTTATCCTGATAACATTACTCTCCTTTTCTTTTTGGAGTCTTTGACAAAGATCTTTAAAAACATCTAACACCTCTGATTTGTCTTTGATGAAGCTCACCCATGTGTACCTTGAATAGTCGTCCACAACTACATATGCATATTTCTTTCCACCCAGACTTTCCACCTGCATAGGTCCCATCAAGTCCATATGAAGTAGTTCCAAGACCTTGGAGGTGGTGTCATGTTGAAGCTTCGGATGAGTCATCTTTGTCTGCTTCCCTTTTTTACAGTCTCCACACACTTTTCCTTCCTCAATATTAAGTTTGGGAATTCCTCTAACTGCTTCTGAGGAGATAATTCTCTTCATTCCCTTTAGGTGAAGATGTCCCAACTTCTGATGCCAGATTTTGACATCATCTTCTTTAGCAACAACACAAGTGGGGGAATTTGATTCTTGTGGCACCCAAAGATAAAAATTGTCCTTAGACCTGTCTCCCTTCATAATGACTTCTCCTTTATCATCTTTGACAATGCATTCAGACTTTGTAAAGTCTACTTTGAATCCTTGATCACAAAGTTGACTAATGCTAATCAAATTAGCTGTCAGTCCTTTCACAGGAAGAACATCCTCTAGTCTGGGAGCACCAGCACAGTTTAGTTTACCAATCCCCTTGATCTCTCCTTTGACCCCATCACCAAATGTAACATATCCTGAAGAGTGAAGCTTCACATCTACCAACAGATTCTTTACTCCAGTTTTCGTACCTCGAAAAATGAGAACGACCTCGCGAAGCGCAATCGCACGCCCGCGGGATGGACTTAACAGAGTCGCCACTTATCTTTATTTATTCCATAGAGGGAAAGGGAAAATATCGAATAAAACCCCAAAAAGAAAGGATAAGAAATGGTCATCGCAACCATTGTCTGAGTTCGGGAGTCGGTTACGCAAGGGGAAGGTATTAGCACCCCTCACGTCCGTTGTACTCAACGGGAACCATTTGGTTAAGGTTTAAATGAGTATTAGCTTAAGGTTAATTTCTAGTCTTTTACTTAATGAGAAGGTAAATGATTATTGTTGAAAGAGAGAGAACCTAAAGAGGTTTTATTACTAAGGTGCTCGCAAAGACCTTGCAGTCTCGTGCCTACGTATCCTTATGAGGATGGAATCAGAGCAATCGTAGTTCACCTAACTAAGGTGAGGAACCATTGACTATGGCCAAAGTTCCAAGGGGAATGAGTATTCATGATCATAATACTCACATAGAGTTAAAGAACTCTCTAATTCTAAGTTGTGATGGAATTGAATGGCTATGAGGCAAAAGGGAGAAGTAGGTACCTTATGACTTTGAGGTCAATGGTTTAAGGTGTTTTGGTCTCTTGATAAGGATCAAGATCTGTCCATAAAATGGAGTTTTGAGTATGATCGGATGTATTTTAAGAATGATGATCATCAAATGATCAAAGAGTTTATGCTAAAGTGTTGAACTCTGACACTCTCTATCATTCAAGATTAGTTTGAGAAAATTGTTTGTTGGACAACGAACATTGATAAAGATCAATGGTTCAAAAAGTCATGCTAGAGTGCTAGACTCTAACATCTCTTAGTCCAAATTGTTTTAAGTGTTTTAAGGATGAAAGAAAGAAATGATTGGCTACCTCAATGTGCAAGACTTGAGACCAATCTTTCAAAGGGTTATGCTAGAATTCTAGATTCTAACAATCCTTTTCTTTCAAGTTTGTTTTAAAAAAAGATTCGATGTGCTTTGAAGTATTGACATCCTTAAAGAAGGAAATACTCTTGAGATGACGAATGACAAAGATAAGAGGTGGCAAAAGGGTGGAATAGAAAAGAAAAGTGAAAGGTGGCTCGGCAAGAATTAGGATTCTTGTGCCTACGTATTCTCATTGAAGGATGAGAAATCAGAGCATCTGTAGTTCCGATTACTACGAGATTGTTGGTTGAGGTATGTTAAGTGACTGGCGAACGTTTGAGAAAATGTTCAAAGAGTTATGCTAGAGTGCTAGACTCTAACGGCTCTTATTCATTTAAGTTGATAATGAAAGTATTTGATGGACAATGAGCATTGATAGTGATCAATGGTTCAAGAGTTGTGCCAAGATGCTAGATCTTGACGACTCTTATTCGTCCGAGTTATGATTAAGATTGTTTTGAGGACAACGAGCTTTTGATGATAAAAAAAAGCTCAAAAGGGTTATGTCAAGATGCTAGATCTTAACGGTCCTTATTTGTCCGAATTGATATGAAAGTTATTTAATGGACAATGAACGTTTGTTAAAAATCAATTGCTCGAAGAGTTGTGCTAAGATGCTAGAACTTGACGGCTCTTATTAGTCCAAGTCTAGACTTAAAGTTATCTATCAGATGACGAACATTTGATGAAAGTCAAATGTTCAAAGAGTTGTGCTAAAGTGCTAGACCTTGACGGCTCTTTTTTATCCGAGTTAATAAAAATTATTTAATGAAATGGAAATCGAAATAAAATCGAAATGGTCTCGTATCAATCAAAATTTAATCGAGAAATCGATAATATAATGATATTTGACTTTCATTGACCAACCAAAAAATGGCCTCATACTAATCAAGATTTTTAGTGATTCGAATAAATCAACAAATCAAGATTTTTGAAATATCATTGGCCCAAATAAAAATAAAGAAAATGGGCTCAAAGTGAAAATAAAGCTGGTCTCATCTAAATAAGGATTTTAGATCGATAAATCGAATACCTTTTTAATTAGATTTTCACTGACCAATAAAAATAAATAAAAACGGCCTCATAGTCATCACGATTTTTTTAATAAAGTAAATCAATAAAAATCGTGGCTTTTTAATATCATAGGCCCAAAAATAAAATGAGAATCGAAAACAAGATCAACCTAAAATCAATTAAAATTATAGAACTTTGTTAAAAATAAAAAACAAAATAAAGTGACTCATGAAAACCTAAAATTTTCTTTTTGAAAAACGTAGCATAGAAAGCAACTTAAAAAGAAAAGAAAAAAAAGATGAGGGGTGGCGTAAGCATTTATGGTGTAAATAAGAAAATTAAATAGGCCAGCAAGACAACAATAGGCCCACCAAAAATATACCAGGCGAGTCACAAAGGATATGGGTCGGTTTGACCCATTTCAAGTCACTTATGCTAAAAGAGAGTAACCCTAAATTGAAAAGAAAAAAAACGGTGGATGGAGGAAACCTGATACACGAATTCACAAACTCCAATCCTTCTTTCAGAAAAACGTTTCTAAAAAAGGCTCTCTCTTTCAAAGCTGCTGCAATTTCTTCAATCTCTCCTCGCCTTCTTTCGCTGCGGCACTCCTCCGATTCTTCTCTCGCAATCTCTTCTTTTCTTCTTTTCATTCGCCGGTGCTTGTTCGCTCGTGACTCTCATTTTCCATTTCTGGTCGGCGAGTGGAAGGTAAGTGGGTATGTTTTCAGGTTGTTCAATCCCGAGTTTGTGAATGATACCACCAGATTTCAGCTTCTCAGACAAGTTTTTGAGCTGGGGTTCTCCTTTCACTTCAAGTGTGACTTTGTGCATAGAATCGATTTTATCGGGGCTGCAATAATCAATTGTGACAGGATCGTCTTTGTTGGACCAAACGGCGGAAACAGAAGCGTGACAACCTTGAGTGACCACACTGCCTAATGGCCAAGTATCGATCAGGTCTCGCCGGACCATCACGTACTGGGCCACAACATCGGCGTTATCTGGCGGTGACAGAGTAACTTCAGGTGTCGACAGAGTGCTGGAATTCATGGCGGATGGTTGACTCATTGAGTTGGAGGTGAGTCAACACGTCCAGTTCGAGATAGAGGTCGCGTGTAAAGTGGCGCTAAATTTTGTGCTTGAGAAGGCGACGTGTGAACCGGAGGGGTTGAAGAGAACTGAAGGTGTTGTGTTGAAAGAGGTGTTTTAGTGGTGGTGATGAATAGTGGATTGGCCGGAAAAAATATTGTGCGAAAACATTTTGTTGTTGTTGATTTATTATGGAAGAAGAAAAGGTTGGGTTAAGGGTTTGGGGAAGAAACAGGCGTGGAGTTGTTGTTGATGTTTGATGAAGAAGGTTTGAAGGAG
This sequence comes from Lathyrus tuberosus, assembly GCA_022829125.1. Taxonomy (NCBI): domain Eukaryota; kingdom Viridiplantae; phylum Streptophyta; class Magnoliopsida; order Fabales; family Fabaceae; genus Lathyrus; species Lathyrus tuberosus. Next base: position 4,449,280 of record JALAZF010000479.1, on the reverse strand, counting down.
GTCGGCGATGGAGATTGAGAGTGAGGCCGAAGGGAGTTGATAGAAGTGGTCAGGCTCCGTTTCATGACGAATAGAGGAAGGTTATGTTTATTCCCCTTTGTGTCTTCGTTTTCTTTCTGACTATTTCTTCCCTCTCTTTAAAACAACATTCAAAAGGAGTATCATGTTGAATTGTCCCTTTCCTTTGTTGATGGGCTTCTTTCATGGCAGGTATGGTACGAGTTCAGCATCGTGTTGTCGTTGTTTCTTGTGGCTAGCCTCGTACGGTTTGGTAGTGGTTGTTGTGCTGTATCAATAGTTGCAGGTTTTGGTCTTGTGGAGAGGTATGAAATTTGGACGGTTGTGGTGTGTATGAAGTTTTGATACGACAGAGTTTTTGTGTAGCTTTTTCCTCTTTTTTTTTTATCCATGGACTCTCGTAAATGGGCTTTTTGTACAATGATCTTTGTATTATATTTTTTTTGAATTTTGTGATATTGGTTGTGAAAAAAACAAAAAATAAAATGGATAATGAGTTGGAAATTTGTGAAAAGTAATATCAAAATAAATTTTTAAAAAAAGGTTAATTGATAAATGATATGGAAACATGGATATGAATGGATTAATGAATTAGAAATGTGAATAATGGATATTATGGATAAAATGGATAATGGTTTAGTTTAGATAATGGATTAGGAAAGTGGATATGGAGAAATTAGATAAAAGGTTACGGAATAGAAAAATGATTAAACAGATAAAATGAATTGGATTTTAAAATGGATAATTGTAATAAAATGTGGATAATTGAAAATGGTTTAGAAATGGATTATGAGAAATGGGTAAATAACAAAATGGATAAAAGACGGTTACGGGAATGGATAATGGTAAAGGTAACATACCACCACAACACTTAAAACTCCACAAATGCACTTGTCCAGTAAACTTAACTGCCACAAATCCTGAATTACATGACCAAACACGTGCGCACAACTTGAAATGTACCGACTGCTTTAACCTCTCTGATGGCTCTACAACCTCAATTGAACTGAAACAATACTGCACACACCATGAACCAGCTAACCTTAGGAAACACAACTGAACGATATTTGTCAACCATAAACTCCAAGGGTGAGAAACCCTAATCCTCGTGCCTTGAGTGCACACTCATGAAACAAATGACTGGATGGGGACCAAAACTCTAATTCAGAATCTCTGCCACGACCTGATAACCTGATACTGATGCAATCCACTTATTTGACCAATATTTAGGTCAAACTTCCACTGAATCTCAAACCATACCACACAAACCCTTAACCTGACGACCTTGCCTGATCCTCGAGGAAGAACTTGTGATGAAAACAAATCAGATTGGATTATTGAGGAGAGGTGGTCTCTTGAAACAAACCCAAAACAAACAACAGCTGATAAAATGGTTAGTTAACAATGCATAGGTGATTGATCTATGATGCTCATGTAAAAGATGTTATGACATCTAAGGGGTCAAAATTTGGGGTATAACAGTTGCCCCTATTTAAATAGCTTTACCGGATGACACGAGGAACGCAGATCCTCGGGACATCAAGGTGAATGGTATTTAAATATAGCAAACCGAAAATTTTTCCCTTAGATGGAATGCAGATGCTAAGGACAAACGATGGACATGCAAATGCGGACATGCCATGAACTAGTTTGATGATGTGATGTCATGGTAGTGCAAGAAATGCAGACAAACCAGACACCGAAGGATAAAGAGCAACCAAACGCCGGTGAGCTTCACTGGGGAAGGAATGAAGGTTAGTATCCACGCGGAAAACTTACTGGGGATACAGGCTAACCAACAAAAAGACTCACTGGGGAGACTCCAAGGAAACACTGGGGATATAAAATGAAACACATTCTTACTGGGCCTGAAACCAGAAAGAATACACGACCTCCATTGGGGATCAATTTGAAATAAAGGATAGACATCCTACAAGGGATTTCCTGGAGATTTCTTATATTGAAGAGTTCAAACGGGATCTTCAAGAAAAGCCAGAAAAGACAGAGGTAAACTCTGCGTCAGACGATGAAAGTTGACTGGACCTTTTGGCTGTGAATGAGGTTAATGAATAAAAAATGTACTAGAACTGGTTGAGATAATAAATATGATTCCATTTATGGAGGATGCCAGCGATGACTGGACTTTAGGTTCAAGCTTGACACGATTCAAGCAGGGACAAACTGAAATAAAAGCCTAAGGTGACTCGATTCAAACCAAAGACGGGCCAACGATAATTGGACTTTGGGTTCAAGTTTGACACGATTCAAACAGGAACGGGATCTTAAGGCAAGAGACAATGTTCGACACGATTCGAACAAGGACTCGGTTCAAGTTTGACACGATTCAAACAGGAACAAGATCTTAAAACAAGAGACAATTTCCGACACGATTCGAACAAGGACTCGGTTCAAGTTTGACACGATTCAAACAAGAACAAGATCTTAAAACAAGGGACAATGTCTGACACGATTCGAACAAGGACTCGGTTCAGGTTTGACACGATTCAAACAAGAACAAGATCTTAAAACAAGAGACAGTGTCCGACACGATTCGAACAAGGACTCGGTTCAAGTTTGACACGATTCAAACAAGAACAAGATCTTAAATGCCTAAGGTGACTCGATTCAAACCAAAGACGGTGCCAACGATAATTGGACTTTAGGTTCAAACTTGACACGATTCAAGCAGGAACGGTTTTAAACAACAGGAAAGGTGCCAGCGATGACTGGATTTAGGGTTAAACTTCTTGGGAATACCAATTATGGTTGCAACAAGGCTGACGACAAGGAAACAAAACAAATCCGAGGGTACAGAACCTGAACTCGGAACACCCCATCAAACAGATTGACGGAAAGGAAAAAACACATATTCGAGGGTACAGAACCTGAACTCGGAACACCTCATCAAATAGATTGACAGAAAGGAAATAACACATATCCGAGGGTACGGAACCTGAACTCGGAACACCTCATCAAACAGATTGACGGAAAGGAAATAACACATATCCGAGGGTACGGAACCTGAACTCAGAACACCTCATCAAACAGATTGACGGAAAGGAAATAACACATATCCGAGGGTACGGAACCTGAACTCGGAACATCTCATCAAACAGATTGACGGAAAGGAAATAACACATATCCGAGGGTACGGAACCTGAACTCGGAACATCTCACCAAACAGATTGACGGAAAGGAGAACCTCAAATAGGGATCACATTAAACAGGTTGATGGAAAATGACTGACTGAAGGTGACATCATTTGTAACTGCAGAAGTATGAATAATACCAGGGACGGATAAGCTTCTCGTGAGAGATATTGCCCCTTGTTGTTGGGTAAAAATTCCAAAGAGATGTTGATATTACAACACTGCTGGAGGAATAATTGTCTTCAATGAGGATCTATAAAAGATTCTTCTTGCGAGACACGGTGCAAAATAAATGCACTTGAAAGTGGGTTCAGAAACCACACCTGCCAGGGATCAAAGTTTAATCTAGGAACAAGCTAGAAAGAAACGGTCAAACAAGACTCCAATTGAGGAATGAACTCAAATGGGAACTTATCGTATCCATACGTAGAAAAGATAACTGAACCAACCATCATCCACAAGAATCAAACTCTATGGCGAATTCAGAAAAGATGGGAACTTTATGCCTAGGGTTGACAACTCTATTGGAGAGAATAGACAAACCCAGTCACTTGGGGAGATAAACGCCAAAGTGAACAAAACAGGTAAACACCAGAAGGGAAGCAAAAATGCTAAGATGCTATTCATATGAGTGCTTATGCTGACAAAACAGACAAGAAGAGAAACTGGAAGTGAAATAAACATCTCGACGAGGATACCCAGCCAAACTCAAAAGGTTGGACCATCACTGGGGGTGAAGTAGCTTTACTTCAAGGTTATGTCCTTCTCTGGGGGAAAGAGTACTCCACTTGATATAGCATCTTGACTTCACTAGGAATACCATCATGAGTTTAATTTCTTCATTGGAGAGAAGAGATCCATTGGGAAGTGCCAAGATTAGCTGAAGAGACAACTTACTGGGAGCTGGCAGAGACACCACAAAAGCTGAGTAGTTCTGCATAACTCATCTGCCCCAGGGTACATGGTCTGTCAGAAGAATGCATCAAGAGGATTTTATAGAAGAATTGGCATACAAGGTGTTTCAATATCTTCAAACTCTTGGAGAGATTTACCGAATCTCGACATAACTGCCCCTGATTGACTGCTTTGCACGACAGGGCCCGTGAACTAGTTATGTGTCTTGATCGAAACACTAGGTTGAAGCTGAGAGATTGACTGGGTTCCGTTGGGGAAAATCATTATACAAAGCCTAAGAGGAGGCTGGATTCCACTTGGGGAAATCATTATACAAAGCATAAGAGGAGGCTATCTGATAGTTTATACTCATCACAGAGTGTCTTGTACAAAGCCTAGATTAATAGCGTCTGCACAACAAAATCCTTGAGTTAATTATCCAGTCTGGTTGTTGACAACTGGGGAATAAACCTGCCCCTATCAGCTTGGTTAATCTGTGAAGAAGATGTCCCAGACTAGTTGACTTTTGAGAGGTTTGTCGAATCTCGACTTGACTGCTTCTGATTAACTGGTCTTGTGATGATAAATCACCAAGAGGATTTTACAGAAGAATTGAAATGCCAGATGCTTCAATGTCTTCAAACTCTTGAAGAGATCCATGAGTCTTGACAGAACTGCCCTAGTTCAACTGTATTCGCAATGCAAAGTCCTTTAAACTGTGGTAGAAACAACTGGGGAACAAACTTGCCCCCGTTGATGGGTCATCGGAGTCCAAAAAGGCTTGCCCCAATATTCTGAACTTTGAAGAGTTCTGCCCCTGATTCACCAATTCTTGAAATTGGGGATTGGCAGAACCTTCCGCTTAGTTGCCCCTTGACTGAGCTTCCTTTATCAAATAAAATTCCCTAGCTGACTGCATTTGTTGGGATTTCTTTGACATTTAATCATTTCACAAACAAGTACTGTTCATTTAAAATTGGCAATTTCAATGCAAAATTCATGCAAGCTTTTGAAAACAAAGTTTTATTGATGAAACACACACTGTGGAGTGATTAAATCAAAAACAAAATGGATCTAGTTATTTAGGGCATGACAGATGAAGTGATTAACACACACAACTAGCAAAGATCATTAGGAGTCAGGTTAATCAACCTTGTTGTAGTATGCTTTCAAAACAACCTTACCTCAATTAGGTCTTTTAAGGGTTGTAACGTGGCTTGGTTCACGGTGTTATGAAACAAAGATAAAGGCTCAAAGTTTGTTTGGTACCCACCTCATCTTCGCGATGAACTCCAATCCTAAGCTCAGTTAACTTAAGTTATTCATTCAGGTTCCTACAGACTAGGAACTAGCTGATGATCATTGATGATGATTTAGATACCTTGGATAGTCAGTACTCCCTCGCAGAATTTGGTTAATCTTTGAGACTTTGAGACTTCTCCTTGTCTTTGCTGGTTGAGGTCACGATACCTCTTCTTTTGATTTGATTGAGGTCACGATACCTCTCTTTGTTTGCGGTTAGGAACTCCTTTTTGTTTGATTGTTGCTTTGAAACTCCTTTTTTGGCTGTTGTACAAGTTCTTTTTGTATAAGGCAAAGTTCTGGGCTTCCCATCTTTCTTGGCTTTTGCCTTGAAAGGGACTCGGCTCATCCTTTGATTAAGGATTTTTCAACTATCCTTCCTTATTGTTGCTTGGATGAACAACTTGTATAATGCCAACTCATTTGATTTGAGAGAGCTGACTGGTGTCTTGCATGAAGCGCTTGCGTTCGAATGCGTAACCAAGTTAAACTGAGAACTACCCTGCCCCAAGGTTGAGATTTTAAGGGTTTTTTGTGTAAGGAAAGAAAACTCCTACTTCTAGGCTCAAAGGGTTAACGAGGGATTATCTTCCTTATTTCTCCAGTGTTTGGGAATTGAAACAATGCCTTACATCCTCGGCAAGATTTAATCGAAAGCATACCACATCAATTATGGAGAACATTTTCGTCATCCTCCCCAATCTTTGCTTGAACAAAAGGATTGATATGGGAAAAAAAATTTGTCTGTTTTTTTTTTTTTTTTTTTTGTCTTTATGAACACAAAAGTAAATGAGTGAAACGAATGGACTTAATCAAAAGATGCACAAACATTTCATTAATCTTGCCAATTTGAAAGTACAACAATGCTTATAAGCAAATATAATTCAAACATGCAAAGAAAATACAACAAAAATGCTAAATAGCCAAATGATTGCCAGCTTTAGGGAATTGAAATTTACTTCTTAATTTGCCAAGCTGAGATAGTCATCTTCAGAGTTGATTGTCGAGATCCGCTTGAGAATCATCTTCACATATACTCTCAGAAAATTCTTCCACCTCAGAGTCTAATGAACCTGCCTGATTAGACGAAGGTTTGCTGATTTGGATGCCTTGAGGCGTGAATGAGAACATATTAGAGTCAAGCAGAGTCTGAACCTGGCTTCTGAGTACCCTAAGTCTTCAGCTGAATGCCTTTGTGCCCCAGCATGGTGGTCACAACGGACGAGTCTGAAAAAGACAACTTCAAGTCCAATGATGGCTTCAGGAAGCCGCCTGGGTTACAGACAAAGGACGAACAAGACTCAAGGCTGAGAAATGCAAATGCAATGCAAAAGACATGTAATGAGAATGCAATGCTAATGCAAGCCAAATGGTTTCAAGGAACTCAAAGGCCAATTACGAACATTTTGGAAACTGAAGAGTTTTGTTTTAAAATCCATGATCTCTAAGGATCTTCGAAAAGAACTTCTGAGTTCTTTGAAATCATTAATGGATGCGAGGAGATGTATGCAATGCGCAAACATAAAAACACAGGTATATGTACACACAACGAAGCACACAAGTCCTCGGTTTAGAGGTCTCATGAATGCACGAAAAAGGTTTGGGATAAGGTAAACACCTCACAACTCCCTAATTGGTAGGCCTCCTAAAAGACAGTTCTACGGCAATTTACCCTTAAACCCACTCACATGATAGTTTCTAGGTTTTTGGTAAAGGTTTCAGATTCACGGACCTTAGTCATATCAACGTTATGCAATGGGCTAGCCAATTTACAACGAGATTGACAAAAAGGTCTCTTCTGATTGGGGTTTTCATATTGGTTGGAGCAAGGAGATGTCCTTGAAGTCCAATATTATGCAACCACCGAAATAGAACTGGTTCTAAATGGGGTCCTAGAGTCACGGACCCTTCATGAATCAGCGTTATGCAACAGGCTAACAGTTTTATAACGAGATCTACAAACAGGTCTACTCTAGAGGAGCCTTCATGTTAGTTGCTACAAGGAGCTTGCCCTCATAGTCTAACACTACTAACTACCAAATCTATCCTTATGTTTTCTTTCTGCTTTTTCCAAAGCTCGGGTGTAGAGCTTTATTCAAGATATTAAATACCCAAAGCCCACACATGAATATACAGAGATATATATAAATAAGCAATAAAGCAAGAGAAATAAAACATATAATAAAGAAGAAAGAGAAACAAACAAAGCTAAACACACATATGAAAACCTAACTAAACTAGGCTTGACTCACTTAGGGAAATTGTTTCCCCAGCAGAGTCGCCATCTGTCGTACCTCGAAAAATGAGAACGACCTCGCGAAGCGCAATCGTACATCCGCGAGATGGACTTAACAGAGTCGTCACCGATCTTTATTTATTCCATAGAGGGAAAGGGAAAATATCGAATAAAACCCCTAAAAGAAAGGATAAGAAATGGTCATCGCAACCATTATCTGAATTCGGGAGTCGGTTACGCAAGGGGAAGGTATTAGCACCCCTCACGTCCGTTGTACTCAACGGGAACCATTTGGTTAAGATTTAAATGAGTGTTAGCTTAAGGTTAATTTCTAGTCTTCTACTTAATGAGAAGGTAAATGATTATTGTTAAAAGAGAGAGAACCTAAAGAGGTTTTATTACTAAGGTGATCGCAAAGACCTTGCAGTCTCCTGCCTACGTATCCTTATGGGGATGAAATCAGAGTAATCGTAGTTCACCTAACTAAGGTGAGGAACTATTGACTATGGTCAAAGTTCCAAGGGGAATGAGTATTCATGATCATAATACTCACATAGAGTTAAAGAACTCTCTAATTCTAAGTTGTGATGGAATTGAATGGCTATGAGGCAAAAGGGAGAAGTAGGTACCTTATGACTTTGAGGTCAATGGTTGAAGGTGTTTTGGTCTCTTGATAAGGATCAAGATCTGTCCATAAAATGGAGTTTTGAGTATGATCGGATGTAATTTAAGAACGATGATCATCAAATGATCAAAGAGTTTATGCTAAAGTGTTGAACTCTAACACTCTCTATCATTCGAGATTAGTTTGAGAAAATTGTTTGTTGGACAACGAACATTGATAAAGATTAATGGTTCAAAGAGTCGTGCTAGAGTGCTAGACTCTAACATCTCTTAGTCCAAATTGTTTTAAGTGTTTTAAGGATGAAAGAAAGAAATAATTGGCTACCTCAATGTGCAAGACTTGAGACCAATCTTTCAAAGGGTTATGCTAGAATGCTAGATTCTAACAATCCTTTTCTTTCAAGTTTGTTTTAAAAAAAGATTTGATGTGCTTTGAAGTATTGACATCCTTAAAGATGGAAATACTCTTGAGATGACGATTGACAAAGATAAGAGGTGGCAAAAGGGTGGAACAGAAAAGAAAAGTGAAAGGTGGCTCACCAAGAATTAGGATTCTTGTGCCTACGTATTCTCATTGAAGGATGAGAAATCAGAGCATCCGTAGTTCCGATTACTACGAGATTGTTGGTTGAGGTATGTTAAGTGACTGGCGAACGTTTGAGAAAATGTTCAAAGAGTTATGCTAGAGTGCTAGACTCTAACGACTCTTATTCATTTAAGTTGATAATGAAAGTATTTGATGGACAATGAGCATTGATAGTGATCAATGGTTCACGAGTTGTGCCAAGATGCTAGATCTTGACGACTCTTATTCGTCCGAGTTATGATTAAGATTGTTTTGAGGACAACGAGCTTTTGATAATAAAAAAAAAGCTCAAAAGGGTTATGTCAAGATGCTAGATCTTAACGGTCCTTATTTGTCCGAATTGATATGAAAGTTATTTAATGGACAATGAACGTTTGATAAAAATCAATTGCTCGAAGAGTTGTGTCAAGATGCTAGATCTTGACGGCTCTTATTCATCCAAGTCTAAACTTAAAGTTATCTATCCGATGAAGAACATTTGATGAAAGTCATATGTTCAAAGAGTTGTGCTAAAGTGCTAGACCTTGACGGCTCTTTTTTATCCGAGTTAATAAAAATTGTTTAATGAAATGGAAATCGAAATAAAATCGAAATGGTCTCGCCTCAATCAAAATTTAATCGAGAAATCGATAATATAATGATATTTGACTTTCATTGACCAACCAAAAAAATGGCCTCATACTAATCAAGATTTTTAGTGATTCGAATAAATAAACAAATCAAGATTTTTGAAATATCATTGGCCCAAATAAAAATAAAGAAAATGGGCTCACAGTGAAAATAAAGCTGGTCTCATCTAAATAAGGATTTTAGATCGATAAATCGAATACCTTTTTAATTAGATTTTCACTGACCAATAAAAATAAATAAAAACGGCCTCATAGTCATCACGATTTTTTTAATAAAGTAAATCAATAAAAATCGTGGCTTTTTAATATCATAGGCCCAAAAATAAAATGAGAATCGAAAACAAGATCAACCTAAAATCAATTAAAATGATAGAACTTTGTTAAAAATAAAAAACAAAATAAAGTGATTCATTAAAACCTAAAATTTTCTTTTTGAAAAACGTAGCATAGAAAGTAACTTAAAAAGAAAAGAAAAAAAAATGAGGGGTGGCGTAAGCATTTATGGTGTAAATAAGAAAATTAAATAGGTCAGCAAGACAACAATAGGCCCACCAAAAATATATCAGGCGAGTCACAAAGGATATGGGTCGGTTTGACCCAATTCAAGTCACTTATGCTAAAAGAGAGTAACCCTAAATGGAAAAGAAAACAAATGGCGGATGGAGGAAACCTGATACACGAATTCACAAACTCCAATCCTTCTTTCAGAAAAATGTTTCTAAAAAAGGCTCTCTCTTTCAAAGCTGCTGCAATTTCTTCAATCGCTCCTCGCTTTCTTTCGCTGCGGAACTCCTCCGATTCTTCTCTCGCAATCTCTTCTTTTCTTCTTTTCATTCGCCGGTGCTTGTTCGCTTGTGACTCTAATTTTCCATTTCTGGTCGGCGAATGGAAGGTAAGTGGGTATGTTTTCAGGTTGTTCAATCCATAGTTTGTGAATGATACCACCAGATTTCAACTTCTCAGACAAGTTTTTGAGTTGGGGTTCTCCTTTCACTTCAAGTGTGACTTTGTGCATATAATCGATTTTATCGGGGCTGTAATAATCGATTGTGACAGGATCGTCTTTGTTGGACCAAACGGCGGAAACAGAAGGGTGGCAACCTTGAGTGACCACACTGCCTAATGGCCAAGTATGGATCAGGTATCGCCAGACCACCACGTACTGGTCCACAACATCGGCGTTATCTGGCGGTGACGGAGCAACTTCAAGTGTCGACAGAGTGCTGGAATTCGTGGCGGCAGGTTGACTCATTGAGTTGGAGGTGAGTCGACACGTCCAGTTCGAGATAGAGGCCGCGTGTAAAGTGGCGCTAAATTTTGTGCTTGAGAAGGCGACGTGCGAACCGGAGGGTTGAAGAGAACTGAAGGTGTTGTGTTGAAAGAGGTGTTTTAGTGGTGGTGATGAATAGTGGATTGGCCGGAAAAAAGATTGTACGAAAACATTTTGTTGTTGTTGATTTATTATGGAAGAAGAAAAGGTTGGGTTAAGGGTTTGGGGAAGAAACAGGCGTGGAGTTGTTGTTGATGTTTGATGAAGAAGGTTTGAAGGAGGTCGGCGATGGAGATTGAGAGTGAGGCCGAAGGGAGTTGATAGAAGGGGTCAGGCTCCGTTTCATGACGAACAAAGGAAGGTTATGTTTATTCCCCTTTGTGTTTTCGTTTTCTTTCTGACTATTTCTTCCCTCTCTTTAAAACAACATTCAAGAAGAGTATCATGTTAAATTGTCCCTTTCCTTTTTTGAGGGGCTTCTTTCATGGCAGGTATGGTACGAGTGCAGCATCGTGTTGTCGTTGTTGCTTGTGGCCAGCCTCGTACGGTTTGGCAGTGGTTGTTGTGTTGTATCAATTGTTGCAGGTTTTGGTCTTGTGGAGAGGTACGAAATTTGGATGGTTGTGGTGTGTATGAAGTTTTGATACGACAGAGTTTTTGTGTAGCTTTTTCCTCTTTTTTTTTATCCATGGACTCTCGTAAATGGGCTTTTTGTACAATGATCTTTGTATTATATTTTTTTTGAATTTTGTGATATTGGTTGTGAAAAAAACAAAAAATAAAATGGATAATGAGTTGGAAATTTGTGAAATGTAATATCAAAATAAATTTAAAAAAAAAAGGTTAATTGATAAATGATATGGAAACATGCATATGAATGCATTAATGAATTAGAAATGTGAATAATGGATATTATGGATAAAATGGATAATGGTTTAGTTTAGATAATGGATTAGGAAAGTGGATATGGAGAAATTAGATAAAAGGTTATGGAATAGAAAAATGATTAAACGGATAAAATGAATTGGATTTTAAAATGGATAATTGTAATAAAATGTGGATAATTGAAAATGGTTTAGAAATGGATTATGAGAAATGGGTAAATAACAAAATGGATAAAAGACGGTTACGGGAATGGATAATGGTAAAGGTAACACACCACCACAACACTTAAAACTCCACAAATGCACTTGTCCATTAAACTTAACTGCCACAAATCCTTTATTACATGACCAAACACGTGCGCACAACTTGAAATGTACCGACTGCTTTAACCTCTCTGATGGCTCTACAACCTCAATTGAACTGAAACAATACTGCACACACCATGAACCAGCTAACCTTAGGAAACACAACTAAATGATATTTGTCAACCATAAACTCCAAGGGTGAGAAACCCTGATCCTCGTGCCTTGAGTGCACACTCATGAAACAAATGACTGGATGGGGACCAAAACTCTAATTCAGAATCTCTGCCACGGCCTGATAACCTGATACTGATGCAATCCACTTATTTGACCAAGATTTAGGTCAAACTTCCACTGAATCTCAAAACATACCACACAAACCCTTAACCTGACGACCTTGCCTGATCCTCGAGGAAGAACTTGTGATGAAAGCAAATCAGATTGGATTATTGAGGAGAGGAGTTCTCTTGAAACAAACCCAAAACAAACAACAGCTGATAAAATGGTTAGTTAACAATGCATAGGTGATTGATTTATGATGCTCATGTAAAAGATGTTATGACATCTAAGGGGTCAAAATTTGGGGTATAACACCAGTCATGTGCCTTGAACAACCACTGTCAAAGTACCAATCTTCTTTGGTAGAAACCCTTAAAGAAGTGTGAGCTATCAAGCTGGTAACCTTAACTTTAGGGACCCATTGCTTCTTAGGCTTGGAAACCTGCCTTCCTTTATAACAGTTCTGTTTGGGAACAACCTGATGAGCCTTCTGTGGATACCCATGTAACTTATAACAATACGCCTTAATGTGTCCAAAACATCCACAATGGTGACACCTCCAGTGTCTGTATTTCTTCTTAGATGGAGTTCTATCATGATGTTTTAACATCACTGGTTTTGAGGTGATAGAACCTGCATCACTGGTGAATCCCAAACCACATTTTTCTGCAGCCATCTTCCCAATACTAAGAATGTTGTCTAACGCATTAGTACAATTGTTCAACATTCTGATAGTTTTGGTCATAGAGTCCAGTTTATAGTTAAGCATACTGACTTCAGCTTCAAGTTCAGTCTTTTCAGCTTTTAACTGTACTATGGTTTTCTTCAGCTCTTCTCCTTCAAGACACACTTGTTCACTTCTTATGAAAAGATCTTTATAAGTGACAGCAAGTTCATCGTAAGAAACCTCATCATCACAAGACTCATCATCTGACTCATAAACCCCAATCATATCTCTAACAAGTTTAGCTGAATTTTCTTCAGATTCACTTTCACTGTCAGACCAAGAAGCTGATAACCCTTTCTGCTTCTTTAGAAACGTAGGACATTCCTTCTTGACATGTCCATACCCTTCACACTCAAAGCATTGTATCCCTTTGTCATTACTGGATTTTTCTTCATCTTTAGACTTCGTCCCTTGTTCTCCTGATCTGGTGATGTTGGAGGTAATGTTCTTGACATTGGGATTATAACTCCTATTTATCCTCTTCATAACTTTGTTGAACTGTTTACCCAGCAAACCAATAGCCTGAGACAACTCCTCCTGAGAATCATCCTCTTTCCCTTTCTTGGCTTCATCAGAACTGGAAACCAAAGCTATACTCTTGGACTTCTTCTCAGGTTCTTCTTCACTTAACCCTAGCTCAAATGTTTGAAAAGATCCAATAAGCTCATCAACCCTCATCTTGCTGATGTCTTGAGCTTCTTCAATTGCAGTCACCTTCATCTTATACCTCTTAGGGAGGGATCTAAGGATTTTTCTCACCAGCTTTTCTTCAGTCATCTTCTCTCCAAGAGCACTAGAGGCATTGGACAGCTCAAGAATACTCATATGAAAGTCATGAATAGTTTCATCTTCCTTCATCTTTAGACTTTCAAACTTTGATGTCAGAAGTTGAAGTCTTGACATGTTAACCTTTGAAGTTCCTTCATGAGTAGTCTTCAAGATGTCCCAAGCTTCCTTGGCAACTTCACAGGTATTGATCAACCTGAATATGTTCTTATCAACTCCATTGAAAATAGCATTTAAGGCTTTGGAATTACCAAGGGCAAGCTCATCTTCTTCCTTGGTCCATTCTTCTTCAGGTTTCAGTTTTGAGCTGCCTTCTTTTTCTTTCCCAACATCATCTTTCTCAACAACAACAGGTGGTTTCCATTCTTTTATGATAGCCTTCCAAGCCCTACTGTCCAAGGATTTCAGGAAGGTAATCATCCTTGGCTTCCAATAATCATAATTAGAGCCATCCAAAATAGGGGGTCTATTCACAAATCCACCAACTTCCTTGTCCATCTTTACCAGAAAGTATCAGCCCTAGATCTCACCCAGATTCAGAGCAGGATGCCTGCTCTGATACCAATTGAAATTCTGGTACCAGATATGTGATATCACGTGTGATGTCACAACAACACACTCTGCAATGGACAAAGTAAAACAACAGCAGAGTACACAAAGAATTGTTCACCCAGTTCGGTCTAACTACCTACGTCTGGGGGCTACCAAGCCAGGGATGAATTTCACTATCAGTAGTAACAAATTTACAGACTCAACAACCAAGTTGACATCTTCTAAACTTAATCACTACTTAATGAACCTTCTACCTAAGAGTCCACTTAAGTATGAGAACACTACTCAATCCCTTAAATCACTTCAGTGATATAATTCAAAGATCACACACTTTGAAAAACACAACTTGATTCTACTTCACAACTTTGATCAAGAACAACTTAAAACAACAACACCAATTCACACTAGAATGGTTTACAATACAAACACGAAGACTCAAATGACTCTCAGTCTTTAGCTCTCTTTCTTCGTTACTTTCTTCAAAGGATTGATACGCTTTATATAGCTATTTGATCAGGTCTTGGACCTGCTACAATATCTGACCTGATTTGTTATTTAAAACTGAATCTTCGACATATTTTCTCTCTCAAAATCTTCTTAAATCTTCAGCCTTTAAACTCTCCTACAAATTTGCATCAAATCTGTTTGTAACCGAAAATATCTCCTCCAAGATATTCGCATCCAATTACTCTGCCAGCTCTTCCAAAATCCAGCTAAAACGCTTAACCCTAAAAACATCTCAGACCTGATGTTTTACTGATCTGCATATTTGATGTCATGACATTGCATGTGACATCAGACTTCAAAACTTCAGCAACTTAAACACTTAACATACACCAATGTTAAGACTCAATGTTAAGACAACACCCATGTGACATCAACATTGAACAACTTTGTTTTACCAAAATTCTAGCCAATCCAAGAACCAACAGTTATCGTGATAATAAACTGACCTTGGTTGGAGAATTTTTAGGATAAAGACTGGATTTTAACTCAGTTGGGGATTTATCCAGAATGACCGAGGTTTCTTTCTATGTTTGTAGGGAACTTGAGAATGTCTTTGAGACTCAAGAGGGGTCTAGACTGTCCAAGTCTACTGGTGTGGAAGAGTTTTATCTTTTGTATGATGCCTCCAAAGGAGGCGGGTGTTTTAAGGGATGAGAATCAACCCTAAATGGTTTGAGATTTGACACTGGAAAGACTGCTTTTTCAAAGGATGACTAAGTTCTGTCCTATACATTTAAGAGGTCTTCAAGGTCCTTGTATTAAGCCCAAGAGAAGGCATGAGAACTTCTAAGAAGACGGAGGGTCCTTGTACAAAGCCCAAGAGGAGGCGGGGATGGTTTTAGGAAGCCTGTGGGTCTTAAACCAAGAAAAGTTCAAGAAATACTATTCACCGAGAATAGATCGTTTAGTGAAAGTTCTGAGGTTTGAAGAAACTCAAGAGATGCTATTCACCGAGAATAGATCAACTCTGGGGAGTAGAATTTCTTTGACAATTTCTAATAGTGACAGTCTGAGAAAAGGTTCACGAAGAATACTGTCTTTCTCTTTGTTCCATATTGTTTAAGCCCAAGAGAAGGCAAGACTGTATCTGGAAATCCTATGGGGATCTAGTTTTGACCGTATTTATAGAATGACCAACAGGATTTACTTAGTTCTAGACCTAGTTGCCGGGGAAAATTCTAAATAACTATACTAGTATATATACAGTTGATATATGACAAGTATGTAAAAGGGTATGAAAGAAGACTAACCATGCGCAGCTTCCCACAATACAGTTATATATATTAAAGCATGTAAATGAAAGCAGATAAAACTTACAGGTGAGCAAGCTTCCATGCTGTATTGTTAGTTGTTCAAAGAAATTAAAGAAAGTTTTGATAATAACATATATATTGAATCTAAATCAAAAGGGAAGTTGTATTGAAAAGATTGTTGGGGCTTATACTCAAGAAGAGGCCCAAGGTTTAACAGTGATCGCACCGTTGTTTCAATGATTATACTAGGACTTATACAATGACTGAGGCCCAAAAGGTTTTCTGTACAAAGGTATGGGTCTTACAACTCAAGGAGAGGCCCAGATGAAAATGTTTTGAAAACGACGATTGCGTCAAAATTTATGAAACTGTATCGGGACTTATACAATACATTGAGGCCCAAAAATTTTATTTACAAAGAGGTGGGACTTACACTCTACCAAGAGGCCCAAAGTGTCTTTTTTTGTACAAAAAGATGGGGCTTACAACTCAAGGAGACGCCCAAGTGATTTGATTTTAAACTGGCGATCGTGTCGAGGTTTTTGAAAATGTGTTGGGACTTATACAATGTCTGAGGCCTAAAAATGGTTTTGGTTAAAAAAGGATTGGGTCTTACACTCTATTAGAGGCCCAAAAGTGTTTGAAAAAGATTGATGAGGGTGAAATCAATCAAAACTCTAATTTTGTAAAAAATGGAATTAATTTTGATTTAAAATTAATAAAATTATTGAAAACATGTGAGAAATGAGTTGTGATTTTTGGTCAATGTTTCAAAAATCATGTTTTTAGCCAAAAAATGACTGAAAACCACTTAACCTTGGAAAATCAAGAGAAAGAAAATTTTTAAAATGTTAAAAAATAAATTATTATGAACATATGGCAAAATTGAGGGGAAACACTCCATAAATGATTATGAACATATGGAAAAATTATTGTGCGAGGAAAGATGAATGAATTATGAGATGACCAATTATAGGCTTACCTCTTGCAGCTGGTGATCGAGTTCTAGGTTGGAGGTGTTATAGCTTGGTTCCAATGACGTGGACAACTTCCCTAGGTGCTATGGAGTGTGTCTGAATGCTTGGAGTGGATTGAATTGAGCTGGAACTTAATTTGGCACCTCAACTGCAAATATGTCAAAGGCTTGTGCAGATGGATGGTGATTTTGTAATTCTGATGTTCCAGATGTTATGTAAGAGTTTGGATCACTTCTATACGTTATATGTGAGGTGTGTGAACCATTGGTTTGGTTGGAATTGCTCTCAAACTCAAAACCCGATGGTGACTTGAGTTAGAAGGCAAATTTGGAGTGAAAGAGGTGATTTTGAGGAAAGCATCAGTTTGGGTGCTTTGGTGTACTCAAACTGATCACAATTGAGCTCTATTTATAGTAGAGCAAGTTTGTTTTGCAAGGAATAGTGAATGGCAATTGGTACAGGTCTGTGACCAATTGTGATCAAATGGAATCTCAAGTCTCCTCTAGCCATTGACTTGAGGTTAGAGCACAGGCCTATGGTTCTTTGATTCAAGGATAAGGCTTGAATGAAGTGTTCATCTTTGCTCTGATACATGCCACCTCTAAGCATTCATTGAATGTTCCAAAACAAAATTGGAGTCTTGAGGAATCTTTAGCTTTTTAGGGGTGACATACCTACTTGTAGTTCCAAAGACTTGGGAGGCTTATGGATCAGTGTTTGTTCCTCCTTGGTCTCCCCCTGAGGTGTGCAGATGGATAAACTTGTTTGTCATTTGCACAAATTGATCAAATCGAGCCCTAATGCACAAATATGCCTTGCAAAACAGTTTGCAGCAAGGCATATTTCAGTTGTCATAACTCCTAGCTCAGGTGGAGTTTGATGGAGTTCTTGGTCATTTTGGAAAGCTGATATATCCTATTTCAACATGATGTCCAACTTTGGTTTTGATACAACTCGAATTACAATGAAAAATGCCTCTACATTATGGAAATAATAAGGCAGATTCTGACTTAGTGAAAATTTCACTAAGTGTTGGGAAAATGTCATTTTCATGTTTTCAGCCATTTTGATCACTCCATAACTAAAAATCCATGAGGAATTGGAATGAGGTCTAGTTGACACTTTTAAAGTATGCCATGAGAGCTACAAATCCAGCTTTGGACCATCCAAAATGGTTGCTTGGATCTCAAGTTATGATCCTTGGAAGTTGGTACCCTAGCCACTTTGTTCCATAACTTAGAAAAATTCTAAGTTTTTTAGTTTTTTAAGGTTACCCCTTTTACAAGTTAACTCACTTTCTTTGATTTTTCTTGAAGAGTGATGAGTCAAATCACATATTAACATTGTTTTAGGGTTAAGGAACCTTGGTTGACCAAAAATTGAAAAGTCAAACTTTGATTTTTGTACAGTTGACTTTTTCAGCAGATGAAATTTTTTACTTTGCAATCCTTTTGTGAAATCAATCCTTGGCCTCAAACAAACCTCATGGGGGACTTCCAAGGGTAGTTAGGGATGTCTTGAGTCATGTCCCAATGTCATACCCCAAATTTTGATCACTAAGATCTCCCATCATTGTGAAAATTATCATCACAATATGGGTGCGCCTTTATACCTCATCAATCTCCTCACAGATGGGTGAGCATTCACTACAACTAAGAATTAGGGTTTCAAGCCCTCTCAGAGCTCTTAGACAAAGGATAAATCAAGGAATGACATGATCTTCAACTTGTTTAAACCTCTAAAACATTCACAATGGATCAAGAGGACTCCCACATCAAAGATCAAGCACAAGGCTGCAACATTCCAAGTGGATTAAGCCTCAGGATCGCTAGTGTCACCAAATTAGGGTTTTGGTCGACCAGGGCCTCCAGATGGAAATTTTCCTCTGGGCATGAGCCAATGCTTCAAAGCATAACCCAAAATACTCTAAGGGACCTCATAAACCCAATCCTCAAGTCAATTTAGCCTCAGGGGATGCATTCATAAAAAATCAGGAATTAGGGTTTCTTGACCTAATTCACCCCTAAGTTGACTTTTGGGACAAAACATGAGCCAAGACCTCAAGGCATGATTTGAGGGACCCTAATACACTACATTTATCCATTTGCAACAATGGATTGATCCAAGAAGCTTTATTATCAAGTTTCAAGTTCATCAGGACCACAGTTAGGGTTTCGCGAAAAGTCAACTGTGCCTTTGACTTTTGACCAGGACATGCTCTTAAACCTTGGGACATGATTCAATACACCCTATAACACCTATGAAATCAATCCATCAAGTTTGATTTGGGTCAAGAACTTGATTTCATAGAGGATCGCACAATTTGGAATTCATCTGACAAAAAGTCAACTGTGCCCAAAAGTCAAAGTTTGACTTTTTGATTTTTTAATCAATTATGGTTCCCTAACCCTAAAATGATGTTAATGTGTGATTGGAATCATCATTCATCAAGAAAAATCAAGAAAAGTGGGATAACTTGTAAAAGGGGTAACCATAAAAAACTTAGAAATTTTCTAAGTTATGAAACAAAGTGGCTAGGGTACCAACTTCCAAGGATCATAACTTGTGATCCAAGCAACCATTTTGGCTCATCCAAAGATGGATTTGAAGCTCTCAATGCATACTTTTAAAGTGTCAACTACACCTCACTCCAATTCTCCATGGATTTTTAGTTATGGAGTGACCAAAATGACAAAAACATGAAAATGCCACTTTTTCCAACACTTAGTGAAATTTTCACTAAGTCGGAATCTGTTTCACTTTTTTCAAAATGTAGGGGCATTTTTCACTCAGATCCAAAAAGTGTCAAGACAAACTATGATCACATATATGTTGTATCATATGAGAGCTTTCCAAAATGGCCAAGAACTCCATCAAATCCAATTTGAGCTAAGAGTTATGACAATGACAATATGCCTTGCTGCAACTGTCATGGCATGGCAGATTTATGTATTTTGCTCGATTTGATCAAATTGTGCAAATGACAAACAAGTTTATCCATCTGAACACCTTAGGGGGAGACCAAGGAGGGACAAACACTGATCTATAAGCCTCCCAAGTCTTTGGAACTAAAAGTAGCATGCCAAACCTAGAAATGCCTAAAGAGGGGACAAGACTCCAATTTTGTTTTGGAGCATTCAATGGATGCACCAAGGTGGCCTGAACTGAGCCTTTTCCAACTGAATGAGTCAAGGATGATCTCTGAACTAGGGAATCAAAGGCATGTGCTCTAACCTCTAGTCAATGGCTAGAGGAGACTTAAGATTCCAAAATGATCTAATTGGACAATGATCTGCTGCAGTTGCCATTCACTATTGCTTGCAAAACAAACTTGCTCTACTATAAATAGAGCTCATTTGTGCTCAGTTTAAGTACACCAAAGCACTACAACACTTGCTTTCCTCAAAATCTCTTTCTCTAGGCAAAAATGCCTTCTTTAGCAAGGTAACTCTGAGTTTTTGAGTTAGAGAGCATTTCCATCACAGCTTATGATCCAAACACATCCAATATGTCATATCTAAGCTGTCCAAACTCTCACAAGTGACCTGTAACCCTAAAATCACAAAGTCCCTTCTCAAAACCTCAAAATAGGACTTTTTTGCATTTTTCAAGCCATGTCTTGATTCAGTCACTTTCAAAACCAGATAAAGCCTCAAACACACTCCAAATATCATCATTGAACTGTCCCAAATGGTTCCCCACATCTGGAACACCATTTGAGAGAGTTGCTATTTTGGCCACTTTTGCGCCTTTTGCAAGAAAGGGCCAGTTTCCATTCCTGAGGTTTCCAGTTGATTCCAATCATCCTAAAAGCTTCTAAGGGATCATTTGAGGGTGTCCAAAGCATTAAATTATTTCTGGAACAAAGCACTTGACAGATTTCCCAAAAGGCTCCTAAAGAGGTAAGCATCACAACTTGAACTCTTTGAAATATGCATTGCTTTGAAGTCCACTGATCATACACATCTCATACATGTTAAATATGTTGTGTTTGGACCAATTCATCATGTAATTCATGCCTGCAACAAGAGGTAGCACATAAAATGAAAATTATGGCCTATTTCAAAACCACTATCGGATTTTGAGGAGGATTTATTTTTTGAAAAAACCACCACCATCATTGGATTCCTTGTGAAATTCTAGGCAGGATAGACCTAAATTTTGTCCCAATCCATGGAGAAATGAGAAAGTTACAAGCTTCACGTTTTTTACCAAAATTTTGCCTTGCCTTGCCTTGGCTAGGCCAAAAACACACCATGCCTTATGTACTTCTAGGGTGGTTTTGATACACGGATGTATCACCACCCCAGTGGTAGGAGGCGCGCACTGCACACAAGAGGTCTGGGGTTCAAATCCCCCTCGCCCCAGACCCCTTTTTAATGTTTTTTCCATTTTCTATTATTTTTCTTATTATTTTTAATGATTTGAAAAATTAATAACTCCCTCAATTTTAATTATTTCTGATTGGTTCTTTTTGCAAAAAATCACAAAAATGTTAAAATATTTTATTCCACAAAAAAATCAATTTTATATTATTTATTTAATATATTTGGTATTTTATGAATAAATTCATTTTTAATTGTTTTTAAACATTTTAAAAGTGAATATTCATCTTGAAAAATCAAAACCAAATGAGTTTTAATTCATCTTGTGATTAAAACCTCATTTTTCAAGCCTTAACCAAAAATCACAAGTTGTTTATTCAAGCTTATTTCGTGTTTTATCATTTTTTATGGATTTTCTTTAAGAATTCACTTTTAAAAATGATGAAATTAGGGTTTTGATTGATTCCACCCTCATCAATCATTTTCAAAATCTTTGGGCCTCTAATAGAGTGTAATACCCAATCCCCTTTTAACCAAAACCTTTTTGGACCTCAGTGTATTGTATAAGTCCCGATCCCGTAAAAAATTTCGGCACGATCGTCGCCTTTTTAACAAAACCATTGGGCCTCTCCTCGAGCTATAAGTCCCATTCCTTGTCAAAAACAAAATCTTTGGGCCTCTAATAGAGTGTAAGACCCAACCCCTTTGTAAATAAAACTTTTTGGGCCTCAGATGTTGTGTAAGACCCACTGTGTTTTCAAAACCTCGGCGCGATCGTCGTTTCCAAACAAATAACCCTGGGCCTCTCCTTGAGTTGTAAGTCTCATCTCTTGTACAAAAATAAACTTTGTGCCTCTAATAGAGTGTAAGACCCACCCCCTTGTGCATAAAAACTCTTTGGGGCTCACATATTGTATAAGTCCCTCTGTACAGTTTTCAAAACAACGGTGCGATCATCGTTAAAACTTGGGCCTCTCCTTGAGCTGTAAGCCCCAATAATCTTTTCAATGTACTTTCTCCTTTGATATTGAATTCAAATATATGTTGTTATCAAAACTTTCTTTGTTGAACAACTAACAAAACATCATGGAAGCTCTACAACGGGTAAGTGTTTATCCGCTTTCATTTATCGCTTTCATATGTATATAACTGTATTGTGGGGCTGTTTTGCTGTAAGTCTTCTTTCACATCCTTTTATATACTTGTCACATATCCACTGTGTAATACTGGTATAGTTATTTAGAGTTATCCCTGGCAACTACGTCTAGCACTAGGTAAAGCCTTGTTGGTCACTCTTAAATACAAACAAAACTAGATCCCCATAGGATTTCCAGATACAGTCTTCCCTTCTCTTGGGACAAAACAATATGGAACAAAGAGAAAGGCAGTATTCTCGGTGAACCTTTTCTCAGACTGTCACCCTTAGAAATTGTCAAAGAAACTCTAACTCCCCAGAGATGATCTTTTCTCCATGAATGGCATCTCTTGAGTTTCTTCCAAATTCTCGAACTTTCCTGGAATGATCTCTTCTCTGTGAATTGCATTTCTTGAACTTCTCTTGGTTTGGGGACCCACAGGCTTCCTAAAAAGCATCCCCGTCTCCTCTTGGGCGTTGTACAAGGACCCTTCGGCTTCTTAGAAGTTCTCATGCCTTCTCTTGGGCTTCATACAAGGACCCTGACGACCTCTTAAAGGTATAAGACAAAACTTAGTCATCCTTCGCTAGAGCAGTCTTTTCAGTGTCGAAACTCCGGCCATTTTAGGGTTGATACTCATCCCTTAATGCCCGCGCCTCCTCTTGGGCATTGTACAAAGGATAAAACTCTAGACTTGGACAGTCTAAACCTCTTGAGTCTAAAAGACATTCTCAAGTTCCTTTCAAACATAGGAAAAAGCTCCGATCACTCTGTATCAATCTCCAGCAGAAACCCTGTCTCTCTCATGAAAGTACCCCACACTTGGACCCGTTTCAGGATCTCAATAATCCTCAGCAGTAAGTCAGCCTCCTCTTGGGCTTTGTACAAATGATTCTCCCCAGTGGAGCTAACCTTTTCAGACTCTCTTGTTGAGTCAACCACCTTTAGCCTTCGTCTTGGGCTTTGTACAAGACATATAAAAACCCACTCTCTTGTTAAGTATAAAAGATTCTCTTGTTGAGTCAACTTTTAGCCTCCGTCTTGGAGTTTGTACAAGACATACAAAACACTCTCTTGTTGAGTATAAAAGACACTCTTGTTGAGTCAATCTCCTTTTAGCCTCAATCTCAGGCTTCGTACGAGACAGCAAATCACTCTCTTGTTGAGTATAAAAGACTCTCTTGTTGAGTCAATCACCAGTTCGAGACTCTCTTGTTGAGTCAACCCCTTTTTTAGCCTCCGTCTTGGGCTTTATACAGGACAGATAAAAGTACTCTCTTGTTGAGTTAAACCATTTCAGTCTCCATCTTGGGCTTTATACAAGATACATTCTCCCCAACGGAGTCAAAATCCCTTTTAGCCTCAATCTTGGGCCTTGTACAAGACAGAAAGAACTTTTTCCTCGGAAAAGTCAAACTTCTAGCCTCCTCTAAGGCTTTGTATAAAGAAATCCCCGGTTGAGTCAATCAACCTTTTAGCATCAAATTTGTGCTTTGCTCACAGCATACAAACCTCAACAATCCCTCTTTAGAGATGACAAGTTCTCTCTCAGTCAAACCTTTTCGCTTCAATCTTGGGCTTTGAACAAGACACAAAAGACACTTTAGCTTCACATCTTGGACTTTGAACAAGATACAAATCACTTTTAGCTTCAATCTTGGGCTTTGAACAAGACACCAAAACACCTTTTCCCCCTCAGAATATGAGGGAACTACAATCGCTCTGATTTCCCTGTTTCGTTAAACGGGAATACGTAGGCATAAGATTGTAAAATCTTAGCGAGCATACTAATCAAAAACTCAAAATCCAGTACCTTCATACATCAACCAAAAGTATTAGATCTAATACCTTACCAAAAACCTCGCAAACAGTCAAGACACTCCGTTCTTTTAAGCAAATAACCAAAGACATACCCCCTTTTGATAGCATTTGTAAACCAACAGTTTTGACTGTTTAACCTCAGTATGCAAGCAGGGTTAATTGGAGACATCTATTTCCCTTCCTTAATCAGCTCAACAGGATAAAAAATGAATCGAACTGTAGTACCAAAGCGATAGTGATTCGAAACCACAAAAATCGCGCTACAGAAGAATGGCGACCAAAGTGGGAGTCATTCTTTCTTAAAGTTTTAGGTAGAAACCTTGAACAAGTCATTTCCACTGTGGCCGCCACAGAAAAATGGCGACCACAGTGGGAGGCATTCTTTCTCACAGCTTTAGGTAGAAGGCCTTAAATTTACGAAGTGTCACAGAAATGGCGACTCTGCTGGGGAGCCATTGTCTGTATAGGATCATAGGATCATAGAGGTCTAGGATGTTAGGACAAATATATATACTGCTTTTCCTAATTGATATCCATGTTTATTTTTCTGCTAATGGGAATGCGTGTGATGCCGCATCTGGAAAGATTGAGTATACACCTAAGATAAGTGATGGCACTATACGGGTAATCTTATGGGGAGTGAATCCCAGATAAGAGGTCCTGGTCGACCATCAAATCAGTGGAGATGCCCTTGGAGGATTCAATGCCTATACGACTTCGGTTGTTCAAAGCAGATTGTTCGATTGGGTTATTTGAGAAGTTGAGGATTTTAGTAGACTAAAGCCATTTTGTAATGCAGAAGCTATCGGAAATAGTTGTCACGCGATACTACCCTCATTTGAGATTACTCTAAGATACTACAGCTCGCTGGCGATCCGCTTGCTGTCGTTATCCCAAGGGGGGTCAGTGATTTTGAGGACAGGTACAAAAAATTACCAGTATAAACCTTTGGGGACGGGTAGAGCCTTGACTTCATGACACCGACCCTTTGAACCCATGTTTTTTCTATGTTTTTGTGTGCTGCATTCATGCATTCATTTCATTAAAAAACTTTAAACAAAGAAAAATCTTCTCTTCTAGTCTCTCTTTTTCAAATTAAACTAAGACAATGATTGTAAATGTTAGATAAAGAGATTGCTAATGGATTTCGGTAGAAGGAAAACTCACAAGTACACATTCAAGGTTCCAAAATTAGAGGATTTGAGAGGGTTGGAGAGGATGATAATCAAACCCTGAGGCTTTCAGAGCCAAGTATGGAGGACTGTTGTCTCTGTTAAGGGTCCATGTAATTGAAGGAATCCTGTCTACACTAATCCAGTTCTACGATCCTGTCTATCACTGTTTCACATTCCCAGATTATCAGCTCGCACCAACACTGGAGGAGTACTCTCACCTGACTGATTTACATATTACTGATCAAGCTCCCTTTTCTGGACTGGAAGAAATTCCAAAGGATCAAACCATTGCAAGAGCAATTTATATGGACGAGTCGGAAGTCAGGACTCACATTATCATTAAGGGTGGTATCCAGGGTTTTCCAGCCCAATTCTTGATAAAGAAAGCTCTGTACTTTGCTAGTATAGGAACGTGGCCGCTTTCGAAAGCATCTTTGTTTTGCTTACCTACGGGTTATTTTTATTTCCTAACATCGATAGCTTTGTAGATATCAATGCCATTAAGATTTTTCTAATTGGAAACCCTGTACCGACCTTGCTCGCAGATGCTTATCATCCGGTACACTTAAGGAATTTGTATAGCGGAGGAATGATCACATGCTGTGTACCCCTACTATACAAATGGTTTATTTCTCACTTGCCCAAGTCTGCTGCATTTTGGGAACCAAAGAATACTTTATGTTGGTCGCAGAGAATCATGTCTCTTACCAACTCTGACATCGACTGGTACAATCGAATCTATGACTGGATCAGAATCATTGACCGTTGTGGAAAATTCCCTAATGTACCCCTCATAGGAACTAAAGGAGGAATCAACTATCTTCCAGTGTTAGTTCGTCGTCAACTCGGATACCTGATGAGGCATGTCCCGCGTAATGCTCATCTGGAAGGTCTTTTCTTCAAGGAAGGAGAAAATGACAGAGCACTAAAGACAGAAATAGTGCATGCCTAGAAACACGTTCATAGGAAAGGAAGAGAGTCTCTACGAAAACCCGAATGTGTCTCTGTGGAACCTTATCTCCATTGGGTACAAACTAGAGCTCTCAAGCTGAGGATGCCTTACCCTCGTCAGGAAGTTCTTCTGTAAAGGGACATTGTCCTTTACTTTATGTCTGATACGGAAAAACTTCAGGTTACTCTCCACAAAGTTCAACAGGAGAGAAGGTCTTGGAGGAACAAGTACCGTATTCTCAATGTGGAGTGCAAGAAAATACTGCAACTGTTAAAAGAAAAAGACACTCTGATCGAGATTTTAGAGCAACACGCTGTAGAAAATCAAGATGACCAAAGGAATTTGCTCGCCCCTTTCACTTGGCAAAGGAATGACAACCCGACAACGACTCAAGAGTCCCGGTCAAAGAAAAGGAAAATACCAGAACTAGCACCTGAGCTCTCCTCAGAGAGGACTCAAGATCCATTAGTTTAGATTTCCTTTTACAGCACTATGTAAATTTATGTATTTCCATTCCGTAATATTTGAATTCAATAAAACGGGGTTTCCCCACTATTTGATATTTGCAATCCAATTGTTGAAGTTTACTTTGAAAAAAAAACTAAATATAATCATTGCATATCATTCATCATTCTCGCATAAACACATTCTTCTTCCCTGCGAATCTCACGTTTGTGTCTCGATTCTAGAGTCAAACTGTCTCATTCGTATAATACTCGGGCCAATCGACAGAAAAAGATGGATGATCTCGAGGAAGAAAACAGAGAGTTAAGGGAAGAGATCGACACACTGAAAGAGGATCTGAGAAAGCTTCATAACGACATGCAAGCTCTAGCAGAAGCTCAGATGCAACAACAAAGGACTATGATCTCAGAGATCACATCAAAGTCCATAGTGGAAAAGTATGATCCTCGATATACCATGCCCAAAGATCGTCCCTAGGGCATGCCTATTAACTATATCCCAGAAGGACATGTTCCGTCGATCACTGAAGATCAGGGAACCGCAGCAGGAGCCGCTGGGCCTGAAGGTTACAAACTTCAGGAAAGCGAAGATACCAGGGGCATGACGACAACTCCAGAAGGTTACAAACTCCGAGAGAGGGAAGGACCTAGAGTCACTGCCATGATGGCTATACCACCACCCGTGGTACACACTGTCCCGGAACGACAGATTCCACAGATACCTTCTGGTGGAAACGAAAGTATGGATAACAGAATGAAGGAGTTCCAGGAATAGTTCCTAGAAATGCAGAAAGAGCTGCAAGCCCTTCGCGGTTAGGATCTTTTCGGAAAGGACGCCGCAGACCTTTGTTTGGTCCCTAATGTGAAAGTTCCGCACAAATTCAAGGTGCCTGAATTTGAAAAATACAAGGGTAACTCTTGCCCTCAAAGCCATTTGGTGATGTTTGGTTTTGATATCTTTTGAATCCAAGTGAAAAATCCCCCTACATTTGGAAAAAAATGAAGACGGATTTGGACTTAGTGAAAATTTCACTAAGTGTTGGAAAAAGTGACATTTTCATTTTTCAGCCATTTTGATCACTCCATAACTCAAAATCCTTAATGAATTGGACTTAGGTCTAGTTGAAGTTTTTGTAGAGGGTAATGAGGGCTACAAATCCATATTTGGATGAGGAAAAATGGCTTTGTGGTTTAGGAGTTATGATCCTCCAAAGTTGGTACCCTTGTCACTTTATTTTTAACTTAGAAAATTTTCTAAGTTTTTATGGTTACCCCTTTTACAAGTTATCCAACTTTTCTTGATTTTTCTTGATGAATGATGATTAAAATCATACATTAACATCATTTTAGGGTTAAAAATCCATTTTGGTGAAAAATCTCAAAAAGTCAAAGTTGACTTTTGTGCACAGTTGACTTTTTATCAGATGAATTCCAAACTGTGCAATTCTTCAAGAAATCATGTCCTTGACCTAAATCAAACTTGATGGACAAGTTCCATGGGTGTCATAAGGTATATTGAATCATGTCTTAGGGCTTGGGAGCTTGTCCTGGTTAAAAGTCAAAGTTACAGTTGACTTTTTCCTTAAAACCCTAATTGTGGTGCAGATGAAAAACTAATTCCTGATTTTTGATGAATGCATCCCCTGAGGCAAAATTGACTTGATGATTGGGTCCATGAGGTTCCATGGAGTATATTAGGTTATGTTTTGGGTCATTGGCTTGTGCCCAGATGAAAAATTTCCATCTGGAGGCCCTGGTCGACCAAAACCCTAATTTGGTGACACTGTCGATCTTGAGACTTGATCCACCTAGAAGGGAGCATCATTGTGCTTGATCCTTGAAGTGGGAGTCCTTTTTGATCCTTTGTGTATGTTTGAGAGGTTTAGACAAGTTGAAGATCATGTCATTCCTTGATTGACCCTTTGTCTAAGGCTCTGAGAGGGCTTGAAACCCTAATTTTGATTGTAGTGGATGCTCACCCATCTTTGGAGAGACTGATGAAGTATGATGGTTCCTCCATAATGTAATGATGATTTTCACAATGATGGGAAATCTTAGTGGTCAAAATTTGGGGTATGACAGCATGGACTGAGCCATTTCCAACTGAATTCAGTCAAGACTTATCCAAGACCAAGGGAACCAGCAGCCTGTGCCCTAACCTCTAGTCAATGGCTAGAGGAGACTTGGATTCCCATTGATCAACATTGGCCAAACCTCTGCAGCAGTTGCCATTCACTATTGCTTGCAAAACAAACTTGCCCCACTATAAATAGAGCTCATTTATGATCAGTTTGAGTACACCAAAGCCATCAAACAGATGCTTCCCTCATAATCTCTTCCTTCACTCCAAAATTGCCTTCCAAAGCAAGTCACTATCGGGTTTTGAGTTTGAGAGTTATTCCAACCAAACCAATCACACACACACCTCATAAACATCATATAGAGGTGATCCAAACACTCACATAACATCTGGAACACCAGATTCTCAAAATCACTAGCCATTTGCACAAGCCTTTGACAGATTTGCAGTTGAGGTGCCAAATCAAGTTCCAGCTCAATTCAATCCACTCCAAGCACCCAGACACACTCCATAGCACCTAGGGAAGCTGTCCATATCCTTGGAACTAAGTTGTAACACCTCTAACACAAAACACGATCACCAGCTGCAAGAGGTAAGCATGAGCTCTTCTAACTCTATGATCCATGCATTTTTTGCTACACAATAATTTAGCCATATGTTCATAATCATGCATAGAGTGTTTACCCTCAATCAATTGCTTTGTTTGAATCGTGTATGGAATTTCCGAGCCTTCATGCAAGTTTTAGGGTTCTTGAGGTTTCTCTTTGATTTCTTATTCCATGCTTAAAATAAATGAAATTAAAGACCATAGACATGATCGTGAGGTGAAAACGAGTAGATTGGTATGTAGATTGCATGTTATCATCAAGTATTCAGTGAGAATGGATAGAAAATGCAAATCTGCAGAAACAGAGGGTGGCGCGTGTTCTTGCCATGTTCTTGGCGCCCTTTTTGAAAATTCAAATATTTGAATTTTGTGATTTTATTTAATTGATTCAAAAATTAATTTCTCTATGAATTTTAATGATTTTGAGTTGATTCTTTTTTTAATAATTCACAAAAATGTTAAAATATTTTATTTTCCCAAAAAATCCCAAAAATATTATTTATTTCATATACTTGATATTTTTGTAAAGAATTAATATTTTAATTGTTTGTTGACATTCAAAATATTTTCTCCCTCTTGATTTTTCAAATTTTAGTGATTTCCAATCATTTTGTAGATAGAACCATGATTTTTGAAACATTAATCCAAGACCACAATTTGGTTCCACACATGTTTAACAATTTTGATCATTTTAATTGAATTTTTATTCAATTAAAATACATTTTGAAAACAAATTAGGGTTTTTGATTAATTCAACACTCATCAAACTTTTTCAAACTCTTTGGGCCTCTATTAGAGTGTAAGACCCATCCCCATTGTAAATACACCACTTTTTGGGCCTTAGTCATTGCATAAGTCCCACTGTATTTTCAAAAACAACGGCGTGATCGTCGCCTTTTTTAGCAAAATCATCTGGGCCTCTCCTTGAGCTGTAAGCCTCACCACTTGTACAAAAATAAATCATTGGGCCTCTAATAGAATGTAAGACCCAACCCCTTTTTTTTATCCAAAACTTTTTTGATCCTCAATGCATTGTATAAGACCCAGTACGGTAAAGAAACCTCGGCGCGATCGTCAGTTCAAAAAAACAAATCATCTGGGCCTACCCTCGTGTTATAAGCCCCATTATTTTTCTTTAAACACCTTTGTGCCTCTTGAGAGAGTGTAAGACCCATCCCTTTGTACAGAAAACCTTTTTGGGCCTCAGTCACTTGTATAAGCCCCTGTACAGTTTCAAATAACAGTGCAATCACTGATAAAACCTTGGGCCTCTCCTTGAGCTGTAAGCCCCAACAATCTTTTCAAAGCACTTTCTCCTTTGATTTTGAATATAATATTGTTATCAAAGCTTTCTTTGTTGAACAAACTAACCAAACAGCATGGAAGCTCAACAACCGAGTAAATGTTTACCCGCTTTCTTTATCCGCTTTCATATATATATAACTGTATTGTGTGGCTGCTCACTGTAAGTCTTCTTTCACAAACTTTTATATACTCGTCAAATATCAACTGTGTAATACTAGTATAGTTATTTATAGTTTTCCCCGGCAACTACGTCTAGCACTAGGTAAAGCCCTGTTGGTCACTCTTAAATACAAACAAAACTAGATCCCCATTGGATTACCAGACACAGTCTTCCCTCCTCTTGGGGTTAAACAATATGGAGACGTGAAAGGCAGCATTCTCAGTGAACCCTTTCTCAAACTGTCACCCTTAGAAATCATCAAAGAGACTCTATTCCCCAGAGATGATATTTTTTCCGTGAATGGCATCTCTTGAGTTTCTTCCAAATTCTCGGACTTTCCTGGCTTGATCTATTCTCGGTGAATGGCATGCCTTGAAATTCTCGGGGTTTGGGGACCCACAGGCTTCTTAAAAGCATCCCCGCCTCCTCTTGGGCGTTATACAAGGACCCTTCGGCTTCTTAAAAGCTTTCATGCCTTCTCTTGGGCTTAGTACAAGGACCCAGAGACCTCTACAGGTATAGGAACAGAACCTAGTCATCAATTTGCTAGAGCTGTCTTTCTGAGTCAAGTGTCAGACCTGTTAATGGGTTGACCTTCATCCCTTAACATACCAGCCTTCTCTTGGGCATTATACAAAGATCATTTACTATCCAATAATCAATTTCTCCAAAACACCAGTAGACTTGGACAGTCTCAATACCCTTTGGATTTCCCATTTCCTTAAAGAACAGGAAATAACCCTGATCCTCTGATCAATCCCAAAGCACAACAATACCTTTAATCGTTCCCTTCATAAGAACTGATTTTCTCTTGTATCCAACATACTGGACCTGTCACTAAACTGAAACAGTCACAATCACAATAGCCTCCTCTTGGGCTTTGTACAATGATCCTCCCCATCGGAGCTAACCTTTTCACACTCTCTTGTTATGTATAAAAGACTCTCTTGTTGAGTCAATACCTTTTAGCCTCCACCTCGGACTTCGTACGAGATACCAAATCACTCTCTTGTTGAGTATAAAAGAATCTCTTGTTGAGTCACTTCCCTCTCAGCCTCCATCTCGGGCTTCGTACGAGATACAAAACCACTCTCTTGTTGAGTATAAAAGACTCTCATGTTGAGTCAAAACCTTTTAGCCTCCGTCTTGGGCTTCGTACAAGACACATAAAAGCACTCTCTTGTTGAGTCAACCCTTTTAGCCTCTCTCTCAGGCTTCGTACGAGACACATAAAATCACCCTCTTGTTGGGTCAATAGCCTCCTCTTAGGCATTGTATAAGAAAACCCCGGTTGAGTCAATCAACCTTTTAGCATCAAAATATGTGCCTCGTTCACAGTATACAAACATCAACAAATCTTTTTCCTTCATCTAATTGCTGTAAGCGGCAAGCCTCTGGATTATTTACATCCACGCCATTGTCCCTCTTTTAGCATGAGAAATTCCTAAGGAAAGTTAACATTGCTCTACACTAAGTTAAAGTCTTCTACTTCAGGTTAAAAATCCCCTATAAAGGAAATTATGGCATTGCTGGATTCACATATCCCAGTTAAAGTAATTCTCCTTTATAATCAGTCACCCAACAGTTGTGACAAACAGACCAAATATCCCCCTTTGGATATGACAAATTCTCTCTAAAGTCAAAACCCTTTAGCTTCACATATTGGGCTTCGAACAAGATACAAATCACCCCTTTAGCTTCACATCTTGGGCTTTGAACAAGACACCAAAACAACCTTTTTTTACCTCCATAGAATAGGAGGAACTACGATCGCTCTGATTTCCCTGTTTCGTTGAATGGGAATACGTAGGCATAAGATTGGAAAAATCTTAGCGAGCATACTAATAAAAAACCCAAAATCCCGTACCTTCATACATCAATCGAAAAGCATCAGTCCTAGCATCTTACCAATAGCCTAGACACTGTTTTTAAGCAAATAACCCTAAGAGAGAACCCCCTATTTTGATAGCATTTGTAAACTAACAGTTTTGACTATTTAACCTCAGTTTGCAAGCAGGGTTAATTGGAGACATCTATTTCCCTTCCTTAATCAGCTCAATAGGATAAGAAATGAATCGAACTGTAGTACCAAAGCGATAGTGATTCGAAACCACAAAAATCGCGCTACAGAAGAATGGCAACCACAGTGGGAGGCATTCTTTCTTGCCTTCTCAAGGGACGAAACCCTAAATTCATGTCACAGAAATGACAACTCTGCTGGGGAGTCATTGTCTGTATAGGATCATAAGACTAGAGGTCTAGGATGATTAAGACAAATATATATACTGCTTTTCCTAATTGATATCTGTGTTTATTTTTCTGCTAATAGAAATGCGTGTGATGCCGCATGTGGAAAGATTGAGTATACACCTAAGATAGGTGATAGCAATGCGGGTAATCTTACTGGGAGTGAATTCCAGTTAAGAGCCCCCGATCGACCATCAAACTCAGTGGAGACTCCCTTTGCAGATACATTGCCTATACGACTCCAGTTGTTGAAAGTAGTGTGG
The DNA here is from genome assembly GCA_022829125.1 of Lathyrus tuberosus. Classification (NCBI taxonomy): domain Eukaryota; kingdom Viridiplantae; phylum Streptophyta; class Magnoliopsida; order Fabales; family Fabaceae; genus Lathyrus; species Lathyrus tuberosus. The sequence goes on along the minus strand of JALAZF010000479.1, from coordinate 4,415,769 downwards.
TCGACTGGGTTATCTGAGAAGCTGAGGTTTTTAGTAGACTTAAGCCATTTTGTAGTGCGGAAGATATCGGAAATAGTTGTCACGTGATATTACCCTCATCTGAGATCACTCCAGGATACATCAGCTCGTTGGCGATCCGCTTGTTGTTGTTATCCTAGAGGGGTTAATGATTTTGCGGACAGGTACAAAAAATCACCAGTATAAACCTTGGGGGGGGGGGGGTAGAGCCTTGACTTCATGACACCGACCCTTTGACCCCATGTTTTTTCTATGTTTTTGTGTGCTGCATTCATGCTTTCATTTAAAAAACACTAAAACAAAAAAAACTTCTCTTCTAGTCTCTCTTTTTCAAATTAAACTAAGACAATGATTGCAAATATCAAAGAAAGGAGATTGTGCTAATGGATCTCGGTAGAAGGAAAACTCATAAGTACACCTTCAAGGTTCCAAAAATAGAGGATTTAAGAGGTTTGGCGAGAATGATCACCAACCACGAGGTTTTCAGGGCCAAGTATGGAGGACTGCTGTCTCTATTAAGGGTCCATGTAATCGAAGGAATCCTGTCCACACTAATCCAGTTCTACGATCCGGTCTATCACTATTTCACATTCCCAGATTATCAGCTTGTACCAACGCTGGAGGAGTATTCTCACCTGACTGATTTACATATTACTGATCAAGCTCCCTCTTCTAGACTGGAAGAAATTCCAAAGGATCAGACCATTGCAAGAGCAATTTATTTGGACGAGTCAGAAGTCAGGACTCACATGACCACTAAGGGTGGAATCCAGGGTTTGCCAGCCCAGTTCTTGATAAAGAAAGCCCTGTACTTTGCAAGTATAGGGAACGTAGCCGCTTTCGAGGGCATCTTTGTTTTGCTTACCTACGGGTTATTTTTGTTTCCCAGCATCGATAACTTCGTATATATCAACGCCATTAAGATTTTTCTGATTGGAAACCCCGTACCGACCTTACTCACAGATGCGTATCATTCGGTACATTTAAGGAATTTATACAGCAGAGGAATGATCACGTGTTGTGTACCCTTCCTATACAAATGGTTCACTTCCCACTTACCCAAGTCTGCTGCATTTTGGGATCAAAAGAATACTTTACGTTGGTCGCGGAGAATCATGTCTCTTACCAACTTTAACATCGATTGGTACAATCGAATCTACGACGGATCAGAATCTTTGACCGTTGTGGAAATTTCCCAAATGTACCCCTTGTAGGAACTAAGGGGGGAATCAACTATCATCTGGTGTTAGTCCGTCGTCAATTTGGATACCCGATGAGGTATGTCCCGCATAATGCTCATCTGGAAGGTCTTTTTTTCAAAGAAGGAGAAAATGAATGGGCACTAAAGACGGAAATAGTGCATGCCTGGAAACACGTTCACAGGAAAGGAAGATAGTCTCTAGGAAAAACAGAATGTGTCTCGGTGGAGCCTTATCTACAGTGGGTACAAACTAGAGCTCTCAAGCTGAGGATGCCTTACCCTCGTCAGGAAGTTCTTCCATTAAGGGACTCTGCCCTTTATTTCATGTCTGAGACGGAAAAACTTCAGGTTACTCTCAGCAAAGTTCAGCAGGAGAAGAGGTCTTGGAGGAATAAGTACCGTATTCTCAATGTGGAGTGTAAGAAAATACAGCAGCTATTAAGAGAAAAAGATACTCTGATTGAGATTTAAGAGCAACATGCTGTAGAAAATCAGGATGACCAAAGGAATTTACTCGCTCCTTTCACATGGCAAAGGAATGACAACCCAACAATGGCCCTAAAGCCCCGGTCAAAGAAAAGGAAAGCGCCCGAACCAGCACCTGAGCTCTCTTCAGAGAGGACTCATGATCCATTAGTTTAGATTTCCTTTTGCAACACTTTGTAATCTACTGTATTTCCATTTCCGCAATCCTTTGAATTCAATAAAATGGGGTTTCCCCACTGTTTGATATTTGCAATCTAATTGTCGAAGTTTACTTTGAATAAACAAAAATAATTAATAATCATTGCATTCATCATTCTCATAAACACATTCTTCTTACCTACGAATCTCACATTTACGTCTCGATTCTAGAGTCAAACTGTCTCATTCGTAGAATACCCGGGCCAATCGTCAGAAAAAGATGAATGATCTCGAGGAAGAGAACAGAGAGTTGAGAGAAGAGATTGAAACTCTGAAAGAGGATCTAAGAAACCTTCATAACGACATGCAAGCTCTAGCAGAAGCTCAAATGCAACAGCAAAGGATTGTGATCTCAGAAATCACATCAACGCCCATAGTGGAGAAGTATGATCCTAGGTACAAAATGCCGAAAGATCATCCCTGGGGCATGCCTATTAACTATATCTCGGAAGGATATGTTCCGCCGATCGCTGAGGATCAGGGAACCGCAGCAGGAACCACTGGGCCTAAAGGTTACAAACTTCGGGAAAGCGAAGATGCCAGGGGCATGACAGTAACTCCTGAAGGTTACAAACTTCGGGAGGCACCGAGTGTCTCGACCATAATAACTATACCACCACCCGTGGTACACACTGTCCCGGAAGGACAGGTTCCACAGATACCATCTGGTGGAAACGACAGCATGTTTGACAGAATAAATGAGTTCCAGGAACAATTCCTAGAGATGCAGAAAGAACAGCAGGCCCTTCGCGGTCAGGATCTATTTGGAAAGGATGTCGCACACCTCTGCTTGGTCCCCAATGTGAAAGTTCGGCACAAGTTCCAAGTGCCTGACTTTGAAAAGTACAAGGGTAACTCTTGCACTCAGAGCCATTTGGTGATGTACGCTCGGCGAATGTCAGCTCAGACAAAGAACCAGGAGCTACTGATTCACTACTTTCAGGATAGTTTAACCGGTGTCGCATTAAAAAGGTACATGGGTTTAAACTGCGCTACGATCGGCACGTTCAGAGATCCATGTACTGCTTTTGTTCAACAATAAAAATAAAATTTAGACATGGCACTAGACAGAGATCAACTTAGATCAATGTCACAAAAGGACAAGGAAACCTTTAAGGAGTACGCTCAGAGATGGCGTGAAATTGCCGCCCATATTTGTCCACCTCTTGAGGAAAAAGAGATGACAAAGATCTTCTTAAAGACCTTAAGCTCATTTTACTACGACAGAATTGTCGCCAGTGCGCCCAGTGATTTCACCGAGATGGTGGGCATGGAGGTTCGCCTTGAGGAAGCCGTCCGAGAAGGACGTTTAGTAAAAGACGCAGGATCGTCAAGCAGTACCAAAAAATACGGTAGTGCTCTCCCTAAGAAAAAAGAGCAAGATATCGAGAATATCTCTCTTGGAAAGCAAAGGCGACATTACCAACCAGTAGTAGCTGTAATTCCTGCTATCAACCCTGCGCCTGTTCATACATATCAACCTCAGGTTGCGCAGAGCCAACCTAATCAACAACAATTTCAGCAAAGGAATCAACAATCTCTTCAGCAGACTCGTCCCCCGTACAACAACAACCGTACAACGCGACCACCCGAGTTTGACCCTATACCCATGTTGTACGCATAATTGCTTCCATTATTACTGGTTAAGGGGCATGTCCAAACTAAGTCTCCCCTTATAGTACCGGAAAATCCGCCTTTTTGGTTCAAAACGGATCTGACGTGTCCTTACCATAAAGGAGGACCAGGGCATAACATAGAAAACTGTCTCAATTTCAAATCCGACATACAAAAGCTTGTTAGGAGCGGGGTCTTATCATTCAATGATACGAATCCTAATGTTCTCACAAACCCGCTGCCTCAACATGAGAAAGCTGCAGTTAATTTGATAGAGGGAGAGTCTAACAACACCTATCAAATTCATGATGTACCCTTGTTAAGGGCCAACTTGGTCAAGATGCATTGTAGACAGAGTGGATACGGCCATGTGCCACCTCATAACTATCACCAGTGTGATATCCGGTCTAAGAACAATCAGGGATGTTCTATGGTGCAATAAGCTCTTTAGGAACAATTGGATCTCAGATGGATCCAAGAGCATCGAGTTCGTGGAGTCAACATAACCTATACGAATTCCAACATCATTCAGAACCACGACATCCGTGCAATGAATGTCAACTTGGTGGCGATGCACTCAAGGCAAAGCCAATATCATAATCTGCCGCGACACGATAACAATTCCTGTCTGACTTGCTCGGTAAACAAACAGGGATGCTCTTTCGTACAAGAGTCCCTCCAGCGTCAGATGGATCTTGGATGGATCCAGGACTACCATGATAGAAATATTTATCAGATCAACATGATTCAAATCTTTGATATTCGTCTGATGAATACCAGCTTGGTGGAGTTACACGTCAACCAGGTTCAACTCGGTTTTCTCACTTCGCATAATTATCAGAACTGTAAAGGATGTTGTGAGAGTATCCAAGGGTGCGCTCTCGTTCAAAGAACTTTGCAACACTTGTTAAACCACTGGTGGCTTCCAATCTATATGGATGAATACACTCAACAAATCAGTGTGCTTAATGGAAACCCTACTCGGCGTCAAAGTCAGGATGTCCGATCTATGGAAACAAACCTGGTGAGGTTACACTGCATTCAAAGCGAGCATGGCCAGGTGCCACCACATAACTACGAGCGCTGTAGAGTCTGCTCAGAGAATAACCAAGGATGCTACCTTGTACGGGCAGCCCTTCAAGGTCAGTTGGATCGTAAAGAGATTCACCCGTGTTCGACTCCCAAGCCAATCAACTGGACACCGGACTACTTCACTGATCAAATCAGAGACGTTGTCATAATCTCTGATCATCAACAGAACAAGGATGTTTGTACCGTCATCCCTCTACTGGACGAATCAAAGGTTCTTAGCCAGGAACTGATTGAAGTTACTTACGACAGTCAGAAAAATCAGAAGGCTCCTATAGTTATCTATCTACCGGGACTGTTACCGTATGGATCAGCGAAGGCGATCCCTTACAAATACGGTGCAACAATAATTGAGAATGGAAAGGAAATTCCATTACCCTCCGTCGTGAATATTGCAGACATCAGTCGAGTAACATGGAGCGGTCTAATCTTCAACCGAGGAGTTGGAGAACCTAACAGAGAAAAGGAACCTCAAACGGAAGTTCCCAATCCACCAATCGGTCAATCCAGTGATCCCGACCTTTCGAAGAATAATGATGAGATGCTGAAGCTCATCCAAAGGAGTGAATACAACATTGTTGATCAATTGTTACAAACTCCTTCAAAAATCTCAGTGCTATCAGTTTTACTCAGTTCTGAAGCCCACAGAGAGGCTCTACAGAAAGTCTTAGAGCAGGCCTTTGTGGAACAGGATGTGTCAATATGACAATTCGATAACATCATCTCTAACATCACTTCCTGCAACAACTTAGGATTCAGTGATGAGGATTTGCCAGAGGGGGGCAAAAGTCACAACATGGCGCTCAATATCACAGTTAACTGCCAGGACGATGCTTTAGCCAGCATACTGGTAGACACAGGATCGACCATCAACGTTATGCCAAAGTCCACTTTAATGCGACTATCATTCAAAGGACCCCCGATGAGGGGCAGTGAGGTCATCGTCAAAGCATTTGACGGATCTCGGAAGGCAGTTATCGGCGAAGTTGACCCTCCTATAACTATCGGTCCTCACATTTTCCTAATCACTTTCCAGGTCATGGACGTCCGGGCAGCGTACAGCTGTTTATTAGGAAGACCTTGGATACACCAGGCTGGGGCAGTAACTTCGACACTGCACCAGAAACTGAAGTTCGTCAAGAACGATCAACTTGTCACGGTTTGTGGAGAACAAGCCTTGATCGTGAGTAACTTGTCATTATCTACTTGTGTAGAACCTGAGGATGTTGTTGGGACTCAGTTTCAAGCATTTTCGGTGAGCAATGAGAATCAACCAGAGAAAGGAACCTTGATTTCCTCATACAAAGATGCTCTCAAAGTGATCGAGAATAACAATGCGAAAGGATGGGGACAACTTGTCATTCCTACTAATAACAAAGCGAAGAAAGGTCTTGGTTTTTCTTCAACCTGTACCCAGACTGCTACTAACGATGAAAGTTTTCATCCCATTCAGGACTTTTTCCACAGTGGAGGTTTCCTTCACCCAGTGCCTCAAACAGTCCATACCATCAACGAGGGAGATCCCTCCGATACGGATGAGGAGTGGAAGTCCTATCTCAACGAGGACGGTTATATGTCTCAAGAAGAGGTGCATGCGCCCTTTTGCTATCCCGAACAGAGTCCAAGATTTGTACCCAGGTCAGACGTCGAAATGATATATGGAGATTGTGATCCTGAAGGATGTTGTGCTCCACCAAACTCATTAGAGGAGGACACTCTGATGAAAGACAACTTTGACCACGACTATTATGGCCCAATGGATGGCCTGCCTATCTGGCAGCCGTATGTTGGTGCAGAATAGCGGCAAGCAAAAAAAGTTTTGGAAGTATTTTTTCGGGAATTTATCGAGTCCACAGAGATCGCTGCTACTGAACTGCCATTCAACAATTTAATTGTTAATGAGTTTGGGTTTAAATGGTTTAAAGCGTAAATGCGGAAAAGTAAATAAGAACATAAGAAAATTCATTCATCAGAGAGGAAAGACTTATCAAGCATGTATATATTCCACTCGCCACAGACTTAAACTTATCGACCAGTTACACTCAACTTACAATACTCCTCAATATCACCTGGCATCTCTCACAATAGTGTTCATCTCTGACACACCGAGCTGAGAAACAACCGTATCACTCTCTTCGTCACTCTCGCGCACGAAGCCTCGAAATACGGAAGGCATTTAAGCTCTGACACCCATATGGATTATTAGCCCTAAATCTATCTCTAGCATCCAGAAACTAACAGATAATTATCCTTAATCGAATTTTGTGAAGTTTATCTCTAACATGACCCAAACCCCGATCATTTAAGCAAAAATCAAGAACAATCACCAATAGAGATTTGTAAAGCAAATTAAATATAACGCCATAGGCGACAAATGTACAAAAGATCAAAGTAAAAACATATACAAACCCAACAAAGAAGAAAGACATGAAGAAATTCAGAAATGAACCAAACACTTCACGGATTGTCAGAGCCGATCGATGAGAAATCCACCCCGGATCATCCAAATGCAAGCTTCCATGAAGTTTTCTAAGCAAATCCAATGAAGAAATGAAGTTTGATGGAGTGGGAACAAAAAATACCCAAAACCATCCCCTAAAAAATCTGTTCTTCCACTATTTATGGACTGTCAAAGTCGCAGACCGCGCTAAGCGCGATTTTGGGTGCTAAGCGCGCTTTTATTAATGTTAAACCGCCTGAAAAGCGCGCTAAGCGGGTTCGGAGCATGCTAAACGCGCTACTCGCTGGAATTTGCTCCTTCCTTGGGCTAGGAGCGCGCTAAGCGCGCTCGTAGCATACTTGAAAATCCAAATCTTACTTTCTTCATAACTTTTGAACCGTAATTCCGTTTTTCGCCCGGTTCGAAGCGTTGGAAAGCTTATTCAATGCTCTATACAACAATAGAAAAATACCACTGCTTGAATACCTACAAAAATGAGATAAAATCAATTAAACTTAATGATATTTACACAAAATACAATATATACACTAAAATGTAAACTATACGCATTTATAAACAAAACAGGGTTTATTCGTATGATATTTAACAAAAAGCAACGATAAGTGCAACAAAAATCATATACAAAAATAGGTACATTTTGCACTTATCAAACTCTCCCCAACTTACATAATTGTTTGTCCTCAAACAAAGCCAACAACTATAGGAACAAAAGCGAAATCCAAGAAATCACGCAACAACAAGTTTTTACAAACAAAAACAAATGCAATGGTTCAATCGAAAATGGTACACACAAAGTAAATACTTACCACTAAACTTCATCGATAACATAATCACGAAACAAATGCTAAATACAAAAGTCATGCCAAACATCCTAAAACAACACAAGTTCCAATGTGAGTCACACCTAGCAAAAACATTCATCGGTAGATGAAAAACATAAAATGAGGTACTTTCACTCACACAACAATCTTGCAAACAAAAGACTAAATTATGCATCCATCCAAAAATTCACATTGAACATACAAAGGCAAGAATCCAAGGACTTTTCAAGGTTGTAATGCGGTCGGGTAAACAAACATGGGGCAATTTCTAAAGGTAATTGAAACAAAAACTTGCCTAAACCTAAGGGAGTGATCAACTCACAAAGTTTCAAACACCAAAATTTCAATTAAACTTCATACAAAATCCCAAGTGTTACACAAAACACAATACTTATTTAGCACAATTATTAGAACTTTTTTTGTTTCCTTTTTCAAGGATTTTCTTTTTTCTTCTTTTTTCTTTCTTTTTCTCTTTCACAAATTTTTCTCTTTTTTCTTTTTTTTTTTCAATCCTCATAGAATCCAACCAATGAGTATACAACCATTCTCTCCCCAACTTGAATTCAACCACATCATCATGTGAATACTCCCTACTTTCTAAGGCAAGGCAAAAATTCATACAACAACACAAAGTTGAGGTCCAAGAAAAAACAAAATCCAATAAAAAATAAGTGAACTAAATACTCATAGACAAGCATTAAGTTCAAATAAAACATGGATCAAAAAGCTCAAAGGGGTTACGAAAGATCACACGCTCACAAGGTGAATTGACTATTTGGCTAAGGTAGTTGTGCTCAAAATGAAACAATTGCCTTGATCCTTTTCATGCATTCATATACACAACATAAACAACAGATTAAGCATAATAAAATCCAGTTAGAACAAGAAAGTTGGTACTCCGAGCATATATGAACAATGGAAGGCTTCCTCATAACAAGGTTGGGAACTAAAGTGATTCACATAAGAACAAGTATACAAAAGAATGAATGGCATGAAAGTTTGTAAAAAGCCTAAGTATCATGAATATGCTAAAGTCAAGAAAGCGATAAACACATACCTTGAACGTGTACAAAACTTTAAACACTATCACTACCACGCATTCGCAAGTTGAAACACTCAAAATCGGAAAAATCACCGAATGCGACTTCAAGCAATCGAACCAAACTTTGAGTCCAAACAACAACAAAAGAATTAGAAAAATTACTAATAATTACTAATATATAAGGCCTTGGTGGAAGTGGGAAAAAGGGGGAGCCAAGTGAACAATAAAAAGAATTCACTGGCTCAGCACAGCAGACCGCGCTAAGCGGGCTACACCAGAAGCAGAAAAAACAGGACAACAAAAATGCATTTCAAGCTACCTCCACAATCACCTACACAACTCAATTACAAAACATACAGTATTTACACATACAAACTTCCTCAAGTTAAACACGACAAGCTTGAGGAAAACAAAACTTAACACCTTAACACGAACTACCATAAACATACTAAAAGAATGGGAGAAAAAAAACATTAGAAACTAACAACAATAAAACATGCTTGTTTTACGTCATAAGTTTGACGCCTATTATTTATACACACTTCTCCAAGTTGGCTCTTTACACGATTAACGCTCACCGCGACGAAACCTAACCAAACACTTAGCAAACGTGAAGAGAAACAAACATATACACTAAATTTACAAGTATGCAAAACATGTAAAATTCACAAATATGGTAAACATATACAAGTATCAATATCAACAAGTGAAAATAGACAATATATACGATATCTACAAAACTCAATAACAAAGAAACTATCACAATGCGATCCAATAAAAACACCAATCCCCGGCAATGGCGCCATTTTGTTGGTGTAGAATAGCGGCAAGCAACAAAAGTTTTGGAAGTATTTTTCCGGGAATTTATCGTGTCCACAGAGATCGGTGCTACTGAACTGCCATTCGACAATTTAATTGTTAATGAGTTTGGGTTTAAATGGTTTAAAGCGTAAATGCGGAAAAGTAAATAAGAACATAAGAAAATTCATTCATCAGAGAGAAAAGACTTATCAAGCATGTATATATTCCATTCGTCATAGACTTAAACTTATCGACCAGTTACACTCAACTTACAATACTCCTCAATATCACCCGGTATCGCTCACAATAGTGTTCATCTCTGACACACCGAGCTGAGAAACAACCGTATCACTCTCTTCGTCACTCTCACGCACGAAGCCTTGAAATACGGAAGGCATTTAAGTTCCGACACCCATACCGATTGTTAGCCCTAAATCTATCTCTAGCATCCAGAAACTAACAGATAATTATCCTTAATCGAAGTTTGTGACGTTTATCTCTAACACGATCCAAACCCCGAGCATTTAAGCAAAAATCAAGAACAATCACCAACAGAGATTTGTAAAGCAAATTAAATATAACGCCATGGGCGACAAATGTACATAAGATCAAAGTAAAAACATATACAAACCCAACAAAGAAGAAATACATGAAGAAAATCAGAAATGAACTAAACACTTCACGGATTGTCAGAGCCGATCGATGAGAAATCCACCCCGGATCATCCAAATGCAAGCTTCCATGATGTTTTCTCAGCAAATCCAATGAAGAAATGAATTTTGATGGAGTGGGAGCAAAAAATACCCAAAACCATCCCCTAAAAAATCTGTTTTTCCACTATTTATGGACTGTCAAAGTCGCAGACCGCGCTAAGCGCGGTTTTGGGCGATAAGCGCGCTCTTATTAATGTTAAACCGCCTTAAAAGCGCGCTAAGCGGGCTCGGAGCATGCTAAGCGCGCTACTCGCTGGAATTTGCTCCTTCCTTGGGCTAGGAGCGCGCTAAGCGCCCTCGTAGCATGCTTCCTGGGCTAGGAGCGCGCTAAGCGCGCTCGTAGCATGCTTGAAAATCCAAAGCTTACTTTCTTCATAACTTTTTAACCGTAATTCCGTTTTTCGCCTGGTTCAAAGCGTTGGAAAGCTTATTCAATGCTCTATACAACAATGGGCAAAATCCCACTGCTTGAATACCTACAAAAATGAGATAAAATCAATTAAACTCAATGATATTTACACGAAACGCAATATATACACTAAAATGTAAACTATACGCATTTATAAACAAAACAGGATTTATTCGTATGATATTTAACAAAAAGAAACGACAAGTGTAACAAAAATCATATACAAAAATAGGTATATTTTGCACTTATCACCGTACCCAGGAGACTTGGGGCAAGAAAATCAGCCGAACAATGAAAATCAACTGAGCATCATTGAAAAGAATACCTGCATCCCCACCATGTCATGGGATCAACACTCAGGGTATTCAGAACCTATCTAGCACGACGATGAATTCACAAAATTCGCCGGACTAGAATTCATCAACTATGCTTTTCCCGAGGTCAACGTCATCGAAAGAGATGACTCCTCCAGTTCCAAAGAAGTGTGGGACACCTTAGGACAACCAAGTGGAAAATTTGACTTCATGGTCAAGTACACCGCTCCCGAAAGCTCTCGTATCAAGTTCGAAGATATCCAGCCAATTGGATAAGGAGATATACCTGAGAGCACAAATACTATGCAAAATACAACTGAGGAATCCTCCTACGGCGACTCTGCCTGGGAGACAGATTCCAATGATCCTGCTCCACCAGAAACAAGCGTTATTTCTGAAGACAAATCAAGGAAGGTACCAGACATTTTGATTCACAGAGGAGTTCGCCGCCAATGGGTTGCAGTCGATGTTCCGAAGATTGTTCATAAGTAATTGTCGTCTTTAACCTTTCACCCTGCCCAGGTGAAATTGATGTTTTGATAGGGCTCGTTTTCTGTATATATCTCTTTTCGCTTCGCCCAAAGTGACAGAGTTCTATTTTATAGGGCTGTAGTTTCAAGAATCAACTTGTTCATAAATAAAATAACGTCGTTCTGTGATCTCCGAATTAATTGATGTTTTCTCTTTTCGCTTTTCTCAGAAAATGGTAATCCTAAAAAATAATTCAAAATAAACAAGCAGTTTTTCAAAAAAAATATACTGCACACACTTGCATTTTCTCTATCTCTTCTAAACACAAATCATCACGTCATGCAGATTGCTTGTTTTAAACCCCGTTGAAACATACGATCCGATCCCTTCTCCCGACTTTGAGTTCCAAGTATTTGGGGCTGAAGAAGAAGTTGACAACGAAATTCCAGAAGAGATCTCCCGATTACTCCGACAAGAGGAAAGGTCCATTGAACCTCACAAAGAGCCATTGGAAATGATCAACTTGGGTTCAGAAAAAGATAGAAAAGAAATCAGGATTGGGGCACTGCTCAGTCCAACTGCTAAAGAGAGTTTGACAAAGCTTCTCAGGGAGTTTCCCGATGTGTTTGCTTGGTCCTATCAGGACATGCCAGGTTTGGATACCAGCATCGTGAAACATCATTTACCATTGAAATAGGAATGTCCGCCAGTAAAACAGAGGTTGAGACGGACTCACCCGAACATGGCCGTCAAAATCAAAGAGGAGGTACAACAACATATTGACGCGGGTTTCCTCGCCATGTTAGAATATCTGTGAGACAATCCTTTATTTTGGTTTTGTTTTGTATGATTGCAAATTGCGCGTATGATTTGTTGTGCTTCATTCTACATGTGAATATATGTGATTTTTGCCTTTGCGTTTGTCTTTATTCAATACTAGATGATTGTTAGAAACACTTTTTATAAGGTTTGAATCAAAAGAATTAAATTTGTTCAGTTGGCATCGATCCATACGTGTCTGGTATCGATCCCTGATTTAATGGAAATTCTGTTTTTCAGTTCACCTTCAGTAGGGATCGATTCATGGATTTTGGGATCAATCCCTAACAGTTAAAAACTGTCTGGCATCGATCCATACGTGTCTGGCATCGATCCCTGATTTAATGGAAATTCTGTTTTTCAGTTCACCTTCAGTAGGGATCGATTCATAGATTTTGGGATCAATCCCTAACAGTTAAAAACTGTCTGGCATCGATCCATACGTGTCTGGCATCGATCCCAAAGTCTGTTTTTCTGCATAATTTTTATTCTAACAGTTCTGTCTTGTTTAGTATAAATACAAAGTGGCAGGTATTGGCTTAGGCATGAATTCACAAGTGAAAATTGCAAAATACACAAGTCATAGAGGTCTTTGTAGCAGCAATTGATTGAGCATTCAGAAACCTGAAAGATACTTCGTCTTCATCATCTTCTCAATCTCTTCAATTCAAGAACAATTACACACAATCATTCTTGTTCTTTGGATTGAAGGATCAACGAGATAACGTTCAGTGGTACGATCAACGATCTAGCTGTGGAGTCAGTGGAACGATCAAGGATCTAGCTGGGTTGAAGAGTGAAGGGGGTTTCGAGGAAAAACCTACTGGTTTGTCCTTCAAGAACGGGACTGTTCTTGCGGGTTTGTTAGTCACGATTGCAGAACGGATTCAGCCGCAGCGTAGGGTTTGGAAACGGGGTTGTTTCGCAAACAGGTCGTGGAACCGGTGAATCGTTTGCAAGTCTTGCGGGGAATTCTTGATCCAGCTCTGATCAAGTCGAGGTTCTATACGAGAAGAAGAAGTTCTAGGGATTTAGAATTCTGTCTTGGTATTGTAACCTTTGTAAGAACGAATTCAGCAACTATTGATAAGAAAAGGTCTCAATTTCTTTTGAAATTGAGAGGGAGACGTACCCACACGCGAGGACGACAGTGGGGAACTTCCTTAACAAATCTCTGCGTATCGTATTCTATCTCTATCTCCCTTTACGTTTTCGTTAACTGTTTTGTGATACAAATTGGCGCAGTACGTTTTACGTGTCGTGATACAATAGTGGCAAGAAAACCTTTTATTGAAACATTACTATTGTTTATCATAGAACACATACACGCCAAGTATTTGACAAAACGGTTTGTTGTGATTTACTCATTGGAATCAGAATTTGTGATAAGTGCATTTAGTGCGAGAAATTTCTGTGTTAACGTTTTCTATCAATCAATTCAAATCCAGCATCATACTTGCGTGTCTGGTCTTTTTGGTAGCGGTTCAGAATAGACGGAAGTCGATTCGGGACCAAAACTTTCCGCTATATTTCAAAAACTCTGTTAAGGTTTTTAAAACCGTATTTTACAAGCGGTGATCTATTCACCCCCCCTCTCGATCACTAGCCACACCGTCTAACAAGTGGTATCAGAGCGCCGGTTCGCTGGTGCTCTGTGGCTGCCTGTAACGATATGGATTCTGAACCAAAGGGGGCGTACAATAGAGCTCCCGTCTTTAACGGAGAAAACTACGGCTATTGGAAAGACTGCATGCGAGTTCATATAAATTCTGTGGATAGGCTAGTATGGACAGCCATTGAGAATGGTCCTTTTCAAATAACCATGACCAATGAGGCTGGCGCCATAGTACCTAAACCAGAAGCTGATTGGACTGAGAAAGATGAGAAAAAGTGGTCGAGTGATTGGAAAGCTCGAAATATACTAATTTCAGCACTTGGTGTTGATGAGTATTATCGAGTATCCCATTGCACGACTGCTAAGGAGATGTGGGACGCTTTAGAAATCGCCCATGAGGGTACTACTGAAGTGAAACAGTCCCGCATTAACACACTTAATCAAGAGTTTGAGCTCTTTCGCATGAAAAATGGAGAATCTATCTCCGACATGCAAAAGAGGTTTACTCATCTTACAAATCGATTAAATGCACTTGGTAAACCTGTTTCCAATGAGGTAGCTACTAACAAAATTCTGAGATGTCTTAGCAGGGAATGGCAACCTAAAGTGACAGCTATCAAGGAAGCCAACGACTTGACGACTCTTACGATTACAACACTTTTTGGAAAGCTGGAAGAACATCAGCAAGCTCTAGAAAGTCTTGAAAAGTATGAGAACAAAAGTAAGAAGGAGAAAGAGAAGAAGAAAGACAAAGAGGGTGAGAAGAAGCCAATTGCTCTTGTGGCCTCTAGCACTAAGTCCTCAAGAAAAGAGCAAAGTGACAATGATTCAAGTAGTGACAAAGATTCGGATGATGAAGAAATGGGACTTTTTGTAAGGAGATACAATAGATTCATTCGAAGGAATGGATACAAGCATTCCGACAAAAACCTCATGAAGTTTAGAAGACAATCTAGTGAGTCAAAACAGGAAGAGAACAAGAAGCATAAAGGTAGAGGATCTTGTTTCAATTGTGGCAAATCTGGACATTACAAAACAGAATGTCCTATGAAGAAAAAGGATAAAGGGAAGGATTCACCTAAACGGTACAGCAAACAAAGGAGAGCTTATATAGCATGGGAAAGCGATAGCGATTCATCAAGCTCACAAAGTTCAAGTGATAGTGATGAAACCGCAAACCTATGTCTTATGGCTCACATCAAAGACCATGCCTACTACAAGAAGAAACAAGAAGAAAAGAAGGTAAAACAAGCCTACTATAATAATGTCTCCTCTATGTCTTTTTCTGAACTGAAAATCGCTTTTGAAAAACTGCATAACGAAGCTGTAGATGCTTTCAAAAGATTATCTTCCGATAAACAAATTTTTTCATTCTTGGAAGGTAAAGTATACAAAGCTGAAAAAGATTTAGAAAGCTTGAAGGCTAGTATTGCAGAAAATTCAAAAGATATTGATGTTAACGGATGTAGTAAAGTTAGGTATTGTGAAGCTTGTCATATTTGGCAACGAGAGGTTAATACTCTTAAAGTCAAATTGGAAAAAGCTTTACAACCCAAGGTGACTTACGCCGTTGATACTAGATTGTTTAAGAAGTCATTGAATCCTCCATATGCAAAATACTCTTTTACTCCAAAGGATTCAATGAACAAAACTAAACAATTGCATCATCATGGTTTATGTCATTATTGTTGTCGTGCTGGCCACACCATTGAGAAATGCAAGTTTAGGAGGTTTCTTGTTCCTAAAGGCATCTATCAATGGAAGCCAAAAGGCAACCATGTTACCACTTACCCCTTTGGACCCAATGAAAATTGGGTACCAACCACTCTCTTTTGATATTGTAGGAAGAGTGCCTTGCATCCGAAGATAGGAGATGGTTCCTAGATAGCGGCTGCTCAAGGCACATGACCGGTGACATATCGCTTTTTATAGACTTCAAAGCAAAGAAAAAGGGATATGTTACTTATGGAGACAATAACAAAGGAGCTATACTTGGCAAAGGTAGTATAGGTAACCCCTCTACCACTACCATTTCTGATGTCAATCTTGTAGAGGGACTTAAACACAATTTGTTAAGCATAAGTCAATTGTGTGACAAGGGTTACAAAGTTTCTTTTACAAAAACTTGTTGCATAATTGAACATGATGAAAATAATGTTGTGTTTAAGGGTGTTAGAGTAAACAATATCTATATGCTTGATCTTTGTGATGTATCTTTAACAAGCACTAAATGTCTAGTTACCTTGAATGATGATTCTTGGCTTTGGCATAGACGTTTAGCGCATGTTAATTTCGATTTGCTTAACAAGGTTGTATCTAAGGATCTAGTAGTCGGTCTTCCAAAAATAAAGTTTTCAAAAGACCACCTATGTGATGCATGCCAAATGGGAAAGCAAACAAGGGTCTCTTTTAAATCCAAAAATGTAATTTCAACTTCACGACCTCTTGAGCTTCTCCATATGGATCTCTTTGGTCCGTCTAGGACAAAGAGCTTAGGTGGAAACTATTATGGTTTTGTAATTGTTGATGACTACTCTAGATTTACTTGGACTATATTCCTTCATAGCAAAGATGAAACTTTTTCTGCTTTTAAGAATTTTGCAAAACTGTCCCAAAATAAAATGAATTCTAAAATAGTTACAATTCGAAGCGATCATGGAGGAGAATTTCAAAACTATCTCTTTGATAAGTACTGTGATAAGTATGGTATTGAGCATAACTTTTCAGCTCCTCGAACTCCACAACAGAATGGCGTTGTGGAGCGCAAAAATCGCGTTTTAGAAGAGCTGGCAAGAACAATGCTAAATGAGGGTGGATTGCCAAAATATTTTTGGGCTGATGCTGTTAACACAGCCTGTTATGTTCTAAACAGGATTCTAATTCGCCCTATGTTAAATAAAACCCCTTATGAGCTTTTAAAAGGAAGAAAGCCAAACTTATCACATCTTCACGTATTCGGTTGTAAGTGTTTTGTTTTGAATAATGGTAAGGAAAAACTTGGGAAGTTTGATGCAAAAGCGGATGAAGGTATTTTTCTTGGTTATTCACAATCAAGTAAAGCATATAGAGTGTATAATAAGCGTTTACTTACTGTTGAAGAATTTGTCCATGTTTCCTTTGATGAGTCTTATCCGAAAAATGTCGGCAAAGGTATTTCTTTTGATGACGCAGGTGTATCTACAGAAGACATACTCAAGGAAGCTGTTGCGGAAACTGATCAATCCAAGACAGCTCCCATTGAGAAGGAGGAAGATACTAGTCATGAAAAAGATAAGGAAGAAAGGACAGCTGATGTGAATGACCTTCCACCAGCTTGGAAATCTTCAAAAGACCATCCCATTGACAACATCTTGGGAGACATTTCAAAGGGAGTCATGACTCGTTCTAAGATAAGTAATTTTTGTTCTCACTTCGCCTTTGTTTCACAAGTGGAACCTAAAAATGCCAAAGAAGCCTTGATTGATGAATTTTGGCTAATGGCCATGCAAGAAGAGCTTAATCAATTTAAAAGAAATGACGTTTGGGAACTTGTCCCGCGTCCGCGAGAACATCATATCATAGGTACTAAGTGGGTTTTTAGGAATAAGCTTGATGAAAGTGGAGTGATAACTCGGAACAAGGCACGTTTAGTAGCACAAGGCTATAACCAAGAGGAGGGCATAGACTATGAGGAAACTTATGCTCCAGTTGCTCGCCTTGAGGCTATACGTCTCTTGCTCGCTTATGCGTGTTCTAGAGATTTTAAGCTTTACCAAATGGACGTAAAGAGTGCGTTTCTAAATGGTGTCCTAAATGAAGAGGTATACGTCTCACAACCTCCTGGTTTTGAGAATGCTGAATATCCAGATTATGTTTACAAATTAAAACGAGCTTTGTACGGTCTTAAGCAAGCCCCCCGGGTTTGGTATGAAAGACTTAGCAAATTTCTACTTGATCATGGATATTCAAGAGGTAAAGTGGATACCACCCTCTTCATTAAGCACAAAGGAAAACACATTCTTTTAGTTCAAGTTTATGTAGACGATATAATTTTTGGTTCAACTAACATACACTTGGTCGAAGAGTTTTCAAAAGTTATGCAGGGTGAATTTGAAATGAGTCTTATGGGGGAGCTTAATTTCTTCCTCGGTCTCCAAATAAAGCAGCTTGATGAGGGAACAGCTGTGAGTCAAACAAAATACTGCAGAGAGCTGCTCAAGCGCTTTGGAATGAACGACTCAAAATCAATAGACACACCTATGCCTACCAACGGATATCTAGATAAAGATGAACACGGTAAGAGTGTAGATGTCAAACAGTATAGAGGTATGATTGGGTCTCTCTTGTATCTTACTGCGTCTAGACCTGACATCATGTTTAGTGTCTGCATGTGTGCACGATATCAATCGAATCCTAAAGAGTCACACTTGAAAGCTGTCAAGCGCATATTTAGATATCTTCATGGAACATCTAAGTATGGGCTCTGGTATTCAAAAGGAAGCGATTGTAGCTTAGTAGGTTACTCCGATTCTGATTTTGCTGGCTGCAAATCAGATAGGAAAAGTACTAGTGGTACATGTCACTTGTTTTCAAACTCTCTGGTCAGTTGGCATAGCAAGAAACAGGTGTCTGTCGCATTGTCAACTGCTGAGGCTGAGTACGTTGCAGCCGGTAGCTGTTGCGCTCAGATCTTGTGGCTGAAGCAACAACTACAAGATTTCGATATTCAACTCAAACGCATTCCAATAAAGTGTGACAACACCAGTGCTATAAATCTTACTAAGAATCCTGTTTTACACTCACGCACTAAACACATAGAGATTAGGCATCACTTTCTTCGCGACCATGTTGAGAAAGAGGACGTTGTGTTTGAGCATGTTGATACTAAGAATCAACTCGCTGATATTTTCACTAAACCACTAGCAACGGAACCTTTCTTTAACATTCGTCGTGAATTAGGGATTCTTGATCTTTCTTCATTACTATCTTAAGCTTGTTAGATTCTATTTTTGCCTCACCTTGGTTGATAAGTTGTGTTTTAGAAGTTGTGAGCTTATACTTCACAAAGGCACATCAACAAAGGTAATATCAATCCTCTTTACTACTCTTTGGATCTATGTGTTTGTGTATGTTAGAACAAATTCTCTATGTTCGTTTATGTATATTCTTTTGCATTTATTGTTTGAATATTAATATCTGATTTGAGACCTATTCTTAAGCATCACTTTCATAACATGTTTCATAAGCATTGCATTTCATGTTGCTTGAGTTGGTGTTTCATTTTTCGAATATTCTGACTATATTTGTTTGGCTTATATAATTTTAAATACTTTCCTAGTATTTCAATGCTTATTTCAATGCTTATTTGTTTGGCTTATATTGTGAGTGATTTTATTCTTCTAAGCTTTCTTTCTTTGTGATTGTTAGCTTTGTTATCAATTTATGCTGCGGTTTGCTACTTTGTTCTTCTCTTTGTTGTTTCTTTCCTCTTTTTGATGTTGACAAAGGGGGAGAAGTATAGAAGAAAGTATAGAAGATGTTGACATGACAGAATGGTATGCACAAACTCAGGGGGAGTATCACACATCAATTTGCCATCATCAAAAAGGGGGAGTTTGTGAGACAATCCTTTATTTTGGTTTTGTTTTGTATGATTGCAAATTGCGCGTATGATTTGTTGTGCTTCATTCTACATGTGAATATATGTGATTTTTGCCTTTGCGTTTGTCTTTATTCAATACTAGATGATTGTTAGAAACACTTTTTATAAGGTTTGAATCAAAAGAATTAAATTTGTTCAGTTGGCATCGATCCATACGTGTCTGGTATCGATCCCTGATTTAATGGAAATTCTGTTTTTCAGTTCACCTTCAGTAGGGATCGATTCATGGATTTTGGGATCAATCCCTAACAGTTAAAAACTGTCTGGCATCGATCCATACGTGTCTGGCATCGATCCCTGATTTAATGGAAATTCTGTTTTTCAGTTCACCTTCAGTAGGGATCGATTCATAGATTTTGGGATCAATCCCTAACAGTTAAAAACTGTCTGGCATCGATCCATACGTGTCTGGCATCGATCCCAAAGTCTGTTTTTCTGCATAATTTTTATTCTAACAGTTCTGTCTTGTTTAGTATAAATACAAAGTGGCAGGTATTGGCTTAGGCATGAATTCACAAGTGAAAATTGCAAAATACACAAGTCATAGAGGTCTTTGTAGCAGCAATTGATTGAGCATTCAGAAACCTGAAAGATACTTCGTCTTCATCATCTTCTCAATCTCTTCAATTCAAGAACAATTACACACAATCATTCTTGTTCTTTGGATTGAAGGATCAACGAGATAACGTTCAGTGGTACGATCAACGATCTAGCTGTGGAGTCAGTGGAACGATCAAGGATCTAGCTGGGTTGAAGAGTGAAGGGGGTTTCGAGGAAAAACCTACTGGTTTGTCCTTCAAGAACGGGACTGTTCTTGCGGGTTTGTTAGTCACGATTGCAGAACGGATTCAGCCGCAGCGTAGGGTTTGGAAACGGGGTTGTTTCGCAAACAGGTCGTGGAACCGGTGAATCGTTTGCAAGTCTTGCGGGGAATTCTTGATCCAGCTCTGATCAAGTCGAGGTTCTATACGAGAAGAAGAAGTTCTAGGGATTTAGAATTCTGTCTTGGTATTGTAACCTTTGTAAGAACGAATTCAGCAACTATTGATAAGAAAAGGTCTCAATTTCTTTTGAAATTGAGAGGGAGACGTACCCACACGCGAGGACGACAGTGGGGAACTTCCTTAACAAATCTCTGCGTATCGTATTCTATCTCTATCTCCCTTTACGTTTTCGTTAACTGTTTTGTGATACAAATTGGCGCAGTACGTTTTACGTGTCGTGATACAATAGTGGCAAGAAAACCTTTTATTGAAACATTACTATTGTTTATCATAGAACACATACACGCCAAGTATTTGACAAAACGGTTTGTTGTGATTTACTCATTGGAATCAGAATTTGTGATAAGTGCATTTAGTGCGAGAAATTTCTGTGTTAACGTTTTCTATCAATCAATTCAAATCCAGCATCATACTTGCGTGTCTGGTCTTTTTGGTAGCGGTTCAGAATAGACGGAAGTCGATTCGGGACCAAAACTTTCCGCTATATTTCAAAAACTCTGTTAAGGTTTTTAAAACCGTATTTTACAAGCGGTGATCTATTCACCCCCCCTCTCGATCACTAGCCACACCGTCTAACAATATCCTCAATGGTTAGCCAATATCGTACCCGTTCCAAAAAAGGATGAAAAAGTCAGAATGTGTGTTGATTACAGAGATCTGAACAAGGCTAGTCCAAAGGATGACTTTCCTTTGCCGCACATTGACATGCTGGTAGACAGTACAACAAAGTTCAAAGTTTTCTCCTTCATGGATGGATTCTCGGGCTATAATCAAATCAAAATGGCGCCGAACAACATGGAGAAAACTTCCTTCATCACCCATGGGGTACCTTTTGTTACAAGGTAATGTCGTTCGGTCTGAAGAACACCGGGGCAACCTATCAAAGGGACATGACTACTCTGTTTCATGACATGAAACACAAGGAAATCGAGGTATATGTCAATGATATGATTGCCAAATCTAAGACGGAAGAGGAGCATGTGACCCACTTGTCAAAACTATTCAAGCGGTTGAGAAAGTACAAACTCCGCTGGAATCCCAACAAGTGCACCTTCGGTGTCCGTTCAGGGAAACTTTTAGGGTTCATCGTCAGCCAGAAAGGAATTGAGGTTGATCCTGACAAGGTCAAGGCCATTCAAGAAATGCCTTCTCCAAAGACTAAAAAATAAGTCAAGGGATTCTTGGGACATCTTAACTACATCTCCAGATTCATATTCCTCATGACCGCGACCCGTGCGCCGATCTTCAAATTACTAAAAAAGAATCAGGATTGCGTTTGGACAGAAGACTGCCAAACCGCCTTCGACAATATCAAGGAATATCTATTGAACCCACCGATTCTATCACCTCAAGTGGAAGGAAGACCACTGATCATCTACCTCACAGTCCTTGAGGACTCCATGGGTTGTGTACTTGGCCAACAAGACGAAACAAAAAGAAAAGAGTCTGCCATCTACTATTTGAGCAAGAAATTCACCGACTGCGAGACTCGGTACACTATGCTTGAGAAAACTTGTTGCGTTTTGGCTTGGGCAGCCAAACATCTTCGCCAGTACATGATTCGTCCCACTACTTGGTTAATCTCAGAAATGGATCCAATCAAGTACGTCTTTGAAAAACCTGCTCTCACGGGAAGGATTGCCCGTTGGCAGATGTTGTTATCAGAATATGACATTGAATACCACACTCAGAAAGCAGTTAAGGGAAGTATTTTAGCCGATCATTTGGCTCATCAACCGATTGACGATCAGGAATCAATCGGGTTTGACTTCCCAGACGAAGATGTCATGTATTTGAAAATGAAAGATTGCGATGTACCGCTACCTAGTGAAGGGCTATAACCAGGTTCCCAATGGGGACTAATCTTTGACGGAGCTATCAATCATTACGGAAACGGAATTGAGGTAATCATCATAACACCTTAGGGTACCCACATTCCTTTCACCTCCAGACTTACATTCAAGTGTACAAACAACGAGGCCGAATACGAAGCTTGTATTATGGGTCTCGAGGAAGCAATTGATTTGAAGATCAAGAACTTGGATGTATATGGCGACGCAGCTTTGGTCGTCAATCAGATCAAAGGAGATTGGAACACATACCAATCAGGACTGATCCCTTACAAAGATTACGCGAGAAGGTTGTTACTATTCTTCAACATAATTGAGTTTCATCATATCCCTCGTGAAGAGAATCACATGGCTGATGCATTAGCCACACTCTCTTCCATGATTAGTGTAGGTCAATGGAATGACCTACCTAAGATCGACATAATGCGCCTTGAAATGCCCGCTTACATCTTCACGATTGAAGTAGTCATAGACGACAAACCTTGGTACCACGATATAAAATGCTTCCTTCAGAAACAATAGTACCCACCTGGGGAACTAAGGAAGGACAGAAAAACCCTCAGAAGGCTGGCTGGCAGTTTCTTCCTGAGCGGTGATACACTCTATAAGAGAAATTTTGACATGGTCTTCTTGCGATGTGTAGACAGTGTCATACCCTAAATTTTGACCACTAAGATTTCCCATCATTGTGCAAATCATCATCACAATATGGATGAACCATCTTGCCTCATCAGTCTCCCCAAAGATGGGTGAACACTTACTACAGTCAAAATTAGGGTTTCAAGCCCTCTCAGAGTTCTTAGACAAAGGATCAATCAAGAAAGGACATGATCTTTAACTTGTCTAACCTCCCAAACATCTACGATGGATCAAGAGGACTCCCACTTTAAGGATTAACTATAAGGCTGCTCCCTTCCAGGTGGATCAAGCCTCAAGATCGCTAGTGTCACCAAATTAGGGTTTTGGTCGACCAGGGCCTCCAGATGGAAATTTTCCTCTGGGCATAGGTCAATGCTTCAAAGCATATCCTAAAATACTCCATGGAACCTCATGGGCCCAAGCATCAAGTCAATTTGACCTCAGAGGATGCATACATAAAAAATCAGGAATTAGGGTTTCTTGACCTAATTCACCCCTAAGTTGACTTTTGGGACAAATCATGAGCCAGGACCTCAAGACATGATATGAGGGTCTCCAACATACCACATTGATCCATTTGTAACAATGGATTGATTCAGGAAGCTTGAGCAGCAAGTCTCAATTTCATCAGTACCACAATTAGGGTTTCTCGAGAAAAGTCAACTGTAGCTTTGACTTTTGACCAGGAACACCTATGAAATCAATCCATCAAGTATGATTTAGGTCAAGGACTTGATTTCATAGAGGATCGCACAGTTTGGAATTCATCTGACAAAAAGTCAACTGTGCACAAAAGTCAACTTTGACTTTTTGAAATTTTTCACAAAAATGGTTTTTTAACCCTAAAATGATGTTAATGTATGATTTGAATCATCATAAATCAATAAAAATCAAGAAAAGTGGGATAACTTGTAAAAGGGGTAACCATAAAAACTTAGAAAATTTTCTAAGTTATGAACAAAGTGGCAAGGGTACCAACTTTGGAGGATCATAACTCCTAAACCACAAGGCCATTTTTCCCCATCCAAAGCTAGATTTGTAGCTCTCATTACCCTCTACAAAAGCTTAAAACTGACCTCCTTCCAAATTCATCATGGATTTTGAGTTATGGAATGATCAAAATCACAAAAAGTGAAAATGTCACTTTTTTCCAACACTTAGTGAAATTTTCACTAAGTCAGAATCTGCCTTCACGTTTTTCCAAATGTAGGGGGATTTTTCACTTAGATCCAAAAGGTATCAAAACCAAATATGATCAAACAATTGTTGTATCATATGAGGGCTTTCCAAAATGGCCAAGAACATCACCAAATTCCACTTGGGCCATGAGATATGACAATGGCAATATGCCTTGCTGAAAACTGCCAAGGCTAGGCAGAATTTTGTATTTTTGCTCGATTTGGCAAAATCAGATAATTCCAAGCCTTGTCATCACTTTGGACACATCTGAGGATCAAATTTAAAGGGGACAAACACTGAGCCAAGCCTCCAAAGTCCTTGGAACAAGAAGTAGCATGCCAAACCTAGAATTGCCTAAAAGAGGGACAAGACTCCAATTTTGGATTGGAGCATTCAATATATACACCAAGGTGGCATGGACTGAGCCATTTCCAACTGAATTCAGTCAAGACTTATCCAAGACCAAGGGAACCACAGCCCTGTGCCCTAACCTCTAGTCAATGGCTAGAGGAGACTTGGATTCCAAAGTGCAACCATTGGCCAAACCTCTGCTGCAGTTGCCATTCACTATTGATCCCAAAACAAACTTGTTCTACTGTAAATAGAGCTCATTTGTGCTCAGTTTCAGTACACCAAAGCCATCAAACATATGCTTTCCTCAAAATCCCTCTCTTTAGGCCAAAATGCCTTCTTTAGCAAGGTAACTCTGAGTTTTTGAGTTAGAAAGCATTTCCATCACAACTCATGATCCTAACACCTCATACACATCATATGTAGGTGATCCAAACTATCAAAAGTGACCTGTAACACCAAAATCACAAAGTCACCTCTCAAAACCTCAAAATAGGCCTTTTGTGCATTTTTCAAGCCATGTCTTGATTCAGTCACTTTCCAAATCAGATAAAACCTCAAACACACTCCAAATAACATCCTTGAACTGTCCCAAATGGTTCCCCACATTTGGAACACCATTTGAGAGAGTTGCTATTTTGGCCATTTTTAACCCCTTTTGCAAGAAAGGGCCAGTTTGTGTTTTTGCAGGTTCCAGCTGATTCCAACCATCCTAAAAGCTTCTAAGGAATCATTTGAGAGTGTCCAAAGCATCAAACCATTTCTGGAGCAAGAAGTTTGGCAGATTGCACAGAAAACTCCAAAAGCTCAAAAAGAGGTAAGCATCATGACTTGAACTTTCCAAAACATGCATTCCTTTGAAGTCCACTGATCATACACACCTCATACATGTTATATATGTTGTGTTTGAACCAATTCATCATGTAATTCATGCCTGTATCAAAGTGTAGCATAGAAAATGCAATTATAGGCCTTTTTCAAAACCACTATCGGATTTTGAGGAGGGAGTATAATCTGAAAAAAATACCACCACCATTGGATTCCTTGTGAAATTCTAGGCCAGATGCATATAAATTTTGTCCCCAACCATGGAGAAATGAGAAAGTTATGGACCTTCCCGTTTCTTGGCAAAACTTGCCTTGCATTGGCTTGGCTAGGCTTAGAAAACAAGACAAACCTTGTATATTTGTGGTTTCACTTCAAGCAATGGATATATCACCACCCTAGTGGAAAGGCGCGCACCCTATAACCTTGAGGTCGTGGGTTCAAACCCCACCCATGCCATTTTGTGTTTTCTCACATTTTTGCTATTTTTTCCAATATTTTCATGTTTTATTAATTAATTGGAAAATTAATAACTCCTTCAATTTTAATTATTTTTTATCGGTTCTTTTTGAAAAAAAATCACAAAAATGTTGAAATATTTTATTCCACAAAAAAATTAAGTTTATATTATTTATTTAATATAATTAGTATTTTTGTGAATAAATTCCTTTTTAATGTTTTTAAACACTTTAAAAGTGAATATTTACTTTGAAAATCAAAACCAAGTGAGTTTTAATTCACGTTGTGATTAATCCCTCATTTCTCAAACCTTAAACAAAAATCACAAATGGTTTATTCAAAATTATTTGGTATTTTATTTGATTTTCTTTAAATATTTACTTTTAAAGAATAACAAATTAGGGTTTCTTTGATTTTCACCCTCATCAAACAATTTCAAACACTTTTGGGCCTCTAATAGAGTGTAAGACCCAATCCTTTGTAAAATACAAAACTTTTTGGGCCTCACTTATTGTATAAGTCCCATTGTATTTCAAAAAGTTCGACGCGATCATCGTCCGTTGAAAAACAAACCTTGGGCCTCTCCTCGAGCTATAAGACCCATTCAAAATCATTGGGCCTCTATCAGAGTGTAAGACCCAATCCCTTTTAAAAACAAACCATTTTGGGCCTCAATGCATTGTATAAGACAAACCGCGTTTTCAAAAATCTCGTCACGATCGCCATTTTCAAACAAATGACCCTGGGCCTCTCCTTGAGCTGTAAGCCCCACCACTTGTACAAAAATAAATCTTTTGGGCCTCTATTAGAGTGTAAGACCCAATCCCCTTTTAACCAAAACTTTTTGGGCCTCAGACAATGTATAAGTCCCCCTGCGTTAAAAGAAAACCTCGGCGCGATCGCCAATAAAAAAACCAATCATCTGGGCCTCTCCTTGAGCTGTAAGACCCATCCCCTTGTACAGAAAACCGTTCTTGGGCCTCAGTCACTTGTATAAGTCCCTCTGTACAAAACAACAGTGCGATCACTGATAAACTTTGGGCCTCTCCTTGAGATGTAAGCCCCAACATCTTTTCAAAATACTTTCTCCTTTAATTTTGAATATACTGTGGTTTTCAATCTTTCTTTGTTGAACAACTAACCAAACAACATGGAAGCTCTACAACCGAGTAAGTGTTTATATGCTTTCTTTATCCGCTTTCATATACATATAACTGTATTGTGGGGCTGTTTCGCTGTAAGTCTTCTTTCATAAACTCATATCAACTGTGTAATACTAGTATAGATATTTAGAGTTTCCCCGACAACTACGTCTTGCACTAAGCCCTGTTGATCACTCTTAAATACAAACAAAACTAGATCCTGCATAGGATTACCAGATATAATCTTCCCTCCTCTTGGGGTTAAACAATATGGAGAAGTGAAAGGCAACATTCTCGGTGAACCCTTTCTCAGACTGTCACTCTTAGAAATTGTCAAAGAAACTCTACTCCCTAGAGATGATCTTTTCTCCGTGAATGGCATCTCTTGAGTTTCTTCCAAATTCTCGGACTTTCCTGGCTTGATCTATTCTATGTGAATAGCATGTCTTGAATTTCTCGGGGTTTGGGGACCCGCAGGCTTCCTAAAAGCATCCCCGCCTCCTCTTGGGCGTTGTACAAGGACCCTACGGCTTCTTAGAAGTATTCACAGCCTCCTCTTAGGCTTCGTATAAGGATTATTCCTTCGGGAAGAGAGCCTCCTCTTGGGCTTTGTATAAATTGTCCCTCGGCTTCTTAAAAGTTTCCAGCCTCCTCTTGTGCTTCGTACAAATTGTCCCGACGACCTCCTAGAGGTATAGAAACAGAAATTAGTCATCTTAATAGAACAGTCTTTCAAAGAGTCTAGATCTTTCTACCGTGAACATACTACTACTGTTTCTTTAAGCATAGTACAAAATATAAAACTCTAGACTTGGACAGTCTAATCTCCTTGAGTCTCGAAGGCATTCTCAAGTAGGGAAAAACACCAGTAGACTCGGACAATCTCCAATACCCTCTGGATTCCCCATTTCCTTAAAGAACAGGAAATAACCCTGATCCTCTGATCAATCGCAAAGCATAGCCTTACCTTTAATCAGTCCCTTTATAAGAACTAATTTTCTCTTTTACCCAACCTACTGGACCTGTCACTCAACTGAAACAACAATCCTTTTAGCCTCCATCTCGGGCTTCGTACGAGATACAAAATCACTCTCTTGTTGAGTATAAAAGACTCTCTTATTGAGTCAACCTTTAGCATCCTCTTGGGCTTCGTACAATGATTCTCCCCAGTGGAGCTAACCTTTTCACACTCTCTTGTTGAGTATAAAAGACTCTCTTGTTGAGTCAAACCTGTTTAGCCTCCATCTCGGGCTTCGTACGAGATACAAATCACTCTCTTGTTGAGTATAAAAGACTTTCTTGTTGAGTCAACCTTTAGCCTCCGTCTTGGGCTTTGTACAAGACACATATAAAAACCCTCTCTTGTTGAGTCAACCCTTTTAGCCTCCCTCTCGGGCTTCGTACGAGACACAAAAACATCCTCTTGTTGGGTCAATAGCCTCCTCTTAGGCTTTGTATAAGAAAAACCCCGGTTGAGTCAATAAACCTTTTAGCATCAAAACTGTGCCTCGTTCACAGGAGACAAACATCAACAACTCCTTTCATCTAATTGCTGTAAGCGGCAAGCCTCTGGATTATTTACATACACGCCACTGTCCCTCTTTTAGCATGAGAAATTCCTAAGGAAAGATAACATTTCTCTACACTGAGTTAAAGTCTTCTCCTTCAGGTTAAAACCCCCTATAAAGGAAATTATGGCATTGCTAGGATTCACATATCCCGGTTAAAGTAATCCTCCTTTATATTCAGTCACCCAACAGTTATGACAAACAGACCCCCTTTGGAGATGACAAATTCTCGCTAAAGACAACACCTTTTTAGCTTCACATCTTGGGCTTCGAACAAGACACAAATAGACCCTTCAACTTCACATCTTTAGCTTTGAACAAGATACAAACTACCTTTTCAGCTTCACGTCTTGGGCTTTGAACATGACACCAAAACACCATTTCCTCCCATAGAATAGGAGGAACTACGATCGCTCTGATTTCCCTGTTTCGGTAAACGGGAATACGTAAGCATAAGATTGAAAGAAAAATCTTAGCGAGCACACTAATCCAAAGCCCCAAATCCCATACCTTCACATATCAATCGAAAATAATCAGTCCAAGCATCCTAACAAAATTCCCCATGAACATTCCTGGTGTTTCGTTCTAAACAAATTTAGAAGAAAAAGGCCCCATTACCATATAGCATCCGTAACCTAACAGACCGCTGTTTAAACTCAGTATGCAAGCAGGGTTAATTGGAGACATCTATTTCACTTCCTTAGTCAGCTCAATAGGATAAAAAAATGAATCGGCCTGTAGTAACCCCAGAGCGACAGTGCTTAAGAACCACGTCCAAAATCGCTTGCTACAGAAAAGTGGCGCCCACCGTGGGGCCCGTCTTTTTTTCTTAAAATTTAGGGTGAAAACCTTAGACAAGTCATTTTCATGGCGGTGGTCGTTACAGAAAAGTGGCGCCCACCGTGGGGCCCCTCCTTTCTTTCTTTCTTTCTTTCTTTCTTTGGGAATTTCACTAGGATAGGACTTTTTTTTACTTCACTAGGATCTTAGGTCAAAACCTTTAAAGTTGGGAAGGTAACACAGAATGGCGTCTCCGCCGGGGAGCCATTTTTGTCAGGAACATAGGATTCATAGCTCTTTAAAATCTAGGAGTTTAGGACAAATATATATACTGCTTTTCCTAATTGATATCTGCGTTAATTTTTCTGCTAATGGGAATGCGTGTGATGCGGCATGTGGAAAGATTGAGTATACACCTAGGAAAAACCTCTTTTAGTAGTGCGGAAACTATTGG
Organism: Lathyrus tuberosus; assembly: GCA_022829125.1. NCBI lineage: Eukaryota > Viridiplantae > Streptophyta > Magnoliopsida > Fabales > Fabaceae > Lathyrus > Lathyrus tuberosus. The sequence continues at coordinate 4,385,805 of JALAZF010000479.1, read as the reverse complement.
AAATGGTTGTCACGCGATACTACCCTCTTCTGATGGTTCTTCGAAAAACATCACCTAGCACGGTTCCCGGCCCGCTGGTGTTTTCTCGACAAGAACTGATGATTTTGAGAGACAGGTACAAAAATCACTAGTATAAACCTTTGGGGGGGGGGGGGGGTAGAGCCTTGACTTCATGACACCGACCCTTTGACCCCATGTTTTTTCTATGTTTTTGTGTGCTGCATTCATGCATTCATCTAAAAAAACATTACATCAAAGAAAAACTTCTCTTCTAGTCTCTCTTTTTCAAACTAAACTAAGACAATGATTGCAAATGTCAGAGAAAAAGATTGCGCTCATAGACTTCGGTAGAAGGAGAACTCATAAGTATACCTTCAGGGTTCCAAAACTAGAGGATTTGAGAGGATTAGCGAGGATGATCACTAAACCTGAAGCTTTCAGAGCCAAGTACGGAGGTCTGCTACCTCTGTTAAGAGTCCATGTGATTGAAGGAATCATGGAGGCACTCATTCTGTTTTACGATCCGGTCTATCACTATTTCACATTCCCGGATTACCAGCTCGCACCAACGCTGGAGGAGTATTCTCACCTAACTGATTTACATATTACTGATCGAGCTCCTTTTTCTAGGCTAGAAGAAATTCCAAAAGATCAAACCATTGCAAGAGCAATTTATTGGGATGAGTCAGAAGTCAAGACTCACATGACCACCAAGGGTGGGCTCCCAGGTTTGCCAGCCCAGTTCCTGACAAAGAAGGCTATGTACTTTGCTAGTATAGGGAACATGACTGCTTTTGAAAGCATCTTTGTCTTACTCACCTACGGGTTATTTCTGTTTCCCAACATTAATAGCTTCGTCGATATCAACGCCATTAGGGTTTTTCTCATTGGAAACCCTGTGCCAACTTTCCCAACATTCTGTACACTTAGGGAATTTGTACAGCGGAGGGATGATCACGTGCTGTGTACCCCTGCTATACAAATGGTTTATCTCCCATTTACCCAAGTCTGTTGCGTTTTGGGATCATAAGAGTGCCTTGCGTTGGTCGCAGAAAATCATGTCTCTTACCAACTCTGATATAGATTAGTGCAATAGGATTTATGACGGGATCAGGATCATTGATCATTGTGGAAACTTCCCCAACGTACCCCTCATAGGAACTAAAGGAGGAATCAATTACCATCCAGTATTGGTTCGTCGTCAATTTGGATACCCGGTGAGGCATGTCCCATGTAATGCTCATCTGGAGGGTCTTTTCTTCAAAAAAGGAGAAAGTGACTGGGCACTAAAGATGGAAATACTGCACGCTTGGAAACATGTTCATAAGAAAGGACGAGAGTCTCTTGGAAAACCGAACTGTGTCTCGGTGGAGCCTTATCTCCAATGGGTACAAACTAGAGCTCTCAAGCTAAAGATGCCTTATCCACGTCACGGAGTTCTTCTGCTGAGGGAATCTGTCATGTACTTCATGACTGAAACGGAAAAACTTCAGGTTACTCTCAACAAAGTTCAACAGGAGAGGAGGTCTTGGAAGAACAAATATCGCACCCTCAATGTAGAGTGTACCAAAATACAGCAACTGCTGAAAGATAAGGATGCTCTGATCGAGATTTTACAGAAACATGATGTGGATAATCAGGATGACCAAATGAATTTGCTCGTTCCTTTCACTTGGCAAAGGAATGACAACCTGACAACAGCCCAAGAGCCCCGGTCCAAGAAAAGGAAAGTACCAGAATCAGCACCCGGTTTCTCCCCAAAGAGGGCTCGGGACCCCTTAGCTTAGGTTTCTGTTTCCGCACCTTGTAATCTACTGTATTTCTATTTTCGCAATCCTTTGAATTTAATAAAATGGGGTTTCCCCACTGTTTGATATTTGCAATCTAATTGTCGAAGTTTATTTTGATTAAACCAAAAAAACAAAAAACAATTAATATAATCATTGCATTCATCATTCTCACGTCACGTATTCTTCTTACCTACGAATCTCACGTTTGTGTCTCGGTTCTAGAGTCAAACTATCTCATTCGTACAATACTCGGGTCAATCGTCAGAAAAAGATGAAAGATCTCGAGAAAGAGAACAGAGAGTTGAGAGAAGAGATCGACGCTCTAAGAGAGGATATGAGAAAGCTTCATAACGACATGCAAGCCATGGCAAAAGCTCAGCTACAAAGCACTGTGATCTCGGAGATCACCTCAACACCCATAGTGGAAAAGTCCGATCCTAGGTACAAAATGCCGAAAGATCGTCCCTGGGGCATGCCACTTAACTATATACCGGAAGGATATATCCTGTTGATCAATGAGGATCAGGGGACCGTAGCAGGAACTGCTGGGCCTGAAGGTTACAAACTTCGGGAAAGCGAAGATGCCAGGGGCATGACAGCAACTCTTGAAGGTTACAAACTTCGGGAGGCACCGAGAGTCTCGGCCATAATGACTATACCACCGCCCGTGGTACACACTGTCCCAGAAGGATAAATTCCACATATACCTTCTGGTGGAAACGATAACATGTTCGAAAGAATGAATGAGTTCCAGGAACAATTCCTGGGAATGTAGAAAGAACTGCAGGCCCTTCGCGGTCAGGATTTATTTGGAAAGGATGCCGCGGACCTCTGCTTGGTCCCCAATGTGAAAGTCCCGCACAAATTCCAGGTGCTCGACTTTGAAAAGTACAAGGGTAACTCTTGCCCTCAGAGTCACTTGGTGATGTACGCTCGGCGAATGTCAGCTCAGACAGAGAATCAAGATTTACTGATTCACTACTTTCAGGATAGTTTAACCGGTGCCGCACTAAAATGGTACATGGGTTTAAACCGTGCTACGATTAGCACTTTCAGAGATCTTGGCACTGCCTTCATCCAACAATATAAATACAATCTGGACATGGCACCCGACAGAGATTAACTCAGATCAATGTCACAAAAGGACAAGGAAACCTTTAAGGAATACACTCAGAGATGGCGTGAAATTGCCCCTCAAATTTGTCCACCTCTTGAGGAAAAAGAGATGACAAAGATATTCTTAAAGGCCTTAAGCTCAATTTATTACGACAGAATGGTTGCCAGTGTGCCTAGTGACTTCACCGAGATGGTCGGTATGGGAGTTCGTCTTGAGGAAGCCGTCCGAGAAGGACGTCTAGTCAAAGACACTGGATCATCAAGTAGTACAAAGCGATACGGTAGTGCTCTCCCTAAGAAAAAAGAGCAGGATATTGGGAATATCTCTCTCGGTAAGCAAAGGCGACGTTATCAACCAGTAGCGGTTGTGACTCCTGCTATCAATCCTGCACCTATTTCTACGTATCAACCTCAGGTTGCGTAGAGCCAACCTAATCAGCAAAGGACTTAACAGCCTCATCAGTAGGCTCGTCCTCCATACAATAACAACCGTAGAACGCGGCCACCAGGATTTGAGCCTATACCCGTATTGCACGCAGAACTATTTCCATTACTACTGGCTAAGGGGCATGTCCAGACTAAGTCTCCTCTTACAGTACGGGAAAATCCGCCTTTTTGGTTTAAGGTGGATCAGATTTTCCCTTACCATTAAGGAGGACCAGGGCATAACATAGAGAACTGTCCCAGTTTCAAATCCGATGTGCAAAAGCTTGTTAGGAGCGGGGTCTTATCTTTTAAGCATATGAATCCTAATGTTCTCACAAACCCGCTGCCTCAACACGAGAAAGCTACAGTCAATTTGATAGAGGGAGAGACTAACAACGTCTATCAAATTCATGATGTACTCTTGTTAAGGACCAACTGGTCAACATGCATTGTAGACAGAGTAGATATGGCCATGTGCCACCTCATAATTATCACCAGTGTGATATCTGCTCCAAAAGCAATCGAGGATGTTCTGTGGTGCAATCAGCTCTACAAGAACAGATGGATCTCGGATGGATCCAAGAGCACCGAGTTCGTGGAGTCAACATGATTTACACAAATTCTAACATCATTCAGAACAACGACATCCGTGCAATGAATGTCTATTTGGTGGCGATGCATTCTTGGCAAATCCAGTATCATAATCTGCCGCGGCACGATTACAATTCCTGTCTGACTTGCTCGGTAAACAAACAGGGATGCTTTTTTGTACAAGAGGCCCTCCAGCGTTAGATGGATCTTGGATGGATCCAGGACTACCATGATAGGAATCCCTATCAGATCAACATGATTCAAATCTTCGATATTCGTTTGATGAATACCAGCCTGGTGAAGTTACATGCTAAACAGGTCCGGCTCGGGTTCCTGGTATCACATGATTATCAGAGCTGTAGGGCGGGTTGCGAAAATGATCAAGGCTGTGCCCTTGTCCAGGAAACCCTTAAGCACTTGTTGAACCACTGGTGGCTTCCAATCTATATGGATGAAGACACCCAGCAAATTAGTATTACCAACGGGAACCCTACTCGGCATCAAAGTCGGGACGTTCGATCTGTGGAAACTGACCTAGTGAGGTTACATTGTATTCAAAGCGGGCGTGGCCAGGTGCCACCACACAACTATGAACGTTGTAGAGTCTGTTCAGAAATTAACCAAGGATGTTACCTTGTGCGAGCAACTCTTCAGGGTCAGGTGGATCGTAGAGAGATTCGCCCATATCTGGGTTCTAGACCAATCAACTGGGCGTCGGGTTACCTCGTTGATCAAATTAAGGACGTTGTCGTAATCTCGGATCATTAGAGAAACAAGGATGTTTGTACCATCATCCCTCTACTTGACGAATCGAGAGTTCCCAACCAAGAGCGGATCAAAATTGCTTACGATGGTCGGAAAAATCAGAAGGCTCCCATAGTCATCTATCTACCGGGACCATTACCGTATGAATCAAGGAAGGCTATCCCTTACAAATAAGGTGCAACAACAGTCGAGAATGGAAAGGAAATTCCATTACCCTCCGTCGTGAATATTGCAAACATCAGTCGAGTAACACGGAGTGGTCGAATCTTCAACCGAGGAGTTGGAGAACTTAACAAAGAAAAGGAACCTCAGACAGGAGTTCCCAATCCACCAGTCAGTCAATCCAGTAATCCCGACCTTTCGAAAAATGATGATGAGATGCTGAAGCTCATCCAAAGGAGTGAATACAATATTGTTGATCAACTGTTACAAACTCCTTCAAAGATCTCTGTGCTGTCACTTTTACTCAATTCAGAATCGCACAGGGAGGCTCTACAGAAAGTCTTGGAGCAAGCCTTTGTGGAACGGGATGTAACAATCAGACAGTTCGATAGCATTGTCTCTAACATCACTTCCTGCAATAACTTGGGATTTAGTGATGAGGAATTACCTGAAGAGGGTCGCCGTCATAACATGGCGCTCAATATCACGGTTAGCTGCCAGGGCGATGCTTTAGCCAGCGTACTGGTAGACACAGCGTCAGCCCTGAATGTTATGCCAAAGTCCACTTTGATGCAATTATCCTTCAAAGGACCCCCGATGAGAACAAGTGAGGTCGTCGGCAAAGCATTTGACGGGTCCAGAAAAATGGTTATCGGCGAAGTCGACCTTCCCATAAGTATTGGTCCTCACACTTTCCAAGTCGCTTTCCAGATCATGGACATCCGGGCAACCTATAGTTGTTTATTAGGAAGACCTTGGATACATCAGGCTGGGGCGGTCACCTCGACCCTCCACCAAAAGTTAAAGTTCGTCCAGAACAACCAGCTCGTCACGGTCTGTGGAGAACAAGCCTTGCTCGTGAGTAACTTATCATCATCTACTGGTGTAGAACCCGAGGAGGTTATTGGAACTCAGTTCCAAGCACTGTAAGTGAGCAAGGACAATCAATCCGAAGAGGGAACTTCCATTTCCTCATACAAAGATGCTATCAAAGTGGTCGAGAGTACCAATACAACAGGATGGGGACAACTAGTCATTCCTACTGACAATAAAATAAGGAATGGTCTTGGTTTTTCTGCAACCTGTACCCAGACAGCTACTACCAGCAATGAAAGTCTTCATCCCATTCAAGACTTCTTCCACAATGGAGGTTTCCTTCACCCAGTGCCTCAAGAAGTGCATACCATCAATAAAGATGATTCCTCTGATATGGAGGAAGAATAAGAGTCCTATCTTAACAAGGACAGTTATACGTCTCAGGAAGAGGTGCCTACGCCCTTTTGCTATTCCGCACAGAGTCCGAGATTTATGCCCAGGTCAAACGTCGAAATGATATACAGAGATTGTGATCCGGAAGGATGTCGTGCTCCACCAAACTCATTAGAGGAGGACACTCTGATGAAGGACAACTTTAACCACAACTATTATGGCCCGATGGATGGCCTGCCGATGTGGCAACCTTACCCAGGAGACTTGGGGTAAGGAAATCATCCGAACAATGAAAATCAGCTGAACATCATTGAACAGAATACCTGTGTCCCCACCATGTCATGGGATCAACAATCAGGTCATTCAGAAAACGTCCAGTACGACGATGAATTTGCAACGTTTGTGGGACTTGAATTCATCAACTATGCTTTTCCGAAGGTCAACGTCATCGAGAGGGATGACTCCTCCAGTTCCACAGAAGTGTGGGACACCTTAGGACAACCAAGTGGGAAATACGACTATATGGTCAAGTACACTGCTCCCGAAAGCTCTCGTATCAGGTTCGAAGATATCCAGCCAACTGGATGGGGAGATCTACCTGAGAGCACAAATGCTATGCAAAATACACCATAGGAATCCTCCTACGACAACTCTACCTGGGAGACAGATTCCAATGATCCCGCTCCACCAGAAATCAGCGCTATTTCTAAAGACAAATCAAGGAAGGTGCCAGACTTTGTGATTCACCGAGGAGTTCGCCGCTAATGGGTTGCTGTCAATGTTTCGAAGATTGTTCATAAGTCAAATTAATTGCCATCTTTAACCTTTCTCCCTGCCCAGGTGAAACGGATGTTTTGATAGGGCTCACTTTCTGTAAATATCCCTCTTCGCTTCGTCCAAAGCGACAGAGCTTTGTTTTATAGGGCTGTATTTTCAAGAATCGACTTGTTCATTAATAAAATAACGTCGTTCTGTAATTTCCGCATTAATTGTTGTTTTCTCTTTTTTCTTTTCTCAGAAAATGGTAATCCTAAAAAACAACTCAATAATAAAAACAAGCAGTTTTCCAAAGAAATACACTGCATACACCCTTGTACTTTCTCTATCTCTTCTAAACACAAATCATACTGTCATGCAGATTGCTTGTTTTAAACCCCGTTGAAACATACGATCCGATGCCTTCTCCCAACTTTGAGTTCCCGGTATTTGGGGCTGAAGAAGAAAATGACGACGAAATTCTAGAAGAGATCTCCCGATTACTCAGACAGGAGGAAAGGTCCATTGAACCTCATAAAGAGCCATTGGAAACGGTAAACTTAGGTTCAGAAAAAGAGAGAAAAAAATCAGGATTGGGGCACTGCTCAGTCCAACTTCCAGAGAGGGTTTGGTAAAGCTTCTCAAAGAATTCCCCGATGTATTCGCTTGGTCCTATCAGGATATGCCAGGGTTGGATACCAGCATCGTGGAACATCATTTACCGTTGAGATCGGAATATCCTCCAGTAAAACAGAGGTTGAGACGGACTTTCCCAGACATGGCCATCAAAATCAAAGAGGAGGTACAGAAACAGATTGACGCAGGTTTCCTCGCCACATCAGAATATCCTTAATGGTTAGCCAACATCATACCTCTTCCAAAAATGGACGGAAAAGTCAGAATATGTGTGGATTACAGAGATCTAAACAAGGCTAGTCCAAAGGATGAGTTTCCCTTACCACACATTGACATGCTGGTAGACAGTACAACAACGTTCAAAGTTTTCTCCTTCATGGATAGATTCTCGGGCTATAATAAAATCAAAATGGAGCCGGAAGGCATGGAGAAAACTTCGTTCATTACCCCATGGGGTACCTTTTGTTACAAGGTGATGTCGTTCAGTTTGAAGAACGCTGGGGTAACCTATCAAAGGGTCATGACTACTCTGTTTCATGACATGATACACAAAGAAATCGAGGTATATGTCGATGATATGATTGCAAAATCTAAGACAGAAGAGGAGCATGTGATCCACCTGTCAAAACTATTCGAGCGGATGAGAAAGTACAAACTCCGCTTGAATCCCAACAAGTGCACATATGGTGTCCGTTCGGGAAAACTTTTAGGGTTCATCGTCAGCCAGAAAGGAGTTGAGGTTGATCCTGACAAGGTCAAGGCCATTCGAGAAATGCCTTCTCCAAAAACAGAAAAACAAGTTAGAGGATTCCTGGGACGTTTGTACTACATCTCCAGATTCATATTCCTCATGACCGCGACATGTGCGCCGATTTTCAAATTACTCAAAAAGAATCAGGACTGCTTTTGGACAGAAGACTGCCAAACCGCCTTTGACACTATTAAGGAATATTTGTTGAACCCACCGATTCTATAACCTACAGTGGAAGGAAGGCCTCTGATCATCTATCTAACAGTCTTGGAAGACTCAATGGGATGTGTACTTGGCCAACAAGACGAAACCAAATGGAAAGATCCTGCCATCTACTATTTGAGCAAGAAATTCACCGACTGCCAGACTCGGTACACTATGCTTGAGAAAACTTGTTGCGCTTTGGCTTGGGCAGCCAAACGTCTGCGCCAGTACGTGATTCGTCACACTACTTGGTTGATTTCTGAGATGGATCCAATCAAGTATGTCATTGAAAAGACTGCTCTCACAGGAAGGATTGCCCATTGGCAGATGTTGTTATCAGAATATGACATAGAGTACCATGCTCAAAAAGTCGTTAAGGGAAGTATTTTAGTCGATCATTTGGCTCATCAACCGACTGACGATCAAGAACCAATCGGGTTTGACTTCCCAGACGAAGATGTCATGTATTTGAAAATGAAAGACTGCGATGAACCACTACCCAGTGAAGGGCCAGAACCAGGTTCCCAATGGGGACTTATCTTTGACGGAGCTATCAATCATTACGGAAACGGAATTGGGGTAATCATCATAATGTAATTTATAAATGTGCCTAAGAGGGGGGGGGGTGGATTAGGTACTTAGACAATTATCCCGATTTTTGATGGTTTTGAGTTTTTACTTTCCTAAAGATCTCTAAGTGATGAAAAGCGATGAATGCCGAAAGTAAAGAACACCAAGACGTATAGTGGTTCCCCTCACAGGTCGAGAGTACTCCACTCCCCTTTCAACATGAAATAGAGTTTACTATTGTTTTGACTTTACAAGACTCTTCCTAGTCTTTCTATACAAGTCACTCACAATCAACCACCAAGAACACCCTCTTGGATTTTACAAGTTTAAAGTCCAACCGAGAACTAATCTCTCACAATGGACCTCTTGCATCCACAATCCAGATAACAAGGATAACAACCAACTGAACTTAATTCCAACAATTCTGAAATTAAGATATCATACAAAAATATAAATCTGAATTTTGAAAGAATTTTGATAGATGGAATCTTGATGCTTTATCAATCACAAGATTGATCTTCTCTTTCAACAACAATTATTCACAAACAATAAAGTGTTTAGATTGCTCATGTACTTTCTGGTTAGATGATATGAAAGTATGCAGAAAAGTTCTTGAGTGAAAGCTCAATAAACTTGAAATGTGAATATGTGAGACTTTAAAAGTTTTGTTGAAAAAGGTGAAAAAATATGATTTGAAATTTCATGTATTTATATGCACATAACACTCTTATGAAACAAGGTAAAGACTGTAAAAATTTCATGAACAAATGCCAATGCATAGTGAAAAGGTTCCATGAAGAGAGGCATGAAGAGGCGTTATGAAAAATGATGATTTTTCAAATCTGTCCAGGTGCAAATCGATTGCACCTATGTGTAAATCGATTGCATTATGCTTAACGTAACAAAATTTCAAAAAACAACAGCATGCAATCGATTGGACCGAAGTGCAAGTCGATTGCACTATGCAAAAGTGTGAAAAAATTCAGCAAACAACAGGTGAAAATCGATTGTACCTCCAAGCAAAGCGATTTGCATTAGTTAAAAAGTGAAAAATGATTATTCTAAACAAGTCATGATCAAAATAGAAGTATGCAGTGATGATTGTTTGATTGAGCATCTAAGACTTTAGTATTTGATTAGAATTGTCATTATACCTTCATGAAATGTGAATTTCTTGAATACTAAGTCTTGAACATAGTGCTTTTATCTTGAATATCATCTTTGCATTCTTTGTCTCTTTTTCCTACTAAGAGATTTGTCTTCATCAAAACAATTTTTAACCATAGAGAAGCTTGACTTCACATTCTCCCCCTTTTTGATGATGCCAAACAATCTCCTTTGATGCTTTGTAATTTCCGGAAAAAAAAATTTCTCCCCCTAAGATGCATAACTCCCCCTTACGATGTGAAGCTTTAGAAAGTTTGATTTGATCATCTTGAAGGAGCCTTTGATTTATTTTTAGTACCTATTTAAAATCTTAAAAACAAGGAAATATACAAGCATTCAAGCATAACACCTTTCTCCCCCTTTGACATTATCAAAAAGAAGGGAAAGATGGGTGAAAGATAGACTTTTAAAGAGTAAAAGAGTAAAATTTGAAACCATACAAGCATAACTTGAAAACATTAAAGGTATGGAATAATAAAACAGACATGCAAAATTAATATAAACAAGACAAGAAAGTTGTGGTACTAAGTACCTTACATAACATTGAATAATGACAACAAAAACTTTAAATCTAAAAGAAATAAAACGAAAAACATATTTAGATTGATCCATATCATTGTTGGTGTTTAGGTTGAAGAAGTTAGGACCTTGATACGGAGAATGATGTTAGATAGGTGTAACTAACAGAATGGGGGCATCCGGGTTGTTAGGATCATAAGGAGGAATATGAAGATGTGAGTAGAGATATGAAAATTGTTGGTTAATGTCCGTTTGGACCCTATTGATTTGGTTGGTGGTATTCTCATGGTTTTGAGCAATTTGATTGTTCGTGGAAGTTCAATGCTCATGTATAGTTGAGTTAAGATTAGCAAATTGTGTTGTCATGTAGTCAAAAAGGGCTTGGTTAGAGGGACCATCCACACCAAATGAAGGAGGAACATCTTCATCACTTTCAAGATTTTCTCCATTAGCTTCATTTTCTCCACCATCATTACCAATATAGGATATAGTTTGAGACTCCGAATCATAATGCACACCCATCCGATTGTCCACATTCCTTATTGTGATCTTATGAGAAATTATGTCCATTAAAAAACAATCAATACCATCAAACACAACCTTAAACTGTTCCAAGATACAAGTAATGAACCATGCATATGGTAGAGATTTTTACTTATGAGTATGAGCCAACATGTGATTTAAAATCAGCCGAGCCCAATTAACTTGGATATTATTCTTGATGGCATTCAAAACTTGCATCTCCACATCCGTAACAGTACAGTGGTTACTGTTTCTTGGAAACAAAACATATGCAAAAAAGTAGTGAAGCAAGCGATCATCAATATAGAAAATTCTAGCCGACCATGATCCTCGAGATGGTTCAATTCCGCCTAGTGATCTTACACGATGTGCATAAAATTCTGTTTCTGACATCCTACCAATACTGTAGTAAAACTCCTTTTTCTTATAATCATTCCAATTTTCATCCTCCGGATCGTATAAGAGACTACCGGAATGAGGAATATCTAAAAATTTTCCAAGGATTTTTGATGTCAAAACAATTTTCTTTCCTAAAACAGGTGTAACAAACTTTCCCTTCTCTATAGCCATATTACAGTAGAACATTCTCACCAGGTCTGGATAATAAGGTCCAGAGGAAGCTATGACTGAGCCTAGTTTCAAAGATTCTAGATTATCTTGAAAATTAAAACATCTCTTAGGAAAAGTAGATAGATCACCATATTTTGGAGTTTGGACAATCTTTCTTTGAAATAAATTTGCATACCTCTCAATTTGCTCATTTGTGAGGTCTTGGTAAAGAGGAGGAATGTTGGAGGATGAGGAAGCCTTTCCTTTTCCTTTTTCTGCAGCAGAGACCTTCCTTTTCAACCTTGAAGCCATGGTTAATGGTTGATGAGAAATGGAGAAGATGAGGTAGAAAGATGAAGTTTTTTATATTTTTGTGAGAGGGTTTGTAGGAAAATGAAAATAGCTATGTGGGGAGTGATAAAATCTGATTTTGAAAGTTGGAATAGAGATTCTTTTGTTGGAGTTTGGTGAGAAAAGTTAAGGTGAATGGTTATGAAAAATGAATAGGGTAATAAAGATGAGTAAATTTTGGTCAAGAAAGGAATCTCATAGGTTAGGTTAGGGAGGAATCAATTCTGAAAAGTTGGAAGATAAAGTAATTTGACTTGGTGGATCATGAATGACAATTGAATGGATCAAACTCAAGAAAGAAATAAAAAAAATTTCAATGCTACAGGTGCAAGTCGATTTGTATTATAGTGCAATCGATTGCACATTGCTAAAAAAACACGTGAAAACCCAAAACGAACAGACTTCAATCGATTTGCATGTGTAAGCAATCGATTGGACAAGGAAAAAAAATAAAAAAACAAAAACTTACAGTGAGCAATCGATTGGAGCAAGGGAGCAATCGATTGAAGCAAGGTAAAACGTGAAAAAAATAATTTTTATAGTGAGCAATCGATTTGAGAAAGGGTGCAATCGATTACTCGTAGTGAAATTTGCAAAGTAACATGAAAAACATGTATCAAACCACATTACCAACATGTTTTTTTATTTATTTTAAAATTAAACATATATAAGAAGGGAGTAGAAGTAGAGATGCCATAAAATAAATGCCATAAACTGAAGAAGATAAAGACATTTGTGCACCTTTGATGTTTGATGAACCATACCATATGATGAACGTTTTATGTGTCTTTTTCGTCTAGAATTCCAAGTTCCCTTTGAATCTTGTAAAATGCTTCTTTTGCAAGCGGTTTCGTGAAGATGTCTGCAAGTTGATTATGTGTATCCACAAATGTGACTTCAACATCTCCTTTTAGTACATGATCACGTAGAAAATGATGTCGAATGTCTATGTGTTTTATACGGGAATGCATGACTGGATTCTTTGTGATATTGATAACACTTGTGTTATCACACCGAAGAGGGATGCATCCGATATTGATTCTGTAATCACTCAATTGTTGCTTTAACCATAGAATCTGAGCACAACAAGTTTCTGCTGCTATGTATTCCGTTTCTGTGGTACTGAGAGCAACACATGCTTGTTTCTTATAGGACCAAGATACTAATGCATTTCCTAGGATGTGACATGTTCCACTTGTGCTTTTGCTATCAGTTTTGCAACCTGTATAATCCGCGTCAGAATAACCAACTAAATTACACATACTACCTTTTGGATACCATAGACCAACGTTCGTCGTTCCCTTGAGATACTTCATGATTCTTTTCACAGCGGTGAGATGTGACTCCTTTGGATTTGCTTGAAAACGGGCACATAGACACACACTAAACATTAAGTCAGGACGGCTTGCCGTCAAATATAATAAAGAACCAATCATACCTCGATACTTTGTAATATCAATAGAAGCACCTGATTCATCTTGATCAACATATGTTCCGGATCCCATTGGTGTAGCCATAGCTTTGCAACTATCCATATCAAATCTTTTCAACAATTGTTTGTAATATTTGGATTGGTTGATGAATATACCATCTTTTAGTTGTTTGATATGAAGTCCAAGGAAGTAATTCATCTTTCCCATCATTGACATTTCAAACTCTCCTTGCATCATCAATGAGAATTCTTTACAAAGATCTTCGTTCGTCGAACCGAATATGATGTCGTCAACATAGACTTGGACTAACAAAGTATTACCTTTTGCTTTCTTAATGAACAATGTCTTGTCAACTTTTCCTTTTACAAATCCCTTTTCACAAAGAAAATTGCTAAGACGATCATACCATGCTCTTGGTGCTTGTTTTAAGCCATAAAGAGCTTTCTTTAATTTGAAGACATGTGAAGGATTCTTGAAGTCTTGAAAGCCCGGGGGTTGTTTGACATAGACTTCTTCATTGATGTAGCCATTCAAGAATGCACTTTTGACATCCATTTGATAAAGCTGAAAATTTAATGAACATGCGTAAGCAAGTAATAAACGTATAGCTTCTAACCTTACAACCGGAGCGAATGTTTCCTCGAAATATATGCCTTCCTCTTGATTGTAACCTTGAGCCACCAATCTTGCCTTGTTTCGAATAATTATCCCATTCTCATCAAGTTTGTTCTTAAACACCCATTTTGTACCAATGTTGTGTTTATCACTTGGTCTAGGAACAAGTTCCCAAACTTGATTCCTTTCGAATTGGTTTAACTCTTCTTGCATAGCAATAATCCAATGATCGTCACTTAAGGCTTCACCAACTTTGGAAGGTTCAATTTGTGATACAAACGCCATGTTTAAGCAAGCATCTTTAAGATTTAATCTTGTTGCTACACCTTGACTAATATCACCAATAACTTTGTCAATTGGATGATCTCTATGAGTCCTCCATTCCTTAGGTAGATCATCTAAATTTGACTCTTGTTGAATCGATTCTTCTTGGAGTTACACTTGATTCTCTTTTGAAGTATCTTCTTGGGGAACTTCTACAATTTCATCATCATCACATAAAATAATATCCTCCTTGGAGGGGTTAGATTCATCAAACTTAACATGCATAGATTCTTCAATTGTTAAAGTTCTTTTATTATAAATTCTATAAGCCTTACTTGTAAGAGAATAACCAAGAAATATACCTTCATCTGATTTTTCATCGAACTTACCAAGATTGTCTTTGTCATTGTTTAAGACAAAGCACTTGCATCCAAAAATGTGAAAGTAAGCAATGTTTGGTTTCCTCCCTTTGAAAAGTTCATAGGGGGTTTTCTTTAGAATAGGTCTAATGTTAACACGATTACTTTCAAAACATGATGTGCTCACCGCATCTGCCCAAAAGTATTTTGGAAGATTTGAATCGCTAAGCATTGTTCTTGCAAGTTCCACCAATGACCGATTCTTTCTCTCCACCACTCTGTTTTGTTGAGGAGTCCTTGGTGCCAAGAAGTTGTGAGATATTCCATGTTCTTCACAAAATTCTTCAAAGGAAGCATTTTGGAATTCTCCACCATGGTCGCTTCTTATGGAGGCAATTGAAAGTGACTTCTCATTTTGAATTTGCTTTGCATATTTCTTGAACGCCTTAAATGCATCACTTTTCTGCACTAAAAAGAATGTCCAAGTATATCTAGAGAAATAATCAACAATAACTAAAGCATATACATTACCTCCGAAGCTTCTTGTTATTGAAGGACCATATAAGTCCATATGCAACAATTGTAGTGGCCTTGAAGTGGACACCACATCTTTAGATTTGAAAGTTGACTTGGTTTGTTTCCCCTTTTGACATGCATCACACAATTTATCTTTGACATATTTTATCTTTGGTAAACCAATAACTAAATCATGCCTAATTAATTTATTCAAATGCTCCATATGAATGTGAGCAGTCCTTTTGTGCCAAAGCCATGAATCATTATTGCTTGCCATAAGACATTTAACCTTCAAAGAAGTGTTATCAAGGGAAATCATAAAAATATTGTTAATTCTATTACCTTTAAGCATTTCCTCATTAGTGACTTCGTCTTCTATCAAACATTCATCTTTAGCGAACTTGATTTTGAATCCTTTGTCACAAAGTTGGCTTATGCTAATAAGATTACGCTTTAAGCCTTCAACATAAAGCACATCTTCAATTATTGTGAAAGGTGGTGAACCAACATTTCCTACGCCAAGAATCTTTCCTTTATTGTTATCTCCATAAGTACCATAACCCTTGGCCTTAAGCACTAGACTTGAAAATTTGTTTATATCTCCGGTCATATGCTTCGAACAACCACTATCAAGATACCATAGATTTGAAGTGGTCTTCAAGCAAACCTACAAAACAAATTAAGTTTTGTTAGGTACCCAAATAGCCTTGGGTCCTTCATAATTAGTACCTTTCTTTACCAACACATAATGCCCACTTGCAACACTAAAGTTTCTTACATAGCAAGCATTAGGTGTATGACCAATAATACCACAATAAAAACAAGTAGGAACAAAATTGCTTTTATATCTAGGAACATATGATTTCTTTTTAGGAAATCTTTTCTTAATAGGAGTTCTTTTATTTTTAGGATAAGGATGCACATTCCTAGGTTTGTTCACTTTTTCCTTAGAAGTTTGGTCACTAGCCTTAACAAAGATTGTTTTACTAGAGCTTGGTTTAGAAAATTTTGAATAACCAAGTCCACTTTTGTCATTTGATTATCTTTGTTGACTAAGGACCGCTTCTAAACCAATTTTTCCTTTCTCATATCTTTCTAAGACTCTTTTTAATTGAACAATTTGGAATGAAAGTGATTCACAATTTTTACATACCAACTCTTGTTTTTCTTCACTTGCTTTCTTTTGTTTTTCATCTTTTGACTCTTTTTCCATAACATCGACTTTTTCTTCTAAAGATGTTATTTGTCTTTTTTGTGAAGAAATTGTTTTACATAGGACCTTACATTCATTTAAGAGTTCAATTATGGCTTCTTGTGCATCATTATCATAAAGAGAAAATTTAGTACTAACCTCGTCATTTTCATCTTCGGAGTTATGTGTAGCCATAAGTGCTAGTTTTGCGCTTTCATCACTCTCCGATTCGGATGATGAACTAATTTCGTTGTCTTCCCATGCAATGTATGCCTTCTTATTTTTTGATTCCTTCTTGCCTTTAAAACTTTCTTTCTTTGCAAGTTGTGGACATTCGGGTTTGATGTGACCTTGCTTCCCACATTCATAACATGTAATGTCTTGAGATGAAGTTGAAGTATCCTTTTTCTTAAAGTGTTTCTTCCTTTTTACTAGAAGCATGAAATTTTCGTCTTCCTCCGATGAGTCGTCATTTTGTTTTCCTTTTGCATCTACCTTTAAAGCAATACCTTTGGACTTCTTGTCTTGAAGTTCATGTTTTTCAAGTTGTCCAAGTTCTAACTCATGTTCTTGAAGTTTTCAAAATAGAGATGCGGAAGTCATCGTAGAAAGGCTTTTCTTTTCCAATATTTCTGTTACTTTTGGTTGCCATTCTCTTGTCAAAGATCTTAGAATTTTGAGATTTAGTTCATCATTTGAGAATGTCTTATTAAGTGCTATTAAATGGTTAGTCAAATGAACAAATCTTTTCTGTAATGCAACAATGGTTTCTCCGGGCTGCATTCGGAACATTTCATATTCTTGACTTAGAGTATTTAGTCTAGATCTTTTAACCTCAGTCGTTCCTTCATGTGTTTCTACCAAAGTATCCCATATTTCCTTTGCTGATTTGCATTGACAAACACGAAAGAACTCATCCATACTTAAGGCACTTTGAAGAAGATTGATAGCTTTCTTTTCATTTAGGACTTTTCTCTTGTCTTCTTCATCATATGTACTTTTTAATTTTGCAGTACCAACACCATTGACTACATTCACATGATTATGCGGACCATTCTCAATAGCTTCCCATATACCTTCTCCTTGTGCTTCAAGATGTGCTCTCATACGAATCTTCCAAAAATCAAAATACTCTCCAGAGAAAAGTGGGGGCTTGTTACTACTTCCACCGTGCTTGCGAAAGCCATGCTGGATCTTGTCGGAACAGGTTACCTAACCTGCTCTGATGCCAATTGTAAGTTATAAATGTGCCTAAGAGGGGGGGTGAATTAGGTACTTAAACAATTATTCCGATTTTTGATGGTTTTGAGTTTTTACTTTCCTAAAGATCTCTAAGTGATGAAAAGCGATAAATGCAGAAAGTAAAGAACACCAAGACGTATAGTGGTTTCCCTCACAGGTCGAGAGTACTCCACTACCCTTTCAACATGAAAGAGAGTTTACTATTGTTTTGACTTTACAAGACTCTTCCTAGTCTTTCTATACAAGTCACTCACAATCAACCACCAAGAACACCCTCTTGGATTTTACAAGTTTAAAGTCCAACCGAGAACTAATCTCTCACAATGGACCTCTTGCATCCACAATCCGGATAACAAGGATAACAACCAACTGAACTTAATTCCAACAATTCTGAAATTAAGATATCATACAAAAATATAAATTTGAATTTTGTAAGAATTTTGATAGATGGAATCTTGATGCTTTATAAATCACAAGATTGATCTTCTCTTTCAACAACAATTATTCACAAACAATAAAGTGTTTAGTTTGCTCAAGTACTTTCTGGTTAGATGATATGAAAGTGTGCAGAAAAGTTCTTGAGTGAAAGCTCAATAAACTTGAAGTGTGAATATGTGAGACTTTAAAAGTTTTGTTGAAAATGGTGAAAAAATATGATTTGAAATTTCATGTATTTATATGCACATAACACCCTTATGAAACAATGTAAAGACTGTAAAAATTTCATGAACAAATGCCAATGCACAGTGAAAAGGTTCCATGAAGAGAGGCATGAAGAGGTGTTATGAAAAATGATGATTTTTCAAATCTGTCCAAGTGCAAATCGATTGCACCTATGTGCAAATCGATTGCACTATGCTTAACGTAACAAAATTTCAAAAAACAACAGTATGCAATCGATTGGACCAAAGTGCAAGTCGATTGCACTATGAAAAAGTGTGAAAAAAATCAGCAAACAACAGGTGCAAATCGATTGTACCTCCATGCAAATCGATTTGCATTAGTTAAAAAGTGAAAAATGATTATTCTAAATAAGTAATGATCAATAAAGAAGTATGCAGTGATGATTGTTTGATTGAGCATCTAAGACTTTAGTATTTGATTAGAATTGTCATTATACCTTCATGAAATGTGAATTTCTTGAATACTAAGTCTTGAACATAGTGCTTTTATCTTGAATATCATCTTTGCATTCTTTGTCACTTTTTGCTACTAAGAGATTTGTCTTCATCAAAACAATTTTTAACCATAGAGAAGCTTGACTTCACACATAACACTTCAGGGTACCCACATTTCTTTCACTGCCCGACATACGTTCAAGTGTACGAACAACGAGGCCGAATACGAAGCTTGTATTATGGGTCTCAAAGAAGCGATCGATTTGAGGATCAAAAACTTGGACGTATATGGCGACTCAGCTTTGGTCATCAATTAAAGGAGATTGGAACACATACCAATCAGTATTGATTCCTTAAAAAGACTATGCGAGAAGGTTGCTACCCTTCTTCAACAGAATTGAGTTTCATCATATCCCTCGTGAGGAGAATCACATGGCTGATACCTCAGCCACTCTCTCTTCCATGATTAGTGTAGGTCAATGGAACGACCTACCTAAGATCGACATAATGCGCCTTGAACGGTCCGCTTACATCTTCACGATTGAAGCAGTCATAGACGACAAACCTTGGTATCATGATATCAAATGCTTCCTTCAGAAACAAGAGTACCCACCTGGGGCACTAAGGAAGGATAGGCAAACCCTCAGAAGATTGGCAGGAAACTTCTTCCTGAGCGGTGGTACTCTCTATAAGAGAAATTTTGACATGGTCTTGCTCCAATGCGTAGACAGACCAGAAGCAGACATGCTGATGAAAGAAATTCACGAAGGATCCTTTGGCACTCATGCCAATGGACACACAATGGCGAGAAAAATTCTAAGAGCAGGGTACTATTGGTTGACAATGGAATCCGACTGCTACAAGTACACGACGAAGTGTCACAAGTGTCAGATATACTCCGAAAAAATTCATGTACCGCCAACGCATCTCAAAGTTCTTTCTTCCCCATGGCCTTTTTCCATATGGGGAATCGACGTGATTGGCTTGATTGAGCCTAAGTCTTCAAACGGACATCGGTTCATCCTGGTAGCCATTAATTACTTCACCAAGTGGGTCGAAGCAACATCATTCGCCAATGTAACCCGACAAGTGGTGGTCAGATTTATCAAAAACAATATCATCTGTCGTTATGGTGTTCCTAGCCAGATCATTACTGATAATGGATCTAACTTGAACAATAAGATGATGAAAGAGTTGTGTACAGAGTTCAAGATCGAACACTGAAATTCTGGTATCAGACGTGTGATGTTAAGGTGCGATGTCACAACAACACACTCTGCACAATGGACAACAAATACAGTAAAATAACACTAAGAATTGTTTACTCAGTTCGGTTACAACCAACCTACTCTGGGGGCTACCAAGCCAGGGATGGAATTTACTACTTGTAGATATAATTTACAGACTCAACAACCCGTTGACATTCTCCTAAACATATACTCTACTAATGACTTCCTACCTAAGAAACCACTTAGGTATGAGAACACCACTCAATCCCTTACAAACACTCAAAGAACCCACTTTGAGTAACCTTGATCTTACTTCACAGCTTCGATCAAGCAAACACTCTCTATTGCTTCACAGCTTCTAGAGAGGACAGAAACTCAACACCTATTCAAACCCTAGAATAGTGTAAATACAAGCACTCTAAACAAACTCTAGACACTAAGCCTCCAGCTCCTGATCTTCTGAATGTTTTCTGTCACTTTTTCCTTTGGTCTTGTGCGCTTTATATAGCTCCTTGAATTGGTCTTGGACTTGCTACAATATCTCCCAGATTTGTTATTTAAAACTGAATATTTAAAACAGATTTTCTCCTAAAATCTTTTTAAATCTTCAACCTTTTAAATCTCCTACAAATCTGCAACAGATCTCCTATGCAGCAGCAAATATCTATCCCAAGATATTCGCATCCAATGAGACAGCTTGCTCTCCACAATTCCAGCTAATACGCAACCCTAACAACATCACAGCCTGCTGTTGTTAATTCTGCAGACCTGATGTCACAACATCACCTATGTGACATCAGATATCCAACTTCAGCTATTAATTACTTAACACAGCCCAGTGTTAAGACTTCAATGTTGCAACATCAGCACCTTGACATCAACATTGAACATACTTTGTTTTACCAAAATTCCAGCCAATCCAGGAACTAACAATCTCCCCCTTTGGCTAATTTTGGCTAAAACAATCTCTGCACTCTGCATCTTCAGAGACTTCAGCTGCGGAAAAACTTCAAAAATTTGAAACTCTCATCAACAACAGCAGTTTGACAATTTTCATAGTCTTCAACACTTGATCTGCTGCAGCACCATATTCATTATTGACAACAGCCAATTGGTGCTCCACCTCAAGAATATGAACCAGCATCACAGCTGTTCAGTAGCTCACAATGTGTAGCACTTTTCTCCCCCTTGATGTCTGCTTGGCTGCACTCTTCAAATTAGCAGCATATGGCAGTAACAATCTTTGATACTCTAGACTATCTTGGCTATTTTCTCCCCATTTTTAGCCACAATTTGAAAATCTTCACCTGGCAGTTGACTATACATTTTCAGAAACACTCCAACTGCTCACAACCCCTCTAGCAGATTTAGTCTTCATAAATGCAGATTCCCAATTTGCTTCTTAACCTTTCAAATTGGTTTGCATCTAAGGCTTTAGTGAATATGTCAGCCAGCTGGTTCTCTGTGGCTACATGCTCCAAGGTAACAATTTTTTCTTCAACCAAATCCCTTATGAAGTGATGCCTTATGTCTATGTGCTTTGCCCTACTATGCTGTATAGGATTTTTAGATATATTAATTGCACTCAGATTATCGCAGTATAGTGTTATAACATCTTGTTTAACATTGTATTCACTCAACATCTGCTTCATCCAGACCAGCTGAGAGCAACTACTTCCTGCTGCTATATACTCCGCTTCAGCAGTTGAGAGAGATACACAATTCTGCTTCTTGCTGAACCAGGAAATCAGATTGTTCCCTAGAAAGAAACACCCTCCTGAAGTACTTTTTCTATCATCTGCACTTCCAGCCCAATCAACATCACAGTATCCTTTTAAATCAGTCCCAGGATCATGGCTATATAGCATCCCATAGTCACTTGTGCCATTCACATATTTCAGAATCCTCTTCACTTGATTCAAGTGACTCACCTTAGGATCAGATTGATATCTAGCACACACTCCAACAGCAAAGGAAATATCAGGTCTGCTTGCTGTGAGATACAATAAACTCCCAATCATACTTCTGTACAAGCTGTGATCCACACTCACTCCATTCTCATCCTTGGATAGCTTCAAATGGGTGGGAGCAGGTGTCCTTTTGTGATTGGCTTTATCCAGGCCAAGTTTCTTTACTATGCTCTTAGCATATTTGCTTTGAGAGATAAAGATAGAATCCTCCATTTGTCTGACTTGTAATCCAAGGAAGTAGCTAAGTTCTCCAACCAAACTCATTTCAAATTCTGATTGCATTTGTTGGACAAACTGTTTTACCATAGCATCTGACATCCCCCCAAATACAATGTCATCCACATAAATTTGGGCTACCATTAATTTTCCGCCTTCTTCCTTGACAAACAAAGTTTTGTCAATGCCTCCTTTTCTATACCCATTTGGTACTAAGAATTCTGTCAACCTCTCATACCAGACCCTTGGAGCTTATTTTAAGCCAAACAGTGCTTTCCTCAGTTTGAACACATGATTGGGGAAGTTTGGATCAGTGAATCCTTTAGGTTGATCTACATAGACTTCTTCATTCAGATAGCCATTTAGAAAAGCACTCTTCACATCCATTTGGAACAGCTTGAATCTTAGGTTACAAGCCATACCCAAGAGTAGTCTGATGAATTCTAATCTCGCCACTGGAGCAAACGTCTCATCAAAGTCAACTCCCTCAACTTGAGTATAACCTTGTGCAACAAGTCTCGCTTTGTTTCTTGTAACCACTCCAAGCTCGTTTGACTTATTTTTGTAGATCCACTTTGTTCCAATAACATTCACCCCTTCTGGTCTTGGCACAAGATCCCAGACTTCATTTCTTCTGAACTGTTCTAGTTCTTCTTGCATAGCATTTATCCAAAACTCATCTGTCAGAGCTTCCTTGACATTTTTTGGCTCAATTTTGGATATGAAGCACGAGCTAGCTATGATTTCTCTGGACCTAGTTCTTACTCCAGAATTTGGATCACCTATAATTAGCTCCTTAGGATGATCCTTCTGAATTCTGATAGAAGGATCCTTCTGAGGTTGCTCAGGCTCAGTATCAGCAGCGCCTGGGGATGGATTTCTTTCTTCAACTTCAACAGCTACCTCATCAGCTGATGTTCCAACATCTTCTATGACATCCTAAACTTCATGCTTATCTTCATCATCAATCACAACATTGATTGACTCCATTATTACTTTGGTCCTGGAGTTGAAGACCCGATATGCTCTGCTATTGATGGAGTACCCCAAAAATATCCCTTCATCACTTTTGGAATCTAATTTCCTTCTCTGTTCTCTATCTGCCAGGATGTAACATCTACTACCAAACACATGGAAGTACTTGACATTAGGTTTTCTTCCCTTCCATAGTTCATATAGAGTGGATGAAGTGCCTCTTCTTAGGGTAACTCTGTTGTGAATGTAGCAGGCAGTGTTCATGGCTTCAGCCCAGAAGTGATAAGGTTGTTTCTTTGCATGAATCATTGCTCTAGCCGACTCTTGTATAGTTCTGTTATTCCTCTCAACAACTCCATTTTGCTGAGGGGTGATAGGCGATGAAAACTCCTGACTTATACCTTCAGACGAGCAAAATTCTTCAAACTTGCTATTCTCAAACTCTCTTCCATGATCACTTCTTATTCTGATGACCTTACTCTCCTTTTCTCTTTGGAGTTTTTGATAGAGCTCTTTAAAGACATCAAACACCTCAGATTTGTCTTTGATGAAATTCACCCAGGTGTATCTTGAGTAGTCATCCACAACTACATAAGCATATTTCTTTCCACCCAGACTTTCAACCTGCATAGGTCCCATCAAATCCATATGAAGGAGTTCCAATACCTTGGAGGTGGTGTCATGTTGAAGCTTCGGATGAGACATCTTTGTCTACTTTGCTTTTTGACAGTCTCCACACACCTTTCCTTCCTCAATACTAAGTTTGGGAATCCCTCTGACTGCTTCTGAGGAGATAATTCTCTTCATTCCCTTTAGGTGAAGATGTCCCAACTTCTGATGCCAGATTTTGACATCATCTTCTTTAGCAAGCACACACGTGGAGGAATTTGAATTTTGCGGCACCCAAAGATAACAATTGTCCTTAGATCTGGCTCCCTTCATAATGACTTCTCCTTTGTCATCTTTCACCATACATTCGGACTTTGTGAAGTCTACTTTGAATCCTTGATCACAAAGTTGACTAATACTAATCAAATTAGCTGTTAGTCCTTTAACAAGAAGAACATTCTCCAGCTTGGGAGTACTAGAACAATTTAGTTTTCCAATCCCCTTTATCTCTCCTTTGATCCCATCACCAAATTTAACATAGCCAGAAGACTGAGGTTTCACATCAACAAGCAGATTCTTTACTCCAGTCATGTGTCTTGAACACCCACTGTCAAAATACCAGTCATCTTTGGTAGAAACCCTCAAGGAAGTGTGAGCTATCAAGCTGGTAACTTTAGGTATTCATTGCTTCATCACCTTAGGCCTTACCTCTTGCTGTTTGGGTTGAGGAACAGAATTAGGATATCCGTGAAGCTTGAAGCACGAGGACTGCATATGACCAATCCTGCCACAATAGAAGCATCTGACTCTGTCGTTTCTAAAGTGGTTAAATCTTCTCCCACTTTGATAATGCTGTGGCTGCCACCCATAATGTTGTCTCCTTATTCCATAGTTGAATTGTCTTCTCCTGTACTGATGATGCTGTTTCTTAGGCTGTCTTCTATGGTGATGAGGCTTTCTTCTTCCATAGTAATAAGGCACAACATTGTTGTATGCATAACCATACCAGTTTTCCTGATGTTGAAACCTCTGATGAGACATGTTTTGCTTGAACCTGGTAGCTTGCATACTCTGGTGATGTTGTGGAGGTATATACTGACTAGCTCCTTGAGGCTGTATCTTCCTCTGATGAGGACCATTCTTCTTCTCAGCATTCTGGGACTGAACAACCTTCTTTGGGGTAGGGCCCTGTTTCGTAGGTTTATTTTGAGACAAAGGTTGAGACATCTCCCTTTTTGTTCCTGAAGTGCTGGCCACATATCCTATGCCTGATTTATCTCCAGCAGCTTTCTCTAACTGAAGAATCTTATCAAGATCAGCAGTACCACTGTTCATCATCCTAACGAATTTTATCATCTGATCCAGTTGGGACTTAACTAGTACAACTTCGTTTTCCCGATCAACTTTTTCATTTTCAAGCTGAGCAATCTGTTGCTTATGATACTTGTTTTCTTGACAAATCTCGGCACTTTTCAAACACAACTCTCGATAAGTAGAAGCTAGCTCCTCATAAGTTATTTCTTCATCACTATCATCATCAGACACAACAGTTCCTGTTAAGGCTCTAGCATGCCTTGCTGACTCACCATCACTTTCACTATCAGATTCAGACCAGGAAACTGACATGCCCTTCTTCTGCTTCTTCAAGAATGTGGGACATTCTTTCTTGACATGTCCATACCCTTCACATTCAAAGCACTGAACACCTCTATCCTGGGCAGTCTTCTCTTCATCTTTCTCTTTTGGCTTGCTGATGTCAGAAGAACTGTTCTTGACACTGGGCTTATAGTTATTGTTCCATATTTTTAACACTTTGTTGAACTGCCTTCCCAACATTGCAATGGCTTGTGACAAATCTTCCTGAGAATCTTTGACTACCTTATCTTCTGCAGGAGTGGAGACCAAAGCAATACCCTTAGGCTTCTTTTCTGGTTCTTCTTCATTTAACCCAAGTTCAAAAGTCTGAAGAGATCCAATGAGCTCATCTACTCTCATCTTGCTGATGTCTTGAGCTTCTTCAATAGCAGTCACCTTCATCTTGTACCTCTTAGGAAGGGACCTAAGAATCTTCCTTACAAGGTTTTCTTCAGACATTTTCTCTCCAAGAGCACTAGATGCATTGGCCAGCTCGAGAACACTCATGTGGAAATCATGAATAGTCTCATCTTCCTTCATCTTCAGGCTTTCAAATTTTGATGTTAAAATCTGAAGTCTTGACATCTTGACTCTAGATGTTCCTTCATGTGTAGCCTGCAAAATATCCCACGCTTCCTTAGCAACTTCACAGGTATTGATTAACCTGAAGATATTCTTATCCACTCCATTGAAGATGGCATTTAGAGCTTTGGAATTTCCAAGGGCAAGCTCATCTTCCTCCTTGGTCCACTCTTCTTCAGGCTTAGGCTTAGAGGTGCCTTCTTTATCTTTGCCGGCATCATCTTTCTCACACGTGACAGGTGCTTTCCATTCTTTAATAACAGCTTTCCAAGCCCTGCTGTCCAAGGATTTTAAGAAGGTGGTCATCCTTGGCTTCCAATAATCATAATTGGATCCATCCAAAATAGGGGGTCTATTGACGAATCCTCCAACTTCTTTGTCCATCTTTACACCAGAAAGTAACTTCCCTAGATCTCACCCAGAGACAGACAGGATGCCTGCTCTGATACCTATTAAAATTCTGGTATCAGACGTGTGATTTTAAGGTGTGATGTCACAACAACACACTCTGCACAATGGACAACAATAACAGTAAAATAACACCAAGAATTGTTTACCCAGTTCGGTTACAACCAACCTACTCTGGGGGCTACCAAGCAAGGGATGGAACTCACTACTTGTAGATATAATTTACAGACTCAACAACCCGTTGACAATCTCCTAAACTTATACTTTACTAATGACTTCCTACCTAAGAAACCACTTAGGTATGAGAACACCACTCAATCCCTTACAAACACTCAAAGAACCCACTTTGAGTAACCTTGATCTTACTTCACAGCTTCGATCAAGCAAACACTCTCTATTGCTTCACAGCTTCTAGAGAGGACAGAAACTCAACACCTATTCAAACCCTAGAATAGTGTAAATACAAGCACTCTAAACAAACTCTAGACACTAAGCCTCCAGCTCCTGATCTTCTGAATGTTTTCTGTCACTTTTTCCTTTGGTCTTGTGCGCTTTATATAGCTCCTTGAATTGGTCTTGGACTTGCTACAATATCTCCCAGATTTGTTATTTAAAACTGAATATTTAAAACAGATTTTCTCCTAAAATCTTTTTAAATCTTCAACCTTTTAAATCTCCTACAAATCTGCAACAGATCTCCTATGCAGCAGCAAATATCTATCCCAAGATATTCGCATCCAATGAGACAGCTTGCTCTCCACAATTCCAGCTAATACGCAACCCTAACAACATCACAGCCTGCTGTTGTTAATTCTGTAGACCTGATGTCACAACATCACCTATGTGACATCAGATATCCAACTTCAGCTATTAATTACTTAACACAGCCCAGTGTTAAGACTTCAATGTTGCAACATCAGCACCTTGACATCAACATTGAACATACTTTGTTTTACCAAAATTCCAGCCAATCCAGGAACTAACAAACACCATAACTCATCTCCCTACTGACCCAAGATGAACAGAGCGGTAGAAGCGGCTAACAAGAACATCAAGAAGATCGTTCAAAAGATGGTTGTAACCTACAAAGATTGGCACGAGATACTACCCTTTGCTCTTCACGGTTATCGCACATCTGTCCGCACTTCAATAGGGGCAACCCCTTTCTCTCTAGTATATGGCAAGGAGGAAGTGCTTCCCATAGAAGTAGAGATCCCATCAATCCAGGTATTGATGGAAGCTAAGCTTACAGAAGCTGAATGGTGTCAAAGTCGACACGATAAACTAAATCTGATCAAAGAGAAGTGAATCACGGCACTATGCCATGGTCAAGTGTATCAACAAAGAATGAAGATGGCGTTTGACAAAAATGTTCGACCTCGCATCTTCAGGAAAGGAGACCTTGTGCTAAAAAATATACAATCTTTTCTCACTGATTCTCGGGGCAAATGGACTCCGAATTATGACGGCCCCTATGTGGTAAAGAAAGCTTTCTCAGGCGGCGCCTTGAGACTTGCAACGATGGATGTAGAAGAATTTGCCTACCCCACAAATGTTGATGTAGTCAAGAAATACTTCGCCTAAATAAAATAAAAAAGAACGTCTCGGTGGATTGAAAACCCAAAAGGGCGGTCCAGGCAAAAGTTAGAGACAAAGTCAAAAAATCATCCCGGTAGATTGGAAATCTCAAAGTCCAATCCAGGCAAAAGTTAGGGATAATGGCAAGTAACTACGTCTGATCAGTTTAACTCCTCAGCAGTCATTCCATCCATCAGAAACTCCAGTCAATGTCATCTTCGACAGAAGCTCAGGATGTCCAGAATTCAAAGTTGGTAGAAGGATAGTGGTCGTTATGTTTCAACATAGCCCTTTTCCCTTAAAATTACCATTTTCTAACTTTGTAAATACTATATGGAATCACGCGCTTGGCTGATCTCTATCCTATCAATAAAAGTTGAGCCCTTGTGCTTTTATTTGAAAATCATATTTGTTTTAGCTTTACAGAATGATGTTTTTAACATGACCAACGATTCTTGAAACGAAACAAAAAATGAATTTACTTGTCAAACTTTTTCTGTTTTTAAAAATAAAGATGGCAATTTCTTTTGACGGTTGAACATCGAAAGAACATCGATCGCTTCTCCAAAGGTGTTCGAGCCTCAAAGTGCAGACTCAAAGTACTCCTTCTAAACCAGTATGCCTGAATGAAGAATCAGCTATGTCAGATGCGAGTGCTCCATCTGACCTCTTCGACCGAGTTCTCATCTTCTAAGCCCGACCAGCGTCGCTCTCAACAGGGACCGTTTCTCCTAAGCAAGGCAGAATTGCTATCTTGAACCAGCGGTACTTCTTCGCCCCGCGATGGCCGAGTATCCCGTCGTGTTCATCCGTTAGTTTGTTTGTCGCGTCAGTTTTGTCAGCATATACATACATATATCATGCATTATTGATTTGTATTCACATTCATATTGCATCACTATCACTCCAGTCGGTCTTGTCCCGTAGTGGTAGCAGTCTTCTCAATCGAGTTGTCAAGTTCTTTCCTCGTTAGGAAAGGTTGCGTCTGAACGATCTCTCCTCCAGTTTATTTCTAGATCAGAATGGGCCTTTGACCACTTTGATAACTTGAACCTCTGAAAGACCAGAGAACCTTCAACCGATGTCACTCTTCGCCATTGAAGATGATATTTTCGCTTTCCCTGATTAAGGAAAATCCCTAGAGAATGCCTCTTAATCAGAGATTCGGCAATACAGCAGTTTTTCTCCGAAAAAAAACCCGCTGATGAAAAGGTCATCAGCACCTCAAGATTCGATCACATCATATGGAATTTCTTCGAGAAGATCTCGAGAAAAGTTTGGTGTAACATCTCCAAGCAGAAAGCAGTCTCTCAAGAGACTCGCTTTCCCCAGCAGAGTCGGCAAATGGCGTCTCCAAATAGAGAAGTTTGTACACCTCTACAACTCAGGTGAATGGGTTCCCCAGCAAGTCTGACATCAAAATTTCTCTATCAAATGGAATCTCCCCAGGAAAAATCGGCAAGAAGTTTGAGGAAAACCGCTACAATAGCGTCCCTTGTCAAGAAAGTTTATTGACAAAAGAAACTAAGACCAATTCCTTGGTAGGAAACCAGGATCGAGGGGAAGTTTATTTCAAAAACTAAGACCAGGTCCTTGGTAGGAAACCTGGATCGAGGGGAAGTTTACTTCAGAAACTTAGACCAGTTCCTTGGTAGGAAACCAGGATCGAGGGGAAGTCTACATCAGAAACTTAAACCAGTTCCTTGTTAGGAAACCAGGATCGAGGGGAAGTTCATATTAGAAACTTAGACCAGTTCCTTGGTAGGAAACTAGGATCGAGGGGAAGTTTGCTTCAGAAACTAAGACCAGATCCTAGGTAGGAAACCGGGATTGAGGGGAAGTTTACATCAGAAACTAAGACCAGTTCCTTGGTAGGAAATCAGGATCGAGGGGAAGTTTTTACCTTTTCTAAGCATCATTTCTTAACAAAAGAGGATGAATGTGTAAGCTACCATTCATAATCACCATCAAAATTTCGGGTATTCCGATATTTAATCCTCTTGCACCCTGAATGCCCGAATACCTTCGCCATTCACACCTTCGGGTCCAAGAAGATTAAATAGGGGCATCTGTCATACCCCAAATTTTGACCACTAAGATTTCCCATCATTGTGAAAATCATCATTACAATATGGATGAACCATCTTGCCTCATCAGTCTCCCCAAAGATGGGTGAACACTTACTACAGTCAAAATTAGGGTTTCAAGCCCTCTCAGAGTTCTTAGACAAAGGATCAATCATGAAAGGACATGATCTTCAACTTTTCTAACCTCCCAAACATCTACAATGGATCAAGATGACTCCCACTTTAAGGATTAAGCACAAGGCTGCTCCCTTCCAGGTAGATCAAGCCTCAAGATCGCCAGTGTCACCAAATTAGGGTTTTGGTCGACCAGGGCCTCTAGATGGAAATTTTCCTCTGGGCATGAGCCAATTCTTCAAAGCATATCCTAAAATACTCCATGGAACCTCATGGGCCCAAGCATCAAGTCAATTTGACCTCAGGGGATGCATACATAAAAAATCAGGAATTAGGGTTTCTTAACATAATTCACCCCTAAGTTGACTTTTGGGACAAATCATGAGCCAAGACCTCAAGACATGATTTGAGGGTCTCCAACATACCACATTGATCCATTTGTAACAATGGATTGATTCAGGAAGCTTGAGCAGCAAGTCTCAATTTCATTAGTACCACAATTAGGGTTTCTCGAGAAAAGACAACTGTAGCTTTGACTTTTGACCAGGACATGCTCCCAAACCCTAGGACATGATTAAATACACCCTGTAACGCCTATGAAATCAATCCATCAAGTTTGATTTAGGTCATGGACTTGATTTCATGGAGGATCGCACAGTTTGGAATTCATCTGACAAAAAGTCAACTGTGCACAAAAGTCAACTTTGACTTTTTGAGATTTTTCACAAAAATGGTTTTTTAACCCTAAAATGATGTTAATGTATGATTTGAATCATCATTCATCAAGAAAAATCAAGAAAAGTGGGATAACTTGTAAAAGGGGTAACCATAAAAACTTAGAAAATTTTCTTAGTTATGAACAAAGTGGCAAGGGTACCAACTTTTGAGGATCATAACTCCTAAACCACAAGGCCATTTTTCCCCATCCAAAGATATATTTGTAGCTCTCATTACCCTCTACAAAAGCTTAAAACTGGCCTCCTTCCAAATTCATCATGTATTTTGAGTTATGGAATGATCAAAATCACAAAAAGTGAAAATGTCCCTTTTTTTCCAACACTTTGTGAAATTTTCACTAAGTCAGAATCTGCCTTCACTTTTTTCCAAATGTAGGGGGATTTTTCACTTGGATCCAAAAGGTATCAAAACCAAATATGATCAAACAGTTGTTGTATCATATGAGGGATTTCCAAAATGTCCAAGAACATCACCAAATTCCACTTGGGCCATGAGATATGACAATGGCAATATGCCTTGCTTAAAACTGCCAAGGCTAGGCAGAATTTTGCATTTTTGCTTGATTTGGAAAAATCAGATAATTGCAAGCCTTGTCATCACTTGGACACATCTGAGGATCAAATTTAAAGGGGACAAACACTGAGCCAAGCCTCCAAAGTCCTTGGAACAAGAAGTAGCATGCCAAACCTAAAATTGCCTAAAAGAGGGACAAGACTCCAATTTTGGTTTGGAGCATTCAATACATACACCAAGGTGGCATGGACTGAGCCATTTCCAACTGAATTCAGTCAAGACTTATCCAAGACCAAGGGAACCACAACCCTGTGCCCTAACCTCTACTCAATGGCTGGAGGAGACTTGGATTCCAAAGTGCAACCATTGGCCAAACCTCTGCTGCAGTTGCCATTCACTATTGATCCCAAAACAAATTTGATCTACTATAAATAGAGCTCATTTGTGCTCAGTTTGAGTACACCAAAGCCATCAAACAGATGCGTTCCTCAAAATCCCTCTCTTTAGGCCAAAATGCCTTCTTTAGCAAGGTAACTCTGAGTTTTTGAGTTAGAGAGCATTTCCATCACAACTCATGATCCTAACACCTCATAAACATCATATGTAGGTGATCCAAACTATCAAAAGTGACCTGTAACACCAAAATCACATAGTCACCTCTCAAAACATCAAATAGGCCTTTTGTGCATTTTTCAAGCCATGTCTTGATTCAGTCACTTTCCAAACCAGATAAAACCTCAAACACACTCCAAATAACATCCTTGAACTATCCCAAATGGTTCCCCCCATCTGGAACACCATTTGAGAGAGTTGCTATTTTGGTCATTTTTAACCCTTTTGCAAGAAAGGGCCAGTTTGTGTTTTTGCAGGTTCCAGTTGATTCCAACCATCCTAAAAGCTTCTAAGGGATCATTTGAGAGTGTCCAAAGCATCAAACCATTTCTGGAACAAGAAGTTTGGCAGATTGCACAAAAAACTCCAAAAGCTCAAAAAGAGGTAAGCATCATGACTTGAACTTTCCAAAACATGCATTGCTTTGAAGTCCACTGATCACACACACCTCATACATGTTATATATGTTGTGTTTGAACTAATTCATCATGTAATTCATGCCTGTATCAAAGTGTAGCATAGAAAATGCAATTATAGGCCTTTTTCAAAACCACTATCGGATTTTGAGGAGGGAGTATAATCTGAAAAAAAATACCACCATCATTGGATTCCTTGTGAAATTCTAGGCCATATGCATATAAATTTTGTCCCCAACCATGGAGAAATGAGAAAGTTATGGACCTTCCCGTTTCTTGGCAAAACCTGCCTTGCCTTTCCTTGGCCAGGCCTAGAAAACAAGGCAAGCCTTGTATATTTGTGGTTTCACTTCAAGCAATGGAAGTATCACTACCCCAGTGGTAAGGTGCGCTCCCTATAACCTTGAGGTCGTGGGTTCAAACCCCACCCATGCCATTTTGTGTTTTCTCACATTTTTTCTATTTTTTCCAATATTTTCATGTTTTATTAATTAATTGGAAAATTAATAACTCCTTCAATTTTAATTATTTTTGATTGGTTCTTTTTGCAAAAAATCACAAAAATGTTGAAATATTTTATTCCACAAAAAAATTAAGTTTATATTATTAATTTAATATAATTAGTATTTTTGTGAATAAATTCCTTTTTAATGTTTTTAAACATTTTAAAAGTGAATATTTACTTTGAAAATCAAAACCAAGTGAGTTTTAATTCACCTTGTGATTAATACCTCATTTCTCAAACCTTAAACAAAAATCACAAATGGTTTATTCAAACTTATTTGGTATTTTATTTGATTTTCTTTAAATATTTACTTTTAAAGAATAACAAATTAGGGTTTCTTTGATTTTCACCCTCATCAAATAATTTCAAACACTTTTGGGCCTCTAATAGAGTGTAAGACCCAATCCTTTGTAAAATACAAAAATTTTTGGGCCTCACTTATTGTATAAGTCCCGTTGTATTTCAAAAAGTTCGACGCGATCATCGTCTGTTGAAAAACAAACCTTGGGCCTCTCCTCGAGCTATAAGACCCATTCAAAAACATTGGGCCTCTATTAGAGTGTAAGACCCAATCCCTTTGAAAACCAAACCATTTTGGGCCTCAATGCATTGTATAAGATCCACCGCGTTTTCAAAAATCTCGGCGCGATCGCCATTTTCAAACAAATGACCCTGGGCCACTCCTTGAGCTATAAGCCCCACCACTTGTACAAAAATAAATCTTTTGGGCCTCTATTAGAGTGTAAGACCCAATCCCATTTTAACCAAAACTTTTTGGGCCTCAGACATTGTATAAGTCCCCCTGCGTTAAAAGAAAACCTCGGCGCGATCGCCAATAAAAAAACCAATCATCTGGGCCTCTCCTTGAGCTGTAAGACCCATCCCCTTGTACATAAAACCTTTCTTGGGCCTCATTCACTTGTATAAGTCCCTCTGTACAAAACGACAGTGCAATCAGTGATAAACCTTAGGCCTCTCCTTGAGCTGTAAGCCCCAACATCTTTTCAAAATACTTTCTCCTTTAATTTTGAATATACTGTGGTTTTCAATCTTTCTTTGTTGAACAACTAACCAAACAACATGGAAGATCTACAATCGAGTAAGTGTTTATATGTTTTCTTTATCCGCTTTCATATACATATAACTGTATTGTGGGGCTGTTTCGTTGTAAGTCTTCTTTATAAATTCATATCAACTGTGTAATACTAGTATAGATATTTAGAGTTTCCCCGGCAACTACGTCTAGCACTAAGCCCAGTTGATCACTCTTAAATACAAAAAAAACTAGATCCCGCATAGGATTTCCAGATACAGTCTTCCCTCCTCTTGGGGTTAAACAATATGGAGACGTGAAATGCAGCATTCTCGGTGAACCCTTTCTCAGACTGTCACTCTTAGAAATTGTCAAAGAAACTCTACTCCCCAGAGATGATCTTTTCTCTATGAATGGCATATCTTGAGTTTCTTCCAAATTCTCGGACTTTCCTGGCTTGATCTTTTCTATGTGAATAGCCTGTCTTGAATTTCTCAGGGTTTGGGGACCCACAGGCTTCCTAAAAGCATCCCCACCTCCTCTTGGGCGTTGTACAAGGATCCTACGGCTTCTTAGAAGTATTCACAACCTCCTCTTAGGCTTCGTATAAGGATTCTTCCTTCGAGATGAGAGCCTCCACTTGGGCTTCATACAAATTGTCACTCGGCTTCTTAAATGTTTCCAGCCTCCTCTTGGGCTTCGTACAAATTGTCCCGACGACCTCCTAGAGGTATAGGAACAGAAATTAGTCATCTTAATAGAATAGTCTTTCAAAGAGTCTAGATCTTTCTACCGTGAACGTACTACTACTGTTTCTTTAAGCATAGTACAAAATATTAAACTCTAGACTTGGACACTCTAATCTCCTTGAGTCTGGAAGGCATTCTCAAGTAGGGAAAAAACACCAGTAAACTCGGACAGTCTCCAATACCCTATGGATTCCCCATTTCCTTAAAGAACAGGAAATAACCCTGATCCTCTGATCAATCCCAAAGCATAGCCTTACCTTTAATCAGTCTCTTTATAAGAACTAATTTTCTCTTTTAACCAACCTACTGGACCTGTCACTCAACTGAAACAGCAATACTCTTAGCCTCCATCTCGGGCTTCGTACGAGATACAAAATCACTCTCTTGTTGAGTATAAAAGACTCTCTTGTTGAGTCAACCTTTATCCTCCTCTTGGGCTTTGTACAATGATTCACCCCAATGGAGCTAACCTTTTCACACTCTCTTGTTGAGTATAAAAGACTCTCTTGTTGAGTCAAACCTGTTTAGCCTCCATCTCGGGCTTTGTATGAGATACAAATCACTCTCTTGTTGAGTATAAAAGACTCTCTTGTTGAGTCAACCTTTAGCCTCCGTC
Source organism: Lathyrus tuberosus (assembly GCA_022829125.1). Classification (NCBI taxonomy): domain Eukaryota; kingdom Viridiplantae; phylum Streptophyta; class Magnoliopsida; order Fabales; family Fabaceae; genus Lathyrus; species Lathyrus tuberosus. Next base: position 4,350,397 of record JALAZF010000479.1, on the reverse strand, counting down.
TTGGGCTTCGTATAAGACACATATAAAAACACTCTCTTGTTGAGTCAACCCTTTTAGCCTCCCTCTCGGGCTTCGTACGAGACACAAAAGCATCCTCTTGTTGGGTCAATAGCCTCCTCTTAGGCTTTGTATAAGAAAAACCCCGGTTGAGTCAATCAACCTTTTAGCATCAAAAATGTGCCTCATTCACAGGAGACAAACATCAACAACTCCTTTCATCTAATTGCTGTAAGCGTCAAGCCTCTGGATTATTTACATCCACGCCACTATCCCTCTTTTAGCATGATAAATTCCTAAGGAAAGATAACATTGCTCTACACTGAGTTAAAGTCTTCTCCTTCAGGTTAAAACCCCCTATAAAGGAAATTATGGCATTGCTAGGATTCACATATCCCAGTTAAATTAATCCTCCTTTATAGTCAGTCATCCAACAGTTATGAAAAACAGACCCCCTTTAGAGATGACAAATTCTCTCTAAAGACAACACCTTTTTAGCTTCACATCTTGGGCTTTGAACAAGACACAAATAGACCCTTCAGCTTCACATCTTGGGCTTTGAACAAGATACAAACTACCTTTTCAGCTTCACGTCTTGGGCTTTGAACAAGACACCAAAACACTATTTCCTCCCATAGAATAGGAGGAACTACGATCGCTCTGATTTCCCTGTTTCGGTAAACGGGAATACGTAGGCATAAGATTGAAAGAAAAATCTTAGCGAGCACACTAATCCAAAGCCCCAAATCCCGTACCTTCACATATCAATAAAAAAGAATCAGTCCTAGCATCCTAACAAAATTCCCCATGAACATTCCTGGTGTTTCGTTCTAAACAAAGTAAGAAGAAAAAGGCCCCATTACCATATAACATCTGTAACCTAACAGACCGCTGTTTAAACTCAGTATGCAAGCAGGGTTAATTGGAGACATCTATTTCCCCTCCTTAGTTAGCTCAATAGGATAAAAAATGAATCGACCTGTAGTAAGCCCAGAGTGACAGTGCTTAAGAACCACGTCCAAAATCGCTCGCTACAGACAGACCAGAAGCAAACATGCTGATAAAAGAGATTCATGAAGGATCCTTTGGCACTCATGCCAACGGAAACACAATGGCGAGGAAAATTCTAAGAGCAGGGTACTACTGGTTGACCATGGAATCCGACTGCTACAAGTACATGAGGAGGTGTCACAAGTGTGAGATATACTCAGACAAGATCCATGTACCGCCAACACATCTCAAAGTTCTCTCTTCCCCATGGCCTTTTTCCATATGGGGAATCGACATGATTGGCATGATTGAACCCAAAGCTTCGAACGGACATCGTTTCATCCTGGTAGCCATTGACTACTTCACCAAGTGGGTCAAAGCAGCGTCATACGCCAATGTAACCCGACAAGTGGTAGTCCGATTTATCAAAAATAATATCATCTGCCGTTATGGTGTTCCAAGCCAGATCATTACCGATAATGGATCTAACTTGAATAATAAGATGATGAAGGAGTTGTGCGCAGAGTTCAAGATCGAACACCATAACTCATCTCCCTACCGACCCAAGATGAATAGAGCGGTAGAAGCGGATAACAAGAACATAAAGAAAATTGTTCAAAAGATGGTTGTAACCTACAAAGATTGGCACGAGATGCTACCCTTTGCTCTTCATGGTTATCGCACATCTGTTCGTACTTCAACAGGGGCAACCCCTTTCTCTTTAGTATATGGCATGGAAGTAGTGCTTCCCATCGAAGAAGAGATCCCATCGATCCGGGTATTGATAGGAGCTAACCTAACAGAAGCTGAATGGTGTCAGAGCAGACACGACGAACTAAATCTGATCGAAGAGAAGCGAATAACGGCACTATGCCACAGTCAGTTGTATCAACAGAGAATGAAGAGGGTGTTTGAAAAAAAGGTTCGACCTCGCGTCTTCAGGAAAGGAGACCTTGTGCTAAAAAAGATACAATCCTTTCTCACTGACTCTCGGGGCAAATGGACTACGAATTATAACGGCCCCTATGTGGTCAAGAAAGGTTTCTCAGGCGGTGCCTTGAGACTTGCAACCATGGACGGAGAGGAATTTTCCTACCCCACAAATGTTGATGTAGTCAAGAAATACTTCGCCTAAAAAAAATGTCTCGGTGGATTGAAAAACCGAAAGGGCGGTCCAGGAAAATATTAGAGACATAATCATAAAAAAATCATCCCGGTGGATTGGAAATCTCAAAGTACAATCCACGCAAAAGTTAGGGATAATGGCAAGTAACTACGTCCAACAGGGGCAAATCCCCTAGTAGCAGTCCTGCCATCCATCAGAAAACTCCATTCAAGGTCATCTTCGACAGAAGCTCAGGATGTCCCGAATTCAAAGTTGGTAGAAGGATAGTGGTCGTTACGTTTCAATATAGCCCTTTTCCCTTAAATTACCATTTTCTAAACTTTGTAAATACTCTATGGAATCACGCGTTTGGATGATTTCCATCCTATCAATAAAATTTGAGCCCTTGTGCTTTTGTTTGCAATTCTTATTTGTTTTAGCTTTACAGAACGACATTTTAACATGATCAACGATTCTTGAAACGAAACCAAAACGAATATACTTGTAAAACTTTTCTGCTTTTAAAATAAAGATGGCAATTTCTTTTGACTGTTGGACATCGAAAGAACATCGATCGCTTCTCCAGAAGTAATCGAACCTCAAAGTGCAGAATCAAAGTACTCCTTCTTAGCCAGTATGCTTGAATGAAGGATCAGTTATGTTAGATGCGAGCACTCCATCTGACATCTTCGGCCGAGTTCTCATCTCCTAATCCCGACCAGCGGTTGTTTCTCCACAGGGACTACTTCTCCTAAGCAAGGCAGAATTGCTATCTTGAACCAGCGATACTTTTTATCTCCCACTGTGGCCGAGTATCCAGTCATGTTCATCTACTAGTCTGTATGTCGTGTCAGTTTTGTCAGCATATACATACATGCATCATGCATTATTGATTTACGTTCATATTCATATTGCATCACTATCACTCTAGTCGGTCTTGTCCCCTAGTGATAAAAGTCTTCACAATTGAGTTGACAGTTCTTTCCTCGTTAGGAAATGTTGGGTCTGAGCAATCTCTCTCCTCCAGTTTATTTCTGGATTAGAATTGGTCCTTGACCACTTTGATAACTTGAACCTCTGAAAGGCAAGAAAACTTTCGAGAAACGTCACTCTTCGCCATTGAAGATGATATTTTTGCTTTCCCAGATTAAGGAATATCCCAAGAGAAAGCCTCTTAATCAGAGATTCGACAATACGGCAGTTTTTCTCCAAAAAATCCGCTGACGAAAAGGTCATCAGCACCTCAAAATTGGATTACATCACATGGCATTTCCTCCGAGAAGGTCTCGAGGAAAAGTATGATGTAATATCCCCAAGCCAAAACAGTCTCTCAAGAGACTCGTTTTCCCCGATAGAATCGACAAATGGCGTCTCCCCAGAAAAATTCGGCGAGAAGTTTGAGGAAAACCACTACACATAGCGTCCCTTGTCAATAAAGTTTATTGACGAAAGAAACATAGACCAGTTCCTTGGTAGGAAACCAGGATCGAGGGGAAGTTTGTATCAGAAACTTAGACCAGTTCCTTGGTAGGAAACCAGGATCGAGGGGAAGTTTATATCAGAAACTTAGGCCAGTTCCTTGGTAGGAAACCAGGATCGAGGGGAAGTTTATATCAGAAACTTAGACCAGTTCCTTGGAAGGAAACCAGGATCGAGGGGAAGTTTGTATCAGAAACTTAGACTAGTTCCTTGGTAGGAAATCAGGATCGAGGGGAAACTTATATCAGAAACTTAGACCAGTTCCTTGGTAGGAAACCAGGATCGAGGGGAAGTTTATATCAGAAACTTAGACCAGTTCCTTGGTAGGAAACCAGGATCGAGGGGAAGTTTATATCAGAAACTTAGACCAGTTCCTTGGTAGGAAACCAGGATCTAGGGGAAGTTTATATCAGAAACTTAGACCAGTTCCTTGGTAGGAAACCAGGATCGAGGGGAAGTTTATATTAGAAACTTAGACCGGTTCCTTGGTAGGAAACCGGGATCGAGGGGAAGTTTATATCAGAAACTTAGACCAGTTCCTTGGTAGGAAACCAGGATCGAGGGGAAGTTTATATCAGAAACTTAGACCAGTTCCTTGGTAGGAAACTAGGATTGAGGGGAAGTTTATATCAGAAACTGAGACCAGTTCCTTAGTAGGAAACCAGGATCGAGGGGAAGTTTATTTCAGAAACTGAGACCAGTTCCTTGGCTGAAGACCAGGATCGAGGGGGAGTTTTACCTTTTCTAAGCATCATTTCTTAGTAAAAGAAGAAGTATGTGCATACCGCCATTCATAACCACCATCAAAATTTCGGGTATTCCGATATTTAATCCTCTTGCACCCCGAATGCCCGAATATCTTCGCCGTTCACACCTTCGGGTCCAAGAAGATTAAATAGGGGCATCTGTCATACCCCAAATTTTGACCACTAAGATTTCCCATCATTGGGCAAATCCTCATCACGATTTGGATGGACCATCGTACCTCATTAGTCTCCCCAAAGATGGGTGAGCATCCACTACAATAAAAAATTAGGGTTTCAAGCCCTCTTTGAGCCTTAGACAAAGGATCAATCAAGGAATTGACATGATCTTCAACTTTTCTAACCTCTCAAACATCCACAATGGATCAAGAGGACTCCCACAACAAGAATCAAGCACAATGTTGCAGCATTCCAGGTGGATTAAGCCTTAAGATCGCCAGTGTCACCAAATTAGGGTTTGGTTGTCCAGGGCCTCCAGATGAAAATTTTCCTCTAGGCATGAGCCAATGCTTCAAAGCATAACCTAAGATACTCCATGGAACCTCACGGACCCAATCATCAAGTCAATTTAGCCTCAGGGGATGCATTCACTAAAAATCAGGAATTAGGGTTTCTTGACCTAATTCACCCCTAAGTTGACATTTGGGACAAATCATGAGCCAAGACCTCAAGAGAGGATTTGAGGGTCTCTAATAAACTACATTGATCCATTTCCAACAATGGATTGATCCAAGAAGCTTGATCACTAAGTTTCAGTTTCATCTGAACCACAATTAGGGTTTTGATGAAAAAGTCAACTGCACCTTTGACTTTTGACCAAGACATACTCCCAAACCTTGGGACATGATTCAACACACCCTATAACACCTATGAAATCAATCCATCAAGTTTGATTTAGGTCAAAGACTTGATTTCATAGAGGATCGCACAGTTTGGAATTCATCTGATAAAAAGTCAACTGTGATCCACTCCAAGCACCCAGACACACTCCATAGCACCTAGGGAAGCTGTCGATATCCTTGGAACTAAGCTGTAACACCTCTAACACAAAACATGATCACCACCTGCAAGAGGTAAGAATGAGCTCTTCTAACTCTATGATCCATGCATTTTTGCTGCACAATAATTTGGCCATATGTTCATAATCATGCATAGAGTGTTTACCCTCAATCAATTGCTTTGTTTGAATCGTGTATGGAATTTCTGAGCCTTCATGCAAGTTTTAGGCTTCTTGAGGTTTCTCTTTGATTTCTTATTCCAGGCTTAAAATAAATGAAATTAAAGATCATAGACATGATTGTGAGGTGAAAACGAGTAGATTGGTATGTAGATTGCATGTTATCATCAAGTATTTAGTGAGATTGGATAGAAAACGCAAATCTGCAGAAACAGAGGGTGGCGCGTGTTCTTGCCATGTTCTTGGCGCCCTTTTTGAAAATTCAAATATTTAAATTTTGTGATTTTATTTAATTGATTCAAAAATTAATTTCTCTCTGAATTTTAATGATTTTGAGTTGATTCTTTTTTAATAATTCACAAAAATGTTAAAATATTTTATTTTCCCAAAAATATTATTTATTTCATATACTAGATATTTTTGTAAAGAATTAATATTTTAATTTTTTTTTTTTGACATTTAAAATATTTTCTCCCTCTTGATTTTTCAAATTTTAATGATTTCCAATCATTTTATGGATAGAAACATGATTTTTGAAACATTAATCCAAGATCACAATTTGTTTCCACACATGTTTAACAATTTTGATCATTTTAATTGAATTTTTATTCAATTAAAATACATTTTGAAAACAAATTAGGGTTTTTGATTAATTCAACCCTCATCAAACTTTTTCAAACTCTTTGGGCCTCTATTAGAGTGTAAGACCCATCCCCATTGTAAATACACCACTTTTTGGGCCTCAGTCATTGTATAAGCCCCACTGTATTTTCAAAAACAACGGGGCGATCGTCGCCTTTTTTAGCAAAATCATCTGGGCCTCTCCTTGAGCTGTAAGCTCCACCACTTGTACAAAAATAAATCATTGGGCCTCTAATAGAGTGTAAAACCCAACCCCTTTTTTTAACCAAAACTTTTTTGGGCCTAATTGCATTGTATAAGACCCAGTACGGTAAAGAAACCTCGGCGCAATCGCTAGTTCAAAAAAAAATCATCTGGGCCTACCCTCGTGTTATAAGCCCCATTCTTTTTCTTTAAACACCTTTGGGCCTCTTGAGAGAGTGTAAGACCCATTCCTTTGTACAGAAAACCTTTTTGGCCCTCAGTGACTTGTATAAGTCCATGTACAGTTTCAAACAACAGTGCAATCACTAATAAAACCTTGGGCCTCTCCTTGAGCTGTAAGCCCCAACAATCTTTTCAAAGCACTTTCTCCTTTGATTTTGAATATAATATTGTTATCAAAGCTTTCTTTGTTGAACAAACTAACCAAACAACATGGAAGCTCTAGAACCGAGTAAGTGTTTACCCATTTTCTTTATCCGCTTTCATATATATATATATATATATATATATATATATAACTGTATTGTGGGGCTGCTCACTGTAAGTCTTCTTTCACAAACTTTTATATACTCGTCAAATATCAACTGTGTAATACTAGTATAGTTATTTAGAGTTTTCCCCGGCAACTGCGTCTAGCACTAGGTAAAGCCCTGTTGGTCACTCTTCAATATAAACAAAACTAGATCCCCATAGGATTACCAGACACAGTCTTCCCTCCTCTTGGGGTTAAACAATATGGAGACGTGAAAGGCAACATTCTCAATGAACCCTTTCTTAGACCGTCACCCTTAGAAATCATCAAAGAGACTCTACTCCCCAGAGATGATCTTTTCTCCGTGAATGGCATCTCTTGAGTTTCTTCCAAATTCTCGGACTTTCCTGGCTTGATCTATTCTCGGTGAATGGCATGTCTTGAACTTCTCGAGGTTTGGGGACCCACAACCTTCTTAAAAGCATCCCCGCCTCCTCTTGGGCGTTGCACAAGGACCCTTCGGCTTCTTAAAAGCTCTCATGCCTTCTCTTGGGCTAAGTACAAGGACCCAGAGACCTCTACAAGTATAGGAACAGAACCTAGTCATCAATTTGCTAGAGCTGTCTTTCTGAGTCAAGTGTCAGACCTGATAATGGGTTGACCTTCATCCCTTAACATACCAGCCTTCTCTTGGGCATTATACAAAGATCATTTACTATCCGAGAATCAATTTCTCTAAAACACCAGTAGACTTGGACAGTCTCAATACCCTTTGGATTTCCCATTTTCTTAAAGAACATGAAATAACCCTGATCCTCTGATCAATCCCAAAGCACAACAATACCTTTAATCGTTCCCTTCATAAGAACTGATTTTCTCTTGTATCCAACATACTGGACCTGTCACTAAACTGAAATAGTCACCAGCACAATAGCCTCCTCTTGGGCTTTGTACAATGATCCTCCCCAGCGGAGCTAACCTTTTCACACTCTCTTGTTGAGTATAAAGGACTCTCTTGTTGAGTCAATACCTTTTAGCCTCCACCTCGGGCTTCGTACGAGATACCAAATCACTCTCTTGTTGAGTATAAAAGACTCTCTTGTTGAGTCACTTCCCTCTCAGCCTCCATCTCGGGCTTCATACGAGATACAAAACCACTCTCTTGTTGAGTATAAAAGACTCTCATGTTGAGTCAAAACCTTTTTGCCTCCGTCTTGGGCTTCGTACAAGACACATAAAAGCACTCTCTTATTGAGTCAACCCTTTTAGCCTCTCTCTCGGGCTTCGTACGAGACACATAAAAACACCCTCTTGTTGGGTCAATAGCCTCCTCTTAGGCTTTGTATAAGAAAACCCCGGTTGAGTTAATCAACCTTTTAGCATCAAAATCTGTGCCTCGTTCACAGTATACAAACATCAACAACTCCTTTTCCTTCACCTAATTGCTGTAAGCGGCAAGCCTATGGATTATTTACATCCATGCCACTGTCCCTCTTTTAGCATGAGAAATTCCTAAGGAAAGATAACATTGCTCTACACTGAGTTAAAGTCTTCTCCTTCAGGTTAAAAATCCCCTATAAAGGAAATTATGGCATTGCTGGATTCACATATCCCAGTTAAAGTAATTCTCCTTTATAATCAGTCACCCAACAGTTGTGACAAACAGACCAAATATCCCCCTTTGGAGATGACAAATTCTCTCTAAAGTCAAAAGCCTTTAGCTTCACATCTTGGGCTTCGAACAAGATACAAATCACCCCTTTAGCTTCACGTCTTGGGCTTTGAACAAGACACCAAAACAACCTTTTTTCCTCCCATAGAATAGGAGGAACTACGATCGCTCTGATTTCCCTGTTTCATTGAACGGGAATACGTAGGCATAAGATTGGAAAAATCTTACCGAGCATACTAATCAAAAACCCAAAATCCCGTACCTTCATACATCAATCGAAAAGCATCAGTCCTAACATCTTACCAATAGCCTAGACACTATTTTTTATCAAATAACCTTAAGAGAGAACCCCCCTATTTTGATAGCATCTGTAAACCAACAGTTTTGACTGTTTAACCTCAGTTTGCAAGCAGGGTTAATTGGAGACATCTATTTCCCTTCCTTAATCAGCTCAATAGGATAAAAAATGAATCGAACTGTAGTACCAAAGCGATAGTGATTCAAAACCACAAAAATCGCGCTACACAGGGGACGAAGAAGTACCATTGATTCAATATAGTAATTCTGCCTTGCTTAGGAGAAATAGTTCCTGTGGGGAACAACGTTGGTCGGGCTTAAGAGATAAGGACTCGGCCGGGGATGTCGGACGGAATATTCGCATCTGACACCGCTGGTCCTTCATTCAGGTGTACTGGCTTAGAAGGAGTACTTTGATTCTGCACTTTGAAGCATGATCGCCTTTGGAGTAGCGATCGATGTTCTTTCGATGTTCAACAGTCAAAAGAAATTGCCAACTTTATTTTAAAAGAAATTGCCATGAATCCCTAACTTTTTCCTAGATTGTACTTTGAGATTTCCAATCCACCAGGATGATTTTTTATTATGTCTCTAATTTTTTCCTGGACCGCCCTTTCGGGTTTTCAATCCACCGAGACGTTTTTATTTATTTATTTAGGCAAAGTATTTCTTGACTACATCAACATTTGTGGGGTAAGCAAATTCCTCTCCATCCATGGTTACGAGTCTCAAGGCGCCGCCTGAGAAGGCTTTCTTGACTACATAGGGGCCGTCATAATTCGGAGTCTATTTGCCTCGGGAATTAGTGAGAAATGGTTGTATCTTCTTGAGCACGAGGTCTCCTTATCTGAAGATGCGAGGTCGGACCTTTTTGTTAAACGCCTTCATCATTCTTTGTTGATACAACTGACCATGGCATAGTTCCGTTATTCGCTTCTTTTCGATCAGATTCAGTTCGTCGTGTCGACTTTGACACTATTCAGCCTCTGTTAGCTTAGCTTCCATTAATACCCGGATTGATGGGATCTCTACTTCTATGGGAAGGACTGCTTCCATGCCATATACTAGAGAGAAAGGGGTTGCCCCTGTTGAAGTGCGGACAGATGTGCGATAACTGTGAAGAGCAATGGGTAGCATCTCGTGCCAGTCTCTGTAGGTTACAACCATCTTTTGAATGATCTTCTTGATGTTCTTGTTAGCCGCTTCTACTGCTCCGTTCATCTTAGGTCAGTAGGGAGATGAGTTATGGTGTTCGATCTTGAACTCAACACACAACTCTTTTATCATCTTGTTGTTCAAGTTGGATCCGTTGTCAGTAATGATCTGGCTTGGAACACCATAACGGCAGATGAGATTGTTTTTGATAAATCGGACCACCACTTGTCGGGTTACATTGGTGTATGATGCTGCTTCGACCCACTTGGTGAAGTAATCAATGGCTACCAAGATGAACCGATGTCCGTTTGAAGCTTTGGGTGTCGATTCCCCATATGGAGAAAGGCCATCGGGAAGAGAGAACCTTGAGATGCATTGGCGATACATGGATTTTGTCAGAGTATATCTGACACTTGTGACATCTGCTCATGTACTTGTAGCAGTCGAATTCCATGGTCAACCAATAGTACCCTGCTCTTAGAATTTTTCTCGCCATCGTGTGTCCGTTGGCATGAGTGCCAAAGGATCCTTCATGAATTTCATTTATCAGCATGTTTGCTTCTGGTCTGTCTACGCATCGGAGCAAGACCATGTCGAAGTTTCTCTTATAGAGTGTATCACCACTCAGGAAGAAGTTTCCAGCCAGCCTTCTGAGGGTCTTTCTACCCTTTCTAGATTCCCCACGTGGGTACTCTTGTTTCTGAAGGAAGCATTTGATATTATGATACCAAGATTTGTCATCTAGGACTGCTACAATCGCGAGGATGTAGGCGGGCCGTTCAAGGCGCATTATGTCAATTTTAGGTATGTCATTCCATTAACCTACACTAATCATGGAAGAGAGATTGGCTAATGCATCAGCCATGTGATTCTCTTCACGAGGGATATGGTGAAACTCGACTCTATTGAAGAATGGTAACAACCTTCTCGCGTAGTCTTTGTAAGAAATCAGTCCTGATTGGTATGTGTTTCAGTCTCCTTTGATCTGATTGACAACCCGGGCTGAGTCGCCATATACATCCAAGTTCTTGATCCTTAAATCGATCGCTTCTTCGAGGCCCGTGATACAAGCTTCGTATTCGGCCTCGTTGTTTGTACACTTGAATGTTAATTTGGCAGTGAAAGGAATATGGGTACCCTGAGGTATTATGATGATTGCTTCAATTCCGTCTCCATAATGATTGACAGCTTCGTCAAAGATAAGTCCCAACTGGGAACCTGGTTCTGACCCTTCACTGGGTAGCGGTTCATCGCAATTTTTCATTTTCAAGTACATGACATATTCGTCTGGGAAGTCAAATCCTACTGATTCCTGATTTTCAATCGGTTGATGAGCCAAATGATCGGCTAAAGCACTTCCTTTAACGGCTTTCTGAGCATGGTATTCTATGTCATATTCTGATAACAACATCTGCCAACGGGCTATCCTTCCCTTGAGAACATGTTTTTCAAAGACATACTTGATCAGATCCATTTTGGAGATTAACCAAGTAGTGTGACGAATCATATATTTGCGAAGACGTTTGGCTACCCAAGCCAAAGCACAGCAAGTTTTCTCAAGCATAGTGTACCGAGTCTCGCAGTCGATAAACTTCTTGCTCAAATAATAGATGGTAGACTCTTTCCTTTTTGTTTCGTCTTGTTGACCAAGTACACAACCCATGAGTCTTCCAAGTCTGTTAAATAGATGATCAACGGTCTTCCCTCCACTGGAGGTGATAAAATCGGTGGGTTCAACAAGTATTCCTTGATACTGTCGAAGGCGGTTTGACAGTCTTCTGTCCAAACGCAGTCCTGATTCTTTTTGAGTAATTTGAAGATCGGCGCACATGTCGCGGTCATAAGGAATATAAATCTGGAAATGTAATTCAAACGTCCTAGGAATCCCCTGACTTATTTTTCAGTCTTTGGTGAAGGCATTACTTGAATGGCCTTGACTTTGTTAGGATCAACCTCAATTCCTTTCTAGCTGACGATGAACCCTAGCAGTTTTCCTGAACGGACACCGAATGTGCACTTATTGGGATTCAAGCGAAGTTTGTATTTTCTCAACCGCTCGAATAGCTTTAACAGGTGGGTCACATGCTCCTCCTCTTAGATTTGGCAATCATATCATCGATATATACCTCTATTTCTTTGGGTATCATGTCATGAAACAGAGTTGTCATGGCCCTTTGATAGGTTGCCCAGGCGTTCTTCAAGCCGAATGGCATTACCTTGTAACAAAAAGTGCCCCATGGGGTAATGAACGAAGTTTTCTCCATGTCTTTCGGTGCCATTTTGATTTGATTATAGCCCGAGAATCCATCCATGAAGGAGAAAACTTTGAACTTTGCTGTACTGTCTACCAGCATGTCTATGTGCGGTAAGGTAAAGTCATCCTTTGGACTGGACTTGTTTAGATACCTGTAGTCTACACACATTCTGACCTTTCCGTCCTTTTTTAGAACTGGTATTATGTTGGCTAACCATTGAGGGTATTCTGACGTGGCGAGGAAACCCGCGTCAATCTGTTTTCGTACTTCCTCTTTAATTTTGATGGGCATGTCTGGATGAGTCCGTCTCAACCTTTGTTTTACTGGCAGACATTCTGATCTCAACGATAGATAATGTTCCACAATGCTGGTATCCAACCCTGGCATATCCCTATAGGACCAAGCGAACACATCGGGAAATTCTTTGAGAAGCTTTATCAAATCTTGTTTGATAGTCGGACTGAGCAGTGCCCCAATCTTGACTTCCTTTCTCTCTACTTCTGAACCCAAGTTGAACATTTCCAACGGCTCTTTATGAGGTTCAATGGACCTTTCCTCTTGTCTAAGTAATCAGGAGATCTCTTCTGGGATTTCTTCGTCATTTTCTTCTTTAGCCTCAAATACCGGGAAGTCAAAGTATGGAGAAGGCATTGGACCGTATGTTTCAATGGGGTTTAAAACAAGCAATCTGCATGACGTGATGATTGTTTTTAGAAGAGATAGAGAGAATGCAAGAGTTTGTACAGTGTATTTTCTGAAAAATGCTTGTTTATTATTATCTGAGTTGTTTTTTAGGATTACCATTTTCTGAAAAAGCGAAAAGAGAAAACAACAATAAATACGAAAATTACAGAACGACGTTATTTTATTTATGAACTTGTCGATTCTTGAAACTACAACCCTATAAAACAAAACTCTGTCGCTTTGGGCAAAGCGAAGAGGGACATTTACAGAAAGTGAGCCCTATCAAAACATCTGTTTCACCTGGGCCAGGTGAAAGGTTAAGATAAAGACGGCGATTACTTTGACTTATGAACGACTTTTGGGACATCGACAGCAACCCATTGGCGGCGAACTCCTTGGTGAATCACAAAGTCTGGTACGTTCTTTTTTGGCTTATCTTCAGAAATGACACTGATTTCTGGTGCAGCAAGATCATTGGAATCTGTCTCCCAGGCAGAGTTGTCGTAGACAAACTCTTCTATTGTATCTTGCACAGTATTTGTGCTCTTAGGTAAATCTCCCCCTCCAGTGGGCTGGATGTCTTCGAGCCTGATACGAGAGCTTTCAGGAGCGATGTACTTAACCAAGTAATCGAACTTGCGACTCGGTTGTCCTAAGGTGTCCCATACTTCTGTGGAACTGGAAGAGTCATCCCTTTCGATGACGTTGACCTCAGGAAAAGCATAGTTGATGAACTCAAGTTCTGCAATCTTTGCAGATTCATCATCGTGCTGGGTATTTTCTGAATTCCCTAAGTGTTGATCCCGTGACATGGTGGGGAGGTAGGTATTCTTTTCAATGATGCTCAGCTAATAAGTGTCGTTGGGATGACTTTCCTGCCCCAAGTCTCCTGGGTACGGCTTCCAGATAGGTAGGCCATCCGTTGGGCCATAATAGTCATAGTCAAAGTTGTCTTTCATCAGAGTGTCCTCCTCTAATGAGTTTGGCAGAGCACGACACCCTTCTGGATCACACTCTCCGTATATCATTTTCACATATGATCTTGGTATAAATCTCGGCCTCTGTGCGGGATAACAAAATGGCGTAGGGGCCTCTCCCTGAGACATATAACCACCTTCGTTAAGATAGGACTTCCATTCTTCATCTGTATCGGAGGAATCTCCCCCGTTGATAGTATGTACTTCTTGAGACACTGGGTGAATGAAGCCTCCACTGTGGAAGAAGTTCTAAATGGGATGAAGACTTTCATTATTAATAGCAGTCTGAGTACAGGTTGAGGAAAAACCAAGACCTTTCTTTGTCATGTTATCTGTTGGAATGACAAGCTGTCCCCATCCTTTTGTATTGTTACTTTTGATCACTTCGAGAGCATCTTTATATGAGTAAATCGATGTTCCTTTTTCTGATTGGTTGTCATTACTCACCGAAAGTGCTTGGAACTGGGTTCCAACAACCTCCTCTGGTTCTACACAAGTGGACGACGATAAGTTACTCACGATTAAGGCTTGTTCTCCACAGACTGTGACCAGTTGGTCATTCTTGACGAACTTTAGCTTCTGGTGAAGCGTCGAAGTGACTGTCCCAGCCTCGTGTATCCAAGGTCTTCCTAACAAACAACTGTATGCTGCCCGGACGTCCATGACCTGGAAAGTGACTTGGAAAGTGTGAGGACCGATAGTTATGGGAAGGTCGACTTCGCCGAAAACTATTTTTCAGGATCCATCAAATGCTTTGACGATGACCTCACTGCCTCTCAATGGAGATCCTTTAAATGATAGTCGCATTAAAGTGGACTTCGGCATAACATTTAGAGTTGATCTGGTGTCTACCAGTACGCTGGCTAAAGCATCGTCCTGGCAGTTGATTGTAATATTGAGCGCCATGTTGTGACTTTTGCCTTCTTCTGGCAGTTCTTCGTCATTAAACCCCATGTTGTTGCAGTAAGTGATGTTGGAGATGATGCTGTCGATTTGTCTTATCGTTACATCCTGTTCCACAAAGGCCTGCTCTAAGACTTTTTGTAGAGCCTCTTTGTGGGCTTCAGAACTGAGTAAAAGAGACAACACATAGAGTTTTGAAGGAGTTGGCAACAGCTGGTCAATGATGTTATACTCACTCTTTTGGATGAGTTTTAGCATCTCATCGTTGTTCTTTGAAAGGTCGGGATTGCTGGATTGACCGATTGGTTGAATAGGAACTTTTGTCTGAGGTTCCTATTCTTTGCTGGGTTCTCTAACTCCTCTGTTAAAGATCTGACCGCTCCGTATTACTCAACTGATGTCTGCAATATTCACGATGGAGGATAATGGAGTCTCCTTTCCATTCTCAATTGTTGTTGCACCGTATTTGTAAGGGATAACCTTATCGAATTTGTACGGTACTAGTCCCGGCAGATAGATAGCTACAGGGGCCTTCTGATTTTTCTGACCATCATAGCCGGCCTGAATTGGTTCGAGGTTGAGAATCCTTCCACCCTTAAGAGGAGCTCTTAATTCATGGAGTAAAGGGATTATGGTGCATACATCTTTGGCAACTTCTCATTTAGGGATCAAGACAACATCTTTGCCTCGATCAGGAAGATAGTCTGACATTGAACTAGAACCTGACCATGGTTGAATTTCCTTATGGTCCAACTGGCCTTGAAGGGCTGCTTGCATAAGGTAACATCCTTGGTTATTTTCTGAGCAAATTCTACAGCGCTCATAGTTGTGTGGTGGCGCCCGGCCACGTCCGATTTGTATGCAGTGTAACCTCACTAGGTCTGTCTCTATGGATCGAACGTCCTGATTTTGATTCCTAGTAGGGTTCCCGTCAGCCATACTGATTTGTTATGTGTCTTCATCTAGATAGATCGGAAGCCACCAGTGGTTTAACAAGTGTTGCAGTGTTCTTTGAATGAGTGCACATCTTTGGTCACTCTCACGACATACTTTACAGTTCTGATAGTTGTGCGAAGTCAGAAAACCGAGCTGGACTTGTGTAGCGTGTAATTCCACCAAGCTGGTATTCATCAAGCGAATATCAAAGATTTGAATCATGTTAACTTGATAATGACTTCTATCGCGGTAATCCTGAATCCATCCAAGATCCATCTGACGCTGGAGGGCCTCTTGTATAAAAGAGCATCCCTGATTGTTTACCGAGCAAGTCAGACAAGAATTATAATCGTGTCGTGGCAGATTATGATGTTGGCTTTGCCTTGAGTGCATTGCCACCAAGTTGAAATTCATTGCACGGATGTTGTGGTTTTGAACGATGTTGGAATTTGTATAAGTCATATTGACCTCACGAATTCGGTGATCTTGGATCCATCCGAGATCCATCTGTTCCTACAGAGCTGATTGCACCACAGAACATCCTTGATTATTTTTAGAGAAGATATCACACTGATGATAATTACGAAATGACACATGTCTATATCCACTCTGCCTGCAATGCATCTTGACCAGGTTGGTTTCCAATAAGAGTACATCGTGAATTTGATAGCTATGATAAAACTCTTCTTCTATCAAATTTACTGCAGCCTTCTCATGTTGAGGCAACGGGTTCGTCTGAACATTTGAATTTGTATCCTTGAAGGATAAGACCCCGCTCCTGACAAGCTTTTGCACGAGGGACTTGAAACTGAGGTAGTTTTCTATGTTATGCCCTGGTCCTCCTTGATGGTGAGGGCAAGTCTGATCCGCTTTGAACTAAAAAGGCAGATTCTCTGGTATTGTAAGAGGAGACCTGGTTTGGACGTGCCCCTTCACCAGTAATAGTGGAAACAGTTTCGTGTACAACATTGGTATAGGGTCAAACCCTAGTGGTCGCGTTGTACGGTTGTTGTTCTACTGAGGACGAGCCTGCTGAAGAGGCTGTTGTATCCTTTGCTGATATTGTTGTTGATTTGGTTGGCTATGAGCAACCTGAGGTTGATATGTAACACCCTAAATTCCCCCGAATAATTTAATCAAAAAATCAGAGTAAAACGAAACAACTCGGAATAAAAGGGTATTACTTTCAACAAGAACTTGCTCATAAATAAGACATGTAACATATAATAAATATTAATGCAACCTTAATCCAAAAAAACATCTTTATTACACAACGGAAATTCTTCATTGTAATCAACAAAATTTAACGGTTTCAATTAATCGAAAAAATAGTTTTCAAAAATGTAAAGGCAACTGTCATTCTTTAACAAAGTAAAATCATGCATAAAGCGTTTCCGACTCCCAATGTTACATATCAGAGCAGACTCCAAACTAAATTGAAGCACCTTGTCTTCACCGACCACGACTTCCACACTACTCCTGATTACCTGCACGTTACCCACGTGGAGGCAACATTCAAACAGAAGGGATGAGATTCTCAAATCATACAAAAGAGAAAGATGATATAAATATAAGAGCATAAATTATTAAGTATATCACCCACAACACCACTTCCAACACAATTCGCACAATTCAACATAACACAGATAATCAATCCAATCACAATGCAACACAACTATCAAAAGAATTACAAAGAGACACCAACTAGACTCAATGCATGTGGTACCATAATCGATCCCTGTTTCATGATCACAGTTCCCGTCGGGACTCTAGACCCCTGCTTCATGGTCAAGTATGACCCCTATTTCATGATCACACCAACGACCCCTGTTTCATGGTCACGTACGACCCCTATTTCATGATCGCACCAACAACTGTGATTGCTTACACCCCATCTGGGCACACAATCACGCCAACAACAACGATTCCATCAAGGAAATCGGATAGACGATAACATCCCACCTGGGCACGCCATCCCACAACTATGCACATACCATGCACCATCAATGACAACATGCAACAACAACTCATGCATACATATAGCACATTCATCGTCATGCCAACACCACTCGACAATCAACACGCATTTATCGAAACATGCATATAGCTCATCAAAACATGCCTACCACATAACATGCCATAACAACTCAACGTCATCATCATACTACCACATATGTAACAGCTAGTGCATTTATAAGTTACGTCACAACAACTCAACAACAACATCGTGCAACTTCATAAAACAACAACTATTGCATTTATCAGTTAAATCACAACACATCATACCATAACTAGTCAACAATATCATCACACAATATTATAAGCAACAAAGATTACAATCACATGGTATGCTACAACAACTTCTCAACAACATCACGCAACATCATAAGCAACAATCACAACACACATTCCTACGACTAACTCCCACATTTCACATTTCAACACACCGGAACCTACATTGAAACACAAAAGTCGCGTCGAATAGTTGGAAATCTATCATTGAAAATAATTTTAACTTAAAGTACATAAAGTACATAAAGTCAGCTTTCCAATGATTCGAACGGCGACCCAAACGGATTTACGAGTCAAAAGTTATGAATTTTCGAAGTTTTTAAAATGAGCTGCCTGAGGGGACCGCGCTAAGCGGGCTTGAGTGGGCTAAGCGGGCTCTGCGATTCAACCAAAAATTCCTGCGATGACAGCACTTCTCCCACTGCGATTTTACACCCTTAAATTGCATTTTTAACCCCAATAACCCCAGTTTAAGTCATCAAAACCCATTTATACCACATATACATTATTCACAACAATCACAACAATTCGAATACAACAATTTCATCAATTCCAAACATTTTTAGTTATAGATTCTTCCCAAAAACCCCAAACAATCCACAAACAACAATCCATGGCATCAACCTAATGATTCCTACCCACATACCTACATCATCTCACCCTTTAGCTCTTCAACTTTCTTTCACTTTTACGTATAATGAGAATAACTTTCATTCCACACTCTTTACATACCCCTAAATATGATTCGCCTCTTTTACCCTTACTTATTCCTACGAATTTACTACATTACCCTTCCATTCTCCACACTTCTATTATTCCAACTTATTCTATTTATTTTATTTTTCATTATATTATTATTATCACTTCCACTCATGGAATAATTCTAACAATAATAATTTCCACCACAACTCTAGTTAAATATATATTCTACACTATGCTTAACAAATATTAAATTAAAGTAATTGAGTTAGTCTTTACTCTCCACACCACCAATTTCTACATTATTAGCATACACCCCTACTACCCCCAAGACTCACTTCTTAAGGCCACTACTCCTCACTACGGGTACACAATACACAACGAAAACACACCAAAACACACAATCAATTACATCAATTCACAGTTATTTCATAAATAATAATTAAAGTAAAAACGGGGCGTTACAACTCTCCCCCACTTAGAATATTTTCGTCCTTGAAAATTTACTCGAGGCAAACTACTCCAGATATGTTCTCGCATCCGACTAATCAACTCCCATGCCCTGAATGGCAACATCATGGATAACACAAGACAACAATACACCTTATCGACGACAACAACAAAACGATGCAATGCTCACGCAATGCACTCAACGACCAACTCAAGACACAAGGAATAACCAAGTTAAGAACACACATGTTCACTATGAACCAGAACACAACACGATCGTTACCATTACCATAGGTAACACTCCCCTAATTCCCCATCCATCACCATAGGTAACGAGGCAACAATAAAGATAAAAACACAAAAGTCCATAACACAACCTCAATGTAACCAAACTACAAACATCGTTGTTACACACGTACGAACAAACTGCACGACACCACGCTTTCGCTGCGCACTCGAATTACTCGCAACTATCAAATCTTCCAAGTTCACATCCAACTTTTGACCATCAAAGCAGACATAAGAAATGACTTTCGTCTTAACTCATCGAGAATTCTGACCAAACAGGTATTCTACACTCTTGTGATTACTAAACACTTTGGACCTTGTTTCATAAAAATAATACCTCCGGATACCCAACACAATTATAGCGTCAGCCAATTCCAAATCTTGAATAGGATAGATACTTTCATGAATCTCCAACTATCGTAAAACATCAGCTACAATTTTACCATCTTATATTATCACACTGTCTAAACTCATCTTAAACACATAACAACATCCCACTACCATAACCGCATAAGGATACATATTTCCAATTAATTTCGACAAGAAAAAGTCACATTTTCCACTCCCAGACCGCGCTAAGCGGAATTTGACTCGCGCTAAGCACGCTCGCTTCTGCCTCGAGAGGGCGAGAGTCTTCCAGACCGTGCTGGGCGCGCTCAACGGCGCTAAGCGCCCTTCACGATTCCTGCTACAAAACTCTGTGATAATAACCAACTAAGTCCAGGAATATTATACTCCCCTTAACCCACTTCAGAGCTTCCTCATTGTAGAACTACATCTACTTTGGATAGATCCACAACAATACCCTGGTCTGAATTAACACAACCAAGTAAACTCATCTCTACAAACCAAAAATCATACTTTGATAATTTAACATATAACTCCACTTATTTCAATACTTTAAACTCAATTCCCAATTACTCTACACGTTCTTCTTCCGATTTTTATAATAGATCCGAACATCCACAATGAACACCAGTTCTAACTTATCCAAATAAGTATGGAAGATATGATCCATACTCCCTACACACACTTTAAGGTGTACTAGTCACTATTATCCTCTACTAAACATCCTTGGTTGGCATATCTTTAGTTAGCACATTGTTCTCTGCTTCTGATAAGTAACTATCAACATCATCTGATTAACATACAAAAGCCTCGAATCCGCCTCATCTTCAGATATAGGAATATGCATCGACTAATCAAACAATCCACAAGATCTTGGCTCGACTTCAAACAATTCAATGTACATACTATACCAGCTGGCAAGACACATCTATCCCGTCCAACATGATCCCGTCTACCATCAATAAGAGATTAAGGGTGATCAGTTCCTCAATTTGACAATAGGTAGCTGGCAACCATAACGGTGGCATAAATCGTCATTATCCAACTACAATAGTGTCCTTTCTTTAATTTGACAATCTCGATGATCCGTATAGTTTCACATTTGGTCTCATCCTAATCACAATCTTAACAGTACCATCTCATCATCTGGTTGGTGATAGAAACTTTCCAAAGTCTTCCCGACACATGTCGACACTATGTCATCAATGACACACAATCCACTTTACTATTTAACCTTATTACTTCCTCAAAAATATCTCCACTCTACTCATTCTATATTGGCATACGCCGCACCTCCATGTGCTTCTCCTATACCCTCACCTCCTTCCTATTACCAAACATCTTATACCTGACCTCATCACAATCATTTTAGTAATACTTGCTCAACTTCAAACACAATTATCTCCTTCGATACAGACCTTCTTGATACAAAATTATATTTCAAAATGAAGGGAATTTCCTGTAGATTCCAGAAATTCAAGAAACGCTTTAATCCAAGTTTCTATTAAAAATTTATCACCTATGCAATGGAGGATGGTCAAGGAATCCCGTATACCTCTCCTCACCAAATTCAGCATCAGACCCAAATCTTCAAACACGTTTTTCTCCCTCTTCAAAAACATGTAGAAGACAAAGTTTATATACAAACTGTAGGAAATTTTGCAAGATTTCCATAAATTCCAGAATCGCTCCCATCGGAGTTACTAGCGAAAATTTATCACCTGTTTAGTGTAGGTTGTTCCTTAAGTGCGAAAATGAAGATTGGAAATGGTGAACATGAGTTCCACCTCTTTCTCTTACTTCTAAGATTCTCCAACTATCCTCACTTTTCACCCAAATCTGAAGGTAATCCGACTTCAATTCAATCATACTGAAAACACACTAGCCCACCAGTTGGTCCATCAAATCATCAATCCCGTTGAAATGGATATTTATTCTCACTCATTACCTTACACAATTGTCAGTAATCCACGTACAATCTCGTCTCACTCATCACTACATAGCTACACTTGTCTCAACAACACACTACATCACTCATCTAAATAATTGGTAAACACATGGTTTATCTCCACCAATTCGTACCAAAAATGACATCATCTTGTTCCAACTAAAGATAACTGTGCACCTCCTAAGGAAACATGTCAGGATACTCCACAGATCCCCGGCCTATCTTTAGCCACAACATCGCCTTCCCCCTCACAAGGAAGCGAACAATGAAAACACCTGACCGTCTTCCCTCAAGGATCACACCATTCTCAACAGTTGAACAATCCAACATTGCACTCGCTCCTACCGCAACGTGATATCCAGTCTCTCAACAATTGGACCATCCAAGAGAAGCAGATACTTCTCCCCCACTTGTTTCATTCCCAACCTGCAAATGGGAAACAAAACAAGCACCGTCAGTGTTTTCACACACATGTGGCATACTAGGGAACAACATAATTAGACAACCTGGTCGGACGGACCGACCTGCTCTGATACCACTTTGTAACACCCTAAATTCCCCCGAATAATTTTATCGAAAAATCAGAGTAAAACGAAACAACTCGGAATAAAAGGGTATTACTTTCAACAAGAACTTGCTCATAAATAAGACACATAACATATAATAAATATTAATGCAACTTTAATCCAAAAAATCATCTTTATTACACAGCGGAAATTCTTCATTGTGATCAACAAAATATAACGGTTTCAATTAATCAAAATATTAGTATTCAAAAAAATGTAAAGGCAACTGTAATTCTTTAACAAAGTAAAATCATGCATAAAGCGTTCCCGATTCCCAATGTTACATATCAGAGCAGACTCCAAACTAAAGTGAAGCACCTCGTCTTCACCGACCACGACTTCCACACTACTCCTGATTACCTGCACGTTACCCACGTGGAGGCAACATTCAAACAGAAGGGGTGAGATTCTCAAATCAAACAAAAGAGAAAGATGATATAAATATAAGAGCATAAATTATTAAGTATATCACCCACAACACCACTTCCAACACAATTTGCACAATTCAACATAACACAGATAATCAATCCAATCACAATGCAACAAAACTATCAAAAGAATTACAAAGAAACACCAACTAGACTCAATGCATGTGGTACCATAATCGATCCCTTTATCATGATCACAGTTCCCGTCAGAACTCTCAACCCCTGTTTCATGGTCAAGTATGACCCCTATTTCATGATTACACCAACAACCCCTGTTTCATGGTCACGTACGACCCCTATTTCATGATCGTACCAACAACTGTGATTGCTTACACCTCATCTTGGCACACAATCACGCCAACAACAACGATTCCATCAAGGAAATCGGAAAGATGATAACACCCCACCTGGGCACGCCATCCCACAACTATGCACATGCCATGCACCATCAATGACAACATGCAACAACGACTCATGCATACACATAGCACATTCATCATCATGCCAACACCACTCGACAATTAACACGCATTTATCGAAACATGCATATAGCTCATCAAAACATGCCTACCACTTAACATGCCGTAACAACTCAACGTCATCATCATACTACCACATAAGTAACAGTTAGTGCATTTACAAGTTACGTCACAACAACTCAATAACAACATCATGCAACTTCATAAAACAACAACTATTGCATTTATCAGTTAAGTCACAACACATCATACCATAACTAGTCAACAATATCATCACAAAATATTATAAGCAACAATGATTACAATCACATGGTATGCTACAACAACGTCTCAACAACATCACGCAACATCATAAGCAACAATCACAACACACATTCCTATGACTAACTTGCATATTTCACATTACAACACATCGGAACCTACACTGAAATACATATGACACGTCGAATAGTTGGAAATCTATCATTGAAAATAATTTTAACATAAATTACATAAAGTCAACTTTCCAACGATTCGAATGGCGACCCAAACGGATTTACGAGTCAAAAGTTATGAATTTTCGAAGTTTTTAAAATGAGCTACCCGAGGGGACCGCGCTAAGCGGGCCAAGCGGGCTCTGCGATTCAGCCAAAAATTCCTGCGATGACAGCACTTCTCCCACTGCGATTTCACACCCTTAAATTGCATTTTTAACCCCAATAACCCCAGTTTAAGTCATCAAAACCCATTTATACAACATATACATTATTCACAACAATCACAACAATTCGAATACAACAATTTCATCAATTCCAAACATTTTTAGTTATAGATTCTTCCCAAAAACCCCAAACAATCCACAAACAACAATCCATGGCATCAACCTAATGATTCCTACCCATATACCTACATCATCTAACCCTTGAGTGATTAAAGAAATCCCACCCTTACCTTGTATTGATGAGCTTCCCTCTTCCTCAATGGGTTCTGAAATTCTGGTATCAGAGGTGTGATGTTAAGTGTGATGTCACAACAACACAATCTGCTAATATGAACAAGGCTATAACAGCAGTAAATCAACACAATGAATTATTCACCCAGTTCGGTCTAACTTCCTACGTCTGGGGGCTACCAAGCCAGGGAGGAAATTCACTATTAGTAGTATTAAATTATAGACTCAACAATCCCAGTTGACATCTACTAATCTTAATCACTACCCAATGACACTTCTACCTAAGAGACTACTTAGATATGAGAAACCACTCACTCCTTAAATCACCTCAGTGACACAATCCAAAGATTACACTTTAAACCACACCTTAATCTCGCTTAACAACTTTGATCAAGAACAACACACTCTTGCTTAAAAGCTCTAGAGTGAATACACTTACAACCCAAAATAGTAACACCTAATCAACCATGAAAGGTTTACAAAACACACACGAAAACACAAATTTGACTTTCAGTCTTTGCTGTCTTGTCTTCGTTATCTTCAACAAGGGTTGAGGCTGCTTTAAATAGAATTCTGACTTGGGCTTGGAGCTCTTCCAAATATCTGATTTGATTTGTTTTTAAAAACAGAATTTAAAGCAGATTTGATCTTCAAATCTTTTTAAATCATACAGCCCTTAAACATAGCAACAGGATCTGCTCCAAATCTGATTGTAACTGAAAATATCTTCTCCAAGATATTCGCACACAATCTCTCTAACAGATCTTCTCAAAACAAACTATTACGCGCAGCCCTAAAACATCACAGCCTGATGTTTTGATGTTCTGATAACTGATGTCAAGACATCAAGTTTAACATCAACATATAAAACTTCAACCCTGCAACAACTAATGTTAGGAACCAAATGTTAAAACATCAGACATATGACATCAACATTGTTCAACTTTGTTTTACCAAAATTCTAGCCAATACAAGAACTAACAATCTCCCCCTTTGGCTAATTTTGGCTAAAACAATCTCTACCAACATCAGAGGTACCTGCAGCAGAAAAACTTCATACTCCTAACATTCCAAAACAATCACATCCAACATCTGCTCAAAGCTAAACTCCCCCTCAAAACAAGAACCAGCATACCAGTTTTTCAAACATGCACACTCCCCCTCAAGCCTAGAACCACAACAGACAACTAGGAAACATATAGGCACATAGGCTAACTCTCCCCCTTTTTAGCCACAATTGGAGAACTACCAACCAGTTATACCCTCACACAACTAACACTTACAACAGTTAGTCCTACTAGCTCTCCTTGTCAGTCAAAAGTCAGCACCACATGACAAGACAAATCATAGAACAAAAACCAGATAAGCATAAAAGTACTTTTTATCCAAGTTACACAACATGCACACAATGTGCAGAAACAACAAAAAAAACTACAAACTACAAAACCAAGAAACAGTAAAAGCAGCAATTCAATGTTCATCAGTAGAACCAACTGCATCCTCCTCAGTCTCACACCCTGACTCTTCAGTATGGACTTCATCATCATCCTTACTTGCATTGACTTCCTCACCTTCTTTTTCTGCCATTCTTAGAGTCAAAATTAGTCTTTCAAATTTTTGTTTCCTTTTAGTACTAACTCTAATGACTTCATCTAACTCCTTACATGCTTCCTCCAGCTCAGAAATCATTCTAGTCTTGGAAGTTGGCTGGTGCGATGTTGAGGCAGATGTCTTGACAATGTCTGGAACATGCTTCCCTTCAAACAACTTGTAGTGAATTGACAGAGCAGACTCCCTTTTACATACAACATCAGATTGATGTAGAATACCAGGATGCTGAGACAAGATGATCCCACAGATAAGAGAGCGAAAAGCAATAGGTAATTTCACAGCATTTGTAGCAGCATGCTTAATTGTCTGATAAAAAATGTAGGAGCCATAATCAAACATTTGCTTTGTCCCAATAGCATAAATCATCTTTCCCATTCCAATAGAAATAGTGGTCTTGTGATTAGTAGGGACCCAGTTGGCAGCACCTATCCTGTGCAAAATAGCATATTTAACACTTAACAAACTAGCTGACAACTTTCCTTTTAAAGGCCAGACCTTCACTTGTCCTGTTGTGATTTCTTGGCACACTGCATTATCAGTCACTTCTAACTCTGTATACTCTTTCTCATCTTTTCCTAGGTAAGTGTTAATGATCTCAGGAGAAAAATTAAGACACTGACCTCTTACATATACCTTTCTAAAATCCACACTTTTGTTATCATTAATAGCCACAGGAATGTTTACTACAAATTCCTTGACTAACCCATCATAGCATTTGGACAACCCAGAAACAGTCTTCATTAGCCCAACAAATTTGATCAACCCCATAACTTCCTTAATTTCCAGAGCATCTCCACCAAGCTCCCTTTCCAGGGCTAATCTCCTTTGATACACAAACTTCCACATGTGAGCACTGCTTGCATAGTGAAATGATATGTTGTCAACAGGCTCTTCAGGAACCTTGTCAAAAATCCTCTTCAAAATTGACCTTCTGACTGGAGTGATGTTTTGAACATCATCATCAACATCAAACTTAGATTCTGATTCTTCCCTCTGCTTCCTCTTTTTAGAAGTCACATCAACCTTGCTACAAGTCTTAGTAGGACCAACCACAGTTGACTTCTTCTTTTTGTTCTCAGGTCTCTCCTTAGGTGAAGAATCTGCAGGCTTCCCTTTTCTAGACCTTATTCTTTTGGCAATACCAGGGACAACTTTACCAATAACTTCATTATCTGATAGGTCAACCACATCCACCACATCAGCAGTCTTCATTCCTCTAGGACTAGAAACAACATTCCTCGTAGGTGATGTTCTGACATCAGGTTCAACATCAACCTCATCTTCTACATGAGTATCAATATCTTCAACTTCATCTTCTGCATCTTCAATGACAGAAACAACCAATCTGTGAAGATTGGTTTAAGAAGTTTGCATGTCACCCTTTTCTCTAACAGATTGATCAGCAGGCATTTGACTCAGAGGTCTAGATATTCCCTTCACAGAAATCCCTTTCTCAAAAAAATTTGTGACAATCTGATCAACACTTTTGTCCACATCTACCCTTTCTTCAACAACTTGAGGAAGAGGGGTGGTAGTCTTAGGAGTAGGTTTGTCTCCAAACAAAACACTAGTGACAAACGCTATACTTTTGCTATCATCAAATTTCTTACCCGCAGATTGATCAGAAGTATTACCTTTTGAAGGCCTCTTAGGTTGATACTTCTCAGGTCTTTTCTTTTCTGAACCTGGAATCATAGAAACTTCTTTCGTCGAAACCCTAGATGTTGCATGTGAAGAGCTCTTTGAAGCAGACTTCTTGGAGGGAGATGACCCATGTTGAGACATTGTTCCTTTAAAACAGTTGATGTAAAAGGATGTGTTGTGTCTTCCGATCTTTGGTGAGAAGATGAACAGACTTGGAGTGTGGAGATTGATGTAGCGTGTGAGAGTAACAATAGGGAATGATAACCTAAAGTAAGGGGGCTGCTTTTGTTGATCACTTAAAAGCCAATAAATGTATTTTCCCCACCAAAACAAATTTCCTTTTAAATTTTTGAAATTTAATAAATGCACACCATAAGTCACTAACCTCAGATGACTTTTCCACATGCCTAAATTTCTACTTAAGACTTCACAAATTTTAGCACACATATCTTTAGGGAAATTGTCATTATACTTCATATCTGAATGATCAACCTCTATGACCTTAGTTTCCTCAAGATTTCCTCTGAATAGATGCATCATACTAGGTTGTTTGGTGATCCTTCTAATGTCACATTCAGATGTCATAACATCATCCTTGACATTACATGATGAGCTGGACTCTTGGGGAATCCATAAATAACAGTTATCTATGGATCTAACTCCCCTCATAACGACTTCACTTTTCTCATTAGTCACTAAACATTCATCTTTAGTGTAGCTAACCTTGAATCCTTCATCACATAAATGACTGATGCTAATCAAATTAGCAGTCAATCCTTTGACAAGAAGTAAATTTTCAAGATTAGGTCCAGCCTCACAATTCAATTTTCCAATTCCTTTAACTTCCCCTTTTTCTCCATTAACAAAAGTTACATCATTTATGGAGTAACTCCTTATATCCACCAACTGATTCTTGAAACCTGTCATATGCTTTGAGCAACCACTATCAAAATACCAACCATCCATAGTCGGGGTTCTAACAGATGAGTGAGCTAATAGACATGTGACAGCAGCTTTAGGAACCCATTGTTTAACAGCCTGAGGGTTGTTCTGCTTCTGTCTAGGTTGAGGAACAGATTTGGGATAACCATGCAGTTTAAAGCAAGAAGATTGTATATGGCCAAATCTTCCACAATAGTAACATCTCACTCTTTGAATCTCTTCTCTGAAGTGATTGAAATGTCTGCCACCTTGATGATGATTTCTGTCATACTGCTGAGGCTGCCATCTGTCAGAATATTGATGATGTCTTCTCCCATAATTAGGCTGTCTTCTGTAATGATTAGGCTGTCTTCTACCATGATGATGAGACTTTCTTCTGCCATAACAATGAGGCACAACATTATTAGGTCCAAAATCATACATTTTCCCTTGATGTTGAGACATCGGATGGAACATGTTATGTTTGAAACTAGAAGCCTGCATACTCCTATGGTATTGAGGAGGCATATATTGCCTAGCTCCAGAAACCTAAAGCTTTCCTTGAGGTTGAGGCAAAAACTTCTTAGGTACAGGACCATAACCCTTTCCATTATTTTGTGGTCCAATGTGAGGGACAACCTTCTTAATTCCAGAACCATGTCCTTTTTCATGATGATGAGGAATGTTCTGTTTAACCCCAGAAGAACTAGCCTCTGCAGATATCTTCTTCTCACCCTCATATCCTAGACCAGTCTTATCACTTGCCCCTTTTCCAGCTTCAAGTATTTTTCCAGAGTGTCAGTTCCACTATTTAACATTCTGATGGATTTTGACATTTGATCAAGCTGCGATTTTAACAACAAAACTTCATTCTAAAGTTCAGCTTTATCAGTCTCAAGATGTATTATAATTTTGTTCTGCTTCTCCCCTTCTTGATAGACCTCTTCACTTTTCAGACACAACTCTTGATAAGAAGATGCCAGCTCTTCAAAGGTCAATTCACCATCACTAGATTCTCCATCAGAGGCACATATTCCAGTCAATGCCTTAACATGCTTGGCATTCTTTTCTTCACTTTCACTATCTGTATCAGACCAGGGAACAGATAACCCCTTTTTCTGCTTATTGAGATATGTAGGACATATTTTCTTGACATGACCATAACCTTCACACTCATAGCATTGAACTCCTTTGTCATGATTGTACTTTTCTTCATCTCTTGTTTTCTTCACTTGATTACTAGACCTGTTGTTGTCAGATGTGATGTTCTTAACATTAGGTCTATAGTTTTTGTCCATTCTCTTTAGCACCTTATTAAACTGTCTCCCAAGCATCACAACAGCATTTGACAGTTCCTCCTGAGTTTCAAAATTACACTCCTTTTTACCATCTTCAGTATTAGACGCCAAAGCTATGCTTTTGGTCTTCTTTTCAGGCTCCTCATTCAACCCCAACTCAAAAGTTTGAAGAGAACCAATCAACTCATCAACTCTCAACTTGCTGATGTCTTGAGCTTCTTCAATAGCAGTCACCTTCATTTTATATTTCTTGGGAAGGGATCTGAGAATCTTCCTTACCAGCTTCTCTTCAGTCATTCTTTCTCCTAAAGCACTAGAAGCATTGGATAACTCAAGAATATTCATGTGAAAATCATGAATGGTTTCATCCTCCTTCATCTTCAGATTTTCAAACTTAGTAGTCAACAGTTGAAGTCTTGACATCTTGACCTTGGAAGTTCCTTCATGAGTAGTTTTCAATACATCCCAAGCTTCCTTAGCTACTTCACAAGTGTTTACCAGCCTAAAGATGTTCTTCTCAATACCATTAAAAATGGCATTCAAGGCTTTTGAATTTCCAAGTGCAAGCTCATCTTCTTCCTTGGTCCAATCTTCCTCAGGTTTCAGCTTTGTTCTACCATCCTTTTCAACAATAACAGGTGCTTTCCATTCTTTTAAGACAACCTTCCAAGTCCTGCTGTCTAATGACTTCAAGAAGGTAACCATCCGTGGTTTCCAATAGTCATAATTAGAGCCATCTAAAATAGGGGGTCTATTCACTAATACACCACTCTCCTTGTCCATTGCACCAGAAACTATCAGCCCTAGATCTCACCCAGATGCAGAGCAGGATGCCTGCTCTGATACCAATTAAAATTCTGGTATCAGATGTGTGATGTTAAGTGTGATGTCACAACAACACAATCTGCTAATATGAACAAGGCTATAACAACAGTAAATCAACACAATGAATTGTTCACCTAGTTCAGTCTAACTACCTACGTCTGGGGGCTACCAAGCCAGGGAGGAAATTCACTATTAGTAGTATTAAATTACAGACTCAACAATCCCAGTTGACATCTACTAATCTTAATCACTACCCAATGACACTTCTACCTAAGAGACCACTTAGATATGAGAAACCACTCACTCCCTAAATCACCTCAGTGGCACAATCCAAAGATTATAATTTAAACCACACCTTGATCTTGCTTAACAGCTTTGATCAAGAACAACACACTCTGCTTAAAAGCTCTAAAGTGAATACACTTACAACCCAAAATAGTAACACCTATTAAACCATGAAAGGTTTACAAAACACACACGAAAACACAAATTTGACTTTCAGTCTTTGCTCTCTTGTCTTCGTTATCTTCAACAAGGGTTGAGGCTGCTTTAAATAGAATTCTGACTTGGGCTTGGACCTCTTCCAAATATCTGAGTTGATTTGTTTTTAAAAACAGAATTTAAAACAGATTTGTTCTTCAAATCTTTTTAAATCATACATCCCTTAAACATAGCAACAGGATCTGCTCCAAATCTGATTGTAACTGAAAATATCTTCTCTAAGATATTCGTACACAATCTGTCTAATAGATCTTCTCAAAACAAACTATTACGCGCAACCCTAAAACATCACAACCTGATGTTTTAATGTTCTGATAACTGATGTCAAGACATCAAGTTTAACATCCGCATATAAAACTTCAACCCTGCAACAACTAATGTTAGGAACCAAATTTTAAGACATTAGACATATGACATCAACATTGTTCAATTTTGTTTTACCAAAATTCCAGCCAATACAAGAACTAACAGGTTCCTCTCCTTCTTATTGCCCTAGCCTCTTCTCCCTCTTTCTCCCTTTAGCTCTTCAACTTTCTTTCACTTTTACGTAAAATGAGAATAACTTTCATTCCCCACTCTTTACATACTCCTAAATATGATTCTCCTTCTTTACCCATACTTATTCCTACGAATTTACTACATTACCCTTCCACTCTCCACACTTCTATTATTCCAACTTATTATATTTATTTTATTTTCATTATATTATTATTATCACTTCCACTCATGAAATAATTCTAACAATAATAATTTCCACCACAACTCTAATTAAATATATATTCTACACTATACTTAACAAATATTAAATTAAAGTAATTGAGTTAGTCTTTACTCTCCACACCACCAATTTCTACATTATTAGCATACACCCCTACTACCCCCAAGACTCACTTCTTAAGGCCACTACCCCTCACTACGGGTACACAAAACACAACGAAAACACACCAAAACACACAATCAATTACATCAATTCACATTTATTTCACAAATAATAATTAAAATAAAAACGGGGCGTTACATGATACGTTAAAACAGGCGCAGGGTTGATAGTAGGAGTTACAGCTGCTATTGGTTGGTACCGTCGCCTTTGCTTTCCGAGAGAGATATTACCAATATCTTGCTATTTTTTCTTAGGGAAAGCACTGCCGTATCTTTTGGTACTGCTTGATGGTCCAACATCTTTAACTAAACGTCCTTCTCGGACTGCTTCCTCAAGACGAACTCTCATGCCCACCATCTCAGTGAAGTCACTAGGTGCATTGGCGACCATTCTGTCGTAGTAAAATGAGCTCAAGGTTTTCAAAAAGATCTTTGTCATCTCTTTTTCCTCGAGAGGTGGACCAATCTGGGTGGCAATTTCACGCCATCTCTAAGCATATTCCTTAAAGGTTTCTTTGTCCTTCTGCGACATAGCTCTGAGTTGATCTCTGTCTAGTGCCATGTCCAGGTTATACTTATATTGTTGAACAAAGGCAGCGCCAAGATCTCTGAAAGTGACGATCTTAGTGCGGTTTAATCCCATGTACCATTTGAGTGCAGAACTGGTTAAATTATCTTGAAAGTAGTGGATCAGTAGTTGTTGGTTCTCTATCTCCGTTGACATCCTCCGAGCGTACATCACTAAGTGAATTTGAGGGCAAGAGTTACCCTTGTACTTTTCAAATTCGGGCACTTTGAATTTGTGCCGAACTTTCACATTGGGGACTAAACAAAGGTCTGCGACGTCCTTTTCGAATAGATCCTGATCACGAATGGCATGTAGTTCCTTCTACATCTCCAGGAACTGTTCTTGGAATTCCTTCATTTTGTCGTTCATACTTTCATTTCCACCTGAAGGTATCTATGGAATCTGTCCTTCCGGGACAGCATGTACGATGGGTGGTGGTATAGTCATTACGACAGTGACTCTGGATGCTTCCCTCTCCCAAAGTTTGTAACCTTCTGGATTTGTTGTCATGCCCCTTCCATCTTCGCTTTCCCGAAGTTTGTAACCTTCAGACCCAGCAGTTCCTGCTGCAGTTTCCAAATCTTCCGTGATTGGCGGAATATATCCTTGCAGGATATAGTTGAGTAGCATGCCCCAGGGACGATCTTTAGGCATGTTATACTGAGGATCATACTTTTCCACTATGGGTGTTGATGTGATCTCTAAGATCACAGTCCTTTGTATCTGAGCTGCTGCCAGAGCTTGCATGTCATTGTGAAGTTTTCTCAGATCTTCTTTCAGAGTGTCAATTTCTTCTCTCAACTCTCTGTTCTCTTCCTCGAGATCATCCATTTTCTTTTGTCGATTGGCCCGAGTATTGTACGAATGAGACAGTTTGACTCTAGAATCGAGACATAAATGTGAGATTCGTAGGTGAGAAGAATGCGTTATGTGAGAATGATGAATGATATGCAATGATTATATTGATTAATCTTTTTTGTTATTTTTCAAAAGAAACTTCAATAATTGGATTGCAAATATCATATAGTGCAGAAACCCCGTTTTTTTGAATTCAAAGATTGCGGAAATGGAAATACAGTAATTTACAAAGTGTTATAAAAGGAAATGTCGAAGCTCATGGATCCTGAGTCCTCTTTGGAGAGAGCTCAGGTGCTGGTCCTGGTACTTTCCTTTTCTTTGACCGGGGTTCTTGAGCCGTTGTTGGGTTGTCATTCCTTTGCCAAGTGAAAGGAGCGAGCAAATTCCTTTGGTCTTCTTGATTCTCTACAGCATGTTATTCTAAAATCTCGATCAGAGCATCTTTTTATTTTATCAGTTTCTATATTTTGTTACACTGCACGTTGAGAATACGGTATTTGTTCTTCCAAGACTTCTTCTCTCGTTGAACTTTGTTGAGAGTAACCTGAAGTTTTTCCGTATTAGACATAAAATAAAGGACAGATTCCTTTAACGGAAGAACTTCTTGACGAGGGTAAGGCATCCTCAGCTTGAGAGCTCTAGTTTGTACCCAGTGGAGATAAGGTTCCACTGAGACACAGTCTGGTTTTCCTAGAGACTCTCTTCCTTTCCTGTGAACATGTTTCCAGGCATGCACTATTTCTGTCTTTAGTGCCCTGTCATTTTCTCCTTCCATGAAGAAAAGACCTTCCAGATGAGCATTACGCGGGACATGCCTCATTGGGTATCCAAATTGACGACGAACTAAAACTTGATGATAGTTGATTCCTCCTTTAGTTCCTATGAGGGGTACATTAGGGAAGTTTCTACAACGGTCAATGATTATGATCCCGTCATAGATTCGATTGTACCAGTCTATGTCAGAGTTGGTAAGAGACATGATTCTCTGCGACCAACGTAAAGTTCTCTTATGATCTCAAAAAGCGGCAGACTTAGGTAAATGGGAAGTGAACCATTTGTATAGCAGGGGTACACAGCACGTGATCATTCCTCCGCCATATAAACCTCTTAAGTGTACAGAATGATAGGCATCTGCGAGTAAGGTCGGTATAGGGTTTCCAATCATAAATATCTTAATGGCATTGATATCAACGAAGTTATCAATGTTGGGAAACAAAAATAACCCGTAGGTGAGTAGAACAAAGATGCTCTCGAAAGCAGTCACGTTCCCTATACTAGCAAAGTAGAGAGCCTTCTTCTTAAAAAACTGGGCTGGTAAACCTTGGATTCCATCCTTAATGGTCATGTGAGTCCTGACTTCTGACTCGTCCAAATAGATAGCTTTTGTAATGGTTTGATCTTTTGGAATTTCTTCTAGTCCAGAAAAGGGAGCTTGGTCAGTGATGGGTAAATCAGTCAGGTGAGAGTACTCCTCAAGTGTTGGTGCTAGTTGGTAATCTGGGAATGTGAAACAGTGATAGACCGGATCGTAAAATTGAATGAGCATAGCCAGGATTCCTTCAATCACATGGACCCTTAATAGAGAAAGCAGTCCTCCGTACTTAGCTCTGAAAGCATCAGGGTTGGTGATCATCCTTGCCAACCCTCTTAAATCCTCTAATTTTGGAACCTTGAAGGTGTACTTGTGAGTCTTCCTTCTACCGAAATCCATAACGTAATCTTTCTCTCTGATATTTGCAATCATTGTCTTAGTTTAATTTAAAAAAGAGAGATTAGAAAAGAAAATTTTTCTTTGTTTAACGTTTTTTAATGAAATGAATGCATGAATGCAGCACACAAAAACATAGAAAAAACATGGGGTCAAAGGTTCGGTGTCATGAAGTCATGGCTCTACCCATCCCCAAAGATTGTAGTGGTGATTTTTTGTACCTGTCCTCAAAATCATTGACCCCTCTTGGGATAACCACAGCAGGTTGGTTCACCTGAGCGAGTTGCAGTATCTTAGAGTAATCTCAAATGAGGGCAGTATCGTGTGACAACTATTTTCGATAGCTTCCGCACTACAAAATAGTAACATGGTCTCAGCCTACTAAATCCTCAGTTTCATGGACACCACAATCGAACAATCTGCTTTCAACAACCAAAGCCATATAGGCATTGAATCCGCAAAGGGTATCTCTACTGATTTGATGGTCGCCCGGGGTCTCTTATTTGGGAGTCACTCCCTGTAAGATTACCCTTCTAATGACATCACTTATCTTAGGTGTCACTCAAACTTTCCAGATGCGGCATCACCCGCAGTCCCATCAGTAGAAAAAGTAAACACGGATATCAATTAGGAAAAGCAGTATATATATTTATTCCTAAAACTAACATCCTAGACCTCTTAAGAGCTATAATCCTAGTCCTATACAGACAACGACTCCCCAGCAGAGTCGCCATTTTACTGTAGCGAGCGATTTTTGTCGGTGATGCGACCACCTTATCGCTGGTTTTTCTCCTCACCGCAATGAGGAGGAGTGGGGAAATTAACTCTTACTGAGGGTTTACAGCAGAGTTGAAGTATCAGATGCCTTGAAGTTCTGATTTGAGTTAGGGAATTTTTATGACAGAGACTGGATTTTAACTCAGTTGGGGATTTATCCAGAATGACAGGGGTTTCTTCTTATGTTTATAGGGAACTTGAGAATGTCTTTGAGACTCAAGAGGGGATCTAGACTTTCTAAGTCTACTGGTGTGGAAGAGTTTTATCTTTTGTATGATGCCTCCAGAGGAGGCGGGTGTTTTAAGGATGAGAATCAACCCTTAATGGTTTGAGATTTGACACTGGAAAGACAACTTTATCAAAGGATGACTAAGTTCTGTCTTATACCTTTAAGAGGTCTTCATGGTCCTTTTATTAAGTCCAAGAGAAGGAATGAGAACTTCTAAGAAGCCGGAGGGTCCTTGTACAAAGCCCAAGAGGAGGCGGGGATGCTTTTAGGAAGCCCGTGGGTCTCAAACCATGAAAAGTTCAAGAAATGCTATTCACCGAGAATAGATCATTTAGTGAAAGTTCTGAGGTTTGAAGAAACTCAAGAGATGCCATTCACCGAGAATAGATCAACTCTGGGGAGTAGAATTTCTTTGACAATTTCTAATAGTGACAGCCTGAGAAAAGGTTCACGAAGAATACTGCCTTTCTCTTTGTTCCATATTGTTTAAGCCCAAGAGAAGGCAAGACTGTATCTGGAAATCCTATGGGGATCTAGTTTTGACCGTATTTAAAGAGTGACCAACTGGCTTTACTTAGTTCTAGACCTAGTTGCCGGGGAAAACTCTAAATAACTATACTAGTATATATACAATTGATATATGACAAGTATGTAAAAGGGTATGAAAGAAGACTAACCATACGCAGCTTCCCACAATACAGTTATATATATTAAAGCATGTAAATGAAAGCAGATAAAACTTACAGGTGAGCAAGCTTCCATGGTGTATTGTTAGTTGTTCAAAGAAATTAAAGAAAGTTTTGATAATAACATATATATTGAATCTAAATCAAAAGGGAAGTTGTTTTGAGAAGATTGTTGGGGCTTATACTCAAGGAGAGGTCCAAGGTTTAACACTGATCGCACCGTTGTTTCGAAGATTGTACTGGAACTTATACAATAACTGAGGCCCAAAAGGTTTTCTGTACAAAGGTATGGGTCTTACGACTCAAGGAGAGGCCCAGATGAAAATGTTTTGAAAACGAAGATTGCGTCGAAATTTCTGAAACTGTATCGGGACTTATACAATTCACTGAGGCCCAAAAATTTTATTTACAAAGAAGTGGGACTTGCACTCTATCAAGAGGCCCAAAGTGTATTTTTTGTACAAAAAGATGGGGCTTACAACTCAAAGAGAGGCCCAAGTGATTTGATTTTAAATTGGCGATCGTGTCGAGGTTTTTGAAAATGTGTTGGGACTTATATAATGTCTGAGGCCCAAAAATGGTTTTGGTTAAAAAAGGATTGGGTCTTACACTCTACTAGAGGCCCAAAAGTGTTTGAAAAAGATTGATGAGGGTGAAATCAATCAAAACCCTAATTTTGTTAAAAATGAAATTAATTTTGATTTAAAATTAATAAAATTATTGAAAACATGTGAGAAATGAGTTATGATTTTGGGTCAATGTTTCAAAAATCATGTTTTTATCCACAAAATGATTAAAAACCACTTAAGTTTGGAAAATCAAGAGAAAGAAAATTTTTAAAATGTTAAAAAACAAATAAAAATTATTTCTTTGCAAAAATATCAAATATATGAAATAAATAATATTTTTGGTAATTTTTTGCAAAATAAAATATTTTAACATTTTTGTGAATTTTGAAAAAAAGAATCAATTTAAAATCATTAAAATTCAGAGAGAAATTAATTTTTGAATCAATTAAATAAAAATAATAAAATTCAAAAATTCAAAAGTTTGAAAAAGGGCGCCAAGAACAACTTGTTCTTGCCTGCGTGCCCTGTTTTTGGCTGATTTGCATTTTCTCATCAATCTCACTGAATACTTGATGAAATCACACAATCCACATATCAATCTGCTCGTTTTCAACTCACGATCATGTCTATGGTCTTTAATTTCATTTATTTTAAGTATGGAATGAGAAATCATAGAGAAACCTCAAGAACCCTAATTTCTGCATGAAGGCTCAGAAATTCCATACGCGATTCATACAAAGCAATCAATTGAGGGGAAACACTCCATACATGATTATGAACATATGGAAAAATTATTATGGAAGGAAATATGCATGAATCATGAGATGACCAAGTTGAGGCTTACCTCTTGCAACCGGTGATCGAGTTCTAGGTTGGAGGTGTTACATCTTGGTTCCAATGATGTGGAAAGCTTCCCTAGGTGCTATGGAGTGTGTCTGAATGCTTGGAGTGGATTGAATTGAGCTGGAACTTGATTTGGCACCTCAACTGCAAATCTGTCAAAGGCTTGTGCAGATGGCTGGTGATGTGTGATTCTAATGTTCCAGATGTTATGTAAGAGTTTGGATCACTTCTATATGTTATATGTGAGGTGTGTGAACCATTGTTTTGGTTGGAATTGCTCTCAAACTCAAAACCCGGTGGTGACTTGAGTTAGAAGGCAAATTTGGAGTGAAAGGGGTGATTTTGAGGAAAGCATCAGTTTGGATGCTTTGGTGAACTTAAACGGATCACAATTGAGCTCTATTTATAGTAGAGCAAGTTTGTTTTACAAGGAATAGGGAATGGCAACTGGTATAGGTCTGTGACCAATTGTGATCAAATGGAATCTCAAGTCTCCTCTAGCCATTGACTTGAGGTTAGAGCACATGCCTATGGTTCTTTGATTCAAGGATAAGGCTTGACTGAAGTGTTCATCTTTGCTCTGATACATGCCACCACTAAGCATCCATTGAATGTTCCAAAACAAAATTGGAGTCTTGAGGAATCTTTAGCTTTTTAGGGGTGGCATACCTACTTGTAGTTCCAAAGACTTGGGAGGCTTATGGATCAGTGTTTGTTCCTCCTTGGTCTCCCCCTGAGGTGTGCAGATGGATAAACTTGTTTGTCATTTACTCAAATTGATCAAATCGAGCCCTAATGCACAAATCTGCCTTGCAAAATAGTTTGCAGCAAGGCATGTTACAGTTGTCATAACTCCTAGCTCAGGTGGAGTTTGATGGAGTTCTTGGTCATTTTGGAAAGCTGATATATCCTATTTCAACATGATGTCCAACTTTGGTTTTGATCCAACTTGAATTACAATGAAAAATTCCTCTACATTTTGGAAAAAATAAGGCAGCTTCTGACTTAGTGAAAATCTCACTAAGTGTTGGAAAAATGTCATTTTCATGTTTTCAGCCATTTTGATCACTCCATAACTAAAAATTCATGAGGAATTGGAATGAGGTCTAGTTGACACTTTTAAAGTATGCCATGAGAGCTACAAATCCAACTTTGGACCATCCAAAATGGTTGCTTGGATCTCAAGTTATGATCCTTGGAAGTTGGTACCCTAGCCATTTTGTTCCATAACTTAGAAAAATTCTAAGTTTTTTATGGTTACCCCTTTTACAAGTTAACTCACTTTCTTTCATTTTTATTGATGAGTGATGATTCAAATCACATATTAACATTGTTTTAGGGTTAAGGAACCTTGGTAGACCAAAAATTGAAAAAGTCAACCTTGGTTGAAATTTTTGACTTTGCGATCCTTTTGTGAAATCAATCCTTGGGCTCAAACAAACCTCATGGGGGACTTCCAAGGGTAGTTAGGGATGTCTTGAGTCATGTCCCAAGGTTTAGGAGCATTCCTTGGTCAACAGTCAAAGACACAGTTGACTTTTTCCTCAAAACCCTAATTGTGGTCCAGATGAAAATGAAACTTGTGAGCCAAGCTTCTTGGATCAATCCATTATTTTAATTGGATTAACGTGGTGTGTTTAAGGTCCTCAAATCATGTCTTGAGGTCTTGGCTTATGTTTTTCCCAGAAGTCAACTTTAGGGGTGAATTAGGTCAAGAAACCCTAATTCCTGATTTTTGGTAAATGCATCCTCTGAGGTTAAATTAACTTTGATGATTGGGTTCATAAAGCCCCTTGGAGTACCTTGGGTCATGTCTTGAAGTATTGGCTCATGTCCAGATGGAAACTTTCATCTGCAGGCCTCAGTCGACCAAAACCCTAATTTGGTGACACTGGCGATCTTGAGGCTTGATCCACTTGGAAGGTTGCAACCTTGTGCTTAATCCTTGATGTGGGAGTCCTCTTGATTATTTATGGAGGTTTAAGAGGTTATACAAGTTGAAGATCATGTCATTCCTTGATTGATCCTTTGTCTAAGTGCTCAGAGAGGGCTTGAAACCCTAATTCTTGTTTGTAGTGAATGCTCACCCATTATTGGGGAGACTAATGAGGCATGTAAATACATCCATATTGTGATGATGATTTGCCCAATGATGGGAAATCTTAGTGGTCAAAATTTGGGGTATGACAGTTGGATTAACTCTTTAAGTTTTAGGATAATTTCATTATTCTTGAATTTTTTTTAAATCCATCACAAACCTTTCTACCTTTGGAATTGAGTATTGGGTCAGGTTTCTAACACCAGTTCATGATTCTAAGATATCCGTTAGACACAGTTTTTGAAATAAGTGTTGGAATCAATTTTGATTGAACAAGATTCAATCACTTTCTTGATTGATTCAATATCTTTGTTCTTCACTCTTTACTCGAGTGAATCAACCACGTTTTGGTTGCAAGATGACTCCCTTTGCATAACGATTTGTAAAAGAATAAAATTTGAGAAAGTAATAATTTTGGAAGAGAAAAGAAAAAGAATGTATGGAAGTGAAAGTAAGAATGTTTTTACCAATCTGTCAATAAACTCCTTTTCTGAAACTTTCTGTGTGTATTACACTCCTCGACAAACACATGCTGTCTTCCTTTTTATAATGACATTACTTGCACATCAAACAATCTCAAAACAACTGACTAACTAACTTCGACATGATATATTCGACTCTCTATCAAATACATGTAAATTCGACTACTACAAACTTTATTCAACTCTATCGATTACATACAACTTCGACTCTGTAAACTTCTACATTTTATAAACATGTTTAACACAGAGAATTACATATTTAAAACTGTTTACAGTGAAAATTGATAAACAACTGCTGGTCTCAAAAAATGGTTTACTTTACAAGATGAACTAGTGAATCCTAGCACTACTACGGAAAAGACATTAAACAACGGTTGGGAAAGATATATAACCACGCAGGACCAGACGTTGTTACGTAGAGTGCAGTTGTATATATGATACTTACAATTACGACTTTGTAACCGTTGTAATAAACTGGAAAGCGTGCGCCCTATCACAACGGTTTATCCAAAAACCGTTGTGATAATATGATGGTCCTATGTTTGATTCCCAGCTGCGCAGTTTTGTTTTTAATTTTATTCTGGACCGCGTGCGAGTTATTATAACGGTTATGATAAATAACCGTTGTTAAATTTTCTGCAAAATTTACAATTATATAATCCTTTTATAATTTATACCAATTTTTAACCTATATTATTGTTCACCATATCACGGCAGAAAATACAACACAGATTTGTGATAAAGTTATAATAATATTAATTGTATTATATTCATGATACACCATACAATCATCACATGAATCTTATGTAACCATTACATCAACCATTACACCATCAGTAAACATACAAACCTAATCAACTATAACCTAACTCGTCATTACAACAAATGCAATGAACACTAAAAATAAATAAAAAATCCAGGTAATCTTCAACTGTTTCTTCAGGATCTTCACCTTCAACATCAATTCGTCCTCCTTGGCTTTGTAGGTGTTAATCATTTCCTTCTCCTCATTCAAGTTCTTTACTAGTGAAGAAGCTATTTGTTTTTCTCTAGGATCCATCTCGTCATCCAACCAAGTAAAGTGAGAGCATTGTTTGTATCCTTGAATCTTATACATCC
Organism: Lathyrus tuberosus; assembly: GCA_022829125.1. Lineage (NCBI taxonomy): Eukaryota > Viridiplantae > Streptophyta > Magnoliopsida > Fabales > Fabaceae > Lathyrus > Lathyrus tuberosus. The sequence goes on along the minus strand of JALAZF010000479.1, from coordinate 4,308,643 downwards.
CACAACCATATAAATGGCGGCCTGGGTTCGAGTCGGTCCATACCGTCATCAACGGAGCGTTGAGACCACACTTGCATACGTACCTTGAACGATTTGAGGACTTGCTTCCATGGCTACTGCCATACTGCTGAGACATTTTAATGGAAGGATTTGATGGAAACTTTATGGAAAAGAATGAAAAAAAGTATACGGTGAATGAAACTTTATGGAAGGATTTGCTGAGACACTTTCATATTTCACCTAGTTTATGAAGCTATGAAAAAAAGTACAAGGTGATTGAAGTTAACATGATGACTTCATACTTCTTGTATTTTTCTTCATAGATACACAAACCATATGTAACATAGCGAAAGTATAAGATTTGTTAAAGTGGTGATGATGAATTTGAAAAAATGAGAAAATTCACGAAAAAAATTAGAACCCCCATTTTTAACAAGACAAGTAAACGAAATCAAAGCATAAGTGTAATGAACGAACCTCAAGTTAGCGATTAGTGAAGACGTATCTGAAGGTTGAAGTATGTTTAGAGTTATGTTAAGAGAGGGAAGACTGAAATATGTTAGATTTTTTTAAGAGAAACGGCTGCTATGTATTGAACGATAGACACTTTCGCTAATATACTAAAAAATATCACTTTTCATCACGGTTAGAAATGAAAACCGTCATGCAATTTTCAAATTTTACAACGGTTGATTAGTAACACCATGGTTAAATATCTTGGTTAAATAATTTTCTATTTTCTATTTTTTTTAAAAGTCCTATAACAATGGTTGCTTTATTAACCGTTGTAAAATAATTTACAATTTAATTTTTAGATAATGGACTTAAGTGACATACACTTAATGTAGTCTAAAAAATAGAAAACATGTATTTTCTGGGGATCGAAGCTTGCTACAAATCATATATTACTATGGTGTTATAAGACAACCATAGTAATAAATCCAGCTACTCACTGATGCGCGAACATTATAACCTATTACAACGGTGTAAATGAATCTATTGTAAATGTGGCATTGTTGTTTGTGTGTTTTGTAGTAGTGTAGGACATGTGCTTTTGTTTAAAACAATTTCTGGAAGTCTATGAACACTTCGACAATGTTCATGATTAAACAATGTTGTTTAAAGTTTGTAAGTTTAAAAGTACAATGCAGAATTTGTAAGACAAATGCAATAAAGAACTTCAGAGTGATAAACTGAAAAAATAACATCAATTATAATGAAAAGATGGTGATTCAAACGTACATTCTCAACGAAACTCTTTTCTCAATACACTTAGATACTTTGAGTAATTTGTGCGTATTTGTATAATGCTTGAACACACGAAATCCTATACACTAAGACTCCTATTTATATTACGTCAAAAATAACCGCTATCAATGGTCTCTTCTCCAGAAAATGAAACATTTCACTTGCATGTCTTTAATTCGCCACATCTTTACACGTGTCTCCTTTGAGAAGAGGATAAGGACAAAATATGGTTATCATCCTTATTCAAAATTCAAAATCTCTGTCGAACGCAACCTCAACATTGGCTCCGTCAAAATTGCAATCTAAAGCTTAGAAATATTTCTAAGTCTTAACCCAGCACATTCTTCTTACAAAGGACCACTTCAACTAGAATATTCAACAACGATCCTATCGAATTCCAAAAACATTTCAGAAACATTTCTTTTCTCATCATACCCCATCAAATCATGGCGCCAAAATTCCCAGCTGTAGCGTGATTTTCGTGGTTTCGAATCACTATCGCTTTGGTACTATAGTTCGATTCATTTTTTATCCTGTGAAGCTGATTAAGGAAGGGAAATAGATGTCTCTAATTAACCCTGCTTGCATATTGAGTTTAACAGATGACTGTTGGTTTACAAATGCTATCAAAATAGGGGGGTTGTCTTAGGTTATTTTGCTTAAGAATACAGTGTCTGGACTATTTGCGAGGCTTTTGGTAAGGTATTAGATTTGATGCTTTTTGATTGATGTATATGGGTACTGGAATTTGAGTTTTTGATTAGTATGTTCGCTAAGATTTTGCAATCTTATGTCTACGTATTCCCGTTTAACGAAACAGGGAAATCAGAGCGATCGTAGTTCCCTCCTATTCTAAGGGAGGAAAATATGTTTAGGTGTCTTGTTCAAAGCCCAAGATTGAAGCTAAAAGTGATTTGTATCTTGTTCAAAGCCCAAGATATGAAGGTGAAGGGTTTTTTTTATGTCTTGTTCAAAACCCAAGATTGAAGCTAAAAGGTTTAACTGAGAGAGAACTTGTCATCTCTAAAAAGGAACTGCTGATGTTTGTATGCCTTGATTAAAGCACAAGTCTGATGCTAAAAGGTTAATTGACTCAACCGGGGATTTCTCTATACAAAGCCTAGAGGAGGCTATTGACCCAACAAGAGGGTGTTTATTATTTGTCTCGTACGAAGCCCGAGATAGAGGCTAAAAGGGTTGACTCAACAAGAGAGTACTAATAAGTGACTGACTCAATAAAAGAGTGATTTTATATGTCTTGTACGAAGCCCAATACGGAGGCTAAAAAGGTTTGACTCAACAAGAGAGTACTTTTATCTGTCTTATATGAAGCCCAAGACGGACGCTAAAAAGGTTGACTCAACAAGTGAGTCTGACAAGTTGATTAACTCAACAAGAGAGTCTTTTATACTCAACAAGAGAGTGATTTACTGTCTCGTACAAAGCCCGAGATAGAGGCTAAAAGGAAAGTGACTCAACAAGAGAGTCTTGAAATGTGATGGACTCAACAAGAGAGCCTGAAAAGGTTAACTCTGCTAGGGGGAATCATTGTACAAAGCCCAAGAGGAGGCTGACTTCGGTGAGGAAGGATCATTATACAAAGCCTAAGAGGAGGCTGTACTTCTGCCGACGATTCTTGAGATCCCGAGGCAGGTCCAAGAAGGGAATCAATCCTTGCAAAGGAATGCAAAAGGAATTGATAGATCAGAAACCTTCAGGCTCTGGTTTGAGATAGTGTTATCCTGATGGTAAATCGACCTTGGTTGAGGATTTTCGGGAGAAAGACGGGGTTTTAGAACCCACAAGTTTTAACTCGGCTGGAGATTAATCCAGAATCCGGGGTTTCTCCTATGTTGTAGGGAACTTGAGAATGTCTTTGAGACTCAAGGGTATTATATTGTCCAAGTCTACTGGTAGAGTGTCAACCTTAAAATTGGTCTTAAGGTTTTGACTCCTTTTAGAAAGACAGCTCTAATGAAGGATGACTAAGTTATGTCCTATACCTTTAGGAGGTCATGAAGGTCCTTGTACGAAGCCCAAGAGAAGGCATGTGAACTTTTAAGAAGCCGAAGGATCCTTGTACAACGTCCAAGAGGAGGCAGGGATGCTTTTAGGAAGCCTGTGGGTCCCCAAACTAAGAGAAGTTCAATAAATGCATTTCAAAGAGAAGAGATCATTCCAGGAAAGTTTGAGAATTTGGAAGAAACTCAAGAAATGCTATTCACGGAGAATAGATCAACTCTGGGGAATCGAATTTATTTGACAATTTCTAGGGGTGACAGTCTGAGAAAAGGTTCACCGAGAATACTGCCTTTCTCGTTGTTCCATATTATTTAACCCCAAGAGAAGGGAAAACTGTATCTGGAATCCTATGGGGATCTAGTTTTGTTTGTATTCGAGAGTGACCAACAAGCTTTACCTAGTTCTAGACGTAGTTGTCAGGGAAAACTCTAAATAACTATACTAGTATTACACAGTTGAGATATGACAAGTATATAAAAGGATGTGAAGGAAGACTTACATTGAAACAGCCCCACAATACAGTTATATATATGAAAGCAATAAATGAAAGCGGATAAACACTTACCCGTTGTAGAGCTTCCATGCTGTTTTGTTAGTCGTTCAACAAAGAAATTAAAGAAAGTTTCGATAACAACATATATTTGAATTCAAAATCAAAGGAGAAAGTGCTTTGAAAAGATTGTTGGGGCTTACAGCTCGAGGAGAGGCCCAAGTTTTAACGATGATCGCACCGTTGTTTTGAAAACTGTACAGAGGGACTTATACAATATGTGAGGCCCAAAAAGTTTTTATGTACAAGGGGATGGGTCTTACACTCTATTAGAGGCCCAAAGAGTTTTTAAAGAACTGAAATGGGACTTACAACGCGAGGGAAGGCCCAGGGTTATTTGTTTGAAAACGGCGATTGCGCCGAGGTTTTTGAAAACACAGTGGGTCTTATACAATATCTGAGGCCCAAAAATGGTTTGGTTTCAAAAAGGGGTTGGGTCTTACACTCTTTAGAGGCCCATGTGTGTTTGAAAATGATTGATGAGGGTTGAATTAATCAAAACCCTAATTTTGTTTAAAAAGGAATTAATTTTGTTAAAAAATTAATAAAAAGTATTGAAAACATGTGAAAAATGAGTGGTGATCTTGGATCAATGTTTCAAAAATCATGTTTCCATCCACAAAATGATTGGAAACCAATTAAATTTGGAAAATCAAGGAGGAAAAAATATTTTAAATGTTAAAAAAAAATAAAAGATTAATTTTTTGCAAAAATATCAAGTATATGAAATAAATAATATTTTTGGGAATTTTTAGCAAAATAAAATATTTTAACATTTTTGTGAATTATTAAAAAAAGAATCAACTCAAAATCATTAAAACTCAGAGAGAAATTAATTTTTGAATCAATTAAATAAAATCACAAAATTCAAACTTTCAAATTTGTGAAAAAGGCGCCAAGAACATGGGCCAAGAACACGCGCGAAGGGAGTTTTGCTAAGATTTTCATTTTCTATCCAATCTCACTGAATACTTGATGAAATCACACAATCCACATATCAATCCGCTCGTTTTCACCTCACGATCATGTCTTTGGTCTTTAATTTCATTTATTTTAAGCGTGGAATAAGAAATCAAGACAAAACCTCAAGAAACCTAAAATTTGCACGAAGACTGAGAATTTTGATATACGATTCAAACAAAGCAACTAATTGAGGGGAAACATTCTATGCATAATTATGAACATTTGGAAAAAGTATTGTGCGAGGAAATATGCATAGATTAAGAGATGACCAAGTTTAGGCTTACTTGAAGGTCGTGACAGCAAGAGCAATGTGATTTTTGAGTTGGAGGTGTTACAAATGAGTTGTGATGATTTGAACAGCTTCCCTACACCATATGGAGTGTGTTTGAATGCTTGGACTTGACTGGAAATGGCTGGATCACTTCATGGCATCTCAACTGTAACTTGGTTGAAAACTTGAGCAACTGGCTGATGATTCTGAGAAATCAGTGTTACAGTTGTGTGTTTAGTGTTTGATCAGCTCACATATGATGTTTATGAGGTGTTGGAGCAATTGGTTTGAGTGGAATTGCTATCTACTGAAAAATTCGATAGTGACTTGCTAAGAAAGGCATTTTTGAGAGTGAGAAGATGATTTTGAAAAAGGCAAGTGTTGTAGGCCTTTGGTGTACTTAAACTGAGCACAAATGAGCTCTATTTATAGTAGAGCAAGTTTGTTTTGCAAGCAATAGTGAATGGCAACTGCAGCAGCTCATTGTCCAATTGCATCACTTTGGAATCTTAAGTCTCCTCTAACCATTGACTAGAGGTTAGAGCACAGGTCTTTGGTTCCCTAGTTCAGAGATCATCCTTGACTCATTCAGTTGGAAAAGGCTCAGTTTATGCCACCTTGGTGCATCCATTGAATGCTCCAAAACAAAATTGGAGTCTTGTCCCCTTTTTAGGCATTTTTAGGTTTGCCATGCTACTTTTAGTTCCAAAGACTTGGGAGGCTTATGGATCAGTGTTTGTTCCTCCATGGTCTCCCCCTGAGGTGTTCAGATGGATAAAATTGTTTGTCATTTGCACAATTCGATCAAATTGAACAAAATGCACAAATCTGCCTTGCCGTGACAGTTGCAGCAAGGCATATTGCCACTGTCATAACTCTTAGCTCAAATGGAATTTGATGGAGTTCTTGGCCATTTTGGAAAGCTCTCATGTGATACAACATATGTGTGATCATAGTTTGTCTTGATACTTTTTGGATCTAAGTGAAAAATTTCCCTACATTTTGAAAAAAGTGAAACAGATTCTGACTTAGTGAAAATTTCACTAAGTGTTGGAAAAATGCCATTTTTGTGTTTTCAGCCATTTTGATCATTCCGTAACCTAAAATCCATGAGGAATTGGATCACAAGTTATGATCCTTGGAAGTTGGTACCCTAGCCACTTTGTTTCATAACTTAGAAAATTTCTAAGTTTTTTATGGTTACCCCTTTTACAAGTTATCCCACTTTTCTTGATTTTTCTTGATGAATGATGATTCCAATCACACATTAACATCATTTTAGTGTCAGGGAACCATAGTTGACCAAAAAATCAAAAAGTCAAACTTTGACTTTTGGGCACAGTTGACTTTTTATCAGATGAATTCCAAACGGTGCGATCCTCTATGAAATCAAGTCCTTGACCTAAATCAAACTTTATGGGTGGATTCCATAGGTGTTATAGGGTGTCTTGAATCATATCCCAAGGTTTGGGAGCATGTCCTGGTCAAAAGTCAAAGATACAGTTAACTTTTCCTTCAAAAACTCTAACTGTGGTTCAGATGAAAATGAAACTTGTGAATAAAGCTTCTTGGAGTAATCCATTGTTGTAAATGGATCAATGTAGTGTATTTGAGACCCTCAAATCATGTCTTGAGGTTTTGGCTCATGCTTTGTCCCAAAAGTCAACTTAGGGGTGAATTAGGTCAATAAACCCTAATTCCTGATTTTTGGTGAATGCATCCCTTGAGGCTAAATTGACTTGATGATGGGGTCCATGAGGTCCCTTGGAGTATCTTGGGTTATGCTTTGAAGCATTGGCTAATGCTCAGATGAAAATTTCCATCTGGAGGCCCTGTTCGACCAAAACCCTAATTTAGTGACACTGGTGACCTTAAGGCTTAATCCATTTGGAATGTTGCAGCCTTGTGTTTGATCCTTGATGTGGGAGTCCTCTTGATCCATTGTGGATGTTTGAGAGGTTTAGACAAGTTGAAAATCACGTCATTCCTTGATTGATCCTTTTTCTAAGTGCTTTAAGAGGGCTCAAACCCCTAATTCTTTGATTGTAGTGAATGCTCACCCATCTTTGGGGAGGCTAATGAGTATGAAAGTTCATCCATATTGTGGTGATGATTTGCACAATGTTGGGAAATCTTAGTGGTCAAAATTTGGGGTATGACAGATGCCCCTATTTAATCTTCTTGGACGCGAATGTGTGAATGGCGAAGGTATTCGGGCATTCGAGGTACAAGATGATTAAATATTGGAATACCCGAAATTTTGACAGTGGTTATGAATGGTAGTTTACCCATCCATCTTCTTTTGCTAAGCGATGGTGCTTAGAAAAGGTAAAAACTTCCCCTCGATCCTGGTTTTTAGCCAAGGAACTGGTCTCAGTTTCTGGTGTAAACTTCCCCTCGATTCTGGTTTCCTACCAAGGAACTGGTCTAAGTTTCTGGTGTAAACTTCCCCTCAATCCTGGTTTCCAACCAAGGAACTGGTCTCAATTTCTTTTGTCAATAAACTGTAATGACAAGGGACGCTATTAGTAGCGGTTTTCCTCAAACTTCTCGCCAAATTTTCCTGGGGAGATGCCATTTGATAGAAAAAGTTTTGATGTCAGACTCGCTGGGGAAACCCATTCATCTGAGTTGTAGATGTGTTCAAACTTCTCTGTTGGAGACGCCATTTGTTGACTCTAGTGGGGAAAGCAAGTCTCTTGAAAGACTGCTTTCTGCTTGGGGGTATTACGTCATACTTTTCTCGAGGTCTTCTCGGAGAAACGCCATGTGATGCAATCTAATTTGGAAGTGCTGATGACCTCATTTGATAGCAAATTTTCAGAGAGAAATTGCTATATTGCCGAAGCTTTGATTAAAAGGCTTTCTCTGGGGATTTTCCTTAATCCGGGAAAGCGAAGATATTATCTTCAATGGTGAAGAGTGACGTTCGTCGACGGTCTCCTTGTTTTTCAAAAGTTCAAGTTATCAAAGTGGTCGAGGGCCAACTCTAATCCAGAAATAAACTAGAAGAGAGACTGTTCAGACGCAACACCTCCGGACAAGGACGGAACTGACAACTCGAGTGACAAGAGGACTTTTATCACTAGGGGATAAGACTGACTAGAGTGATAGTGATGCAATATGAATATGAATGTAAATCAATAATTCATGATGTATGTATGTATATGCTGACAAAATTGACACGACATACAAACTGACGGATGAACACGACTGGATACTCGGCCACTGCTGGGGACGAGGAAGTACCATTTGGTCCAAGATAACAATTCTGCATTGCTTAGGAGAGATGATCCTCGTGGGGAAAACCGTTGGTTAGGCTTAGGAGATAAGAACTCTGCCGGGGTGTGTCAGATGAAACATGGTCTCTGACACAGCTGATCCTTCATTCAGGTGTATTGGTTTAGAAAGAGTACTTTGATTCTGCACTTTGAAGCTTAACCACCTTTGGGAGAAGCAAACGATGTTCTTTCGATGTTCAACATTCAAAAGAAATTGCTATCTTTATTTTAAAAGCAGAAAAATTTGACAAGTAAATTCATTTTTGTTTTATCTCAAGAATCGTTAATCACTTTAAAACGTCGTTCTGTAAAGCTAAAACAAATAAGAATTGCAAACAAAAGCACAAGGGCTCAAATTTTATTGATAGGATGGAAATCAGCCAAGGGCATGATTCCATGGAGCATTTACAAAGTTAGAAAATGGTAATTTAAGGGAAAAGGTCTACATTGAAACATAACGATCGTTATCCTTCTACCAACTATGAATTCTAGACATCCTGAGCTTCTGTCTAAGATGACCTTGACTGGAGTTTTCTTGATGTAGGGCATTACTGCTGAGGGATTTAACCTTGTTGGACGTAGTTACTTGCCATTAATCCCTAACTTTTGCCTGGATTGTACTTTGAGATTTCCAATCCACCGGGATGATTTTTGATCATCTCTCTAATTTTTTCCTGGACCGCCCTTTCGGGTTTTCAATCCACCGAGACATTTTTTTTTATTTTTTTTATTTTTTTAATTAGGCGAAGTATTTCATGACTACGTCAACATTTGTGGGATAGGCAAATTCCTCTCCATCCATGGTTGCGAGTCTCAAGGCGCCGCCTGAGAATGCTTTCTTGACCACATAGGGGCCGTCATAATTTAGCTTAACTTCCATCAATACCCTGATTGATGGTATCTCTACCTATATGGGGAGCACTGCTTCCATGCCATATACTAGAGAGAAAGGGGCTGCCCCTGTTGAAGTGCGGACAGATGTGCGATAACCGTGAAGAGCAAATGGTAGCATCTCGTGCCAGTCTTTGTAGGTTGCAACCATCTTTTGAACGATCTTTTTGATGTTCTTGTTAGTCGCTTCTACCGCTCCATTCATCTTGGGTCGGTAGGGAGATGGTTTATGGTGTTCGATCTTGATCTCAGCACACAACTCTTTCATAAGTTGGATCCATTATCATTAATGATCTGGCTAGGAACACCACAACTGAAAATGATATTGTTTTTGATAAATCAGACCACCACTTATCTAGTTACATTGGCGTATGACGCTGCTTCGACCCACTTGGTGAATTAATCAATGGCCACCAGGATAAACCGATGTCCATTCGAAGCCTTGGGTTCGATCATGCCAATCATGTCGATTCCCCATATGGAAAAAGGCCACGGGGAAGAGCGATCTTTGAGATGTGTTGGCGGTACATGGATTTTGTCTGAGTATATTTGACACTTGTGGCACCTCCTCATGTACTTGTAGCAGTCGATTCCATTGTCAACCAATAGTACCCTGCTCTTAGAATTTTTCTCGCCATTGTGTGTCCGTTGGCATGAGTGCCAAAGGATCCTTCGTGAATTTATTTTATCAGCATGTTTGCTTTTGGTCGGTCCATGCATCAGAGCAAGACCATGTCAAAATTTCTCTTATAGAGTGTATCACCGCTTAGAAAGAAGCTGCCAGCTAGTCTCCTGAGAGTCTTCCTGTCTTTTCTGGATGCCCAGGTGGGTACTCTTGTTTCTGAAGGAAGCATTTGATATCATGATACCAAGGTTTATCGTCTATGACTGCTTCAATCATGAAGATGTAAGCGGGCCATTCTAGGCGCATTATGTCAATCTTAGGTATGTCATTCCATTAACCTACACTAATCATGGAAGAGAGAGTGGCTAGGGCATCGGCCATGTGATTCTCTTCACGAGGGATGTGATGAAACTCGATTCTGTTGAAGAATGGTAACAACCTTCTTGCGTAGTCTTTCTAAGGAATCAACCCTGATTGGTATGTATTCTAATCTCCTTTGATTTGATTGATAACCAAGGCTGAGTCGCCATATACATCCAAGTTCTTGATCCTTAAGTCAATCACTTCTTCGAGACCCATGATACAAGCTTCGTATTTGGCCTCGTTGTTTGTGCACTTGAACGTAAGTCGGGCGGTGAAAGGAATGTGGGTACCTTGAGGTGTTATGATGATTTCCCTAATTTTGTTTCCATAATGATTGAAAGCTCCGTCAAAGATTAGTCACCATTGGGAACCTGGTTCTGGCCCTTCACTGGGTAGTGGTTCATCGCAATCTTTCATTTTTAAATACATGACATCTTCATATGGGAAGTCGAACCCGATTGATTCCTGATCGTCAATCGGTTGATGAGCCAAATGATCGGCTAAAACACTTCCTTTGACGGCTTTTTGAGCATGGTACTCAATGTCGTATTCTGATAACAACATCTGCCAACGGGCGATCCTTCCCGTGAGAGTAGGTTTTTCAAAGACATACTTGATTGGATCCATTTCGGAGATTAACCAGTAGTATGACAAATCAAGTACTGGCGAAGACGTTTGGCTGCCCAAGCCAGAGCGTAACAAGTTTTCTCAAGCATAGTGTACCGAGTTTCACAGTCGGTGAATTTCTTGATTAAATAGTAGATGGCAGACTCTTTCCTTTTTGTTTCGTCTTGTTGGCCAAGTACACAGCCCATGGAGTCTTCCAAGACTGTTAGGTATATGATTAGTGAACTTCCCTCCACTGGAGGAGATAGAATCGATGGGTTTAACAGGTATTCCTTGATACTATCGAAGGCGGTTTGGCAGTCTTCTGTCCAAACGCAATCCTGATTCTTTTTTAGTAATTTGAAGATTAGCGCGCATGTCGCGGTCATGAGGAATATAAATCTGGAAATGTAATTCAAACGTCCCAGGAATCGCCTGACTTGTTTTTCAGTCCTCGAAGAAGGCATTTCTTGATTGGCCTTGACCTTGTCAGGATCAACCTCAATTCCTTTTTGGATGACGATGAACCCTAAAAGTTTCCCTGATGGACACCGAAGGTGCACTTGTTGGGATTCAAGCGGAGTTTGTACTTCCTCAATCGCTCAAATAGTTTTGACAAGTGGGCACATGCTCCTCTTCTGTTTTAGATTTGGCAATCATGTCATCGACATATACCTCGATTTCCTTGTGTATCATGTCATGAAAAAAGATAGTCATGGCCATTTGATAGGTTTCCCCGACATTCTTCAACCCGAACGACATTACCTTGAAACAAAAAGTACCCCATGGGGTGATGAACGAAGTTTTTCGGCGCCATTTTTATCTGATTATAGCCCGATAATCCATCCATGAAGGAGAAGACTTTGAACTTTGCTGTACTGTTAACCAGCATGCCAATGTGTGGTAAAGGAAAGTCGTCCTTTGGACTAGCCTTGTTTAGATCTCTGTAATCCACACACATTCTGACCTTTCTGTCCTTTTTCGGAACTGGTACGATGTTGGCTAACCATTGAGGATATTCTGATGTGGCGAGGAAACCTGCGTCAATCTGTTTCTGTACTTCCTCTTTGATTTTGACGGCCATGTCTGGGTGAGTTCTTCTCAACCTCTATTTTACCGGCGGACATTCTGATCGTAACGGTAGATGATGTTACACGATGCTGGTATCCAATCCTGGCATATCCTGATAGGACCAAGCGAATACATCGGGAAACTCTTTGAGAAGCTTTGTCAAACTTTCTTTGACAGTTGGAGAGAGTAGTGCCCCAATCTTGACCTCTTTTCTCTCTTCTTCTGAACCCAAGTTGACCGTTTCCAATGGCTCTTTCTGAGATTTAATGGACCTTTCCTCTTGTCTGAGTAATCGGGAGATCTCTTCCAGAATTTCTTTGTCATTTTCTTCTTCAGCCTCAAATACCGGAAATTTACAGTTGGGAAAAGGCTTCGGATCGTACGTTTCAATGGGGTTTAAAACAAGCAATCTGCATGACGTTATGATTTGTTTTTAGAAGAGATAGAGAGAATGCAAGAGTGTGTGCAGTGTAAATTTTTTTGGAAAACCACTTGTTTTGATTGTTTGAATTGGTTTTTAGGATTACCATTTTCTGAAAAAGCGAAAAGAGAAAACAACAATTAATGCGGAAATTACATAATGACGTTATTTTATTTATGAACTTGACGATTCTTAAAACTACACCCCTATAAAACAAAACTCTGTCGCTTTGGGCGAAGCAAAGAGGGGCATTTACAGAAATCCGTTTCACCTGAGTAGGGTGAAAGGTTAAAACAAAGACGGCCATTACTTTGACTTATGAACAATCTTCAGAACATCGACTACAACCCATTGGCGGTGAACTCCTCGGTGAATCACAAAGTCTGGTACCTTCTTTCTTGATTTGTCCTCAGAAATGATGCTGATTTCTGGTGGAGCATGATCGTTGGAATCTGTCTCCCAGGCAGAGTTGTCGTAGGAGGATTCCTTTATTGTATTTTGCATAGTATTTGTACTCTCAGGTATGTCTCCCCATCCAGTTGGTTGGATATCTTCGAGCCTGATACGAGAGCTTTCAGGAGCAGTGTATTTGACCATGAAGTCGTACTTGCCCTCGGTTGTCCTAAGGTGTCCCCCCATATTTCCTTGGAACTGGAGGAGTCATCCCTTTCGATGACGTTGACCTCAGGAAAAGCATAGTTAATGAATTCTAGTCCCGCTAACTTTGCAAATTCATCTTCGTGCTGGATATTTTCTGAATGCCCTGAGTGTTGATCCCATGACATGGTGGATGTCACACCCTCATTTTCACCCTAACCCTAGCCTTACATATCATAGCATTTCCATCGTCTATGCATTCATCCATTTGCGTGAGCTTTTTTGACATGGGATCAAGGCGTTTTCCTATGGTTCGAGTCTTCTGTATTCAGAGGAGTATCAGTGTGCATTCAAAGATAAAGTGGACTATTTCTTAGCCAGTGTGTACCCAAGGCCGAGTTATGTGGTGTGGAGGTTATTAGGTCACCAAATTTTAATTCATGGGAAGTTTGGTTCAATCATCAAGTTCATCATGGCTCATCAGTTCATTGGTGGTTCATCTGCAGAATTACTTTCCTCAGAGTGGATTCAATAATCAACGCAAGGTCTCAAATTGATTCAGATGGTTGTTGCGAGTTGTTCATGGCAGTTGTGTTCATTTAATAAGAAGTTTGTGGAAGAAGACAAAATTGAGTTTTAGTTGAAAGTCGAGATTTCATGGCCATGTTGTTGGAAATATTGGTCCATATCCATATTCATATCCATTTTCACCAAGTCCATTTTTTGTTCAATTATCATTTCTCTTATCCATTCCTTTTTTCTTCAAATTCATTTTAATATCCAATTATTTCCAATTTCCATTGTATTATCCATTATCCAAATTCATATTTCCGAAACTTTTTGTTCAAATCCATTTTTATTCTTTATCCATTAAACCAATATCCATTCAATCCATATTTTTATTCCATATCCATTTTCAATTTTCACTTTCATATCCATTAAATCCACATTTTTATCCATATATATTTTAAATCCACTTTTGTTCATGTATATAACCAATTACTTCCAATTTATATATTTCTAACCATTTTTCCATTATAAGAGAAACATTGTCTAAAAAGCCAAAAGCTCACATAATGTTTCAAGTCCGTGTCACAAAGAAAATTGCTCAAAAATTGCTACATAAGAGATATATACAAATGAAGAACATTTATTTTTTTTTTTCCAAAGTTCAACAAAATAAATAAATATATTACAAAGCCATGGCCAAAAGCAAAACAATAACTTTCCATACACATCTCCAAGCAAGCCAAGAATTCTATACCCGCAGCTACAAACCTCCAACCCTTCATTTCGTACAACCTGCTCCTCAGACCCTGCACAAAACCAAACAAAATTCTGCTATGAACAGTACCAGCAACGTCTCAGTCAAAACCATATACGCTACCACATTGCCACAAAGCCACAACCAAGTCCTCCATGTACCAGCCTGCTGCGATACCCCACACCATGCCGCGACAATTCCAACCTTTACCACAACAAGTATCTCAAACCTCTGCAAAGAATTGTATCCTCCTGCTACCACGCCAAACCTGCTACTACACCATAGCTCCACACCAACCAAGATTTACACAAGAATGGAACAACAAATACCTGCAAAAATTAGCACTGCAGCAACAACAGACAATAAAAGCTGTAACTGAAAAGGACAACACAACATTACAAGACAAATCCACTGTACTATAAACTTAATCCACAAGTCTTCATCGATTTTTAAAAGAGGTTTGTGTTTCATTTTAGAGGGGAGGAAGGAGAGAAATTAAAAAAGAGACAAACTTGAGACAATTCACTCTCAGAACAAAAAAACAAAGAATAAGAGTCTGAAGGAGACTCTCTTCTTCACATGATTAACCACTTCATCACCACTTAATCTCCTCAAAAACCCTTTTCTATTCAATATCTCCCTCCGCCGTGCTACGCTCCTTGCACCACCATTCTCACTAGACCGTGAACTCTACTTCAAACCACATAAGCACAACAACCAGTAAACCATACACAAACCAAACGCCTTTCTTCACTCACATATTTGAAAACATCTTCAACCTCTCAAATTCAAACACTCCTTCAGCCGTAACAACCTCTTCACCGACCACAACAACATTGTTGTATTCAAGCATTCTCAAATCTCTCCCTCTTTCAGAACCACCACTGTGCGCTACCACCATGATGCTGCGGATGCGATCAATCCTAGAGACACACCAAGCTGCTAACATTACTAGGTTCATGACTTTGCGAATCCAACCCCATAAATCAACAAAAACATCAAACGCTTCACCATCCGCCGTGAAACACCACCTTCGCAACCCTCCATTCTCATTCGAACGCACCTTCCCTGTTTCGTTCGCAACACAAATCGTGAAACTCCACCTCCACGATACTCGCATCTGCTTCAATCACCCACGTCGCTACCATTAACCATCTCCATCATACGCCGCAGCGAGACAAAAAGTTGAAGACAAAACCTTGATTGGGAGAACCGTGAGAGAGAAGAAATAGCGATCGAAAGAGAGAGGTTAGCGTTTGGAACATAGCTTTTTCGATGATCGATTTGCTTGCTGAGAGTTTGTTTGTTTGTAATTTTTCTTCACTGTGCAAAGCGTGTTTTGTGTGAGTGAGAGGCGGTTAGTTCACCATGTTTAGGTTTTGTTGTTTGAATGGTCATACTATAGGGTTTGGATCTGGGTCAGCAGAACCCGGTTCGTTTAGTAATCCGACCCACACTCCTCAAATGTTGGATTGCCCCTTTCAGGGTCTGTTTGTTCTTTTTCTTTTTCTTGTTTTAAAATTCTAAGAACATACCTTTTTTTGATGTTTTAATCCTGAATTCTCTTTTTGTTAGGTTATTATAAATTTAGGATTAGTGATTTAATATTAGGTTCAGTTAATTTTAATCTTAGAACTAGTATTAGAATTAGTATTTAAAATTTTAGATTTAGTATTTTAATTTTAAGATTGGTTCTAGGATTAATATTAGGTTTAGTTTTTATTATATTTTTTAGAATAAATTTCTCTTTGTATTGAACTAAAAAGAGAGGATTGGGTGAAGACTTCTTCCTCTTCGAGTATTAGGATGCTCACTTTAGAGTGTGTGGTCTCAATACTTGCCTTTCAATACCAAGACGGACTTATATTCGCCACGCAATTTTCACAATAAACCTTTCGAGATAAAGAAGTGGGTACTACCCGCAAGGGGTTACTATCCGAAGACTTATTTCATCCTTAAGTAGCTCACCCTCACATTCCATTTCTTTCTCTGTATTGACCTCTTAGCTAAAAACCTTGGTCTTGTACCAAGTGCATTTTCAAACTTTTTCTTAATAAACTTAGATGGTCGTGGAGTGGTTAGGCAAAAGCCTTCTCCTATCCCGAGTGCTTGACATTACCTTTAAGGTTCACTGTCATAAAGCACTTACCATCTAAATCAAAACACTTCTTTAAATAAGAGAATAAAGTTCTCTTTGTATTGAGCTAAAGAGAGAGGATTGGGTGAAGACCTCTTCCTTTTCGAGTATTAGGATGCTCACTTTAGAGTGTGTGGTCTTGATACTCGTTTTTCAATACGAAGACGTAACTATATTCGCCATACCCTTTTTTCAAAATAAACCTTTTGAGATAAAGAATTGGGTACTACCCGCAAGGGGTTCCTATCCGAGGACTTATTTCACCCTAAAATCAACCTCAACAAATCAAATGTGACATCTTGCCTTTATGGCGAAAATCAACCATTTCAAAAAGGACATGTTGCGTTCGTTCTACCGCAAACAGGTAATGCATAAGACTCCACGAGCGAGCTGCAAAACACCTAACTGCTAGAACCCGCACGATAACATTCGTCCATAAAAAGCACCAAAAAACCGTAGTCGGTCGAACTATGATTGCTCTGATTCTTCATTCTTTTCCGAATGTAAGATACGTAGGCACAAGATCGCGATGATCTTGGCGAGCCCCCTTCCATTTTCTTCACCCGTAGTCCTTCGAACTACGTTGACTCTGATTTTCCCATCGCACGAGGGAATACGTAGGCATAGGATTGCGAAGCCCTATCGAGTCTCCTTCTCCTTCTTCTCGTTTTTGTTTCCACCATTCTCTTTCATTTTATTTTCTTTCACATCCTTTGGTTCTCACCTTTCTCTCTCCCTCTTTAGAACACTCTTAGAAATCAATTTCCTTAGCAAAACTCCTTACACAAAGACAAGCATATGGTTCCCATCGAGTACGATGGATGTGGAGGGTGCTAATACCTTCCCTCCGCATAACCGGCTTCCGAACCCGTAATTTGGTTGGGAGACCATCTTATCCTTTCTTCTTTGGGTTTTCTCGATGTTTTCCCTTCCCCTCATGGGATAAATAAAGTTCGATGGCGACTCTTCTGTTTCTTCCTCTTTCGCCTCCGGTCGACTATTTTTCGAGTAACGACAGCTGGCGACTCTGCTGGGGACTGGTTCACCCTAAGCAAGCCAGGCCTAGTTTATTTGTCAATTGTGTGATTTATTTGTTTTTATTGCTTGGTTATTTGTGTTTCTCGTATCTGTTGGGTTTATTGGGTATGGTTTGTGAGGTGAAAGGCTTTCTACCCAAGCTTTTCGAGTATACACTAAGCTAGGAGGTGGTTGCTTACTGATTTGCGAGACTTAGGACTCGTTGAGTTGGTTTGACTTCCACCGCTCAGATGAGGCCCCTTTGGGAATGATTATGTCTTTGGATTAGTTGTAATGGTGTCTTTGTTTCCGACCTGGGAGTCAGTGATTCTGAGGACCTTTTTAGAACCCAATTCCAAAGGTTACATAGACATAACTCTGTGCTCATCCTTTGAAGGGATTACCGTTTTACGAATCGTCGTTATGATGGAAAGCTTTTAAGGGTTAACGCATGGGACCTGGTTTGAAAACCCTTGGAATGCCCTGTTTTAAACCAATAGATAACCTACCCGAGGTGAGGGATATCTTGTTGTGTTGTCCTGCAGAATCTGTGACCTTGATGCCTATGGTGTGAGTCTTTGATCTTTGATCCCATGTCTTATTGTATTCATAACATTACATTTGCATAAGCATCTTTTAATCATTTTGCATATCATTCTCAAACCAAAACCGAGAAGCTCATTCAGTCCTTTGTCCATAACCCGCAGTTGATTTCTCGACACTCATATTGAACCTGTGGTAGATGTGATGCATGTGAAGCAAGTGGAACATTGACGAATTGAAAGGCCTATTAGACAAAGCAAGTTGGAAGCTGAGGTAGCCATGTCAGAGAGCAACCATCAGAATGTTGATCCCCCACCAGGATTTACTGTGACAAGTAATCCACTGTATGATCTTCTTCCTGATGATGGTCCTCCACGAGTAAATGTTCCTACTCGACCCCAAAGGATTCCATTGACTGACCCCATGAAGGAAAATCTTCGTGCCATTGAGGAGAAACTCCAAGCTATGAAAGTGCATGATACGCATGGGCTCAATGCTGCTGATATGTGCCTAGTGCCAGATTTGGTAATCCCTCCGAAATTCAAGGTACCCAACTTCGAGAAGTACACAAGTCTTAGTTGCCCGAAGTGTCATTTGGTGATGTTATGCCGAAAAATGACCACATATACCCATGTTGATAAGCTGATGATTCACTGTTTTCAAGATAGTTTGAGTGGGGCATCTTTAAGTTGGTACATGGACTTAGAAAGAAGCAATATCCAATCATGGAAGGACTTATCCAGTGCTTTTCTAAAGCGATATCAGTACAATCTAGACGTGGCTCCCGCTCGCACGCAATTGCAAAGCCTATCTCAGAAGAGTAGCGAATCCTTCAAGGAATACGCACAGCGATGGAGAGAATTAGCAGCTAGGGTGCAACCACCACTCTTGGACCGCGAATTAATTGACATGTTCATAAACAGTCTGCATGGCTCTTATCTTGAAAGAATGGCTGGCAGTACGCCATCCAGCTTCTCTGACCTTGTAATGGTAGGGGAACGCATCGAGAGCTACCTCAAGAGTGGACTAATCCAGAACGTCTCGAATAGCCAAGCCGATGAGACTGAATCCCTCATTAACTCCCAAGAGGAAGAGGATGAAACAAATGCAGTCATAGCAAATGTTGAGTATTCTCATGGTGTACCAGCAAAACCTTTTGGTCCCTCATCTTCTCAGCAGTCATCATTTCCAGCGCCATGCTATCCTTATGGGCATCCAGTAATGCCTATAGCTTCGTCCCAGAAACCGTGGATTGCTCCTCATGTAAATCAACGAGCCCATGGCCGAGGATATCAGAATTAGTGCCAGAGTCAGCATAGGCCTCACAATAATCTAGAAAGAAGGAATGCTCCTCTTCATACAGTCCCTATGTCATACAGTCAACTCTTGTCGCATCTGATTCAAAGCTCGCTGGTGGTTCCCAAGTCTTTCAAGCCGTTGCCAGAGCCATACCCTCCTGGGTATGATCCTGATGTTTAATGTGGATATCATGCTGGATAAATGGGGCATTCGACTGAAGATTGCAAAGCCTACCAAGCCAAAGTGCAACAACTGATTGACAAAGGTTACATATCCTTTCCAGAAGGAAGCCTGGTTATGCACGTCAACCTCTCGTCTGTTTGAGTTCAAAGACTACAAGGGTCATCTCCTCGAGCCAGTGGGTTAGATAGAAGACATCCCCAGGATTGGCAATTTTTAGATCTTGTCATTTATGTGCATTTGTAGTTTCTTCTTTGTTAAGTGCTACTTGTTTTTAAACATTGTTGCTTACTAATGGTTTTGTTAATGTAATGAACGTGCTTTTTTGAACAAGTCCATTCGTATCCACTCACTTTTTCTCATATATTGCAAAAAATCACAAAAAAAATTTCCCACATTTCACTCCCTTTATCAGTTGTTGTCTTAGTAAAGTTTTGAGGGAGGATGATAAAAATGAAATACTCATAATTGCTAATAGTATGCTTTCGAATAAAATCCTGCTGATGATGTACATGCATTGTTTCAAATCCCCTAAACACTGGAGTGATAAGGAGTTAGTCCCTAGTCAACCCCTTCGAGCCTAGAAGTAGGAGTTTCCTTTGGATTTCTAAACCCTTACGCTTAACCTGGGGCATGGGTAGTGTTCAATTATCTTGATTACATATTCGAATTTCAAGATGAAACCTCCTGTTATGGCGGTTGTTCTTCAACGAACAAAGACTTGGCAGTCACAACCCTTCAAAAAAAAAAGAAAAAAAAGAAAGCCCGCTAAGTCCACCACCTAAAGAGGCGACTTAGGCAAAAATTAGGGATCGAAATAAAGCAAAAGAGGTCCTCAAATCCTCGAAGTAAAATAAGATTTAGTGTCCACTATGTCAAAAATCAAAAGGTCACTGACATCCACAAAAACAAAATAAGGTGACTGGCATTCCAAGAAAACTTTGAATCTTCACACTTACATCGTCAACCCTTTTGGAAGATAAATGTGTGTAGTATAACTGAACATAGGACTAGAGTTCATCACGAAGAAGGGTGGGTACAAATCAAAATTTGAGCCTAATATCCTTTGTTTCAAATAACCGTGAGCTAGACCATGTTACAACCCTCGAAAGACCTAATTGAGGCGGGGTTTATTCTGAAAGCGTACTAAAGCAAGGTTGCGTAAACTGACTCCCCACAGATTTACTAATCTTCATCATTGGTGTCATATTCTTGCTATATCTTTCGTACACCAGTAAATCAACACTGCGTTTGGACTAATGGTACATTCGTCACACATTTTCACATCATTCCAATAAATGATTTCCTTCAAAACCTGCATGAATGTCGCATTAAAATTACCATTTCTAAGTAGACAATTTTAATTGCAAGAAAGTACTTGACATCAAAAAGATTCTGACAAAGTGCATTCAGAGAGAAACTTGATAATTTGTTGGCGCTGACTCGAATCAAGACCTTCTCATAACCTTGTGAATCTGGGGCAAGTTATCTCAGACCATGTCATGGTATAACCATCCCCAAAGTTTCTATTCGAGGAGGATTCATTCAAAAACCCTACAGACTGGGGCAGATGAATTTCAAAGGGGTAGATTTCCTCTACAATTTCAAGATTGGTCGAGCAGACCCTGTCAGGCACTAGTAAATGTTGAGTTCACAACAAGTGTCAAAAAGCCTTGGGGCAGAGCAAAAGTGCAACCAACATGCACTAGTCGTGTCGCTACGCTCATACTGCCGTTTACGAAGCCATCATGGTATCTTAGTTAGAAGTGAGGTTTTCTTAGGAACAAGTGCAACTTCTGCAAAAGACCAAACTTGGAGCATTAGAAGCATCCACATCTATCATCCGATCGTAGCATCACCAGGTTTCGAGTGTCGGGAAGTTAAGCTCATTCCCCATCCAACCCAAAGCCCAATCATACTTGGCACACCAACCAAAGCCTAACCATACTTGGCACCTCCCACCATAAGTCCGAACATACTCGGCACCCTTAGCTAGATACAAATTCCACCCTGCTTGCACAACTTTAAAGTCCAGTTCTCGTCTGGAAAACCATAAAACCAGTTCCCGTCTGGAAAACCAAAACAAAACACTAGTCTCGTCTGGTAATCAACTTCTATGCCAGTTCCCGTCTGGTCGCCTATTCTTTAGCCATTTTAAAACCAGTTCTCGTCTGGTAAGCACCGTTTCAAACTCTAGTTCCCGTCTGGCCAACCATAAAGTCAGTTCTCGTCTGACAACTTAACCTTTTGCCACCAGTTCTCGTCTGGTAGTCTACCCCTTAAAAACCAGTTCTCGTCTAGTAACCCTTTTAAAAGCCATTTTCGGTTGGTATCCTTCACCTTACCCATCTCCTTTTCCCCAGCAAGCATTTCAACAAAAGACCAACCATTCCTTGGAACCTTAACTAAAGCCCAACCACGTTTGGCACGACCGTCACTCCAGACTCTCACCTCCTCATATCCCCAGCATCTTGCATACATTTCTGCATCATTTGCATGCTTGTTTAGCCGGATCCTGTAGAGGGTAGGGCATTCCTGTGGACATTGTCTCCCCCATCGATTGCTACTTCCAACTCCTTTCGTGCCTTTCGCATGAGTATTTCCTTACCTTACCTTTCGTAGGGGATTTCATTGCCTTACGCATGAAATCTTATTCTTTCACTTTCCTTTCGTAAGCGTTCTCGCTGCCTTATGCACGCGACAAAACTTTGTATTAGGTATCTTCGATCAATTTGGACGCTTGATGCCTATGTGGGCAAGAACTGAATGGCCGCAACTCAGAGAATGTCACCTCCGCCGTTGTGCCTGTGAGGTCTATGATATTCTGATACCCGAAGCAAGTTGCCTCTGCCTTATGCAGGAAGATGGTTATTGCCCCTAACTTACCTTTTGTGAGTCCTTCATGTCATTTTTCACGATGTGTCTCCTCTTTGCCTTTTACAATGTGTTCAACTTACTTTTACTAAGAGTCTTCTCGTGCATTTCACGCATTTTTCTTCCCGGCTTACCTTTTGTAGGTCTCCTCTCTACCTTTTATAGAAGGAATTGTCTCCAAACCTTTTGTTCTGGGGTCCTCTCTACCTTTTGTAGAAGGAATTGTCTCCAAACCTTTTGTTCTGGAGTCCTCTCTACCTTTTGTAGAAGGAATTTTCCTCCTAACCTTTTGTTCTGGGGTCCTCTCTACCTTTTGTAGAAGGAATTTTTCTCCAAGCCTTTTGTTATGGAGTCCTCTATACCTTTTGCAGGAGGAATTATTCTCCAAACCATGTGTTCTGGAATCGTTTCTGCTTTGGTAGAAAATAGTATGATCGTCTTCTCCCAAGGGAGTCTCATCTACCTTTTGTAGAAAGAGTTTATCATTTCTCCAAACCGTTTGTTCTGGAGTCCCCTCTACCTTTTGTAGAAGGAGTTATTCTCCTAACCTTTTGTTCAGGAGTCCTCTCTGCCTTTTAAAGAAGGAACATTTGTCTCCAAACCTTTTGTTTTGGACTCCTCTCTACCTTTTGTAGAAGGAATTTTCCTCCAAACCTTTTGTTGTGGAGTCCTTTCCGCCTTTTGCAGAAGAAAATATGATTGTCTTCTCCCAAGGGAGTCTCCTCTACTTATTGTAGCACGAATTTTATTTCTCCAAACCTTTTGTTTTGGGGTCCTCTCTACCTTTTGTAGAAGTAATTTTTCTCCAAGCATTTTATTATGGAGTCCTCTATACCTTTTGTAGGAGGAATTATTCTCCAAACCTTGTGCTCTAGAGTCGTTTCTGCTTTGGCAGAAAATAGCACGATCGTCTTCTCCCAAGGGAGTGTCCTCTACTTATCGTAGCATGAATTTTATTTCTCCAAACCTTTCATTATGGGATCCTCTCTGCCTTTTGTAGAAGGAAACTTTTTCTCCTAAACTTTTGTCCAGGAGTCCTCCTTACCTTTTGCAAAAGGAAAACCAATTTATATCTCACAATTGTTATTCTTGAGTCCTTTCTACCTTTTGTAGAAGGAATATCTCAATCTTTTATCTTAGAGTCCTCTCTACCTTTCGTAGGAGGAATATCTCATTTTCTATTTCTTGGGTCCTCTCAACCTTTCATAGGAGGAATATCTCAATCTTTATTCTTGAGTCCTCTCTACCTTTCGTATGAGGAATATCTCTCGTAACTCATTATTCTAGAGTCCTCTCTACCTTTTGTAGAAGGAATATCTCCCAACCAGTTACAATTGCATATTACGAGGCATCTCTTTGCCTTTTGCAAAAGAGGTTTCAGATTACAGATGTACTACTACCACACTCTCTTGGAATTCTGCAGGGATGTCCCCCTTTCAAGGCTGGCAAAGCACTCATGTTCATTCCTCATTGCATCTCAAGCATATTAACGTATCCCTCATAACCAATTACCTTTTCCTAATAACAGATGCCTTTCTCAAGCCATCCCACTAATCCATCACCTTTCATTCCACTCCTTTTTCGGCTGAAAATTCTGGGTATTCTTATATTTAATCCTCTTGTACCTTGATTGTAAGAAAGCCTTTGCCACCCAGACCTTCAAGTCCAAGAAGATTAAATAGGGGCATCTGTCACATCCTTATTTTCACCCTAACCCTAGCCTTACATATCATAGCATTTCCATCGTCTATGCATTCATCCATTTGCGTGAGCTTTTTTGACATGGGATCAAGGCGTTTTCCTATGGTTCGAGTCTTCTGTATTCAGAGGAGTATCAGTGTGCATTCAAAGATAAAGTGGACTATTTCTCAGCCAGTGTGTACCCAAGGTCGAGTTATGTGGTGTGGAGGTTATCAGGTCACCAAATTTTAATTCATGGGAATTTTGGTTCAATCATCAAGTTCATCATGGCTCATCAGTTCATTGGTGGTTCATGTAACACCCCATTTCTACCCAATAATTATATTAAAATCAGAGTTATAAAATTTCCAACATAAAACGGGATATCACATTTTCAACTTTAAAATTCAATCACATAATAGTTAATCATGAAAGATACATAATGATTCAAGGAAACATAAAACAAAAAATGGTTTTCAACTTTACTCAACTTAAGCAAACACAACGCAGCGGATTCATTAACAACTTAGTAGCATCTTTATTCAACATAAAACAACTTCAAATTAAACAATAAAGTATTTTTCCGCAATTTCATTAAAAATTCAGCATGTAGATAAATAAATAAAAGACATGCGTCATCCCCCCGAGTGCTACGTATCAGAGCGACAACCACCGACTCGAACTAAGGTAACCGGCTACTCCTCTTGATTACCTGCACGTTGCCAACATTGGGACAACATTCAAACAGAAGGGGTGAGTTACCGAAAACTATAAACGGAGTATGATAAATAATACGTAGGCAAGGGTCATACGAATAATCACCATTTCACATCAACAACCAACAAATAAAATCAACAACAACAAATAAAAATCAACAACAACGTAAGAAAATGCAACTTTAATGCGACTCGACAATGTTATGCATGTGGTACCATCGGAGTAAAACTCCCAACTTAATATTGCCAGTTTATCGAGGCATTAAGGCATAAGCCTTCAACTTTCAACTTTCAACATATGCCAATCCAGGCCAACGTGGTGTGAGCAACGCTCCGACACAAAATGCAATGTATATTTCATGACATGCACAACTCATCAACATAAACAATTCAATGACATCCACAACATAATCAACTTAAACAACATAGCAAATTTTACGACATAAACAACGTAGTCAACTTTGGCTATTACGCCTTCAACTTAAAATTCGTCCGTGTACCGGAACGAAACAACAAAATCAACTGTACCTGCGAATTCACTTTTTTGACATTATTTTAACAAAACAATTCAACAAAAGTCACCTACTAAATTACCCGACTTACCCCGACAATTTTCGTTAAATTCTGGGCAACTAAATTTTTCGCCTAAACCGACTAAAACTGCACTATTTCACCTTTATTAATTACTACTGATTAATTTATTAATTCAGTTAAACCACTGCTGCAACATATTACCACAATTCCAATTTTCTGTCAAAATTCTGTTTTGAAAACTCCTAAAATCTGCTTCTGTCAAAACTTACTAATTTTCTGATTTTCTGTTGAAATCTGTTAACTCAGTAGTTCAGCTATTTTCCACACTTATGCACCCAATTTTCTTCAACTGTATACTTACTGTTACTATTAATCCATCTCGTTCCATAGAATATGAACATTTACAAATTCTGCTTCTGATATTATATACCTAACACATTTCTTAAAGTGAGGCTAAATTTCTGTATAAAACAAAACCACCAATACCCATTAAGAATGGGTGGCTTGCGCCACCCTGGCACTGGGGTCAAGTGGCTTGCGCCATATTCCAACAATTCATTTAGAAACCATGAAAATAATAATAGTTTAAAAATTAAAGTGGATAGTCCTTTAATATGGGTGGCTCTCGCCACTTATTATCTTCTGTCAGAACTGTGACTAATTCCTAGATCTTGTATCTCTGCTAATTATTATTACCAGTGCATAATTTATTACCACATGAATTTGGTTAATTATCTAATCCTGGCCTTCATGGTTTAGTA
The DNA here is from genome assembly GCA_022829125.1 of Lathyrus tuberosus. Taxonomy (NCBI): domain Eukaryota; kingdom Viridiplantae; phylum Streptophyta; class Magnoliopsida; order Fabales; family Fabaceae; genus Lathyrus; species Lathyrus tuberosus. The sequence continues at coordinate 4,282,729 of JALAZF010000479.1, read as the reverse complement.
AGATTATTACACGTACAACACAAAATGCCAATGCCTTAATTTAATGTAAAACAAAATTTGCCAATCCCTCTAATATTCAAGTGGCTTGCGCCACATTATCTTTCCATTCATTAAGAACACGTCATTAAGAACAGGATAATAATATTAGTACAAAAAAAAAATATTAAAGTGCATAATCCCTTTCCATGGTTTAATAAGGCTACTACGCATAAAAACAAAAACCAACCTCTTAAATTCATGTAAAACAAAAATGACCAAATTCCTATATCTTTTTATCCAACCAACACCTAGTAAATATAATAAGTAATTCCAGATTCTCAACCTCAATGGGTACCCCAATTATTAAATGGGTCTCTAAACTATCACCAGAAAAATCAGTTTCCAAACATCAAAATTAATAATTTCAGAGATTAATTTTAATCAAAATAACTTCAGCTTTCACAGGAAATTTTTAGGGTAATTCTAATACTAGTTCTACACAATAACCATCACCCAAATAACATTCATCATAACCCATTTATAATAATCGAACCCACCCTTACCTTGGATTGAAGGCAGCTCGACAATCGATCGGATTCCGGAAAATTGTCACCGGCCGTGGTTTCTCTCGGCTTCAACTTCTCACGTTCTTCCTTTCTCTTCTCCTTTAACTGATATCCAACAACTCCCCACTCTTTTCTATTTCCTTTATTTTATTTGTTTTATTAAAATAATAATATTCAATTATAATATCTAATGGGCCTAAAACATACACCCCTTAATTTACTAATTCCGACACGAAACCAAGCCCACTTAATTCGAACACTCTCCTACGACTATAATATTACTTCTAATATTATTCCGCGACTATAATATTATTTCGAATATTATTTCTACGACTTACCAACTTAATATACCGACTCAACGACTTAATTCACCGCAACACCAAAATCAACCGAATAATTCGTAAACAATTAATTAAATAATCAATTAAATAAATAATTAAATATTTGGGCGTTACAGTTCATCTGCGGAATTACTTTCCTCAGAGTGGATTCAATAATCTATGCAAGGTCTCAAATTGATTCAGATGGTTGTTGCGAGTTGTTCATGGCAATTGTGTTCATTTAATAAGAAGTTTGTGGAAGAAGACAAAATTGAGTTTTAGTTGAAAGTCGAGATTTCATGGCCGTGTTGTTGGAAATATTGGTCCATATCCATATTCATATCCATTTTCACCAAGTCCATTTTTTGTTCAATTATCATTTCTCTTATCCATTCCTTTTTTCTTCAAATTCATTTTAATATCCAATTCTTTCCAATTTCCATTGTATTATCCATTATCCAAATTCATATTTCCCAAACTTTTTGTTCAAATCCATTTTTTATTCTTTATCCATTAAACCAATATCCATTCAATTCATATTTTTATTCCATATCCATTTTCAATTTTCACTTTCATATCCATTAAATCCACATTTTTATCCATATATATTTTAAATCCACTTTTGTTCATGTATATAACCAATTACTTCCAATTTATATATTTCTAACCATTTGTCTATTATAAGAGAAACATTGTCTAAAAAGCCAAAAGCTCACATAATGTTTCAAGTACGTGTCACAAAGAAAATTGCTCAAAAATTGCTACAAAAGAGATATATACAAATGAAGACCATTTATTTTTTTTCTTTCCAAAGTTCAACAAAAACAATAAATCTATTACAAAGCCATGGCCAAAAGCAAAACAATAACTTTCCATACACATCTCCAAGCAAGCCAAGAATTCTATACCCGCTGCTACAAACCTCCAACTCTTCATTTCGTACAACCTGCTCCTCAGACCCTGCACACAACCAAACAAAATTCTGCTATGAACAGTACCAGCAACGTCTCAGCCAAAACCGTATACGCTACCACATCTGCCACAAAGCCACAACCAAGTCCTCCATGTACCAGCCTGCTGCGATACCCCACGCCATGTCGCGACAATTCCAACCTTTACCACAACAAGTATCTCAAACCTCTGCAAAGAATTGTATCCTCCGGCTACCACGCCAAACCTGCTACTACACCATAGCTCCACACCAACCAAGATTTACACAAGAATGGAACAACAAATACCTGCAAAAATTAGCACTGCAGCAACAACAGACAACAAAAGCTGTAACTGAAAAGGACAACACAACATTACAAGACAAATCCACTGTACTACAAACTTAATCCAGAAGTCTTCATTGATTTTTAAAAGAGGTTTGTGTTTCATTTTAAAGGGGAGGACGGAGAGAAATTAAAAAAGAGACAAACTTCAGACAATTCACTCTCAAAACCAAAAAACAAAGAATAAGAGTCTGAAGGAGACTCTCTTCTTCACATTATTAACCACTTCATCACCACTTAATCTCCTTAAAAACCCTTTTCTCTTCAATATCTCCCTCCGCCGTGCTACACTCCTCGCACCACCATTCTCACTAGACCGTGAACTCTACTTCAAACCACATAAGCACAACAACCAGTAAACCATACACAAACCAAACGCCTTCCTTCACTCACATATTCGAAAATCATCTTCAACCTCTCAAAGTCAAACACTCCTTCAACCGTAACAACCTCTTCACCGACCACAACAACATTGTTGCATTCAAGGATTCTCAAATCTCTCCCTCTTTCAGAACCACCACTGTGCGCTACCACCATGATGATGCGGATGCGATAAATCCTGGAGACACACCAAGCTGCTAACATTACTAGGTTCATGACTTTGCGAATCCAACCCGATAAATCAAAAACAACATCAAACGCTTCACCCTCCGCCGTGAAACACCACCTTCGTAACTCTCCATTCTCATTCGAACGCACCTTCCCTATTTCGTTCGCAACACAAATCGTGAAACTCCACCTCCACGATACTCGCCTCTGCTTCAATCACCCACGTCGCTACCATTAACCATCTCCATCATACACCACAGTGAGACAGAAAGTTGAAGACAAAACCTTGATTGGGAGAACCGTGAGAGAGAAGAAATAGCGATCGAAAGAGAGAGGTCAGCGTTTGGAACATAGCTTTTTCGATGATCGATTTGCTTGCTGAGAGTTTGTTTGTTCGTAATTTTTCTTCACTGTGCAAAGCGTGTTTTGTGTGAGTGAGGGGCGGTTAGTTCACCATGTTTAGGTTTTGTTGGATCGTTTAGTAATCCGACCCTCACTCCTTAAATGTTGGATCGCCCCTTTCAGGGCCTGTTTGTTCTTTTTCTTTTTCTTGTTTTAAAATTCTAAGAACATACCTTTTTTTTAATGTTTTAATCCTGAATTCTCTTTTAGTTAGGTTATTATAAATTTAGGATTAGTGATTTAATATTAGGTTCAGTTAATTTTAATCTTAGAACTAGTATTAGAATTAGTATTTAAAATTTTAGATTTAGTATTTTAATTTTAAGATTGGTTCTAGGATTAATATTAGGTTTAGTTTTTATTATATTGTTTAGAATAAATTTCTCTTTGTATTGAACTAAAAAGAGAGGATTGGGTGAAGACGTCTTCCTCTTCGAGTATTAGGATGCTCACTTTAGAGTGTGTGGTCTCAATACTCATCTTTCAATGCCAAGACGTACTTATATTCGCCACACAATTTTCACAATAAACCTTTCGATATAAAGAAGTGGGTACTACCAGCAAGGGGTTTCTATCCGAAGACTTATTTCATCCTTAAGTAGCTCACCCTCACATTCCATTTCTTTCTCTGTATTCATCTCTTAGCTAAAAATCTTGGTCTTGTACCAAGTACATTTTCAAACTTTTTCTTAATAAACTTAGATGGTCGTGGAGTGGTTAGGCGAAAGCCTTCTCCTATCCCGAGTGCTTAACATTACCTTTAGGGTTCACTGTCGTAAAGCACTTACCATCTAAATCAAAACACTTCTTTAAATAAGAGAATAGAGTTCTCTTTGTATTGAACTAAAGAGAGAGGATTGGGTGAAGACCTCTTCCTCTTCGAGTATTAGGATGCTCACTTTAGAGTGTGTGGTCTTGATACTCGTTTTTCAATACGAAGACGTAACTATATTCGCCATACCCTTTTTTCAAAATAAACCTTTTGAGATAAAGAATTGGGTAATACCCGTAAGGGGTTCCTATCCGAGGACTTATTTCACCCTTAAAATCAACCTCAACAAATCAAATGTGACATCTTGCCTTTATGGCGAAAATCAACCATTTCAAAAAGGACATGTTGCGTTCGTTCTACCGTAAACAGGTAACGCATAAGACTCCACGAGCGAGCCGCGAAACACCTAACTGCTAGAACCCACACGATAACATTCGTCCATAAAAAGCACCAACAAACCATAGTCGGTCGAACTACGATTGCTCTGATTCTTCATTCTTGTCCGAATGTAATATACGTAGGCACAAGATCGCGATGATCTTGGCGAGCCCCCTTCCATTTTCTTCACCCGTAGTCCTTCAAACTACGTTGACTCTGACTTTCCCATTGCACGAGGGAATACGTAGGAATAAGATCGCGAAGTCCTATCGAGTCTCCTTCTCCTTCTTCTCCTTTTTGTTTCCACCATTCTCTTTCATTTTATTTTCTTTCACATCCTTTGGTTCTCACCTTTCTCTCTCCCTCTTTAGAACACTCTTAGAAATCAATTTCCTTAGCAAACATCCTTACACATAGACAAGCGGATGGTTCCCATCGAGTACGATGAATGTGGAGGGTGTTAATACCTTCCCTCCGCATAACCGGCTTCCAAACCTGTAATTTGGTTGCGAGACCATCTTATCCTTTTTTCTTTGGGTTTTCTCAATGTTTTCCCTTCCCCTCATGGGATAAATAAAGTTCGATGGCGACTCTTCTGTTTCTTCCTCTTTCGCCTCCGGTCGACTATTTTTCGAGTAGCGACAATGGGGACACATGTATTCTTTTCAATGATGCTCAGCTGATTTTCACTGTTCGGCTGATTTTCTTGCCCCGAGTCTCCTAGGTATGGCTTCCAAATAGGCAGACCATCCATTGAGGCATAATACTCATGGTCAAAGTTGTCTTTCATCCGAGTGTCTTCCTATAATGAGTTTGGTGGAGCACGACATCCTTCTGGATCACAATCTCCGTATATCATTTTGACGTGTGACCTTGGTATAAATCTCAGACTCTGTGCGGGATAGAAAAATGGTGTAGGAACTTCTTTTTTAGACATATAATTGTCCTCGTTAAGATAGGACTTCCACTCTTCATCTGTATCGGAGGAGTCTCATTCGTTGATGGTATGTACTTCTTGAGACACTGGGTGAAGGAAACCTCCAATGTGGAAGAAGTCCTGAATGGGATGAAGACTTTCATCGTTAGTAGCTGTCTGGGTACCGGTTGAAGAAAAACCAAGACCATTCTTTGTTTTGTTATCAGTAGGAATGACAAGTTGTCCCCATCCCTTTGCATTGTTACTTTTGATCACCTCGAGAGCATCTTTGTACGAGGAGATCGATGTTCCTTTCTCTAATTGATTCTCATTGCTCACTGAAAGTGCCTAGGACTGAGTTCCAACAACCTCCTCGGGTTCTACACAAGGGGACAATGCTAGGTTACTCATGATCAAGGCTTTTTCTCCATAGACTGTGATGAGTTGGTCATTCTTGACAAACTTCAGCTTCTGGTGAAGTGTCGAAGTGACTGTCCCAACCTGGTTTATCCAAGGTCTTCCCAACAAACAGCTGTATGTTGCTCGGATGTCCATGACCTGGAAGTGACTTGGAAAGTGTGAGGACTGATAGTTATGGAAACGCCGACTTCGCCGATAACTATTTTTCGGGATCCGTCAAATTCTTTGACGACGACCTCACTGCCTTTCATCGGAGATCCTTTGAATGTTAGTCGCATTAGAGTGTTCTTCGGCATAACGTTGAATGTCGATTCGGTATCTACCAGTACGCTGGCTAAGGCATCGTCTTGACAGTTAACTGTGATATTGAGCGCCATGTTGTGACTTTTTCCTTCTTCTGGCAATTCCTCATCACTGAACCCTAAGTTGTTGCAGGAAGTGATGTTGGCGATGATGATGTCGAATTGTATTATTGTTACATCCTATTCCACAAAGGCTTTCTCTAAGACTTTCTGTAGAGCTTCCCTGTGAGCTTCAAAACTGTGAAAAAGAGATAACACAGAGATCTTTGAAGGAGTTTGTAACAGCTGATCAACAATATTGTATTCACTCCTTTGGATGAGCTTCAGCATCTCATCATCGCTCTTGGAAAGGTCGGGATCACTGGATTGACCAACTGGTGGATTGGGAGCTTCTGTCTGAAGTTCCTTTTCTTTGTTAGGTTCTCCAACTCCTCTGTTGAAGATTCGACCGCTCCGTGTTACTCGACTGATGTCTGCAATATTCACGAAGGAGGGTAATGGAACTTCTTTTCCATTCTCAACTGTTGTTGCACCATATTTGTAAGGGATATCTTTATCATACTTGTACAATACTGGTCCTGGCAGATAGATAACTAAAGGATCCTTTTGATTTTTCTGACCATCGTAAGCAACTTCAATCAGTTCCTGGTTAAGAACCTTCGATTCTTCAAGTAGAGGGATGATGGTACAAACATCTTTGGTCCTCTCGCAATCAGAGATTACAACAACATCTTTGATCTGCTCAGCGAAATAGTCGGGCATCAAGTTGATGGACCCCGAAACTGGACATGGTTGAATCTCTTCGCGGTCCAACTGACTCTGAAGGGCTGCTCGCACGAGGTAGCATCCTTGGTTATTCTCCGAGCAGACTCTACAACGCTCGTAGTTATGTGGTGGCACCTGGCCACGTCCACTTTGAATTCAGTGTAACCTTACTAGGTCTGCTTCCATTGATCGAACATCCGGACTTTGCTGCCTAGTAGGGTTCCCATTAATCATGCTGACTTGTTGCGTGTCTTCATCTAGATAAATCAGAAGCCACCAATGATTTAACAAGTGTTGTAAAGTTCTTTGAATGAGAGCACATCCTTGGTCACTCTCACGGTATACTGTACAGTTCCGATACTCATGCGAAGTCAGAAAACCAAGCTGGACTTGCTTAGCGTGTAATTCTACCAAGTTGGTATTCATCAAGCGAATATCGAAGATCAGAATCATGTTGATCTGATAAGGATTTTTATCATGGTAGTCCTGGATCCATCCAAGATCCATCTGACGCTGGAGGGCCTCTTGTATATAAGAGCATCCCTGATTGTTTACCGAGAAAATCAGACAGGAATTGTAATCGTGTCGCGGCAGATTATGATATTGGCTTTGCCTTGAGTGCATTGCCACTAAGTTGACATTCATCGCACGGATGTCATGGTTCTGAATGATGTTGGAATTTGCATAAGTCATGTTAACTCCACAAACTCGATGCTTTTGGATCCACCCGAGATCCAATTGTTCCTGTTGAGTTGATTGCACCATAAAACATCCTTGATTGACTTTAGAGCAGATATCACACTAGTGATAATTGTGAGGTGGTATATGGCCATACCCGCTCTGTCTGCGATGCATCTTGACCAGATTGGTCCACAATAAGAGTACAGCATAAATTTGATAGCTGTTATTAGACTCCCCTTCTATCAAATTTACTGCGGCTTTCTCGTGTTGAGGCAACGGGTTCGTGAGAACATTCGGATTCGTATATTTGAAAGATAAGACCCCGCTCCTAACAAGCTTTTGCACATCAGATTTGAAACTAAGATAATTTTCTATGTTATTCCCTGGCCCTCCTTGATGGTAAGGGCAAGTTTGATCCGCTTTAAACGAAAAAGGTGGATTCTTCGGTACTGTAAGAGGAGACCTGGTTTGGACGTGCCCCATGATCAGTAAGAGTGGAAACAGTTCTGCGTATAACATCGGTATAGGGTTAAATCCTAGTGGTCGCGTTGTACGGTTATTGTTATACTGAGGACGAGCCTGCTGACGAGGCGGTTGTGCCCTTTGCGGATATTGCTGCTGATTCGGTTGGCTCTGCGCAACCTGAGGTTGATACGTTGGAACAGGCGCAGGGTTGATAGCAGGAGTTACAACTGCTACTAGTTGGTATAGTCACCTTTGCTTTCTGAGAGAGATACTCCCAATATCCTGCTCTTTTTTCTTAGGGAGAGCACTACCGTATCGTTTTGTACTACTTGATGATCCAACGTCTTTAACTAAACGTCCTTCTTGGACTGCTTCCTCAAGACGAACTCCCATGCCCACCATCTCGGTGAAGTCACTGGGCGCACTCGCGACCATTCTGTCGTTGTAAAATGAGCTCAAGGTTTTCAAGAAGATATTTGTCATCTCTTTTTCCTCAAGAGGTGGACAAATATGGGCGGCGATTTCACGCCATCTCTGAGCATATTCCTTAAAGGTTTTCTTGTCCTTCTGCGACATGGCTCTGAGTTGATCTCTGTCTGGTGCCATGTCTAGGTTATACTTATATTATTGAACGAAAGCAGTGCCAAGATCTCTGAAAGTGGCGATCTCAGTGCGGTTTAAACCCATGTACCATTTGAGTGCGGCACCGGTGAAACTATCTTGAAAATAATGGATCAGTAGCTGGTGGTTCTTTGTCTGTGTTGACATCCTCCGAGCGTACATCACCAAATGGCTTTTAGGGCAAGAGTTACCCTTGTATTTCTCAAATTCAGGCACTTTGAACTTGTGCGGAACTTTCACATTAGGGACTAAACAAAGGTCTGCGGCGTCTTTTCCAAATAGATCCTGACCGCGAATGGCTTGCAGTTCCTTCTGCATTTCCAGAAACTGTTTCTGGAACTCCTTCATTCTGTTATCCATACTTTCGTTTCCACCAGAAGGTATCTGTGGAATCTGTCCTTCCGGGATAGTGTGTACCACGGGTGGTGGTATAGTCATTACGGCAATGACTATTGGCGCCTCCCGGAGTTTGTAACCTTCAGGAGTTGTTGTCATGCCCCTGGCATCTTCGCTTTCCCGAAGTTTGTAACCTTCAGGCTTAGCAACTCCTGCTGCAGTTTCCGAATCTTCAGTGATCGGCCGAATATATCCTTCTGGGATATAGTTAAGTGGCATGCCCCAGGGATGATCTTTAGGCATGGTATATCGAGGATCATACTTTTCCACTATGGGCGTCGATGTGATCTCTGAGATCGCAGTTCTTTGTTGTGGCATCTGGGCTGCTGCCAGAGCTTGCATATTTTTGTGAAGCTTTCTCAAGTCCTCTTTCAGAGCGTCGAGTTCTTCTCTCAACTCTCTGTTCTCTTCCTCGAGATTATCCATTTGCTTTTGAAGGTTGGCCCGAGTATTGTACGAATGAGACAGTTTGATGCTTGAATCAAGACACGGATGTGAGATTCACAGGGAAGAAGAATACGTTTATGCGAGAATGATGAATGATATGCAATGATTATATTTAGTTTTTTTTTGTTATTCAAAGTAAACTTCAACAATTGGATTGCAAATATCAAACATGGGGAAACCCCGTTTTATTGAATTCAAAGATTGCGGAAATGGAAATACAGTAATTACAAAGTGCTGTAAAAGGAAATCTAAACTTATGGGTCCCGAGTCCTCTTTGAGGAGAGCTCAGGTGCTGGTTCTGGTACTTTCCTTTTCTTTGACTGGGGCTCTTGGGCCGTTGTCGGGTTGTCATTCCTTTGCCAAGTGAAAGGAGCGCGCAAATTCCTTTGGTCTTCTTGATTTTCTACAACATTTTTCTATAAAATCTCGATCAGAGCATCTTTATCTTTCAATAATTGCTGTATTTTCTTATACTCTACATTGAGAATACGGTTCTTGTTCTTCCAAGACTTTCTCTCCTGTTGAACTTTGTTGAGAGTAACCTGAAGTTTTTCCGTATCAGACATAAAATAAAGGACAGGGTCCCTCAATGGAAGAACTTCTTGACAAGGGTATGGCATCCTCAGTTTGAGAGCTCTAGTTTGTACCCAGTGGAGATATGGTTCCATCGAGACACAGTCCGATTTTCCTAGAGACTCTCGTCCTTTTCTATGAACGTGTTTTCAGGCATGCACTATTTCTGTCTTTAGTGCTCTGTCATTTTCTTCTTCCTTGAAGAAAAGACCTTCCAGATGAGCATTACGCGGGACATGCCTCATCGGGTATCCGAGTTGACGACGAACTAAAACTGGATGATAATTGATTCCTCCCTTAGTTCCTATGAGGGGTACATTTGGGAAATTTCCTCAACGGTCAATGATTTTGATCCAGTCATAGATTCGATTGTACCAATCGATGTCAGAGTTGGTAAGAGACATGATTCTTTGCGACCAATGTAAAGTACTCTTTTGATCCCAAAATGCAGCAGACTTTGGCAAATGGGAAATGAACCATTTGTATAGCAGGGTTACATAGCATGTGATCATTCCTCCGCTGTACAAATTCCTTAAGTATATAGAATGATAAGCATCTGTAAGCAAGGTCGGTACAGGGTTTCCAATTAGAAAAATCTTAATGACATTGATATCAATGAAGTTATCAATGTTGGGAAACATAAATAACTCGTAGGTAAGCAAAACAAAGATGCTTTCGAAAGCGGCCACGTTCCCTATACTAGCAAAGTACAGAGCTTTCTTTATCAAGAACTGGGCTGGCAAACCTTGGATACCACCCTTAATGATCATGTGAGTCCTGACTTCTGACTCGTCCAAATAAATTGCCCTTGCAATGGTTTGATCTTTTGGAATTTCTTCCAGTCCAGAAAAGGGCGCTTGGTCAGTGATGGGTAAATCAGTCAGGTGAGAGTACTCCTTTAGTGTTGGTGCTAGCTGATAATCCGCGAATGTGAAACAATGATAAACCGGATCATAGAACTGGATTAGCATAGACAGGATTACTTCAATTACATGGCCCCTTAACAGAGACAGTAGTCCTCCATACTTACCTCTGAAAGCCTCAGGGTTGGTGATCATCCTCGCTAAACCTCTTAAATCCTCTAGTTTTGGAACCTTGAAGGTGTACTTGTGAGTCTTCCTTCTACCAAAATCCATAACACAATCTCTTTCTCTGACATTTGCAATCATTGTCTTAGTTTAATTTAAAAAAGAGAGACTAGAAGAGAAAAATTTCTTTGTTTTAATGTTTTTTTAAATGAATGTATGAATGCAGCACACAAAAACATAGAAAAAACATGGGGTCAAAGGGTCGGTGTCATGAAGTCAAGGCTCTACCCATCCCCAAAGGTTATACTAGTGATTTTTGTACCTGTCCTCAAAATCACTGACCCCTCTTGGGATAACGACAGCAAGCGGATCACCAAGCAAGCTGTAGCATCTTAGAGTAATATCAAATGAGGGTAGTATTGTGTGACAACTATTTCCGATAGCTTCCACACTACAAAATGGTTTCAGTCTACTAAAATCCTCAGCTTCTCAGATAATCCAATCGAATAATATGCTTTCAACAACCGAAGTCGTATATGCATTGAATCCGCAAAGGGCATCTCCACTGATTCGATGGTCGACCGGGACCTCTTATTTGGGAGTCACTCCCTGTAAGATTACCCATCTAGTTCCATCACTTATCTTAGGCGTATACTTGATCTTTCCACATGCGGCATCACACGCATTCCCATTAGCAGAAAACTAAACACAAATATCAATTAGGAAAAGCAGTATATATATTTGTCCTAACATCCTAGACCTCTAGTCCTATGATCCTATACAAACAATGACTCCCCAGCAGAGTCGCCATTTCTGTGGTACTTTGTGAGCTTAAGGCTTTCTACCTAAGACTGTGAGAGAGAAATGCCTCCCACAGTAAGACTCGAAGAGATAAATACCTCCCACTGTGATCGCCATTCTTCTGTAGCGCGATTTTCGTTATTTCGAATCACTATCGCTTTGGTACTACAGTTCGATTCATTTTTTATCCTGTGAAGCTGATTAAGGAAGGGAAATAGATGTCTCCAATTAACCATGCTTGCATACTGAGTTTAAACAGATGACTGTTGGTTTACAGATGCTATCAAAATAGGGTGGTCTGTCTTAGGTTATTTTGCTTATACAGTGTATGGACTATTTGCGAGGCTTTTGGTAAGGTATTAGATCTGATGCTTTTTTATTGATGTTTGGGGGTACTGGACTTTGAGTTTTTTATTAGTATGCTTGCTAAGATTTTGCAATCTTATGCCTACGTATTCCCGTTTAACGAAACAGGGAAATCAGAGCGATCGTAGTTCCCTCCTATTCTAAGGGAGGAAAATATGTTTTGGTGTCTTGTTCAAAGCCCAATATTGAAGCTAAAAGTGATTTGTATCTTGTTCAAAGCACAAGATATGAAGCTGAAGGGTTTTTTTATGTGTCTTGTTCAAAGCCCAAGATTGAAGCTAAAAGGTTTGACTGAGAGAGAACTTGTCATTTCTTAAGAGGAACTGTTGATGTTCGTATGCCTTGATTAAAGCACTAGTTTGATGCTAAAAGGTTGATTGACTCAATCGGGGATTTCTCTATACAAAGCCTAAGAGGAGGCTATTGACCCAACAAGAGGGTGTTTATTATTTGTCTCGTACGAAGCCCGAGATAGAGGCTAAAAGGGTTGACTCAACAAGAGAGTACTAACAAGTGACTGACTCAACAAGAGAGTTCTTTTATATGTCTTGTACGAAGCCCAAGACGGAGGCTAAAAAGGTTTCACTCAACAAGAGAGTTCTTTTATCTGTCTTATATAAAGCCCAAGACGGGGGCTAAAAAGGTTGACTCAACAAGAGAGTCTGACAAGTTGATTGACTCAACAAGAGAGTATTTTATACTCAACTAGAGAGTGATTTGCTGTTGCGTATGAAGCCTTAGATAGAGGCTAAAAGGAAAGTTACTCAACAAGAGAGTCTTGAAAAGTGATGGACTCAACAAGAGAGTCTGAAAAGGTTAACTCCGCTAGGGGAAATCATTGTACAAAGCCCAAGAGGAGGCTTACTTCGATGAGGAAGGATCATTATACACAGCCTAAGAGGAGGTTGTACTTCTACCGGGGATTCTTGAGATCCCGAGGCAGGTCCAAGAAGGGAATAAATCCTTGTAGGGGGATGCAAAAGGAATTGATAGATCAGAAACCTTGAGACTCTGGTTTGAGATAGTGTTATCCTGATGGTAAACCGACCTTGGTTGGGGATTTTCGGGAGAAAGACGGGGTTTTAGAACCCACAAGTTTTAACTCGGCTGGAGATTAATCCAGAATCCGGGGTTTCTCCTATGTTGTAGGGAACTTGAGAATGTCTTTGAGACTCAAGGGTATTAGACTGTCCAAGTCTACTGGTAGAGTTTTATCTTTTGCATGATGCCCAAGAGGAGGCCGACTCGTTTAAGGGACGAGTATCAACCCTAAAATTGGTCTGAAGGTTTTGACTCCTTTTAGAAAGACAGATCTAACAAGTGATGACTAAGTTCTATCCTATACCTTTAGGAGGTCGTGAAGGTCCTTGTATGAAGCCCAAGAGAAGGCATGAGAACTTTTAAGAAGCTGAAGGATCCTTGTACAACGCCCAAGAGCAGGCGGGGATGCTTTTAGGAAGCCAGTGGGTCCCCAAACCAAGAGAAGTTCAAGAAATACAATTCACAGAGAAGAGATTATTCCAGGAAAGTTTGAGAATTTGGAAGAAACTCAAGAGATGCTATTCACGGAGAATATATCAACTCTAGGGAATAGAATTTCTTTGAGAATTTCTAGGGGTGACAGTCTGAGAAAAGGTTCATCGAGAATACTGCCTTTCTCTTTGTTCCATATTGTTTAACCCCAAGAGAAGGGAAAACTGTATCTGGAATCCTATGGGGATCTAGTTTTGTCTGTATTCGAGAGTGACCAACAGGCTTTACCTAGTTTTAGACGTAGTTGCCGGGGAAAACTCTAAATAACTATTCTAGTATTAAACAGTTGTGATATGACAAGTATATAAAAGGATGTGAAAGAAGACTTACAGTGAAACAGCCCCACAATACAGTTATATATATATATATATGAAAGCAATAAATGAAAGCGGATAAACACTTACCCGTTGTAGAGCTTCCATGCTGTTTTGTTAGTTGTTCAACAAAGAAATTAAAGAAAGTTTTGATAACAACATATATTTGAATTCAAAATCAAAGGAGAAAGTGCTTTGAAAAGATTGTTGGGGCTTACAGCTCGAGGAGAGGCCCAAGTTTTAACGATGATCGTACCGTTGTTTTGAAAACTGTACAGAGGGACTTATACAATATGTGAGGCCCAAAAAGTTTTTATGTACAAGGGGATGGGTATTACACTCTATTAGAGGCCCAAAGAGTTTTTAAAGAAATGAAATGTGACTTACAACGCGAGGGGAGGCCCAGGGTTATTTGTTTGAAAACAGCGATTGCACCGAGGTTTTTGAAAACACAGTGGGTCTTATACAATATCTGAGGCCCAAAAATGGTTTGGTTTCAAAAAGTGGTTGGGTCTTACACTCTATTAGAGGCCCATGAGTGTTTGAAAATGATTGATGAGGGTTGAATTAATCAAAACCCTAATTTTGTTTAAAAAGGAATTAATTTTGTTAAAAAATTAATAAAAAGTATTGAAATCATGTGAAAAATGAGTGGTGATCTTGGATCAATGTTTCAAAAATCATGTTTCTATCCACAAAATGATAGGAAACCAATTAAATTTGGAAAATCAAGGAGGAAAAAATATTTTAAATGTTAAAAAACAAATAAAAGATTAATTCTTTGTAAAAATATCAAGTATATGAAATAAATAATATTTTTGGGAATTTTTGGCAAAATAAAATATTTTAACATTTTTGTGAGAGAGAAATTAATTTTTGAATCAATTAAATAAAATCACAAAATTCAAATATTCTAATTTTTGAAAAAGGCGCCAAGAACATGGGCCAAGAACACGCGCGAAGGGTATTTTGCTCAGACTTGCATTTTCTATCCAATCTCACTGAATACTTGATGAAATCACACAATCCACATATCAATCTGCTCATTTTCACCTCACGATCATGTCTATGGTCTTTAATTTCATTTATTTTAAGCATGGAATAAGAAATTAAGACAAAACCTCAAGAACCCTAAAATTTGCATGAAGGCTGAGAATTTTGATACACGATTCAAACAAAGCAACTAATCAAGGGGAAACATTCTATGCATGATTATGAACATTTGGCAAAAGTATTGTGCGAGGAAATATGCATTAATTAAGAGATGACCAAGTTTAGGGTTACTTGAAGGTCGTGACAGCAAGAGCAATGTGATTTTTGAGTTGGAGGTGTTACAGATGAGTTGTGATGATCTGAACAACTTCCCTACACTATATGGAGTGTGTTTGAATGCTTGGACTTGACTGGAAATGGCTGGATCACTTCATGGCATCTCAACTGCAACTTGATTGAAAACTTGAGCAATTGGCTGGTAATTCTGAGAAATCAGTGTTACAGTTGTGTGTTTAGTGTTTGATCAACTCACATAGGATGTTTATGAGGTGTTAGAGCAATTGGTTTGAGTGGAATTGCTCTCTACTGAAAAATTCGATAGTGACTTGCTAAGAAAGGCATTTTTGAGAGTGAGAAGATGATTTTGACAAAGGCAAGTGTTGTAGGCCTTTGGTGTACTTAAACTGGACACAAATGAGCTCTATTTATAGTAGAGAAAGTTTGTTTTGCAAGCAATAGTGAATGGCAACTATAGCATCTCATTGTCCAATTACATCACTTTGGAATCTTAAGTCTCCTCTAGCCATTGACTAGAGGTTAGAGCACAGGCCTTTGGTTTCCTAGTTCAGAGATCATCCTTGACTTATTAAGTTGGAAAAGCCTCAGTTCATGCCACCTTGGTGCATCCATTGAATGTTCCATCACAAAATTGGAGTCTTGTCCCCTTTTTAGGCACTTTTAGGTTTGGCATGCTACTTTTAGTTCCAAAGACTTGGGATGCTTATGGATCAGTGTTTATTCCTCCTTGGTCTCCCCATGAGGTGTTCAGATGGATAAACTTGTTTGTCATTTGCACAATTTGATCAAATCGAGCAAAATGCACAAATCTGCCTTGCCATGACAGTTGCAGCAAGGCATATTGCCACTGTCATAACTCTTAGATCAAATGGAATTTGATGGAGTTCTTGGACATTTTGGAAACCTCTCATATGATACAACATATGTGTGATCATTGTTTGTCTTGATACTTTTTGGATCCAAGTGAAAAATGTCCCTACATTTTGAAAAAAGTGAAACAGATTCTGACTTAGTGAAAATTTCACTAAGTGTTGGAAAAATGACATTTTTGTGTTTTTAGCCATTTTGATCACTCCATAACCTAAAATCCATGAGGAATTGGAATGATCTGTAGTTGACACTTTTAAAGTATGCCATGAGATCTACAAATCCATCTTTAGATCAGCCAAAATGGTTGCTTGGATCACAAGTTATGATCCTTGGAAGTTGGTACCCTAGCCACTTTGTTCCATAACTTAAAAAATTTCTAAGTTTTTTATGGTTACCCCTTTTACAAGTTATCCCACTTTTCATGATTTTTCTTGATGAATGATGATTCCAATCACACATTAACATCATTTTAGGGTTAGGGAACCATAGTTGACCAAAAAATAAAAAAGTCAAGCTTTGACTTTTGGGCATAGTTGACTTTTTATCAGGTGAATTCCAAACTGTGTGAGCCTCTATGAAATCATGTCCTTGACCTAAATCAAACTTGATGGGTGGATTCCATAGGTGTTATAGGGTGTCTTGAATCATGTCCCAAGGTTTGGGAGCATGTCCTGGTCAAAAGTCAAGGATACAGTTGACTTTTCCTTCAAAAACCCTAACTGTGGTTCAGATGAAAATGAAACTTGTGAATAAAGCTTCTTGGATCAATCCATTGTTGTAAATGGATCAATGTAGTGTATTTGAGACCCTCAAATCATGTCTTGAGGTTTTGGCTCATGCTTTGTCCCAAAAGTCAACTTAGGGGTGAATTAGGTCAAGAAACCCTAATTCCTGATTTTTGGTGAATGCATCCCTTGAGGCTAAATTGACTTGATGATGGGGTCCATGAGGTCCCTTGGAGTATCTTAGGTTATGCTTTGAAGCATTGGCTCTTTCTCAGATGAAAATTTCCATCTGGAGGCCCTGGTCGACCAAAACCCTAATCTGGTGACACTGGTGACCTTGAGGCTTAATCCACTTGGAATGTTGCAGCCTTGTGCTTGATCCTTGATGTAGGAGTCCTCTTGATCCATTGTGGATGTTTGATAGGTTTAGACAAGTTGAAGATCACGTCATTCCTTGATTGATCCTTTGTCTAAGTGCTTTAAGAGGGCTGAAAACCCTAATTCTTTGATTGTAGTGAATGTTCACCCATCTTTGGGGAGGCTAATGAGTATGAAAGTTCATCCACATTATGGTGATGATTTGCACAATGATGGGAAATCTTAGTGGTCAAAATTTGGGGTATGACACTAGCTAATAAATTTCCCCCAAAAAATGTGCTTTTCGACTAAAATGGAGAAAAAGACATTTTTTGAAATCTTCTTTTGACGGCACAAACTCTTTGTCTGCTATGACGTCATAGTCATCATGACACTTTTCCCAAACGTCTTCTCAATTCCATGCGCGAGTCTTTATTACAATCATCACACTCTTATTTCCTAGGAGATCGTGGGATAGCTTAATTGCCACTGTCTCATCACTTTCTCTCTGACTGGCATGTGTCCCACTTTCTTTTCAACCATCAATGCGTGAAGTGAATCGCTTCACTCCATCAAACTATAGATAGTGAACACTACCATTTTTTCAACTTTTCCGTCTTCTGAATCTCTTTTAGCAAGAACAAACTTTCTCTCCAACTCTTCATCTTTCACAAACACAAACCCTTTTTCCGCAATCTCTACTACATCAATGGTGTCTTCCACTAAAGTTTCCAAAGATTCAACAAAAGCCATAAAGAAATCATCTGAACTTGCTACAGTTCACAAGATCTTAGGACCAACAGTGGTGGGTAACCAACAGTACATACCTGAACCTCCTCTTGAAGAAGAAAAGAGAAGAATCTATCAATCTCAAGTATTAATCCCTGTCTCTATTTCTGGTAAAACGCATGCTATGTTAGGTCCCCTTTCAAACCCTTATGTTAACCCTGCTAGGCTTAGAGAATTTTTCCTTGCGTACCATCGCTACAAACCTATAGCTACTGGGCAAAAACCTAGGGCTAGTGAGGATGTTGAGGCTAATGAAAAGCTTAAAGTTGATAACCAATGCTCACCTTCGACTTATGCCTCTAAAGAACCCATTAATCTAGAATATATGAATAATAATTTTAGGGTATTTTGATCATGCCCCTTATTTAAGGATCCATCAGATTACCTTGCCTGGTTAGAGGAGATAGAAAAAGAAAAATTCCATGTCTGGGAAAACCTGGGTATCTTCGACATGATCCAACTGTCGAAAGTTGGACCTGGCAATTTCTAATCTATGCTAGTTGCTACTTTGTATTTCTGGGATAACACCCATAATAACTTCTACCTTCCATGTGGAATTATGATACCCACCCTTTTCGATGTTGCTGCCATCACTGGGCTCAAACCAATTTGGGAAACCTATGACTCGAACTTCCTGGCTGAAGACTCTTTAGGTTTCGACACTAATAAAGTTGCCTTCACAACCTATATCGCATACTATCACGACAAGGAATCTAATGAAGTCTCTGACCAAGAGCACATTGCCTTCCTTGCTCTATGGCTGTCTCGATGCGTATTCTGCTGGAGATCCCTACCAGTGGCAAAGAGGTATCTAACAATGGTGAACCAACTACATGATGGACATGACCTTTGTCTCAGCGAGATGATCCTGGCCAACCTCTATGAGTCTTTAGGGGAAGGCGTTACAGCAATCAAGACCTTTAAGTCCAAAGGAAATCTGCTGCTTCCTGGCCCTTTCTGGCTGCTGTAATTATGGTTGAATGCTACTGTCAAAGCATCTTTACCTGTTCACAACCCCATACACGCAGAAGCTGGCAAAATAAAGAATAGAAGGGTCGAAGGGACGCGTCTTGCTCTTCTAACCCCTAGTGACGAAGGGTTAAATCTTCAACAAACATTCACTGGGTATGTCATGATGTTCGCCAAGCGATATAACTTCACATCAAGTATGGCTCCCTTCGCGGACAGAAAGCATGGCCCTGAATAGTTTACAAGAAAATTTTCTGCTCCGTCGAAGGACCAAGAAGCAGAATCTCTTGCTATATGGGAAGCATTCCTCACCCCTAAACTATTTGTCACAAGACTCAGACCTTTAAGATTTCAATTTACTCTTCTTAGCTATCAACCTAATATTGTCTCTCGACAGTTTGGCCTTATTCGAATTAAATCACAACCACTTTTCGCAAAGAAAAACTACTTAATTCTCTACAATATGATCCACACAGATGCCCAATGCAATAAAGAATTGGCTCGATACACCGGCATTACATAGTTTACTCCTATAGCCTTCACACCATCCTTCCTTTTTACCAAAGAATTTGATACTCGATGGAAAGATCATTATACTACAGAATTTTTCGACGTCCCTGCTTTCACTCAGCACCTAACTCTTGCTTTCGCCTCTGTGCAGGAAAGAGTCAAGAAAGGTACTTCGACTCACATCAAAGAAATCCAAGCATTCCAAAAATAATTTGAAACTACCTATAGACCTGATGATCTTAGTCAAGCCATTCGTGAAGCAGCATTTACCTTGAAAGAGAAATTTACAAAGAAACTGGAGGATTTAAAACTACCTTCGTACGTTAAACCTGAACAACGGTACGAACTAGATGTTAACATGTATCCCCCAAACTTTTCTCGACTGCCAAGTGCTGAATTTGGTGTGGCTTTTAGTCCTCCATTTCTAGACTGGTTCATCTTTGGTGAATCCTTCAATAAGAATCTTAAAAATGTGCCAAGAGGGTGGTTCCGACTAAGCATACTCTAGACAGTTTCAAAGGGCACCTTCATATTGGCATAGAACACGTTCGCGTAGAGTCTCCAATATACGAAGGTATAGAATAGGAGGTTTTTAGACATCACGTCTTTCATCAATTATTTATTTATTCATTTTTTCACTTATGATAATTGTATTGATTTTCTTTCAGCTGTGAGGATTCCTGCCAAGAAACCTGCTACCACTGACAAGGACGTCGTCAAAGCAAAGGACAAAGACAAATCCACTAAGCCAATAGTGAAGGTATACTTTGTCTATTGTTATTATTTTTCTTTATATATTGTCTTCATACTTTGATACTTGAGCTATCTCTCTTTCCAAGCAAGTCGAAGACCACCACTAACTCCCAAGAAAAGAAAACAAAAAGAGCCTCAAGTCCAGGTGATCGAATCAGATGATGATGATCTCTCACTAGACACTTCAAAGAAACCCAAAAAGAAAAAGAAGTAGGCAAATATTTTTGATGCCAATTCCCAACCTAAACCAAAAAACTATCAAGACTCCTGCGAAGAAGTCTCTCACGCCTAAAGTCGTCGAAGTTGATGCTGATCCAATCACTAAAGGTCAGACTACAAAGACGAATCTTGACCAAGTCAAAAGCAATAACTCTAGCCCTGGGGTTGAAGGTCCTAAGGTAAACAATTCTTCCTTAATCTCTTGAGTTGCTAATTCCTTTTTACTTATCTTTGACTTACCCATATTTGATTTTTCAGGGTGTCACAGTTGGCACAGAGCAACCTGTCATCAAACAAATTCTCCCCACAAGCAGCACTGATCCTTCCTACCATCTCACAAGTACTCCCTTTTATTATCCAACATCTCCTAAAGGTTCTAACAAAGAATCTGCATATGAGGTGAGTCAACTTACTGAAGAACCTCAAAAGGATTCGCCACCAAAAGTCACCATAAAACATTCTCAAACGAGTGATTCTAAACATGACAAGAACCCACCAAAGAATGATGCCCTCATTGACGTGGAAGGTGATACGGAGATGCCAACTGCTGAAGGAAATGTCGAAGACAAATCCAAATATGGTTCTCCAATTAATGCAAAATAAGGCACTAGTGACCTAGATGGAAAAGAAGAAAATGAAGAGGAAGAGGAAGAGGATCGCTCCATGTTTGACTTCAACACGGAACCTCATGAGGAGGAAGACGAAGAACAAGAAGACAATGATGACAATGAAGAAGAAAATGAGCAACATACTAACCAGCCTAAAGCCAAACCAAGTTCTAATGATGCCAAAGAGACTTTAGCACCTTCGACGGGAACTACCGATACCCTCTCCCACAAGGAGCTAGAATCACTGAAGCAACGCAGACCATTGGAATATCTGAAGGCCATGATCAGTGCCAGGGGTTGTTCAACTGAAAAGACTGATAGCGCTTCAACTGCATCAGGTGACTTATCTACATGCACACCTGGTGATGACTTACTTCTCAAGATTAAGGAAAAGGCTCTCGACACTGATCTGTTCCAACTCTTGGAAACTAACATTTTTTCTTGCTTTGGGATCAAAGATCTCCTAAAACAAGTTGATGTCTTGACAGTTTCTCCAAAAGTTGCAGACGTCATCGTGGACTTGGGAATGCTAGTTGATCAAGTTATTGCGGACCTTAATTGAATAAGGGAGGCTTAGAACAAAATCAAGAACAAATCAGATACCCAAGCGGTTGAATGGGACGTAGCCACTAAATCTACTGCCAAGGTTGCAGAATTGGAGAAGGGTTATGAACAAAACAAGAAGGAAATTAAAGCATGTGACAAGAACATCCAAGCTTGGGAGCAACAGATCAAGGAATTGCAGGCCAAGATTTCCAAGGCCAAAGAGCGCAAAGACGAACTCCACAAACTTGATCAAGACTAACTGGCAAAGGAAATCCAAGTTGACATGCACCACGTCAAAGGGTACAGAAGTTGGGAAAAGAAATTGATGGCCTTACTTCCACCAAGATTTTTTATGAACGACGCTTGAAACTTCAGAAATTGAAGTATCAGAAGATGAAAGCTTCCCTTCGCTTTTGACCTGGTTGTAATTGTTAAACTTTTTCCTTTGAAGAATTTGGCTTTTGATGTAATGACTCTAAGCCCTTCGTGGCATTTATATAATGACTTAGTCATTTGGAAATTTATGCATTTTGATTTACCATTTTAGCTTCGACTGTTATGTATGCATTACTCTTTTGTTATTTTTATTTCTTGGAGTGCAGGCTTATACTTTTTCAAATATTTCCCATTCACTCTCAAGACTCTTCGATCCTCAGTTAATTCTTCAATTTCATATGCACCATTAGAAAAAAACTTGGATAACTTGAAAAGGGTCTTCCCATTTAAGGGACCATTTACCCAATGCTCTATCTTTTTTATCCATGGGTAGGATTACATTCCAAACTAGGTCTCTAGTAAAAAATGACTTGACTTTAACTTTTTTGTTGTATAATTTCTCTACTATTTTCTTCTGCCTCTTTAATAGTTCTAAGGCATTTAGTCTTTCCTCGTCTAGTGATGCGTCCGCAAGTGCACGGAAATATCGAAGTAATAAAAAAGATTGTCGAACCCACAGAGACCAATATCAACCTATCGTTATCTATCGTTGCTTTGTAAAGCTAAGGCTAGTGAATGATTGCTGAAGGGGAAACTAAGACTAAAACTAAAATGAACTTAGAAAATATGAAAGAAAGGAGAGAGACCGGAATGTGGATTCCGTGTACCTCAGGCACTCTGTAATTGGTTGGCGTTAATTTACGTATGTTCCATAGAAAATATTGGTTTAAAGACTCCACCTCACACTCTCGCGTTATTGACTAAAGCCACATCTCCTAACCACAGAATTTTGCTCTCGCTCGCCTGCTTTAATTAGAAAACGTATTTTGAAAATTAATTAGATCCTAATCGATACCTAAAGCTCTCTCGCTGTTTTTAGGATCAATGCCCCGTTCCCACTATCTGGTTCGACCCCCACGCTCTCGCAGTGCCGGCTCTAACCTTTACTTGCTTCTCACTCTCGTGACGAAACAGTGTTAAATAACCTCTCACTCTCGTGACGAAGTTATTTAAATTAAACTTGGAAACAAAGAACAAAATAGAATTTATTATAAGTTAACGCTAATTTAATTACCAAGTCCCGTCGGAACAACAGTCCTCACATACCGGACTCTAAACATTTAGTCGGACATGGAATTAAATGAAGACAACATAAACATTATAATTGAATTTGAAAACATCATGATAATTAATTTATGAAAGCGATAAACAATAATAATAAGCAATGCGATAAAGAACCTGTAGAGACTTGAAGTAAATTGCGGGACTTGGAATAAATGCAGAACTGAAACGACTTTTATTTATGGCGACAAGATTGATGATCCAAGAATTACATAAATTGTAGGCCTAAATAATAATGGTGTGGTAGTTCCTCGATGTGAGAAACTACCACTTTTACAAAGGTAATATCTGCCTAAAACTATGAAAATAAATTCTACAGCGCTTTCGCGAATAAAAACTAGGATCCTGCAAAATGACAAGGGAAATCCTATATATAGAGGGGGATTTCATTTTGTAACTTCTATGGAGCATAAATGAGTGGTGGAGAGAGTGGGAGAAGTGGGAATCCTCGGAGAAAATGTAGATCATGTGAAAACTGCTTCCTTTCATGGCCACGTCTGTGTTGTGAACGTTATGACCTATTTAGTGCGCGTGACGATCGTGGTGTTCTTGTGACGGTCGTGGCGTGGTTGATATACATGACGGTCGTGGCGTGTGTGTGACGGTCGTCACACACACCATTTTCCATCTTCTCTGATTTTTCTGTTATTTCTCTCTGTTTTCTCCTTGTTTTGCTACTTTTCTGCACTTTGCTCACTTTTAGCTTGAGAAATGAAATACCTGCGAAAACACTTGAATACTTGCGGAATAATCAGAAATTAGACGGAAATGATATAATAATCGAATGTAAATGAAGTCAAATAACCGATACATTTACGTGTTATCATCTAGATCAACTAATTCATCAAACATGATGTTCTAATAAGACTCAGATGATTTTTCATGCAGTCTTTGAATTCTAGTTGACTGCAGGTAAATTTCGACTGGTAAAACTGCATCGTGACCATGTGTCAGTCGAAAAGGTGTAGTATTTATAGCCTCTTTAGGGGAGGTTTGGCATGCCCACAGAATTTGGTGCAATGTCTTATGCCAATTCCTTGGCTTTTTCCCCCACATGTTTCTTGATTAGGCCAATCGCTACCTTATTCACTACTTCGACTTGACCATTAGCTTGAGCATAGTAAGGCATGGATGTCAATAGTTTGAACCCCATTTCTTTAGAAAACTCCTGAACCTTTCGACCAGTGAAAGCTGATCCTTGATTAATTGTAATGGTTTTTGGGATTCCAAACCTATAAATGATATGCTTTTGGATAAATTCGACCATTGCTTCCTAGTCAGCATTCACCAATGGTATAGCCTTAATCCACTTAGTGAAATAGTCTATCCCGACTAAAATGTATTTTTGACTTTTGGATGACGCTGGTCGAATTTCTCCAACTAAATCCAAAGCCCACCCACAGAAGGGCCAAGGCTTCACTATGGAATACAAATCACTTGCAGGCACATGTTGAATACCTGCATGTACTTGACATTCTTGGCATCCTTTGGCGAATTCAATATAATCCCTAAGCATGGTAGTCCAATACATTTCTTGTTGAAACAAGAATTATTTCATTTTATGACCCACCTGATGTGCCCCACATGCCCCACTATGGACACTAGAGAGGGCTAAGTATGCCTCAGGCTCACTAAGGCATTTTTAGCAAGACTCCTTTAGGCGTCTTTTTAAATAATGCTTTCCCCATAAGAATATAACATAAAGCATGATACCTAACTTTTCGTTCGATAAATGTTGTTGGGTTTTCTAAGTATTCTACTATTGGGTTTCTCCAGTCTTCATCTGTCAAATTATCTATAGCCAGTATCTCAAAATTCTCTTCGTCAGCATAACCCAGCTTTGTCATTTTCAAATCTGATTGGGATAATCTGGTTGACACAACTCTTCCTCTGACTTCGATTGCATATTGCAATTTTTCTTTTGAAATTTTATACCCGGAAGCAATTTGGGCCAAGTCATTAGCCTCTTGGTTCTCAAGTCTAGGAATGTGTCGAATGCTTACCATTTCGAACCTTTGTAACAGTCTATTAGCTTTTACAAAGTACATTATAAGATTTTCTTTAACACATTTATATTCCTTTGAGTTTGTTTTATCGCCAATTCTGAGTCACCCATTATTTTGACTCGAGTTGCCCCCAATTCCAACAAGATCTCAAGTCCAGCTATCAAAGCCTCATATTCAACCTCATTGTTTGAGCAAAGGTCTTCGACCCTGTACTTGAATTTTGTTGGAATTTTGTTAGGAGAAATAATAAGTACTCCCACACACGTTCCATCTTTATGACTAGAGCCATCAAAGTATAACTTCCAAGGTTCGAGCTCCAGATAGTTTAGGGAGTCTTCGACTAATGAGTGGTCGACTATAAAGTTTGCTACCACTTGTACTTTAATAGATTTTAAAGGCATGTAAGTTAAAGAATACTCAGTTAAGACTAGTGGCCATTTACCAATTCGACTATGTAAAATTGGTTTAGATAACATATGTTTAATAATGTCAAAGTGAGATGAAACGTAAACATCAGCTGACTTTATATAATGCTTTAACTTTATATATGAGAAGTATAGACATAGATACAACTTTTCGACTATACTATATCTAATTTCTGCATCATTTAAGACTCTACTAAGGCTATAAATGGATATTTCGACGCCATTTTCATCCTTTTAAGCCAACATGTTCCCTAAAGTCGTATCAGGTGCAGATATGTACAATCTCATACTTCTATTCCTACATGGAGGAGCCCGAATTGGAGGATGGGCAAGGTAGTCTTTAAACTTGTCGAAAGCCTCTTGTTGCGCTTGCCCCAATTCAAAATATTCCTTCTTGAGTCGAAGTA
The DNA here is from genome assembly GCA_022829125.1 of Lathyrus tuberosus. Taxonomy (NCBI): domain Eukaryota; kingdom Viridiplantae; phylum Streptophyta; class Magnoliopsida; order Fabales; family Fabaceae; genus Lathyrus; species Lathyrus tuberosus. The sequence goes on along the minus strand of JALAZF010000479.1, from coordinate 4,256,830 downwards.
GAGGTGAGAAGGCTTTAGTCTTTCCACTTCAGTTTGAGATGAACCTCCTTAAGAAGTTGATCTTTCCTAACAGCGACTGCAACTTCTTCTTTGTTGATGGCACTTTCGCCTCCATGATGCCCTTGGTCTTGTTCTGGTTAATTTTGATTCCTTTCTTATGAACCATGAAGCCTAGAAAATCCCCAGCTTGCACACAAAAAGCACACATAAGAGGATTCATCTTTAGACCATGCTTCCTCATTCTTTCAAATGATTGTCAAAGTTGGTCTATATGACTTTTTCCTGAAACAGATTCAACCACAATGTCATCAATATAAATTTCCATGAAAGTTTCAATAAAGTCATGAAATATAGATTTCATTGCTCTCTGATAAGTTGCCCCAACGTTTTTCAAGCCTAAAGGCATCACCACCCATTCGTAGGTTCCTAAGGTTCCGGGGCATCGAAATGCTGTTTTTGACACATCTTTTCATCAATGAAAATCTGGTTATATTTAGAATACCTATCGAGCATACTAAGATACTCATGTCCTGCAGTAGAATCGACTAATATTTCCACCACAGGCATTGGATATTCATCTTTTAGGGTTGCAGCGTTCAAATCTCTAAAATAAATACAAACTCTTAAAGTGCCATTTTTCTTAATGACTGGTACAATATTAGCAATTCATTCGACATGCCTGGTCGTACGAATGAATTTTCATCTGAGAAGCCTTTCGACCTCTTCCTTGATCTTCGACAGAACTTCGGGTGCAAAACGCCTTGGAGTCTTCTTGATAGGCTTCTTCCCAAGATTTATGGGCAACTTCAGTTCGACCAGATCTCTGCTTAAACCAGGCATCTCGTCGTAATCCCACGCGAAGAAGTACTTGAACTCTTTCAGCAGTTGGATTACGTCAATCTTGAGTTATGGGCTAATGTTGGCGCTGATGTATGTTGGCCTTTTTGTTTCCCTCTCTCCCAAGTCGATTTCTTCCAGAGGATCTTGCGCTAGCATAATAATGTTGTTTTCCAGTGAGTCCTTTTTGAATCCCAAAGGCTCGTCATCATAGATGGTGTCATACCCCAAATTTTGACCATTAAGATTTCCGATCATTGTGCAAATTATTATCACAATATGGATGTACCATCATGCCTCATCAATCTCCTCAAGAATTGTTGAGCATTCCCTACAATTAAGAATTAGGATTTCAAGCCCTCTCAGAGCTCTTAGACAAAGGATCAATCAAGGAATGACATGATCTTAAACTTGTCTAAAACTCTCAAACATCCACAATGGATCAAGAGGACTCCCACACCAAGGATTAAGCACAAGGCTGCAACACTCCAAGTGGATTAAGCCTCAAGATCGCTAGTGTCACCAAATTAGGGTTTTGGTCGACCAGGGCCTCCAGATGGAAATTTTCCTCTGGGCATGAGCCACTGCTTCAAAGCATAACCCAAAATACTCCAAGGGACCTCATGGACCCAATCATCAAGTCAAATTAGCCTCAGGGGATGCATTCACCAAAAATCAGGAATTAGGGTTTCTTGACCTAATTCACCCCTAAGTTGACTTTTGGGACAAAGCATGAGCCAAAACCTCAAGACATGGTTTGAGGGTCTCTAATAAACCACATTGATCCATTTGCAACAATGGATTGATCCAAGAAGCTTGATGCACAAGTTTCAATTTCATCTGAACCACAGTTAGGGTTTTTAAGGAAAAAGTCAGTTGTACCTTTGACTTTTGACGAGGACATGCTCCTAAGCCTTGGGACATGATTCAATACACCCTATAACACCTATGAAATCAATTCATCAAGTTTGATTTAGGTCAAGGACTTGATTTCATAAAGGATCGCACAGTTTGGAATTCATCTGATAAAAAGTCAACTGTGCACAAAAGTCAAAGTTTGACTTTTTGAGATTTTTCATAATTATGGTTCTTTAACCCTAAAATGATGTTAATGTGTGATTTGAATCAACAATCCTTAAGAAAAATCAAAGAAAGTGGGATAACTTGTAAAAGGGGTAACCATAAAAACTTAGAATTTTTCTAAGTTATGGAACAAAGTGGCTAGGGTACCAACTTCCAAGGATCATAACTTGAGATCCAAGCAACCATTTTGGTTGATCCAAAGATGGATTTGTAGCTCTCAGGGCATACTTTAAAAGTGTCAACTACACCTCATTCCAATTCCTCATAGACTTCAAGTTATGATTGGATCAAAATCACTAAAAACATGAAAATCCCTCTTTTCAACACTTACACAAAATTTTGTCCAAGACAGATTTTGTTGAAAACTCCAAAACTTGTGAGGTTTTTTCACATAGTTGGAAGTGGAATCAATTCCAAAGGTAAACATCAATGTTGTTGCAAATGTTGCTAAGAATTCAAAGAGATTATTTGCATGAATTAATTCAACTTGAGCCAAGAGAAATCCATGCCCAAAGTCATGCTGCTGCAACTGTTTTGGAAAAATCAGTTTGTGTGATTTCTTGCCACACACGATTTCTAAATTAAAACCAAGGATCCCTATGCCACTGTCATCTAATCTGATCCTAATCCAACTGATCTAACCTGTAAAGCTAAGTCAAAAAGCCAAGGGATCTTCCAACTTGAGATTAATGCATTTTGGCACATTATGCCTTGAATTCAAAGGCATTTATGTGAAATAGGGCACTTTTAACAAAGCCACTCTACTCAGTCAAGATGCTCACTTAAAAAACAATTAAAACATCTGAGGAATGTGGATTTGGTCAAGACATAGCCCTGCTCTTGGGAGAGGCTATGTTGCCTTGCATGAGAAGAAATGCCACCAAGCCAGAGCCATTGAATGTGATATGATCCAGCAGCCATTCACTATTCCTCCAAGACAAGAGTTGATCACCTATAAATAGAGGTTCCAACTGATCATTCAAACCACACCAAAGTAACTTACAACATTGCTTTCTCTCATTCTCTCTTAAGTGCCAAATTTCTTTGTTTTTTAGCAACCACCATCGGGTTTTGAGTTGCAGCCTTGAACAATCCAATCCAATTGCTCAAACACATCACATATGATGTATGTGAGGTGAACACTTAAATCACCTATGCAACACCTATAGCCCAAAATCACTCTTCAACCAAGCCATTATGCATCCATTCTGCAGTTGGATTCCTCCAACTTGATCCAAAGATTTTCAAAGTGTTCCAAGGCTTGCAATCCACTCAACAACATCCATTGAAGCTGTAGGGATCATCAAATCACTTCTGGAACACCATCTGTGCAGAGTTCCATTTCAGCTTGCATCAAGGTAAGCCTCAAAACTCTGATAACATGATCCATGCATGTTTCCTCGCATGATACTTTTTCCAATTGCTTGCCATCATATGTTGAGTGTTTCCCCTCAATCAATTGTTGTTTACAATTCGTATATAGGATTTCCTTGAGTTCATGCATATTTTAGGGTTCTTCAGGTTTTAACTTGTTATGTTCTGATTCAATCCATTTCAACAAAATTGAAAATTACCATCATATTCCTTGTTCAAAAACGCATGAAATTGGTGTTTGAATCATGACAAATGGTTGAGAAATGAATGAGTTAAAGAGCTTCACGCATCTGAGCTTGAGGATGAAGATGGCCATGGCGCCATGATTCAGAAAACCAACCAAATTTGATATATATTTTTCCCTTTCCATATATAAAATGAATTGGCATTGCGCCCCAGTGGTTGATCAGCTGGTTTGTATGTATTAGCAAGCGAGAGGTCTGGGGTTCGAATCCCCCTCGCCCCAGACCTCTTTTTTATCACTTTTCCTATTTTTATTTTTTCATATTATTTTATTAATAATTTGAAAAATTAATTTCTCACTCAATTTGTATCATTTTTGACATGATCTTTTTCTGAAAAATCACAAAAATAGTAAAATATTTTATTCTACAAAAAAATTAAATTTATATTATTTATTTAATATAGTTGGTATTTTTGTGAATAAATTCATTTTAATTGTTTTTTAAACATTTTAAAATGAATATTCATTTTGAAAATCAAAGTCAAATAAGTTTTAAATCATCTTGTGATTAAAACTTGTTTTTTTGAAACCTTAACCAAAAATCACAAAGGGTTTATTTAAACTTATTTGGTATTTTTGTCATTTTTTATTAATTTCCTTTGGAAAATTACTTTTAAAAGGTGAAAATTTGGGTTTCTTTGATTTTAATCATACTCAAATATTCCAAAATCTTTGGGCCTCTTGGTAGAGTGTAAGTCACATCCTTTTGTAAAAAAAATCTTTTTGGGCCTCAGTGTATTGTATAAGTCCCGATACTGTCAAAAAGTTCGGCGCAATCGTCGCCTTTTTAACAAAAACCATTGGGCCTCTCCTTGAGCTATAAGAACCATTTCTTTTCTTAAAGACTCTTTGGGCCTCTTGATAGAGTGTAAGTCCCACCCCTTTGTAAATAAAACAATGTCGGGCCTAACACATTGTATAAGTCCCTCTGTATATTTTCAAAAACAACGGCGCGATCGTCGCCTTTTCAAAATCCTCTAGGATTCTACTTGAGCTATAAGACCCATATTTATTCATTTTTAAACTTTTTGGACCTCTAATAGAGTGTAAGGCCCAATCCCCTTTTAACAAAAACCTTTTTGGGCCTCAGATAATGTATAAGTCCCTCTGCGTTAAAAGAAAAATCTCGGCGCGATCGCCAGTTTAAAACAAAAACAATTGGGCCTCTCCTTGAATTATAAGCCCCATCTCTTGTACAAAAATAAATATTTGGGCCTCTAATAGAGAGTAAGATCTATCCTCTTGTACATAAAAACTTTTTCGGCCTCACATATTGTATAAGTCCCTCTGTGCAGTTTTCAAAACAACGGTGCCATCATTGTTAAAACTTGGGCCTCTCCTCGAGCTGTAAGCTCCAACAATCTTTTCAAAGCACTTTCTCCTTTGATTTTAAATTCAAATATATGTTGTTATCAAAACTTTCTTTAATTTCTTTGTTGAACAACTAACAAAACAACATGGAAGCCTTTCAACGGGTAAGTGTTTATCTGCTTTCATTTACCGCTTTCATATGTATATAACTGTATTGTGGGGCTGTTTGACTATAAGTCTTCTTTCACATCCTTTTATATACTTGTCACATATCCACTGTGTAATACTAGTATAGTTATTTAGAGTTTTCCCCGGCAACTACGTCTAGAACTAGGTAAAGCCCTATTGGTCACTCTTAAATACAAACAAAACTAGATCCCCTGTAGGATTCCAGATACAGTCTTCCCTTCTCTTGGGGTTAAACAATATGGAACAAAGAGAAAGGCAGTATTCTCGGTGAACCTTTTCTCAGACAGTCATCCTTAGAAATTGTCAAAAAAACTCTAACTCCCCAGAGATGATCATTTCTCCATGAATGTCATCTCTTGATTTTCTTCCAAATCCTCGAACTTTCCTAGAATGATCTCTTCTCTGTGAATTTCATTTCTTGAACTTCTCTTGGTTTAGGGACCCACAGGCTTCCTAAAAGCATCCCTGCCTCCTCTTGGGCGTTGTACAAGGACCTTTCGGCTTCTTAAAAAGTTCTCATGCCTTCTTTTGGGCTTCATACAAGGACTTTCATGACCTCCTAAAGGTATAGGACAAAACTTAGTCATCCCTCGTTAGAGCTGTATTTCTAAAAGGAGTCAAAACCTTCAGACCAATTTTAGGGTTGATACTCATCCCTTAAACGAACCGGCCTCCTCTTGGGCATCATACAAAAGATAAAACTCTACCAGTATACTTGGACAGTCTAATTCCCTTGAGTCTCAAAGACATTCTCAAGCACCTTTTAAACATAGGAGAAACCCTGGATTCCGGATTAATCTCCAGCCGAGTTAAAACTTGTGGGTTCTAAAACGCCATCTTTCTCCCGAAAATCCCCAACCAAGGTCGGTTTACCATCAAGATAACACTACCTCGAACCAGAGCCTCAAGGTTTCTGATCTGTCAATTCCTTTTGCATTCCCCTGCAAGGATTGATTCCCTTCTTGGACCTGCCTCAGGATCTCAAGAATCCCCGACAGAAGTATAGCCTCCTCTTAGGCTTTGTATAATGATCTTTCCTCAACACAGTCAGCCTCCTCTTGGGCTTTGTACAAATGATCCTCCTCAGCAGAGCTAACCTTTTTAGACTCTCTTGTTGAGTCAATCAACTTTCAGGCTCTCTTGTTGGGTCAATCACTTTTTCAGACTCTCTTGTTGAGTCAACCCTTTTTTAGCCTCCGTCTTGGGCTTCGTACAAGACATATAAAAACGCTCTCTTGTTGAGTATAAAAGATTCTCTTGTTGAATCAACTTTTAGCCTCCGTCTTGGGCTTTGTACGAGACATATAATAATCACTCTCTTGTTGAGTATAAAAGATTCTCTTGTTGAATCAACTTTCAGCATCCGTCTTGGGCTTCGTACAAGACATATAAAAAACACTCTCTTGTTGAGTATAAAACACTCTCTTGTTGATTATAAAACACTCTCTTGTTGAGTATAAAACACTCTCTTGTTGAGTATAAAACATTCTCGTGTTGAGTATAAACGACTCTCTTGTTGAGTCAACCTCCTTTTAGCCTCAATATCGGGCTTCGTACGAGACAGTAAATCACTCTCTTGTTGAGTATAAAAGACTCTCTTGTTGAGTCAATCAACTTGTCAGACTCCCTTATTGAGTCAACCTTTTTAGCCTCTATCTTTGGCTTCGTATAAGACAGATAAAAGTACTCTCTTGTTGAGTAAAACCTTTTAGCCTCCATCTTGGGCTTCATACAAGACATTTAAACACACACTCTTGTTGAGTCAGTCACTTGTTAGTACTCTCTTGTTGAGTCAACCCTTTTAGCCTCTATCTCGGGGTTCGTACGAGACAAATAATAACCACCATCTTGTTGGGTCAATAGCCTCCTCTTAGGATTTGTATAAAGAAACCCCCGGTTAAGTCAATCAAACTTTTAGCATCAAACATGTGCTTTAATCAAGGCATACGAACATCCACCGTTCCTCTTTAGAGATGACAAGTTCTCTCTCTCAGTCAAACCTTTTTGCTTCAATCTTGGGCTTTGAACAAGACACAAAAAAAAACCCTTTAGCTTCACATGTTGGGCTTTGAATAAGATACAAATCACCTTTAGCTTCAATCTTGGGCTTTGAACAAGACACCAAAACATCTCTTTCCCCCCACAGAATAGGAGGGAACTACGATCGCTCTAATTTCCCTGTTTCGTTAAAAGGGAATACGTAGGCATAAGATTGCGAAATCTTAGCGAGCATACTAATCAAAAACTCAAAGTCCAGTACCCTCATACATCCATTAAAAGCATCAGACCTAACACCTTACCAAAAGCCTCGCAAATAGTTAAGACACTGTATTCTTAAATGAAAAAACCTAAGACAGACCCCCCTTTTTTGATAGCATTTGTAAACCAACAATTTTGACTGTTTAAACCTCAGTATGCAAGCAAGGTTAATTGGAGACATCTATTTCCCTTCCTTAATCAGCTTCACAGGATAAAAAATGAATCGAACTGTAGTACCAAAGTGATAATGATTCGAAACCACAAAAATCGCGCTACAGAAAAACGGCGACCACAGTGGGAGGCATTTCTCTCTCACAGTCTTAGGTAGAAAACTTTAAATTCACAAAGTGTCATAGAAATGGCGACTCTGCTGGGGAGTCATTGTCTGTATAGGATCATAGGACTAGAGGTCTAGGATGTTAGGACAAATATATTTATTTTTCTGCTAATGGGAATGCATGTGATGCCGCATTTGGAAAGATTGAGTATACACCTAAGATAAGTGATGGCACTAGACGGGTAATCTTACGGGGAGTGAATCCCAGATAAGAGGTCCCGGTCGACCATCGAATTAGTGGAGATGCCCTTTGGGGATTCAATGCCTATACGACTTCGATTGTTGAAAGCAGATTGTTCGATTGGGTTATCTGAGAAGTTGAGGATTTTAATAGACTGAAACCATTTTGTAGTGCGGAAGCTATCGAAAATAGTTGTCACACGATACTACCCTCATTTGAGACTACTCTAAGATACTACAGCTCGCTGGCGATCCGCTTGCTGTCGTTATCCCAAGAGGGGTCAGTGATTTTGAAGACAGGTACAAAAAATCACCAGTATAAACCTTTGGGGATGGGTAGAGCCTTGACTTCATGACACTGACCCTTTGACCCCATGTTTTTTCTATGTTCTTGTGTACTGTATTCATGCATTCATTTCATTAAAAAACAGTAAAACAAAGAAAAATTTTCTCTTCTAGTCTCTCTTTTCCAAATTAAACTAAGACAATGATTGCAAATGTCAGATAAAGAGATTGCTAATGAATTTCGGTAGAAGGAAGACTCATAAGTACACCTTCAAGGTTCCAAAACTAGAGGATTTAAGAGGGTTGGCAAGGACGATAACCAACCCTGAGGCTTTCAGGGCTAAGTATGGAGGACTGCTGTCTTTGTTAAGGGTCTATGTAATTGAAGGAATCCTGTCCACACTAATCCAGTTCTACGATCCGGTCCATCACTGTTTCACATTCCCGGATTATCAACTAGCACCAACACTGGAGGAGTACTCTCACCTGACTGATTTACCCATCACTGACCAAGCTCCCTTTTTTGGACTGGAAGAAACTCCAAAGGATCAAACCATTGCAAGAGCAATCTATTTGGACGAGTCAGAAGTCAGGACTCACATGATCATTAAGGGTGGTATCCAAGGTTTTCCAGCCCAGTTCTTGATAAAGAAAGCTCTGTACTTTGCTAGTATAGGGAACATGGCTGCTTTCGAGAGCATCTTTGTTTTGCTCACCTACGGGTAATTTTTGTTTCCCAACATTGATGACTTCGTTGATATCAATGCCATTAAGATTTTTCTAACTGTAAACCTTGTACCTACCTTGCTCGCTGATGCTTATCATTCGGTACACTTAAGGAATTTGTATAGCGGAGGAATGATCACATGTTGTGTACCCCTGCTGTACAAATGGTTCATTTCTCATTTGCCAAAGTCTACTACATTTTGGAATCAAAAAAGTACTTTATGTTGGTTGCAGAGAATCATGTCTCTTACCAACTCTGGCATTAATTGGTACAATCGAATCTATGACGGGATCAGAATCATTGACCGTTGTGGAAACTTCCCAAATGTACCCCTTATAGGAACTAAAGGAGGAATCAATTATCATCCAGTCTTAGTTCGTCGTCAACTCGGATACCCGATGAGGCATGTCTCGCTTAATGCTCATCTGGAAGGTCTTTTCTTCAAGGAAGGAGAAAATGACAGAGCACTAAAGACAGAAATAGTGCATGCCTGGAAACACGTTCATAGAAAAGGACGGAGTCTCTAGGAAAACCAGATTGTGTCTCGGTGGAACCATATCTCCACTGGGTACAAACTAGAGCTCCCAAGTTGAGGATACCTTACCCTCGTCAAGAAGTTCTTCCATTAAGGGACCATGTCCTTTATTTTATGTCTGATACGGAAAAACTTCAGGTTACTCTCAACAAAGTTCAATAGGAGAAGAAGTCTTGGAAGAACATGTACCGTATTCTCAATGTGGAGTGTAAGAAAATACAGCAACTATTGAAAGATAAAGATGCTCTGATTGAGATTTTAGAGCAATATGCTGTAGAAAATCAGGATGACAAGAGGAATTTGCTCGCTCCTTTCACTGGCCAAAGGAATGACAACCCGACAGCGGCTCAAGAGCCCCGGTCAAAGAAAAGGAAAGTACCAGAACCAGCACCAGAGCTCTCCTCAGAGAGGACTCGGGACCCATTAGCTTAGATATTTCCTTTTACCGCACTTTGTAAATTACTGTATTTCCATTCCGCAATCTTTGAATTCAATAAAACGGGGTCTCCCCACTGTTTGATATTTGCAATCCAATTGTTGATGTTTCTTTTGATTAAACAAAAATATATAATTAATATAATCATTGCATCATCATTCATCATTCTCGCATAAGCGCATTCTTCTTCCCTGCGAATCTTACATTTGTGTCTCAATTCTAGAGTCAAACTGTCTCATTCGTACAATACTCGGGCCAATCGACAGAAAAAGATGGATGATCTCGAGGACGAGAACAGAGAGTTGAGAGAAGAGATCGACTCTCTGAAAAAGGATCTGAGAAAGCTTCATAACAACATGCAAGCTCTAACAGAAGCTCAGATGCAACAACAATTGACTCTGATCTCAGAGATCACATCAACGCCCATAGTGGAGAAGTATGATCCTAGGTATAAAATGCCGAAAGATCGTCCCTGGGGCATGCCACTCAACTATATCTCGGAAGGATATATTCTGCCGATCACTGAAGATCCGGAAACTGTAGCAGGAACCGATGGGCGTAAAGGTTACAAACTTCGGGAAAGCGAAAATTCCAGGGGCATGACAGCAACTACTGAAGGTTACAAACTTCAGGAAGCACCAAGAGTCTCTACCGTAATGACTATACCACCACCCGTGGTACACACTGTCCCGGCAGGACAGATTCCACAGATACCTTCTGGTGGGAACGAAAGTATGTTCGACAGAATGAATGAGTTCCAGGAACAGTTCCTGGAGATACAGAAAGAACTGCAAGCCATTCGTGGTCAGGATCTATTTGGAAAAGATGCCGCAGACCTTTGTTTAGTCCCCAATGTGTAAGTTCCGCACAAGTTCAAATTGCCCGAATTTGAAAAGTACAAGGGTAACTCTTGCCCTCAAAGCCATTTGGTGATGTACGCTCGAAAAATGTCAACTCAGACAAAGAACCAAGATAGTTTAACCGGTTCCGCACTCAAATGTTACAAGGGTTTAAACCGCACTAAGATCGGCACTTTCAGAGATCTTGACGCTGCCTTCGTACAACATTATAAGTATAACCTGGACATGGCACCGGACAGAGATCAACACAGAGCCATGTCACAAAAGGACAAGGAAACCTTTAAGTAGTACGCTCAGAGATGGCGTGAAATTGCCGCCCAGATTTGTCCTCCTCTTAAGGAAAAAGAGATGACAAAGATCTTCTTAAAGACCTTGAGCTTATTTTACTACGACAGAATGGTCGCCAGTGCGCCCAGTGACTTTACTGAGATGGTGGGCATGGGAGTTCGTCTTGAGGAAGCAGTCCGAGAAGGACGTTTAGTTAAAGACGCTGGATCATCAAGTAGTACAAAACGATACGGAGTTGCTCTCCCTAAGAAAAAAGAGCAGGATATTGGGAATATCTCTCTCGGAAAGCAAAGGCGACGATACCAACCAGTAGCAGCTGTGACTCCTGCTATCAACCCTGCACCTGTTCCTACGTATCATCCTCAGGTTGCGCAAAGCCAACCGAATCAACAGCAATATCAACAAAGGACACAACAGTCTCTTCAGCAGGTTCGTCCTCAGTACCACAACAATCGTACAACACGACCGCCAGGGTTCGACCCTATACCGATGTTGTACGCAGAATTGTTTCCACTCTTACTGGTCAAGGGACACGTCCAAACCAGGTCTCCTCTTACAGTACCGGAAAATCCGCCTTTTTGGTTCAAGGCGGATCAGACTTGCCCTTACCATCAGGGAGGACCAGGGCATAACATAGAAAATTGTCTCAGTTTCAAATCTGATGTGCAAAAGCTTGTTAGGAGCCGGGTCTTATCTTTCAAAGATACGAATCCGAATGTTCTCACAAACCCGTTGCCTCAACACGAGAAAGCTACAGGAAATCTGATGGAAGGAAAGTCTAACAACAGTTATCAAATTCATGATGTACTCTTATTAAGGGCCAACCTGGTCAAGATGCATCGCAGACAGAGCGAGTATGGCCATATACCACCTCACAATTATCACTAGTGTGATATCTGCTCTAAAGACAATCAAGGATGTTCTGTGGTGCAATCAGCTCTATAGGAACAATTGGATCTCAGGTGGATCCAAGAGCATCGAGTTCGTGGATTTTACATGACTTATACAAGTTCCAACATCATTCAGAACCACGACATCCATGCGATGAATGTCAACTTGGTGGCAATGCACTCAAGGCAAAGCCAGTATCATAATCTGCCACGACACGATTACAATTCTTGTCTAATATGCTCGGTAAACAATCAGGGATGCTCTTCTGTATAAGAGGCCCTCCAGCATCAGATGGATCTTGGTTGGATCCAGGACTACCTTGATAAAAATCCTTATCAGATCAACATGATTCAGATCTTCGATATTCGCTTGATGAATACCAGCTTGGTAGAATTACACGCTAAGCAAGTCCAACTCGGTTTTTTGACTTCGCATAGTTATCAGAACTGTAAGGGATGTCGTGATAGCGACCAATGATGTGCTCTCGTTCAAAGAACTTTGCAACACTTGTTAAACCACTGGTGGCTTCCAATCTATCTAGATGAAGACACGTGACAAGTCAGTATGATTAACGGGAACCCTACAAGGCATCAAAGTCAGGATGTTCGATCTCTGGAAGCGGACCTAGTGAGGTTACACTGCATTCAAAGTGGACGTGGCCAGGTGCCACCACATAACTACAAGTGCTGTAGAGTCTGCTCGAAAAATAACCAAGGATGCTACCTCGTGCGAGTAGCCCTTCAGAGTCAGTTGGACCGCAAAGAGATTCAACCATGTCCAGTTTCAGGGTCCATCAACTTGATGCCCAACTATTTCGCTGATCAGATCAAAGATGTTGTTGTAATATCTGATCTTGAGAGGACCAAGGATGTTTGTACCATCATTCCTCTACTTAACGAATCAAAAGTTCTTAACCAAGAACTGATTGAAGTTACTTACGATAGTCAGAGAAATCAGAAGGCTCCTGTAGTTATCTACCTGCCAGGACCAGTGTCGTACAAGTCTGATAAAGTTATCCCTTACAAATACGGTGCAACAACAATTGAGAATGGAAAGGAAATTCCATTACCCTCGGTCGTAAATATTGCAGACATCAGTCGAGTAACACGGAGTGGTCGAATCTTCAACCGAGGAGTTGGAGAACCTAGCAAAGAAAAGGAACCTCAAACAGAAGTTCCTGATCAATCGGTCGGTCAATCCAGTGATCCCGACCTTTCAAAAAAACACAAATGAGATGCTGAAGCTCATCCAGAAGAGTGAATACAACATTGTTGATCAACTGTTGCAAACTCCTTCAAAGATCTATGTGTTAGCTCTTTTACTCAGTTCCGAAGCTCACAGGGAGGCTCTACAGGAAGTCTTAGAGCAGGCCTTTGTGGAACAGGACGTGTCAATAAGACAATTCGACAGCATCATCTCCAATATCACTTCCTACAATAAGTTGGGGTTTAGTGATGAGGAATTGCCAGAAGAAGGCAAAAGTCACAACATGGCGCTCAATATCACAATTAACTGCCAGGATGATGCTTTAGCCAGCGTACTGGTAGATACCGGATCGCCTCTCAACGTTATGTCGAAGTCCACTCTAATGCGACTATCATTCAAAGGATCTCCGATGAGAGGCATTGAGTTCGTCGTCAAAGCATTTGACGGATCCCGAAAAATAGTTATCGGCGAAGTCGACCTTCCTATAACTATCGGTCCTCACACTTTCCAAGTCACTTTCCAGGTCATGGACATCCGAGCAACATACAGCTGTTTGTTGGGAAGACCTTGGATACACCAGGATGGGGCAGTCACTTCGACACTTCACCAGAAGTTGAAGTTCGTCAAGAATGACCAACTCGTCACGGACTGTGGAGAACAAGCCTTGATCGTGAGTAACCTTTCATTATCCACTTGTGTGGAACCTGAGGAGGTTATTGGAACTCAGTTCCAGGAACTTTTAGTGAGCAATGAGAATCAATTAGAGAAGGGAACATCGATCTCCTCGTACAAAGATGCTCTCTAGGTGATCAAAAGTAACAATGCAAAGGGATGGGGACATCTTGTCATTCCTACTGACAATAAAACAAAGAAGGGTCTCGGTTTTTCTGCAACTTGTACCCAGATTGCTACTAACAATGAAAGTTTTCATCCCATTTAGGACTTCTTCCATAGTGGAGGTTTCCTTCACCCAGTGTCTCAAGAAGTACATACCATCAACGAGGGAGATTCCTCCGATACAGATGAAGAGTGGAAGTCCTATCTAAACGAGGACAGTTATATGTCTAAGGAAGAGGTGCCTACGCCATTTTGCTATCCCGCACAGAGTCCTAGATTTATACCAAGGTCAAACGTCAAAATGATATACGGAGATTGTGATCCGGAAGGATGTCGCGCTCCACCAAACTCATTAGAGGAAGAAACTCTGATGAAAGACAACTTTGACCACGACTACTATGGCCCAATGGATGACCTGCCTATCTAGCAGCCGTACCCAGGAGACTCGGGGCAAGAGAATCAGCCGAACAATGAAAATCAGCTGAACATCATTGAAAAGAATACCTGCGTCCCCACCATGTCATGGGATATACACTCAGGGCATTCAGAAAATATCCAGCACGACGATGTATTCGCAAAGTTTGTAGGACTAGAATTCATTAACTATGCTTTTCCTGAGGTCAACGTCATCGAAATGGATGACTCCTCCAGTTCCAAAGAAATATGGGACACCTTAGGACAACCGAGTGGCAAATACGACTTCATGGTCAAGTACACCGCTCCTGAAGGCTCTCGTATCAGGCTCGAAGACATCCAGCCAACTGGATGGGGAGATCTGCCTGAGAGCACAAATACTATACAAAATACAACATAGAAATCCTCCTACGACAACTCTGCCTGGGAGACAGATTCCAATGATCCTGCTCCACCAGAAATCAGCGTCATTTCTGAAGACAAATCAAGGAAGGTACCAGACTTTGTGATTCACCGAGGAGTTCACCGCCAATGGGTTGCAGTCGATGTTCCGAAGATTGTTCATTAGTCAAAGTAATGGCCATCTTTGTTTTAACCTTTCACCCTGCCCAGGTGAAACAGATGTTTTGATAGGGCTCACTTTCTATAAATATCCCTCTTCGCTTTGCCCAAAGTGACAGAGTTTTGTTTTATAGGGCTGTAGTTTCAAGAATCGACAAGTTCATAAATAAAATAATGTCATTCTGTAATTTCCGCATTAATTGCTATTTTCTCTTTTCGCTTTTTCAGAAAATGGTAATCCTAAAAAACAATTCAAATAATAAAAACAAGCATCTTTCAGAAAGTACACTGTACACACTCTCGCATTCTCTCTATCTCTTCTAAAAAACAAATCATAACATCATGCAGATTGCTTATTTTAAACCCCATTGAAACGTGCGATCCGATGCCTTCTCCCAACTTTGAATTCCCGGTATTTGAGGCTGAAGAAGAAGATGACGAAGAAATTCTAGAGGATATCTCCCGATTACTCAGACAAGAGGAAAGGTCCATTAAACCTCACAAAGAGCCGTTGGAAACGGTCAACTTGGGTTCAGAAGAGGAGAGAAAGGAAGTCAAGATTGGGGTACTGCTCAGTCCAACTGTCAAAGAAAGTTTGACAAAGCTTCTCAAAGAATTTCCCGATGTATTTGCTTGGTCCTACCAGGACATGCTAGGGTTGGATAGCAGCATCGTGGAACATCATCTACCGTTGAGATCAGAATGTCCGCCGGTAAAACAAAGGTTGAGACGGACTCACCCAGACATGGCCATCAAAATCAAGGAGGAAGTACAGAAACAGATTGATGCAGGTTTCCTCGCCACATTAGAATATCCTCAATGGTTAGCCAACATAGTACCAGTTCCGAAAAAGGATGGAAAGGTCATAATGTGTGTAGACTACAGGGATCTAAACAAAGCCAGTCCAAAGGATGACTTTCCCTTACCGCACATAGACATGCTGGTTGACAATACAATAAAGTTCAAAGTCTTCTCCTTCATGGATGGATTCTCGGGCTATAATCTGATAAAAATGGCGCCGACAGACATGGAGAAAACTTCGTTCATCACCCCATGGGGCACTTTTTGTTACAAGGTAATGTCGTTCGGTTTGAAGAATGTCGGGGCAACCTATCAAAGGGCCATGACTACTATTTTTCATGACATGATACACAAGGAAATCGAGGTATATGTCGATGACATGATTTCCAAATCTAAAACAGAAGAGGAGCATGTGACCCACCTGTCAAAACTATTTGAGCGGTTGAGGAAGTATAAACTCCACTTGAATCTCAATAAGTGCACCTTCGGTGTCCGTTCAGGGAATCTCTTAGGGTTCATTGTCAGCCAAAAAGGAATTGAGGTTGAACCTGACAAGGTCAAGGCCATTCAAGAAATGCCTTCTCCGGGACTGAAAAACAAATCAGGGGATTCCTGGGACGTTTGAATTACATTTCCAGATTTATATTCCTTATGACCGCGACATGCGCGCCAATCTTCAAATTACTCAAAAAGAATCAGGATTGCATTTGGACAGAAGACTGTCAAACCGCCTTCGACAATATCAATGAATACCTGTCGAACCCACCGATTCTATCACCTCCAGTGGAAGGAAGAGCACTGACCATTTACTTAACAGTCTTGGAAGACTCCATGGGTTGTGTTCTTGGCCAACAAGATGAAACGAAAAGGAAAGAGTCTGCCATCTAATATTTGAGCAAGAAATTCACTGAGTGTGAAACTCGGTACACTATGTTTAAGAAAACTTGTTGTGCTCTATATTGGGCAGCAAAACATCTTCGCCAGTATATGATTCGTCACACTACTTGGTTAATCTCAGAGATGGATCCAATCAAGTACGTCTTTGAAAAACCTGCTCTCACGGGAAGGATTGCTCGTTGGCAGATGTTGTTATCAGAATACGACATCGAGTACCATACTCATAAAGCCGTAAAAGGAAGTGTTTTAGCCGATCATTTGGCTCATCAACCGATTGACGATCAGGAATCATTCGGATTTGACTTCCCAGACGAAGATGTCATGTATCTGAAAATGAAAGATTGCGATGAACCGCTGCCCAGTGAAAGGCCAGAACCAGGTTCCCAATGGGGACTAATCTTTGAAGGAGCTGTTAATCATTATGGAAACTGAATTGGGGCAATCATCATAACACCTCAGGGTACCCACATTCCTTTCACCGCCAGACTTACGTTCAAGTGCACAAACAACGAGGCCGAATACGAAGCTTGTATCATGGGTCTCAAAGAAGCGATTGATTTAAGGATCAAGAACTTGGATGTATATGGCGACTCAGCCCTGGTTGTCAATCAGATCAAAGGAGATTGGAACACATACCAATCAGGACTGATTCCTTACAAAGACTATGTGAGAAGGTTATTACCATTCTTCAATAGAATTGAATTTCATCATATCCCTCGTGAAGAGAATCACATGGTTGATGCATTATCCACTATCTCTTCCATGATTAGTGTAGGTCAATGGAATGACCTATCTAAGATTGACATAATGCACCTAGAAAGGCCCGCTTACATCTTCATGATTGAAGCAGTCATAGACGACAAACCTTGGCATCACAATATGAAATGCTTCCTTCAGAAACAAGAGTACCCACCTAGGGCGTCTAGAAAAGATAGGAAGACTCTCAGAAGGTTGGCTGGAAACTTCTTCCTGAGCGGTGATATCATCTATAAGAGAAACTTTGACATGGTCTTGCTCCGATGTGTAGACAGACCAGAAGCAAACATACTGATAAAAGAAATTCATGAAGGATCCTTTGGCACCCATGCCAATGGACACACAATGGCGAGAAAAATTCTGAGAGCAGGGTACTATTAGTTGACCATGGAATCCGATTGCTACAAGTACATGAGGAAGTGTCACAAGTGTTAGATATACTCAGACAAAATCCATGTACCACCAACGCATCTCAAAGTTCTTTCTTCCCCATGGCCTTTTTCCATATGGGGAATCGACTGATTGGCATGATCGAACCAAAGGCTTCAAACGGACATCGGTTCATCCTGGTAGCCATTGATTATTTCACCAAGTGGGTCGAAGCAGCGTCATACGCCAATGTAACCAGACAAGTGGTGGTCCAATTTATCAAAAACAACCTTATCTGCCATTATGGTGTTCCAAACCAGATCATTACTGATAATGGATCCAACTTGAATAATAAGATGATGAAAGAGTTGTGCGTAGAGTTCAAAATCGAACACCATAACTCATCTCCCTATTGACCCAAGATGAACGCAGCGGTAGAAACGGCTAATAAGAACATCAAGAAAATCGTTCAAAAGATGGTTGTAACCTACAAAGACTGGCACGAGATGCTACCATTTGCTCTTCACGGTTATTGTACATCTGTCCGCACTTCAACAGGGGCGACCCCTTTCTCTCTAGTATATGGCATAGAAGCAGTGCTCCCCATAGAAGTAGAGATCCCATCAATCTGGGTATTGATGGAAGCTAAGTTAACAGAGGTTGAATGGTGTCAAAGTAGACACGACGAACTCAATCTGATCGAAGAAAAGTGAATCACGACACTAAGCCATGGTCAGTTGTATCAATAAAGTATGAAGAAGGTGTTTGACAAAAAGGTTCGCCCTCGCGTCTTTAGGAAAGAAGAGCTTGTGCTCAAGAAGATAGAATCCTTTCTCATTGATTCCCGGGGCAAATGGACCCTGAACTATGACGGCCCTTATGTGGTCAAGAAGGCTTTCTCAGGCGGCGCCCTGAGACTCACAACCATGGACGGAGAGGAATTTTCCTACCCCACAAATGTTGATGTAGTCAAGAAATACTTCGCCTAAATTTAAAAAAAATATGTCTCGGTGGATTGAAAACCCGAAAGGGCGGTCCAAGCAAAAATTAGAGACTTGATCAAAAATCATCCCGATGGATTGGAAATCTCAAAGTATAATCCAGGCAAAAGTTAGGGATTCATGGCAAGTAACTACGTCTAACAAAGGGGCAAATCCCCCAGCGAAAGTCATGCCATCCATCAGGAAAACTCCAGTCAAGGCTATCTTCGGCGGAAGCTCAGGATGTCCCAAATTCAAAGTGGGTAGAAGGATAACGGTCGTTATGTTTCAATGTAGCCCTGTTCCCTTAAATTACCATTTTCTAACTTTGTAAATACTCTATGGAATCACGCGTTTGGCTGATTTCCATCCTCTAAATAAAATTTGAGTCCTTGTGCTTTTGTTTGCAATTCTTATTTGTTTTAGCTTTATAGAACGACATTTTAATATGATCAACGATTCTTGAAATAAAACAAAAATGAATTTTATTTGTCAAATTTTTCTGCTTTTAAAATAAAGATGGCAATTTCTTTTGATTGTTGAACATCGAAAGAACATCGATCGCTTCTCCAGAAGTAATCGAGCTTCAAAATGCAGATTCAAAGTACTCCTTCTAAATCAGTACGCCTGAATGAAGGATCAACTCTGTCAGAGACCATGTTTCATCTGACACTCCCCGACCGAGTTCTTATCTCCTAAGCCCGATCAACGGTGTTCCCCGCAGGGACCATCTCTCTCCTAAGCAAGGTAGAATTGTTATCTTGAACCAGTGATACTTTTCATTCCCCACAGTGGTCAAGTATCTAGTCGTGTTCATCCACGAGTTTGTATGCCGTGTCAGTTTTGTTAGCATATACTGTCGCTCCCGGGATTTTCATCCAAGTACAAACGCAAAAGTGGCACCGAAACAGAGTCGCCAGCAATGTGTATTTATCCCATGAGAAAGAAAGGAAACACTGCATAAACCTGAGGGAAAGGAAAAGCATGGTCTTGCGACCAAGAGAACTGGATTCGGGAGTCGGTTACGCGAGAGGAAGGTATTAGCACCCCCACGCGTCCATCGTACCCGATGGGATCCATGCTTGCTTGTCTCGATCAAAGGGTGATAGGAAAGATACTGGAAAAAGGAACTGCTAGCTAGAGAACCGGAAAAAGAAGGGAAAGAGAAAGAGAGAAAATGTAGGGAAAATAAAAGAAGTGCTCGAATGGGCCCTACCCCACTGCCTACGTATCTCATCGGGAGCATGAGAATCAGAGCGACGTAGTTCCCCTCACTAGGGATGGATTGTTTGTGTTTTTTAAGGAACGGCTAACGTTCTAGCTCAGGTGTTGCAGGCTCGCTGGTCCGAGTGCGTTACCATCTTGCAAGAGAACGAGTAGAAGCACGTCCGTACGTTGGGAATGAGTGAGATGAGAAAAGAATTCCCGAAGGAAAGACGTTATTGTTTGTTTTTGTCTTTTAAGAAAGAAGTGTTTTGGTTGTTTGTTTTGTAACGCGTATTGTATTGAAGTCCCTCATGTAGGATCGAATGCCTCGCATATCGACCCAAGACAGGACGTACACTAAACATTCCCAAAGAAATGAGAGAAGACTCCTCACTCCCTTGTTCCCACATGAAAGGCCTAAATACAATATTTGTTATGCCTTTATTAAGTATTTTTTTATTTTTGTTTTGAGATGAGAAAGAGAGACTCAAGGTTAAGAAAGCACTAAGGGAAACTAAATGTCCTAATGTTATCATACAATAATGGCCCTATGGTTGAGGTAAGAAAGGAAGGTCTACCTAATGTTAGCATACATGGATTGCTATCCTAATATCTCTCCTACCTCTGACTTAATCCAAAATTAAGTGGAGCGAGGAATCCTAAGGGATCATGTCATCAGACAAGTAAACACAGGATAAATCAATCACAAAATGAACTAAAAGCAATGAAAGAGTACACAGTGTCAATAAACAGCGATGTCACACATTCAAAGTAGAAAAAGAGGGGAGCTTTAGCAAAGGGGTCATATCAACCGAAGCAAACAAGCTAAGTGTGGGAAGTATGGGTGCTCACCCAATGGTATCAAGAATCATGGAGAGCAGAGTAAGAAAGAGGAAGATGTGAATCAGATCACACAAGCGTCAGCATTGGTCAATGCGAGCTATAGACAAGGCGTGGGGGTTGGTTACGAACCCTATCTTCCACTTGACTGACTCAATAATAGGAGCAGGTGATGTTCAAAGCTTCAATCATGTAATGAGAGCTAAGAATGACTCAACTAGAATAACGGGGGTTGATTGCGAACCCTAACTTCCGTCAATTGCCTTCTTGGAGGTCTTGCCGGGGGGAATGGGAATGGGATGCCTCATAGAGGTCTTCAGGCACAATATTAAACAATCACAAACAGAGCCTCCTCTGAGGACTTCCATCATTGCTGACCAAGTGGCACGGACTCCCAATCCTACTTCTCATGGCATAAAAAGGAAAAATGCAGAATTAGTAAAAGAGAAAAGAAGTGATACCGAACGGATATCAATCCGTAGCAACGCAAGCAAAGTATTAGCAGACCGGCAAACTTCTAGTAATCTAACATAAATGAGCAAAAGTGTTAGAAAGCAAAACGGATCCGTGAAAGGCATGGAACCAAATGCTCTTCAAAAAACTAGAAAACAAGGCCATAAGCCATAAACAACAGCAACAACAGCGCTCCAGCACCTGCATAGCTGAAAAAACTAGCAACAAGTAAAAACAGTCTATAACAGCTACTATTTATAGAACAGAATGGGTGTATATGCAGCCAGCCAGGATATCAACATTCTACAGCACCCTTTGTGCACAGCAGTTATGTATGTAGCAGCAACTTCTACTTCATTCAATTAACTAAGTCAAGTGAGAAACACTACAAAGCAAACTCAAAGATTAGTCAAAATTCAAATGGAAATTGTCAAATAAGAAGTAGATGAAATCAATACTAAAATGTGAACACCAATTAGTCAACAATCTCTGCAAAACATATTAAAGACTATTAACAAAGTTAACTAATGAAACTATTAAAATGATTAATCGATGTTAAAACTAAGTCAATGTCAAATTACGTCTAAATCGATTAATTCAAAATTAATTTCTAAGTCTAAAAATAATTAAAGGACAATTAGGCCAAAACAATTAATGAGCGATTAAACTAAAAACAATTAGTCAAACCAAAAAAAGTGAGTAATGCAATTAAGCAAAAATAACGACTAGTATGTCATTAAGCTAAAAAAGATTATTCCAAAATTAGTAGCAAAATATAAACCTAAATCTAATTAGTCAAATTAAAACTAACATTAGTCCAAAAAGCCAATTAGAAACCATGTTAAAATGTCAACTAAAGCCTATGTTAGTTTCTACATCGAAATGGATTTCTAAAGTCATGAACTACTTCTAAAAACCTATTTAAGTAAAAAAAAACTGATTAAGATGTAGGATTATGAACTAATCTAAATCCCAAAATTAATCTAATTCTAAGATTTTAATAAAATCTATTTCTGGGATTAGAACTAATACTACAATTGAAATCTACTTCTCAAGCATTTGAACTAATGCACAATTGATACCTAATTAAGACAAAATCAACTTCAGAATTTAATTAATTGACAAACAAGTAATTAAGAAGAAGAGAAGAGCACAGTAGTGGCTTCAGGAGGGGGTGCGCGATTCAACTTAGTGGTGCGGAAAGAATTTTCATGGAGTGTGTGAGCAAAACAATGGATCTTACTGAACCCGGTCCATCATATTTCAATTTAACCTAAAAAAAAAAGGACCTAAGGTAACACACGTCCCTTCCTATCCTCTTCTGTTCACTCCGCCGTTCCCAACCTCTTCTCCCTTTCATCTTTGTTCAAATCGTCGGTGCCCTCACCTTCCTCCGTTCTCTCCTTCACACACTCCACATCCTTCTCGATTTCGACCTCCCTAAGTCTAACCTCAATCCCCTCCAACAAAAAACCGTCGCTAGAAACAATAACACCACCGCGCCGGCACACCTCCTGATGGAGGCGGTTCAATCCTTGTGGTGAATACATCCCGTTCGCCTCCACCGTTACCATCTCGCTCTCGACAACTCAAACTCATACTCATCAAAACATGCTCTCGCACGACTCAAATACGACTCAACGTGAACGTTATCGCCAACACGCAAACAGATCAAACACAAAATCAGAGTTCAAAGGAGATTACTGCGTTTGTGTGACAACGATGAACGAAGATTCTGTGATTTTCCGTGATCTCCGAGTCCGCGGTTGCATTTTGATCCGCTACGACCACACGACGTGAAGATTGAGGTAAAACTCCTTAACTGCTCTCGAACTCCGTTTATGAAAATTCACCTTCATCTTCTTCATTTTCACCGCGGATTGTTGAACACTGCGGTGTTGTGGATTCGATGCGGATTGCTTCTAGATCGCGTCGCTTTTCTTACTTCTGGATCGTTCTTGAATCCACCGCTGACACCATGATGTTGTTATGCGGTTTCTTGTTGAATTCTCAGTTTATGAATTTCCTTGAAATTTGGTTGCAGGTTCAAGGTATTGATGATGGTTTTCTTGACTCAATTTGCAGGTTACCGATCTTGATGGAGTGATGACGATGAAGGTGGTTTTGAAAGAGGAGGTTGCAGAAACTAAAGTGGACTGAGAAATTGATGAAGGTTTCAAAGGGAGATTGAAGGAAGGTTGAAGAAGAAAGAATGAGAGATTGAAGGTGGAGCGAAAGTTTCAGCAGAGTGAGATTGAATAGAAGAAAGGTGATGGAGATTCAGAGTTCTTGTGTGAATTCTCGGAAGAGAGTTTGTTAGAGAAGGAGAAGAAGAATCTCCCGCCACTGATTTTTTCAGTTATAAATTTTGTTAGAAAAAAAAATGGTTGGAGGTTGTGGTTAGTGAAAACTGTTAGGAAGTTAGGGGGTGTTAGTCGGAAAAATTGGTTATGTGAATTTTCTATTTGTAATGGTTTTTTTGGTATGAATCAATTGGTTGCAACTGTCATTGGAATTCTTTTTCAGCTGTTGTTTTCTAATTCAGTTTTTCTGTTGTCGATTATTTTTCCTGCTATGTATCAGCATCCACAATTGCAGTTCTTCTAATGATTGGCTCCTGCGTAACTCCTTTCTCTGTATTAAGAACTGCTGCCTGTAATCACCTCAGAACATGATAACTAACCACCCTCTTTATAAGCCTCTGCTAATGCCAAATAAAATTCTCCAAGCAGAAGAACAAGCTTGCACAACTTGTGATCCAAATTTGGACGCTGGAAGCTATTCACAAATGTCACAATCCTCAATATAATCGGAATCCTAAAACATTCCATGGGCGACTAGTTCCGAATTACTGTTTTCGCAGTCCAAAGATGATTCATTGGCTTCAAGTACAGATAATTCACGTTCTACAGCTAGAGAATCAGGAGTTAATTTCAACTCCTCGCCCTAATTTAAAATTATCCTCGCAAATTGTTCGTGAGCAGTTGCGTGTACCTCCAGATAGTCAGAGTCATCAAGGAACCACAAACATTGTCTAAAGAACCTCACAGGCCTAGCCCTGTCGTTAGCAGCCATTGAGAATGGTTCATGGTCATGTAGTCTTTTGCTGTTATCTCAATGCCTTGTAGTTCTTTACAATTTGAGCTTCAACGTGACCGCGAAAATTTGACGGATGCACGGGCCTAATCTCTACAAATCCTTCACAGTATTTTGATCTTGGAGTTCGATTTTGAGGAGGGATTATGGATATTTGGTCTGAATTAAGAACTTTGGTTTAATGAAATATAACTGAAATGAATGTGGATATGGTTTAAGAACATGGATGTTAGATTTAATTGTATTTGAAAGTGAATGTAAATTTTGAAAAATGGGTTTTGGATTGGATTTATTGGACATAAAAAGATGGATTTGGAAATGGATAATTTGGTATTTTGGATATGAACTAAATTGAAAAAAATGGAATTTAGATTTAGTTTGGAATTGAATTGAAAATGGATTTGGACAAAATGGTAAAAATGGTCTAATGGATTTAGTATGGACACGAAAAAGAATGGATAAAAGTGGACCTAAAAATGTGGATAAAAATGGACATGGAAGTGGATATTTGAAAAGTGAAAATAGACAATGGGTTTAATGGTTAGAAACGGATTTTGACTAAAAAATGGATAGAAAGATGGACAACAAAAACTGGAAATGAATAATGGGTTTCAAATAGACCACACGACAAATCTATAATTCCAATCACACTCTCAATCCACACCAAACTCGCATCTTCAATAAATTCCAAGATATCAATCAGTAAGCTCATTAGATTGTGACCCACTGCTCTTCAGATCCATCCACAGATGCCTTATCCTGATAATCACTGATATCCTGTCTTTATAACCAAAAATCTCAATACAAAAACAATTCCCTGAGAACAACTTGAAAATGAAGACAAGTTATGAAGCAGAAAGAAACATGATCAACCAGAGGTCCTTGATGCTCACTGATAATCTTCTGAATACGGAAAGCTCACACCAAAGGAAAATGCCTTGATCACATGTCCTATGCTGAATGCAATGCATTATGTTTTATTTTTCTATGCTTGAATGCAATGCAATGAAATGAAAGCACATGCTAAATGATGTGAAAATGCGAGGGCAAATTTTGGGGTATTAAAGCTGCCCCTATTCAATCACTCTAGACCTGAATGGATGATAGCGATTGCTGTCAGACTTTCAAGGTATGGAGGGATTGAATACCAAAAAACCAGAAAATTTACACACTGTGGAGAAGAAGAAAAGGGAAATAAACCCAACCAAATGACCTTTGCTTGAATAAAACTCTGATGGAAAGAATAACACTGAAGGGATGTCTTTTGTACAATGCCAGATGACTACTGGCTTGCCACGCTGCTGGTGGACTTTAATAATGTCTTTTGTACAACGCCAGACGACTACTGGCTTGCCACACTGCGGGTGGACTTTAATAATGTCTTTTGTAACGACGCCAGACGACTACTGGCTTGCCACACTGCGGGTGGACTTTAATAATGTCTTTTGTAACGACGCCAGACGACTACTGGCTTGCCACACTGCGGGTTAACTTTAAGAATGTCTTTTGTAACGACGCCAGACGACTACTGGCTTGCCACACTGCGCGTGGACTTTAGCTGCTCTGCCATTCTAAACAATGGACTTTTACCAATTCGTGTTGGATTTCTGCCAATCTGTCGTTGGACTTCAATGATTACCAAACCGGCTTTGGAATCTCAAAATTGCCATCCTCAGATGGACTTTTGCAGCTTTGCCAAATTAACATTGGACTTCGATGCTTACCAAACCAGCTTTGGAAGCTTTTCCAAACCATCGTTGGACTTTGCCGAGAATGTAGTTGTTTATCACCATCCCACCTGCTGGAACAATATAAACTACTATTTGTATGATCATTCCACCTACTGGAAAAACCATCTGCAATACTATCCCACCTGCTGGAATAATATGAACGATTGTATATAATGATCACCCCACCTGCTGGAACAACCATCTGCAATACTATCCCACCTGCTGGAATAATATGAACAAACTGTATATAATGATCACCCCACCTGCTGGAACAACCATCTGCGATACTATCCCACCTGCTGGAATAATATGAACAAACTGTATATAATGATCACCCCACCTGCTGGAACAACCATCTGCAATACTATCCCACCTGCTCGAATAATATGAACAAACTATATATAATGATCACCCCACCTGCTGGAACAACCATCTGCAATACTATCCCACCTGCTGGAATAATATGAACAAACTGTATATAAAGATCACCCCACCTGCTGGAACAATCATCTGCAATACTATCCCACCTGCTGGAATAATATGAACAAACTGTCTGTATGATAATCCCACCTGCTGGAATAATCATCTGCAATACTATCCCACCTGCTGGAATAATATGAACAACTGTATATAATGATCACCCCACCTGCTGGAACAATCATCTGCAATACTATCCCACCTGCTGGAATAATATGAACAAACTGTATATAATGATCACCCCACCTGCTGGAACAACCATCTGCAATACTATCCCACTTGCTGGAATAATATGAACAAACTGTATATAATGATCACCCCACCTGCTGGAACAACCATCTGCAATACTATCCCACCTGCTGGAATAATATGAACAAACTGTATATAATGATCACCCCACCTGCTGGAACAACCATCTGCAATACTATACCACCTGCTAGAATAATATGAACAAACTGTCTGTATGATCATCCCACCTGCTGTAACAATCATCTGCAATACTATCCCACCTGCTGGAATAATATGAACAACTGTATATAATGATCACCCCACCTGCTGGAACAACCATCTGCAATACTATCCCACCTGCTGGAATAATATGAACAAACTGTCTGTATGCCAAAAATAAATTGGACTTTGAGTTGTAAATGCCCAATGCTGAGAATTACACCACCGGCTGGGCAATATCATATGCTGACACTTTGCTGAAGGAGAGATTCCCTTGATCTATTTAGACCTTGCTGGGGAAATTACTGTCAAAATGTTGAACTCTGTGGGGAGAGAAAACAATTCAGCAGGGAATTATTCTTTGACAAGTTTCACATACTGAAACCTGCGGGAAATATACCCCGTTGACACTACCACTTGCGGGTAAATCCTGCTGAGAATAAACTCCACAGGGAATGTTACTGTGAGAAGCTTCGTCTCCTAAGAGGATTTTATAGAAAACCAAGCGTTTTCAAACTCTTAGACGAACACCCTGTCTTCAACTTCCGAGCATTCGCTCTTGCACTACCCTTCACATCGTCTGCGAGGTACCAGAAGGTTTGCACTCGTTATGGACATGGAGTGCTCACTGCATTAATAACCGTTATCAACACAGAATAATTCAATCTTCGACAACCGTTGTCGTCACAAAACCCGGTGAGAAATCTTGAATGAAAGAATCGACTTAATAAGATACAACAGTATCAAGTCGAAATTACTTGTTGATATTGAATCGTCGCGAGCGACCGTTGACCGAAAATGGACTCAATCAGTAAACATTGTGACAAAAGGTGACATGTGAACCTTTTCCTGAACCTGACTGCCCCGACATTCTGTATGGGAATAGGTGATTACTCGTCTAGAAGACACGATCCCATGATCTCGAAAAGGCTTCAATCTTGCCTTTGAGCCTAGTACGAGGCTGCTACTTGCAAACAAAAGGATATGCACACATGCCCCCAAGCTGGATATGACTTCTGCAACTGAGAAAATCTAACTCTGAACCACCACTTATTGGGGAGAAAGGTTTTGATGCATCTCTGGCTGGGAACATTATTAATGAAGCCTGCTGAAGACGGGGGCCCACAAATGCCTTGGGTTGGACTGTCCCTTTTGTTTCAAACCTTTTGGCTGATTGGCTGCATATGCATGAACAACAGTTTTTCTTTCATTTTCCCCTCAGACCAACATGGTCCACCAAAAGATACCGTCTCAAGAGGATTTTAAAGAAGACTTGTCATCCAAAACGCCTCAATGTCTTCAAACTCTTGTAGAGATTCATTAGATCTCGAAGTAACTGCCTCAGACCGTATGGTCTATAGAGAAATTCGCCTCGAGAAGATTCATGAACAATCTCATATACTTGTGAGATATTCTGCCCCAATACTCTGAATCCGGGATAGGCTGATCATCCGTCTAGATGGACTACCTTCTCATGCTCTTGGGATGGCCTGCCCCAGTATGAACCTTGAAGTAGTTTTGCCCCTGACTACTGATCTTCGAAGGAATACCCCGAATACTTGCCTTTGGAGAGATTTGGATCTCGAAGTAATTGCCCCAGTTTGGCTGAACTTTGAAGAGATTTCTCGACGTGATTGGCTCAGATTGGCTACACCTTAAAGAGATGATTCGACATGATTGCCCAAATCGACTACGTCTTAGCACACCTTGTTGGAAAAGACCCCACTCAACAAAGTTTCCTGAGGAAGTACCACTGGATATGGCTGCCCTTCGGGAGTTTCAGAATTCTCAACTCGGCAAGATTAAGCTTCTGGACTAAATTTCCACATGTAAACTTCTTTTGATGTCAAACAAAAGTATGCAAGCAGAAAATGTTTTATTCTGAGAATGAAAATTCTAATGCAACACACATGTTAATCTTGAAGTTTTACTGAAAAGATGTCGCAAACCCTTTCTGAGCGGATCACGGGTTAGGATACGACATTAATTTTTCGAATGAAAGGATACAATGCACATGCAACACCAACAAAGATCTTTTAGCACAACTCATAGGAGTCAGGAACGCTATCTCTTGGTAGTATGCTTTCGAAATAACCCTGTTTTAATTAGGACTTTTGAGGGTTGTATCGTGGCCTGGTTCACGGTTTTGAGAAAAAAGGATTAATGGCTCAAAGTTTATTGGTGCCCACCCACTCTTCGTGATGTTCTCCAGTCCTACATTTAGCTAATTTGCACAAGCGCTCATCTTCCAAAAAGATGTTATGATCTTTAAGGAACCCATGCATCTGACGGTTTGACACCTAATGAGGCTTTGGAGTAACAGTCACCCCTTTTGTCTTTTGTTCATGGTCACACGACTTTGTTCTTCCTTTTGAGGATCTTTCTTGGGTAATCCTTTTCGCACTTTGCATTCACATTCTTTTTTGCTCTTCTTTTTTTTCTAATCCCTAAATTTTGCCTGGACTGATTCCTTTGAATCTTTAGATTTTGAAGTCCAGTGGGATGCCCTAACTTTTGCCTAAGTTGCTTGTTTTCAAGTCTCAACTTAGCGGGCTTTTTCATTTCTTTTTTTTTTATTCTCTTTCTTTTTCCTGGAACAAATCGTGTGACACTGGCTTATCTTGACTTTGTTGCAAGGGTTGTGACTGTCCCACTCTTTGATCGTTGATGGATAACCATTGTGGTTTCACATCTTTTGACCTCTTGGCAGTGGAATAGAAGGCAATGGATCCTCAAATGTACACTCCTTTTGAAGTTTGAACGTTTGGTCAAACTAACTGACGCCTACCCTGCCCCTAGGTTAAATGTGAGGGTTTTTTCGTACGAAAGAAACTCCTTCTTCAAGGCTCAAAGGGGTTAACGAGGGTCTATCTCCCTTATATCTCCAGTGTTTGGGAATTTGAAACAATGCCTGTATATCCTCAACAGGGTTTTATCCAAGAGCACACAATTAGATATTTTTGCGTTTTCAACTCATCATCCTCCCTCAAGAGTTTGAGCACGACAGTTGGTATTGCAATGCACATATACAAACTTATGAGTGAATACGAATGGATTACTTCAAGAAAAACATGTGCACTTTATTTGGATTAACGTAAAAAGAAAAACAGATTTCATGCAGGCATACAAATGTTTTGGACAAACATAAAAAGCTACACATGAGAATGCAGTAGAGAAGCTAAATGATTGTCCTTGTTGAGGAGGCTTGGCTCCGTCTAGACTTACCACTTCTGGTGATGTTCTTGTAGCTTCGAGTGCTCAATCTGATGAAGAAATTTCAATTTAAGGGCCACCCATCTGGTGTGATAACCTTTGAGTCAATCAAGTTCTGCACCTCACGTTTGAACACTCTGCAATTGTCAATTGTATGTCCAAACGTTCCCGAGTGAAGCTCGCACCTGGCATTCATGTCATAACCCGGAGGAAAAGGAAACGGCACTGGTGTGACATTGTCCAGCTGAATCAAAGAGCCTTAGAGAAGGCGAGCAAGAAGCTGACTTTGAGAAATAGGAATTGGAGTAGACACTCTCTCAGACCTTCTAAGTCCTCGTCGCCTCTGTTGCTGACAGTTTTGCTGCCAATGTTGATTAGGGTGCCCAGTCTGCCCCTGTATTTCTCTTCCCATTTTTGGCCGAGGAACAAACAAAGGTTGCTGACGTGATGGCTTTGAAACCTGCAACTCAGGAATACACCCGTGACCTGAGGTTGACCCTAGAGAAGGGGAAGGAATACTCACTTCCTTTGCAGCTACTGGCGTGAGATCACCTGATACCTTCAACCCAGCTGGACCAAACTCGATTACTTTGGAGTCAATTAAGTCTTGCACTTGGTGCTGGAATGCTCTACACCCCTCAATATCATGGCCTGGCGCCCCTGAATGGAAATCACAATGAGCATTAGCATCCCATCCTTTTGGAAGCTCAGCAGGAAGAGGAGTCAACTTCCGGAGGTCAATCAATCTTAACTGAAGCAGTTGCTAAAGTAACTTGGCATGATACATCGATAGAGGATCAAAAACCCTTTCTTGCTTCTGTTGATGATGAAGGAATGCAACTGGGAGGGTCCCAGCTGTGATTTGCTGATGCGGTAGCTTCAGAACCCAAGGCTTCTGGATTGAGGAAGGTCCTTGAGAGGGGGGAATAATGTCCACCTCTTTAGCAGCAGTTGGAGAAACATCTCTTCGCTTGACAGTGCTGATGGGCGTAAACTCAATTGCCCCTGAATCAATGAGCCCTTGGATCTTATACTTGAGCATCTTACCATTTTCAACATTATGACCAGGTACCCCTGAATGGAATTCACACCTATCATGGACATTGGAACCCATACGAAACTTGGTCTGTGGAGGTCCCGCATCAATCAAATCAATTAGCCGAAGTGTTGAAGCAACTGAGCGTATGGCATCGAAATCGGCACAAACTTCTTTTCAGTCTTTTCTGGCTTTAGACCCTCAAGAAACAGTTGGTAATGAAAAGGCTCTGACGGTGGAGAGGATTCACGAGGCAAACCATGGTCTAGAGGAGACCCCAAAGAGGTAGGAGGAGGAGAACATATGTTGCGGAAGTGGGCACTTGATTGTCTTCCTTTCGTAACACTTCATTCAGAATTTCCATAACCCGGCCCATCTGAGTCTTTATCCGGTTGACTTCTTCTCTCAGCAGTTCCTGACCTCGTGACAACGCTTGAATGTCCACCATAAAATGCCCCAATTGGGCCTTCATCTCAGTCACCTCCGCTCGGAGTTGTTCCACATCTGACCCTTGATTGTGGTGAATCGAGTAGTTGGAAGAAGTCATGTTGGCCGTTTCAGCAGAGAATACCCAGTCAGAATGAGAAATCCGCTCCGGAGCACCTATTATGCATATGAGTATGAGAATTCTATGTTCGCATATTTCCAAGGGATCATTATGCTTTAACTCAAAAAAATTTTTTTTAGAAAAAACATAAGAAAGGGATGGAAATGCTTAGTGGCAAGTCTCAAAGTTAACATCCCTTGGAAATACAAGAACATGTATGCGAAAATGATGATGCAGATGCAACAGACATGGGATCAAAGCTTTCATATAATCTGGATAACTGCTGTGCTGGTGACCGAATAAGCTCATAGGTCGGCTCTGAAGAGAACACCGGAATACCAGAATATCCGACTAATCAGAATACCAGGATGCCGGGATATCGACATAATCAGAATACCAGAATAAATAGAACACCGGCGTGATCAGAATACGAGAATGCCAGAATATCGACATAATTAGGGTGCCAGAATAATCAGAATACCATAATACCAGGCTGATGAGTCCACACTGATAGGAACACCAGAATACCAGGTAGGATGAAAGTCAAGGTTACCTGCAAACCTGTAAATAACCCGCCCCTCTCACATGTGGGTGCTAAGATCCTCAGTATCCCAGGCTCTCAGGTCGAGAAATGATGATACGTTCACCATTTCTGGTTTGGCATCATCATCAATCGAGGAGGCCTCAACTGATTCTCCAAAACGAAAGGTCCTCAGCTTCTGGTATTGAGGTCAAGAAGCAATAGTACATTCATCCCTCGGGGTACAGTACTATCGCCAATCGAGGAGTGCCTCCACTGATTCTCTTTCAAAAAGAACATCCTACAGCAAGTTCCCAGCATTGGGTCCTCGGATCGAGAATGTGCAATGGGTTTGCCACATAATGTGGTCTGCCACTGTCACATCTCGGGAGGAGTGTGCAAACTGAGTCCTCGGGAATGGTCACCAGAGTCGACAGCTCTCTAGATCGACATCCTGGAATACGCAAGATGCGTACGCCATGATGGGTCCCAAGATAGCCTCGTCTAGCTGTGAATTTCGTGATTACCCAACGTACACAGATGGTACGTAGGTCCCACTACTCTCCACTCTAAATCTAAGTGTGCACTCAAGCCTTTGTAATGGGCTCCTCTCTCAGAAATCCCATCCCGCCAAACAGACAGAACAGTGCAACACAGTATAATATATGAAATGTAAATGCTAACATGCTGTAAATATGGTACAAGTAATAAAATATAGTAAACAGCAAATACAAGATAACAGTAAACACCCAATGAAAGAAAAGTAAACAAGCGCTAGGATTGACTCGCTTAGGATGGACCAGCAATAGGTCAACCTGTCGCCAGCAGAGTCGCCAGCTGTCGCTCCCGGGATTTTCATCCAAGTACAAACGCGAAAGTGGCACCGAAACAGAGTCGCCAGCAATGTGTATTTATCCCATGAGAGGGAAAGGAAACACTGCATAAACCTGAGGGAAAGGAAAAGCATGGTCTTGCGACCAAGAGAACTGGATTCGGGAGTCGGTTACGTGAGAGGAAGGTATTAGCACCCCCACGCGTCCATCGTA
Organism: Lathyrus tuberosus; assembly: GCA_022829125.1. NCBI lineage: Eukaryota > Viridiplantae > Streptophyta > Magnoliopsida > Fabales > Fabaceae > Lathyrus > Lathyrus tuberosus. Next base: position 4,223,562 of record JALAZF010000479.1, on the reverse strand, counting down.
CCCGATGGGATCCACGCTTGCTTGTCTCGATCAAAGGGTGATAGAAAAGATACTGGAAAAAGGAACTGCAAACTAGAGAACCGGAAAAAGAAGGGAAAGAGAAAGAGAGAAAATGTAGGGAAAATAAAAGAAGTGCTCGAATGGGCCCTACCCCACTGCCTACGTATCTCATCGGGAGCATGAGAATCAGAGCGACGTAGTTCTCCTCACTAGGGATGGATTGTTTGTGTTTTTTAAGGAAAGACTAACGTTCTAGCTCAGGTGTTGCAGGCTCGCTGGTCCGAGTGCGTTACCATCTTGCAAGAGAATAAGTAGAAGCACGTCCGTACGTTGGGAATGAGTGAGATGAGAAAAGAATTCCCGAAGGAAAGACGTTATTGTTTGTTTTTTCCTTTTAAGAAAGAAGTGTTTTGGTTGTTTGTTTTGTAACGCGTATTGTATTTAAGTCCCTCATGTAGGATCGAATGCCTCGCATATCGACCCAAGACGGGACGTACACTAAACATTCCCAAAGAAATGAGAGAAGACCCCTCACTCCCTTGTTCCCACATGAAAGACCTAAATACAATATTTGTTATGCCTTTATTAAGTATTTTTTTATTTTTGTTTTGAGATGAGAAAGAGAGACTCAAGGTTTAGAAAGCACTAAGGGAAACTAAATGTCCTAATGTTATCATACAATGATGGCCCTATGGTTGAGGTAAGAAAGGAAGGTCTACCTAATGTTAGCATACATGGATTGCTATCCTAATGTCTCTCCTACCTCCGAATTAATCGAAAATTAAGTGGAACAAGGAATCCTAAGGGATCATGTCAACAGACAAGTAAACACAGGATAAATCAATCACAAAATGAACTAAAAGCAATGAAAGAGTAAACAGTGTCAATAAACAGCGATGTCACACAATCAAAGTAGAAAAAGAGGGGAGCTTTAGCAAAGGGGTCATATCAACCGAAGCAAATAAGCTAAGTGTGGGAAGTTTGGGTGCTCACCCAATGGTATCAAGAATCATGGAGAGCAGAGTAAGAAAGAGGAAGATGTGAATCAGATCACACAAGCGTCAGTATTGGTCAATGCGAGCTATAGACAAGGCGTGGGGGTTGGTTACGAACCCTATCTTCCACTTGACTAACTCAATAATAGGAGCAGGTGATGTTCAAAGCTTCAATCATGTAATGAGAGCTAAGAACGACTCAACTAGAATAACGGGGGTTGATTACGAACCCTAACTTCCGTCAATTGCCTTCTTGGAGGTCTTGCCGGGGGGAATGGGAATGGGATGCCTCATAGAGGTCTTCAGGCACAATATTAAATAATCACAAACAGAGCCTCCTCTGAGGACTTCCATCATTGCTGACCAAGTGGCACGGACTCCCAATCCTACTTCTCATGGCATAAAAAGGAAAAATGCGGAATTAGTAAAAGAGAAAAGAAGTGATACCGAACGGATATCAATCCGTAGCAACGCAAGCAAAGTATTAGCAAACCGGCAAACTTCTAGTAATCTAACATAAATGAGCAAAAGTGTTAGAAAGCAAAACGGATCCGTGAAAGGCATGGAATCAAATGCTCTTCAAAAAACAAGAAAACAAGGCCATAAGCCATAAACAGCAGCAATAACAGCGCTCCATCACCTGCATAGCTGTAAAAACTAGCAACAAGTAAAAACAGTCTATAACAGCTACTATTTATAGAACAGAATGGGTGTATATGCAGCCAGCCAGGATATCAACATTCTACAGCACCCTTTGTGCACAGCAGCTATGTATGTTGCAGCAACTTCTACTTCATTCAATTAACTAAGTCAAGTGAGAAACACTATAAAGCAAACTCAAAGATTAGTCAAAATTCAAATGGAAATTGTCAAATAAGAAGTAGATGAAATCAATACTAAAATGTGAACACCAATTAGTCAACAATCTATGCAAAACATATTAAAGACTATTAACAAAGTTAACTAATGAAACTATTAAAATGATTAATCGATGTTAAAACTAAGTCAATGTCAAATTACATCTAAATCTATTAATTCAAAATTAATTTCTATCTCTTAAAACAATTAAGGGACAATTAGGCCAAAACAATTAATGAGCGATTAAACTAAAAACAATTAGTCAAACCAAAAAAAGTGAGTAATGCAATTAAGCAAAAATAACGATTAGTAAGTCATTAAGCTAAAAACGATTATTCCAAAATTAGTAGCAAAATATAAACCTAAATCTAATTAGTCAAATTAAAACTAACATTAGTCCAAAAAGCCAATTAGAAACCATGTTAAAATGTCAACTAAAGCCTATGTTAGTTTCTACATCGAAATGGATTTCTAAAGTCATGAACTACTTCTAAAAACCTATTTAAGAAAAAAAAAACTGATTAAGATGTAGGATTATGAGCTAATCTAAATCCCAAAATTAATCTAATTCTAAGATTTTAATAAAATCTTTTTCTGGGATTAGAACTAATACTACAATTGAAATCTACTTCTCAAGCATTTGAACTAATGCACAATTGATACCTAATTAAGGTAAAATCAACTTCAGAATTTAATTAATTAACAAACAAGTAATTAAGAAGAAGAGAAGAGCACAGTAGTGGCTTCAGGAGGGGGTGCGCGATTCAACTTAGTGGTGTGGAAAGAATTTTCATGGAGTGTGTGAGCAAAACAATGGATCTTACTGAACCCGATCCATCATATTTCAATTTAACCTAAAAAAAAGGACCTAAGGCAACACACGTCCCTTCCTATCCTCTTCTGTTCACTCCGCCGTTCCCAACCTCTTCTCCCTTTCGTCTTTGTTCAAATCGTCGGTGCCCTCACCTTCCTCCGTTCTCTCCTTCACACACTCCACATCCTTCTCGATTTCGACCTCCCTACGTCAAACCTCAATCCTCTCCAACAACAAACCGTCGCTAGAAACAATAACACCACCGCACCGGCACACCTCCTAATGGAGGCGGTTCAATCCTTGTGGTGAATACATCCCGTTCGCCTCCACCGTTACCATCTCGCTCTCGACAACTCAAACTCATACTCATCAAAACATGCTCTCGCACGACTCAAATACGACTCAACGTGAACGTTATCGCCAACACGCAAACAGATCAAACACAAAATCAGAGTTCAAAGGAGATTACTGCGTTTGTGTGACGACGACGAACGAAGATTCTGTGATTTTCCGCGATCTCCGAGTCCGCGGTTGCATTTTGATCCGCTACGACCACACGACGTGAAGATTGAGGTAAAACTCCTTAACTGCTCTCAAACTCCGTTTATGTAAATTCACCTTCATCTTCTTCATTTTCACCGCGGATTGTTGAACACTGCGGTGTTGTGGATTCGATGCGGATTACTTCTAGATCGCGTCGCTTTTCTCACTTCGGGATCGTTCTTGAATCCACCGCTGACACCGTGATGTTGTTATGCGGTTTCTTGTTGAATTCTCAGTTTATGAATTTCCTTGAAATTTGGTTGCAGGTTCAACGGATTGATGATGGTTTTTCTTGACTCAATTTGCAGGTTACCGATATTGATGGAGTGATGACGATGAAGGTGGTTTTGAAAGAGGAGGTTGCAGAAACTGAAGTGGACTGAGAAATTGATGAAGGTTTCAAAGGGAGATTGAAGGAAGGTTGAAGAAGAAAGAATGAGAGATTGAAGGTGGAGCAGAAGTTTCAACAGAGAGAGATTGAATAGAAGAAAGGTGATGGAGATTCAGAGTTCTTGTGTGAATTCCCGGAAGAGAGTTTGTTAGAGAAGGAGAAGAAGAATCTCCCGCCACTGATTTTTTCTGTTATAAATTTTGTTAGAAAAAAAATGGTTGGAGGTTGTGGTTAGTGAAAACTGTTAGGAAGTTAGGGGGTGTTAGTCGGAAAAATTGGTTATGTGAATTTTCTATTTGTAATGGTTTTTTTGGTATGAATCAATTGGTTGCAACTGTCATTGGAATTCTTTTTCAGCTGTTGTTTTCTAATTCAGTTTTTTTGTTGTCGATTATTTTTCTTGCTATGTATCAGCATCCACAATTGCAGTTCTTCTAATGATGTGCTTTTTGTCACTGTTGGCTCCGGCGTAACTCCTTTCTCTGTATTAAGAACTGCTGCCTGTAATCACCTCAGAACATGATAACTGACCACCCTCTTTATAAGTCTCTGCTAATGCCAAATAAAATTCTCCAAGCAGAAGAACAAGTTTGCACAACTTGTGATCCAAATTTGGACGCTGGAAGCTATTCACAAATGTCACAATCCTCAATATAATCGGAATCCTAAAACATTCCATGGGCGACTAGTTCTGAATTACTATTTTCGCAGTCCAAAGATGATTCATTGGCTTCAAGTACAGATAATTCATGTTCTACAGCTAGAGATTCAGGAGTTAATTTCAACTCCTCGCCCTAATTTAAAATTAGCCTCGCAAATTCTTCGTGAGCAGTTGCGTGTACCTCCAGATAGTCAGAGTCATCAAGGAACCACAAACATTGTCTAAAGAACCTCACAGGCCTAGCCCTGTCGTTAGCATCCATTGAGAATGGTTCATGGTCATGTAGTCTTTTGCTGTTATCTCAATGCCTTGCAGTTCTTTACAATTTGAGCTTCATTGTGACCGCGAAAATTTGACGGATGCACGGGCCTAATCTCTACAAATCCTTCACAGTATTTTGATCTTGGAGTTCGATTTTGAGGAGGGATTATGGATATTTGGTCTGAATTAAGAACTTTGGTTTAATGAAATATAACTGAAATGAATGTGGATATGGTTTAAGAACATGGATGTTAGATTTAATTGTATTTGAAAGTGAATGTAAATTTTGAAAAATGGGTTTTGGATTGGATTTATTGGACATAAAAAGATGGATTTGGAAATGGATAATTTGGTATTTTGGATATGAACTAAATTGAAAAAAATGGAATTTAGATTTAGTTTGGAATTGAATTGAAAATGGATTTGGACAAAATGGTAAAAATGGTCTAATGGATTTAGTATGGACACGAAAAAGAATGGATAAAAGTGGACCTAAAAATGTGGATAAAAATGGACATGGAAGTGGATATTTGAAAAGTGAAAATAGACAATGGGTTTAATGGTTAGAAACGGATTTTGACTAAAAAATGGATAGAAAGATGGACAACAAAAACTGGAAATGAATAATGGGTTTCAAATAGTCCACACGACAAATCTATAATTCCAATCACACTCTCAATCCACACCAAACTCGCATCTTCAATGAATTCCAAGATATCAATCAGTAAGCTCATTAGATTGTGACCCACTGCTCTTCAGATCCATCCACAGATGCCTTGTCCTGATAATCACTGATATCCTGTCTTTATAACCAAAAATCTCAATACAAGAACAATTCCCTGAGAACAACTTGAAAATGAAGACAAGTTATGAAGCAGAAAGAAACATGATCAACCAGAGGTCCTTGATGCTCACTGATAATCTTCTGAATACGGAAAGCTCACACCAAAGGAAAATGCCTTGATCACATGTCCTATGCTGAATGTAATGCTTTATGTTTTATTTTTCTATGCTTGAATGCAATGCAATGAAATGATAGCACATGCTAAATGATGTGAAAATGAGAGGGCAAATTTTGGGGTATTACATATACATACATCATGCATTACTGATTCATATACATATTCATATTGCATCATTATCACTCTGGTCGGTCTTGTCCCCCTAGTGATAAAAGTCCTCTCCGTTGAGTTGTCGGTTCTTTCCTCGTCAGGAAGTAGATCATCTAAACAAACTCTCCTCCAGTTTATTTCTGGATTAGAGATGGTCCTTGACCACTTTGATAACTTGAACCTCTGAAAAACAAGAAAACTCTCGACGAACGTTACTCTTCTCCATTAAAGATGACATTTTTGCTTTCCCGGATTAAGGAAAATCCCGGAGAGAGCCTCGCAACTAAAGACTCTCAGCAACACAGTGGTTCTTCTCTTCAGAAAATCAATGTCAATGAGGTCATCAACACCTCCAAATTGGATTGCATCACATGGCGTTTCTCCGAGAAGACCTCGCGAAAAGTATGATGTAATACCCCCAAGCGGAAAACAGTCTCTCAAGAGACTTATTTTCCCCAGTAGAGTCAACAAATGGCATCTCCAACAGAGAAGTTTGTACACCTCTACAGCTCAGACGACTGGGTTCCCCAGCAAGTCTGACATAAAAAAATTTTCTATCAAATGGCATCTCCCCAGGAAAATTCGGCGAGAAGTTTGAGGAAAACCGCTACGAATAGCGTCCCTTGTCAAGAAAGTTTATTGACAAAATAAACTGAGACCAGTTCCTTGGTAGGAAACCAAGACCGAGGGGAAGTTTACATCAGAAACTGAGACCAGTTCCTTGGTAGGAAACCAGGATCGAGGGGAAGTTTTTCCTTTTCTAAGTATCAACGCTTAGCAAAAGAAGATGAATGCATAAGCTACCATTCATAACCACTGTCAAAATTTTGGGTATTCCGATATTTAATCCTCTTGCGCCCCGAATGCCCGAATACCTTCGCTATTCACACCTTCGGGTCCAAGAAGATTAAATAGGGGCATCTGTCATACCCCAAATTTTGAACACTAAGATTTCCCATCATTGTGCATATTATCATCACAATATGGATGTACCATCATGCCTCATCAATCTCCTCAAGAATTGTTGAGCATTCCCTACAACTAAGAATTAGGGTTTCAAGCCCTCTCAGAGCTCTTAGACAAAGGATCAATCAAGGAATGACATGATCTTCAACTTGTCTAAACCTCTCAAACATCCACAATGGATCAAGAGGACTCCCACACCAAGGATTAAGCACAAGGCTGCAACAATCCAAGTGGATTAAGCCTCAAGATCGCCAGTGTCACCAAATTAGGGTTTTGGTCGACCAGGGCCTCCAGATGGAAATTTTCCTCTGGGCATGAACCAATGCTTCAAAGCATAACCCAAAATACTCCAAGGGACCTCATGGACCCAATCATCAAGTCAATTTAGCCTCAGGGGATGCATTCACCAAAAATCAGGAATTAGGGTTTCTTGACCTAATTCACCCCTAAGTTGACTTTTGGGACAAAGCATGAGCCAAAACCTCAAGACATGATTTGAGGATCTCTAATAAACCACATTGATCCATTTGCAACAATGGATTAATCCAAGAAGCTTGATGCACAAGTTTCAATTTCATCTGAACCACAGTTAGGGTTTTTAAGGAAAAAGTCAATTGTACCTTTGACTTTTGACCAGGACATGCTCCCAAGCCTTGGGACATGATCCAATACACCCTATAACACCTATGAAATCAGTCAATCAAGTTTGATTTAGGTCAAGGACTTGATTTCATAAAGGATCACACAGTTTGGAATTCATCTGATAAAAAGTCAACTGTGCACAAAAGTCAAAGTTTGACTTTTTGAGATTTTTCATAATTATGGTTCTTTAACCCTAAAATGATGTTAATGTGTGATTTGAATCAACATTCATCAAGAAAAATCAAAGAAAGTGGGATAACTTATAAAAGGGGTAACCATAAAAACTTAGAATTTTTCTAAGTTATGGAACAGAGTGGCTAGGGTACCAACTTCCAAGGATCATAACTTGAGATCTAAGCAACCATTTTGGCTGATCCAAAGATGGATTTGTAGCTCTCATGGCATACTTTAAAAGTGTCAACTACACCTCATTCCAATTCCTCATAGCTTTCAAGTTATGATTGGATCAAAATCACTAAAAACATGAAAATCCCTCTTTTTCAGCACTTAGACAAAATTCTGTCCAAGACAGATTTTGTTGAAAACACCAAAACTTGTGAGCTTTTTTCACATAGCTGGAAGTGGAATCAATTCCAAAGGTAAACATCAATGTTGTTACAAATGTTGCTAAGAATTCAAAGAGCTTATTAGCATGAATTGATTCAACTTGAGCCAAGAGAAATCCCTGCCCAAAGTCATGCTGCTGCAACTATTTTGGAAAAATCAGTTTCTGTGATTTCTTGCCACACACGATTTCTGAATGAAAACCAAGGATCCCTATGCCATAGTCATCTAATATGATCCTAATCCAACTGATCCAACATGTAAAGCTAAGTCAAAAAGCCAAGGGATCTTCCGACTTGAGATTAATGCACTTTGGCACATTATGCCTTGAATTCAAAGGCATTTATGTGAAATACGGCACTTTCAACAAAGCCACTCTACTCAGTCAAGATGCTCACTTAAAAAACAATTAAAACATCTGAGGAATGTGGATTTGGTTAAGACATAGCCCTGCTCTTGGGATAGGCTAGGTTGCCTTGCATGAGAAGAAATGCCACCAAGCCAAAGCCATTGAATGTGATCTGATCCAGCAGCCATTCACTATTCCTCCAAGACAAGAGTTGATCACCTATAAATAGAGGTTCTAACTGATTATTCAAACCACACCAAAGCAACTTACAACATTGCTTTCTCTCATTCTCTCTTAAGTGCCAAATTTCTCAAACCAATCCAATCCAATCCAATCGGGTTTTGAGTTGCAGCTTTGAACAATCCAATCCAATTGCTCAAACACATCACATATGAGGTATGTGAGGTGTTCAAACACTTAAATAACCTCTACAACACCTATAGCCCAAAATCACTCTTCAACCAAGCCATTATGCATCCATTCTGGAGTTGGATTCCTCCAACTTGATCCAAAGATTTTCAAAGTTTTCCAAGGCTTGCAATCCCCTCAACAACATCCATTGAAGCTATAGGGATCATCAAATTACTTCTGGAACACCATCTGTGCAGAGTTCCATTTCAGCTTGCATCAAGGTAAGCCTAAAAACTCTCATAACATGATCCATGCATATTTCCTCGCATGTTACTTTTGCCAATTGCTTGTCATCATATGTTGAGTGTTTCCCCTCAATCAATTATTGTTTACAATTCGTATATGGGATTTCCTTGAGTTCATGCCAATTTTAAGGTTCTTCAGGTTTTAACTTATTATGTTCTGATTCAATCCATTTCAACAAAATTGAAAATTTCCATCATATTCCTTGTTCAAAAACGCATGAAATTGGTGTTTGAATCATGACAAATGGTTGAGAAACGAATGAGTTAGAGAGCTTCACGCATCTGAGCTTGAGGATGAAGATGGCCATGGCGCCATGGTCCAGAAAACCAACCAAATTTGATATATATTTTCGCTTACCATATATTAAATGAATTGGCATTGCGCCCCAGTGGTTGATCAGCTGGTTTGTGTGTATTAGCAAGCGAGAGGTCTGGGGTTCGAATCCCCCTCGCCCCAGACCTCTTTTTATCACTTTTTCCTATTTTTATTTTTTCATATTATTTTATTAATGATTTGAAAAATTAATTTCTCGCTCAATTTTTATCATTTTTGATTGGTTCTTTTTCTGAAAAATCACAAAAATAGTAAAATATTTTATTCTATAAAAAAATAAAATTTATATTATTTATTTAATATAGTTAGTATTTTTATGAATAAATTCATTTTAATTGTTTTTTAAACATTTTAAAATGAATATTCATTTTGAAAATCAAAGCCAAATAAGTTTTTAATCATCTTGTGATTAAAACCACTTTTTTTCAAACCTTAACCAAAAATCACAAAGGGTTTATTTAAACTTATTTGATATTTTTGTCATTTTTTATTAATTTCCTTTGAAAAATTACTTTTAAAAGGTGAAAATTAGGGTTTCTTTGATTTTAATCATACTCAAATATTCCAAAATCTTTGGGCCTCTTGGTAGAGTGTAACTCCCATCCTTTTGTAAATAAAAATCTTTTTGGGCCTCAGTGTATTGTATAAGTCCCGATACCGTCAAAAAGTTCGGCGCGATCATCTCCCTTTTAACAAAAAACCTTGGGCCTCTCCTTGAGCTATAAGACCCATTTCTTTTCTTAAAAACTCTTTGGGTCTCTTGATAGAGTGTAAGTCCCACCCCTTTGTAAATAAAACAATGTTGGGCCTCACACATTGTATAAGTACCTCTGTATATTTTCAAAAACAACGGCGCGATGGTCGCCTTTTCAAAATCCTCTGGGCTTCTACTTGAGCTATAAAACCCATATTTATTCATTTTTAAACTCTTTGGGCCTCTAATAGAGTGTAAGACCCAATCCCCTTTTAACCAAAACCTTTTTGAGCCTCAGATATTGTATAAGTCCCTCTACGTTAAAAGAAAAATCTCGGCGCGATCGCCAGTTTAAAACAAAAACAATTGGGCCTCTCCTTGAATTGTATGCCCCATCTCTTGTACAAAAATAAACCTTTGGGCCTCTAATAGAGTGTAAGACCCATCCCCTTGTACATAAAAACTTTTTGGGCCTCACATATTGTATAAGTCCCTCTATGCAGTTTTCAAAACAACGGTGCGATCATCGTTAAAACTTGGGCCTCTCCTCGAGCTGTAAGCCCCAACAATCTTTTCAAAGCACTTTCTCCTTTGATTTTAAGTTCAAATATATGTTGTTATCAAGACTTTCTTTAATTTCTTTTTTGAACAACTAACAAAACAACATGGAAGCTCTACAACGGGTAAGTGTTTATTCGCTTTCATTTACCGCTTTCATATGTATATAACTGTATTGTGGGGTTGTTTCACTGTAAGTCTTCTTTCACATCCTTTTATATACTTGTCACATATCCACTGTGTAATACTAGTATAGTTATTTAGAGTTTTCCCCGACAACTACATCTAGAACTAGGTAAAGCCCTGTTGGTCACTCTTAAATACAAACAAAACTAGATCCCCCGTAGGATTCCAGATACAGTCTTCCCTTCTCTTGGGGTTAAACAATATGGAACAAAGAGAAAGCCAGTATTCTCGGTGAACCTTTTCTCAGACTGTCACCCTTAGAAATTGTCAAAGAAACTCTAGCTCCACATAGATGCACTTTTCTCCGTGAATGGCATCTCTTGAGTTTCTTCCAAATCCTCTAACTTTCCTGGAATGATCTATTCTCTGTGAATTGTATTTCTTGAATTTCTCTTGGTTTGGGGAGCCATAGGCTTCCTAAAAGCATCCTCGCCTCCTCTTGGGCATAGTACAAGGACCCTTTAGCTTCTTAAAAAGTTCTCATGCCTTCTCTTGGGCTTCGTACAAGGACCTTCACGACCTCCTAAAGGTATAGGACAGAACTTAGTCATCCTTCGTTAGAGCTGTATTTCTAAAAGGAGTCAAAACCTTCAGACCAATTTTAGGGTTGATACTTGTAACGCCCCAGTTTTTGTCAGTTTTATTTAATCGAGTCGATTTGATTATTTTATTATTATATTATTTTATTCTTGACTTTTATTTGACAATATATTATTTTTCATCGTTGTTTATGTCTTATCGCATTTTGAGAGCGTTTGGGAGATATTTGAGCTGAGGGGTATTTTGGTCTTTTTGGGGGTAGATATTTTCATAAATAGAAAGAAAAGAGAGAAAAATAGTAAGGAAAGAGAAAAAGAGAAAGAGAAGAGAAAAAGAGAAAGAAGAAGAAAGAAAGGGAGAAGAGGAAAAAAGAAGGAAAATCAGGAATTCATCCGTTTAAAGCACGAATAATCGGGTAAGGGTGAGAAGTTTCAATTATATCTTGCTTGTGTATGTATATGTGTATGTTTTCTTGGATTGTTTTGGATATTTTCTTATAGTTTTCATTCTAGGTCGAAATGGTAAAAATGAGTCGAAATCGATGTTTTCACGGACGAAAGTCGGAATAAATCGCGTAGTAGAGTCGTGTGATGTTGGGTCTTGATTTAGCGTGATCGTTTGATTGAATCAAGTTGAATTTGTAACTTTTGAGTTTTTGATATATATTGATGTTTTTGTGCAATTGATGTTGTGATCGAGTAAAAGTGTTTGGATATGTCTGGTAACATTGGTATAGGTTGATATTTAATCGGGTAAGGATATGAATTAATCGGGAATGATTATTTGTGTGTTTTCGAGTGGTTTTGAGCGAGTTTGGAGTTGGGATAAACGGATAAAATTATGTTTCAAAATATTTCAAAAATGGAAAATGTGTTGGATGGATTTTTAATGGTGAAAATATTGTAGTATATTGAATTCTGAGATCGCAGCTTTTTACGGAATCGAAATCGGAGGTCCGGAAGGCATTTAACGATCGAAAACTGAATTTTTTAGCAAAATCTGTGCATTCGTGCGCTAACCCCCGGAATCATGCGCTAACCCCCGGAATCATGCGCTAACCTCCAGATTCATGTGCTGACCCGGGTGAAATTCAAATGTTCATGCGCTGACCCCCAAGCTTCATGCGTCGGCGCATGGTCACCAATTTTTCCGAAATGTCCGATTTTGTTTTCTTCATAACTTTTGAACCGTAAGTCCGTTTTAACCCCCGTTTGAAGCGTTGGAAAGCTAATGAAAATTTATTTCTATTAAAAATGGTTTGGGAGTCATTAGATGATTTATTTAAGTCGTGGTTTTGAAAAAGTGTTGGGTTGTCGGATTTTGACTGTCGTATTGGTGTGCGATTGATGTGTTATCATGCTATATGTTTTTGTTATGTAACGTGTAGCTTGTGTGCTGTTATATGATGTGAATATACATGATGGAATGTTGTGATGATGGTTTGTGGCCTTATGGAAAATATGTACATTGTCTTGGATTAGACTTCGATGCGTGATTAATGTATGTTGTTATGATGTGTTGTGGGTAGTTTATGGCTTGTGATGAAGTACATTGTTTATGTGAAATTTCAATGTATGTTGTTTGGTGGCCTTTATGGTTTGAAATGCATTGTTTGAATTGATTTGCAATGCATGAATGTGATGAGGTTGATTAATTCATATGGTTGAATTGTGAATGTATGGAATTGATGAGTTGAAATATATGCATGATTATGGTTGCATATATGTGTGAATATGCATTTGATTGTCATGAGTCCTTGTATGCCAAGCATCATGATATGCATTCTTGTGACGTCCTGAGTGACGGTTTGGTTCCAAAGGGAATCTGCTATAACATCGTGCGCCTTAAACATACGAGGACTTAAAGCGATCTGATTGGATCGTGTGCCTTAAAAATATAGAGGACCGAAAGTAATGGTTATAGACGATCGTGTGCCCATGTGGGGACCTAAAGCGATCGGATTGTGCGCCTTATACCAAGAGAACCGAAAGCAATCCATAAACGTCGTACGCCTTATACCAAGAGGACCGAAAGCGACGGGGACACATCGTATGCCCGACGAGGAGTTACAGTGATGTAACGAGCGATGGTTCCAATAGTTCCTGAGAGAACTGGTGTTGAGAAATGTTGGAAGTCGGTACCGCATGGAATTTGCATAGAGTCGTTGTGTCGGTCTCTGTGCATTTGCATAAATCATGGATTGATTATGTGGGGAAATTGTGCATTGATTTGTGATGTGTTGAGATTGTGATAGCATTGGTAATTTGATGTGCATATGTGATAAATGCATTGGTTGTGGGCAATATGTTTATACGTAGACATATGTTATGTGATGTGGTGATGTGATTCTTTATGTCATAACTTTGGTGTGCATTATGTGTGAATATGTGATTATGTCGGTATAATTGATATATGCTATATTTTGTGGTGATGTGGTGGTGTGGTTCCATATGTCATAATTGTGGTTGGATTATGTGTGATATGTTTTGTATTTGTGGCATGCTATATGTGTTAGTATGTGATGGTATGGGTGAGATGATTTATACATGTGTTTGAATGTGTATTTGCATATTATTATGCAATCTTGATTTTAGTTGTTATTTCTCACCCTTCTGTTGTTTTATAATGCTCTATGAGGAATTGCAGATTAGAGTTGCTGGAGGTCTTTTTGTGAAGATTAGCCCTCCGTTCTGTTGTCGGTCTTGGTGTCTGCTCTGATACGTAGCACGGGAGTTGGGGAACGATTATATATATATATGTATACATTAGTTGAGTGTATTTTGTAGTACTTTTGCGTATATAGGTGATGTTCTAAAATGGTTTATTTTGTAAAACAAGTCGGTTATGGATCTTTCCGCTTTATTCCATAATTGACCCTTCCTTTTATATGGAAAAGTTTCCCCTTTGAGGGTATTCTATTTTATGCTATGTATCAAGTTTATGAGCAGGGATGATGTTTTGTTTATTTAAATGTGGCATCCCTGTTTCTGTCGGAAAAATAAATTTTTTTGTTACTCTGATTTATTTATGTATTATTTATTCGCGATGGGAATTGGGGTGTTACATGAGTGGTATCAGAGCAGGTCGGTCCGTCCGGCCAAGTTGTTGAGTCAGTTGGTGTGACAGTTGAATACTGTCGATGTTGTTGTTTATTCCTTAGTACGTGATATGTGTGTGAAACACTGTCAGTGCTTTCTGGTTTTTCTAATACTTTGTCTTCAGGATTGAGAATGAGATAAGTGGGGGAGAAGCTGGAACTTCTCCAAGTTGCTTCAGGTGTGGAGTGTTGGCTTAGTGTGTTGTGAATTGCAAGATTGTAAGTGTTGTTTGGACAGTGTTGTTCCCGGTTCCGGAGGGAATGCGGAGGTAAGGTTTATGTCAACTAAGGATTTGTGCCTTAGGTAGTTTTGTGCGCAGGATGTAAGGAATGCTATTATAGTTTGGTAAATACGGTTTATGCCCCATCATGATTGTCGGCTGTCTATTGACAAATTGAGGAATTGATCACCCTTAATCTCTTGTTGATAGCAGATGGGAATTATGTTGGATGGAATAGGCGTGTCTTTCCGGCTTTGATAGTGTGTGCAATGAAGTGTTTGGAATTAAGAAAATGATTACGGATTGTTTCGATGAGTTGATGAAGATTCTTATACTGGAAGATGAGACGGATTAGAGGCTTTGGTATGTTGGTCCAGTTGGGAAGTTTTGAGAGAGAATGATTGGGCATCGTTAATGGTTGTTATCAGAGAGAAGAGTGTGAACTCAAATTGGACGAAGGTAAGGATTTGAGGTTTGGATCTGCTAAGTAAGTAGAAGAACTTTTAGGAAGTGAAACTCAGATTGAAAGAGCGGTTGGAAGATTTTCTGGAAAAAGGGATTGGTGAGACCCAGTGTGTCGTCTTAGAGAGCTCCAGTATTGATAGTAATACAAGGAACTGATGATTGAATGGAATAACAAGCATGATGTGTATGAAGGTATTGAGACTATGGAAAGTAAAACTTAGAGTTCTGGTGAGGTTTGAAGTCTTGGGAGTTTTAAGGCATTAATGGAAATTTTGAGAGAACCCTTAGATATGGATGTAATATTTAAGAGTTCTTTTTGGTTAGTTGTTGCTACATGTTGGGATTTATGGAATTTAGACGGTTAAGAGAAGGACTTGTGTATGGATTACTGACAGTTGAATAAGGTAACGACTGAGAATAAGTGTCCACTTTCGGGAATAGATGATTGGAATGGGTTGGTTGAGTTTGATTGAAATTACAATTGTTTGGCACGTTTGCTAAGGATAGTGAATTGTGTGAGTTGAGGCTTTGATCTATTTAAGGTGACAGGTTATGGTTGTTAGCATCGGGATAGGCTGTTATTTACTCGATTAAGCTTGTATGTAAGTCTGACCAAGTTTGGATGAGGGTTGGTTTGGTTGGGCATTACAATGCTCAGTGATGTTATTTGGTGTTAGTAATGCATCTGTAATGTTTGTGGAGTAGAGGAATCGTATCTTCCATGTTTATTTGGATGAGTTCATAATGGCTTTGATTGAGGATATTCGGATCTGTTATGAACCCAGAGGAAGAACAGGTAGAGTGTTTGAGATTTGAATTACAAGTGTTGAAAAGAGACGAAGTTTTATGCTAAGTTATTCAAGTGAGAATCTTGGTTGAAAAGGTTAGTTTTTTGGATACGTTATTTCAGATGAGGGTATGATTATGGATCCATCGGAAGTAGATGTAGTTCTACATTGAGAGACTCCGAAGTTGGTCGTCAAGTGCATTGTATGGGCTTTGCATCTTGTCGTTGTAGTGGTCGTCGTGTCGTGTTGTTGTAGCAGTTGTTGCTAGCGGGGTGGTTTGTCAGTTCTGTTATTCATGGTGTGCCTAGTGTTGGCATGTTAGTTTGTTGGTCGGATGCGAGAGTCGTATCCGGAGTTGTTCGTATCGGCTAGATTTTCGAGGACGAAAATGTCTAAGTGGGGGAGAGTTGTAACGCCCCAGTTTTTGTCAGTTTTATTTAATCGAGTCGATTTGATTATTTTATTATTATATTATTTTATTCTTGACTTTTATTTGACAGTATATTATTTTTCATCGTTGTTTATGTCTTATCGCATTTTGAGAGCGTTTGGGAGATATTTGAGTTGAGGGGTATTTTGGTCTTTTGGGGGGTAGATATTTTCATAAATAGAAAGAAAAGAGAGAAAAATAGTAAGGAAAGAGAAAAAGAGAAAGAGAAGAGAAAAAGAGAAAGAAGAAGAAAGAAAGGGAGAAGAGGAAAAAAGAAGGAAAATCAGGAATTCATCCGTTTAAAGCGCGAATAATCGGGTAAGGGTGAGAAGTTTCAATTATATCTTGCTTGTGTATGTATATGTGTATGTTTTCTTGGATTGTTTTGGATATTTTCTTATAGTTTTCATTCTAGGTCGAAATGGTAAAAATGAGTCGAAATCGATGTTTTCACGGACGAAAGTCGGAATAAATCGCGTAGTAGAGTCGTGTGATGTTGGGTCTTGATTTAGCGTGATCGTTTGATTGAATCAAGTTGAATTTGTAACTTTTGAGTTTTTGATATATATTGATGTTTTTGTGCAATTGATGTTGTGATCGAGTAAAAGTGTTTGGATATGTCTGGTAACATTGGTATAGGTTGATATTTAATCGGGTAAGGATATGAATTAATCGGGAATGATTATTTGTGTGTTTTCGAGTGGTTTTGAGCGAGTTTGGAGTTGGGATAAACGGATAAAATTATGTTTCAAAATATTTCAAAAATGGAAAATGTGTTGGATGGCTTTTTAATGGTGAAAATATTGTAGTATATTGAATTCTGAGATCGCAGCTTTTTACGGAATCAAAATCGGAGGTCCGGAAGGCATTTAACGATCGAAAACTGAATTTTTTAGCAAAATCTGCGCATTCGTGCGCTAACCCCCGGAATCATGCGCTAACCCCCGGAATCATGCGCTGACCTGGGCGAAATTCAAATGTTCATGCGCTGACCCCCAAGCTTCATGCGTCGGCGCATGGTCACCAATTTTTCCGAAATGTCCGATTTTGTTTTCTTCATAACTTTTGAACCGTAAGTCCGTTTTGACCCCCGTTTGAAGCGTTGGAAAGCTAATGAAAATTTATTTCTATTAAAAATGGTTTGGGAGTCATTAGATGATTTATTTAAGTCGTGGTTTTGAAAAAGTGTTGGGTTGTCGGATTTTGACTGTCGTATTGGTGTGCGATTGATGTGTTATCATGCTATATGTTTTTGTTATGTAACGTGTAGCTTGTGTGCTGTTATATGATGTGAATATACATGATGGAATGTTGTGATGATGGTTTGTGGCCTTATGGCAAATATGTGCATTTTCTTGGATTAGACTTCGATGCGTGATTAATGTATGTTGTTATGATGTGTTGTGGGTAGTTTATGGCTTGTGATGAAGTACATTGTTTATGTGAAATTTCAATGTATGTTGTTTGGTGGCCTTTATGGTTTGAAATGCATTGTTTGAATTGATTTGTAATGCATGAATGTGATGAGGTTGATTAATTCATATGGTTGAATTGTGAATGTATGGAATTGATGAGTTGAAATATATGCATGATTATGGTTGCATATATGTGTGAATATGCATTTGATTGTCATGAGTCCTTGTATGCCAAGCATCATGATATGCATTCTTGTGACGTCCTGAGTGACGGTTTGGTTCCAGAGGGAATCTACTATAACATCGCGCGCCTTAAACATACGAGGACTTAAAGCGATCTGGTTGGATCGTGTGCCTTAAAAATATAGAGGACCGAAAGCGATGGTTATAGACGATCGTGTGCCCATGTGGGGACCTAAACCGATCGGATTGTGCGCCTTATACCAAGAGGACCGAAAGCAATCCATAAACGTCATGCGCCTTATACCAAGAGGACCGAAAGCGGCGGGGAAACATCGGATGCCCGACGGGGAGTTACAGTAATGTAACGAGCGATGGTTCCAATAGTTCCTGAGTGAACTGGTGTTGAGAAATGTTGGAAGTCGGTACCGCATGGCATTTGCATAGAGTCGTTGTGTCGGTCTCTGTGCATTTGCATAAATCATGGATTGATTATGTGGGGAAATTGTGCATTGATTTGTGATGTGTTGAGATTGTGATAGCATTGGTAATTTGATGTGCATATGTGATAAATGCATTGGTTGTGGTCAATATGTTTATACGTAGACATATGTTATGTGATGTGGTGATGTGATTCTTTATGTCATAACTTTGGTGTGCATTATGTGTGAATATGTGATTATGTCGGTATAATTGATATATGCTATATTTTGTGGTGATGTGGTGGTGTGGTTCCATATGTCATAATTGTGGTTGGATTATGTGTGATATGTTTTGTATTTGTGGCATGCTATATGTGTTAGTATGTGATGGTATGGGTGAGATGATTTATACATGTGTTTGAATGTGTATTTGCATATTATTATGCAATCTTGATTTTAGTTGTTATTTCTCACCCTTCTGCTGTTTTATAATGCTCTATGAGGCATTGCAGATTAGAGTTGCTGGAGGTCTTTTTGTGAAGATTAGCCCTCCGTTCTGTTGTCGGTCTTGGTGTCTGCTCTGATACGTAGCACGGGAGTCGGGGAACGATTATATATATATATATGTATACATTAGTTGAGTTTATTTTGTAGTACTTTTGCGTATATAGGTGATGTTCTAAAATGGTTTATTTTGTAAAACAAGTCGGTTATGGATCTTTCCGCTTTATTCCATAATTGACCCTTCCTTTTATATGGAAAAGTTTCCCCTTTGAGGGTATTCTATTTTATGCTATGTATCAAGTTTATGAGCAAGGATGATATTTTGTTTATTTAAATGTGGCATCCCTGTTTCTGTTAGAAAAATAAATTTTTTTGTTACTCTGAGTTATTTATGTATTATTTATTCGCGATGGGAATTGGGGTGTTACAATACTCATCCCTTAAATGAGTCGGCCTCCTCTTGGGCATCATACAAAAGATAAAACTCTACCAATAGACTTGGACAGTCTAATTCCCTTGAGTTTCAAAGATATTCTCAAGCACCTTTCAAACAAAGGAGAAACCCCAGATTCTGGATTAATCTGCAGTCGAGTTAAAACTTGTGGGTTCTAAAACGCCGTTCTGTCAATTCCTTTTGCATTCCCTTGCAAGGATTGATTCCCTTCTTGGACCTCCCTCGGGATCTCAAGAATCCCCGGCAGAAGTATAGCCTCCTCTTAGGCTTTGTATAATGATCTTTCCTCAACAAAGTCAGCCTCCTCTTGGGCTTTGTACAAATGATTCTCCCCAGTGGAGCTAACCTTTTCAGACTCTCTTGTTGAGTCAATCAACTTTCAAACTCTCTTGTTGGGTCAATCACTTTTTCAGACTCTCTTGTTGAGTCAACCCTTTTTTAGCCTCCGTCTTGGGCTTCGTACAAGACATATAAAAACACTCTCTTGTTGAGTATAAAAGATTCTCTTGTTAAATGAACTTTTAGCCTCTGTCTTGGGCTTTGTACGAGACATATAATAATCACTCTCTTGTTGAGTATAAAAGATTCTCTTGTTGAATAAACTTTCATCATCCGTCTTGGGCTTCGTACAAGACATATAAAAAACACTCTCTTGTTGAGTATAAAACACTCTCTTGTTTAGTATAAAACACTCTCTTTTTAGGTATAAAACACTCTCTTGTTAAGTATAAAACACTCTCTTGTTGAGTATAAACGAATCTCTTGTCGAGTCAACCTCCTTTTAGCCTCAATCTCGGGCTTCGTACGAGACAGCAAATCACTTACGTGTTGAGTATAAAAGAATCTCTTGTTGAGTCAATCAACTTGTCAGACTCCCTTGTTGACTCAACCTTTTAAACCTCCGTCTTGGGCTTCATATAAGACAGATAAAAGTACTCTCTTGTTGAGTCATATCTTTTAGCCTCCATCTTGGGCTTCGTACAAGACATATAAACGCACTCTCTTATTGAGTCAGTCACTTGTTAGTACTCTCTTGTTGAGTCAACCCTTTTATCCTTTATCTCGGGCTTCGTACGAGACAAATAATAACCACCCTCTTGTTGGGTCAATAGCCTCCTCTTAGGCTTTGTATAAAGAAACCCCCGGTTGAGTCAATCAACCTTTTAGCATCAAACGTGTGCTTTAATCAAGGTATACGAACATCCACCGTTCCTCTTTAGAGATGACAAGTTCTCTCTTAGTCAAACCTTTTCGCTTCAATCTTGGGCTTTGAACAAGACACACAAAAAAACCTTCAGCTTCACATCTTGGGCTTTGAACGAGATACAAATCACCTTTAGCTTAAATCTTAGGCTTTGAACAAGACACCAAAACATCTCTTTCCCCCCATAGAATAGGAGGGAACTACGATCGCTCTGATTTCCCTATTTCGTTAAACGGTAATACGTAGGCATAAGATTGCAAAATCTTAGCGAGCATACTAATCAAAAACTCAAAGTTCAGTACCCTCATACATCCATCAAAAGCATCAGACCTAACACCTTACCAAAAGCCTCACAAATAGTCCAGACACTGTATCTTAAACGAAATAACCTAAGACAAACCCCCCTTTTTTGATAGCATCTGTAAACCAACAGTTTTGACTGTTTAAACCTCAGTATGCAAGCAGGGTTAATTGGAGACATCTATTTCCCTTCCTTAATCAGCTTCACAGGATATAAAATGAATCGAACTGTAGTACCAAAGTGATAGTGATTCGAAACCACAAAAACCGCGCTACAGAAAAATAGCGACCACAGTGGGAGGCATTTCTCTCTCACAGTCTTAGGTAGAAAACTTTAAATTCACAAAGTGTCACAGAAATGGCGACTCTGCTGGGGAGTCATTGTCTGTATAGGATCACAGGACTAGAGGTCTAGGATGTTAGGACATATATATATATATATATATATATATACTGCTCTTCTAAATTGATATTCGTGTTTATTTTTCTGCTAATGGGAATGCGTGTGATGCCGCATCGGGAAAGATTGAGTATACACCTAAGATAAGTGATGGCACTAGACGGGTAATCTTACGGGGAGTGAATCCCAGATAAGAGGTCCCGATCGACCATCGAATCAGTGGAGATGCCCTTTACAGATTTAATGCCTATACGACTTCAGTTGTTGAAAGCATATTGTTCGATTGGGTTATCTGAGAATCTGAGGATTTTAGTAGACTGAAACCATTTTGTAGTGCAGAATCTATCGAAAATAGTTGTCACGCGATACTACCCTCATTTGAGACTACTCTAAGATACTACAGCTCGCTGGCGATCCGCTTGCTGTCGTTGTCCCAAGAGGGGTCAGTGATTTTGAGGACAGGTACAAAAAATCACCAGTATAAACCTTTGGGAATGGGTAGAGCCTTGAGTTCATGACACCGACCATTTGACCCCATGTTTTTTCTATGTTCTTGTGTGCTACATTCATGCATTCATTTCATTAAAAAACATTAAAACAAAGAAAAATCTTCTCTTCTAGTATCTCTTTTTCAAATTAAACTAAGACAATGATTGCAAATGTCAGATAAAGAGATTACTAATGGATTTCGGTAGAAGGAAGACTCATAAGTACACCTTTAAGGTTCAAAAACTAGAGGATTTAAGAGGGTTGGCAAGGATGATAACCAACCCTGAGGCTTTCAGAGGTATGTATGGAGGACTGCTGTCTCTGTTAAGGATCCATGTAATTGAACGAATCCTGTCCACACTAATCTAGTATTCGGTCTATCACTGTTTCACATTCCCGGATTATCAACTAGCACCAACACTGGAGGAGTACTCTCACCTGACTGATTTACCCATCACTGACCAAGCTCCCTTTTCTGGACTAGAAGAAATTCCAAAGGATCAAACCATTGCAAGAGAAATCTATTTGGACGAGTCAGAAGTCAGGACTCACATGATCATTAAGGGTGGTATCCAAGGTTTGCCAGCCCAGTTCTTGATAAAGAAAGCTCTGTACTTTGCTAGTATAGGTAACGTGGCCGCTTTCGAGAGCATCTTTGTTTTGCTCACCTACGGGTTATTTTTGTTTCCCAACATTGATGACTTCCTTGATATCAATGCCATTAAGATTTTTCTAATTGGAAACCCTGTACCTACCTTGCTCGCTGATGCTTATCATTCGGTACACTTAAGGAATTTGTATAGCGGAGGAATGATCACATGTTGTGTACCCTTGCTGTACAAATGGTTCATTTCCCATTTGCCAAAGTCTGCTGCATTTTGGGATCAAAAAAGTTGTTAGTTCTTGGATTGGCTGGAATTTTGGTAAAACAAAGTATGTTCAATGTTGATGTCAAGATGCTGATGTTGCAACATTGAAGTCTTAACACTGGGCTGTGTTAAGTAATTAATAGCTGAAGTTGGATGTCTGATGTCACATAGGTGATGTTGTAACATCAGACCTGCAGAATTAACAACAGCAGGCTGTGATGTTGTTAGGGTTGCGTATTAGCTGGAATTGTGGAGAGCAAGCTGTCTCATTCGATGTGAATATCTTGGGATAGATATTTGCTGCTACATAGGAGATCTGTTGCAGATTTGTAGGAGATTTAAAAGGTTGAAGATTTAAAAAGATTTTAGGAGAAAATCTTTTTAAATGTTCAGTTTTAAATAACAAATCTGGGAGATATTGTAGCAGTCCAAGACCAATTCAAGGAGCTATATAAAGTGCACAAGACCAAAGGAAAAAGCGACAGAAAACATTCAGAAGATCAGGAGCTGGAGGCTTAGTGTCTAGAGTTTGTTTAGAGTGCTTGTATTTACACTATTCTAGGGTTTGAATAGGTGTCGAGTTTCTATCCTCTCTAGAAGATGTGAAGCAATAGAGAGTGTTTGCTTGATCGAAGCTAGGAAGCAAGATCAAGGGTACTCAAAGTGGTTTCTTTGAGAGTTTGTAAGGGATTAAGTGGTGTTCTCATACCTAAGTGGTTTCTTAGGTAGGAAGTCATTAGTAGAGTATAAGTTTAGGAGATTGTCATCGGGTTGTTGAGTCTGTAAATTATATCTACAAGTAGTGAATTCCATCCCTGGCTTGGTAGCCCCCAGAGTAGGTTGGTTGTAACCAAACTCGGTCAACAATTCTTGGTGTTATTTTGCTGTTATTGCTGTCCATTGTGCAGAGTGTGTTGTTGTGACATCACACCTTAACATCACACGTCTGATACCAGAATTTCAATTGGTATCAGAGAAGGCATCCTGTCTGTCTCTGGGTAAGATCTAGGGAAGTTACTTTCTGGTGTAAAGATGGACAAAGAAGTTGGAGGATTCGTCAACAGACCCCCTATTTTGGATGGATCCAATTATGATTATTGGAAGCCAAGGATGACCACCTTCTTAAAATCCTTGGACAGCAGGGCTTGGAAGGTTGTTATTAATGAATGGAAAGCACCTGTCACGTGTGAGAAAGATGATGCCGGCAAAGATAAAGAAGGCACCTCTAAGCCTAAGCCTGAAGAAGAGTGGACCAAGGAGGAGGATGAGCTTGCCCTTGGAAATTCCAAAGCTCTAAATGGCATCTTCAATGGAGTGGATAAGAATATCTTCAGGTTAATCAATACCTGTGAAGTTGCTAAGGAAGCGTGGGATATTTTGTAGGCTACACATGAAGGAACATCTAGAGTCAAGATGTCAAGACTTCAGATTTTAACATCAAAATTTGAAAGCCTGAAGATGAAGGAAGATGAGACTATTCATGATTTCCACATGAGTGTTCTCGAGCTGGCCAATGCATTTAATGCTCTTGGAGAGAAAATGTCTGAAGAAAAGCTTGTAAGGAAGATTCTTAGGTCCCTTCCTAAGAGATACAAGATGAAGGTGACTGCTATTGAAGAAGCTCAAGACATCAGCAAGATGAGAGTAGATGAGCTCATTGGATCTCTTCAGACTGTTGAACTTGGTTTAAATGAAGAAGAACCAGAAAAGAAGCCCAAGGGTATTGCTTTGGTCTCCACTCCTGCAGAAGATAAGGTAGTCAAAGATTCTCAGGAAGATTTGTCACAAGCCATTGCAATGTTAGGAAGGCAGTTCAACAAAGTGTTAAAAAGATGGAACAATAACTACAAGCCTAGTGTCAAGAACAGTTCTTCTGACATCAGCAAGCCAAGGGAGAAAAATGAAGAGAAGACTGCCCAGGATAGAGGTGTTCAGTGCTTTGAATGTGAAGGGTATGGACATGTCAAGAAAGAATGTACCACATTCTTGAAGAAGCAGAAGAAGGGCATGTCGGTTTCCTGGTCTGACTTAGATAGTGAAAGTGAAGGTGAGTCAGCAAAGCATGTTAGAGCCCTAACAGGAGCTGTTGTTTCTGATGATAATTCTAGTGATGGAAAAGTAACTTATGAGGAGTTAGCATCTACCTATCAAGAGCTGTGTTTAAAAAGTGCTGAGATTTGTCAAGAAAACAAGTGCCACAAGCAACAGATTGCTCAGCTAGAGAATGAAAAGACTAATCTGGAAAATGAAGTGGTGCTAGTTAGAGCCCACCTTGATCAAATGACCAAGACTGTTAGGATGCTGAGATGTGGTACAGACACACTTGACAAGATCCTTCAGTCAGAAAAAGCTGCTGGAGACAAAGCTGGGATAGGTTATGTGGCTGAGGATAAGGGAACTTTAGAAGAAAGCACTTCAGGATCAAAGAAGGAAGTGTCACTACTTTCATCTCAACATCAGCCAAAGAAGCAGGATCCTACCCCTAAGAAGGCTGATGTTTCACAACCTAAGAAGATTGAGAAGAAGACTGGTCCCTATCAGAAGAGAAAGCAGCCACAAGGAGCTAGTCAGTATATGCCCCCACAATACCACGAGAGCATGCAAGCTGCTCAGTTCAAACAACACATGTCTCATCAGGTGTCTCAACATCAGGACAACTGGTATGGTTATGGATATGGATACACCAATGCTGTTCCTCATGGAAGAAGAAAACCACACCATCACGGGAGACAATCCAGGAAACAGCATTCTAAGCCTTCTTATGGGAGAAGATACCAGCATAATAGATGGCAGGCCAGTTATGGTAGGAGGAGACCACATTATGGATGGCAGCCTAAGCAATCTCATCATGGCAGAAGATTCAGAGATGAAAGGGTGAGATGCTATTATTGTGGAAAGTTTGGACATATGCAGTACTCTTGCTACAAGCTGCATGGATACCCACAACCTCAAAACAGATGGAGAGAGTACAGGCCCAAAGTTGTTAAACAATGGGTACCTAAGGAGAAGGTGAAGTGCTTATTGGCTCACATGGCTGATAGAGAGTTTAAAGAAGGAACATGGTATTTTGACAGTGGATGTTCCAAGCACATGTCTAGATGTAGATCCATGTTTGCTGAAGTCAGTCATTGTCCCTCTCATGAGGTTATATTTGGCAATGGAGAAATAGGTATTGTTGCAGGAGTTGGGAAAATGAAAGGTGATGGTAGACCTGAACTTAGTAATGTTCTATTTGTCAGTGGTTTAAGTGCAAATTTGATCAGCATAAGCCAGTTGTGTGATGAAGGTTACAAGGTAAACTACACTAAGCATGAGTGTGTGGTTTCTGATGAGCATAATCTGGTTGTTATGAAGGGTGTCAGAACCAAAGACAATTGCTATCAGTGGATTTCTCTTGAAGGAAATTCAACTAATGATGTTCAAGTTGATGTTACAACATCAGACTATGACATCAAGATGCTGAAAGGTCACTCAGAGCTAGTGAGTCCTGATGTGAATTACTTAAAAGGAAAGTCTTTATGGAGGGAGAAAATTAGTAATTGGCCTTTAACGAGCATTCAAAATCAGGCGCCTTATCATATTGATACTACATCAAGACTTACCAAAGCATTCTCATCGCAACGTTTCATCTCCCTAAATCTCAACAGAATAGAAAGTTCTTCTCTAAACCTAGTCTGTTACAAAGGAACGATGTCTTTCCCTTCCAAGAACTTTGAGCAGGTACGAACTAGGGGTTCTTCTAAAGAACACACTTCTATTCCCGAGTCAGGTAACCCTAAACACTCAACCACGGTGAATAAAACTGAAGTTAGGTCATCATCCTCTCAAACTGTTGAGGAGAAGTTTGATGTAGACATGCATTTGGAACAGCTTGCCACCAAAATCCTTGAGAAGGGGATACGGGTGAAAGGGATTTCTGTCCCTTTAAGGCAAATGCCTGCTGAACAAGTCGACTCTCAAGATGAGGACAAAAATCTTCAAAGTCAGGCCCTGAATCAAGAAGCTGGAGGTGAAGATCCTGATGACACTGATGTCAACTTTGATGTCATAACATCGTTCCCTAGGAATGAAAGTCACAGGGGTAAGGGGGAGGAACGGGTTGAGGTTATAGAGATTAAGGACTCATCTGATGATGATAGAATTGGAAGAAGGAAGGATAAGAAAAGGACTTCAGTTACAGACTCTCCCAAATCGTGGACCAAAGTTGCCAGGTCTGGCAAGAAGAGGAGAATCAGGGAAGAGTCAGGTTTTGAGAGTGATGCTCAAGACATCAACCCAGCTACTAATCAAGTGCCTGATCACATCTCATCTCACTGTGCATCCATGTGGAATTGTGTGAGCCAAAGAAGGATAGCACTGGAAAGAGAGGTAGTAGCAGAAGACTTAGAGTCTACTGAAATTGTAGACCTAATTAAGTGTGCTGGTCTCATAAGGACTATGTCAGGGTTGACTAATTGCTATGATAGACTGGTCAGAGAATTCATAGTTAATATCCCTGAATCTTTAAATGACAGCAAGAGCCTAACCTTCAGAAGGGTTACCATCAGGGGTAAGTGTGTCTGGTTCTCTCCTAAAGTGATCAATGCCTACTTAGGAAGAAGTGAGGAAGATTATGGAGAATTAGAAGTCTCCAATAATGTTATATGCAAAGAAATCACTGGTGGTCAGGTAGATGTTTGGCCCGAAAAAGGAAAGCTGTTAGCCAGTTGGTTGAGTGTCAAATATGCCATTCTGCACAGAATAGGTGTTGTCAACTAGGTTCCTACTAGTCACAAGACAACAATTTCTGCTGGATTGGGGAAGATAATTTATGCAGTTGGGACAAAGCAAAGAATTGACTATGGCTCCTACATCTATGATCATACTATTAAGCATGATGCTACAAATGCAGTGAAGATGCCCATTGCTTTTCCCTCTCTCATTTGTGGGATTATCTTGTCTCAACATCCTGAAATTCTACAGCATTCAGATGTTGCTTGCAAAAGGAAGCCTGCCTTGTCAGTCCATTCCAAGTTGTTTGAAGTGAAACATGTTCCTGACAGTGTCAAGACATCTGCTTCAACATCACAACAGTCACCAGCCAAGACTGGGTTGGTTACAGAACTAGAGGAGGCTTGCAAGGAGTTAGATGAAGTCATAAGAGTTAGTACTAAAAGGAAACAAAAATTTGAAAGACTTGTCATAACACTGAGATTGGCAGCAAAGGAAGGTGAAGCAGCCAACACAAGGAAGGATGTTGATGATAGACCTGGTGATGAAGAAGATAATGATGATCTCAGCTCAGATAATTCAAGCTTTTAATGTTCGCCTTCTTATTTAGTAGTGTTAGCTTTATTTTTTGTCTTTGTTTCAGCACTGAATGTGCTTGGTTATGTAATTTGCATATTGTGCTGTTTTTTTTTGCACCTGTTTGTGCTTTTAGTTTTCTTCTATGATTTTTTTTGCCTGGTTGCTAACTGTGAGGCTAACAATGAGAGCTAGGGTGTCTAACTGAAGTTTGCCTAATTGTGGCTAAAAAGGGGGAGAAAATAGCCAAGTTAGTCAAGAGTATCAAAGAGTGTTATTGCAAAATGGTTGTGATGCAGATATTAAGGGGGAGATAAAATTGGAAGAGTGCAGCCAAGCAGACATCAAGAAAGAAAAGTGTTGCACATTGTGAGCTACTGAACAGCTGTGCTGCTGGTTCATATTTTCATATTTTTTAGGGGGAGCACCAATTGGCTGTTGTCAATAATGAAGATGGTGCTGCAGTAGATCAAGTGATGAAGACTAAGAGTATTGTCAAACTGCTGCTGATGGAGTTTCAAATTATTGAAGTTTTTCCGCTGCTGAAGTCTCTGAAGATGCAGAGTACAGAGATTGTTTTAGCCAAAATTAGCCAAACTGGGAGATTGTTAGTTCTTGGATTGGCTGGAATTTTGGTAAAACAAAGTATGTTCAATGTTGATGTCAAGATGCTGATGTTGCAACATTGAAGTCTTAACACTGGGTTGTGTTAAGTAATTAATATCTGAAGTTGGATGTCTGATGTCACATAGGTGATGTTGTAACATCAGACCTGCAGAATTAACAACAGCAGGCTGTGATGTTATTAGGGTTGCGTATTAGCTGGAATTGTGGAGAGCAAGCTATCTCATTGGATGCGAATATCTTGGGATAGATATTTGCTTCTGCATAGGAGATCTGCTGCAGATTTGTAGGAGATTTAAAAGGTTGAAGATTTAAAAAGATTTTAGGAGAAAATCTGTTTTAAATAACAAATCTGGGTGATATTGTAGCAGTCCAAGACCAATTCAAGGAGCTATATAAAGTAAACAAGACCAAAGGAAAAAGCGACAGAAAACATTCAGAAGATCAGGAGCTGGAGGCTTAGTGTCTAGAGTTTGTTTAGAGTGCTTGTATTTACACTATTCTAGGGTTTGAATAGGTGTCGAGTTTCTGTCCTCTCTAGAAGCTGTGAAGCAATAGAGAGTGTTTGCTTGATCGAAGCTAGGAAGCAAGATCAAGGGTACTCAAAGTGGTTTCTTTGAGAGTTTGTAAGGGATTAAGTGGTGTTCTCATACCTAAGTGGTTTCTTAGGTAGGAAGTCATTAGTAGAGTATAAGTTTAGGAGATTGTCAACGGGTTGTTGAGTCTGTAAATTATATCTACAAGTAGTGAATTCCATCCATGGCTTGGTAGCCCCCAGAGTAGGTTGGTTATAACCGAACTGGGTCAACAACTCTTGGTGTTATTTTACTGTTATTGTTGTCCATTGTGCAGAGTGTGTTGTTGTGACATCACACCTTAACATCACACGTCTGATACCAGAATTTCAAAAGTACTTTACGTTGATCGCAGAGAATCATGTCTCTTACCAACTCTAACATCGATTAGTACAATCGAATCTATGACGGTATCAAAATCATTGACCGTTGTGGAAACTTCCCAAATGTACCCCTTATAGGAACTAAAGGAGGAATCAATTATCATCCAGTTTTAGTTCGTCGTCAACTCGGATACCCGATGTGGGATGTCCCGCGTAATGCTCATCTGGAAGGTCTTTTCTTCATGGAAGGAGAAAATGACAGAGCACTAAAGACAAAAATAGTGCATGCCTGGAAACACATTCATAGAAAAGGACGAGAGTCTCTAGGAAAACTAGAGTGTGTCTCGATGGAACCTTATCTCCACTGGGTACAAACTAGAGCTCTCAAGCTAAGAACTTGGCCCACATATCATCTTGATCTTTATCCAGTGATTCTAGGTCGAAGTCCGTACCATGACCTCTCAAGTGCTCTTCATTCTTTTTGGCTTCGACAACCATGTATTTCACTTCAGCCTCTAGGGCCACTTTTAATTTGTTTTCGGCCATGTAAGCCAAAGTCTTTTCTAACGTATTTGACTCAGTCATCATCATCAAATTTACTTCCCTAACCTGTTGGTTGAATTCCTTTCATTCCAAATCTAAAATCTTCCTCACCTACTACTTCCCTATCCCATTGAAGGTCATGGGTGGGGTGCAGGTAAAGGGATCAAAATCCTTTGTCAGTGGGTGTAAAGTCGAACCCTGTAGGATTGCAAGATGATATATGGGCCAGGTTCGTGTCGAAGTGCCTCATGTCCACCTAGTTGAATTCTTCCATGTAATAGCTCTGATTGAAATGCGTTGATGTAGTGAAGAAGGGATTGCGCCAATGCTATGGATCTATTCTCGACCCATAAGTAGGTTGTAGTTAGCCTTCGACGCTATGACCATGAACATAGTTGGCCTTGTAATGGTGCCAACTGTGAGGTCTACCTAGATTACCCCCATTTTAGTACCAACTTTTCTCTCATAGTTCGACAGAATCATGTCGTGGGGTTTGGTGTCAGTGTTATCCTTTCTAATTTTTTTCAACATGTAATGTAGCATTAGATTCACCACTGCTCTGCCATCAACTAAGATTTTATTTACTCAAATGTTTTCTATTTTGCCCCTAATAAACAAGGGCTTCAAATGGTTCTTCATTATTTCATCAGGCCTTTCGAAAAAGGAGTTTTGTTCCTCCACGCATCCATTATTCAGTATGTAATAGTAAATTGGCCATTGTTTGGCCATTTCCAATTCATTTGCATCCTCAGGTTCCTCTATCTCTGTAACTTGGTCGTATTTCCTAGGAAATACAAACACCACGTTACACACGATATCCAATGATGGCTCTGAACCTGTGTCGAAATCAGTTGTCAGCATGTCATCCTCTGCTGCTTGGTCAGACTTTTCTCCCATAACCTCCTTCTGGGAAGCAAACATTTTCCTTTCAACAGACTTCCTTTCCTCGTTCCTGTCCTTCTTGAGGGGGTATATTAGTGCTCGATTCAGCTTTTGCCTTTTCTGCAGCCTCTCTTTCAGCTTTTCTTCTTCTTTATTGTCTCCTCCATTGAGACCTGTTCATAGGGTTTTTCCCCTTATAATTTTTAGAGCGATATGCTAACTACTTCGAGGCTTGGAATTCCTTAAGATATGCTAATGAGGAACCTCTCTGCACTTCAAAGTTTTATCATTTCTTTTGGCCTTGTTTCCTCCTTTCGACAGACTTCATCCACTTACCCTTCGAAGCGTCAGTAGTAGGCTTAAATGTGGCTGGTTTGTAGCCACAAAGTCCTTATCTTCCTTGCTCTTGCTTCCTGAATACTCCCCTCTTGTCAAAAGCAAAGTGGTCACAAGTATCTCTCTAGTTGTTCCTGTTTTTGGCTCTTTGAACCCCTTCCATGTTTTCTGCAGCCTTTCTATCGAAGACTAAGTTGCACCTTGGGCACAACATCACTTCAAAATTTCTCCTTTGGCACCTCTGAAGGAATTCGACCAGACTCTCATCCTGCTAGGGATAGGCCATTTTGACATATTCGTCTTGCCTGAGGCTTTGTTCATCAACCTCTATTGCAGTCTCTTGGGTTACCTCAACCATGTTAACCCCTAAGTTGGCATCCTCAGTGATGTTCAAATCCTGAAATTTGACTCTAAGGCCCTCAGTGGCCTTAGTCACTTTATTAATCTATATGAAACCCTCAACAGTTTTATGTGTTGTGATCATTTGGGTGGAACCCTCAGTGATTCCCTTGTTGAAGCCTTCATCGACTCCTTGGATGAAACCCTCAGTTGTTTCCTTGTTGAAGTACTGAGTGACTTTTTTAGTGAAGCCTTCAGTAGCTCCTTGAATGAAACCCTCAGTGGTTTCTGAAAGCTCCTGGGGTTTGACTAAATTTTGGTTAAAATTTAATGAAGAATGCTGCAGAAAAAGATGTCGAAGACAATGTCCCGACATTCTAACTTGACAAATATAGCAGGTTCAAAATCTGGTGCAAGAATCTAGGAATGATTACAGCAGTGGATCAATGGGTCAATAAACAGAAGATTGAAGCCCATGGCAGCACAAGAATATAAAAGAAGACCAAGACCTAGGACTGAATAACTGAACCTATCGTAACACTTTTGTAAAGTAGAAAATAGGGTTTAGGGTTTTTAGAGTCGTAGGATTTCTTGTAAGTCTCCCTCTGTATCGATTTGATGTAGTGTGGTAGACATAGGTACTTGTACAGATTCAGAAACCCGTAGGTAATGAATCTGGTATTGTTCTTGGATGAAGCTTTGAAGCAAATCCAAGTTAACTTGTTAGTCAAGGATACTTGACTGAACTTTGTATTGGAAGAGGTGTCTTTCAATAGGAATGATACAGTTATGAGGTATTAACTGTTAGATAATCACAGGTTGTGATTTAGGGAGTGAGATGGGTTTTTCTTATCAATTAGATGTGACTTCTAATGCTAAAGTCTTCATTGGGTAGTGATAGGTTAGCGTGGGTGCTTTCTATAAACCTGAGGTTGTTTACATAAAACTATACTGCTAATAGTGAATTCTTCTTCCTAGATTGGTATCCCCCAGATGTAGGTGAGTTACACCGAACGGGGTCATCATATTCTGTGTTGTTTATCATTCTGCAAATTCCAGTTCAGTTTTGATTAACATGTTGGATCAGATGTCGTAACATCTATGTTTATGCAGTTCTGATTTTCAAGGTATCAGTCTGTTGTTATGCCTCTGTGTTTAAATGTATATGCAGAACAATGTCTTGACATGTGTTAGGACATCTGTTGTCTGCAATGCCAGAATTTCAATTGGTATCAGAGCAGGCATCCTGTCTGTTTCTGGATGAGATCTTTGGGAGATACTTTTTGGCGTTTAAACAAGGAGGAGTTTTGAAGATCAGATCAATCAACTCATACATACTCAAGGGAATTAATGGATGGGATGGATGTTCTGGATTAAAGGAAACATCCTGGTGGTTTTTCTTGTTGCTGAGGAGGTTCTATAACAACTGCAGGAGAAGTGACTAGTTCTATTGTTGGGGTATCTTATAAGATGTTCTGACATCTTATTAGGGCAATCAAAATTTGTTCCTTGGTAGTTCTGCTGCATATGTTTCTAATGGAAGAGCTCTAGAATTATGGGATTCTGGAGTTGTTACTGAAGGCAGATGGTGGAGGATCTCAATCGTCAGCCTCTATATGTGAAGATATCTGCATCTTCTATTCCAAAGTTGGGAGCGATGGAATGGAAAGAGTTGTTCGGAAGAAGGATTATTGGACAAGGATTTAAGATCAATTTCGATTTGTAGAGTTCACAAGTATTTAATAGATTATCTTTGAAATTCAAGATTACTGATGTTCAACAAGATGTTGGAACATCTCATCATTAGAGTTTGTGCAGAATCATGGGAAGGGTAATGCATGAGCTTTAGCATCTGTTTTGATCTTGGGTGTTGACCTAAGAATTGGCTTCAGTCTGGTGTGACAGAAGCATGTGATCTCTGGAGAGTTTCCTGGCAAGAAACTGGTCTGGACAATGGTGATGTTGAAGATGAAGATGAAGACATCATAATCTTCATGGATTTTTCTTGGATCAATTTATTTCTAATCTAAGAGTATTGGAGTGCAGCAGGTGTGTTCAATTTGTTACTAGAAGCATCTGATGTTTATCTTGAAGGTGTCGTGGTAAGAGACCTGTCCAGAATGGAGTGCTGGTGTTAGCACAGCTTGGATCAGTTTATTTCTGACCTAGGTACTGAGGAGCATGGGATCTTGCTCATTTTGAAGGTCAAGATTAAGTGGCAGTTATCTCAGACTTTCTACAGACTGCTCTACTAAGGAAAATGGCATTCTTTAGTATGGCTATGGTGTAGTCTTTGACTACTATCTCTTCTGAATATTCAGACGTGGCAGGTGTGAAGACTTTGGAGTTTCAAAGCAGTTATTCATCAAGGTGTGAGCTTGAAGGAAATATTTGTGATAAGTCTAAATAGGATGGAGGTCGTCTACTCAAACTTGGTTGTTGAATTAAGTCTATGAGAGCATGGAACTTCTGTTATGTTAAAGGGAGGAGGTTTTTCTAAGTGGCAGAAGGAGGAGCTAAATTCAGCAGCTTGATGTCGTATCAGAATATTCTGACATCTAGCTTAACATCAGAGTCTCAACTGGTGATGTGGCACATCAGCTTAAGATAAGGCGATCTATAGGAGAATGGAAGTTATGGATGCTTCAAAAAGGTCTATCTCATGCAGTTTATGGGAGCTGTGGATTGAGAAGATGTTACATGTCTATAGGCTTGGTGGATCCAAGATGTCTTGCTATGGAGCAAGTAGTTCATGTGACTTGAAGATCATATTTTATTGGTGGATCATTGTATTTTGTGGGAGTTCTAAAGAAGAGTGAGATAAATAAAAAAGTGGCATTTGGTTGGTTTTATAGTGTGCATTCAAGAAGGTTGCTTGGAACTAGTTACTCTTGGGCAGAAGGGTAGTTGGTTGAAAGCGTAAGGAGGATCTGGTTCATCTTGGAGCTTGTGGTTGAAGTTCTAGGTTAAGGATGGAAGTATGCCTTCTTTTGGTGGATGAAAGTTTATTTCTCTCTTTGGTTATCTAGAGTTCTTGTTGATCAAGCTGGTGGCGCAGTGTTGTTTGAAGATCTTCAGTTAGATTACTATGCAGATAGTAAGTCCAGTGGTGGAGCATATCAAGAACCATGGTGTGTGGTGTCTGTGATGTGTGAAGGATGTCCTAATTGATGTTAGAACATTTGCTGGGTTGGTTATCCTTGGAGTAGAATACTAAGTTCTGAGTTTAGAACTTGACACTCATATCTTGTCTAAGAGGTATTTTTCTTATCATACGGGAGAATGATAGGTAAAGGATTGTCTTGGAAGTCTGATGTGAATGGGACATGCTAGAAGTGGATCCGTTTGGTGCTTGTGGAGAAAATGGGCTGAAGATTTCTGGAGCATGTGTTTAATGTTCTTCAAGTGTGAAGAATATCTGTGTGAGCTAGCAAACTAAGAGGCCTTGTGCGTCTCTTTGAGGAATGTGAAGCATTCAGATTCAATTGGGTTATATATCAGGGAATAAGGAGATCTATACATGAGAATTCAGGAGGAATTCGTGTGGTGTTTGGATGGTTTCTGGACAAGAGGGATCAATCGAGCTTTGGTCTCAATCCAAGAGATTGTTAGTTATGGTACAAGGATACGTTCCTGGTACTCTCAGTATATGATCATGAAGTTGTCATGGGATATCATGTGGTTATTTTGGGTGGTTCTTGCTGAAGAAGCATCTGTTGATAAATTAAGGGGGAGAGCTTCTGTCTGATTAATATACTGGTGTAGTACATGGTTTGCTTAAGGGTCAATCAGTAAGTGAACGCGTTCAGGAGGTGCATTGAACAAAGGGTGCACTCTTGAAGACATGAAGATGCGTCTTATGTTTTCCATTCATCTACAAAGTGTTCATTGGAGGAGCACTGGTTATCTTAGACAGGGGGAGTTGCTCCTTGATCTAAGATGTATTACTGTAGTGGTGCAAATTGTTTATCAAGATTGTTTTTGGTTTTAAGTAGTTTATGATAAATTTCCTCTAGTGAGGATGATATGTCAGACTAGATGTCGTGACATTGCTCTACTGGTATAAGTTCTGGGTGAACTTATCAGGGTATTCTGATTCTGTCATTGGGTATCAATGGATTGAATTAGAAGTAGTACAAGTATCTTGCTAACCGTTGTTGACTGAAAGATGTTTGAAGAAATGTCTTAACATCTTGGTCAGTTAATCTTGGTCTTCTGGTTGAAAGGGTTTAAATGAATGCTACAAGAGGGACTATACAAAGTCTGACAGGATGTCAGAATATTGGATGTACACTTATTTACTTTGACGGTGGAGAATTTCTGTCTTAGGGAACGCGTGCTAAACATGGGTTTTGGAAAATGCGCATTCTTAGGATGGCCCTTGAGTCAAATACGGTTTGGGCGGTGCTCTTTTGTCTCTGAAAATACACAATGTCATTTAATGTTCACATTGAATGGACATGTGTTACTTCCAATATTACATCCTATGAGAAACACTCTTGTATATAAAGGGTGCTCTAGTCGTCATCTTGTCTCATGTTCTGTTGTGATGAGTTATCATGGGGTATGATCGATTGTGGGTTTCCTCACGTTGGGTATGGGTCTGTCTTGGACATGTTTGTCAATTTTTGGCTAAAAAGGGGGAGAGAAATACAAGGGTTGAGTCTGTCCTTGCAGTTGGTTTGCAAGTATGTTGGACAAAATATTCTAGCATTCTGACTAAGTCGCAAGGTTCTTCCCATATGTTATGAGTCCTTCTTTCGTGTCGTGTTATCTGAGTTATGAACACAGTCATGCCCTGTGTTCTGAGTTACCTAGGTTAGGGTTTGGCTGCTTCAGTGGCAAAATTCTTCCCCCCAAGTGAGGAAGTATCGATTCATGTGAAAAGGGGAATGTGTCATCAACATGATTGGATAACCGCCACTAAGGTTGAAGAGGCGTTAGAAGCACCCTGGGTTTATTGTCCAAAATAAAGTTTTAGCCAAAATTTGTCAAAAAGGGGAGATTGAAAGCTCTTGGGGTTTGACTAAATTTTGGTTAAAACTTAATGAAGAATGTTGTAGAAAAAGATGTCGAAGACAATGTCCCGACATTTTGACTTAACAAATATAGCAGGTTCTAAATCGGGTGCAAGAATCAAGGAATGATTACAGCAGCGGATCAAGGGGTCAATAAACAGAAGATTGAAGCCCAAGGCAGCAGAAGAATATAAAAGAAGACCAAGACCTAGGACTGAATAATTGAACCTATCGTAACACTTTTGTAAAGTAGACAATAGGGTTTAGGGTTTTGAGAGTCGTAGGCTTTCTTGTAAGTTTCCCTCTGTATCGATTTGATGCAGTGTGGTAGAAATAGGTACTTGTACAGATTCAGAAACCCGTAGGTAATGAATCTGGTATTGTTCTTGGATGAAGCTTTGAAGCAAATCCAAGTTAACTTGTTAGTCAAAGATGCTTGACTGAACTTTGTATTGGAAAGGGTGTCTTTCAATAGGAATGACACAATTATGAGATATTAACTGTTAGATAATCACAGGTTGTGATTTAGGGAGTTAGATAGGTTTCTCTTATCAATTAGATATGACTTCTAATGATAAAGTCTTCATTGGGTATTGATAGGTTAGCGTGGGTGCTTTCTGTAAACCAGAGGTTGTTTACATAAAACTATACTACTGATAATGAATTCTTCTTCCTGGATTGGTATCCCCCAGATGTAGGTGAGTTGCACCGAACTGGGTTATCATATTCTGTGATGTTTATCATTCTACAAATTACAGTTCAATTTTGATTAAAATGTTGGTTCAGATGTCGTAACATGTGTGTTTATGCAGTTCTAATATTCAAGGTATCAGTCTGATATTATGCCTCTATGATTAAATGTTTATGCAGAACAATGTCTTGACATGTGTTAGGATATCTGTTGTCTACAATGCCAGAATTTCAGTTTCCTTATTGAAGTCCTCACTGACTCCTTTGGCGAAGCCTTCAACAACTTCGACCATCAGAGCTTCGTTGGCGTAGTCCTCAGACACCTCCTCCATATTGATCATGGATGGCTCAAAATAATGGGCATCTTCCACTGGGAGAGGATCAGAGTCAATCCTCATTTGTGACTTTGACTTATCTTCGAACTTGAGCCTTCCTCCTTTGATAGCGTTTTGAGCAAGATCCATGAAAAGAAAGCATTGTGAAGTTTTATGGCCCAAAAAATTATGATATTTACATAAGCCTCTCTTTTTCCTTTATTCTAAAGGAGGTGTTTTAGCGCCAGGAGGCACTATCATCTGGCCATCTTTAACTAGTAAATCAAAAATCTCATCACACATGGTGACGTCGAAGGTATAGGTTTTCTTAGGGAACCTATCACTCTTCTCTGGTATGATTGGACTTTTCCCATTCGAAGGCATTATGACTTTACAAGAATAGGGTGGTCTTTGCTTCAGTTCAGCAAGGTCAATTTCGCTTTCGTTGAAATTAAAACGATCATTATTCGTTTCTTGTTCATCTTCATCAAATTCAACGTAAGTTACGCTTTCCTTTCTTTTATTGTTATTTTCCCTAGCTTTCTCAGCCTTCTGGCATTCTACCTGTCGAACTCTATCGTCCAACTGAGCCATATCTCTCAGGTATTGGGTATCCAGTTTCTTCCAAATGGAATAGTAAAGGCCACCAACGGCCATTTCAACTAACTTCGGCTGAGGAACTTGTGTAAAACATCTGGCCTTGAGCAAATAGAATTTATTTAGGTAATCATCTATTAGCTCAGAGAATTTTCATTTGATACTGGAAAATTCCTTCAAACTGATCTTCGACTATCCCGTGTAGAACTGCTCATGGAACAATCTTTCCCGTTGAGTCCAATTATGAATTGAATTTGCTGGTAATGTGGTAAACCATGTAAAGGAATTCTTCGTAAGGGAACTTGGAAAATATTTCATTCTTAGGTTCTCGTTATTGGTAATTTCCCCTGCCTTGATTAGGTATTTGGCCATGTGTTCGATAGTGGACTCACTGGTGTCCCCAAAAAATTTAGTAAACTTGGGGACTTTACACCTAGAGGGTAATTTTGATTGCAAAATGTACTCAGACAATGGTGATGTGTAATTAAGCCTATGGAGGCCAATATTTACCCCATTCCGTGCCATAATTCTTTCGACCATGGCTGCTAAATTATTGTCTGCTGCCATATCATCACGTCGAACCTAATTAATATCTTCATCAGCATTTTGGTTCCTATTCACCATCACTACCCTTGTTTTCCTTTCCCCTAGAATTTGTTGTTCAAACCTAGGAGGTTTGACTTCTACTCCCTGATTTACCACATTTGCCTAGGGTACATTTCGTTAGATTTGGTTAATAGCCGGGTCCTCTTCCAAGACCGCCCCCTGATTTTCTATCATCTATTCCCTTTGAGGGTGTCGAGGGGGTTTATGAACACCAAAGAAATCAGCAATGCGCGTCATTTGCGCTGCCAATAGTTGGTTTGTTTGGGTAGTGTTCTGGATTAAAGGGTTAAATATCACGCCCATTTGTTGGGAAAGCATTTGGACCATTTTGTGATTTCTTTCGTCCATTTGTTGCCTTATCACTGCTGCATATTTATTGTGATATTAGGCATTTGGGTGTGAAATCCCATCCATAAGAGCTGGTTAATTCGTCCCACATTGTTAATGCTTGAACCATATCCTTGTAGTGGCGAAGTGACGTTCACTACTGGGTCTGCGAAAGGCTATGTTGTATTATGCAAACTTGCCATCACTGAAGTTGGCATGCCATAAGGTTGTTCGCGACTATTTAGAGGCATTGAAAACCCAAGCACATAGGGCCTGAATAAACTATTCCCCACTAGAGGGGGGTCACTAGTGGACCTTGTGTCCATACATAAGACAAAATAGGTCCACTTTGGGCAATCGACTACACAGGCGTCGTACTTGTCATGGATGGTACAGGTTCAAATACAGATGATGGAAGCGTATTTCCCCCTGTCGAAGATGAAGGGGGTGGTTCCCCATTATTTGGTGGATTTTAATTATTTTAGGTATTTTGATTTACCATCCTCCTTATGTATCTTCTCCTTGGTCATTCTTCATTGATTGTGGCTATTCTACAACTCCTAAATCTCATGCAACAAAGTTGGAAAGATAATAAAATGAAGAACTTATGTAAAAAATTTCAGATAGAATAAATGTTTATAAACAATAGCACTGTCACACTGGGCGTGCCAATTTGTTTACCGTGAAAATTGGTAAACAACCTCTGGTCTCCAAAAATGGTTTACTTAACAGGATCAACCTGTGAATCCTAGGACATGTGCTTTTGTTTAAAACAATTTCTGGAAATCTATGAACACTTCGACAATGTTCATGATTAAATAATGTTGTGTAAAGTTTGAAAGTTTAAAAGTACAATGTAGAACTTGTAAGACAATTGCAATAAAGAACTTCAAAGTAAATTGCAATGAAAAAAGGTAATTTATAAATTGTAAAAATAACTTCAATTATAATGAAAAGATGATTCACACGTACATTCTCAGCGAAACTCTTTTCTCAATACACTTAGAAACTTTGAGTAATTTATGAGTATTTGTTCAATGCTTGAACACACGAAATCCTATACACTAAGAATCTTATTTATACTACGTCGAAAATAAGCGCTATCAACGGTTTCTTCTCCAGAAAATGACACGTTTCACTTGCATGTCTTCAATTGGCCACAGTTTTACACGTCTCTCATTTGAGAAACGGATAAGGACAAAATATGGTTATCATCCTTATTGAAAATTTAAAATCTCTGTCGAACGCAGCCGCAATATTGGCTCTGTCAAAATTGCAATCTAAAGCTTAGAAATATTTCTAAGTCTTAACCCAACACATCCTTCTTACAAATGACCTCTTCGACTAGAATCTTCCAGAACGACCCTGTCGAATTCCAAAATCATCTCAAAAACATTTCTTTTGATCATCATACCCCATCAAATCATGGCGTCGAAATTCCCAGCTAACAAACACACCACCTAATTCATTATGTCTAAGTTATCTACATTTATCATAGTTCTCAATCTCTCAAACAATTCCACCTGCATAGCCTTTGTCCTGATGTTTATAATTTGGTTCTCAGTTCTACAGTGTTCCAAGTTCAGCTTCTCATTTGTTACTTGCTCTTTATTATAATAGAATCTCATATCTATGTGTTTGCTTCTTCCTCGTTCTATCGAGTTCTTGGCCAAATTGATATCTGACATGTCATCAATCTACATGATCATTGCTCCATGATTTTTACCTGAAATCTTCTCAATCAGATTCACCATCGATGTTGGTTAATATGCACACAAAAAAGGCAACTAAGTACTCAGCCTCACATGATGTCAGAGCTATGACTGGTTCTTTTATTGAGCTCCAAGCAACTGGTGCACCACCTAGCATAAACACATAACCAGTTATGCATTTTCTATCCTCAAAAACACCACACCAACTTCAGTTAGTGTATCCCACAAGTTTTCATTCTTTTCCTTCATCTACTGCAGGAAACAAAATTTTCATATTTTAGTGTTCCTTTGAGGTACCTTATTATCCTATTGATGGTTGTAAGACGAGATACCTTTGGCTTTTACATTAACCTACTCACCATACCTACATTTTATGCTAGATCAGGCCTTGTGTGACATAGCTATCTTAATAGTCCAACGAGTCTTCTGTATTGTGTTGGATCAATATCATCTTCATTTTAGTCATTCTTCAATTGTAGTCCTGGTTTAGCTGGTGTCGAAGTTGCATTGCAATTCTTCATCTCAAATATTTTGAGTATCTCACTGCCATATTTTCTTTGGTGCAACATCAAACTTCTACTACACTTATATAATTCAATACTGTCATACCCCAAATTTTAACCACTTAGATTTCCCATCATTGTGCAAATCATCATCATAATATGGATGTCCCTTCATGCTTCATCAGTCTCCCCAAAGATGGGTGAGCATCCACTACAATCAAAATTAGGGTTTCAAGCCTTCTCAGAGCCTTAGACAAAGGATCAATCAAGGTATGACATGATCTTCAACTTGTCTAACATCCACAATGGATCAAAATGACTCCCACTTCAAGGATCAAGCACAAGGCTGCTCCCTTCACATATTAACCGTTCCTCTTGAGTTGTGGAAAACCGCTGTTGTTCGAGTTTCATGGTCCTCATGAGTTCAAGAATATCCTCATTGTTTTGTTGCGGACGCGGAGGAGATGGAGGAGTATAATAGGAGTCTTGATAATCCAATCCTTGAGTTGATGGCATATAGTTAGAACCAAGAGTGGTTCAGCCAGTATATTTCCACTGACCCCAACCTTGGTCAATCTCAGCTTCCATTGGAGAAGATTGAGGCATGTAAGTTCCTGTATGTTGCCATTGATTCCTGCCTTGATCTTCCTCAGACACCATGGAAGATGAGTGAGGCATCCAAGCACCATTATCCTCAACACCAGTATCCATTTGATTTTCTTCTTCATCCTCACTTTGTTCTTCTTCCTCTTCGCTTTGTTCTTTCTCTTCTTCTTCTTCCTCTTCTTCTTCTTCTTCCTCACTTTCATCAGATTCCACCAAAACAGCGGTGTTTGATTTCACAACATACTTATACCTTTTATATTTGATATCCCAAATGTGTCCCATCATAGTCAATGTCTTTTGGCTGAACTCTTCATTGGAGGTGAGCGATTTGTACGGGATACCAGGAACACGAATCTCTGCATGGTTGATCACAGTTTGAATGAAGGAGGCGTAGGATAACGTGGTCCCTCTACCAGAGTCACGTAGAGCATACATCCTACTTGCAAAATAATACGACCAACTAATCCTGATTTTATTTTTCAGAATGTACATCTAGTGTACCTCAGGCTGATCGACCCTAGAGTAACCGCCCTTCTTGGGTAGAAGAATGTGTGAAACAATCCATTGTAGGATCCTGTCAACATGAGTTAATTTCCCAGTTGTCACTGATTTAGGAAATAAGTCGCTCTCCACAACCTGATCAGAATATGGCTTTTTCAGCATAGAATTAAATGCTTTCTTAAAATCATAACCCTGAACAGTGCTTGTATCAGTTGCATGTTCTGTAGGTGCAGCATTAAGCACGGGCATATTGAACAAATCCCTCCAAGTAGAGTCATTGATAGCAACAACCTTATTTCCTAGCTTGCAATTAAACAGGTAACCCTCAAACTTACCCATTAAACCAGAATAAAAAATTCGAACCAAATCCTCATTATATTTGATATCACATTCCAAAACTTTTCTGAAGTTTTGAAAATCTAATAACTCGATAACTTCTTCTATATGCATATGCTCAGCAGTACGACGATAGTAAACAAATTACTTTATAATCGACCGTTTACTCAACCTTTTCTCATATAGATCAGTAAATTCACCAGAGACAAGAGAGGAAAGTGTTACCCGTGGATTTAGAGGAGGTTGAGAAGGACCTGCTTGAGATGAAGGTTCTCTTGTGACTCTTTTCCGGGTGATTCTTCGAGAAGCCATTGTTAATGATGCTAGAGAAGGATGAACAGTACCGATTTCTTTCAATGTTGTGTGAAACCCAAATGTGATTGGTAAGAGATGTGGAGTTAGGGTTTATTTATAGAGGATTTAGGGAAGAGGATGAGATGAGAAGAATTATGCAATGACTTGATACAATGAACATGCTATGTTAATGACACATAAAAAGCATAAAAACCAATTAAATGGGTCAAATAACCGCGCAAAGCCCAAGAGTTTTTCAGAATATGTCAACGAACGGTCGACCGCTTGGTCTGTGTGCGTCGATGCACACTGTGATATTTTCTATAATCTTGAAAGGCAGAGCTTTGAGTCGACCAAAGAGTTGACCTGAGCATTCCAGCCTCTAAATGTGAACAAAGCAATAAGGGAGAGTCGACCGGAGTCATGATTAGGCCGACTCAAACAGTAAAATAGTGCAAAAATCATATAAATGTGTCATTTAGGCAATAGTGTTGAATAAATAAGAAGCCAACACAAACATCAAACATTTAAATGGATAAAATATGCTTAAATGTACAGTAAACATCATTTTTCACACTCAACATGGTACATTTACGCAAGAGAAACTTATGAAGTGAAACGATATTACCTTAATCATGATGAACGACAAGTTCCCTCACATATAGCTCAATATTTCATTGCATTGTTAGTAAAAAAAACATATACAAGCATATATAAATATATATAAATGTGTGAGAGTCAACATATTCATGAATTATCATACACGATCCGAGATGTCGAGAACGCCCAGTTCCCTACGGATGTGAAAGAACGGCTCTGTAGCTAGTGGTTTTGTAAAGATGTCAGCAAGTTGATTTTTAGTATCAACATGCTCAAAGACCACATCACCTTTCTCTACATGATCCCTAAGGAAGTGATGACGTATTTGGATATGCTTGGTGCTAATGTAATACTGGGTTCTTAGTTAGGTTAATAGCACTAGTGTTATCGTACAAAATCAGAATACGCTCAAGTTTTAAATTGAAATCAAGCAATTGTTGCTTAAGCCATAGGAATTGAGCACAACAACTGCCGGTTGCAACGTATTCCGCCTCGGCTGTTGACAAGGCAATGAAAACCTGTTTCTTACTATGCCAACTCACCAAGGAATTTGCGAAAAAGTGACACGTTCCACTAGTGCTTTTCCTATCCGATTTGCACCCGGCAAAGTCGGAATCGGAATAGCCAACTAAGGAACAACCACTACCCTTAGAATACCACAACCCTTACTTTGGAGT
Source organism: Lathyrus tuberosus (assembly GCA_022829125.1). Taxonomy (NCBI): domain Eukaryota; kingdom Viridiplantae; phylum Streptophyta; class Magnoliopsida; order Fabales; family Fabaceae; genus Lathyrus; species Lathyrus tuberosus. The sequence goes on along the minus strand of JALAZF010000479.1, from coordinate 4,179,511 downwards.
ACCGGAGAGGGATCGAAGTATGCGCTTAACTGCTTTTAAGTGGGATTCTTTGGGACGTGCTTGATACCTCGCACACATGCATACACTGAACATAATGCCGGGTCGTGATGCGGTAAGATAAAGAAGAGGTCCAATATTACCTCTATACTTCTTTACCTCTACATCCTTACCATTTTCGTCACGATCAAGATTAGCACAAGTAGGCATCAGAGTATCTATTGCCTTGCAGTTTACCATGTCAAAACGTCTGAGAAGCTCAAGACAATATTTTGTTTGGCTCACAAATGTGCCCTCTTCAAGTTGTTTGATTTGCAATCCGAGGAAATAGTTGAGCTCCCCCATCATGCTCATTTCAAACTCCCCCTGCATCAAACTAGAATACTCTTTGACCAAGGACATGTTAGTAGACCCGAATATGATATCGTCAACATAAATTTGTACCAAAATTAAGTATTTTACTTGACATTTAATAAAGAGGGTTGTGTCAACCTTGTCTCTTGAATACCCTTGATCAAGTAAAAATTTGCTTAGACGTTCATACCAAGCCCTAGGGGCTTGTTTAAGTCCGTACAAAGCACGTTTAAGTTTATAGACATGATCAGGATATTCATGGGATTCAAACCCCAGAGGTTTGGCTACATAAACCTCTTCATTGATATATCCATTAAGAAAAGCACTTTTGACGTCCATCTGAAATAGTTTGAAATTTTTAGTGCAAGCATAATCAAGTAAAAGGCGTATAGCCTCGAGTCGGGCAACCGGCGCATAAGTTTCCTCATAGTCAATTCCTTCCTCTTGGTTATAGCCTTGCGCTACAAGCCACGCTTTGTTTCGTGTTATAACTTCATTTTCATCAAGTTTATTCCTAAACACCCATCGGGCGCCGATTACTCTATGACCTCGCGTAGGGCGGGACAAGGTCCCAAACGTCATTTCTCTTGAATTGATTTAGTTCATCTTGCATTGATAAAAACCAATGCTCATCGAGTAACGTCTCCTTTGTGTTTTTAGGTTCAACTTGTGACACAAAAGCGGAGTAATAACAGAAGTTACTAAGTTTAGAGCGGGTGGTTACTCCCTTAGAGATGTCACCGATGATATTGTCGATGGATGGTCTTTGGAAGACTTCCATGCTTGAGGAAGGTCATCTTCATTAGTTGGATGATCCTCCTCACTCTTCATAGGTGGTGATCCTTTTCCTCCTCAATACGCACTGCTTCGGGCTGATCAGTTCCTTTATCAGTGTCCTTGAGTATGTCTTCTGAAGATACACCTGCACCATGAAAAGAACTACCTTCTCCGACATTTTTTGGATAAGACTCATCAAAAGTAACGTGTACCGACTCTTCAACAATACGTAACCTTTTATTATAAAATCTATAAGCTTTACTTGACTGAGAGTATCCAAGAAAAGTACCCTCGTCGGCCTTGCAATCAAACTTACCAAGTGTCTCTTTTCCATTGTTTAACACGAAACACTTGCAACCAAAGACATGAAGGTGAGAGATATTTGGCTTACGCCTTTTTAAAAGTTCATACGGTGTCTTGTTTAGAATAGGCAGGATGAGCACCCTATTCACAACGTAACAAGCCGTACTAATGGCGTCGGTCCAAAAATATTTTGGAAGTCCACTTTCATTGATCATAGTCCTTCCAAGTTCCTCCAAAATTCTATTTTTACGTTACACCACCCCATTTTGTTGAGGGGTACGTGGTGCGGAAAAATTATGATCAATTCCATGGGATTCACAAAATGCTTCAAACAAATGATTTTCAAACTCACCCCCATGATCACTTCTAATTGACACAATGTTTGTGTTTAACTTGTTTTGAGATAACTTAGTAACTCCTTCAAAGGCCGAAAAGGTATCACTCTTGTTTGCTAAGAAAATAGTCCAGCAAAAACGAGAAAAGTCATCGACTATTACAAAACCATAATAGTTACCACCTAGGCTTTTGATCCTAGATGGTCCAAATAGGTCCATATGGAGGAGCTCAAGGGGTCTCATAGTTGAAACGATGTTTTTAGATTTGAATGAGATCCTTGTTTGCTTCCCCATTTAACAAGCATCATAAAGATGATCCTTTGTGAATTTGATTTTGGGCAAACCGATGACTAGGTCTTTAGAGATTATTTTGTTAAGCAAATCAAAATTGATATGACCCAACCATCTATGCCACAACCATGAATCTTCATTCATAGTGACTAGACACTTGTCTCCATTCAACGATACCTCATTTAAGTCTAGCATATAGACATTATTCACCCCCAAGCCCTTAAACACATCCTTTTTGTCACTATCTTCAACTATGCAACAATCCTTTGAAAATAATACTTTATAATTTTTGTCACATAGTTGACTAATGCTTAAAAGGTTGTGTCTAAGGCCTCCCACAAGAAGCACATCAGATATAGTAGTAGATGAGGGGTTACCTACACTACCTTTGCCGAGAATCTGTCCCTTATTGTTATCTCCGTAGGTGACAAACCCCTTTTTCTTCGCCACAAAGTCGATGAAAAGAGATATGTCTCCTATCATATGTCTTGAGCAGCCACTATCCAGAACCCAACTTCTTTCGGTGATCTCAAGACTTTGTACCTACAAAACAATCAAGGGAGAGTAGGTACCCAATTCTCACTAGGTCCTTTACGGTGAGTGAAACAAAGATCACACTTGGGCAACCATTGATAAATGCCTTTTGGAACAAGAAATCCTCTAAAATGACATTTAGCAATAGTATGACCAGGCTTACAACAATATAGGCAATTACGGTTCATTTGGAATTTACCTTTGCCATCTCTATCTCGAATCACATACATATACTTTTGATACGGATTATTCACACTTTCTCGATAATGTGATAGTGTCATCCCCCAAATTTTGACCACTAAGATTTCCCATCATTGTGAAAATTATCATCACAATATGGAGGAACCATCATACTTCATTAGTCTCCCCAAAGATGGGTGAGCGTTCACTACAATCAAACTAGGGTTTCAAACCCTCTCAGAGCCTTTAGACAAATGATCAATCAAGGAATGACATGATCTTCAACTTGTCTAAACCTCTCAAACATTCACAAAGGATCAAGAGGACTCCCACATCAAGAATTAAGCACAAGAGTGCAACATTTCAAGTGGATCAAGCCTCAAGTTCATCTAATACAAAGTCAACTGACGCAGAAAGTCAAAGTTTGACTTTTGGTCAACTTTGAGCTTCACAAGCCATTACTCAAGAAAATATGATGGATGATTTAATTTGATCAAGTTTAAATCAAGAAATCATGAAAAATTGCAAAATTGATCAAATTGAAAGAAACTTAGAAATTTTTTCTAAGTTAAAATCACGTTCAAGTGCACAACTTTTCAAGGTTGTAACTATTGATCCAAGCATCTATTGATTTTGAGTAAGAGCTACTTTTAAAGAGGGTATTTGATACTTCAACATTGTAGAAGGAATCAACTCAAAATATCATAAGGATTGAAAGATATAAGTGATCAAAGTTTGGAATTCTTAATGTCTGATGTTCTGACATTGCATATGACATCGCTAATATTTTTCCAGCAAGAATATCCCAACTTTAAGGATGTTTTTCTCCATGATCCAAGTTGATTCAAGCCAAACCTTGAACATCAAAGTTGAAGTACGTTATCTCAGCTTTCCAGAAAGTTGTAGAACGTCCTTGTAGCATACTCGAGCAAGGAGATATGATTTTTGCAAAAAGCATTGATAAAGCATAATTTTCATGACAGCTTTTAGGACAGATTTGACTACACAAGTTCAAGACCATTTTTGATGACATTGCAAGCTGAACCGAGACCAAAGTCAAACATCAAAATTAAAGTATGTCATTAGGGCTTTCCAAAATGTATAAGAACTCCCATTAATTCAACTTGAGCAAGGAGTTATGAACCTCACAACATGCCTTACTCGAGCTGATTTTTTAGGACAGATTTTGTGCACTTTTCTTGTGCCACCCAATTTTCAAGCTTTGTCACCATGCAAGACAAGCATCAAAGATGCAATTCACTTCAACTCAAAATATCATAGTGGATTAAAAGATACAAGTGATTAAAGTTTGGAATTATTAATGTTCAAAGTTGTCTGATGTTCCAACATTGCATAGGACATCACTAATATTTTTTTCCAGCAAGAATGTCCCAACTTCAAGGATGTTTTTCTCCATGATCCAAGTTGATTCAAGCCAAACCTTGAACATCAAAGTTGAAGTACATCATCTCAGCTTTCCAGAAAGTCCTAGAACGTCCATGTAGCATACTCGAGCAGGGAGTTATGGATTTTACAAAAAGGCTTGCTGCAGCTGAATTTTTCATGGGACAGATTTGCACATTTCTTGTGCCACACGAATTTCCAAGCCTTGTCATTATATTGGACACATCTGAGGATCAAATTTAAAGGGGACAATCACTGAGCCAAGCCTCCAAAGTCCTTGGAACAAGAAGTAGCATGCTATTCCTAAAAATCCCTAAAAGAGGGACAAGACTCCAATTTTGGATTGGAGCATTTAATAGATGTTTAGAGGTGGCATGGACTGACACATTTGCAACTGAATTCAGTCAAGATTCCTCCAACAAGTAGGGAACCAAAGCTTTGTGCTCTAACCTCTAGTCAATGGCTAGAGGAGACTTGGATTTCATTGGACAACATTGGCCAAACCTCTGCTGCAGCCACCATTCACTATTGCTGTGAAAACAAACTTGCTCTACTATAAATAGAGCTTATTTGTGCTCAGTTTGAGTACACCAAAGCCATCAAACAGATGCTTTCCTCAAAATCTCTTCTTTCACCTCAAATTTGCCTTCCAAAGCAAGTAATTCTGAGTTTTTGAGCTTGAGAGCTTTTCCATCACAATCAATCACACACACACCTCATATATATCATATGTAAGCTGTGTAAATTATCACAAGTGACCTGTAATCACAAAATCACAAAGTCACTTCTCAAAACCTCAAAATGGCACTTTTTTGCATTTTTCAAGCCATGTCTTGATTCAGTCACTTACCAAACCAGATAAAACCTCAAACACACTCCAAATATCATCCTTGAACTATCCCAAATGGTTCCCAACATCTGGAACACCATTTGGGGGAGTTGTTATTTTGGTCACTTTTAACCCCTTTTGCAAGAAAGGGACAATTTGTGTTTTTGCAGGTACCAGCTGATTCCAACCATCCTAAAAGCTTCTAAGAGGTCATTTGAGGGTGTCCAAAGCATCAAATCATTTCTGGAACAAAGCACTTGGTAGGTTGCACAAAATCTCCAAAAAAAAAGGTAAAATTCATAACTTGAATTCGTTGAATCATGCTTTCCTTTGATGTCCACATACATGCATCATATTGAACAATTCTTGAAGCAAAAATGTAGTCCTTAATGTGTATGTTATGATCCTCCTACTGTTTTCACTTTAACATGTTTATATGTGGAGTTTATGTTGTTTTAAACTTAAGGTGCATATCTGGTTTTTTTGCCTTGTGTGTGCTGTACACTAAGTTTCAGTATGTATGAGTGATACCATTGGATTCCTTGCAAAAAATTGGTCAAGATAGGTTCTTACGGATTTCAATTTCGTTAAAAATTGAGAGAGTTATGAATGTTTGAAAATTTGATAAGCAAAGATGTTTAAACTTAAGGTGCAGATCTGGTTTTTTGCCTTGTGTGTGCTGTACATTAAGTTTCAGTATGTATGAGTGATACCATTGGATTCCTTGCGAAAAATTGGTCAAGATAGGCTCTTCCGGATCTTAATTCCATTAAAAATTGAGAGAGTTATGAATGTTTGAAGTTTGATAAAAAGATGTTGAAAATCAAGGTGCAATTCTGGTTTTTGTCTGATGTCGAATGTGATGTTGTGACATATTCCCTTGTTCTCTTATCTTCAAAACTCATGAGTGATGTCGAATGTGATGTTGTGACATCATATTCCTCTTTTTCTTGGTTTATCTTCAAAACTCAACCAATTATTTCACATAGCAAAAATTATCATTTTCCAAATCTGTTTTACACACTTCTTATTCATACTCCATAATATTTTAATCCACCAAAAAATCACAAAAAAATATTATTATTTGATTTATTTTTAATATATTCAAAAATATTGTTTTAAATTGTTTTAAATGCTTTTAAAATGATTTCTTTTTCTTGATTTTTAAAACCAAAATGATTTTAAATATTCATGTGGATAAAATACTTTTTCATAAACCTTAATCACTGTTTATAACATGATTAATGATTTTATTTGATATTTTTTATCATTTTTTACTTGTTTTTTCTTTGAAAAATGTCCTTTAAAAAATGTAATTAGGGTTTTTGATTAATTCGACCCTCATCAAACTTTTTCAAACACTCATAAGGCTCTAATAGAGTGTAAGACCCAATCCTTTTTTTGACCAAATCATTTTTGGGCCTCAGTGTATTGTATAAGTCCCGATACCGTAAAAAACAAACGACGCGATCGTCGCCTTTTGAAAAATAACCTTCTGGGCCTCTCCTTGAGCTATAAGACCCATTCAAAACTTTTGGGCCTCTAATAGAGTGTAAGACCCAACCCCCTTTTAACCAAAACAATTTTGGGCATCACTTATTGTATAAGTCCCTCTGCGTTAAAAGAAAACCTCGGCGCGATCGCCATTTTTAACGAAAAATCATCCGAGCCTACCCTCGTGTTATAAGCCCCACTCTTTTTCTTAAAACCTTTTGGGCCTCTTGAGAGAGTGTAAGACCCATCCCTTTGTACAGAAAACCCTTTTGGGCCTCGGTCACTTGTATAAGTCCCTCTGTACAAAACAACAGTGCGCTCACTGATAAAACCCTGGGCCTCTCCTTGAGCTGTAAGCCCCAATCTTTCTTTTTCAAAGCACTTTCTCCTTTGATTTTGAATATACTGTTGTTTTCAATCTGTTTGTGTTGAACAACTAACCAAACAGCATGGAAGCTCTACAACCGAGTAAGTGTTTATACGCTTTCATTTACCGCTTTCATATACATATAACTGTATTGTGGGGCTGTTTCGCTGTAAGTCTTCTTTCATAAACTCATATCAACTGTGTAATAATAGAATAGATATTTAGAGTTTCCCCGGCAACTACGTCTTGAACTAGGTGACGCCGTTTCATTTCGTAGAAATAGACAACTAGATCCCCAATAGGATCACCAGATACAGTCTTCTCTTCGGCTGTCCTCATTAGGAATTGTCAAGAAATTCTACTCCCAGAGATGAATGTATTCTCAGTGAATCGCATCTTTGAGTTTCTTCCAAATTCTCGAACTTTCCTGGCTTGATCTATTCCTTGTGAATAGACTGTCTTGAACTTCTCGGGGTTTGGGGACCCACGGGCTTCTTAAAAGCATCGGCCTCCTCTTGGGCATCGTACAAGGACCCACAGGCTTCCTAAAAGCAACTCCGCCTCCTCTTGGGCTTAGTACAAGGACCCATCGGCTTCTTAGAAGTATTCACAGCCTCCTCTTAGGATTCGTATAATGATTTCTTCCTCTGGGAATGATAGCCTCCTCTTGGACTTCGTACAAGGACCCGTCGGCTTCTTAAAAGTTTCCAGCCTCCTCTTGGGCTTCGTACAAATTGTCCCGACAACCTCCTAGAGGTATAGGAATAGAACTTAGTCATCTGCATAGAACAGTCCTTTCAAAGAGTCTACTACTATTTCTCAAAGCATAGTACAAGAGATGAAACTCTAGACTTGGACAGTCTAATCTCCTTGAGTCTCAAAGACATTCTCAAGTGGCCCCTTCATTAAATAGGAAGAAAACCCGTAGACTCGGACAGTCTCAATACCCTTCGGATTTCCCACTTCCTTAAAGAACAGGAATAACCCGGATCCTCGAATCAAATCCTTGAGTACAGTATTGCTCATATAAGAACTGATTTTCTCTTCCAAAATCAGTATACCGGACCTGTCACTTAACTGAAACAGACACCATAGCCTCCTCTTGGGCTTTGTACAATGATCCTCCCCAGCGGAGTCAAACAACGTTCAGCCTCTCTCTCGGGCCTTGTACGAGACACAAAAGAGACTCCCTCGTTGAGTCAATCACCCCTTTCACCTCCATCTCGGGCTTTATACGAGATACAAAAAGGTTCTTATTGAGCCAAACAAATACAGCCTCCATCTCGGGCTTCCTATGAGATACAAAAAACTCTCTTGTTAAGTCAAATAGCCTCCATCTCGGGCTTTATACAAGATACCAAAAGACTCCATCGTCGAGTCAAAACTTTTTAGCCTCCTCTTAGGCTTTGTATAAGGAAAACCTTTTAGCCTCCTCTTAGGCTTTGTATAAGAAAACCACTGGTTGATCCAATCAACCTTTTAGCATCAAAGTTATTCCTCGTTCACAGTACACAAACATCAACAACTCGTTCCCTTTCATCTAATTGCTGTAAGCGGCAAGCCTCTGGATCATCTACTTCCATGCCACTGTCCCTCTTTTAGCATGAGAAATTCCTAAGGAAAGATGGCATTGCTCTACACTGAGTTAAAGTCTTCTCCTTCAGGTTAAAACCCCCTATAAAGGAAATTATGGCATTGCTAGGATCCGCGTATCCCGGTTAAAGTAATCCTCCTTTATAATCAGTCACCCAACAGTTGTGACAGACAAACCTCTTTAGAGATGACAAATTCTCTCTAAAGTCAAACCCTTTTAGCTTCACATCTTGGGCTTTGAACAAGATACAAATAGACCCTTCAGCTTCACATCTTGGGCTTTGAACAAGATACAAATCACCTTTCGCTTCACGTCTTGGGCTTTGAACAAGACACCAAGACACCCATTTCCTCCCATAGAATAGGAGGAACTACGATCGCTCTGATTTCCCTGTTTCAGTAAACGGGAATACGTAGGCATAAGATTGAAAGAAAAAATCTTAGCGAGCACACTAAAAAAAAACCCAAAATCCCATAATTTCATATATCTGTCCTAACATCCTAACCGATAGCCTAAAGCACCCTTCGTCAACAAAATAACCTAGGAGAAACCCCGAATCTTTGTAGCATCTGTAAACCAACAGTTTTGACTATTTAATCTCAGTATGCAAGCAGGGTTAATTGGAGACATCTATTTCCCTTCCTTCATCAGCTTTAATAGGATAAAAAATGAATTAAACTATAGTACCAGAGCGATCGTGCTTCGCAACCACATCCAAAAATCACTTGCTACAGAAAAATGGCGACTCTGCTGGGGAATCACGTGAGGATCTATTTTACCTTAGTCATCATCGTCCCCATTTTCCATAGAAAATGGCGACTCTGTTGGGGAAGGAGTTGAACAGTAAGATCTAGTCATCATCGTCACCATTTTCCACAGAAAAATGGCGACTCTGCTAGGGAGAATCAGGTCTCTTTAGGGATCTTGTTCTCTTCTTGTCCCCTAGGTAGAAACCTTGACGTCACTAGGATCTTAGGTCAAAACGCCGTTAATTTGGAATGAAACCACAGGATGGTGACTCCAACAGGAAACCATTTTCTGTCAGGAACTTAAGATTCTTAGCTTTTAAAAGTCTAGGACTTTAGGACGAATATATATACTGTTTTTCCTAATTGCTATACGTGTTTATTTTTCTGCTAATGGGAATGCGTGTGATGCGGCATGTGGAAAGATTGAGAATACACTTAAGATAAGTGATGGCGACGAGGTCGACCATCAACCTCAGTGGAGGCTGACCAATGCAACCCATTCTCTCACCTAGACAATGCGCCGATTGTGCTGTCTGAGAAGCTGAGGAGCCAAACCCTTTTGTAGTGCGGAAACTATCGGAAATAGTTGTCACGCGATACTACCCTCATTTGAGGCTGGTGATCTATTCTCGGTGAATGGCACTTACTCTAAGATTGCTCTACAACTCGCTGGCGATCCGCTTGTTGTTTTGCTTTCCTGGGAGGAGCTGATGATAATGAGTACAAGTACAAAAATCACCTTAGTATAAACCTTTGGGGATGGGTAGAGCCTTGACTTCATGACAACGACCCTTTGACCCCATGTTTTTTCTATGTTTTTGTGTGCTGCATTCATGCATTCATTTAAAAAACATTAAAACAAGAAAAAAATTTCTCTTCTAGTCTCTCTGTTTTTCAAATTAAATTAAGACTGTGATTGCAAATATTGGAGAAAAAGATTGCGCTAATGGATTTTGGTAGAAGAAGAACTCATGAGTACACCTTCAAGGTTCCAAAACTAGAGGATTTAAGAGGTTTGGCGGGGATGATCACTAACCCTGAGGCTTTCAGAGCCAAGCACGGAGGTCTGCTACCACTGTTAAGAGTCCATCTGATTGAGGGAATCATGGATGCGCTCATTCAGTTTTATGATCCGGTTTATCACTGTTTCACATTCCCGGATTACCAGCTCGCACCAAAGCTGGAGGAGTATTCTCATCTGATTGATCTACACATTACTGATCGAGCTCCATTTTCTGGGCTGGAAGAAATTCCAAAGAATCAGACCATTGCAAGAGCAATTCATTTGGACGAGTCTGAGGTCAGGACTCACCTAACCACTAAGGGTGGCATCCAAGGTTTGCCAGCCCAGTTTCTGACAAAGAAGGCCCTGTATTTTGCCAGTATAGGGAACATGACTACTTTTGAAAGCATCTTTGTTTTACTCACCTACGGGTTATTTTTGTTTCCCAACATCAATAACTTCGTCGATATCAACTCCATTAATGTTTTTCTCATTGGAAACCCTGTGCCAACTTTGCTCGCAGATGCGTATCATTCTGTACACTTGGGAAATTTGTACAGCGGAGGGGAGATCACATGTTGTGTACCTTTGCTTTATAAATGGTTTATCTCGCACTTACCCAAGTCTGCTGCTTTCTGGGATCATAAGAGTGCCTTACGTTGGTCGCAGAAAATCATGTCTCTCACCAACTCTGATATAGATTGGTGTAATAGGATTTATGATGGAATCAGTATCATTGACCGTCGTGGAAACTTCCCCAACGTACCCCTTATAGGAACTAAGGGAGGAATTAACTACCATCCAGTTCTCGTTCGTCGTCAATTTGGATACCCGATGAGACACGTCCCACGGGGTGTTCATCTGGAAGGTCTTTTCTTCAAGGAAGGAGAAAGTGACAGAGCACTAAAGACGGAAATAGTGCACGCTTGGAAACATGTTCATAAGAAAGGACGGGAGTCTCTAGGAAAACTGGACTGTGTCTCGGTGGAGCCTTATCTCCACTGGGTGCAAACTAGAGCTCTCAAGCTAAAGATGCCTTATCCTCGTTACGGAATTCTTCCGCCAAGGGAATCTGTCATGTACTTCATGATGGAAACTGAAAAGCTTCAGGTTACTCTCAACAAAGTTCAAAAGGAGAGAAGGTCCTGGAAGAACAAGTACCGCACCCTCGACGTAGAGTGCATCAAAATATAGCAACTACTGAAAGAGAAAGATGCTCTGATTGAAATTTTAGAGAAACATGCTGTAGAGTATCAAGATGACCAAAGGAATTTACTCACTCATTTCACCTGGCAAAGGAATGACAACCCGACAACGGCCCAAGAGCCCCGGTCAAAGAAAAGGAAAGTACCAGAATCAGCACCCGATTTCTCTTCAGAGAGGACTCGGGACCCATTAGCTTAGGTTTCTGTTTCTGCACCTTGTAATCTATTGTATTTCCATTTCTATAATCCTTTGAATTCAATAAAAAGGGGTTTCCTCACTGTTTGATATTTACAATCTAATTGTCGAAGTTTATTTTGATTAAACCAAAAAACAATTAATATAATCATTGCATTCATCATTCTCACATCGTGTATTCTTCTTACCTACGAATCTCACGTTTGTGTCACGATTCTAGAGTCAAACTGTCTCATTCATACAATACTCGGGCCAATCGTCAAAAAAAGATGGATGATCTCGAGGAAGAGAACAGAGAGTTGAAAGAAGAGATCGACGCTCTAAGAGAGGATATGAGAAAGGTTCGTAACGACATGCAAGCCATGGCTGAAGCTCAGCTACAAAGGACTGTGATCTCAGAGATCACCTCAATGCCCATAGTGGAGAAGTATGATCCTAGGTATCAGATGCCAAAAGATCGTCCGTGGGGCATGCCTGTTAACTATATCCCGGAAGGATATGTTCCGCCAATCGCTGAAGATCAGGGAATTGCGACAGATGCCACTGGTCCTGAAGGTTACAAACTTCGGGAAAGCGAAGATGCCAGAGGCATATTGAGGACTCCTGAAGGTTACAAACTTCGGGAAACGCCAAGATTCACTGCCGTAGTCACGGTACCACCCCTTGTGGTGCACACTGTCCCGGAAGGACAGATTCCACCGATACCTTCTGGTAAAAGGGAAACTATGTTTGACCGAATGGATGAATTCCAGGAACAGTTCTTGGAAATGCAGAAGGAGCAGCAAGCCATTTGCGGTCAGGATTTATTTGGAAAGGACGCCGCAGACCTCTGCTTGGTCCCCAATGTGAAAGTCCTGCACAAGTTCCAAGTGCCCGACTTTGAAAAATACAAGGGTAACTCTTTCTCTCAAAGCCATCTGGTGATGTACGCTCGGCGGATGTCAGCTCAGACGGAGAATCAAGACCTACTGATTCACTACTTCCAGGATAGTTTAACCGGTGCCGCCCCAAAATGGTACATGAGTTTAAACCACGCCACGATCAGCACATTCAGAGATCTTGGCACTGCCTTCTTCCAACAATACAAATACAATTTGGACATGGCACCCGACAGAGATCAACTCAGATCGATGTCGCAAAAGGACAAGGAAACCTTTAAGGAGTACGCCCAGAGATGGCGTGAAATTGCCGCTCAGATTTGTCCACCTCTTGAGGAAAAAGAGATGACAAAGATTTTCTTAAAGACCTTAAGCTCATTTTACTACGACAGAATGGTTGCCAGTGCGCCCAGTGACTTCACCGAAATGGTCGGCATGGGCGTACGTCTTGAGGAAGCCGTCCGAGAAGGACGTTTGGTAAAAGACACTGGATCGACGAGCGGTACTAAAAAATATAGTAGTGCTCTCCCTAAGAAAAAAGAGCAAGATATTGGGAATATCTCTCTCGGAAAGCAAAGGCGACATTATCAGCCGGTAGCAGCTGTGACTCCTGCTATCAGCCCTAAGCCTATTCCTATGTATCAACCTCAGATTGCGCAAAACCAACCTGATTAGCAAAGGACACAACAGCCTCTTCAGCAGGCTCATCCTCCATATAACAACAACCGTACAACACGACCACCAGGGTTTGATCCTATACCCATGTTGTACGCAGAACTATTTCCGTTACTACTGGCTAAGGGGCACATTCAGACTAAATCTCCTCTTACAGTATCGGAAAATCCGCCTTTTTGGTTTAAGGTGGATCAGACGTGCCCTTATCATTAAGGAGGATCAGGGCATAACATCGAGACTTGTCTCAATTTCAAGTCCGACGTGCAAAAGCTTGTTAGGAGCGGGGTCTTATCCTTTAAGGATACAAATCCTAATGTTCTCACGAACCCGCTGCCTCAACATGAGAAAGCTGCAGTCAATTTGATAGAAGGAGAGACTAACGATGTCTATCAAATTCACGATGTACTCTTGTTGAAAACCAATCTGGTCAAGATGCATTATAAACAGAGTGGATATGGCCATATGCCACCTCATAATTATCACCAGTGTGATAGCTGCTCTAAAGACAATCAGGGATGTTCTGTGGTGCAAGCAGCTCTACAGGAACAAATGGATCTCAGATGGATCCAAGAGCACCGAGTTCATGGAGTTAACATGGTCTACACGAACTCCAACATCATTCAGAACCACGATATCCGTGCAATGAATGTCAACTTGGTGGCAATGCATTCAAGGCAAAACCAGTATTATAATCTGTCGCGGCACGATTACAGTTCCTGTCTGACTTGCTCGGTAAACAAACAGGGATGCTCTTTCATACAAGAGGCCCTCCAGCGTCAGATGGATCTTGGATGGATCCAATACTACCATGATAGGAATTCATATCAGATCAACATGGTTCAGATCTTCGATATTCGCGTGATGAATACCAACCTGGTAGAGTTACATGCTGAGCAGATCCGACTCAGATTCTTAATATCACACGACTATCAAAGCTGTAAAGCGGGTTGCGAAAATGATCGAGGTTGTACCCTTGTCCTGGAGGCACTTCAGCACTTGTTAAATCACTGGTGGATGCCAATTTATATGGATGAAGATACTCAGCAAATTAGTATCAATAACAGAAACCCCACTCGGCGTCAGAGTCAGGATGTCTGATCTGTGGAAGCTAACCTAGTGAGGTTACATTGTATTCAAAGTGGGCGTGGTCAGGTGCCACCACACAATTATGACCGTTGTAGTGTCTGTTCAGAAAGTAACCAAGGGTGTTACCTTGTGAGAGCAGCTCTTCAGGGTCAGGTGGATCATGGAGAGATTCGCCCATATCCGGGTTCTGGACCCATCAACTGGACGCCGAATTACCTTGCCGATCAAGTTGAGGATGTTGTCACGATCTCTGGTCATCACCAGACCAGGGATGTTTTTGCCATTATCCCTCTACTTGACGAATCTAAAGTTCCCAACCGGGAACGGATCGAGATTTCTTACGATGGTCAGAAAAATCAGTAGGTTCCCATAGTCATCTATGTACCGGGACCACTACTGTATGAATCAGCTAAGGTTATCCCTTACAAATACGGTGCAACGACAATTGAAAATGGAAAGGAAATTCCATTACCCTCCGTCGTGAATATTGCAGACATCAGTCGTGTAACACGGAGCGGTCGAATCTTCACCCGAGGAGTTGGAGAACCTAACAAGGAAAAGGAACATTAGACAGGAGATCCCGATCCATCAGTCGGTCAATCCAGTAATCCCGACCTTTCAAAAAATAATGATGAGATGCTGAAGCTCATCCAAAGGAGTGAATATAAAATTGTTGATCAACTATTACAAACTCCTTCAAAGATCTCGGTATTATCACTGTTACTCGGTTCAGAAGCCCACAGGGAGGCTCTACAGAAAGTCTTGGAGCAAGCCTTTGTGGAACAGGATGTAACAATCAGACAGTTCGATAGTATTGTCGCTAACATCACTTCCTGCAATAATTTGGGATTTAGTGATGAGGAATTACCCAAAGAGGGTCGCCGTCATAACATGGCGCTCAATATTACAGTTAACTGCCAGGACGATGCTTTAGCCAGCGTACTGGTAGACACAGGGTCAGCCCTGAATGTTATGCCGAAGTCCACTTTGATGCAATTATCATTCAAAGGCCCTCCAATGAGAATTAGCGAGGTCGTTGTCAAAGCGTTCGACGGATCCAGAAAAACGGTTATCGGTGAAGTCGATCTTCCCATAACTATTGGTCCTCATACTTTCCAAATCACTTTCCAAGTCATGGACATTCGGGCAACATACAGTTGTTTATTAGGAAGACCTTCGATACATCAGGCTGGAGCGGTCACTTCAACCCTCCACAAAAAGCTAAAGTTCATTCAGAACGATCAACTCATCACAGTCTGCGGGGAGCAGGCCTTGCTGGTGAGTAACTTGTCATCATCTGCTGTTATAGAACCCGAGGAGGTTATTGGAACTCAGTTCCAAGCACTGTCGGTGAGCAAGGACAATTAGTTCAAAGAAGGAACTTCCATTTCTTCATACAACAATGCTATCAAAGCGGTTGAGAGTACCAATACAACCGGATGGGGACAGCTTGTCATTCCTACTGGCAATACCACAAAGAAGGGTCTTGGTTTTTCTGCAACCTGTACCCAGACAGTTGCCAATGATGAAAGTCTTCATCCCCTTCAAAATTTCTTCCACAGTGGAGGTTTTCTTCACCCAGTGTCTCAAGCAGTACACGCTATCAATGAGGAAGATCCCTCCGATACAGATGAAGAATAGAAGTCCTACCTTAACGAGGACTGTTATATGTCTCGGGAAGAGGTGCCTATGCCATTTTGCTATCCCGCACAGAGTCCGAGATTTATACCACGGTCAGACATCGAAATGATATATGGAGATTGTGATCCAGAAGGATGTCGTGCTCCGCCAAATTCATTAGAGGAAGACACTCTGATGAAAGACAACTTTGACCATAATTATTATGGCCCAATGGATGGTCTGCCAATGTGGCAACCTTATCCAGGAGATTTGAGGCAAGAAAGTCAGCCGAACAATGAAAATTAGCTGACCGTCATTGAACAGAATACCTGTGTCCCCACCATGTTATGGGCTCAACACTCAGGTCATTCGGAAACTACTCAACATGAAGATGAATTTGCAACATTTGCAGGACTTGAATTCATCAACTATGCTTTTCCCAAGGTCAACGTCATTGAGAGAAATGACTCCTCCAGTTCCAAAGAAGTTTGGGACACCTTGGGAGAACCAAGTGGAAAATACGAATTCATGGTCAAGTACACTGCTCCCGAAAGCTCTCGTATCAGGCTCGAAGACATCCAGCCTACTAGATGGGGAGATACAGCTGAGAGCACAACTACTCTGCATAATACAATAGAGGAATCCTCCTACGACAATTCTGCCTGGGAGACAGATTCCAATGATCCTGCTCCACCGGAAATCAACGTCATTTCTGAAGACAAATCAAGGAAGGTGCCAGACTTTGTGATTCACCGAGGAGTTCGCCGCCAATGGGTTGCCATCGAGGATCCGAAGGTCGTTCATAATTCAAAGTAATTGCCATCTTTAACCTTTCACCCTGCCCAGGTGAAACAGATGTTTTGATATGGCTCACTTTCTGTAAAATTTTCCCTCTTCGCTTCGCCCAAAGCGACAGAGTTTTGTTTTATAGGGTTGTAGTTTCAAGAATCGACTTGTTCATTAATAAAATAACGTCGTTCTGTAATTTCCGCATTAATTGTTGTTTTCTCTTTTTGCTTTTTCAGAAAATGGTAATCCTAAAAAACAAATCAATAATAAAAACAAGCAGTAAAAAAAAATACACTGCACACACTTGCATTTTCTCTATCTCTTCTAAACACGAATCATCACGTCATGCAAATTGCTTGTTTTAAACCCCGTTGAAACATACGATCCGATGCCTTCTCCCAACTTTGAGTTCCCGGTATTTGGGGCAGAAGAAGAAGTTGACAACGAAATTCTAGAAGAGATCTCCCGACAACTCAGACAAGAGGAAAGGTCCATTGAACCTTACAAAGAACCGTTGGAAACGGTAAACTTGGGTTCAGAACAAGAGAGAAAAGAAATCAGGATTGGGGCACTGCTCAGTCCAACTGCCAAAGAGAGTTTGATAAAGCTTCTCAAAGAATTCCCCGATGTATTCGCTTGGTCCTATCAGGATATGCCAGGGTTGGATACCAGCATCGTGGAACATCACTTACCGTTAGGATTGGAATGTCCACCAGTAAAGCAAAGGTTGAGACGGACTCACCCAGACATGGCCATCAAAATCAAAGAGGAGGTACAGAAACAGATCGACGCAGGTTTCCTCGCTACATCTGAATATCCTCAATGGTTAGCTAATATCGTACTCGTTCCCAAAAAGGACGGAAAGGTCAGAATGTGTGTTGATTACAGGGATCTGAATAAGGAAAGTCCACGACTTTCCTTTACCACACATCAACATGCTGGTAGACTACACAACAAAGTTCAAAATTGTCTCCTTCATGGATGGATTCTCGGGCTATAACCAGATCAAAATGGCGCCGAAAGACATGGAGAAAACTTCGTTCATTACCCCATGGGGTACCTTTTGCTACAAGGTAATGTCGTTCGGTTTGAAGAACGTCGGGGAAACCTATCAAAGGGCCATGACTACTCTGTTTCATGACATGATACACAAAGAAATCGAAGTGTATGTCGATGATATGATTGCAAAATCTAAGACAGAGGAGGAGCATGTGACCCACCTGTCGAAATTGTTCGAACGTTTAAGAAAATTCAAGCTCCGCTTGAATCCCAATAAGTGCACCTTCGGTGTCCGTTCAGGGAAACTCTTAGGGTTCATCGTCAGCCAGAAAGGAATTGAAGTTGATCCTAACAAGGTCAAGGCCATTCAAGAAATGCCTTCTCCGAAAACTGAAAAAACAAGTCAGAGGATTCTTGGGACGTTTGAACTACATCTCCAGATTCATATTCCTTATGACCGCCACGTGTGCGCCAATCTTCAAACTGCTCAAGAAGATACAATCATTTCTCACTGACTCTCAGGGCAAGTGGACTCCGAATTATGACGGCCCCTATGTGGTCAAGAAAGCTTTCTCAGGCGGCGCCTTGAGACTCACAACCATGGACGGAGAGGAATTTGCCTACCCCACGAATGTTGATGTAGTCAAGAAATACTTCTCCTAAACTAAAAAACTAAAAAAAAAAAAAAGGTCTCGGTGGATTGAAATCCCGAAAGGGCGGTCCAGGCAAAAGTTAGAGACATGAAAAAAAATCATCCCGGTGGATTGGAAACATCAAAGTACAATCCAGGAAAAAATCAGGGATAATGGCAAGTAACTATGTTCAACAGAGGCAAGTCCCTCAGCAGCAGCAGTTATACCATCCATCGGAGGAAAATTCCAGTCAAGGTCATCTGCGACAGAAGCTCAGGATGTCCCGAATTCAAAGTTGGTAGAAGGATAGTGGTCGTTATGTTTCAACGTAGCCCTTTTCCCTGTAAATTACCATTTTCAAACTTTGTATATACTCTTTGGAATCACGCGTTTGGCTGATCTCCTTCTTATAAATAAAATTTGAGCCTTTGTGCTGTTGTTTGTAATTCTTATTTGTTTTAGCTTTACAGAACGACGTTGTTAACATGATTAACGATTCTTGAAATAAAACAAAAATGAATTTACTTGTTAAAACTTTTTCTGCTTTTAAATTAAAGATGGCAATTTCTTTTGACTGTTGAACATCGAAAGAACACCAATCGCTTCTGCAGAAGTAAGCGAACTTCAAAGTGCAGAATCAAAGTGCTCCTTCTAAACCAGCACGCCTGAATGAAGGATCAATAGTGTCGGATGCCACTATTCCATCTGATACCCTCGGCCGAGTTCTTATCTCCTAAGCCCGACCAACATAGCTCCCAACAGGGACTATCTTTCCTAAGCAAAGTGGAATTGCTATTCTGAACCAGCGGTACTTCTTCGCCCCGCGATGGCCGAGTATCTAGTCATGTTCATTTTTTTAGTTGGTATGTCGCATCAGTTTTGTCAGCACAAATATACATACATCATGCATTATTGATTTACATTCACAGTCATATTGCATCACTATCACTCTAGTCAGTCTTGTCCCCTAGTGATAGTTGTCCTCTCGGTCGAGTTGTCAGTTCTTTCCTCGATTAAGAAATGTTGTGTTTAAACAATCTCTCCTCCAGTTTATTTCTGGATTGAAGTTGGGTCCTTGACCACTTTGATAACTTGAACCTTTGAAAATCCAGAGAAGCTTTCTACAAATGTCACTCTTCGCCATTGAAGATGATATCCTTGCTTTCTCGGATTAAGGAAAATCCCCAGAGAAAGCCTTTTAAACAGAGATTTAGCAATACGGCAGTTTATCCCTGAAAGACCGCTGATGAAAAGGTCCTCGGCACCTCAAAATTGGACCCCATCATATGGCATTTCTCCAGGAAGATCCCGAGAAAAATATGATGTATGATCCCAAGCAGAAGCAGCCTCTCAAGAGACTCGCTTTCCCCAGATAGAGTCAACAAATGGCATCTCTAACAGAGAAGTTTGTGCACCTCTACAACTCAGACGATTGGGCTCCCCAGCGAGTCTAACGTCAAAATTTTTCCCATCAAATGGCATCTCCCCAGGAAAATTCGGCCAGAATTTTGAGGAAAATCGCTACGCATAGCGTCCCTTGTCAATAAAGTTTATTGACGGAAGAAACCGAGACCAGTTCCTTGGTAGGAAACCAGGATCGAGGGGAAGTTTACAACAGCAACTCATACCAGTTCCTTGGTAGGAAACCAAGATCGAGGGGAAGTTTAAATCAGAAACTTAGACCAGTTCCTTGGTAGGAAACCAGGATCGAGGGGAAGTTCATCTCAAAAGAAAACTGAGACCAGTTCCTTGGTAGGAAACCAGGATCGAGGGGAAGTTTACCTTTTCTAAGCATCATTGCTTAGCAAAAGAAGATGAATGCGCAAGCTGCCAGTCATAGCCATCAAAATTTCGGGTATTCCGATATTTAATCCTCTTGCACCCCGAATGCCCGAATACCTTCGCCATTCACACCTTCGGGTCCAAGAAGATTAAATAGGGGCATCTGTCATACCCCAAATTTTGACCACTAAGATTTCCCATCATTGTGAAAATCATCATCACAATATGGAGGAACCATCATACTTCATTAGTCTCCCCAAAGATGGGTGAGCGTTCACTACAATCAAACTAGGGTTTCAAACCCTCTCAGAGCCTTTAGACAAATGATCAATCAAGGAATGACATGATCTTCAACTTGTCTAAACCTCTCAAACATTCACAAAGGATCAAGAGGACTCCCACATCAAGAATTAAGCACAAGAGTGCAACATTTCAAGTGGATCAAGCCTCAAGTTCATCTAATACAAAGTCAACTGACGCAGAAAGTCAAAGTTTGACTTTTGGTCAACTTTGAGCTTCACAAGCCATTACTCAAGAAAATATGATGGATGATTTAATTTGATCAAATTTAAATCAAGAAATCATGCAAAGTTGCAAAATTGATCAAATTGAAAGAAACTTAGAGATTTTTTCTAAGTTAAAATCACGTTCAAGTGCACAACTTTTCAAGGTTGTAACTATTGATCCAAGCATCCATTGACTTTGAGTAAGAGCTACTTTTAAAGAGGGTATTTGATACTTCAACATTGTAGAAGGAATCAACTCAAAATATCATAAGGATTGAAAGATATAAGTGATCAAAGTTTGGAATTCTTAATGTCTGATGTTCTGACATTGCATATGACATCGCTGATATTTTTCCAGCAAGAATGTCCCAACTTCAAGGATGTTTTTCTGCATGATCCAAGTTGATTCAAGCCAAACCTTGAACATCAAAGTTGAAGTACGTTATCTCAGCTTTCCAGAAAGTTGTAGAACGTCCTTGTAGCATACTCGAGCAAGGAGATATGATTTTTGCAAAGAACATTGATAAAGCAGAATTTTCATGACAGCTTTTACGACAGATTTGACTACATAAGTTCAAGACCATTTTTGATGACTTTGCAAGCTGAACCGAGGCCAAAGTCAAACATCAAAGTTAAAGTATGTCATTAGTTCTTTCCAAAATGTATAAGAACTCCCATTAATTCAACTTGAGCAAGGAGTTATGAACCTCACAACATGCCTTGCTCGAGCTGATTTTTTAGGACAGATTTTGTGCACTTTTCTTGTGCCACCCAATTTTCAAGCTTTGTCACCATGCAAGACAAGCATCAAAGATGCAATTCACTTCAACTCAAAATATCATAGTGGATTAAAAGATACAAGTGATTAAAGTTTGGAATTATTAATGTTCAAAGTTGTCTGATGTTCCAACATTGCATAGGACATCACTAATATTTTTTTCCAGCAAGAATGTCCCAACTTCAAGGATGTTTTTCTCCATGATCCAAGTTGATTCAAGCCAAACCTTGAACATAAAAGTTGAAGTACATCATCTCAGCTTTCCAGAAAGTCCTAGAACGTCCATGTAGCATACTCGAGCAGGGAGTTATGGATTTTACAAAAAGGCTTGTTGCAGCTGAATTTTTCATGGGACAGATTTGCATATTTCTTATGCCACACGAATTTCCAAGCCTTGTCATCATCTTGGACACATCTGAGGATCAAATCTAAAGGGGACAATCACTGACCCAAGCCTCCAAAGTCCTTGGAACAAGAAGTAGCATGCTATTCCTAAAAATCCCTAAAAGAGGGACAAGACTCCAATTTTGGATTGGAGCATTTAATAGATCCTTAGAGGTGGCATGGACTGACACATTTGCAACTGAATTCAGTCAAGATTCCTCCAAGGAGACTTGGATTTTCATTGGACAACATTGGCTAAAACTCTGCTGCAGCCACCATTCACTATTGCTGCGAAAACAAACTTGCTCTACTATAAATAGAGCTCATTTGTGCTCAGTTTGAGTACACCAAAGCCATCAAACAGATGCTTTCCTCAAAATCTCTTCTTTCACCTCAAATTTGCCTTCCAAAGCAAGTAATTCTGAGTTTTTGAGCTTGAGAGCTTTTCCATCACAATCAATCACACACACACCTCATATATATCATATGTAAGCTATGTAAACTATCACAAGTGACCTGTAATCACAAAATCACAAAGTCACTTCTCAAAACCTCAAAATGGCACTTTTTTGCATTTTTCAAGCCATGTCTTGATTCAGTCACTTACCAAACCAGATAAAACCTCAAACACACTCCAAATATCATCCTTGAACTATCCCAAATGGTTCCCAACATCTGGAACACCATTTGAGGGAGTTGCTATTTTGGTCACTTTTAACCCCTTTTGCAAGAAAGGGACAGTTTGTGTTTTTACAGGTACCAGCTGATTCCAACCATCCTAAAAGCTTCTAAGAGGTCATTTGAGGGTGTCCAAAGTATCAAATCATTTCTGGAACAAAGCACTTGGTAGGTTGCACAAAATCTCCAAAAAAAGAGGTAAAATTCATAACTTGAATTCTTTGAATCATGCTTTCCTTTGATGTCCACATACATGCATCATATTGAACAATTCTTGAAGCAAAAATGTAGTCCTTAATGTGTATGTTATGATCCTCCTACTGTTTGCACTTTAACATGTTTATATGTGGAGTTTATGTTGTTTTAAACTTAAGGTGCAGATCTGGTTTTTTGCCATATGTGTGTTGTACATTAAGTTTCAGTATGTATGAGTGATACCATTGGATTCCTTGCGAAAAATAGGTCAAGATAGGTTCTTACGGATTTCAATTTCGTTAAAAATTGAGAGAGTTATGAATGAAAATTTGATAAGCAAAGATGTTTAAACTTAAGGTGCAGATCTGGTTTTTTGCCTTGTATGTGTTGTACATTAAGTTTCAATATGTATGAGTGATACCATTGGATTCCTTGCGAAAAATTGGTCAAGATAGGTTCTTCCGGATCTTAATTCCGTTAAAAATTGAGAGAGTTATGAATGTTTGAAGTTTGATAAAAAGATGTTGAAAATCAAGGTGCAATTCTGGTTTTTGTCTGATGTCGAATGTGATGTTGTGACATATTCCCTTGTTCTCTTATCTTCAAAACTCATGAGTGATGTCGAATGTGATGTTGTGACATCACATTCCTCTTTTTCTTAGTTTATCTTCAAAACTCAACCAATTATTTCACATAGCAAAAATTATCATTTTCCAAATCTGTTTTACACACTTCTTATTCATACTCCATAATATTTTAATCCACCAAAAAATCACAAAAAGATATTATTATTTGATATATTTTTAATATATTCAAAAATATTGTTTTAAATTGTTTTAAATGCTCTTAAAATGATTTCTTTTTCTTGATTTTTAAAACCAAAATGATTTTAAATATTCATGTGGATAAAATACTTTTTCATAAACCTTAATCACTGTTTATAACATGATTAATGATTTTATTTGATATTTTTTATCATTTTTTACTTGATTTTTCTTTGAAAAATGTCCTTTAAAAATGA
The DNA here is from genome assembly GCA_022829125.1 of Lathyrus tuberosus. Taxonomy (NCBI): domain Eukaryota; kingdom Viridiplantae; phylum Streptophyta; class Magnoliopsida; order Fabales; family Fabaceae; genus Lathyrus; species Lathyrus tuberosus. The sequence goes on along the minus strand of JALAZF010000479.1, from coordinate 4,155,876 downwards.
AATTAGGGTTTTTGATTAATTCAACCCTCATCAAACTTTTTCAAACACTCATGGGCCTCTAATAGAGTGTAAGACCCAATCCTTTTTTTGACCAAATCATTTTTGGGCCTCAGTGTATTGTATAAGTCCTGATACCGTCAAAAACAAACGGCGCGATCGTCGCCTTTTGAAAAATAACCTTCTGGGCCACTCCTTGAGCTATAAGACCCATTCAAAACTTTTGGGCCTCTAATAGAGTGTAAGACCCAACCCCCTTTTAACCAAAACAATTTTGGGCCTCACTTATTGTATAAGTCCCTCTGCGTTAAAAGAAAACCTCGGCGCGATCGCCATTTTTAACGAAAAATCATCTGGGCCTACCCTCGTGTTATAAGCCCCATTCTTTTTCTTTAAACCTTTTGGGCCTCTTGAGAGAGTGTAAGACCCATCCCTTTGTACGAAAAACCTTTTTGGGCCTCGGTCACTTGTATAAGTCCCTCTGTACAAAACAACAGTGCGCTCACTGATAAAACCCTAGGCCTCTTCTTGAGCTGTAAGCCCCAATCTTTCTTTTTCAAAGAACTTTCTCCTTTGATTTTGAATATAGTGTTGTTTTCAATCTGTCTGTGTTGAACAACTAACCAAACAACATGGAAGCTCTACAACCGAGTAAGTGTTTATACGCTTTCATTTACCGCTTTCATATACATATAACGGTATTGTGGGGCTGTTTTGCTGTAAGTCTTCTTTCATAAACTCATATCAACTGTGTAATAATAGTATAGATATTTAGAGTTTCCCCGGCAACTACGTCTAGAACTAGGTGACGCCGTTTCGTTTCGTAGAAATAGACAACTAGATCCCCAATAGGATCACCAGATACAGTCTTCTCTTCGGCTGTCCTCATTAGGAATTGTCAAGAAACTCTACTCCTAGAGATGAATGTATTCTCTGTGAATGGCATCTTTGAGTTTCTTCCAAATTCTCGAACTTTCCTGGCTTGATCTATTCCTTGTGAATAACCTGTCTTGAACTTCTCGGGGTTTGGGGACCCACGGGCTTCTTAAAAGCATCGACCTCCTCTTGGGCATCGTACAAGGACCCACAGGCTTCCTAAAAGCAACCCCGCCTCCTCTTGGGCTTAGTACAAGGACCCATCGGCTTCTTAGAAGTATTCACAGCCTCCTCTTAGGCTTCGTATAATGATCTCTTCCTCCGGGAATGATAGCCTCCTCTTGGGCTTCGTACAAGGACCCTTCGGCTTCTTAAAAGTTTCCAGCCTCCTCTTGGGCTTCGTACAAATTATCCCGATGACCTCCTAGAGGTATAGGAACAGAACTTAGTCATCTGCATAGAACAGTCCTTTCAAAGAGTCTACTACTGTTTCTCAAAGCATAGTACAAGAGATGAAACTCTAGACTTGGACAGTCTAATCTCCTTGAGTCTCAAAGACATTCTCAAGTGACCCCTTCGTTAAATAGGAAGAAAACCCGTAGACTTGGACAGTCTCAATACCCTTCGGATTTCCCACTTCCTTAAAGAACAGGAATAACCCGGATCCTCAAATCAAATCCTTGAGTACAGTATTGCCCATATAAGAACTGATTTTCTCTTTCAAAATCAGTATACCGGACCTGTCACTTAACTGAAACAGTCACCATAGCCTCCTCTTGGGCTTTGTACAATGATCCTCCCCAGCGGAGTTAAACAACGTTCAGCCTCTCTCTCGGGCCTTGTACGAGACATAAAAGAGACTCCCTCGTTGAGTCAATCACCCTTTTCGCCTCCATCTCGGGCTTTATACGAGATACAAAAAGGTTCTTATTGAGCCAAACAAATACAGCCTCCATCTCGGGCTTCGTACGAGATACAAAAAACTCTCTTGTTGAGTCAAATAGCCTCCATCTCGGGCTTTATTCGAGATACCAAAAGACTTCATCGTCGAGTCAAAACTTTTTTGCCTCCTCTTAGGCTTTGTATAAGGAAAACCTTTTAGCCTCCTCTTAGGCTTTGTATAAGAAAACCAATGGTTGATCCAATCAACCTTTTAGCATCAAAGTTGTGCCTCGTTCACAATACACAAACATCTACAACTCCTTCCCTTTCATCTAATCGCTGTAAGCGGCAAGCCTCTGGATCATCTACATCCATGCCACTGTCCCTCTTTTAGCATGAGAAATTCCTAAAGAAAAATGGCATTGCTCTACACTGAGTTAAAGTCTTCTCCTTCAGGTTAAACCCCCCTGTAGCACCCCAAAATTTGCCCTCCTTACTGGCTTATGTTTCATTTCATTTTTGCATCATCATGTATGCATATCATTAGCATGGGGTCAAGGTGCCTGAGGCAGTTCAGGTAAAGTCCTATCTGGTCTACTACATCATCAAGAATTCACAGGTGGCAAGGGATCTCAAGTGGAATCACTCTCTCCTAACCAGTGCATGAATTAGGGTTTTGAAATTCTTGGGTTTATTGCTCCAATGGGCAAGCTCCTTGGGTTTTTATCATCACCAAATGGTATATCTTATCTTTGTTGGAGAGGATACACATCATATTCAGAGGAATTTGGATTTGGAGACTGTGTTATTTCCTCCTAGACTGAGGGTACCAAAACTAGGGTTTACTATAAAGAGAGTTTATTTCTGAATTTTTGGGCAAGACTTGATTCCATGGTATTCCTTGGGTCCCTAAGTATCTAGGTATGGGAGGTTGTCCATCAGTTTGGTTCAGGAGAGAATTAATTGGCCGAAAGATTGAGAATCAGGTGAATCGGGTAAAAGTCAACAGTGAGAGGAAAAGTCAATTGTGGACTTTTGAGGTTCTCTCCAAGGTTTCAAGGTCTCACATCCTCATATGGTCTTCAAGGGTCAAGCTTCATACATATTTATCAGAAATCAGGAGTTGGTGCAAAGTTTCTAAATTTGGAAAGTGACCTATAATGAAAAGTTTCCATTTTTGGCAAGTGTCTACACTGCATTCAACTTGACTTTTCATCATCAAGAAAGTTTCAAATGAATTTCTCTCCAACATGGAAGTTGAAGATCTTTTTCTCCTCTTTCCAACAAGTACTAGTAGGCCTCCATATCATTTGCGAAGTTCCAGTTATGGTCCAAAGAAGGCAAGGTAGTTTTTAGGGTTTCATTTTCACAACTTTTAGGTTTTGGGACATATGGACCTATGATTAATTCCATTGCTTCAAGACATGTTCCAACATCCAAAAACAATTCCTAAGAAGCATTTTTGGCTTTTTAATCAAGTGATTCCATGGTTTATTCTTCACTTATCTTTTATTATTCAAAAAAGCCAAGTCATCAAAAAACTCATGAATCATTTGTTTTCAAGGCCCAATTTAAATGTGGTGTGATTAGCAACTCAAATGAAAGTGATCCATCATGGAATTCTTAAATATTCATGCATGGAGGAGTTGTACTTAACATAATGTGTTTTTTTCAAAATAATTCAAAACCTCATTAAACAATTAATCACCCAAGCCCAATTCATATTCAGTAGAAAACCCTAGTCTATATAAGCTCAATCATGCACTGGTTAGAGGGATTCACGTGCATTTGGAGGAGAACCACAATTTGGAACCCTAAAGCTTTCTTTCCTTGGATCTCACGAATTACAAGGTCTTTCTTCAAAGTTATTCCACAAATCTCTTCCTGGTGATTTCTAGAACACAACCCAACCACCATTCGCAGCCAAAAGCAAGGATTGGAGCTGTGCCATCTCAGGTTGGTGAATTTTTCGTGCTCCTAAAACTCTCCATTTTTATGTCTATATTGAAGTGTGATGAATGGTGATTATCCTGATGTAATTATTTTTAATTATGGACGTGTGGTTTGCTTGTAATATGGATTTAAAGTTTTGTGCCCTAATGGTTTTTTATTCGTTTTTTATTATACACTAACAATTTGGGGTTTTTAATGCCATATTTGGATTCCTGACGAAATTCTGGGTCGGATAGTGTACCCATACGCATTTTCTGGAAAAATATAGGTTGCAGGTGGTGGCCGGCGGTAGGGTTCCGGCGGCTGGCGGTGGTCCGGCGAAGGAGGGTGGCTGGAGGTTGAAGACACAATCTGGGCCGTCCATGGCTTGGATCGTGTGGCCACAATGCTGCCACCTATTATTTCTTTTATTTTTTTCTTCTGAATTTTAATTAATAATTACGTGCATATTACCCCACGCTATTATCATGGACCTCCCAATCATTTTATTTAGTTTTGTTTACTTTTATATTAGTTGACTAATCATGAGCCATTGGATGAATCAAACGAACCACAACACGCCACCACATTAATGAACGCACGTGCACGGCACATGGGGGCGCACGGTAAGCTCCCAAGTTTTTATTTTTTTTCTGAATAATTGGGTGGGCTGGGCTGCTATTCGCACCCCCCACCCTGGCCCAACCTGCATTTCCAATGAATTTTCCTTACTTCCCACACCCCCTACGAATTAATTCATTTTATTTTATTTTAATTTTACATTTTCATATTTTAATAATTAAAATTATGTAATTGCATTAAAAAATTACTAAAAAATTTCATACATCATATTTATCATTTTAATAATTTTTACAAATTTTAATTTTATTTTTTATCATTTAAATTAATTATTTAATTAAACTTCTTTTTGAATTATCCATATAATGCATACTTAATTTCTTTATTTTATTTCTCTGCATCCGTAAAATATTTTTGATCCGTTCTTTTTGCATTTGTTCACTAACATCCTAAATTGCATAAAAATATTTTTCTTTAATTTTTAAATTTATTTCATATTGCATTTAGGTCCTCCCCTTTGACACACTAAACCCTACTTCTCACCTGAACTTTGCCCAATTGTTTGAATGACTAACACTTCGAATTTTTGCAGGAATTTTTTATGTGTTGTTTGTCTCTGGTTGAGCAACCTGAATATTTAATTTGGGAATTTTAGGAGTTATTTCTCTATTTATTTAATTGTTTTCACTTGAGATCTCTCATATGTGCATTTCTGACCATGCCTGAGTCTTTGTTTGGAAGGCACTTGTGCCATTTGCTTTGGGGTGTTTCTTTGATTTCTGAATTCATGTTTGGATTATAATTACTATTGTATGCCATTGTTTGATTTTCATTCACCTCATTTCTCTTACTTGTGTCTATTCTTACTAATCTTTTATGCAGGGACTAAGGTAAGTTCTTTAAGGGTATGGATAAATATCCATGGTCACCCTTATCCTTTCTTTCTCTCATATCTTCTTCCTTTAGGATTTAGGTTGTCGTCAAACCTCATTAACCGTAGGTCACCCATGCATGATAACTTTAGGATTCATAGTCCCCCCTTAGAGTTACCCTTGTGTCTTCTCTCTTCTCATCTCAAATTTCTTGAAAACACTTAATAATAATAAGGTGTATTGCGCACGAGCCTTAAGTATGGGGAATGAGAAATGAGGGGCTTCCTCTCATCTTTCTAGAGTGCTTAGCGAGCGTCCTGTCATGGGACGATGCGGTAAGTATTCGTCCCTGTGCCCTAGACTTTGGTGCAATGCAACTTAGGAACTAACTTAAACCACTTCTGTCCTAAAAAAACACCAACCAACTTCAAACCTTTTTGTCCTTCGGGACCTTCAACTTAAAGGCTATTTTCAAAAAGGGCACGTTACCTTCCGTCTGAGACACAAACAGGCATCGACCCTAACTGCCGGACGCGAACCTAACGTCGGTCATAAAAAACACAAAAAGAACTTGGTCCAAACTACGTTGACTCTGAATTCCCCATTGCATAAGGGGGGTACGTAGGCCTAGGACGTCGACGTCCTACCGAGTCGGTCTTTGTCTTTCCCTCTCCGTTTTAGTACAGCCCTAGATGATAGTGTAACTCACCCTTAGAATAGACAACAAGCGTGGATCCCATCGAGTACGATGGACGCGTGGGGTGCTAGCACCTTCCCCTCGCGTAACCGACTCCCGAACCCAGGCTATGGTTGCGATGACTATTCCTTTCCCCCTTCCTAAGGTTTATGCGGTGTTCCCTTTCCCTCTCTTGGGATAAATTTACACGGCTGGCGACTCTGTTTTTCCGCGCTACTCTCGCGTTTGTACCTGGATGAAAATCCTGGGAGCGACAGCTGGCGACTCTGCTGGGGATTCTGGTTGACCTATGCTGGTCCATCCCTAAGCGAGTCAATCCTAGCGCTTGCTTGTCTTTGTTCTCTTTGGGTGCTTTGTTTTTGTTTTGCTTTATGTGTTGTATTTTATTTTTATTTTTACCGCATTTTCTGCATTTCATGTTTTATTACTGTCATGCTGTTGTGCTGTGCTGGATGTCTTTGTTTTGCAGGTTGGGCGGGTTTGAGAGAGAAGCCCAATACCAAGGCTTGAGAATACCCTAGGACTAGAGTGGAAAGTAGTGGGACCTATGTGCCCGCTTGGTACATTTGTGTGTTCACGAAATTCACAACCAGACGAGGCTATCTTGGGATGCATTCTAACGTGTGTGTCTTGCGCATGTTGGGGTGTTGATCTAGAGAGTTTTCGACTCTGGTGACCGATCATCGAGGACCTTAGTGGAAACATCCCCCTTTAGTGGTGACAGTGGCAGACCACATCCTGTGGCAAACCCATTCGCACCCGGGGGCCCGCTTTGGAACTCGCATAGGATGGCCCCTACGTTTTGAAGAGAATCAGTGGAGGCACTCCTCGATTGATGATGATGCCAAACCAGAAATGGTGAACGTATCATCATTTCTCGACCTGAGAGCCCGGGATACTGAACATCCTAGTACCCACAAGTGAGAGGGGATGGCCGTTTGCAGGTTTGCAGGTAACCGAGACTTTCAACCTACCCTGTTTTCTGGATTTCTCATCAATGTCTGATTATTTGGGTTCCTCAGTGGTTCAGAGTTCTGGTTTTCTGGTTTCTCGTTCAGCTAACAACACAGCACATCCAGCAGTGTGCCTTGACCCCATGTTTGCATGAGCATATCATTTTTCTTGCATTCTGACGTGTTTGACATTTTTCAGGGCTTGCATCTTACTCTTGATTCCGGTTTTCTGAGGTTGCTTCAGTATGGATGTTCAGAGAAAGAAGATTGTCGCCTATTCATTCCCAGAGCCGACTTTGACACTGATTCACAAACTGATTAATATGGCTGGTTCCGGTGTTCGTACAGAGTTTAGTGGAAAGTATGGAAGACTTCTGAAATTTGTCTATAATATCTCCAAGTATGAAAAGGATGCCATCCACACACTTCTTCAGTTTTACGATCCGTCTTTGCGCTGCTTCACTTTCCCAGACTACATCTTGGCCCCAACGTTGGAGGAGTTCTCATTTATTTTGGGAATCCCTATCAGTCATGATATAGTTTTCTTTTCTGAAGAACACCCCGGTATAAAAGAAATGGCTGTTGCTCTTCATATTAATGAATCTGTTCTTAACAGTAATATTGAAGAAAAACAAGGAGTTAAGGGTTTCTTATTGAAGTTCTTATTCGACCAAGCTCGCATACATGTCAAAGAGAAGAATTGGACTGCTTTCCAAGCTGTTCTGGCTACGTGTATCTATGGGATTATGCTGTTTCTGAATATTCCTGATCTGGTGGATATGCACGCCGTCAGAATCTTTATTTCGAAGAATCCTATACCTACCTTGCTAGGTGATGTGCATCACTCGGTTCACTACAAGAATGAGAATAGGCGTGGAAAAACTGTAAGTTGTTGTGCTCCACTCTTAGCTACGTGGTTTCTGAGTCGTCTCCCCGAATCTAGCGCTTTCGTTGATACGAAAGATTCTCTGAAATGGTCAAAGAGGGTTATGGGCTTGACTGCTGACAACATTGTTTGGATCAATCATGATTTGCTAAGAATGGAGATTATTTGCAAATGCGGAGAATTCCCTAATGTACCCTTGATAGGGAGAAAATGGGGAATTAACTATAATCCTTCCCTTGTTATCAGACAGTTTGGTTATCCTTTGAGAGGTCCACCTGACGAGAGAGATATCAGAGAGTCCTTATTCTTCAATGGTATTAAGGATCAGGAGATGATGAGGAAAATTGTGAATGCTTGGAAACAGGTGACCAAGAAGGGTAAAACTTCGTTCGAAAAATGTAATAATCGGGCTTTCCCTTCCTATAAAGAGTGGATTAAGAAGAGAGCAGAAGAGGAGCTTCTTCCATTCCCGGTGGAACCACCTTTGTATCCTCTGGTGATCGAGCCTCCTACCACTGTGGAGTTGGAGAAGTATAACAAATTATGGGCTGAAAAGGAAAGGTTGCGGGAAGAAAATAGTGAGCTAAAGAGAGAGATTTATTAGTGGAAGCATGAGCGGGGTGAAGCTGTTCATACCGCCAAGTTGAAGACAGAGCTCCTTGCTAAAGCAGAAGAAGAGCTAGCGGACATGATCGCATCCAGAGAAAGGATGAAACAAGATTTGGATGGTATCAGTAATGTTCTCAGGTCCAAGGAGGAAGAATTAGGCAAGGCTTTGTTGAAGATTCACAGGTTCGATGATCACCGAGAAACTGCCATGGCTAAGAATAAGAGAAAGGAAGACGACTACCTAGCTAAGATTGATCAGTTGAAGTCGACGCTCAAGAAGAAAGACGCTGAGATCCTGTCAGGGGTATTCAAGAGAGAAGTAGTCGAGGGTCAAATTAATCGAGCCATAGCTTCCATAGAAGAACTAAAGGTCCAGGCTGAAGTGAAGAGATCTAGACATGAGGGGCCTAGCATGGAGGGTGTTTCTGGAGAAGACGCTTGGGAATTACATTGCAGATACTTGGATGGGATCATACACAGGAGAGACCTTCTCATTCAAGGACTAATTCAGAGACCCAAGTATCCCGACACCAGAAAGCTGTTCGAGGAAATTCAAGACTGGTGCAGAAAGCATAGTGGATGGGGAGGATTGACGCTTGTAAACTTTGATGATATGCCATAGTTTTCTGTTTCTTTCATTGTATGTGGATCACCACCAGGCTTGTTGGTTGGGACCTATGGTTTTTATATTCAGACTTGTTATCTCGGATTCGTGATTGTTGACGTTTGGCTTTTCTCTGGTTTTCTTAATATATGAGCATAAGTTCCATTATAACTTGTTATTAAACCGGAATCAAGGGGTGGATCGCCTTGTGAATTTTCAAACATGTCCATTTGCATTTGCATACTCATAATCATTTTGCATAATCATTTTGCATAACAAGTGTTCAAGGCTGGTTATTCTTACTTTGATCTGGTTTTCTCAGAATTGCAGACTCAACTCCTCAAGCCATCCAAGAGTTGATTATGGATCAAGTTCAAGCTGAGTTGAGGGAAATGCGAAGCCAGATGGGGAAATTTGGGGAAGACATGCTCCAGGAGCAGAGGATGCTGAGGGAGGAGATCAATCAGATGAAGACTCAGATGGGTTTGGTCATGGAGATTTTGAAAACAGTGTTGAAGAAGGAAGACAGTCCCGTGCCCGCTCCCGCAACAGAGATCCTTACTCCTCCCATCTCTTTGGAATTTGATCGCGGATTACCTCGTGAGTCTCTTCCACAAGTGGAAGTTCCAGAATTCTCCCAACAGCAGTTAAGTCTTGGCTCCCAAGAGAAGCCCAAGGGAAAAAAGTGTACACAGGGGCAGAAGAAGTCTGAAAGAGTTTTTCATCCGCTCCCTATACCATATTCTCAACTATTGCCGTATCTCCTTCACTTTCAACTGGTACGGAAAAGGACTTTGGCTCCTCTCACTGGTAATCCTCCACCAGGATATGATGCAAGAGCCCATTGTGATTTCCATTCTGGGGCACCAGGGCATACTGTGGAGGAATGTAGGGCTTTTCAACACCGAGTCCAGGATTTGATTGAGGCAGGGGCAATTAAGTTCACGTCGGGCGACGTGAATATGCAAGGTGATTCTACCCCAACTGTTGCAAAATAAATGAAGGCTCCTCCCCTCTTTGCAGGAGAAGCGCTACGTCAGCAACCTTTGTTTGTGCCTCAGCCAAATGTGGAAAGGAAAGTGCAAGCGCAGGTGAGGCGCCCAAATCAGCACCGACAACAGAATTATCAGCAGCAGGGGCAACCGAGACCAAGAGGGCCCAAGAGGATATTTGATCCTATTCCTATCCCTTATAGTCAGCTGTTTACTCGTCTGCTCAAGAACTCTCTGATTCAAACGAGGGGTACCGCGCCAATACCATACCCTATTCCTCCGGATTATGACATGACTACTAGGTGCGAGTTCCACTCGGGAACGTTTGGGCACACAATTGGTGAGTGTAATGTATTCAAGCACAAGGTGCAAGACCAGGTAGACTCAGAGATCATTGTATTCACTGAAGATGACATGTACATCAATGGAAGCCTCCTTTCTCAAATGAACACTCAGTCTGCAAGTACGTCCAGACAGAATTAAGCTTCCTCAGAAATGGTAATCTTCAGCTTCTTTACTTGCATTTTCATTTGTAGTTTTTCATTTCTTGTTAAAACATCATATGTATGCAAGACTTGTTTGTTTTTTTTATGACGATATTAATGCAATGAGTATGTTTTCCTTGAAGTAATCCATTCGTATTCACTCTTAAATGTTTTTATGCACTGTAATACCAATTTTCTTTGTTTAGAACTCTTGAGGGAGGATGATGAGACGAAAACGCAAATCTCTGGTTGTATGTTCAAGGATAGAACCCTGTTGAGGATGTACATGCATTGTTTCAAACCCCTAAACACTGGAGAGATAAGGAGATAAACCTTCGTTAACCCCTTTTGAGCCTTGGAGTAGGAGTTTATTTCGTATGAAAAACCCTCATACTCAACCCAGGGGCAGGGTAGACATCAGTTAGTTTGACCGAGCGTTCAAATTTCAAGGAGAGTGCGCATCTGAGGATCCATTACCTTCTATCCCACCATCAAGAGGTCAAGAGATGTGAAACCACAAGGGTTATCCTTCAACAATCAAGGAGTGAGGCAGTCACAACTCTTTCAAGCAAGTAAGACAACCAGTGTCACACGCTTTGTTCGAAAAGAGGAATAAAAAAAAAGAGAAAGCCCGCTAAGTCGAAACTTGAAAACAAGCGACTTAGGCAAAAGTTAGGGCATCCCACTGGACTTAAAAATCGAGAAGCTCAAAAGAGTCAGTCCAGGCAAAAATTAGGGATCAAAAAGCGAAAGAAAAGATCAAAAGAAAAATCCTCGATAAGAACAAATTTGTGTGATTACAGACACAAAAGACAAAAGGGGTGATTGTCACTCCAAAACTCCCTTAGGTGCCAAACCATTAGTGGCATAGGTTCCTTGAAAATCGTAAAACTTTTGAGAGACGAGCGTTTGGGTCAGACTAACTGAACATAGGACTGGAGAACATCACGAAGAGTGGGTGGGCACCGATAAATTTTGAGCCATAAATCCTTTTTTCTGAAACCGTGAACCAGACCACGTTACAACCCTTAAAAGTCCTAATTGAAACAGGGTTTATTCCGAAAACGTACTTCAACAAGACAACGTTCCTGACTCCTATGAGTTGTGCTAATAAGATTTGTTGGTATTGCATGTGCGCATTGTTTTACCATTTAAAAATCAAGGTCGCATCCTAGCAAGTGATTCGTTCACAAGGCTTTGCGGCACATTTTCATAAAAAACTTCAAGGTTAACATGAGTGTTGCATTAGAATTGTCATTCTCATAATAAATATTTTCTGTTTGCATATATGTGCCTAAGCATCAATGCAGCTTGCACAGTGAAAGTCAGTCAAGAAGCTTGATCCTGCCAAGTTGGGTTGCTTGAAAATTCTGAAAGACAATCATATCAAAGGGCAGACTGCCAAGAGATTCAGTGTAGAGTGGGCTCTCCCCAGTAAGTCGTGTTAAGATGTAGCCAATCTGGGGCAGTCACGTCGAGAAAACTCTCCAAAATTCAGCTATTCTGGGGCATTCATTCTAGGATCAGGGGCAAAGTCACTTCAAAGACCATATTGGGGCAGGCCACCTCTAAAGCATGGGAGATCGTCCACTCCTGAAAATGGTTAATTGAAAACATCTCCTCAAGGTTCAAGATACTAAAGCAGAGTATTTTCGAGTCATTACAATCCCTTGCGAGGTAATGTACTTCATGGATTACGAAGACTGGGGTAGTTATGTCGAGACATGATAAATCTCTCCAAGAGTTTGAAGACCCTGGGGCAGTGCGAACGCCCGATCTTCTGTAAAATCCTCTTGAGATGAAAAATTCAAAGAGCCGCTTATGACCATAAAGGCAAGTCAGGTTGCAGGGCAACAGATTGTACATCCCCAGCAGTTGGCTCTCCCCCAGCATTGAGATTGCTCCTTCCCCAGCAGGGCAACTTTCCTCAGCAGAGCAGACCTTCCCCAGCAGGAGACTTGGGAAGCATTTTCTCCAGATCAAGACGTTATTTCCCCACAAAGTCAGGGTGTTCACATTCCCCATCCAGTCAGGAAGCGTGTTCTCACCGACGATGTCATATTCTAATCCCCGGCAAGGTGGGAGTAAAGTTACTTTCCCCATCAGCAGGCTAAGTTCAGCAGTATCCCCAAGCAGGATAATATTATGGGTTGGTATCCCCCAGCAGGTCTTAAGCCCATCTATTGTTGGCAATCCTCGGCAACAAACTTCCGGTTCTATTATTGGCGTCCATTCTCAACTCCCCCAGCAGAGGAGAAATCTCAGGTTTTGGATGTTACCTTCAGTAGAGGACAGGTGTAATCCCCGGTAGTGTGGATATTCTTTTGGGACTTCATCCCCAGCAGAAGTTGTTGATCCGAAGAGTCGATCAGTGTGATCCTTCTTAGAAGAGTTCCTGGATTCAGAGGACAATTTATTTTTGTCATCCCCAGCTGAATTGGTCTCTCTCTCCGGCATTTATTTTGCTGGAGGGACCCTTTTTTGCATGTCATAAGCATTTGCATTGCATCCTCGTGTGGAACATTACGGCAAAATTCAAACATTTGCATTCGAAGCATAAGCCAGGTTTGATGATTCCTTTCCCAGTTCTCTTTCTCAGCGGAGGTGGCACAACTCAGGAGATTTTGGAGGGGTGTGTTCCTCGTATTGGTGCTCCCCGGCAGAGTCTTTTATTTAGACTTATCCATTCCCCCAGCGAGATTAATCCCCGGTAAAAGTTGCTTTACACCTTTTGACACCCGTCCGTGTACCTTTCCGATACCCGTCCGTATTGAACCTTTCTACACTCGTCCGTGTACCTTTCCGATACCCGTCCGTATTGAACCTTTTTACACCCATCCGTGTACCTTTCCGATACCTGTCCGTATTGAACCTTTTTACACCCGTCCGTGTACCTTTTCGATACCCGTACGTATTGAACCTTTTTACACCCGTCCGTGTACCTTTTCGATACCCGTCCGTATTGTACCTTTTTACACCCGTCCGTGTACCGTTTTGATACCCGTCCGTATTGAACCTTTTTACACCCGTCCGTGTACCCTTTTGATACCCGTCCGTATTGAACCTTTTTACACCCGTCCGTGTACCCTTTTGATACCCGTCCGTATTGAACCATTTTACACCCGTCCGTGTACCCTTTTGATACCCGTCCGTATTGAACCTTTTTACACCCGTCCGTGTACCCTTTTGAAACCCGTCCGTATTGAACCTTTTTACACCCGTCCGTGTACCTTTCCGATACCCGTCCGTATTGTACCTTTTTACACCCGTCCGTGTAACCTTTTGATACCCGTTCGTATTGAACCTTTTTACACCCGTCCGTGTACCTTTCTGATACCCGTCCGTATTGTACCTTTTCACACCCGTCCGTGTACCTTTCTGATACTCGTCCGTATTGAAGCCTTTTACACCCGTCAGTGTACCTTTCTGATACCCGTCCGTATTGAATCCTTTTACACCCGTCCGTGCACCTTTTCGATACCCGTCCGTATTGTACCTTTTTACACCCGTCCGTGTACCCTTTTGATACCCGTCCGTATTGAACCTTTTTACACCCGTCCGTGTACCCTTTTGATACCCGTCCGTATTGAACCTTTTTACACCCGTCCGTGTACCTTTCCGATACCCGTCCGTATTGTACCTTTTTACACCCGTCCGTGTACCCTTTTGATACTCGTCCGTATTGAACCTTTTTACACCCGTCCGTGTACCATTCTGATACCCATCCGTATTGTACCTTTTCACACCCGTCCGTGTACCTTTCCGATACCCGTCCGTATTGAAGCCTTTTACACCCGTCCGTGTACCTTTCCGATACCCGTCCGTATTGAATCCTTTTACACCCGTCCGTGCACCTTTCCGATACCCGTCCGTATTGTACCTTTTTACACCCGTCCGTGTACCTTTCTGATACCCGTCCGTATTAATCCTTTTTCACCCGTCCGTGTACCCTTTTGATACCCGTCCATATTGAACATTTTTACACCCGTCCGTGTACCTTTCTGATACCCGTTCGTATTGTACCTTTTTACACCCGTCAGTGTACCCTTTTGATACCCGTCCGTATTAATCCTTTTACACCCGTCCGTGTATCTCTTCAGTACCCGTCCGTATTTGATATTCTGGATTCCTTGACACCCGTCAGTGTTTATCCCCGGCATAGTTAACACTCGTTTGTGTTTATTTCATGACTTTCTAATACCTTGGTTTTCAACATTCGTGCGTGTCATGATAAGTGCAGCGTTTATTGTTTGTTCCCCAGTGGAGTCGTCCCTCTTTTGTTGGTTGCAAATTTCTGGGTTCTTTGGTATTCAATCTCCGTGTATCCCGATTGTCTGAGAGCCATTACTATCATACCCTCAGGACCAAGTTGATTGAATAGGGGCAGCTGTAGGACCCCAAAATTTGCCCTCCTTACTGGCTTATGTTTCATTTCATTTTTGCATTATCATGTATGCATATCATTAGCATGGGGTCAAGGTGCCTGAGGCAGTTCAGGTAAAGTCCTATCTGGTCTACTACATCATCAAGAATTCACAGGTGGCAAGGGATCTCAAGTGGAATCACTCTCTCCTAACCAGTGCATGAATTAGGGTTTTGAAATTCTTGGGTTTATTGCTCCAATGGGCAAGCTCCTTGGGTTTTTATCATCACCAAATGGTATATCTTATCTTTGTTGGAGAGGATACACATCATATTCAGAGGAATTTGGATTTGGAGACTGTGTTATTTCCTCCTAAACTGAGGGTACCAAAACTAGGGTTTGCTATAAATTCAGTTTATTTCTGATTTTTTGGGCAAGACTTGATTCCATGGTATTCCTTGGGTCCCTAAGTATCTAGGGATGGGAGGTTGTCCATCAGTTTGGTTCAGGAGAGAATTAATTGGCCGAAAGATTGAGAATCAGGTGAATCGGGTAAAAGTCAACAGTGAGAGGAAAAGTCAACTGCGGAATTTTGAGGTTCTCTCCAAGGTTTCAAGGTCTCACATCCTCATATGGTCTTCAAGGGTCAAGCTTCATACATATTTATCAGAAATCAGGAGTTGGTGCAAAGTTTCTAAATTTGGAAAGTGACCTATAATGAAAAGTTTCCATTTTTGGCAAGTGTCTACACTGCATTCAACTTGACTTTTCATCATCAAGAAAGTTTCAAATTAATTTCTCTCCAACATGAAAGTTGAAGATCTTTTTCTCCTCTTTCCAACAAGTACTAGTGGGTCTCCATATCATTTTCGAATCTCCAGTTATAGTCCAAAGAAGGAAAGGTAGTTTTTAGGGTTTCATTTTCACAACTTTTAGGTTTTGGGACATATGGACCTATGATTAATTCCATTGCTTCAAGACATGTTCCAACATCCAAAAACAATTCCTAAGAAGCATTTTTGGCTTTTTAATCAAGTGATTCCATGGTTTATTCTTCACTTATTTTTTTATTATTCAAAAAAGCCAAGTCATCAAAAAACTCATGAATCATTTGTTTTCAAGGCCCAATTTAAATGTGGTGTGATTAGCAACTCAAATGAAAGTGATCCATCATGGAATTCTTAAATATTCATGGATGGAGGAGGTGTACTTAACATAATGTGTTTTTTTCAAAATAATTCAAAACCTCATTAAACAATTAATCACCCAAGCCCAATTCATATTCAGTAGAAAACCCTAGTCTATATCAGCTCAATCATGCACTAGTTAGAGGGATTCACGTGCATTTGGAGGAGAACCACAATTTGGAACCCTAAAGCTTTCTTTCCTTGGATCTCACAAATTACAAGGTCTTTCTTCAAAGTTCTTCCACAAATCTCTTCCTGGTGATTTCTAGAACACAACCCAACCACCATTCGCAGCCAAAAGCAAGGATTGGAGCTGTGCCATCTCAGGTTGGTGAATTTTTCGTGCTCCTAAAACTCTCCTTTTTTATGTCTATATTGAAGTGTGATGAATGGTGATTATCCTGATGTAATTATTTTTAATTATGGACGTGTGGTTTGCTTGTAATATGGATTTAAAGTTTTGTGCCCTAATGGTTTTTTATTCGTTTTTTATTATACACTAACAATTTGGGATTTTTGATGCCATATTTGGATTCTTGACGAAATTCTGGGTCGGATAGTGTACCCATACGCATTTTCTGGAAAAATATAGGCTGTAGGTGGTGGCCGGCGGTAGGGTTCCGGCGGCTGGCGGTGGTCCGGCGAAGGAGGGTGGCTGGAGGTTGAAGACGCAATCTGGGTCGTCCATGGCTTGGATCGTGTGGCCACAATGCTGCCACCTATTATTTGTTTTATTTTTTTTTCTGAATTTTAATTAATAATTACGTGCATATTACCCCACGCTATTATCATGGACCTCCCAATCATTTTATTTAGTTTTGTTTACTTTTATATTAGTTGACTAATCATGAGCCATTGGATGAATCAAACGAACCATAACACGCCACCACATTAATGAACGCACGTGCACGGCACATGGGGGCGCACGGTAAGCTCCCAAGTTTTTATTTTTTTTCTGAATAATTGGGTGGGCTGGGCTGCTATTCGCACCCCCACCCTGGCCCAACCTGCATTTCCAATGAATTTTCCTTACTTCCCACACCCCCTACGAATTAATTCATTTTATTTTATTTTAATTTTACATTTTCATATTTTAATAATTAAAATTATGTAATTGCATTAAAAAATTACTAAAAAATTTCATACATCATATTTATCATTTTAATAATTTTTACAAATTTTAATTTTAATTTTAATTTTATTTTTTATCATTTAAATTAATTATTTAGTTAAACTTCTTTTTGAATTATCCATATAATGCATACTTAATTTCTTTATTTTATTTCTCTGCATCCGTAAAATATTTTTGATCCGTTCTTTTTGCATTTGTTCACTAGCATCCTAAATTGCATAAAAATATTTTTCTTTCATTTTTAAATTTATTTCATATTGCATTTAGGTCCTCCCCTTTGGCACACTAAACCCTACTTCTCACCTGAACTTTGCCCAATTGTTTGAATGACTAACACTTCGAATTTTTGCAGGAATTTTTGATGTGTTTGTTTGTCTCTGGTTGAGCAACCTGGATATTTAATTTGGGAATTTTAGGAGTTATTTCTCTATTTATTTAATTTTTTTCACTTGAGATCTCTCATATGTGCATTTCTGACCATGCCTGAGTCTTTGTTTGAAAGGCACTTGTGCCATTTGCTTTGGGGTGTTTCTTTGATTTCTGAATTCATGTTTGGATTATAATTACTATTGTATGCCATTGTTTGATTTTCATTCACCTCATTTCTCTTACTTGTGTCTATTCTTACTAATCTTTTATGCAGGGACTAAGGTAAGTTCTTTAAGGGTATGGATAAATATCCATGGTCACCCTTATCCTTTCTTTCTCTCCTATCTTCTTCCTTTAGGATTTAGGTTGTCGTCAAACCTCATTAACCGTAGGTCACCCATGCATGATAACTTTAGGATTCATAGTCCCCCCTTAGAGTTACCCTTGTGTCTTCTCTCTTCTCATCTCAAATTTCTTTAAAACACTTAATAATAATAAGGTGTATTGCGCACGAGCCTTAAGTATGGGGAATGAGAAATGAGGGGCTTCCTTTCATCTTTCTAGAGTGCTTAGCGAGCGTCCTGTCTTGGGACGATGCGGTAAGTATTCGCCCCTGTGCCCTAGACTTTGGTGCAATGCAACTTAGGAACTAACTTAAACCACTTCTGTCCTAAAAAAACACCAACCAACTTCAAACCTTTTTGTCCTTCGGGACCTTCAACTTAAAGGCTATTTTAAAAAAGGGCACGTTACCTTCCGTCTGAGACGCAAACAGGCATCGACCCTAACTGCCGGACGCGAACCTAACGTCGCTCATAAAAAACACAAAAAGATCTTGGTCCGAACTACGTTGACTCTGAATTCCCCATTGCACAAGGGGGGTACGTAGGCCTAGGACGTCGACGTCCTACCGAGTCGGTCTTTGTCTTTCCCTCTCCGTTTTAGTACAGCCCTAGATGATAGTGTAACTCACCCTTAGAATAGACAACAAGCGTGGATCCCATCGAGTACGATGGACGCGTGGGGTGCTAGCACCTTCCCCTCGAGTAACCGACTCCCGAACCCAGGCTATGATTGCGATGACCATTCCTTTCCCCCTTCCTAAGGTTTATGCGGTGTTCCCTTTCCCTCTCTTGGGATAAATTTACACGGCTGGCGACTCTGTTTTTCCGCGCCACTCTCGCGTTTGTACCTTGATGAAAATCCTGGGAGCGACACCCCCCTATAAAGGAAATTATGGCATTGCTAGGATCCGCGTATCCCGGTTAAAGTAATCCTCCTTTATAATCAGTCACCCAACAGTTGTGACAGACGAACCTCTTTAGAGATGACAAATTCTCTCTAAAGTCAAACCCTTTTAGTTTCATATCTTGGGCTTTGAACAGGATACAAATAGACCCTTCAGCTTCACATCTTGGGCTTTGAACAAGATACAAATCACCTTTCGCTTCACGTCTTGGGCTTTGAACAAGACACCAAAACACCCATTTCCTCCCATAGAATAGGAGGAACTATGATCGCTCTGATTTCCCTGTTTCGGTAAACGGGAATACGTAGGCATAAGATTGAAAGAAAAAATCTTAGCGAGCACACTAAACAAAAACCCAAAATCCCATACTTTCATATATCTGTCCTAACATCCTAACCGATAGCCTAAAGCACCCTTCGTCAACAAAATAACCTAGGAGAAACCCCGAATCTTTGTAGCATCTGTAAACCAACAGTTTTGACTGTTTAATCTCAGTATGCAAGCAGGGTTAATTGGAGACATCTATTTCCCTTCCTTCATCAGCTTTAATAGGATAAAAAATGAATCAAACTGTAGTACCAGAGCGATCGTGCTTCGCAACCACATCCAAAAATCACTCGCTACAGATCGATCAATAGCAAACGTAACTTTAGGCTTAAGAGCCTTGTCTAATTTGGCCTTAAGGGTTCTCACCTCTTTTTGCTAAATATGACAAGTATCACAACCCTAATTGAACCATGGAGACTTATTCTCATCAATCTTAGCTTTTGATGCATCCACCATGGAGTTTTTAAGAGCTTCCAATTCCTTTTCGGAATCGGAAACCTTTTTCTCCAAATATGAAAAAATATTTTTGTTCGAGGCTAAACGTTGAAAAGCTTTCTTAGCCTCGTGGTGCAACATATCAAAAGCCTTTTGTAATTCTAAATGAGGCATACTATTAGAATGATCATATTTAGAGTGTTTTACCTCTTTCTTCTTGTTTTGACGTGCCATAAGACATAGATTAATGGATTCACTCTCGTCACTTGAGCTGTCATCTTTTTCTGACTCGCTATCGCTCTCCCAAGCGATGTATGCTCGTCTAGATTTGTTTGACTTTTTGTGTTGACGACTCTTATCCTTATCCTTATCCTTGTCTTTCTTAAGTGATGGACAATTCGGCTTGTAGTGCCCGGATTTTCCACAGTTGTAACACGATCCTTTCACCTTGCCATTCTTGTTGCCTTCATTTCTATAT
Source organism: Lathyrus tuberosus (assembly GCA_022829125.1). Taxonomy (NCBI): domain Eukaryota; kingdom Viridiplantae; phylum Streptophyta; class Magnoliopsida; order Fabales; family Fabaceae; genus Lathyrus; species Lathyrus tuberosus. The sequence goes on along the minus strand of JALAZF010000479.1, from coordinate 4,135,972 downwards.
TGCCTCCTAAATTTGACTAGATTTTTATCCGAGTGTTGAATCTCATTCTTCCGAACGTATCTATTGTATCTCTTCACAAATAGGCCCATGTCATCACTCGAATCATCATCTTCATCATTGTTGGTTTCATTATCACTTTGCTCTTGAGATGTGGACTTTGAACAAGAAGCCTTAAGAGCAATCGACTTATTTTCCGTATCTTTTGTTTTCTCCTTCTTTATACTCTTCTCATGTTTTTCCAAGTTGATGAGCATTTGCCCATGTTCATCGAGTTTGCCAAATAATGTCGTGAGATCTAGAGTAGCTAGATTATTAGCCTCCTTGATCGCAGTGACCTTCGGCTGCCATTCCCTGTTAAGACACCTCAAAATCTTATTAGTAGCAACCTCGTTGGGAATCGGTTTACCAAGTACATGTAATATGTTGATTATATGAGTAAATCGTTTTTGCATATCGACAATGGTTTCCCCTTGCTTCATGTAAAAAAGATTGAACTCTTGCGTTAATGTGTTGATTCGGGCCATTTTCACATCATTAGTGCCTTCGTGGGCTACTTGTAAAGCATCCCACATGGCTTTGGCCGTTTCACAATGAGAGACTTGATAATATTCGTCAACTCCTAAAGAGGAGATCAAAATATTTCGAGCCTTCTAGTCATAGCTGTACTTTTTCTCGTCCTCCTCATTCCATTGTGCTTCGGGTTTGGGAATGACAACACCTTCTTCATTGGTCATGGTAATTTCCATAGGACCATTTAAAATGACATTCCAAACCTTCCGATCAATGAAATTTATATGGACGCACATATAATCCTTCCAGTAGCTGTAATTCTCGCCTGTAAAAATTGGAGCTCTATTATAAGCCCCTTTAGGTTCGTTTGCCATATTCCAAGAAGTTTTACCGAAGCACCAGATAAACTGGAGCTCGTGATACTACTTGTTAGACGATGGCTAGGTCTAGAAGAGGGGGGGGTGAATAGATCCCACAATCTTATACACACAAATGGTTTTCCAAAATTGGTTTTAAAAATATTTCTACGGAAGCAACCACTGAATCACACGTCTACAACGAACCTCTACTAAAAGGATCAGATATGAGCGATATTAATAGGAATGATACGACGGAAGAGAAAAATACTGATCAATCAACAAAAAACTAAACGCAATCAACCAAGTTTTGTTTACTTGATGTTTATCCAATTACCAACGAGGTAGGTCGACAAAAATTAATCGCAAATTGCCTTCGATTTTGCACTTAATCAATTTATCGAACACTTAGCGTGCGCAAACACACCAAGTGAAGATTTCCAAATAATGTGAATGTAAAGCTGATACTAAATACAATCCAAGGGATTGTATCAATTTTACAAAGTACTTTCTCAGCTCTAAATTACACTATGTTAGAAATTTTCGATCAATTGATACTTCACAAATTCGATTAATATCAAAACGTAAAAGAGTAGGAAAAGAGAGAACAAAAATGATTTGTTTAGGAAGTTCCCCTACCGTCCTCGCTAAGGGTACCTCTGCCCCCAATTCCGAACATGGAATTGAGATATGTATATATTACGGTTGCAATTATTTTTTCAAGAGAAAACTGAACAATCAAACCCTCAAACGTCTTTGATGTCGATGCAAAGTCTTCTCTCCCCTTGATTCAAGATGAATCAAGTGCTCCAAATTTGGTCGAACAAATCACTGTCTCACGCTACTAGATTGAAAGAACCCACCGCTCTTCAATCACCTTCACTCGGTCGATTTAGATCTTCCACAATTCAAACCCAAATCTTTCTCGTACGATCCTCCGGCTGTAGCTACAAAACTGAACCGAACAACCCGTTCTTCAGTTACCTTCGCATGGCTGAATCCTTGTAGAGAAACTGATTTGTGCAAAAACCTACAAAATCATTTGGATTCTTGGAGGACAAAACCTAGGGTTTTATTCAAGAAACACCTATTGATTCTCAACCCAGCACGATGGATCCACACACCTTGGTCTGAACGTTATCACTTCAAAAATACACAACACTAACAAAAATGGTTATGTGTAGATGTTAGAGAATGTAAGGTTGAAGATAAAGATGAAGAGAAAAATCAATATCTATTTTCACGTTTCTTGTTCTACCTGCAAAAAATGAGCCAAAATAATATATATATTATGCTAAAAAAATAACAGGAATAACAGAATTTTTAACTAAACAACACAGCAGAAAATTGGACCAAAACAGCGAACGATCGACCCATACAGTTGGGAGGGTCGACCTAAGCAAGGCAGTTAACAAAATTATGCAGAAAATCCACCTTTGCGTCGACAGGAACATGGTATGGGTCGACGCGTACTTTTCAGTTTTTGACAAATTTAAATGCAGATCGTATGAGTCGACAGGAGGGTCGATGCGAGCATTCCAGCTGTTGATCCTAAGAAACGCAACTTGTCTGGGTCGACCAGAACAGAGTTGTGAGTCGACTCAAACCCTTGAAACATGTAAAAATCACTATTTTGACATCTCTAAAGGTTCTTAACCACACCTAATGCACATAGAACATTGCCAACATGATCAAACACATTTAAAACAACATAATGTGCATTGTATATGAAATTCTACATGTGAATTCTATTATATGCTAGACATGATATGCTATTTTATACATAAATGTTTTGACATCATTAAAACCGAGTATAGAGATAACTTCCCCTCACATTTTGATATACTCCAGACCCATTCGACACAATATCTTCTTGGCCTCATAACAACTATCTGACAATTTAATATCTTCTAGTAACATTTGCTTTAGCAATTCAAGTAATTTCGTGAAACTTTTATCAGACCATAAACAAATTTAACACCACCGACAATCGTGTAAAATTTGTGCATCCCTTATATAAAAGGGTGTCTTTATCACTACATAAAGTACCGTAAATATGAGCATTCTTAAAAAAAGATTCCCCAATATCACGGAACATATCCTCTAGTTAATCTTCCATATATTCATCTTCATCCACTCTTTGACTTTGTGACGCCCGACTTTCCTCTTTATCCACCTCACCATGCCACGTCCATATTATATAATTTTGACATATACCATCACAACAAAGGTGATTTCTTCCTTTGTACCCTTTTTGATATTCGCGCAAACAACACAACGACAATAAAAGATAGCATTATTGCCAAGAAGATGTTTATCAGCGTATTCAAGGAATTTAAGAACTATGTGTTGCACCCCAAATTTTACCCTCAGATTCGTCTGATCATCATCATATCTTTTTTTTTAAGCCGGTCATTTTAGCATTTGCGGTCATGTGGGTCATTATTCATAATCATGCATTTTTCGTCTATTTGTTGTCATTATTATTTATCCAATTATTTTATGAGTTGTTTATAACATTTTCTTTTATTTAGAATTTTGTTTTTTTATCACTTTTAAAATCACCAGTTTAATTTAAAATTTATTATTCTTTCTTTTCCTTAATATCCTTTATTTTTAGTTATTTATTTATATTATTATTTTCATGTATCTATTATTGTTATTATTTTCTTTTTGTCATCTTGGCATTTTATTATTATTTTTATTATTAATTTTGATATTTATCATTTTTAATATTACTATTTTTAATATTTATTATTTTTATTATTATTTTTGATATCCATCATTTCTTATTATTATTATTAGTATTATTTTGATATTTATCTTTTCTTTTATTATTATTGTTGTTATTTTATTTATTATTGGTATTATTCATTATTATTAATTATTATTATCAAATCAAAAACAAACAAAAAAACAATTGCTACACTCCAAACGTGAAAGTCTTCAGAAAACTCCCAAACCCACTATCTCCACAAAACCGTCGCACCAAACCTGCTACATCTGCGACCTTCCCACAAGCAACAGCAACAATTCAAAGCCAAATTCTGCACCTGAAAGTGACCACTCCAAAAGCCAAACCTGCTTCACTACAAAACAAGATACAAGCCAAAACCAAGGACCACCTGCAACTCTGCGACCTCCTTCGCAGCTTACGTAACAGCAATGTTTCACAACAATAACATGTTGCGTCTAAACCAAGCCATAATCGTACGACAACCATGACCTGTCAACAGAAGGAGGGATGGATATCAAGTTTTAAAGACAAAAAAGACAGCAAGAGAGGGCAGGTAACATAAAATAAAAAAGAGAAAATTGATCGAACCCACTGGTCCCTCCTTCTTTCCTCTGGTCACATTCAGTATTCATCTTTCTCCAATCTTCAAAAACCCTTCCACGCTTCAAACCTAAGGGAGAAAAAAACTTGTCTTATTAAAACTCAGCCCTCATCACCACTCTATTGGCACTTTTTCCTCACGAGATAACATCACCCAATCACTCAACTTCCATAAAATTTTCCTCTGGCTCTCTCAAAAAACGAATTCACCATAAGCTTCCCTTCCATCAGTTAAAAAAGAAGAGAAGCCATCGCTGCAACCTGCCTTCATATCACCACCCATCATCCCCTCACTAACCTTTTTCAACAAACCAACAACACTTCAAAAAACCTCAGCAGCCTTCAACCTCACTCATTTCCAACCACCACCTTCGTTGAACTCAATCACCACCGCCACCACACTGTCAATACTCCCTCCGACGAAAACCACACACAACCCTTTAATCAATCCATCTGAACCTCTTACTTCACTCTCACAACAAATCCCTCCACGCTTCTTCATAGACCCAAAACCCAACTCAATCTTCATCACAACCATCAACCTCGCCGAAATCACAAAACCTTCGGCCACCCTCTCAAACCCTTTCAAACCGAACCAGAAAAACTCAGAGAAATGAGATGAAAAGAGGAGATAAACCGAAATCGAAACAATACCAAACCTGAAAACCATTCCAAACCAGAGAGATTGAGGAGATTGAACAAAGCAAATCGAGAGAGAGAGACCGAGATCTTCGCCAGAGGAGGTCGGAGTGCATTCGCGATGCCGTTGCTATTATTCTGATTTTTTTTCTTGTTTTGATTGTGCGCGGTGATGAAGAAGGATCTTTCCTCTTCAGAGCGAGTTTCCTCTAGGGCGGCGTGATGAATTTTGCTGTCCTCTTTTGCTTTCCAACATAAGACTGCGTGATTCATGTTGCTTTGGTTTTGTTGAATGAGTCTGGGGGCCCGTTTCGTTTTTTGTTTCACTAAGCTCATCTGGCTGTGCTTGGTTGTGTAGGCTGGGCCTCTTAAGCCCACGATGGTTTTGATAGCACACCCTCCAGATTCTGTACACCCCACATTTTTTTTTATTTTTTTTATCATCAATATATAATAATCCTCATCATTAATTTGTTTTAAAGAAAAGTTTTGGATAAGTTTTGGTAGTTGTTTTGATTAAGTTTTATTAATATAATTTCTGTAAATCCTTACTAACTATTTATTGGTTATCTTTCTATTTAGATTTTTTTGTTACTTAAATTTTCATCTTCAATTTTCATTATCACGTTTCTTTATTTTAGGGCCTATGATATATCAAAATCATAATTTTTGTTGATTTATGTGAATCAATAAATTGTGATGAATATGAGGCCTATTTTCTATTTTTTTTGGTCAATGAGAGTTTAATTAAAGATTTATCGACTTTATCGATTTAAAATCTTAATTTAGACTAGACCGACTTTACGCTTCATTTCAATCTCATTTTATTTTCTATTTTATTGGTCAATGAAAATCTAATAAAAAGGTATTCGATTTATCGATCTAAAATCCTTATTTAGATGAGACCGATTTTATTTTCATTTCGAGCCCGTTTATTTATTTTATGGCCGATGATATTGCAAAATCACGACTTTTTATCGATTTATTTCAAATCACTAAGTCGTGATATATATGAGGCAACTTCTTTTATTTTGTCGGTCGATGAAAGTTGAAAATCATAGATTATCGGTTTCTCGATTAAATCATGATTAAGACGAGACCGACTTTATTTCTACTTCATTATGTATTTTCTTATATCTTCATTTTCATTTTGACCGATGAAGTCTTTCTATTCACGAACATTGTTAGCGAAGCGACGAACCTTCATTATTTCAAATCTGTAGTGAGTGATCATCGAGATCTCTTTCTATACTTTGAGATCGTGATAGGTTACCTTCGACTAATCAACGAGAGTTTGTGATTAAGACAAGGTCTTTACCTTTTCTTTTCGTGTGGCACGATGTCATCGGAGAATGATCTTCTATATCATTTCTCTATCGTGTCTTAACACAAAGATCAAATTGTGCATCCTCCTATAGCGTGGTCTTCCTCATAGACTGTGCTACGACGGATCAGCACTACATTGGACCCAATTCATCGATCCAATAAATTAATCAACAAACACTAAATTTACTTTCAGTCAATATATATCTTGATTTATTCTTTTGTCGATTATTATCCTTGTTAATATTATCATTGTTCATATTTTGTGTATATTGTTCATTTTATTTATTCATTTAAAATACACTAATAAATATCGAAACCCTAAAAAACTCAATTGACCGGACTGTGGTTACCATTGTGTTTTGGACTGAGGACTTAGATTTAGGACTCTTTACCCTATGCTCTTGGAGTTGAGGTTTTGATCTTGGTTCGTCAGTAGCTCACCGGTATGCACTCTATGTTGGGTTAGATCTTTCTATCTCTTGCTCATTTACATTGATGCATTTTGATCTCTTGATGTCTGCTTGTATATATGTTTGCCTGACATTGTTTTAGTATTCTAGCATGTTAAGCATGATACTATGTGGTTACCATCATTCTTTGATTTATTATCATTTGATTTTGATGTTTCGATCATTACCCTGTTCATATCTTGTTCATTCTATCTTGATCATATTCATGTTCATATCCTGTTCATATTATCTGGATTATATCTTTGTTCACTGTATATTCATGCTTGATTCTTGACCCTCCTTCCAAAGGAAAGATCTTTACCTTGACTCCTAAGTCACAAACCTTACCTTTCATCCTTGGCCTCATAAGAGCCGTTTCCCCCATAGTTTAGTAATAGGATGGAGTTATCATGAACTCCATGTGATTCTCACTATCATGAGAACTCACTTTACCTTTTACTCAGACTTACAGAGTTATCATGAACTCTGTGTGGTTCTCACTATCATGAGAATTCACTTCTTCCCTTCATAACGTAAACTTAGAGAGTTAACGTGGACTCTACGTGAGCTTATGCTCATTCCCTTTGGAACGTTGGCCATAGTCAATGTTTCCTTTTCTTTCACCCTTAGTTAGGTGAACTACGGTTGCTCTGATTCTTTAGTCAGATACGTAGGCACAAGATGCAACGTCTTGCCGAGCAAACTTAGTATACATATCTTTAGGTTTTTACCTTAGTACAGATTACCTTTAGCAAACTTTAGCATAACACAAACTAAACAAGAGGTTCCTGTAGAATACTACAGATACTTAGGGTGCTAATACCTTCCCTTTGTATAACCAACCCCCGAACCTTAGATCTCCCCCCTTTAGGTTTTTTAAACGATCTTGAACCTTTCCTTTGGATAAATCAAAGTCGGTTGTAAAAGAAATATGATGCAAGTTAATTAATAGCTTGTTATCCGATTTTCACCGCAACACTATGTTCTCATAAATCAGACCTAATTTATCGGCTTTCATCCAACTACGATCCATTACAACTTCTGAAATTTATACATGTATAATAATGTGAATGACACACCAAAATCTAATCCAAAAACTTAAGCATATGCATATGCAAATCTAAACCTAAAGCATATGAAACATGTACTCTCATACTGACTTGAGCATATACAACATAAACAAAGAAAAAAGGAATGAAGATGTTGAAGAATACCGTACTTCAAAGTTGAAGAATCTTGTGCACGTAAGGAATGAAGATGTTGAAGAGTACCGTACTTCGAAGCTGAAGAATCAAATGAATGAATAGGGTGAATATTTAAGCATATACAACATAAACCAATAAAAAAGGAATGAAGATGTTGAAAAGTACCGTACTTCGAAGCTGAAGAATCAAATGAACGAAGAGGGAGAAGATTTGAGCTCCAAATGAATGGATACGAACAGGGTAAAGATTACGCCACCGCTGTCGTCTCTGGCTCGCTTGTTCGCCTAGGGCGTCTTATGAAAGAAATAAAGAAAATGTTTTATTTTAATTTATCAGTAAACCCTTTAATCGCAGTTCGACAACCCAACCGTAGTGGAATTGTAAGTCCACTAACAACGGTTGGTTTACTTCACCGTTGTAAAATCATTTATAATTTATTTTTTAAATAATGGACTTAAGTGACACACGCTTAATGTACTCTAAAAAATGGAAAAAATGTAGTTACTGGGAATTGAAGCTTGCTACACATCATTTATTACTATAATGTTTTAAGACAACCGTCATTAAATTACTGTTTATAAATCCAGCTACTTACTGGGAATGAAAATTTTAACCTATTACAACGGTGTATATGAATCTGTTGTAAACCTGGCGTTGTTGTTTGCACGCTTTGCAGTAGTGTTCACTCAAGTGAAACAATCACACCTTGATTGCAATAATGATTCTGCGCAGCAATTGTTAATGGAAGAAGAAAGAAAGAAGATTGAATAAGAAAGAAGATTATGGTTTAACAAAATAAGGGAAGAGGAGAATGATTTCTGCAGAGTAACCCTCTGCTCTCAAACTGAGAAAAAATATTATTCAAATGTACAATTGCACTTTCTGTTGTGCGTTACAATATTATTCTCCATTCTTTTTAATCAAAATATGGGTTACTCCCTCTATTTATAATTGAGCTACCTTGCTACCTAAGGTAAATCCCCAAAACACAAAAACCCAAAATTTATATTTTGGTCTAAGACGAAATTTTGTGTCAAGCAACCTGCTTCGACACTTCAACATCTACCACAACTCGACACACACACTAGCCTAATTTTGACACATCCTTGTTTTTGTCGAGCTACACTTGCTTCAACACAAGGAATTACAATCTCAACAAAAAATTGTTGATCTATAAATATCAACTGCTTGTATTTACGCATTAATGTAAATAATTTGTTAATATTTATAAATCAACAACTATTTTTTTTTAAATGTTTAAAAGATAAATGTAATTTTAAGACGAAGATCAAATCAAGTTTATTATTTATTTGCAATTTGTAAATACCAAATCAAATTTTATACCAATGCACAAAATCTAAAGACTTTTTTGAAATTTATAAAAAAAAAATTTTAAAAAAATAATAAGTTGAAATTTTAATAAGTTGAAAAATAATAAGTTTTAAAACGAAAACAACCAAGATTCGGATCCGGAGTGAATGTCATTTTAAATTTAAATATTTTGGATTAATTATAAATTTACTAATTATCAACTTTTTAAAATTAAATTTGAATTTAAATATTTAGAATTTATTATAATATATCAATTTCAAATATTTCTAAATTTAAATTATTTATTATATTTATATTATTCGAAATATTAATTTAATATTTAGAATAATATAAATATATATTTTTTATTATATGCGTTAGTATTTGCGTGGTGATTTAAACTTGGTATATATAACTCCTTTGCCAAGTGAATTTTACCCAGCAAAATTGAATAATCAAAATATGCTAGGTGGTATGCACCCCGCAAATTTTTTGAACACTATAAACCTACCGGCCCCACGCCTGCTCTGCAGAGAGAAATAATTAATATTAAACATTTGCTGGGTTATTTGCACCCCGCAAAATTCTGAACAAATCTTACCCACGCCTGCTCTGCTTGCTTTTAACAACTCTGACACGCGTGTCTCATATCAACTGTGCAAATGCATTTGCGGGGTTATTGGTACCTGGCAACGTTGCGGGGTGAAATCTACCTGGCAAGGTTGCGGGGTGATTTTCACCTTGCAAAAAGTTGCGACTACTGTTATTGCGAGGTATTTCAAACACCCCGCAAATATGACGTTGCAGGGTGAATTTTGGGTTTGCGGGGTGATATTCACCTAGTAAATTCCTGTTTTTTTTGTAGTGGAACAAATAAGATGGGAAAAGTGATTAGGAAACTGCAAATCCATTTTAAAAGGAGATATTTTCGAAGACAAGAATAAAGGAAGCGTGGAATTTGTGAAAACCACCCTCCATTTCTCGTTATAGAAAGGGGTCATATATCCGCGTTGCTTACGCGGTGATACTTGTGTTAATCCTTTTTTTAAGGCAAAAATAAATAAATAAATACCGTGCTGTATTTGAACTAGATTTTGGATAGGTACAGGTCATTACTTATCTGTTACTATTATCTTTTATTTTATATTTTTTTTAAACAATACAATTATCTTACATATAAGAACTTAAATGTCTAGGGAAAGTACCACCATGCCCTTGCTGCTTCCCCATCCTTCCACCTGGCCTATTGTCAACGTGGCTGCTTCTACTCTTTTGTTCTGCGTTTTTGGAAATTCTGAGATATTTCCCAACTTCCAACTCCCTTCTATGCCCATATCTTACTATGCCCATGCTGCATTTAATGCTCCACTGTTTGTATCCCGTTTCCCAATTCCCCCTCCCTTATCCATCGTATCCTGGCTTAATCGTGTTCCTTATTCTTCATTGTCCTCTCCTTCCAATACAACATCCATTTCCTCATTCGTTCTCTACTTTAATACCGTTTCGCATTTTTTGCTCCAATGGCGCGCCCTTTCACAGCTTTAGCTGACACTTAACGATACGAAGGACCTTTGGAAGGTGGCGGTCCGCATGCAGCATTTGTGGTCCGTCGTCACCAATAGAAAACGCCACTTTGAAATGCTTGTGGTTGATGATGCTGTGAGTTTGTTTCTTTTAGCCTTATGTTGTTATTTTCTGTTTTGATATTATAGTTTGTAGTTTGACTTTTACAGCCATGTTTGTTGTTTCGGTGGTGTATGTTGTTCTTTATTATGTTGTTAGTACCTGTTTTGACATTATTTACTGTTTTTACATTTGAAAGGGTGGTGACATACATATGGTTGTGCCAGCGGTGGTGGAAAAGGCTTTTGGTTCCATGTTGGAGGTTGACACTACATACAGTATATCAAATTTTCAGGTTGTGCAAAATAATTTGGTATTCAAGCCTTCGTCGCACCGGTTTATGGCCAAATTTACCGGTGGAACTTCTGTTGCTGATGTTGGGAAGCATAATATACCGTCGGTGCCGCTTTCCCTTACCAGTTTTGGTGATATAATTACTGGCAACTTCAAAAAGGATATGCTGATAAGTTATAATGTTTCTTTTGATTCACGTTATTATTTATCTACTGTCCTGTTTGTTTTATCCCTGTATATTGTTTGTTTCGATGTCAGATATTGTTGGTATGGTGAAAAGTGTAGGTTTCACCCAAAAGCATGGTGGAGGAAGGAAACAACAGATTAATTTGATGCTCAGTGATAATGTGTGAGTTTTGTTATATATTATTTATGTCCCATTTGTTTGTTGTATTTGTCACTGGTGTTAAATTTTCCCTGCATTTGCAGGAACAATGTGATTAACTGTACTTTGTGGGAGGCATATGCGGATCAGTTTATGAAATTTCACAGGGAACATGTTGGTCAATATGGACCAACCGTTATTCTCCTGCAATATGCTAAAATCAAGGAAGAAGGTTATTAATTTTATTGTCGTCTTGGCATACTGGGTTTAAATTGTTTTCTTAACTTGGATCTTATGTGTTTTCAATGCATGTGATGTAGGGAAATACCCTCTATCCGTTTCCAATACATTCAATGTCACTGCATTATTGATTAATGCTGATGTTTCACCAATCAACGACTTTATTAAAAGGTTGTATGTATGTCGCATCTTTAAATTCTGTTTTTCTGTTTATGTTGTGTTTTAAACAAAAAATTTGTGTTGCAACTCAGCATTCCTGTTGCGTTTGTTGTTACCCTCTCCGAAGGCACATCTTCCCATTATTCGCAGAACGTAGGTGGTTCACCGCCAACTCCCTTTGAAAAAATTGTCTCAAAGGCAATTGTGTTTCCTCTTGATGAAATCTGTAAACTTTCAAAGGTATCTTGTGTCTCTGCTTCTAAATATAAATGGTCTTGATAGTTTGTTTATGGTTTTACTTTTTTTACATAGGTTAGCTTCTGTGCAACTGTTGCGAAAACCACAAAAATTCTTGCCTCACAGCATGGCTGGTATTATCATGCATGCCATGAGTGCCCAAAAGTTTCTCGTGGGGATGGCCCGCCTTTTATATGTGAGGCTGGACATATTACAAAGACTGAGATTTTAAGGTGCTGTTAGTTTAAAGTCTGTTGGATTACTGCATATCTCAATCGTTAAATTTATAATTTCCTTTTTATGTTGTTTATTGTGTTTTGTCAGGTTCAAGATTGAGATTGAGGTTATTTATTCTAATAAGCGTTGTAAATTTGTTTTCTGGGATAGAGAATGCAATCAACTGTTGGGGGTCTCAGCTATTCAAATGCGTGATTCGCTTGCGAAGGTGTAATTTGCTATTTATATTTATATTTCATTCTGAATAACACGTCTTGGGTTCTTCTGTCGGTCCTGATTCAGAGGAAAAAATGCAGAAAGGAATCACCAATCCTCTAGAGTTCCCATTAAGACTCGATGCAATGTTGGAATTGGAGATGGCTTTTAGAGTTAAGTGGCAGCCTGAATGGGAAAGTTGCTCTGTTGTCATGCTTCTTAGGGATGAAGCGGCTGTCAAACAGCTCAAAGCTCAGTGGTAGATAACTCAGGTATGCCTCATTGTAGTTTACTATGAATGTTCTGTTTGCCTTTGTTAAACAAATTTTTATTTTTCTCTTTATTATGTCCAAGACAACAACATCTGACCAAGCCGCAACACCTCATCCGCCCGCCGTGTCAGAGTTATCTACAAATTCTTCCCCGGCAGCTACATCCCATCTGTCACAGGTTTGGTGTATAACTATCTGTTTGATTAGATGTTTTTATTATGGCGTTTACAATTTCTTTCTTTTTCCGCACTTATATTGGTTAAACTGTGTAGAGCGCAGACGGGTTTGAAAAGGTCAACGCTTCGGGTGGCAGCACCTCGGGTGTGCCTGTGGTATGTATATCAACAAACCAGCAAATGTTGTTTGCACCGAGGTGTGATGTTGAACCTGTTACACCAACTTCAAAGAGGAAGAATGGAGTTTCGGTTGATGACATCAAGTTTGGTTCGCTGCATGCGGTATGCATGCCAATTAGCACACATAATTTCAATATGAACCTATTTTCATTTCTTCTATAATTTTCCCCCCCTGTCAGGATGTAGAGATCCAATCTGTTTATGACAGTGAAACCAAATTCCCAATTTCAAAGATGAAGAATGTTGAGAGTCTTTATGAGGTCCGATGTGATTGTTTAGATGATTTGGTTCAGCCAATTTGTTACAAACTTATTGCCACTCACCTTTCTATTATTTTACCCATTGTTTTGGGTGACAGGAAATAGAGATTGCATCTGGGTGTGACCATGAACGTGTTACGCCAACTTCAAAGAGGCGGATCGTAGTTTGTGTTGATGACATAAAGTTCGGTTGGGTGGATGCCCCTAACGTGCCTGTGGTATACATGACAATTAGACCACTCAATTTGATTATGAACTTATTCTCAACTACATTTTTATTTCTTCTCAATTTTTTTATCGTGCAAGATTGTGGAGATCCAATCTGTCTGTGCTGCTGGACCCAAAATCAAAACTTCAAAGATGGAAAACCCTGCTCCTGTTGATGAGGTCGAATTTGATTCCTTGGACGATTCTGCCATGTCTCTAGTATGCATATCAACTGTCGTGTTCAAATGTATTAGAATGTGAAACTTGGTCTATCCCTATATTTATTTATATAGTTTAACCGTTAACCTGTGTTGCCAATTTCAGAGTGATGATGCAGATCCTGTAGATGATGGTGAGTCTGATTCCTTGGAGGACCCAGGCATAGATATGGTATGTATATATAGTGTGCGACTAAATTACAAAAATACTTAACGCCACGAGGGTTTCTTTTGGGTTAACACTTTTTCTGTGGCTCCAGGACACGGGAATTACATCAATTTGTGAACCTGAACTTGTCGCACAAACTTCAAAGAGGCGCCCTTCCTGTGATGGAGAACTTAGTTTTACCAAAACTCACAAGAAACTGAAGAAGATTATTAAGTTGGAGAAGCTCGACTAGATGTTTGTTTTCGTTTCCCTATTGTAATGTTGTATTTTGGAATTGCCTTTTTATCTTGGTCGGCATATAGAATGCTATATGTAAATAACAACTCATCTGATAGTCTCTGACTTATTTTGGGTTTGTCTTTTGATTTTGGTTGTTATCTAGGATGCTACATCTAAATTACAGAGAATGTAATTTCCTCTGGCGACAACACCAAATATGTAACATTGTATATTGGCTTTTGATTTTGGTAGTTATCTTGGATGCTACATGTAAATTACAGAAAATGTAATTCTCTCTGCCTACAACACCTAATGTGTCATATTGTATGTAATCTTTTTATGTATTCCAAGATCTTGTGTTAATCCTTTTATACATGAGGTTTTGTGATATTACTATTTCTGTGTTAACAGGCTCACTTTTACAAAATTCCCAACAGAGTTGCAACTAAATCATGTTGTAGGTTGTTCAATCAATCATGTTTGCATCCAATCTTTTGATTGTTTCTTATGTGATATATACTTTTATTTTTTTCTTTCAATCAACACCTATCATAGCCAGATTGTTGCCAACTTTCTAATAAAATGGTTGATAATTTAGTTTTGAAATCACAAATACACTAACAGCCAGCGAAAAATACACATTCCTTGAAAATCAATACATCTTAACCATTCACATAAAACATATTAGTGAATTAAACACTTAACTACTAATTACAAACATTGAGTATGGAATACATATTTTGCATGAAACTTAGAAATTAGAAACCTTAAATACGTTGCATCTATTGTTTGCGTCGTTTACATCCAATCTGAACCTGATTCTATCTCCTGCCCTTAGCTGGTTTGACTCACAGAATAAATTCCATTCATATCCTATCTTTGTACGCTGTGGATCATCTATGTTCAAAACCAATAGCATTTGAGTCCAACCATGGTCGCCGTACAATGTAACAACCTCATAATTATGGTCTTTAAGAACTGTTCCGAATTCTGACTGCAATTTCTATCATACTTCATGGTTTAAAATGGTAAATCAGTTCAAAGTAAACAAATTAATGTATAATAAATATTCATAACATTCAAAGTTCTAACTCAACTAATTTTGGTCTGGAGATGATTTCCTCTGAAAGATCAACATCAAATGCATATATCCCTTTCTGGTTTATGTACCTATTGTGAAACATTGGTAGATCCTCGAAGCCGCTTACCTCTTTGAACGCAGCAACTTCAAATTTGTTGTTCCCATAAAAAGCAACAACTACAGCCACATCATTTGGTAGTTCATACAGTTGTTGCAGCTCCGTCCAACCGGCGACAATGAGGGGGACATCCTCATTTGCGTTAAAAACAATTTCAGAAACATTTCCATCATTATTTTTTATCCTCCATGTCTTTTCTAGATCTCTTATGTGACTTCTAACAAATGTTGGGTCAATCTCTGGAAACGGCTGCATCACATATATTACCATAATGAATTTGTATGCTGTTTTTTGCGATTTGTACCAAGGCCAAATAGTGTCTTGAAAATGAATTTGAAAAACAAATAAGAATTAATTTAATTACTGCCAAACTTACTTGGATGCCCAACTTTGCAATTTCAAAAGTATCCACCACATCTGCAGCTCTCATCACTGTCCCTGTTGCCATTGATTTTGAACACGGAATCAAATAGCCCAACTTAGGAAGTAGTAACAACAGTTATGGTTCTTCACACCAGATCTAATTTCTTATTTGGTATGCCAAAGCTTTCTATTTATTCCAATATATTCAGCATCACATGCATTTTGTCTTTATTGTATTATACCATTTTACAACCAAAAAGATGGGTCCACCTTCTTTCAGTTTGGCTTTGGTTTCACGTGGCAATAGTGCCAATTGTGTGCTATGCAATCTGATAATCACATCATATAATATATGTATTCAAAACAATGAGAAAACTATGATTCATCTATATAAAGTAAGCCATCTTTGTCGACTACAAATATAGCACTTGGCAGGTTTTGTTTCATGTGGCAACAGTGCCAATTGTGTGCTATGCAACATATTAATCACATCATATAATATATGTATTCAAAACATTGCAAAAACTATGATTCATCTATATAAAGTAAGTCATCTTTGTGGATTATAAATATAGCATTTCAAATCGTGGTACTGTTCTCTAGGGCCCCTCCTGATTTCACATGCCACACAAATCTGGTGTGGATATTTTCCCATGTCTTTTCATGGATATTTTCCTGTTTCCTTGGGTTCTCCTTGGCCACACAGCATAATCTGGAACACACGTGGCTTCCGGAATTTCTTTCTTTAATAATGTGTGTATTTCTTACATGATCACAATGACAAATCCTAAGACATCAATTAATATCTATTTTTGGAAATCCTTTATTCCGCCACACTAGTTCTCTTAACACAGGTAGTCTGAATGAATTTGAACTAAATTCTCTTAGAACGTTGATAAAACTGATTGATCCTATGGATGGTCTTGGATTACCGATTGCTAACAGCAAATGTTCTGATGCAAGGAAAAGACGAAAGCTGATAATGAATTTTTAGAAAAACTCACATACACATGGCTATGGTGCCACTGATTTCTTTAATGTAGCTGATATGGAGGCAGCAAACCTGCCAAGGCCTATCAATGTTGTCCCTGATGTTTTTCAGTCAACTGATGTGTATGCATCTGTTTCTGGTTCTAAGCCTGCTGCTGCTTTCATTGCAAGAAAGAGGAGGAGGTTGATTTTAAATTCCAGGCTCAATTCGCATATCCATGCCTACTCGGGAACTATGCCACTATCGCACCACAAAAATGTTGGAATAAATACAAATGTATTGCACCATCCAGTTATACGGACTTACAAGAACACAAATGACTCCACTCTACCTACACTGATGCAACGGGATACATTGCGCAATCTGGATTATAACAACCCAATCCTCACTCCAACACAGGATGTGGCTGATATACGAAAAATTTACACTCCTCTGAGGAATGATCCTCAATCGTCGGCTGGTATTTCTACGCCAATCCACAATGCCATAAATGATGATCCTTAGTCATCAAATGCTGTCAGTACGGAGAATATAACTCACCATATGAATGGTGCTGCTTATTTGTCTGATGAACGTGACTCTGAATCTGATGATCATCAGACTACGACAGACAATTCCGATTCAGATGCTGACCCCACCCATGACCCGGTCATTGATTTGAATCGTCAGTGTATGTTTCCTTACATCAATTTAACAGTTCTTACTTTTCCCTGCATTATAATTATCTGACATAGTTTATCATTCAAAGTAGGATATTTTGATATTGGCAACCCTATGTATAAATTCCAGTTTTGTGACGCATCAATGTGGTACCAAGAACGCAAGGGAAAATCACGCCACACTGCAAATCCTAAGTTCAGCATCTGCTGCAAGGGAGGGAAAATTGTGCTTCCTATTCTTAAACAACCACCACTTCTTATACAGAACCTGCTATACGGCAAACAAAATTCACCTGAAAGTAACAACTACCAAAACAATATCAGAACCTACAATGCAATGTTTTCTTTCACATCACCTGGTATGTAACTCGATAGAACACACTCCAATGGAATAGGGCCACCAACTTTGAGGCTTCACGGGCAAACATGTCACATAATTGGTGGTTTGCTACCGCCGATTGGTAATCCACCACAGTATGCCCAACTCTATATCTATGACACCGATAATGAAATATAAAACAGGATAGACTGTTTTAGGTAATTCTACTCTTTCCAATTTTGTATTTTTATTTCCCATTCTATTGTGTCTCATAAAAAACTACTATATCACTTCAAACAGGGATAACAAAGGGATTATGAGAGATATTGTTACCAAATTAAAGATTATGTTAGATGACTGTAACGTTCATGCCAAGGTTAATAGGATGGCAAGGGATCTGTTAGAAGGTAATTCATTCTTAGACTTGAAGTTAAAACTCATTTATGATCATCAGCATGACGGTAGACTATACAATACTCCTACTGTTTCGGAAGTAGCAGCACTAATTGTCGGTGATATTGATTCGGCGTCTCAAAGGGACATTATTGTGCATGCAAGGGATGGAGAATTATAGAGGATAGATGAGTTCCACCCGGCATACCTTGCATACCAGTACCCTCTTATTTTTTTGTACGGTGAGGATGGTTATAGAAATAATATACTACACAAGTACCAACATGAGCATTTGGTTACGAAGCAAAATCGACAAACCAGTAAAGATTGGTTGTGTTTTAGATTACAACAACGTGATAAAGAAGCTAAGACTCTGCTCCACTCACGCAGACTTTTTCAGCAATTTTTGGTGGACGGATATGCAATGATGGAGTCGGAGAGACTGAATTGGTTACGCAAGAATCAGTCTAAAATGCGAGTTTCTAAAATACAAGCAATTGAATGACCAGTATGGCATTGCTTCCCAGGACGTAACAGGTAAGAAAGGGAAAAGAGTTGTGCTCCCATCATTTAATGTCGGAAGCAAGAGATATATGGACCAACTCTATTTTGATGGCATGGCAATTTCCAGCAAACTAGGATTCCCAGATTTATTTGTGACGTTCACATGCAATCCAACTTGGCCTGAGATTTTGCAAGTTTTGACGGAGACTGGTTTGAAGCCACACGACAAGCCCGATATAATTTCCAGGATCTTCAAAATCAAATTCAACGAATTGATGATAGATTTAACCAAAAAACATCTCCTGGGCAGGGTATTAGCATGTGCGTCTCTTATGGATTATTTTAATTTATTTTTACGTCTTGATTACATTGAAACTTTTTTTCTAAACTATGCAGCTTCATGATTATTTCAGTTCTGTACACAATTGAATTTCAGAAGCGAGGACTATCGTACGCACATATTCTGTTGTTCTTGCATCCTCAGAGCAAATATCCCACGCCATGTGACATTGATGCTATCATATGTGCCGAAATTCTAGACCCGGTTAAGTATCCTGATTTATATTGTCTGGTCAAACAGAACATGATGCATGGTCCTTGCGGCCTTGCCCGGATCGCTTCTCCGTGTATGAAGAATCTAAGATGTTTAAAAATTTTCCCAAAGAAATTCAACGAGGTCACCATAATTGATTTGGAGGGCTATCCACTATATAGAAGGAGATTAAAAACGCACTCAATTCTCAAATATGGAATATCATTGGACAACCGCCATGTTGTGCCATACAATGCTAGCCTACTTTTGAAATACCGTGCGCATATCAATATGGAATGGTGCAACCAGAGTACATCCATCAAATATCTTTTCAAATACATACATAAAGGATATGATAGAATAACAACTACAATAGTTAATTCCCAGTCAAATTCTCAAACTGGAACGGAACCGGTCGATGAGATAAAACAATATTTGGATTGCAGGTATGTTTCGCCAAGTGAGGCATGCTGGCGAATTTTTTCATATAATATCCATGGTCGGAAACCATCTGTGGAAAGGATGTTTTATCATTTGATAGGCGAGAGACCAATTTACTATACTTATTTTGCTCGCATGGAAGATATTTTAGAAAAAGCAAGCATCACCGAATCAATGTTCACTGCATGGTTAGTTGCTAATGGCAAATATGAAGAAGCAAAGTTATTAACGTATGCACAATTTGTCTCCAGATTTGTTTATGTCAAGACAAAACGTTTATGGAAGCCTCGGAAAAAAGGTTTCATAATCGGACGTTTGATATGGGTTCCGCCAACTACTAGAGAACTGTATTACTTGCGGATGATGTTGACAGTGGTCTCGGGACCAACCTCATATGAGGAAATACGCAAGATCAAAGACACTCAATTAAATTCTTTACGGGATGCATGTTTTGCAATGGGCTTCCTTCAAGACGATAGAGAGTATATTAGTGCCATTAGAGAGGCAAGTGAATGGTGTAACGCCCCGATTTTGATTATTTCCATTTTGTTGAGTCTTTTATTTTAATTGAGTGATAAATTATTTTATTTGTGAAATTGGTGTGTTAAATGTTATTTTTCCGTTTTTGAGAGTTTTCGGGAAAATTAGAATGGAGGGTATTTTAGACTTTTCTCAATTAATGATAAGTTAGAAATTTAGTGGAATTAGAATTATGTGAGAAAATGAATTAATTGTATTTGAGAGAAAAGAATAGAAAAGAAATAAAAATAGATAGAAAGGAAAAAGAGGGAGAAAAAATAGAAAGAAAAAGGATAGAAAGAAAGAAGAGGAAGAGAAGAGAAGAGGAAAAGAGGAAAACTAGAGAATCATCAAGAACGATCATTTAGCGAGTTTGGAATCCGGGTAAGGGTGTGAAATCTTGTTATCTTAGCAATGTGTATGATTATGTATGATTGTATTGTTGTTTTTGTTGATTTTCATGAGTTTTGGTATAAACCCATTTGTGTAGAAATGGTAGAAATCGATTAAATCGGGTTGAAAATGATATTTTTGGATCCCTTGTTGTTGATACATGAATGATACATGTTGTTGGATATCAAATTGGTATTTTTTTGTGTGTAGATGATGAAATTGGAGGATTTTGGGGGAGAAAACGCAGAACTTGGTTCTGCAGAATTTTTCTGGGTTTCCCCTGGCCATACGCGTAAGGGGCATGTCCATACGCGTATGAGCCAGGCGTTACGCGTATCATTGGCCTGTTTTTGGGCCAATACGCGTATGGAGGGTGGCTTTTCCCGGCCCTCTGGTGATACGCGTATGGGTGATGGACGTACGCGTATGGGTTTTGAAAACGTGAAATTGTGAAGGAAATGGGTTCTGCCCATACGCGTATGGACATGGGTGATACGCGTATGGACAGGAGGAATGTAAAAATGAGATTTTTTCAAAATGTCGTTTTCGTTTTCGTCCGTAACTTTTGTTCCGATTATCCGATTCTTACATTCCTGGTATCGTTGGAAAGCTATTGAGCTGTACTTTGTGATTATTAGGGTGTGGAAACTGTTGGCCGATTTTATTATGTCGGAAAGTCAGGAATAGTGCTATTTAGCGACTTTTACCATTTTGACTGTGTGTTTGAATGTGAATCATACAATAGTGCATTGATGTGAATGTATATAGATTGTATGTGATTGTATGAGATGAATGCATGAATATATTGTGAATATGTATGCATTTCAAGAATGTCTTGAGTCATTTTGCATGTGAAGCATAATGAAGTACATTCTTGTGTTGAGCGATTCTAATGAGAATCCGTTGTATCATCGTGTGCCTATGTGAGGTGTGAGCGATGATTACAAACGATTGTGTGCCTAGGTGAGGTGTGAGCAATCGGATTGTGTGCCTAGGTGAGGTGTGAGCAATCGGATCGTGTGCCCGCGTGTGGGGTGTGAGCGATCGGGTCGTGTGCCCGTGTGGGGTGTGAGCGATCCATAAACATTGTGTGCCCATGTGGGGTGTGAGCAATGGGTGAACATCGTAGGCCCGACGGGGAGTTACATTGGTAACGAGCGATGGTTCCAGCAGAGTTCCTGAGTGAACTAATGATGATTGAGTCGGTACCGCATTGCATTTGCATAGAGTCGTGAGTCGGTCTCTATGATTTACATTTATCATCTTTGTATTTGTGCATTGATGAATAAACATGAATGTGTATGTTTATGTGGAATGATTGAGAATTGCGAAAGTATGTATGATGAATATGCTTGGTTGTATATATATATACATTGTGATGTATATGGGTGAGTTTTGATGAATTGTGGTGAGAATGTGGAATATGTGTCTTTTTATGTTAAGATATATATAATTATATGCATTGTTATTATGATAATATTTCTCACCCTTCTGCTGCTTTATGATGCTCTATGAGGCATTGCAGAGTAGGTATGCTGGAGGTCTTTTTGTGAAGCGTGTCTTCATTCTTTTGGTCGGTTGGCTCTGATATGTAGCACCGGGTAGCTAGGATGTATATGATTCTTTTGTGATACATTTGTATATGTATCTTGCTGATGAATGTTTATGTAAACATGAATTATGATGATGGACGATACTCGATGATGCATGTATATATATATGTATATATGTTTGATGTTATTCAATGTTTAGATTTTCTGCTTTTATTCTAAATATTGAGATGTGGGTGCAAGGACATAGTTACCCCACTGTTGCATATCAATGTTTGAGCAGGTGTTGTATGTTTTAAATGCTAGTATGATGTGGCACTCCTCTTTTATACCATATTTATAATTATACTCTGACGAAATTTTTAATATGAGCCTAAATGATTAATTGTGATTATTTGGGGGTATAGAAAGGGGGTGTTACATTTAGTGGTATCAGAGCCAGAGTTGAGTCAGTTGTGTCTGTCTTGTTGTTGTGTTGGTTGAACTGTTGTTTAACTTTGTTGTCATTTTTAGGAATGATCAGAATATGGTTGGTAGAAACGACAATGCGATGGCTGCTGCTTTGGAAGCAATGGCTAGGGCGGTGCTAGGTGCGCCGAATGTGAATGCTAATGACGAGTTCAGGAAGAATCAACCACCGGTCTTCAAAGGAAGATTTGATCCCGATGGTGCTCAACTTTGGTTGAAAGAGATTGAAAGGATCTTCAGAGTCATGGACTGTGCGGAGGAGAACAAGGTGAGGCTTGGGTCTCACATGCTGAAGGAAGAAGCCGACGATTGGTGGGTCGGTATGCGTCAAATTCTTGAGGTGGATGATGAAGAGGTAACTTGGGATTTATTTCGTACTGAGTTCTTAAGGAAGTATTACCCTGAAAGTGTGAAAGGGAAGAAAGAGATGGAGTTCCTTGAATTGAAACAAGGTAGTATGTCCGTGGTGGACTATACTGCTAAATTTGTGGAGTTAGTTCAATTCCATCCTCATTATGCTGCGATTACTGCTGAGTTCTCAAAGTGTATTAAATATGAGAATGGTTTATGTCCTGAGATTAAGCAAGTTGTGGGATATCAAAGGATAATAAGGTTTTCAGATTTGACGGAATGTTGTAGAATCTTCGAGGAAGATAGTAAGGCTCGTTCTACACATTACAAAAGTTTGAATGAGAGGAAGGGAAAGCAACAAGCTAGAAGTGGACCTTATGTGACACCCGTTGATAAGGGCAAGCATAGGGGAAACTTTGATAGGAGATCTGGAGGAGGAGGTTCCGGTTCTATTAGGTGTTACAAGTGTGGTGAAATGGGTCATAAATCATTTGAGTGTGGGAAGCCAGTGGTGAAATGTTCTAACTGTGGAGGTCTTGGGCATGTTGCTACAGATTGTAGAAGGAATATGGTGAAGTGCTATAATTGTGGAGAAGTTGGTCACATTAGTACTAAGTGTACTAAGCCGAAACAAGCTCAAGCGGGCGGAAAGGTGTTTGCATTGGCGGGGACTCAAACTACTAATGCAGACCGTTTGATTAAAGGTACATGCTTTATTAATAGTACACCTTTAGTTGCCATTATTGATACGGGAGCGACTCATTCGTTTATTTCGTCTGAGTGCGCGAAGCGTTTGAATCTTGTGTTGTCTCTGATGGATGATAAGATGGTTATTGATACTCCAGCAATGGGGTCAGTAACTACTTCTTTGGTTTGTTTAAGTTGTCCTTTAACCATTTATGGTAAAGACTTTGAGATGGACTTAGTGTGTTTGCCGTTGGAAGGATTGGATGTGGTCTTGGGTATGAATTGGTTGCAATTTAATAGAGTTCATATAGATTATTATCACAAGTTAGTGAGGTTTCCTTCTTTGGAAGAGGACGAAGACTCGAGTTTCCTATCCACTAAAGAGTTGAAGAAACTTTTAGCGGACGAAGCTCAATTGTTCGGTTTGTTTGCATCTTTAACTGTGGATAGTCAAGTGTCACTTGATGTATTTCCTGTGGTGTGTGATTTTCCTGAAGTGTTTCCTGAGGACATTACAGAGGTACCGCCGGAGAGAGAAGTTGAGTTTTCTATTGATCTAGTTCCGGGTACTAGACCGATTTCGATGGCACCGTATCATATGTCGGCATCGGAGTTGGTAGAATTGAAGAAGCAATTGAATGACTTGTTGGACAAGAAATTTGTAAGACCAAGTGTTTCTCCGTGGGGTGCTCCGGTATTGTTGGTAAAGAAGAAGGATGGAAGTATGCGATTGTGCATTGATTATCGACAATTGAACAAGGTGACAATTAAGAACAAGTATCCGCTTCCAAGGATCGATGATTTGTTAGACCAATTGGTTGGTGCGCGTGTTTTTAGCAAGATTGATTTGAGATCGGGATACCACCAGATTCGTGTGAAAGGAGAAGATATTCAAAAGACGGCCTTTAGGACACGGTATGGTCATTACGAATATTTCGTGATGCCATTCGGGGTTTCTAATGCGCCGGGTATGTTTATGGAATACATGAATCATATTTTTCATGAACAGTTGGATCGTTTCGTGGTTGTGTTCATCGACGACATTTTGATTTACTCTAAGTCTCAAGAGGAGCATGAAGAGCATTTGAGAATTGTGTTGCAAATCTTGAAAGAAAAACAATTGTATGCTAAGTTGTCGAAATGTGAATTTTGGTTGTCGGAAGTAAGTTTCCTTGGGCATGTTATTTCCGGTAATGATATTAGTGTTGATCCATCCAAGATTGATGCGGTGATGCAATGGGAGGCTCCTAGATCGGTTACGGAGATTCAAAGCTTTCTAGGCTTGGCGGGTTATTATCGGAGGTTTATTGAGGGATTCTCGAAGTTGGCACTTCCGTTAACGCAATTGACTTGTAAGGGAAAGGCTTTCATTTGGGATATTCATTGTGAAGAGAGTTTCAATGAGCTAAAGAGAAGGTTGACAACGGCTCCGATTTTGATTTTACCGAATCCTAATGAACCATTTGCTGTGTATTGTGATGCTTCATTGATTGGTTTAGGTGGTGTTTTGATGCAAGATGGAAAAGTTGTGGCATATGCTTCAAGACAATTGAGAGTGCATGAAAAGAATTATCCTACACATGACTTGGAGTTAGCGGCGGTGGTGTTTGTTTTGAAAATATGGAGGCATTATCTTTATGGTGCGAGATTTGAAGTTTTTAGTGATCACAAAAGCTTGAAATATTTATTTGATCAAAAAGAATTGAACATGAGACAAAGGAGGTGGTTAGAACTTTTGAAGGATTATGATTTTGGTTTGAATTACCATCCGGGTAAGGCAAACGTGGTGGCCGATGCCTTGAGTCGGAAGTCGTTACATATGTCCGCATTAATGATGAGAGAATGGGAACTTTTGGAGAATTTTAGGGACTTGAGTTTAGTTTGTGAAATGACGCCGAGAAGTGTGAGACTTGGTATGTTACATGTTACGAATGATTTTCTTGCTATGGTATGTGAAAAGCAAAAGTTGGATTTGAAATTCGTTGATTTGATGTTGAATGAAGATGAGGATTTCAAGGTTGATATTTTTGGAGTTTTGAGATTCCGTGGTCGTATTTGTATTCCCGATGATGTGGAGTTGAAAAAGATGATATTGGATGAAGGACACCGAAGTAACTTAAGTATTCATCCAGGAGCGAACAAAATGTATCAAGATTTGAAGAAAATCTTTTGGTGGTCCGGATTAAAGAGGGATGTTGCTCAGTTTGTGTATGCATGCTTAACTTGTCAAAAGTCTAAGGTGGAACATCAAAAACCTAGTGGATTGATGCAACCGTTGGACATTCCGGAGTGGAAGTGGGATAGTATATCGATGGATTTTGTTACGGGATTGCCGAATATGCAAAGAGGTCATAATGCTATTTGGGTAATTGTTGATAGGCTTACTAAATCTGCTCACTTCATTCCAATTGATATTAGTTATCCTTTGGAGAAGTTAGCCGAGATTTATATTCTTGTGGTTGTAAAGTTACATGGAGTTCCTAAGAGTATTGTATCGGATAGAGATCCTAGATTCACATCGAGGTTTTGGGAGAGTTTACAAAAGGCTTTGGGTACTAAGCTAAGATTGAGTTCGGCTTATCATCCGCAAACGGATGGTCAAACCGAAAGGACAATTCAATCGTTGGAGGATTTATTGCGTGCTTGTGTGCTCGAGCAAGGTGGTGCTTGGGATAGTTATTTGGCATTGATTGAGTTCACCTACAATAACAGTTTTCATTCAAGTATAAGTATGGCACCATTTGAGGCTTTGTATGGTCGGAGATGTCGAACACCTTTGTGTTGGCATGAAACCGGCGAGAGGACGATAGTTGGACCGGAGATGGTACAACAAACGACGGAGAAAGTGAAGTTTATTCGGGAGAAGATGAAAGCTTCTCAAAGTAGACAAAAGAGCTATCATGACAAGAGAAGGAAAGATCTTGAATTTCAAGAAGGTGACCATGTGTTTTTGAGAGTTACACCGATTACGGGTGTGGGTCGTGCTTTGAAATCGAAGAAGTTGACTTCTCGTTTTATTGGTCCGTATCAGATTTTCGCACGAGTTGGTGTTGTGGCTTACCGTGTGGCGTTGCCTCCGAACCTTTTGAATTTGCATGATGTATTCCATGTTTTGCAACTTCGGAAGTCTGTTCCGGATCCGTCACATGTTATTCCTATGGACGAGGTTGAAGTGAGAGATAACCTTACGGTGGAAGCTTTACCGATTAGGATTTTGGACCGTGAAGTTAAGAAGCTAAGAGGCAAGGTTATTGCGCTAGTAAGGGTAGCGTGGGGAGGCGCTGTGGAAGGTAATATGACGTGGGAACTAGAGAGTGGGATGCGAGGAGTCGTATCCGAAGTTGTTTAGATCAAGTAATATTTTCGATGACGAAAATTTCTAAAGTGGGGGAGAGTTGTAACGCCCCGATTTTGATTATTTCCATTTTGTTGAGTCTTTTATTTTAATTGAGTGATAAATTATTTTATTTGTGAAATTGGTGTGTTAAATGTTATTTTTCCGTTTTTGAGAGTTTTCGGGAAAATTAGAATGGAGGGTATTTTAGACTTTTCTCAATTAATGATAAGTTAGAAATTTAGTGGAATTAGAATTATGTGAGAAAATGAATTAATTGTATTTGAGAGAAAAGAAATAGAAAAGAAAGAAAAATAGATAGAAAGGAAAAAGAGGGAGAAAAAATAGAAAGAAAAAGGATAGAAAGAAAGAAGAGGAAGAGAAGAGAAGAGGAAAAGAGGAAAACTAGAGAATCATCAAGAACGATCATTTAGCGAGTTTGGAATCCGGGTAAGGGTGTGAAATCTTGTTATCTTAGCAATGTGTATGATTATGTATGATTGTATTGTTGTTTTTGTTGATTTTCATGAGTTTTGGTATAAACCCATTTGTGTAGAAATGGTAGAAATCGATTAAATCGGGTTGAAAATGATATTTTTGGATCCCTTGTTGTTGATACAAGAATGATACATGTTGTTGGATATCAAATTGGTATTTTTTTGTGTGTAGATGATGAAATTGGAGGATTTTGGGGGAGAAAACGCAGAACTTGGTTCTGCAGAATTTTTCTGGGTTTCCCCTGGCCATACGCGTAAGGGGCATGTCCATACGCGTATGAGCCAGGCGTTACGCGTATCATTGGCCTGTTTTTGGGCCAATAGGCGTATGGAGGGTGGCTTTTCCCGGCCCTCTGGTGATACGCATATGGGTGATGGGCGTACGCGTATGGGTTTTGAAAACGGGAAATTGTGAAGGAAAAGGGTTTTGCCCATACGCGTATGGACATGGGTGATACGCGTATGGACAGGAGGAATGTAAAAATGGGATTTTTTCAAAATGTCGTTTTCGTTTTCGTCCGTAACTTTTGTTCCGATTATCCGATTCTTACATTCCTAGTATCGTTGGAAAGCTATTGAGCTGTACTTTGTGATTATGAGGGTGTGGAAACTGTTGGCCGATTTTATTATGTCGGAAAGTCGGGAATAGTGCTATTTAGCAACTTTTACCGTTTTGACTGTGTGTTTGAATGTGAATCATACAATAGTGCATTGATGTGAATGTATATAGATTGTATGTGATTGTATGAGATGAATGCATGAATATATTGTGAATATGTATGCATTTCAAGAATGTCTTGAGTCATTTTGCATGTGAAGCATAATGAAGTACATTCTTGTGTTGAGCGATTCTAATGAGAATCCGTTGTATCGTCGTGTGCCTATGTGAGGTGTGAACGATGATTACAAATGATTGTGTGCCTAGGTGAGGTGTGAGCAATCAGATTGTGTGCCTAGGTGAGGTGTGAGCAATCGGATCGTGTACCCGCGTGTGGGGTGTGAGCGATCGGGTCGTGTGCCCGTGTGGGGTGTGAGCGATCCATAAACATTGTGTGCCCATGTGGGGTGTGAGCAATGGGTGAACATCGTAGGCCCGACGGGGAGTTACATTGGTAACGAGCGATGGTTCCAGCAGAGTTCCTGAATGACTAATGATGATTGAGTCGGTACCGCATTGCATTTGCATAGAGTCGTGAGTCGGTCTCTATGATTTGCATTTATCATCTTTGTATTTGTGCATTGATGAATAAACATGAATGTGTATATTTATGTGGAATGATTGAGAATTGCGAAAGTATGTATGATGAATATGCTTGGTTGTATATATATATACATTGTGATTTATATGGGTGAGTTTTGATGAATTGTGGTGAGAATGTGGAATATGTGTCTTTTTATGTTAAGATATATATAATTATATGCATTGTTATTATGATAATATTTCTCACCCTTCTGCTGTTTTATGATGCTCTATGAGGCATTGCAGAGTAGGTATGCTGGAGGTCTTTTTGTGAAGCGTGTCTTCATTCTTTTGGTCGGTTGGCTCTGATATGTAGCACCGGGTAGCTAGGATGTATATGATTCTTTTGTGATACATTTGTATATGTATCTTGCTGATGAATGTTTATGTACACATGAATTATGATGATGGACGATACTCGATGACGCATGTATATATATATATATATGTATATATGTTTGATGTTATTAAATGGTTAGATTTTCCGCTTTTATTCTAAATATTTAGATGTGGGTGCAAGGACATAGTTACCCCACTGTTGCATATCAATGTTTGAGCAGGTGTTGTATGTTTTAAATGCTAGTATGATGTGGCATGCCTTTTTTATACCATGTTTATAAGTATACTCTGACGAAAATTTTAATATGTGCCTAAATGATTAATTGTGATTATTTGGGGGTATAGAAATGGGGTGTTACAAATGGGGTTCAGGGGATTTTCTGAGGAGACTTTTTGTTGTTATGCTCCTATCCAGAGCTGTGAATAGGCCGATTCAAGTTTGGAAAGAATCCTTCCAATTTTTATCTAATGGAATCTTATATAAACAGAGGATTTTGGCTAATAATTCAGATGACAGCATGTTTAATCTCATTGTTTCCAGTTGTTGTGCATCACAGTCTGGCTGATTGATGATTAGATTTAACAACATTGTTTTTCTGTATTGCAGATTTGGTGTTATCAGAATACCAATTACAGAATTTGACATTAACTGAAATCGAAAAAATACTATAGGCAAATCGGAGCACTCTCAAAGATTTTAAACCTATTCTATACCCAGATGATTATGTCCTGCGGCAGCTAGGAAATATGTTTATATATGATGAAAGAAATTATGATATCCCTACAATGAAATCTGAATTTGCGAGTCTGTTTGCTGCAATGATAGGTGTGTGCAAATATTTTTAATTACGCTTTGTGAATTACATGTGTGCTTCTTATATATCTGATTTTATCTTCTTAGATGAACAAAAACTGATCTATGAACAAATTATGACTCCTGTTTCGGATCAAAAAGGCCAGGTTTTCTTTTTGCATGGCTATGGTGGTACGGGCAAAACATACATGTGGAGAACATTTGTAGCTGCCTTGAGGTCGAGGCATAATATATGTTTAACAGTTGCAACAAGTGGTATAGTTGCTCTATTATTGCCCGGTGGCCGAACCGCACAGTCAAAGTTCAAAATACCAGTCCCGACTTTAGAGAATTCAACTTGTAAGATTAATTATGGTGATGAGGTTGCTGAGTTACTAAGGCAAACAAAATTAATTATTTGGGATGAGGCACCAATGGCACACAGGCATGCTATTGAGGCGCTTGACCGGACGTTGCAAGATGTAATGAGCAGTTACAGCAATTCTGATAGTGCCTTTGGGGGAAAAGTTGTTGTCTTCGGTGGGGATTTTAGACAGATTTTTCCAGTTGTTCCTAGGGGAAGTCGTTCTGATATAGTCCATTCTGCGATAAATGCGTCATATATATGGCATTCTGTCAAGGTGTTAACTTTGACTAAGAATATGCGACTACAGGGCAGCCATAATCAACATGAAAGAAAGGAAATGCTTGAATTCTCAAATTGGCTCTTAAAAATAGGTGAGGGCAGACTTTCTGAACCAAATGACGGAAATGCCAACATTGAAATTCCAAATGAACTGTCGATTACCGATTACACCGACCCTATTGATGACATAATTGAGACCACATACCCACACTTCATGTCTACCTTTCAATCTAATGACTACTTTAAGGGTAGAGCTATACTGGCTTCAACCTTGGAGGTGGTTGATCAAATTAATGATCGGGTCCTCACATTAATGTCAGGTTCCAATTTTATACCGTATCCATTTCATTGCCTACAACCATTTTTTTTTATTCACCTCACAATTTCATTTTGTCTGCAGGCAACATACATAATTATTACAGCTCAAATTCTGTCGATAGATCTGCAATTCATGACAGTGGCGTCGTTTGTAATGCCCCAGTCAGTTTTGTCAGTTTTTATTTAATTGAGTCGTTTTTGAGTTTTTTATTATTATATTATTTTATTTCTGACTTTTATGTGAAAATATGTTATTTTTCGTCGTGAATATATTTTATCGCGTTTTGGGAACATTTGCGAGATATTTGAGTGTAGGGGTAATTGGGCATTTTGATTTATTTTGTTAAGTTAAGAATAAATAGAAAGAGAGAGAATAGTAAGAGAAAGAAAAAGAAGAGAAGAAGAAAATAAAAGGAGAAGAGAAGAAAAGAGAGAATTTGGAAAACTTGGGAATCAATCAACCGACTTTCTAAAACACGATTAAATCGGGTAAGGGTGCGAAACTCGATTATACTATGTTTGTGTATGATTATGTATGTGTTTACTTGGATGTTTTCTTGCTTTTCCATAGCTTTGAGTTCTAGGTTGAAATGAGAGATATGATGAAAAATCGATGGTTTTGCGGTTGAAAATCGGTGTAAACGTAGTAGAATACTTGTTATCATGATTAGAATAGGTTGTGATTGTCATATGTTGGTTTGGAAATGTTTAGCTTGAGAAAATATGATTTTTGGATGAACTGGTGTGCTGCTGGGTTTTGCTGAAATCGCAGGTTCGCACTGCGAATGGCCAGCGAATGGGAGGCGAGCGTTCGCGTGATGTTCGCACTGCGAACGTTGTATCTATTTTGCTTCTGCCACTGTTCGCTGGAGGGTTCGCACTGCGAAGGGGGTAGCGAGCATTCGCTGGGACGTTCGAACTGCGAACGGTGGGAATTTTCTAGGCAATTTTTGCTTCTGCCTTGGTTCGCTGGGACATTCGCATTGCGAATGAAGTAGCGAAGGACTCGCTAGGAGCTTCGCACTGCGAATGTAGGAGTTTTTCCCAATTTGTTTTCTTTGCAACTTTTGATCCGTAGGTCGGTTTGAGGTGTGGTTTGATGGGTTAGAAAGCTTGTGAAATGTACTTTCTTATGATGATGGTTTTGAGATTGTTGGCCGATTACATTATGTCGGGAATTAGAAAATGTGTTGTTTTTGTTGCTGACTTTTGCCGTTTAATTGTGTGAACTTAATGTGTACGTGCAATATGTTGTTGGTGTGGATATTGTATGACTTGCGTACTGTTGAGTGATGAAATCGCATGAAATACATATTGTGATGATGGTTGGTGGCCTTACGGCAAGAAAGTGTGATGTATGGTAATTGTTGATGTATGCATGATTATGGATGTGTATATGTGTGCATATTAACTGTCATGAGTCATTGTATGGCAAGCATCATGATATGCATTGTTGTGACGTCCTGAGTGACAGATTGATTCCAGAGGGAATCTGCTATAACATCGTGCGCCTTAAAAATAAGAGGACCTAAAGCGATTTGATATATCGTGCGCCTTAAAAATAAGAGGACCTAAAGCGATGGTTATAGACGATCGTGTGCCCATGTGGGGTGTGAGCGATCGGATTATGCGCCTTATACCGAGAGGACCTAAAGCAATCCATAAACGTTGTGCGCCTTATACCAAGAGGACCTAATGTGACGGGGAACATCGTAGGCCCGACGGGGTGTTACTTGAGTGATCCTCAGTAACGAGCGATGATTCCAGCAAAGTTCCTGAGTGAACTAGTGATGAGAAATATTGGAAGTCGGTACCACATGGCATGTGCATAGAGTCGTTGTGTCGGTCTCTCTGTGCGTTTGCATAAATCATGGATTAATTGTGCATGGAATTGTGAATGTGATTGATGAGATGGAATATGTGTAATTGTATTGAGGAAGAGTGTATTGTGTACGATTGATGTGTATTGGTATTTGATACTTGAGAATTGTACTGTGTTGTGTTGTATTTGATTGTGGTGCATTTGTGGTGAGAATGTTTTACTTGTGTATTTCTGTGTGAATATATAATTATATGCAACTGTAATATGATTGTTTTTCTCACCCTTCTGCTGTTTTATAATGCTCTATGAGGCATTGCAGATTAGAGTTGCTGGAGGTCTTTTTGTGAAGCTTTGCGTCTTCATTATTTTGTCGGTCGGCTCTGATATGTGACACCGGGTAGTTAGGGTGGCCGTTTGTGATTATTTTGTATTATGTATATGTATCTTTTGGATTGTACTTGTATGATCTTGTATATGACAAACAAACTTTCATGATATATATATATATATATGTTGATATTCAGTTACGGATTTTCCGCTTATATTCTGTTTCTGAATTGTGGGTATAATACTACCTGAATAGTTGCATATCTGTATGAGCAGGTGTTGTATGTTTGTTTCAAATTGTTGTGGCGTCTCCGGTCTATGCCGTGCATGTTTTAATTATACTCTGATAAAATTTTGAATTTTTAGTTATCGCTTTAATAGCTTTGGGGTGTCACAATAAGTGGTATCAGAGCCAGTTTGTGTCAGTCCGTGCCAGTCCGTGTCAGTTCGTGTCTGGTTGTGTTAGTCCTTGTCGGTGTTGGCGGGTGGAGTGAGCTGTTTGTTTAACCATAGTTTCTGTTATTGGAAATAAACAGAATATGGCTGGTAGGAACGATGTTGCTTTGGCTGCTGCGATGCAAGCTATGGCTCGTGCTGTGCAGGGTGCACCTAATGCTGCTGGTAATGATGAGTTCAGGAAGAACAAACCGCCTGTCTTTAAAGGAAGATACGATCCTAATGATGTACAGATTTGGTTGAGAGAGATTGAAAGGATTTTCCGAGTTATGGATTGTGCTGAGGACAGTAAGGTGAGACTGGCAACTCACATGTTATAGGAAGAAGCTGATGACTGGTGGGTTAGTACTCGTCAGGTGTTGGAAGCTGGGGATGAAGAAGTTACTTGGGAATTGTTTAGCCAGGAGTTTCTGAGGAAGTATTTTCCCGAGGATGTTAGAGGAAAGAAGGAGATTGAGTTCTTGGAACTGAAACAAGGTAGTATGTCTGTTGTTGATTATACTGCTATGTTTGTGGAGCTTGTGCAGTTTTATCCTCATTATGTTGAAGCGACTGCAGAATTTTCTAAGTGTGTGAAGTATGAGAGCGGATTGCGTCCTGAGATTAAGCAGGCAATCGGTTATCAAAGGATAAGAAGGTTTTCTGATTTGGTGGAATGTTGTAGGATTTATGAAAAGGATAGTAGGGCTCGTTCTACTCACTACAAGAGTGTGAGTGACCGGAAAGGGAAGCAACAGTTTCGTAGTGGTCCGTATATAACACCAGCGGATAAGGGTAAGCAAAGGGGTACTTTTGATCGAAGGTCAGGTGGAGGAGGTATGTCTAATTCTCCGATATGTTTTAAGTGTGGTGAGTTGGGGCATCGTCAGTTTGAGTGCAGGAAAGATGTGAGAAAGTGTTCTAACTGTGGAGGTGTCGGACATGTCGTAGCTAATTGTAAACGGAAGAATGTGGTGAAGTGTTTCAACTGTGGTGAACCTGGGCATATTAGTACAAAGTGTCAGAAACCGAAGCAGACTCCAACTAGTGGGAAGGTATTTTCATTGGCAGGGACTCAGACTTCAACTGCAGATCGTCTGATCCGAGGTACTTATTTTATTAATAGTATGCCTTTATTTGCTATTATTGATACTGGAGCGACTCATTCGTTTATTTCGTCTGAGTGCGCGAAGCGTTTGAATCTTGTGTTCTCTTTGATGGATGGTAAGATGGTTATTGATACTCCAGCAATGGCGTCAGTAACTACTTCTTTGGTTTGTTCGAGTTGTCCTTTGACCATTTATGGTAAAGACTTTGAAATGGATTTAGTGTGTTTGCCGTTAGAAGGTTTGGATGTGGTTTTGGGAATGAATTGGTTGCAATTCAACCAGGTTAATATTGATTGTTATCATAAGTTGGTAAGGTTTCCTTCTCTTGAGGAAGAAGAAGACTCGAGTTTCTTATCTACCAAAGAGTTGAAGAGACTTTTGGCGGAGGAAGCTAAGTTGTTTGGGTTGTTTGCGTCGTTGACTGTGGATAGTCAAGTTTCACTTGATGTGTTTTCGGTTGTGTGTGATTTTCCTGAAGTGTTTCCTGAGGATATTTCAGACTTGCCGCCAGAGAGAGAGGTGGAGTTTTCTATAGATCTAGTTCCTGGTACTAGACCTGTTTCTATGGCACCTTATCGTATGTCGGCATCTGAGTTGGTAGAGTTGAAGAAGCAATTGAATTAGTTGTTGGAGAAGAAGTTTGTGAGGCCAAGTGTTTCTCCTTGGGGTGCTCCAGTTTTATTGGTGAAAAAGAAAGACGGAAGTATGCGGTTGTGTATCGATTATCGCCAGTTGAATAAGGTGATGATTAAGAATAAGTATCCTCTTCCGAGAATTGATGATCTGATGGATCAGTTGGTTGGTGCTTTTGTGTTCAGTAAGATTGATTTGAGATCAGGGTATCATCAGATTAGGGTGAAGGAGGAAGATATTCAGAAGACGGCTTTTAGGACACGATACGGTCATTATGAATATTCTGTGATGCCGTTCGGGGTTTCTAATGCGCCAGGTGTGTTTATGGAGTACATGAATCGTATTTTTCACGAGCATTTGGATCGATTTGTTGTTGTGTTTATTGACGACATATTGATTTATTCTAAGTCTCGGGAGGAGCACGCGGAGCATTTGCGTATTGTTTTGCAGGTTTTGAAGGAAAAGAAGCTTTTTGCCAAATTGTCTAAGTGTGAATTTTGGTTGTCGGAAGTGAGTTTTCTTGGGCACGTAATTTCAGGTAATGGTATTTCTGTGGATCCATCTAAAGTAGAAGCAGTTCTACAATGGGAGGCTCCGAGATCTGTTACTGAAATTCGAAGCTTTTTGGGTTTGGCTGGTTATTATCGAAGGTTTATTGAAGGTTTTTCTAAACTAGCACTTCCTTTGACCCAGTTGACTTGTAAAGGGCAAGCGTTCATTTGGGATATTCGGTGTGAGGAAAGTTTTAATGAGCTGAAGAGAAGATTGACGACAGCTCCGATTTTGATTTTGCCGAATCCTAGTGAACCGTTTGTGGTGTATTGTGATGCGTCTTTGTTTGGTCTAGGTGGTGTTATGATGCAAGACGGTAAGGTCGTGGCATATGCCTCGAGGCAGTTAAGAGTGCATGAGAAGAATTACCCTACTCATGTCTTGGAGTTAGCGGCTGTGGTGTTTGTGTTGAAGATTTGGAGGCATTATCTTTTTTGTGCGAGGTTTGAAGTCTTTAGTGATCAAAAGAGTTTGAAATATCTGTTTGATCAGAAGGAATTGAATATCAGGCAACGAAGATGGTTGGAATATCTGAAAGACTACGACTTTGGCTTGAATTACCATCCTGGTAAAGCTAATGTGGTAGCTGATGCATTGAGTCGGAAATCTTTGCATATGTCCGCTTTAATGGTTAAGGAGTGGGAGCTTTTGGAATTGTTTAGGGATTTGAGTTTGGTATGTGAAGTGTCGTCAGATAGTGTGAGGCTGGGTATGTTGAAGGTTACGAATGATTTTTTGATGTCGGTAAGCGAGAAGCAGAAGTTGGACGTGAAATTAGTGGAATTGATGTTGGTTGGCGGAAAAGATGCGAGTAGTGATTTTCAAGTGGATGTTAATGGTGTGTTGAGGTTCCGTGGGCGAATTTGTATTCTGGACGATTCGAAGTTGAAACGGATGATTTTGGAAGAAGGACACCGGAGTAATTTGAGTATACATCCGGGAGCGAACAAGATGTACCAAGATTTGAAGAAGATTTTCTGGTGGTCTGGATTGAAAAGAGATGTAGCTCAGTTTGTGTATGCTTGTTTGACGTGCCAGAAGTCGAAAGTGGAACATCAGAGGCCGAACGGTTTGTTGCAACCGTTGGATATTCCGGAATGGAAATGGGATAGCATTTCTATGGATTTTGTAATGGGGTTGCCGAATACTCAGCGAGGGCATAATGCTATTTGGGTGGTTGTTGATAGGCTGACGAAATCGGCTCATTTCATTCCGATTGACATCAGTTTTTCTTTGGAGCGGTTAGCTGAGATCTATATCAGTGTGGTTGTGAAGTTGCATGGAGTTCCATTAAGTATTGTTTCGGATTGAGATCCTAGATTTACCTCGAGATTTTGGGAAAGTTTCCAGAAGGCGTTGGGTTCTAAATTGAGGTTGAGTTCAGCTTATCATCTGCAGATGGATGGGCAGACGGAGAGAACGATTCGGTCTTTGGAAGATTTGTTGCGGGCGTGTGTTCTTGAACAAGGTGGTGCGTGAGATAGTTATCTTGCGTTGATTGAATTCACGTATAATAACAGTTTTCATTCGAGTATTGGAATGGCACCGTTTGAAGCATTATATGGACGAAGATGTCGAACACCGTTGTGTTGGCACGAATCTGGTGAGAGAACGGTGGTTGGACCGGAGTTGGTACAACAGACTACGAAAAAAGTGAAGTTTATTCGTGAGAAAATGAAGGCTTCTCAGAGCAGACAAAAGAGTTATCATGATCGGAGACGGAAAGATCTTGAGTTCCAAGAGGGCGATCATGTATTTCTAAGGGTTACGCTGGTAACGGGTGTTGGTCGTGCATTGAAATCGAAGAAGCTTACTTCTCGATTTATTGGTCCTTACCAGATATCTGCGAGAGTGGGTGCGGTGGCTTATAGGGTGGCGTTGCCGCCGAGTCTGTCAAATTTGCATGATGTGTTCCATGTTTCACAGCTTCTGAAGTATGTTCCGGATCCGTCGCATGTGATTCCGATGGACGAGGTTGAGGTAAGGGAGAACCTTACGGTTGAGGCTTTGCCGGTGAGTATTTTGGATCGTGAGTTGAAGGGGTTGCGGGGCAAGGATATTGCACTTGTGAAGGTGGCGTGGGGAGGCGCTGCTGAGGGCAATTTGACTTGGGAGTTAGAGAGTCGGATGCGGGAGTCGTATCCAGAGTTGTTCGTCTCAAGCATATTTTCGAGGACGAAAATTTCTAAGTGGGGGAGAGTTGTAACGCCCCCGGTCATTTTTGTCAGTTTTTATTTAATTGAGTCGTTTTTTAGTATTTTATTATTATATTATTTTATTTCTGACTTTTATGTGAAAATATGTTATTTTTCATCGTGAATATATTTTATCGCGTTTTGGGAACATTTGCGAGATATTTGAGTGTAGGGGTAATTGGGCATTTTGATTTATTTTGTTAAGTTAAGAATAAATAGAAAGAGAGAGAATAGTAAGAGAAAGAAAAAGAAGAGAAGAAGAAAAGAAAAGGAGAAGAGAAGAAAAGACAGAATTTGGAAAACTTAGGAATCAATCAACCGACATTCTAGAACACGATTAAATCGGGTAAGGGTGCGAAACTCGATTATACTACGTTTGTGTATGATTATGTATGTGTTTGCTTGGATGTTTTCTTGCTTTTCCATAGCTTTGAGTTCTAGGTTGAAATGAGAGATATGATGAAAAATCAATGGTTTTGCGGTTCAAAATCAGTGTAAACGAAGTAGAATACTTGTTATCATGATTAGAATAGGTTCTGATTGTCATATGTTGGTTTGGAAATGTTTGGTTTGAGAAAATATGATTTTTGGATGAACTGGTGTGCTGCTGGGTTTTGCTGAAATCGCAGGTTCGCACTGCGAATGGCCAGCGAATGGGTGGCGAGCGTTTGCGTGATGTTCGCACTGCGAACGTTGTATCTATTTTGCTTCTGCCATTGTTCGCTGGAGGGTTCGCACTGCGAAGTGGGTAGCGAGCATTTGCTGGGACGTTCGCACTGCGAACAGTGGGAATTTTCTAGGCAATTTTTGCTTCTGCCTTGGTTCGCTGGGACATTCCCACTGCGAATGAAGTAGCGAAGGACTCGCTAGGAGCTTCGCACTGCGAACGTAGCAGTTTTTCCCAATTTGTTTTCTTTGCAACTTTTGATCCGTAGGTCGGTTTGAGGTGTGGTTTCATGTGTTAGAAAGCTTGTGAAATGTGCTTTCTTATGATGATGGTTTTGAGATTGTTGGCCGATTACATTATGTCGGGAATTAGAAAATGTGTTGTTTTTGTTGCCGACTTTTGCCGTTTAATTGTGTGAACTTGATGTGTACGTGAAATATGTTGTTGGTGTGGATATTGTATGACTTGCGTACTGTTGAGTGATGAAATCGCATGAAATACATATTGTGATGATGGTTGGTGGCCTTACGGCAAGAAAATGTGATGTATGGTAATTGTTGATGTATGCATGATTATGGATGTGTATATGTGTGCATATTAACTGTCATGAGTCATTGTATGCCAAGCATCATGATATGCATTGTTGTGACGTCCTGGGTGACGGATTGATTCCAGAGGGAATCTGCTATAACATCGTGCGCCTTAAAAATAAGAGGACCTAAAGCGATTTGATATATCGTGTGCCTTAAAAATAAGAGGACCTAAAGCGATGGTTATAGACGATCGTGTGCCCATGTGGGGTGTGAGCGATCGGATTGTGCGCCTTATACCGAGAGGACCTAAAGCAATCCATAAACGTCGTGCGCCTTATACCAAGAGGTCCTAAAGCGACGGGGAACATCGTAGGCCCGATGGGGTGTTACTTGAGTGATCCTCAATAACGAGCGATGATTCCAGCAGAGTTCCTGAGTGAACTAGTGATGAGATATATTGGAAGTCGGTACCGCATGGCATGTGCATAGAGTCGTTGTGTCGGTCTCTGTGTGCATTTGCATAAATCATGGATTAATTGTGCATGGAATTGTGAATGTGATTGATGAGATGGAATATGTGTAATTGTATTGAGGATGAGTGTATTGTGTACGATTGATGTGTAGTGGTATTTGATACTTGAGAATTGTACTGCGTTGTGTTTAATTGATTGTGGTGCATTTGTGGTGAGAATGTTTTACTTGTGTATTTCTGTGTGAATATATAATTATATGCAACTGTAATATGATTGTTTTTCTCACCCTTCTGCTGTTTTATAATGCTCTATGAGGCATTGCAGATTAGAGTTGCTGGAGGTCTTTTTGTGAAGCTTTGCGTCTTCATTATTTTGTCGGTCGGCTCTGATATGTGACACCGGGTAGTTAGGGTGGCCGTTTGTGATTATTTTGTATTATGTATATGTATCTTTTGGATTGTACATGTATGATGTTGTATATGACAAACAAACTTTCATGATATATATATATATATATATATATATATATATATATATATATATATATATATATATGTGTGTGTGTGTTGATATTCAGTTACGGATTTTCCGCTTATATTCTGTTTCTGAATTGTGGGTATAATACTACGTGAATAGTTGCATATCTGTATGAGCAGGTGTTGTATGTTTGTTTCAAATTGTTGTGGCGTCTCCGGTCTATGTCGTGCATGTTTTAATTATACTCTGATGAAATTTTGAATTTTTAGTTATCGCTTTAATAGCTTTGGGGTATAGATTGGGGGTGTCACATCGTTGATATTCTAACACCCGAATTCCTTAGTTTACTTGCTACCTCAGGATTGCCTAACCATCACATTAAATTGAAGATTGGAACGCCTATCATGCTTATGCGCAATATTGATCAGGAAGCCGGTTTATGCAACGGAACAAGACTCATCATAACAAGGATGGCAAATCATGTTCTCGAGGCATCTATAATGGATGGGAAAATTTTTGGCAACTTGGTTTATATACCAAGAATGGATATGTCCCCATCACAATCCCCTTGGCCTTTTAAACTAAATAGGCGCCAATTCCCAATTGTTGTTTCTTTTGCGATGACGATAAATAAATCACAAGGCCAATCTCTAGATCATGTCGGACTTTACTTGCCAAAGGATGTTTTTACACATGGTCAAATATACGTTGCACTATCGAGAGCCACCAACAAAAATGCAATCAAAATATTGATACACGGTGAAGATGATAAACCCAAAAACTCGACAACAAATGTTGTATATAAAGAGGTTTTCAATAATATCTAGATTGAACCGTATCATATTTATTACTTACATCCTTCCATGTTGAGGCCAGTGGCGTTGCACATTAATCATA
Organism: Lathyrus tuberosus; assembly: GCA_022829125.1. NCBI lineage: Eukaryota > Viridiplantae > Streptophyta > Magnoliopsida > Fabales > Fabaceae > Lathyrus > Lathyrus tuberosus. Next base: position 4,095,172 of record JALAZF010000479.1, on the reverse strand, counting down.
ACCGTCACAATTTCAATGTACTCAATTTCAATAATATCTAGATTGAGCCATGTCATATCTCTTAATTTGGATGCATATATATCTCATAAAACGATAATATTCTATTTTTTTATCAAAATTTATAAATCATAATAATAGAGTTATTTAATTTTAACAATGTATAAGACTATTGAAAAAAACAACCAGCAGGTAACGTAAATAAATAATCATTTTGTTGTTCTCAAGTCAGCATATTCATCTATTTTGTATAAATACCGCTTTTTAGAACCTATTAGAATCTTTTTTCTATTTGTTGCTGTTTTGAAATCAATCCATCTGTTATTCTTTGGTATGAATTCCCACTTTCTATTCCATTCACTCCTTGCAGCCTGCCTCGTGATTTTTGAAGGAACACCTATCTCTAATCAACACAGTTTCATTTTAAATGTTTGACACTATTTTGTATTGTTAGACTCCATTTTCATATGAATTGTATTGAAGAAAATATTGGTGATGTACTTAAGGTGATGTCAGAATGTTTTGCACAAACTTAGATGTCAACAGAGCCAAGATTATAATTGCGAATTTCGACGATTTATGTTCCTATTCTTTTTAGAAACAATTTGGTCAATTTAATTAATTCATATTGTCTTTGCATCTTAACTTTGTTACAGAATAACAGCTGCAGTTTGAAACTTGAAGGACCTTTGCAAATCTTTCTCGACTCAGTATTTCATCATTTTGATTACACTTCTATTTAGTTGTCTCGTGCTTCATAGCCTACTGCGAATGGTTCTTTTGTATGCTATCATTAGTTTATGGTAACCAAATTTTATCATTTTTCATCTCTGTCACTCTGGTACAAGGACAAAGCATCATGGACTAACTCAACTTTCAAGATTACATTGACGAATTATCTCTTTTCATGGATGGATCAAGAGATTTAGCTGAAACATGAGCCATGGTTTTGAGAAAACCCAGTATGAATAAAATATTATTAAAACATAATTTATAATCATATTCAACAAACAAATACCAAGTCTAAACATCCAACACATTCATAACATTCAAAACAAAAACTACAACCAAAACCAACTCTAAACAAAACGATTCTTTAACTTCCAGCAGATTCAACACCAGCATACGACCATCCTGGCTTTCAGCTTGTATCTCCGCGTTCAACTGAAACCACAATTTCTTCTATAGGCGGATACGGAATTGAAAAAATGCAGACGGTCCCCATCCTTTATATCTCGATCTTTCGGAAAACGATACCAGCTCCCTAATAGATACTTCTCTAATTTCTTCGGAGTCTTCTTCATATCGCAATAGTATGCAACAGATTCGTCCGAATCCTAGAGACGAACATACTCAATGGATCCACGGAGGCATTTCTTGATGACATCAGTAGGAATTTTCTGCATATATGCACAAACATTACCAATGCATTTAGCTCCTAATAATATGAACCTAAACTTATCAATGGAATTCTGCATTACTTACAAGCACGTTTTTCTTCAACTTCTTTGCATTCTTTACCAGCATCGTCCAATTGGCTTCATGCTGAAACATACCAGGAGTTCCCCTACAATATATCACCAGGATTAGATAACTTCATTTTCGGTAATACGCAATCTTACATACCCTGCAATATACAATTGATTATATATGTGTATGAATCATTGGGATTACCTTTTCATTTTCCCAGAACAGCATCCTGCTTCTATACCAGACACTGAAGCCTTTTCTTTGATCTTTACATCAACACTGCAGACGCAACAGAGTTTAAAGCTTATTAAAATTGAGACAACAGGATGACAAATTTTCCCATTCAATACCTAACCAACAAAACAAACATTCAATATAACTTCTTTACATTATAAGAACCTTAAAAGTACCTTTTCCTTTTTCGGGACCAACTTCCTCCTTCTTTAACAGACCCATATTTCTGTTCTTTTTCCTTTCCATCAGAACTGCAGACACACAACTGTTTGTTGGTTACTTAGATTGACCCAAGAAATACCAAATATGTTTTTGCTTCAGTTTTACAAAATACACAATGCAAATAACGATCACCCTGAGTAAATCATGCCTTTCCCATTTTCGGAGGACAAATATCAAAATATCCAAATGAATCCAACACTAAACATACACATCACAAAATATATATGCTATGAAAAATACTATCATGCAAATTATATCTTCACAAAAACAGCCGTCAATCCAACACTAAACATACACATCACAAAATATATATGGTATGAAAAATACTATCATGCAAATTATATCTTCAAAAAAACAGCCACAATAACTTGCATGCAACTACTACAGATACATGAATTCCGTTCCAACCTCCCAGCAAGTCTCGCCCGTTCTGACCCCATCACGATCTCCTTTATCCATGCCCTAACAACCTGATGTTGTTCCATAGCCTGACAAATCAACATCTCTTTGCTAAGCTTATCCCAGCTCCTTCTCGGTCCCATTCCACACTCTTCCTTTGTCCTCGGCATCACCAAAATGGAATGCTACGTGAACCGTTGGTCTGCTTGCAAAAACAATAACCTTTGATTTTTAGTATCTTAATAGGATGCAAATAGTAGTCACTCCACACATCGTTCCCCCATGCCATGTCGGTCCATGCCCATCTCTTCAAATTCTACTAATGCCTTTTTTTATTATTTAATTAACTTACTTTATTTATTAATATTTGTTATACAAAAAATAAACTCAAATTTAAAAGCAATGATTGACTAAGCTTTTTAATGCTGATAATTTAATACTTTCGATAAATAATTTCACTTTTCAACATAACATAATTGTGTTTAGTGTCCTTTTGGATAAATATTTCCCTTTATTTTATTCCCTGTGTTTTTAAAATACAAACTATAAATAAATATATCAGTTGTTTCCACTGTTATTCTTATAAATTAAGCGGGACAAAATAGGGTATCACATACTAAATTATAAAAATAAATTACATCAATCATAAGTTACAAAAATACCATAGGCCATTATACATGTTCCAAAGCCTGAAACCACTGTTCCCAACCACACTTGCTAAAGCAACATATCCATGGCTGAAGAACGATCAAGCCGTCTTCCTCAAGGGTAGGCAAACGACTTCCATCTTTTTCACCATTTCACATTATTTGTTGTATCCTTTCTTAACTTGCTTTCAATGATTCGCATTCCTATTTTCAACAACACCCACATGCAGGATGTTGAATCGGCTACGCTCGAATACGGACCACACACTACCAAAAAAAAGGTCTCATTTGCTGCAGATCCTGTACATCTTTCTTCACCTCCCCAGGTTGCAATCAATCAACCGCAAACACCTGCAATCCCAATGCGTCCCGGGTAAAATCTCCCATAACTCAGCTAATGACTTATGTTGCAATGACAATTTTTTATACATACACCTTACAAAATTAGTTTATAATATTGTCTCTGCATAGTAACAAATTTTACATCACAATCAAATGCACTTGAAATAATCACTATATTCCATGACATGGTGCACTTTTAATGTTGTTATAATATTTTACTAAAAATATATATTCCATGTCTATATCTTGCAGGAAGCCCCTCCCACAGGTCACCTAAATTCTGGGGCTACTTTTAATGAACCTGATTCACTAAGGGTCCGTAGGGCAAGGTACACCTCACATAAGACACTTCCATGCATTGGCAAAACTAACTTCGTCCTGCATTGATTACTTATTACTACTGCTTATGGGTTTTCATGTAATGCTAGAAACGTGGAATCATGGTTGAGGCAGAGAAAGGAGATTGACGAGCAACTACGGGAACTGAATACGGAGGCATCGCAGTTCCAGTTTCAGAGAGATGCCCATTTACTGTCTGAGAACATCATCCTTACTCAGCATCCTATAGACATAATGGAAGGGAGCAACAGCGCTGCAAAAATACAGAATAACACTGACATTCCAACCAACATCAAGTAATCTGTAACCTAAGTAAACATATATGCTGCATTGCGGTGAAAGACCACCGCTGTCTACTATCAAACACACCTTCGACTGTAACTATTTGAATTTCTTTACAAATACCTTTCTATGAATACTATAACTCAGTCCACATAGAATTTATATTGCACTCTCAATTTGTCATCAAAATTTTACCTTTATAATAATCACTATCTCTTTAACATTCATTACAGCTCTTCAATACACGAACAGGGTCCCCAACACGCATCTGATGGAAGTCTACATATCATTGATGTGGATGATGATGCTGCTGGACAAGGATCAGACAACCAAAAATCTGATGCGCAGATGTTGGATGATCAACAATGCGACAATGAATTCTACTGGGAAAAGACAATCACTTTCGGATACAAGGCTACAAAGAATGTCATGGTAAGTTCCTAATTACATAGTCCTTGAACATAATGCAGTTACCGCAGACAAATTGTATAACTCATTCTTATGCTACCATTTTCGCAGCATTTCCCAAACACGGTTAGGCGGGAAATTTTACGAGTCAACCAGACAACTATTGAGTTGGTTGATGTAGACGACGGCAGGATTTATCTGGCTGAAGTGTGTTCTGCATGCCGTAACGGAAAAATCAACAAAATGGAGAAGTTCATGACAAATGGATGGTACTAATTTGCTGTGAATAAGAGGCTTGGTAGGGGTGACACACTTCAATTCACAATAACAATCCCTGCCCAAAGGCTCTATGTCTCTGTTGTTAGAAGACATGAACACCCTTAGATTGTGAACGGCATGTTCACACTTTGTGTCGTGGAACTATTCTATGTTTGGAACCTGAAGTTAATTCGACATGTATCAAACTCAAAGTCTGTTTTGGCTATTTTTTGTGGAATGTTATGTTATAATTTAATATTGCCTCAACTTTTTAATTTTTCCCTTTCAACAAGACATGCTGTTTTGTTAGATATATTGGATACTATCATATATATTACATATCTATACTAAGATTTGATCTTATGCATAACTCTTCAAATCCTATTAATGTTATTTTCCAAACCAATTAATTTTGGTATTTGCTTCAAAAGTTTTGTGGAAACCAATTAATTTTGGTATTTGCTTCAAAAGTTTTATTCCCACAAAATAAACAACAACAACGAGCACCCAATTAAATTATTTTATTTTTTAAATAGTCTAAAAAAATGTAACTTAATTATTATATAAAATATTACCTTTTTTCCAATACAACCTTATCTCAATTATGTTATTTAACATACGCGATTTTCACGAAAATTTCATGTAGTTCGTTTAAGTTTCAAGTTTCACGCGAAATACTAATAATACTATCTTGACCGTTGATAATCATTAAAGTGTAACAAAAAATAGTCAAAATAATTTATAACGTAATAATAATCAATATTAAGATCAATTTGAAAGGTTTAAAAATCCTTAATGAACTTCTAATCTCAATAAAAAGTTAAATGAAATACGGAGAATATAACAAAATTTAATGGTAGAAGATCAAACAATCAATTAGAATATATTGATGATCAATCAAATAAAATAAATTGATAACACCATCTTTAAAATAACCAACATTAATGTTTGTGCACAAACATAACAACTCATACAAACTCATCATATTTTAAAGATAAAGATCAATATAGCATAACAGTTCAAATTAAGAAAGTTTGATAGACCACTACATCAGGCACATAACCATAATTTGAAAAGTTAGTCACGAACTCGAAAACCACTCGATGTCATAAAGTTCTCCCAGTTGTAGTCGTGCTCATCATCGTCATCAGAATCAAACATATCAACCTCCAGTTCGTCATCATCTACTGCATGAAATTTGTTAAACCTCCTACCCACTGTTCCTGATTTACTTGATCTTTTCCTCTTCTGTCTTTGTCGCGCAGCAGCACCCCGACGTACCTAATGGACAAAACCAGTAACTGATTATTGCGAAAAAGAACAACAGAATATTTCATGTGACATGAAGAGAAACAACAAATCACAAAGATGGAGATGTTCAAGAAAGCCCAAAATGACACAGTATTAAACAGAACCATACCGGTTGGACCTGATGACGATGTTCAACATCAGGATGATGTCGGTGGTGCAGTGGGCGGTGGTCATCAGCATGTTGTCCATTCTCTGGAAGTGGTTCGGTGCCAAGCTGCGATGTTACGTGAACAGCCATATGAAGTTGTTGTTGCGCCTATTGATTAAATAACCCAAAAAAAAATGTCAAAAGGGGAAGAAAGACAAATGCAGAACTGTATGTAGTATTTCAAAAACAAAGTATGTAATTTAGGAAATTGAACCTCCTCTGCTTGATGGACATCAGATGGATGTTGTAATGTCATCAATGGCTGCATTACAGCCGCAGCATGCACTGGTTCTGGCTGTGAAACCTGGTTTCCGTCATTGGTGGCCATAGAAGCAGTCCTAACTTTCTGAATTGTAGTTTGTGTGGGTGAGAGAAGGAAAGTTGTATATAAACTTTGGCCTAAGACTGTTAATCTTCTCCCTGCATTGGTAATGCAAAAGCATTCATTAGTTTGGAAAATGTATTAGTGGAAGATACTGAGCCAAAATAATAAGTACCCATAAGCAAGATTAATGAAAAGTGGCTTATAATTTGACATTAAAGCCCAATTATATTTTTGCTTCAAAGCTTTTTTGAAATACCAATGTATTCCAATTATATAAATCCATCTGTCGACAACCAAAAAGAACAAAATCAATCATATAACCATGATTAAGCAAAAAACAACAACAACTAAAAATTGAAATATGGAGAAAACCGTCACAGTAAAATAGGGTTACACTTACAACTGGCTAACTGAATCTAACCTACTCAATGATGCTAACAGTTATCGAATGTCTCCAAACAACAATTACCACAATCAATCGCAGCTCAAACAACACTCAAACTTATAAAAAATCTAATCGTTTTCATTTAAATCACAAAACTGCCAAATTCAAACAAAAGCATAATTACTTATAACACAAATTAATGCAGCAGAAATTAATTAACAACTAATCATCCCTCATCCAACACTCATGAACAGAATTTTTAACACATTTTCATAGGTTCCAAACTAAGCACACTAAACATCTACAGTCTACAAATTTTATATTGGTTCCAACCTAATCACACTAAACATATTAAGTCTGCAAATTTCTCATAGATTCCAAACTAAACACACTAAACATCTTAAATTTGCAAATTTTTCATGTAAATTTCTCAAAAAGGATCACCTCAAACCAACACTAAGAACTCTATCAAGAACCATAATTAAAATTTAAAACTAATAAATAAACTCAGCCTAACCAATTCAAAAACCGAACAAAAGACTCACCTATTGAATGGCCAAAAACCAGATTTGGAAACAGCTTTGCAATCTCATCTGCAGAAATTATACAATATAAAAAGACAGTAAACTAATTCAACTGGGATTTGGCAGGAACTGGCATTAATCTCAAGCATGAAAGTTAATAGAAAATTAACAATGGATTACTAACTTCAACAACTAACTCCTTTGATTTTTCACAATTACCAATTTTTCTCAACCATTTCACTCAATATCAATTATTTACACCAGAATTAAACATCCAAACAAACACTTATTCAATGACAAAGCTTACATAAATAAGTTAAACAGGATTAAAATAAACACAAATTTGAGACCTTTTCAAAATCACAAAATGACCTCAACTTCGACTGATATAAGTGGCCAAAATACTGGATTTATATTTAAAGATTTCCATTACAGATTTATCATAATGCTGTGCGAAATGGTTACACCATCATTCATACTTAAACCTAAAACTTAAAACTTCATGCATACTTTCATCTTATTTACGATTTAATAACTTGACCATCATTTTGTTCCCAGGAGGCTTGCGAATGCAGAATCCAAGTCTATCCCCATCCTTCAAATCCCTTTCCTTTGAATACTCATACCAACCATGCCCAACAAATTTCTCCACATGGTATCCTCTGTCACGAATATGGAGTTCACAATTGTAAATCTTTGTCGTATCACAATCATACATCAAAATTCGATCGGATTTCAGCCCCAAACATTCCTTAATCACATGTTGGGGAATTTAGTGCACAATCACAACAACAAATACCTATTATACCATATATATTTGTTTATGAGCTTTTCAAATAATATGTGTTAATGACATACTTACCATCACATTCCTTTTTGCAGTCTTCGCACACTTTATGTCCTTATACCATACAACAAACCTAACCATTAATTATAAAACATTTTAACACTAAACTGAAGTGATTTACAAAGAACTCAAGCTAACAAAACAACCTAAGATTTGAGTTACAATTCAACCAAAGAGGATGAAAATGTTACAAGTAAACACATAAGAGATACTGTAATCTACAACCAATTATACTTTCTTTCTTTCAATTAGTCTGTCTAAACACTTAATCCATACAACACACCAGATTATTTCTCCGTTTCGTCATTGAAGAACATATCCATCAATTTTCTAAACGCACAAGCAGTGAGTAAACATACAAGCAAAAGCATATATCAGTTTCCAAACATCTGCAACACTGTTTAACAAACATGCAAAATCATATTCACCCAAAAACCTTAATAGACAAGATGAAATCTATGCTTTACCTTTTCCCCTCCGTCTGCAAACCATCATTTTTCAACACTGCATCCCCCTTCGAAGCTCTCACCACACCTCCACCATCATTGCCTTTCCGCTCCATTTTCGACCCGTGTCGTCTCTTCCAGTTGCTGATGTTTCACAATACAGGCCCTGAGATTTTACCAAATCCCTTTTTGGTTTAAAATTCCACTTTTCCTTCTTTTTCCATTTACAATAATTTATAATATTTCTCAAATTTTTCCCAAATTAATTTTAGTATTTGCTTCAAAAGTTTTATTCCCACAATATAAACAACAACAACGAGCACCCAATTAAATTGATTTATTTTTTAAATAGTATAAAAAAATGTAACTTAATTATTATATAAAATATTACCTTTTTCCCAATACAACCTTATCTCAATTATGTTATTGAACATACGCGATTTTCACGAAAATTTCATGTAGTTCGTCTAAGTTTCAAGTTTCACGCGAAATACTAATAATACTATCTTGACCGTTGATAATCACTAAATGGACGACCAAGATTTGTTTAAGAATAGTGAATAAACTCAATATGCACACCACCTATAATGTTGGTAATGAAAAATACATTCTACAAAAAAATACATTATAACTAAAAAACCCTATTTTGTAAACAATTGCGCGTCATCGACGTGTACCCGCGCGAACGCACGGGTATCCTACTAGTATGTTATAATATGTGGGTATGTATGTAATCTTAAATGTTCTTTTTATTCTCTATAGTTTTTTTAAACTTTATTATCAATACAACGATGACTTTTTTACCTACATGCCATGACTTTGAAATTTTTACACCAAAATATCATTAGTTGAAATTAATGTTTCAAACTGCCACCTAATTAGTATGGATTCGTCTATCTATTGGCTGAATCCTTGAAGAATATTTTTTTTTTGTTTTTTTATATTGATTTTTGCAACACTTTTTTTTATTTAAATGGTTTTAAAATGATTTTTAAATTTTAAAAATGATTTTTATATTTTAAATAATAATAAATAAATATTTCAATTAATATTATAATATAGAAAAAATCAATATGATGTTCAACAAAAATAATGAAGTCTAAACATATAATAATATCGTATAAAAATAATTAAGTATGATATAAAAATGTTACAAATGCGGCGACATTTTCCGATGTTCCTAGGTGTTTTTCTCTCATCCACAACAATGCCATTTGATATAATTTTACTGATGAAGAATATAATTTTCAAACTATTGATGTAGAAGTGTATTGATGATGAAGATGCATGCACAATCATGGTAATTATAGAGGCTTAATCTGACTGTATTTTTTTGGTGCATGTTATTAACCTTTGGACAAATTAGTGTAACAACACAACTACCTCTGCATGCTATACTAGTTGCAGGATTCCATTATGCATGCAGGCTACAAGATATGACCACTCACTGCCCCAACAGCAGGTCAGCCATGCGTTGGGCGAGCTAACACTACCCCAACAGCAGCTCGACCTTGTGTTGGATAAGCCAACACGCGAACAATATCAGCTCAGACTTGTGTTCGACGAGCGTATAGGGCATCAGCATAAGGACGACCATTGATTGACCGAGCCAACACAACAATGCACCCCCTTATATTCGTTACCTACAATCTGTTATGACATTCATCTTCTACAAGTTTGCTTTTCACAAGTATATTATAACAATGGCAGAGAGAAATGCACATGTAACCATGCACTACAATGATTATATTTTCACCGATCTTAATGTCGGCTTCTCATTTAACAATATAAAAACTATGATGTTCAAACTTCATCGCAATTCTAATTTTCACCATCTGAAAGAACGCATCGAAAAAAAAGTGCAACGTTCTGTTCTTGAAATTATCTACTGACAACCATTACTTAATGAAGATGATGGTAGAGTCTTTTGCGTAATGAAGCAGATAGAAACTGACGATTCGGTCAAAACAATGTTCTGGTGTCACAACACATTTGCTCATCTGAACACAATTGAGTTATATGTTTGCCTTGATGACGAAGCATGCCCGACACTCGAAGCATATCTGACACAATCATCGCATTCACATCAGTACGGAATGAGTCAAACCACTGATGAAGAACTTACGCAAAACAATGAACCTTTCATACCGAATGAAGAGGTTGGTGAATATAGTGAAGATGAACTATAAGAGGTCTGTCTTGAAGATCTTTTTGGTGCCAGCGATGATGAGCACAATGAGGATCTCGCCACCGTGCCTTCCCTATAACAAATGCTCAACCAATTAATTTGTTGAATCCACCAGTTCACATGTCAAACATGTTGGTTTATGCGCGGTCTCTAAGAGGAAGGTGAATTAGATTTATTGGACTTTTATAATTTAAAGCGTTAACACTTGTTTTTTTAATTTTCATAAATGATATGAAAGTAAATATGCTGAAAAATAAATGCAGAAAGTAAACTACACAATTATATATCCTGGTTCCCCTCACAATCTGAGAGTACTCTAGTCCCCTCACTCCCTGTAAGAGATTTTCTACTATGTCAGGTCTTTGTACAAGTCTTCAACAAAAACCATTCCTAAAATCTTCTAACATAAGCAACACAATCAATAAGGGCAATCCCCTTATGATATTTACAAAGTGCAACAAGAGAACAATCCTCCCTTATTTACTCTCTTGCTTCCAACAATCCTGGACAACAAGGAAATCACAACAATCTGAATTTGTAACATAAGGTATAGCTCTTGAATCAATTATGTGTTAATTGATTTCCTCTTTTTATTGATTACAATCCAAACATATACACCTAAGTTCTAAGAATAATATGAATGAAACTTTAATGAATATGTATGAAAGTTCATGTAGAAAGTTTCATATTTGAAAGTTTAGAAAACTTGTTTGGATTATGAGATGTGAAAGTTGTAATCAAAGAAACTCTTTTTAAATATGAAATTTTTGTGTCTAAAAGTCTCTTTTTTGAAAACTGAAACCATAGGTATATATACATGCAATATACCCTTTTGAGAGGATATACATTCATGAAAAAATGAATTTTTCGAGTGTGTACCCAATTACTATAAATGGTGTAACCGGTTACACCTGATACTTTTTGAAAAACTAAGGCATTTTGAACCGGTACAAATTGTGGCGGTTTTAAAGTGCTATTACGGAGGTTTCAAATGCCACAATTTACCAAAAATTGAATGTTTGAAACAATTTACTGAAAAAATCATTTTAATGTTTATGTAACCGGTTACCATAAAAGGTATAACCGGTTACACCTGCTATGAAAGTGAAAAATACTTTAAAAAATTAAGTTTCAAACAAGTTCCACATGATGTTAAATGAATGCATGCATAAGATGATAATTATTATAATAAGGCTCCGTTTGATAAAACTAGTTGATAACTGGTTATAGCTTATAGCTTATAGCTGATGGTTGGTAGCTTATAACTTATAGCTTATAGCTGATGGCTAGTAGCTAATAAGTTAATTTGAGTGTTTGGTAAATTAGCTGTTACACTAGCTTATAATTACGAAATGACATAAAAGGACATTTTTAATTAAAAAATTTGGTGATTTAACATTATCTTATTATATTATATTATTAAATTAATTTTTATTCGATAAAAATAGATGTATTAATAACAACATGCAAAATAATTTTAATATTTATGAAAAATTGAAGATATCATCAAAATATAAAAATTTGTATATAAGTTTTATGAGCTTTACTATTTAGTATGAATATATTGACAACGAAATTCAATGAATAAAAGAACCAGCAAACCATACATGATGCAGGGGTATTTCATAAAGCCATTTATGAGGACATAAAAGTAAAAGTAATCATATTAACTACAATTCTTGGTCTGGTTAACTCATTCTTTTGTAAATTATAGCTTTTTTGCCCTAATTTTATAATAAAGTTTCATAAAATACGTGAAATAATAACATTGTAATTTTGAATTTAGTTATATTAATCTAAAATAATAACAAGAATAAGTTTATTGTCTAATATTTTATAATAAAACTGCAATAATATTTTGAATTTTTTTCACCTTGTTGATTTCATTGATTCTCCTCACTAACTTGAGAATTATCAACACTATTTCAAAATTAATCATATAATTTATATTTAATAAATCAAAATGATTTCTAATAAATTTAAGAAAAATAGTAAAAATCTGTTATATCATTCTTCAAAATCTCTATAAATTCAATATTTTTTAATTAAATTATATATATATATATATATATATATATATATATATATATATATATATATATATGGAATGTATCATATGAGAATGCTATTTTTATGTAAGAACCTGAGAATGAATCTGAACCATTAGATTTTAAAATAAATTGTGGAGATTATGTGTCAGTTTTTTTTTCTCTCCTCCATCATTTATATTATTAATGGAGGAGAGAGAAAAACAAAAATCACACATAATCTCCACCATTTATTTTAAAATCTAATGATTTAGATTCATTCTCATTTTCTTACATAAAAATGACATTCTCATAGGATATAAACTATATATATATATATATATATATATATATATATATATATATAGGGTATAATTGAAATAAAAAGTCATAAGCTAAAAGCTAATTAAAAATCTATAAGTTAAAATCTAAAAGACAGTTAACAAACAAAACTTTTTCATTAATGTGAGTTGAAAAGCTTTAAGTTATAAGTTAAAAGCAATTTTTTTGTCTTACCAAACAGACTATAATTCTAAGCAATTAAGAAATATATATATATATATATATATATATATATATATATATATATATATATATATATATATATATATATATATATATATATATATACTTGAATTGTAAAGAATAATCAACCATCTTGATTCTTCCCTTGACTTTTCAAAGCTTATGATCATTTGAAATTGATTTCTCTAATATTCAAGCTTTGACTCTTCTTTTTGTTAATGTGTTTGTCTTCATCAAAAAAATATAACCAAGGACAAGAAGAACTCTTCTTCACATTCTCCCCATTTTTTATGATGACAGACCATCCTTTGAAATTAAACTTGTTCATTAATGAGTTGCTTCAATATGTGACTTTTTGAAATATTGAGTAGCAACTAGAATCTTTCCATATCTTATATATCTCTCTCTTGCTTTTGGAATTCAAGGCTTTCTCCCCTGAAAGAATTATGAATACGAACAAATACAATACCTACTATTTCTCCTCCTTTTGACATCATCAAAAAGAAGACAAAGTAGAAAAAAGTACAAAGCAAAGGGATAACATAGGAATGATATATTATTATACTTGAAAATTAATTTCATAAAACTAGACACTTATCTTCTTCAAGAATTTGATGTCAAGGTTGATATTAATGTTGATGCTTCTTAAAAACATCTTCTTCTTATCATCTTAATTCCATGAACTTTTAATCTTTGTTGTCCTAACACCATCGACAACATTAGTAGGAACAAATACACCATTTTGTACAACATCCCATATATCTTCTCCTTGTTCTTCTAGATATGCCTTCATACAAAGTTTCCAAAACTCAAAGTATTCACCACAGAATAGTGGAGGCTTGTTATTGCTTCCACCATCTCTGAACACCGAGTTTGCGGAAGCCATTCTGGATCACAAGAGCAGATTACTTGAACATACTCTGATACCAATTGTTGGTTTATGCGCGGTCTCTAAGAGGAGGGTGAATTAGATTTATCGTATTTTTCTTAATTTGAAGCGTTAGCAATGGTTTTGTTATTTTTCAGAATTGATATGAAAGTAAATATGCTGAAAAATGAATGCAGAAAGTAAATGACACAACGATATAACCTGGTTCACCTCATAATCATAGACTACTTCAGTCCCCTCACTCCCTGTCACTACTACAAAATGCGTAAACAACAACGCCATGGTCACCACGGTTCTTCCCTACACCGTGGTGACATCTCTAAACTAAGGCGCTATCATTTTATTTTTATTTTTTGATTAAAAATTATTTGTATATAACAACGGTTGAGGAGCCAACTGTGGTGATACCATCAAGCATTCATGGGTTCGAACCTCAGCGCCCTCATATATATTATTAATATAATGTTAAGGGGCGCCTTTTCTTTTTTATTTATTTTTAAATAAAAATTTTAAAGGGTTATGACTATAGTTGTTGAGTTCCACCGTTGTGATATATTTTGTTTTTTTTATTTAAATTTTTAATTGTAAATTTAACTCTGGCGCTTCTTTTATGAAATTTCATTATGAAAGTAATATATCATAACGATTGCTGGTATTGGCCGTGGTTGTAGCTTTATAATAATATACACTCCTAGTTAGCTTGTCTCTACATTATCCTTTTTTCCATTGAAATAGAAACTAGCTAACGAAATAATACACGATTTCAACCCTAAACCCTAACATTCAATACTCTGAAACAATACACGATTTCAACCAAAACACCATCGTTCACCCTAGCTTGTCTCTTCAGTATCCATTCTTCACTGTGTATTTGTCATTTTCGTCATTATCGTCAAGGAGGTCGACAAGACCATCACGATCGTGACGTCGAGAAGGAAGAGTACACCAACCAAGTTATCACCGTCGAGAAGGAAGACAACAACAACACCGTCGTTGCCTTAAGGAAGGAAGACAAAACCAACACAAACACCAACATCATTTACTTAGTCATCAAGTTTAGGGTACGTAAAATATTTTTCCCTTGCATCTATAGTAAACTTCATGTGCCATTGTTGTGGATGTTGTTGTTTGTGTTGTGGTTGTTGTTTATGTTCTTGTCATTCATGATGTTGTGTTGTTGTTTTTTAACATAGATGTCGACCTTGTCGATTTCTACTTCAGATACTAGCGAAGAAACTCAAACAAATGAGAGTTGTGCGAATGAAACTCAAATAAATGATACTCAATCGAAAAGATCACAAAGAGGTGTCACAATGATGCCCCAATTCACATAAGTCGGCAACTCATCAGGTGAAAAAATTCCGATCGAGTTTGATTCGTTCTACAGAGTAGTGGATTGTGAACATTTCTCTACTTTTAAGAGTTATGTTGCGTTCCTTGCACGTAGCAAAGTGAGTATACTGATAGATGATTGGAAATTAGGGGATGATAAATTCAAAGAAAGCATATGACCAGACGTTAAGGTATTACATACTATAATTTTCATATATTTGATATCACTACCTATAATTTCTAATACATACTTATATATTGATTTAAATGTAGTTGAATTTTGAGTTTACCGATGCCAGTACTCATTAGAGGGGATTTAAGTTACAACTCACGGCTGATTACATTAGGAAGCCTAAGAGCGGTCTTGCTCGTCCATGGATTCTATATAGTTTTATTTCGAAGAAGTAATGGAACAAGTTTGCGAAGATGCGTCGTTCTGAGGAAGCGTTGGGAAGCTATTTAAATGATCTAATTGATGGTGAAGTAAAAACATATTTATATGTCAAAGATTTATAAGTTGATGGTAATAAACCATTTTGTGCAATATGTGGGAATTAATATGCATGTTAGTTATGTTTGGTATGTTGTGCTACCTTATGTGTGATTCATGTATGATATTGTGTATGCTATATATACGTCAATATGTTGTTAATCATGATGAGAATATATGCTTAAAATGAATTAAGAAGAGTGAGAAAACTTACCCAAAAACAAGTGTTAGATCCTTGAGATGTAACTAGGACTTGGTAAAGGTTTAAAGGGCAATGGTTATGCATCGATACTAGAAGAGTGTCTTTGATAAGTAGTTGTCAGTGGAGGATTGTAATTCCTTCGGTGTGTAGTGTTTCCCTTAATAAATATTAGTGACCCGTGTTTAATCCTCTGGTGTAGGATGGTCGGGGAAAATATTTATTAAGTATGTATTTGATCAGTGGGTTTCAGTCGTGTATTTCAAACTGTTTGTGTCGTTCGTTTCTTATGTTTTCTTCAGCTTTCGAGTCTTTTGATTGTGTTTTCATCTTTATTTTCATGTTTCGTTAAGGAAGTCATGTTTTAATGTTTTTATCATTTTATGCCATTGGTGCTTTTAATTTGGTTGTTTGTAGTGTGTTTTCAGGATCGCGATAAGCTGGTGATCTGACATCCGTGCGAAGCCGTTCCGGATACAAAAAAAGTGGCCGAGAAAATGGACATCAGAAGCCTGACACGAGTGCCCGTGTCACCTGACACGGCCCGTGTCAGGAGGCTTATGGATGGAAGACATTTGAAGGGAAAAAAAGAGACAAGTCAGAAGCCTGACACAGGGGCCCGTGTCAGGACCCCTGAAGGAGGAGCGTGTGGATCCAAGAGTCAGCAGCCTGACACGGCCACCCGTGTCACCTGACACGGCCCGCGTCAGGGCTCCTGGAAGTGAAATTGCATTATTTTATTTTATGCTGACTGTTGCTATCTCGGAGGGCAGTTTAGGCAATTCGCGGTGTAAATGTGGATCTGATACATTACACTCTTTGTGACTGAAAAAGGGGGAGTTTTGAATTTGGAATTTTTACATTTTGTTGGGAGTGGAGACGATCGGAGAACAAGGATCGATCAAGAGCGGAAGCAATTGACGATCTAAGCGATCCCAATCTTATTGTAATGTCTTCTTCTGATTTATCTGTAATTTTTATTTCTATCATGAACATGAGAGGCTAAACCCCCCAATGCCAGGGGGTGTCCCTAATTTGCATATTTGTAATGACTCTTTGAATTTCTAATCTATGATTTTGCGTTTAAATTGTTATCTTTATTTTGTGCAACGTCCTTAATGCTTTATCCATTTGGAAAAATTGGTAATTGATCGTAGTTAGGGTTTGGTCTGACCAACCACCCTAATCTTGTTGCATGATTTTTATCGCAGTAGATATTACTAAGGAATTATTATACCCTGTGAAAACCTTTTTATGTCAGAACTATTGCTTGATATTCTTCCTTGGCCATTGAGGAATTAGGGTCAAGGAAGAATACCAAAAGTTTTTCTTTAAAGGAATTTTGGAAAAATAATTTGGACATAGGAAAGATAAGGTTTGAGACATCTCTCTTCAGAGTTAGAATTCGAAAAGTCATTGCCTTGCTAGTTATACACCGTCCCTGGCATTATTCTCATAATTGTGAAACTTTTGTTATTTTATTTATATTTTTATGTCCTTTATCTTTTTTGGCTCAAAACAAACTATCGACCAACGCTTTTGTTTAATTAAAATTAGTTTGAAAAATACTTAATTCACTGCGTAGTCCTCAAGAGATCGACACTGGGTTTTTTTTCCCATTTACTACTACATCGATAAAATAGTGCACTTGCTATTTTACCGATCAAGTTTTTGGCGCCGTTGCCGGGGATGAGCATATCGAGTTGTATGATCGAACTGTGAATCAACCAAAGGGGAAGATTGATTTGAAGTTGACGGATCAGGTTGCTAAAATGGAGGCTCAAATTGCTGCCGAGGTAGAGAGAAGGTTAAAGAAGATGAATATTGGAACTCAGACAGTGGCACAGGTTGAACTAGTTCAAGCTGTAATTTGTGAAATATGTGGTGGACCGCACTTTGCGATGCATTGTGTAGCAACTCAAGAACAGGTTGAACAGATTAATATGTTGAGGCAGAACAATCCTTATGCCCACACATATAATCCGGGTTGGAAAAATCACCCAAATTTCTCATGGAAAGATCAACAAGGAAACGTTCAGAAACTGGTTCAAGGACAACAACCTTTCCAACCTCAGATCCAACAGTACCAGCCACCGCAACAACAACAACCATACCAACAACCTCAGCAACAATACCAACCACAGGGTCCAAGGAAGGCGGATTAGGAAATCACCATTGAAAAGATGGCCGCTCAAAGTTCCCAATTCCAAGAAGAAACAAGAAGCAGCCTAAGGAATACCGGAGCCTCAATTAAGAATCTTGAGGTGCAAATGAGTCAAATTGCTCAACATCTTGCAATTCCTCAAACGCCGGGAGCCCTTCCGAGCGCAACCGTGACTAACCCCAAAGACAACCATAAAGTTAATGCAGTCACCACGCGAAGAGGGAAATCCAAAGAAGAGGTTGAGAAAAATTCTGAATTGGATGACCAAATGCTTGAAGTAGAGTTGGAAATCAAAGAAAATGAGGTGGTTGAAGAAGAATTGGTGGTGCCAAAACCGGTTGTCAAGGAAACAGCGGCGGATTCAAAACCGGTTATCAAGCTCCCCTATCCCCAAAGAAACAAGTAAAAGGGGCAGCAAGAGAAGAATTTTGATAAGTTCCTTGAGATGTTCAAAAAGCTTGAGTTGAACATCCTGTTCTTGGAGGAAATGGAGCAAATGCCTACTTATGCGAAGTTTATGAAGGATATCATATCAAAGAAGAGGACCACCGATACAGAACCGATTATTCTAACAGAAACTTGTAGTGTTATTTTGCAGGGACTCAACATTCCGGTGAAAAAGAAAGACCGAGGAGCGGTCACCATTCCGTGCACAATTGGAGACCGATCATTCAAGAGAGCTCTTATTGACTTAGGGGCAAGCATAAGCCTCATGCCTCTATCCATCTACAAAAAGTTAGGTATAGGTAAAGTTCAAGACACACGGATGACACTTCAGTTTGCGGATCACTCGGTGAAGCGACCTTATGGGGTGGTCCAAGATGTTCTTGTGAAAGTTGACAAATTTGTGTTTCCTATGGACTTTGTCATTCTAGAAATGCCGGAAGATGAAGAAATCCCTCTTATTCTTGGAAGACCGTTTTTGGAAACTGGAAGAGTGTTGATTGATATGGAAGGGGGAACTTTGACATTGAAGGTGTATGACAAAGAATTAAAAATTGACGTGAGAGACACCATGAGACACAAAGAAGGTGTTGGTACAAGTAGCAACATCCAAGTTATAAATCAAATGGTGGAAGTTGATCACTTTGACACTATTTCTCAATCACCTTTAGAGAAAGTGTTGCGAATGTCCATCTTTGAAGACGATGAAGAAGTTGAAGAGGGTGAATCGGAAGTGTTAGCTATGATGGAATCCTAACCTCCTTGGAAGGGAGTCCGATCACACCGATGGGAAGATTTAAGACAACCATTGTTGGTGGAAGGAAGTGTAGAGACAAAAAAGGGCACGAAATTGAAACAACTTCCTGAAAATCTCAAATATGTCTTCCTCGACACCGACGGAAATTGTCTCGCCATTATAAGCTCGAATTTAAAAAGTATCCAAGAAGAAAAGTTGATTGAAGTTCTGAAAATGTACAAGGGTGCTATTGGGTGGAAGATAGAAGATTTGAAAGGTATAAGTCCAACGGTGTGCATGCATAAAATCCTTATTGAAGATGATCATAAGCCGGTGGTCCAAACTCAAAGAAGACTCAACCCGGCCATGAAAGAGGTAGTTAGAAAAGAGGTTGTTAAATTGCTTGATGCGGGGCTCATCTACCCCATATCCGATAGCTCATGGGTGAGTCCAGTGCATGTGGTACCGAAGAAAGGGGGAACCACCGTAATTACTAATGGGAAAAATGAGTTGATCCCTACGAGAACGGTGACGGGATGGCGTGTGTGCATTAACTATCGAAGGCTAAACTTAGCCACCAGAAAAGATCACTTCCTATTTCCTTTTATTGATCAAATGTTAGAGAGACTAGCTGGTCATGAGTTTTACTGTTTCTTGGATGGGTATTCCGGGTACAACCAAATTGCGGTTGCACCTGAAGATCAAGAGAAGACAACCTTCACATGCCCTTATGGAATCTTTCCCTATAGAAGAATGCCATTCGGGTTATGTAATGCGCCGACCACTTTCCTGAGGTGCATGACTTCCATTTTTACTGACATGCTTGAAAAGCATATGGAGGTCTTCATGGACGATTTTTCGGTATTTGGCTCATCTTTTGATATTTTCTTGACTAACCTTTCTCTTGTTTTGAAAAGATGCCAGGAAAGCAATTTAATTCTCAATTGGGAGAAATGCCATTTTATGGTTAGAGAAGGCATTGTTCTAGGCCACAAGATCTCCCACAAGGGGATCGAAGTCGACAAGGCGAAAGTGGAGGTGATTTCTAAGTTGCCACCTCCGGTGAACGAAAAAGGTATAAGAAGCTTCTTAGGACATGCGGGTTTCTACCGCCGGTTCATAAGAGACTTCTCCAAGATAGCCAAGACCTTAACTACTCTTTTGGTTAAAGACAAGGCTTTTGTGTTTGATAAAGAGTGCGCCGATGCATTTGAGGCACTGAAAAATAAACTAGTGTCGGCACCCATTGTTATTGCCCCAGATTGGTCTCTACCGTTTGAGATCATGTGCGATGCGAGCGACATTACAGTGGGGGTTGTGCTTGGACAGCGGAGAGATAAGTTTCTTCATGTTATTTATTATGCTAGTCACGTTTTGAACCCTGCACAGATGAATTATGCAACTACCGAGAAGGAGTTGTTAGCTGTGGTGTACGCTTTCGATAAATTCAGGCAATATCTGTTGGGTTCAAAAGTGATTGTTTATACTGACCACGCTGCTTTGATGTATTTTTTTGCTTAGCAGGATTCTAAGCCCATGCTCCTGAGGTGGATTCTACTCCTCCAAGAGTTCGATGTGGAAATTCGTGACAAATGAGGATGTGAGTATACTGTTGCTAATCACCTTTCTCGGATGTCACCAATTGAGGAAACTGAGGATCGGCGTCCAATAAAGGATGAGTTTGCTGATGAACACATCCTAGCTGTTATTGGAGTGCCCTGGTTTGCTGACTATGCAAACTATCTGGTGGGTGGTATAATACCAGATGATTTTGATTCTAACCGTAAGAAAAAGTTTATTCATGATTGCAGGTTTTATTTATGGGATGATCCTTACTTGTACAAGAGAGGAGTGGATGGATTGATACGGCGATGTGTGCTTGAAGAGGAACAAAAGGATGTGTTGAAGGCATGTCATGATTCTGAATATGGGGGACATTTCAGTGGTGATCGAACCGCATCCAAAGTCTTGCAATCAGGTTTATACTGGCCCTCATTATTCAAAGACGCCCAGGAAATGGTGAAGGAATGTGATAAGTGTCAGAGAACTGGGAATATATCGAAGAGGAATCAGATGCCTCAGAATTTCATGTTAGAGGTCGAACTGTTTGACGTTTGGGGAATTGACTTCATGGGTTCGCTCCCACCATCCTTTGGAAAAAACTACATTTTGGTTGCTGTGGACTATGTCTCAAAATGGGTTGAAGCTGTAGCTTTACCCACCAATGATGCGAAGGTGGTGGTTAAGTTTTTAAAAGAGAATATATTCACAAGGTTTGGAGTACCAAGAGCGCTGATAAGTGATGAAGGAACTCATTTCCTAAATCACCTCATGGAGAGACTCCTTCAGAAGTACAACGTGAAGCATCGGGTAGCCACTCCTTACCACCCTCAAACAAGTGGTCAGGTAGAGGTATCTAATAGGCAGCTTAAGCAGATTTTAGAGAAAACTGTAAGTTCATCACGGAAGGATTGGGCGATTAAGTTGGATGATGCATTATGGGCTTATCGAACGGCTTTCAAAACGCCAATCGGTATGTCGCCATATCAACTTGTCTACGGAAAAGCATGCCACTTGCCGTTAGAGCTGGAACACAAAGCATTTTGGGCAACCAAATTCTTGAATATGGATCTATCACTAGCAGGAAATTCAAGAACTCTTCAGCTGCATGAATTGGAAGAGTTTCGGAATAGTGCATACGAAAATGCCAAAGTGTACAAGGAACAAACAAAGAAGTGGCATGATAGGAAGATCGAGAGAAAAGAGTTTTGGGAAGGACAACTGGTTCTTCTGTACAATTCCCGCTTGAAGTTGTTCCCTGGGAAGTTGCGGTCTAAATGGTCGGGACCGTTTGTGGTTCATAAGGTATTCCCACACGGAGCGGTTGAGATTAAGAATCAAGCTAATGGAGATATCTTTAAAGTGAATGGGCAGAGGTTAACGCCCTATTTCCAAGGTCAACCATCTAGACAAGTGGGTCTTGTTCATCTTGCAGGATAAGACGGACGACCGTCGAGCCAGGCGACGTTAAACGCAGCGCTGCGTGGGAGGCAACCCACAGTGTTTATTGCTTACCATTTTCTTTTTATTTTATTTTGCAGGATTTTATTTCATCTTATTCACTGAGCTAGCCGGGGGCGAGGAAGGTTCGAAAAATGGGGCAAAAACCCCCAAAGGATATGAATTTTGAAGGTTTACAGTGCCCTGACACGGCCACCCGTGTCACGGGACACGGCCCGTGTCAGGATAACTGGGGTTGTGTGCGTTTTGGATGATTGTAAAGGAGTCAGAAACCTGACACGGCCGCCCGTGTCACGGGACACGGCCCGTGTCAGGCAACCTGGGATCTTAGCATTATAAATTCCCTTTTGAGGAAGAGGCAGAGCCCTGACACGGCCGCCCGTGTCACAGGACACGGCCCGTGTCAGGGCGCGCGGGTTAGAGTTTTTGAAATTTTTTTTAACGTTTCTTTTTTTTTCATTTATGTGCCCAACATTTAATCTGGTGGGGCCTGCGAATTTAACCCCATTAACCACCCTTTATTTCTCATTTACCACACTTTATTCTCTTTTACCTTATCATATCATCTTTTATCATCTCTTCATCTCTAAAAAACCCAAAACCTCCATAACCCTCCTCTCATAAAACCTTTAATTTCTTCAACACCCACTCATCAAAACATCCCACCCCCTTCACGAAAAGCGCTCGTCTCACCTTCCTCTACACTTCTACGGTTTTATTTTTGCAATAATCTCTGTTTTAGTTTTGTGAAATTTTCAGGTGACGAAAATGCCCCCTAAGCGAACCGACAAAGGTAAGCAGCCGGCTGCAGAAGCATCGCGCCCACGGAAGCGCACCATACGGAGAACAAATGCTCATGGCATTCTCTTCGATTCAGAGGAGCATGAAAAGCGGTATGGATATCATGTTAAGCGAAAAATTACCCCGACCAGGTATCTCTGTCCCGACACTTTATCGCAGTTAGGACTGTTTGTTGAGGTAGGACGTATGTTCCACACTCTAGGTATGCTTGAATTTGTGCAATGTGAAGCGCCCACTTATGAGCGTATAACTTTAGAATTTTTGAGTACCATTGAATTTAAGTTAAGAAAGAAGTGGACAGGTACCACTTATTATTTTTTTGGTACCATGAGTTTCAAGTTGTATGATAATGATCATGAGCTGACTATAGAGGATATTGGAAGCATTCTGAAGCTCCCAATTATGGGCCCCGGTTTTGTACCGGAGGAATTTGATGCACGCAGCTTTTGGATGGCTATTACTGGTCACACGGAGTATATAGCCAAGGGAGCTAAAGCCTCAGGAATTCAAAATCCTTGTTTCAGATATGCGCAGAAGTGCCTGGCCTACACTCTGTTTGGTAGGGGTGATAGTACAGGGGTGGCAACTCAAAAGGAGTTATTCTTCCTCCATGCAATGGCAAATAAAACTCAAGTAAGTGTGGCAGCTTTCGCAGCTGATTACTTGGGTCGAGTTGGTAGAGAAGCATCTGGTGGTATCTCGGTTAGGGGTATGATTACCCAAATTGCTGAACATCTGGGGTACAACCAGAGAAGATTAGAGGAAACACAGGTCACAAGTATATCCCATCTGGACATGAACTCCTTGGTCCAGCAAGGTATGATTGCTCTTTATGATAATTCGTATGCATTAATGTGTTCAGGTAAATATATTATGACCTTGCCTAACCCCCACCGCTGTGGGATTCATGATACGAATAATTGGTGTTATGGTGATGCCGCCCTCGATATCGTGGACGAGCAGGATGACGATGTTTTTGATGCAGGTAACCAAGACCAGGAAGATTTCCGGACTGAACCGGAACCCCATCAGACGGTTGCGCTCTGAGATAGGCAAAATTAGGGGAGAACAAAACCGTCAGAAGGACGAGCAAGCCAGACAAGGAGCTGAACAAACCCGTCAAGGGGAAATGATTGGGGAGATGCACGAATGGATGTGGAAGATGAGGCTGCAAGACCGACCCCCGCATCAGTGAGCTCTGTGAGTCCCCTTCTGCACTAGTTCTTCAACAGTGAGGACACTGTTAAGTCCAAGTGTGGGGGGATATTTATTTATGTGTTTTGTTCGTTTTTTTTTATATTTTTGTCAGTTCTATTTGAGTCCGTAGTTGTTTTTGGTTGTTTGTTTGAAATTGTGGTTGAAGTCCTTTGTGAAAACACCCCTGAACTGAACTAAAAAAAAAAATTAATGCTGAAATTGTTGAGCGTTCTGTTTACGCGAGTGAGTGAGGAGGAAGTATATAGGGTTTGAGTAAAAAGAAGACTGATGAGGAAATTGGAAAAATCTTGACGTTGAGGTATAACACAAACACACTGAGCTTTCTGAGTAAGGAACGAGTCCGACATGTAGATTTGTGCCATGGTACTTTGATCTGAGAAGTACTCCCTCAGTAGTTTCTATTGACAGTCGGGCTTAATCTATACGAATTGTGTGTGCAAGGTTGATCGAAAAAAAATTGAGAAAAGGGCACCGAAAAAAAAGTGAATAAAGGCAATTAGACGATCGATCCTTCTAAGTTGGGTAACCCTCACCCGGTTATTCAGCCTAACGGCGGTTGAACCTAAAAGATGTCCCTAAGTGAACAAACATAATAATGGTGCCAATAAAAAAAAATAAAAATAAAAATGTCGATCAATTTTATGCATGCGAGGAAAAATCATAAAAGCCTTAAAGTGATTGTCCGAATGAAAAGGGTGAAAAATCGAAAGATAAGACTTAAGCCCAAAGCATAGTCGGAGAGGTTACCGAAAAGGAGATTGAGGTCCATGGTGTTACCGCGGTTTAGTGTCTGTGTGATACCTTGATAGAGAGAGAAGTACTGAAAGTACTCGTCGGGTGACATGGAACGAAAAACTCACGTATGAGTATCCTTACTTCAACTCGCAAGTTCTGAGATGGTTAATTGTTACTTCATGTATTTATGCAAGCTTTTTGCTTGAGGTCAAGCAAAAGTTCAAGTTCGGGGGAGTTTGATCAGTGGGTTTCAGTCGTGTATTTCAAACTGTTTGTGTCGTTCGTTTCTTATGTTTTCTTCAGCTTTCGAGTCTTTTGATTGTGTTTTCATCTTTATTTTCATGTTTCGTTAAGGAAGTCATGTTTTAATGTTTTTATCATTTTATGCCATTGGTGCTTTTAATTTGGTTGTTTGTAGTGTGTTTTCAGGATCGCGATAAGCTGGTGATCTGACATCCGTGCGAAGCCGTTCCGGATACAAAAAAAGTGGCTGAGAAAATGGACATCAAAAGCCTGACACGGGTGCCCGTGTCACCTGACACGGCCCGTGTCAGGAGGCTTATGGATGGAAGACATTTGAAGGGAAAAAAAGAGACAAGTCAGAAGCCTGACACGGGGGCCCGTGTCACAGGACACGGCCCGTGTCAGGACCCCTGAAGGAGGAGCGTGTGGATCCAAGAGTCAGCAGCCTGACACGGCCACCCATGTCACCTGACACGGCCCGTGTCAGGGCTCCTGGAAGTGAAATTGCATTATTTTATTTTATGCTGACTGTTGCTATCTCGGAGGGCAGTTTAGCCAATTCGCAGTGTAAATGTGGATCTGATACATTAGACGCTTTGTGACTGAAAAAGGGGGAGTTTTGAATTTGGAATTTTTACATTTTGGTGGGAGTGGAGAGGATCGGAGAACAAGGATCGATCAAGAGCGGAAGAAATTGACGATCTAAGCGATCCCAATCTTATTGTAATGTCTTCTTCTGATTTATCTGTAATTTTTATTTCTGTCATGAACATGAGAGGCTAAACCCCCCAATGCCAGGGGGTGTCCCTAATTTTCATATTTGTAATGACTCTTTGAATTTCTAATCTATGATTTTGCGTTTAAATCGTTATCTTTATTTTGTGCAACGTCCTTAATGCTTTATCCATTTGGAAAAATTGGTAATTGGTCGTAGTTAGGGTTTGGTCTGACCAACCACCATAATCTTGTTGCATGATTTTTATAGCAGTAGATATTACTAAGGAATTATAATACCCTGTGAAAACCTTTTTATGTCAGAACTATTGCTTGATATTCTTCCTTGGCCATTAAGGAATTAGGGTTAAGGAAGAATACCAAAAGTTTTTCTTTAAAGGAATTTTGGAAAAATAATTTGGACATAGGAAAGATAAGGTTTGAGACATGTCTCTTCAGAGTTAGAATTCGAAAAGTCATTGCCTTGCTAGTTATACACCGTCCCTGGCAGTATTCTCATAATTGTGAAACTTTCGTTATTTTATTTATATTTTTATGTCCTTTATCTTTTTGGCTCAAAATAAACTATCGACCAACGCTTTTGTTTAATTAAAATTAGTTTGAAAAGACTTAATTCACAACGCAGTCCTCAAGAGATCGACACTGGGGTTTTTCCCGTTTACTACTACATCGATAAAATAGTGCACTTGCTATATTACCGATCAGTATCCCTTAATAAATATTAGTGACCCGGGTCGAGATCCTCTGGTGTAGGATGGCCGGGGAAAGTAGTTATTAAGTAAGTAGCCATGACCCGTGTCGAGATCCTCTTGTGTGGGATGGCCGGGGAAAGTTGCTTAGTGGGTGGTATTAGGGACCCGTGTCGAGATCCTTGGGTGGAGGATGGCCGGGGAAAGTACCATAGTGGTTAGTAACCGTGACCCGTGTTTAATCTCCTTATGCGGGATGGCCGGGGAAAGTTACTTAGTGGTTTGTACCGTGACCCGTGTTTAATCTCTTTCAACGGGATGGTCGGGGAAAGTACCAATTGTAGATAACCGTGACCTGTAACGCCCGATATTTAATTATTTATTTAATTAAATATTTTCGAATATTTTCTGAATAATTGTCGAAATTAAAGAATATTGATTTAAGTTGTGTTGTTGTTAGTTGATTAATTAAACTGATTAAGTTATAGATTTAGTATTAGAATTAATACTAGATTATATTATTTGGGCTTTGATGATTAGAAGTAGAATTAGTGCGGGTGTAGAAATGAGGCCCAATAAAACAAATAGAATAATAGTGTTATTATATTAGGGAATTAGAATTATGAGAAAGAAGGAATATAACTGTAAGAACGAGTAGGTGTTTGGCAGAAAGAGGAACAAGGGTTGGAAGGAGAATACGTAGAGGCTGCGAGAGCGAGAATCCAATCAGAGAGTAGAGTGACCTTCAATCCAAGGTAAGGGTGGGGTTCTGACTCTATAATAGGGTAGTTGATGAATAGTATGTGGGAAATTGGGTTTGTATAAAATGGTCACTGTGTGTAATTGTGTCGAGAAATATACCAAATTCCTGTTGTTTTCGCATCTGGTTGTTATCTCTGAAAAATTATGGGTTCAGTGAAATTAATTAATGGTGCTAAAAAGAAATTGAATTGAATGGTCTGTGTGCGGAAATTATTTTGGATTGGTTGATTTTATTTAAAAATAAAAAAATAAAAAAGGGGGGGCGCAAGCCACCTGGGTGTGTGTGTGAGGGTGGCGCAAGCCACCTTGTGTGTGTGTGTGTAAGGGTGGCGCAAGCCACCTAGGTGTGTGTGTGAGGGTGGTGCAAGCCACCTTGTGTGTGTGGGTGAGTTTAGCAGAAATATTAGTATTATGTCAGTAACAGTAGCGGAAAAATAATATTTGTTTAGAATATTAATAATGAATTAGCAGGGAAATAATATTTGTTTAGAATATTAATAATGAATTAGCAGGAAAATAATATTTGTTTAGAATATTAATAAGGAATTAGCAGGGAAATATTATAGCCACTATTAGCTTCAGTTAATAGAAAAATGACAGCAAAGGCATGAACTAGCAGGTAGCAATTCAGTGGCAGTAACAGTGCTAAATTAGTTGAAGAATAATCTAACAGGTGTGAATTTTGTTGCATTGCCTCTAATTATTGGCAAGAATCAAGTTGTAGGCTTAATGCCAAAGTTGAATTATGGTTGTAATTGTTGTTGTAGTTGCTGGTGTGTTCATGATGTTGTTGCATACATAGTATATCAAGTTGGAGCTGATGCTCGGTAAGTTGGCCTGGATTGGCAAATTAAGTTGAAGGCTTATGCCTTGTTGACGCCTCCATTAATTGGCAGATTTTTAAGTCGGGAGTTCTGCTCCAATGGTACCACATGCATGTGCATTTTATGAGTCGCATTCCATGTTGCATAATTGTTGTTGTGTTGTTGATGAATGTTGATGGTAATTTTGTGAAGTGGTGATTTTATATAATCCGATCTAATATATTGTTTATCATATACCCGATTATATTGTTTGATATCTCACCCCTTCTGTGTTGGGTGATGGTTTATACGCCATCCTGCAGGTAAATTAGAGTGAAGGTTGTCTACCTTCATTAGTTCGAGTCGGTGTCGTCGCTCTGATACGTAACACTCGGGGGGATGAACGCATGTTTTCTTTATTGTTGATTTTAGTATTGTTACTGAATTTTTAAGTTGTTTTCATGAAAGACTTTTTGTTTTGAAGTTGTTTTAAGTGGACAAAGATGGTATGTCATTAAAGTTGAATTTTTGTGAATTCGCTGCGTAGTAATGACAGTTGTTTTATTCTAAAGACTGAGCAGGTTGTTATCGGTTCATCCGAAATTATGTTATATGTATCTGTTTTCCAAGTGATTAATTGTCGTTGTTTTATGTAGAAAGTGTAACATTCCATATGTACGTTGAAACTTTGTAACTCTGATTTTATATTATTCGATGGGTAGAAATGGGGTGTTACATTAGTGGTATCAGAGCTGGTCTGTCGATCCGGCCATGTTGTCGAGTCGTAGTTTTGTTTGACAATCAAGTATTGTTAATTAGTTCTAACCTTGTTTATGTTGCAAGTGATAAGTTGAGATGGTTGGAAGGAGTGATGTTGTAATTGCTGCTGCGTTGGAAGCAATGGCTCAAGCGTTGCAGAATCAGCCGAACACTGACGAGAATGCTGGATCTCGTTGTTTAGCAACTTTCCAGAGGGAGAATCCGCCTACCCTCAAGGGCAAGTATGACCTGATGGAGCGCTGGATTGGTTGAAAGAGATGGAGAGAATCTTCCGTGTGATGGACTGCACTCCAGCACAGAAGGTTCGATATGGGACTCACATGATAGCAGTCGAGGCTGATGACTGGTGACTAGAGACTCGTTAGAGGTTGGAAGCTGCAGGTGAAGGTATCACTTGGGCTGTGTTTCAAAGGGAGTTCCTGAGGAAGTATTATCCAGAGGATGTTCGTAGTAAGAAGGAAATCGAGTTTCTTGAGCTGAAGCAAGGAAATATGTCGGTTACTGAATATGCTGCAAAGTTTGTTGAGTTGGCTAAGTTTTATCCGCACTATAACGGGGATACTGCTGAGTTTTCAAAATGTATCAAGTTTGAGAGTGGGCTGCGCCCAGAGATCAAGAAGGCAATTGGATATCAAAATATTCACGTCTTCTCTGATTTGATTGATAGTTGGAGAATTTATAAAGAGGATAACAATCCTCATTATAAGATCATTAATGAGAGGAAGAGTAAGCACCAACAGAACCGTGGCAAGCCTTATGATGCTCCAGCTGGAAAAGGTAAACAGAAAGTGGCTGGTGGTAAGAGGACTAGTGGAGGAGATGCTCCTGCTGACATAGTTTGTTTCAAATGTGGGAAACCTGGTCATAAGAGTAATGTGTGTACTGCTGAGGTGAAGAGGTGTTTCTGTTGTGGTAAGACTGGGCATGCAATATCTGAGTGCAAGAATAAAGAGATGATTTGTTTCAACTGTGGTGAAGAAGGACACATTGGTAGTCAGTGTCAGAAACCAAAGAAGGCGCAAACCGGTGGGAAAGTGTTTGCTTTGCCTGGGAGTCAGACAACTACTGAGGACAGACTCATCAGAGGTGCATGTATCATTAATAGTACTCTGTTAATCACTATGATTGATACTGGTGCTACTCATTATTTTATTGCTGCTGAATGTGTTGAAAGATTGGTTCTTAGGTTGTCTTTTATGAATGAAGAAATGGTCGTCAAGATTCCGGCTAAGGGATCGGTGACTACTTCTCTTGCGTGTTTAAAGTGTCCTTTGACGATCTTCGACAGAGACTTTACTATTGATTTGGTGTGTTTGCCGTTAACTGGGATGGATGTAATCTTGGGAATGAACTGGTTAGAATATAACTATGTTCATATCAATTGTTTTAACAAGTCAGTGAGATTTTCTACTCCTGAAGAGGAAGAAGCTGGTTTGTTGTCTTTTAGGCAGTTACAGCAGTTGATGCAAGAAGGAGCTCAGATGTTCTCGGTGATGGTGTCGTTATCTATTGAGAGCCGAGCTGTAATTGAGGAGTTGCAAGTGGTGTGTGAATTTACTGAAGTTTTCCCTGATGAAATTCCTGATGTACCGCCAGAAAGAGAAGTGGAATTTGCAATTGACCTTATACCTGGCAACAGACCTGTTTCTATGGCACCATACAGGATGTCTGCATCTGAATTGTCAGAATTAAAGAAACAATTGGAGGATTTGCTTGAAAAGAAGTTTGTGAGGCCAAGTGTATCGCCGTGGGGAGCTCTAGTGTTGTTAGTAAAGAAGAAAGATGGAAGTATGAGGCTCTGTGTTGATTATAGACAATTAAATAAAGTGACGATTAAGAACAAGTATCCGCTTCCGAGAATAGATGACTTGATGGATCAATTGGTAGGTGCTCGTGTGTTTAGCATGATTGATTTGAGGTTGGGCTATCATCAAATTAAAGTGAAAGATGAAGATATCCAGAAGACGGCTTTCAGAACTCGTTATGGACATTATGAGTATTCGGTGATGCCTTTCGGTGTTACTAATACGTCGGGAGTATTCATGGAGTACATGAACCATATCTTTCATACTTATTTGGATCGGTTTGTGGTGGTGTTCATTGATGATATATTGCTTTACTCTAAATCGGAAACAGAGCCTGCAGAACACTTAAGACTAGTATTGCAAGTTTTGAAAGAGAAGAAGTTATATGCAAAGCTGTCTAAATGTGAATTTTGGTTAAAGGAGGTTAGTTTTCTTGGTCATGTCATTTCAGGTAGTGGCATTGTTGTGGATCCATCTAAAGTCGATGTTGTGTTGCAATGGGAAACTCCAAAGTCGGCTACCGAGATTAGAAGCTTTTTGGGACTAGCCGGTTATTACCAAAGGTTTATCGAAGGATTTTCTAAGTTAGCATTTCCGTTGACTAAGTTGACTTGTAAAGGTAGAGCTTTTGTGTGGGACATTCAATGCGAAGAAAGTTTTACGGAATTGAAGAAGAGATTGACATCGGCTCCGGTTTTGACAATACCTAATCTAGGAGAAACTTTTGTGGTATATTATGATGCTTCTAAGATGGGTTTAGGAGGTGTGCTTATGCAGAATGATAAGGTAGTTGCTTATGCGTCGAGGCAGTTGAGAACTCATGAAAAGAACTATCCTACGCATGATTTAGAACTTGCTGCAGTTGTTTTTGTGCTGAAGATTTGGAGGCATTATCTTTATGGTTCTAGATTTGAAGTGTTTAGTGACCATAAGAGTTTAAAATATTTATTTGATCAGAAGGAATTGAATATGAGACAACGAAGATGGTTGGAATTATTAAAAGATTATGATTTCGGTTTGAACTATCATCCAGGTAAAGCTAATGTTGTGGATGATGCCCTAAGTCGGAAAACCTTGCATATGTCGGCGATGATGGTTAAAGAATTGGAATTAATTGAGCAGTTCAGAGATATGAGCTTAGTTTGCGAAGTGACACCGCAGAGTGTGATGTTGGGAATGCTGGAAATTAACAATGATTTTCTGGACAGTATCAAGGAAGCTCTGAAGTTAGACGTGAAACTGGTAGATTCGATCGTTGGGATCGATCAGTCTGAGAATGATGATTTCAAGTTAGATGTGCAAGGTGTGTTGAGATTCCGAAATCGAATTTGTATTCCTGATGATGCGGAGATGAAGAAAGCAATTCTCGAGGAAAGTCATATAAGCAATTTGAGTATTCATCCAGGAGCTACAAAAATGTATCAAGACTTGAAGAAATTGTTTTGGTGGCCTGGGATGAAGCGTGATGTAGCTCGATTTGTGTACACATGTTTAACTTGTCAGAAGTCGAAAGTTGAACATCAGAAGCCTGCAGGGTTGATGCAACTGTTAGAAGTTCCAGAATGGAAATGGGATAGCATTTCAATGGACTTTGTGATGGGATTACCTAATACTTCAAGAGGACACGATTCAATTTGGGTGATTTTTGATAGGCTTACGAAGTCGGCTCATTTTATTCCTATTAACATCAGTTTCCCAGTATCGAAGTTGGCGGAGATTTATACTAGCGCAATTGTAAAGCTGCATGGTGTTCCTCTATGTATTGTGTCGGATAGAGATCTGAGGTTTACATCTGATTTTTGGAAGAGTTTGCAAGAGGCGTTGGGTTCTAAGTTGAGGTTGAGTTTAGCGTATCACCCTCAGACGGATGGTCAAACTGAGAGGACTATTCAGTCGTTGGAGGATTTGTTGAGAGCATGTGTTCTTGAGCAGGGAGGTTCGTGGGATACTTATCTTCCATTGGTCGAGTTCACTTATAATAACAGATACCATTCCAATATTGGAATGGCACCTTTTGAAGCGTTATATGGTCGGAGATGTAGGACTCCTTTATGTTGGCATGAATCTGGAGAAAGTGTAGTGCTTGGACCTGAAATTGTTCGAGAGACTACTGAGAAGGTGAAGTTAATCCGAGAAAAGATGAAATCTTCCCAAAGTAGGCATAAGAGTTATCATGACAAGCGAAGGAAAGATTTAGAATTTCAAGCAGGTGACCATGTGTTTTTGAGAGTTACACCTGTGACAGGTGTTGGGCGAGCATTGAAGTCTAAGAAGCACACTCCTCATTTTATTGGTCCGTATCAGATTTTGGACAGAGTTGGGAATGTTGCTTATAGAGTGGCCTTACCGCCTAATCTTTCAAATTTACATGATGTGTTTCATGTGTCTCAACTCCGGAAGTATGTTCCAGATCCATCTCATGTAATTCATATGGATGATGTGCAAGTACGGGATAATCTTACTATGGAAACGATGCCTGTACGGATCGCGGATCGTGAAAGGAAGACTCTAAGAGGCAAGGAGATTGCGTTGGTAAAAGTAGTCTGGTTAGGAGCTGCCGGAGAAAGTATGACGTGGGAGTTGGAAAGCAAGATGCGAGAATCCTATCCCGAGTTGTTTGAACAAGGTAAATTTTCGAGGACGAAAATATTCTAAGTGGGGGAGAGTTGTAACGCCCGATATTTAATTATTTATTTAATTAAATATTTTCGAATATTTTCTGAATAATTTTCGAAATTAAAGAATATTGATTTAAGTTGTGTTGTTGTTAGTTGATTAATTAAACTGATTAAGTTGTAGATTTAGTATTAGAATTAATACTAGATTATATTATTTGGGCTTTGATGATTAGAAGTAGAATTAGTGGGGGTGTAGAAATGAGGCCTAATAAAACAAATAGAATAATAGTGTTATTATATTAGGTAATTAGAATTATGAGAAAGAAGGAATATAACCGTAAGAGCGAGTAGGTGTTTGGCAGAAAGAGGAACAAGGGTTGGAAGGAGAATACGTAGAGGCTGCGAGAGCGAGAATCCAATCGGAGAGTAGAGTGACCTTCAATCCAAGGTAAGGGTGGGGTTCTGACTCTATAATAGGGTAGTTGATGAATAGTATGTGGGAAATTGGGTTTGTATAAAATGGTCACTGTGTGTAATTGTGTCGAGAAATATACCGAATTTCTGTTGTTTTCGCATCTGGTTGTTATCTCTGAAAAATTATGGGTTCTGTGAAATTAATTAATGTTGCTAAAAAGAAGTTGAATTGAAAGGTCAGCGTGCGGAAATTATTTTGGATTGGTTGATTTTATTTTTAAAAAAAAAAGAAAGAAAAGAAAGGGGGTGGCGCAAGCCACCTTTGCGTTTGTGTGTGTGTGTGTGTGTAAGAGTGGCGCAAGGGTGTGTGTGTGAGGGTGGCGCAAGCCACCTTGTGTGTGTGAGTGGAAGTGGCGCAAGCCACTTGTGTGTGGGTGAGTTTAGCAGAAATATTAAGAAATATTAGTATTATGTCAGTAACAGTAGTGGGAAAATAATATTTGTTTAGAATATTAATAATGAATTAGCAGGGAAATAATATTTGTTTAGAATATTAATAATGAATTAGCAGGAAAATAATATTTGTTTAGAATATTAATAAGGAATTAGCAGGAAAATAATATAGCCACTATTAGCTTCAGTTAATAGAAAAATGACAGCAAAGGCATGAACTAGCAGGTAGCAATTCAGTGGCAGTAACAGTGCTAAATTAGTAGAAGAATAAACTAACAGGTGTGAATTTTGTTGCGTTGCCTCTAATTATTAGCAAGAATTAAGTTGTAGGCTTAATGCCAAAGTTGAATTGTGGTTGTAATTGTTGTTGTAGTTGTTGGTGTGTTCATGATGTTGTTGCATACATAGCATATCAAGTTGGAGCTGATGCTCGGTAAGTTGGCCTGGATTGGCAAATTAAGTTGAAGGCTTATGCCTTGTTGACGCCTCTATTAATTGGCAGATTTTAAGTTGGGAGTTCTGCTCCAATGGTACCACATGCATGTGCATTTTATGAGTCGCATTCCATGTTGCATAATTGTTGTTGTGTTGTTGATGAATGTTGATGGTAATGTTGTGAAGTGGTGATTTTATATAATCCGATCTAATATATTGTTTATCATATACCCGATTATATTGTTTGATATCTCACCCCTTCTGTGTTGGGTGATGGATTATATGCCATCCTGCAGGTAAACCAGAGTGAAGGTTGTATACCTTCATTAGTTCGAGTCGGTGTCTTCGCTCTAATACGTAACACTCGGGGGGATGAACGCATGTTTCCTTTATTGTTGATTTTAGTATTGTTGCTGAATTTTTAAGTTGTTTTCATGAGAGAATTTTTGTTTTGAAGTTGTTTTAAGTGGACAAAGATGGTATGTCATTTAAGTTGAATTTTTGTGAATCCGCTGCGTAGTAATGACAGTTATTTTATTCTAAAGACTGAGTAGGTTGTTATCGGTTCATCAGAAATTATGTGTTATGTATATGTTTTCCAAGTGATTAATTGTTGTTGTTTTATGTAGAAAGTGTAACATTCCATATGTACGTTGAAACTTTGTAACTCTGATTTTATATTATTCGATGGGTAGAAATGGGGTGTTACATGACCCGTGTTTAATCTCTTTGAGCGAGATGGCCGGGGAGAGTTACCTACGTTAAGGATCCGTGACCCGTGTTTAATCCCTTTGAGCGGGATGGCCGGGGAGAAGATTCCTTAACTAGCTTTTCGTGTTGTAATTTGTACGATTGTTCTCTAGTGAGAAATGTTTGAACTCAAAGTCTAGTTCCTTTCCCCCGACTTGAGTTAGGCTAAGGTAGAACCTTGTAAAGCCGAGAGAATCTATAAGATAGGGAACTCACTGAGATTTGATGTATCTCACCCCACTATCGTTGCTATATTACAGGTATTTGCAGGTTTGATTTACATGTGGAGCTGTGCTTGGATGTTTCAAGAGAAGCTTAGTTGAGCTTATTCCGTTGTGTATTTGTGGTATACAATTGAGGATATTGTATATTAATCTTAGTTTTATTGTTTTGGCCAATTTCCATATCTTGTACCATAGATTGTATTTATGTTTTAGAAATGGTCAAGTATGTGAATTACGCCATTAGGCACTTATGATGGTGTCAGTACCAAATAAAAAGGCTTGTATTGTATTATTCTAGATATATATTATACAGGGCATTACAGTTGGTATCAGAGTCGGTCGTGTCCTCGACCTAGCCTTGAAACATCTTAAGTAAATCTTTTCCTGCCTCTTAAGTGTGTCTTGCCAGCATGAATCTTAATATCATACTATGTAGTGTTGGGCATGATCAACCTAATGCTATGTATGTGATAGGTAGAATCATGCTTGAGTGACCACGAGGACTCCGAAGTGTTGTCGTGACTTGTGCTGTGAGGGGAGGCTCAAGCCAAGAGTTAGTAGTGAAGAATTTTGGGTCAGCTCAGTGATGTTTTAATAGAAGTTGTGCTTGGGTAGCAGGGAAATTAAAGAGTGGTATGTTGTTCAAGCAATCCTTTGGAATTGATGGAGTCTGAAAGTTAAGGATCTCTATTGGACGATTGGTCAAGGTATCAAGGAATATGTAAAATCGCAAGTAGAGCTGGATTGGCCACTAGTACGGATAAGGATTTCAAGTAATCTCATTCCGTGAAAAAGAAAAGTCGTTTTGTCGAATGTGCGATGTAAGGTCCAGAAGTGAGATAGGTATTGGTGCTTCAGTTTCTAAGGTCGCTATGGTATCTTGAATGGACGAGAGTACCTTAAGGAATATGTTCGAAACAATATCTTCCGACTGGTTAAAAGTTGAGAGTTAAGGAAGTTCGGCTTCTATGGGAACCTAAAGTAGTGGAGAAGTGTGTAAAGGAATACAAGGATGTGTTTACATGCTTCAAGTGAAACAAGTATGTGTCGGACGAAGAGTGGGTGATGAATTGTGTATATTTAGTTATGTAGAGAGATTATGTTCGAGATAATACTTCAGGTTTTCTGTTTTCAGTGAGAGACCAGCTTGGAATTTGGAATTTGTTAAATTACCCAAGGAACAATATAAGGTATTGTGTCGGAAAAAGTTTCTATTAAGAAACAGAGTAAGTAATTTGGATTTAAGGGAATCTTAGTAAGATGGTTTTATACTTAGACCTAAGAGGATTACAATGGAGAGCGAAGTAAACGCGATGTAGAAAACAGTATCAATAGTATATTATGAGGAAATGACAACGGAATGTATTTTTGGACAAATGTGCATTATTGCTATTGAGTAGTTGTTGAGGTATAAATTGTATAGAACAATCAATATGCAGGAATAATCATCTGTTGATACTTGTTGGTGTGTTTGGAATTATTTTGAATGAGATTGAAATGGAAGAGAGTGCTTAAAAACAAGTTTTTTGGTTCTGAGCACAGAGTAACCGGTTACAGCATATGTGCTAACCGGTTACCCTTTAAAAAATGCCATCCTGCGAAGAAAATGAACGCAGTAACCGGTTACCGTGTGGGATGTAACCGGTTACCAAAATGTGCCTCTAACTCTCAATTAGATTCTGTATGAACAGTGAAGCTTGAGTAACCGGTTATCACATGGTAAGTAACCGGTTACCACTGTTATACTTTGAAAAAATTATCTTTGAAAATTAATAACTTTCAAACCGTGTTTTCGATCGAGGTGTTCTTGGTACCGATGGAAAGCTATGAGAATATTCTATAAGATAGAAGTGAAAAATATCGATTTTATTGCCCAATTAAATGATCAGAGGAAATCCAAAAGTGGTATAATTATGTTTGAATTACCCCGCCGAAGTTTTGTCGTGTGACCGCGTCAGAATTTGGATTTTTGAGAAGTTAACCGA
Source organism: Lathyrus tuberosus (assembly GCA_022829125.1). Lineage (NCBI taxonomy): Eukaryota > Viridiplantae > Streptophyta > Magnoliopsida > Fabales > Fabaceae > Lathyrus > Lathyrus tuberosus. Next base: position 4,057,123 of record JALAZF010000479.1, on the reverse strand, counting down.
TTACCTCAAGCGGGTACTCGATTAACATGTGTGTAAATTATGAAATCCCTTAAGAGCCATCATCTGCGTTTTGTTACCTTATGTTACTCCGAGTGGAGAGTATTATGCGAATGGAAAACGGGATTCCAAGTAAATGAAAGACGGAATTGTGTTTTGAAAATTGGAACCTGTGAAAAGGTGTTGCGTAGTTTACCATTTGTTTAGATGACAAGAGAGTTGACTTATGGGAAAGTAATCCTATGAACTGTGTTGAGTATGAGAAAGTCTTAGGTGTATTGTTATCAGTACTGTTGTGAGTCTTAAGGACGAAGTTGGAAAATACTCCCGAAGTATTGATCTTACAAGGAATATTTTGGTGTGTAATTATGGTATTAGTAAGGTACGAACGGTTGGTCAGAGTTTAGTAATTGTTAACTTCCGTGGGTTCAAGGTATTGGATTTAGGCTCCGTGAAAGTAATACCAATTGTGTGCGGTTGTGTTTTACTCAGAGAAGGAAATCTGAAAGTTATCTTCCAAGTACGAGTAAGGATTAGACGTTCCGAAGTTAAGCATATAACTTGGATCGTTTAGGAAACGGAATGAATGAGAGAAGTTAATTCAATTGAGATACGTTCCATATCCTTTGGAGGTGTGTGTACGTGTGGAGTGTTGTATGCGAGTTGGTGAGTAGTATGGAAACTCACAGTTTTGCCTTGAATGGTTTAAGTTTTGATAAGTGGTGACTCGCACATGATTGAAATTTCGTGATGGTGTTACATGTGATTGATTGAGATCTTGAAGTCATCAAGAAACATTGAGTGAGTCAGAACCCCGTAAGAAGAATCAATTTGGAATGTGGTAACTAGAAACGAAAGTTGTTAATCTACTTTGGATGAATTATTCCAAGTTTGGAATGGATTTGGAGTTGGGTACGTTATGGTTGTAGCAGTGTAACTCATGTGTCTTTATCGTCTGGAGAGTGTTCGACAGATGTTATAATATTGTGTGTTGGAAAAGAAATTGTTCTACCATAGGACATTAGTAAGTTTCTTGTACCGCTGGCTAGTAAGGACCCCAGTGGATAAGTGTATTCATCTGTGGACTGTTAGCTACTTGGTAGTGCTTAAGAATTCGTGGCATTCCACTGTTAGATTTTGGATTTGCGCAGTGAAAGGTGACAGACGAAAGAGTTCAGTCGGAATTAGAGATTTGAAAGATTGTTGCTTATAAGTGTGAGGATAAGAAGATCTCGTTCTAAGTGTGTTACCTTTTAGTATGACACAAAAGGAATGGAATATCAGATTTAATGAGTATCTTGTACAGCATCAGACCAGATGGAACTGGTAAAGAAGTCGTTTAACTAATTATGAAGTGGTTTTGGACATTGAAAGATTTATGAAAGGATAATTGTCGGTAATTGCTTAAGGGAAAAGAATTACCGAATTACCTCATGAGGATTTGATGAGTGTTTATTATCCCAAACCAAGATAAGGTGTTACAGTTTTATTTTGTGACTCGGTAGAGGGATGTAGAATGGTACATTCTTTTCGAAGTAAGATGCGACTAAGTGTTTTGTAAGGAACAACAGAAGAATTATGGGAAAAAGCTAAGTTCGAAGTTAACCCAATATTGGAATAAGAGTATGACTAAGGAACCGAAGTTTGATAATTCATGAAAATAAGGATTTTGGTCTGTGAAGTTAAGTTGGAATTGGAATACATAAGAAATTTGAACGGAAGTAAAGTTAAGTGTGAATCAAAAACCAGGATACAAGTTGTTGTTATTGCCAAGTAGAGGAAATTCGGGGGCAAATTTCAATTTAAGGGGGGGCGAGTGTAATACCCTATATTATCTAAATGCTCAATTGGATATCAGATGAGTATCTATGTGATCTATATTTGGTAAATTGGATTAATGGAATCCTCTAAGTACTTTAAGTATTATCAATTGCAATCAATAGAGCAACTGATGAACTCTGAAGAGATCAATTATTTTAATTCATGAAAGGATTTGGAGGTAACTCTAATAATTGATCATTCGGTGTTAGACGATAAAATATCAATTGGAGATATTTTACTCTATTGGATTATATTATATAATAAGTATATATATATAATTGTTATAAGAAAAGAAAAGAAAAAAAGATGGTAAAGAAGAAGAGAGAAATTGGAGAAAAATGAAGAAGAGAAGTTTATGGTTCATCATCAATTCATCATCTTCTTCAAACTCCTCTTCGATTATCAGGTGGGTTCTAGTTAGACACTTTAAGTTCTAGAACTATAAGTTTAGGACTTTGGTTAGAATTGAGAGAAAATGATTAAACGGATAAATCAATAAAATCTAACGGATGAAATGCGATATAAGTTGTGCACTATGATCGATATATGTGTGGAATCATCTGTCGATAATTGTTATAGTGTTGGATTATGTTTAGGTATGAGTTAGAATGGTTTAGAATGAAGAAAAACATGATTTTTGGGTTCTGGCACGACAGTAACCAGTTACCCTATGGTGAGTAACCGGTTACCCTTTGAAAAAGGACGTTTCTGGGCTGTTTTTGATCAAGTAACCGGTTACCCTATGGTGAGTAACAGGTTACCACTGCTGTTGGGAGAAAAATGAAAATTAAAACGGGCGTATCTTTTGAACCGTAAGTTCGCTTTGGTCCTCGTTCGGAGCATTGGGAAGCTATTTAAATGCTCTAATTGATGGTGAAGTAAAAACATATTTATATGTCAAATATTTATAAGTTGATGGTAATAAACCGTTTTGTGCAATATGTGGGAATTAATATGCATGTTAGTTATGTTTGGTATGTTGTGCTACCTTATGTGTGCTTCATGTATGATATTGTGCATGCTATATATACGTCAATATGTTGTTAATCATGATTAGAATATATGCTTAAAATGAATTAGGAAGAGTGAGAAAACTTACCCAAAAACAAGTGTTAGATCCTAGAGATGTAACTAGGACTTGGTAAAGGTTTAAAGGGCAATGCTTATGCATCGATACTAGAAGAGTGTCTTTGATAAGTAGTTGTCAGTGGAGGATTGTAATTCCTCCGGTGTGTAGTGTTTCCCTTAATAAATATTAGTGACCCGTGTTTAATCCTCTGGTTTAGGATGGTCGAGGAAAGTATTTATTAAGTATGTATCCCTTAATAAATATTAGTGACCCGTGTCGAGATCCTCTGGTGTAGGATGGCCGGGGAAAGTATTTATTAAGTAAGTAGCCGTGACCTGTTTCGAGATCCTCTTGTGTGGGATGGCCGGGGAAAGTTGCTTAGTGGGTGGTATTAGTGACCCGTGTCGAGATCCTTGGGTGGAGGATGGCCGGGGAAAGTACCATAGTGGTTAGTAACAGTGACCCGTGTTTAATCTCCTTGTGCGGGATGGTCGGGGAAAGTTACTTAGTGGTTGGTACCGTGACCCGTGTTTAATCTCTTTGAGCGGGAGGTCGGGGAAAGTACCAATTGTAGATAACCGTGACCCATGTTTAATCTCTTTGATCGAGATGGCCGGGGAAAGTTACCTACGTTAAGGACCCGTGACCTGTGTTTAATCCCTTTGAGCGGGATGGTCGGGGAGAAGATTCCTTAACTAGTTTTTCGTGTTGTAATTTGTACGATTGTTCTCTAGTGAGAAATGTTTGAACTCAAAGTCTAGTTCCTTTCCCCCGACTTGAGTTAGGCTAAGGTAGAACCTTGTAAAGCCGAGAGAATCTATAAGATATGGAACTCACTGAGATTTGATGTATCTCACCCCACTATCGTTGCTATATTACAGGTATTTGCAGGTTTGATTTACAAGTGGAGCTATGCTTGGATGTTTCAAGAGAAGCTTAGTTGAGCTTATTCCGCTGTGTATTTGTGGTATACAGTTGAGGATATTGTATATTAATCTTAGTTTTATTTTTTTGGCCAATTTCCATACTTGTACCATAGATTGTATTTATGTTTTAGAAATGGTCAAGTATGTGAATTACGCCATTAGGCACTTATGATGGTGTCAGTACCAAATAAAAATGCTTGTATTGTACTATTCTAGATATATATTATACAGGGCATTACAGCACCATTGTTAGAGCTTGAAGGAATCCTTGCTAGATAAAATTTAAGGTAAGGGTGGGTAATGGTTTTCAATTGTGATTGTCATGAGGGAAGAGTAGAGTAGGGTTTTAGTTTTCTTTTGATTGATGATGAATCTTATGAAATATTTGATGATGAATGTTGAGAAATAATTGATGATGATTCTGTGATGAAATTCATGTGTCTTTCATGCATGCATAAATTCTGTTTTGATGTGGTTGATGATATTATGCCATTGACTGATGTTTGAAGGTTGTGACCTTAAGTGTGTTAATGGTGATTTAGAGATGATGATTTGATGTTGTGATGTGTTTATTTCCCTTTATTCATGTTCCATATGATATGATATGTTTTGGGATTGTTGGAGGTGAAAACTTGGGATTTGGGTCTGTTGAAGGGCTGAAAAATAAGAGAGAGATCGCACAAAATTGCGTGGAAAAAATGGTTTTTTGGGCTCTATTACGGCCCGTAACAGCTATTACGGGTGGCCGTAATAGCCCTCTGGATTCTGGTACTAGAAAAGTGCGAAAAATGAAATTCTGGACTGGGAGCATTACGGGTGGCCATAACAGCTCTCGGGATTTTGTACTGCGAAATCATTTTTGCCATAACTTTGAAACCGTAAGTCCAAATCAAGTGTAGTTCGAAGCATTGGGAAGCTAACGTGAATTAATATCAAATGAAACTATTTCCAGAGGCTGATCATGATAATTAGTTGATAATTATGATATTTGAAAGAAATGTTGAACTTGAAACTTGTTTATCTTCAGACGATTTTTGTTATATCTTTTTAACAGTGTATCCAATTGACAAGCCGTTTGAGGTGTTAAAAAGCTAACGATCAGAGATATAACATAGTAGTAATAGGTAAAATGTTTAAATATTATTTCTATGCCTACTGTATTGATGAAGTATTAGCTTACATGTTCGGATAATGAATCGTTGTATTGTTGTGCTAATGTTATGTGATAATGATGTAGCTATGTTAATACTATTATGATGATGTTGTTGAGATGTTGAGTTTATGAAGTTGATGTTGTTGTTATGATGTGTTGTTGATGATGTTGATATGATATGATGTTGATGATGTTGATATGATGTGATGTTGATGATGTTGTTGTGATAATGTTGTTAATGATGTGCATGTCCGAATATATGCATGATGTGTTTATGATGATTATGTTAATGGTGGCATACACGGTCATAAGAGGGGCTAATGTGTATGTGTTGCTGTTGTATGTTGAGAGTCCATGAATTCATGTTGTCGGAATTTTGGTTCTTTTTGGTGAGCCTCGATCCTATGGTGATGGATCGGGTGCGAGTAGCTAATTCCTATTATGGGAAATTAGTGAAGTGTTACCTATGGTGTTGATAACGAGTTTTTGTAAGCCTCGATCCCATTGTGATGGATCGGGTGCAAGTAGCTAATTCCTATTATGGGGGATTAGTAGAGCGTTACCTATGGTGATGGTAGCGATTTGGCGTGCTCCGGTTCCAAAAGGGAATCGATCCTATGGTGGGGATCATGGAGTGAAATGAGCCTAAGTGTTCATAATTTGGTACCACATGCATTGAGTCAATGATGTTGCATTAGCATTCTTTATGGCATTGCATATTTTTGTTGGTGCTATATGATGTGGTGATACTTGTGAATGTTATGTGATTATATGTGAGCCTTGTGATGGAAGTTGTATATGAGTTATTTTTTATGTTTGGGGTGTGAGTTTATGATATGTTGATGTTGTTGACTTGTTGCAAATAATTGTTGCAATCTATTCTTTCTTATGTCTATTATAATTTATTATGATTACTCACCTTTTTTGTTTGAATGTTGCCTCTATGTGGGTAACATGGAGATACTCAGGAGTAGATTCCGTGGAAGTAAGTGGCATCTAGCCATTGGAGCTCGCCTATAGTTTATCGTTTTCTTTTGTATTGAAATTCTGCTCTAATAGTGTAACATCAGGTTGGGGTGAATGTTTAATATTCGAAACTATTATGTTGTTATGCTAGAGTTAAACTCTAATTATGTTGTTGAGATGTTTATGTGATGTTTTGAGTTGAGTATCGATAATATTTTCGTTATTATTATTAAAGTTGGATTCAAGACCTACCATCAAGTAGTGTATTACCTTTTATGATTAATTGATGATAATTCCACTGCAAATGTTTTCATATGGGTTTTGATAACATGTAAACATCATGGTTATAAACGTTGGTCAATTGAAATGTTATGTAACCCGTGTTACGGAGCAGGATAATTATGTAGCTTTTATAAAGTGTGACACCCTTGTGTTCTGTAATTATAATTAATATATTCCTTAATTATACGTGGGGTTCAAAAGGGTGTTACATCCCAAATTTTCATTAGGATACATCCATAAATTCATCTTCATCTAGATTGTGATCAAGTTTACTTAATAAACCTTACAACCCAAATGATCATAAAGACAAACTAGGTACTCTAGCCTCCATATCATATATGGAGTCTCTGCGATTACTTAAAATGGAATTGGTTATGGATAGGAATAATTGTATGTAAAATAATTTATAAAGAAGAGTCACAAAGATATAATTGAACTATATTATATCGAACAATGTCAAACATGATACAATTTACATGGTCATTATATTCTTTATATAAGTATTTACCACAACGAACAATTCGTATGGTCTTAATACCTTTTTAAGTTGTTTCCTTCTACTTCATTCATGAACTCTTCTCAAAAGAATTCTAACTCTTGTCACATACACAAATATATAATTACTGAGTTTGTCAGTAATATAAATGAAGTAAGAGAAACAAAACTCATCTAGCAAATATGTTTAGATGTCCATATACATCACACATGCATATAATCAAGATATATCATATGTCCTTTCGCTTTAGTCGATGATTTGAGACATTAGATATATCTTCCAAAATTAAGACTTGCATCTATCAAACGTTATAAAACCAAATGGATCCAACAATCTATTCTCATATACTTTGAAAATGCATCTCTCACTTATTTGGACTAAACATTGATGTCATAAATATTAAAATGGTTCCAATCTTATTTGATCCATCCTACATTTGTTATAGATGAGCTTATTAAGATCTTAGAATTCAAATCCACTACTTGATTTAGTATTGAAATCACTATTTTGGATCATCATAACAACACTTGTCCATTATCAAAACATGCACTCCTTATCTTGTCAATACAAGACTTATAATTAATGTTTCTTTTACTAAATGAAACCCAATAACAATTATTTGACTTCATTTCAATTCCTAATCTAAGTCTAACCATAAGCTCTTATTGTTAATGAAAACTCGTTGTTCCATTCTAGACGTAAGATGACTCAAATTATAATCAATCTCCTACTTCGTTAAAGACTCTTCACATTATTATAAATATGAGATCAACATATAGTATCACATACTCATGATGTAGAAGTAGATAATTTAACTTTCTATAACTAAATGTATGAAGAAAAATTCTTACTTCTTTCTTCTACTTTAACTTTCTTGATAACCATTAACAGTTTTCTTCTTTCAACACATGAAATCACTGTTTTCCTTTAGGACCCTGTTTTTCTGCAAAAATTCAAAGGAATATAAAATGACTCGCATTCTGTTACGGTAAAAATTGGATATCAAGCTATTGGTTAGACTTGAATCACAAATCTTTTAAATATTCACCACCGAGCTTTGATTTATCCAAGGGAAAGGGTAAAGGTCGTAAAAACCCCTAAGTTTGCAATGTAACAACAATGCTAAGAGATTTTGGGGGATCGGGGATTGGTTATACAAAGGGAAGGTATTAGCACCCTATGTATCTATAGTATTCTATAGGAACCTCTTACTAGTATTTGTGATATTGCTTGCTATTGTTTGTGTTTGGGTTATATGATGAGGGATAGGGACCTAAGGGTTTAGTTACCAAGTATGCTCGCCAAAACTTCGCGGTATTGTGCCTACATATCCTTACAAGGATGGAATCAGAGCAATTGTAGTTCACCTAAATAGGGATGAATGAATACTTGATTATGACCAAGATTCAAGGGGATTAAGTGTTATGTCCTAACACCTACTTGACTTGACAAAGTCATGAGAGTTGTAAATTCTAACTTAAGTCTAAGACTAAAAAAACCTAATAACTCTAACAAGGTCAAAGGGTGATGGGTAATGATGAGCTATATATGACATGGAGTCAATAGAGAGACTTTCCCTTGGATTAAGGAATAGAGCAACTTGAGGATTGAACCTAACGAGCTAACATCACTTGGAGGAAATAACTTGACAAAGTTGAAAAAGAGTATGATTAAGTATGGATGATATGAACAAACATGATATTCAAACATGATATCAATTGAAATTACATCAATATAACATTAAAACATGATGTTAGCATGGTAAAGATGAAGCATATGGTTACAACCAAAGCATAGAGATAAATGTAACAACATTTAGAGCCGGGACTTAACAAAGTCATGAACCAAACAAGGTAACTACCTAGTAAGTTCAAGGGTTCAAAGAAGTTTCAACTTGACATGGTGACAACCAAAAAAAATTCAATCAAACAAAGATGTTACAACATCTAAACAAGCATGAGATATAGTTCTAACAAGACTAAGGTATCATGGATGAGAGTTCAAGTACTTGATTAAGGCAAGCATGCTTTAGGGTTTACTAACACCACTTAATCATGAATACAAAACAAAGGAAGATAAGTTGTAACAACACTTAATCATGAATACAATTTAACATTTCAAAGAATGAATAAGTTATTACAACACTTAAACATGGTAAGGTTCAAATTCAAGTTAACATGTGAAAGTTATGACAACACTTAAACATGGAGGATCAAGGTTCAAAGATAACATGTATAACTCAAGACATTACTTATCATGGGTAAAAAACAAAGCTTAAGTTCCATATGTAAAGGTTATAACAATACCTAAACATGAATGAAGTTCAAAGATGAAGTGAAGCATACATGAATAAGTTAAGACATTACTTATATCATGGATATAATTTGAAAAATAATGAATGGTGACAACCAAACATACTTGAACAAGAATGACATGTTTATGACAATAACATGTGGATGAATATGCAAGCATGCAAAGGATGGCATGTGAGAATGCTTAAAGATGGCATATTGAAAGTTCAAACATTGTGTGATCAAGTTAAAGCATTACTTGAACACTTAGGCATGGTTACAATTTGAACATGTTAACACAAGTAGGTAACAACCTAAACATGCTTGTTAGGGTTCTACATGGTTACAAACAAGCAAGAACATTTACAAACATCAATGTAAACATGTGTAAGTTAAAACATCACTTAACATGAAAGCAAAGGTGTATATGGCTTAAGACTTTGGTGACAACCTAAAGTGGATGCTATGGTTCTTGGTGCTCATCAAAGAATGTGTGTGAAAGGTTAAGGTAAGGGTACAAAGTGGGTCATGGTATAGGTGACAAAATTTAAGGCATTAAAACATGTAAATATACATAAATAAGCCAAAGATCAAGTCAAAACTTAAAGATACAAGTTGAAAAACTTGTACAAAGTTCTCATAGGTTGCAAATGGTTCAAACGTGTCCATATTGGCCAGGAACATCAAAGGAATCAAGCAAGGAACCAAAATAGTCCTTAAGGAAACCCTAAAAAAATCCTCTTAAACTTCAAACATGAATAAAATGTGCAAAAATAAACATTTTTAGAAAACTATTTTTATCACAAGAAAATAGACAACAATATGAATCCATAGCAAAAATAATGGGTCAAAAAGACTAAGGGATGAAGGAGTTATGACCATTTGAAGTTGCAAAGAAAAATGAATAAAACAAGTCATAAAAAATAATGGAATGTAGTCCATGGGGTTTGAACCCACGTCACTCAGCTCCTGGCTCAAAACATTAGCCAACTCAACTACACGCGCACTGTGAATAAGGATGTAAACATGAATATATATGAGATACTCATTTGAAAATCCAGAAAAATAAAAAGAACTGGGGCGAGGGGGATTCGAACCCCAGCTCTTTAGGTTCAAGGTACAAAGGCGCGCAGGTCATAACCACTGGGGTGGTGATACATCCCTTGTATCACCCCCACAAATTAAATGATAAGCCTAGTCTTGAACCTAAAGACTGAACCAAAAGGAACTATGGCTGGCAGGTCAAGGATTCCATCATTTTTCCTCATTTGCAAGAAGCATCCTAACTCACTCAATACTTAATGAAATTAGATGCTATAAAAACCAAAGTTGTCTAATTTTTCATGAGGAGTTCAGTGGTGGTGTTGGTTTTGGCTAAAAATGTTCCTACTTAAAAACATGATAGTGAAACCTATAAAGATGTAACTTTGTAAGTTATATGTCACAATCTCATATCATCATGCATAGCCACTACAAATGGTTCAAACATGTCACAAATACTATGTCAAGCATATCTATACTCAGTACACATCAAAAGCATGCATATTTTACAAAGTTCCAAGTTTGAGAGAACTTACCTCTTGAAGCAAGAAGCCAATGTCATCCAAGGGTGTTACAGAACTTGTTGGTGGATTGGAACACCTTCAATATACCTCCTATGAAGCTTTAAGATGCTTGGAATCAAAAGAAATTCACTGGAACAGAAAGTGCCCTTCCTCTTCCAAAATGCTAAAAGTGACCAAAGTGGAATCTTGATCAAATGAAGTTACAGTTGAACAAACATGTTTGGAACAACTTAGGGATGTTTTATAGGATGTGGTTGAAATGTTGGAATGATTGAAAACAGTTTGGATAGGATTTTGGCTTTGAAAATTTAAAAAGTCAACAAAACTAGGTTTTGGAAGTTGACTTTCTGTTTAAGAAGGTTTGGGATGGAAGTGAAAGTTTATGCACCTTCAAATGATGATATTTGGAGTGTATGAAAGGTTGGATTGATGGTTTGGTGTTTTGAGAATGTAGATGGACACTACTACAAAACGCTAAAACAACAACGCCAGGCTTACAACGCATCCTTATATGCCGTTGTAATAGGTTAAAAATTTCGCGCCCATTTAAAAGCTGAGTCATTTAATGACGGTTGAATGAAACCACCGTAGTAATAAATAAAATGTATCAAGCTTCGATTCCCTGCAACTACATTTTTTCCATTTTTTAGAGTACATTTAGCGTGTGTCAATTAAGTCCATTATTTATAAAATAAATTGTAAATTATTTTACAACGGTTAAGATGAACAACCGTAGTAATAAATGAAATGTAACAAGCTTCGATTCCCTGCAACTACATTTTTTCCATTTTGTAGAGTACATTTAGCGTGTGTCACTTAAGTCCATTATTTAAAAAATAAATTGTAAATTATTTTACAACGGTTAAGATGAACAACCGTAGTAATAAATGAAATGTAACAGGCTTTGATTCCCTGCAACACATTTTTACCTTTTTTTAGGATACATTTCACTTAAGATTCCACTATGGTTTGTTTCTCCACCGATATTAAAAGGTTTACTGATAAATTAAAACAAAACTTATTATGTATTTCTTTCATAAGACGCCCTAATCGAACAAGTGAGCCAGCGATGCCCTAACCTTTACACTCTTCAACATCTTCATTCCTTTTTTCTTGGTTTATGCTCAAATATTGACCGTCTTCATTCATTTGCTTCTTCAGCTTCGAAGTAAGGTACTCTTCAACATCTTCATTCCTTTTTTCTTGGTTTATGCTCAAATATTGACCGTCTTCATTCATTTGCTTCTTCAGCTTCGAAGTAAGGTTCTCTTCAACATCTTCATTCCTTTTTTCTTGGTTTATGCTCAAATATTGACCGTCTTCATCATTCATTTGCTTCTTCAGCTTCGAAGTAAGGTTCTCTTCAACATCTTTATTCCTTCTTTCTTTGTTCATATTGTATATGCTCAAGTCAGAATGAGATGTTTCATATGCTTTACGTTTAGTATTAGAGTACATCTTCATTGATTTTTTCTTTGTTCATATTGTATATGCATATGCTTGAGTTTTTGGATTAGATTTTGGTGTGTCATTCACATTATTATACATGTATAAATTTCAGAAGTTGTAATGGATCGTAGTTGGATGAAAACCAATAGATTAGATCTGAGTTATGAGAACAGAATTTGTGAATTCCTTGAATACGCTGATAAACATCTTCCCGGCAATGATGGTATGTTTTATTGTCCTTGTGTTGTTTGCGCTAATATCAAAAAGGGTACAAATAAAGAAATACACAATCACCTTTGTTGTGATGGTATATGTCAAAATTATATAATATGGGCGTGGCATGGTGAGGTGGATAATAAGGAAAGTCGGCCGTCACAAAGTCAAAGAGTGGAGGAAGATGAATATATGGAAGATCACCTAGAGGATATGTTTCGTGATATTGGGGAATCTTCTTTTATGAATGCTCATATTTATGATAATTTATGTAGTGATAAAGACACCCCTTTATATAAGGGATGCACAGAGTTCACACGATTGTCGGCGGTGTTAAAGTTGTTTAATCTGAAGGCAAAAAATGGATGGTCGGATAAAAGTTTCATGGAATTACTTGAATTGCTACAGCAAATGTTACCAGAAGATAACAAATTACCGGATCGTTGCTATGAGGCCAAGAAGATATTGTGTCCACTGGGTCTGGAGTATATCAAGATACATGCTTTCCCTAATGATTGCATATTATTCCAGAAAGAGTATGAAGACTTGTTTCAATGTTTGAAATGTGGTGTGTCACGTTACAAGCAGAAGGCTAGCAATGGTGATGACAATGATCACTATGACAATGTTAGTAGGAAGCATCCTCCTGCTAAAGTGTTATGGTACTTGCCAATACTTTCACGATTAAAAAGACTTTTTGCTAATTCGAATGACGCAAAGAATTTTAGATGGCATGCAGATGAAAGGATTCGTGATGGAAACATTCGCCATGTAGCTGATTCTTTGCAATGGAAGAAAATTGATTCGTTGTTTCCGGATTTTGGAGTCGAGCCAAGAAATCTTAGGCTTGGGCTTGCCACCGATGGAATGAACCCCTTTGGTAATATGAGCACTAATCATACTTCGTGGCCTATTCTTCTCACTATTTACAACCTATCTCCTTGGTTGTGCATTAAGCGCAAGTATATACTGTTAAGTATGATGATTTCTGGACCACGACAACCTGGTAACGACATAGATGTTTATCTTAGTCCATTAATTGATGATTTACAACTCTTGTGGGATGAAGGCGTTGAAGTTGATGATGCATATTCTGGGGAAAAGTTTGATATGCGTGCAATGTTATTTTGCACAATTAACGACTTTCTGGCTTACGGTAACTTGGCAGGATACAGTGTCAAAGGACATAAAGCGTGTCCTATATGTGAAGATGATACTTGTTATCACCAACTTGAGTTTGGAAAAAAGACCGTTTACCTTGGGCATCAAAAATTTCTAAAACCGGATCATCCTTATCATAGATTGCGAAAGGCATTTAATGGAGAGCAAGAGTTTGGTAAGGCTCCTAAACCTTTAACCGGTGATGAAGTTTATCAACGGCAGGAATACATTAATGTTGTCCTTGGGAAGAGAGAAAAAGAAAAAGGTGGGAAGAGAGAAAAAGAAAAAGGTGGGAAGAGAGGAAAAGAAAAAGGGGCAGTTGCGAAAAATATATGGAAAAAGAGGTCCATCTTCTTTGATCTTCCATATTGGTCAAGTCTTGATGTTAGACATTGTCTTGATGTGATGCGCGTGGAGAAAAATGTGTGTGATAGTTTGATTTGCACACTTTTAAACATTTCGGGCAAGACTAAAGATAGTAACACTTCCTGTCTTGATATGGAGAAGATGGGTATACGAAAACAGTTGGCTCCAATAGAGAAAGGAAAAAGAAATTATCTGCCTCCAGCATGTCACACTATATCTAAAAAGGAAAAGAAGATGTTCTGCGAGTGTTTGCAAGGTATTAAAGTTCCACAAGGTTACTCATCAAACATCAATAAACTTGTATCAATGAAAGATCTCAAGTTAATTGGTCTAAAATCTCATGATTGTCATGTATTTATGCAACAACTTCTACCAGTGGCTATCCGTGGGATCCTTCCAAAAAATGTGAGAGTAACTATAACGAGACTGTGTTTATTCTTCAATGCCATATGTAATAAAGTTCTTGATTTCAAAAAATTGGATGAATTAGAAGATGAGGCTGCCATAATCTTGTGTCAATTGGAGATGTATTTTCCGCCATCATTTTTTGACATTATGGTTCACTTACTTGTTCATCTCGTAAGAGAAATCAGAATTTGTGGTCCAGTTTATTTAAGGTGGATGTATCTAATAGAGCGATATATGAAGATCTTTAAAGGATATACGAAGAATCATCACCGACCGGAAGCTTCGATTGTTGAAAGGTACATCACAGAAGAAGCTGTTGAGTTTTGTACAAACTATTTGTTGGATGCAGATTCTATAGGAATTCCAAAGTCTCGTCATGCTGACACAGAAGGAAGAGGTATTCAAGGTCTAAATGTTAGGTCAATGGCTCGGGATGTAGTTATTCAATCATATTTCTATATTTTGAATAATATAGATGAGGTTCAACCTTTCATAGATACTCACAAAAGACTTATGAAGAAAAAATATCCCCGAATGAATGACAAGTTGTTGTTGATAGAGCATAACAATAGATTCATGGATTGGTTTAATAAAAGTGTATCTAATGATCCTAGTGCATCCGAGATACTTAGATGGTTGTTGTACGGGCCAAAATTTTGTGTCATTACCTGGAGTGCATACGACGTTGGTCATTATACCTTTTATACAAAATCAAAAGATGATCGTAGTACAATGCAAAATAGTGGGGTTATGGTTGAAGCCGAATCGATGTATTTCTCTAGTTCGAAAGATAAGAATCTGGTATTGGCAACTACCGTGTTTTATGTTGTCATTGATGAGATTTGGGAGATTGATTATGTTATTTTCAAAGTGACTTTATTTAAATGCAAGTGGGTTCCCAATAATAGTAATGGTGTAGACATTGATGACTTAGGATTCACCTGGGTCGACCTTGGCAAGGCATCTTTTAATACAGAACCATTCATCATGGCTTCTCAAGCAAAACAAGTTTTCTATGTTTCCGATCCATCGGACCAATCGGGGAAATGGTCAATCGTTCTCCAAGGAAAATACATTCCTCTTAGTGATGAAAGTCTTGATATTTCGTCCACACCTTCTTACACAACACAAGTTCCTACCTCATATGATGAAGTTGATGGAGATGTCGTGCATGCTATACGACTCGATCATGAAGAAGGCATATGGGAAAATTAACAAGTACCTAATTTATTATTTATTCATAATATATTAATTGTATGTTATAGTTTAGAAGTATTTTTACTAACAAGTATAATTATTTGAAATCATAGGTATTTTGAGTCCAGACACCAGGCCATGAGACAAGACACCAAGAGACAAGATACCAATACACCAAGTTACAATTATGTGAAGTTATGTAATATGTGTAAACTGTAATATGGTATATGTGATATTTTATTTATGTAGGTTGTTTGTTCTGATAAACTGTAATCTGGTATATGTGATATTATGAATATTACACGATTAATATTATAATGAAAACTGTATCACAAAATGTGAATTGTATTTTTCTGTTGTGCTGAGATATGGAGAACAATAATACAGGTAAAAAAAGGGATTAATTATAAAAGCAGGATGATATTTGTTAATTTTGCTGAAACTTTAGCGATGGTTATATTTCCTAACCGTTATAATATTTGGCGCGTTGTCCAGCAAAAAATAAATATAAAAAATGTGCTGCTCAGAATCGAACCGAGGACAATTATATTTATTACAACGGTGTAATGTAAAACCGTTGTGATAGTTAATGCGTTTTCCTCATTATTACAATGCATACAAGGCCGTTGTTGTAAGTATCATATATACAACAACAATCTACATAACAACGCCCTCGCCTGCGTCATTATATGTCATTTCCAACCGTTGTTAAATGGGTTTTTCGTAGTAGTGGGAATATTTGTGCAAGTTTGAGGTTTCTTGGCACAAAAGGGGAGTTATGCAAGATGATGATTTTTTGGACTTTGAAGGATGATTTCTAAGTCTTTTGTTGTGTGTTTGATGCTTAGAGAGTCCCTCTATTTATAGGGAAAGAGTGGAGGAAAACTCTGGTAAGAATCACCAAGTTTCCAATCTTTGGCTTGGTTAAGTTACAACTTGATGGTTACATGGAATTTGTGTCATTTCCAAGCAAAGTACCATTCCTTTAGGATGGTTGGTAGTGTCTTGAGGTCTTGCTTCTCAGTATAAAACTTTCTTGAGTGCAGAGGAAACAATTACACAGCTCAAGACAAGTTGACTTGTGGATAAAGTAGCTTTATCAAAGTGGAAGTCACACCTTTCTTCCAAAAATAGAATGATTCAATTGACAAAGCTTCAAAATAGCGTGTAATGCTCCCTTAAATCATGCAATCTTCTGATTATGGAATGGTTTAGAAGTAATGAGGCCTGAAATGTAGGATTATAGGGCATGGCTTGGAATTTTGGTCAAGACAAGTTTGTGAAAATGGCATGAAATTCCTCCTTGTGACCCCAACTTCCTCTCTTTTAAACTCTCAGCTCAAGAAGGCTATGGAGGAGTTCTTATACTTTTTGAAAAGCCCCAAACATGCTTTAAAACTTTCATGTTTAACAGAAATTCTGAATCTAAAGGGATCATAATGAAAACTGGCCTCAAAGATTGATGTTTCAAAAGATCAAAAGCTGCCTTGAAAATTTTCTAAGTGTCCAAAGATTTCCTTAAACTTTGAAGCCTTATAACTCAAAATCCAAGGATTTTTTTAGGTTTCCACCTCTCATACAAAGTTGTAGTATGTTATAAGGGCTTTAATTTGAGCTTTGGATCACACAAAACAGTTGTGTAGATTGGGAGTTATGATCTTTCAAAGTTAGTGTCATACCCAAAATTTTAACCACAAGATTTCCCATCATTGTGAGGATCATTTCCACAATATGGATGTACCATCATTACCTCATCAATCTCCTCAAGGATTGTTGAGCATTCACTACAATCAAGAATTAGGGTTTTGAACCCTCCCAGAGCACTTTGACAATGGATCAATCAAGAAATGACATGATCTTTTACTTGTCTAACCTCTAAAACATCCATGGAGGATCAAGAGGTCTCCCATATCTAGAATCAAGCACAAGGTTGCAACATTCCAAGTGGATCAAGCCTCAAGATCGCTAGTGTCACCAGATTAGGGTTTTGGTCGACCAAGGCCTCCAAATGAAACTTTTCATCTAGGCATGAGCCAATACTTCAAAACATGATCTAAAATGCTCAAAGGGACCTCATGGATCTAATCATCAAGTCAAAATAGCCTCAGGGGAAGCATTAATCAAAAATTAGGAATTAGGGTTTCTTGACCTAATTCACCCCTAAGTTGAATTTTGAGGCAAGACATGAGCCAATACCTCAAGACATGATTTGAGGGCCTCAAATACACCACAATGATCTATTTACAATAATGTATTTATCCAAGAAGCTTGATTCACAAGTTTCAAATTCATCTGGACCACAATTAGGGTTTTGAAGAAAAAGTCAATTGTACCTTTGACTTTGGAACAAGACATGTTCCTAAACCTTGGGACATGATTCAAGAAAAACTAAAACACCTATGGACTCCATCCATCTGGTTTGAATTAGGTCAAGAACTCGATTGCATAAAGGATCACACAGTTTGGAATTCATCTGACAAAAAGTCAACTGTGCCCAAAATCGAGTTTGACTTTTTGAATTTTTTCACAAATGTGGCTCCCCTAAGTCAAAAACAATGTTAATGCATGGTTTTGATCATAATCCATCAAGAAAAATCAAGAAAAGTGAGGTTACTTGCAAAAGGGGCAACCATAAGAAACTTAAAATTTTCTAAGTTATGGAACAAAATGGATTTGGTACCAACTTTGCAAGGTCATAACTCCCAAACCCTAAGGTCTTTTTCTTCCATCCAAAGCTCAAATGAAAGTTCACATAACATACTTCAAAAGTGTAAACTACAAAAGATTCCAAATGCTCATGGATTTTGAGTTATGGACTGATCTAAATCACAAAAACATGAAAATGACCACTTTTTCCAACACTTAGAAAAAATTTTAGACAGAATCTGTCTAAGTTTTTCACCAACTTTTTGACCATTTTTCACCTTGATCCAAGTTGAACCAGGTCCATTGGTGGACATCAAAGTTAAATTATGTCATGAGAGCTTTCCAAAGAGCACCAAAACGCATCCTAACTCCACTTGAGTAAAGAGTTACAAACCTTGAAACATGGCATGAAAACCTGATTTTTCTAGACAGCATGGAAACCAAACTTGTGCCACACGATTTTTCCCTTCAATTCTTTTCTCTTTGCCAACTTTGTCATCTTCCAAAAACACAAAGGATCTGATGACTCACTTTATTCATGATCAAAGAGGCAAGGAATTCAACTTGGCATGTGAAAATCATCATGACATGAAACTTGGAATTCAAATTTGGCAAGGTAACATCAATACAATGCATTGAGGTGTCATGAAGCAGATCACAACACTCCAAATCATTCAAAATTTCAGGCCAAACTCTGAGCATTCAAACCTGCAAGGATTAATAGAGTCAAGATAAGGAGAGTTGACTTGGTACTTTAGAATTATCCAAGTTAATAGCTACAAGCTACTGCCATGATCAACCTCCAAACACTATTGCTCCCAAAACAAACTTCCTCTACTATAAATAGAGGTCATGTGTGACTGATCAAACCACCCCAAAACCTCTGAATTCATGTTTTCCTCCAAATCACATTCCAAAAACCAGATTTTATTTCTTCTTGAAGTCACTATCGAATTTTCAAATTGAGAGCAAATCCATCAAAACCAATCATTCCAACACCACACATACATCATATATGAGTGATCCATAACCTCAAAACACATCTGGAACACCAGAATCACAAAGTCACCATTCATTTGCTCAAGCTTTTTGGCAAGGTTGCAGTTGAGGTACCACAAGGTGATCCAAGCATCTCCAAATAAGGCCATGCATCTCAACACACTCCATAAGGTATAGTGAAGTTGTACAAGTCCTTACAACACATCTATAACATCTCCATCATCAAGCTCGATCACCAGCTGCAAGAGGTAAGCCTGAAGCCTTCAAACTCTATAATACATGCATCATAAATGTGTTTTCAAGTTGAAAACATGTTTCTGAACTTATGTGGAGTGTTTCCCCTAAATCAATTGCTATGTATGAATCGTGTATAGGATTTCATGATTTTCTTGCAAAAATTAGGGTTCTTGAGTTCATCTTCTGATTTCTCACTCCACACTTAATATAAATGCAATTAATTTATATGGTTGTAATCCTTGATAAAAAACGATCAAGTTTCATGTTTACAAAAGTCATTTTCATTGAGTGATCAGAGAGATATGAGAAGTTTTGCAAATCTAAAAAACCAGGGCACGGGCGAGGTTGAAGATGACCATTGGCGCCCTTTTCAAATTATTTGAATTTTTGATTTTTTGATATTTTATTTAAGTCACAAAAATGTTAAATTATTTTATTTTACAAAAAAATCAAATTTATATTATTTATTTAATATAGCTTGAATTTTTGTAAATAATTTCATTTTATTTGTTTTTAAACATTTTAAATGAAATTCTCACCTTGATTTTTGAACTTCAAATGAATTTCAAGCTTCCATGTGATTAAACATGATTTTTCAAAAACATTCTTCAAAGTTTACAATTTGTTTTTGAATATATTTGATATTTTATATCATTTATTATTTTATTTTCTTTGAAAAATTATATTTTTATTTAAAATTAGGGTTTTATTCTTGATTTTAAATTTTCAAATTTCATTTTAAACACTTTTGGGCCTCTTGATAGACTGTAAGTCTCATCCCTTTGTAAATAAACCATTTTGGGCCTCAGTCATTTTATAAGTCCCGATACGATTTTAAAAATCTCGGCGCAATCGGCATTTTCAAACAATTTTCAATTGGGCCTCCCCTTGTGTTGTAAGTCCCATTTTTCTTCTTTTTCAAATAATATTTTGGCCATTAATAGAGTATAAGACCCAACCTCCTTTTTACATAAATAATTGGGGCCTCAGTCATTGTATAAGTCTCGATACAATTTTCAAAATAACGGTGTGATCACTGTTTTTCATCTAGGTCTCTTCTTGAGCTATAAGTCCCATCTGTTGTATAAAAATAATCTTTGGGCCCCTAATAGAGTGTAATACCCATCCTTTTTATAAAATACAATAATTTGGGCCTCAGTCATTGTATAAGTCCCTCTGTGGTTTTCAAAACTACCACGAGATTATCGTCTTTTCAAAAGAGATCATCTGGGCCTCTCCTTGAGTATAAGCCCTACACTTCCTTTTAAACAACTTTCCTTTTGATTTAGATTCAAATTCTAAGTTTTATCAAAACTTTCTTCAATTTCTTGAATGACTAACCATATAGCTATAGTTACTTTGCTTGGGCTTGCACAACTGTAAGTTCCACTATCTTTTCAACACATACTTCTTTATATATATATATATATATATATATATATATATATATATATATATATATATATATATATATATATATATATATATATATGCTTATACATTCTTGCTTAGAGTTTTCCCCAACAGTTAGGTCTAGGTTTAGATCAAACCAGTGTTTACTCTTTCAACACAGTCAAAACTAGTTCCCTATAGGAAATTCCAGATACAGTATTGGCTCCTCTTGGGCTTGTACAATATGGAACAGAGAAAGGCATTATTCCTGGTGAAACTTTTCTCAAGACTGTCATAACTTTGAAATATATGTACAAGAAATTCAATTCCCCAAAGAGGATTAATTCCCGGTGAAACCTCTCCTGAATTTCTTCAAACCCTAGAACTGTTCTGCAAAGAAAGGACTTATTCCCGGTGAAACCTTTCTTGGACTTTTCTTAGGTTTGGACCCACAGGCTTCCTAAAAGCATCCCTAGCCTCCTCTTGGGCTTAGTGCAAGGACCATCAGGCTTCCTAAAAGTTCTCAGCCTCCTCTTGGGCGTAGTACAAGGACCTTAAGACCTCCTACAGGTATAGGATAAAACTTAGTCATCTCTACTAGTTCAATCCTCCAGAGAGTCAAAATTCCAAAACATCAGACCAGTTTAGGGTTGATTCTCATCCCTTAAAACCACAGCCTCCTCTTGGGCATCATACAAAGATCTCTCTTTGCAACCATAACCTACCACTACAGGAGTAGACTTGGAAAGTCTCATTTCCTATTGGATTTCAAAGAAACCCTCAAGTTTCCTAAAAGCACAGGAAAAACCCTGATCGTTTCATCAACATACTAATCTCCAGTAGAGTTTGAAACCTCCATAGGTTTTCATACTCAAAGTTTAAACCTTTACCATCAATAAAACCTTAACAAAATCAGAACCTCATGGCATCTGATATTTCAACTCTTTTTCAATCCTCATCAAGAGTTGATTCCCTAATTTGGACCTGTCTCTGGATCTCAATAATCCTCAGCAGAAGTCAGCCTCCTCATAGGCTTCATATAAGAATTTCCCCAGCTAGCCTCCTCTTAGGCTTTGTATAATGATTTTTCCCTTAGCAGATTTAGTCACAATCTTGGGCTTTGTACAAGACAGACAAAATACTCCCCAGAAGAGTCCATCACTTTTCAACCTCAATCTTGGGCTTTGTACAAGACAGACAAAATACTCTCCAGCTGAGTCAATCTCCTTTGTAACCTCAACCTCGGGCTTTATACAAGACAGATGTAAAACTCCCTAGTAGAGTCAACCTTTTAGCTTTAACCTTGGGCTTTGATCAAGGCACACAAAAATCAACATCCCCTCAGAAGAAATCAAGAGTTCTCTCTATAGGAAGACATTTCTCTGTACATCACATATCAAAACAGACAATCAGAAAACCCAAATCCCAGATAACTACTGTAAGTGGCACACTTGTTGATTCAAAAATCCAAGTTGTGGTCCCTCTTTTATCCTGGTAAACTTCCTCTTTCATCTAATTATTGTAAGTGGCAAGCCTCTGGATTATTTACATCCAAGCCAATGTCCCTCTCTTAGCATGGAAGACTCCTAAGGAAAAATGGCATTGGTCTACACTGAGTTAAAGTTTCTTCCTTCAGGACAATTCCCTTATAAAGGAAATTATGGAATTGTTGGATTGCATACATTCCAGTTAAAGTAATCCCCCTTTATAACCAATCCCTCAACAAACAGTGATGAATAGGTGAGATATCTCCCTTTAGAGGTGACAAATTCTCTCTCAGTCAACCTTTAGCTTCAATCTTGGGCTTTGAACAAGACACAAATAGCTTTTAGCTTCAATCTTAGGCTTTAAACAAGACACCAAACATCTTTTTCCTCCCATAGAAATAGGAGGAACTACGATTGCTCTGATTTCCCTGTTTTCTTTAACGGGAATACGTAGGCATAAGATAGCGAAATCTTAGAGAGCACAAAAATAAAAAACTTTAGGTCCAGTACCTTACCAAAAACAACAGAAAACCCGAAAATAACAAAAACACTCTCTCAACACTCCCAAAGGAGAAACTTTCCCAACCTATAAGAGAGAAACACCAGAAAGTATTTAAACATGCCAAAGAAGATCTATGGATAACCATATATACATTGGGTAATTGACAACTTCCCTTTGTATAACCTGACCCCGACCCCCCAATCTCTTAGCATTTGTTAAAGAAAACATTTGTGTGCAAGGTTAGTTTTAGATAGCTTCCCTTTCCTTTCCAGCTTCATAGAATAAATAAGAAATCAGAAAGTAGCACCCAATTCCAACCATTGTGGTAAGGTGGTCGCGTCACCGACAAAAATCACACGCTACAGTTAGCTTCAAAATTAGGGTTTTTTCCATACTTGGAAAAAATTTCAAGTTTCTTAACTTTACCCCGTTTGCAAGAAACCTTCCAAATCTTGGTTTTTCATGCTCAAACTCATTGATCAAACATTTCTTGATGAAATTTGGCTTGATGACTTCAATTTGGACCAAAAACCCTAAAAGTCAAAGGATTGACTTTGTCAGATGAATTCAACTGTGTGATCTTCCATGGTCATGCATTCTTGAATCTTCCAATCATCATGGATGTACTCCAAGGGTGTTTATGAGTATCTTGGATCATGTCCTAAGTATTGGCATCATGATTTGATCAAAAGTCTAGGCACAGTTGACTTTTTCCTGATGAAACCCTAATTTGTGGCCAGATGAACTTGGGCTTCATAGAACTTGTAATGAGACTATCTTGCACTTAATTCTTGACAAGGTGAAGCCTCTTGAGTGTATATAAGCTTGGCGGGTTGATGATCACTCCAAAACATTGACTAATCATGTGGGGATTCCCTTGATTTCCTTGAGCAAAACCCTAATTCAGATGAAACCAAACAAGAAACAACTTGAATAATGGTCAGGGTTAGAAATGCAATGCCTGATGCTCCTAGAATGATGATGACAACTAGGGTAAAAATTTGGGGCATGACTGTTGCCCCTATTTGAATAACTTTACTGGATTACTTGAGTGGTGACAACCCTCAGGGAATCAAAGTGAAAGGTATTTAAATACAGAAATAACCGGAAATTTTTCCCCTTGATGCAATGGTATGTTATGCTACAGATAAAACTGACTTATAAAAAGCTAGGAACAGTGCAGACATGTAATGAACTCTAGTATGATGCTCCATGATGGAAAGATAAATGCTGAATGCAGAATGCAGACCCAAAGGATCAAAAGCAAAGACTTGTTGGAGAGAAGAAATGACCACACAGGGAACATCCTAAGAAACACCACTAGGGACTACGAGACCCACTGGGGATATCCTGATATCATTGGGGTAAGATAGACAGGAATAAGATCTTCTCACAAGAGATCAAAAGGGGATTTCAAAACAAAACAACACGGGATGGTCTCCATCAGGGGACATCTAGAGTAGTTAATCAGTAGGTTCAAACGTGACCGGCTGAAACTCTAGAACAAGAGATGAAACCATGATCCTTATAACAATAAGAAGAGCACAACAAAATACAATCCTCATAGCAATAGGACCGATCTCAATATTCCTCATGACAATAGGAAATACAATAGATTCTTATAACAATAAAATCATTGAAAAGACTCCTCATAACAATAAGGGACATAGACTCTCATAACAATAGAATCTGCAAACTGGATCCTCATAACAATAGGATGAAATCCTTAAAAGGAAAGTGTTAATTATACCCTCGTAACAACAGGGATGGCAAATGATGAGAATCCTCGTAACAATAGGATTACTGAGCCAAAAAGAGATCCTTATAACCATAGGATCGGCAACACATAATATTGGAGTTTTCAAACATCCAATCTTCTGGAAAATCTTTAAAATGAAGAGTTCAAACGGGATCTTCTTGAACCATCAGGAAAAGTACAGGGTAACGACTCTTCTGTACGTGCCAACTTTATTGGATTTGGATTGTAAGTTAGGTAACAACCGGATTTCAGTGGATTGATGCTAGTGACAACTAGACCTCAAGGGGATATTGGTGTCGACCAAGGCGAATTTACCGATGACTATCAGATTTCAAGCAAATCTACTGGAGGAGGAAATATTGGTAACAAACAATATTCCAAGACACCAAGGACAAAATAGACTGGTGAATGCCAGTGACGACTGGGGAAGGAATAA
Source organism: Lathyrus tuberosus (assembly GCA_022829125.1). Classification (NCBI taxonomy): domain Eukaryota; kingdom Viridiplantae; phylum Streptophyta; class Magnoliopsida; order Fabales; family Fabaceae; genus Lathyrus; species Lathyrus tuberosus. The sequence goes on along the minus strand of JALAZF010000479.1, from coordinate 4,032,305 downwards.
TACACAAGGTGACGACCACGGAAAAGATAAAGTAATCACGGGGTAGCATGATAACCAGACTCCACAGGGCAGATAAATTGGTGATAACCAAACCCAAGCAAAAAACCAAATGCAAAATGCACATGTGGAACATGATGAATATGATCATGGCATGTAAATGCTGACTCAGGAAGACACAAAAAATTAGGGGGAAGACTTTCACATGGGAAATGAATCCTCCACATCAGCAGCTTAAGCAAGTACCAACGGGATGAGTACTGAGAATTTCCTTAAACTTGGTGATTATAATCAACAGATTAATAGTATCGTCAGTTTCTATTTCAGAGGGATATTGCAAATGGTATGACAATGCCTTTGCAACCTTAAAGCTTTTGGGGATATATGGAAATTTTTTTTTATCCTCCCATGTATCAAAGAGATTTAATGTTTTGTCAAAACATTTTTAAAACATTTTCTTTTCAAAAACCTTTTATTTTCAAAGCTCATCATTAACAAATAGATGGCATTTTGTATAACAAGAAAAGGTAAAGGAAAGCACAAATGAAAATAAGGTGATTGGCAAAATTTGTATTCATTGAAGAATGGTAGCTTTGCAAATGGAAAAAGCTCCATGGAGTATTACAATTGTGAAAAAGGCAATAGAGAAAGGTTTACATTTAATCTAACAATTAATATAATCCCTAATAACTAAGATGCCGCAGGTCCTTGCTTCTGACGAGAGCGACCAGTTTGATCTTCTGCTGATTCTTCAGTGTTGGTAAATGCTATTTGATACAGTCAAATGCCTTTGTCCCTAACTTTTTCCTGGATCGCCCTTTCGGATTTTCAATCCACCGAGATGCTCATTTTTGCCTAAGCCGCCCTTTCGGGTTTTCAACTTAGCAAGCTTTTTTTAATTTTTTATCTTCATCCCTAACTTTAGCCTGGATCTCCTTCTTAGGTTTAGATCCACCGGGATACCCATTGTTGCCTAAGTCGCCATTTCTGGTTTTCGGCCTAGCAGGTTTTATTTAGGCATAATATTTCTTGACTGCATCGGCGTTTACGGGGTGTGTAAGCTGCTCATCATCCGTTGTTGTGAGGATAACGGATCCTCTTGAGAAGACTATCTTCACAATGAATAGGCCTTCGTAATTGGGAGCCCATTTTCCTCGGGCATCTCTTTGTGATGGTAAGATTTTCTTTAGTACCAGATCTACCTCTTTGAATTCAGGCAGGAAAACCTTCTTGTCGAATTCTCTTTTTAGCCTCCTATGGTATAACTGCCCATGACATGTGGATGTCATCCGTTTTTCGTCGATGAGATTCAACTCGTCATATCTGCTACAGATCCATTCTGCTTCTTCCAACTTGGTTTCTATCAGGATTCTCAAGGATGGAATCTCCACTTCCATCGGGAGAACTGTATCCATACCATAGACTAAAGAGAATGGGGTTGCCCCTGTTGAAGTGCGGATGGAGGTCCGATATCCATTCAATGCGAAGGGTAGCATTTCATGCCAATCCTTGTAGGTTTTGATCATCTTTTGTAGGATTTTCTTAATGTTTTTATTGGCAGCTTCAACAGCCCCATTCATCTTCGGACTGCAGGGCGAAGAATTATGGTGTTCTATCTTAAAGGACTCATACAATTCTTTCATTGTCTTGTTGTTCAGATTAGTACCATTATCTGTGATAATTCTACTTGAAATTTCGTACGACAGATAATGTCCTTCTTGATGAAGCGAGCAACCACTTGCTTGGTCACGTTGGCATATGAAGCAGCTTCTACCCACTTTGTAAAATAGTCGATGGCAACTAAGATGAAACGATGGTCGTTTGAAGCCTTGGGTTCAATTGCTCCAATCATGTCAATGCTCCACACTGAGAAAGGCCACAGAGATGTTAAAATATTCAACAATGTCGGAGGCACGTGCACCTTATCAGCATATATTTGGTATTTATGGCATTTTCTGGCATATTGGATACAATCAGATTCCATAGTCAACCAATAATATCCAGCTCTCAAAAACTTCTTGGACATGGCATGGTCGTTGGCGTGCATCCCAAATTGTCCCTCGTAAATTTCTTGCATTAATAGGTCTGCTTCGCGCATGTTAACACATCTTAGCAGAACCATGCCATGATTTCTTTTATACAGCACACCATTACTAAGGAAAAACTTATATGACAGTCTTCTCAAAGTTTTCTTGTAAAGAGCGGTAGCATTAGCTGGATATTCTCGGTTTTGCAGATACAAATTGATGTCGTTGAACCAAGGTTTTCCATCTGTTTCCTCTTCCACTAATTGGCAATAAGCAGGCTCAGTCTTTCTTTCAATCCAGATGAGTGGTGCTTTGTTGACAAATCTAACCTTCCACATGGAGGCCAACATAGCCAAAGCATCAGCAACATGATTTTCAGACCTCGGAACATGTTGGAAAGTGATCTCATCAAAGTAATTGATCATTTCCACAATATAAGCTTGGTAAGGAATCAACTTTTTGTCTTGGGTTTCCCATTCACCCTTAACTTGGTATATCACCAAAGCTAAATCTCCACTTACTTCAAGAGTTTTGATGCGAAGGTCAATGGCTGCTTCAAGACCTAGAATGCATGCTTCATACTCGGCGATGTTGTTTATGCACTCAAAGTCCAGTCCGACTGTAAATGGAGTGTAACCACCATCTGGATTTTTAGGATAGCACTCGCACCATGCCCATTGTAGTTGGAGGAACCATTAAACATCATTTTCCAACTGGAACCAGGCTCCGGGCCCTCATCTGGACCGGGTTCTTCACAATCTTTCCTTATTAACATAATGTCTTCATCAGGAAAATCAAGTTTAAGAGGCTTGTACTCCTCAACTGGTTGTTCTTCGAGGTATTCTGACAAGATACTCCCCTTAATGGACTTTTGAGCTACGTACTGGATGTCGTATTCGGACAAAGGCATATGCCATTGTGCAAGCCTTCTAGTATGATTGGGCTTTTCAAAGATATATTTTATCGGATCCATTTTGGAGATCAATAATGTAGTGTGGCAGATCATGTATTGCCTGAGGCTTTGGCAGCCCAAGCTAGAGCACAACAAGTTTTCTCTAAAAGCGAGTATCTGCTTTCGTAGTTGGTAAACTTCTTGCTTAGATAATAGATGGCATGCTCTTTCCTTCCAGTCTCGTCATGTTGTCCAAGTACGCAACCCATGGACCCTTCTAGTACTGTCAAATACATAAAGAGAGGTTTTCCAGGCACAGGCGAAATCAGATTTGGAGGCTCTTGGAGATAACCTTTGATCTTTTCAAAATCTAACTGGCAATCAGAATTCCATTCGACTGTTTGATCCTTTTGGAGCAGCTTGAAGATAGGCTCATAGGTAGTTGTCATGTTCAAGATGAATCTGGAGATATAGTTAAGTCTACCAAGAAAAACTCTGACTTGCTTTTCGGTTTGTGGACCGGCCATTTCTTGAATTGCTCTAACTTTATCTGGGTCAACTTTGATCCCTTGTTGGCTAACAATGAATCCAAGTAATTTTCCAGACCTAACTCCAAAAGTACACTTAGTTGGATTGAGTCGCAATCTGAACTTTCTGAGACGCTCGAACAGCTTAAAAAGGTGATCAAAATAGTCCTCTTCGATTCGGGATTTAGCGATCATGTCATCGACATATACCTCTATTTCCTTATGCATCACGTCATGGAAGAGTGTGACCATCGCCCTTTGGTAAGTAGCACCTGCATTTTTGAGTCCAAATGGCATGACCTTATAACAATAGGTCCCCCAAGGTGTGATGAAGGTAGTTTTCTCCATGTCATCAGGATCCATTATAATCTGGTTGTATCCTGAGAAATCGTCCATGAAGGAAAAGACAATGAATTTGGAAGTATTATCTACTAAGGTATCGATGTGCGGAAGAGGGAAGTCATCCTTTTGACTAGCTTTGTTTAAATCCCTATAGTCGACACACATTCGAACTTTTCCATCTTTCTTTGGTACAGGAACAATATTGGCCACCCATTGCGGATACTTTATGACAACAAGAAATCTGGCATCAATCTGTCTCTTAACTTCCTCTCTGATTTTAAAGCCATATCTGGTCTTGCCCTTCAGAGTTTTTGCTTAACGGGAGAACAATCAGGCTTGAGTGGTAGTTTATGAAAGACGATGTCCATGTCCAAACCGGGCATATCTTGATATGACCAAGCAAATATGTCCACATACTCTTGGAGAAGCTTTACCAACTTTTCTCTAACATCTGCCCCAAGTATGGTGTCGATCTTGATTTCCCTTTTCTCTTCTTCAATGCCCAAGTTGATGGTTTTGACCTGCTCTTGGTGTGGTTGGAGATCTGCGTACTCGTATTCAAACATTTTAGCCAATTCATCTGGAATGCGGCAATCTTCCTCACCCTCATCTTTAGCTTAATTGATAAGTGCATCAAAGTTAGGAGAGATCGGAGAGTCATCTGATTCAACGTGGGTATCAATGTTCTGCATATTTTAAATGATTTTTTTTTATTAAAATGAAACAAAGGTGATGCAATGATTGTTTTTTATTAAAATGAAACAAAGGTGATGCAATGAGGGAATGCTCTTTGTTCTTTTTAGTAGTTATGAAAGATTGCCTTTTTCATTTTAAAAGTGAAAAACAAGAAAAGTAAATGAACAAAACAGGAATTTAACAAAACGCCTTCATTCATTAATCTTTGAAAAACAGAAGGGGGTCCTTACAAAATGATCCTATAGTCTTGGGCACGACTATGGATTTTTGAAAACATTAAAAAAAACAAAAAAAGATTACTTTGATAATGGGAGAATTTCGGGAATTTCCACCAAATCCCAATTGCTCAAAGCCACATCGGAACGGTACACCAAATGGCTTAGGTCTTCATCTTCAAAGTCTTTGACAATTGCATTCACTTGGAAGCCAGTACTGACGAATATTTCTTGGATTGCTCTTGGTCATCTTTGGTTAGGATTTGGTGCTTTCTTAGTTGGTTTGTAACCCAACCCAAAGCGGTCCTTTTTATCTTGACGTTAATTACTTCACCCCAACCTGTGGTTTTACCATCCTCAATGGCAGAAATGACACCTTTCTAAGACCCTCTGCTCAGGCTTCTCCACCTCACACATGACTAAGCTTACAATTTCCAGCGCTTGGAAAGAAGTTTCCAGCGCGTCTTCATCTGCTTCAATGTATTTGAAGGAAGAAAGATTACTTACCATGAGGTCTTCCTCTCCAAATATGGTTACCAGCTTGCCGTCGACCACAAATTTCATCTTTTGATGAAGAGTAGATGTGACTGCCCCAGTGGCATGAATCCATGGTCTTCCCAACAGACAACTATAGTTGGGGTTGATGCCCGTCACCTGAAAAGTTATGTCAAATACATGGGGACCAATGAGGATAGGTAACTCTACCTCTCCGATCACAGACCTCCTAGAGCCATCAAAAGCCTTTACAACAAGGGAACTGGGCTTTATTTCTGCCCCTTCACATGCTAGTTTTGCAAGAGTCCTTTAAGGTAGCACATTGAGGGAAGACCCGGTGTCCACCAACACCCTAGCCAAGGTATTTTCTTCACATTTAATGGAAATGTGCAAAGCACGATTATGATTATTACCTTCTTTAGGAAATTCTCCCTCATCAAAACTCAAAGTATTGCAGGAAATGATGTTGGCTATCACGTTATCAAATTGTTCAACAGTAATGTCTTGCGTCACATGAGCTTGAGAAAGGAGCTTTTGCAAAGCATTGTGGTATGCGGGAGAACTCGTGAGGAGAGATAACATGGAGATCTTCGAAGGTGTCTGATGCAGCTGATCAATAACCTTATAGTCACTTCTCTTGATAATTTTGAGAAACTCTTCATCTTCATTGATGGGAACAACATCCTTATTCTTGGAATGGATAGCAGCTTCATTTTGTACTTGAGGTACCACATGAATAGGAGGGTTGTAGATTCGACCACTACTGGTCATTTTGGTTGGCCCTGCTATATTAGTCACCTCATCATTTACAACCCTCGGCCCCTTTTCTGAACTCACCGTTTCCTGATCACCATCAGTCATTCCATAGTTCCAAGGCACGGCTTTGAAAGGTATTTGCTTTGGCACGTACATCATCTTCTTCCCTTGAACAGTAGTCACAACTGGATTTGGAAGTTTAGAAACCGGCTTATGGAGATTGAAGACAAGTTCTACTTCTTTGAAAGTGGACTCAACTCTTTTGAACACAGGAGTAGGTAGATTGAATATTGGTTCAATGACAGCTACCTCGTTCTTCTTCACATGCTTGCTTATTTGAAGCATACCTTGATCAATTAAAGATTAAACATCCTTTTGGACCCCTTCACAGTCCTTTGGTTGAACAGCACACTTGACACAATGCATGTGACATTCCTTAGCTAAACCAATTTCAAACAACTTAGCATGGAATTTCGACAGCGGAGTTTTGGTGTCTTTTACATCACAGATCAACACCTCATCAACCCTTTCTTCTAGAGCATTGACAGATGCCCCATGGGGGGCAAAGGATTACTCTTCACATTTGGATTTGTATCATTAAAAGACAAAATCTTTTTCTCGATCAACTCCCTCACGATATGTTTTAAGGTGTAACAACCCTCAAGATCATGACCAGGAGCTCCCTCATGAAAAGGATAATGGGCATTGGGATTGTAAAATGGTGGCAATTTGTCTGGCGGAGGACCCAATGGTCTTGGAGTTGCCAAACCTTTTTTAATGAGAAACGGATACAGCTTTGTATATGTCATAGGGATAGGAGGTATTGGTGGCCTCCCTCCCTGTCTTCAATTCTGATTTTGATTGTTCGGACGCTGAACATGATTTTGTTGAGGAGCGTTGCTCGCTTGCTAATGTTGAGGAACTTGTTGAAAAATAGGTTGTTGTTGATTGAAAGTGGGAGTAACAGCTGCCACATATGGTTGGGGCATATTGATAAACCGGTTGTTGAACAAACTATTGTTGTTGCTGATGTTGATTCTTCCAAGAGGAATTTCTTCTATGGGCAGTTTTGAGGTCGTTGGTCTCTCCTTCCTTCTTCTTTTGGAAACTACTAGAAGGCCTTTTAAATGTGTCCTTAGAACTTCCTACAAAACTACTCATCTTCCCATTCTTTAGACCTAACTCAATTGTTACTCCTACAGTCACCAAGTCGGAAAAGTTAGCAGTGATGCAACCCACCATTCTTTCATAAAATTATGGCCGTACAGTGTCAACAAACCAGTCTGCAAGCTCTTTTTCTGATAGAGGAGGCTCTACTTGAGAGGTTGTTTCCCTCCATCTTTGGGCGTACTCTTTAAAAGATTCAGAGCTTTTTTGTGACATGCTGAGCAATTGCCTTCTGTCTTGCACAAGGTCTATGTTATACTTATAGTGTTTCATAAAAGCATCGGAGAGGTCTTGAAAACAACGGATCCTTGACTGATCCAAACCTAGATACCATTTTGAAGATGCTCCTTTCAAACTATCTTGGAAACAATGGATCATCAGTTTTTCATTTTTAACATGAGCGGTCATCTTGCGATAATAAATAATCAAATGATTTTTAGGGCAAGATGCCCCTTCATACTTGTCAAAGATTAGTGTTTTGAATTTGTTGGGAATTATCAACCCAGATACCAAGCACATTTCATGAGCGGCGGCTCCAAATACTTGATCCCCTTCTATAGCTCTGAGTCTTTTCTCCATCAACTCCACATTCTCTTTTAGCTTATCACGTTTCTCATCCTCATATTCAGACGCATCGGGTATGTCATAAACTTGATGGTGGTCATCATAAAAAGGTTTATTTACACGAGTGTGTACAGCAGCGGGTGTAAAAGTCAGAACTATGTTAGGAACATAAGCCGTTAACGGAACTGTCTGTTGAGCAGAGACATGAACTTGTGGCCTAGGAACAAAATTTGGCGGTAGTCCAAACGGAGGTAGAGTGGTAGGAGCAGTAACTGGAAGAGGGTCTACCACAGGCTTACAATCTCGAAAACAATAGTTGCTTGAGTATCTATCTTGGCACGGATGACCTGAAGCATCTCCATGATCTGTCCCATATTACCACAGAGGTCTTGTAACTCGTTGTTGATGTGATCAATCTCGTGCTCTTGATCGGCCATTCTTTTCTTGGCTTGAGCACGGGTGTTATACCGGTGTGGAAGATTCAGCGTGGAAACTGGAGATGACAAGAAGGAAATGAGTTTTATGAAAAGAGATGCAATGCAAATGTGACAACAAGTGCAAGATGTAAGATGCAATGCAAAAAGGCTCGTGGGACTTAAATATTTTCATACATCGAGGATATATCAGCAAGAACTTGTTTCATTAATTCAAAAGAGGATTACAAAATGTTAGTACTTCTTACAAGAGTCCTATATTAAAAGCTAAATAAAATCTATAAAAGCCCTAAGGAGATTCTCCTAGCAGCCCCATGTTGAGCTTCTTGATTTGCTCCTCCAACTAAGTTATCTCGAGAGTGAGCGTATCCACGATCAACTTCCAAGGAGTCGACTGAGGGATAGGGGAAAATAAATCCTCTTGCACCTTCCTCTTCTTACAAGAGAGTACTTCTTCAGTCCTCGTTCGTAGTTGTCAATGGAGTTCCGCATTCTCGCTGACGACTATTTTGTATTTGTTCTTCCAAGATTCCTTTTCTTGAAGTGCTTTGCTTAAAGCAATCTTCAAATTCTTTGCTTCAGACATGAAGGTCAGAGTAGATTCCTTCTTCAGAGTTATGGGCTCTTGACGAGAATAAGGCAGCTCGATGGCCCTATCTCGTGTAAGTTGTAAATGCGCCTAAGAGGGGCGGTGAATTAGGTTCTTAAAAATTTCTTCGATCTTTTTACCGGTTCTTGGTTATTTTTCCGTTAGATGATAAGTGCTTGAAAGTAAAGTGCGGAAAGGAAAAATGACACAAGAGAATTATAGTGGTTCCCCTCACAGCCCGAGAGTACTCCACTCCTCCTTCAACACGAAAGAGAGTTCACTATAGTTTAGAATTATTGTACAGCCTAATCACACCAATGGTGATGCTTACTATCTAACCTATAGGTAAATAAGTGTATGAAGAACAATCCTCTTCAAAAATACTCACTTGTTTCCAACAATCCTGGACAACAAGGTAAAACAGAAAAATATTCTTGATAATAAGATTATGTCTTGAGAATATGATGCTATCAATCTTCACGGTCGATCTTCTCCTTGAAACAAATATCACTCAAATGAAATATACAAGTGTTCTTGAATAAAATGAGATGAAACAATGATAATGTGTGAAATTTATGCAAAGGTTTCTCTCAAAAAATATGTTTGAATGAACACTTGAAGAATAACTGAAAGATGAAAAGAATGAGTGGATTTTTTATTATGAAATTTCTAGGAGGTGAGTTTTAATCTGAAAATGACATGTATTTATATTGATGAAAGCAACCATTCAAAAGTCATGGCAATGGTTAGAAAAATTCTGAATTTAATAAGACAAATGATGTATGAGATGCCATGAAAAGATATAATGAAAAGATGCATTCAAACAAAACATTTTTCAATTTTAAATAAAAAACACTGTTCTAGTACGTTGTAAATTGTGGCGGTTGTTTGGTCTGTTACGTCGTTTCAAAACGCCACACTTTACCAAATAATTTTGAAATTTAAAATTTAAAATACTGGCTCAGAACGGTGTGAATTATGGCGGTTTCTGGTGCTGTTACGACAGTTAAATACGCCATAGTTTACCAAAAACTGAATGTTTAAATAAATTAAATAATTAAAAAATTTGTCTAAGTATTTGAACCAATTTTATACAACATCTATTGATTTACCCAAGTCAATAGATTATATTTGAAAGTGATTTAATATGGTTCAAAAATGAAAAATAATTTTTCCAATTAAAGAAATATTTTGAGAACTATTTTATCAATATATATTGTATGCTTGAGACACTTTTGAACACTTGTATAAGCATTTTAAATGACATTGATATACCTTTGTTAAACCTTTGATCTTCATGATACTTGAACACTTGAAGCTAATTGATTCAACTTGATAGTACTTAGGATATCTTCTTGAACTTGAACTTCTTGTACTTCATGTAGCTTGATTCTCTTTCTTTTTGCATATTATCTTTGTAGAGAGCTTGTTGTGTTGTCTTCATCAAAACTCAATGTGAGTGAAGCTCGCTTCTACAATCTCCCCCTTTTTGATGATGACAACCAATCCATTGAAAGATTGAATCTTTAGACTTGATGTTTCTCTAAGTTTGATTCTCCCCCTAAAGTGGAGCTCCCCCTAAATTCATGAGGGTAATAATTTTCTGCACAAAAATGTTAGAGAAACCAATCCTTCTCCCCCTTTGTCATTAGCAAAAAGGAAGAGGATTCCAAAACAATGACAGTTCATAATTATAACATACATACATACATAATAACCATACACATAAAACAAAAGCAGATACGTTTTAATTTTAAAGATTCCACGTGAGCTCAGGTTAATCGGTTAACGCCCTAGGTTAATCGATTAACAGAATCAAAATTTCCACAAATTTAAAGGCTACAGGTGTTAATCGATTAACTCCCTCGGTTAACCGATTAACAAAATCAAAAAATTCACAATAACAAAAGGTAACAAGTATGAAACTTAAGGAAAACATGTGCAACACAAATATACAAATATTATATCATGGTAACATATATATTTAGCCAAATTTTTGATGAAAATAACTTGATGAATAATAATTTAAAGATGTGTTTAGATATCACCTTCATCCAAGATACCAAGTTCTCGCCTAATTTTGTAGAATGATTCTTTTGCGAGCGGTTTGGTGAAGATATCTGCTAGTTGGTTATGAGTATCAACAAACGTCACTTCGACATCGCCTTTAAGCGCATGATTACGAAGAAAGTGATGTCGAATCTCAATGTGTTTGGTCCTTGAGTGCATGACGGGATTCTTCGTAATGTTGATTGCACTTGTGTTGTCGCACCGGAGAGGAATGCAACCAAGATCAATTCCATAGTCTCTTAATTGTTGCTTTAACCAAAGGTTTTGTGCACAACAACTACCAGCTGCTATGTATCCGCTTCGGCCGTACTAAGTGCAACGCATGCTTGTTTCTTACAAGACCACGAAACTAGTGCATTTCCGAGGATGTGACATGTTCCACTCGTGCTTTTTCTATCCGTTTTACAACCTCGATACTTCGTAATATCAACCGATGTTCCCGATTCATCTTGATCAATGTAGGTTCCGGATCCCATTGGTGTTGACATAACTTTACAACCATCCATATCAAATCTCTTTAATAATTCTTTGTAATACTTCGATTGGTTGATGAAGATTCCGTCCTTTTGTTGCTTGATTTGTAATCCAAGGAAATAATTCATTTTTCCCATCATAGACATTTCAAACTCGCCTTGCATCATTGAAGCAAATTCTTCACATAGTTGATTGTTTGTTGAACCAAAGATAATGTCGTCCACGTACACTTGAACAAGTAAGGTATTATTCTTTATCCTCTTAATGAACAAAGTCTTGTCTACCTTGCCTTTTTCAAAACCTTTTTCGCATAAGAAATTACTTAGACGATCATACCATGCCCTTGGTGCTTGTTTTAAACCATAGAGAGCTTTCTTCAACTTGTATACATGTGAAGGATTCTTGAAGTCTTCAAAACCCGGAGGTTGTTTGACATAGACTTCTTCGTTGATATATCCATTTAGGAAGGCGCTTTTGACGTCCATTTGAAATAACTGAAAATTCATTGAGCAAGCATAAGCAAGTAATAGACGAATAACTTCTAACCTTGCAACCGGAGCGAATGTTTCTTCAAAGTCAATTCCTTCTTCTTGATTGTACCCTTGAGCCACCAATCTTGCTTTGTTACGAACAATAAATCCATTTTCATCAAGTTTGTTCTTAAATACCTATCTTGTTCCGATGATATGTTTATCGCTTGGTTTAGGGACAAGTTTCCAAACTTGATTTCTTTCAAATTGGTTTAACTCTTCTTGCATGGCAATGATCCATTGATCATCTTCAAGAGCTTCATTAACTTTGGAGGGTTTTATTTGAGAAACGAACGCCATATTCAAGCATGCATCTTTGAGATTTAGTCTTGTTGCTACACCTTGACTTATGTCTCCGATGACTTTGTCGATTGGGTGATCCCTATGTGTTCTCCATTCTTTTGGTAGATCATTGTTGATCGACTTTTGTTGAATCGGTTCATCATGATGTTCTTCTTGTTTTTCTTCTAGATTTTCAATGAAGTCTTTAGAAGTATCTTCTTTGTGAATTTCTACAAGATCATCATCATTATCACAAACAATAATATCCTCTTTCGAGGGGTTAGATTCATCAAATTTGACATGCATAGATTCTTCTATAGTTAAAGTTATTTTATTATAAATTCTAAATGCCTTACTAGAGAGAGAGTAGCCGAGAAAAATACCTTCATCGGATTTCTCGTCAAACTTACCAAGGTTGTCTTTGTCGTTGTTTAGGACAAAGAACTTGCACCCAAAAACATGAAAGAAAGAAATATTTCGTTTTCTCCGTTTGAAAAGTTCATAAGGAGTTTTCTTGAGAATAGGCCTAATATTGACACGGTTACTTACAAAACATGCCGTGCTCACCGCATCCGCCCAAAAATACTTAGGAAGATTTGAATCACTTAGCATTGTCCTTACAAGTTCCACCAATGATCTATTCTTCCTTTCTACGACGCCATTTTGTTGTGGAGTTCTTGGTGCGGAGAATTTGTCTGAGATTCCATGTTCTTCACAAAATTCTTCAAATGAGGCATTTTGGAATTCTCCACCATGGTCGCTTCTAATGGAGGCAATTGTAAGAGACTTCTCATTTTGTATTTGTTTTGCATACTTCTTGAAGGCTTTGAAAGCATCACTTTTCTGCACTAAAAACAATGTCCAAGTATATCTAGAGAAATCATCAACAATAACTAATGCATAGACATTACCTCCGAAGCTTTTTGTTCTCGATGGACCAAAGAGATCCATGTGCAACAATTGTAGTGGCCTAGTTGTGGACACCACATTTTTGGATGTGAAAGTTGATTCGGTTTGCTTTCCTTTTTGGCAAGAGCCACACAACCCATCTTTGATGAATTTGATCTTCGGCAATCCAATGACTAAGTCATGCTTGATCAACTTATTCAAGTGCTCCATATGAATATGAGCAAACCTCTTATGCCATAACCATGATTCATTGTTGTTTGCCAAGAGACACCTAACATTCAAAGACAAGTTATCTAAGGAAATTAAAAATATGTTATTAACTCTTTTACCTTTTAGCATAACTTCATGAGTAACTTTGTTTTCAATCAAACATTCATCTTTAGTGAAGTTGATTTTGAAACCTCGGTCACACAATTGGCTAATGCTAAGGAGACTATGCTTTAGACCTTCCACATATAGGACATCTTCTATAGTTGTTGAAGGCGGTGAACCAATGACGCCGACGCCAAGGATTCTTACTTTGTTGTTGTCACCATAAGTAACATATCCTTTGGCCTTAAGCGTTAGATGTGAAAATTTTCTTAGGTCACCGGTCATGTGCCTCGAACATCCACTATCAAGATACCATTGATTTGAAGAGGTCTTCAAGCATACCTACAAAAAAGAGTTACGTTTTATTAGGTACCCAAATAGCCTTGGGTCCTTCAAAGTTGGTTCCTTTCTTCACCCATACATAATGGCCTTGAGCAACACTAAAGTTTCTAATATAACATGCATTAGGAGTATGACCTTTAATACCACAATAGAAATACGTAGGCACAGAGTTGCTTTTATATCTATGGGGATAAGATTTCTTCTTATTATAAGACTTCTTCTTATTATTTCTTTTCCTTTTGTTATATTGTTGAACCATTTTAGGCTTGTCACTTTTCTCTAAAGGAATTTGTTCTTTAGCTTTTACAAAAATGGTCTTGTTAGAAGTTTGCTTAGAAAATCTTGAGTAACCTAGACCACTTTTATCATTTGAGTATCTTTGACTACTAAGAACATGTTCCAATCCAACTTGTCCTTTCTCATATCTTTCTAGGACTCTTTTCATTTGAACTATTTGAAAAGCAAGTGACTCACATTTAGTGCATGCAAAATTCTTGATTAATTCTTCTTTTTCATTTTTGAACTTATTTTCCATTTTCTCAATATTTTCTTCCAAGATGGATATTTGTTTCTTTTGAGATGAGATGGTTTTATATAGAATTTTGCATTCACTTAAAAGTTCATCAATTTCTCCTTGAGCATCATTATCATAAATTGAAAAGTTACTACTAACCTCATCGTCTTCATCGTCGGAATGATGTGATGCCATCAATGCTAGATTTGCGCTTTGATCACTATCGGAGTCCGATGAAGAACTTATTTCATTGTCATCCCAAGCAATGTAGGCTTTCTTTTTGTAATCCTTCTTTCCTTTGTTGTCACGATTCTTTGCGAGTTTGGGACATTCCGGTTTGATGTGGCCTTGCTTTCCACATTCATAGCATATAATGTCTCCATTGGATGTTGATGCTTCTTTTTCTTTGTTCTTTGAGGATTTCTTTCTTCTTGTGAAACTAGAGTTTCCAATATTATTTTTTGTACTGAAGTGTTTTCCTAGTCTTTTTACAAGAAGCATAAAGTTTTCGTCCTCTTCGAGATTGTCTTCTTTATTCACAACTTTGGATTCGACTTTTAAGGCAATGCTCTTGGATTTCTTTTCTTGGTTCTCACGTTTCTCCAATAGTCCAAGTTCCGTCTCATATTCTTGAAGCTTTCCGAATAGAGTAGCGGATGTCATCGTTGATAAACTCTTCTTCTCGGAAATCGCCGTCACTTTGGGTTGCCACTCTCTTGTTAAAGACCTAAGCACTTTAAGATTAAGTTCATCATTCGTTAGAGTCTTACCAAGTGCATTCAAGTGATTTGTCAAATGCACGAATCTTTTCTGCAAGTCTAGGATTGATTCTCCTGGATGCAATCTAAATAACTCGTACTCTTGACTTAAGGTATTCAATCTGAATCTTTTGACTTCGGCGGTTCCTTCGTGAGTTTCTACAAGAGTGTCCCATATTTGCTTGGCCGTTGTACATGTTGAGACGGGGAAGAATTCATCCATTCCAAGTGCACTTTGTAAAATATTTATTGCCTTTTTGTCATAGAGAACCTTTTTCTTATTATCCTCATCCCATGATGCTTGTGGTTTTGGCGTACCAACTCCGTTGAAAACCGTTGTAGGAATAAAAGGACCATTTTGAACAGCCTCCCATATATCACTTCCTTGTGCTTCTAAATGTGCCTTCATGCGGATTTTCCAAAAGTCGAAGTATTGGCCAGAAAACAAAGGAGGCTTGTTGCTACTACCACCGTCTTTGAATACAAGATCATTGTTTGTGGAAGCCATCTGAATCGAAAAGGAACAGGTTACCTATCACCTGCTCTGATGCCAATTGTAAGTTGTAAATGCGCCTAAGAGGGGGGGTGAATTAGGTTCTTAAAAATTTCTTCGATCTTTTTACCGGTTCTTGGTTATTTTTCCGTTAGATGATAAGTGCTTGAAAGTAAAGTGCGGAAAGGAAAAATGACACAAGAGAATTATAGTGGTTCCCCTCACAGCCCGAGAGTACTCCACTCCTCCTTCAACACAAAAGAGAGTTCACTATAGTTTAGAATTATTGTACAGCCTAATCACACCAATGGTGATGCTTACTATCTAACCTATAGGTAAATAAGTGTATGAAGAACAATCCTCTTCAAAAACACTCACTTGTTTCCAACAATCCTGGACAACAAGGTAAAACAGAAAAATATTCTTGATAATAAGATTATGTCTTGAGAATATGATGCTATCAATCTTCACGATCGATCTTCTCCTTGAAACAAATATCACTCAAATGAAATTTACAAGTGTTCTTGAATAAAATGAGATGAAACAATGATAATGTGTGAAATTTATACAAAGGTTTCTCTCAAAAAATATGTTTGAATGAACACTTGAAGAATAACTGAAAGATGAAAAGAATGAGTGGATTTTTTATTATGAAATTTCTAGGAGGTGAGTTTTAATCTGAAAATGAGATGTATTTATATTGATGAAAGCAACCATTCAAAAGTCATGGCAATGGTTAGAAAAATTCTGAATTTAATAAGACAAATGATGTAAGAGATGCCATGAAAAGATATAATGAAAAAATGCATTCAAACAAAACATTTTTCAATTTTAAATAAAAAACACTGTTCCAGTACGTTGTAAATTGTGCCGGTTGTTTGGTCTGTTACGTCGTTTCAAAACGCCACACTTTACCAAATAATTTTGAAATTTAAAATTTAAAATACTGGTTCAGAACGGTGTGAATTATGGCGGTTTCTGGTGCTGTTACGACAGTTAAAAACGCCATAATTTACCAAAAACTAAATGTTTAAATAAATTAAATAATTAAAAAATTTGTCTAAGTATTTGAACCAATTTTATACAACATCTATTGATTTACCCAAGTCAATAGATTATATTTGAAAGTGATTTAATATGGTTCAAAAATGAAAAATAATTTTTCCAATTAAAGAAATATTTTGAGAACTATTTTATCAATATATATTGTATGCTTGAGACACTTTTGAACACTTGTATAAGCATTTTAAATGACATTGATATACCTTTGTTCAACCTTTGATCTTCATGATACTTGAACACTTGAAGCTAATTGATTCAACTTGATAGTACTTAGGATATCTTCTTGAACTTGAACTTCTTGTACTACATGTAGCTTGATTCTCTTTCTTTTTGCATATTATCTTTGTAGAGAGCTTGTTGTGTTGTCTTCATCAAAACTCAATGTGAGTGAAGCTTGCTTCTACAATCTCCCCCTTTTTGATGATGACAACCAATCCATTGAAAGATTGAATCTTTAGACTTGATGTTTCTCTAAGTTTGATTCTTCCCCTAAAGTGGAGCTCCCCTTAAATTCATGAGGGTAATAATTTTCTGCACAAAAATGTTAGAGAAACCAATCCTTCTCCCATTTTGTCATTAGCAAAACGGAAGAGGATTCCAAAACAATGACAGTTCATAATTATAACATACATACATAAATAATAACCATACACATAAAACAAATGCAGATACGTTTTAATTTTAAAGATTCCACGTGAGCTCAGGTTAATCGATTAACGCCCTAGGTTAATCGATTAACAGAATCAAAATTTCCATAAATTTAAAGGCTACAGGTGTTAATCGATTAACTCTCTGGGTTAACCGATTAACAGAATCAAAAATTTCACAATAACAAAAGGTAACAAGTATGAAACTTAAGGAAAACATGTGCAACATAAATATACTAATATTATATCATGGTAACATATATATTTAGCCAAATTTTTTATGAAAATAACTTGATGAATAATAATTTAAAGATGTGTTTAGATATCACCTTCATCCAAGATACCAAGTTCTCGCCTAATTTTGTAGAATGATTCTTTTGCGAGCGGTTTGGTGAAGATATCTGCTAGTTGGTTATGAGTATCAACAAACGTCACTTCGACATCGCCTTTAAGCACATGATCACGAAGAAAGTGATGTCGAATGTCAATGTGTTTGGTCCTTGAGTGCATGACGGGATTCTTCGTAATGTTGATTGCACTTGTGTTGTCGCACTGGAGAGGAATGCAACCAAGATCAATTCCATAGTCGCTTAATTGTTGCTTTAACCAAAGGTTTTGTGCACAACAACTACCAGCTGCTATGTATCCGCTTCGGCCGTACTAAGTGCAACGCATGCTTGTTTCTTACAAGACCACGAAACTAGTGCATTTCCGAGGATGTGACATGTTTCACTCGTGCTTTTTCTTTCCGTTTTACAACCTCGATACTTCGTAATATCAACCGATGTTCCCGATTCATCTTGATCAATGTAGGTTCTGGATCCCATTGGTGTTGACATAGCTTTACAACCATCCATATCAAATCTCTTTAATAATTCTTTGCAATACTTCGATTGGTTGATGAAGATTCCGTCCTTTTGTTGCTTGATTTGTAATCCAAGGAAATAATTCATTTTTCCCATCATAGACATTTCAAACTCGCCTTGCATCATTGAAGCAAATTCTTCACATAGTTGATTGTTTGTTGAACCAAAGATAATGTCGTCCACGTACACTTGAACAAGTAAGGTATTATTCTTTATCCTCTTAATGAACAAAGTCTTGTCTACCTTGCCTTTTTCAAAACCTTTTTCGCATAAGAAATTACTTAGACGATCATACCATGCCCTTGGTGCTTGTTTTAGACCATAGAGAGCTTTCTTCAACTTGTATATATATGAAGGATGCTTGAAGTATTCAAAACCCGGAGGTTGTTTGACATAGACTTCTTCGTTGATATATCCATTTAGGAAGGCGCTTTTGACGTCCATTTGAAATAACTGAAAATTCATTGAGCAAGCATAAGCAAGTAATAGACGAATAGCTTCTAACCTTGCAACCGGAGCGAATGTTTCTTCAAAGTCAATTCCTTCTTCTTGATTGTACCCTTGAGCCACCAATCTTGCTTTGTTACGAACAATAATTCCATTTTCATCAAGTTTGTTCTTAAATACCCATCTTGTTCCGATGATATGTTTATCGCTTGGTTTAGGGACAAGTTTCCAAACTTGATTTCTTTCAAATTGGTTTAACTCTTCTTGCATGGAAATGATCCATTGATCATCTTCAAGAGCTTCATTAACTTTGGAGGGTTCTATTTGAGAAACGAACGCCATATTCAAGCATGCATCTCTGAGATTTAGTCTTGTTGCTACACCTTGACTTATGTCTCCGATGACTTTGTCGATTGGGTGATCCCTATGTGTTCTCCATTCTTTTGGTAGATCATTGTTGATCGACTTTTGTTGAATCGGTTCATCATGATGTTCTTCTTATTTTTCTTCTAGATTTTCAATGAAGTCTTTAGAAGTATCTTCTTTGTGAATTTCTACAAGATCATCATCATTATCACAAACAATAATATCCTCTTTCGAGGGGTTAGATTCATCAAATTTGACATGCATAGATTCTTCTATAGTTAAAGTTATTTTATTATAAATTCTAAATGCCTTACTAGAGAGAGAGTAGCCGAGAAAAATACCTTCATCGGATTTCTCGTCAAACTTACCAAGGTTGTCTTTGTCGTTGTTTAGGACAAAGCACTTGCACCCAAAAACATGAAAGAAAGAAATATTTGGTTTTCTCCCTTTGAAAAGTTCATAAGGGGTTTTCTTGAGAATAGGCCTAATATTGACACGGTTACTTACAAAACATGCCGTGCTCACCGCATCCGCCCAAAAATACTTAGGAAGATTTGAATCACTTAGCATTGTCCTTGCAAGTTCCACCAATGATCTATTCTTCCTTTCTACGACGCCATTTTGTTGTGGAGTTCTTGGTGTGGAGAAATTGTCTGAGATTCCATGTTCTTCACAAAATTCTTCAAATGAGGCATTTTGGAATTCTCCACCATGGTCGCTTCTAATGGAGGCAATTGTAAGAGACTTCTCGTTTTGTATTTGTTTTGCATACTTCTTGAAGGCTTTGAAAGCATCACTTTTCTGCACTAAAAACAATGTCCAAGTATATCTAGAGAAGTCATCAACAATAACTAATGCATAGACATTACCTCCGAAGCTTTTTGTTCTCGATGGACCAAAGAGATCCATGTGCAACAATTGTAGTGGCCTAGTTGTGGACACCACATTTTTGGATGTGAAAGTTTATTTGGTTTGCTTTCCTTTTTGGCAAGCGCCACACAACCCATCTTTGATGAATTTGATCTTCGGCAATCCAATGACTAAGTCATGCTTGATCAACTTATTCAAGTGCTCCATATGAATATGAGCAAACCTCTTATGCCATAACCATGATTCATTGTTGTTTGCCAAGAGAAACCTAACATTCAAAGACAAGTTATCTAAGGAAATTAAAAATATGTTATTAACTCTTTTACCTTTTAGCATAACTTCATGAGTAACTTTGTTTTCAATCAAACATTCATCTTTAGTGAAGTTGATTTTGAAACCTCGGTCACACAATTGGCTAATGCTAAGGAGACTATGCTTTAGACCTTCCACATATAGGACATCTTCTATAGTTGTTGAAGGCGGTGAACCAATGATGCCGACGCCAAGGATTCTTCCTTTGTTGTTGTCACCATAAGTAACATATCCTTTGGCCTTAAGCGTTAGATGTGAAAATTTGCTTAGGTCACCCGTCATGTGTCTCGAACATCCACTATCAAGATACCATTGATTTAAAGAGGTCTTCAAGCATACCTACAAAAAAGAGTTACGTTTTATTTGGTACCCAAATAGCCTTGGGTCCTTCAAAGTTAGTTCCTTTCTTGACCCATACATAATGGCCTTGACCAACACTAAAGTTTCTAATATAACATGCATTAGGAGTATGACCTTTAATACCACAATAAAAACACGTAGGCTCAAAGTTGCTTTTATATCTAGGGGGATACGATTTCTTCTTATTATAAGACTTTTTCTTATTATTTCTTTTCCTTTTGTTATATTGTTGAACCATTTTAGGCTTGTCACTTTTCTCTAAAGGAATTTGTTCTTTAGCTTTTACAAAAATGGTCTTGTTAGAAGTTTGTTTAGAAAATCTTGAGTAACCTAGACCACTTTTATCATTTAAGTATCTTTGACTACTAAGAACATGTTCCAATCCAACTTGTCCTTTCTCATATCTTTCTAGGACTCTTTTCATTTGAACTATTTGAAAAGCAAGTGACTCACATTTAGTGCATGCAAAATTCTTGATTAATTCTTCTTTTTCATCTTTGAACTTATTTTCCATATTCTCAATATTTTCTTCCAAGTGGATACTTGTTTCTTTTGAGATGAGATGGTTTTATATAGAATTTTGCATTCACTTAAAAGTTCATCAATTGCTCCTTGAGCATCATTATCATAAATTGAAAAGTTACTACTAACCTCATCGTCTTCATCGTCGGAATGATGTGATGCCATCAATGCTAGATTTGCGCTTTGATCACTATCGGAGTCCGATGAAGAACTTATTTCATTGTCATCCCAAGCAATGTAGGCTTTCTTTTTGTAATCCTTCTTTCCTTTGTTGTCACGATTCTTTGCGAGTTTGCGACATTCCGGTTTGATGTGGCCTTGCTTTCCACATTCATAGCATATAATGTCTCCATTGGATGTTGATGCTTCTTTTTCTTTGTTCTTTGAGGATTTCTTTCTTCTTGTGAAACTAGAGTTTCCAAAATTATTTTTTGTACCGAAGTGTTTTCCTAGTCTTTTTACAAAAAGCATAAAGTTTTCGTCCTCTTCGGGATTGTCTTCTTTCTTCACAACTTTGGATTCGACTTTTAAGGCAATGCTCTTGGATTTCTTTTCTTGGTTCTCACGTTTCTCCAATAGTCCAAGTTCCGTCTCATATTCTTGAAGCTTTCCGAATAGAGTAGCGGATGTCATCGTTGATAAACTCTTCTTCTCGAAAATCGCCGTCACTTTGGGTTGCCACTCTCTTGTTAAAGACCTAAGCACTTTAAGATTAAGTTCATCATTCGTTAGAGTCTTACCAAGTGCATTCAAGTGATTTGTCAAATGCACGAATCTTTTCTGCAAGTCTAGGATTGATTCTCCTGGTTGCATTCTAAATAACTCGTACTCTTGACTTAAGGTATTCAATCTGGATCTTTTGACTTCGGCGGTTCCTTCGTGAGTTTCTACAAGAGTGTCCCATATTTGCTTGGCCGTTGTACATGTTGAGACGCGGAAGAATTCATCCATTCCAAGTGCACTTTGTAAAATATTTATTGCCTTTTTGTCATAGAGAACCTTTTTCTTATCATCCTCATCCCATGATGCTTGTGGTTTTGGCCTACCAACTCCGTTGAAAACCGTTGTAGGAATAAAAGGACCATTTTGAACAGCCTCCCATATATCAATTCGTTGTGCTTCTAAATGTGCCTTCATACGGATTTTCCAGAAGTCGAAGTATTGGCCAGAAAACAAAGGAGGCTTGTTGCTACTACCACCGTCTTTGAATACAAGATCATTGTTTACGGAAGCCATCTGAATCGAATAGGAACAGGTTACCTATCACCTGCTCTGATGCCAATTGTAAGTTGTAAATGCGCCTAAGAGGGGGGGTGAATTAGGTTCTTAAAAATTTCTTCGATCTTTTTACCGGTTCTTGGTTATTTTTCCGTTAGATGATAAGTGCTTGAAAGTAAAGTATGGAAAGGAAAAATGCCACAAGAGAATTATAGTGGTTCCCCTCACAGCCCGAGAGTACTCCACTCCTCCTTCAACACGAAAGAGAGTTCACTATAGTTTAGAATTATTGTACAGCCTAATCACGCCAATGGTGATGCTTACTATCTAACCTATAGGTAAATAAGTGTATGAAGACCAATCCTCTTCAAAAACACTCACTTGTTTCCAACAATCCTGGACAACAAGGTAAAACAGAAAAATATTCTTGATAATAAGATTATTTCTTGAGAATATGATGCTATCAATCTTCACGATCGATCTTCTCCTTGAAACAAATATCACTCAAATGAAATATACAAGTGTTCTTGAATAAAATGAGATGAAACAATGATAATGTGTGAAATTTATGCAAAGGTTTCTCTCAAAAAATATGTTTGAATGAACACTTGAAGAATAACTGAAAGATGAAAAGAATGAGTGGATTTTTTATTATGAAATTTCTAGGAGGTGAGTTTTAATCTGAAAATGACATGTATTTATATTGACGAAAGCAACCATTCAAAAGTCATGGCAATGGTTAGAAAAATTCTGAATTTAATAAGACAAATGATGTAAGAGATGCCATGAAAAGATATAATGAAAAGATGCATTCAAACAAAACATTTTTCAATTTTAAATAAAAAACATTGTTCCAGTACGTTGTAAATTGTGGCGGTTGTTTGGTCTGTTACGTCGTTTCAAAACGCCACACTTTACCAAATAATTTTGAAATTTAAAATTTAAAATACTGGTTCAGAACGGTGAGAATTATGGCGGTTTCTGGTGCTGTTACGACGGTTAAAAACACCATAATTTACCAAAAACTGAATGTTTAAATAAATTAAATAATTAAAAAATTTGTCTAAGTATTTGAACCAATTTTATACAACATCTATTGATTTACCCAAGTCAATAGATTATATTTGAAAGTGATTTAATATGGTTCAAAAATAAAAAATAATTTTTCCAATTAAAGAAATATTTTGAGAACTATTTTATCAATATATATTGTATGCTTGAGACACTTTTGAACACTTGTATAAGCATTTTAAATGAAATTGATATACCTTTGTTCAACCTTTGATCTTCATGATACTTGAACACTTGAAGCTAATTGATTCAACTTGATAGTACTTAGGATATCTTCTTGAACTTGAACTTCTTGTACTTCATGTAGCTTGATTCTCTTTCTTTTTGCATATTATCTTTGTAGAGAGCTTGTTGTGTTGTCTTCATCAAAACTCAATGTGAGTGAAGCTTGCTTCTACAATCTCCCCCTTTTTGATGATGACAACCAATCCATTGAAAGATTGAATCTTTAGACTTGATGTTTCTCTAAGTTTGATTCTCCCCCTAAAGTGGAGCTCCCCCTAAATTCATGACGGTAATAATTTTCTGCACAAAAATGTTAGAGAAACCAATCCTTCTCCCCCTTTTTCATTAGCAAAAAGGAAGAGGATTCCAAAACAATGACAGTTCATAATTATAACATACATACATACATAATAACCATACACATAAAACAAAAGCAGATATGTTTTAATTTTAAAGATTCCACGTGAGCTCAGGTTAATCGGTTAACGCCCTAGGTTAATCGATTAACAGAATCAAAATTTCCACAAATTTAAAGGCTACAGGTGTTAATCGATTAACTCCCTGGGTTAACCGATTAACAGAATAAAAAATTTCACAATAACAAAAGGTAACAAGTATGAAACTTAAGGAAAACATGTGCAACACAAATATACTAATATTATATCATGGTAACATATATATATTTAGCCAAATTTTTTATGAAAATAACTTGATGAATTGTAATTTAAAGATGTGTTTAGATATCACCTTCATCCAAGATACCAAGTTCTCGCCTAATTTTGTAGAATGATTCTTTTGCGAGCGGTTTGGTGAAGATATCTGCTAGTTGGTTATGAGTATCAACAAACGTCACTTCGACATCGCCTTTAAGCACATGATCACGAAGAAAGTGATGTCGAATGTCAATGTGTTTGGTCCTTGAGTGCATGACGGGATTCTTCGTAATGTTGATTGCACTTGTGTTGTCGTACCGGAGAGGAATGCAACCAAGATCAATTCCATAGTCGCTTAATTGTTGCTTTAACCAAAGGTTTTGTGCACAACAACTACCACTGCTATGTACTCCGCTTCGCCGTACTAAGTGCAACGCATGCTTGTTTCTTACAAGACCACGAAACTAGTGCATTTCCGAGGATGTGACATGTTCCACTCGTGCTTTTTCTATCCGTTTTACAACCTCGATACTTCGTAATATCAACCGATGTTCCCGATTCATCTTGATCAATGTAGGTTCTGGATCCCATTGGTGTTGACATAACTTTACAACCATCCATATCAAATCTCTTTAATAATTCTTTGCAATACTTCGATTGGTTGATGAAGATTCCATCCTTTTGTTGCTTGATTTGTAATCCAAGGAAATAATTCATTTTTCCCATCATAGACATTTCAAACTCGCCTTGCATCATTGAAGCAAATTCTTCACATAGTTGATTGTTTGTTGAACCAAAGATAATGTTGTCCACGTACACTTGAACAAGTAAGGTATTATTATTTATCCTCTTAATGAACAAAGTCTTGTCTACCTTGCCTTTTTCAAAACCTTTTTCGCATAAGAAATTACTTAGACGATCATACCATGCCCTTGGTGCTTGTTTTAAACCATAGAGAGCTTTCTTCAACTTGTATACATGTGAAGGATGCTTGAGGTCTTCAAAACCCGGAGGTTGTTTGACATAGACTTCTTCGTTGATATATCCATTTAGGAAGGCGCTTTTGACGTCCATTTGAAATAACTGAAAATTCATTGAGCAAGCATAAGCAAATAATAGACGAATAGCTTCTAACCTTGCAACCGGAGCGAATGTTTCTTCAAAGTCAATTCCTTCTTCTTGATTGTACCCTTGAGCCACCAATCTTGCTTTGTTACGAACAATAATTCCATTTTCATCAAGTTTGTTCTTAAATACCCATCTTGTTCCGATGATATGTTTATCGCTTGGTTTAGGGACAAGTTTCCAAACTTGATTTCTTTCAAATTGGTTTAACTCTTCTTGCATGGCAATGATCCATTGATCATCTTCAAGAGCTTCATTAACTTTGGAGGGTTCTATTTGAGGAACGAACGCCATATTCATGCATGCATCTTTGAGATTTAGTCTTATTGCTACACCTTGACTTATGTCTCCGAGGACTTTGTCGATTGGGTGATCCCTATGTGTTCTCCATTCTTTTGGTAGATCATTGTTGATCGACTTTTGTTGAATCGGTTCATCATGATGTTCTTCTTGTTTTTCTTCTAGATTTTCAATGAAGTCTTTAGAAGTATCTTCTTTGTGAATTTCTACAAGATCATCATCATTATCACAAACAATAATATCCTCTTTCGAGGGGTTAGATTCATCAAATTTGACATGCATAGATTCTTCTATAGTTAAAGTTATTTTATTATAAATTCTAAATGCCTTACTAGAGAGAGAGTAGCCAAGAAAAATACCTTCATCGGATTTCTCGTCAAACTTACCAAGGTTGTCTTTGCCGTTGTTTAGGACAAAGCACTTGCACCCAAAAACATGAAAGAAAGAAATATTTGGTTTTCTCCCTTTGAAAAGTTCATAAGGGGTTTTCTTGAGAATAGGCCTAATATTGACACGGTTACTTACAAAACATGCCGTGCTCACCGCATCCGCCCAAAAATACGTAGGAAGATTTGAATCACTTAGCATTGTCCTTGCAAGTTCCACCAATGATCTATTCTTCCTTTCTTCGACGCCATTTTGTTGTGGAGTTCTTGGTGCGGAGAAATTGTCTGAGATTCCATGTTCTTCACAAAATTCTTCAAATGAGGCATTTTGGAATCCTCCACCATGGTCGCTTCTAATGGAGGCAATTGTAAGAGACTTCTCATTTTGTATTTGTTTTGCATACTTCTTGAAGGCTTCGAAAGCATCACTTTTCTGCACTAAAAACAATGTCCAAGTATATCTAGTGAAATCATCAACAATAACTAATGCATAGACATTACCTCCGAAGCTTTTTGTTCTCGATGGACCAAAGAGATCCATGTGCAACAATTGTAGTGGCCTAGTTGTGGACACCACATTTTTGGATGTGAAATTTGATTTGGTTTGCTTTCCTTTTTGGCAAGCGCCACACAACCCATCTTTGATGAATTTGATCTTCGGCAATCCAATGACTAAGTCATGCTTGATCAACTTATTCAAGTGCTCCATATGAATATGAGCAAACCTCTTATGCCATAACCATGATTCATTGTTGTTTGCCAAGAGAAACCTAACATTCAAAGACAAGTTATCTAAGTAAATTAAAAATATGTTATTAACTCTTTTACCTTTTAGCATAACTTCATGAGTAACTTTGTTTTCAATCAAACATTCATCTTTAGTGAAGTTGATTTTGAAACCTCGGTCACACAATTGGCTAATGCTAAGGAGACTATGCTTTAGACCTTCCACATATAGGACATCTTCTATAGTTGTTGAAGGCGGTGAACCAATGATGCCGACGCCAAGGATTCTTCCTTTGTTGTTGTCACCATAAGTAACATATCCTTTGGCCTTAAGCGTTAGATGTGAAAATTTGCTTAGGTCACCCGTCATGTGCCTCGAACATCCACTATCAAGATACCATTGATTTGAAGAGGTATTCAAGCATACCTACAAAAAAGAGTTACGTTTTATTAGGTACCCAAATAGCCTTGGGTCCTTCAAAGTTAGTTCCTTTCTTGACCCATACATAATGGCCTTGAGCAACACTAAAGTTTCTAATATAACATGCATTAGGAGTATGACCTTTAATACCACAATAAAAACATGTAGGCTCAAAGTTGCTTTTATATCTATGGGGATAAGATTTCTTCTTATTATAAGACTTTTTCTTATTATTTCTTTTCCTTTTGTTATATTGTTGAACCATTTTAGGCTTGTCACTTTTCTCTAAAGGAATTTGTTCTTTAGCTTTTACAAAAATGGTCTTGTTAGAAGTGTGTTTAGAAAATCTTGAGTAACCTAGACCACTTTTATCATTTGAGTATCTTTGACTACTAAGAACATGTTCCAATCCAACTTGTCCTTTCTCATATCTTTCTAGGACTCTTTTCATTTGAACTATTTGAAAAGCAAGTGACTCACATTTAGTGCATGCAAAATTCTTGATTAATTCTTCTTTTTCATCTTTGAACTTATTTTCCATTTTCTCAATATTTTCTTCCAAGATGGATATTTGTTTCTTTTGAGATGAGATGGTTTTATATAGAATTTTGCATTCACTTAAAAGTTCATCAATTGCTCCTTGAGCATCATTATCATAAATTGAAAAGTTACTACAAACCTCATCGTCTTCATCATCGGAATGATGTGATGCCATCAATGCTAGATTTGCGCTTTGATCACTATCGGAGTCCGATGAAGAACTTATTTCATTGTCATCCCAAGCAATGTAGGCTTTCTTTTTGTAATCCTTCTTTCCTTTGTTGTCACGATTCTTTGCGAGTTTGGGACATTCTGGTTTGATGTGGCCTTGCTTTCCACATTCATAGCATATAATGTCTCCATTGGATGTTGATGCTTCTTTTTCTTTGTTCTTTGAGGATTTCTTTCTTCTTGTGAAACTAGAGTTTCCAATATTATTTTTTGTACTGAAGTGTTTTCCTAGTCTTTTTACAAGAAGCATAAAGTTTTCGTTCTCTTCGGGATTGTCTTCTTTCTTCACAACTTTGGATTCGACTTTTAAGGCAATGCTCTTGGATTTCTTTTCTTGGTTCTCACGTTTCTCCAATAGTCCAAGTTCCGTCTCATATTCTTGAAGCTTTCCGAATAGAGTAGCGGATGTCATCGTTGATAAACTCTTCTTCTCGAAAATCGTCGTCACTTTGGGTTGCCACTCTCTTGTTAAAGACCTAAGCACTTTAAGATTAAGTTCATCCTTCGTTAGAGTCTTACCAAGTGCATTCAAGTGATTTGTCAAATGCACGAATCTTTTCTGCAAATCTAGGATTGATTCTCCTGGTTGCATTCTAAATAACTCGTACTCTTGAATTAAGGTATTCAATCTGGATCTTTTGACTTCGGCGGTTCCTTCGTGAGTTTCTACAAGAGTGTCCCATATTTGCTTGGCCGTTATACATGTTGAGACGCGGAAGAATTCATCCATTCCAAGTGCACTTTGTAAAATATTTATTGCCTTTTTGTCATAGAGAACCTTTTTCTTATCATCCTCATCCCATGATGCTTGTGGTTTTGGCGTACCAACTCCATTGAAAACCGTTGTAAGAATAAAAGGACCATTTTGAACAGCCTCCCATATATCACTTCCTTGTGCTTCTAAATGTGCCTTCATACGAATTTTCCAAAAGTCGAAGTATTGGCCAGAAAACAAAGGAGGCTTGTTGCTACTACCACCGTCTTTGAATACAAGATCATTGTTTGCGGAAGCCATCTGAATCGAATAGGAACAGGTTACCTATCACCTGCTCTGATGCCAATTGTAAGTTGTAAATGCGCCTAAGAGGGGGGGTGAATTAGGTTCTTAAAAATTTCTTCGATCTTTTTACCGGTTCTTGGTTATTTTTCCGTTAGATGATAAGTGCTTGAAAATAAAGTATGGAAAGGAAAAATGACACAAGAGAATTATAGTGGTTCCCCTCACAGCCCGAGAGTACTCCACTCCTCCTTCAACACGAAAGAGAGTTCACTATAGTTTAGAATTATTGTACAGCCTAATCACGCCAATGGTGATGCTTACTATCTAACCTATAGGTAAATAAGTGTATGAAGAACAATCCTCTTCAAAAACACTCACTTGTTTCCAACAATCCTGGACAACAAGGTAAAACAGAAAAATATTCTTGATAATAAGATTATGTCTTGAGAATATGATGCTATCAATCTTCACGATCGATCTTCTCCTTGAAACAAATATCACTCAAGTGAAATATACAAGTGTTCTTGAATAAAATGAGATGAAACAATGATAATGTGTGAAATTTATGCAAAGGTTTCTCTCAAAAAATACGTTTGAATGAACACTTGAAGAATAACTGAAAGATGAAAAGAATGAGTGGATTTTTTATTATGAAATTTCTAGGAGGTGAGTTTTAATCTGAAAATGACATGTATTTATATTGACGAAAGCAACCATTCAAAAGTCATGGCAATGGTTAGAAAAATTCTAAATTTAATAAGACAAATGATGTAAGAGATGCCATGAAAAGATATAATGAAAAGATGCATTCAAACAAAACATTTTTCAATTTTAAATAAAAAACACTTTTCCAATACGTTGTAAATTGTGGTGGTTGTTTGGTCTGTTACGTCGTTTCAAAACGCCACACTTTACCAAATCATTTTGAAATTTAAAATTTAAAATACTGGTTCAGAACGGTGTGAATTATGGCGGTTTCTGGTGCTGTTACGACAGTTAAAAACGCCATAATTTACCAAAAACTGAATGTTTAAATAAATTAAATAATTAAAAAATTTGTCTAAGTATTTGAACCAATTTTATACAACATCTATTGATTTACCCAAGTCAATAGATTATATTTGAAAGTGATTTAATATGGTTCAAAAATGAAAAATAATTTTTCCAATTAAAGAAATATTTTGAGAACTATTTTATCAATATATATTGTATGCTTGAGACACTTTTGAACACTTGTATAAGCATTTTAAATGACATTGATATACCTTTGTTCAACCTTTGATCTTCATGATACTTGAACACTTGAAGCTAATTGATTCAACTTGATAGAACTTGGGATATCTTCTTGAACTTGAAATTCTTGTACTTCATGTAGCTTGATTCTCTTTCTTTTTGCATATTATCTTTGTAGAGAGCTTGTTGTGTTGTCTTCATCAAAACTCAATGTGAGTGAAGCTTGCTTCTACAATCTCCCCCTTTTTGATGATGACAACCAATCCATTGAAAGATTGAATCTTTAGACTTGATGTTTCTCTAAGTTTGATTCTCCCCCTAAAGTGGAGCTCCCCCTAAATTCATGAGGGTAATAATTTTCTGCACAAAAATGTTAGAGAAACCAATCCTTCTCCCCCTTTGTCATTAGCAAAAAGGAAGTGGATTCCAAAACAATGACAGTTCATAATTATAACATACATACATACATAATAACCATACACATAAAACAAAAGCAGATACGTTTTAATTTTAAAGATTCCACGTGAGCTCAGGTTAATCGGTTAACGTCCTAGGTTAATCGATTAACAGAATTAAAATTTCCACAAATTTAAAGGCTACAGGTGTTAATCGATTAACTCCCTGGGTTAACCGATTAACAGAATCAAAAATTTCACAATAACAAAAGGTAACAAGTATGAAACTTAAGGAAAACATGTGCAACACAAATATACAAATATTATATCATGGTAACATATATATTTAGCCAAATATTTGATGAAAATAACTTGATGAATAATAATTTAAATATGTGTTTAGATATCACCTTCATCCAAGATACCAAGTTCTCGCCTAATTTTATAGAATGATTCTTTTGCGAGCGGTTTGGTGAAGATATCTGCTAGTTGGTTATGAGTATCAACAAACGTCACTTCGACATCGCCTTTAAGCACATGATCACGAAGAAAGTGATGTCGAATGTCAATGTGTTTGTTCCTTGAGTGCATAACGGGATTCTTCGTAATGTTGATTGCACTTGTGTTGTCGCACCGGAGAGGAATGCAACCAAGATCAATTCCATAGTCGCTTAATTGTTGCTTTAACCAAAGGTTTTGTGCACAACAACTACCAGCTGCTATGTACTCCGCTTCGGCCGTACTAAGTGCAACGCATGCTTGTTTCTTACAAGACCATGAAACTAGTGCATTTCCGAGGATGTGACATGTTCCACTTGTGCTTATTCTATCCGTTTTACAACCTCGATACTTCGTAATATCAACCGATGTTCCCGATTCATCTTGATCAATGTAGGTTCCGGATCCCATTGGTGTTGACATAGCTTTACAACCATCCATATCAAATCTCTTTAATAATTCTTTGCAATACTTCGATTGGTTGATGAAGATTCCATCCTTTTCTTGCTTGATTTGTAATCCAAGGAAATAATTCATTTTTCCCATCATAGACATTTCAAACTCGCCTTGCATCATTGAAGCAAATTCTTCACATAGTTGATTGTTTGTTGAACCAAAGATAATGTCGTCCACGTACACCCTCTTAATGAACAAAGTCTTGTCTACCTTGCCTTTTTCAAAACCTTTTTCGCATAAGAAATTACTTAGACGATCATACCATGCCCTTGGTGCTTGTTTTAAACTATAGAGAGCTTTCTTCAACTTGTATACATGTGAAGGATGCTTGATGTCTTCAAAACCCGGAGGTTGTTTGACATATACTTCTTCGTTGATATATCCATTTAGGAAGGCGCTTTTGACGTCCATTTGAAATAATTGAAAATTCATTGAGCAAGCATAAGCATGTAATAGACGAATAGCTTCTAACCTTGCAACCGGAGCGAATGTTTCTTCAAAGTCAATTCCTTCTTCTTGATTGTACCCTTGAGCCACCAATCTTGCTTTGTTACGAACAATAATTCCATTTTCATCAAGTTTGTTCTTAAATACCCATCTTGTTCCGATGATATGTTTATTGCTTGGTTTAGGGACAAGTTTCCAAACTTGATTTCTTTCAAATTGGTTTAACTCTTCTTGCATGGCAATGATCCATTGATCATCTTCAAGAGCTTCATTAACTTTGGAGGGTTCTATTTGAGAAACGAACGCCATCTTCAAGCATGCATCTTTGAGATTTAGTCTTGTTGCTACACCTTGACTTATGTCTCCGATGACTTTGTCGATTGGGTGATCCCTATGTGTTATTCTTTTGGTAGATCATTGTTGATCGACTTTTGTTGAATCGGTTCATCATGATGTTCTTCTTGTTTTTCTTTTAGACTTTCAATGAAGTCTTTAGAAGTATCTTCTTTGTGAATTTCTACAAGATCATCATCATTATCACAAACAATAATATCCTCTTTCGAGGGGTTAGATTCATCAAATTTGACATGCATAGATTCTTCTATAGTTAAAGTTATTTTATTATAAATTCTAAATGCCTTACTAGAGAGAGAGTAGCCGAGAAAAATACCTTCATCGGATTTCTCGTCAAACTTACCAAGGTTGTCTTTGTCGTTGTTTAGGACAAAGCACTTGCACCCAAAAACATGAAAGAAAGAAATATTTGGTTTTCTCCCTTTGAAAAGTTCATAAGGGTTTTTTTTGAGAATAGGCCTAATATTGACACGGTTACTTACAAAACATGCCGTGCTCACAGCATCCGCCCAAAAATACTTAGGAAGATTTGAATCACTTAGCATTGTCCTTGCAAGTTCCACCAATGATCTATTCTTCCTTTCTACGACGCCATTTTGTTGTGGAGTTCTTGGTGCGGAGAAATTGTCTGAGATTCCATGTTCTTCACAAAATTCTTCAAATGAGGCATTTTGGAATTCTCCACCATGGTCGCTTCTAATGGAGGCAATTGTAAGAGACTTCTCATTTTGTATTTGTTTTGCATACTTCTTGAAGGCTTTGAAAGCATCACTTTTCTGCACTAAAAACAATGTCCAAGTATATCTAGAGAAATCATCAACAATAACTAATGCATAGACATTACCTCCGAAGCTTTTTGTTCTCGATGGACCAAAGAGATCGATGTGCAACAATTGTAGTGGCCTAGTTGTGGACACCACATTTTTGGATGTGAAAGTTGATTTGGTTTGCTTTCCTTTTTGGCAAGCGCCACACAACCCATCTTTGATGAATTTGATCTTCGGCAATCCAATGACTAAGTCATGCTTGATCAACTTATTCAAGTGCTCCATATGAATATGAGCAAACCTCTTATGCCATAACCATGATTCATTGTTGTTTGCCAAGAGACACCTAACATTCAAAGACAAGTTATCTAAGGAAATTAAAAATATGTTATTAACTCTTTTACGTTTTAGCATAACTTCATGAGTAACTTTGTTTTCAATCAAACATTCATCTTTAGTGAGTTGATTTTGAAACCTCGGTCACACAATTGGCTAATGCTAAGGAGACTATGCTTTAGACCTTCCACATATAGGACATCTTCTATAGTTGTTGAAGGCGGTGAACCAATGATGCCGACGCCAAGGATTCTTCATTTGTTGTTGTCACCATAAGTAACATATCCTTTGGCCTTAAGCGTTAGATGTGAAAATTTGCTTAGGTCACCCGTCATGTGCCTCGAACATCCACTATCAAGATACCATTGATTTGAAGAGGTCTTCAAGCATACCTACAAAAAAGAGTTATGTTTTATTAGGTACCCAAATAGCCTTGGGTCCTTCAAAGTTAGTTCCTTTCTTGACCCATACATAATGGCCTTGAGCAACACTAAAGTTTCTAATATAACATGCATTAGGAGTATGACCTTTAATACCACAATAGAAACACGTAGGCTCAAAGTTGCTTTTATATCTAGGGGGATATGATTTCTTCTTATTATAAGACTTCTTCTTATTATTTCTTTTCCTTTTGTTATATTGTTGAACCATTTTAGGCTTGTCACTTTTCTCTAAAGGAATTTGTTCTTTAGCTTTTACAAAAATGGTCTTGTTAGAAGTTTGTTTAGAAAATCTTGAGTAACCTAGACCACTTTTATCATTTGAGTATCGTTGACTACTAAGAACATGTTCCAATCCAACATTCCTTTCTCATATCTTTCTAGGACTCTTTTCATTTGAACTATTTGAAAAGCAAGTGACTCACATTTAGTGCATGCAAAATTCTTGATTAATTCTTCTTTTTCATCATTGAACTTATTTTCCATTTTCTCAATATTTTCTTCCAAGATGGATATTTGTTTCTTTTGAGATGAGATGGTTTTATATAGAATTTTGCATTCACTTAAAAGTTCATCAATTGCTCCTTGAGCATCATTATCATAAATTGAAAAGTTACTACTAACCTCATCGTCTTCATCGTCGGAATGATGTGATGCCATCAATGCTAGATTTGTGCTTTGATCACTATCGGAGTCCGATGAAGAACTTATTTCATTGTCATCCCAAGCAATGTAGGCTTTCTTTTTGTAATCCTTCTTTCCTTTGTTGTCACGATTCTTTGCGAGTTTGGGACATTCCGGTTTGATGTGGCCTTGCTTTCCACATTCATAGCATATAATGTCTCCATTGGATGTTGATGCTTCTTTTTCTTTGTTCTTTGAGGATTTCTTTCTTCTTGTGAAACTAAAGTTTCCAATATTATTTTTTGTACTGAAGTGTTTTCCTAGTCTTTTTACAAGAAGCATAAAGTTTTCGTCCTCTTCGGGATTGTCTTCTTTCTTCACAACTTTGGATTCGACTTTTAAGGCAATGCTCTTGGATTTCTTTTCTTGGTTCTCACGTTTCTCCAATAGTCCAAGTTCCGTCTCATATTCTTGAAGCTTTCCGAATAGAGTAGCGGATGTCATCGTTGATAAACTCTTCTTCTCGGAAATCGCCGTCACTTTGGGTTGCCACTCTCTTGTTAAAGACCTAAGCACTTTAAGATTAAGTTCATCATTCGTTAAAGTCTTACCAAGTGCAATCAAGTGATTTGTCAAATGCAAGAATCTTTTCTGCAAGTCTAGGATTGATTCTCCTGGTTGCATTCTAAATAACTCGTACTCTTGACTTAAGGTATTCAATCTGGATCTTTTGACTTCGGCGGTTCCTTCGTGAGTTTCTACAAGAGTGTCCCATATTTGCTTGGCCGTTATACATGTTGAGACGCGGAAGAATTCATCCATTCCAAGTGCACTTTGTAAAATATTTATTGCCTTTTTGTCATAGAGAACCTTTTTCTTATCATCCTCATCCCATGATGCTTGTGGTTTTGGCGTACCAACTCCGTTGAAAACCGTTGTAGGAATAAAAGGACCATTTTGAACAACCTCCCATATATCACTTCCTTGTGCTTCTAAATGTGCCTTCATACGGATTTTCCAGAAGTCGAAGTATTGGCCAGAAAACAAAGGAGGCTTGTTGCTACTACCACCGTCTTTGAATACAAGATCATTGTTTGCGGAAGCCATCTGAATCGAATAGGAACAGGTTACCTATCACCTGCTCTGATGCCAATTGTAAGTTGTAAATGCGCCTAAGAGGGGGGGTGAATTAGGTTCTTAAAAATTTCTTCGATCTTTTTATCGGTTCTTGGTTATTTTTCCGTTAGATGATAAGTGCTTGAAACTAAAGTATGGAAAGGAAAAATGACACAAGAGAATTATAGTGGTTCCCCTCACAGCCCGAGAGTACTCCACTCCTCCTTCAACACGAAAGAGAGTTCACTATAGTTTAGAATTATTGTACAGCCTAATCACGCCAATTGTGATGCTTACTATCTAACCTATAGGTAAATAAGTGTATGAAGAACAATCCTCTTCAACAACACTCACTTGTTTCCAACAATCCTGGAGAACAAGGTAAAACAGAAAAATATTCTTGATAATAAGATTATGTCTTGAGAATATGATGCTATCAATCTTCACGATCGATCTTCTCCTTGAAACAAATATCACTCAAATGAAATATACAAGTGTTCTTGAATAAAATGAGATGAAACAATGATAATGTGTGAAATTTATGCAAAGGTTTCTCTCAAAAAATATGTTTGAATGAACACTTGAAGAATAACTGAAAGATGAAAAGAATGAGTGGATTTTTTATTATGAAATTTCTAGGAGGTGAGTTTTAATCTGAAAATGACATGTATTTATATTGACGAAAGCAACCATTCAAAAGTCATGGCAATGGTTAGAAAAATTCTGAATTTAATAAGACAAATGATGTAAGAGATGCCATGAAAAGATATAATGAAAAGATGCATTCAAACAAAACATTTTTCAATTTTAAATAAAAAACACTTTTCCAGTACATTGTAAATTGTGGCGGTTGTTTGGTCTGTTACGTCGTTTCAAAACGCCACACTTTACCAAATAATTTTGAAATTTAAAATTTAAAATACTGGTTCAGAACTGTGTGAATTATGGCGGTTTCTAGTGCTGTTACGACAGTTAAAAACACCATAATTTACCAAAAACTGAATGTTTAAATAAATTAAATAATTAAAAAATTTGTCTAAGTATTTGAACCAATTTTATACAACATCTATTGATTTACCCAAGTCAATAGATTATATTTGAAAGTGATTTAAAATGGTTCAAAAATGAAAAATAATTTTTCCAATTAAAGAAATATTTTGAGAACTATTTTATCAATATATATTGTATGCTTGAGACACTTTTGAACACTTGTATAAGCATTTTAAATGACATTGATATACCTTTGTTCAACCTTTGATCTTCATGACACTTGAACACTTGAAGCTAATTGATTCAACTTGATAGTACTTAGGATATCTTCTTGAACTTGAACTTCTTGTACTTCATGTAGCTTGATTCTCTTTCTTTTTGCATATTATCTTTGTAGAGAGCTTGTTGTGTTGTCTTCATCAAAACTCAATGTGAGTGAAGCTTGCTTCTACAATCTCCCCCTTTTTGATGATGACAACCGATCCATTGAAAGATTGAATCTTTAGACTTGATGTTTCTCTAA
The DNA here is from genome assembly GCA_022829125.1 of Lathyrus tuberosus. Taxonomy (NCBI): domain Eukaryota; kingdom Viridiplantae; phylum Streptophyta; class Magnoliopsida; order Fabales; family Fabaceae; genus Lathyrus; species Lathyrus tuberosus. The sequence continues at coordinate 3,995,393 of JALAZF010000479.1, read as the reverse complement.
GTTTGATTCTCCCCCTAAAGTGGAGCTCCCCCTAAATTCATGAGGGTAATAATTTTCTGCACAAAAATGTTAGAGAAACCAATCCTTCTCCCCCTTTGTCATTAGCAAAAAGGAAGAGGATTCCAAAACAGTGACAGTTCATAATTATAACATACATACATACATACATAATAACCATACACATAAAACAAAAGCAGATACGTTTTAATTTTAAAGATTCCACGTGAGCTCAGGTTAATCGGTTAACGCCCTAGGTTAATCGATTAACAGAATCAAAATTTCCACAAATTTAAAGGCTCAGGTGTTAATCGATTAACTCCTTGGGTTAACCGATTAACAGAATCAAAAATTTCACAATAACAAAAGGTAACAAGTATGAAACTTAAGGAAAACATGTGCAACACAAATATACTAATATTATATCATGGTAACATATATATTTAGCCAAATTTTTTATGAAAATAACTTGATGAATAATAATTTAAAGATGTGTTTAGATATCACCTTCATGCAAGATACCAAGTTCTCGCCTAATTTTGTAGAATGATTCTTTTGCGAGCGGTTTGGTGAAGATATCTGCTAGTTGGTTATGAGTATCAACAAACGTCACTTCGACATCGCCTTTAAGCACATGATCACGAAGAAAGTGATGTCGAATGTCAATGTGTTTGGTCCTTGAGTGCATGAAGGGATTCTTCGTAATGTTGATGGCACTTGTGTTGTCGCACCGGAGAGGAATGTAACCAAGATCAATTCCATAGTTGCTTAATTGTTGCTTTAACCAAAGGTTTTGTGCACAACAACTACCAGCTGCTATGTACTCCGCTTCGGCCATACTAAGTGCAACGCATGCTTGTTTCTTACAAGACCACGAAACTAGTGCATTTCCGAGGATGTGACATGTTCCACTCGTGCTTTTTCTATCCGTTTTACAACCTCGATACTTCGTAATATCAACCGATGTTCCCGATTCGTCTTGATCAGTGTAGGTTCCGGATCCCATTGGTGTTGACATAGCTTTACAACCATCCATATCAAATCTCTTTAATAATTCTTTGCAATACTTTGATTGGTTGATGAAGATTCCGTCCTTTTGTTGCTTGATTTGTAATCCAAGGAAATAATTCATTTTTCCCATCATAGACATTTCAAACTCGCCTTGCATCATTGAAGCAAATTCTTCACATAGTTGATTGTTTGTTGAACCAAAGATAATGTCGTCCACGTACACTTGAACAAGTAAGGTATTATTATTTATCCTCTTAATGAACAAAGTCTTGTCTACCTTGCCTTTTTCAAAACCTTTTTCGCATAAGAAATTACTTAGACGATCATACCATGCCCTTGGTGCTTGTTTTAAACCATAGAGAGCTTTCTTCAACTTGTATACATGTGAAGGATGCTTGAAGTCTTCAAAACTCGGAGGTTGTTTGACATAGACTTCTTCGTTGATATATCCATTTAGGAAGGCGCTTTTGACGTCCATTTGAAATAACTGAAAATTCATTGAGCAAGCATAAGCAAGTAATAGACGAATAGCTTTTAACCTTGCAACCGGAGCGAATGTTTCTTCAAAGTCAATTCCTTCTTCTTGATTGTACCCTTGAGCCACCAATCTTGCTTTTTTACGAACAATAATTCCATTTTCATCAAGTTTGTTCTTAAATACCCATCTTGTTCCGATGATATGTTTATCGCTTGGTTTAGGGACAAGTTTCCAAACTTGATTTCTTTCAAATTGGTTTAACTCTTCTTGCATGGCAATGATCCATTGATCATCTTCAAGAGCTTCATTAACTTTGGAGGGTTCTATTTGAGAAACGAACGCCATATTCAAGCATGCATCTTTGAGATTTAGTCTTGTTGCTACACCTTGACTTATGTCTCCGATGACTTTGTCGATTGGGTGATCCCTATGTGTTCTCCATTCTTTTGGTAGATCATTGTTGATCGACTTTTGTTGACTCGGTTCATCATGATGTTCTTCTTGTTTTTCTTCTAGACTTTCAATGAAGTCTTTAGAAGTATCTTCTTTGTGAATTTCTACAAGATCATCATCATTATCACAAACAATAATATCCTCTTTCGAGGGGTTAGATTCATCAAATTTGACATGCATAGATTCTTCTATAGTTAAAGTTCTTTTATTATAAATTCTAAATTCCTTACTAGAGAGAGAGTAGCCGAGAAAAATACCTTCATCGGATTTCTCGTCAAACTTACCAAGGTTGTCTTTGTCGTTGTTTAGGACAAAGCACTTGCACCCAAAAACATGAAAGAAAGAAATATTTGGTTTTCTCCCTTTGAAAAGTTCATAAGGGGTTTTCTTGAGAATAGGCCTAATATTGACACGGTTACTTACAAAACATGCCGTGCTCACCGCATCCGCCCAAAAATACTTAGGAAGATTTGAATCACTTAGCACTGTCCTTGAAAGTTCCACCAATGATCTATTCTTCCTTTCTACGACACCATTTTGTTGTGGAGTTCTTGGTGCGGAGAAATTGTCTGAGATTCCATGTTCTTCACAAAATTCTTCAAATGAGGCATTTTGGAATTCTTCACCATGGTCGCTTCTAATAGAGGCAATTTTAAGAGACTTCTCATTTTGTATTTGTTTTGCATACTTCTTGAAGGCTTTGAAAGCATCACTTTTCTGCACTAAAAACAATGTCCAAGTATATTTAGAGAAATCATCAACAATAACTAATGCATAGACATTACCTCCAAAGCTTTTTGTTCTCGATGGACCAAAGAGATCCATGTGCAACAATTGTAGTGGCCTAGTTGTGGACACCACATTTTTGGATGTGAAAGTTGATTTGGTTTGCTTTCCTTTTTGGCAAGCGCCACACAACCCATCTTTGATGAATTTGATCTTTGGAAATCCAATGACTAAGTCATGCTTGATCAACTTATTCAAGTGCTCCATATGAATATGACCAAACCTCTTATGCCATAACCATGATTCATTGTTGTTTGCCAAGAGACACCTAACATTCAAAGGCAAGTTATCTAAGGAAATTAAAAATATGTTACTAACTCTTTTACCTTTTGGCATAACTTCATGAGTAACTTTGTTTTCAATCAAACATTCATCTTTAGTGAAGTTGATTTTGAAACCTCAGTCACACAATTGGCTAATGCTAAGGAGACTATGCTTTAGACCTTCCACATAGAGGACATCTTCTATAGTTGTTGAACGCGGTGAACCAATGATGCCGACGCCAAGGATTCTTCCTTTGTTGTTGTCACCATAAGTAACATATCCTTTGGCCTTAAGCGTTAGATGTGAAAATTTGCTTAGGTCACCCGTCATATGCCTCGAACATCCACTATCATGATACCATTGATTTGAAGAGGTCTTCAAGCATACCTACAAAAAAGAGTTACGTTTTATTTGGTACCCAAATAGCCTTGGGTCCTTCAAAGTTAGTTCCTTTCTTGACCCATACATAATGCCCTTGAGCAACACTAAAGTTTCTAATATAACATGCATTAGGAGTATGACCTTTAATACCACAATAGAAACACGTAGGCTCAAAGTTGCTTTTATATCTAGGGGGATAAGATTTCTTCTTATTATAAAACTTCTTCTTATTATTTCTTTTCCTTTTGTTATATTGTTGAACCATTTTAGGCTTGTCACTTTTCTCAAAAGGAATTTGTTCTTTAGCTTTTACAAAAATGGTCTTGTTAGAAGTTTGTTTAGAAAATCTTGAGTAACCTAGACCACTTTTATCATTTGTGTATCTTTGACTACTAAGAACATGTTCCAATCCAACTTGTCCTTTCTCATATCTTTCTAGGACTCTTTTCATTTGAACTATTTGAAAAGCAAGTGACTCACATTTAGTGCATGCAAAATTCTTGATTAATTCTTCTTTTTCATCTTTGAACTTATTTTCCATTTTCTCAATATTTTCTTCCAAGATGGATATTTGTTTCTTTTGAGATGAGATGGTTTTATATAGAATTTTGCATTCACTTAAAAGTTCATCAATTGCTCCTTGAGCATCATTATCATAAACTGAAAAGTGACTACTAACCTCATCGTCTTCATCGTCGGAGTGATGTGATGCCATCAATGCTAGATTTGCGCTTTGATCATTATCGGAGTCCGATGAAGAACTTATTTCATTGTCATCCCAAGCAATGTAGGCTTTCTTTTTGTAATCCTTCTTTCCTTTGTTGTCACGATTCTTTGCGAGTTTGGGACATTCCGGTTTGATGTGGCCTTGCTTTCCACATTCATAGCATATAATGTCTCCATTGGATGTTGATGCTTCTTTTTCTTTGTTCTTTGAGGACTTCTTTCTTCTTGTGAAACTAGAGTTTCCAATATTATTTTTTGTACTGAAGTGTTTTCCTAGTCTTTTTACAAGAAGCATAAAGTTTTCGTCCTCTTCGGGATTGTCTTCTTTCTTCACAACTTTGGATTCGACTTTTAAGGCAATGCTCTTGGATTTCTTTTCTTGGTTCTCACGTTTCTCCAATAGTCCAAGTTCCGTCTCATATTCTTGAAGCTTTCCGAATAGAGTAGCGGATGTCATCGTTGATAAACTCTTTTTCTTGGAAATCGCCGTCACTTTGGGTTGCCACTCTCTTCTTAAAGACCTAAGCACTTTAAGATTAAGTTCATCATTCGTTAGAGTCTTACCAAGTGCATTCAAGTGATTTGTCAAATGCATGAATCTTTTCTGCAAGTCTAGGATTGATTCTCCTGGTTGCATTCTAAATAACTCGTACTCTTGACTTAAGGTATTCAATCTGGATCTTTTGACTTCGGCGGTTCCTTCGTGAGTTTCTACAAGAGTGTCCCATATTTACTTGGCCATTGTACATGTTGAGACGCGGAAGAATTCATCCATTCCAAGTGCACTTTGTAAAATATTTATTGCCTTTTTGTCATAGAGAACCTTTTTCTTATCATCCTCATCCCATGATGCTTGTGGTTTTGGCGTACCAACTCCGTTGAAAACCGTTGTAGGAATAAAAGGACCATTTTGAACAGCCTCCCATATATCACTTCCTTGTGCTTCTAAATGTGCCTTAATACGGATTTTCCAGAAGTCGAAGTATTGGCCAGAAAACAAAGGAGGCTTGTTGCTACTACCACCGTCTTTGAATACAAGATCATTGTTTGCGGAAGCCATCTGAATCGAATAGGAACAGGTTACCTATCACCTGCTCTGATGCCAATTGTAAGTTGTAAATGCGCCTAAGAGGGGGGTGAATTAGGTTCTTAAAAATTTCTTCGATCTTTTTACCGGTTTTTGGTTATTTTTCCGTTAGATGATAAGTGCTTGAAAGTAAAGTGCGGAAAGGAAAAATGACACAAGAGAATTATAGTGGTTCCCCTCACAGCCCGAGAGTACTCCACTCCTCCTTCAACACGAAAGAGAGTTCACTATAGTTTAGAATTATTGTACAGCCTAATCACACCAATGGTGATGCTTACTATCTAACCTATAGGTAAATAAGTGTATGAAGAACAATCCTCTTCAAAAACACTCACTTGTTTCCAACAATCCTGGACAACAAGGTAAAATAGAAAAATATTCTTGATAATAAGATTATGTCTTGAAAATATGATGCTATCAATCTTCACGATCGATCTTCTCCTTGAAACAAATATCACTCAAATGAAATATACAAGTGTTCTTGAATAAAATGAGATGAAACAATGATAATGTGTGAAATTTATGCAAAGGTTTCTCTCAAAAAATATGTTTGAATGAACACTTGAAGAATAACTGAAAGATGAAAAGAATGAGTGGATTTTTCATTATGAAATTTCTAGGAGGTGAGTTTTAATCTGAAAATGACATGTATTTATATTGATGAAAGCAACCATTCAAAAGTCCTGGCAATGGTTAGAAAAATTCTGAATTTAATAAGACAAATGATGTAAGAGATGCCATGAAAAGATATAATGAAAAGATGCATTCAAACAAAACATTTTTCAATTTTAAATAAAAAACACTGTTCCAGTACGTTGTAAATTGTGGCGGTTGTTTGGTCTGTTACGTCGTTTCAAAACGCCACACTTTACCAAATAATTTTGAAATTTAAAATTTAAAATTTAAAATACTGGTTCAGAACGGTGTGAATTATGGATGTTTCTGGTGCTGTTACGACAGTTAAAAACGCCATAATTTACCAAAAACTGAATGTTTAAATAAATTAAATAATTAAAAAATTTGTCTAAGTATTTGAACCAATTTTATACAACATCTATTGATTTACCCAAGTCAATAGATTATATTTGAAAGTGATTTAATATGGTTCAAAAATGAAAAATAATTTTTCCAATTAAAGAAATATTTTGAAAACTATTTTATCAATATATATTGTATGCTTGAGACACTTTTGAACACTTGTATAAGCATTTTAAATGACATTGATATACCTTTGTTCAACCTTTGATCTTCATGATACTTGAACACTTGAAGCTAATTGATTCAACTTGATAGTACTTAGGATATCTTCTTGAACTTGAACTTCTTGTACTTCATGTAGCTTGATTCTCTTTCTTTTTGCATATTATCTTTGTAGAGAGCTTGTTGTGTTGTCTTCATCAAAACTCAATGTGAGTGAAGCTTGCTTCTACATCTCGGACCCATTGAAGATAGGGTTCCAAAGAAACATAGTTAGGCTTGCCTATGTCTTTCTTCCCCTTCTTATGCAAATGGCTCCAAGCGATCAAAATCTGCTTTTTAAGCTCTTTGATATCTTCACCATCTTTGAAGAAGATATTCTCAACATGAACATTCTTGGGCTTGTCCTTCAAAGGATATCCTAGCTGACGGCGAGCTAAGACAGGATTATAGCTAATTCCTCCTTTGGTGCCAAGAAGAGGTACATTGGCAAAGTCCCCATAGCTATCAGTGTTCATAACTCCATCATAGGCACGATTGTACCAATCAATGTCAGAGTGGGTGAGAGCCATAACCTTTTGTGACCACCAGCTATTCTTGATATCCCAAAATGAGCTTGATTTGGGCAAGTGAGAAATAAACCACTTGTGCAGTAATGGCACATAGCAGGTGATCATTCCTTTCCCATGGAATTTCCTCAAGTGGATTGAGTGATAAGTATCTCATAACAAGGTAGGTACTGGATTCTTCTTTAGGAAGATCTTGATAGCATTGAGGTCAATAAAGTCTTCAAAGCTTGGGAAGAGAAATACCTCATAGATGAGTAGGGCAAGAATAGCCTCAAAAGCATCCATGCTCATGTGATCTGCATAATACTGAGCTCTCCTAATCGAAAACTCTGTAGTCAGACCAAAGACTCCTCCTTTGGTGGTCATGTTATCTTGAATTTCAGACAACTCCAAATGTGTGGCTTTGGCGATGTCTTGCTCTTTAGGATATTTTTCCAAGAAAGGAAAAGGAGACTTGTCAGAAATAGGCAACCCAGCTAGATAGGAATACTCCTCCAATGTAGGCACAAGTTGGTATTCAGGAAAGGTGAAACAATGGTAGACTGGATCATAAAACTGAAGGAGTGTAGAGAAAATACCATCTTCCATCTTAATCCTCAATAGTGATAACAGCTTTGCGTATTTGTCCTTGAACCCTTCTTGATCTTTAACCAGAGCTCCTAATCTACTTAGGACACCCAAGTCAGGACTCTTAAAAGTGTACTTAATAGTTTTTCTTCTATCCTTATCCATGATTACCCTATGATGTTTACAAACAAAATTTAAGTTCCATAAAACTTTTTTATGAAAAATGATGTTTATGAATGCGTGTATGCACAAACAAGAAAATATCACACTCAAACATGGTGTAAGGCTTGTGTGGAGTCAAAGGTTCACCCCTCCCATTTGGTATGTACTAGGGCTTATTGCACCTGTACAACGGATTCTAACAAGTTCCCAAAGTCATCAGCCCATCTTTTGGATATTATCAATTTCCCAATTTACTCGGTAGTTAATAATATTCTCAAGAGAACCTCTTTTGAGTGTAGTATCGCGTATCAACTATTTTTGGATTACTCCCTCATAGTCATCGCACTACGTTCCTAACAAGGCCAAGTGGGGTTAAAGGTAACTAAAGGTTCTCAGCTTCGTAGGCTCAATCAAGAAATAGTATTGTTTTCACAATCTCTTGATCAACAATACTCATTCTCAAAAGTGCCTCCACTGAGTGGTGATTTCTCAAGTTAGCTTGGTTGGGAATCGACTCCCTATAAGCCTTCTTGAATATACCACCTTCCTATCTTATTTTTCTCTCAAGTCCAAGGTCGGGACTTATCTCACCACAAGGTAAAAACCTAATGAAACAACAATCAAAACAAACAAAATATAGCAAATACAAATAAGTTAGGCTTAATCCTCTTAAAAGAGTAGTCCCCAGTGAAGTCGCCATTTTTCTGTTGCGGTGAAAATTGGATATCAAGCTATTGATTAGACTTGAATCACAAATCTTTTAAAGATTCACCACCTAGCTTTGATTTATCCAAGGGAAAGGGTAAAGATGGTAAAAAAAACCCTAAGTTTGCAATGTAACAACAATGCTAAGAGATTTTGGGGGATCGGGGATTGGTTATACAAAGGGAAGGTATTAGCACCCTATGTATCTATAGTATTCTATAGGAACCTCTTACTAGTATTTGTGATATTGTTTGCTATTGTTTGTGTTAGGGTTATATGATGAGGGATATTGACCTAAGGGTTTAGTTACCAAGTATGCTCGCCAAAACTACGCAGTTTTGTGCCTACATATCCTTACAAGGATGGAATCAGAGCACATGTAGTTCACCTAAATAGGGATGAATGAATACTTGATTATGACCAAGATTCAAGGGGATTAAGTGTTATGTCCTAACACCTACTTGACTTGACAAAGTCATGAGAGTTGTAAATTCTAACTTAAGTCTAAGACTCAAAAAACCTAATGACTCTAACAAGGTCAAAGGGTGATGGGTAATGATGAGCTATCTATGACATGGAGTCAATAGAGAGACTTTTCCTTGGATTAAGGATTAGAGAAACTTGAGGATGGAAGCTAACGAGCTAACATCACTTGGAGGAAATAACTTGACAAAGTTGAAAAAGAGTATGATTAAGTATGGATGATATGAACAAACATGATATTCAAACATGATATCAATTGAAAGTACATCAATATAACATTCAAACATGATGTTAGTATGGTAAAGATGAAGCATATGGTTACAACTAAAGCATAGAGATAAATGTAACAACATTTAGAGCCAGGACTTAACAAAGTCATGAACCAAACAAGGTAACTACCTAGTAAGTTCAAGGGTTCAAAGAAGTTTCAACTTGACATGGTGACAACCAAAGCAAATTCAATCAAACAAAGATGTTACAACATCTAAACAAGCATGAGATATAGTTCTAACAAGACTAAGGTATCATGGATAAGAGTTCAAGTATTTGATTAAGGAAAGCATGCTTTAGGGTTTACTAACACCACTTAATCATGAATACAAGACAAAGGAAGATAAGTTGTAACAACACTTAATCATGAATACAATTTAACATTTCAAAACATGAATAAGTTATTACAACACTTAAACATGGTAAGGTTCAAATTCAAGTTAACATGTGAAAGTTATGACAACACTTAAACATGGAGGATCAAGGTTCAAAGATAACATGCATAAGTCAAGACATTACTTATCATGGGTAGAAAACAAAGCTTAAGTTCCATATGTAAAGGTTATAACAATACCTAAACATGAATGAAGTTCAAAGATGAAGTGAAGCAAACATGAATAAGTTAAGACAATACTTATCATGGATATAATTTGAAAACAAAAGAATGGTGACAACCAAACATACTTGAACAAGAATGAAATGTTTATGACAATAACATGTGGCTGAATATGCAAGCATACAAAGGATGGCATGTGAGAATGCTTAAAGATGGCATATTGAAAGTTCAAACATTGTGTGATCAAGTTAAGGCATTACTTGAACACTTAGGCATGGTTACAAATTGAAAATGTTAACACAAGTAGGTAACAACCTAAACATGCTTGTTAGGGTTCTACATGGTTACAAACAAGCAAGAACATTTACAAAAGTCAATGTAAACATGTGTAAGTTAAAACATCACTTAACATGGAAGCAAAGGTGTATATGGGTTAAGACTTTAGTGACAACCTAAATTGCATGCTATGGTTCTTGGTGCTCATCCAAGAATGTGTAATACCCCGTATTATTAAAATGCTCAATTGGATATCAGATGAGATCAGATGAGTAGTTAGGTACTCTATCTTTGATTAATTGGATTTATGGAATCCTCTAAGTATTTTAAGTATTGACATTTGGGATCAATAGAGCAACTAATGAACTCTGAAGAGATTAATTATTTTACTAAAGAGACGGATTAATAATTGATAGTTCAAGGAAGTAAATTTTGGTAACTCTAATAATTTGTCTATTGGGTTGAGACGACAAAATATCGATTTGGAGATATTTTACCCTGTTGGATTATATTATATAATATAGTATTATATATATATATGTTAAGGAAAGGAAAAGAAAGAAGAAGAAGATAGTAAGAAGAAAAGAGGAAATGGAGAGGAAGAAGAGAAAGAGAGAAGGTGGAGAAAGATGAAGAAGAGGAACTCATGGATCATCATCATCTTCTTCAAACTCCTCTTCGATCATCAGGTGGGTTCTAGATAGAGACTTTAGAGTAAATTTCTTGAGGTTTTAGAGTTAGGTTAGATTTTGATAAAATGAGTAATTTTGCTAAATCAATGAAATCTAACGGATAGATTGATGAAATGCATGTCTAAAGGTGATCTAACATGTTGTTTTGGGTATTTTGATGCATTAATATCATGTGGGTTGAAGGTTTGGATCATTTTTGGGTCCCAAACCCGTTTTGGGAGAATTTTGGTTCGTCCAGATTCGCCAGGCGAGTAGGTGGCGAGTTGGTTTCGCCAGGGTTTCGCCAGGCGAATTTACCTGGGACAGCAAAACGTTATTTTTCGTATTTCGCCATAACTTTTGATCCGTAACTCCGATTGACGCACGGTCGGAAGCGTTGGAAAGCTAATTTTATGCTCTATGAGATGGTGAGGTAGAGACATGGTTATATGTCATGGATTTATGAAATATATTTTATGTGATATGTTGTGTTAAATGTTTTACTTGTGTACATTGTATTATACCATGTCTATTTAATTGTGAATTGTGAATGAAAGAATATGCATGCTTAAAATATGAATTAGGAAGAGTGAGGAAACCTTACCCCAAACCTAATGATATGATTCTAGGTTGTGATTATGATTGATAAATAATCTAGATGGTGATGCTCGTGCATTCGATGTAGATGTGCATCCTTGCCGAGTAATAGTCTAGAGGAGAGTGAGACACTAGTATGGAACATGTGTGTGAACCTTTGTGTTCTTTGAGAAAAGGCGATTGTGGCCTTAAGGCATTGTGGCCTTGTGATTGTCGAATACAATCACATTTGTATGTGCGATCACGTAATCGTAACCGGTTATCTTGTGAGTGTGTTTCATGGGTCTGGAGCTCCTCTGAAACATGTGCACGACTACTTGGCAGGTTTGATTCCCGCGTGCAGTACGAATGGCGCTCTGGGAGCGTATGCTTGTGACGGTTTATGGCCCGTTTGAAGCGACGGTTCATAACGGTTTATGGCCCGTAGAACCCGAATCCATTCGTATGTCAAGTAGGTTACCAGGATCCATGACTCGGGTCGACTTCTAGACGTAGAAGCGGTCGGGAACAGGGGATGCCTTGGTGTGGTTACCGATTGGTGATATTTTGAGTTGATGAACTCATGACATGTTTCCATATAGTGTGAGATTGTGAGATTGTGAACTCAAAGTCATTTCCCTTCCCCTTGACTTGAGTTAATATTGATAGAACCTTGTACAGCCGAGAGGATCTATAGGATAGGGAACTCATTGAGATTTGATGTATCTCACCCCACTATAGTTGCTATATTTCAGGTGTGGTCTGCAGGTTTGATTTACAAGTGGAGCTATGCTGGGATGTTTCAAGAGAAGCTTAGTTAAGCTTATTCCGCTGTGTATTTTATTGTTCTTGTACAATGAGGAATATTGTATATTGATCTTAGTTTTATTTTTTTTTTTTTGGCTAATTTCCATAGCTTGTACCATAGTTGTATTATGTTTTAGAATGGTCAAGTATGTGAATTACGCCATTAGGCACTTATGATGGTGTCAGTACCAAATAAAATGTTTGTATTGTATTATTCTAGGTATATATTATACAGGGCATTACAGAATGTGTGTGAAAGGTTAAGGTAAGTGCACAAAGTGGGTCATGTCATAGGTGACAAAATTTTAGGTATTAAAACATGTAAATATACATAAGTAAGCCAAAGATCAAATCAAAACTTAAAGATACAAGTTGAAAAACTTGTACAAAGTTCTCATAGGTTGAAAATGGTTTAAACATGTCCATATTGGCCAAGAACATCAAAGGAATCAAGCAAGGAACCAATATAGTCGTTAAGGAAACCCTAAAAAAATCCTCTTACTTCAAACATGAATAAGTGGTTCAAAAACAAACATTTTTAGAAAACTATTTTTATCACAAGAAAATAGGCAACAATATGAATCCATAGCAAAAGAATGGGTCAAAAAGACTAAGGGATGGAGGAGTTATGACCATTTGAAGTTGCAAAGAAAAATGAATGAAACAAGTCATAAAAGATATTGGAATGTCGTCCATGGGGTTTGAACCAGCGCCACTCAGCTCCTGGCTCAAAACATTAGCCAACTCGACTACATGTGCACTGTGAATAAGGATGGAAACATGAATATATATGGGATACTCATTTGAAAATCCAGAAGAAAAAAAAAGAACTAGGGCAAGGGGGATTCGAACCCCAGTTCTTTAGGTTCAAGGTACAAAAGTGCGCAGGTCATAACCACTGGGGTGGTGATACATTCTATCACCCCCACAAATTAAATGATAAGCCTAGTCTTGACCTAAAGACTGAACCAAAAGGCGCCATGGCTGGCTGGTCAAGGATTCCACCATTTTTGCTCATTTGTAAGAAGCATCCTAACTCACTCAATACTTAATGAAATTAGATGCTATAAAAACCAAAGTTGTCTAATTTTTCATGAGGAGTTCAGTGGTGGTGTTGGTTTTGGCTAAAAAAATCCCTATTTAAAAACACGATAGTGAAACCTAAAAAGATGTAACTTTGAAAGTTCTTTGTCACAGTCTCATATCATCATGCATAGCCACTACAAATGGTTCAAACATGTCACAAATACTATGTCAAGCATGTCTATACTCAGTACACATCAAAAGCATGCATATTTTACAAAGTTCCAAGTTTGAGGGAACTTACCTCTTGAAGCAAGAAGTCAATGTCCTCCAAAGGTGTTACAGAACTTGTTGGTGGATTGGAACACCTTCAATATACATCCTATGAAGCTTTGAGATGCTTGGAATCAAAAGAAATTCACTGGAACAGAAATTGCCCTTCCTCTTGCAAAAAGCCAAAACTGACCAAAGTGGAATCTTGATCAAATGAAGTTACAATTGAACAAACATGTTTGGAACAATTTAAGGATGTTTTATAGGATGTGTTTGAAGTGTTGGAATGATTGAAAATGGTTTGGATAGGATTTTGGCTTTGAAAATGCAAAAAGTCAACAAAACTAGGTTTTGGAAGTTGACTTTATGTTTAAGAAGGTTTGGGATGGAAGTGAAAGTTTAGACACCTTCAAATGATGATTTGTGGAGTGTATGAAAGGTTGGATTGGTGGTTTGGTGTTTGGAGAAGGTAAATGGAATATTTGTGCAAGTTTGAGGTTTCTTGGCACAAAAGGGAAGTTATGCAAGATGCTAATTTTTTGGACTTTGAAGGATGATTTCTAAGGCTTTTGCTGTGTGTTTGATGCTTAGAGAGACCCTCTATTTATAGGGAAATAGTGGAGGAAAACTCTGGTCAGAATCACCAAGTTTCCAATCTTTGGCTTGGTTGAGTTACAACTTGATGGTTACATGGAGTTTGTGTCATTTCCAAGCAAAGTACCATGCCTCTAGGGTGGTTGGTAGTTTCTTGAGGTCTTGCTTCTCAGTACAAAACTTTCTTGAGTGCAGAGGAAACAAATACACAGCTCAAGACAAGTTGACTTGTGGATAAAGTAGCTTTATCAAAGTGGAAGTCACACCTTTCTTCCAAAAATAGAATGATTCAATGGACAAAGCTTCAAATTAGTGTGTAATACTCCCTTAAATCATGCAATCTTCTGATTATGGAATGGTTTAGAAGTAATTAGGCCTGAAATGTAGGATTATAGGGCATGGCTTAGAATTTTGCTCAAGACAAGTTTGTAAAAATGGCATGAAATCCCTCCTTGTGACCCTAACTTCCTCTCTTCGAAAATCTCAGCTCATGAAGGCTATGGAGGAGTTCTTGTACTTTTTGAAAAGCTCCAAAAATGCTCTAAAACTTTCATGTTTAACATAAATTCTAAATCTAAAGGGATCATAATGAAAACTGGCCTCAAAGACTAATGTTTCAAAATATCAAAAGCTGCCTTGAAAATTTTCTAAATGTCCAAAGATTTCTTCAAACTTTGAAGCCTCATAACTCAAAATCCAAGCATTTTTTGAGGTTTCCACCTCTCATACAAAGTTGTAGTATGTTGTAAGGGCTTTCATTTGAGCTAAGTATCACACAAAATGGTTGTGTAGATTGGGAGTTATGATCTTTCAAAGTTAGCTTCAAAATTAGGGTTTTTTCCATACTTAGAAAAAATTTCAAGTTTCTTAACTTTACCCCTTTGAAAGAAACCTTCCAAATCTTAGTTTTTCATGCTCAAACTCATTGATCAAAAATGTCTTGATGAAATTTGGCTTGATGACTTCAATTCGGACCAAAAACCCTAAAAGTCAAAGTGTTGACTTCGTCAGATGAAGCTTGTATAATCAGATGAATTCAACTGTGTGATCTTCCATGGTCTTGCATTCTTGAATCTTCCAATCATAATGGATGGACTCCAAGGGTGTTTATGATTATCTTGGATCATGTCCCAAGGCTTGGCATCATGATTTGATCAAAAGTCAAGGCATAGTTGACTATTTACTGATGAAACCCTAATTTGTGGCCAGATGAACTTAGGCTTCATAGAACTTGTAATGAGACTATCTTGCACTTGATTCTTGACAAGGAGAAGCCTCTTGAGTGTATATAAGCTTGGTGGGTTGATGATCACTCCAAAACATTGACTAATCATGTGGGGATTCTCTTGATTTCCTTGAGCAAAACCCTAATTCAGATGAAACCAAACAAGAAACAACTTGTATAATGGTCAGGGTTAGCAATGCAATGCTTGATGCTCCTAGAATGATGATGACATTTAGGGTCTAAATTTGGGGTATGACACATTGCTTTTATAATTCATCTATTTAGCATCACAAACTACTTTCTTTTCTTTTCAACAAGATGTGGTAGATATATTTAAAACACATTCATAATGAATTTAATCTACCTATTCGAGACAATCTCAAATAAAAATTGTGACCTACTATTTGGTCTATAAGGAAATCCAAATTTCAAATCTCAAAACTATTTTAGATCCATTTGGATTCCTAACTTGTATAGAAAAAACCTTTGAAAGTTTCACATTTCTCACATGTTGTATTTTTTATTTAAAAGAAAATGCATTTCTCTTTGATGACTACAACTATGAGATATATTATATCTAGACATTCGACTTGATCCTTCTCATAAGTATCGTGCTTGAGAACAATTCTCAGTTATATACAATTTTTCTTGTGCTTGAGAACAATTCTCAGTTTTTGTACCAACTCAGAAACTCTTTTCTGATCCTTACATCATTCATAAGGACATTTCACAGTAAAATATAAAATAAAATGGAAAAGAAATTCTAAATATAAAACGTGTACAAATTGTATCAAATTAAATCATTTTAATGAGGTCTTTTATTAAAATGCTCCCACTATTTTCACTCAAACCAAATGTCTCTTAACATTTGATTCGAAAAATACAATTGGAAGATTTTATAGTGGGTCGAGATCCATATTTCACTTTGTTTTAAGTCCGCGTAGGCAGATTACACAAAACTCCATTATTTAGGTAGGAACTCTTTCCAATTGTATCTAATACAATTCTCGAATTTTATCAGTTGAGTGAATAACTCCTTATTCAAATCCATCATATGGATTGTTCCTTACTCTTGCTTCTAAATATATATAATCTTATTATAATTAGTTTAGTTAAGTCAAACCCGAAAATTTAGCAGTTGGATATTACATTTATCCCATCGCACCTTACTAATATAAAACATGCACCTCGTGTTAGGCGAAACCTACATTACTCGATAATAGTCTTGATTAGTGCTAAATTTTGGAAAGAAATTAACATAATATTTAATTGAGAGATGTTTTTTTTAGTTTGATCTCACATATTTGTGTATCTCATACACGCGCATATAAATATATATTTCATGCATAACATACATAAAACAAAATTTGGTAATACGATTATGACCACCTAAAACGCAAGAATTAAATAAACTACTTTATTACAATTCTTTGACCCGCGAGCAAGCTTCTCAAGCCTCTCCACCGACATCATTGTTTGACGTTGTCTTCTCTTCAACTCTTGAGCTCGAATAATTATAATATTTACATAAATAAAATAAATAATTAAATGGCACGACATGCAAGTCGTATTTAATTATAATAAATCATGACACGCGTGTCGTATTTAAATAAAATAAACACCAAAAAAAATCTAAGGTCATAATCGTATACTAATTTATTTAATAATAAATAATTTATTTATTTATAAATATTGATGCATCAACACTTGACGCTTTTTGTGAACCCTAAAAGCACAACTTTTGCACTGTCACAAACCCTAATCCAAAAGCGTTCATACCATCAAATTTTACTGATCGATTATCCAATATGATTGATCGGAATGACATTGCTTCACCATACAAATGTCAGATTTTGAAGCAGAATGCACATTGATTATTCAAATGTATAATAATCTTTACACTGATTTGATAGGAAAAAACAAAATAGTGTATCAAATACACTAACTTTGCATTAAAAATATTTATATCATATATAAATTTATCAATTATATTTGTATCACTTATACATGATCGAAGTATTGTTGTTTCACCATACAAATGTCAGATTCTGAAGCATAATCAACAACCAACATCAAAAGTATACAAAACATGATGTCAATATTTAATATTGAATAATAAAAACTTTATTATTTTATTATTATTTATAATAATAAAAACTATTATATTAATATTGTTGATATTATTATTATTATTATTATAAAATATAACATCCTTGTAACAATAATTTTGCTACTCACATAAGCATATGTATAACAACTATTTTGTAACGCCCTATATAATATTTATCTAGAATAATACCATACAAGTGTTTTATTTGGTACTGACACCATCATAAGTTCCTATTGGCATAATTCACATACTTGACCATTTTAAAACATAATATAATCTATGGTACAAGGCATGGAAATTAGCCAAAACAATAAAAACTAATATCAATATACAATATCCTCGATTGTATACAACAAATACACAGCGGAAAAACTAAAGCTAAGCTTCTCTTGAAACATCCAAGCATAGCTCCACTTGTAAATAAAACCTGCAAATGCTTCCTGAAAATAATCAACAATAATGGGGTGAGATATTAAATCTCAGTGAGTTCCCTATCTTATGGATTCTCTCGGCTTTACAGGGTTCTAGCCAAATCCTAGCTCAAGTCAAGGGGAAGGGAAATGACCTTGAGTTCTCAATCTCACACACTATATGGAAACATGTTCATGAGTTCACCAACTCAAAATATCACCAATCGATAACCTGTACCAAGGCATCCCCTTTTCCCGTCCTCTTCTACGTCTAGAAGTCGACCCGAGTCATGGATCCTTGTAGTTACTTGGCATACGAAATGGATTCGGGTTCTGCGGGCCATTAACCATTATGAACCATCACTTCACACGGGCCATAAACCGTCACAAGTCTCTTTATCCTTAGGCTCTATTCGTACTCACACGCGGGAATCAAACATGCCAAGTAATTGTGCACATGTTTCAGAGGAGCTCAAGACTCATGAAACCGCACCCAAGTGAAACGGTTACGATTACGTGATCACACACACAAACGTGATTGTATTCGACAATCACAAGGCCATAATGCCTTAAGGCCACATTCGCCTTTTCTCATAATCACAATAGTTCACACATGTTCCATACTAGTGTTTCACTCTCTCCTAGACCAATCTCGTCGCGGGTGCACCTTTCTACACCAAGTTCCCGAGCCTTGCCATCTAGGTTATCTACTCTAGGCCAGAACTCGTCAAGGATGCACCTTTCTACATCGAATGCACGAGCGTCGCCATCCAGAGTTTCTATCAATTTTATTCACAACCTAGAATCATATCATTAGGTTTTGGGGTAAGTTTTCTCACTTTTCCTAATTCATTTTAAGCATGCATATTCTCTCAATCATGTTTAACATCGATACTAGACAAAGCATATTACAATTTGCATAATAGAATCACATATAATAAATCAACCATAAGTTATATCACCCTTAGGTTCCCTCCGATTTATTTAATTGGGTATCAAAAACAATATTTCTCAATCTTATCCCGTAGGATCTTTTCACAGCTTTGCATCGGCTATAACCATGCCTCGATCGGAGTTACGATCCAAAAGGTATGGATTTTCAACATATCATATAAACATTATTTTCATTCATTTCCCACTAAATAATTTATCCCGCATCATAGCTTCGCCCGGCGGTTCAAAAGTTATCCCACATCATAGCTCCAACGACACCAACAACGCTTAAATCAGAATCACGGTTCAAAAGTTATGAATTTTTAAAGAAAAGGAATTATTTGAAAAACTCCCAGGAGCGCCCGGCGGTCAAAGCTTCGCCCGGCGGAGCCCCCTGCGCCTGCTACTTTGCTCGGCAAATCAGTGGCGTAAGTTCCATGTCAAAAACCAAAAGTTCCAGAATCAAAACTTGCTGCGCCTCTTGGCTTTCGCCCGGCGGAGCAGCGGCGCAAGCCTTGCGTCGCCCGGCGCTCAAAACGCCGCTCGACGATGGTATCAGAAGCAGAATTTTCTGCTGCATTTCCATGGTTCCAAGGGTTCCAAAATTCACCCTTTCCACACCAAATCATTTCCAAACCATAAAACAAGTATCAACAATTGATCATATGCACAATACCACTACACTACGCAATTTATAACGATTTTCATTCGTTAGATTTCATTGATTTATCCGTTTAATCATTTTCTCTCAAATCTAACCTAAGTTCAAATCTTGGATTTCTAGAACTTAGAGTTTCTAACTAGAACCCACCTTATCATTGAAGAGGAGGTTGATAAAGATGAGATGATTTGAAAATGATCCATGAGCTTTCTCTCTTCTTCCTCTTTCTCCACTTTCTCTCTTTCTCTTCCTTTCCTCTTCTTCTTACTAACTTCTTCTTCTTTTCTTTCTCTTTTTCTAACAAATATATATATATATATATATATATATATATATATATATATATATATATATATATATATATATATATATATATATAAACTTATTATATAATATAATCCAATAGGATAAAATATCTCCAATTGATATTTTATCATCTCAAACCAATTGATCAATTATTAGAGTTACCAAAATTTTACTTTCTTGAATTAATAAATATTAATCCGTCTCTTTAATAAAATAATTGATCTCTTCAGAGTTCTCCAGTTGCTCTATTGATCCCAATTGATAATACTTAAAGTACTTAGAGGATTCCATAAATCTAATTTACCAAAGATAGAGCACATAGATACTCATCTTATGTCCAATTGAGCATTTAGATAATATGAGGTATTACATATTTGATACCCCTTCATACACATAGAAAAATTATATAAGTACCACCATAGAACTAGAATGGTAAAAATGCTTTTAGTATATCACGTTGTAACACTAATGCTACGAATATGATTACGATTTCAAACTCATGCAAATGCGTTACTATGACTCACAATTTAAAAATATACCACTGAAAATTGTACGAGACTCTCTCGTAACGAACAATAAATAACAATATAAAATATCAACAATAATTGAATCAAATTCAATTATATCATTAAACATTTAATCATACAAAACGGTTATATCAACATATAATCATTATTTTCATAAATCAAATTTGAATTTAATGATTTAATTGAAATCGATGCTCTGATACAACTGTAGGGATTTAAGAGGGGTTTTCAAAATTTTGATCCTCTTAGCGGAATAATTCTGATAAACGAATCTTGATTAAACCATTATCACAAATGAAACACAACATAAGGATTCTGAATTATCTTATGAAGTGTGCTTTAGCTTTAATCACGAACGTGAAAAATACCATCGTCTTTACGAAGTCCACGCGAGTACCAAGTGGAACGCGGTGCTAGCCGTCTCTTATTCTAAGAAAATTGACAATTAGTATTGGTAGGGAAAATAGCTCCTCTATTTACAGAGAGCTACTAAAACCCTAGTGGTCTTATTTTGGGCTTTTCCAAAATAAGCCCAATCTTATTTAATTAAAACTATTTTAATTAAATATATGTTATATATATTTAATTAAACCTTTTTAATTAAATTAAATTAATTATTAATTAAATTAAATCATATTTAATTAAATCAACTGTCAATTCTCATTTATTTAATTAAATCAAATAAATTATATATGTGCTAATGTATTAAACAATTTAAATACTATTAACACATCATTAAATTATATCTTATTTAATTTAATCGTCAATTCTACTATCAGTACTCTATGTGTGTGACCCTATAGGTTCTCCTAACGTTGGTAACAATATTAAATTACATATTTAATATTATAAACAGTGAGCATTATCTAGCAACAAATCACTGCTACCCAAGTGACGTGAATGTCGTGTGATCTGACATAACCTTTATGTGATAATGATTGTATGTAAAATTACTCTTTTTCCCTTATATATATATATATTAAAAACAAGGCATAGAATGTGGCACCCTTGTATAGTCCAATATTTTACTCCTTGACCCCTGAGTATACTTGATAACAACGAATAAGCCCAATATCTCATATCGACTTATTTAAGCACGACCATGCATTTTACAATCATAATCTATCAAGGGGCCCACAGCTATTACTCACGTATATGTAGGAAGGGCAAATCCCATCTAGGTTACACATGTCCCTCAGCATGATTTGTAAAGTACCCATAAACTCTCTTTATGGTTATCTTGTTACGGACAAAGTTTGATGGGCAATAAAGTACACGACTCCACATCTAGGGTCCATAATGGTTTCAGGTCGAAGGGTGATACACATCATTATTACTATGAGAATAACTTATCATGCTTACATAACAAACTATGTAGTATTATCATGGTGGGTCAATCCAGCATAAATATTACTCCTAATGTTTATACCTACTTGAAGACTTGATATCTCATATCCATGACATGTGAGATACAGTCATCAGTCTACTCACATAATAGTCTATATGCATTACTCTTGTCCTATTTTGATAGTAAATCTTGACTATCGATACTTTAAGAATAATGTCCTTATGTTTAATGAAGTCTCCCGATTAAGTCATACTTAATGTATCATTAAATAGACTAATTATTCTAAGGACTCTATTGTGTCATATACAAGTAACACATTAAACATAATGGCTTATATATATATATTTGTGTGTGTGTGTGTGTGTGGGGGGGGGGGGGGGGGGGAGGGGGGGGTGTTATAACAAACAATATATATCAAGGTCATGATACAAAAACATATACAACCAATATTGATTGGCTATTAGGGCTTACTCCAACACTACAAAGTTGTGTTACCACCACCTCTTTTGAATCTTAATGACGTCTTTCATGTGTCTTAGCTTTGGAAGTACATTCTTGATTCGTCCCATTTGATCTAATTGGATGATGTGGAAGTGAGAGAGAACTTAACTGTTGAGACATCACCCTTGCAGATGGAAGATCGAGAAGTGAAGCACTTGAAAGGCAAGAAGATTGCGTCGGTGAAGGTAGTGTGGGGGATGACCAGTTGGTGAGAGTATAACATGGGAGCTTGAGGGTCAGAGGAGAGAGTCTTATCCGAAAATTTTTTGTTCGGGTAATTTTCGAGGGAGAAAATTCTTAAGCAGGGGAGAATTGTAAGGCCCCGAATTCAATTAGTTTATTTAATTGAAATTTTATTGCTTTTTTTTTATTTTTTGGATAATTAAAATGCTTTTCATGATTTGTGAGAATTATGTGGTACTTTATTGGGGGTTAGTAGATTTTATTTAATTAAAAATAGTAAAATATGAGAAATAATGAATTATGGTGGTGGAATTAGAATTTTAGTGAAATTAGTGTAGTAAGGAGTGAGGGCCCATAAGTTGATGGAAAGTTGAGAATTATGAATAATATAATTATGTCATTTATATAGATAATGTGAGGGATTGGAAATTTTATCTGATACGTAGAATTTGAGAAAAGTGGAAAAGAGACAATTGGCTAGGTAACCTAAGGAGATTTCTTGGAAGAAGAAGACATTATCAAAGTTTGAAGCTTTATCGCGTAATCGAGGTAAGGGGGACTTTTCAAGATAAGGGGGCTTATTCTTGTAGGATAGAGGGGTATCCTTATCCCTATCTTTTTCCTTTTCTCCATTGTACTCTGTTGGTGAGGGTTTTGTGAATTATGTGAGCTTTGTAAAAAACCTCCATAATTGATTGATATGTTGTTAATTTTTACTGTGTGAAATATGTAATGTGTTACTTAGATGTGAAATTGAATGATAAATTGCCATGAGAGATTTGATGATGATGATGGTCATGTGTTGATGATATGTTTTGATAAAGATCATGATGGATTAATGTGATAAATTGATGTTAATATGCAAAATCTATGTGGTAATTGATGTCTTGGATGTTGTATGAGTAGGTGTGATTACTCATGTTCAAAATTGAAGTTGGGATAGATCTAGGTTGAAAAAGTTGAGCTTAGGAGTGAAATTCCCGTGAAACTATGCAGAAAAGCAATTCAGACTAATTTGATTCGAATTAGAGGTTTACATTGTGATTTTTGATTTAAATCATAGCTTTATGATTAAACCCTGCCTAATTTGATTCAAATCACGATTTACACTTGATTTGAATCTTGAAGGAAAATTAGGTCAAAATATTTTTTTCGTAGGAGCTTCCCAAAATGGTCTGAAGGCCGACCATTTCAACGAATCATTGGCACACAAGTCGGCCACTAGCATTGAGGAGGTCATGAGTAGAGTGGAATGTTATGTCAATGGGGAGGATAACAACATGAAGAAAAGGTCTCAGGATGCTAATGAAAAACACAATCTAAGCACGAAGGATCTGGGCTCAGGAAAGAACACCACAAACAAAGGTCGAGGGAGAGGTCGATGGAAAAACCTTCCCAGAGATCCTATGATAACTTCACCGAGAGTTTTACTCCTCTCAATGCAAAAGGGTGAAAAAGCATGTTGCGCTTATCAAAGTGTATAAGGTCATCATACTGAAGGTTGTCACCACTTGAAAAGAGAAATTGAGATTTTAATCCAAAGAGGAAGGTTACTATCGTATGTGAAAGAAGCAGAAGGATTGGCTGGAAAGAGAAGTTTGTCCAAGAGAGAGCCAAACTCAAAGAATATCTCTGCTAAGAAGGGAAAGAACACTAAGGAAGTGCGCGAGACCCGGATGGCCCGACACACACTCAATACCATCTCGGGAGGTTTTGCTAGTGGAGGAGAAACAGGCTCAACCAAAAAAAGATACACCCGATCAGTAATGCACGTGTCACAGAATCCATTATCTAAAAAAGGAAGGAAAGCCTGTTGTCATTGGTTTTTCAAGACAAGACTCAAAAGGGGCATTGGAGCACGAGAATGACCCGATGGTCATAAAAGCATAAATTCATGATTGGAGTGTCAAGATAGTGTTGATTAATCTATGAAATTCAGCTAATACTATATTGGGATGTTTTCAAAGGTATGGACATGGATACATCCTAGTTTTTACCCTTCAAGGGCACCCTAGTCAGTTTCTCCTAGAAACAAGTTCAGGTATTGGGGCACCTACCTATCATGACCATCTTTGGAAGTGGAAGCAACGCAAAAGGTATCAGGGTAAGGTACATGATAGTGCATGAATCATCACCCTACAACCTCACCATCGGAAGGTCGGTGTTCAATGCTCTGGAATTTGTACTATCCACCCTTTATCTAACCATGAAGTATCCCCTAGAAGGCGGACAAGACAAAAAAATCAGAGGTGATCAAGGGTTAGCTAGGAAATTTTATAAAGACAGTTTAAAGTTAAAAAAAGAAGACTTAGCAGGAGCATCCTATGACAGAGAGCACTTTGAAGGTGAACTTGGTGGACCTTGATCCTCAAGGAGATCCCACAGGCGTTAGCTTGACTCTAATTGGAAAACTAAAAAAGGTAAAAATCGGTATTGAGGAGTTTCAGGTCACACAGATAGGCTTGGGGTTGTCCCAGGAAGAGGAGACAAATATCATCAAGATATTGAGGGATAACGTCGACCTCTTTGTATGGAAGCCGTTGGGCATGCCCGAGATTGATCTAAATGTTGTGTGTTATTAACTCTCACTGGATCCAGCATCGAAAGCTGTGATGTATAGAAAGAAAAAGAACGGAGAAGAAAAAAGGAAAGCGGTCACAGAAGAGGTCGGTAAGCTATTGAAGGTTGGATTCATACAGGAGGTAAAATATCCTACATGGCTATCCAATGTGGTCATGGTGAAAAAGAAGTCGAGAAAATGGTGTATGTGCGTAGAATTCACAGATCTCAACAAAGCCTGCCCAAAGGACCCCTATCCATTGGCACATATTGATATACTGATCGATGTCGCGTCAGGGTTCCATTTGCTCAGCTTCATGGACGCCTTCTCAGGTTACAATCAAATACGGATGAACCCAACTGATGCTCCCAAAACAACATTAATGACCGAGAGAAACAATTATTACAACGAAGTAATTCCATTTGGTCTCAAAAATGTTAGGGCTACGTATCAGAGGTTGATGAATATGGTATTCTCATCGCAAATAGGAAGAAACCTTGAAGTATATGTTGATGACATGTTAGTCAAAATACAGGAAGAAGTAAAGCATGTATATGACTTGAAAGAGACTTTTGAATCAATAAGGAAGTTTGACATGAGACTTAATCATGACAAGTGTACCTTTAGGGTACAGGCCAACAAATCCCCTGACTTCATGCTGACACACCGGGGGATACAAGCAAACCCAAAAAAGTGCCAAGCGATCATTGATATGAAAAGTCCGACATCTATAAAAGAATTTCAACAACTGATAGGGAGGCTAGCCGTACTATCCTGGTTTTTGTCTTGAAAAGGCAACAAATCCATTCATTTCTTCGCAGCTATAAAGATGTTGGCAGAGTTCAAGTGGACGGAAGAATGTGAGAAGGTATTCGTGGAGTTGAAGAAATTCTTATCTGCCCCGTTGATCTTGATCCGTCTGAAAGAAAATTCATCTCTCATATTATATTTAGTAGTATCCGAGAAGGAAATTAGCTCGTTATTGGTTTAGGACAATGATGGAGACGAAAAATTGGTCTTTTTTGTCACCAAAGTTCTCAAAGGAGCAGAAACTCGTTATTAGAAGATTGAACAACTAACTTTGGCGATAGTGGTTACCACTAGGAAACTCATGCGGTACTTCCAAGGACACCCTATCATAGTCAAGACGAACTACCCCATAAAACGGATCTTGAAGAAGTCAGATATGATAGGCAGAATGGTAGCATGGGCAATAGAATTATCCGAATATGATATCACTAACGCGCCCAAGAACAACATCAAGTCACAAGTATTAGCAAATTTTTTAATAGAATTGAGTTTGCCCACCCCAGAAGAAATGCCCGAGCAATGAATCCTACCAGTGGATAGCTCATCTAACCTCAAGGGTAGTGGAGCAGGAATAGTTCTAGAAGGACCAGGGGAATTGATGCTAGAGCAATCTCTTTGCTTAAATTTTTAGGCTAGCAATAGTCAAGCAGAATATAAAGCGGTGATTGCCGATTTAAAGCTAGCCAAAGAAGTTGGAGTTTCTCATCTGTTAGTTCAAACCGACTCACAATTGGTCGCTATTTAAATTTGGGAAGACTATCAGACAAAGGATGCGTTATTTCTCAATTATCTACAATGAGCTCTGCAATTAGCCAAAGGGTTCACAAAATTTGAGGTAAAACATATCCTCCGAGAGGAAAACGCCAGAGCCGATCTGTTAGCCTGATTAGCCAGCACCAAGGGTTTGCGGCTAAATAGGACGGTAATCCAAGAAACATTAGAGGTACCGAGCATGCAAGTGGAGGAGGCGATGGTAGTGGAAAATGCAAAGGATTGGATGACACCCATAATTTAATACTTGACGTAGGAAAATTTTCCAAATGAGGATACTGAAGCACGACGCATCAAAAGGATATCTTCCCAATACCTCATGGTAGCTGACCAGGTATACAAGATGGGCAAATCTTCCTCGATGCTGAGATGTATTGCTGAAGAAGAAGTAGAACACATAATGGAGGAAGTACATGAAGGAGTGTGCGTAAGTCATAGTGAGGGAAGAGCCTTATTTGGAAAGATATTCAAGGTCAAGTACTATTGGTCTAGTATGCTGCAAGATTGTGCGCGGTTCATAAACCTTTGCGAGAAATGTCGGATTTATGCTCCCTTCATACATTTTCCTGCATAATAATTACATTCAATAATATCCCCCTGGCATTTCTATCAGTGGGGGGAAGACATCCTAGATCCTTTTCCTTTAGCTACCGGGCAATTAAAATTTCTTATAGTGGCAATGGATTATTTCACTAAGTGGGTGGAAACAGAGGTCGTATCCCGTATCACAGTAAAAAGGGTAAGGCATTTTTACTAGAGAAATATCATATGTCGTTTTGGCTTATAAGGGATCATTGTATATGATAATGGCACGCAGCTTGCGAGCTCGTCTGTTATAGAATTTTACAGGCACCTTGGCATTCATAATTGATTTTTAATCAGTCGAACATCCTCAAGCTAATGGCCAGGCAGAAGCAGAAAATAAGACCATCCTATCAGAAATGAAGAAAAAGATGGATGAAGTAAAGGGGCTTTGGGTCGAGTACTTACATGAGATCCTATGGTCCTATCACACTACTCTTCATTCATCCACTAAGGAGACACCCTTTTGAATGGTGTACGGGGCCGATGTGATGATACCAGTAGAAGTTAATTCTCCAACTTAGTGACGATTGAACTTTGATGATGATCTTAACAGCAGGGGTTGGATAACTTGGCCGACCTCATAGAAGAAATCATAAGAATGGCTCATGTGGAAGAATGTGCAGCAAAGCAGAGGATGGCCATAGTTTTAACACCAAAGTCCGACCAAAAAGTTTTCAAGAAGGAGACTTGGTTCTGAAGAGGGTTACAGATGCATAAAAGAAGGGAAAGCTCTCCCCATATTGGGAAGGACCTTATCGGATCAAGCATCGAGAATTTAGAAGGAATAGAAATGTTGAGGGTTTGGAATGTTTCCAACCTTAGGTTTTATTACAATTAAAAATTAGGTAATGGTGTTATTTGATTAAAAATTGTAGGTAGCACTCTTTTCCCTTGCAAGGGCAAGGGTTTTTAATGAGGCACCCTCAATTCACATGTTTGTGTGTCGTTTTTACAATAAAGACAAGATCATGTCGGTGGCGATGAGTGTTGTCGGCTTCACCGATGACCTTAAGTAATGGGCCACGTAAATGAGAAACCTCTGGCCGAGTTAAGTTAATAAAACATCTGACCTTAAGTAATCAGCCACGTAAATGGGAAACCCATGGTCAGGTTATGTTAATAAAACCTCTAACCTAAGAATTTGGCCACGTAAATGAGAAACCTCTGGTCGGGTTATGTTAATAAAACCTTTAACCTAAGAAATCGCCCACGTGAATGAGAAACCTATGGTCGGGTTAAGTTAATAAAACCTATGACCTTAAGTAATTGGCCACGTAAATGAGAAAACTATGACCAGCTTAAGTTAATAAAACATCTAACCTAAGAAATCGGCCACGTAAATGAGAAACCTCTGGTTGGGTTAAGTTAATAAAACATATTACCTTAAGTAACCTGCCACGTAAATGAGAAACCTATGGTCGGGTTAAGTTAATAAAACCTCTAACTTAATAAATCGTCCACGTAAATGAGAAACCTCAGGGTCGGGTTAGGTTAATAAAACCTCTAACCTAAATAAAGTCGATAATAAAAATAAGAATCCTTAGTCGGGATACTAAGCCTATCAAAGATCTAAAGAAGTTTATAATAACTGAGTTGGTAATCAAAAAGTCTAAATTATTAGCAAAGTAAATTTTTTCAAACTATTGAGGGAAAAGAACCAGTGCACGGCAAAGCCAGGTCCTGAGGTATGCCGCTAAAACACAAGTTGGAGTACTTTGATGATATACCTAATAAAATACGTGCAATCAGGTTGAAATTGAATAACAAAATAAATAGTAGTGAAGCTCTGTAGATTTGAGCAAATTTTTGGTAAAACGGGATGTTGTGCAAGATGTTCCAACATCAGGAAGTCTGGTGGAAGAAGGCTTGTCAGACATGATGTCCTAACATGTGTCTCGACATCTTAAACTATTATAGCAGGTTGTTGCTAATCTGGTCCAAGATTGAAGGAGCAATCAGAACATGGATCAAGGAAGAAATAAACAGAAGATTCGAAGCCCAAGGAATCAGAAGATTATAAAATAAGACCAAGACCTAGGAATGCACAAATCGAACCTATTGTAACACTTTTGTAAAGTAGAAAATAAGGTTTAGTGTTTTGAGAGTCGTAGGCTTTCTTGTGTTGTAAGTCTACCTTTGTATCGGTTTGATACATTGTGGAAGACATAGATGCTTGTACAGATTCATAAACCTGTTGGTAATGAATCGTGTTTTGTTCTTGGATGAAGCTTTTAAGCAAATCCGAGTTAACTTGTTAGTCAAGAATGCTTGACTGAACTTTGTATTGAAAGAGGTGTCTTTCAAGTAGGATGATACAGTTGTTGTCGATTGTAACTGTTGGATAATCACAGGTTATGATTTAGGGAGTTATGGGTTTCTATTATCAATTAGATGTGACTTCTAATGATAAAGTCTCCATTGGGTAGTGATAGGTAAACTAGAGGTTGTTTACTATAAACCAGAGGTTGTTTACATAAAACTATACTACTGATAGTGGATTCTTCTTCCTCGCTTGGTATGCCCCCAGATGTAGGTGATTTGCACCAAACTGGGTCATCATATTATGTATTATTTATCATTATGCAATTTACAGTTCAGTTCTGATTAACATGTTGTAACAGATGTCGAAACATCTGTCTTGATTTTGTTGCTAATATTTTGAATATTAGCTTGTTTATTCTGCCCTTGTTTTAAAGTTATGCAGAGAACAATGTCGTGACATGTGTTAGGACATCTGCTATCTACTATTCTAGAATTTTAATTGGTATCAGAGCAGGCATCCTGTCTGTTTCTGGATGAGATCTTGGGAGATACTTTCTGGCTTTAAACAAGGAGGAGTTTGGGAGATCAGATCATTCACTCAGACATACTCAAGGGTATTAATGGATGGGATGAATGTTCTGGATCAAAGGTAACAACTAGTGATGGTTGTTCAAGTTTTCTGAGGAGTTTCTACAGCAACTGCAAGAGGAGTGGCTAGTTCTCCTGTATGGTGTCTTATAAGTTGTTTTGACATCTTATTAGGGCATGTTGAAGATGTTCCTTGGTGGTTCCACTGCATATGTTTCTGATGGAAGAACCACTACTACGAAAAACCCATTTAACAACGGTTGGGAATGACATATAATGACGCGGGCGAGGGCGTTGTTATGTAGATTGTTGTTTTATATATGATACTTACAACGACGACCTTGTGTAGCGTTGTAATAATGAGGAAAGTGCGCTAACTATCACAACGGTTTTACATTACACCGTTGTAATAAATATAATTGTCCTCGGTTTGATTCCCAGCAGCACAGTTTTGATATTTATTTTTTGCTGGCCAGCGCGCCAGATATTACAACGGTTCAGAAATATAACTGTCGCTAAAGTTTCAGCAAAATTAACAAATATCATCCTGCTTTTATAATTAATCCCATGTTTTTACCTGTATTATTGTTCTCCATATCTCAGCACAGCAGAAAAATACAATTCACATTTTGTGATACAGTTTTCATAATAATATTAATCGTGTCATATTCATAATATCACATATACCAGTTTACAGTTTATCAGAACAAACAACCTACATAAATAAAATATCACATATACCATATTATAGTTTACACGCATTACATAACTTCACATAATTGTAACTTGGCGTATTGGTATCTTGTCTCTTGGTGTCTTGTCTCCTGGCCTGGTGTCTGGACTCAAAATACCTATGATTTCAAATAATTATACCTGTTAGTAAAAATACTTCTAAACTATAACATACAATTAATATATTATGAATAAATAATAAATTACGTACTTGTTAATTTTCCCATATGCCTTCTTCATGATCGAGTCGTATAGCATGCACGACATCTCCATCAATTTCATCATATGAGGTAGGAACTTGTGTTGTGTAAGAAGGTGTGGACGGAATATCAAGACTTTCATCACTAAGAGGAATGTATTTTCCTTGGAGAACGATTGACCATTTCCCCGATTTGTCCGATGGATCGGAAACATAGAAAACTTGTTTTGCTTGAGAAGCCATGATGAATGGTTCTATATTAAAAGATGCATTGCCAAGGTCGACTCGGGTGAATCCTAAGTCATCAATGTCTACACCATTACTATTATTGGGAACCCACTTGCGTTTAAATAAAGCCACTTTGAAAATAACATAATCAATCTCCCAAATCTCATCAATGACACCATAAAACGCGGTAGTTGCCAATACTGGATTCTTATCTTTCGAACTAGAGAAATACATCGATTCGGCTTCAACCATAACTCCACTATTTTGCATTGTACTACAATCATCTTTTGATTTTGTATAAAAGGTATAATGACCAATGTCGTATGCACTCCAGGTAATGACACAAAATTTTGGCCCGTACGACAACCATCTAAGTATCTCGGATACACTAGGATCATTCGATACACTTTTATTAAACCAATCTATGAATCTATTATTATGCTCTATCAACAATAACTTGTCATTCATTCGGGGATATTTTTTCTTCATAAGTCTTTTGTGAGTATCTATGAAAGGTTGAACCTCATCTATATTATTCAAAATATAGAAATGTGATTGAATAACTACATCCTGAGCCATTGACCTAACATTTAGACCTTGAATACCTCTTCCGTATGTGTCAGCATGACGAGACTTTGTAATTCCTATAGAATCTGCATCCGACAAATAGTTTGTACAAAACTCAACAACTTCTTCTGTGATGTACCTTTCAATAATCGAAGCTTCCGGTCGGTGATGATTCTTCGTATATCCTTTAAAGATCTTTATATATCGCTCTATTGGATACATCCACCTTAAATAAACTGGACCACAAATTCTGATTTCTCTTACGAGATGAACAAGTAAGTGAACCATAATGTCAAAAAATGATGGCGGAAAATACATCTCCAATTGACACAAGATTATGGCAGCCTCATCTTCTAATTCATCCAATTTTTTAAAATCAAGAACTTTATTACATATGGCATTGAAGAATAAACACAGTCTGGTTATAGTTACTCTCACATTTTTTGGAAGGATCCCACGGATAGCCACTGGTAGAAGTTGTTGCATCAATACATGACAATCATGAGATTTTAAACCAATTAACTTGAGATCTTTCATTGATACAAGTTTCTTGATGTTTGATGAGTAACCTTGCAGAACTTTAATACCTTGCAAACACTGGCAGAACATCTTCTTTTGCTTTTTAGATAGAGTATGACATGCTGGAGGCAGATAAGTTCTTTTTCCTTTCTCTACTGGAGCCAACTGTTTTCGTATACCCATCTTCTCCATATCAAGACGGGAAGTCTTACTATCTTTAGTCTTGCCCGGAATGTTTAGAAGTGTGCCAATCAAACTATCACACACATTTCGGACATTGAAACAAGTCTTCATACTCTTTTCGGAATAATATGTAATCATTAGGGCAAGCATGTATCTTGATATACCCCAGACCCAGTGGACACAATATCTTCTTGGCCTCATAGCAACGATCCGGCAATTTGTTATCTTCTGGTAACATTTGCTGTAGCAATTCAAGTAATTCCGTGAAACTTTTATCCGACCATCCATTTTTTGCCTTCAGATTAAACAACTTTAACACCGCCGACAATCGTGTGAACTCTGTGCATCCCTTATATAAATGGGTGTCTTTATCACTACATAAATTATCATAAATATGAGCATTCATAAAAGAAGATTCCCCAATATCACGGAACATATCCTCTAGGTGATCTTCCATATATTCATCTTTCTCCACTCTTTGACTTTGTGACGCCCGACTTTCCTTATTATCTACCTCACCATGCCACGCCCATATTATATAATTTTGACATATACCATCACAACAAAGGTGATTGTGTATTTCTTTCTTTGTACCCTTTTTGATATTAGCGCAAACAACACAAGGACAATAAAAGATACCATTATTGCCGGGAAGATGTTTATCAGCGTATTTAAGGAATTCACAAACTCCGTTCTCATAAACCAGATCTAATCTATTGGCTTTCATCCAACTACGATCCATTACAACTTCTGAAATTTATACATGTATAATAATGTGAATGACACACCAAAATCTAATCCAAAAACTCAAGCATATGCATATACAATATGAACAAAGAAAAAATCAATGAAGATGTACTCTAATAATAAACGTAAAGCATATGAAACATCTCATTCTGACTTGAGCATATACAATATGAACAAAGAAAGAAGGAATGAAGATGTTGAAGAGAACCTTACTTCGAAGCTGAAGAAGCAAATGGTGAAGACGGTCAATATTTGAGCATAAACCAAGAAAGAAGGAATGAAGATGTTGAAGAGAACCTTACTTCGAAGCTGAAGAAGCAAATGAATGAAGACGGTCAATATTTGAGCATAAACTAAGAAAAAAGGAATGAAGATGTTGAAGAGAACCTTACTTCGAAGCTAAAGAAGCAAATGAATGAAGACGGTCAATATTTAAGCATAAACCAAGAAAAAAGGAATGAAGATGTTGAAGAGTGTAAAGGTTAGGGCGTCGCTGGCTCACTTGTTCGATTAGGGCGTCTTATGAAAGAAATACATAATAAGTTTTGTTTTAATTTATCAGTAAAGCTTTTAATCTTGGTGGAGAAACAAACTGTAGTGGAATCTTAAGTGAAATGTACTCTACAAAATGGATAAAATGTAGTTGCAGGGAATCGAAGCTTGTTATATTTCATTTATTACTACGGTTGTTCACCTTAACCGTTGTAAAATAATTTACAATTTATTTTATAAATAATGGACTTAATTGACACACGCTAAATGTACTCTAAAAAAATGGAAAAAATGTAGTTGCAGGGAATCGAAGCTTGATACATTTCATTTATTACTACGGTTGCTCATCTTAACCGTTGTAAAATAATTTACAATTTATTTTATAAATAATGGACTTAATTGACACACGCTAAATGTACTCTAAAAAATGAAAAAAAATGTAGTTGCATGGAATCGAAGGTTGATACATTTCATTTATTACTGCGGTTGCTCATCTTAACCGTTGTTAAATAATTTACAATTTATTTTTTAAATAATGGACTTAATTGACACGCTAAATGTACTCTAAAAAATGGAAAAAATGTAGTTGCAGGGAATCAAAGCTTGATACATTTTATTTATTACTACGGTGGTTTCATTCAACCGCCATTAAATGACTCAGCTTTTAAATGGGCGCGAAATTTTTAACCTATTACAACAGCATAAAAGGATGCGTTGTAAGCCTGGCGTTGTTGTTTTAGCGTTTTGTAGTAGTGAACTCTGGTATTTATGTGATTCTGAAGTTGTGATAGAAGAAAGATGGTGGGAGATCTTAATTGTTGGCTTCTGTTCTTAAAGATATCAGCATCTGTGAAAGCTCTAGTCGTTCCAAAGTCGGGAGCAATGGAATGGAGAGAGTTATTGGTTGATGTTTGTCATGTTGACTTGGTACTTGGAAGTTTGGTTCCACCTTATATCCCAAAGTCAGTTTGAAGAGAAGGTGAGTTGAGATCGGGTTTATTAAATTCATGATCTATGAATTTGCTAAATATTCTTTTCGACAAAGTTGCCAAAGATGCTTGAGCTTTCACTCAAGTCCACTCATAAAGGCATCTCTGGTCATGTTTAAGAGCTCTTTCAGAAGGATAATCTGGTTCTCATGCTGAAGATGGATTTCTTAAGATTTCTGGTGCTGATGGATGTTATCCAACTTGAAGATAATGGGAGGTGATTTATTTTCACCATTCATGATTTGCAAGGATTCTATTAGCAAAGGAAAGTCTTAGGCAAGTTGAGTCAAGGGTGACAGACTTGATGTCACAACATGTTGTTTGACTAGAAAGATGTTGACACATTTGTGTTGATATCTGGTAAATCATATATCCTACAGGATGTATGGTTTTGTGGACAAGGATTTAAGATCAATTGCTATTTGTGGAATTCACAATTATTTAATTGATTATCCTTGTATTTTGGAGTATAAGGTTACTGGTGACAAGTTGCTACATCAGGTAGGGCAACATCTCTTGTTGCATATGCTCAAGGATATGTTCTTTGGAGAATGGGTACAATCAAGATAAGGAACTTATGTTTTATCAGATGTTGAAACATCTTGACAATGGAGTATGTGCAGAATCTTGTTGATTCAAGGAGTGAATCTCTGGAGCAAAGGAGCTGTAGCTGATGATCTTGGTACCATACACGTATGTGGTAGGATCTGTCTTATTCTGGTGTTGCAAAGGCTCGTAATCTGACTAGGAAGTTTCGTGGCAAGAAGCTTATATAGAACGTAGTGCTGATGGAAGTGAAGATGAAGACATTTTTCTTGGATCAGTTTATTTCTGATCTAGGAATATTGGAGTGCAGCAGGTGTGTTTCAGTTTCTACTAGAAGCATATGATCTTTATCTAGAAAGTTTCCTGGCAAGAAACTTGTCTAGAATATGGTGCTGATGATAACACTGCTTGGGTCAGTTTATTTCTGATCTAGGTGCATAGGAGCATGTGATCTTTCTCATCTTGGAGGTCAAAGATAAGTGGCAGTTATCTCTGACTACCTGAAGAAGTCTCTATGATGGCTTGGTGTATCTAAGATGGCTTGCTATGGAGTAGGTGGATTATGTAACTTGAAGATTAGGTTTTATTGGTGGATCAGAAGATTTTCTGGAACTCTAAAGAAAGCTGAGATTAACCAAACAGTGGCATTTAGTTGATCTTTATCGTTCATTCAAGCAGTATGCTTGGAACTAATTACTCTTGTACAGAAGGTTCATTGGTTGAAAATCAAAGGAGGTTCTGGTTCTGTTCATATCTTGGAGCTTGTGGTAGAAGCCCTAAGTTGCTTATGGAAGATTACCTTCTTTTGGGAGATGAATGAGAGTTTATTTCTCTCTTTGGTTGTCTGGAGTTCTTATTGATCAAGCTGGTGGAGCTGTGTTCTCTGAAGATCTTCAGTAAGATTACTATGCATATAGTAAGTCTAGTGGTGATTGTATCAAGAACCATAGTGTATGGTATCTGTGATATGATCAGGATGTCCTAACTGATGTTAGAACATCATCATAGTTTCTGAACTTGGAGTTCAGATTGTGGAAGCTGATATTCACCAGTTGAATCAGAAGTGTTTTATCTTATCATATGGGAGAATGATAAATTGAATACTGTCTTGGATCATGGGGTGTTTATCTGGATGGCTGACTCTTGCTGAGATCAGAATGCTTGTGGAGAGGTGGTCTCTTCTGTTGCAAGTAACTCTAGAAAGAAGTGGATCAGTTTGGTGCTTGTGAAGCAAGTAAGCTGAGGATTTCTGGAGCATATATTTAATGTCCTTCAAGTGTGAAGAACATCTGGGAGAGCTAACAAGCTAAGGGACTCTGTATGTCTCTTTGAGGAATGTGAAGCATTCCAGATTCAATTGGTTTTTATCTCAAGGAACAAGGATATCTATGGCTGTAAAATTCAAGGTGGATTTGTACAGGGTATGGATGGTTTTTGGATGAGAGGGATCAATGGTGATTTTGGTCTCAATCCAAGAGTTTGTTGGTTGTGGTACAAGGATGTGATCCTGGTACTCGGTCACTATATGATCATGAAGTTTGTCATGGGATATCATGTGGTGATTTTGGGTGTTTCTTGTTGAAGGAGCATCTTTTGTGATGGATAGGGGGAGAACTTCTGTCTGTTAAGTGTACTAGTGTGGTGCATGGATTGTTTGTGGATCAAGTAGTAAGTGAATATGTTCAGCAAGTGTGTTAAACAGGGGGTGCGCTCTTGAAGACATGAAGATGAGTCTTATGTTTTCCATTCATTTAAGGTGTTCTTCTTGCAAAGAAGCACTGGTTATCTTAGACAGGGGGAGTTGGACTTCTGTTTTGGATATATTGCTGCAGTAGTGCAGATGTTTATCAATATTGTTTTGTGGTTTCAAGCAGTCTGTGATAGAATACCTCTGGTGAGGGAGTAATGTCAGACAAGATGTCGTGACATTGTGTTACTGGTATAGTTCTGAGTGAACTTGACTGGTTAATGTTGATTCAGTCATTGGGTATTAATGGATTGAATTAGAGTTGCTCAAGCGTCTTGGGAGTGTCCTGAGAGTCATTACTTGTTTCTGAGAGAATTTATTTTTCTCTGTAGAAGCAGATAAAGCCTTTTGGGAGTCTTAGTTGCTTGCTGGAAGATGTTTGAAGAAATGTCTTAACATCTTGATCAGTTTTATTTTCTTCTGGTTGATGGAATGATACTTGGGGCTCATTGAAAGAGACGGTGACTATGCTTCAGATGGACTAAACAAAGTCTTACAACATGTCAGGACATTTGTTAGGGCGTATGGTTGGTTCCTGATTGTTTTGTCTTGGACGGTGGAGAGAATGTGTCTTAGGGAACGTGTGTTAACCAGGTATCTTGATACAAGTGCATTCTTTGGACGGTTTATCCTATAGTTGAAATAGTAAAATCCTAGCTGGGCGGTGCACAGTCATTTATGTTGAATCTACCTACCTAAATTTATTTCTTCATTGAATTGTTCAGCAGTAACTTCTATGGACCGTAAATTTCTAGAGAAACTGTTTGGGCATTTAAAGGAGGCGTCTATTTCTGGTTTTCTAGGTTGAGGTTCTTGTTATGGGTTGCTTCGTCATGTATTTTATCCGGGTTTGGGTAAGTATCATGTGGGTATGGAACTGTGTTGGCTACTTTTGCCAATTTTTGGCTAAAAAGGGGGAGAATGGGTGTGTATTCATCTCGGTTGTGTGTTGGTTCTTACAACACATAACTGATATTCTTCTTGGAGAGGAGTTCACTCTTGCAGGTGGTTTGTAAGGATGTTAGATGGGATATTCTAACATCCTTGAGTATTTCCCTTGTGCCTTGTGATCTGAGTTATGAAACAGGTTGTGTCTTGTGACCTGAGTTACATACTCTATGGACTCTGTGTTACGTATGATACATATGTTTCTTCTTAAGCTCTTTCTGGATCTTCTTATGGGTTCTCTTATGCCCCTTAAGAGGAAGATTTATCCCTCAGTGACAAGTATAGGTTTGAGGGGGAGTGTGTGATATACTCTTCCTCATGTACACCAACAGACAACTAGGAATTTCAGGGGTAAAAAGGAGTCTCAGAGGTGTCCCAATCATATCCACCAAACGTCGGACTTTCTTTTTCTACCGAAGAAGTTTTAACCAAAAATTTGTCAAAAGGGGGAGATTGAAGGCTCTGCAGATTTGAGCAATTTTTTGGTAAAACAGGATGTTGTGCAAGATGTTCCAACATGAGGAAGACTGGTGGAAGAAGACTTGTCAGACATGATGTCCTAACATGTGTCTCGACATCTTGAACTGTTATAGAAGGTTGTTGCTAATCTGGTCCAAGATTTAAGGAGCAATTAGAACATGGATCAAGGAAGAAATAAACAGAAGATTCGAATCCCAAGGAAGCAGAAGATTATAAAAGAAGACCAAGACCTAGGAATGCACAAACCGAACCTATTGTAACACTTTTGTAAAGTAGAAAATAGGGTTTAGGGTTTTGAGAGTCGTAGGCTTTCTTGTGTTGTAAGTCTACCTTTGTATCAGTTTTATACATTATGGAAGACATAGATGCTTGTACAGATTCATAAACCTGTAGGTAATGAATCGTTTTTTGTTCTTGGATAAAGCTTTTAAGCAAATCCGAGTTAACTTGTTAGTCAAGAATGCTTGACTGAACTTTGTATTGAAAGAGGTGTCTTTCAAGTAGGATGATACAGTTGTTGTCGATTGCAACTATTAGATAATCACAGGTTGTGATTTAGGGAGTGAGATGAGTTTCTCTTATCAATTAGATGTGACTTCTAATGATAAAGTCTCTATTGGGTAGTGATAGGTAAACCAGTGTAAACCAGGGGTTGTTTACATAAAACTATACTACTGATAGTGGATTCTTCTTCCTGGCTTGGTATGCCCCCAGATGTAGGTGATTTGCACCGAACTGGATCATCATATTCTGTGTTGTTTATCATTATGCAATTTACAGTTCAGTTCTGATTAACATGTTGTAACAGATGCCGAAACACCTGTATTGATGTTGTTGCTAATATTCTGAATATTAGCTTGTTTATTCTACCCTTGTTTTAAAGTTATCCAGAGATCAATGTCGTGACATGTGTTAGGACATCTGCTATCTGCTATGCCAGAATTTCAAGTAGCATATCCAAAAAGGGGCCCTCAAGGGGGCTTAAACATGATGAAAGAAAAGAAAGAAACATTATCCCAAAATATTACAAAAGGCACATCATCATTGATGGCTAACAACAAACATAAACAAACTTAAACATCATGATTCTCATCTTCTTGAGCCTCGTGGGTCAGGTTGTTGATCGTTACATCCTTCGAAACCTCAGCTTTAGGTGAAGCTTCCTCCTTATCCACAAGTTGGCCATCCACCACTGTCTTAAAAAAAATACATCTTTGACATGTCAAGGTCAGGCATGATGCATAACGCTTGGGCTTTGGCTCTCTCAAAAGCTTCATAGCCTGATGAGAGCAGGTATACCTAGGCATCTTGCAGGGACTTCTTCAATGTCTCATTGAGAGCCTGAACTTGCTCCACCTCTTGGACCAAACAGGCAGCGGTCGATTTAAGCTTCAAGCATTTGGACTTCGCAGTCTCCTTTTACTTCATTGTTTCTGACAAATGGGACTCCGCGGTCTCCTTCTGCTTCTTCATCTCTGACAGCTATTTTTTTAAACACCTTCACCTTGTCAATCTTGACTTTAATATTATCCTTCAACTAGGAAACCTCCTTAGTGAGACAAATCTCATTCTGCTCATAAGCATCGCCGACTTCAAACAAACCCTGGGTCATAACCGCGCATCTCATCAAGTAGGCCCCGAGGTTTTGAGTCAACTATTGAGCACATATAGTGTTTACCTTCTCGATATCTTCTATTGTGTTCAGATGATCATAAAGATATTTCAAGCAGACAAAACTGTTGGACCATAACTTAAATTCGATTGATGGATTAGATTGATAATTACTGCCCGAATCCTGCATCAGGGTAGTAATTGCCAAGTCGACCTGACTAGCATGATCACTTATCAGGGTATTTATCCTCTTTGGAGAGTCCGGTTTTGATTC
This sequence comes from Lathyrus tuberosus, assembly GCA_022829125.1. Lineage (NCBI taxonomy): Eukaryota > Viridiplantae > Streptophyta > Magnoliopsida > Fabales > Fabaceae > Lathyrus > Lathyrus tuberosus. The sequence goes on along the minus strand of JALAZF010000479.1, from coordinate 3,955,439 downwards.
CCCAGAAGGTGGAATGGAGGAAGTTTAGGGCTCTGATACAACAGAGGCTGCTTTAACAGCATCAATTTTCTTCCTTTTAAGAGTTCGAGTCTGAATACCCGACATGTAACTCTTAGAGGCGGACTACTCCCCACGCCTCGCTCTTGTCTCAGCCATCAATTTCTTATGTTCCGATAGTTTGAGATTCATCATGTCAGTTGGAAAGAAAAGAACAAAGTAAAGTTCAGAAAAATAAAATAATAAAATAATGGAAAAATAATAAAGGGCATATATAAGCATTACCTAGAAATTTAGAAATTTGTTCTGGGTCGTCGGCCATATGTAGCAAGTCTTTTACTTTTACTACTCGAAAGGCATCCAGGACGGCTAAAGCTCGGATTTCCAAAGCGTTCAATTTGTCATAATCAAAACCAGAAATTGGTAGTGAGTTATCCGACCAATAAATTAGGAAACGACAGTTCCTGTCCTATACATACATAACTTGGGGACACCTTCCCCCACTCTTCATTCGAATGAACTTATCCTTAAAGCCTATATAATTGGTACTACAAGCCTGAAGGAAGCTCTTCCTCGAAATTCCGCTAAGGGAAACCCAACCTTCTTTCTCCACTCCCTTTAGCTCAAAGAATGAGAAGAACAAACCTAAAGTGGGAGTTATATCTATTGTCTCGTAGACAAGTTCAAAAGCTTTAATAAAGCCCCAACAATTTGGGCGTAACTGAGACGGGGCAATATCTAGGGTTTTAAGGAGGTCGAATTCAAAATCAGTAAATGGGATACGAATTTTAAAATCCTCGATTACCCCTGAGTAAAACTAAAAGTACTTGTAACACCACAATTCCCATCGCGAATAAATAATACATAAATAAATCAGAGTAGATAAAATTTTATTTTTCCGACAGAAACAAGGATGCCACATTTATATAAATAAAACACAATCCCTGCTCATAAATTTGATACATAGCACAAAATAGAATACCCTCAAAGGGTAACTTTTTCCATATAAAAGGAAAGGTCAGTTAGGGAATAAAGCGGAAAGATCCATAACCGACTTGTTTTACAAACTAAATTGTTTTATAACACCAAAATATTCATACAAACGTAATACAAAACATATTCAACAAATGTATACATATATAACTAAAGCGTTCCCCGACTCCCGTGCTACGTATCAGAGCAGACACCAAGACCGACAAAAGAATGGAGAACTAATCTTCACAAAAGCCTCCAAGACTACAAATCTGCAATTGCCTCATAGAGCAACAAACCACAGCAGAAGGGTGAGAAATGACAACTAAATCAAGATTGCATAATAATATGCAAAACATAAAAATTCACATACACAGTTATTCTCACCACAAGCATCACATATTAATACACATAACATATACCAATTATACTAACATAATCACATATTCACACATAAGGCACACCAAGTCATAACATACGGAAACACACCACCACATCACATATTTTCATACCTAGCATATCGTCCATAAACAATGCATTTATCACGTATGCACATCAATTCACCAATCCAATCATAAATCTCAACACATCACAAATCAATGCAGAATTTACCACACATAATCAATCCAATCATAATTTATGCAAATGCACAGAGACCGACACAACGACTCTATGCAATGCATATGCGGTACCATCCATCCATCATTTCTCGTCACCAGTTCACTCAGAAACTCTGCTGGAATCATCGCTTGTTACTTAATGTAATTCCCTGTCGGGCACACGATGTTCCCCGTCGCTCACACCTCTTATTTTTAAGGCACACGATCCATCCGATCGCTCACACCTCTTATTTTTAAGGCACACGACGTTTATGGATCGCTCACACCCCACACGGGCACACGACCCGATCGCTCACACCTCTTTGTATAAGGCACACGATCGTCTATAATCATCGCTCACACCTCTTATTTTTAAGGCACACGATCCGATCCGATCGCTTTAGGTCCTCTTATTTTTAAGGCACACGATGTTATAGCGGATTCCCTCTAGAATCGATTCGTCGCTCACACCCACTAGGGCACACGACATCACAAGATGCATATCATGATGCTTGGCATACAAGAACTCATGACAATCAAATGCATCACCACAATTCAACAATATGAATTATCTCATCATCATTATTCATGCATTGGAAACCAATTCAAACAATGCATTCACTTGCCATACGGCCACCAAATAACACACATTGAATTTCACATACACAATGCATTTCATCATAAACCACAAACCACAACAATTAGCATTTTATCATATACATTCATATCAATTCACATCAAGAATTACTCACCATCAACCACAACAATCATACAATGTATCTCACCATACAACAACATCATTATCACATGCATCAGCATCATATAAATAGCACAAAAGCCCCACATTTATAGGACGATAGCATATCGCATCAAACACAAACAAACACAACGAAACCTACAAATCACTAATTATCCTCTACCAAATATTCTTGGTTAAATCATGGTCTAACATCACCATTTAATAGCATCTTAAGTTATCTATCTAATGCCTCAAGTCCCACATCAATCGGACTCGCGATTCGGGAGTTATGGTGGAAACATAAACCCCACTTTTCACACATACATCACTTTTCCATATTTTCTTATCAATAAATGGCTTAAACATATGTTCCTATCCCACTATCATAAAGAGCATTGAATTAGTTTTCCAACGCATTCGACCGTGCCTCAATCCGATTTACGGATCAAAAGTTATGAAGAAAACAAAAACTGAAAATCTGTCACGTTCGCAGTGCGAAGCTCCCAGCGAACCGTGGCAGAAGCAAAAAGACCCAAAGTTCGCAATGCGAACGGCTAGCGAACATTCGCTGATTTCTTCGCTTTGGCTTGCAATGCAAACCTGCGAAACCCAGAATTTCCAGCAGCCATAAAATAGGTCATTTGGGGTCAAAATCCATCATTTCTTCCACCCAAACACTTCCAAAACATACTATAACAACCAAAACATGATCCAAACCTAACAACAAGTATTCTACTCAGTTTTTATCGAATTTCATCCGCGAAAACATCGATTTCTATCAATTACTGCTAATTCCAATCGATACGAAAAGTTACGAAACAACCAAAACAATTACAACAAACAACACATATACATACACAAGCAAGATATAATTGAAACTTCTCACTCTTACCCGATTAATCGCGCTCGAAACGGAGTTCCCGCGATTTTCCTATTTCTCCTCTTTTCTCTTTCTTTCTTCTCCTTTTCTTTCTCTTCTTTTTCTTTCCTTTTCTTTTCTCTCTTTTTCTCTCGACTTTCTATTTATATAAATATCTAAACCCCTAAAAGACTATTTTACCCCTCAGCTCAAATATCTCTCAAACGCTCCCAAAACGCGATAAAATATAATCACGATGAAAAATAATATATTTTCAAATAAAAGTCAAAAATAAAATAATATAATAGTAAAATAATCAAAACGAGTCGATTAAATAAAACTACTAAAACTGGGGCGTTACAGTACTATCTAGCACTCCATTTGGCCGAGTAATACAGACTCTCTCACCAACGACACATGATTCTAACATGACTTCCTCCTCGTTCTCGGTAGAGGAAACCTGATTATTGGAGTGAAGCTTTGAAATATAATTGCCATCGATGACGTTGTGGTCATAAGTTAGAGCCTCTTTATTAATCAAAGACCTTGCTGACTCCATAAGAGTATCCACGAAGCCTGACGACGAAGACTCCGAGTCAGTTTTACTACTATATGAAGGGATCTAACCATAAACTTCCCTAATGATCTTATCGAATTTCGCTTGATCTAGATGACCCTCACACTCTCTCATGCATTCATTCTAAAGTTTTCTTCTCTCATGAACAATAAGGGTAATCGGAAACTCTCTCGAATCATCACAATCTCGTATTATAAACATAACAAAATAGTAAAAGGAAAGAGAGTAAAATGGGCAAAAAAAACAATACCTAAGGCTTGAGCTTGCAAAAAGAACGATTGACAGAGGAAGCGAAGGAAAATTCGTCAGCAAAGCTTGAAAGAGAGGTCACTAGTTAGGTGAAAAAACAAATGAAGAAGGAGTCTTTTTATATAAATAAGTTTACAAAGGTCAAGATGTTGTATCAAACTAAAAACCATGATGACAAATTGTAGTTTCCATAAAAGTCATCATGAAAAGGAGAGAAAAATTGTCATTATTGATACTTTAAATCATTATCACACGGCAACTTACCGAATAGGCGATCAGCTCAAGGATTAAGGAATTCCAAGATTTTCCTGTCCGAGCACTTAAATCCAATTATACCTCGTGATTGGGGGCTTATGTACATCTCGAAATTCTCAAAGATCAAGCTTTTATAGGCCAAGTACAAATGGGAAAACAAGTCAGATTGCATAAACGCTAAGTAGGTCGGATCTCAGGCAAGGAGAACATTGTTACAAGGAATGAGCAAGTCGGATCCGGTGACATAGTGACTTTGGTAGATGAGCAAGTCAGATCAGGTCTCTAGAAAGGTTCCAGAAAGCGACATGCACATCCACAGATGACAGTTATGAAACACCCCCATGATTACATGGGAGTTACAGAAATTATGGAAAGATGTGTTACTTAGGGAAGACGACGAACGTTACCAGAGTCACTTTAACATGGGATATGAAGAGGCATCCCTTTAAGGGCCATTGATGAATGGACGAATATAAAAGGAAAGCTCCCAAGAAGGAAAAAGGGATGAATACCTCCTAACAAATAGGACAATTGTGATCTCACCTGGCTAGCTTCAGGGAGATTTATCCAAATAGTGTTTATCAAGAACAATTATTATTCTTTTTTAACGCAGATCACACACTTTTCATTGTATCTTTTCTTTACACAAATTGTCTTTAAGCTTTTTCGAGTTAATCTTTTAAGTGAACTAAACTTGTGATTGTTTACTAAAAACATCGATAAACAATTACGAAGATGAATCTCCGTACTCACCTTAATATTGATATGAAGATGCATCTCTGACTAAATTTTGAAAAAATAAAAATGTTCACCAATTCGTGTTGATGATTGTGTTAGAAGGATGTGTCCGGAGATACATCTCCGAATTCATTCTAAAGATAGTTGTGACTTTTCATGATGGTGAAAAATCACCCATGGGATGTAGAAAGCGATTCCCTAATAAAAGACTAGGGTAGAGAGTCATAACATAATAGCAGAGCGGGAGATGTTGTACCCTAAAAGGCATTTCTATTACTTTCTACACTTTACTTATTTAACATCTCCCCCAATACAACCTTGGCCACATCCATTACTATTTTACTATTTTGGTTACACGGATAACAAATTGAATAAGGCAGATCATGTAAAACTACGAGCGTGTAGATATCAGCTTATCACAGGATATTCATCAACAACAAAAATTCAACTTAGCACAGGATACTGCTTATAAAATGAAAAACTTAGCACGTGATACACTAGTCATGATTTATCAACAAACTAACAACTGATGACATTTATTGCTAATATTTGTAGCTTCATATTATCATATACATTGTAAGTGCAATATAAGGATGAGAATGCCCTGTAATAGATCAATTCTTCATTGATGATGAATAGAACAATAATCATCAATGTCATCCATCTTCAATATTTTATTCTATCATTTTTCAAATGAACTAGTCATTCCATATTTTGTGAAACATCTGTATAATACAATTCAGAACAATGTGCAAGTATTTTAACAATTTAATAGACGCGAGCTTTAGGAGGGAATGATTCGACCTCATCATCCAACGTATTCATGTGCACTGGCCTGTAATCTAATCGGACCTTCTCATTTTCCCAATATCTGCAAATTAATAATAAAAGCTTAGCTAAAAGATTCAACACGCAGGCAAAATATTTTATCAACAATAGCATCGCAGTAACAAATCCAACATATCATATTCATTTCTTTGATGCAAGCTGACCCGACAACCCCTACACTTACAATAACATAGCCGTATTCTTTGACAGAAACTTATTGGGTTACCAACCAAACTATAAGCTACACTTGTGGTAAGTAGGAACACAATCAAATTAACAAATAACATTTATATGTTTTTCAACTATTCTAGTGAATATATTCAACACATTTATATGCATGCTCAATAGGCTTGTCCATGGAATGAATACTACCAGCCCCCGATAATGTCTATCCATATTATTTCATAAAACTGTCGCCTAGTTTACTGCCTGCATAACTGCTTCAACGTTTTAAGACAAACAAGAACTCGTATGCTCTTAATATCAGAAGGCCTAAGGGAACTAACTCAACTTTACTGTTGCATTAACAAATTAATTGAAACATGACTTACCCCAATGTGTGTTTCATCCACTTCTCATCATCTCTTGTCTGCAAAATTGAGAAAAGGTATTCAATCAAACAATTACTGGTTACTAGTAATGGTGTAAATTTACACAAGATAATAACACACAGCATACTAACCGTGAAATCTTCGCGAGCATGAGCACCTCTGCTTTCTTTTCTGGCTTCAGCAGAGTGCATGGTAATGGAGGCATTTATCAAAAGATTTTCCAACTCAATAGTCTCAATCAGGTCAGAGTTCCTGGGATTATTAGTCAAGAAACATTCAAAATGAACAAGCATGTTCCTATAAATACGACAAAACAAAGTAACATATGGTAAAAAAATGTTTTACCATATCAAACTCCGATCCTTCAACTTGACATCATGAAAGCTCTCCCATGCTCCGTCAATCAATTGACAACCTGTCACACATCAGACTAAACTCAGAGAGAGAACATACAGAAGTGAAAATGAAATATGCACCTAGGGAAAGAGAGGAAGGGGCAAGAATATCAAGCACTGTTGGAAAAACTGGCTTGCCTTCTTCTAATGTTTCTTGTGTGCGGAATACAGCAGCATTGTTTTGCATTATTCTTTGCATGTTCAACCTAATTTTCGAAGTGGGCAATGATCCATTTGAATTTCTCAATTTGTCAAGCCAAGCGATTGTTTTCACACCAGCGTCTTTCTCTAAAGGCTTTTGTTTCTCTCCTGCGAAATGGAAAACATGTTACCTTTTATCACTTGATTTCAGTGCACAGTCTATTTCGATAAGTGGGAGTAAATCTTGCCTGGTCTTTGGATTTCTGCAACTCTGTTTGCACAGGCTCTACCAAAAACAACAATGTCCAGAAGTGAATTTGCACCGAGCCTATTGGCACCATGGACTGAAGCACAGGCTGCTTCTCCAGCAGCCATTAGCCCGGGAACTATTTCGTCCGGATTGTCACCTTTAATGGTAATCACCTGAATAAAAAAACTGTATATTAGAATAAAGTGTTCGTATTTTTCATGTTTTGTTCAAAGAAATAATGAAACAACAATTCCAAATAACAAGGTTGCAACTTTTTCTCTTGCTAGAATACGAATGTGGCGGTTAGAAAAACAAACCCAAATAGTTATTAGGCTCTCTGGTATATGCACTTTGTAAATTTGACTTGTCAAATATGCAAAGAGCACTAATTTGTGATTAAAGTAAACAGCTGCTCTACAATAAAGTTACATATAAGCAAGGCAGATTGATTAAGATGCTACATTTTACGCCGGATTTTTAATCTCCATTAGTTATATTTTCTATCAATAGGCTTTCTTTTTCTTTTTCAATTGGAGGTCTTACTTCAAAGTTTACAAAGCATGTTTCAACAATGTACCTCTCCATGATAATTAGTTGGGATACCACCCATGTTATAATGCACAGTTGGTAAAACCGGAATGGGTTCCTTTGTAACATCCACGCCAGCAAAAATCGCAGCAGTTTCAGATATACCAGGTAGTCTCTCCTTAAGAACACCTGGCGGTAAGTGATTCAAGTGGAGATATATGTGATCTTTCTCCGGTCCTGCAAACAATTTCCACTATCATTACTAACAAAATGTGCAACTTGAATGGAAGGTAAACTTTTTAACTCCAAAAAACAGAAAGGTCACTTTCAGGAATATGTATTTCTAGAAAAATCAAACTTGACATACAAATCAATATGCTCAAAAACTGGTTTCCACTTGAGCAATATAGCAGTAAGTATGCTTAATATAAATGTTTTGTCGGAACATAAATATATTAATTTAAAGCCATCATACCTACACCACGACCTTCCCGAATCTCCATAGTCATTGATCTTGAAACTACATCTCTTGATGCGAGATCCTTTGCAGTGGGAGCATATCTTTCCATAAACCTCTCACCTTCACTGTTCCTAAGAATTCCACCTTCACCACGAGAGCCTACAAAGTGTAAGAAAGAAAATGAGAAACATTGTATAATGCAGTTTGGTTGGACTAATTACACGATATGTAAACTAAAAAAAATACCAACCTTCTGTTATAAGGCAACCAGCTCCATATATACCTGTTGGGTGAAATTGCACAAACTCTAAATCCTACGGAATATACAACAATGGAAGTGAGTGATCAAAGATTCACTACATAGGATATAAGCTTAATATTGAAATTGCAAAGGTATGAAAGAAACCTCGAGTGGTAGTCCAGCACGAGCAACCATGGCATTGCCATCTCCAGTGCATGTATGTGCTGAAGTTGCAGAAAAATATGCTCTACCATAACCCTGACATAATACAGAAGAGTGATACTCATATCCATATTAAGTTAAATGCCTAAATTAAAATCTGATGTTGAAAAAGCAATAGAGAATCATATACCCCAGTGGCCAAAATTGTTGAAGCAGCTTGAAAACGGTGTAATGTTCCATCCTCCATATTCAAGGCTATTACTCCTTGGCAAGTACCTGCACTCCATTATGGAAAACTAGTGACCTTTACCATCAACTCCAACAGACAGACAACATGTTTTTTTTGTGCTGCATCTTACCATCACTGTTCATTAATAGATCCAGTGCAAAATATTCCACAAAAAACTGTGTATTGTGCCTCATAGCCTGGCCATAGAGAGTGTGCAGTAAAGCATGCCCTGTTCGATCGGCAGCACATGCACAACGATATGCCTGACCACCTATAGAGTAGCAACATAAGGAAGTCAAGATCAGAACTCAGAACTCATGGAGTATAAAAGCTAACATCACTACCCCATAATCTACATTTACCTTTTCCAAAGTTCAAGCTCTGACCACCAAATGCACGCTGGTATATTCTTCCATCTTCGGTTCGTGAAAATGGCAATCCATAATTTTCAAGTTCAATGACTGCTTTTGGTGCCTCCCTGCACATATATTGGATAGCATCTTGGTCTCCTGCAGAACACAGAGCTTGTATTTTAGCATCCACAAAAGAAAAAGCAAATGATAAAAGAATCTCTACCCGCCACAATGTTTATAATGGAAAACTACTCTTTCTAATCATATCAAAACTTTACAGGCCAATAGTAAAATAAAATTTCTAAGAATGAGAAAGTCTGTACCTAGCCAATCACTTCCCTTGACCGTATCATACATGTGCCACCTCCAGTCATCTTCAGTCATATTTCCCAATGCAGCATTTATACCACCCTGCATACAAGTTTATTCCCATGCATAAACATAGCCAATATATTCAGGTTTCAAAAGAAGCCAGATGTACGTGTGCTTGGTTTTACCGTGAATAAGATTGATTTTGAGTGAATTGATTATGTAAAATTGATTCTGACTAAAAGTGAGTTGAAGGTAAAATGATTTATGTTTGGATGAAATGCTTCAAAAGTGAGTTGAACACTAAATTTTAGTGTAGAAATCGCATTTAGAAAGCTACAAATGCTAAAATCAAGTAGAATCAATTCTAAAAAGTATAATCAATTCTACTCAAGAGCAACCAAACAAGTTAATATCAGGCCTACACATCCAGAATCAATTCTGAGTGCTTCAAAGGAAACCAAACATAAATTTATTTCAATTGGAGGCACCATCGAATACTTTATATTCATGAACCTATTATTTAAGTAGATTAAAACATAAACTAAAGGATAAAAGCTGGTCATTCTTCTTCATTATTGTAAAATAATATCCTACAAGCTGGTCATTCTTCTTCATAAAACTTTCCAGTGTCTTTCATCCGAAAAACCGTTTAATGCGTCACACAAAGATGAAATAATGTTGTTAAAACAATCCTATGACTATGATATTAGGATAAATTACAATACTAGGCCTATTATAACAACCAAATGGATAATTTAAAAAATATAATATGCCTAAATATTTCTCTAAAAACAATCATTTGATCGATAACAAGTTCAATGAATAAATAGTAAATTTAGTACAAAGATTTAAGGTCAATCTTATTAGTTTCTAAAAAATCAAATTCATGTCCCATGTCCATGATTGAATAACTTGTCATACAAGTTTTGTAAGTAATAAACTGGAATCAATTCAACAAGCCAAACACACTTCCAGAAGTAATTTGATCAAAGAACTACACATTCAATAATCCTTTAATACAGAGTGGTTAAGTTTCATATAGTGTAAGCAACTAAAACTCAAATAACAAAAAATGACCAATGAAGAGGAAAATCATAAACCATGATCAATATATAACAACCACCACATGCATATGCATATGAAACATAGAAACCAGTATAAGATAAGAAAGATCGCATACCTGAGCTGCAACAGTGTGCGAACGAGTTGGGAAGAGCTTGGTAATGCATGCAGTGTTGAAGCCGTGTTCTGAAAGTCCAATAGCAGCTCTCAATCCTGCGCCACCAGCACCAATAACAACCGCGTCGTACTTATGATCCACCACATTGTAAGACGAATTCCCACCACTCTGCACAACAACAACAACAACAACAAGAACAAATAAAACGACGCCGTTTCAGTAAAGAATGCTAAAGTGAAATCAAATACATTAAAAATGGAGAGAGGAGAAGGAAATGATTGGTACTAACAGAGAAAAATCTTGAAAGTTGAGATCTAAGTGGTTGGATATTAGGATTGGATCTCTCGGAAATAGTACGAACCACGCAACGCCACATTTCTGAAGTGTGCACAATCTCCTTTTTCTTTCTGATGAGTATGAATTCGGAAGCTCGGTTCGTTATTAATTCGGAAGCTCGATTTCTTATGCTCGGGGTTTGTTATTCTTTTTTGCGCTTGGAGTAGAAATTGGCCACGTCTGGTAATACTTTTTTAAAATACAAATAAATAATTATTAATATTAATTAGGTGATTGAGTTAAGTTTGCCTTTTGAATAAGAATTGTGAAAGGAAATTCATTTTAAGTGTTGTAAGGAATGGATCGTGGACGATTAGGAAGGTAAGCAAATTTTAATAGCACTTTTCTTTTTCTTAAGCATCATCACAAGAAAGAACTATGTTTATGTGAATGGAATGTGACAATGACAACAACTGAAACATGTAATTAGGCTGCTTCGTCGTTTTTGAGTTGTAGAAAAGCGAAACCTTGTGGTGTAGTTTACGCCGCGACTATACGATGTAGATGGTCCACGTTGCCTTGGAACGCACCGCAGCTGCCAAGTACGTGATTGATACGGATAGTGTTACAGTTGACCCAAAAAATATAGAAAGATGTCTATACTATTTTTCAAAGGGAGGATAGGGGAAATGAATGGAATGTTTTTTTTTTTCAAATAATTTAATGGTTAAAATTCAGCAAATTAATAAGTGGGACGTCATGGATTCGAATATGCATCCTTACATCTATTTTTAATGTCTTATGCACAATTATCAACTAAGTCATTTATTTTTAATGTCTCATGCATAACTATCAATTGAATTGGTTTAACGATACGGGATTGAATGATTTTAATCATATATATATTTTGTTTAAAATATGAAAAGGAACGAAGGAGAGGAATTTTAATTATAAACGTGTTTTTTTCACAAGGGGATGAGACATATTTTAAATTAATTTACTTTCTTATCCTTATAATTTTAGTATAAAAATTATGATATTTATCATTCATAATTTTAATACAAATTCATTAACTAAATATTATGGTATTTATTATTTATAGTTCGACAAAAATTCATTAATAAAATACATAAAATATTTCGTAGAGACGCCGCAACAATAATAATAATAATAATCATTATAATTATAATAATAATATAAAATTTCTAAGATGATCAAATATAATAAGATCTATAAAATTTATATAAAGAAAAACTTTAAAATAATAAAAAAGTGACATTAAAATTAAAAAAATAAAATCAAAAAAATTTAGTTATATTTAATGAATAATAAGAAATAACATGAAGATAAAAAATACAAAAAAAATATAAAGGATGGTAAAATTTTTCAAAAATCGAACTTTTTCTATTTTAATAAATTAAAATTATATTTAAATAAATAAGAATAAATAAAAGTGAAAATGGTGTTGAGAGAGAGAGAGAGAGAGAGAGAGAGAGAGAGAGAGAGAGAGAGAGAGAACATAATCAATAATTGTAACATATGAGATTGAGTTGAGGTAGAAGCAGACTTTAATCACAAAAGAGAACATTTCAACATAGAAGAGTAATTAATATCAAAAAAATTTAATATTTTCACAAGGATAAATTCTGATTTAAAAAATTTAGGTTAAATTTGTCAATATAATAAGTTATATTATAGCTTCTTCTATCCTCTAGGCATGACAAATAAATCCGACCCTGGCAGCTCCAACCCTAAATTTAACAGGAAAAACTCGATTTAATTGGGGATAGGAGCAGGTGTGGGGAAAACTTGGTTTTAAATTACGTGAACGAGTGTAGGGATGTGCTCAACTCCCACCCCGCTCTGTCCCTGTCTATTAAATTTAATTTACTATCCTCATTTTTAATAGTTTTATTACTCATATAACTTTTTCATATTAAAATACTATGTTTATTGGAATTGTTAATTATTTATTTGAAAATACAAATTAAATAAAAATGATCAAGTATTATGATTATTCTTAGATTAATCAATCATTTAATTTAATTATTTATTTTTATTGTTATTGAAAAAAATACATTTAAAAAATACAATTTATGCGGGTGAGGGCGGGGAAACCTATTCCTCGTTGGGGCGGGGGTGGGATGTAACACGTTAAACCTCGACTCTTAATATAAAAGAGAAATTTCACAACTTAGGATGTTACTCATAATACATGTTGATCGTACCTGGATCAGACAGTTATTCAATGGCTAGCAACGTCGTATAGACTTCAGCTCTGGTGATGATGATATGGCGGGGGGTTTGTACCTGCAAGGTACTCCGACGCTCAAGTAAGAAAAAGGGAGTAAGCAAGTACAAAAAAAGCAGGTGTGAGAGTTAGAATGTAATGTAACCTGACCCTCTCAAGTGAGAGGGTGTTGCGGTGAAAATCGGATAACAAGCTATTAATTAACTTGCATCATATTTCTTTTACAACCGACTTTGATTTATCCAAAGGAAAGGTTCAAGATCAAGAAAACCTAAAAAGGGGGAGATCTAAGGTTCGGGGTTGGTTATACAAAGGGAAGGTATTAGCACCCTAAGTATCTGTAGTACTCTACAGGAACCTCTTATTAAGTTTGTGTTATGTTATGTTTGCTTGCTAAAGAATATCTATGTTAAGGGTAAAGGTAAAAACCTAAGGGTATGTACACTAAGTTTTGCTCGCCAAGACGTCGCATCTTGTGCCTACGTATCTGATTAAAGAATTAGAGCAACCGTAGTTCACCTAACTAAGGGGTGAAAGGAAAGAAACATTGACTATGGCCAACGTTCCAAAGGGAAATGAGTCTGAGCTCATTTTAGAGTTCACGATAACTCTCTAAGTCTACGTCATGGGTGGAGAAAGTGAGTTCTCATGATAGTGAGAATCACATAGAGTTCTCGATAACTCTATAAGCCTAAGTAAAGAAAAGTGAGTTCTCGTGATAGAGAATCACATCGAGTTCACGATAACTCTATCCTATTACTAAACTATGAGGAAAATGGCTCTTAGGAGGCCAAGGTGAAATGTGAGTGGATTGTGACTTAGGAGTCAAAGTGAAAAAACTTTCCTTTGGAAAGGAGGGTCAAATGAGTCAAGTATGAATATACAGTGAACAATATGAATATGAACAAGTATAATAATCAGGATAATATTTGACATAAAATAAAATCAAGATAATATTGACAGAAAGTAAAGTCAGTGGTTAATTGATTTAATTTATTGGATCGCTGAATCGGGTCCAATGTAGTGTTAAACCGTCGTAGCACAGTCTATGAGGAAGACCATGCTATAGGAGGATGCACAGTTGATCTTTGTGTTAAGACACGATGGAGAAATGATATTGAGGATCATTCTCCAAAGAAATCGTGCCACACGAAAAGAAAAGGTAAAGACCTCGTCTTAAATCACAAACTCTCGTTAACTTATCGAAGGTAACCTATCACGATCCTAAAGTATAGAAAGTAATCTCGGAATTACTCACTACAGATTTGAAATAATGAAGGTTGATCGCCTCGACAAATAACGTTTGTGAACAAAGAACTTCATCGATCAAAAAATGAAAATGAATATAAATGCGATAGGAAGTGAAAATAAAGTCGGTCTCGTTTTAATCATGATTTAATCGAGAAATCGATAATCTATGATGTTGAACTTTCATTGACCGGTATAAAAAAATAAAAGAGGTGGCCTCATATACATCAAAACTTATTGGTTTGAAATAACCAACAAAGTTAAGATTTTTTATATGTCATTGGCCCACATAATGAAAATGGGATTGAAATGAAAAATAAAGTCGGCCTCGTCTAAATAAGGATTCAGATCGATAAATCGAAGATCTCTTGATTAAACCTTCATTGACCAACAAAAAATAGAAAATAAAAAGTGGCCTCATATTTATCAAAACTTATTGGTTTGAAATAACCAACAAAGTTAAGATTTTTTATATGTCATTGGCCCAAAATCAAATGCGAATTGAAAAGAGAAATTGAAAATCATACAAAAGTAGTAAAAATTCACAACATCTTAAAAATTTTCTAAAATCTAAAAAAAAGAAATATAAAATGGTATAAAATAAATAAAGAAAAGAAAAAGTAAGAAAAAGGAGGAGTCAACCACAGGAAATGGGGTGTGAGGGTTTAAAATGGGATGAGTATGAGATCACGTGGGCTTAAGCAAGCCCATCCCTCAATTCTAAAAAAAAAAAGATCAAACAATGTCTAATTAAAAAAAGCAAAGGGTGATAAAGGAAAGCGGGCCACACGGCCCATCATCAAATGATGTTAATAGAAACAGAAACCTCAGTTTAAGGATCACCCTCATCAAAAAACAAAACCCTCAAATGAAATCAACATCAAAGGACACGGTTGGCATAGAAGAGCCCAAAAGCAAAACTCGGTCAACGCTTCCTTCTTTTTCTAAAACAGGTTAATGAAAAAAAGAAAAAGAACAATGACGTGGTCAGAATCATCATTGTCATTGCGCAAATGAAACGAAGGAAAGAAGCAGCACGGTCCCAATCTCAACCTTCTTCATGATCTCGCGCTCACGGTAGGTCTCGAATCCTCGCCTCTTCACTTTCGCTTCTTCGATTTAGTTTCTGATCGGGTTTAAAGGTTGATTTGATTTCAATCGTTTCCTTCTTCTTCTACCTTTTTCTAACTTTCTGGGTTTGGAAACGTTTGAGGATTGAAACTTTGAGGTTAAAGTGATGTTGAAGATGGAGTTGCAATGGTTATGGTGATTGTGTGGCTGAGCAGTGCGATGAAGAGATTTAAGGAGTTTGGTGGTTGTCGAAGGTGGATTTGGGAAGGGGTTATGTTTCAATCCAAATCTTCTTCTTCTATTTCTTTGGTTTTGTTGGAATTTAGGGTTAAAATCTGTCTGGGTTTGACTTTGGTGTTCGTAGGTTAAAGAAGGTTTGAACGGCTATGTTGAAATAGGATTGGAAAAAGTTTTGTGAAGAATGGAGGTTGTTGTTTGATTTTGAAGAGGTTCAGAAGGTCTTTGGAGATTATGAAGGAAGTTTTGTGTTGGTCTTTGGGTTTAGGGTAAAATTTGGGGTATGATAGAGGGTATTTATTGAGAGCCCCTAGCGCGGGGCCAACGGTTACTTGCACTGGGCTGGATTGCAAGGCCCAATCCAAGTAACTGCCAGGGCTTACGTGGCGTAGTGAAGAGCAGCACGTGGTCTTTGCCCTGGTGCAACGGTCCCTACATCTCCGGAGTCAGGGCAGACCGATTCATTCGGGAGTGGGAAGTTACAAGAGAACGTGTCCTCGCGGGGAGGAGCACGTAGGTGTCGAGGAGAGGTGTGTCCACGAGCTATATGCCTCTGCCCGACGGTCTTCTACCTCGCGTGTCCGATGTCTGAGGGGACTGGTACGTGCCCGACACGGAGGTGGCTTTTAACCTCGTTAGGCATTCGTTGGTCATTGGGCTTTGGTCTGCCCGACCGTAGGGCAGGCACTGGCCCAGTCCGGAACAGGAGCCCCCCGAGTCGTTGTTCTGAGGTGTCAGAGTAATGACTTAAGGGCCAGTAATATGTCGAGGACGTATCCCATCGGGGAAGGGATTCTAGACGAGGAGCAGTTGGTCAAACGGGGAGAAATAAATCGCTCCGCTCGGGCTAGGCTGGACGCGGATGAGCGACGTCGCGGGGATACGAGAAGTCTGAAGCGAGGCGAATGGAAGGACGCGTGTTGACGAATGAAAAGATGCGCGTGGGGAAGCGTGTGCCACGTGTCACACCTCATCATTCCCTAGGGCGGCTACACTAGGGTAGCGTAATCGATTGTCTACGAAATCCTCGAGTCCATGAAGCCCTTATAAATAGGGGTCATCTCGTCTCATTTACACTTTTGCTCCCCCTTTGCTCAGACTCTCTCTCTTTCTTCCTTCTCTATTTCGCCACCGTACGCCGCCACCAACTGTCGTGCCGGAACCCTACCGGAAGTGTATTTCAAGTAATTTTCTCTCTTTTTTCTCCTTTCGTTTGCATTTATAGGGTGGTTTTATGGTGAACTGATGAAGTTCTCATGGAAATCACGAAATCTCCGACGAAAACGGCGGGATTTCTTAGTTTCTTGTTGCATCTCGCGGGGAGAAGGGATGAGTATCCCGGGGACACGATGAATGTCCCGAGGACACGAGATGAAACTCTCGGGGTCCTCACCAATATCTCTTTTGTGTGAGGGAATCCTCCCAAAGCGACATACCGGTGACCTGAGGATGGTCACGGGGACGCTCGTCAGTTATCGCGGGGACGTGGGCTAGCGAGACAGTCTCGAGATCTCGACGCTCCTTCTTCGCCCTTTTCACTTGAACAACGGTGGAGGGGTGAATTTGATATGGATCATCGAATTCACCGTTTCCTTTTGCTTTTCAAGTATATGGAAGCTTTGTCCGTTTCTGTGGCCGTGGGATCGTTGGACGTCGACGACCAGCCCGACTCTCCAATGGCGCTAATCACTAGTGTCGAGGAACGTCCCCTCGCGGAGTGGGTTAGCGACGAGCCGTTAAACATGGCTTCCCAGTTCGTCGACGAGGACGAAGAAGATATTTTTTACACAGTCGAGCACCAGCTAGTGGGCTCCTCGAAGTCGTGGAAGGTGTTCCGGCCTCAAGCACACCATCGCATCTGCTCGACATATCGAGGGATGAGGTTCCCTCTTTATGAGTTCATGTTCGACGAGGCAGGGTGGCGTTTGTCCTTTACGGATTTCCAACAAGCGGTGTTCATTTGGTTGCTCCTGACGCCCTCGCAGCTCCACCCTAACTCCCTCTCTTTTATCCGAGCTTTCGAGCTCGTTTGTAGATATCTCCAAATCGGGGCAACCGTGCCTCTTTTCTTTCGCATCTTCCACCTCCAGCAACAGGCCTCCGACGACAGACATGGCTGGGTGTCTTTTAAACAAACGAGCTGCCTCTTCCACACCTACCTGGGCTCTGTTCGGGACTTTAAATACCGGTATTATATCATGAGGCTGGTCACGCTTGAAGCTGTGAATTCGATGTATCGCCGAGTTTCCCGCGAAGTGGACGGGCAGACGGAGGAGGTTCTCGAACCGAGATTCCCCTTGTTCTGGACGGAAGAACACATCAAAAAGGGGACAGACAGCTACAAAGTCAGCCCTGGCCGTCTTGACGAGGGGGATCGCCTGGCCTATGAGAGAATAGTCGCTTTCATTAACGGTTTTAACAAAGCCAAGCTCGTGACGATGGACGGGGAACTCGTCCGGGGAGACGACGGGTAGGTGTTAACGAAGCACCGTTTAATTAATACGAGGGCCCTCCTCGAGCCGTTTTCCGATGAGGATGCCCTAGAGCTGCTAGGTGGTGAAATCCTCTTCGAATCACATTTTTCTTCGCGTCCTGGTCTTTGGTTTACTGACATATTTATTTTCTTTTTGCAGGCAAGATGTCGGATGCTGAGGAGCGTATCAAGAAGCTGAAAGCTGCCCGCATATCGAAGAAGGGCGGCAAAGGCCGCATCGAGCAGCTCCGATCGCAGGTCCTCATTCCTACTCCGGCAACCGGGGGTTCTTCTGGTTCTCCCCAGGACAGCGACTCCCCCAGCACTCAGCACTCCCCGAAGAGACAACGGCTTGCTGATCATGTGGACGTCGACCTCATCGAGAACGAAAGTCCCCCTGCTGTGAAATTTGTGCTCCCGCCTTGTCACTCGAGGCCGAACTTCTTCATGGGGAACAATTCCCTATGCGTTGGTGCCCCCGAAGCTCATACCATCTTGGGTGTCGACAGGGTTTCTCGGAGAAGGGCGCTGGTGGAGGACGTGTCCACGGTGATGCGGGTTTGCGCTGCTGCCTTGGTTATGAACGACGAGGCGTGCCCAGAAGACGAGCTGAACAGGTTGCGAGAGAGTTTCAGGTCCATCTCAGCTGAAATGGAGAAGGTGGGCAAGGAGCTGGCTGACTGCAAAAGCCAGAACCAGGCCCAGTTCGAGCTTCAAGGGAAGTTGGAGGAGAGGTTGAAGAATGCTGAGGAGGAGAGGAAACGTTTCTTGTAACACCCCCTTTCTATACCCCCAAATAATCACAATATCATTTAGGCACATATTAAAATTTCGTCAGAGTATAATTATAAACATAGTACAAAAGAGGTATGTCACATTATATATATGAAATTAAAACATTCCACACCTGCTCAATAATTGATATGCAACAGTGGGGTAACCTTGCAACAGAGGAACTTAGTCCTTACACCCACATCTCAAATGTTTAGAATAAAAGCGGAAAATCTAAACATTGAATCACCACTAACATATATACATCATCAAGGATTATCCATGAACATAACTCATGTTTACAAAAACATTCATCAGCAAGATACATATACAAATGTATCACAAAAGAATCATATACACCCTAGCTACCCGGTGCTACATATCAGTGCCAACCGACCAAAAGAATGAAGACACGCTTCACAAAAAGACCTCCAGCATACCTACTCTGCAATGCCTCATAGAGCATTATAAAATAGCAGAAGGGTGAGAAATATTATCATAATAACAATGCATATAATTATATATCTTAACATAAAAATACTCATATTCCACATTTACACCACAATTCATCACATCTCACTCATACACATCGCAATGTATACATATCTATTCAAACCAAGCATATACCTCATGCATATTTTCACTATTCTTATCAATCCACATGAACATACACATATATGTTTATTCATCAAAGCACCATTTTAACGATGATAAATGCAAATCATAGAGATCAACTCACTACTCTATGCAAATGCAATGCGGTACCGACTCAATCATCTCAAGTTCACTCAGGAACTTCTGCTGGAACCATCGCTCGTTACCAAAGTAACTCCCCGTCAGGCCTACGATGTTCACCCATTGCTCACACCCCACATAGGCACACAATGTTTATGGATCGCTCACACCCCACCTGGGCACACGACCCGATCGCTCACACCCCACACGCGGGCACACGATCTGATTGCTCACACCTCACCTAGGCACACAATCCGATTGCTCACACCTCTCATAGGCACACAATCGTTCGTAATCATCACTCACACCTCACATAGGCACACGATGTTACCACAGATTCTCATTAGAATCGCTCAACACAAGAATGTATTTCATGATGCTTCACATGCAAAATGACACAAGACATTCTTGAAATGCATACATATTCACAATATATTCATGCATTCCTCTCATACAATCGCATACAATCTATATACATTCACATCAATGTACTATTGTATGATTCACATCCAAAACACACATTCGAAATGGGAAAAAGTCACAACAGGACACTATTCCGGACTTTCTGACATAATTAAATCGACTAACAATTTCCAAGTCATCATAATAAGAAAGAGCATTCCATAAGCTTTCTAATGCATCAAACCATGCCTCAAACCGAACCATAGATCAAAAGTTATGCAGAAAACAAAATTACACGAACAGCACTGTTCGCTGGGCGAACCTCCCTCGCGAGCCTTCGCTAGCTCCTTCGCTAGGCGAACATCCCTCGCGAGCATTCGCTAGCTCCTTCGCTAGGCGAATGTTCCAGCGAACCAACTGTTAGATAAAACAGACACCAAGTTCGCTAGGCGAACCCTCTAGCGAACCAAGGCAGCAACTACCAACATTCAAAACACCCAAACTTCGCTAGGCGAACAATCCAGCGAACCTTCACTGACCTTCGCCAACTGGTTCGCTAGGCGAACCCTAGAAAACCTCACTCGCCACCGCTTTGCCCCAGGTTCGCTAGGCGAACCAAGGAAAACCCAGAATTTTCCTGCGCTGTCAAAACCCCAAAAATCCATATTTTTCCAGTCAAAACTTTTCCAAAACACCATATATCAATCAGAACCCAATACAATCCTGGCAACCAATATTCTACCCCATTTACGTCGATTTCCAACCGCGAAAACATCGATTTCTCATTATCGACCTAGAATGGAAATCTATGAAAATACCACAACCAATCCAATACACACATACACAATCATACATAATACTATACATTGATAAGATAACAATGTTTCACACCCTTACCCGGATTCCAACTTGCTATCTGATTGATCTTGATGAATTTCTAGGTTTTCCTCTCCTTTTCTCTTCCTCCTCTTTCTTTCTCTTCTCTTTCTCTAATTCCCTTTTCTTACTATTTCTTTTCCTTCTATTCTTCCTTTCTATCTCTTTTCTTTCTATTTTTCTTTTCTTTTCTATTTCTTTTCTCTCATTCTCCAAACAATCAATTAATTCATTTTTCTCACCAATTCTAATTCCACTTAATTTCTAATTTATCATTAATTGAGAAAAGTCTAAAATACCCTCCATTCTAATTTCCCCGAAAACTCTCAAAATGGTAAAATGTCATTTAACACACCAAATTCACAATTAACATAATTTATCACCCAATTAAAATAAAAGACTCAACATAATTGGGAAATAATCAAAATCGGGGCGTTACAACTCTCCCCCACTTTAGAAATTTTCGTCCTCGAAAATAATACCTGATCCAAACAACTCCGGATACGACTCTCGCTTCCGACTCAAAGCATCGGCCACCACGTTTGCCTTACCCGGATGGTAATTCAAACCAAAATCATAATCCTTCAAAAGCTCTAACCACCTCCTTTGTCTCATGTTCAATTCTTTTTGATCAAATAAATATTTCAAGCTTTTGTGATCACTAAAAACTTCGAATCTTGCTCCATAAAGATAGTGCCTCCAAATTTTTAAAACAAACACCACGACCGCTAACTCCAAGTCATGTGTAGGATAATTCTTTTCATGCACTCTCAATTGTCTTGAAGCATAAGCCACAACTTTTCCACCTTGCATCAAAACACCACCTAAACCAACCAATGAAGCATCATAATACACAACAAATGGTTCCGTCGGATGTGGCAAAATCAAGATCGGAGCCATTGTCAACCTTCTTTTTAGTTCATTGAAACTCTCTTCACAATGAATATCCCAAATGAAAGCCTTTCCTTTACAAGTCAATTGCGTTAACGGAAGTGCCAACTTCGAAAATCCCTCAATAAACCTCCGATAATAACCCGCCAAGCCTAAAAAGCTTCGAATCTCCGTAACCGATCTAGGAGCCTCCCATAGCATCACCGCATCAATCTTGGATGGATCAACACTAATACCACTCCCGGAAATAACATGTCCAAGAAAACTTACTTCCGACAACCAAAATTCACATTTTGACAACTTAGCATACAATTGTTTCTCTTTCAAAATTTGTAGCACAATCTTCAAATGCTCTTCATGCTCCTCTTGAGAATTAGAGTAAATCAAAATATCGTCAATAAACACAACCACAAAACGATCCAACTGTTCATGAAAAATGTGATTCATGTATTCCATAAACACACCCGGCGCATTAGAAACCCCGAATGGCATCACGGAATATTCGTAATGGCCATACCGTGTCCTAAAGGCCGTCTTTTGAATATCCTCTTCTTTCACACGAATCTGGTGATATCCCGATCTCAAATCAATCTTGCTAAAAACACGCGCACCAACCAATTGGTCCAACAAATCATCGATCCTTGGAAGCGGATACTTGTTCTTAATTGTTACCTTGTTCAATTGTCGATAATCAATGCATAATCGCATACTCCCATCCTTCTTCTTTACCAACAATACCAGAGCACCCCAAGGAGAAACACTTGGTCTTACAAATCTCTTGTCCAACAAGTCATTCAATTGCTTCTTCAATTCTACCAACTCCGACGCCGACATACGATACGGTGCCATCGAAATCGGTCTAGTACCCGGAACTAGATCAATAGAAAACTCAACTTCTCTTTTCGGCGGTACATCCTTAATATCCTCAGGAAACACCTCAGGAAAATCACAAACAACAGGAAACACATCAAGTGACACTTGACTATCCACAGTTAAAGATGCAAATAAACCGAACAATTGAGCTTCGTCCGCTAAAAGTTTCTTCAACTCTTTTGTGGATAAGAAACTCTCATCTTCATCCTCTTTCAAAGAAGGAAACCTCACTAACTTATGATAGCAATCTATATGAACTCTATTAAATTGCAACCAATTCATACCCAAGACCACATCCAACCCTTCCAACGGCAAACACACCAAGTCCATCTCAAAGTCTTTACCATAAATGGTTAAAGGACAACTCAAACAAACCAAAGAAGTAGTTACTGACCCCATTGCTGGAGTATCAATAACCATCTTACCATCCATCAGGGACAACACAAGATTCAAACGATTCGCGCACTCAGACAAAATAAACGAATGAGTCGCTCCCGTATCAATAATAGCAACTAGAGGTGTACTATTAATAAAGCAAGTACCTTTTATTAGACGGTCTGCACTGGAAGTTTGAGTCCCCGCCAATGCAAACACCTTTCCGCCCGCTTGAGCTTGTTTCGGCTTAGTACTTAGTACTAATGTGACCAACTTCTCCACAATTATAGCACTTCACCATACTCCTTCTACAATCTGTAGCAGCATGCCGAGTACCTCCACAATTAGAACATTTCACCACTGGCTTCTTACACTCAAATGATTTATGACCCAGTTCACCACATTTGTAACACCTAATAACACCGGAACCTCCTCCTCCTGACCTCCTATCAAAGTTTCCCCTATGCTTGCCCTTATCGGCGGGTGTCACATAAGGTCCACTTCTAGCTTGTTGCTTTCCCTTCCTCTCATTCAAACTTTTATAATGTGTAGAACGAGCCTTGCTATCTTCCTCGAAGATTCTACAACATTCCGTCAAGTCCGAAAACCTTCTTATCCTTTGATACCCCACAGCTTGTTTAATCTCAGGACGCAAACCATTCTCATATTTAATACACTTTGAGAACTCAGCGGTAATCGCGGCATAATGAGGATGGAATTGAACCAACTCCACAAATTTAGCAGTATAGTCCACCACGGACATATTACCTTGTTTCAATTCAAGGAACTCCATCTCTTTCTTCCCTTTCACACTCTCAGGGTAATACTTCCTTAAGAACTCTATACGAAATAAATCCCAAGTTACCTCTTCATCATCCACCTCAAGAATTTGACGCATACCGACCCACCAATCGTCGGCTTCTTCCTTCAGCATGTGAGACCCAAGCCTCACCTTGTTCTCCTCCGCACAGTCCATGACTCTGAAGATCCTTTCAATCTCTTTCAACCAAAGTTGAGCAACATCAGGATCAAATCTTCCTTTGAAAACCGGTGGTTGATTCTTCCTGAACTTGTCATTAGCATTCACGTTAGGTGCACCTTGCACCGCCCTAGCCATTGCTTCCAAAGCAGCAGCCATCGCATTGTCGTTTCTACCAGACATATTCTGATCATTCCCAAAAATGACAACAAAGTTAAACAACAATTCCACCAACATAATAACAAGACAGACACAACTGACTCAACTCTAGCTCTGATACCACTTAATGTAACACCCCCTTTCTATACCCCCAAATAATCACAATATCATTTAGGCACATATTAAAATTTCGTCAGAGTATAATTATAAACATAGTACAAAAGAGGTATGTCATATTATATATATGAAATTAAAACATTCCACACCTGCTCAATAATTGATATGCAACAGTAGGGTAACCTTGCAACAGAGGAACTTAGTCCTTACACCCACATCTCAAATGTTTAGAATAAAAGCGGAAAATCTAAACATTGAATCACCACTAACATATATACATCATCAAGGATTATCCATGAACATAACTCATGTTTACAAAAACATTCATCAGCAAGATACATATACAAATGTATCACAAAAGAATCATATACACCCTAGCTACCCGGTGCTAAATATCAGAGCCAACCGACCAAAAGAATGAAGACAAGCTTCACAAAAAGACCTCCAGCATACCTACTCTGCAATGCCTCATAGAGCATTATAAAACAGCAGAAGGGTGAGAAATATTATCATAATAACAATGCATATAATTATATATCTTAACATAAAAATACTCATATTCCACATTTACACCACAATTCATCACATCTCACTCATACACATCGCAATGTATACATATCTATTCAAACCAAGCATATACCTCATGCATATTTTCACTATTCTTATCAATCCACATGAACATACACATATATGTTTATTCATCAAAGCACCATTTTAACGATGATAAATGCAAATCATAGAGACCAACTCACTACTCTATGTAAATGCAATGCGGTACCGACTTAATCATCTCAAGTTCACTCAGGAACTTCTGCTGGAACCATCGTTCGTTACCAAAGTAACTCCCCGTCGGGCCTACGATGTTCACCCATTGCTCACACCCCACATGGGCACACAATGTTTATGGATCGCTCACACCCCACCTGGGCACACGACCCGATCGTTCACACCCCACACGCGGGCACACGGTCTGATTGCTCACACCTCACCTAGGAACACAATCCGATTGCTCACACCTCGCATAGGCACACAATCGTTCGTAATCATCGCTCACACCTCACATAGGCACACGATGTTACCACGGATTCTCATTAGAATCGCTCAACACAAGAATGTATTTCATGATGCTTCACATCTAAAATGACACAAGACATTCTTGAAATGCATACATATTCACAATATATTCATGCATTCCTCTCATACAATCGCATACAATCTATATACATTCACATCAATGTACTATTGTATGATTCACATCCAAAACACACATTCGAAATGGGAAAAAGTCACAACAGGACACTATTCCCAACTTTTTGACATAATTAAATCGACTAATAATTTCCAAGTCATCATAATAAGAAAGAGCATTCCATAAGCTTTCTAATGCATCAAACTACGCCTCAAACCGAACCATAGATCAAAAGTTATGCAGAAAACAAAATTACACGAACAGCACTGTTCGCTGGGCGAACCTCCCTCGCGAGCCTTCGCTAGCTCCTTCGCTAGGCGAACATCCCTCGCGAGCATTCGCTAGCTCCTTTGCTAGGCGAATGTTCCAGCGAACCAACTGTTAGATAAAACAGACACCAAGTTCGCTAGGCGAACCCTCTAGCGAACCAAGGCAGCAACTACCAACATTCAAAACACCCAAACTTCGCTAGGCGAACAATCCAGCGAACCTTCGCTGACCTTCGCCAACTGGTTCGCTAGGCGAACCCTCGAAAATCTCACTCGCCACCGCTTCGCCCCAGGTTCGCTAGGCGAACCAAGGAAAACCCAGAATTTTCCTGCGCTGTCAAAACCCCAAAAATCCATATTTTTCCAATCAAAACTTTTCCAAAACACCATATATCAATCAGAACCCAATACAATCATGGCAACCAATATTCTACCCCATTTACGTCGATTTCCAACCGCGAAAACATCGATTTCTCATTATCGACCTAGAATGGAAATCTATGAAAATACCACAACCAATCCAATACACACATACACAATCATACATAATACTATACATTGATAAGATAACAATGTTTCACACCCTTACCCGGATTCCAACTTGCTATCTGATTGATCTTGATGAATTTCTAGGTTTTCCTCTCCTTTTCTCTTCCTCCTCTTTCTTTCTCTTCTCTTTCTCTAATTCCCTTTTCTTACTATTTCTTTTCCTTCTATTCTTCCTTTCTATCTCTTTTCTTTCTATTTTTCTTTTCTTTTCTATTTCTTTTCTCTCATTCTCCAAACAATCAATTAATTCATTTTTCTCACCAATTCTAATTCCACTTAATTTCTAATTTATCATTAATTGAGAAAAGTCTAAAATACCCTCCATTCTAATTTCCCCGAAAACTCTCAAAATGGTAAAATATCATTTAACACACCAAATTCACAATTAACATAATTTATCACCCAATTAAAATAAAAGACTCAACATAATTGGGAAATAATCAAAATCGGGGCGTTACATTTCTTGGCGAGGAACGTCGAGCTAGAAGAGTCTGTTCGCCAGGCTGAGGAGGAGAGGGAACGTCTCTCGGCGAGGAATGCTGAGTTGGAAGAGGTTGTTCGCCTTGCCGAGGAGGAAACCGAGGAGGACAGGTTGTTGACTTCGCGGGCAGCGCTGATAGCGAAGCTCAGGGAAGCCGAGCAGAACAACCTCGTGGCGGCTGACTAGGTTTCTGGAACGCCGTGGAGCAGCTTCGGGTTCTCAACCCCGACCTTATAACTGAAGGGACTGACCCCGACTATGAGGTGGTTGACGGTTAGATCGTGCATCCGATGCAAGAGGACGAGGTCGACGGAGGGGCGGAAGAGCACAGGCAGCCAGAGGGGACCGTTGCCAATTAGATCTTTCCTTTCTCGTTTTGTTTGGCATGCGAGTCATTTTATTTTTTGATGCATATGCCCGGCCTGCGCGCCAGGGGCTTTTTGATATTTCTCTGTAATACCTGTACAATGGGCTTCTGCCCGCCTAATGCATTTTTGTTTATCTGCTCGAGTGATGCTTGTATGTTTTTGCTTGTGTGTGATATTATTGTATTTGCTATACTTTGTTTATTTTTGTCTAAGTAATAGAGATTTTGGGAATTTACTCGACTTCGATAATCCTCGACTGCATGGAGAGCTGGCCGAGTGGTCGGAGGCGTATTCTGACCTTCAACGAGGCTAAGGGCTCGGTCGAGGTCTTAGCTTCGTGGTGTGAACTTCCCATCGCGAGCTGGGTGTTCTGCCTAATTGGTACAACGACGGTGGAGCTCGATCGAGGTATCCTCGTCGGATCAAAATTCCTCGCACACACACAACGCGGCCTTTGATCACCGTGTTCTGTATAGGGGTGTCGCACTTGTACCCTAGTGCGTCCCTGTAACCGTGATGCTAGTGTGTCGCAGGCAGTGTTTAACTATAGTACTGTTTGAGCTTCTCAGCGTTCCATGGTCGAGCAAGTTCTTCCCCGTGCAGATTTTCGAGGAAGTAGGCTCCTGTCACCGTTTTCGCGCGGACGCGGTACGAGCCCTCCCAGTTCACGACAAGTTTTCCTTCTCGCAAATCTTTCTGGTTCCTTCGTAGGACGAGGGTGCCTACTTGAAAATCACGTTTGATAACTTTATCGTTATAACGTAAAGTTATTTTCTGTTTAAGTGAAGCTTCTCGGAGAGAAGCGCCCGAACGCGTTTCCTCGACGAAATTGAGCTCTTCCCTCAGGGCTTCGTTGTTCACGTCTCCATCGAGGGGGGCTTCCGTCCTCCTCGAGGGTTCCCTGATCTCCACGGGGATCACTGCTTCTGTTCCGTAGGTTAGACGAAAAGGGGCCTCCCCGGTCGTGGAATGCGGGGTTGTTCGGTAGGCCTAGAGGACGCTGTGTAGCTCCTCGACCCACCATTGTTTGGCGTTGCCTAATCGACGTTTTAATCCTCAGAGGATTACTCTATTCGCCGCTTCGGCTTGCCCGTTCATTTGAGGGCGCTCGACCGACGTGAAGTGCTGTTTTGTGCCCAGTTTGGTGACGAAGTCTTGGAAGTTCCTGTCGGTGAACTGTGTTCCGTTGTCGGTGACAATAGCTTGGGGCACGCCAAATCGGGCGAGGATGTTCCTCTTGTAGAAACGTAGTAAGTTGAAGGCCGTGATTTTGGCCAACGCTTCCGCCTCTATCCACTTCGTAAAATAATCCACCCCGACAATGAGGTATTTGTTTTGATGCGATCCCACGACGAAAGGTCCGAGGATATCCATTCCCCACCACGCAAATGGCCACGGGAAGGACAGTGTGTTGAGCTCGTTAGGAGGAGCGAGGTGCATGTCCCTGTGTCGCTGGCATCTCTCGCACTTCTTGACGTGTTCCTTGGCGTCCTGTTGCATGGTGGGCCAGTAATACCCTGCCCGAAGTGCTTTACGGGCTAACGATCGTCCACCGAGGTGCTGTGCATTGATTCCCCCATGGATTTCCTGGAGTATGTCGGGGACCCTGGTCTCCTCGATACACCTGAGGAGGGGAATAGAAAACCCCTGCCGGTATAACTTATCCTCGACTATCGTGTACGATTACACCCGCCGCTTCACCATCCCCACTTCCTTTGGATCTTCGGGAAGTTTTCCCGTCGTGAGGTACTCGTATACCGGGGTCATCCAAAAATTGCTATCCCCAATGGCATTCACGTCCGCCGCCGGAACGGGTTTGTCGATGCTCGGGCGGGAAAGCACTTCTTGTATGACGGATTTGTTTCCGCCTTTTTTCTTTGTGCTTGCCAATTTGGACAAGACATCTGCTCGGGTATTGTGCTCACGAGGGATGTGGGTTACTTCCGCGGAGGTGAATTTTTTCATCTTTTCTTTCAACAAGGTCAAGTATTCGATGAGGCTTTCGTTCTTGGCCTGGTACTCTCCTCGGACTTGCAAGGCCACAAGCTGGGAGTCAGTGAATATTTTGACCTCCTTGGCGCCGAGGTCCTCGGCCAACCGAAGCCCGGCGAGGAAAGCCTCGTACTCTGCTTGGTTGTTGGATGTCGGGAAGGATAGTTCGGGGGATACCTCGATCAGAATTCCTTCCTCGTTTTCGAGGATAATGCCCGCCCCGCTTCCCTTCGTGCTGGATGCTCCGTCGACATAGATCGTCCACTTTTGGGATTCGTTGGTCGAAGGTTCCGGGACGGTCATCTCCGCCACAAAGTCGGCCAATACCTGAGCCTTCAGGGATTTCCTTCCCTCGTATTGGATGTCAAATACGGCGAGTTCGAGCGACCACCTGAGCATCCTCACCACCACATCTGGTCGTCCAAGGAGTTTCCTTATAGGTTGTTCGGTCCTCACGACAACAGTGTGGGCTAGGAAGTAATGGCGCAGCCTCCTGGCCGCAGTGACGAGGGCCAGGGCGACTTTCTCTATCTGTTGATACCTGAGCTCGGGGCCTTGGAGGGCTTTACTCGTGAAGTAAATCGGTTTCTACCCGTCAGGGGTTTTCCGGATGAGGACGGCGCTGACCGCTTCACTCGTGATTGCGAGATACAAGAACAGTGTCTCCCCGTTCTCGGGCCGTGAGAGGACCGGGGGTTGCGATAGGACTTGTTTTAGGTGGAAGAGTACCTGTTCGCACTCCTCGCTCCATTCAAACGTCGCTTTTTATCGAAGAAGTTTGAAAACGGGAGCGCGTATTGTGCAGACTTGGCGACGAAGCGGGAGAGGGCGGTGAGCATCCCGTTCAGTGATTGTATTGACTTCTTTGAGTTCGAAGTTGGGATCTCGGAGAAAGCCCTACACTTGTCGGGGTTGGCCTCGATTCCTCGCTCTGTGAGGTAGAAGCCGAGGAACTTACCTGCCCGAACGCCGAAGGTGCATTTGTCGGGATTGAACCTCATGCGGCATCTCCTCGCTGTGTCGAACACCTTCTTGAGGTGCGTGGCGTGGTCGACTTCTTCTTCGGATTTGACGATCATGTCGTCCATGTAGACCTCGAGCATGTCGCTGATTTCCCCCCGGAAAACCTTGTTCATCATCCGTTGGTAGGTCGCGCCGGCGTTCTTGAGGTCGAAGGGCATTACGTTGTAGTAGTAATTACCCGACTCGGTCATGAAGGTCGTGTGCTGTTTCTCGAACTTATGTATGGGGATTTGGTTGTACCCCGAGTAGGCGTCCATGAAGGACAATAGCTTGTAACCTCCAGAATTGTCGACCAGCTGGTCGATGTTAGGAAAAGGATAACAGTCTTTCGGGAAGGCCTGGTTAAGATCGGTATAATCAACATACATCCCCCATTTTCCATTATTCTTTTTGACAAGTACAACGTTGGACAGCCAGGTCGTGTACCTGGCCTCCAAAATAAAATTCGCCTCTAGGAGGTCTTTTACAGCTTTTTCATCAGCCTCCGCTTTTTCGGGAGACTGCCTATGCCTACGTTGAATTATGGCCCTAGCGGCTGGATCTACTGCGAGCTGATGGCAGGTCACCTCAGGGTCGAGGCCAGGCATCTCATAGGCGCTCCACGCGAACAGGTCAACGTTCTCCCGGAGGCATGTCTTCAGTTGCTTCTTTGCCAGGTTGGGGAGTCTGGTGCCAATCTTCACGTTACAGTCTGGAGCATCCCCGAGGGCGACGAGCTCGAAGTCTCCGTCTGGGATGGGGCGCGTTGAGTGGAGAGGTTGCCCATTGTTTTCTGCCTGGAGGTCGAGGTCTGCTGCTCCGTCCTCATCGGGTTCGCCCAGGAACCTGCTGTCGAGGTCGACCGCGTTGACGCGTGGGAGAGGCCTCTGTTCGGTGTCCGGGGATAACTTTTCTCCGGTCTTGGGCTTGGTGCCGATAGAACTCATGCCTTTGATGGCAGCGTCGAAGCACCTCCTGGCCGCGTCTATGTCCTCGTGCATCGCAACTACCCATCCCCTGGCCGTGTAGTACTTCATCTTGAGGTGGACCGTTGATGGCACTGCTGTAAGTTCGGCCAGGGTGGTCCTCCCGAGGATGCAGTTGTAGATGGATAGACATTCGACCACCAGGAAGCGGGTCTTCACTTGACGGGCAGTGTCTTCGGCCCCGAATGTGACCATCTGTTCAACGTAGCCCCATGGTCTGGTGGTGGTGCCGTTGAACCCCTGCAGATCTGAACCGATGTACGGGGTCAGATGTCTCTCGTCGAGCTGGAGAGTCCCGAACAGGTGAACGTACATGATGTCGACCGAACTGCCCTGGTCGACAAGGATCCTTCGAACGTCAAAATTCGCCATCTGTGCCCTGACCAGGAGGGGGATGGTGGCGTTGGGCGCTCTGTCTGGGAGCTCTTCAAGGTAGAAGATGATAGGGTTTGATTTCCCTTGCACCTTCTCGAGAGTAGTGTTCTTCGTCGATGTTGCGGACTCCAGTTCGTCAAATTTCTGCTTGATTGACCCGACGGACAACTTCTCGTAACCACCCCCGGAGATGACCATTGTCTTGGGGAAGCCTTCCCACTGGCTGCGGGCAGCGACGGGGTCCACGTGGGGGAAGTTCGCCCACATGTTGCGAATTTCTTCTTGGCCCTCAATGCCTTCGGGGACCAAGAAGTCTTCGGGTCGAGTGACGTTGAGGGCGACCTGAAGCCGACTCTCGTCGGGAGGAGGTGTCGTCTCCTCGACGTTTTGGGCTTCCCGGGAACTGGGACGAGGGGCGTCATTCTTCTAGGCGTACTTCTTTAAGTGCCATTCCTTGATCAGGATCTCAATTACATCTTTGAGATGGATGCAGTCTTCTGTGACATATCCGTGGCTCCGGTGGAACCTGCAGTACTTGGACTTGTCCGTGTTTGATTTAGGGGCAGTTGGCTTCGGAAAGCGGACGCCTCCTTTCAGAAATTCCGAGTTGGAGCACTCAGAGAGGATTCACGCGCGGGGAGCGTTGAGCGGCGTGTATTCCGTGAACCGGCCAGCCGGTCCTCTCGGTTTGCGAGAGTCCCGGGGGCGGCCTTCCTTCTTTCTTTCTCCTCCACGTCGGGGAGGAGAGTCTTCTTCTCTGTGGCCGCGGGGACCTTCCTTCCGCCTCGAGTTGAGGGCGATCTGTGCTGCCTCCGACTCCTCGAACTCGACGTTCGACTAAGATCGTTGGAGGAGGTCCTCCAGACGGCGAGGTCTGCGGAAGCCCACGGACTTGGAAAAATCGGATCCAAGACGTAGTCTGTGGATGATTAAAAACTTCTTCATGTCGTCGGTCGTATGAACCTCGACAGGTTCCTTGTTGAACCTCTCAATGTAGTTCCTGAGAGATTTGTTCTTCCCCTGGAAGATGCTTTCTAGTGCGCCTTCGTCTTCGGATGTCGACGAGATGCTGTAAAGTGTTTGGTGAAGCATTCTCTTAGTTGCTTCCAGGATGTGATCGACCCGGGTGCCAGCCTCTTGTACCAGGTCATGGCGCCCTTCCGCAAGGTGGTGGGGAAGATTCTGCACATAATGGCTCCCCTGACGTTTCTAAAGTCGAGCATCGCTTCAAAACTTTCGACGTGATCGTCGGGGTCGGCCACGCCGTCGCAGGTCCCCAGTGGCGGGGGTTTCTCCATGCCCGCAAGAATTGGGGCGTCCATGATCTCCCATGACAGGGGGTCCTCTGGTCATCGTCGTCGCTTCTGGCTGGGGACCTTGAAGGGGATCGGTGATGTCGACCAGGTCTTTGTCGTGGAGGGGAGTTCCTGGGACGGTTCCTCGGCCTCTCCTCGGCGGTCTTGCTCCTCTTGGTAGTTGAGGAGGGCCTGGGTTCCTTCTGAGGCGGGGAACGATGCCGCTTCTAGGAGATCGTCGGCTGGGGGCGTTTGAGGTGTGGTCGACGACCCTCGCGCACCGGCGAGGGGGTTCTAGATTCTTCCGAAGGAGTCATTCGCGGGGAAGGAGGACGGCGAGGTGAAGGTGGACGACGATGTCTTCGCGGGGAAGATCGCCGTGTTCGCCCTCGCTCGAGTGCTTCAATTCTGAGATTCTGGTGCATGACCAGATGGTTGGTCTGATTGACGAAGGCAAATAGGGCCACGGTGCTCGAATCTGCATTGGGCGGAGGAGCAACTGGCTGAAAGGCGGCTTGTTGGTCATCCTGCTGGGCGGCGTCGTAAGCTGTGTCTTGGGAGTCTGGGGAGGCGGTCTGCCCGTCTCTTACTTCACCTTCTTCGACATTGAGGGCAGCAGCATCCTTACGGTGGTTTCAGTTCTCGAGTTACGCGAGGACGGTGTCCAGAGCTTTGTTCGCAGACGGGCTGTTGCCCATGCTGGTGATGAATGAGAGGATTGCATTGGATTATCATTGAAGGAAAAATGGGGAAGCAGTGGTTCCCACAGACGGCGCCACTGATCGTACTTGGATCAGACAGTTATTCAATGGCCAGCAATGTCGTATGGACCTCAGCTCCGGTGATGATGATACGGTGGGGGGGGTGTACCTGCAAGGTACTCCGACGCTCAAGTAAGAAAAAATGGAGTAAGCAAGTACAGAAAAAGCAGGTGTGAGAGTTAGAATGTAATGTAATCTGACCCTCTCAAGTGAGAGGGTATTTATAGAGAGCCCCCAGCGCGGGGCCAATGGTTACTTGCACTGGGCTGGATTGCAAGGCCCAATCCAAGTAACTGCCAGGGCTTACGTGGCGTAGTGAAGACCAGCACGTGGTCTTCACCCTGGTGCAACGGTCCCTACATCTCCGGAAGTAGGGCAGACCGATTCCTTCGGGAGTGGGAAGTTACAAGAGAACGTGTCCTCACGGGGAGGAGCACCTAGGTGTCGAGGAGAGGTGTGTCCACGAGCTATACACCTCTGCCCGACGGTCTTCTACCACGCGTATCCGACGTCTGAGGAGACTGGTACGTACCCGACACGGAGGTGGCTTTTGGCCTCGTTGGGCCTTCGTTGGTCATTGGGCTTGGGCCTGCCCGACCGTAGGGCAGGCACTGGCCCAGTCCGGAACACATGTAATACCCCATATTATTTAAATGCTCAATTAGATATCAGATGAGATCAAGTGTTTTATTAAGAGATAGATCAATAATTATTAGTTTAAGAGAGGATTTTAAGGTAACTCTAATAATTGATCAATTGGTGTTAGACAATAAAATATCAATTGGAGATGTTTTACTCTATTGGATTATATTATATAATAAGTTTATATATATATATATATATATATATATATATATATATATATATATATATATATATATATATATATATATTTGAAAGAATAGAAAGAAAAGAAAAAGAGAAAAAAGATAGAAAAGAAGAAGAAAAGAGAAAGAAGGGAAGGAAGAGAGAAAGAAGAAGAGAAAGATGGAAAAGCTTGAGGAGAAGCTCATGGATCATCATCATCTTCTTCAAACTCCTCTTCGATTATCAGGTGGGTTCTAGTTAGACACTCTAAGTTCTAGAAATATAAGTTTTGGACTTAGGTTAGATTTGAGAGAAAATTAAATCTAACGGATGAAATTCGATATAAATTGCGTAGTGTAGTCGTAATATGCATGTGATCAATTGTTGATACTTGTTTTGTTGTGGGTAAACGATCTGGTGTGGAAAGGGTGGGTTTTAGAACCCTTGGAACTATGGAACGCAGCAGAAAATTTTGTTTCTAGTGCGAACCGCCGGGCGGCGCTTTGAGCGCCGGGCGACGCGGGCTTTCGCCGGGCAAAAATGGAGAGGCGTAGCATAGAACGCTTCTGTAACTTTTGAGTTTTGGATGTGGGATTGACGTCGCTGTTTCGCCGGGCGAAGTAGAGGCGAAGGGGCACCGCCGGGAAAAATTTGGTACCGCCGGGCGCTCCTGGGAATTTTCAATAATTCTGTTTCCTTTAAAAATCCATAACTTTTGATCCGTAACTCGGATTGAGACGTTCTTGGTACCGTTGGAAAGCTATGAAAATCCTCTACCCAATAAAAAGTGAGAATTAGGGATATGATGTGGGATTAATTATTTAGTAGGAAATGAATGAAATAATGGTTATGTGATATGTTGAAATCCATATCTTTTGGATCGTACCTCCAATTGAGGCATGATTATAGCCGATGCAAAGCTGTGGAAATATCCTACGGGATAAGAGTGAGAAATATTGATTTGATACCTGATTAAATGAATAGGAGGAAGCCTAATAATTTTATTAGCTATATAATTGAGAAAATGATGTTATGTGTCTTATGGTTGAATTATTATATGTGATTTTATTATGCAAATTGTATTATACTATGTGTGATTAATTGTTATTAAACATGACCGAGAGAGTATGCATGTTAAAATGAATTAGGAAGAGTGAGGAAACTTTACCCCAAAACAAATGGCATAGTTAAGATTATTATAATTCTAGGTTGTAAATAGAATTGTGATAGAAACTCTAGATGGCGACGCTCGTGCATTCATTGACGAGTTCTGGCCTGGAGTAGACAACCTAGATGGCGATGCTCGGGCACTTGATGTAGAACGGTGCATCCGTGACGAGTATTGGTCTAGGAGAGAGTAAACACTAGTATGGAACATGTGTTAAACTTTGTGTTTTATGTGAAAAGGCATAAGAGGCCTTAAGGCGAATGTGGCCTTGTGATTGTCGAATGCAATCACGTTTATGTATATGATCACGTAATCGTAACCATTTTCTTTTTGAGTTTCCCTTGAGAGGCCTTCATGAGTCTCGAGCTCCTCTGAAGTGCAGGCATGATTACTTGGCAGGTTTGATTCCCGTGTGTAGTACGAATGGAGCCTATATGGTAAAGAGACTTGCGATGGTTAACAGGTCATGAGAAGTGACGTATCACGGTTAACAGGCCGATGATCCCGAATCCATTTCGTATGCCAAGTAACTACAAGGATCCATGACTCGGGTCGACTTCTAGACGTAGAAGCGGACGGGAAAAGGGGGTGCCTTGGTACAGGTTATCGATTAGTGATATTTTGAGTTGATGAACTCATGACATGTTTCCATATAGTGTGAGATTGTGAGATTGTGAACTCAAGGTCATTTCCCTTCCCCTTGACTTGAGTTAGGATTGGTTAGAACCTTGTAAAGCCGAGAGAATCCATAGGATAGGGAACTCACTGAGATTTGATGTATCTCACCCCACTATTGTTGATTATTTTCAGGTATTGAGTACAGGTTTGATTTACAAGTGGAGCTATGCTTGGATGTTTCAAGAGTAGCTTAGTTGAGCTTATTCTGCTGTGTATTTGTTGTATACAATTGAGGATATTGTATATTGATCCTAATTTTTATTATTTTGGCTAGTTTCCATATCTTGAGCCATAGATTGTATTATGTTTTTAGAATGGTCAAGTATGTGAATTACGTCATTAGGCACTTATGATGGTGTCAGTACCAAATAAAATGCTTGTATTGTATTATTCTAGATATATATTATACAGGGCATTACAATACAACATGTTATTTCATGAATATTTTTCAAACTCGCAGCAAAACTAAAAAAATCTCATAACATCTAATAATCATTTAAAGAAAATACTTAACAAAAATAACTCTAAACAAATATTACGCCCCGTTCCCGATGTACATATCAAAACATATAAAACTGGCTAAAATAGCGATAAACATAAAATAAATAAAGAGAAGCTCCAAGATCATCTTCCATTCTCAATCATCTACTCTAGTTGAATATCTGTACAACAATTTCACAAAGCTAACCAAAAAATAAGAAAGGTGTGAGAATACAACTTACAAATGATAGCAGTGAAAATTAGCAGCAGGATGGTAAATGACAACAATTGCAAATATATCATTCACACAGAAGCATAATCACAACTCAAATAGTAATGCAAATGATAATGCCACCAACTCATTTAACAATATGCATGTGGTACCAGGTTTTTGGGGTCAGAGATATGTTACTGATTGCCCATGTCTCTGGTTCCTCTTGAACAGTGTCCCTCTCTAGACGTGAGACCACCATGGTTCCTCTCTGAACCTCGCCATCGATGGACCGAAGTCATACCTAACTCCAAAATATATGCATGCATGATCATGTATAAAAGTAAGCATGCATTTTAACAATCATCATAAATCGTCATCAAAACATCATCATCAAACATTATCATCAAAACATCATCATCAAAACTTCATCTTCAAAACATCATCATAATATGGTTCAACTCTTGAACCAAAATATTTTCGATCACAGGTTGTCACCGTAATCCTACCAGATTACTAATCTCCAAAATTTAATTTAAAAATAATCGTTTTTCATCTCAAAAAGATTAAAATTATGTTATTACTCAACAACTCTAAACTCGTCAAAATATTAAGGAATTCTCAAAAAATTATCATATTAGTTATGACTCAATACAGTCCTCAAAATGCTCAAAAATAACTCAATGCCTCTCATCTCTCAAAAATGGCTGACAGGTAATAACTCTTTCATAGGTGATAACTCTACTAACTCTAAGAGCTGACAGTTTAAATTAATTTATTCAAAAGTGGCCTTAAGCTTACCAAAAGGTCACCAACGTCAAAATGGCTCGAAAATCATCTAAAAACTTCTCGTACTTGAAAATTGTCGAGAACGCCCCTGAAGCGGCCAGACCCGCCTCCAGAGCTGAAATTTCCTCCGTCGCCACCCGCGGTCGCCACTGCTCTACAAACCATCGTCGAACGCCGCATCGTGGCTCCCCTCGACGCGAAATGTACGCAATGTTGTTGTGTTGCCCCTAGCCTGATTTTTGGTCGTGTGACTCTGATCCTGATTTGCGACCGCCGCCCTCTGGCGCGACCAGCCGCCTTGACACCCACCGAATTGGTTTCTAAAATTATTGATAAGTGACTTATGAGGTGTCTGATTATGCAAGAATTAAACATTCATCAGTGATGTCGCTACGCAAAAAATGACATAGAGTCGCCACCGAATTTTATTTATCCCAAAGAGGGAAAGGGAAATATCGATAAAACCTTTAGGGAAAGAACATGATCCTTGCAACCACATTTTTGGGTTCGGAAGTCGGTTATGTGAGAGGAATGTATTAACACCCCCTCACATCCATCGTACTCAATGGGAACCATCTAAATTGTCTAGCTCGAATGAGTGTTTTAATCTAAAATTCTACTTGCTTAAGGGAAAAAGAGTTGGTTTTTTATTAGGGTGCTCGCCAAGGATTGGGGCCCTTGTGCCTACGTATCCTCACTTGAAAGAAGTGAAGAATCATAACTTCATAGGTTGGAGGCTTGATAAATAATTGTGTGTTGGTTGATTTTATACCTTGAAAAAGGGTTTTCGAATGATGCCCTGAGGCGAAAAAGAAGTTTGGTGTGTTGATGTTGCTTTTAGGGTTTTGAAAGAAAGTTGTTTTTTTATTAAGATTGCATTAAAGACTATGGGTAGAGGTGAATATTTTGAACAACCAAGTTGAGCCTCTTGTGTTCAAAATACTCGGAGTGAGTGTAGGAGAAGCTCCATTCTCACTCCTTCTCCACCACTTAAGTATTCGTGGCGCGCAATCCTGATAGTATTTTATTGCGTTTTTTAATTTTATTGAGAAAAATGCCACTTGACGTTGGATCAAAGGGTTTTATTGCTTATTAAGGAAAAGTTTGAGGTGATGCGAACAAGGTTGATGACGATACACAAGGCATTCGACTTACAAGTTGGTGTATGGCATGATATGTGGATCAAGAATGCTTTTAGGGTTCGGTCCTAATTCCTAAGACATCTAACTAAGGAAACAGCGGAAAATAAAATATCAAAGTACATCAAATAGGGGAAGGGGTACATAAAAAGTACAAGAGATGAACAATGCGAGAAGTAAAAAGGCTCATTGTAAGGTAGCTCAAGATGAAGCTATGTGTGTGCGACATGTCCTAAAGTAACAATGAACAATCAACCATACAAGTTCAAAGGGTCAAAAGTGATACGAAGGTAACCGCTTTGTGATTTAAGATCAAGAGTCCCTAATCATGAATCATGTCGAGTTTAGGTCACACACGACGCCTAATAGGCTCTTACAAATCCTTTATGCTTAAGAAGAGAAATTAAATATTTTTGGTATTTTTTATTTTTATCATTTTTTTTTGTTCATATTTTGATATTAATAATTAAACTTATTATGGAAGAATAAAGTATATGACAAAACATTTATACATACAACAAGTGAAGAAGAGCAATGACAAACTAAAAAAGCATTGAACATGTTAAGACAAGACTAGAGAATTAATTCTATATTTTTTATGAAACGTATAAAATCTAAATAAAACTTTTAAAATAAAATAATAATAAAAAGATAAAACAAGATGAAATAAAATATTTAAAATATCTTTTAAGAAAAATGTTATAAATTTATTTACGGAATTTAAATTTGTTTTGATTTTTTTCTATTAGCAATGATGATCAACGCTCAATGATGATGCTCAGGTATGATTGACAGATTAATATAAAGGGAGAAAATGAAAATAGGGAGAAAACTACCTCAATCAACTTTGTCGTTCTGTTTCTTTGATCTCAATTGATTCCACCTGCTATTAATCTTGTATGTGAAAATTCTTTGATGTTGGTATTGGTGTTTCTGCTGCCTTGAAATGTTCTTGTATGTTTGAGATTTTGGTGGCCACTGTCATGTGAGTTTGAGGGCTATCTCCTTGTTTTTTCTTCTCTTGCTGTGCTGTTGCTCTTATTGTGTAGAAATTAGGGTTTGTGTGTTTGAATATGCTGAAGAATCTACTGTTTTGGAATGTCTATTATCACTTTCTTTGATGCTCAAATGTGTCTTGCCAAACATATGAAATCTCTGTGTTGTACCTTGCTGAATCTTCCTGCTGTACTTTCTGAATTTTCTGCATTTTTTTGTCTCATTGTGTTTGGACCATATTTTCTATTTTGAATGGTGTTTGAAATTATGAATTTTGAGGATGTATTATATGTGTTATGATTTTCATATGAGAATGAATATGGATGTGTGGGAATTTGAAGTTGAAGTGTGTTATGCATTGATGAATATGTGTGTGACATGATATCATGAGATGGACAAGGATGTGAAGACACGGCTTTGAGTTGGTTGATGAATCACCTGGAATGTTTTAGATCATGGAACTTTTGTTGTCTTGTTTGAATTATATCATAATCTTGAAATATTGATATGAATTGAACTTGGTATTTGACATGATCTAGAACTTGATATGTAACATGAGTTGAAATTTTGTGAACTTGGTTAATCTTGTAGGGAAATCATGGTTTGGCTTATGGATGAGAGCAATTTGAATTGGCTAGAGCAATGGGTGA
Source organism: Lathyrus tuberosus (assembly GCA_022829125.1). NCBI lineage: Eukaryota > Viridiplantae > Streptophyta > Magnoliopsida > Fabales > Fabaceae > Lathyrus > Lathyrus tuberosus. The sequence goes on along the minus strand of JALAZF010000479.1, from coordinate 3,914,905 downwards.
CAAGTCTAAACACGGAGATTTTGGGGCATTGACAAAGCATATGAAGCACGAAATCTTAAGCTCTTGTCCCTTCTTGTAATTTCTTAGGCTTAGATTCAATCAAGGCTTGTAACTCTTGTAACATTAGTATTTTGTTCCTTTTGAGATTCAAAATGAGATCCACAATTTTCAATCTTGTATCAAAGAAACTTTGAGTTCGCTTTAGAATACATACCAAATGTGGTTTCAAATGAGCTTTGAAGTAGCATGGATTATTCCCATTGTGGCTTGTAGCATGTCCGCTTATGGATTTGAAAACAAGTTGTATTTGCAAAGTTAGAAATTTTACCTAATTCCTTTCTTGACACTTTTCTTGTTTCTCAATGCCAAATTTATAATTATATGCAAGCTTAATGAATGGCCTTATTTTAAGCTGATGACAAGAATTCAACCTTTCCTTGAATTGGATCCAAAAGTAAAGGTGACACACGTACTTGGAAACTCTTCTCAATAAAATCAAATTAAAAAGAAAGAACACTATTTCATATCCAATAAATCCAACTTGATCCTAAAAGAAAAGTCTTGAAGCATGAATAGGTGGTTTAAAACCTTTCTTGAATGATTTAAACATGAAACACAATGCTCACCCTTTAGGGTTGTAGACATTCTTTTATGAGATGGAATGACCAAATGAACTATTCTTGGCCTCGTGACCACCTATAAGAATCTTGTATTGGACCAAATCCTTAATTGAACGCAAAGCTTAACCACTTGAGAATTTTCAAATAACATTTGTCTTCAGAATGGTCCATGGCAAGAAGTTACTAGTGAGAGTGCACAAAATCCTTTCTTTGTTGACTAAGATTAGGTCAAATTTCTATCTAAACTGGATTATGAATAACCACTGAGCCAATCCATTCCTTGTTTTGAAACGAAGAAAACTTCCCTACCCTTTCCTTGCGAACTTACATGTTTGTCATACACCATGGTATGATGATGGTATGAATGTATAATATGAAGGTCTAAGGTGAAAATGAGGGTGTGACAAGTGATCAATAAAAGGTAAGATCTTTTGATTTAAGTAAGTGCATTTTTTATTTTTTGAAGTGCATTCTTTATTTTTTTGTTAAATGTAGGGACTGTTACCAGCACTTGATGAATTTCTTCCCAGAAGGACTGCCAAATTGAAGGTCATATTCTACCAAATATTAAGAAAAATATACCAAAAGAATCACAAAAACCAACAATTAGATAGTGAGGTAATTGGTGGACTTTGAAACTATGAATTTATGTTGTGTTTTTCATCTGGGTTGTTAAGTAATTTGTGAATTCTATATTTCTTATAGGCGTGCAGGTGAATACAATTATGAGATTAGACATATCTTATATAATAGAAAAAAATAAATAGTGAGTCTATTGAAAAACAATGCTCTTGTATGAGATGGATGCTGATAGTGTTGCCATGTTGTCTTCATGCATGAATGATCAACACTTAGAAATTGAAAATTTTGTGCTTTAATGCTACAAACGAGACTCTTATAAGACTTGCTTTGCACCAGCTATATATCTAGTGAATAGGAAAACTCTGTGGACCAAAACAAAGCATGTTTATTTATGAAAGAAGAAAAGGAAGAAGGATGTTGCATAAATTATGGTTGAGACACAACTGAAGAGGGAAAATTTTGGAATCAAGCGCAGTAGGTGCCAAATGATTGGATACAACAAAGCTACTTGCAAACTATCAATTGCATAATAAATAAGTCAGTCAGCACCAAGTCACGGAGCATCAACATAGGTTGAACCAAATGAGGAAATACCAAGCCAGGGACTAAGTCAGTTGGGATCAAGTTAGCCATCACCAGTTCAGGTTTCAAGTCATCTATCATCAACTCAGGCTAAACCAACTGCATTATGATTTTATGTAACCCTTTTGATGTAGTGTCTGTGATATTTTTGTATTAGTGTTTGTGTACACTTTTTGTATTAATGTCTATGTACACAAAGAATTATAACATTATGGTTTCCGGGCAACATTTTTTATTAATGCCAATATGATTCAATGTCAATATGGTTTAATGCCATCTTATGTAACAAGATTCATATTCTGATGGTTTAATACCTCTTTTAACATAAATATTATTCGCATGACATTGTGGATGGTTTAGTTGTATACTACCTATGTTCCTTTTTATAAGAGACAACTCACTTTTTAGGTTCATTGAATAATCAATGTTTCTAGTCTATAAACTGACCATTTACATTAATTATTCAATGAACTGATGTGTCAGCAAGTGCACGGATTTATCGAACTAATATAAAAGATTGTAGAACCCACAGAGACCAATGTCAACCTACCGTTATCTATTGTTGCGATGTAAAGCTAAGGCTAATGATTAAAATAGTACGAATGAAAATATAAACGCTAATTACTAAAGGTTTGAAAATAATACTAAAACGAGCCTGAAATATGATTTTCGCGCACCTAAGGGACTTATAGAGAACATGTACTAATTACAAATATATCTTAATTCCGTAGAATATACCGACTTAAAGGCTCCGCCTCATGCACTCGCGGTCTTAACAAAAGACATACTTCTTAATCCCAAGATTTTGCTCTCGCTCGCCCGGTAACTAAGAAACACACTTTGGAAGCCAATAATATCCTAATCGCTATCTAAAGCGCTCTCGCTGTATTTAGATATGATGCCCAATTCCCACTATCCGGGTCACTCCTCACGCTCTCGCGGATCTCGACTTAAACCTTAATTTGCTTCTCACTCTCGTGACAAAACAATGTTAAATAACCTCTCACTCTCGTGACAAAGCTACTTAAATTAAACTTGGAAATTAAAACCAAAATGACATACATTCACAATTTCGCGCCTATAATTTCTACTGAGTCCTGTCGGTAACGACGGTCCTCATACGCCGGACTCAGGACAATTTAGCAAAACATGGAATTAAACAAAAACAAACTAAACATGATAATTATAATAAAGGAAAGCGTGCTTGACAATTGTAAAACGGAACAATAATAATAATAAAGTGATAAATACAAGGAACCTGTAAATGACTTGAAATAAATGCGGGAATTGAAATAAAGAAAATGGAACTGGAATAATCTTCTATTAATATGGCGGCAAGATTGTTGATCCAAGTGTTACACAAATTATAGGCCTAAACACAAATGTTGTGGTAGTTCCCCGGTGTGAGAAACTACCACTTTTACAATTGTGATTTCTGCCTAAAACTATGAACAAAATGTCGGTAGCTCTTCCGCGCACTAACTCGGACACCGAAAAATGCCAAGAAAAGTCCTATAAATAGAGCCTTGAAGGCCTTGTAACCGTTTTGGACGTGCACATGCAGTTGGAGGGAAAAAGAAGTGGAAAAACTACTAAAAACTGCCAACTTCGCAAAAACTTATGTTTGCAGCATAATGGCGAACACCGTGGGGTAATGGCGAACGCCATTTGAATGGCGAACACCATTTGGGGACGGCGAACTCCATTTTCTCACGGCGTACACCGTTTTCCCATGGCGAACACCGTATCAGTAAAATTGCAGAATTTGCACTTTTTCTTCATTTTCTTGCTCTTTTCTCGGTTTTCTCGCACGGATGCTCTTATTCGACAAATATCTGAAACACAAACATAACACAACATAATAATACGAAAAACAAGTATTTCGAAATTAAATTACATGCGAATCGAGTCGAAATAAACGGTATATTTTCACATTATCAACACCCCCACACTTAAACCATTGCTTGTCCTCAAGCAATCAACCAACACGGTAAAAAGAAAATAAGCACGGTTTGAAACATAGGCACAACGAAATTCTAATCATGCGTGTCTGCTAGGCTAATGTTTGATCGATAGGTACTAAATAGTGAAAACAAGGATATCGTAACGACACATTTCCACATTTGCGGACAAAGACTCCCCTATGCAATACCAATTCATATCATGACATTATAACTCGACCTATATCCTTCATCCTATTTCACCTCTTTTCCATTCTCGCGCAATCACATTAAGCTCGTTATCCTTTGTACTTACATGGTAAGCGAACCTGTTTGTGTTATATGATCTCGACATTCAATTTTTTTTCTTTTTCGCACATTATGTTTTCTTTTGCTTACGAATTTCAAGAGTCCGAACCTTTAGGCTAAATGGTCGGGTGAGGACCACCTAACTTAGCAGGAACATGTCTTTCAATCATTTTTTCTATAAAAATCACATTATTCAAATTTTTAAGATCAACACATATTTGCATCGGTTTGTTACTTAGTTTGTACACAAGGATGGTGCTGACTGCTAGTATAAACTAATCAGGAGGCTAATTCTAAGGAACTAAGCATAAGGTCTTTGCATAATGTCTATTTAAATCAATATCACATACTTAGGAAATCTAAGGTGTAGGAACGGTACCGATATTTACAAAACTTTCCCAAGTCTATCTAACACAGCCAAACGACCTATATACTTTTAGGGTGTCGTGCCATGAATCGAAACAAAAAATAGTTAGAGGTTAATTTTTTTTTTAAATTTCGGGGAAATTGAATAACAAGTGAAAACCACGCATAAAGACTCGACAAAACATTAAAAATAGATAGAATTCCAAAAAGCATGAAATGAACTAGAAAATGATACATGTAATACCCCGTATTTTATAAACGCTCTGGATAATATTAGTTGAGACCAGTTGAGATCCAGTGTGCTCTGAGTATTTATCTGTTAAGATAATTAGAGCAACGGATGAACTCAGGGCTGATCAGATTAATATTATCTAACTCTAAGGTTTTATTAATTGGTGCATTTGAGATAATTTGGACATTTAGTAGTGTTACTAACTAATGAGTATTTCCTATATCATTTCTTTTTCCCTCATTTTCCAAAGATAGAAACATTTGGAGAAAGAGAAGTTAGAGAGAAGGAAAAGGAAAGGAATGGAAAGAAGAGAAAATCCAAGAGCTCAAGATCAAGAATCATCCTCTACTCTTCATCAATTCATCTCAACTTCTTCATCATCATCTTCTAATCCAGGTGGGTTCTAGATAGAGGCTTTAGTTGTAGAATTCTTGAGGTTCTAGAGTTAGGTTGGATATTGAGAAAAATGAGTAATTTTACTAAATCAAAGAATCTAACGGTAGAAATGCGATATAAACTGGGTAGTATGAACAATATATGTGTGGAACCATCTGTTAATACTTGGTTGTTTGTTTGGTTATGTTTTGGATGAGATTTTTGGCCCCTAAGAACCTGCTGTTACGTTGCTGAGAATTTTGGGAATTCGCGGGTTCGCAAAGCGAACCAAAGCAAATGGCAAGGTGAAGGTTCGCCGGGAGTTCGCAAAGCGAACTTTGAGTCCTTTTGGTTCTACCTTGGTTCGCCCAAAGGTTCGCAAAGCGAATGTTCGCCAGGTGTTCGCAAAGCAAACTTTGTGTCCTTTCAGTTATGTTTTGATTCGCCTAGAGATTCGCACGGCGAAAGGGAAAGCGAACGTTCGCTGGGGATTCTCCTAGCGAACATGACATATTTTCCCAATTTGTTTCCTTCATAACTTTCGATCCGTAACTCGGATCAAGACGTTCTTGGTATCATTGGAAAGCTATGACGGCCCGCTACCCAATAAAAAGTGAAAAATATTGGTATAATGTGGGATTAATTATTTAGTGGAAAAATGAAGGAAAGTAATTTTATGTGATACGTTGAAATCCATATCTTTTGGATCGTAAATTCGATCGAGGCATAATTATAGCCGATGTAAAGCTATGAAAGTGTTTCGTGCTATAGAGAGTAAAAATATTGCTTATGAGATGGAATTTATTCGATTATGTTAATTAAACGGAATTAAGTGAATTATGCCAAACAGAACTTTTGAAAATTTAAAAGCTTCAAGGTGTGAGTTAGTGAGGAAACCTTAGTACAATAGAATGACTTAGAGAATTATGCGACAATGCTTAGACATCGACACCAGAAGAGTGTCTTTGTTTAGTAGTTGTGTGTGGAGGATTGTATTTCCTCCGGTTTGAAGGATATCCCTTAATAAATACCGTGACCCGTGTTGAAGAGCCCCTTGTGCGGGATGGCCAGGGAGAAGTATTTATTAAGTAAGTAACTGTGACCCGCGTTGAAGTACTCCTTGTGTGGGTTGGCCGGGGAGAAGTTACTTAGTGGTTGGTACCGTGACCCATATTGAAGAGCCCCTTGTGCGGGATGGTCGGGGAGAAGTACCATTTGTAGATAACTGTGACCCGTGTTGAAGAGCCCCTTGTGCGGGATGGCCAGGGAGAAGTTATCTACATTAAGGATCCGTGACCCGTGTTGTAGTGCCTTGTATAGGATGGCCGGGGAGAAGATTCCTTAACTAGTTGTCATTTTGTGTATCGTACGATTGTTTCACTAGTCTGAATGTTTGAGCTCAAGGTCTAGTTCCTTTCCCCCGACTTGAGCTAGACTAGGATAAAACCTTGTAAAGCCGAGAGAATCTATAAGATAGGGAACTCACTGAGATTTGTTATCTCACCCCATGTTGTTGATTATATTTCAGGTACTTCAGGTTCCGCGAAGGGTAAGGATAAAGTCGTGTGATTATCCTTACTTATGTGGTGGCTTAGCTTCCGTTGTGGAGTTTTTTGAGATCATTGTCGATCTAGTTCTTAGTATTTATCTTTTGAACATCTAGTATACATTATGCCTTAGTAGTTTTTTTGTATTAGGTATGTCGGGCATATCATGGATATAATGTGTTTACTAGGAACTAGTATATTTCATTACCAAAACTTGGATTCATGTATAATTTATGCTTTGATGTATGTTTTATATATGGGTGTTACAATAAACCTAACTAGAAAGCGGTAAAATCAAAGCGGTAAAGTTCCTCCCCCTCACTTAAACCAAACATTGTCCTCAATGTTTTGATAAAAGTTGGAAAAAGTAAAGATAGAACCTGTATGAATGCTACTGCGTGCCAAATCCTATCTGATTCTTGCTCTTGTTGTCCATGTTTTCACTGACCGCTTCTGCTTCGGCGGCGAGCATTGTGAGATACCTTCGTTTGTGTAATTCTTGAACCAGCTCATCATATTGCCCGCTTTCGGAGGAAGTACCTACAAAAATGTATTAGAAAAATATGGTGCGGTGTGTGCAGGTGGAACTTAACCATACAAAGAATGAGGAAGAGGTGAGTTACTGACGGGAGAGATATGCTCTCTCCTATCATACTCATCATTGGTGTCACCACCAGCAGGGACATTCGTAGGAATGTCCGTGGGCACTAGGTCATTTTCAAGATCGTCGTCTAGAGAATTTTTGCCTAGATGGAGCTAAGACGTGACAAGCAATACATCTTTTTATTTTCTGCAAACACAAACAATAAAAGGAAAACATTAAATTAAAATCTCGTGGGTTGCCTCCCACGCAACGCTTTGTTTAATGTCGATAGCTCGACGGTTAATAATCTTCGGTTTCCATGGCCACTTATCAAGCTATCTCACATATCCCTCACCTTTTCTTTTCTTCCTTCTATAGGGTGGTTCATTCTTTTAAACTTGTGGTGGTGGTTCTGGATCTATCCTAAGTATCAGCTTTTCAAGTTTGGGCTTAGTTATTTCATCCACCACCTCAAAGGCTAACCTTACCCTCTTAACAGTAGTGATATCCCTATTTTCATGGTCCTAAAATTTTCTCTTTTTATGCAAGACCTCAGAGAAAGGTTCATTGGTGTGGATATTTTCCAATACCTCCGCATACATTTTGGATTGGGAGTATACCATAACTTCTACAAACCTTTGCGGGAAGGGAATCAATGGGGGATAGGTAGGAGGAACAACAATAGATGCTTCCTTCTCTACCTCTTCGACAACCTCCCTTTCGGATGGTGTCGGTGGATTTTTCTCAATCTCAACTCTGTTCTCACTAGAACTCTCCTCAAATTCATTATCACTCTCCCTAGGATATTCGATTTGTTTTTCACTACTGGTTGTTACAACATCCACATGTCTCTCAAGGGAGGGTCCTATAGGTGTCTGGGCAAGCAGAGAGATTTGAGTCTCCAATGCCTCAGTGTGAGTCGTGAGGGATTCGACCACAGTGTTCATCTACCTAAAGGTATCATAAGTATCGAGATGTTGTTTTCTAAACTCTTCATTCTGGAGAGTTTGTGTCTCGACAAAGCGCTCCATCATAGATTCTAGCCTAGAATTAGTTGTTGTTTCAATGAAATCCTCCATTAATGTTTCGAGGTTGGAATTATGGAATTCTTGCGGTTCCTCAAAATATTGGGAGTGATAATCATAGAGGAAATTTGGGTGAGAATGAGTTAGCATCGCATTGAAATCCTCCATTAATATTTCAAGGTCGGGATTATGGGATTCTTGTGGTTCCTCAAAATATTGGGAGTGGTAATTGTAAAGGAAATCTGGGTGATGCATAGTAATTAATATAAGAGTGCCTTAGTCTATACGGTGCAACAATGGAATCACAATATTGACTGTTGGTCCCCGGCGACGACGCCAAAAACTTGATGCTCCGCAAGTGCACGAATTTATCGAAGTAATACAAAAGATTGTCGAACCCACAGAGACCAATGTCAACCTACCGTTATCTATTGTTGCGATGTAAAGCTAAGGCTGATGATTAAAATGGTACAAATGGAAATATAAATGCTAATTACTAAATGTTTGAAAATAATACTAAAACGAGCCCTAAATATGATTTCTGCGCACCTAATGGACTTATAGAGAACGAGTACTAATTACGAATATATTTTAATTCCGTAGAATATACCGACTTAAAGGCTCCTTCTCACGCTCTCGCGGTCTTAACAAAAGCCATATTTCTTAATCCCAAGATTTTGCTCTTGCTCGCCCGGTAACTAAGAAACACACTTTGAAAGCCAATAATATCCTAATCGCTATCTAAAGCGCTCTCGCTGTATTTAGATATGATGCCCAATTCCCACTATCTGGTTCACTTCTCACGCTCTGACGGATCTCTGCTTAAACCTTAATTTGCTTCTCACTCTCGTGATAAAACTACTTAAATTAAACTTGGAAATTAAAACCAAAATGACATACATTCACAATTTCGCGCCTATAATTTCTACTGAGTCCCATTGATATCGACAATCCTCATACGCCAGACTCAGGACAATTTAGCAAAACATGGAATTAAACGAAAACAAACTAAACATGATATAATTATAATAAAGGAAAGCATGCTTAACAATTGTAAAACGGAACAACAATAATAATAAAGCGATAAATACAAGGAACCTGTAAATGACTTGAAATAAATGCGGGAATTGAAATAAAGAAAATGAAACTGGAATAATCTTCTATTAATATGGCAGCAAGATTGTTGATCCAAGTGTTACACAAATTATAGGCCTAAACACTAATGGTGTGGTAGTTCCCCGATGTGAGAAACTACCACTTTTACAATTGTGATTTCTGCCAAAAACTATGAACAAAATGTCGGTAGCGCTTCCGCGCACTAACTCGGACAACGAAAAATGCCAAGAAAAGTCCTATAAATAGAGCCTTGAAGGCCTTGTAACCGTTTTGGGCGTGAACATGCAGTTGGAGGGAAAAAGAAGTGGAAAAACTGCTAAAAGCTGCCAACTTCGCAAAAACTAATGTCTGCAGCATAATAGTGAACGTCGTGGGGTAATGGCGAACGCCATTTGAATGGCGAATGCCATTTGCTCACGGCGAACACCGTTTGCCCACGGCGAACACCGTATCAATAAAATTGCATAATTTGCACTTTTTCTTCATTTTGTTGCTCTTTTCTCGGTTTTCTCGCACGAATGCTCTTATTCGACAAATACCTAAAACACAAACATAACACAACATAATAATACGAAAAATAAGTATTTCAAAATTAAATTGCATGCGAATCGAGTCGAAATAAACGGTATATTTTTACATTATCATGAACCTAAAAAATTAGTTGTCTCTTATATAAAAGAACAAAGATAGTATGATATTTGGTATGATAAATAACATAATACAAGGGGACTTTATTTACAGTTTGGTTATGCTATCAAACTTAACATGTCTGATAAATAATATATTTGGTCCTTTATTTACTTTAAGGTTTAAATTAAGTCCATTATATATCAAACTTAACATTTTGAGTCCCTTAACTAACATATTTTATTTCAAAAAGGTTTATGTAATGCAGTTTAACTCAACACAATTCATATTAATGTATTAAACCAGAATTTAAGAAACTGTTTTGTTACAACAAAGGAAAGCATCAACACATTTGTTTTGATCAACCAATTTTATTAAACCAACAAAGTTATTACATAGATTTCCCATGACAATAGAACAAACAAAACTTTTACATAATTATGTCATGGTTTTCAACAAGCACAGCTAATCAACTAAACATATTTACAATACATTGTTAAAAACACTACATTCAACCCGAAACTAAAAATTCCAAACACCATTGACATTTTCAACATTCCTCTTGTGTGGGCAACCTCATTCTTCAACTTGGAAATTTTCTTCTTTTACTTTTCAATCTTTCGAATTCATCACATGACCACTTGAAGAAATTACAATCCTTTTTGTAACACCCCAAATTTAGTTTAATTATTTTATTTGAATTTAATTTCTTTTATATTATTTATTGAATTATTTGAGGACATATAGAAATTTATGTAATACTCCATATTTCCTTAAATACTTAATTGAGTATCAGTTGGATTTATTGAATCTCTTAAGTTCTCTAAGTGTCATCAGTTGGGACCAATAGGTAGCTAGCAGACTATGAAGAGGTCAATTATTTTTAAAAGAGACAGACCAATATTAGTAGTTGTAAGAAAGGATATTTTGATGACTCTAATATTTAGTCAACAACTGTTAGATGATAAAATATCAATTGAGGATATTTTATACCATTAGATAATATTATATATATATATATATATTTGGTGGAAAGAAAAGAAGAGAAAGAGGGAAAGAAGAGTGGAACTTGTGGGAAAGCTCTTGGATTCATCATCCTCATCATCAATTCATTTTCTTCTTCATGAGGTGAGTTACATTAGTTTGAATAGCATTGGGGGGGGGGGGGGGGAGAAAATGAAAACTTTGGTGGGTTAGGTTTTGTGTGAAAAGATGATTAAATGTGAATTTGATGTTGATACATGTTGTTTTGATGAATTTCATGCTTATAACATGTTATATTATGATTATTGGATGATTGTATGCTTCATAAATATGTGGGTATGTGGTTTGGCAATGGATGCACCTATTTTACACGCTGCTGGAAATTTGGGAAACGTATGGTTCACACTGCAAACTCCAATGAACTGCGGGCGAATATCTCAGCCTACTACATTCGTATTGCAACTTTGCAGTGAAAGCGAAAGCAAATGTTCTCCCAGGCCTCGCACTGTGAGCACCGAGGCATTTTGCTACTTCCATCATTTTTCATGGTTCACCTAAAGTTCGCACAATGAACTCAAAGCGAGTAACCTCGCCTGACCCTCGCACTGCGAACCCTGTAGTGTATTTCATGTTTTGTTTTCTTCATAACTTTTGAAGCGTAACTCGAATTGAGGCGCAATCAGAAGTATTGGAAAGTTATTCCAATGTTCTACATGAACTTTATCTATATGCATTGGTTTGATAGGATGGCCTTAAATTTAAATAATGTGGAATATTATCTGAATAGGTGAAGATGAACACCTAGTGTTGTGTTGAGGACTATGTGATTGGTTTGATCTTTGGTGAGGGGCTTGGCTCTGGAAGACCTATCTATTATGTGATCACAAATTAACCGAGAATGTCGGTAGAGAAATAATGATGATTTTATGCTTTATGTGAGATGTTTATGCTTGATGTATTATACTATTTTACCGTATGTGTTTATGCATGATATATATGAAAGCGATTGTGTGATAACATGATTAAAAGACTATGAGAATGGTGAGGAAACCATTGATGTTAACTAATAAAATGAACTAGTAAGATGGTTAGGCCATGATGAATATCATAGATGGCAATGCTTGTGCAAGGATGCCTAGGTGTGTACCATTGGCAAGTAGTTGTCTAGTTGTGAGGAGAGCTTTGTATGGAACATGTATGGTTGTGTTGTTATGGTTATGGCAAATGTGATGCCTTGTGATTTTCGTATACAATCACACTATCCTTAGTGAATACGTAAGCGAATGGATGTGGCGATTCGAAAGTTTGATGTTATCCCTTGTAATCTGAATCCATTCGACATTATGTTGTGCATTATTATATAGTCGAAAACAATCCCTTGAGATGTGTCGTTCCTAGAGTTGAGGCTTATGTAGAGCGCTCCTCCGAAATGTACGCACTATTACTTTGACAGATTTGATTCCCATGTGTAGTACGAATAGAACCTACGGGTAAAGGCTTGTGATGGGGGTTGACCCATGGGAAGCGACGATTTATGTGTAAGCACCTTGAATCCAGTTCCATTTCGTACATCAAAGTATATTACAAGAATCCATGACCTGGCCAAAAGTCCTAGACGTAGGAGAGGACGGGAAAAGGGGATACCTTGGTATACTTTCCGACTAGTGATTGTTTGAGTTAATGGACTCAAGATGCATGTTTCCATACATAGAGAATAGTGTGAACTCAAGTCTTATCCCTTTCCCTTTTAACTTGAGATAGAAATTGGCTAAAACCTGTAATGTGAGCAATTTTTCTGAAGGTCGCCTTCTTTACATGTGAACTTTTAATTTATCTCAAAGTTAGGGAAGGGGAAAAAGTCTAAATAAACCCGTGGGTGTGTGCAATGCAAAAAAATGCACTAAGAGATTGGGAATCAGGGTTGGTTATACAAAGGTAAGGTATTAGCATCCTAAGGATCTATAGTATCCTATAGGAACCTCTTGTGCATATTTGTGTTTACTGTCGATTAAGTCATCTGCTATGTATTGAGGATTCATTGAATGTTTTGAGTGATAAGAGCGGGAAATATTTTTATTGTTTTTTTAGTGTAAGTTGAAATAAGCTAAGACAAAGGTGTATGGACCTAATGGTTTTATTTATTATTGTGTTGTCTAAGATCTCGCAATCTTATGCCTACGTATTCTCAAAAGGAAGTTGAGAAATTAGAGTGTTCGTAGTTCCACCTACTAATGAGTGGAATTGGGTTTGAGAGAAGAGACAAGTTGTCATCTTAAGGGAGATATCTCACCTATTCACCACACATATTTTGTGAAAGAAGATAATAAGGGAAGAAGCTTTAAACTTGGATGTAGAAAATCCAGAGTAATGCCACATCTTCCTTTAAATGAGTCTTTATATACTAAGAGAATGACCTTGACTTGGATATAGAATCAACAAGTGTGCCACTTATGTCACTTAAATGAAAGAAGTGTTTTTTTTACCATAATAAGAGAATGACTCCAGCTTGGATTTTGAATCAACAAGGGTGTCACTTATATCACTTAAATGGAAAAAAAGTTTAAAATGTTTGATTTATGTTGTGGGCAATAGAAGAGACATCTCTTCTACAGAGATGACTCATGTCTCATCTTTGGGGGAAAATTCTTGAATTTGAAGGTTTGAAGCCACAAAGGGGCTAGGGTTTGACTTGAAGTTTGAGGTTTAAATGAAATTAAAAACTTCAAGGGGAATCCTAAGGTTTTATTGAGGTTGAGAACCTCAAAGGGGATCTTAGGGTTTTTAACTGAGTTATATTTTGAATCCTAGAGTTTGAACTAAGTCTAAACTAAGGATGAGTATTGAAATGCAACTGTTGTGTGAATGCAATTGTTGTAAATGTCAAGAGAAACTTAACAAGATAAGATTGTTTAATCTTTTAAACAAGTGTAGTCATCGAGGATGACATGAACATGGTATGATTAAGCATGATATATCAACATGTGAATGAGCATCAGACAAGTAGATATGTTCATCATGGTAAAAGTTTATGAAGGAAATACTTGAATATGTGAGTAAAGGTTTAATCAATAAGGGCAATCACAAAGAAGTTCAAGTAATATGTTCAAGATGGAATTGAGGATAAAAGGTAAACAAAACCCTAATGGAAGTTTCATGAAGGTAAGCACATGAACAAAATAGTTGAACATGGTTGAATCAAAAGTCTTTGGGAAAACCAAACTCAAGTGAAAGTCATAGTTAAGAGGTTTTGAAAAGATCAATCAAGAGAAACCCTAAATTTTTACCTAATTAAACACTTAATCAAAGTATTTTCCAAAAGGAATAATACTTAACCATGGTATATATAAGTTAGTAAAACATGTTATGTACATCAACAAGACTTTAAAAAAAGTATATTATGACCATAAAGACACATATGTATAATTAGGTCAAGAAAATAATCAAAAGAAATCAAGAAAAGTCATGAAAAATACTTAAAATGTACTAGTTTTTAACCTAATAAAAATGTCAAAAATAAATATTAATTTTGGGATTTTTTGATGGATTCTTAAAATAGGGAAGATAAATGAGAAGTATGCAAAAAATTGTCTCAAAAAGATTAATTTTGCTTGGGGAAATAATTAGGTGAAGCTGTGAAGAAAAGTGAGAAAAAATAGTGCTAAAAAATTAGGAATGGCCTTACCAAGGGTTGAACTTACGCCTTTCAGGTCATGGGTTTAAAATTTTACCACTGGGCCATTTGTGTGGGTTGTGATAGACAATGCATGATGATGACAATATATTAAGACTTGTTTTGAAAATGATTTAAAAATAAAAGTGCAAAAGTCTGGGGCGAGAGGGATTCGAACCCCAGACCTTGCACACATGAAGACTTGAAAACGCACGCTCTAACCACTGGGGTGGTGATACATCCGTTGTTTTAATTTCAAAAAAATAATAATATAGTAAAACTTCTTTTTGTTTTGAAAAAGAGCTCCCCACCATGATCATCTTCTTCCTCGAGCATCACCTTCTTCCTCCCATTTTTGAAATTCCGAACTTCCTCAATACTCAACCAAATGACATGATGTAAAAATGAAAATCTTTGGAAATTTCATGAGAAATTGAATGGCATTAACCAATTTCATTTATATTAAGTGTATCAAAAAGAATTAATCTCAACGCCATATGAACCCTAACTGCAAATTTTAATATGAAATCACATATGTTCATGATACAAAGCAATTATTTGAGGGATAATGATCCTTATATCATGACAAACATATATGTAACTCAAATGATCCACTTGAGCAAGAGATTATGACAGTTGCAATACACCTTGTTACAAAATGTTTTGCAAAATAGTTTTGGCTATTACTTGCCACACACGGTTTTTCTTGTCAAGAGCAATGATCAATGCCTCTCACATTCATTGCATAACATAAGGAATCAAGATAAACCTGCAAATTTGATTCAAGGAGTCAAGAAAAGGCATTTATGTGCAATAGTGCACATTCAACAAAAGGACATCCCTCAGTCAAGATGCTCACATAAACAACAATAAAAATGACTGAGGAATGTGGAATTGGTCAATTAGTAGCTGATCTATTTGGACATCTTGGTGTACCTTGCATTAGGGGTAATGATACCATTCCAAAACCATTGAATCAAGATCTTATCTTTCAATCTAAAGTTGTTCATCCAAGACAAACCTCCTCTACTATAAATAGAGGACATGTATGACTGATCAAAACACACCAAAACAACCACAATGCTTGTTTTCTCACAAATCCTCTTTCTTGCCAAATTCTAAGTCCTAAAGGAGTGAAAGTTTGTAATTCTCAAATCAGAGCACTTCTGTCCAAACCAAACATTCAAACACTTCACATACACTATGTGGAAGTGATCTAAACGCTTACATTCCATCTGTAACATCAGGATCACTAAGTCATACACCATTTGCTCAAAATACACAACAAGCTGCAGTTGGATTCGAGCTACTCAATTCAGGAGGTTTCAATCCATTCTAATCATTGTAACACAATCCTTGAGGCCTAAGGAAGTTATCCAAATCATTGTTTCAAACACCTCTACAACAGAATTTGATTCCTTCTTGCAGAGGTAAGCCTTGAACCTTCAAACTCCATGAATCATGCATCATAAGTATCGCTTTAAGTTACCATAATGATTCTGGTTGCTTATAGATCATTAACCCTCAATCAATTGCTATTTATCTTGTGTGTATAATATTTCATGTAGTTCTTGCATTTTTTAGGGTTCATCTGATTATAGCATGGTATCTCTTGATACACTTAAAATAAATAAAATTGAAAAGAACCATTCAATTCCTTGTTAAAAAATGAACGAGTTTCATTTTTACATCTTCCAAAATGGTTGAGAAACGAAGGAGATAGAGTTGTTTTTGCAACTCTGATGATGGTTCAAGGAAGAAGATGGCCATGGTGCCATTTTCCGATTTTCAAAACCAAATTTACTATATATTATTCCATTTCCAATATAATACTTAAATTGGCATTGCGCCCTAGTGGAAACACTAGTATTTGTGTGTGAGCGTGTTCAAGGTCTGGGGTTCGAATCCCCCTCGCCCCAGACCTTTTGGTTTTATTTTTTAAACCATTTTCAAAGGATGTTTTCATATATTATTTACTCTTTCCATAGTACTAATAGCTATAGCACATAGCCCAGTTGGTAAACTTTTAAAGTCTCTACCCCAAGGGCGTGGGTTCAAACCTTGGGAGGGTCATCTCTTTTTTTTACCACTTAATTTATTCACATTTTCTTTACAATTTCTTTACAACTTCAAAAATTAATTTCTCCTTCAATTTTAATTATTTTATATTGATTCTTTTTTTCAACATTCACAAAAATGTTAAAATATTTTATTCTACAAAAATTTCACAAAAATATTATTTATTTTTATATATTTGATATTTTTGTAAAGAATTTATTTTTATTTTTTTTTAGCATTTAAAAACATTTCTTTCTCTTGATTTTTCAAATTCAAATGATTTTCAAATCATTCTATGGATAAAACATAATTTTTCAAACATTAATCCAAGATCACAACTTGTTTTTCATACATGTTTGTTAATTTTGATCATTTTGATTAATTTTTATTCAAATTAAAATGCATTTTAAAATCAAATTAGGGTTTTTATTATTCTCACCCTCATAAACATTTTTTAAAACACTTTTGGGCCTCTAATAGAATGTAAGACCCATCCCTTGTCACATAAATAAATTTTGGGCTTCAGTCACTAAATCAGTCCCACTGTGTTTTTCGAAACCGCGGCGCGATCATCGCTTGTTAAACATAAATAATTTGGGTCTCCCTTTGGTTGTAATTCCTATCTTTCTTCTTTTTAAAACACTTTTGGGCCTCTTGATAGAGTGTAAGTCCCATCCCTTTGTAAATAAACCTTTTTGGGCCTCAGTCATTGTATAAGTCCCGATACAATATAGGCACGATCGCCGTTTTCAAAACAAAAATTCATCTGGGCCTCCCCTTGAGTTGTAAGACCCATTTTTCTTCTTTTTCAAACACTAATGGCCCTCCAATAGAGTGTAAGACCCAACCCCTTTGTACATAAATAATTTGGGCCTCAGTCATTGTATATGTCCTGATACAATTTTCAAAATAACGGTGCGATCGATCACTGTTTTTCATCTGGGCCTCTCTTTGATTATAAGCCCCGAACTTCTTTTAAAATAACTTTCTTTTTTATTTAGATTCAAATTCAAAGTTTTATCAAAACTTTCTTCAATTTCTTGAATAACTAACCATGCTGCTGTAGTTACTATGTTTGGGCTTGCACAACTGTAAGTTCCATTATCTTTTCAATATATGATTGTTTATATATTTCATCTGTATATGTATATGCTTGTATATACTTGCTTAAAGTTTTCCCCAGCACTTAGGTCTAGGCCTAGATCAAACCAGTGGTTACTCTTTCAATACAGTCAAAACTGGTTCCCCATAGGAAATTCCAGATACAGTCTTGCCTCCTCTTGGGCTTATACAATATGGAACAGAGAAAGGCATTATTCCTGGTGAAACTTTTCTCAAGACTGTCCTAACTTAGAAATATATGTGTAAAAGAAATTCATTTCCCCAAAGAGGATTAATTCCCGGTGAAACCTCTTTTGAATTTCTTCAAACCTTAGATTTGTTCTACAAAGAAAGGACTTATTCCCGGTGAAACCTTTCTGGAACTTTTCTTAGGTTAGGACCCACAGGCTTCCTAAAAGCATCCCCAACCTCCGCTTGGGCTTAGTACAAAAACCCACAGGCTTCTTAGAAGTTCCCGGCCTCCTCTTGGGCTTAGTACAAGGACCCAAAGACCTCCTACGGGTATAGGACAGAACTTAGTCATCTTTACTAGTTCAATCCTCCAGAGGGTCAGAATTCCATAATATCTAGCCATTCTAGGGTTGATTCTCATCCCTTAAAACCACAGCCTCCTCTTGGGCATCATACAAAGATCATTCTCTAGTTAAGAGTCAACCTCTTCATACCAGTAGACTTGGAAAGTCTCATCTCCTCTTGGATCTCAAATAAACCCTCAGGTTTCCTAAGAAAACAGGAAAAACCCTAATCATTCCATCAATCTCCAGCAGAGTTTGAAACCTCCATAGGTTTTCATGCTCAGAGTTTAAACCTTTTCCATCAATAAAACCTTAACAGGATCAGAGCCTCAAGGCATCTGATATGCCAACTCTTCTTCAATCCTAAGCTAGAGTTGATTCCCCAATCTTCAGCAGAAGCCAGCCTCCTCTTAGGCTTCATATAAGAATTTCCCCAGCCATCCTCCTCTTAGGCTTTGTATAATGATTTTTCCTCAGCAGATTTAGCCTCAATCTTGGGCTTTGTACAAGACAGATAAAACCTCTCCCCAGTGGAGTCAATTTCTTTTAGCCTCAATCTTGGGCTTTATACAAGACAGACAAAATACTCCCCGGAAGAGTCAATCTCTTTTCAGCCTCAATCTTGGACTTTATACAAGACAGATATAAAATTCCCTTAGTAAACAACCTTTTAGCTTCAACCTTGAGCTTTGATCAAGGCACGCAAAAATCAACATCCCTTCAGAGGAAATCAAGAGTTCTCTCTGTAGGAAGATATCTCTCTGTATATCACATATCAAAACAAATAGTCAAACAAACCCTAATTCCAGATAACTGCTATAAGTGGCACACTTGTTGATTAAAAAATCTAAGTTGTGGTCCCTCTTTATCCTGGTAAATCTCTTCTTTCATCTAATTGTTGTAAGTGGCAAGCCTCTGGATTCTTTACATCCAAGCCAATGTCCCTCTCTTAGCATGGAAGACTCCTAAGGAAAATGGCATTTCTCTACACTGAGTTAAAGTTTCCTCCTTCAGGACATATCCCTTATAAAGGAAATTATGGCATTGCTGGATTCCATACATTCCAGTTTAAAGTAATTCCCCTTTATAACCAATCCCTAAAAAAATGTGAGATACTTCTCTTTAGAGATGACAAATTCTCTCTCAGTCAAACCTTTAGCTTCAATCTTGGGCTTTGAACAAGACACAAATACTCATCTAGCTTCAATCTTGGGCTTTGAACAAAACACCAAACATTTTCCTCCCGTAGAATAAGAGGAACTACGATTGTTCTGATTTCCCTGTTATCTTTACGGGAATACGTAGGCATATGATCGCGAAATCTTAGCGAGCACACCAACTAAAAACTTTAGGTCTAGTACCTTACCAAAAACAACGAAAAAACTCGAAAACAACAAAAACACTCTCTCAACACTCCCAAAGGAGAAACTTTCTCAACCCATAACAGATAAACACTAGAAAGTATTTAAATATGCCACAGAAGATCTATGGATAATCATA
Organism: Lathyrus tuberosus; assembly: GCA_022829125.1. Lineage (NCBI taxonomy): Eukaryota > Viridiplantae > Streptophyta > Magnoliopsida > Fabales > Fabaceae > Lathyrus > Lathyrus tuberosus. Next base: position 3,895,152 of record JALAZF010000479.1, on the reverse strand, counting down.
TATACACTGGGTGATTGACAACTTCCCTTTGTATAACCTGACCCCAGACCCCCCAATCTCTTAGCATTTGTTAAAGAAAACATTTGCGTGAAAGTTTATTTTTAGATAGCTTCCCTTTCCTTTCTAGCTTCATAGGATAAATAAGAAATCAGAAAGTAGCACCCAATTCCAACCAATGCGGTAAGGTGGTCGCGTCACCGACAAAAATTGCACGCTACATAGAGCCAACCACTTCTTGAGAGACTTGGACAGTCTCAGCCTCCTCTTAGGCTTCATACAACTAGACTTGGAAAGTCTCATATCCTCTTGGATCTTACCAAGAAACCCTCAAGTTTCCTAAAGCACAGGAAAAACCCTGATTATTTTCATCAATATACTAATCTCCAGCAGAGTTAAAACCTATAAGGTTTTCAAACTCATTTTTAAAATCCCCTCTGACCCCTTAAAAAAGTTTTAAGCTTCACCTTAAAAAACCCCAGACAAGGTCAATTTACCATCAACAAATCCCCAACAATATCAAAACCTCATGGCATGTGATACTCCAACTCTTCCCTGATTCTCAGAAAGAGTAAAGCCTTTGGATTCCCCAACACAATCTGGACCTGCTCTTGGATTCCATAAATCCTCAGCAAAAGACAACCTCCTCTTTGGCTTCATATAAGAACTCCTCCAATGGAGTCAGTTAGCCTCAATCTTGGGCTTTATACATGACAGATAAAATCTTCCCCAGTGGAGTCAGTTTCTTTTAGCTTCAACCTTGGGCTTTAATCAAGGCACACAAAAATCAACATCCCCTCAGATGAGACCACAAGTCATCTCTGCAGGAAGATATATCCTCTATATATCACATATCAAAACAAACAGTCAAAACCTTTTTCCAGATAATTGTTGTAAGTGGCACACTTGTTGATTCAAAATCCAAGCTAGAGTCCCTCCCTTATCCTGGCTAAAATCTATCTTTCATCTAATAGCTGTAAGTGGCAAGCCTCTAGATCCTTAACATCCAAGCCAATGTCCCTCTCTTAGCATGAAAGATTCATAAAGGAAAAAGTGGCATTGCTCTACACTAAGTTAAAGCTTTCTTCCTTCATGATACCTCTCTTATAAAGGAAATTATGGCATTGCTGGATTCTACATATCCCAGTTAAAGTAATTTCCCTTATAACCAATTAACCAACATTTTGTGATGAATAGGTGAGATATTCTCCCTCTAGAGATGACAAGTTCTCTCTTAGTCACCCTTTTAGCTTCAATCTTGGGCTTTGAACAAGACACAAATACTCAGATAGCTTTAATCTTGGGCTTTAAACAAGACACCAAACATTTTTCCTCCCATAGAAATAGGAGGAACTATGATTGCTTTGATTTCCCAAATTTCTTTACAGGAATACGTAGGCATAAGATTGCGAAATCTCAGCGAGCACACAAATCAAAAATCTTAGGTCCAGTACCTTCCCAAAAACAACAGAAAACCCGAAACCACAAAAACATTCTCTCAATTCTCCCAAAGGAGAAACTTTCCTAAGTCATAACAGATAAACATGAGAAAGCATTTTAAGTTAATAAAAATACATGCAAAATAAGGTTCTTATGGATTACCATAGATACACTGGGTGTTAATAGCTTCCCTTTGTATAACCAGACCCCATTCCTCGATCTCTTAGCATTTGTTAAAGAAAACATTTGCGTGCAAGGTTAGTTTTAGATATCTTCCCTTTCCTTTCCAGCTTCATAGGATAAATATAGAAATAAAAAAGTAGCACCCAAATCCATTGTGGCAAGGTGGTCCCGTCACCGACAAAAATCGTACGCTACAACCTGGCGTTGTTGTTTGCGCGTTTGTAGTAGTGTAGCAAGCCAATAACCATAACATAAATACAACAAGAGGTTTCTATAGGATACTATATATACTTATGAACCTTCCCTATGTATAACCAACCCATGAACCTTTAGATTCTCTTCGCATTGTTGTTACATTGCATAATTAGGGTTTTATTCGATCTTTTCCCTTTCCTTTGGATAAATTAAAGTTCAGTGGTGAACATTTAATGTTTTGTGATTCAAATTAATATAATAGCTTGACATTCGATTCTCACCGCGACACGGTTCACAGAAATACATGTTAAAAATGGAAAGTTTTCAAAAAGTAGATATATATTTTTTAAAAAGCATATAATTTAACGATGGTTATTAAATATGACCGTGGTTGTAGAGTGAACGCTGTCCAGAATAATATATATACCAAAAAGGCGCTGCTGAGAATCGAACCTGGGACCTTTAATATATTACAATGGTTAGTTAAAGCATCTGTGGTAATATGTTGCGCGCTTTCAAGTTTTCTACAACCGTCATATGCAACCGCACGCTACTTCACAACGGTGGGTCACACGTGATGGTACCCTTTTCCAACCGTTGTAATATATTTTTTCCGTAGTAGTGAATGGATTCCATAAGGGTGATGTTGGGTTCTAATTCAACATGTTGAATCTCTTCATGATGATAATCATGCACTTCTTTTGATGAATTATCATTTCTTTCCAAATTTCATCAAATTTAAGACCAGGAAAATACCTTGATTTTCCACGTCAAACTCAATATTAGTCTGCAGTTTCAGATTCTCAATCTCAACATGATTAATCCCAGTTAAGAGTACTTCATCCACATACATACACAATATGATGAGATTACTTTGATTAATTCCTTTAACATAGATTCCATGTTAAACTATGCATTTGAAATAACCAATATGTTGGGGGGAAACTTATAAATTGTCTAGTTCCAAAGTCGTAGAGCTTGTTTCAGAACATAAAATGCCTTATTAAGCTTTAGTACCATGTATTCTTCAATATTCATAATGTATCCTTTGAGGTTGTTCAATATAAAGTTTTTTCTAAAGGAAACCATTGAGAAATACAAACCTAACATCAAGTTGAACAAGTTTACATTGCATGAAGTTAGTCACAACTACTACTAACTTTCAACTTCAATTATTTAAATTGTTACAAAACTTTCTATGTAATAAAATATAGGCTTTAATATATACCCCTTTGCAAAATGTTTTTCCTTGTATTGGAACCATCTGCAAATAATTCACCCTATAAATCCACATATGTACCCTTGGCTTATTATTTTCTAGTAATGACACTAGATTTCAAGTTTGTTTCCTTCCTATTATATGAATATCTTCCTACATACCTATTCTTTGGTTGCTTATGCATAAATGATAGGGTCAATGTCAAAAAATAGTTCTAAGTGCACTACGCCTAACCGTGTTGTGAAGAGTAACATCCTAATCTTAAATGCTCCTTGTTGGAAATCTTGATTTTTGTGATCTTCTAGCCATATCTTCATTCTGAATTTCATACAACATAGTTGGAGATTGTGAATCATCTTCTTTTTGCAAATCTGAGCATTTCTTCCCATTAATTGTGACATCCCTGTTAGGAAAAACGCTTTTGGTGGGTGGACTATACAACTTGTATAATCCTGCAGTGTGGTAACCTATAAGGATCATAGATTCACTCTTATCACTACTATAAAATACAATTAATATATTTTATGACAAAGTTTTCATCTCACTCAACAAATAACCGAGGCTGCCATATTTTATATTTTAAATAACAATTACAATATATTCCCTCGGTTGCTACACACAACCGATGGTTAAATTAACTAAGAGAGACACTTTGAATCTCAACAACGATAGCTTATGTTTTATTTATTTTATAATGGTGTCATTATTTTTTATTTTATTTTTTATTTAAATATAAATTCATTTATTCTTTTGGTTACACTAACAACTGAGGGGAAAATGCTACTCAATTTTGATTATAAAAGCATTCGTTCATTGAGTTTTGCTCTAACCTAACTCTTTTGCTGCCGCTCAAAACTCGTAAACACCATTCTATCAATGAATTGTAAGTCATGAAAATATTTTAAGATTTCTTAATTAGTTGGGAAATGTTTTAGGGTTGTGTTTTGTTGTTGTTCTTTTTACATTCATTCATTGAAGAAATTAATTTTACCAACCTTGAACAAAACATCTTTCTGCTCTTACAATCTAACTCACGGAATGACACAGTTGTTGTTTGTGATTCCACCTATTGTAATCCATTTTTATATTTGGAAATAATTTCTCAATGTTGTCATCTAAGACAAGAATTCAATAATTTAATTCTTTCATTGACTGACAACATTGAGAAATCTATTCCTAATCATACTTAAACTTATTGCAACCCAAAAATAAAATGGTGGATGGTAAAAACTTCTAAGTGATATACCTTACAATTCATAATTTTCTTGTTGGCGCTGCAACAAAAGCAATCTGTTCCCTCGCATGGTCTAAAAACCGAGGGAAAAAGTCATTATTTATTTTATTTTATTTTTCAAAAAGAAATAAACTATTACCTCGGTTTTCATAAATATTAGAGGGAAAATTGACATAGTTTTGATGATAAATGAATCTTTTTCGTCCATGTATTGATTATCAACGTTCAAGACACTGTCATCCCATCAATTCACAAGAAACATTAGTGGTCCGTATGAAACCCCCATGCTAACCAATCAGAACGTGAATGCCACAGATATATATCTTGGATGATACATTGTGAATGACAAAAATTTACAATGAAAACATTAAGATTGAAAAAGTGAAACTTAAAGAAGTGTGGAAACAATCTATGGGATGGATTGCAAGTAAAGAAAAAAAGTCTTGGTTGAAGGTTGATATTCTTTACAACCTTTGTTTATCCAACCTTTGTAAATTTTTTTACTAAAATCAAATGCATACAAAGCTATTGAAAATATATTGCCTACATATGGGTATGTAACAAAATCTAGAATTTGATTTTCACCAAGATTCAAAATGATGCTAATGCATCAGGTACTGAATTTTTCAACAAATTTTAATTTTTTTTGTAGCTTGAAAAGAAAAATAATAAAAAATTAAGAAAATTTGTATTTTAATATATATATATATATATATATATATATATATATATATATATATATATATATATATTATCTTAGGTATTTTAGCTAGCGTGAGGAAAAATAGTGAGTTTTCAAGAAAATACATAATGTTATTGTTTGGGATCGAACCAATGACCAGTTAAATGTTTCTCCTTGGTTAGGTTTTTAGCTGAGGAGAAAAGTGAAGCACTTTTTATGACACATTTATTTACCTCGTGTAATACCCTATATTATTTAAATGCTCAATTGGATATCAGATGAGTATATCTGTGCTCTATCTTTGGATAATTGGATTAATGGAATCCTCTAAGTACTTTAAGTATTATCAATTGGGATCAATAGAGCAACTGATGAACTCTGAAGAGATCAATTATTTTAATTCAAGAAAGGATTTTAAGGTAACTCTAATAATTGATCAATTGGTTTGAGATGACAAAATATCAATTGGAGATATTTTACTCTATTGAAGTTATATTATATAATAAAGTTATATATATATATATATATATATAAAGAAAAGAAAGAAAAAGATAGAAAAGAAGAAGAAAAGAGAAAGAAGAGAAGGAAGAGAGGAAGAAAAAGTGAAAGAGGGAAAAGCTTGAGGAGGAGCTCATGTATCATCATCATCTTCTTCAAACTCCTCTTCGATTATCAGGTGGGTTCTAGTTAGAAACTCTAAGTCCTAGAAATCTATGATTTGAACTTAGGTTAGTTTTGAGAGAAAATAATTAAACGGATAAATCAATGAAATCTAACGGATGAAATTCGATATAAATTGCATAGTGTAGTCGTAATATGCATGTGATTAATTGATAATACTTGTTTTGGTGTTTTGAAATGATTGGGTGTGGAAAGGATGGATTTTGGAGCGTTTGGAACCCTAAAAACGCAGCATAGAAATTCTGCTTCTGATGCATACCGCCGGGTGGCACTTTGAGCGTCGTGCGACCCGGGCTTTCGCCGGGCGAAAGTGGAGAAGCGTAGCATGGAACGCTACTGGAATTTCTGATTTTGTGGAATTGGGATTTATGCCACTGCTTCGCCGGGCGAAGCACAGGCGAAGGGGCACCGCCGGGCGAAATATGTACCACCAGGTAGAAATATATTTTTTAAAAAGCATATAATTTAACGATGGTTGTTAAATATGACCGTGGTTGTAGAGTGAACGCTGTCCAGAATAATATATATACCAAAAAGGCGCTGCTGAGAATCGAACCTGGGACCTTTAATATATTACAATGGTTAGTTAAAGCATCTGTGGTAATATGTTGCGCGCTTTCAAGTTTTCTACAACCGTCATATGCAACCGCACGCTACTTCACAACGGTGGGTCACACGTGATGGTATCCTTTTTCCAACCGTTGTTATATAGTTTTTCCGTAGTAGTGAATGGATTCCATAAGGGTGATGTTGGGTTGTAATTCAACATGTTGAATCTCTTCATGATGATAATCATGCACTTCTTTTGATGAATTATCATTTCTTTCCAAATTTCATCAAATTTAAGACCAGGAAAATACCTTGATTTTCCACGTCAACCTCAATATTAGTCTGCAGTTTCAGATTCTCAATCTCAACATGATTAATCCCAGTTAAGAGTACTTCATCCACATACATACACAATATGATGAGATTACTTTGATTAATTCCTTTAACATAGATTCCATGTTAAACTATGCATTTGAAATAACCAATATGTTGGGGGGAAACTTATAAATTGTCTAGTTCCAAAGTCGTAGAGCTTGTTTCAGAACATAAAATGCCTTATTAAGCTTCAGTACCATGTATTTTTCAATATTCATAATGTATCCTTTGAGGTTGTTCAATATAAAGTTTTTTCTAAAGGAAACCATTGAGAAATACAAACCTAACATCAAGTTGAACAAGTTTACATTGCATGAAGTTAGTCACAACTACTACTAACTTTCAATTTCAATTATTTAAATTGTTACAAAACTTTCTATGTAATAAAATATAGGCTTTAATATATACCCCTTTGCAAATTGTTTTTCCTTGTATTGGAACCATCTGCAAATAATTCACCCTATAAATCCACATATGTACCCTTGGCTTATTATTTTCTAGTAATGACACTAGATTTCAAGTTTGTTTCCTTTCTATTATATGAATATCTTTCTACATTACCTATTCTTTGGTTGCTTATGCATAAATGATAGGGTCAACGTCAAAAAATAGTTCTAAGTGCACTACGCTTAACCGTGTTGTGAAGAGTAACATCCTAATCTTAAATGCTCCTTGTTGGAAATCTTGATTTTTGTGATCTTCTAGCCATATCTTCATTCTGAATTTCATACAACATAGTTGGAGATTGTGAATCATCTTATTTTTTCAAATCCGAGCATTTCTTCCCATTAATTGTGACATCCCTGTTAGCAAAAACGCTTTTGGTGGGTGGACTATACAACTTGTATAATCCTGCAGTGTGGTAACCTATAAGGATCATAGATTCACTCTTATCACTACTATAAAATACAATTAATATACTTTATGATAAAGTTTTCATCTCACTCAACAAATAACCGAGATATAAACCCTAGGTTGCCATATTTTATATTTTAAATAACAATTACAATATATTCACTCGGTTGCTACACACAACCGATGGTTAAATTAACTAAGAGAGACACGTTGAATCTCAAGAACGATAACTTATGTTTTATTTATTTTATAATGGTGTCATTATTTTTTATTTTATTTTTTTATTTAAATATAAATTCATTTATTCTTTCGGTTAAACTAACAACTGAGGGGAAAAGACTACTCAATTTTGATTATAAAAGCATTCGTTCATTGACTTTTGCTCTAACCTAACTCTTTTGCTGCCGCTCAAAACTCGTAAACACCATTCTATCAATGAATTATAAGACATGAAAATCTTTTAATATTTCTTAATTAGTTGGGAAATGTTTTAGGGTTGTGTTTTATTGTTGTTCCTTTTACATTCATTCATTGAAGAAATTAATTTTACCAACCTTGAACAAAACATCTTTCTGCGCTTACAATCTAACTCACGGAATGACACAGTTGTTGTTGTTGATTCCACCTATTGTAATCCATTTTTATATTTGGAAATATTTTCTCAATGTTGTCATCTAAGACAAGAATTCAATAATTTAATTCTTTCATTGACTGACAACATTGAGAAATCTATTCCTAATCATACTTAAACTTATTGCAACCCAAAAATAAAATGGTGGATGGTAAAACTTCTAAGTGATATACCTTACAATTCATAATTTTCTTGTTGGCGTTGCAACAGAAGCAATCTGTTCCCTCGCATGGTCTAAAAACCGAGGGAAAAAGTCATTATTTATTTTATTTATTATTTCAAAAAGAAATAAACTATTACCTCGGTTTTCATAACAACAACAACAACAACAACAACAGCAACAACAACAACAGCAATAACAGCAGCAGCAACAACAACAGCAGTAGCAGCAGCAGCACCAGCAGCACCAGCAGCAGCACCAACAACAACAACAACAACAACAACAACAACAACAACAACAACATCACACAAAAAAACAAGAACAACCATAATAAGAACAAGAATAACAAACACAACAACAACAATAACAAACAAAAAAAGAATAACAACAACTAACACTGCTAACTTGAATCCATACTTTCTTTGTCTCATTCAAGTTGGAGAAGAGATGATGGAGTTCTGAAATTTATTAATGAAATATATGATGTTTTCGAGTTTTGTTTATGGAAGAAATAATATTTTCGAGCATGTTTTAGTGGAGAAATAGAGTGTCAAAATGAAAGATGATGTTTGGAGGTAGAATATAAAGTACGTATAAGTTGGAAGTTTGTCTAAGTTTTAGGTTTCACGCGGATCACTAATGGTTGTGTTTTGAGCGTTAATAATCACTAAATGAACGAAAAAGATTTGTTTATGGACGAAAAAGATTTATATTAAATAGCGTGCAATGTTAGTACAACTTGGAAAAACAAAACTGTGAACAACGCGCTACATAAAATAACGGTTGTATTAAATAACTGTTGTTGTATGTCTTATAATAAAATAAAATGTTAGTACAGGTTGGAAAAACAAAACTGTGAACAATGTGCTACATAACAATGGTTGTATTAAATAACCGTTGTTGTATGTCTTTTAATAAAATAAAATAAAATGTTAGTACAAGTTGGAAAAATAAAAATGTGAATAACGTGCTACATACAACAACGGTTGTATTAAATAACCGTTGTTGTATGTCTTTTAATAAAATAAAATAAAATGTAGCATAGAATAACAACAACAACAAGGTTCGAACTCATGACCATGTACCACTATTCACCACGATTGGAAGATCCAATCGTGATAAAAAGTGGCTTAAAAATAAATAAAAAACAAAACTCTATGTGCTAGGATTCGAACTCAAGACCAGGCACCATTTTTCACCATGGTTAGAAGTTCCAACCGTGGTGAAAAGTGATTTTAAAAATGAAAATAAAAGGAAAGCGCCTAATTGAATAGATTCTACAACGGTGAATCCTTTGGTCGTGGTGAAATAAAATTCGGTGGCGTTACGAAAGGTGATTTTTGTAATAGTGTTTGTAATAAAAAATGGATTCAAAGAAGATAACATCCCTACACAAAAATATTTCCTTGGAAATAAGATGAAACAAAATGTGACCTTTAAAACCAACTTGCAAACCTAAATACAAACACGTCTTGGATCTAGAATCTAATTTCTTCCTATTGGCTCGTCGGGTATAAGCAAAGCAAAGAGATCCAAACACTCTAAGTAGGTTAATATCAGGTAAGCACTCATGCAAGATTTGAAATGGTAACTTTTTTATGCAAGAAAGGTGTAGGTAATCTATTAATAATGTGAATGGAATGAGAAACAACATATGACTAGAAAAGATTAGGGAGTTGATCTTTAAATAAGAAAGCTCTAGCAACACCAAGTATGTGTTAGTGTTTTATCTCAACTATGCCATTTTGTTGAGGAGTCCCAACATATGAGGTTTGATGCACAATACCAATTTCTTTTTAAAAGCCTTTAAGGATAAAATTCACTACCATTATCTGATCTAAGACACTTGATTTTGGTATTGAATTAGGTGTGAACCATAGAGACAAAATATTTAATAAGGTTTTGAGTTTCAGATTTACACATCATGAGAAAAATCCAAGTAAAGATGCTTTTGTCATCTACAATTGTAAGAAAATATATATGGCCATTGGTGGAAGGAATAGATAGTGGCCCCTAAATATCCATATGGATTAAATAAAAATTGTTAATAGATTTATGAGAGTTGTTAGGAAATGGAAGTCTATTTTGCTTAGCAAAGAAGAAAACATCACAAGGTAAAATCAGATTTCATAATTTGAACAAAAGTAAATGATTTCTTTATTTCAATTAATTTGTCATAAGAAGGGTGGACAAATATTAAATGTCAAATGTTACAATGATTGTGATTAACAAAATTGACATAAGTAGTATGCTTCAAAGGTAAAGTTTTGATACATGAGTCAGAAATGTGTGAGAGTGAGTTGGAAATTGAAACTTGAGGATGATAGAGAATGTATAGACCGCCCCTCAAATCAGTTGCATCAATCATCTTCTTTGAGTAAGAATTTTGTATTAGGCAAATAGCATTGTTAAAAATGAGTTGACATTCTAAACAATGAGTTATCTTAGGGACATAAATAAGATTGAAAGAAAACTGAGGCATGTATAAGACATTGGTTAGAATGAAAGTGCTATCAAAGAAGATAGTCCCTGCACAATTAGTGGTGACTATGGATCCATTAGGAAGTTTGACTGTTATAGGAGAGATTCTTTTCAAACAAGAGAAATTTTTTCGAGAGAAGCATACATGATTAATAGCACTCGCATTAAGTATGAAGGATTCAAATGTGACATTTATAGAAATAATACATATAATACCTTTATTGGACTTTGAATGAGTGATGAGGTGGTTAACACTGATTGTTGAAGTTTGAAGATTGTTGAAGTAGAGCTAACAAATCTTTTTGTCAGTCTGGAGTAAAGCTTAAGGAACCTGAGTCTTGATGTTGAATCTCACTAATCGATAACCTCACCAAGGCATCCCTTTTTCCCATCCGCTTCTACGTCTAGAAGTCGACCTGACTCATGGATCCTTGTAATCTACTTGACATACAAAATGGATTCGGGTTCATCGGCCTGTTAACCGTGAACCGTCACTTCACATGGCCTGTTAACCATCACAAGTCTCTTTACCCGTAGGCTCCATTTGTACTCACACGCGGGAATCAAACCTGCCGAGTAGTTATGCGTATGTTTCAGAGGAGCTCATTACTCATGAAACTGCATCTCAAGGGAAACGGTTACGATTACGTGATCATATACACAAACGTGATTGTATTCGACAATCACAAGGCCACATTCGCCTTAAGGCCTCTTTTGCCTTTTCTCATAAAACACAAAGGTTTACACACATGTTCCATACTAGTGTTTCACTCTTTCCTAGACCATTACTCGTCAAAGATGCACCTTTCTACATCGAATGCACGAGCATCGCCATCTAGGTTATCTACCAATTCCTAGCCATTACTAGGTCACAACCATAAACTATGCCATTTATTTTGGGATAAAGTTTCCTCACTATTCCTAATTCATATTTTAAACATTCTTATTCTCCCGATCATGTTAATCAACAATATATTTGACATAGCATATTACAATTGCATATTAGAATTACATATAATAATTCAATCACAAGTTACATAACCCTTAGATTCCCTCCGATTCATTTAATCGGGTATCAAATCAATATTTCTCACTTTTATCCCGTAGGATATTTTCACAGCTTTGCATCGGCTATAACCATGCCTCGATCGAATTAACGATCCAAAAGATATGGATTTTCAACATATCATATAAACATTATTTTCATTTATTTTCCACTAAATAATTAATCCCACAGCATACCCCTAATTTTTAGTTTTTATTGGGTAGAGGATCGTCATATCTTTCCAACGATACCAAGAACGCTTCGATCAGAATCACGGTTCAAAAGTTATGAATTTTCTAAAATATTTTTCATCAGCCAACAGTGGTAACCGGTTACCTCAAATTGAGTAACCGGTTACGCATTCTTCCTGCGCAGACAGTGGCCAAAATTCAATAGGGTAACCGGTTACCTCAGAATGAGTAACCGGTTACTCAGTTCATTTTTTTTTGCGTAAAAACAACTATTTTCCTGCAAGTAACCGGTTACCCCAAAATGAGTAACCGGTTACCACTGAACCAGAGCCAAAAATCTGTTATTTTCAGCATACAAATCAATGGAAACCCATCCAATTTCCCATAGGAACATCAAGCAAGCATATTAGGTCCAATACACACATAACCCGACTATACTACCCGATTTATTCCACATTTTAACCCTTAGAAACATCGATTCTACACAATAATTCATTTTCTCTCAAACTTTAACCTAAGTTCCACATCAAGAATTCTAGAACTTAAGGTATCTATCTAGAATTCACCTGGTAATCGAAGAGGAGATTGAAGAAGATGAAGAACAATGATCCAAGCTTTCCCTTCTTCTTCCATAGATTTCTTCTTCTCTTCTCTTTTTCCCTTTTTTCTCTTTCTCCTCTTTTCTTCTTCTCCTTCTTACTATCTCTTTCTCTTTTCAATATATATATATATATAATGCTTATTATATAATATAATCCCACAGGGTAAAATATCTCCGATTGATATTTTGTCGTCTCACACCATTTGATTAATTATTAGAGTTACCTTAAAATCCTTTCTCGAGTTAAAATAATTGATCTGTCTCTTTCATCAATAATTTGGTCTCTTAAGAGTTTACCAGTTGCTCTATTGATCCCAATTGACAATACATAGAGCACTTAGAGAATTCCATTATTCCAATTGATCAGAGATAGAGCACATAGACACTCGTCTGATCTCATCTGATATCCAATTGAGCGTTTAGATAATACGGGGTATTATAATGAGAGACATTGTTGATAAATACTTGTTGTTTCCAATGGAGAGGATATTCATTTTTCTTAAAACAAGTATCAATGGTATGATTAGTCAGGTCACAATGTCTGCATACTCGATTTCCTCTTCCTCGACCATTGTATAATCTACCACCTTTACCATGTCTACCACGAGAAAAATAACCTTTGCCTTGGAATTTACTAGTAGGAAATGCAAGAAGCTTAGATTCATCAATGGGAGTAACAATTTTTATTTCTTGTTGAACAAGCAAATAATAATAAACTTTGCCAATGTTAAAAAGATGATTCATTAACATGATTTGAGATGTAAAAGCTGAATATTGATCATTTCAATAATCTGGTAACTTGATTAGAATCCTTGTAACTACGAATCTTGTCAATTGCTAAACAAGAAATATCACAATCACATGCAGGAATAGGATGAAAATTATCCAATTCTTGCCACAATATCTTTAACTTTGTGTAATAAGAAAAGATATAAAAATCACCTTGCTTTAGGGTGCAAATCTCGTCTTGAATATTTGAGATTCTGAACACATCACAATGATGAAATCGATCTTTTAATTCTTTCCATATGCTTGAAGTAGTTTCCATTCAAAAGATACTTTGAGATATTTCAGGATCGACCGAATTATTCATCCATGACATGATCATTGTGTTGCATCGATCCCAAGCAATGGAGTCACGATCTTCATCTGGTGGTCTTGGCAATGCACCGTTAATGAAGTATAGTTTGTTCTTGAAACGTAAAGCCATTGTCATGGATCTGGACCAGGAATGATAGTTTCTAGCTTTCAATAATGGAGTCACTAACACAATAGCTGGATTCTCATTCAGATGTATGAAGTATTAATTAAGGGTATAGTTTTTATAACCTTTGTTGGTGTTGAAACTCGCATTTGGTTGAAGTGTTGGAGCATGACCGTTAATGATGCTCGAGGAGCTCTCAATTGACATAGTTGCAAAAGCGAGAAAAAGAAAGAAGAAGAAGAAATGATCAATGAGGTAAAGAGAGAAAACAATCAGATTTGTGATTATACAGCGGTAATGGTGATAGCGGAGGCACATGTTGATGATACCCTGTGAAAACTATAGTAAGAATACAATTGATAAAAGAAGAATAACTTGCATTGCATAGTGAAGAAAAAATTACAACAAAACAGACTTTACAATGATCAAGCTCTCCATATTTATATCATTTATAGTTAGTTATCATTACTAACTTGTAACAACCAATGTAAGTTAGTTATTGATAAGATAAGTTATAAATCATATTGAATATTAAGCTGACTTGTTGAGTAAGCAACTACATCTGCCACCACTACTACGGAAAACTCATTTAACGGAATGATATATAATGACGGGGGCGCATGCATTTTATGTAGAGTGTCGTTGTATATATGATACTTACAATCACGACCCAATAAGCATTGTAATAAATTGAAAAGTGCGCTACCTATAATGACGATTATTTTAAATACCCGTTGTTGTATGTCTTTTAATAAAATAAAAAAATGCAGCATTAGAACTACCTATAATGACGGTTATTTTAAAGAACCGTTTTTGTATACTACCTATAATGACAGTTATTTTAAATAACCGTTGTTGTATGTATTTTAATAAAATAAAATAAAAATTGGAACATTAGAAAAAGAACAACAACAAGAACAACAAGACCATCAAGAACAAGAACAAGAACAAGAACAAGAACAAGAACAAGAACAAGAACAAGAACAAGAACAAGAACAAGAACAAGAACAAGAACAAGAACAAGAACAAGAACAAGAACAAGAACAATAACAATAATAACAACATGAACAACAATAATAAAAAAGAAAAACAAGAACAACAATAATAAAAAAGAACAACAAGAACAACAATAATTAAAAAAGAACACCAACAACAAACATTGCTAACTCGAGTTCTGAAATTTGGTTTAGTGGAGAAATAGAGTATCGTAAATGAAAGATGATGTTTGGAGGTAGAAGATGTAGTTCGTCTAAGTTTTAGGTTTCACGCGGATCACTAATAGTAGTGTCTTGGCCGTTGATAATCACTAAATAGACGACCAAGATTTGTTTAAGAATAGTGAATAAACTCAATATGCGCGCCACCTATAATGTTGGTAATGAGACTTGAAAAAATAAGTAAAAAACCAAAAATGATGTTGTTGGGACTTGAACCCATGACAAGATGCTACCTATAATGATGGTTGTTTTTAAATACCTGTGGTGAAAAGTCTGTCAGCATTTTAAAAAAATAAGTAAAAAATACTACCTATAATGACGGTTGTTTAAATACCCGTGGTGAAAGGTCTGTCAGCATTTTGAAAAAATAGGAAAGAAGTAACATGATCAAAATAAATTTAGAAAAATCTAAAAAACACAAAATTTAATCTAGTTAGGTAAAATAAGAATTTTAAGAATTTTTTTGGAATTTTTTGAGACTATGAGAACAGTAAAAAAATTATTAAAAATAGAAAAAGATGATTTTGGGGTTTTGAGGGTGAAGTCCCGTAACTCCTCTAGAGTACGGGAGTAATGACCGCACGATTTTTCTGCTTCAAATGTACGAAACAAATCTCAAAAAGGAGACGATTTTCCCTAAAACCGATTTTTTGAAGAGCAAGACCAAAAACTAAACTATAGGCTATAATAACGGTTGAAAACATAACCGTGGTGAAAAGTTGTCAGCATTTTGAAAAATGTGTAAAAAAACCATAAAGGCGGGTGAAGATGGCTGGTTTCTACCTGAGTGAATCGCCCACTCAAAGATACAACAGAGTCGCCACCGAACTTTATTTAGTCCCAAAGGACAGGGAAAATATCGATAAAACCCAAGGTAAAGAGAAACGGGAACGGGGGGTCGGTTATGCGAAAGGAAGGTATTAGCACCTAACGTATCCGTCGTACTCGACGGGAACCATTTCGCTTGCTTCTAGGCTTAGATGGGTTATCTATCTAAAGACTTCTAGCTAAAAGAAAAGGAGAGAGAGAGAAAGGGGAAAAAGAAAGAAAAGAAAGAAAGTGCTCGCGGAGGATTGTGGCCCTCGTGCCTACGTACCCTCATAGTCCAATGAGGAAATCAGAGCGTCGTAGTTCATGGAACCAGGGGACAAAGAAGGAAGAAAGAAAGGAGGAAGACGGGAGAAAGGTGGAAGTGTGCTCGCCGAGATCATTGCGATCTCATGCCTACGTATCATACATTCAAAAGAATGCATAATCAGAGCTTCCGTAGTTTGGGGAACTGAACGGAAAAGGAAAACAAGAAAGAAACAAGGAGACGAAAGAAGTGGTGTCGAAACCAAGAGCAAGAGTGAAGGAAAAAACTCTACTGAGGAAGACCCCGCAGTAAGAGCGTTTTCACAAAAGAATAGGAAAAGCATGGTGTTAGAACCGAGAATGAAAGAAACTCCGCTGGGGATAACAAAGAGAATTGGTGTCAAAACTAAGAAGGTGAGAGCAAAGGGAATAGAAAGGACTCCGCTAGGGATTCAAATAAAGGGACGGTGTCAAAACCAAGAGAAAAGGGAGAATCAGTATATTAACTGGCTGGCAGTGGTTAACCGAAGAAAGAAAGGACTGCAACTCTGTGGGATAGAGAAGCATTGGTTTTAACAGAGAAAACTGTGATTAACCAGAAGCACGGGTGTAGGAACGATCAAAGGTCGTAACCCAAAAGGGACGTTGGTAACGACTGAACAATCAGCACTTGACCAACGAAGAAGGGCATTGAACCAAAAGAAGGTTACAAACCCAAGGGTGCAAGTATTCGAACCAAGAAAGGTTGTCAACTGCAAGGGATTCGGTTTTAACAAGAGAGCTGTGATTAACCGAGAAAGATGAGTGATTAACCAAGAGAAGGTGATTAACTCAAAAAGGGCTTCAGTATTTTAACAGACGGACTGTGGTTAACTGAAGAAAAGGGTGACTAACCAAGAGTAGGTGATTAACCCAAGAGGAACTCAGTGTTTTAACATACGGACTGTGTTTAACTGAAGAGGCGGGTGATTAACCAAGAGAAGGTGATTAACCCAAAAGGTGCTCAGTATTAACAGACGGACTGTGATTAGCTGAGGAGGAGTGCAAACATTGGTGTTTTAACTGACAGACAGTGATTAACCAAACAAAAGAGAAGAACCAAGAGAAGGTTGCGAACTCCTGGGGAAGAATGGTCATGACAGGAAAACTGTGTTAGACCAAAGAAAGAGAATTGAGACTCTTCAGGGGAATCAAAAAGCAATGATTGACCGCAAGAAAAGGATAGGATATTGAAACAAAGGAAGCCTGCTAACCCAAAGAACAAAGGATCGTAACCAAGAAGAATGATAATTGACCAAAAGAGAGGTCGAAAGAGATAGGAGTGATCAAGGATCGAAAGAGATTGAAAGGAGAGAAAAGTGATCAATGATCGATTCGACAGGGGAATGAGAAACACTATAGCTGGAGGATAGAGGTGACTACTCTCGAGGAGAGGACAAGACGCCCTTACCAAAGAAATATCCAGAATGAGGGTAGAAAAACTCCATCCTCATTCTTTCTCTAGCACCCAAAATATAATGTGGAAAAATGAAACGGACAGCGCAACCGCTCCAATGTTGTACAGTGCTCCTGCGTAGAGAAACAGACATCATAACGACGTCCATTTGTACAATGCTCCTGCGTAGAGAAACGGACAGCATAACGGCGTCCATTTGTACAGTGCTCTAGTGTCAGGCGTGGCGCGAACTCCAACTCTACGAGGGGATCAAGAGAAAAAGCTCTAAAGGAGGCCTAAAGAGAGGAAAAGGAAAGATCGATTAATCGAAACAAAGTTTCGATCAATTAATCAAGGGAGAAATATGCTAACAACTTTCCAAAGAGAATGAAAAGTCATTAAAGCACAAAGGAGTAAATTATTGATTACACAAGATTAAGTTTATCCATGAAGGATAACCTTAATGCAAATCTGAAATGAAAGGTGCAAAACAGTGCCAAATGATAATCAAAATGCCACACAAAATCATGTATCATGTGAACAAATATAGTGCAAGAATTGCTATGTTCATACAATGCTAAGAACATGAAACAAAAGAATAATCGAAAATGTGCATCGAAAGTTCATGAATATGCCTCAACCAGAAGTGAAATGACATTTAGAACATCCATAAAATCAAGCATGATAATCAATGGAAGTTAAAATGAAGAAAGCATGGCAAACACACTTGAAAATGCAAGAAAATGGCCATTCTGTTCAGTGGTAACCGGTTACTCACCATGCGTTAACCGGTTACTTGCTTGAAAATTAGCGTTCTGGGTGAAAATTGCACTGAGTAACCGGTTAACCACCATACGTTAACCGGTTACCACTGGACAGTGGTGAAAAAAAAACAGTAAAAACAGCTTTTCAAAAGTGATTCTCAGCACATATTCACTTATGCTAACTACCACATGCTAGGAACTGAAATTGTACACGAAAATTGAACTTGAAAACAACTAATAAACAGTGATAGAATCAACTAACACAATAGGATCATGGATCAAACAAATGCAAAACCAAATCACACACAACAATTATCGACTACATTGCGAACGATACGAAAATGCGCGAAACGGTAAAATTAGTTAGATCCACCAACCTACAAGCCGGAGATTTGGCTTGGTAAATGTTGCAAAGGATTCTTGATGCATAAAATCAAAGAAAACCAGAGGAATCTTCAACTTGTAGATGAACCGTATCGAAACCGATCAAAAATGCGAAAATGCACCAAAATCAACTTTGCACCAAATTGAATGTTGTAGAACTCTTGAATTGGAATAGAATTAGATGTACTTCCAGAAATTCAACCAAGAAATGCCAAATGATGAGGTTAAGCTCAAGAAATAATCACTTTCAATGTGAAAAGTGATTAATCTTCAATAATAAGAGCTTTTGGTGAGGTTTTGGAATGAGAATTGAGATGAAGATGTAGAAGTTGCAGAAAAATGCAGAGGAGAATGAGAAAATTGAGAATGAATTGTGAAGAATGGTTGAAGGTCCTTGAAAATGAGTGAAGGTGAGTTTATATAGATTTTAGGTTTGGAATTAGCTTTGGGTTTGGAACTAGGCTAGGAGTTAGTTGGACTTGACTCACCGAGTCAAGGCGGTTAACTCGGTTAGTTAGAACCAACTCGGTAACAATCCCAAGGTGCACTCCATCATCCAAAGGTTGATATGCTTGGAAAACAAGGAACATGGTGCACTTGAATTAGAGTGATGCATTGGAATAAATACACATGGAATGTCTTGAATAGTCTTGAAATGTCTAGAGAGGTCTAGAATGTTCCACACACTGATAGAATCAAGTAGAACCAAAGACCAAAGAGAGTGCATGGATGCTGTCCCAAAAATGCAGCAGGAATTTCAAAATTGCACTGAGTAACCGGTTACTCATCATGCGTTAACCGGTTACTTCAGTCAATTTTTGCCCAAATGGCTTAGGAAATGATACTGGAGTCCCGGTTGTGGTTTTCCACCTCTTGTCTTGATGAATAAACATGGAAACCTTTATTTTGAGCTTGTTTTGATGACGCGGTGATCTTGTGAAGATATGATTAATCAGGCTTGAAAAACCTGAATATCCTGCGGCAAGAAACACACAGAGAAAAGTGCGCATGTGTATGCTAACGATGCGGATGTGCATGCTTATGCAAAAGGCAAAAGAGGGAGGTCAAATTTTGGGTTACGACAGTGGGCACTGGGACTTGAACACATGACCAGACGCGACGCTACCTATAACGACAGTTTTTTAAATACCCGTGGTGAAAGGTCTCACATTTCACCACGGTTAGAATTTTAACCGTCAATAAAAGCATTTTAATAAGATTTTAAAAAATGTGCATATCTATTACAACAGTGTATAGGCAAGCCGTTGTAAACCTATCGTTATTGTTTGCGTGTTTTGTAGTAGTGCACCATTATTCTTCATGCTTAACAAGTATTGCTCAATTAGACACTCCTTGGTCCTATCCAACACCCTTTGTTCATGAACTTCTAAGAAATTTCTTCAATCTTCGTAAGTAACAAGTCTTTGATTTTTTAATTGCTATAATAATATAATCAAATTGGAGGAGAGAGTGTGCATAACCTTTTTCACCATGGTTTGATCAAACACAACTTCACCACAACTTTTCATCTAGTAGGTGGTTTGTGTGATTATGTTAAAATACTCAACAATCTTCTCATTTGTTTCCATTCACAACAACTCGAATAATCTCCTTAAGTATGCAATCAAACTTTCTTGAGTTTGACATCACCAACACAACTAACTTCAAGAATATCCCAAACCTCATTAAAAGAAGTTGCATTTTCAAAGAAATTAATTGTTTGTTAGTGCGTGAGGTACTTTTAGTGAAGAGAGAATAGATAGAGAATAAGGAAATAAGAGATTTTCACTAGGGAGCATTGATACATAGTGTAGAACTAGACACCTTTGTGAAAATCTCCCCAATAGTGTTAACACATTAATGAATATTAATGGATGAAAAACAACGTCGTGAAATCCTTGTTGGATTTTTTGTATGCAACACGTTGAGCATCATTTACTTTGTTGGTGAGAGTTTGCTGGCATATCTAAACGACTTCTATCACATCTTAAAGACAAAACATCAAATTCATTTGCTTGTTCCATCAATCTCAATTCTTGTTGTCATTTACAAAGCAAGTAACTTAATTATTTCACTAATTTGAATTACATTTCAACACCACTAAACTTGACAATTTAAAACCATTTGAAGATCTTATTTAATTTCTTTTATCAAGCGATAAATTTCACAGTCAACAATTTAGTTGGGTTTTAAATTTTTCAGACAATGGTCCTAATTATCACTTAATAATAGCAATTTGAAACATTTTGTATCTCAAAAAACAAACTCAACTAAAAAAAATGTTGTTTGGTTCAAAACCACAACATATATAGTTGATGCAATGACCTTTCATACTAGTTCAGTTTTAAACAAACCATCTAATTCAGTTCATTATTTCTCATGAACTAAACCACCAACTTCACGTAAAAATAAAAAAACTAAAATCATCATACTCGAAAGTTATGAATAAAATTTTACAAAAAAAAAATTATGAATAAAATAAGATATAATAGAATAAGCACTAAAGATTATTAGATGTTTGAATTACATATATGATACAAAAGAACAGTACAACGAAGATAAAAAAAGTACACTTCATACTGATATACATGTAGTACTACTGGCCTTGTAAATCAAACACATAAAATTTACAAATGTGTACATGTATACTAACGAGAACCAAAATCACCTAATATAGTAAAATGTCTCCAATATAAGAGATGTTCATATTACAGATTGGGATTGGGCTTAGGCTTGAGTTTGGGTTTGGGTTTGGACTCTGATTTTTAGACCTTTAGGAAAGTCAACAAAAGGGTAAGCAATAGGTTGATCAACAACATCAACCAGCTCCCAATTATAGTTTAGGATAATATGGTGTATGAAAACTGCCATTTCAAGTTTAGCTAACTCGGATCCTCCACATAGCCTTGGTCCTCCTCCAAATGGCATATAGTTACTAGTGTTTCCACAATTTCCATTTTTACTATTACCCTGCGAATACAGTCAGGCACACAATCGGTCAGCATGCACACAAACATAATCAGTAGTTATCAGTCAAATCAGTAGTCAATACACACTACAACCATTACATATTAGAATATGAGAGTTCATACACGTTCAATAGATCAGTTCAAATGCTCAAAGGCTAGATGTCACACCAGATGCTCTAGCATGTGAGTGAATAGATGTACCGAATCTTCTTAACATGTTTCATCATCAAATATCTCTATAACACTTACATTTTTAATTTTAAGAAAAGACGTGTTTTTATCTGTGTTAGATGCTAACACTTATACGACACGATATTTTTGACTATGTCATTGTCACTATCATGTCTAGTGTCTAATGTGGTACGTAGTTACACTCCATTTCCATACTTTAATGTGTATTTTTTAATTTCTCCCCTCTATTTATAGATGTTCTAGCATGTGAGTCAGTACTATTTTAACCAACTTCACTGTTAAATATCTCTATAACACTTATACCTTTAAAAAAAGACGTGTTCGTTAACCCTTATACGACACGACATTTTGTACTATATCATTGTCATTTTGGTGTCTAATGTCTAATGTGTACGTAGTTACACTCAATTACAATACTTTTATGTGTATTTTCTAATATAAATCCAAAAGCTTTAGCTTACTTAGTTTGATAAAGTTACTTAAAAAAACATGAGAAAGGAAAAGGACAAGCACAAATGCACGTGCAAGTGAAAGGCCCACATATACACAGACATTAAATTGTACTGATATCATAGGGCCCTGCCCACACGTGCACAAAAATGGGTCATTGGTATCATGGTTGCATCAAGTGGGACCATATGTTTACAATATCCTTCTTCGCCGATTACGACACTTCATCACACTGAGCTTTTCTATGTTTTATTAATTACTGCTTACTGTATTTAAAAACATTGGTTTTAATAAAATAAAAAATAAAAAAGTTCAAGAATGGTTATGAGTAAAAGTTACCTGCCATCTCCATGGATTGAAGTGTTGAGGTTGGTCAAAATTTGAAGGATCTAAATGCACCGCTGAAATCACTGGAAGAACTTTCCATCCACATGGAATGTCATAACCTTTCAAACACAAACATACATTTTCAATACTCATTTTTCCCTTTTACTATAACACCTAAACCAACCTTTCCTCTTTCTTTTTCTTCTTTCCACAATAGAAGAATCTTTGACAAATGTTACGTGATAGTAAAATCTAACATAACTGATGCGTTTATCCTCGATCTTATTTATAAAATAAAATAAAATATTTTTTATATTTATTGAATAAACAATATATCTAAATTATATATACATCAAATATATTAATTATTCAGTTATTTTAAAAATTAATTTTTTTAATAAATAGGATATGACTAAAGGGGATATTATTCTCTTTTACTTACCTTTGTACCAAACATCTTTGATAGCCTTTCTATGGAGAAACCTCACAACATTTCCCAATCTTAGTGTTTCATTCACAACCTTTTCAAGTAAATGACAAAACAAATAGCATATTAGAAATTTTTCAAAATGTAAAACAATTATTATTTAAGAATTACAAATAAATTATTAAGAACTTACACAATGAGTAAATTCCATATTTTTATAATCATCCCAAGTTAATTCAACCTCCCCTGCTTTCTTTTTGCACCTGGCTATTTTTCTGTGTTCTTCCTATTATTTTCACAAAAAAAAAACTATAATTAGTATAGTTGTAAAGTTCCACAACTTTTTATTATATGAACTATTTAAAGTTGAACAGTAGAAAAATAACACATGTGAGTTAGAAAATATTGCACGTATATTTTTGTCACAGACTTACCCTTAATTGTTGCATAGCTTGAGGACAACCAGGCAAAAAGTAAATGGCTAAAGATATAGCTATAGATGATGTTTCATGACCAGCAAAAAGCAAACTTAGAATCAAATCAAGAATTTGTTCAGTAGAAAGATTTGAATGCTTCATAACCCAAGTTAAAAGATCATTTTCTTCCAACCCCTTTTTTCCCTCTTGTCTTCTTCTCACTCTTTCTTCCATTTTTCCCTCTATGAACTTCAATATGGTGTTCCTAGACTGTAAAAAAATTTTATTATTAATTAGAAAAATGTCACAAACATTTCATAATATTTATTTTTTTAATTTTATTTTCGTCAAGTAGTTTAATGACTAAAACTCACAGTCAAATGTCTCTGCACAGCTATCAACTGAACTGATTTAATAAGAGATAGAGATATTATTATTACCTTTAATGCCTTTCTGTATGCAGTTCCTGGCAAATTCAAAGGAGCAGAAACAACACCTTTCATGAAAGAGACATATTCTCTTTTCAACTCTTCTGTCTCAAGATTCCATGGATCCAAACTCATGATTTGTTTCGCCATTAAATTGAAGGTAAACTGCATGCATTTAAAAGAGAGAGAAACTTTTATTTGACTAGAAATTAAAATAAATATAAAAATTTGACAAGTGGAAATAAACAAAAAAATGTTACCTTTTTTGCTTCACTTTGAGCAGAAAATGTGCAATTATTTTTCCAAGAGCTTAAAACCAAAAGTGTATGATTCTCCATATCTTTCAAAAAATGTGTTTTAAGCCTAGCATGGCTCATAAAATTAAGTGAAATATTCCTCATGTCTCTATGCATGTCACCTACTAAAACCAACATTGACCATTTCCCAAGTATTCCACCAATGCTTCTAGGATAACTAACCTCAAACAATTTTCCATCATTTTGTAATATGAACTTATTGAACTCTGCATCTGCTGATACAATTGCTGGTTCTCCAAACAAGCTTGACTTGTAAATTGTACCATATCTGCACATATACGACAAGTTTTAATCAAACTGTAGTAGTACTAGTACTTTTTGTTTGGAGGAAGGGGTGTTGATAGTAATTAATTATCTTTACTTACCTTGCTATGTGATTCTTCATAAATTCTCCCATTGTAGTGGCTGAGTAAGGCTTCAAATAACCAATGGTTTCTCCTATAAAGGGCCACCCCATTTTCCCTGGTGGAAGGTAAAACTTTGTTCTCTTTCTTTGGATGAAAAAGAAGAACAAAGTGAGAGCAAGAATGAGAGAAAGAAAACACAAAGTCAAAAATGGGTTAGACATGATGATAGATTTTTTGAATATATTTTTTGCATGTGAAGTTTTTGCAAAAAGATGAGAAAATCAAGTAAATGTTTGAATGGAAGCAGTGAAGGTAATTGCCAATAGGGTGCTTTTATAAACCCCCTTTTCTGTCTTTAAGTAGAAAAGAAACAGCGGAAAGTAGCGAAGAGTTTGGCTTTACACTTTGGAAAAACATGCTCTACACAATTATCAGCTACTAAATTATGATTTAATCCATATTGGTTAACTCATAATCTTTGTTTTTTTTTTTTTTAAATCCACGTGCAACTTTTTTTGAATTTGGATTACCTGCAGTTGTAAACCCTGCAGCTACCTACAGTCAAGTGCATCTGTGAGAGCTGGGTGTTGATTTTAAAGGAGAGAGATGACAATTTTCCAAACATAAAAAATTGAGATGAATTATTTTGTGAGTAAACTGCAGGAACTGCAGGAAAAATCAACTGCAGTGAATCACAATCCACTTTTTTTTGGGATTCCCTACTAATGATCTGCAAAATATGAATTGATTTTTGTAACTGTCTAGTACAATCAAGAGTATAAGTTTGATTGCGCTTTTGATGAAATAAACTTGCGTTGCTACATATTACAGGACGAAAAAAACTTGAAAAAAAAATTAAAGTTTTAAATTGAAGTGTTAACTTGAAACTACTTTTTTTTTTTTTTAATCAAATTCATTAATAAGTGCCAAACCAAACCCAAAGCCAACAAAATAACTGCCAAATAGCAGGACAAAGAAAAGGTTAAGCCCCAAGAGGGAACAGGCCACCAAGAACCTACAACAATTACAAGAAATCCAATGACATCTTGTGCCACTTATATAAATTACAGTTATATCTCTTTGTACTACTCAAAGCCTTCCATCTTCAAGTGAAATGAATAATCCTATGAATAATCTGTTTAGGCTCAGCTATACAATCATTAAAAATAATCTGATTCCTACACCACCAAATGCACCAACAAGTGACCAGCCAAAACAAGCAAGCTGATAAACCAGGCAAGGAAGAGTTTTTCCAAAGAAGGAACGAGTCAATACACCGTGACGAAGAAGGAACATGAACGCCAATCCAAGATTCAACATCCCGCCAAATTGCTTTAGCTTTAAAACAAGAGACGAAGAGATGGTGATTGTTTTCAACCACCTGAAAGCAAAAGACACAAACCGTTTGATGAGGATTTGAAATGATTTTTCTCTTTACAAGATTGTGGCGAATGGGGAGACGGTTTAAGAAAAGCCTTCATCCAAAAATCTTTACTTTAAGAGGAATTGAGGCCTTCCATAAATATTACAGAGCTTCAATAGTTTTGCCATCAATCTCATCATCTGCCGCACCTGATACTGAAGCGAGATAGCAAGAATTAACCGAGAACATGTTGCCGTTACATAGAGGCCACCAGAATGAATCTTCAACATCAGGTTTGATTGCGTAATCAAGTAAGGAATGGTGTAAATCCAAAGATAATTCTGAAAACTCATCAACCGTGACAATATTCCTACCATGAAGGTCCCATAACCATCTGTTACCGACCCAGCTACTGCAATCCTTGACAAGGACATCTTGACAAGAGGAATGCTCAAATAGAAGAGGAAATAGAAGTTTAAGGGCCGAGCCTCCAACCCAACGAGAATGCCAGAACGAGATCAACTCACCATTACCTAATTTCCAACTTAGCAGTTCAGAAAAGCCCTTCTCCAATGAAGGATCAGCCAAGCCAACCACATCATTCCACCAAGCAGACCATGACATGTTATTACCTTTGTTATGTCTTGATAGAAGCAAAGTTTTCAAACAACCATACTTGGCAGATAGAATCCGACACCATAAAGCATTAGGCTCCTTGATCGCACGCCAAAGCCATTTTGATACAAGAGCACGGTTGAAAATTGTAATATCTTTAATGACCAAACCACCTCTGATTTTGGGTTTGCAAACCAAGGACCATTTCTCCCAATTGATACAGTTTCTGTCAATACCTCCGATCCAAAGAAACTTTCTTTGGATAACTTTGAGCTCCTTAAGAATTTTTAAAGGAGCCAAGAAAAATGAAAGGTAATGGATGGGGAGGTTTGACAAGACGGAGTTAATTAACGTGACACGACCCCCAATGGACAGGAGTTTTCCCCTCCAAGATGATAACTGGGCTTTGATTGACGAAACAATTGGTTTCCAGAACTGGATGCGCTTATGTTTACCACCTATAATCAGCCCCAAAAATTTAAAAGGGTATCTGCCTACTTTACATAACAGGAATGATGCAGTGGCTTCGACAGAAAATGCATTTATCCCCAGACCTATTAAGTTGTTTTTACTAAAATTAACCGATAAACTAGATAAAACTTCGAACCCTCTCAGGATGGCTTTGATAGCCCAGAGGGTGGACCAAGAATCATCGCAAATAATGAGAGTATCGTCCGCAAACTGGAGAAGGCTAACGAAAGTAACATCGTCAATTTTCAATTCCTTCAGGATATGATTGTTAACAACATATTTCAACAGTAAGGAAAGGCTTTCAGTGACGAGAACGAAGAGGAAGAGAGATAACGGATCTCCTTGCTTGATACCTCTAAACAACTTGAAATCTTTAGACGAACTCCCGTTAACGAGAACCGAAGAAAAACTGTTGCAAATAACCCCTTTAATCCAGTCCCTCCATTTGGGACTAAAATTCATACCCTCAAGGATTTTAAGAAGGAAACTCCAACTCACACAATCGTACGCTTGAAAGAAATCGACCTTGAAGAAGAAACCTCTTTTCTTTTTCTTAATAGCCAAATCAACCACTTCGTTGGCTACGATAACACCATCTAGTAACTGTCTGCCTTGAATAAATGCAGATTGGGTAGTAGAAACTAATTTCCCAATGACACGGCTTAGTCTAGTAGCAAGGATTTTTGAGATAATTTTCTGGATGTAGGTAATCAAAGCAATAGGCCTAAATTCCCTCAGGGACTGTGGATTTTCTTTATTTGGAACCAAAACTAGAAAAGAAGAACAGATAGCTTTGGGAAGGAAGACCTTCTCATGGAATTCATAAATACAATTGATGAAATCCGGACCAATAATATCCCAAGTCTTCTTAATGAAATTCAGATTAAATCTGTCGGGGCCAGGACTTTTGTTGCCGTCACAAGAGTTGATCGCCTCAAGGATATCATCAGCAGAAAAAGGTTTAGTCAGTTCTGAATTATCCTCAACAGTAAGTTTATTCAAACCTCCTAAATCCAAGTTAAAGCCTCCAGAATAATGCTCTTAAAATTTGACAGCAAAATGGTTATGAACTGCATATTTAAAACTAGCAACATTGTCTTCCACCAGTGATCCCACATTCATAGCAGAAATAGAATTCAATCTCCTTCTTGAATTAAGAGAAGAATGAAAATATTTAGAATTGTTGTCTCTTTCTAGTGCCCACTTGATTATGGATTTTTGATGTATCAGACTTTCTTTAAGGAACATATTATTCCACATATCTTCCTGAGCTTGACTCCTGTCTTTCAATGCTAATTCTGGGAGATTAGACTCCGATTCTGCCATCAAATCTTCGATTTGATTAATTGTCTCAATACTCTTCTCAACTTTAAGATCAAGTATCCCAAAAACATGCACATTCCACCAATTTAGTTTTCCTCAAAGAGCCTTGAGTGTTTGGATCAGAATACTACTCGTATCACCACCAACAACAAATGACTCCCACGAAACTTTGACAAACTTGAGAAAGTCAGGATGTTCAAACCACGCGTTAAATGATTTGAACGGTTTAGGGCCCCAGTTCTTAAGATTGAAAATAAGAGAAATCGGCCTGTGATCCGATACATCTCTATTCCCCACTTTCTGACTATCTACCTTCCAATTCCGACTTAAAGCTTCTGAAATAAGAAAGCGATCTAGCCTGCTCTTGCAAGACCCACTAGAATTGAACCAAGAATATCTGTTTCCTACCACAGGCAGATCCTGAAGATCCATTTCCTCAATGAAAAAGCCAAATTCCTCAATCTCTATCAAGTTAAGTCTACCCCTACCTTTCCTTTCCTCACTAGATTTAACAGCATTAAAGTCGCCCCCTACTATCCATTCACCCTTTGGAAATTTTTTTTTCAATCTAATAAGGCCCTCCCAAAGCTTTCTTTTCTCAATTAAGGAGCAAGATGAATAGACATTGACTATATATATTGCCTGCTCTCTAAGAAAACCATGCAATCCAAGAAATCCTTTCCCATTAAAACTAAAAACAGGGCTAAAGGAATTTTTATTCCAAATAGAAATTATACCTCCAGATTAAACAGCTGAGTTAGTGGCAGACCAACCAACCTCATCATCTCCCCATAAGCTTCTAACAAACCCATCATCAACAGATTGTCGTTTTGTTTCCTGCAACATACAGAACTCCACCTTCTCCTTCATAATCAGTTGTCTCACTTTCCTTCTTTTTAAGGACGAACTGCTCCCTCTAATATTGAAAGATAAAATATTCACGGGACTCTGATAGCTGACCCCATCAACGCCTCACATCTGGTTCTGTCTTTCAATTCCAAATTCATGATAATAGATTCGAGAACTTCATCATCCTCCTCACCCTCAATGCCTATATCCTTCATAAGTGCCCAAATCTTAGTTGGGACATCTTCCAATTTCTTCTTAGCCCTCTTATTCCCTTGTCTCAAGTCATTATCAGATATCAAATCAGAACAGATAACAGATCCACTAGAAAATCTTGACTCACTATCAGTCAACGGCTGAGAATTGGATACGGGTTCCACAGGAAGAGCAGCAGCAGAGTTATGTGACTTGAATAGAATAGAAGATTGAATCAGATAAGAGTAGTATGAAGGGGCAAAAGGGATCTGGATGTTTTCGTAAATCTCATTCAAGGGCTTCTTCTTCCTGGAGTGGTGTGAGGTTATGGGGCTGCTAGTAACAATTGGCTCAGTTAGAGGAGAATGATTGGGCCTAGCTCCTGATCCAGAGAAAGGTTATGTATCCATCAGCTTGAAGCCCCTGAGATGTTAGGATCCAATGAGTCTCTAGAAACAATATTTTCTTATGGTAAACTTCCAAACTAAGATTCCTAGATATCTCCAACTTGCCTGACTTCTCCAACTCCACCTGTCCTAACTTCTCCCCACTCAACACACATATATACATTAAATGCTTCTTGGCATTTAGAAGCCACCTCAGTATCCTCAAAGTTTTAGAGCCCCTACTACCTCCAAAATTAACCTTTTCGAGTTGACCATTAAAGCTACAACCCTGATGAACATTATCTGGTACATTACTCTCATGATACCTAGCATCGATATCCGAGTCTACCTGATGCGCCGTTTCCTTGGAAGTTGCACCTATGAATTCATCAGTAGATATTATTTTAGTTCCACTTCCCAAGGATCTTCCACCTTTCACGTTCGTTTCGCCATCAGCTTCATCATCATCAAAATTGAAAGAACCGTCTTCGTTGCCATCGTTACCATCATCCTCTCCTTTAGACCCGTCTTCAGCTTCACTGACAATAGATTCACAAGAATTTTTCTTAATGCTAGGATTAATAGTTCTTCTTGGACCAAGGTGATCTTCCACCATATTTATGTTGAAAGTAATATTGTTTATTTCGACATCAAAAGTCTCGTTTAACAAGTTGACATGATTAGTTTTGATAAGAATTCTGGCCACATCTAAGTTAGTCTGAGCTTCCATCTCTTCATCACAGTAGATGAAATCACCCATCTTGATAGATATGAGTTTGAAGAATTCAACTCTCCAAGCATGGCAAGGGATCCCAAAGCAATTAACCCATATAAGATAGTCCCTGTCAACTTCATTTGGAGACCATTGTCTGATGTCCTCAAACCATTTAAGCAACCAATCTTCCTCTTCTTGGATTAAAGACCTAACAGCATTCTCTTCTCTGTCTTCAAGAAGACAAAGATTGGAGCCCAAAGGTGTTATTTTAATGTGAAAATAACCTTCTAAATTAAACACATTTTGCATACATAATGAGTTTCCCGGCAGCTTTGCAACTCCAACAAAAGCATCATCAAATTTTGTAACCTCTTTATCATCTATGTTAAATTTTGGCACAACTCTTCTATGATTCTCTTTCTCTCTATATTTGGGTTTAGATTCATCTAAACTATTGTAGCTGTTATGATTTTTGGTTTTAGATCCTAAAACCACATCAGCATATGAATTTCCATGAGTAGTTTTCTTCCAACCCGCCTTCTCAGTAAAATTCTTATCAACAGCAGTTGCATCAGGTTTCTTACCCCAGTTCCTATCAATGTTTTCCTTTCCTCTTTCAAATCTTGGAGTATTGACAAAGATCTTCCTCCCTTGGATCTGGATATTATCTAGTTTAACAGCCAATATCCTAGCATTGTCAACTTTTCTAAACCTCACAAATCCATAACGTTTACCCCTTTTGTCTAACTTCGCAGGGATAAAAGCTTCAAATAGTATGCCATGTTCCTTGAAAATACCAGTCATATCTCTAGCTCCATAGTGTGTTGGGAATTCAGTAAAAAAGAAAGATGTAAGATCATCTTTATCACCATAATGTTTTCCATTTCTCTCCCTCCATATTGATATCCTAGGTTTGCCTTCTACATTCCTCCTTTTCCTAACTAGTTTCCAATCCATTGGTACTTTAACTCTAGAACAATTATACAAGAAAGAGTCCAAAAGATCTCACCCCCTGCCAAGGCCCCTAACCCTAGGTTAGGAATTTAAGCCAAAAACAGAAAGAAAGGGCCTTTCAAAATCTTACTGATCATAAACTCTATATGTTAATGGATGCTAACTTATAATTTTAAAAAGAATACCATAAGCTTTGACTTTAACTTAAAACTACTTGAATGAGATGGTAATCTCCTTCTCATTAATCAAAGATCTTGAATTCTCAACTTTTGACGAGTAATTCAATTCCCTTTTAAATGTCATTTTTTGACATTTTATATACTGAGACAACTAATAATTCTTGTTACTTTTTTTAAAAAAAAAATTCTACATTACCCTTAACTTTTTAATCATTTGTGTAACTTTTTTCCCTCTCTCTATAATAAATGACTAAGAATAATTTTGACAATAACAATTAATACTACATTGAATTTTGAGATGATACTTAAAAAAACAAACAAATTTCTAAAACACGACACTTAAAAAAGAACACAGGGAGTAATATTTTAAATACTTTTAGAAAGAGTTTTATAATCCATTGTTTTAAAAAATTAATTTAATAAGAATGGATCAAGGTTGGAATCGTGAATGAATCAGTTTCCTTATAGTATTTCAAACATTCTCAAATCGTCTTAGAGTTTGTACGCAGAAATACCCAAGATAATTTAGTCTATACTCGAGTTTGCATTAGACCGATGAAAACTTGAATGTAGGGAAGGTGAAATCTGAAATTTTATGTGAAGAGGATAGACTTTTCTAATGTAATTTTCTGAATCAATAATGCTCAATTTATAGGCTAAAGTGGTGTTGTTTCACAAGGTTGCGACTCTTGATGAAACACACTTTCAGCAACACTTTTCCTAAATGTAGCACTGTTTCACCTACAACAACACTTTTTCGAATGTTGTATTGTTTCGCATACAATAACAGTTTTTAACTGTTCTACTGTTTCGCATTCCACAATACTTCACGAAGTGTTGCCTATTTTTGAATTTAAAAATTCATACTGCCTACTGCAACACTTCTCAAGTGTTGCCTATTTATGTATTAAAAAATTAACTTTTTTTTTTATATTTTGATAAGCAAAACATTTATATCAATAGAGGTACTAGGAGTACCTCAACCCATTTACAAACATCATCCACTAAATTTTACATCAAGAGCAAGATATTAAAAACAAAGCCAAAGATTTCTACACCAGTCATAGTAGCTATACAAACTATTAAACTTGCTGCTTTTGATAATCCACCACCAAGATAATCGCAAAATCCTCTAAAGCATACGGTCCGCGTCACCAATTTCATCGTTAAAAAGAATTTGGTTCCTCGGCCACCAAATACACCAACATACTATGAACCATAAACTTTCTGCGTGTGTTGCTGGAATCTTCCCCTTTACATTCTCAATCCAAGCCCGCAAATGACAATCAAAGGAAGATTCCGATAAAGTAGAAACCTCAAACCATCAACATACTTTAATCCAAATTAACTTAGTTTTGATACAGTTAAAGAATAGGTGAGAAGAGTTTTTCGAATCCGCAAAGTAGAACATACAAACCTGTTCGTGCACATTAAGATTCAAACCTCGATTCACAAGATTCATCCTTGTTGGTAACCTGTCCAGAAACAGCCGCCACGCGAAAACTTGGACCTTCGTCGGGATCACCGGCTTCCAAATTCGTGATAAAAGATCTCTATTGACAGCATTCACACGCACATTATCAGACATAATGAAATTCTGGTAAAGCGGATCACTAAGATGTCAGACATGATGTCGTGACACTTGATCTCCATTTCTCACAAGGATTAAAGAAGAACAGAAACAAACTGCAGAAAGAAAATAACACATAGAAATTGTTAACCCAATTCAGTGATCAACAACACCTACGTCTGGGGGCTACCAAGTCAGGAATGAAATCAACTAAGTAGAATTGGTTCTAAGCTAAACTCAAACGTTTACAACTTAGTACCTAGAAACTACCCTTCCTAGATTTCTACCTAAGACACTCCTATGTATGACACCCTTCTCAATTCCCTTCCAATCACAACAATGACTGAAAAATATTACAACTCAATAAACTGTCCTTCTCTGGTATTCACACAATACACGAGAGGCTCACAAAAGTACAAACCCTAGTACTTCTAAAACAGATGCAATATTCAACACATAAACTAGGTTAAAACCATCCTGTTTATGTTGCAAAACGGAACTGGATTTAGGCTTCAAAAGCGCAAAAAATTTCTCCTCATAATCTGCGACCTATTCTTTTCTTCAATCCCAAGTTACCAAAAATGTCTCCTTACAAGGAAACCGCATATTCCATTTAGAATCAGAATCTCTAATTCCACAATCTCAGATGTCACCTGGAATCAAGTCATATTCCAATCGCACATGTCACCAAAATACAGTTATCCCAAAACTGTAACAGACAAAGATGTTGAATCCACTTGATAGGACATCTTATTTAACAACTTAACCTGTAGTTAGTTCATCATGTCAGGACATCTTGTCCAACATCTTTCTGCTAAGTTAGTTTTACCAAAATTAATGCCAACCTCAAGGGCTTGGACTCATCAATCTCCCCTTTTGGCAGATTTTGGCTAAACCTAACTTTCATTTACCTACAGAAACTTATCAGGGAGACCACCATTAGAACAGCAGCGGAAACCTAACATTGTCTCCCCCTTAATCAGTACAGATATACTCCCCCTCCGTGGTTAGTAGAAAAACTACAGTGGTTAGTGATATTTGTATTTCTCCCCCTTTTTAGCCACAATATGAGAAAGGCAGAAGGACTAACTCAAAAACCAATAGAACAGTTCAGAGTAGTTAAATTACACACCCAACAAAAATAAAAATTATCCTGGGCATTCAGTCCTTACACAACAAACAGAAAGAGAAAAGATAAAGCAAAAGAACACACTAGAGCAAGAGAGAATACTGAAAAACCCTCTCAATATGGTGGGAATATATATTCTGAGAACAGAATATCATTCCCACAACCAGTGGAAAGTTATGCCTCGTCAGATAGGCAAACTCCAAGCTTGCCTTTCAATGCCTCAAATTGATTTGCATCCAAAGCTTTAGTAAAAATGTCAGCTAGTTGATTTTCCGTGGTCACATGCTCCAGAGTTATGATTTTGTCCTCCACCAGGTCTCGAATGAAGTGATGTCTGATGCCAATGTGTTTAGTTCGGCTGTACTGAATGGGATTCTTTGAAATGTTTATTGCACTCAAGTTATCATAGAAGAGTGTCATAACATCTTGCGGAACATTATATTCAGTCAGCATTTGCTTCATCCACATCATTTGAGAACAGCTACTCCCTGCTGCAATGTATTCAGCTTCAACATTGGATAAGGAGACACAATTTTTCTTTTTGCTGAATCAGGAGATTAAATTGTTCCCTAGAAAAAAACATCCACCAGAGATGCTTTTTCTATCATCTGTATTTCCAGCCCAGTCAGCATCACAGTTTCCTATTAATATAGAGTCAGAGCTGTGTGTGTAGAGTAGTCCATAGTTACATGTTCCATTCACATACTTTAGAATTCTCTTCACCTGATTAATATGGCTAACTTTGGGTTTAGCCTGATACCTTGCACAGACTCCTACTGAGAATATTATATCAAGTCTACAAGCTGTAAGATATAGGAGACTTCCAATCATGCGTCTATAGAGACTCTGATCAACACTTATACCTTATCTCTTGACAATTTCAGGTGAGTAGGGGCAGGAGTCCTCTTGTGTTTTGTATTTTCATAGCCAAACTTCTTAACAATATTCTTGGCATGTTTTCCTTGACATAGAAAAATAGAATTCCATTTGTTTGACTTGGAGACCAAGGAAGTAAGTTAATTCTCCGACTAAACTCGTCTCAAACTCAGATTGCATTTGCTTAACAAAATGTTGGACCATCTCTTCAGACATTCCTCCAAAAACAATATCATCAACATAGATTTGTGCTATGATGAGATTACCTTCCCTTTCTCTGACGAAGAGAGTTTTATCAATTCCTCCCTTTCTGTAGCCATTTGTAACAAGGAAATCAGTCTGTCTTTCATACCAGGCCCTTGGGGCTTGTTTCAACCCATATAAGGTTTTCTTCAGCTTGTAGACATGATCTGGAAATGTCGGGTCAACAAAGCCTTTGGGTTGTTCCACGTAGACCTCTTCATTGAGATATCCATTAAAAAAGGCACTTTTGACATCCATTTGAAAGAGTTTAAACTTCAGTAGATAGGCTATTCCAAGGAGCAGTCGCACAGACTCTAGTCTAGCGACAGGAGCAAAAGTTTCATCAAAATTCACTCCCTTTATCTGAGTGTATCCTTGCGCAACGAGTCTGACCTTGTTTCTTGTGACAACACCGTGTTCATCAGACTTATTCTTAAACTCCCACTTAGTTCCAATCACATTTGATCCTTCTGGTCTGGGTACAAGATCCCAGACCTCATGCCTCTTGAATTGCCATTTCTCTTCTTGCATCGCATTAATCCAGAATTCATCTGTCAAGGCCTCCTTGACATTCTTGGATTCCATCTTTGACACAAAACAGGCACTTGCCACCACATCTCATGATCTGGTTATTCTTCCTCCATTTGGGTCCCCTATTATGAGTTCCTTAGGGTGATCTTTCTGTATTCTGATGGAGGGTCCCTTGTCAACTCGCTCGGTCACAGTAGATTCATGATTGTCATCGTTGGGTACAACAGTATCTTCAGAGTTATCTTGAGGAGTTTCAAAATCCTCTGTGACATCTTCCTCTTCCATGGGGAAGAATGCTCCAATATCATTTATAGCTTCAACCTCCATAGAAGAGTCATCAACCACAACATTTATGGACTCCAATACTACTTGAGTTCTTGAATTGTAGACTCGGTATGCTCTGCTGTTTGTGGAGTAACCTAGGAAGATTCCTTCCTCACTCTTGGGATCCATCTTTCTTCTATGCTCACGGTCTGCCAGGATGTAGCATTTGCTTCCGAAGACATGGAAGTATTTCACAGTTGGCTTTCTACCCTTCCATAGTTCATACAATGTGGCAGATGTTCCAGACCTGATAGTTACCCTATTTAAGATGTAGCAAGTTGTGTTCATTGCTTCAGCCCAAAAGTGATAAGGGAGTTTCTTTGCATGAAGCATGACCCTTGCACACTCTAGAATAGTTCTATTCTTTCTCTCAACCACACCATTCTGTTGGGGAGTGATGGGTGAAGAGAACTCATGACTGATTCCTTCTGAGCAGCAGAACTCATTGAACTTAATGTTCTCAAACTCTTTTCCATGATCGCTTGTGATTCTAACAATTCCACAATCCTTCTCTCTTTGAAGTTTCTGACACATTCCTTTGAAAACTTCAAATACCTCTGACTTCTCTTTGATAAAATACACCCAAGTGTACCTCGAGAAATCATCCACAACTACATAAGCATACCTTTTCCCTCCAAGACTTTCAACCTGCATATGTCCCATTAAATCCATATGAAAAAGCTCTAAGGTTTTTGAGGTGGTCTGATGTTGCAGCATTTTATGTGACATTCTGGTCTGTTTACCAATCTGGCATTCCCCACATATCTTTCCTTCATCTATCTTCAGATTTGGAATCCCTCTAACAACCTCCTTAGATACAACCTCTTCCATTCCTTTTAAGTGTAAATGACCAAGTTTCTGATGCCATAACTTCACTTCATCCTCCCTTGACACCAGACAGGTGGAGGGGCACTGAGTTTCATGAGGAGCCCATAAGTAACAGTTATCCTTTGATCTGTTACCTTTCATAAGAAGTTCCTGTTTATTGTTTGTTACCAGGAATTCAGATTCAGAGAATTTCACCTTAAGACCTTGGTCACACAGTTGGCTGATACTTATTAGATTTGCAGTCAATCCATTAACATATAAAACCCTATCAAGGCTGGGCTGTCCATCATACTTCAACTTACCAACACCTTTTATCTCTCCTTTTGAACCATCTCCAAAGGTGACATGGCCTGTGGGATGAGGTTTAATGTCAGCCAAAAGCTTCTTCACATCAGTCATGTGTCTGGAGCAGCCACTGTCAAAATACCAGTCTTCTTTGGCAGAGGTTCTCAAGGAGGTATGAGCAATGAAGGCTACAGTTTGATTCTTAGGGACCCACTTCTTCTTCCCTTTGGGAGCTCTCTTTCTTCTCTTGGATCTTGTTGATGATTTAGGATATCCGTTCAACTTATAGCAGTGAGCCTTTATATGACCAAACTTCCCACAGTAATAGCACCGTTTCTCCTATTTTTGCTTTCCTGGAGAGATGTTCTGAGGCCTTTGATGATGTTGGGACATCTTTCTCGACATCATTTGGGCTGAGTTCCCTCCTCAACTTGATCATTATAGCCAAGACCCTTTCCACTTCCGGTTTCAGCTCATCAGTGAGTTTCCCATCTTCTCTTTGATCTTTGGTGGATCCCACCCTTTAACCACAGACTTCCAAGCTTTTCCAACCATTGACTTGATAAACGCCACCATGCGTACTTTCCAATATTCATAATTGGAACCATCAAGTATAGGTGGTCTATTCAGAATTCCTCCTTCTTTATCCATCGAACCAGAAAGTATCGTCCCTGAATCTCACCCAGATATAGAGCAGGATACCTGCTCTGATACCAATTGAAATTCTAGTTAAGCAGATCACTAAGATGTCAGACAGGATATCGTGACACTAGATTTCCACTTCTCACAAGGATTAAGGAAGAACAGAAACAAACTGCAGAAAGAAAATAACACACAGAAATTGTTAACCTAGGTCGGTGATCAACAACACCTACGTCTAGGGGCTACCAAGCCAGGAATGAAATCAACTAAGTAGAATTGGTTCTAAGCTAAACTCAAACGTTTACAACTTAGTACCTATAAACTACCCTTCCTAGATTTCTACCTAAGACACTCCTAGGTATGAGACCCTTCTCAATTCCCTTCCAATCACAACAGTGACTGAAAAATATTACAACTCAATAAACTGTCCTTCTCTGGTATTCACACAATACACGAGAGGCTCACAAAAGTACAAACCCTAGTACTTCTAAAACAACTGCAATATTCAACACATAAACTAGGTTAAAACCATCCTATTTATATTGCAAAATGGAACTGGATTTGGGCTTCAAAAGCGCAGAAATTCTGCTCCTCAGAATCTGCGACCTATTATTTTCTTCAATCCCAAGTTACCAAAAATGTCTCCTTACAAGGAAACCACATATTCCATTTAGAATCAGAATCTCTGATTCCACAATCTCAGATGCCACCTGGAATAAAGTCATATTCTAATCACACCTGTCACCAAAATACAGTTATCCCAAAACAGTAACAGACAAAGATGTCGAATCCACTAGATAGGACATCTTGTCGAACAACTTAACCTGCAGTTAGTTCATCATGTCAGGACATCTTGTCCAACATCTTTCTGCAAAGTTAGTTTTACCAAAATTAATGCCAACCTCAAGGGCTTGGACTCATCACATAATCATCAACCGATCATAACATGATTTAACCGTATATGATTGTGTTGCACTGAAGGGTCAGATAATGTAATCTGAAGCCTCCTTGCAATGCTGAATTCCAACCAGCAGCACCTGCAAATGCTGGAGATCATTTTGCAGGGATAGATCTTTATTGTCAACATTTAAACCCAATTTCCAAACCCAGTTGTCTTCCATCCACGCCCCCAAATCCGACACCGCAACATATTTCTTGTTTGCAGCATTCCACAAAGCCGGAAACACGCAGCAGGGAAGGGAATTTCCCAGCCACCTAGCCAACCAAAATAGCACAGTTTCACTACCACCCAACCTATAAAAGAGTAAACCTGCAATATTAACATTTCCGGCTAACCTGAAAACATCAATTAAGTCCTGCCACCATAAAGATGTCGTAGATGTAGCACATGAGTAAGTGTTATCGAAAATAGAATTTTCCATCATTTCATATCTTCCTTCAAGCAACCCTACCCAAAGCGCATGTCTATCGGTTAGGAATCTCCACCACCATTTTGCTAATAAAGCCTTGTTAAACAATCCCTAGTCTTTGACACCCAAACCACCATCCTCCTTTGATTTACAAATTGTTTTCCAACTCACCCACGCAATGCACCTTTTGTCTTTCGACCCTGCCCATAAAAACTTCCTCTGTAAAGACACCAGCAACTGCATAACTTTCTTTGGTAGTTTGTAAAATGATAGGAAATGTACAGGGAGGTTAGATAATACCGAATTTATAAGAGCTACGCGACCTCCAATCTAAAGTCATATTCCGTTCCATGAGGATAACTTTTTCTTGAAGCATTTAACCACCGGATTCCAAAAGGAAATGCTCTTATGATTACCTCCCACCATTAAACCAAGAAATTTAAACGGAAATCCGTCTAGTCTGCATCCAATGAAATGTTCTACTGCTTTCATAAAATAAACATTCGTCCTTATACCAAATAGAGAACTCTTTCTTATATTAATCTTTAAACTCAAGATCAATTCAAAGCCTACTAAAATCAATTTCATCGACCACAAATTAGACCAGGATCCATCCCCAATAAGAATCGTGTCATCTGCATATTATAGTATGTTATGCGCCACACCATTGTCTAACTTTAATTCTTGAAAAGAACCTGCATAAACTGCCCTCCTCACCAAAATAGCCAGACCTTCCGCAACTATTGTAAAAAGAAAAGGCGACAAAGGACCGCCATGTCTATGACCTCTAGTTACTTTGAAATCTTTTGTCAGACTACCATTTACTAACACTGACATAAAGCTATTCATAACTCCACCTTCCATCCAATGCATCCATCTCGTACCGAACCCCATTGCCACCATGATTTTCCTAAGAAAACTCCACTCCACACAGTCGTAGGCTTTAGCGAAATCCACCTTCAAAATAATACACTTTCTCTTCCTCCGTTTTGCATAATCGATAATCTCATTTAGGACCAACACCCCATCCAAAAGTTTACTCCCTTGAATAAAGGTCGTTTGCGAACTTGAGATCAATTTTCCCAGTACCAATTTAAGCCTTGCAAAAGATTAAATATCACTTTGTAAATCACCCCGATAAGGCAAATTAGTCTGTAGTCATCAAGATCCTGTGGATTTTCCTTCTTCGGTATCAACGCAAGAAAGGAAGAAGAAATAGCTTTTGGAAGCCAGACCTATTCATAGAATTCTTAAATGCACAAAATATCATCTTTGCCAAGGACTTCCCAACATCGTTTCAGGAAATCAACGTTAAACCCATCCGGACCAGGACTTCTCTCCACTCCAGATTCAAAAATGATCTAGTCATCTTCAGACAAACATGGAATGTCAGTAAGAACCAGATCCGGCCTAGCTACAACATTAGATTGAAAATTTGCTTCAAAATTCTCCTTGGCCGAATTCTTAACAACATGAACCTCATTAATAATCCCATCCTTCGATTTAACAGTGGCAATCACATTCCTGCTAGATCTATTTTTTATAGCAACATGAAAAAATATAGAATTCTGATCACCAAAATGAATCCACCTAACCCTTGATTTCTGATGCAAGGCACTATCTCTAATACGAATCTGCTTCCAAAATTCATCTTGAGCTTCACTTCTTCTCTTCAACTCACTGTCTGCTATCCAACCATGTGCGTCAGCCATTGCATCTTTAATTTTATTAATAGTGTCCACCTCCTTTTCAACCTTAAGATTGATCACTCCAAAAACATTTTTATTACACCAGCGCAATTTATCCTTTAACAGATGCAATTTCATTGTAAATTGAAATGTCGCACTGCCTTCCACAACAAATGAGTTCCATCCCTCTTTTACAAATGCAGGGAATTAGGGATGATCGAACCAGCAGTTGAAAACTTTGAAAGGTTTCTGACCCCAATTCAGATTCCTTGCTTTTAGCCACACCGGCCTATGATCAAAGACATATCGATTTTCAATAACTTGAGTAACTGTATTCCAATCATTGATTAAGCCATTATAAATGAGAAATATGTCTAATCTATTACAGCAACTTCCATTCGAATTAAACCACATAAACTTATTGCCAATTGTTGGTAAATCCGCCAGATTCATCATCTCAATGAATGCTCTAAAATCCTCCATCTCT
The DNA here is from genome assembly GCA_022829125.1 of Lathyrus tuberosus. Classification (NCBI taxonomy): domain Eukaryota; kingdom Viridiplantae; phylum Streptophyta; class Magnoliopsida; order Fabales; family Fabaceae; genus Lathyrus; species Lathyrus tuberosus. The sequence continues at coordinate 3,853,662 of JALAZF010000479.1, read as the reverse complement.
CCTCTGCCATAATTTCCCCTTCCACATCTTTCCTCTTTAGCTTTAACCGCATTAAAATCACCTCCCACTAACCACTCCCCAGGTGGTAATTTATCTTTCCATGTTAATAGTTCAGACCATATTAACCTTTTCTCAGCCGGAACATAAGGTGAATAAACATCAATGAGATAGCAATTTGTACCGTTCCATATTAAGTTAACCCCCAAAAAACCTTTACCGTAAAAACTGAAAACAGAATTACCAAGATTCTTCCTCCAAATAGTCCAGATCCCTCCAGATTGACCTGTCAAAGGAGACGCATACCATTCACAGTCTCTCTTACCCCACAGACTCTGAACCATAGCCTCCTCCATGGTCTGACACTTTGTTTCCTGTAAAACACACACATCCGCACCTCCTTTACCAATTGTTTCGTTAACTCGTCTCCGTTTTGTGGAGGAACCACACCCTCTAATGTTGTAGGTAATACAATTCATAAAGTATGAGTTTCCGCCCCCTTCTTGAAATGTGTTGAATTCCTTTCCATAGCTTTTATGTTTCTTATTATCCCCTCAAAAACTCCGTCGTTCTCGTCCCCTTCAATACCAAGCTTCTTGATCGAATCCCAGACCTTAACAGGAAGATCCTCGAATTGCCTTCTAATTCGTGAATTTCTCTGATTAACATCAGAATCACCAATCGAATCACAACATAAAACTGGCCCCTCCCCCCGGAGTATCTCGAATTTGAATCCCCTTCCTCTAAACTGGTGAGTGGTGATCAATGTTGCACCAGAACATTTGCTTGATGCCCTTGTTGCTGTAAATGATTATTGGCCAACATAAGAGCAGAATAATATGATAGGGTGAAAGGGATTTTGACTTGCTCATAGATGTCAAAGATAAACTTCTTTTTTCTTGGTTTGACCAACACATCTGGTCCCCTCACAACCGAGTTCGAATAAGATATTGGGTCAGAAGTTGAGTGGGCCATATCCCCAGTATTAAGCCCATACAACGTAGGAATATTTGGGCATAAAATCCCACCCCCATCTAAATCCACCCTCTGGTCCACAATGACTTTAGGTTCCACCGCCACTAACACTGACTTGCCACCAAAAGATGGATTAGACGTGAATATGTGTACTTCATCCTTGCCTAGGTCCTCTACATCTTTTTCAAAAGCCAGCTTTTTGGATAGTCCATCATGTTTAATGCACGTGGCCGCCTTAGTAGATACAATCCTTCTATTACTTTCCATAAGTTCCTTTTCGACGCCACCTTTGTGTTTCCCCTCAGACTCAGGAACCGCAACTTTGATAGACGTCTCTTGATCTTCCCCAGAAAAATATTTTTTAATTTCACACTCTTCTTCCTTCTCTGAGCTATCCCAAGCATCATTGTCTATGACAGAACTATCTATATCCGGCAGCCTTCTATCTTTACACGATTTTACATCCCTGAGTATCAATGGTCCATGTCCATCTTCTAAAAGTTTAATTCTGAATAATTTTCCATTCACTTCAATATTGGAAATTTCATTCAAGTTAATGGTAAACTTGGTTTTAACAAGGAATTTGACAACATCCAAACACACATGATTTTTCGTATCATCATCGGAAGTAATATATTCTCCAACTGTTCCAACAACAAACTTAAAGAACTTTGAGCACCAAACATGGCAAGGGAGGCCATAACATTGTATCCAAGTGAGTCTCTCATTGTCTACGTACTCTGGTGACCACGGATGAATGTCAGAGAACCACCGGGATACCCACGTCTTCTCCTCCTTAACCAAAGTTGCTAACTCTCCAGATACCTCTTCCTCTAACAAGCATATATTAGCTCCCAATGGATTTGCTTTAATACCAAAGATACCTTTCTCATGAAGTGCCTATTGTATCTTGTATGTCGAACGTGATATTTTCACAACTCCCACGAAGGCCTTTTCAAATATAATAAGCTCAGAAATCTCAATGTTGAATTCCAAGTGTGCAAATCGCAGTTTTGCACCTAGCCAGTCCTACTTTGCCTTGCCTTACTACTGGTCACGTCTTGAAAATTGTAACTAACACCTTGTCTAGCTCCCAAAACCTGAGCATAGGAAGGTTTTGTCTTACCATGATACACATTCTTCAAATCTTGTTTAGTAGAGCCAGTATCTATCCTACTAGTATTATGTTTCAACTGGTTATTTGCTCCCAACTCCTTTCTTAGACCTACCCTCTGAAACTTGGGAACATTTGCATGAATATTATGCCCTCTGATCATAATTTTATCTAATTTGATCGCTAAAAGTCGAACATCTTCAAAGTTTTTTAATATAACAAAACCATACCGTTTGTCTCTCTTATCTCGTTTCGGGGGAATAACCACCTCTACCACAAAACCATGTTATTTGAATACCTCAAACATGTCTTTAGCTTAAAAAATTTCATAGAATTCCATGAAAAAAAAAGAGGAAATGTTTGTTTCCGCGAGATGAATTTCTTTACCATTCCTTGTCGTCCAGACAAAGCGTCTAGCCTCCCCATTACTGCTTCCTTTCTTGTGTTGAACCTCCACCCACCTAGCCTCCTCTTGCATAATACCTTGTTGAAATCTTTATGTTAAACAGTTTCTAGAAAAATATAGATCTCAAACCATTCACAAGGTTTAAAGACGGTAAAATTTGGAAATGCAAACAAAAGTTTCGATTTGGGAGGGTATAGTGTGGTAGCAACGCTTTTGGAACACACTCAAGATTATTAATCGTTATTAATTTACAACAATCCCCTACTTTTTTTAATAATGACATGATCAATTCTAGAAAAAGAGAAATAAAGAATGTTAATACACTTAAGTATCTTTCGATTTCAACTTAACCTTAGTAAGGATAACGTAAAGTCTAATCGGAATGTTAGGTAGCAATGCTTTGAACCATTATCCCTTGTGATTAAACCGACGTTACCGTACACACACTCTTTAGTGGTTCTTCACCTTCATCTCTCGCCTAGCACTATTTATGGTCATGTGTTTTTCCTGTTTTCGTGAGAGAAACTCCAAGTCTCACTTTGAGACGGCACCATATCAAAATTTATATAGGTGAAGTTCATTTTGTATCTATTTCTTGAGATACATATCCTCGATATAGAACTTCATTAACAGTTTGAAAAAACTCAACCCTCAATATGTAATAGCCAACATTGTCACAGAATGTTGCACAAACATCAAAATCAACGACTTTTTGTTACCCATTGAATCTTAGGTTAAGGTTTGTTAACTTCATATTGGGTTGCTACCGTTGTCGGAACCCTTATTCAAGGAGTTTTAATCTCATACCTCTCGTGGTAGTCTTTATTATATCTCTGGCCAGTGATATAGTAAATGGATCAAGTAAATTATAGCTCGATATATATGTGAATGAAACGATTACATCCTTAATCAATTTTCTCACAAAAGAATGTCTAAGTCCTACTCACCTAAACTTTCTATTATACACTTTTATTATGCTCTAGGTAAAATGGTTTGACTGTTGTAATGTATCAACACCTCTGAAACATTGCCTTAAGTCAATGGAACTTCCAACAAAAGATACCTCAACCATTCAGCTTCTTTACCAGCGGAAGCAAGAGCCTCAAATTTGATTCTATGGTTAGGAGAGGGATCCACATTTGTTTCTTGCTCTTCCAAAAAATTGTACACCGTAGTGTAAATACTCACCCAAATGCAGATTTACGATTTTCAACACTCAATATCCAACTCGCATAGGTATATCCTTCTAATATGGTAGGAAATCTACCATAATGGAGACCAAGATTTTTGGTTTTTATAAAATAGCCGAAAATCCTAATGATGGCCTTACAGTGCTCATCATTTGGATTGCTAGTAAAATCTACTCATTTTACTAATTGTAAATGCTATGTCGGGTTTAGTACATTGCATACACTTGCATATTCCAATTGAGCCACAACTCTTCCATCATTCTTTTAAAATTTGATAACAGGATCAAGTGGAGTGGTAACTTCCTTAAAGAATAAGAGTTTGCACTTATCAAGCATTTTCTCAATATTGTGTGTTTGACTAGGTTCATAGCCCCCACTATTTCGCTTTACTTTTATCTGTAGCGTGATTTTTATGGTCCTAAGTCACTATCGCTTGGGTACTACAGTTCGATTCATTTTTTATCCTATTGAGCTGATTAAGGAAGGGAAATAGATGTGTCCAATTAACCCTGCTTGCATACTGAGTTTGAACAGTAGTCTGTTAGGTTACAGATGCTATGTGGATGTGGGACCAATCTTTGGTTATTTTGTTAAGAACACAGTGTCTGGATTATTTGTGAGGTTTTTGGTAATGTGTTTAGATTTGATGCTTTTGGGTTGACTTAGTGGAGATACTGGATTTTGGGTTTTGGATTAGTATGCTCGCTAAGATTTTTCAATCTTATGCCTACGTATTCCTGTTCAACGAAACAGGGAAATCAGAGCGATCGTACTTCCTCCAATTCTATGGGAGGAAAAAGGTGTTTTGGTGTCTTGTTCAAAGCCCAAGATGTAACGCCACGTTTATTTAATTCTATTTATTTATTTCATTTATGTGAATTTTGTGAACTGTGTGAATTTATTGTATTTTACCTGCTAATTGAGTTAATTGGTTAATTTCTCTGATAGGTAAAATATTTACAATAAATTATAATTTCTTTTCAAATTTTATTTCCCGAAATATATTTCATCGGTATGTTTATGTTTTATCACATTTTGAGGGCGTTTGCGAGATATTTGAGCTGAGGGGTAAAATGGTCATTTTGGGTAGTTAGATATTTTGTTATAAAAAGAGAAATAGAGAGAAAGGAAAAGAAAAGAAAGAAAAGGGGAAGAAGAGAAAGAGAAGAGAAGGAAAAAGAGAGAAGAGGAAAAAGAGGAAAATCGAGGAAGTCTCCGTTTCAAGCGCGAATAATCGGGTAAGGGTGAGAAGTTTCGATTATATCTTGCTTGTATATGTATATGTGTATGTTTTCTTGGATTGTTTTGGTGATTTTCTTCTAGTTTTCATTTTAGGTCGAAATGGTAGAAATGAATAGAAATCGATGTTTTCCCGGACGGAAATCGATATAAACTGTATTGTATGATCACACTGTGTGAATGAACAATCGTTGATGTTTGTTTTGCTGTTGGAATTGAGTTTGGGTGAAAAATAGGAGTTTTGGGTTGGATTTTCGAAGAGGGATTTTTCTGAAAATCGCAGAGCCCGCTCAGCTCGCAGATGCCCGCTCAGCGCGCTTCTGAAAAAAAAGCAATCTCACGAGTCAGAGCGGAGCCCGCTCAGCGCGGTCAGAGCCCGCTCAGCGCGGTCTGGGACTTCAAAAATTTTATCTGTTTTCTAAATTCTGTAACTTTTGATCCGTAAGTCCGTTTTGGTCCCCCGTTCGAAGCGTTGGAGAGCTAATGAAATATTATTTCTATTAAAAATGGTTTGGAGGGTAAAAGATGATTTAATTAATTTGTTTTTTTGAAAAATAGTCGGGTTGTAGGGTTTTTATCGCGTTAAATGCGTGCGGTTGGTGTTTTACAGGGTGTTGTGCTATTGTTATATAACATGGAGCTTTTATGTGGTTTATATGATGTCGATGCATGTGATAATTATGTTGTTGTGTGGTAAATTACATTGTTTGATTGAATATCAATGTATGTTGTTATGATGTTTTGTGAGATTGTTGTGGTTTGTATGATGTTGAAGCATGTGACAAGTTGTTGTGATTGTTGTGGTTGATGGTGAGTAATTCTTAATGTGAGTTGATATGAGTGTATATGCTAAAATGCTAATTGTGGTGGTTGTGGATTATGATGGAATGCATTGTTTATGTGAAATTCAATGTGTGTTATTTGGTGGCCTTATGGCAAGTAAGTGCATTGTTTGAATTGATTTCCAATGCATGAATAATGATGATGAGATAATTCATATTGTTGAATTGTGGTGATGCATTTGATTGTCATGAGTTCTTGTATGTCAAGCATCATGATATGCATCTTGTGATGTCGTGTGCCCTTGTGGGGTGTGAGCGACGAATCGATTCCAGAGGGAATCCGCTATAACATCGTGTGCCTTATACAAAGAGGTGTGAGCGATGATTATGGACGATCGTGTGCCTTATACAAAGAGGTGTGAGCGATCGGGTCGTGTTCCTTATACAAAGAGGTGTGAGAGATCCATAAACGTCATGTGCCTTATACAAAGAGGTGTGAGCGACGGGGAACATCGTTTGCCCGACGGGGAGTTACATTAAGTAACAAGCGATGGTTCCAATAGTTCCTGAGTGAACTAGTGATGAGATGATGGATGAATGGTACCGCATATGCATTACATAGAGTCGTTGTGTCGGTCTCTGTGCATTTGCATAAATCATGAATGGATTGATTATGTGTGGAAAATCATGAATGGATTGATTATGTGTGAGAAATTGTGATATCATTTGTGCTAAATGGATTGCGCGTGATTGATATGCATTTGTGAATGGAGTAATTATGTGTTGAGTTTGTGATTGGATTGGTGAATTGATATGCATTCGTGTTAAATGCATTAGTTATGAATGATATGTTTTGTGTATAGACATATGCATTATGTGTGAACATGTGGTTATGTGGAGATAATTGATATATGCTATATTTTGTGGTGATGGGGTGGTGTGGTTCCATATGTCATAATTGTGGGTGGATTATGTGTGATATGTTTTGTATTTGTGGCATGCTTTATGTGTTAGTATGTGATGGCAGGGGTGAGATGATTTATACATGTGTTTGAATGTGTGTTTGCATATTATTATGCAATCTTGATTTAGTTATTATTTCTCACCCTTCTGCTGTGGTTTATTGCTCTATGAGGCAATTGCAGATTTGTGTCTTGGAGACTTTTGTGAAGATTAGTTCTCCATCTGTTTGTCAGTGTTGGTGTCTGCTCTGATACGTAACACAGGAGTCGGGGAACGATTATGTTATGTATATGTATACCTTTGTGGGATTTATTTTGTATTATCTTTGTATGTATATTTTGATGTTATAAAACAATTTATTTTTGTAAAACAAGTCAGTTATGGATCTTTCCGCTTTATTCCATAATTGACCTTTCCTTTTGTATGGAAAAAGTTTCCCTTTGAGGTTATTCCATTTTGTGTTATGTATCAAATAATTGAGCAGGGTTTGTGTTTTCTTTTTTTAAAATGTGGCATCCTTGTTTCTGTCAGAAAAATAAATTTTTATTTACTCTGATTTAATTCTGTATTATTTATTCGTGATGGGAAAGGGGGTGTTACATTAGTGGTATCAGAGCAGGTCGGTCCGTCCGGCCAAGTTGTTGAGTCAGTTGGTGTGACAGTTGAATATTGTCGTTGTTGTTTGTCCCTTAGTACGTGATAGGTGTGTGAAACACTGTTAGTACTTTCTGGTTTTTCTATTCCGTTGTCTGCAGTAGTTAGAATGAGATAAGTGGGGGAGAAGCTGGTGCTTCTCCAAGTTGCTTCAGGTGTAAAGCATTAGCTCAGTGTGTCGTTGGTTGAAAGATTGTAAGTGTTATTTGGACAGCGTTGTTCCCGATTCCAGAGGGAATGCGGAGGTAAGGTTTATGTTGACTAAGGACTGGTGCCTTAGGTAGTTTTGTGCACAAGATGCAAGAAATGCTATTATGGCTTGGTAAAGACGGTTTATGGCCCATCATGATTGTCGGCTGTCTATTGACAAATTGAGGAACTGATCACCCTTAATCTCTTATTAATAGCAGACAGGAATAATGTTGGATGGAATAGACGTGTTTTTCCGACTTTGATAGTGTGTGCAATGAATTGTTTGGAATTAAGTATAGTGTTTACGAATCATTTTGTTAAATCGATGAAGATTCTAATACCGGAAGATGAGACGGATTAGAGGTTTTGATATGTTGGTTCCGTTGGGAAGTCGTTGAGAGAGATCGATTGGGTATCGTTAATGGTTGTTCTCAGAGAGTAGAGTGTGAACTCAAATTGGACGAAGGTGAGGATTTGAGGTTTGGATCTGCTAAGTAAGTAGGAGAACTTTTAGGAAGTGAAACTCAGAGGTTGTCTTCTTGGAGAGCTCTAGTATTGTTAGTAACAAAAAGGATGGATGATTGAACGGAATAACAAGCATGATGTGTATGATGGTATTGAGACTATGGGAAGCAAGAATTAGAGTTCTGGTGAGGTTTGGATTCTTTGGAATTTTAGAGCATTAATGGAAATCTTGAGAGAACCCTTAGGTGTGGATGTAATATTGAGAGTTTTTTTTGTTTGGTTGTTGCTACATGTTGGGATTTATGGAGTTTGGACTGTCAAGAGAAGAAATTGTGTATGGATTACTAATAGTTGAATAAGGTAACGATTGAGAACAAGTGTCCACTTTCAAGAATAGATGATCGGAATGGTTTGGTTGAGTTTGAGTGAAATTACAATTGTTTGGGATGTTTGATAAGAGTGGTGAATTGTATGAGTTGAGGTTTTGATCGATTTAATGAGACCGGTTATGTTTGTTATCATCGGGATAGGCTGTTATTTACTCGGTTAAGCTTGTATGTGAGTAACCAGTTACCCAGTGAAAATTTTTGCAAAGCTTTAAGAATTTATATCTTTTGGAATTAGGTTGGGCATTACAACGTACAGTGATGTTATTTGGTGTTAGTAATGTGTCTGTAATGTTGGTGGAGTATTTGAATCGTACCTTCTATATTTACTTGGATAAGTTCGTAGTGGTTTTGATTAAGGATATTCAGATCTGTTATAAAATCAGAGGAAGAACAGGCAGAGTGTTTGAGATTTGAATTACAAGTGTTGAAAAGAGACGAAGTTTATGCTAAGTTATTCAAGTGAGAATTTTGGTTGAAAAAGGTTAGTTTTCTTGGATATGTTATTTCAAATGAGAGTATGGTTATGGATCCATCGAAAGTGGATGTAGTTATACATGAGAAGCTCCGAAGTTGGTTAAGGTGATTGGAAGCTTTTTGGACTTTAGTTGGTTATTAGCGGAGGTTATGGAAGGTTTGTCCAAGTTCGCATTTTCGTTACTTCGGTTGAATTGCAAAGGGTAAGTCGTTCGCTTTGGATGTTCATTGTGGGGGAAGTTTGAGAGAGCTGAAGTAGGATTTGTCTACGGTGTCAGTTTTGATTATGTGTGATCCTGATTAACCGTTTGTGAGGTATTGTGATGTGTCTTTGATGAGTTTAGTCAGTGTGTTAATGCAAGATGGTAAAGTCGTAGATTATGCTTTACGACGATTGAGGATTCATAAGAGGATCTATACTATTCAGGATTTGGAGTTGGTTGCAGTTGTATTGTGTTGGAAAAATCGGAGGTATTATCTTTATGGGTCTGGGTTCGAAGTGTTTAGTAATCATAAGAATATTGAGTACCTGTTTGGTAGGAAGGAATAGAGTATGAGCCAACGAGGATGGTTAGAATTCGTGACGAGTTATGAATTTGGCTTGGATTACCCTTCGGGAAAAGCGGAGGTCGTGCCTGAGGAGTTAAGTCGAAAGTTTTTATGCATGGCTGTTTTGATGGTCCGAGAATTAGAATTATTTGAGCAGTTCAGAGACTTGTGTCTGGTGTGTGAGATAACACAGTAGAGTGTGAAGTTGGGTATATTAAAAGTGAACAATGATTTTTGGTGAATATGAGAAAGAGTTAGACTTTGGACGTGAGATTGGTAGTTTTGATGGTTACGAGTAATCAGAGTGCGCAGCGGAAGCGTGATGTGGTACATTGTATATTTGTGTGTGTGACTGGTAAGAATTCATAAGTTGAACATTGGAAACGATGTTGTGTCGTGGAACTTTATGTTCTTGTTTGTGTTGTTACCTCGTTTCCGTAGTGTTGGTTCAAGTGCGAGTAGCTAATTCCTTTGTGTGTTCGTAACTCGGGTATTCTTTGAGTCGTGAGTTAGTCGTCAAGTGCATTGTATGGGCTTTGCATCTTGTTGTTGTAGTTGTTGTCGTGTCGTTGTTGTAGCTGCTGTTAGCAAGGTGGTTTGTCAGTTTGTGTTATTCGTGGTGTGCCTAGTGTTGGCATGTTAGTTGGTTAGTCGGATGCGAGAGTCGTATCCGGAGTTGTTCGTATCAGTTATATTTTCGAGGACGAAAATGTCTAAGTGGGGGAGAGTTGTACCGCCCCGATTTGTTTAATTCTATTTAATTATTTCATTTATGTGAATTTTGTGAAATGTGTGAATTTATTGTATTTTACCTGCTAATTGAGTTAATTGGTTAATTTCTCTGATAGGTAAAATATTTGCAACAAATTATAATTTCTTTTCAACTTTTATTTCCCGAAATATATTTCATCGGTATGTTTATGTTTTATCACATTTTGAGGGCGTTTGCGAGATATTTGAGCTGAGGGGTAAAATGGTCATTTTGGGTAGTTAGATATTTTGTTATAAAAAGAGAAATAGAGAGAAAGGAAAAGAAAAGAAAGAAAAGGGGAAGAAGAGAAAGAGAAGAGAAGGAAAAAGAGAGAAGAGGAAAAAGAGGAAAATCGAGGAAGTCTCCGTTTCAAGCGCGAATAATCGGGTAAGGGTGAGAAGTTTCGATTATATCTTGCTTGTATATGTATATGTGTATGTTTTCTTGGATTGTTTTGGTGATTTTCTTCTAGTTTTCATTTTAGGTCGAAATGGTAGAAATGAATAGAAATCGATGTTTTCCCGGACGAAAATCGATATAAACTGTATTGTATGATCACACTGTGTGAATGAACAATCGTTGATGTTTGTTTTGCTGTTGGAATTGAGTTTGGGTGAAAAATAGGAGTTTTGGGTTGGATTTTCGAAGAGGGATTTTTCTGAAAATCGCAGAGCCCGCTCAGCGCGCAGAAGCCCGCTTAGCGCGCTTCTGAAAAAAAAGCAATCTCACGAGTCAGAGCGGAGCCCGCTCAGCGCGGTCTGGGACTTCAAAAATTTTATCTGTTTTCTAAATTCTGTAACTTTTGATCCGTAAGTCCGTTTTGGTCCCCGTTCGAAGCGTTGGAGAGCTAATGAAATATTATTTCTATTAAAAATGGTTTGGAGGGTAAAAGATGATTTAATTAATTTGTTTTTTTGAAAAATAGTCGGGTTGTCGGGTTTTTATCGCGTTAAATGCGTGCGGTTGGTGTTTTACAGGGTGTTGTGCTATTGTTATATAACATGGAGCTTTTATGTGGTTTATATGATGTCGATGCATGTGATAATTATGTTGTTGAATGGTAAATTACATTGTTTGATTGAATATCAATGTATGTTGTTATGATGTTTTGTGAGATTGTTGTGGTTTGTATGATGTTGAAGCATGTGACAAGTTGTTGTGATTGTCGTGGTTGATGGTGAGTAATTCTTAATGTGAGTTGATATGAGTGTATATGCTAAAATGCTAATTGTGGTGGTTGTGGATTATGATGGAATGCATTGTTTATGTGAAATTCAATGTGTGTTATTTGGTGGCCTTATGGCAAGTAAGTGCATTGTTTGAATTGATTTCCAATGCATGAATAATGATGATGAGATAATTCATATTGTTGAATTGTGGTGATGCATTTGATTGTCATGAGTTCTTGTATGTCAAGCATCATGATATACATCTTGTGATGTCGTGTGCCCTTGTGGGGCGTGAGCGACGAATCGATTCCAGAGGGAATCCGCTATAACATCGTGTGCCTTATACAAAGAGGTGTGAGCGATGATTATGGACGATCGTGTGCCTTATACAAAGAGGTGTGAGCGATCGGGTCGCGTACCTTATACAAAGAGGTGTGAGCGATCCATAAACATCGTGTGCCTTATACAAAGAGGTGTGAGCGACGGGGAACATCGTTTGCCCGACGGGGAGTTACATTAAGGAACAAGCGATGGTTCCAATAGTTCCTGAGTGAACTAGTGATGAGATGATGGATGGATGGTACCGCATATGCATTGCATAGAGTCGTTGTGTCGGTCTCTGTGCATTTGCATAAATCATGAATGGATTGATTATGTGTGGAAAATCATGAATGGATTAATTATATGTGAGAAATTGTGATATCATTTGTGCTAAATGGATTGCGCGTGATTGATATGCATTTGTGAATGGAGTAATTATGTGTTGAGTTTGTGATTGGATTGGTGAATTGATATGCATTCGTGTTAAATGCATTGGTTATGAATGATATGTTTTGTGTATAGACATATGCATTATATGTGAACATGTGGTTATGTGGAGATAATTGATATATGTTATATTTTGTGGTGATGGGATGGTGTGGTTCCATATGTCATAATTGTGGTTGGATTATGTGTGATATGTTTTGTATTTGTGGCATGCTTTATGTGTTAGTATGTGATGGCAGGGGTGAGATGATTTATACATGTGTTTGAATGTGTGTTTGCATATTATTATGCAATCTTGATTTAGTTGTTATTTCTCACCCTTCTGCTGTGGTTTATTGCTCTATGAGGCAATTGCAGATTTGTGTCTTGGAGACTTTTGTGAAGATTAGTTCTCCATCTGTTTGTCGGTGTTGGTGTCTGCTCTGATACGTAGCACGGGAGTCGGGGAACGATTATGTTATGTATATGTATACCTTTGTGGGATTTATTTTGTATTACCTTTGTATGTATATTTTGATGTTATAAAACAATTTATTTTTGTAAAACAAGTCAGTTATGGATCTTTCCGCTTTATTCCATAATTGACCTTTCCTTTTGTATGGAAAAAGTTTCCCTTTGAGGTTATTCCATTTTGTGTTATGTATCAAATAATTGAGCAGGGTTTGTGTTTTCTTTCTTTAAAATGTGGCATCCTTGTTTCTGTCAGAAAAATAAATTTTTATTTACTCTGGTTTAATTATGTATTATTTATTCGCGATGGGAAAGGGGGTGTTACATTAGTGGTATCAGAGCAGGTCGGTCCGTCCGGCCAAGTTGTTGAGTCAGTTGGTGTGACAGTTGAATATTGTCGTTGTTGTTTGTCCCTTAGTACGTGATAGGTGTGTGAAACACTGTCAGTACTTTCTGGTTTTTCTATTCCGTTGTCTGCAGGAGTTAGAATGAGATAAGTGGGGGAGAAGCTGGTGCTTCTCCAAGTTGCTTTAGATGTAGAGCATTGGCTCAGTGTGCCGTTGGTTGCAAGATTGTAAGTGTTATTTGGACAGTGTTGTTCCCGATTCCAGAAGGAATGCGGAGGTAAGGTTTATGTTGACTAAGGACTGGTGCCTTAGGTAGTTTTGTGCACAAGATGCAAGAAATGCTATTATAGTTTGGTAAAGACGGTTTATGGCCCATCATGATTGTGGGTTGTCTATTGACAAATTGAGGAACTGATCACCCTTAATCTCTTATTGATAGCAGACGGGAATAATGTTGGATGGAGTAGACGTGATTTTTCGACTTTGATAGTGTGTGCAATGAATTGTTTGGAATTACGTATAGTGTTTACGGATCGTTTTGTTAAATTGATGAAGATTCTAATACCGAAAGATGAGACGGATTAGAGGTTTTGGTATGTTGGTTCCTTTGGGAAGTCGTTGAGAGAGATCGATTGGGTATCGTTAATGGTTGTTCTCAGAGAGTAGAGTGTGAACTCAAATTGGACGAAGGTGAGGATTTGAGGTTTGGATCTGCTAAGTAAGTAGAAGAACTTTTAGGAAGTGAAACTCAGAGGTTGTCTTCTTGGAGAGCTCTAGTATTGTTAGTAACAAAAAGGATGGATGATTGAACGGAATAACAAGCATGATGTGTATGATGGTATTGAGACTATGGGAAGCAAGACTTAGAGTTCTGGTGAGGCTTGGAGTCTTTGGAATTTTAGAGCATTAATGGAAATCTTGAGAGAACCCTTAGGTGTGGATGTAATATTGAGAGTTTTTTTTGTTTGGTTGTTGCTACATGTTGGGATTTATGGAGTTTGGACTGTCAAGAGAAGAAATTGTGTATGGATTACTAATAGTTGAATAAGGTAACGATTGAGAACAAGTGTCCACTTTCAAGAATAGATGACCGGAATGGTTTGGTTGAGTTTGAGTGAAATTACAATTGTTTGGGATGTTTGATAAGAGTGGTGAATTGTATTAGTTGAGGCTTTGATCGATTTAATGAGACCGGTTATGTTTGTTATCATCGGGATAGGCTGTTATTTACTCGGTTAAGCTTGTATGTGAGTAACCAGTTACCCAGTGAAAATTTTTGCAAAGCTTTAAGAATTTATATCTTTTAGAATTTGGTTGGGCATTACAACGTACAGTGATGTTATTTGGTGTTAGTAATGTGTCTGTAATGTTGGTGGAGTATTTGAATCGTATCTTCTATATTTACTTGGATAAGTTCGTAGTGGTTTTGATTAAGGATATTCAGATCTGTTATAAAATCAGAGGAAGAACAAGCAGAGTGTTTGAGATTTGAATTACAAGTGTTGAAAAGAGACGAAGTTTATGCTAAGTTATTCAAGTGAGAATTTTGGTTGAAAAAGGTTAGTTTTCTTGGATATGTTATTTCAGATGAGACTATGGTTATGGATCCATCAAAAGTGGATGTAGTTATACATGAGAGGCTCCGAAGTTGGTTAAGGTGATTGGAAGCTTTTTGGACTTTAGTTGGTTATTAGCGGAGGTTATGGAAGGTTTTTCCAAGTTCGCATTTTCGTTACTTCGGTTGAATTGCAAAGGATAAGTCGTTCGCTTTGGATGTTCATTGTGGGGGAAGTTTGAGAGAGCTGAAGTAGGATTTGTCTACGGCGTCAGTTTTGATTATGTGTGATCCTGATTATCCGTTTGTGAGGTATTGTGATGTGTCTTTGATGAGTTTAGTCAGTGTGTTAATGCAAGATGGTAAAGTCGTAGCTTATGCTTTACGACGATTGAGGATTCATAAGACAATATATACTATTCAGGATTTGGAGTTGGTTGCGGTTGTATTGTGTTGGAAAAATCGGAGGTATTATCTTTATGGGTCTGGGTTCGAAGTGTTTAGTAATCACAAGAATATTGAGTACCTGTTTGGCCGGAAGGAATAGAGTATGAGACAACGAGGATGGTTATAATTCGTGACGAGTTATGAATTTGGCTTGGATTACCCTTCGGGAAAAGCGGAGGTCGTGCCTGAGGAGTTAAGTCGAAAGTTTTTATGCATGGCTGTTTTGATGGTCCGAGAATTAGAATTATTTGAGCAGTTCAGAGACTTGTGTCTGGTGTGTGAGATAACACAGTAGAGTGTGAAGTTGGGTATATTAAAAGTGAACAATGATTTTTGGTGAATATGAGAAAGAGTTAGACTTTGGACGTGAGATTGGTAGTTTTGATGGTTACGAGTAATCAGAGTGCGCAGCGGAAGCGTGATGTGGTACATTGTATATTTGTGTGTGTGACTGGTAAGAATTCATAAGTTGAACATTGGAAACGATGTTGTGTCATGGAACTTTATGTTCTTGTTTGTGTGGTTGCCTCATTTCCGTAGTGTTGGTTCAAGTGCGAGTATCTAATTCCTTTGTGTGTTCGTAACTCGGGTATTCTTTGAGTCGTGAGTTAGTCGTCAAGTGCATTGTATGGGCTTTGCATCTTGTCATTGTAGTTGTTGTTGTGTCATTGTTGTAGCTGCTGTTAGCAAGGTGGTTTGTCAGTTTGTGTTATTCGTGGTGTGCCTAGTGTTGGCATGTTAGTTGGTTAGTCGGATGCGAGAGTCGTATCTGGAGTTGTTCGTATCAGTTATATTTTCGAGGACGAAAATGTCTAAGTGGGGGAGAGTTGTAACGCCCCGATTTGTTTAATTCTATTTATTTATTTCATTTATGTGAATTTTGTGAAATGTGTGAATTTATTGTATTTTACCTGCTAATTGAGTTAATTGGTTAATTTCTCTGATAGGTAAAATATTTGCAATAAATTATAATTTCTTTTTAACTTTTATTTCCCGAAATATATTTCATCGGTATGTTTACGTTTTATCACATTTTGAGGGCGTTTGCGAGATATTTGAGCTGAGGGGTAAAATGGTCATTTTGGGTAGTTAGATATTTTGTTATAAAAAGAGAAATAGAGAGAAAAGAGAGAGAAAGGAAAAGAAAAGAAAGAAAAGGGGAATAAGAGAAAGAGAAGAGAAGGAAAAAGAGAGAAGAGGAAAAAGAGGAAAATCGAGGAAGTCTCCATTTCAAGCGCGAATAATCGGGTAAGGGTGAGAAGTTTCGATTATATCTTGCTTGTATATGTATATGTGTATGTTTTCTTGGATTGTTTTGGTGATTTTCTTCTAGTTTTCATTTTAGGTCGAAATGGTAGAAATGAATAGAAATCGATGTTTTCCCGGACGGAAATCGATATAAACTGTATTGTATGATCACACTGTGTGAATGAACAATCGTTGATGTTTGTTTTGCTGTTGGAATTGAGTTTGGGTGAAAAATAGGAGTTTTGGGTTGGATTTTCGAAGAGGGATTTTTCTGAAAATCGCAGAGCCCGCTCAGCGCGCAGATGCATGCTCAGCGCGCTTCTGGAAAAAAAAGCAATCTCACGAGTCAGAGCGGAGCCCGCTCAGGGCGGTCGGAGCCTGCTCAGCGCGGTCTGGGACTTCAAAAATTTTATCTGTTTTCTAAATTCCGTAACTTTTGATCCGTAAGTCCGTTTTGGTCCCCGTTCGAAGCGTTGGAGAGCTAATGAAATATTATTTCTATTAAAAATGGTTTGGAGGGTAAAAGATGATTTAATTAATTTGTTTTTTTGAAAAATAGTCGGGTTGTCGGGTTTTTATCGCGTTAAATGCGTGCGGTTGGTGTTTTACAGGGTGTTGTGCTATTGTTATATAACTTGGAGCTTTTATGTGGTTTATATGATGTCGATGCATGTGATAATTATGTTGTTGTATGGTAAATTACATTGTTTGATTGAATATCAATGTATGTTGTTATGATGTTTTGTGAGATTGTTGTGGTTTGTATGATGTTGAAGCATGTGACAAGTTGTTGTGATTGTTGTGGTTGATGGTGAGTAATTCTTAATGTGAGTTGATATGAGTGTATATGCTAAAATGCTAATTGTGGTGGTTGTGGATTATGATGGAATGCATTGTTTATGTGAAATTCAATGTGTGTTATTTGGTGGCCTTATGGCAAGTAAGTGCATTGTTTGAATTGATTTCCAATGCATGAATAATGATGATGAGATAATTCATATTGTTGAATTGTGGGGATGCATTTGATTGTCATGAGTTCTTGTATGTCAAGCATCATGATATACATCTTGTGATGTCGTGTGCCCTTGTGGGGCGTGAGCGACGAATCGATTCCAGAGGGGATCCGCTATAACATCGTGTGCCTTATACAAAGAGGTGTGAGCGATGATTATGGATGATCGTGTGCCTTATACAAAGAGGTGTGAGCGATTGGGCCGTGTGCCTTATACAAAGAGGTGTGAACGATCCATAAACATCGTGTGCCTTATACAAAGAGGTGTGAGCGACGGGGAACATCGTTTGCCTGACGGGGAGTTACATTAAGTAACAAGCGATGGTTCCAATAGTTCCTGAGTGAACTAGTGATGAGATGATGGATGGATGGTACCGCATATGCATTGCATAGAGTCGTTGTGTCAGTCTCTGTGCATTTTCTTAAATCATGAATGGATTGATTATGTGTGGAAAATCATGAATGGATTGATTATGTGTGAGAAATTGTGATATGCATTTGTGCTAAATGGATTGCGCGTGATTGATATGCATTTGTGAATGGAGTAATTATGTGTTGAGTTTGTGATTGGATTGGTGAATTGATATGCATTCGTGTTAATTGCATTGGTTATGAATGATATGTTTTGTGTATAGACATATGCATTATGTGTGAACATGTGGTTATGTGGAGATAATTGATATATGCTATATTTTGTGGTGATGGGGTGGTGTGGTTCCATATGTCATAATTGTGGTTGGATTATGTGTGATATGTTTTGTATTTGTGGCATGCTTTATGTGTTAGTATGTGATGGCAGGGGTGAGATGATTTATATATGTGTTTGAATGTGAGTTTGCATATTATTATGCAATCTTGATTTAGTTGTTATTTCTCACCCTTCTGCTGTGGTTTATTGCTCTATGAGGCAATTGCAGATTTGTGTCTTGGAGACTTTTGTGAAGATTAGTTCTCCAATTGTTTATCGGTCTTGGTGTCTGCTCTGATACGTAACACGGGAGTCGGGGAACGATTATGTTATGTATATGTATACCTTTGTGGGATTTATTTTGTATTACCTTTGTATGTATATTTTGATGTTATAAAATAATTTATTTTTGTAAACCAAGTCAGTTTTGGATCTTTCCGCTTTATTCCATAATTGACCTTTCCTTTTGTATGGAAAAAGTTTCCCTTTGAGGTTATTCCATTTTGTGTTATGTATCAAATAATTGAGCAGGGTTTGTGTTTTCTTTCTTTAAAGTGTGGCATCCTTGTTTCTGTTGGAAAAATAAATTTTTATTTACTCTGATTTAATTATGTATTATTTATTCGCGATGGGAAAGGGGGTGTTACATTAGTGGTATCAGAGCAGGTCGGTCCGTCCGGCCAAGTTGTTGAGTCAGTTGGTGTGACAGTTGAATACTGTCGTTGTTGTTTGTCCCTTAGTACGTGATAGGTGTGTGAAACACTGTCAGTACTTTCTGGTTTTTCTATTCCCCTGTCTGCATGAGTTAGAATGAGATAAGTGGGGGAGAAGCTGGTGTTTCTCCAAGTTGCTTCAGGTGTGGAGCATTGGCTCAGTGTGTCGTTGGTTGCAAGATTGTAAGTGTTATTTGGACAGTGTTGTTCCCAATTCCAGATGGAATGCGGAGGTAAGGTTTATGTTGACTAAGGATTGGTGCCTTAGGTAGTTTTGTGCACAAGATGCAAGAAATGCTATTATGGTTTGGTAAAGACGGTTTATGCCCCATCATGATTGTCGGCTGTCTATTGACAAATTAAGGAATTGATCACCCTTAATCTCTTGTTGATAGCAGACGGGAATAATGTTGGATGGAATAGACATGTTTTTCCGACTTTGATAGTGTGTGCAAGGAATTGTTTGGAATTAAGTAAAGTGTTTACGGATCATTTTGTTAAATCGATGAAGATTCTAATACCGGAAGATGAGACGGATTAGAGGTTTTGGTACTTTGGTTCCGTTGGGAAGTCGTTGAGAGAGAACGATTGGGTATCGTTAATGGTTGTTCTTAGAGAGTAGAGTGTGAACTCAAATTGGACGAAGGTGAGGATTTGAGGTTTGGATCTGCTAAGTAAGTAGAAGAACATTTAGGAAGTGAAACTCAGAGGTTGTCTTCTTGGAGAGCTCCGGTATTGGTAGTAACAAAAAGGATGGATGATTGAACGGAATAACAAGCATGATGTGTATGATGGTATTGAGACTATGGGAAGCAAGACTTAGAGTTCTGGTGAGGTTTGGAGTCTTTGGAATTTTAGAGCATTAATGGAAATCTTGAGAGAACCCTTAGGTGTGGATGTAATATTAAGAGTTCTTTTTGTTTGGTTGTTGCTACATGTTGGGATTTATGGAGTTTGGACTGTCAAGAGAAGAAATTGTGTATGGATTACTAATAGTTGAATAAGGTAACGATTGAGAACAAGTGTACACTTTCAAGAATAGATGACCGGAATGGTTTGGTTGAGTTTGAGTGAAATTACAATTGTTTGGGATGTTTGATAAGAGTGGTGAATTGTATGAGTTGAGGCTTTGATCGATTTAATGAGACCGGTTATGTTTGTTATCATCGGGATAGGGTGTTATTTACTCGGTTAAGCTTGTATGTGAGTAACCAGTTACCCAGTGAAATTTTTTGCAAAGCTTTAAGAATTTATATCTTTTGGAATTTGGTTGGGCATTACAACGTACAGTGATGTTATTTGGTGTTAGTAATGTGTCTGTAATGTTGGTGGAGTATTTGAATCGTATCTTCTATATTTACTTGGATAAGTTCGTAGTGGTTTTAATTAAGGATATTCATATCTGTTATAAAATCAGAGGAAGAACAGGCAGAGTGTTTGAGATTTGAATTACAAGTGTTGAAAAGAGACGAAGTTTATGCTAAGTTATTCAAGTGAGAATTTTAGTTGAAAAAGGTTAGTTTTCTTGGATATGTTATTTCAGATGAGAGTATGGTTATGGATCCATCGAAAGTGGATGTAGTTCTACATGAGAGGCTCCGAAGTTGGTTAAGGTGATTGGAAGCTTTTTGGACTTTAGTTGGTTATTACCAGAGGTTATGGATGGTTTTTCCAAGTTTGCATTTTCGTTACTTCGATTGAATTGCAAAGGGTAAGTCGTTCGCTTTGGATGTTCATTGTGGGGGAAGTTTGAGAGAGCTGAAGTAGGATTTGTCTACGCTGTGACACCCCCAATCTATACCCCAAACCTATTAAAGCGATAAAGAAAATTCCAAATTTTATCAGAGTATAATTAAAACATGCACGGCATAGAATGGAGACGCCACAACAATTTGAAACAAACACACAACACCTGCTTATACAGATATGCAACCATTCAGATAGTATTATACCCACAATTTAGAAACAGAATATAAGCGGAAAATCCGTAACTGAATATCAACATATATATATATATATATATATATATATATATATATATATATATATATCTCATGAAAGTTTGTTTGTCATATACAACATCATACATGAACAATCCAAAAGATACATATACATAGTACAAAATAATCACAAACGGCCACCCTAACTACCCGGTGTCACATATCAGAGCCGACCGACAAAAGAATGAAGACGCAAAGCTTCACAAAAAGACCTCCAGCAACTCTAATCTGCAATGCCTCATAGAGCATTATAAAACAGCAGAAGGGTGAGAAAAACAATCATATTACTGTTGCATATAATTATATATTAACACAGAAATACACAGGTAAAACATTCTCACCACAAATGCACCACAATCAAATACAACACAACACAGTACAATTCTCAAGTATCAAATACCAATACACCTCAATCATACACAATACACTCATCATCAATACAATTTCACATATTCCATCTCATCAATCACATTCACAATTCTATGCACAATTAATCCATGATTTATGAAAATGCATAGAGACCGACACAACGACTCTATGCACATGCCATGCGGTACCGACTTCCAATATTTCTCATCACTAGTTCACTCAGGAACTCTGCTGGAATCATCGCTCGTTACTGAGGATCACTCAAGTAACACCCCGTCGGGCCTACGATGTTCCCTGTCGCTTTAGGTCCTCTTGGTATAAGGCGCACGACGTTTATGGATTGCTTTAGGTCCTCTCGGTATAAGGCGCACAATCCGATCGCTCACACCCCACATGGGCACACGATCGTCTATAACCATCGCTTTAGGTCCTCTTATTTTTAAGGCGCACGATATATCAAATCGCTTTAGGTCCTCTTATTTTTAAGGCGTGCGATGTTATAGCAGATTCCCTCTGGAATCAATCCGTCACTCAGGACGTCACAACAATGCATATCATAATGCTTGGCATACAATGACTCATGACAGTTAATATGCACACATATACACATCCATAATCATGCATATATCAACAATTACCATACATCGCATTTTCTTGCCGTAAGGCCACCAATCATTATCACCATATGTATTTCATGCAATTTCATCACACAACAGTACACAAGTCACACAATATCCACACCAACAGCATATTGCACATACCCATAAAATTCACACAATTAAACGGCAAAAGTCGACAACAAAAACAACACATTTTCTAATTCCCGATATAATTTAATCGGCCAATAATCTCAAAACCATCATCATAAGATAGTACATTTCACAAGCTTTCTAACGCATCAAACCACACCTCAAACCGAAACACAGATCAAAAGTTACAAAGAAAACAAATTGGGAAAAACTGCTACATTCGCAGTGCGAAGCTCCTAGCGAGTCCTTCGCTACCTCATTCGCAGTACGAATGTCCCAGCGAACCAAGGCAGAAGCAAAAATAGCCTAGAAAATTCCCACCGTTCGCAGTGCGAACGTCCCAGCGAATGCTCGCTACCCCATTCGCAGTGCGAACGCTCCAGCGAACAGTGGCAGAATGAAAAATACTACAACGTTCGCAGTGCGAACATCACGCGAACGCTCGCCACCCATTCGCTGGCCATTCGCAGTGCGAACCTGCGATTTCAGCAAAACCCAGCAGCGCACCAGTTCATCCAAAAATGATATTTTCTCAAACCAAACATTTCCAAAACAACATATAACAATCAGAACCTATTCTAATCATGATAACAAGTATTCTACTACATTTACACCGATTTTCAACCGCAAAATCATCGATTTTTCATCATATCTCTCATTTCAACCTAGAACTCAAAGCTATGGAAAGACAAGAAACATCCAAGCAAACACATACATAATCATACACAAACATATTATAATCGAGTTTCGCACCCTTACCCGATTTAATCGTGTTCTAGAAAGTCGGTTGATTGATTTCCAAGTTTTCCAAATTCTCTCTTTTCTTCTCTTCTCCTTTTCTTTTCTTCTTCTCTTCTTTTCTTTCTCTTACTATTTTCTCTCTTTTTCTTTCTATTATATTCTAACTTAACAAAATAAATCAAAATGCCCAAATTACCCCTACACTCAAATATTTTGCAAATGTTCCCAAAACGCGATAAAATATATTCACGACGAAAAATAACATATTTTCACATAAAAGTCAGAAATAAAATAATATAATAATAAAATACTCAAAACGACTCAAATAGATAAAACGACAAAACTAGGGTGTTACAACTCTCCGCCACTTAGAAATTTTCGTCCTCGAAAATATACCTGAGACGAACAACTCTGGATACGACTCCCACATCCGACTCTCCAACTCCCAAGTCAAATTGCCCTCAGCAGCGCCTCCCCACGCCACTTTCACAAGTGCAATATCCTTGCCCCGCGACCTCTTTAACTCGCGATCTAAAATACTCACCGGCAAAGCCTCAACCGTCAGGTTCTCCCTTACCTCAACCTCATCCATCGGAATCACTTGCGACGGATCCGAAACATACTTCCGAAGCTGAGAAACATGGAACACATCATGCAAATTCGACAAACTCGGCGACAACGCCACCCTATAAGCCACCGCACCCACTCTCGCAGATATCTGGTAAGGACCAATAAATCGAGAAGTAAGCTTCTTCGATTTCAATGCACGACCAACACCCGTTACCGGCGTAACCCTTAGAAATACATGATCGCCCTCTTGGAACTCAAGATCTTTCCGTCTCCGATCATGATAACTCTTTTGTCTGCTCTGAGAAGCCTTCATTTTCTCACGAATAAACTTCACTTTTTCCGTAGTCTGCTGCACCAACTCCGGTCCAACCACCGTTCTCTCACCGGATTCGTGCCAACACAATGGTGTTCGACATCTTCGTCCATATAATGCTTCAAACGGTTCCATTCCAGTACTAGAATGAAAACTATTATTATACGTGAATTCAATCAACGCAAGATAACTATCCCACACACCACCTTGTTCCAAAACACACGCTCTCAACAAATCTTCCAAAGACTGAATCGTTCTCTCCGTCTGCCCATCCGTCTGCGGATGATACGCCGAACTCAACCTCAATTTAGAACCCAATGCCTTCTGTAAACTTTCCCAAAATCTCGAGGTAAACCTTGGATCTCGATCCAAAACAATACTTAACGGAACTCCATGCAACTTCACAATCACACTGATATAAATCTCAGCTAACCGTTCCAAAGTAAAACTGATGTCAATCGGAATGAAATGAGCCGATTTAGTCAGCCTATCAACAACCACCCAAATAGCATTATGACCTCGCTGAGTATTCGGCAACCCCGTTACAAAATCCATAGAAATGCTATCCCATTTCCATTCCAGAATATCCGACGGTTGCAACAAACCACTCGGTCTCTGATGTTCCACTTTCGACTTCTGGCACGTCAAACAAGCATACACAAACTGAGCTACATCTCTTTTCAATCCCGATCACCAGAAAATCTTTTTCAAATCTTGGTAGATCTTGTTCGCTCCCGGATGTATACTCAAATTACTCAGGTGTCCTTCTTCCAAAATCATCCGTTTCAACTCCGAATCGTCCGGAATACAAATTCGCCCACAGAACCTCAACACACCATTAACATCCACTTGAAAATCACTACTCGCATCTTTTCTGCCAACCAACATCAAATCCACTAATTTCATGTCCAACTTCTGCTTCTCGCTTACTGACATCAGAAAATCATTCGTAACCTTCAACATACCCAGCCTCACACTATCCGACGACACTTCACATACCAAACTCAAATCTCTAAACGATTCCAAAAGTTCCCACTCCTTAACCATTAAAGTGGACATGTGCAAAGATTTCCGTCTCAATGCATCGGCTACCACATCAGCTTTACCAGGATGGTAATTCAAGCCAAAGTCGTAGTCCTTCAGAAATTCCAACCATCTTCGTTGCCTCATATTCAATTCCTTCTGATCAAACAGATATTTCAAACTTTTGTGATCACTAAAGACTTCAAACCTCGCACCAAAAAGATAATGCCTCCAAATATTCAACACAAAAAACACAGCCGCTAACTCCAAGTCATGCGTAGGGTAATTCTTCTCATGCACTCTCAACTGCCTCGAAGCATACGCCACGACCTTACCGTCTTGCATCAGAACACCACCTAGACCAATCAAAGACGCATCACAATACACCACAAACAGTTCATTAGGATTCGGCAAAATCAAAATCAGAGTTGTCGTCAATCTTCTCTTCAGCTCATTAAAACTTTCCTCACACCGAATATCCCAAATGAACGCTTGCCCTTTACAAGTCATCTGGGTCAAAGGAAGTGCTAGTTTAGAAAAACCTTCAATAAACCTTCGATAATAACCGGCCAAACCCAAAAAAACTTCGAATTTCCGTAACAGATCTCGGAGCCTCCCATTGTAGAACTGCTTCAACTTTAGATGGATCCACAGAAATACCATTACCTGAAATTACGTGTCCAAGAAAACTCACTTCCGACAACCAAAATTCACACTTAGACAATTTGGCAAAAAGCTTCTTTTCCTTCAAAACCTGCAAAACAATACGCAAATGCTCCGCGTGCTCCTCCCGAGACTTAGAATAAATCAGAATGTCATCAATAAACACAACAACAAATCGATCCAAATGCTCGTGAAAAATACGACTCATGTATTCCATAAACACACCTGGCGCATTAGAAACCCCGAACGACATCACAGAATATTCATAATGACCGTAACGTGTCCTAAAAGCCGTCTTCTGAATATCTTCCTCCTTCACCCTAATCTGATGATACCCTGATCTCAAATTAATCTTACTGAACACACAAGCACCAACGAAATGATCCATCAGATCATCAATTCTCGGAAAAGGATACTTATTCTTAATCGTCACCTTATTCAACTGGCGATAATCAATACACAACCGCATACTTCCGTCTTCCTTTTTCACCAAAAAAACTGGAGCACCCCAAGGAGAAACACTTGGCCTCACAAACCTCTTCTCCAACAATTCATTCAATTGCTTCTTTAACTCTACCAACTCAGACGCCGACATACGATAAGGTGCCATAGAAACAGGTCTAGTACCAGGAACTAGATCTATAGAAAACTCCACCTCTCTCTCTGGCAGCAAGTCTGAAATATCCTCAGGAAACACTTCAGGAAAATCACACACAACCGGAAACACATCAAGTGAAACTTGACTATCCACAGTCAACAACGCAAACAACCCAAACAACTGAGCTTCCTCCACCAAAATTCTCTTCAACTCTTTGGTAGATAAGAAACTCGAGTCTTCGTATTCCTCAAGAGAAGGAAACCTTACTAACTTATAATAACAATCAATATGAACCCGATTGAATTGCAACCAATTCATTCCCAGAACCACATCCAAACCTTCCAACGGCAAACACACTAAATCCATTTCAAAGTCTTTACCATAAATGGTCAAAGGACAACTCAAACAAACCAAAGAAGTAGTTACTGACCCCATTGCTGGAGTATCAATAACCATCTCACCATCCATCAAAGACAACACAAGATTCAAACGCTTAGCGCACTCAGACGAAATAAACGAATGAGTCGCTCCAGTATCAATAATAGCAACTAAAGGCGTACTATTAATAAAACAAGTACCTCGGATCAGACGATCTGCACTTGAAGTCTAAGTCCCTGCCAATGAAAATACCTTCCCACTAGTTGGAGCTTACTTCGGTTTCTGACACTTTGTACTAATATGTCCAGGTTCACCACAGTTGAAACACTTCACCACATTCTTCCGTTTACAATCAGCTACGACATGTTCGACACCTCCAAAATTAGAACACTTTCTCACATCTTTCCTGCACTCAAACTGACGATGTCCCAACTCACCACACTTAAAACATCTCAGAGAATTAGACATACCTCCTCCACCTTACCTTCGATCAAAAGCACCCCTTTTCTTACCTTTATCCGCTGGTGTTACATACGGACCACTACGAAACTGTTACTTCCCTTTCCGGTCACTCACACTCTTGTAGTGAGTAGAACGAGCCCTACTATCCTCTTCATAAATCCTACAACATTCCACCAAATCAGAAAACCTTCTTATCCTCTGATAACCGATTGCTTGCTTAATCTCAGGACGCAATCCACTCTTATACTTCACACACTTAGAAAATTCTGCAGTCGCTTCAGCATAATGAGGATAAAACTGCACAAGCTCCACAAACTTAGCAGTATAATCAATAACAGACATACTACCTTGTTTCAGTTCCAAGAACTCAATTTCCTTCTTTCCTCTAACATCTTTGGGAAAATACTTCCTCAGAAACTCCTGGCTAAACAATTCCCAAGTAACTTCTTCATCCCCAGCTTCCAACACCTGACGAGTACTAACCCACCAGTCATCAGCTTCTTCCTGTAACATGTGAGTTCGGTCTCACCTTACTGTCCTCAGCACAATCCATAACTCGAAAAATCCTTTCAATCTCTTTCAACCAAATCTGTGCACCATCAAGATCATATCTTCCTTTGAAGACAGGCGGGTTGTTCTTCCTGAACTCATCATTACCCGCAGCATTAGGTGCACCCTGCACAGCACGAGCCATTGCTTGCATCGCAGCAGCCAAAGCAGCATCATTCCTACCAGCCATATTCTGTTCATTTCCAATAACAGAAACTATGGTTAAACAAGCAGCCCACTCCAAACGCCAACACCGACAAAGACTAACACAACCAGACACGAACTGACACGGACTGACACAAACTGGCTCTGATACCACTTATTGTGACACCCCCAATCTATACCCCAAAGCTATTAAAGCGATAAAGAAAATTCAAAATTTTATCAGAGTATAATTAAAACATGCACGACATAGACTAGAGACGCCACAACAATTTGAAACAAACACACAACACCTGCTCATACAGATATGCAACCATTCAGGTAGTATTATACCCACAATTCAGAAACAGAATATAAGCGGAAAATCCGTAACTGAATATCAACATATATATATATATATATATATATATATATATATATATATATATCATGAAAGTTTGTTTGTCATATACAACATCACACATGAACAATCCAAAAGATACATATACATAGTACAAAATAATCACAAATGGCCACCCTAACTACCCGGTGTCACATATCAGAGCCGACCGACAAAAGAATGAAGACACAAAGCTTCACAAAAAGACCTCCAGCAACTCTAATCTGCAATGCCTCATAGAGCATTATAAAACAGCAGAAGGGTGAGAAAAACAATCATATTACTGTTGCATATAATTATATATTAACACAGAAATACACAGGTAAAATATTCTCACCACAAATGCACCACAATCAAATACAACACAACACAGTACAATTCTCAAGTATCAAATACCAATACACCTCAATCATACACAATACACTCATCATCAATACAATTTCACATATTCCATCTCATCAATCACATTCACAATTCTATGCACAATTAATCCATGATTTATGCAAATGCACAGAGACCGACACAACGACTCTATGCACATGCCATGCGGTACCGACTTCCAATATTTCTCATCACTAGTTCACTCAGGAACTTTGCTGGAATCATCGCTCGTTACTGAGGATCACTCAAGTAACACCCCGTCGGGCCTACGATGTTCCCCGTCGCTTTAGGTCCTCTTGGTATAAGGTGCACGACGTTTATGGATTGCTTTAGGTCCTCTCGGTATAAGGCGCACAATCCGATCGCTCACACCCCACATGGGCACACGATCGTCTATAACCATCGCTTTAGGTCCTCTTATTTTTAAGGTGAACGATGTTATAGCAGATTCCCTCTGGAATCAATCCGTCACTCAGGACGTCACAATAATGCATATCATGATGCTTGGCATACAATGACTCATGATAGTTAATATGCACACATATACACATCCATAATCATGCATATATCAACAATTACCATACATCGCATTTTCTTGCCGTAAGGCCACCAACCATTATCACCATATGTATTTCATGCAATTTCATCACACAACAGTACACAAGTCACAAAATATCCACACCAACAGCATATTGCACATACCCATCAAATTCACACAATTAAACGGCAAAAGTCGACAACAAAAGCAACACATTTTCTAATTCCCAACATAATTTAATCGGCCAACAATCTCAAAACTATCATCATAAGAAATTACATTTCACAAGCTTTCTAACGCAT
This sequence comes from Lathyrus tuberosus, assembly GCA_022829125.1. Taxonomy (NCBI): domain Eukaryota; kingdom Viridiplantae; phylum Streptophyta; class Magnoliopsida; order Fabales; family Fabaceae; genus Lathyrus; species Lathyrus tuberosus. The sequence continues at coordinate 3,824,948 of JALAZF010000479.1, read as the reverse complement.
CAAACCACACCTCAAACCGAAACACAGATCAAAAGTTACAAAGAAAACAAATTGGGAAAAACTGCTACATTCGCAGTGCGAAGCTCCTAGCGAGTCCTTCGCTACCTCATTCGCAGTGCGAATGTCCCAGCGAACCAAGGCAGAAGCAAAAATAGCCTAGAAAATACCCACCGTTCACAGTGCGAACGTCCCAGCGAATGCTCGCTACCCCATTCGCAGTGCGAACCCTCCAGCGAACAATGGCAGAATGAAAAATACTACAACGTTCGCATTGCGAACATCAGGCGAACGCTCGCCACCCATTCGTTGGCCATTCGCAGTGCGAACCTGCGATTTCAGCAAAACCCAGCAGCGCACCAGTTCATCCAAAAATGATATTTTCTCAAACCAAACATTTCCAAAACAACATATAACAATCAGAACCTATTCTAATCATGATAACAAGTATTCTACTACGTTTACACCGATTTTCAACCGTAAAATCATCGATTTTTCATCATATCTATCATTTCAACCTAGAACCCCAAGTTATGGAAAGACAAGAAACATCCAAGCAAACACATACATAATCATACACAAACATAGTATAATTGAGTTTCGCACCTTTACCCGATTTAATCGTGTTCTAGAAAGTCGGTTGATTGATTTCCAAGTTTTCCAAATTCTCTCTTTTCTTCTCTTCTCCTTTTCTTTTCTTCTTCTCTTCTTTTCTTTCTCTTACTATTTTCTCTCTTTTTCTTTCTATTATATTCTAACTTAACAAAATAAATCAAAATGCCCAAATTACCCCTACACTCAAATATCTCGCAAATGTTCCCAAAACGCGATAAAATTTATTCAGGACGAAAAATAACATATTTTCACATAAAAGTCAGAAATAAAATAATATAATAATAAAATACTCAAAACGACTCAAATAGATAAAACGACAAAACTGACAAAACTGGGGCGTTACATACGGCGTCAGTTTTGATTCTGTGTGATCCTGATTAACCGTTTGTGAGGTATTGTGATGTGTCTTTGATGAGTTTAGTCAGTGTGTTAATGCAAGATGGTAAAGTCGTAGCTTATGCTTTACGACGATTGAGGACTCATAAGAGGATCTATACTATTCAGGATTTCGAGTTGGTTGCGGTTGTATTGTGTTGGAAAAATCGGAGGTATTATCTTTATGGGTCTGGGTTCGAAGTGTTTAGTAATCACAAGAATATTGAGTACCTGTTTGGTCGGAAGGAATAGAGTATGAGACAATGAGGATGGTTAGAATTTGTGACGAGTTATGAATTTGGCTTGGATTACCCTTCGGGAAAAGCGGAGATCGTGCCTGAGGAGTTAAGTCGAAAGTTTTTATGCATGGCTGTTTTGATGGTCTGAGAATTAGAATTATTTGAGCAGTTTAGAGACTTGTGTCTGGTGTGTGAGATAACACAGTAGAGTGTGAAGTTGGGTATATTAAAAGTGAACAATGATTTTTGGTGAATATGAGAAAGAGTTAGACTTTGGACGTGAGATTGGTAGTTTTGATGGTTACGAGTAATCAGAGTGCGCAGCGGAAGCGTGATGTGGTACATTGTATATTTGTGTGTGTGACTGGTAAGAATTCATAAGTTGAACATTGGAAACGATGTTGTGTCGTGGAACTTTATGTTCTTGTTTGTGTTGTTGCCTCGTTTCCGTAGTGTTGGTTCGAGTGCGAGTAGCTAATTCCTTTGTGTGTTCGTAACTCGGGTATTCTTTGAGTCGTGAGTTAGTCGTCAAGTGCATTGTATGGGCTTTGCATCTTGTCGTTGTAGTTGTTGTCGTGTCGTTGTTGTAGCTGCTGTTAGCAAGGTTGTTTACCTGTTTGTGTTATTCGTGGTGTGCCTAATGTTGGCATGTTAGTTGGTTAGTCGGATGCGAGAGTCGTATCCGGAGTTGTTCGTATCAGTTATATTTTCGAGGACGAAAATGTCTAAGTGGGAGAGAGTTGTAACGCCCCGATTTGTTTAATTCTATTTATTTATTTCATTTATGTGAATTTTGTGAAATGTGTGAATTTATTGTATTTTGCCTGCTAATTGAGTTAATTGGTTAATTTCTCTTATAGGTAAAATATTTGCAATAAATTATAATTTTTTTTCAACTTTTATTTCCCGAAATATATTTCATCGGTATGTTTATGTTTTATCGCATTTTGAGGGCATTTGCGAGATATTTGAGCTGAGGGGTAAAATGGTCATTTTGGGTAGTTAGATATTTTGTTATAAAAAGAGAAATAGAGAGAAAACAGAGAGAAAGGAAAAGAAAAGAAAGATAAGGGGAAGAAGAGAAAGAGAAGAGAAGGAAAAAGAGAGAACAGGAAAAAGAGGAAAATCGAGGAAATCTCTGTTTCAAGAGCGAATAATCGGGTAAGGGTGAGAAGTTTCGATTATATCATGCTTGTATATGTATATGTGTATGTTTTCTTGGATTGTTTTGGTGATTTTCTTCTAGTTTTAATTTTAGGTCGAAATGGTAGAAATGAATAGAAATTGATGTTTTCACAGACGGAAATCGATATAAACTGTATTGTATGATCACACTGTGTGTATGAACAATCGTTGATGTTTGTTTTGCTGTTGGAATTGAGTTTGGGTGAAAAATAGGAGTTTTGGGTTGGATTTTCGAAGAGGGATTTTTCTGAAAATCGCAGAGCCCGCTCAGCGGGAAGATGCCCGTTCAGCGTGCTTCTGAAAAAAAAGCAATCTCACGATTCAGAGTGGAACCCGCTCAGCGCGGTCGGAGCCCGCTCAGCGCGGTCTGGGACTTCAAAAAATTTATCTGTTTTCTAAATTCCATAACTTTTGATCCGTAAGTTCGTTTTGGTCCCCGTTCGAAGCGTTGGGGAGCTAATGAAATATTCTTTCTATTAAAAATGGTTTGGAGGGTAAAAGATGATTTAATTAATTTGTTTTTTTGAAAAATAGTCGGGTTGTCGGGTTTTTATGGCATTAAATGCGTGCGGTTGGTGTTTTACAGGGTGTTGTGCTATTGTTATATAACATGGAGATTTTATGTGGTTTATATGATGTCGATGCATGTGATAATTATGTTGTTGTATGGTAAAATACATTGTTTGATTGAATATCAATGTATATTGTTAGGATGTTTTGTGAGATTGTTGTGGTTTGTATGATGTTGAAGCATGTGACAAGTTGTTGTGATTGTTGTGGTTGATGGTGAGTAATTCTTAATGTGAGTTGATATGAGTGTATATGCTAAAATTCTAATTGTGATGGTTGTGGATTATGATGGAATGCATTGTTTATGTGAAATTCAATGTGTGTTATTTGGTGGCCTTATGGAAAGTAAGTGCATTGTTTGAATTGATTTCCAATGCATGAATAATGAGGATAAGATAATTCATATTGTTGAATTGTGGTGATGCATTTTATTGTCATGAGTTCTTGTATGTCAAGCATCATGATATGCATCTTGTGATGTCGTGTGCCCTTGTGGGGTGTGAGCGACGAATCGATTCCAGAGGGAATCCGCTATAACATCGTGTGCCTTATACAAAGAGGTGTGAGCGATGATTATGGACGATCGTGTGCCTTATACAAAGAGGTGTGAGCGATCGGGTCGTGTGCCTTATACAAAGAGGTGTGAGCGATCCATAAACGACGTGTGCCTTATACAAAGAGGTGTGAGCGACGGGGAACATCGTTTGCCCGACGGGGAGTTACATTAAGTAACACGCAATGGTTCCAATAGTTCCTGAGTGAACTAGTGATGAGATGATGGATGGATGGTACCGCATATGCATTGCATAGAGTCGTTGTGTCGGTCTCTGTGCATTTTCTTAAATCATGAATGGATTGATTATGTGTGGAAAATCATGAATGGATTGATTATGTGTGAGAAATTGTGATATGCATTTGTGCTAAATGGATTGCGCATGATTGATATGCATTTGTGAATGGAGTAATTTTGTGTTGAGTTTGTGATTGGATTGGTGAATTGATATGCATTCGTGTTAAATGCATTGGTTATGAATGATATGTTTTGTGTATAGACATATGCATTATGTGTGAACATGTGGTTATGTGGAGATAATTGATATATGTTATAATTTATGGTGATGGGGTGGTGTGGTTCCATATGTCATAATTACGGTTGGATTATGTGTGATATGTTTTGTATTTGTGGCATGCTTTATGTGTTAGTATGTGATGGCAGGGGTGAGATGATTTATACATGTGTTTGAATGTGTGTTTGCATATTATTATGCAATCTTGATTTAGTTGTTATTTCTCACCCTTCTGCTGTGGTTTATTGCTCTATGAGGCAATTGCAGATTTGTGTCTTGGAGACTTTTGTGAAGATTAGTTCTCCATCTGTTTGTTGGTCTTGGTGTCTGCTCTGATACGTAACACGGGAGTTGGGGAACGATTATGTTATGTATATGTATACCTTTGTGGGATTTATTTTGTATTACCTTTGTATGTATATTTTGATGTTATAAAATAATTTATTTTTGTAAAACAAGTCAGTTATGGATCTTTCCGCTTCATTCCATAATTGACCTTTCCTTTTGTATGGAAAAAGTTTCCCTTTGAGGTTATTCCATTTTGTGTTATGTATCAAATAATTGAGCAGAGTTTGTGTTTTCTTTCTTTAAAATGTGGCATCCTTGTTTCTGTCGGAAAAATAAATTTTTATTTACTCTGATTTAATTATGTATTATTTATTCGCGATGGGAAAGGGGGTGTTACACAAGACGTGAAGCTAAAGGGGTGATTTGTATCTTGTTCAAAGCCTAAGATGTGAAGCTGAAGGATCTATTTGTATCTTGTTCGAAGCCCAAGATGTGAAGCTGAAGGGTTTTGACTTTAGAGAGAATTTGTCATCTCTAAAGAGGAGTTGTTGATGTTTGTGTGCTGTGAGCAAGACACAACTTTGATGCTAAAAGGTTGATTGACTCAATCGGGGTTTTCTTTATACAAAGCCTAAGAGGAGGCTAGAAGTTGACTTTTCCGGGGAAAATTTTCTTTCTGTCTTGTACAAAGCCCAAGATTGAGGCCAAAAGGGTTTGACTCAACAAGAGAGTTTTTTATACTCAACAAGATAGTTTTTTGCTGTGCCATGTATGAAGCCCAAGACGGAGGCTAAAAGTGGTTTGAATCAACAAAAGAGTCTTTTATACTCAACAAGAGATTGTTTTCTATCTCGTACGAAGCCCGAGATGGAGGCTAAAGAGGTTGACTCAACAGGAGAGTCTTGACCAGGTGATTGACTCAACAAGAGAGTCTTTTATACTCAACAAGAGAGTGTTTTCTATCTCGTACGAAGCCCGAGATGGAGGCTAAAGGTGTTTGACTCAACAAGAGAGTCTTTTATACTCAACAAGAGAGTGATTTATATCTCGTACGAAGCCCGAGATGGAGGCTAAAGAGGTTGACTCAACAAGAGAGTCTTTTATACTCAACAAGAGAGTGTGAAAAGGTTAGCTCCGCTGGAGAGAATCATTGTACAAAGCCCAAGAGGAGGCTATTGTGCTGGTGACTGTTTCAGTTTAGTGACAGGTCCAGTATGTTGGATAAAAGAGAAAATCAGTTCTTATAAAGATTAAAGGTAAGGTTGTGCTTTGGGGATTGATCAGAGGATCAGGGTTATTTCCTGTTCTTTAAGGAAATCCAAAGGGTATTGAGACTGTCCAAGTCTACTGGTGTTTTGAGAAATCGATTCTCAGATAGTGAGTGATCTTTGTATGATGCCCAAGAGAAGGCTGGTATGTTAAGGGATGAAGATCAACCAATTAACTGGTCTGACACTTGACTCAGAAAGACAGCTCTAGCAAATTGATGACTAGGTTTTGTTCCTATACCTATAGAGGTCTCTGAGTTCTTGTACTAAGCCCGAGAGAAGGCATGAGAGCTTTTAAGAAGCCGAAGGGTCCTTGTACAACGCCTAAGAGGAGGCAGGGATGCTTTTTGGAAGCCTGTGGGTCCCCAAACCCCGAGAAGTTCAAGACATGCCATTCACCGAGAATAGATCAAGCCAGGAAAGTCCGAGAATTTGGAAGAAACTCAAGAGATGCCATTCACGGAGAAAAGATCATCTTTGGGGAGTTAGAGTTTCTTTGACAATTTCTAAGGGTGACAGTCTGAGAAAGGGTTCACTGAGAATGCTGCCTTTCACGTCTCCATATTGTTTAACCCCAAGAGGAGGGAAGACTGTGTCTGGTAATCCTATGGGGATCTGGTACACATCTCTTAAAAGAGGCTAACCTAGAAGGAGAAGACTTAACAAACTTACAAGCAGCCCTAATCTTAGCAATTGAAACATCAATGTACTTCAATCCTTCACTAACAATTAAGTTTAGGATATGGGCACAACAACACAAATGCATGTACTCTTCTTTCAACAATGTTTTCCCATTCCAAACACACATGCCTCTACTTAGATATGAAATAGAAACACTATTAGAACTTGCATTATCAACTGTCACACAACAAATTTTTTTAATCCCCCATTCTTTCATGCAATTCTCTAGAGCTATCCCAATGGACTCACCTTTGTGGTCAGAAATCAAGCCAAAATGCAATATTTTCCTTTTTAAAGCCCACCCATCATCAAAATAGTGACCAGTAACACACATATAATTCATGTTTTGTATTGAAGTCCATGTGTCAGTAGTAAGTGAAACCATTTGGTGATTTGAAGACAAAACACATTTCAACAACTCTTTTTCAGCATTAAAGACTTGAATACAATCTCTTGCAATAGTGATACGGGAAGTAATTTTTAATCTAGGTTGTATCTCATCAATAAACTTCCTAAACCCTTCATTTTTAAAAAACTTAAAAGGAAGTTCATCTGTAATGATCATTTTTGCAAGAGCTAATCTAGACTTTTCTTGATTAAAATCAACAAGCTTAAAGCTAACACTATTAGGGTCATCTTCATCAATACCCTTTCCTAGTGCAAGTGTCTTTTGTGAACTACTAACTTTTCTATATGGATTTTTTAGACAAGCCTTCAAATGTTTCAGCATGTTACTAGTTCCATGGGTAGAACTATTTGCAGCATAAGATGTGAAACAATAGTTACAAAATGCAAAATCTTTCTTCTTTGTAAAATGTCTCCAAGCACTAGAAGGAGGTCTAGAAGGTTTTCTTTTCTTTACCTTGGTTGGTGATGGTGATGGAGTTTCAAGCCCTTATTCATGAACCAAATCAACAACTTCAGTTCTTGTTTGCACTGTAGTAGCAACTTCAATTTCTTGTTGATTTTGTGCATCTGACATTTGAATTTGAGGAGATATAACACCATCGGTAATGCTTTCCATATCTACAAAACATTATAAATAACATAAACAGTTTGTAAGAGTCGAGTTTACAATTCAATTTTAATTTGATGTCTTCCATATCATATATACAACATGCTATACATTGATTTATAAAGATTTGAAAGTGAAAAACAGTGGTAGGAAAGAAAAATAAGAAGCTATGCTAATCCTGCACTATCATTTATGAAGACATTTTATACTAATATGTTATGTGGCTAACTATGCTAATAAGAAGCTATGATAATCCTGCCAATCCTGCAATATCATTTATCCTAATATGTTATGTGGCTAAATAATTTAGAAGCTGTGCTAACTAACCGATATGCTAACCGACAGAAGCTATGCTAACCGACATGTATAATGCTTTGCATCTGGCATCACCTCTTGTTTCTCATTCATGGAGTTAAAAAGCTCACGTTTTCATGGAGTTAAAAAGCCCATGAGTAATCCTGCACTATCATTTATGAAGACATTTTATGCTAATATGTTATGTGGCTAACTATGCTAATAAGAAGCTATCCTAATCCTAATCATAAACTTGTGACAATTTATTTTATTTAACTAGTATATATATATCGTGAAACTGAAATCATACCTTGCAAATTGCGGCTTGCGGATATGCGATTTACAATCAACAATTTGGGATTTCACTTGCAGTTTTGCGATTCAGATCAGAAAGAAATTTGGGATTTCACTTACAGTTTTGCGATTCAGATCAGAAAGAAAGTTGCGATTTGGGTTTGGGATTTCAAATTGATATGCAATTTGTGAGACTGAATTTGATTTATAATTATTGTAATGTGATGTTTAAGTTTCTCTATATAATTTCATCATTGATTGTGGTTTTTGTAATCTGGTGATGCCCTTAGATTTTGTTTTGATAATCACCACACATGCTACCGTCCTATTTTTATTGGAAAATGTTCAGTTCAGACTCTTCACCTCTCAAGATAATAAAGCGTGTTTTTTTTTTAATTATTGTTGGACATTATTAATAATTAAATATTAAATATATTAATAAGGGATTTTATTGGTTTGGGTTGGGCTTACGGGTAATAAACTAAAAATCTGTTGTCCGAACCAATTAACATCGGTTTTTATTGGTTCGGTTCGGTTTTTGCCCGAACTGAACAAATATCCAACCCAAATACATTGGTTTGGTTTGGATTCCGGTTTGGTTCGGATTTTCCCGAACCAACGAACACCCCTTCCAGGCTGGTATTCATCAAGCGAATATCGAAGATTTGAACCATGTTGATTTGATAATGATTCCCATCATGGTAGTCTTGAATCCACCCAAGATCCATCTGACGCTGGAGGGCCTCTTGTACAAAAGAGCATCCCGGTTTGTTTACCGAGCAAGTCAGCCAGGAATTATAATCGTGACGTGGCAGATTATGATACTGGCTTTGCCTTGAGTGCATTACCACCAAGTTGACATTCATCGCATGGATATCGTGGTATTGAATGATGTTGGAATTCGTATAAACCATGTTAACTCCACGAACTCAGTGTTCTTGGATCCATCTGAGATCCATCTGTTCCTGTAGAGCTGATTGCACCACAGAACATCCTTGATTGTTTTTAGAGCAGATATCACACTGGTGATAATTATGAGGTGGCACATGGCCATATCCACTCTATCTACAATGCATCTTGACCAAGTTGTCCTTCAATAAGAGTACATAGTGAATTTGATAGTTGTTATTGGACTTTCCTTCTATCAAATTTACTGCAGCTTTCTCATGTTGAGGCAGCGGGTTCGTGAGAACATTCGGATTCATATCTTTGAAAGATAAGACCCCGCTCCTAACAAGCTTTTGCACGTCGGATTTGAAACTGAGACAGTTTTCTATGTTATGCCCTGGTCCTCCTTGATGGTAAGGGCAAGTCTGATCCACCTTAAACCAAAAAGGCGGATTTTCTGGTACTGTAAGAAGAGACTTAGTCTAGACATGCCCCTTGGTCAGTAGTAACAGAAATAGTTCTGCGTACGATACGGATATAGGATCAAATCCTAGTGGCCGCGTTGCACGGTTGTTGTTGTATTGAGGACGAGCCTGCTGAAGAGGCTTTTGTGTCCTTTGCTGAAATTGCTGCGAATGCGGTTGGCTTTGAGCAACCTGAGGTTGATACGTAGAAACAGGCGCAGGGTTGATAGCAGGAGTTACAGCTGCTACTGGTTGGTACCGTCGCCTTTGTTTTCTAAGAGAGATATTCCCAATATCTTGCTCCTTTTTCTTAGGGAGAGCACTACTGTATTTCTTAGTACCGCTTGTCGACCCAGTGTCTTTGACTAGACGTCCTTCTCGAACGACTTCCTCGAGACGCACTCCCATACCGACCATTTCGGTGAAGTCGCTGGGCGCACTGGCAACCATTCTGTCGTAGTAAAATGAGCTCAAGGTCTTTAAGAAAATCTTTGTCATCTCTTTTTCCTCAAGAGGTGGACAAATTTGAGCGGCAATTTCACGCCATCTCTGAGCGTATTCCTTAAAGGTTTCCTTGTCCTTTTGCGACATTGATCTGAGTTAATCTCTGTCTGGTGCCATGTCCAAATTGTATTTATATTGTTGGACGAAAGCAGTGCCAGGATCTCTGAAAGTGCTAATCGTAGTGCGGTTTAAACCCATGTACCATTTTAATGTGGTACCGGTTAAACTATCCTGAAAGTAGTGATTCAGTAAATCCTGGTTCTCTGTCTGAGCTGACATTCGCCGAGCGTACATCACCAAATGGCTTTGAGGTCAAGAGTTACCCTTGTACTTTTCAAAATCGGGTACTTGGAACTTGTGCGGGACTTTCACATTGGGGACCAAACAAAGGTCTGCAGCGTCCTTTCTAAATAGATCTTGACCGCGAATGGCTTGCAATTCCTTCTGCATTTCCAGGAACTGCTCCTGGAATTCATCCATTCTATCGAACATACTTTCCTTTCTACCAGAAGGTATCTGCGAAATCTGTCCTTCTGGGACGTGTGCACTACCGGGGGTGGTACCGTTACTACGGCAGTGAATCTTGGCGCTTCTCAAAGTTTGTAACCTTTAGGAGTCCTCATTATGCCTCTGGCATCCTCGCTTTCCCGAAGTTTGTAACCTTCACTACTACGAAAAAGCCATTTAACAATGGTTGGGAATGACATATAATGACACGGGCGAGGGCGTTGTTATGTAGATTGTTGTTGTATATATGATACTTACAACGACGGCCTTGTGTTGCGTTGTAATAATGAGGAAAGCGCGCTAACTATCACAACGGTTTTACATTACACCGTTGTAATAAATATAATTGTCCTCGGTTCGATTCCCAGCAGCACAGTTTTAATATTTATTTTTTGCTGGGCAACGCGCCAGATATTATAACGGTTAGGAAATATAACCGTCGCTAAAGTTTCAGCAAAATTAACAAATATCATCCTGCTTTTATAATTAATCCCATTTTTTTACCTGTATTATTGTTCTCCATATCTCAGCACAGCAGAAAAATACAATTTACATTTTGTGATACAGTTTTCATAATAATATTAATCGTGTCATATTCATAATATCACATATACCAGATTACAGTTTATCAGAACAAACAACCTACATAAATAAAATATCACATATACCATATTACAGTTTACACACATTACATAACTTCACATAATTGTAACTTGGTGTATTGGTATCTTGTCTCTTCGTTTCTTGTCTCCTGGCCTGGTGTCTGGACTCAAAATACCTATGCTTTCAAATAATTATACTTGTTAGTAAAAATACTTCTAAACTATAACATATAATTAATATATTATGAATAAATAATAAATTACGTACTTGTTAATTTTCTCATATGCCTTCTTCATGATCGAGTCGTATAGCACGCACGGCATCTCCATCAACTTCATCATATGAGGTAGGAACTTGTGTTATGTAAGAAGGTGTGGACGGAATATCAAGACTTTCATCACTAAGAGGAATGTATTTTCCTTGGAGAACGATTGACCATTTCCCCGATTTGTCCGATGGATCGGAAACATAGAAAACTTGTTTTGCTTGAGAAGCCATGATGAATGGTTCTGTATTAAAAGATGCCTTGCCAAGGTCAACCCGGGTGAATCCTAAGTCATCAATGTCTACACCATTACTATTATTGGGAACCCACTTGCATTTAAATAAAGCCACTTTGAAAATAACATAATCAATCTCCCAAATCTCATCAATGACACCATAAAACGCGGTAGTTGCCAATACCGGATTCTTATCTTTCTAACTAGAGAAATACATCGATCTGGCTTCAACCATAACCCCACTATTTTGCATTGTACTACGATCATCTTTTGATTTTGTATAAAAGGTATAATGACCAATGTCGTATGCACTCCAGGTAATGACACAAAATTTTGGCATGTACGACAACCATCTAAGTATCTCGGATGCACTAGGATCATTAGATACACTTTAATTAAACCAATTCATGAATCTATTGTTATGCTCTATCAACAACAACTTGTCATTCATTCGGGGATATTTTTCTTCATAAGTCTTTTGTGAGTATCTATGAAAGGTTGAACCTCATCTATATTATTCAAAATAAAGAAATGTGATTGAATAACTACATCCCGAGCCATTGACCTAACATTTAGACCTTGAATACCTCTTCCGTCTGTGTCAGCATGACGAGACTTTGGAATTCCTATAGAATCTGCATCCGACAAATAGTTTGTACAAAACTCAACAGCTTCTTCTGTGATGTACCTTTCAACAATCGAAGCTTCCGGTCGGTGATGATTCTTCGTATATCCTTTAAAGATCTTCATATATCGCTCTATTGGATACATCCACCTTAAATAAACTGGACCACAAATTCTTATTTCTCTTACGAGATGAACAAGTAAGTGAACCATAATGTCAAAAAATGATGGCGGAAAATACATCTCCAATTGACACAAGATTATGGCAGCCTTATCTTCTAATTCATCCAATTTTTTGAAATCAAGAACTTTATTATATATGGCATTGAAGAATAAACACAGTCTCGTTATAGTTACTCTCACATTTTTTGGAAGGATCCCACGGATAGCCACTGGTAGAAGTTGTTGCATCAATACATGACAATCATGAGATTTTAAACCAATTAACTTGAGATCTTTCATTGATACAAGTTTCTTGATGTTTGATGAGTAACCTTGCGGAACTTTATTACCTTGCAAACACTCGCAGAACATCTTCTTTTCCTTTTTAGATAGAGTGTGACATGCTGGAGGCAGATAAGTTATTTTTCCTTTCTCTATTGGAGCCAACTATTTTCGTATACCCATCTTCTCCATATCAAGACGGGAAGTCTTACTATCTTTAGTCTTGCCCGGAATGTTTAGAAGTGTGCCAATCAAACTATCACACACATTTTTCTCCACGTACATCACATCAAGACAATGTCTAACATCAAGACTTGACCAATATGGAAGATCAAAGAAGATGGACCTCTTTTTCCATATATTTTTCGCAACTGCCCCTTTTTCTTTTCCTCTCTTCCCACCTTTTTGTTTTTCTCTCTTCCCACCTTTTTCTTTTTCTCTCTTCCCAAGGACAACATTAATGTATTCCTGCCGTTGATAAACTTCACCACCGGTTAAAGGTTTAGGAGCCTCACCAAACTCTTGCTCTCCATTAAAAGCCTTTTGCAATCTACGATAAGGATGACCCGGTTTTAGAAATTTTCGATGCCCAAGGTAAACGGTCTTTTTTCCAAACTCAAGTTGGTGATAACAAGTATCATCTTCACATATAGGACACGCTTTATGTCCTTTGACACTGTATCCCGCCAAGTTACCGTAAGCCGGAAAGTCGTTAATTGTGCAAAATAACATTGCACGCATATTAAACTTTTCCCCAGAATATGCATCATCAACTTCAACGCCTTCATCCCACAAGAGTCGTAAATCATCAATTAATGAACTAAGATAAACATCTATGTCGTTACCAGGTTGTCGTGGTCCAGAAATCATCATACTTAACAGTATATACTTGCGCTTCATGCACAACCAAGGAGATAGGTTGTAAATAGTGAGAAGAACAAACCACAAAGTATGATTAGTGCTCATATTACCAAAGGGGTTAATTCCATCGGTGGCAAGCCCAAGCCTAAGATTTCTTGGCTTGACTCCAAAATCCAGAAACAACGAATCAATTTTCTTCCATTGCAAAGAATCAGCTACATGGCGAATGTTTCCATCACGAATCCTTTCATCTGCATGCCATCTAAGTTTCTTTGCGTCATTCGAATTAGCAAAAAGTCTCTTTAATCGTGAAAGTATTGGCAAGTACCATAACACTTTAGCAGGAGGATGCTTCCTACTAACATTCTCATAGTGATCATTGTCATCACCATTGCTAGCCTTCTGCTTGTAACGCGACACACCACATTTCGGACATTGAAACAAGTCTTCATACTATTTCCGGAATAATATGCAATCATTAGGGCAAGCATGTATCTTGATATACTCCAGACCCAGTGGATACAATATCTTCTTGGCCTTATAGCAACGATCCGGCAATTTGTTATCTTCTGGTAACATTTGATGTAGCAATTCAAGTAATTCCGTGAAACTTTTATCTGACCATCCATTTTTTGCCTTCAGATTAAACAACTTTAACACCGCCGACAATCGTGTGAACTCTATGCATCCCTTATATAAAGGGGTGTCTTTATCACTACATAAATTATCATAAATATGAGCATTCATAAAAGAAGATTCCCTAATATCACGGAACATATCCTCTAGGTGATCTTCCATATATTCATCTTCCTTCACTCTTTGACTTTGTGATGCCCGGCTTTCCTTATTATCCGCCTCACCATGCCACGCCCATATTATATAATTTTGACATATACCATCACAACAAAGGTGATTGTGTATTTCTTTCTTTGTACCCTTTTTGATATTAGCGCAAACAACACAAGGACAATAAAAGATACCATCATTGCCGAGAAGATGTTTATCAGCGTATTCAAGGAATTCACAAACTTCGTTCTCATAAACCGGATCTAATCTATTGGCTTTCATCCAACTACGATCCATTACAACTTCTGAAATTTATACATGTATAATAATGTGAATGACACACCAAAATCTAATCCAAAAACTCAAGCATATGCATATACAATATGAACAAAGAAAAAATCAATGAAGATGTACTCTAATACTAAACGTAAAGCATATGAAACATCTCATTCTGACTTGAGCATATACAATATGAACAAAGAAAGAAGGAATAAAGATGTTGAAGAGAACCTTACTTCGAAGCTGAAGAAGCAAATGAATGATGAAGACGGTCAATATTTGAGCATAAACCAAGAAAAAAGGAATGAAGATGTTGAAGAGAACCTTACTTCGAAGCTGAAGAAGCAAATGAATGAAGACGGTTAATATTTGAGCATAAACCAAGAAAAAAGGAATGAAGATGTTGAAGAGTACCTTACTTCGAAGCTGAAGAAGCAAATGAATGAAGACGGTCAATATTTGAGCATAAACCAAGAAAAAAGGAATGAATATGTTGAAGAGTACCTTATTTGAGCAATATTTGAGCTCCAAATGAATGGATACGAAGAGGGTAAAGGTTAGGGCGTCTCTGGCTCACTTGTTCGATTAGGGCGTCTTATGAAAGAAATACATAATAAGTTTTGTTTTAATTTATCAGTAAACCTTTTAATCTCGGTGGAGAAACAAACCATAGTGGAATCTTAAGTGAAATGTACTCTATTACTACGGTTGCTCATCTTAACCGTTGTAAAATAATTTACAATTTATTTTATAAATAATGGACTTAATTGACACACACTAAATGTACTCTAAAAAATGGAAAAAATGTAGTTGCAGGGAATCGAAGCTTGATGCATTTCATTTATTACTACGGTTGTTCATCTTAACCGTTGTAAAATAATTTACAATTTATTTTATAAATAATGGACTTAATTGACACACGCTAAATGTACTCTAAAAAATGGAAAAAAATGTAGTTGCAGGGAATCGAAGCTTGATACATTTCATTTATTACTACGGTTGCTCATCTTAACCGTTGTAAAATAATTTACAATTTATTTTATAAATAATGGACTTAATTGACACACGCTAAATGTACTCTAAAAAATGGAAAAAATGTAGTTGCAGGGAATCGAAGCTTGATACATTTTATTTATTACTATGGTGGTTTCATTCAATCGTCATTAAATGACTCAGCTTTTAAATGGGCGCGAAATTTTTAACCTATTACAACAGCATAAAAGGATGCGTTGTAAGCCTGGCGTTGTTGTTTTAGCGTTTTGTAGTAGTGTTTCAGGCCCAGCGGCTTCTACTATGATTCCCTGATCTTCAGTGATCGGCGGAACATATCCTTCCAGGATATAGTTAACAGGCATGCCCCAGGGACGATCCTACGGCATTTGATACCTAGGATCATACTTCTCAACTAAGGGCATTGAGGTGATCTCTGAGATCACAGTTCTTTGTAGCTGAGCTTCTGCCATGGCTTGCATGTCGTTACGAAGCTTTCTCATATCCTCTCTTAGAGCGTCGATCTCTTCTTTCAACTCTCTGTTCTCTTCCTCGAGATCATCCATCTTGTTCTAACGATTGGCCCGAGTATTGTACGAATGAGACAGTTTGACTCTAGAACCGAGACACAAACGTGAGATTCGTAGGTAAGAAAAATACGTGACGTGAGAATGATGAATGCAATGATTATATTAATTATTTTTTTGGTTTAATCAAAATAAACTTCGACAATTAGATTGCAAATATCAAACAGTGGGGAAATCCTCATTTTATTGAATTCAAAGGATTGCGGAAATGGAAATATAGTAATTTACAAGGTGCGGAAACATAAACATAAGCTAATGGGTCCCGAGTCCTCTCTGAGGAGAACTCGAGTGCTGATTCTGGTACTTTCCTTTTCTTGGACCGGGGCTCTTGGGCCGTTGTCAGGTTGTCATTCCTTTTCCAAGTGAAAGGAGCGAGCAAATTCCTTTGGTCATCCTGATTTTCTACAGCATGTTGCTCCAAAATCTTAATCAGAGCATCCTTATCTTTCAATAGCTGCTGTATTTTGGTACACTCTACATTGAGAATGCGGTACTTGTTCTTCCAAGACCTCCTCTCCTATTGAACTTTGTTGAGAGTAACCTGAAGTTTTTCCATTTCAGTCATGAAGTACATGACAGATTCCCTTGGCGGAAGAACTCTGTGATGAGGATAAGGCATCTTTAGCTTAAGAGCTCTAGTTTGTACCCAGTGGAGAGAAGGCTCCACCGAGACACAGTCCGGTTTTCCTAGAGACTCCCATCATTTCTTATGAACATGTTTCCAAGAGTGCACTATTTCCATCTTTAGTGCCCTGTCATTTTCTCCTTCCTTGAAGAAAAGACCTTCCAGATGAGCATTACGAGGGACATGCCTCATCGGGTATCCAAATTGACGACGAACTAAGAATGGATGGTAATTGATTCCTCCCTTAGTTTCTATGAGGGGTACGTTGGGGAAGTTTCCACAACGGTCAATGATTCTGATCCCGTCATAAATCCTATTGTACCAATCTATGTCAAAGTTGGTAAGAGACATGATTTTCTGCGACCAACGTAAAGCACTCTTATGATCCCAAAATGCAGCAGATTTGGGCAAATGGGACATAAACCATTTATATAGCAGGGGTACACAACACGTGATCATTCCTCCGCTGTATAAATTCTTTAAGTGTACAGAATGATACGCATCTGCGAGCAAGGTTGGTACGGCGTTTCCAATGAGAAAAACCTTAATGGCGTTGATATCGACAAAGTTATCAATGTTGGGAAACAGAAATAACCCGTAGGTGAGTAAAACAAAGATGCTTTCAAAAGCAGTCACGTTCCCTATACTAGCAAAGTATAGAGCCTTCTTTACCAGAAACTTGGCTGGTAAACCTGGGATTCCTCCTTTGGTGGTCATGTGAGTCTTGACATCTGACTCATCCAAATAGATTGCTCTTGCAATGGTCTGATCCTTTGGAATTTCTTCCAGTCCAGAAAAGGGAGCTTGATCAGTAATGGGTAGGTCAATCAGATGAGAATACTCCTCCAGCGTTGGTGCAAGCTGGTAATCCGGGAATGTGAAACAGTGATAGACCGGATCGTAAAACTGAATGAGTGCCTCCAGGATTCCTTCAATTACATGGACCCTTAAAAGAGGTAGCAGACCTCCGTACTTGGCTCTGAAAGCGTCAGGGTTAGTGATCATCCTTGCTAATCCTCTCAAATCCCCTAGTTTTGGAACCTTGAAGGTATACTTGTGAGTTTTTCTTCTACCGAAATCCATTAGCGCAATCCTTTTCTCTCTGACATTTGCAATCATTGTCTTAGTTTAATTTGAAAAGAGAGACTAGAAGAGGGCCGATCCTAACTTAAAGGTTTTTACCTAAGATCCTAGTGAGGGCCGATCCTAGCGATAATGACATTCCCCGATGGAACCGTCATGAAAATAACTTGTTCAAGGTTTTCACCTTAAATTGTAAGAAAGAAAGACGGGCCCCACGGTGGGCGCCACTTTTCTGAAGCGAGCGATTTTGGACGTGGTTCTTAAGCACTGCCACTCTGGGGTACTACAGGTCGATTCATTTTTTATCCTATTGAAGCTGACTAAGGAAGGGAAATAGATGTCTCCAACTAACCCTGTTTGCATACTGAGATTAAACAGCGGTCTGTTAGGTTATGGATGCTATGTGGAAGTGGGGCCTCTTTCTGCTTATTTTGTTAAGAATGAAATGACGGGACCATGCTATTGGTAGGATGTTAGGACTGATGTTTTTCGATTGATGTATGAAGGTACGGGATTTTGGGTCTTTGATTAGTGTGCTCGCTAAGATTTCTCTTTCAATCTTATGCCTACGTATTCCCGTTTACCGAAACAGAGAAATCATAGCGATCGTAGTTCCTCCTATTCTATGGGAGGAAATGGTGTTTTGGTGTCTTGTTCAAAGCCCAAGACATGAAGCTAAAGGTGGTTTGTATCTTGTTCAAAGCCCAAGATGTGAAGCTGAAGGGTCTATTTGTATCTTGTTCGAAGCTCAAGCTGTGAAGCTAAAAGGGTGTTGACTTTAGAGAGAATTTGTCATCTCTAAAGGGGTCTGTTTGTCACAACTGTTAGGTGGCTGATTATAAAGGAGAATTACTTTAACTGGGATATGTGAATCCAGTAATGCCATAATTTCCTTTATAGGGGATTTTCAACCTGAAGGAGAAGACTTTAACTCAGTTTAGAGCAATGCCATCTTTCCTTAGGAATTTCTCAGGCTTAAAAGAGGGACAGTGGTATGGATGTAAATAATCCAGAGCCTTGCCGCTTACAGCAATTAGGCGAGGGAAAAGGAGTTGTTGATGTTTACATACTGTGAACGAGGCACAGATTTTGATGCTAAAAGGTTGATTGACTCAATCGAGGTTTCCTTACACAAAGCCTAAGAGGAGGCTATTGACCCAACAAGAGGATGCTTTTGTGTCTTGTATGAAGCCCGAGATAGAGGCTAAAAGGGTTGACTCAACAAGAGAGTGTTTTTATATGTGTCTTGTACGAAGTCCAAGACGGAGGCTAAAAGGGTTGACTCAACAAGAGAGTGTTTTTATACTCACCAAGAGAGTGATTTGTATCTCGTACGAAGCCCGAGATAGAGGCTAAAGGTGATCGACTCAACAAGAGAGTCTTTTTATCCTCAACAAGAGAGTGTTTTATATCTCGTATAAAGCCCGAGATGAAGGCTAAAAAATGTTTGACTCAACAAGAGAGTCTTTTATACTCAACAAGAGAGTGATTTTGTATCTCGTACGAAGCCCGAGATAGAGGCTAAAGGTGTTTGATTCAACAAGAGAGTCTGAAAAGGTTAACTCCGCTGGGGAGAATCATTGTACAAAGCCCAAGAGAAGGCTAGGGTAACTGTTTCAGTTGAGTGACAGGTCCAGCATGTTGGTTAAAAGAGAAAACCAGTTCTTATATAGGTAATGTTGTACCCATGGATTCGATCTGAGGATCGAGATTATTTCATGTTCTCTAAGGAAACGGCGAATCCAAAGGAGCTTTAGACTGTCCGAGTCTACGGGTTTTATCTTTTGTACTATGCTTAAGAAACAGTAGTAGTAAGATCTAAACTCTTTGAAAGACTGTTCTATTAAGATGACTAATTTATGTTCCTATACCTCTAGGAGGTCGTCGGGACAATTTGTACGAAGCCCAAGAGGAGGCGAGAAAACTTTTAAGAAGCCGAGGGAAAATTTGTACGAAGCCCAAGAGGAGGCTATCTTCCCGGAGGAAGAATCATTATACGAAGCCTAAGAGGAGGCTATGAAAACTTCTAAGAAGCAGACGGGTCCTTGTACAACGCCCAAGAGGAGGCGGGGATGCTTTTAGGAAGCCTGTGGGTCCTTGCACTAAGCCCAAGAGGAGGCTGATGAACAGTTCCAGAAGGGGTTTCACTTGGAACATTGGCCTTCTGTATATGAACTGTTCAAGGAGGGAGATTTCTTAAATCTAGTTGTCTAAAATTGTTGTGAAAGAAAATTCTCATGGTTTAGGTTATGTTGAAATATCTGGTATAATGTCAGATGTAGGGAGACGAGGTTTTGTCTAGTTCTAGACGTAGTTGCCAGGGAAACTCTAAATATCTATACTATTATTACATAGTCGATATGAGTTTATGAAAGAAGACTTACAGTGAAACAGCCCCACAGTACAGTTATATACATATGAAAGCGGTAAATGAAAGCGGGTAAACACTTACTCGGTTGTAGAGCTTCCATGCTATTTGGTTAGTTGTTCAACAAAGAAAGCTTTGATAACAATATTATATTCAAAATCAAAGGAGAAAGTACTTTTGAAAGAAAAATTGGGGCTTACAACTCAAGGAGAGACCCAAGATTTTATCAGTGATCGCACTGTCATTTTGTACAGAGGCTTATACAAGTGACTGAGGCCCGAGAAAGGTTTTCTGTACAAGGGGATGGGTCTTACACTCTCTCAAGAGGCCCAAAATGATTGAAAGAAAAAAGAATGGGGCTTATAACATGAGGGTAGGCCCAGATGATTCTTTTGAACTGGCGATCGCGCCGAGCTTTTCTTTTAACGCAGAGGGACCTTAACAATATCTGAGGCCCAAAGATTGTTTTGGTTAAAAGATGATTGGGTCTTACACTCTATTAGAGGCCCAAAGAGTTTTTGAATGATTTGTTTGAGTGAAAATCAAGGAAACCCTAAATTTGTTTTCTTTTAAAAGGAAATATTTAAAGAAAATAAAAAAAAATGATAAAAATACCAAATAAGTTTGAATAAACCACTTGTGATTTTTGTTGAAGGTTTGAAAAATGAGGTTTTCATCACAAGATGAATTAAAACCTACTTGGTTTTGATTTTCCAAAATGGATATTTATTTTTAAAAGAGTTTTATTCACAAAAATACTAATTATATTAAATAAATAATATAAATCTAATTTATTAGGGGAATAAAATATTTCAACATTTTTGTGATTTTTTGCAAAAAGAACCAATCAAAAATAATTAAAATTGAGGGAGTTATTAATTTTCCAATTAATTAACAAAACATGAAAATATTGGAAAAAAATAGCAAAATGTGAGAAAACACAAAATGGCATGGGTGGGGTTTGAACCCACGACCTCAAGGTTATAGGGCACGCGCCTTACCACTGGGGTGGTGATACATCCGTTGATTAAAACAAACCAACAAATATACAAGGCTTGCCTTGTTTTCTAGGCCTGGCCAAGGCAAGGCAAGGCAAGTTTTGGCAAGAAACGGGAAGGTCCATAACTTTCTCATTTCTCCATGGTTAGGGACAAAATTTATATGTATCTGGCCTAGAATTTCACAAGGAATCCAATGGTGGTGGTATTTTTTTCAGATCATGCTCCCTCCTCAAAATCCGATGGTGGTTTTGAAATAGGCCTATAATTGCATTTTCTATGCTACACTTTGGTACAGGCATGAATTACATGATGAATTGGTTCAAACACAACATATATAACATGTATGAGATGTGCATTATCAGTGGACTTCAAAGCAATGCATATTTTGGAAAGTTCAAGTCATGATGCTTACCTCTCTTTTGAGCTTTTGGAGTTTTTGTGCAATCTGCCAAGTTTCTTGTTCCAGAAATGGTTTGATGCTTTGGACACTCTCAAATGATCCCTTAGAAGCTTTTAGGATGAATGGAATCAGCTGGAACCTGCAAAAACACAAACTGGCCTTTTCTTGCAAAAGGGGTTAAAATGGCCAAAATAGCAACTCCCTCAAATGGTGTTCCAGATGGGGGGAACCATTTGGGACAGTTCAAGGATGATATTTGAAGTGTGTTTGAGGTTTTATCTGGTTTGGAAAGTGATTGAATCAAGGCATGGCTTGAAAAATGCACAAAAGTAATATTTTGAGGTTTTGAGAGGTGACTTTGTGATTTAAGGATTACATGTCACTTGTGAGAGTTTGGATAGCTTAGATATGATATATTGGATGTGTTTGGATCATAAGCTGTGGTGGAATTGCTCTCTAACTCAAAAACTCATAGTTACCTTGCTAAAGAAGGTATTTTTGCCTTGAGAAAGAGATTTTGAGGAAAGCATCTGTTTGATGGCTTTGGTGTACTCAAACTGAGCACAAATGAGCTCTATTTATAGTAGAGCAAGTTTGTTTTGGGATCAATAGTGAATGGCAACCACAGCAGAGGTTTGGCCAATGTTGGCAAATGAGAATCCAAGTCTCCTCTAGCCATTGACTAGAGGTTAGAGCACAGGCCTTTGGTTCCCTAGTTGTTGGATCATTCTTGACTGAATTCAGTTGCAAATGTGTCAGTCCATGCCTCCTCTAAGCATCCATTAAATGCTCCAATCCAAAATTGGAGTCTTGTCCCTCTTTTAGGGAATTCTAGGTTTGGCATGCTATTTTTTGTTCCAAAGACTTAGGAGGCTTGGGATCAGAGTTGGTTCCTCCTTGGTCCCCCCTTGAGGTGTTCAAATGGATAGAGTTGCTTGCCCTTTGCAAAATTTGGGCAAATCGAGCAAAACTCCAAAATCTGCCTTGCTTTGGCAGTTTTCAGCAAGGCATATTGCCATTGTCATATCTCATGACTCAAGTTGAGTTTGGTGATGTTCTTGGCCATTTTGGAAAACCCTCATATGATACAACAACTGTTTGATCATAATTGGTTTTGATACTTTTTGGATCCAAGTGAAAAATGCCCCTACATTTGGAAAAAAGTAAGGCAGATTCTGACTTAGTGAAAATTTCACTAAGTGTTAGAAAAAGTGACATTTCATGTTTTCAGCCATTTTGATCATTCCATAACTCAAAATCCATGATGAATTAGAATGAGGTGTAGTTGAAGCTTTTGTAGAGGGCCATGAGGGCTACAAATCCAGTTTTGGATGGGAAAAAATGGCCTTATGGTTTAGGAGTTATGATCCTCCAAAGTTGGTACCCTAGCCACTTTGTTCCATAACTTAGAAAATTTCTAAGTTTTTTATGGTTACCCCTTTTACAAGTTATCCCACTTTTCTTCATTTTTCTTGATGAATGATGATCCCAATCACACATTAGCATCATTTTAGGGTTAAAAAACCATAATTGTGAAAAATCCCAAAAAGTCAAAGTTTGACTTTTGTGCACAGTTGACTTTTTATCAGATGAATTCCAAACTGTGCGATCCTCTATGAAATCAAGTCCTTAACCTAAATCAAACTTGATGGATTGATTTCATAGGTGTCATAGGGTGTATTGAATCGTGTCTTAGGGTTTGGGAGCATGTCCTGGTCAAAAGTCAACGCTACAGTTGACTTGAATCGCGAAACCCTAACTGTGGTTCAGATGAAATTGAAACTTGTTGCTCAAGCTTCTTGGATCAATCCATTGTTGCAAATGGATCAATGTGGTGTATTAGAGACCCTCAAATCCTCTCTTGAGGTCTTGGCTCATGTTTTGTCCCAAAAGTCAACTTAGGGGTGAATTAGGTCAAGAAACCCTAATTCCTAATTTTTGATGAATGCATCCCCTGAGGTCAAAATTGACTTGATGATTGGGTCCATGAGGTTCCATGGAGCATATTATAATGTGCTTTGAAGCATTGGCTCATGCCCATAGGAAAAATTCCATCTGGAGGCCCTGGTCGACCAAACCCTAATCTGGTGACACTGGCGATCTTGAGGCTTGATCCACTTAGAATGCTGCAACCTTGTGCTTGATTCTTGCTGTGGGAGTCCTTTTGATCCATTGTAGAGGTTTGAGAGGTTAGACAAGTTGAAGATCATGTCATTTCTGGATTGATCCATTGTCTAAGGCTCAAAGAGGGCTTGAAACCCTAATTTTTGTTTGTAGTGAGTGCTCACCCATCTTTGGGGAGACTAATGAGGCATGATGGTACATCCATATTGTGATGATGATTTGCACAATGATGGGGAATCTTAGTGGTCAAAATTTAGGGTATGACACTACCCAATGAACATCTTTACCAAAGCTAAACTCTAACGTTTACAACTCTGATATGAGATACCCCACTCACTTCCCTTAATCACCAACTATGATTTCTACATCATCCCTGTCAATACATAAATCTGTCAAGCTTTCTTGACAAACAAGCTAACTCGGATTTGCTTAAAAGCCTCATCCAAAAACAATACACAATCCAATACCTCAAGGCTTATGGATCTGTGTGACACCTATATCTTCCACAATGCATCAATTGATACAAAGGGAGACTTACAACCTAGAGAGCCAATGACTCTCAAAACCCTAAACCCTTGTTTCTTACGCAAGAGAACTAGGTTACAAAAGGCATATGAAATCCTAGGTCTAAGTCTTCATTTATAGTGTCTTCTGCTTTCTTGGGCTTCAATCTTCTGTTTGTTGACCCCTTGATCCACGTTCTGATTGCTTCCTTAATTCTTGGACCAAAGATAAGACAGATTTAAATCAATCTGTTATAACAGTCTAGGATGTCGAGTCTTCAAGTTGATACATCTCCTTCGACATCTTTGTTCTTTGGCAGAATTCTTCAGCTCTGGTCTTTATGTTGAAGCATCTCCTTCAGCACTGAGTTTTCCCCAAAATTTTGTACAAAATATTTGAGCTTTCACAAGTTTTGAAGAAGAATCAACAAGTTATAGGTTGGGTTCTTTCCGATTTAAAGGGAATTAGTCCGGCCTATTGCATGCACAAAATCTTAATAGAAAATGACTTCAAAGCGGTAGCTCAACCTCAACGCCGTTTGAATCCTACTATGAAGGAAGTGGTGAGAAAGGAAGTTGTTAAGCTATTGGATGCTGTAATGATTTATCCGATATCCGATAGTCCGTGGGTGAGTCCTGTGCAAGTTGTGCCCAAAAAGGGAGGAATGACCGTTATACGAAATGAGAAAAATGAATTAATTCTGACGAGAACTGTAGCGGGTTGGAGAATGTGTATCGATTATAGGAGGCTTAAAACCGCTACTAGAAAAGATCACTTTCCACTTTTGTTTATGGATCAAATGCTTGAGAGATTGTCGGGTCAAGAATTTTATTGCTTCCTAGATGGTTATTCCAGTTATAACCAAATCTCGGTTGATCCAGAAGACCATGAGAAAACGGCGTTCACTTGCCCCTTTGGAATTTTTGCTTACCGAAAGATGCCTTTTGGCTTGTACAATGCACCGGCAACTTTTCAACGGTGTGTACAAGCCATTTTTTCCGACCTTATTGAGAAAATAATTGAAATGTTCATGGACGACTTCTTCGTGTTCGGAGCATCTTTTGATCTATGTTTGAAAATTTTGGAGACCGTTCTTGAACGGTGTGTGGAAACAAACTCTGTGCTAAATTGGGAGAAGTGCAACTTCATGGTAACAGAGGGGATTGTGCTTGGCCACAAAATCTCCTCTAAAGGCCTTGAAGTGGATTAAGCTAAAATTGAAGTGATCGAGAAGTTGCCACCACAACCAATGTTAAAGGAATCCGGAGTTTTCTAGGCCATGCGGGAATTTAAAGGCGGTTCATCAAAGAATTCTCCAAAGTTGCAAGTCCTTTGAGCAATCTGCTCAATAAAGGCGATTATGTGGTAGGTGTGGTACTAGGTCAAAGGAAGACCAAAATTTTTCATGCCATACATTACGCGAGTAAAGTTTTAAATGAGGCACAAGTAAATTATGCTACCACGGAAAAATAATTACTCACTATAGTGTATTCTCTCAAGAAATTTCGGTCTTACCTGATTGGTTCCAAAGTTGTAGTCTACACTGACCACTCGGCCATTAAATATCTTCTTACCAAGCCGGATTTAAAGCAAAGGCTAATCTAGTGGATCCTTTTGTTATAAGAATTTGATTTGGAAATCCGTGACAAGAAGGGATCTGAAAACTTGGTAGCGGATCATTTATCCCATTTGGTCAATATAAAAGTAACGCACCGAGAAAATGAGGTCCGAGAAGAGTTTCCGGATGAAAAACTGTTTCGGGTACAAGTTAGACCTTGGTTCGCAAATTTTGCTAACCACAAAGCAACTGGATTTATACCGGAGGAACTAACTTAGAACCAATGAAGGAAATTCTTATCGGATGCCAATTTTTATGTTTGGGATGAATCGTATCTTTTTAAGTTAGGAGGTGATAATTTGTTGAAAAGGTGTGTCACTAGTGATAAAGCTCAAAGTATCCTTTGGCATTGTCACAATTCGCCATATGGAGGGCATTACAATTGTTTGAGGATGGCAACAAAAGTCCTTCAATCAGGATTTTATTGGCCTTCTTTATTCAAAGATGCGCATGCGCATGCACAGAGTTGTGACAAGTGTCAAAGGAGTGGTGGAATTTCAAAACAGAATGAAATGCCATTACAAAACATGTTAGAAGTCAAGGTGTTTGACTGTTGGGGAATAAACTTTGTTGGATCTTTTACATCATTGTTTTGCAATGAGTATATTTTGGTCGCAGTTGACTATGTATTCAAGTGGGTAGAAGTGATAGCATGTGCTAAAGCGGACGGAAAAACTGTGATAAATTTTTTGAAGAAAAACATTTTTTCTCGATTTAGTACTCCGAGGGTGTTGATAAGTGACGGAGGATCCCACTTTTGCAACACTCAGCTAGAAAAAGCCTTGGAGAAGTATGGTGTAAAGCACAAAGTTGCAACACCATACCATCCTTAGGCTAATGGACAAGCGGAAGTATCAAACCGAGAAATTAAAAGGATCTTGGAAAAAACGGCGTCGACCTCGAGAAAAGACTGGTCAAACAAGCTCGATGATGCTTTGTGGACCTATCGGACAGCTTTTAAGGCTCCGATTGGTCTCACACCTTTCAAAATGGTCTATGGTAAGAATTGTCATTTGCCAGTGGAGTTGGAGCATAAGGCATTGTTGGCCTTGAAATTTCTGAATTTTGATCCAACTTTAAGTGGAGAAAGAAGAAAGGTACAATTGCATGAAATGGAGGAATTACGCCTCCAAGCATATGACTCCAATAAGCTGTACAAAAACCGAGTGAAAACTTACCATGACAGAAAGATAATGACCAAACAATTTGAAGTACGGCAGCTAGTCTTACTTTACAATTCTCGATTAAAACTGTTTCATGGAAAATTGAAATCTAAGTGGTCTGGTCCATTCCAGATTCGGGATATCAAACAATATGGGGCGATTGTCATTGAAAACTTGCAAAGAAAAGAAAGTTGGAATGTGAATGGCCAACGACTCAAAATCTATCTCAGAGGAGAAATTGATCGAGAAAATTGCGCAGTGTTTCTAGATGATCATTTAGATCATCTTGGACCGTCGAGCTCAAACGACGTTAAACAAAGCGCTAGTTGGGAGGCACCCCAACATTGTAAGTATTTCTGTTTTTCTTACTGTTTTGATGTATTAAGTTGTCTGGAGTTGGTATGTAGTGTGGTAGCAGCATGTAGAAAAAATTTCAAAATGTTGTCTTGTTCGCTGTAAAGTTCGCTTTGCGAACCTGGGGCGAGTGTTCGCTGGCCAGTTTGCATTACAAACTCAGCAAGACAGACACAATTTTGTCTGCTGCCACCTTATTTAAAAAAAAAGGGGTTTAAAAGATGTGAGCCAGGCACCTGGACCCATGACCCATCTTTGTTTTTTGAAGTTGTGAGGTAACCCTACCCTCACTTTGCCACTTTCACTTTCTCACACACACTCACATTTTGAACTCTCTTACGTGCTCTCTCATTTTCCTGCATTTCTCACGAATTTTTCCAAGTTCTCACAAAGTTCAGGTTTGATTCTCTTTCTCTTTTTTTATTTCTTGTTAAAAAAATGTGGTTAGGTTAGGTTGACTTTAGAGAACAAGTAGATTCTAGGTTGATGTGTACAATGCACCTCTGTTTTTAAGGTTTGTTGTTGTTGCATGTTGATTTTTTATGCAAACCCTAAGAATAGAGGTTGGGTTGTGAAAGATTGAACGATTTTGTTTTCATTGGCAGAAACTGTTAAGTTTTAAAATTCGCAGGTTAGCCACTAGTTCGCTTTGCGAACCTGGGGCGAACATTCGCCGGAATTTTGCCTAGCGAATCTGGGGCGAATGTTCTCTAGGACTTCGACTTGCAAACTTCTGGGCGAACAGAACAGAATTCTGAATTTTTTTTGCTGTTTCTATTTGGAATTCTGGTTTACTATTTTGTGCCTTATCTAATGAACTGTTTACTGGCTGGTTGTTGTTTTGTCTGATGGTTTTTGTAGATGGCTCCAAAAATTATTCTGTCGAAAAAAAGAAAGACCGGAAGCTCTACATGGCCGGTACCTATTCAGTTCGATAATGTACGTTTCAGAGGGGCAAAACAGGCTGCCCGTTACTTGACACTAGAGAGAATGACGATCTTGCCTGAGAAAAGATTCAACTTGAACCCGCAAGGAAGCTATTGGGCGGTAGCTGGACTCCTTGAAAGTAAGAAGTGGGGAAGGTTGATAACTCCTGTGGACAGCTATAATATTGAGATGATCCGAGAATTCTATGCAAATGCGCTCCCGGATGATAGGGAGGAATTTGGGTGGAAGACTTTGGTTTTGGGTACAGAAGTGTTGTTTGATCGGGCGACGATAAACACGGTTCTTGGGAACCCGCTGGCGTTGAGAGAGAATGAGATCGATGCCTACCACAGAACCTTGAGATTACATAGAGACACAAATAAAATAACTCGAGACCTATTTCGTGAAGGCAAAATTCTTGAGTTGAACCCATCTGGGGTTGCACACAGGTACCGTCGAGAGGACATGCGTCCTTTGGCCCAGTTGGTTTTATTGTTGGTTCTTACAAACATCAAGCCAAAGTCGCATTCTTCGACTATCACCATACCCCTTGCTCATTTGGTCCATAGCATCATGACTAATGTCCAAATTGATGTGGCCCGGATTATTGCTGAAGAGATGCAGGCTGTTGTTGAAAGCGAACTTGGTTCGACCTCGCGGAAGAAGTATCCCCTTGTCTTTCCTTGTCTTATCATGGCACTTTGTGTGCATGCGGGGTTAATGTCCCCACCCGCCGTTAGGTAACCATCCCGACCGCTATTGATGATCGGTATGTGGACAAATTCTGTAAACCGAAGGGGTTGCGAGGTGAGTCTTCAGGTGCTAGTACTGATGCCAGCATAGGTACCGGTGATGGATCGAGTGGTTCTGGATCTCAAGGACATTACCCGTATCAGCAAGAGATATGCCAGTACAACTGGGACTGGATGGCGGCTTCTCAGCGTGCCTTGATGGATTTGCATGATTCTATGCAAGTGTTACAGCTGCAGATTCGAGAGCCCTCCGTGGATCACTCTATGATGACTAGGGAGCAATTCCTAGCTCATGCTGGTTTGCCTGAGGCCAGGCCAGTTTTTGGAGGGGGAGCAGAGGCAGCTGAGCCTGAGGATGTGGATGCTGATGCCGATGGTGATGATGATGATGATGAGGTTGTGGAGGTTTCTGGATCTGAGTCTGGTGAGGAGAAGATTGAGGAGTCCAGTTCTGAGTCCGAAGAGGACTAGTTTTGATGATGTCATTTTGTGCTTCCTTTGATCTTCAAAGTGAAGTTTTCTTGTTATGTTATATGTATCAGTTTTTATTACTGTACTTCATCCACTATGTGGATTATTTTGGGATATTTGATGTACTTTGTACCCTTATGAGGTACTGATGACTTTTGTTGGTGTTTCTACACCATGACACTATTATGCTATTATTATTAGTATTTTGTTTTTTAGTTGAATTTTTTCAGTTTTCATTTTTATTTTAGTTTTTTTTATTTATTGTTGTTAAGAGTTGAATTCTTCAGTTAATGAATGTTCAACTCTTAAATTGTTGGTATGCTTATTATTGTATTATGTTGGTATGCTTGTAGGAATTTAATGTTTCCATTTTTGGGTGTGGTTTTGAAAGAAATTTCTAGGTTGGTGATTGTTGTTCATCAAAGAAGATTCTTCCAAGTTTGGATGGCAATGATAGTACTTAAACATGTAATTGTTGACAAGGTGCATGGTTACCTATTTCTAGGATTTTGAATGTGTTAGAACTTCTTGTCTTTGTGCAAATGTAATTTTGTTTCTTGTTGCAACTTTGTTGATTGCTTATGTCACTTAGGTCCAAAAACCAAAATGGTGAGAAAGCTCCATGGTCTACTAAATGCATAGGATGGCTGATGAATTTTGTTTTATACTTTTAATTCATGCTTTATCTTATGATTTATGTGATTTTGTGGAAGCATTAGAAATTATCAAGGCATTTGTTTATAATGAGCACAACCATTTCCAAACAGTGATTTACCTGTGAGTATTCGTTAGCCCTTGGAGCCTAAACAGTTTAGATCTCATCTTAGTGATGAACTTTGTGTATGTACATAATTTGAAAGCAAGTAGCATTCACTTAAGGTTTAGTTGAAAATAAGTTGGGGAGAATGAAAAAGAAGATTGGTAAATTGCTCAAACTTTTGAAAAATTTCAAGCAAGCATGAAAAGAAAAAGAAAATATGAATATGAATGTGAAAAACAAAGAAAAAGAATGCTTGCTTGAAAGAGAAAAATAGAGACCAAATACTTGTGAATAAGGAGGTTTGAGAAGGTTTGTGATAAAGGAATGAAAATGGTGAATGAAGTTGAGACGTGTGAATACCTTGTATAGTGAATGTTCTTTTGCATCGGAAATTTTGATTTAATCGCCTTTAGAAATGTCCCTTTATTGTTAACCCGACCAGGCTACAACCTTAAAAGCCCTTAGTGATCTTTTTGCTTCCATGATTTCTTTATTGATAGTTTAGATATTGTATGAATTGGTTTGTATTTGCATCAATTGTCAGATGAGTGAAATTGCCCCGCGTTTGTAAGTGCGTTTTTCCTTCAATTCTTTTTCGAAGAGGAATGTTAGAGTGATATGAGCATGATAGTTTAGTTGTTGCTTGAAACATTGTCTGATATTTGTTTAAGAGTCAAATTCTTTTGCATTGTTCGATTCTAGGAATTTGTAATCGTTGCTTGTTTGCAATTATTGTTTATTTGAGCCTTAAACCTTTTCTTGGCTGAGTTAAATGCTTGAGCAAATCCTCTTGTTTACAATGAGAGGCGTACTTTGCTTGAGGACTAGCAAAGAGTTAGTTGGGGAGAGTTTGTTAGATGTCAAATATCCTTATATTTCTTATTAATACTTGACATTTTTCAACTCTTTTATATTTAATTGTGGATTTTATTCTTGAATTGTTGTCATTCTTCAAACATTGTGAAAATACCTTTGGTGCTTGTAATATGTGTGTTATTGTGCAGAAAAAGGCACTAATTTATCAAAGAAGTAAGACACAAAGAAAGGATCCAAGTTGCCAACGAAAGGAAGAAATCTCAAGAAGTTCGCTTTGCGAACTTGCCAACGAATGTTCGTTGGGCGAACATCTGGCGAAGCTCCAACGAACACTCCCAGACTTTGGGTAGTAAGAAAAGGCACTAAAGTTCGCTTTGCGAACTTTCAGTGAATGTTCGTTGTTTCATCGCTCCAGCGAAGACCTGGTGAAGGACACCTTGGTTGAGGCAGTAGCTAAAGGGGCCTAAGCTCACTTTGCGAACTTATAGGCGAATAGTTCGCTTTGTGAATAAAAGTTCGCAATGCGAACTTATGCAGAAACTCAGAGGCGGTTTAACAGATCAGAAGCACCTCAGGTGCCTATTTAGTAGTTCGCTAGGCGAACAAAAAGTTCGCAGTGCGAACTGGGTTGATTTTAAGTGAACTATAAAAGCATTTTATGTAATTTCTTAGGATCATAACCTATTTTTCTCACAACATAACCTAAGTTTCTGACTTTTCTTCATCCAAGAGAGATATTTCACCAAGAGAAGCTGGATTTGCATCCGATCTCGATTATTCGATGCGGATGCTTTTTCATCTCCTCCCGAAACTTGTGAAACAAGCTACCATGAATATGTGTAGCTAAGCGCATCTTGTGTCAAGATTAGTGGTAGGTAATCCATCATTTTGTATGTATTGATCTTGATTGTAGTTTGTGAACTTTTTTGATGATAAATATATGGTGAAAAACTTTGTTTGTATGGTTTATATTTTGTTTTTGTTCATGATTGAGAAATATGTTCTAAGACATGACCTAAGTTTTAATCCATCAACAATCATGAGGCTAGAGATAGTTTTGAGAGTTGATGTTCATAAATATTGATCTTGAATGTTATCATATTGATAGTTAGAGTGAGAGATCATCTAAGGATCAATATGATAAATCCCACAACAAGTGTTAGAGATAAACTTGTTGAGAGGATATGTGATTATATTCATCGTTAACAAGTTCACATCCATTATCGAGTAAATACGTATGAAACGAATTACCGAACCCTAATCTTGGCATGTTTTTACCAAATCTTTAAAACCAATATATTTACCGTTGCTATTAAATTCTTATGCAAACGATCTGTTATAAATCAACCAAAATCTTTGTTACTCTAAGTTTAAAACGATTTCGACTATAGAACGGCGGCAATACACATACAATCCCTGTGGATATGATATAACACCCCCCGAAATACTTTTCAATAGCCTTCCTTGATTGTTATCTCACTTGGACTTGTGGCTTTGATACTTTATTCATTGGTGATTAAGGTTCCACATTCTTGCATGCTTGTGCTTTATCTGTTTACTACAAACTTTTGATATGTCACAATCTTTGGCACTTTGCTTATATCATGAGTTTATCATTCTGTTTAGCATATGCTTGTTCATAATGCCATCTTCATCCTTGATTGTTATCATTCTTACTTTAAGGTTTATCCTTTGATTCCTTGTTGTTACAAGTTGCTTGTCCCTAACTCCAAAGGAAAGGGTTTCCCTTATTGACTTGTAAGACATATTTTAGGATAGTTTAGACCACTTCCTACTCACCATATGACCTTGTTAGAATCACATCCTTGGCCTTGTCAGAGCCATTTTCCCCTTCAACCTAACCTTAGGTTAGGGTTTGTTAACCCTATGTGAGTACCATTGTTATGAGTACTCACATTCCCTCCTTGGTCTTGTTAGAGCCAATGGATCTTACAACTTAGAATTAGGTTTAGAGTTTGCAAACTCTATGTGAGTACCATCGTTATGAGTACTCACTTTCCCTCTTTGACATTGATAAAAGTCAATACATTAGCTAGTCTTTCAATTTAGACTTAGAGAGTTTGTTAACTTTATGTAAGTATCATGGTTATGAATACTTACTCCTTTTGGAACATTGACCACAGTCAAAAGTTCCTCACCCCTAGTAAGGCGAACTACGAATGCTCTGATTCCATCCTAGTCAGGATACGTAGGCACAAGATGCGATGTCTTGGTGAGCATACTTAGTGTACATACCCTAGGTCCTTACCTTAGCAAGCAAATAATAATATAACACAAATACTAACAGGAGGTTCCTGTAGGGTACTACAGATACTTAGGATGCTAGCACCTTCCCTAGGTATAACCAACCCCCGAACCTTATACCTCTAGCTTTGTTGTTACATAGTGCACTTAGGGTTTTCTTTCGATCTTTACCCTTTCCTTTGGATAAATCAAAGCTCGGTGGTGAACTTCATGATTTGTGATTCAAGTTAATTAATAGCTTGATATTTGATTCTCACTGCAACACATGTCTTTATAAGCTCAATGAGATGAATGAATATGACTCATGACCTAGTGGAAAAATGCATATGTATGAGAAACAGAAGCCAATTGGGGTTAGAAGCATGAGGGCAAATTTTGGGGTATAACACTTGGGATCACAAACACTTCCTTTTTTACTTAAAGAATGAAGATAAGATAAATTTGTATCCCTACGTTTTCCATCATCTTTATGAAGCAAGCAGAGATAACACAAAGCTTTACAAAAAGAATGTGCCTTATGCTAAACTATTTTTAGACTTGTTCTTTCAAGGTCGTCTAATCGATGCTCTTAAAAACTTGTCTGGAAATTGAGATCTGAAGGAAATCTATGGAAATGTTTTGTTTGCTTCAGTTCTTGGTAATATGAAGCTTATGAAGAAATGAGATGTTATGGCTTCGAAGGTACCTTTCTCTGTTAGGTGTACCAATCCTGATTATCTTGATGATTATCGTGTCATCACTAGGATGGATAATCCTGAAGTAATCAAGAATTTCATTGAATAGTCATTTAAGGAAGGAAAAGTAATCAGACTCAGAGATATCTCTGAAAAGCCTATTAAAGTGTTTAAGGCTCCTAATAAGAAGAAACATGTGGCTTCAGATGTTAAGAAACCCTCTAGGAAGAGATATGTACATTAGAGGGAGATTGAGAAGGATATTGGGGAGGTCATTGCATCTACTGAGTTGGTGCCCTCCAAAACTAGGAGTGGAAAGTCTCCTAAGAAAGTTACTTCTGTCTTTCTTATTTTAGAAGCACCTAAAAGGAAGAAGAGATTGAGGAAACTGGATGAGTTGGTAAATGAATAATAATAAGAATAAGAAGAAGAAGAAGAAGAAGCAGAAGAGAATGGTGGCATATCCTTGATCAGGAAGAAGAAGACTGCAAATGTCTCTATTCAGAAGAGTACAATTAGGCCTAGCTTAAAGTGTGCTCAACTTTTAGCATCTATTATGTTGGATTAGTAGTTGATGCTTTCATAATTCACTAATAATGGGAATCAAGAGGCTGTTATTGTTGGCGGACTAGTGATAAGTGTGTTTTGTATCATTTTTAGTAGCATTCTTATGTATCGTTTCATTATGATTCGCTTACCTTTCCTTGTTTTTTCTACATTTTATGCTTGGGTATTATGTTTATGTCATTTTCACGTCCATATGATCGTACCAGAAGGAAATGGGATCAAATAAGGTGAAAACTGATGAAAAGCACAAAATCAGGAAGTCTCCAGTACAAAGACCAGAGGTCTGTTACAAGCGCCTATAACACGTGTTGCGGCCCATAACAGCTTGCCTGAGGACTTCCTCTCTTTTCACATGCTTTGGCCATAAACCTGAAGCCTGTTACGGTCACCCGTAACACGTGTTACGGGTCGTAACAAGAGTGCGAAAAATGCAATTTTTATTTCCTTTCTCTGCGCGATTTGTGGCGATTTAAAATTTCCCACACTTAGATGATATTATGGATTGAGTATTACTAGGGCATTAAGTGAACTTTATTTGGATGCTTTTATTTTGAATGCCATAAAACTCATAGGTTATAGGAGTTTTGGGCATCATGTTTTGATCGTATTTTTTGGAATTTCTATGCAACTTTACTGTAAAAGTCTCTTTGGAGCACTTGGATCCTATTTTTATTCTATTGCAAACAATTTTATTCAGGTTATTCTATTCCTTTTTTATTCTTTTCATTTTTGTTCTGAATTGTATGCATTATTTGTTTATGTCTTTTCTCACCATGAGTGAGTAGTCCTTTAAGGATTAAGGGTCATGAGACCTAACTCATGTCTCTCTATATGATAATATATATATGATACAAGGATTGAAGCGTTTTTATTTTGAAAGTCTGAGTTTTTACTTAACTTTGTTACGAAAGTAAAAAGTTCTTAGGTATTGAAAGTGTTCCGAAAGGACTCGTATCGATACCCGAAAATAGATTTTTTAAACAACTGATTCTGATGTTACAAAAGTACTCGGAAGAGGTTGAGAAATGTTCCATTATAATAGACTGCATGATAACAAAGAGGTTTCGATAAATAACTTTGAATAAGCGAAAGCGGACGAATTATTTATCGAAACCAAGATAACACATTGGTGAAAGCAAGTCTTATCTACAAAATCTATTTTTTATAATTCATGTGAAAATCCTTGTAGCAGACCAATTTTATCATATAGAGATGTTAGAATAAGGGATTGTGACCCTAAATCTTGTTTGTCTTGAATATTTTTCCAACTTTTACTCATTTAAGTCATT
The DNA here is from genome assembly GCA_022829125.1 of Lathyrus tuberosus. Classification (NCBI taxonomy): domain Eukaryota; kingdom Viridiplantae; phylum Streptophyta; class Magnoliopsida; order Fabales; family Fabaceae; genus Lathyrus; species Lathyrus tuberosus. Next base: position 3,789,262 of record JALAZF010000479.1, on the reverse strand, counting down.
TTAGTTTAAGTGCTTTTTCTCTTAAGTTTGTCTGTTTTCAACCTTTTGATTGGCCTAGATTTACACCGATAAAATTGAAACGGGTAGTTAACCATTGGTCCTTGTGGTTCAACATTCTTTTTACTACTTTGAAAGTAGTCGTGCACTTGCAGCCTGTCAAGTTTTTGACGTCGTTGTCGGGGACCAATTGCATTAATATTGGAATTCTATTTGATCACCGTAGAGACTAGGGTCTTATTTTCTTGTTTATGTGAAGAACGCGTTTTGCTGATATTTCAGTTGAACCTGCTGAAGAAATAGAGTGTTTCTTGCAAGAGCGACGTCGAGCTCAGAGACAGCTTGCGATGGCTGCCACTGTTATGGATACCAAACCTTTGAAAGACTACGCGAATCCCACCGATGAGGAACCTCATTGTATTATTGTACACCCGCCTATCGAGGCAAATAATTTTGAGCTTAAACCATCATTGATAGGTATGGTTTAGCAGAATCAATTTTCTGGATTACCTTCTGAAAATCCAAACCTTCACCTATCAATATTTGTTGATAATTGTGGTACAGTGAAAGCCAATGGCGTCGACCAGAACGCCATTCGTCTTAGAATTTTTCCATTCTTTTTAAGAGACCGGGCACGAGCTTGGCACCAATCTCTACCCGCAAATTATATTACTTCTTGGCCTCAGTTGAAAGCCGCCTTTCTTGCGCGATACTTTCCGCCAAGTAAGACCACTAAGGTTAGGAATGAGATTAACAATTTTAAGCAAAAGGATGATGAGTCTTTATTCGATACTTGTGAACATTTTAAGGATTTGCTGAGACTTTGCCATTTTCATAGGCTTGAGGAGTGGATGATCATCCACATCTTTTATAATGGTCTCTCACACTCCACTAGGTTGACCCTTGATGCGGCTTCAGGCGGAGCCTATATGAACAGTCCTAAGGATGCAGCTTACAATCTTATTGAAAAGATGGCCAAAAACCATCATTTCTGGGGTAGCGTGCTATAGGTCGTCGCTAAATCCACCCCTAAAACCGGGGGGATGTATGAGGTGAATGTCTTTGATCGCATGAATGCTATGGTTGATGCACTTTATATGAAAATTGATGAATTAAGCATCGCTCAGGTTGCCCTTACCTTAGTTGTTGTCGTTGCCCTCGTTTCACTCAACTGTGAGATTTGCGGAGTAAATGGGCATACCGATAGTGATTTCCAAATGATTCTTGCTGGAGGATCTACTCAAGAAAATGTTAATTACCTGAACAATCAGAAAAACAATCCCTACTCCAATACCTACAACCCCGGGTGGCGGGACCACCCAAACATTTCCTACAAAACAACCAACCACAACAAGCTGCGGGACCTCCGGGTTTCCAAAAAGCCGTGGCAGCTGCTCCTAAGAAGTCCAACATGGAACTTCTAATGGAAAATTCCGTGATGACGTAAACACGTCAAAACGAAGACTTTAGGAATCAAAACCTGTATACCAATGAGGTACTTAGGCAACTGACCACCAAAGTGGAAAATATTGTTACCCAGAATAAAATGTTGGAGACTTAAATCTCCCAAGTTACGCAGCAATAAGCTTCTTCTTCTTTCCCTCAAGGATCATTTCCGGGGCAACCCGAGAAAAATCCTAAGGGACAAATGAATATTGTGACAACAAGAAGTGGTAAGCCTTTAGTTGACCCTAAGGAAAAGGGGGACAAAAGAAAAAAAGGAAAAGAAGTTGAGGGTAATACTAGTAAGGATGTTTAGGAAACTGAGGTTAGTGAGCCGATTCCTCCTAAGAAGGATAATGTTGGAGAAGTTGAGAAGGAGGCTCCTTATGTAGCCCCTCCTCCGTACAAACCACTTATTCCCTTTCCACAAAGATTTGTGAAGGCCAATGTAGAGGCTCAATTTAAAAAATTTGTGGAACTCTTTAAAAGGATCCACATCAATGTGCCCTTTACTGAGGCGTTATCCCAAATGCCCACTTATACCAAGTTTCTAAAAGAGATCCTCTCTAACAAGAGAAAATTTTAAGATCATGAAACTGTGACAATGACTCTTGATAATAGTGTTGTGATTAAAAACATGCTTCCCAAAAAGTTAAAAAAAACCCGGTAAGTTTCTTCATCCCTTGTCAGATTAGAACCATGAGTTTTGAGAGAGCGTTATGTGATTTGGGGGCTAGCATCAACTTAATGCCCTTATCTATTTGTAAGAAATTAGACATGGGGGAGATGAAACTGACCAATATCTCACTGTAACTTGCAGACAAGTTGGTTAAGTATCATGTTGGTGTGTTGGAAGATGTTCCTGTGAGGATAGGAGAGTTCTATATTCCTGTTGACTTTGTCATTAAGGAGATCAAAGAGGATTCTCAAATCCTGATACTCCTATGAAGGCCCTTTCTAGCTACGGCTAGGGCCATCATCAATGTTAAGAGAGGGAAGTTGACTTTTGAGGTTGGCGAGGAAAAGATTGAGTTTATTCTAGTAAAACTCATGAAAAAACATTCTTTTAGAGACTCTTGTTGTCTTGTCGATGTTATCGACGCGTGTGTTAAAGAGAGCGCATACGAACCCCCTCCACCCAAAAGTTTGGAGGTGTGCTTGTTCGAAAGCGTAAAAGATCATAAAAAGTTAGAGGTCAATGAGGAATTTGTGGATCATAATCCCATTTCTCGTAGCCTTGAAGCGCTTATGACACAAGGCGAAGAGACGGGATCCAAGAAAACCCAACCAGAACTAAAACAACTTCCACAAACCCTTAGGTATGAATTCCTAGGTGGGGAATCCACTAAGCCTGTGATAGTGAATGCGAGTCTTGGAGGGCCCGAGACCGGGAAACTCCTTGCTATTCTTGAGAAGTACCCTAAAGCTATAGGGTACACCATAGAGGATTTAAAAGGGATTAACCCCTCTGTTTATATGCATAAGATCATGTTAGAGGACGATTATAACCCCTCTAGGGAACATCAAATGAGGCTAAATCCTAACATGAAAGAAGTAGTTAAGAAAGAGGTGCTTAAACTCTTGGAGGCCGAGATAATCTATCTCATCTCTGATAGTAAGTGGGTGAGTCCTGTCCAAGTCGTCCCTAAGAAAGGAGGGATGACAATTATTAGGAGTGAGAAAGGTGAGCAAGTTGCTACTAGAACCGTCACGGGATGGATAATGTGTATAGACTATAGGAAGCTTAACAAAGCTTCTCGTAAGGACCATTTTTCACTCCCATTTATTGACCAAATGCTTGAGCGCCTAGCCAAGAATTCTCATTTTTGCTACCTTGATGGGTATTCAGGGTTTTTACAAATCCCCATACACCCTAGTGATCAATAGAAAACGACATTCACTTGCCCTTACGACACATTTACTTACCGGCGGATGCTCTTTGGGCTTTGCAATGTTCCTGCTACTTTTCAACATTGCATGATGTCGATTTTCTCCTACTTTTTGGAGGATATCATGGAAGTCTTCATGGATAACTTCTCCGTCTACGGATGTAGTTTTGATGAGTGTTTGTTGAACCTTGAGAAAGTCTTAGAGAGATGTGTCAAAGTCAATCTTGTGTTAAATTGGGAAAAATGCCACTTCATGGTGAAGGAAGGCATAGTCCTAGGACACTTGGTGTCTGAGAGAGGAATAGAGGTTGACAAGGCTAAGATTGAGGTGATAGAAAAGTTAAACCCCTACCACCGTACGGGAGGTTAGAAGCTTCTTAGGCCATGCCGGTTTTTATCTCCGGTTTATAAAAGACTTTTCTAAGATTACCAAGCCCCTAACCGGGCTATTGATGAAAGATGCCAACTTTAATTTTAATAAAGAATGCCTTGAAGCCTTCACGGCTTTAAAAGATGCATTGATTTCGGCACCTATAATGCAACCCCTAATTGGGAAGATCCCTTTGAGATTATGTGTGATGCCAGTGACTATACGATAGGCGTGGTATTGGTGGCAAAAGAAGAATAAAAATATGCATGCCATTTACTATGATAGTAGGACTCTTGATGAGGCACAAGTTAACTATGCGACCACGGAGAAAGAGCTTTTGGTCGTGGTTTTTGCCATTGACAAATTTCTTTCTCATTTAGTAGGATAAAAAATAATTTTCTATACGGACCACGCGGCCATTATATATCTCCCAAGTAAAAAGGATGCTAAGCCTAGACTGATTAGGTGGATTTTGTTGTTACAAGAGTTTGACATTGAGATTAGAGATAAGAAGGGGACAGAAAACGTGGTAGCCGACCACTTGTCCTGATTGACTGATTTGAAAGCGGAAGAGTTACCTCTTGATGACTCTTTCCCAGATGATAAGCTTTTTGCATTAATATGAAAAGAAACGCCTTAGTATGCTGACTTCATCAACTACCTCGCTGTCGGAGTCTTACCTCCAGATATGAATTACCAACGGAAGAAAAAAAATTTCTCCGATCTCAAGCATTACTATTGGGACGAGCCTTTGCTTTTTAAAAGAGGCGCTAACGGAATCTTCCGAAGGTGTATCCTTGAAGAATAAATTGAGAGTGTGATGACTCATTGTCATGCCTCCGCCTATGGAGAGCATGCAAGTACCAACAAAAATGTGTCGAAGATTTTGCAGGCAAGCCTCTATTGGCCTACTCTCTTTAAGGATGTTAATGATATCATAAAGAAATGTGACCAGTGCCAGCGAACGAGAAACATATCCAGGAGGAATGAGATGCCTCTTAATAACATCCTTGAAGTTGAAATTTTTTATGTTTGGGGAGTTGACTTTATGGGACCTTTCCCATCTTCTTTGGGAAATCAATATATTCTCGTGTTCGTTGATTATGTGTCTAAATGGATAGAGGACATTGCCTCTCCAACAATTGACGCGCGGATTGTTATAAAGATGTTAAAAAAATATCATTTTCCCAAGATTTTGGGTCCTCAGGTTAGTCAAAAGCGACAGAGGGTCACACTTCATTGCTAAACAATTTGAGAACCTTCTTAAGAAGAACGGGGTTAAGCATAGGGTAGCTACACCCTACCACCCACAAAAAAGTGGTCAAGTCGAGGTGTCTAATAGAGACATAAAAGATATCTTAGAAAATATGGTCTCCCTCTCTAGGAAAGACTGGTCTTCTAAGCTCGACGACGCACTGTGGGTGTACCATATTGCTTACAAAACCCCCATCGGGATGACTCATTTTCGGTTAATTTATGGAAAGTCCTGCCATCTACCTATCGAGTTAGAGCATAGAGCATATTGGTTTATCAAAGCTCTTAACTTAGATTATCAAGCGGCGGGAGAGAAAAGGAAGTTTCAGTTGAGTGAGCTGGTGGAACTAAGGCTTGACGGCTACAAAAATGCCAAACTCTATAAAGAGAGAACTAAGAAATGGCATGATAAGAGAATCTTGAACCGATCCTTTAGGGAGGGATAATTAGTCTTTTTGTTTAACTCGAGCTTAAGCTCTTTCCCGGAAAGCTTCGGTCTAGGTGGTCAGGACCTTTTGTAGTAAAGAATGTGAAATCGTACGAAGCGGTTGAGGTTTGGAGTGAATCTACAGATTTATTCACATTAAATGGACAATGCCTTAAGCACTACACCACTGGGGATAATTTGAGCAAGGCATGATCCTGTTTCTCAAGGAACCGTCCTGAGTGGTAACACTCAAGGACCGTCGAGCCATGCGACATTAAACGAAGCACTTAGTGGGAAGTGTAGCGAGCGATTTTTGTCGGTGACGCGACCACCTTATCGCTGGTTCTTCTCCTCACCACAATGAAGAGGGATGGGTGCTACTTTCTGATTTCTTATTTATCCCGTGAAGCTGGAAGGGAAAGGGAAGCTATCTAAAACTAACCTTACACGCAATTATTTAACTAAACAAACGCTTTAAAGAGATTGGGGGTCCGAGGTCAGGTTATACAATGGGTAGTTGTCGATTACCCATCCTATATGTGGTTATCCACAGGATGTTAGCTTTAGGTTCCGCTTTGTAATTTATGGTGTTTATCGGATAATGGGTTGGGAAAGTTTCTTGGGAAATATGAGAGAGTGAGTCAGTTTTTGTTGATGTTCGGGTTTTTCTGATGTTTTTGGTAAGGTACTGGACCTAAGTTTTGATTGGTGTATGAAGGTACTGGACCTAGGTTTTTTTTATTAGTATGCTCGCTAAGATTTCGCAATCTTATGCCTACGTATTCCTGTTTAAACGAAACAGGGAAATCAGCGCAATCGTGGTTCCTCCTATTCTAAGGGAGGAAAATGATGTTTTGTAGTCTTGTTCAAAGCCCAAGATTAAAGCTAAACGGCTATTTGTGTCTTGTTCAAAGCCCAAGATTGAAGCTAAAAGGGTATTGAGAGGGAATTTGTTGTCTCTAAAGAGAGGTTGTTGACTTTTTGTGTGCCTTGATCAAAGCACAAGGTTGATGCTAAAAGGTTAATTGACTCGGCTAGGGGATTTCTTTATATAAAGTCTGAGAGGAGGCTAGAAGCAACTGACTCAGCAAGAGAGTGTTTTATCTGTCTTGTACAAAGCCCAAGATTGAGGCTAAAAAGAGACTGACTCTTTGGGGATATCATTATACAAAGCCTAAGAGGAGGCTAAAAGTTTAACTCTATGGGAGAGTGTTATCTATCTTGTACAACGCCCAAGATTGAGGCTAAAAGGGATTTTGACTCCGCCGGGAAGTGTTTGTATGTGTGTTGTATAAAGCCCAAGATTGAGGCTGAAATGGGAAATTTAACTGACTCTAGTGAAGATATTTTTATGTGTCTTGTAAGAAGCCCGAGACGGAGGCTAAAATGAGTTTGACTCTTCTTGGGGAAAATCATTCCTCAAAGCCTGGAAGAAGACTGGGAGGAAATGACTCGGCTAGGGAAGATATCTGTCCCAAGCTCAAGAGAGGGAAATTTGTGTCTTGTACAAAGCCCAAGACTGAGGCTGAAAGGGTTTGACTCAACAAGAGAGTGTTTTTATCTGTCTTGTACAAAACCCAAGATTGAGGCTAAAAAAAGGTTGACTCAACAAGAGAGTCCGGAAAGGTGGTTAACTCAACAAGAGAGTCTAAAAAGTAATTAACTCAACAAGAGAGTCTGAAAAGTGATTGACTCAACAAGAGAGTCTGAAAAGGTTATCCCCGCTGGGGAGAATCATTTGTACAAAGCCCCAAGAGGAGGCTGACTGTGTTGAGGAAAGATCATTATACAAAGCCTAAGAGGAGGCTAACTTTTTCTGGGGATAATTGAGATCTTGAGGCCGGTCTAAATAGGGAGTTAACTCTTGCTAAGGATTACCGAAGAGTTGAGGTATCAAATGCCCTGAGGTTCTTATTTGGGATAGTGCTCTTAATAGCCTTTTGACCCTGGCTGGGGAACTCTCATGAGAGAGACTGGGTTTCTGCTGGAGATCGATCCAGAGTGACCGAGGTGCTTCCTATGTTTGTAACGAACTTTAGAATGTCTTTTGTATGATGCCTCCCAGAGGAGGCACGTGCATTAAGGGATGAGAGTCAACCCTAAAGTGGTATGAGGTTTGACAGTGGAAAGACGGTTCTAGCAAAGGATGACTAAGTTCTGTCTTATACCTTTAAGAGGTCGTCCGGTTCCTTGTATTAAGCCCAAGAGAAGTCATAAGAACTTCTAAGAAGCCGACGGGTCTTTGTACAAAGCCCAAGAGGAGGTGGGGATGCTTTTAGGAAGCCTATGGGTCCCTAAACCAAGAGAAGTTCGAGAAATGCAATTCACAGAGAAGAGATCATTCCAGGAAAGTTTGAGGGTTTGGAAGAAACTCAAGAGATGTTATTCACAGAGAATAGATCAACTCTGGGGAGTAGAATTTCTTTGACGATTTCTAGGGGTGACAGTCTGAGAAAAGGTTCACCGAGAATACTGCCTTTCTCTTTGTTCCATATTGTTTAACCCCAAGAGAAGGGAATACTTTATCTCGAAATCCTATGGGGGGTCTAGTTTTGTTTGTATTTAAGAGTGACCATCAGGGCTTTACCTAGTTCTAGACCTAGTTGTCGGGGAAAACTCTAAATAATTATACTAGTATATACAGTTGATATATGACGAGTATTTAAAAGAGTATGAAAGAAGACTAACCATGCGCAGCTTCCCACAATACAGTTATATATATATATATATATATATATATATATATATATATATATATGACATGTATTTAAAAGAATGAAGGAAGACTAACCATGCGCCGCTTCCCACAATACAGTTATATATATATATGAAAGCGAGTAAATGAAAGCGGATAAAACTTACAGGCGAGTAAGCTTCCATGCTGTTTTGTTAGTTGTTCAAAGAAATTAAAGAAAGTTTTGGCAACAATATGTATATTTGAATCTAAATCAAAAGGGAAATGCTTTGAAAAGATTGTTGGGGTTTATACTTAAGGAGAGGCCCAAGGTTTAACCGTGACTGTACCGTTGTTTTTTAAAATCGTATCGAGACTTATACAATGACTGAGGCCCAACAAAGGTTTATTTACAAAAGGGTTGGGTCTTACAACTCAAGGAAAGGCCCAAAGATTATTTAAATAAAAGAAATGGGACTTACAACACAAGGGTAGGCCCAGGTGATTTGATTTGGAACTGGCGATCGCGCCGAGATTTTTCTTTTAACGCAGAGGGACTTATACAATATCTGAGGCCCAAAATAGTTTTGGTTAAAAGGGGATTGGGTCTTACACTCTATTAGAGGCCCAGAGTGTTTGAAAATGAATAAAGATGGGTCTTATAGCTCAAGGAGAAGCCCAGTTGCTTTTGATTTAAACTGGCGATTGCTCCGAGGTTTTTTTAAAACACCGTGGGTCTTATACAATGACTGCGGCCCAAATTATTTTTTAAAACACCGTGAATATTTGAAAAAGGGCGCCAAGAACACCTTGGTTTTGCCCGCGTGCTCTGTTTTGCCCAGATTTGCATTTTCTAATCAATCTCACTGAATACTTAATGAAATCACACAATCCACATATCAATCTACTCGTTTTCACCTCACGATCATGTCTATGGTCTTTAATTTCATTTATTTTAAGCATGGAATAAGAAATCAAAGAGAAACCTCAAGAACCCTAAATTCTGCATGAAGGTTCAGAAATTCCATACACGATTCATACATAGCAATTGATTGAGGGTAAACACTCTATACATGATTTTGAACATATGGAAAAATTATTGTGCGAGGAAATATGCATGAATCATGAGATGACCAAGTTGAGCAAACAATAGTGAATGGCAACTGGTACAGGTCTGTGGCCAATGGTGATCAAATGGAATCTCAAGTCTCCTCTAGCCATTGACTTGAGGTTAGAGCACAGACATATGGTTCTTTGATTCAAGGATAAGGCTTGACTGAAGTGTTCATCTTTGCTCTGATACATGCCACCTCTAAGCATCCATTAAATGTTCCAAAACAAAATTGGAGTCTTGGCCTCCTTTAGGCTTTTTAGTTTTGGCATGCTACTTGTGGAATCTTGTACTTGGGAGGCTGATGAATCAGTGTTTGTCCCTTGGTTGTTCCCCCTTGAGGTGTGCATACGGATAAGCATGCTTGGAATTGCACAATTTGAGCAATTCGAGCCCTAATGCACTAATCTGCCTTGCAAAGACAGTTTGCAGCAAGGCATGTTGCAGCCGTCATAACTCCTAGCTCAGGTGGAGTTTGATGGATTCTTGGATACTTTGGAAAGCCCTCATGTGACACAACACATGTGTGATCATAGTTTGTCTTGAAAGTTTTTGTATCCAAGTGAAAAATGCCCCTACATTTTGAAAAAAAGCAAGACAGATTCTGACTTAGTGAAAATTTCACTGTGTTGGAAAAAGTGACATTTCATGTTTTTAGCCATTTTGATCACTCCATAACTAAAAATCCATGAAGAATTGGAATGAGGTGTAGTTGACACTTTTAAAGTATGCCATGAGAGCTACAAATCCATCTTTGGACCATCCAAAATGGTTGCTTGGATCTCAAGTTATGATCCTTGGAAGTTGGTACCCTAGCCACTTTGTTCCATAACTTAGAAAAATTCTAAGTTTTTATGGTTACCCCTTTTACAAGTTATCCCACTTTATTTTATTTTTCTTGATGAATGATGATTCCAATCACACGTTAATATCATTTTAGGATCAATGAACCATAATTGTGAAAAATCTCAAAAAGTGAAACTTGATTTTGTGCACAGTTGACTTTTTATCGGATGAAATCCGAACTGTGTGATCCTTGGTGAAATCAAGTCCTTGACCTAAATCAAACCTAATGGATATGTTCCATAGGTTTTGTAGGGTGCATTGAATCATGTCCCAAGGTTTGGGAGCATGTCTTGGTCAAAATTCAAAGGTACAGTTGACTTTTTCCCCGAAACCCTAATTATGGTCCAGATGAAAATGAAACTTGTGAGCCAAGCTTCTTGGATCAATCCATTGTTGGAAATGGATCAATCCATTGTTGGAAATGGATCAATCCATTGTTGGAAATGGATCAATGTGGTGTATTAGAGACCCTCAAATCATTCCTTGGGGTTTTGGCCCATGCTTTGTCCCAAAAGTCAACTTAGGGGTGAATTAGGTCAAGAAACCCTAATTCCCGATTTTTGGTAAATGCATCCCCTGAGGTAAAATTGACTTGATGATTGGGTCCATGAGGTCCCTTGGAGTATCTTGAGTTATATTTTGAAGCATTGGCTCATGCCCAGATGAAGATTTTCATCTGGAGGCCTCTGTCGACCAAAATCCTAATATGGTGACACAGGCGATCTTGAGGCTTAATCCACTTGGAATGCTGCAACCTTGTGCCTAATCCTTGATGTGGGAGTCCTCTTGATCCTCTATGGGTGTTTGAGAGGCTAGACAAGTTGAAGATCATGTCATTTCTTGATTTATCCTTTGTCTAAGGCTCTAAGAGGGCTTAAAACCCTAATGCTTGATTGCAGGGAATGCTCAACAATTCTTGAGGAGATTGATGAGGCATAAAGGTACATCCATATTGTGATGATAATTTGAACAATGATGGGAAATCTTAGTGGTCGAAATTTGGGGTATGACAGATGCCCCTATTTAATCTTCTTGGACCCGAAGGTGTGAATGGCGAAGGTATTCGGGCATTCGGGGTGCAAGATGATTAAATATCGGAATACCCAAAATTTTGATATTGATTAGGAATGGTAGTTTATGCATTCATCTTCTTTTGCTAAGCAATAACGCTTAGAAAAGGTAAACACTTCCCTTCGATCCTGGTCTTCTGCCAGGGAACTGGTCTCAGTTTCTGATATAAACTTCCCCTCGATCCCGGTTTCCTACCAAGGAACTAGTCTTAGTTTCTGAAGTAAACTTCCCCTCGATCCTGGTTTCCTACCAAGGAACTGGTCTCAGTTTCTGAAATAAACTTCCCCTCGATCCTGGTTTCTAACCAAGGAACTGGTCTCAGTTTCTTTTGTCAATAAACTTTCTTGACAAGGGACGTTATTCGTAGCGGTTTTCCTCAAACTTCTCGCCGAATTTTCCTGGGGAGATGCCATTTGATGGGAAAAGGTTTTGATGTCACACTTGCTGGGGAAACCCATTGGTCTGAGCTATAGAGGTGTACAAACTTCTTTGTTGGAGACGCCATTTGCTGACTCTATTGGGGAAAACGAGTCTCTTGAAAGACTGCTTTCTGCTTGGGGATATTACATCATACTTTTCCTCGAGATCTTCTCGAAGAAATACCATGTGATATAATCCAGTTTGGAGGTGCTGATGACCTTTCCGTCAGCGAATTTTCTAAAGAAGAACTGATGTATTGCCGAATCTTTGATTAAGAGGCTTTCTCTGGGGATTTTCCTTAATCCGGGAAAGCGAAGATATCATCTTCAATGGCGAAGACTGGTATGTGTCGAAGGTCTTCTTGTCTTTCAGAGGTTCAAGTTATCAAAGTGGTCAAGGACCAACTTCAATCCAGAAATAAATTGGAGGGGAGATTGTTCAGACGCAACATTTCCTGACGAGGAAAGAACTAATAACTCGATTGAAAATAGGACTTTACCACTAGTGGACAAGACCGACTAGAGCGATAGTGATGCAATATGAATATGAATGTAAATAAATAATGTATGATGTATGTATGTATATGCTGACAAAACTGACAAGACATATAGACTAGTGGATGAACACGACTGGATACTCGGCCACTGCAGGGGGCGAAGAAGTATCACTGGTTCAAGATAGCAATTCTGCCTTGCTTAGGAGAATTAGTCCCTGTGGGGAACACGTTGGTCGGGCTTAGGAGATAAGAACCCTGCCGGGGATGTCGGACGGAATATTCACATCTGACACAGCTAATCCTTCATCCAGGTGTATTGATTAAGAATGAGTTGCACTTTGAAGCTCAATTACTTCTGGAGAAGCGATCGATGTTCTTTCGATGTTCAACAGTCAAAAGAAATTGCGATCTTTATTTTAAAAGCAGAAAAAAGTTTGACAAGTAAATTTATTTTTGTTTTATTTCAAGAATCGTTGATCATGTTAAAATGTCATTCTATAAAGCTAAAACAAATAAGAATTGCAAACAAAAGCACTAGGGCTCAAATTTTATTGATAGGATGGAAATCAGCCAAACGTGTGATTCCATGGAGTATTTACAAAGTTTAGAAAATGGTAATTTAAGGGAAAAGGGCTACATTGAAACATAACGACCGTTATCCTTCTACCAACTTTAAATTATGGGCATTCTGAGCTTCTGTCGAAGATGACCTTGATTGGAGTTTCTTCTGATAGATGGTACGATTGCTGAAGAGCTGAACTGATCAGACGTAGTTACTTGCCATTAATCCCTAACTTTTGCTTGGACTGTACTTTGAGATTTCCAATCCACCAAGATGATTTTTGATTATATCTCTAATTTTTGCCTGGACCGCCTTTTCGGGTTTTCAATCCACCGAGACATTTTTTTTTATTTAGGCGAAGTATTTCTTGACTACATCAACATTTATGGGGTAGGAAAATTCTTCTCCATCCATGGTTAGGAGTCTCAAGGCGCCGCCTGAGAAAGCTTTCTTGACCACATAGGGGCCGTCATAATTCGGAGTCCATTTGCCTCTGGAATTAGTGAGAAATGATTGTATCTTCTTGAGCACGAGGTCTCATTTCTTGAAGACGCAAGGTCGGACCTTTTTGTCAAACGTCTTCTTCATTCTCTGTTGATACAACAGACCATGGCATACTGTCGTTATTCGCTTTTCTTCTATTAGGTTCATTTCATCGTGTCGACTTTGACACCATTCAGCTTCTGTTAACTTAGCTTCCATCAATACCCAAATTGATGGGATTTCTACTTCTATGGGAAGCACTGCCTCTATGCCATATACTAGAGAGAAAGGGGTTGCCCCTGTTGAAGTGCGGACAGACGTGCGATAACCATGAAGAGCATAGGGTAGCATCTCGTGCCAGTCTTTGTATGTTACAACTATCTTTTGAACGATCTTCTTGATGTTCTTGTTAGCCGCTTCTACCGCTCCGTTCATCTTAGGTCGGTAGGGAGATGAGTTATGGTGTTCGATCTTGAACTCAACACATAATTCTTTCATCATCTTGTTGTTCAGGTTGGATCCATTATCAGTAATGATCTGGCTTGGAACACCATAACGACAGATGATATTGTTTTTGATAAATTGGACCACCACTTGTCTGGTTACATTGGCGTATGACACTGCTTCGACCAACTTGGTGAAGTAATCAATGGCTACCAGGATGAAACGATGTCCGTTCGAAGCCTTGGGTTCAATCATGCCAATCATGTCGATTCCCCATATGGAAAAAGGCCATGGGGAAGAAAGAACTTTGAGATGTGTTCGCGGTACATGGATCTTGTCTGATGCAAGCTTCGTATTCGGCCTCGTTATTTGTACACTTGAATGTTAGTCTGGCGGTGAAAGGAATGCGGGTACCCTGAGGTTTTATGATGATTGCCCCAATTCTATTTCCATAATGATTAAAAGCTCCGTCAAAGATTAGTCCCCATTGGGAACCTGGTTCTGGCCCTTCACTGGGTAGCGGTTCATCGCAATATTTCATTTTTAAGTATATGACATCTTCGTCTGGGAAGTCAAATCCGATTGATTCCTGATCGTCAATCGGTTGATGAGCCAAATGATCGGCTAAAACACTTCCTTTTACGGCTTTCTGAGCGTGGTACTTGATGTCGTATTCTGATAACAACATCTGCCAACGGGCAATCCTTCCCGTGAGAGCTGGTTTTTCAAAGACATACTTGATTGGATCCATTTCGGAGATTAACCAAGTAGTGTGACGAATCATATACTGGCGCAGAAGTTTGGCTGCCCAAGCCAAAGCACAACAAGTTTTCTCAAGCATAGTGCACCGAGTCTCGCAGTCGATGAATTTCTTGCTCAAATAGTAAATGGCAGACTCTTTCCTTTTCGTTTCGTCTTGCTGGCCAAGTACACAACCCATTGAGTCCTCTAAGACTGTTAAATAGATGATTTAGTGGTCTTCCTTCCACTGGAGGTGATATAATCGGTGGGTTCAACAGGTATTCCTTGATACTGTCGAAGGCGGTTTGGCAATCTTCTATCCAAACTCAATCCTGATTCTTTTTTAGTAATTTGAAAATCGGCGCACATGTTGCGGTCATGAGGAATATAAATCTGGAAATGTAATTTAAACTTCCCAGGAATCCCCTGACTTGTTTTTCGGTCTTTGGAGAAGGCATTTCTTGAATGGCCTTGACCTTGTCAGGATCAACCTCAATTCCTTTCTAGCTGACGTTGAACCTTAGCAGTTTCCCTGATCGGACACCGAACGTGCACTTATTTGGATTCAAACGGAGTTTGTATTTTCTCAGCCGCTCGAATAGTTTTGACAGGTGGGTCACATGCTCCTCCTCTGTTTGGGATTTGGCAATCATATCATCGACATATACCTCGATTTCTTTGTGTATCATGTCATGAAACATAGTAGTCATGGCCCTTTGATAGGTTTCCCCGACGTTCTTCAAACCAAACAACATTACTTTGTAACAAAAAAGTGCCCCATGGGGTAATGAACGAAGTTTTCCCCATATCTTTCGGCGCCATTTTGATTTGGTTATAGCCCGAGAATCCATCCATGAAGGAGAAGACATTGAATTTTGATGTACTGTCTACCAGCATGTCAATGTGCGATAAGGGCAAGTCATCCTTTGGACTTGCTTTGTTCAGATCCCTGTAGTCTACGCACATTCTGACATTTCCTTCCTTTTTCGGAACTGGTACTATGTTGGCTAACCATTAAGGATACTCTGATGTGGCGAGGAAACCTGCGTCAATCTATTTCTGTACTTCCTCTTTGATCTTGATGGTCATGTCTGGGTGAGTCAGTCTTAGTCTTTGTTTCACTGGCGGACATTCTGATATTAACGGTAGATGATGTTCCACGATGCTGGTATCCAACCCTGGCATGTCCTGGTAGGACCAAGTAAACACATCGGGAAACTCTTTGAGAAGCTTTATCAAACCTTCTTTGACAGTTGGACTGAGCAGTGCCCCCAATCTTGACCTCTTTTCTCTCTTCTTCTGAACCCAAGTTGACCGTTTCCAACGGCTCCTTGTGAGGTTCAATGGACCTTTCCTCTTGTCTGAGTAATCAGGAGATCTCTTCTGGAACTACTTCGTCATTTTCTTCTTCAGCCTCAAATACCGGGAATTCAAAGTTGGGATAAGGCATTGGATCGTATGTTTCAATGGGGTTTAAAACAAGCAATCTGCATGACATGATGATTATTTTTAGAAGAGATAGAGAGAATGTAAGAGTGTGTGCAGTGTATTTTCTGAAAACTGCTTGTTTTATTATTTGTTATTTTTTTTTTAGGATTACCATTTTCTGAAAAACGAAAAGTGAAAACAGCAATAGATGCGGTAATTACAGAACGACATTATTTTATTTATGATCTTGTCGATTCTTGAAACTACAACCCTATAAAACAAAACTATGTCGTTTTGGGCAAAGCGAAGAGGGATATTTACAGAAAGTGAACCCTATCAAAACATCTGTTTCACCTGGGCAAGGTGAAAGGTTAAAACAAAGACGGCAATTACTTAGACTTATGGACGACTTTCGGAACGTTGACAGCAACCCATTGGCGGCGAACTCCTCGGTGGATCAAAAGTCTGGTACCTTCTTTCTTGACTTGTCTTCAGAAATGACGCTAATTTCTGGTGGAGCAGGATCGTTGGAATCTGTCTCCCAGGAAGAGTTGTCGTAGACGAATTCTTCAGTTATATCTTGCATAGTGTTTACACTCTCAGGTAAATCTCCCCATCCAGTGGGCTGGATGTCTTCGAGTCTGATACGAGAGCTTTCATGAGCGGTGTACTTGACCAGGAAGTCGTACTTGTCACTCGGTTATCCTAAGGTGTCCCATACTTCTTTGGAACTGGAGGAGTCATCCCTTTCGATGACGTTGACCTCGGGAAAAGCATAGTTGATGAACTATTGTCCTGCAATCTTTGCAAATTCATCGTCGTGCTGGATATCTTCTGAATGCCCTGAGTAATGATCCCATGATTTGGTGGGGACGCAGGTATTCTTTTCAATGATGCTCAATTGATATGCATCGTTGTGCTAGCTCTTTTGCCCCAAGTCTCCTGGGTACGGCTGCCAGATAGGCAGGCCATCCATTGGGCCACAATAGTCGTGGTCAAAGTTGTCTTTCATCAGAGTGTCCTCCTCTAATGAGTTTGGTGGAGCACGGCATCCTTCCGGATCACAATCTATGTATATCATTTTGACATCTGACCTCGGTATATATCTCGGACTCTGTGCGGGATAGCAAAATGGTGTATGCACCTCTCCTTGAGACATATAACCGTCCTCGTTGAGATAGGACTTCCACTCTTCATCTATATCAGAGGAATCACCCTCGTTGATGGTATGTACTTCTTGAGACACCGGGTGAAGGAAACCTCCACTGTGGAAGAAGTCTTGAATAGGATAAAAACTTTCATCGTTAGTAGCAGTCTGGGTGCAGGTTGAGGAAAAACTAAGACCTTTCTTCGTCTTGTTGTCAGTAGGAATGACAAGTTGTCCCCATCCTTTTGCGTTGTTACTTTTGATTACTTCGAGAGCATCTTTGTACGAGGAAATCGATGTTCCTCTTTCTGATTGATTGTCATTGCTTACTGAAAGTGCTTGGAACTGGGTTCCTACAACCTCCTCTGGTTCTACACATGTGGATGAAGATAAGTTACTCACGATCAAGGCTTGATCTCCGCAGATTGTAACTAGTTGGTCGTTCTTGACGAACTTCAGCTTCTGGTGAAGTGTCGAAGTGACTTCCCCATCCTCGTGTATCCAAGGTCTTCTTAACAAACAACTGTATGCTGCTCGGATGTCTATGACCTGGAAAGTGACTTGGAAAGTATGAGGACCGATAGTTATGGGAAGGTCGACTTCGCCGATAACTGTTTTTCGGGACCCATCGAATGCTTTGACGATGACCTCATTGCCTCTCATCGGAGATCCTTTAAATGATAGTCGCATTAGAGTGGACTTCGGCATAACATTTAGAGTCGATCCGGTGTCTACCAGTACGCTGGCTAAAGCATCGTCCTGGCAGTTGACTGTAATATTGAGCTCCATGTTGTGACTTTTCCCTTCTTCTGGAAGTTCCTCATCACTAAACCCCAAGTTGTTGCAGGAAGTGATATTGGAGATGATGTTGTCGAATTGTCTTATTGACACATCTTGTTCCACAATGGCCTACTCTAAGACTTTCTGTAGAGCTTCCCTGTGAGCTTCGGAACTGAGAAAAAGAGATAATACAGAGATTTTTGAAGGAGTTTGCAACAGCTGATCAACAATGTTGTATTCACTCTTCTGGATGAGCTTTAGCATCTCATCGCTGTTCTTTGAAAGGTCGAGATCACTAGACTGACCGACTGGTTAATCATGAACTTCCGTTTAAGGTTCCTTTTCTCTGGTAGGTTCTCCAACTCCTCGATTGAATATTCGACCACTCTGTGTTACTCGGCTGATGTCTACAATATTCACGATGGAGGGTAATGGAATTTCCTTTCCATTCTCAATTGTTGTTGCACCGTATTTGTAAGGGATAGCCTTAGTTGATTCATACGGTAATGGTCCTGGCAGATAGATAGCTATAGGAGCCTTCTGATTCTTCTGACTATTATAAGTAATTTCAATCAGTTCCTGGTTGGGAACTTTCGATTCATCAAGTAAAGGGATGATGGTACAAACATCTTTGGTCCTCTTATGATCAGAGATTACGATAACATCTTTGATTTGATCATCGAAATAGTCTGGTATCAAGTTGATTGACCCAGAACTTGGACACGGTCAAATCTCTTTGTGGTCCAACTGACTCTGAAGGGCTGCTCGCACGAGGTAACATCCTTGATTATCTTCAGAGTAAACTCTATAGCGTTCATAGTTGTGTGATGGCACCCGGCCACGTCCGCTCTGTATACAGTGTAAGCTCAATAAATCTGTTTCCATTGATCGAACATCCTGACTTTGATTCCTGGTAGGGTTCCCATTAGTCATGATGACTTATTGTGTGTCTTCATCCATATAGATCGGAAGCCACCAGTGGTTTAACAAGTGTTGCAAAGTTCTTTGAACGAGAGCACATCCTTGGTCGCTCTCACGACATCCCTTACAGTTGTGATAATTATACAAAGTCAGATTACCGAGCTGGACTTGCTTAGCATGTAACTCTACCAAGCTGGTATTCATCAAGCGAATATCAAAGATTTGAATCATATTCACTTGATACTGATTTCTATCACGGTAATCCTGAATCCATCCAAGATCCATCTGACGCTGGAGGGCCTCTAGTACAAAAGAGCATCCCTGATTGTTTACCAAGCAGACCAGACAGGGATCGTAATCATGTCGTGGAAGATTATGATGTTGGATTTACCTTGAGTGCATTGCCACTAAGTTGACATTCATCGCACGGATGTCATGGTTTTGAATGACGTTGGAATTCGTATAAGTCATGTTGACCTCACGAATTCGGTGATCCTGGATCCATCCGAGATCCAACTGTTCCTGTAGAGCTAATTGCACCACAGAACACCCTTGATTGTCCTTAGAGCAGATATCACACTGGTGATAGTTATGAGATGGTACATAACCTTATCCGCTATGTCTGCGATGCATTTTGACCAGGTTGGCCCTCAATAAGAGTACATCATGAATTTGATAGTTGTGGTTAGACTCTCCCTCTATCAAATTTACCGCAGCTTTCTCGTGTTGAGGCAGCGGGTTCGTCTGAACAGTTGGATTTGTATCCTTGAAGGATAAGACCCCGCTCCTAACAAGCTTCTATACATCGGATTTGAAGCTGAGATAGTTTTCTATGTTATGCCCCGGTCCTCCTTGATGGTAAGGGCAAGTCTGGTCCACTTTGAACCAAAAAGGCGGATTTTCTGGTATTGTAAGAGGAGACTTGGTTTGGATGTGCCCTTTGGCCAGTATTAGTGGAAACAGTTCTGCGTACAACATTGGTATAGGGTCGAACCCTGGTGGTTGTGTCGTACGATTGTTGTTGTACTGAGGACGAGCCTGCTGAAGAGGCTGTTATGTCCTTTACTGATATTGTTATTGATTCGGTTGACTTTGAGCAACCTGAGGTTGATACGTAGGAACAGGCGCAGGGTTGATAGCAGGAGTTACAGGTGCTACTGGTTGATATCGTCGCCTTTGCTTTCCGAGAGAGATATTACCAATATCTTGCTCTTTTTTCTTAGGGAGAGCACTACCGTATCTTTTGGTACTGATTGATGATCCAGCATCTTTAACTAAACGTCCTTCTCGGACCGCTTCCTCCAGACGAACTCCTATGCCTACCATCTCGGTAAAGTCGTTGGGCGCACTGGCGACCATTCGATCGTAGTAAAATGAGCTCAAAGTTTTTAAGAAGATATTTGTCATCTCTTTTTCCTCAAGAGGTGGACAAATCTGGGCGGCAATTTCACGCCATCTCTGAGCATACTCCTTGAAGGTCTCCTTATCCTTCTGCGACATGGCTCTGAGTTGATCTCTGTCTGGTGCCATGTCCAGGTTATACTTATATTGTTGAACGAAGGCAGCGCCAAGATCTCGGAAAATGACGATCTTAGTGCAATTTAATCTCATGTACCATTTGAGTGCGGCACCGGTTAAACTATCCTGGAAGTAATGGATCAGTAGTTGTTGGTTCTCTGTCTGAGTTGACATCCTCCGTGCGTACATCACCAGATGACTTTGAGGGCAAGAGTTACCCTTGTACTTTTCAAATTTGGGCACTTTGAATTTGTGCAGAACTTTCACATTTGGGACCAAACAAAGGTCGGCGGCGTCCTTTCCGAATAGATCCTGACCGCAAATGGCTTGCAGCTCTTTCTGCATCTCTAGGAACTGTTCCTAGAATTCCCTCATTCTCTCGTCCATACTTTCGTTTCCACCAGCCGGTATCTGGGAAATATGTCCTTCCGGGACAGTGTGTACCATAGGTGGTGGTACAGTCATTATGGCAGTGACTCTTGGTGCCTCCCGAAGTTTGTAACCTTCAGGAGTTGTTGTCATGCCCCTGGCATCTTCGCTTTCCCGAAGTTTGTAACCTTCAGGCCCAGCGGGTCCTGCTGCAGTTTCCGGATCTTCAGTGATCGGCGGAATATATCCTTCCGGGATATAGTTAAGTGGCTTGCCCCAGGGACGATCTTTAGGCATGTATATCGAGGATCATACTTTTCCACTATGGGCGTAGATGTGATCTTTGAGATCACGGTCCTTTGTTGTTGCATCTGAGCTATTTCCAGAGCTTGCATAACGTTGAGAAGCTTTCTCAGATCCTCTTTCAGAGCGTCAAGTTCTTCTCTCAACTCTCTGTTCTCTTCCACGAGATTATCCATTTTCTTTTGTTGACTGGCCTGAGTATTGTACGAATGAGACAATTTGACTCTAGAATCGAGACACAAACGTGAGATTCGTAGGTAAGAAGAATGCGTTATGTGAGAATGATGAATGATATGTGATGATTATTTATTTTTTCTTTAATCAAAATAAACTTCGACAATTGGATTGCAAATATCATACAGTGGGGAAACCCCGTTTTATTGAATTCAAAGATTGCGAAAATGGAAATACAGTAATTTACATAGTACTGTAAAAGGAAATGTCTAAACTAATGGATCCTGAGTCCTCTCTGAGGAGGGCTCAGGTGCTGGTCCTGGTGCTTTCCTTTTCTTTGACCGGGGCTTTTGAGCCGTTGTCGGGTTGTCACTCCTTTGCCAAGTGAAAGGAGCGAGCAAATTCCTTTGGTCATCTTGGTTTTCTACAGCATGTTGCTCCAAAATCTCAATCAGAGCGTCTTTTTCTTTTAGCAATTGTTGTATCTTCTTGCACTCCATATTGAGAATACGGTACTTGTTCTTCCAAGATTTCCTCTCTTGTTGAACTTTGTTGAGAGTAACCTAAAGTTTTTCCATATCTGACATAAAATAAAGGACATGGTCCCTTAACGGAAGAACTTCTTGACGAGGGTAAGGCATCCTCAGTTTGAGAGCTCTAGTTTGTACCCAGTGGAGATAAGGTTCCACCGAGACATAGTCTGGTTTTCCTAGAGACTTTCTTCCTTTCCTGTGAACATGTTTCCAAGCATGCACTATTTCTGTCTTTAGTGCTCTGTCATTTTCTCCTTCCTTGAAGAAAAGACCTTCCAGATGAGCATTACGCAGGACATGCCTCATCGGGTATACAAATTGATGACGAACTAAAACTGGATGATAATTGATTCCTCCTTTAATTCCTATGAGGGGTACATTAGGGAAGTTTCCACAACGGTCAATGATTCTGATCCCGTCATAGATTCGATTGTACCAATCGATTTCAGAGTTGGTAAGAGACATGATCCTCTGCAACCAACGTAAAGTACTCTTAGGATCCCAAAATGTAGCAGACTTGGGCAAGTGAGAAGTGAACCATTTGTACAGCAAGGGTACACAGCATGTGATCATTTCTCCGCTGTACAAATTCCTTAAGTGTACAGAATGATAAGCATCTGCAAGCAAGGTCGGTACAGGGTTTCCAATCAAAAATATCTTAAAGGCATTGATATCTACGAAGTTATCAATGTTGGGAAACAAAAATAACTCTTAGGTGAGCAAAACAAAGATGCTCTCGAAAGCGGCCACGTTCCCTATACTGGCAAAGTACAGGGCTTTCTTTATCAAAAACTTGGCTGGTAAACCTTGGATTCCACCCTTAGTGGTCATGTGAGTCCTGACTTCTGACTCGTCCAAATAAATTGCTCTTGCAATGGTTTGATCCTTTGGAATTTCTTCCAGTCCAGAAAAGGGAGCTTGGTCAGTGATGGGTAAATCAGTCAGGTGAGAATACTCCTCTAGTGTTGGTGCTAGTTGATAATCCGGGAATGTGAAACAATGATAGACCAGATCGTAGAACTGAATGACCGTAGCCAGTATTACCTCAATTACATGGACCCTTAACAGAGACAGTAGTCCTCCATACTTAGCTCTAAAAGCACCAGGGTTGGTGATCATCCTCACCAATCCTCTTAAATCCTCTAGTTTTGGAACCTTGAAGGTGTACTTGTGAGTCTTCCTTCTACTGAAATCCATAACGCAATCTTTTTCTCTCTGGCATTTGCAATCATTATCTTAGTTTAATTTGAAAATAGAGAGACTAGAAGAGAAGATTTTTTCTTTTGATGTTTTTTAATGAAATGAATGCATGAATACAGCACACAAAAACATAGAAAAAACATGAGGTCAAAGGTTCGGTGTCATTAAGTCAAGGCTCTACCCATCCCCAAAGGTTATACTGGTGATTTTTTGTACCTGTCCTCACAATCATTGACCCCTCTTGGGATAACAACGGCAAGTTAGTTCACCCGAGCGAGCTGCAGTATCTTAGAGTAATCTCAAATGAGGGTAGTATCGCGTGACAACTATTTTCGATAGCTTCCGCACTACAAAATAGTAACATGGTTTCAGTCTACTAAAATCCTCAACTTCTCAGATAACCCAATCGAACAATCTGCTTTCAACAACCGAAGTCGTATAGGCATTGAATCTGTAAAGGACATCTCCACTGATTCGATGGTCGACCGGGACCTCTTATTTTGGAGTCACTCCCTGTAAGATTACCCGTCTAGTGCCATCACTTATCTTAGGTGTATACTCAATCTTTCCAGATGCAGCATCACCCGCAGTCCCATTAGCAGAAAAATAAACACAGATATCAATTAGGAAAAGCGATATATATATATATATATATATTTTTTTTTTTTCCTAACATCTTAGACCTCTATAATCCTATTCCTAACAAATAAAATGACTCCCCAGCAGAGTCGCCATTTTTTTTGTAGAAAATGGGGACGATGATGACTAAGGCAAAATAGATCATACAGTGACTCCCCAGTAGAGTCTCCATTTTCCTGTAGCGATCGATTTTTGTCGATGACACGACCACCTTATCGCTGGTTCTTCTCCTCACCGCAATAAGGAGGGATGGGTGCTACTTTCTGATTTCTTATTTATCCCGTGAAGCTGGAAGGGAAAGTGAAGCTATCTAAAACTAACCTTGCACACGATTGTTTAACTGAACAAACGCTTTAAAGTGATTGGGGGGTCCGGGGTCAGGTTATACAATGGGTAGTTGTCAATTACCCATCCTATATGTGGTTATTCACAGGATGTTAGCTTTAGGTTCCGCTTTGTAATTGATGGTGTTTATCGGATAATGGGTTGGGAAAGTTTCTTGGGAAATATGAGAGAGTGAGTGAGTTTTTGTTGATGTTCGGGTTTTTCCGATGTTTTTGGTAAGGTACTGGACCTAAGTTTTGATTGGTGTATGAAGGTACTGGACCTAGGTTTTTTTATTAGTATGCTTGCTAAGATTTCGCAATCTTATGCCTACGTATTCCCGTTTAAACGAAACAGGAAATCAGAGCAATCGTAGTTCCTCCTATTCTAAGGGAGAAAATGATGTTTTGGTGTCTTGTTCAAAGCCCAAGATTTAAGCTAAAAGGTTATTTGTGTCTTGTTCAAAGCCTAAGATTGAAGCTAAAAGGGTATTGGGAGGGAATTTGTTATCTCTAAAGAGAGGTTGTTGACTTTTTGTGTGCCTTGATCAAAGCACAAGGTTGATGCTAAAAGGTTAATTGACTCGGCTAGGGAATTTCTTTATATAAAGCCTGAGAGGAGGCTAGAAGCGACTGACTCAGCAAGAAAGTGTTTTATTTGTCTTGTACAAAGCCCAAGATTGAGGCTAAAAAGAGACTGACTCTTTGGGGATATCATTATACAAAGCCCAATAGGAGGCTAAAAGTTCAACTCTGCGGGAGAGTGTTATTGGTCTTGTACAACGCCCAAGATTGAGGCTAAAAGGGATTTTGACTCCGTTGGGGAGGGTTTGTATGTGTCTTGTACAAAGCCCAAGATTGAGGCTGAAATGGGAAATTTAACTGACTCTGGTGAGGATATTTTTATGTGTCTTGTACGAAGCCCGAGACGGAGGCTAAAATAAGTTTGACTCTTCTTGGGGAAAATCATTCCTCAAAGCCTAGAAGAAGACTGGGAGGAAATGACTCGACTAGGGAAGATATATGTCCCAAGCTCAAGAGAGGGAAATTTGTGTCTTGTGCAAAGCCCAATATTGAGGCTGAAAGGGTTTGACTCAACAAGAGAGTGTTTTTATCTGTCTTGTACAAAGCCCAAGATTGAGGCTAAAAAAGGTTGACTCAACAAGAGAGTCCGGAAAGGTGGTTGACTCAACAAGAGAGTCTAAAAAGTGATTGACTCAACAAGAGAGTCTAAAAAGTGATTGACTCAACAAAAGAGTCTGAAAAGGTTATCTCCGCTGGGGAGAATCATTTGTACAAAGCCCCAAGAGGAGGCTGACTGTGTTGAGGAAAGATCATTAACAAAGCCTAAGAAGAGGCTAACTTTTGTCGGGGATAATTGAGATCCCGAGGCCGGTCCAAATGGGGAGTTAACTCTTGCTGAGGATTACCGAAGAGTTGAGGTATCAGATGCCCTGAGGTTCTGATTTGGGATAGTGCTCTTAATAGCCTTTTGACCCTGGCTAGGGAACTCTCACGAGAGAGACTGGGTTTCAGCTGGAGATCAATCCAGAGTGACCGAGGTTCTTCCTATGTTTGTAAGGAACTTGAGAATGTCTTTGAGACTCAAGGGGATTAGATTGTCCAAGTCTACTGGTGTGGAAGAGTTTTGTCTTTTGTATGATGCCTCCCAGAGGAGGCACGGGCATTAAGGGATGAGAGTCAACCCTAAAGTGGCCTGAGGTTTAACACTGGAAAGACGGCTCTAGCAAAGGATGACTAAGTTCTATCTTATACCTTTAAGACGTCGTCTGGGTCCTTGTACTAAGCCCAAGATAAGGCATAAGAACTTCTAAGAAGCCGATGGGTCCTTGTACAAAGCCCAAGAGGAGGCGGGGATGCTTTTAGTAAGCCTGTGGGTCCCCAAACCAAGAGAAGTTCAAGAAATGCAATTCACAAAGAAGAGATCATTCCAGGAAAGTTCGAGGGTTTGGAAGAAACTCAAGAGATGCTAATCACAGAGAATAGATCAACTCCGGGGAGTAGAATTTCTTTGACAATTTCTAGGGGTGACAGTCTGAGAAAAGGTTCACCGAGAATACTGCCTTTCTCTTTGTTCCATATTATTTAACCTCAAGAGAAGGGAAAACTGTATCTGGAAATCCTATGGGGGATCTAGTTTTGTTTGTATTTAAGAGTGACCAACAGGGCTTTACCTAGTTCTAGACCTAGTTGCCGGGGAAAACTCTAAATAACTATACTAGTATATACAGTTGATATATGACGAGTATTTAAAAGAGTATGAAAGAAGACTAACCATGCGCAGCTTCCCACAATACAGTTATATATATATGACATGTATTTAAAAGAATGAAAGAAGACTAACCATGCGCCGCTTCCCACAATACAGTTATATATATGAAAGCGAGTAAATGAAAGCGGATAAAACTTACAGGCGAGTAAGCTTCCATGCTGTTTTGTTAGTTGTTCAAAGAAATTAAAGAAAGTTTTGACAACAATATGTATATTTGAATCTAAATCAAAAGGGAAATGTTTTGAAAAGATTGTTAGGGCTTAAACTCAAGGAGAGGCCCAAGGTTTAACAGTGATCGCACCGTTGTTTTTGAAAATCGTATCGGGACTTATACAACGACTGAGGCCCAACAAAGGTTTATTTACAAAAAGGTTGGGTCTTACAACTCAAGGAGAAGCCCAAAGATTATTTAAAGAAAAGAAACGGGACTTACAACACAAGGATAAGCCCAGGTGATTTGATTTGGAACTAGCGATCGCGCCGAGATTTTTCTTTTAACGCAGAGGGACTTATACAATATCTGAGGCCCGAAATAGTTTTGGTTAAAAGGGGATTGGGTCTTACACTCTATTAGAGGCCCAAAGAGTTTGAAAATGAATAAAGATGGGTCTTATAGCTCAAGGAGAAGCCCAGTTGCTTTTGATTTAAACTGGCGATCGCGCCGAGGTTTTTTGAAAACACCGTGGGTCTTATACAATGACTGAGGCCCAAATTATTTTGGTTTCAAAAGGGGGTCGGGTCTTACACTCTATTAGAGGCCCATGAAGTTTGAAAAAGATTTATGAGGGTGGAATTAATCAAAACCCTAATTTTGTCTAAAATGGAATTAATTTTGTTTAAAAATTAATAAAAATTATTGAAAACATATGAGAAATGAGTTGTGATTTTGGATCAATGTCTCAAAAATCATGTTTTTATCCACAAAATGATTGAAACCCATTTAAGTTTGGAAAATCAAGAAGGAAAAAATATTTTAAATGTTAAAAAACAAATAAAAATTAATTCTTTGTAAAAATATCAAAAATATGAAATAAATAATATTTTTGGGAAATTTTTGTAAAATAAAATATTTTACCATTTTTATGAATTATTAAAAAAAGAATCAACTCAAAATCATTAAAATTCAGAGAGAAATTAATTTTTGAATCAATTAAATAAAATCACAAAATTCAAATATTGGAATATTTGAAAAAGGGCGCCAAAAACACCTTGGTTTTGCCCGCGTGCTCTGTTTTGCCCATATTTGCGTTATCTCATCAATCTCACTAAATACTTAATGAAATCACACAATCCACATATCAATCTACTCGTTTTCACCTCACGATCATGTCTATGGTCTTTAATTTCATTTATTTTAAGCATGGAATAAGAAATCAAAGAGAAACCTCAAGAACCCTGAATTCTGCATGAAGGTTCAGAAATTCCATACACGATTCATACAAAGCAATTGATTGAGAGTAAACACTCTATACATGATTATGAATATATGGCAAAATTATTGTGCGAGGAAATATGCATGAATCATGAGATGACCAAGTTGAGGCTTACCTCTTGCAACTGGTGATCGTGTTTTGGGTAAGAGGTGTTACAGCTTGGTTTTAATGATCTGAACAGCTTCCCTAGGTGCCAAGTGATGTGTCTGAATGCTTGGAATGGTTTGAAACAAGCTGGAACTTGAGATGGTACCTCAACTGCAAATCTGTCAAAGGCTTGTGCAGATGGCTGATGATTTTGTGAAATTGGTGTTCCAGATGTTATGTAAGAGTTTGGATCACTTCTATATGTTATATGTGAGGTGTGTGAACCATTGGTTTGGTTGGAATTGCTCTCAAACTCAAAACCCGATAGTGACTTGCTTTAGAAGGCAAAATTGGAGTGAAAGAGGTGATTTTGAGGAAAGCATCAGTTTGGGTGCTTTGGTGTACTCAAACTGATCACAATTGAGCTCTATTTATAGTAGAGCAAGTTCGTTTTGCAAGCAATAGTGAATGACAACTGGTACAGGTCTGTGGCCAATGGTGATCAAATGGAATCTCAAGTCTCCTCTAGCCATTGACTTGAGGTTAAAGTACAGGACTATGGTTCTTTGATTCAAGGATAAGGCTTGACTGAAGTGTTCATATTTGCTCTAATACATGCCACCTCTAAGCATCCATTAAATGTTCCAAAATAAAATTGGAGTCTTGGCCTCCTTTAGGCTTTTTAGGTTTCGCATGCTACTTGTGAAATCTTGGACTTGGGAGGCTGATGAATTAGTGTTTGTCCCTTGGTTGTTCCCCCTTGAGGTGTACAGAAGGATAAGCATGCTTGGAATTGCACAATTTGAGCAATTCGAGCCCTAATGCACTAATCTGCCTTGCCAAGACAGTTTGCAGCAAGGCATGTTGCAGCTGTCATAACTCCAAGCTCAGGTGGAGTTTGATGGAGTTCTTAGACATTTTGGAAAGCCCTCATGTGACACAACACATGTGTGATCATAGTTTGTCTTAAAACTTTTTGGATCCAAGTGAAAAATTCTCCTACATTTTGAAAAAAAGCAAGACAGATTCTGACTTAGTGAAAATTTCACTAAGTGTAGGAAAAAGTGACATTTCATGTTTTCAGCCATTTTGATCACTCCATAACTAAAAATCCATGAAGAATTGGAATGAGGTGTAGTTGACACTTTTAAATTATTCCATGAGAGCTACAAATCCATCTTTGGACCATCCAAAATGGTTGCTTGGATCTCAAGTTATGATCCTTAGAAGTTGGTACCCTAGCCACTTTGTTCCATAACTTAGAAAAATTCTAAGTTTTTATGGTTACCCCTTTTACAAGTTATCCCACTTTCTTTGATTTTTCTTGATGAATGATGATTCCAATCACCCATTAACATCATTTTAGGGTCAATGAACCATAATTGTGAAAAATCTCAAAAAGTTAAACTTGATTTTGTGCACAATTGACTTTTTATCGGATGAAATCCGAACTGTGCGATCCTTGATGAAATCAAGTCCTTGACCTGAATAAAACCTAATGGATATGTTCCATAGGTGTTGTAGGGTGCATTGAATCATGTCCCAAGGTTTGGGAACATGTCTTGGTCAAAAGTCAAAGGTACAGTTGACTTTTTTCCCGAAACCCTAATTGTGGTCCAGATGAAAATGAAACTTGTGAGCCAAGCTTCTAGATCAATCCATTGTTGCAAATGGATCAATGTGGTGTGTTAGAGACCCTCAAATCATACCTTGAGGTCTTGGCCCATGCTTTGTCCCAAAAGTCAACTTAGGGGTGAATTAGGTCAAGAAACCCTAATTCCCAATTTTTGGTAAATGCATCCCCTGAGGTAAAATTGACTTGATGATTAGGTCCATGAGGTCCCTTGGAGTATCTTGAGTTATATTTTGAAGCATTGGCTCATGCCCAGATGAAGATTTTCATCTGGAGGCCTCTGTCGACCAAAATCCTAATTTGGTGACACTGGCGACCTTGAGGCTTAATCCACTTGGAATGCTGCAACCTTGTGCCTAATCCTTGATGTGGGAGTCCTCTTGATCCTCTATGGGTGTTTGAGAGGCTATACAAGTTGAAGATCATGTCATTTCTTGATTGATCCTTTGTCTAAGGCTCTAAGAGGGCTTAAAACCCTAATGCTTGATTGCAGGGAATGCTCAACAATTCTTGAGGAGATTGATGAGGCATAAAGGTACATCCATATTGTGATGATAATTTGCACAATGATGGGAAATCTTAGTGGTCAAAATTTGGGGTATGACAGGAGCAACCCACTATTTTTGAGGTAATCCATTTTTCGTTCTTGTTGTTTTTCTTTTTGTTTTTGTAGATAAGCAGGTAAAAGAAATGAGAAATCAGAAGAAAAAAAATCAGTGCAGGAAATCGAACCCGAAAAAATCGAGCCAAAAAGCCAAAAATCGAAAAATCACATAGTAAAACCTGTGGTGCATTACGACTGTCTGTAATGGGCATTACGGCCCGTAATGCACCCAGACCCTCATCCCATACAAAAACCAGTGGGCCATTACGGTCGGCCGTAACAGGTATTACGGCCTATAATGCACCCAGACCCTCAACCCCTCCTTTCCCATTCAAATACCCGCAGCGCATTACAGCCCGTAATGCACTGCAGCGAAAAAAATCAAATGTTTTTGAAAAATAAACCCTCCCCCCCCCCCCCAACTTTCCTCTCTCATCTCATTAAACCACATAACCCACCATAAACTATTGTATTTTCAGATTCTCTCTCTCTCTCTCTTCCGTTCTCTCTAATTTTTTCCAAAACCTCCATTGAAGCTCCACCAAAAGCTTCAATCTTTACCCACCTACACTACCCAAAACCCCATACCTCCTTCACAAAACCTTCACCATTCAACCCCCTCTTCCACAATCTGGGTTCTTTTTCCATAAACCCTCAAAGATTTGTTTTCAAAATTCTCTCATGGCCCCGAAAAGGAACGGTCAAAGGAAGGAAGCCGGTGAATCATCAAGGCCCAAAAAGAGAGGGAGCACCCGAGCTACGAATGTTCATGGAATCGTCTTTGCAAATGAAAGTCAGGCGGAGCGATACAGGGTTTACACCAAGAGGAAAATTGTTCTTACCAGGTATCTCTGTGAGCAAACCCTTACTACTCTAGGCTTAAAAACTGAAGTAGATAGATTGTTGAATAACATTGGTTTGCTGGATTTTATGTTGAGAAATGCTCCCGCTTTCGAGCGTATTCTGCTCGAATTTATGAGCAATCTAAATTTTAAGCTTGAGAAAAAATGGCAGATGGAATGAGGGTCTATTTCGGAATCCTCTATTTCCAACTTATGAATCAAGACCTCGTCTTGAGCATCGAAGATTTAGGAGAAATTCTCTGACTTCCTACATTTGGACCCGGAGACGTTCCCTAAGGGTTTGATTTCACCAGCTTTTGGTACGCTATAACTACGCGTAATGATTATTCTGCGGCTAATGCAAAGGCCTCAAGGATTCAAAATCCTACCTTTAGGTACTTGCAAAAGGCCTTGGCCTATACCTTATTTGGCCGCGGTGACTCTACCGGTGTTGTTTCCCAAAGGGAACTATTTTTCATGTTTTCTATGATTAACAATGATTTGCTGAATGTTGCAGCTTTTGTGGCTTATCATTTAGGAAAAGTCGATAGAGCTTTTATAGGTTATATATCGGTGGGCGGCATGATCACTTTGATCGTTGAACACCTTGGGCTTGTTTTCCATTCTGAGGAAGACACTATGGTGCCAGGAAAAACCAAGATGGACATGGAATCTTTAGTCCACCAAGACATGATTCACTGGGATAGTGGTAGCACCTACTCGGCGATGATGAGCACGACGGCTATCCTGGACCTTCCAAACCCGAGGAAATCATGGGTTAATGTGAATAGGAATTGGTTATATATTACGGTCTCATACTCTTCAGATAATTCCTAGGAGGACGAAGACCTTGATTTTTATAACGTTGATGCAGGTACCTCAGTGCCACACGACTCCTCCGCGCCTCCCCGTCCTACCTACACTGAAACAGGTACTTCGACACAAAGCCAATATAGGTGGGACTGGGTACATAATGAGATCCAAGGCATGCAAGGAGAGTAAGCCCGTCAGGCCACAATATTGGATGACAAAAGAGGAGAGAACAACTGGCAAGCCACGCTTCTGGATAGTGTGCAAGATATGATGCAACGTATGATGTTGTAGTTGCCTCCACCTCCTCAGTGAGGTTCCTTGTGAGTTCCCCCTTCCTTTCTTTTGCTAAAACATTGAGGACAATGTTTGGATTAAGTTTGGGAGGGTCTTTACCTATTTTTTAGTTTTTAATTATTGTTGTTATTTGCTTCTGTTTTTTTTTTATGTTTTTCCATTAAATGATCCAAAACCACTGTTGAATTTCACCCCAAACTAGGACCAGAATTTTTTTTATTTCATTTGAATGCTTGTGATTTTAGAAAGTGTTGAGAAAGTATATTGAGTTCGAGGGACTAGAGGCTAGGAATAGGGACTTCGAGAAAGTTCAAAATCTTAAGTATGCCTCGAACACCCTAGGTCTCCCAGAGTTAGGACACGAATCCAACACATAGATTTGTGCCATAGTACTCATATTTGAAAAGTACCCCCCGAGTAGTTTATTTTGACAGTCCGACATGATTTTAAAATTTTTGTAACTAAGGTTGGTTGAGAAATATATATATCAAGGCACCGAAAAAATATGAATAAAAGCGACCAAGACAACTGTCCTTCTAAGTTGAGTAACCCTCACCCGGTTACTTAGCCCAACGGCGGCTGAATCTCAATTGTCGTCCCAAAATGGATAAATAAAACGCCAATGTGCTTAAAAAGAAAAATATAAAATGATTCCTAGAAAAAAAATGCTCTTGATCAACCTTATGCGTGTGAAGAAAAATAATTCTGAAATGCCTTAAACAGATTGTCCAAACAAAAAGGGGATAAAAATAGAAAATTAGACTTAAGCTCAAATCTAAGTTGGAGAGGTGGCCGAAAGGGGTATCTAGGTCTGTGGTTTCACTGCAGTTTGTGTTCTTGAAATACTTTTGTCAACGAAGCGAAAGTATGTGTTATCTACAAAATCTATTTTTCTATTATTTATGTGAAAATCCTTATAGCAGACCAATTTTATTATATATAGATGTTAGAATAAGGGATTGTGACCCTAAATCCTGTTTGTCTTGAATATTTTTCCAACTTGTACTCATTTAAGCTGTTTTCAAAAGTGCTTATTCAAATAAGTTGTTTTAGTTTAAGTGTTTTTTCACTTAAGTTTGTCTGTTTTCAACCTTTTGATTGTCCTAGATTTACACCGATAAAATAGAAAACTGTAGTTAACCATTGGTCTTTGTGGTTCGACATTCTTTTTACTACTCTGACAGTAGCTGTGCACTTGTGGCGTGTCAATTGGAATCTGCTGAGGTTCAAGCTGCTGAAGTTATGCCTAGATTAAATACTAGAGTGCTTGAAGCTTATGTTGTTCCTGAAGAAGCTACCTCAGAAGCTGTTACAACTTCAGAAGCTCTGAATACTGGTGTAACATGTATTAATCTAAACCTATTATCTGAAGATGTTTTTTATTACTCCACCCTTAATCATAAATCACCAAACCCCTAACTTATTCCCTCACATGTTCATTCTTCTATACACCCTTACTCACCCATTCCTGAACCCATGAGAGATCAGGATCAGTTAGTTCTTAATACTATGTCTGATCAACCATTAACCATTAACACTATGTTTGGACCACCTATAGACATTTTTAGTGGTAAAACTTCTTCTTCAAGTCCTGAATTTGTACATGATGAAGGAAGTCTTGTTGCTAGCTTTTGTCTCAATTCCTTTGACCCTAAACCTGTCTCTATCAACCCTATCCCTTCCATCCCCATTATAACTTTTTCTCCCCAAGACAAACTTTCTAACCAAGCATGTTCTTCTTATAAAGCTGAACATGAAACCTTTTTCCAACCAGATTTTACCTCCCCACCTAGAACACCTTAACCCTCGCCCATACCCTCACCTCAACCTTCACCTCTTGGATCCACTTATAGAGAACCTACCCCTATTCAAATTCAACCTCAGGATGAAGTTGTATCTGAGCTTCATATTAAAACTGAACAAATTGTTTAGGATCTACCATTGGTTCAATTTACTGCTGGCCCTAGTGTTAAGTCTAAATAGATTCCCTTTGACTATTTTCACCTTGAAATTTATCTAAACCTACTTGTCCATTCAAACCAATCCTTTGAACCTGGGCCCTCACATTCAAACAATTCATCATTCTCTCAAACTATCCAAACCAACCTTGATGTAATCAAAAATATCTTTTTGGATAATATTCAAAATTTGGTCCTTGAGAAATCCTATGCATATGAACCAGTAGCATACTCTATTATATAGGATTCTCATCATACCTCTGTTGCATCAGCTATTCACAATCTGAAGGATGCAACTTCAGAGTCTATTGCATCTTCCTGTTCTAGACAAGATATTTTGGAGAAGAACCTGGCTTCGGTTGCTGCTTCTCAACAAGCCATGGCTGACAAACAGAAAGACATGGATGAAAGGGTGAAGTCTATGGATGTCAGACAAAACATCATGGGTGCAGATATCAGAGATTTTTTGGAACTATTGAAGAAACCTTAGATTTATGCTCTAGAACCTTTTCTTTTTATTTGTCTTCTGAAATCATTTTGTGATTAATTAATGCCATTACTTGTTCTTTTTCATTCATTTTGTTTGGTTTATTTGTCTTGTGGCTATATTTTTGCATGTTTATGTTTTACATTAAGCTATATTTATCTGGGAATCATTATTATTCTTCTGATAAATGTTTGATATAGTCTTTGCTTGGTTATCTTTTGGATGAAATATTTTTCTGGAAATTTCTTGGATGTGTATATGCATTCAAATAAGAATCAAGCTAATCATAATCATATCATTGCAAAAAGAAGGGAAATTTTTTCATTAATTGATGGAAATATTACAAAAGTTCATGGATTACATTAACTTATCAAGATTAGAACAATAACCCCTATCCCTAACGGAATCCTCCCACCCAACTACTCGTTATTCACTTCATTCAACAGAGTCATAGAAGAAAGTCCTTTTTGGCACTCTTTTCTTCTTCTTCTTCTTAAGCTTCTTCTTGTTCCTCTTTGGCTTCCTCACCCTTAAGGCATCCCTTGCAATGGTTGACCCAATTGGTTAGGCTTTCTCAACTGGTTGCTCTGAGTGTGGTACTGGGATCTCCGCTGAGATGCTGCTCGCTGCCTTCTTTGTTGGAGAACTCATACTTTTAAAGAGAGAAGAAGAGTTGGATGGAAATATGATAAGTATGTCTTTGATGGTGTGCTTTTATAGAGGAAGTTGAGTTTCTTGTATGTTAAGATGGGAAGATGGAACATCTGATCATTTAATGCATGCAATGACGACTTCTGATGGTTGATATTCTTGAATGTCGCGTGACATCTTGAGAAACGCAGAAATGTTTTAACCATTATAGTCATTTCTCTGTATTGGGAAGAGTAAAGGTTGTTCATAGTATGTTTTATAATTAACTTTTTCCCATATATGTGTTTGTATTATTAAATATTTTTTTCTTCTTCTATGCTGACATGTCTGAACTCACTTTTTGTTGATGACAAGATGGGGAGAAAAATCACGGGAGTATTTAAGAAGGTTAAAATTATTTTTTAATGCTTTTAATTTACCTTAACCTTAATTATTCATTATTTTTATAATGCTTTCTTCTGAACATTTTTTAATATCAAAATAAGTGTAAATTAACTTCGATAGAACTTAGGGGGGTCTTATAAAACCCAACCTATGGACTATTAGACTTAAGGGGAGATTACAAACCTCAGACTCGAATGTTGCCAAGTTAGTTTAAAATTGACCAACCATTGTTCTTAAATACATTTGTTTGTCATCATAAAAATATGAGAGATTGTTTGAACAAGATTGTTTATATCTCTTGGATTTTGATGATAACAAAGTATTAAGAGAACAAATGGGTATACTAAGTTATGTTTGAGTATGTAGGATTACAAGCTAAGAATTCACCATGAATTAATCCTATTGAAAGCATAGGTGGAGAAACAATGTTACTTAGATTCTGGATGATCAGAATCTGGTTACTCTGAATGTGTTCTTTAGCATCTGAAGGATCAGAATTTGATATGTTGTTCCAACCTCTGGTGATAACTTAGACGCTGAAGGCAAAAGGTGCCTCTGATCCGTACTCTGTACCTAAAGAAGAAAATTCTTGTTAAGAGCCAAATTTCTGGGGAAAAGTCGACTATTTTGCAAGGCTCAAGGAATGGTGATGTGACCTCTTCAGTCTGTTCAGCCTTTTGGTAGATACCTAGTACGTCGAAAGATGTTGTGGGCTATGCCATTATTCAATGGACAACACTTCTAACCAGATGTTATTCTCCAACGTCTCTCTTGGCATACTTCTTCAGTAAGTTAGTTGTTGTTCAAACCCTTCAACGACTCTTTCTCCATCTCTATAAAAGAAAGTTGAAGACTTGAAGGAAGGTTACAAAATCACAACGCATAACAAGATCTTTGGGATAACTCTGAGCTGTTATTTTTGTAATTTTTATTGCATAAGATCTCAAGATTTCTTATCTTAGTATATCTTAGAAATCATATAAAGGTTGAAAACTTTTGTGATTGTTGCATAACTATTATACTTCTGATTGTGTATCAAAGTATAGTAGTTACTTTTTCTACTAAACTATTTATTTAAAGTAGAGGAAGTCTCTTGCCTGCATGCTTGAGCATTGAAGTCTCTTGTCTGTGTACTTGATCAGTGAAGTGTCTTTCTAGGTTGATTAAGCATAAGACACTTGCAAGGTTGCTTGAACAAGAGTCTCTTTCTTGGATGTTTAAGCATTAAAGTCTCTTACATGTGTTCTTGAGAAAATTGTAATTTGTTTGGTTATAGTGAAAAGCTCTTGTTGAAGCAAGGGGACTAGACTACTCCCAGTTGAGAAGAGGAACCATGATAATCCTTGTGTGTTGCTTGCATTTACTTCTGATCATTATACAGAGGTTTCTCCTTATTCCAAAACACACTATAATTTGATATTTTGTCATTCTCTTCTCATTTTAACCTCTCTCTATTATTCTTTCCTTCACTAAAAGTTTCCTTAGTGCCTTTGTGAGTGAAATACATTTATAAGGTTTTAGTTATACTAGAATTCAACTATTTTATCAAGAGTGTGATTCTCTTGAAGTTTATCTTGTTTGGTTCTTGAGGTTATTCTAGTAAAACTCTATTTGGTTTCCAAGATCAGTCGGTCAAAATATCGTTCTAGGTTTGCGAGCTTGGCCTGTGAAAAGCTCCACTCAGTTTGAGGGATCAACCTGTTAAATATATTAGTCAATTGAAATAAGATTCTTGGGCATACCGTGGTCAAAAATCAACATGTTTTATTAGTGGAACTCTCAAGAATTTTTTCTTGAGGAGAGGAGTAGGACAAGAGATTGGTCAAACCTATATAAATTATAATGCAATCTTTCTTAACTTTCTCTTTCTCTCTCTCTCTCTCTCTCTCTCTCTCTCTCTCTCTCTCTCTCTCTCTCTTTCCCTCTCTCTCTCTCTCTCTCTAAAATTGAGTGCACAACCTCTTGCCAAGATTAACGTGCAAAATTGCCCAACTAGAGGACATACCCACATCCTAGTGAACATTTTTCTTTAATGCATAATTGAAGACAGATTTCTCCCCAATATATCTTGTTTCACCCAAGGGAACTATTATGCATTAGAAGGGAAGTCAAGATCAAGTTGTCCTCGTTGTACCATTTTGGCCTCACTGTCAAAAGATAAAAAGTTACGCCCATCAATATGGAAGCATGATTGGGACTCTGTCCACCACCTAAAATTATTGTCACTAGGTTCGCGAGTCTTAAGGCGTGTAAAGGCTTTAATTTGTACTTGGGCCTTTAGTTCATCACTATAATTGTCTATGGTTATCGGGTCTAGCATGGAAAGTTCAAGTAATGCAAAGCCACAAACAACCTCTATAATATTGATCCTAAAAAGAGTAGTTTATTCCTCTTTAGTTATGTCCACCTCAGGGTTCTCACTTCCATGGATTCCTCCAACTCAGTAGTGTCCACATCTGGACCCCTCACACCATTAAAGGTCTATATAAATTCTATAAAGCTCACTAAGGGGCGCCTTACCTCTAAAGAAGACACTTCTAAAGTTTTTGAATTTAATGTGTGTGTTCCCG
The DNA here is from genome assembly GCA_022829125.1 of Lathyrus tuberosus. Lineage (NCBI taxonomy): Eukaryota > Viridiplantae > Streptophyta > Magnoliopsida > Fabales > Fabaceae > Lathyrus > Lathyrus tuberosus. The sequence goes on along the minus strand of JALAZF010000479.1, from coordinate 3,751,650 downwards.
AGGCTACCAACTACCCATTCAACTTCCACTACTACAAATAACACATGTCATATCGGACGTGAAACGGATTTCACCGCTGTTACAATGTCGGGGTAACTAAGGGCATCATGAAAAGTGCACACTTTACCTCTCGGTTTTAGAAAAACTGACAGGTATGTGAAAAGGTCATGGATTCGATCTCCAGAGAGACCTTTTTGGAATTCTGAAATGGGAAAAACACATATCCCCTTGGTTTTCTAATTTCACCTACGGATATAACACATTTTTACCTCGATTATCTCACAAAATCGATGGGTAAAATAATGTTGAGTTTAGTAAATCTAATGTGGATTGCTTATTTCACTAAACCCTATACTAAACATATAACTTCTCAAAATTGGTTAGGAAAATAATTATATGAACAATTGTGTTAAATTTGAAGAACAACTTACATTGATAAGTGATTTTGAAGCATCCTGCAACTCATCATTCATCTCACGCCTTTTATGGTTAAAATCTCTCCAAAGTTTCAAGTTCTTTATTCAACACTTCCTAATTCATTCTTGATATCATAAAATTTGATGCTTTGAAAAATGAACAAATCTGGAAGATAGTTGAACAGAAACTAGAAGTATTGGAGAGATTTTAGCATTAAAACAATGTGAGATGAATGATGAGTTGCACAATGCTAGTAAATCATTAATCAGTGTAAGATAAGTTTCATATACAATATAATTTTGCATATGATTATTTCCAAAATAAATTTACTAAGTTATATGTTCAAATAGGGGTTAGTGAAACAAACAATCGACATTAAACTCAACAGAACAAGATGCGAGTTGCACAAAGAATCACAAAAAACATAATCTCAATATCAATAATAAAAACAACAAGAAAACAACAACAATATCAAGAACAACAACATCAATAAATAACAACAACATCAATTAACAACCTTTAAGGTTTAAGGTCTCAACAACAAGAAGAACAACATCAATAACAACAACAAAAACAACAAGAAAAACTCTACTGTTTCGGATCTCAACAACACCACCACCGCCACCACCGCCACCGCCACAACAACAACAACAACAACAATAACAATATGACAACAATATTAGTAGTGATGTTTGGCGTAACAGGTCTTTGAAGAAGAAGTAAAAGAAAATGATTTGGATCCTGAAGAAGAAACGAGAGTACTAAACACATATCTTCGTATTGAATGCTACTAGCTAAAACTATATATATATATATATATATATATATATATATATATATATATATATATATATATGGGTTATGCTAATGCACACCCATGTAGGTGTGCATTAGCAACATACACCTTAGTGTATTTTTGTGTGGGGCCCACCAATTTTGGGTGGGACCCACATTAGAAAGATGAAGAAAAAAAATAGAAAGAAAATAGATGTAGTGTATTTTTGTGTGGGACCCACCAATTTTAGGTGTATGTTAGCATTTCCATATATATATATATATATATATATATATATATATATATATATATATATATATATATATATATATATATATATATATATATATATAAAGAGAAACATATTCACTTTAGTTGGAAAGAAAATCGATGTGAAAAATAGCGTATTTTTAGATTAAAAATAAAATATTCAAGAAGACACTACTAACTAAAGCTATATATATCAGAGTAACATTATCATCTCGGTTGGAAAGAAAACCGAGGTGAAAATATCATATTTTTAGATTAAAAACAAAATATTTAAGAAGACGCCACTTTTAATGAAATAAAAACATAAAATGAGTCTGATAGAATTCGAAGCATGTACACTAAATAGGTTTACCCCTCGGTTTTCAGAATAATCGACGGAATATATTGAATTTTATTTTATTAAAAAATTAGGGTGCGTCCAGGAATTATACCTTAGTTTTACAATAACTGAGATAAAAGCTTCGTCATGAAATGTAGTATTTGTAGTAGTGTTCTAAAGAGAACCTCTCTCTACCTGAAGAGCGCTTCCAACAAACCACGCACTTTTAGAACAAAACTCAACCCAAGGTCGATCTTAGCACTTCCATAACACAAATTTTGGCTTCACGACTGGTAGTAAGGATTTTAAGGTAATTGTTCTGGACTGACCATGGAGTCTAACAAGACTAGCCCAACTCGTAGGCATAATCCAAATTCCACACCCACTTAAGCTAGCGAACATGTGTATTCTCGTTGACGAGCCCCACACTGAAGTAGGGTCTACATCTCAACTGATGAGATCCTCCAACAGTCCCCCTAACTTGGCGCGCGTCTGACGTAGACAATTCTAACCGTCGTTCTAGTATAAGTTTGGCTCTGCGTCACACCAAAGTATGATTCATTACTTACTTGCAACTTTCATCTTTCTGAATTTGCTCACTTGAACTTTAGAATATTAATCAGGCAGATACACCCCCTCTTTGCCGATCTACCTATTTTCTGTTAAACACCATAATAGTTAGTAATTAGTATTTGACTTGAACATTATGTACCTTGCCTAGCTTATAATAAATGGATAAAGATTCTTTGCACTTTTCATTTAAACCGCAGGGATTTTAGAGGATTTATGTCCAATGTATAGTACGTAGGAAAAGATAGAAAGGCATGCACCTGCCATATTTCATACAATTAAGATCAATAATAATGTCTGGTCCACACTCCACGCCATAATACACAACACACAGGTAAGTACACTACACAGCTAATGTAATGTAGCCCCAACCAACTACCGGTCTTTTATTTCTTTGACGCGAACGAGGTGTTTTGCACTGACACATAAAAGGACTGAGTTATAGTACCAGAAGACCAGTATTTATTCAATTGAAACTTGAAATAAGAGACCAAAAGCAAACAAATAAGCTTCAAGGTTCAAAGTTCGAAGAACAGCAGGTGGGTGAACTTCGTGTGTGTATGTGATGGATGGTAGTGAAGATTAAGAAGAAAGTATTGAAAAAATCTCAACTTCAAGCTAGGTTAGAAATAAAGTTTAGAAAAACTTATAGATTCATATCTAATAAATCGGTTGAATTAGACTAAATTTTAAGTATGTTTTCTCTTTCTTAAAAATTAATTATGATTAAATGTGAATTTTAGATAAAATGATTTATATTTGAATAAATTTTGCAAGATAAGTTGAGTAGTAAATTTTATTGTAAATGATTAAAGAATATATTAAAAAGATATAATTTATAAAAACAAAAATTATTTATTATTATTTAATTCGTGTGTGTATATGATGGATGGGAGTAACGATTAAGAAGAAAGTATTGAAAAAATCTCAACTTCAACCTAGGTTAGAAATAAAGCTTAGAAAAACTTAAAACTTTATATAGATTCATTATCTAATAAATCAGTTTTTTAGAAATGAATTAAATTAAATTTTGAGTATGTTTTTGGTTTCTTAAAAATTGATTATGATTAAATGTGAATTTAATAAATTTTGCAAAATAAATTTAGTAGTAAATTTTATTGTAAATAATTAAAGAATATATTAAAAGATATAATTTATAAAATAAAAATTATTTATTATTATTTAATTAATTAATATTTTTAAGTTTTTTATATCAAAAATGAAAATAATTACCCCCTTCATTTTTTAATATAAGTCGTTTTTACATTTTTATATGTATTAAGAAATTAAATCAGTGTTGTATAGAAAATAGAGATTATGAAAGATTTTACCAAACAAATTTAAAGAATTGAAACAGAAAAGAATAATAAAAATTTAAGGGTATAAAAGAAAAGAAAAATAATATTAATGATATTGTAAATGACTTATACTATTTAGTATGAATTATTTTTTAATGAAAATCTAATAAAAAAAGGGAGGAGTATATTAACTAATTAAATTATAATTTATTATAAAATTATACAAAAAAATAAATTTATATTACTAAATAATTAAATTTAATTACAGTTTTGGTCCCTCTATTTTACTTGATAAACAAAATTGATCTCGTACTTTAAATTTAAACAGTATTGATTCTCCTCTCATATTTTTGCTCTTAAAATTAACAAAATTTCCATTTTTAAATGAAAAATTTCTTGTAAAATATGATAAATTATCGTATATAAATTTATTATGAAACTTTATAGATAAAAAAATATAAGTTAAAAAACGAACATCTCATTGATGTTCTATAATAAAAAATATGAGAGAGACCAAAATTGTTTGAATTTAAAATAAGAAAATTAATTACGTAAATCATATATAATTAAAAGACCAAAACTATAATTTACTCAAATAATTAATAAAAGTATCTTCTTCTTTTTTGTGTGTATTTGATATAAAAAAGTGAACATATATCACCAATTATAATTCTTTTACACTTTATTGTGTTCACGCTATTTTTCTACAAATAAATCACTAAAGAGGGAAGTTAGAACAGACACATACAAAGGATGGTCACGACTCAATTAGTTAAATTTCACATTTTATATTTTTAAAATAGATATTAATAGTATCCGATTGGTATAAAAAATAGATATTAGTTCAATTTCACTTTTTATATCTTTTAAAATAGAAATAACAATAATTATAATATATTAATTATAACTTAATATAAAAATCATTTAGAAGGATAACTATTTTCATTTAAAAATAACTTAAAATAATGTTTTTTTATAAAAACTGACTAAAAAAATCATGAAAGTGTATAAAAGGGTATTCAATATCAATATTTATCATTACAATATTTTTTTTTTTCTGAATTAAGAACATATTGACATCAAGGATAAATTAAACATCCTATTATGCATGCCTTGAGTGTTATGCTTTGAATGTGGTCAAAGGGTTGCAAAAATAAAAAACAATGACCTTCAGGGAGGCATCCAAAGCAAGTAGAGTGAAATATGATTGAAACCCCATACTTGCAGGCTTGTTAAACCATGAGAAAGTGGTTGGAAGTAAGTGGATACAAGTGGCAAGATCAAGGTTCAAGTGTGGTTTGAACTTGATCAATGTTGTTGAATAATAATTCAACATGGTAAAGAGTAGCAAGGTCGTTGATGGACAAATTGGAATCACTAAGGTTTTAAGTCAAGGTGGAGATTGTTGAAGTATGTCTTAAAATATTAAGTTATGAAGAGAAATAAAACATATTTCAAGATTGTAGAAACCAAAAATCAGCCTGAAAGTTGACAAAGACGGCAAAATGCAGAGTGAGACATCACAACGGTGGGTTCAGGTACAACAAACATTTCAAATCTTTGGATCTCGGGTCTAATTTTCTTAGTTCGTGTGTATTGGGCTTCATCATTTTTTTGTGAATCTATCCGTTTATGTATTTTTTGGGGATTGTTATGACTTTGTTGGGTTTCAGCAATTATAAATATGTATCTCTTGCATGTTTGCGATCACAACCTTCATAACTTTATATTTGAATACAAAGAGAAGGATCTTAGAATCCTAGGGGTAATCTTAGAGAGACAAAGGTGAATTCCTAAGAGTGTATTCTTGGAATTTGAGAAACCCTTGAAGATATCTAAGGGGGATTGAGAAATACTTATAAACATCTTGTGCTTATGTTGTTTATATATAGAGTTGGAGAAATTAGGAAATACTTGGGTAAAAATAGGGTTTGTTCTTGGGAACTTGGGTGACTATTTTCTTGTAATTCATTTGTAATCTTTTGTAATAACTCATGAAATTATATCGAATCAGATAGTTGTTTTCTCCCTATAATGGATCATTCAATCAAATTGGGTAAACAAGTTATTATATTTATTATCTTTAATTTATCTTCTTCTATAAAGTTATATTGGTGTCTTATTTCATTGAGAGTTATTTTTTATAAAGGCCATTGATTTAGGTTGTCATTGTTCTTTGTCCTCACACATCAAATTTGTTGGTGTGTTTGAATTCTAAATAATTCTTTGCAAATGATATTATTTATTCTACCTGTTTTTCTATAATAATAGCTTCAAAATTTAGTATGAGTTGTAGGGTTAGGGTTGGCATAGATGACAATGCATATGATGTTGGCTTTTCCTCTAAAAATGGTAAAGGTGGCATATGGATTGTCGTGATCGATGATGGTAGTGGCAACAAAAACAAGCATATTTTTGAAAAGCCAAGTTCCTTCTTAATGGGCATTAACCTCGATAACATGAACAACGATATAGTCAATAATGGTCTAGTGGACAGAAAGTCTAGAAAATGGATATGAGTTTCAATGACGATAAGGAAAGTGGGGTTGTTTTTTCACCACTATTTTAACCATGTCCTTTAACGATAAGATTAATGGCATGGGAGTATTTTTTTTACTCATTACATTGTTTACACAAAATATTAATAAACTAATTTGTTTACAAACTACATCGTTTACACAGAATATTACATTTTTTACGCAAAATATTAAAGTAAAAATGTTGTTCTACATCGCCATCGCTGTCGGTGAAGAACAAATGATGGATATCTTAGAGAAGAGTAAATGTTGGGGATCCTCGTTTCATTGATATTGAGGAAGATCAAATGTTGAATGCAATATATTCTATATGGCTTTTGCATTCATTTGTTTCTGATATAAAAAAATATTAGATAAATGAAATAAATATTCAATTAGATGATTATTTAAGAACACAAACCTTGAACCTAAATAATTTTTTGCTCTTACAATCTATCACATTGATTACTTTGTAAAATCTCATGGCGCTCTTATTAAACATAGAGGGTTTCACAACAACGTTTGGGTTTCTTGTGGATTCACTACTATCAAATTTAAATATTCAAAATGCTTTTATAATGAGGATTTTAGGTTTCACGAGGATCACTAATGGTAGTGTCTTGAGTGTTGATACTCATTAAGACGGTGAAGATTTGTTTAAGGACGGTGAAGAAACTGAATAAACACGCTTATATTTTACCTCAGTTATTACTTAAAACTGAGGAAAAATGTGTTTCTTTTTTATTAAAATAACAATAAAATATGTTCAACATATCCCTCAAAAAACTTTCAAAAGCGCAAATAGAAAGTAAATTCCACCAAGTATCATAATCAACAAATAAAATTTGCATTTGTTAATATATCTACACATGCATCTCTCTCTCTCTCTCTCTCTCTCTCTCTCTCTCTCTCTCTCTCTCTCTCTCTCTCAAATTTAGAGGAACATAAAGTGTGTAAAGTATACTTCCATTTAATTAAAATATGTTCATAGGCGATATTCACATTAGAAAATGCAAATATTTCAAGCATTTAGTCAATTTCAAGGCAGAGATTTCTCCAATTCCTCATGTTAGCATATTCGATAGCAAGCATGATTCCATGCAATTTAGCTTGAAAGGAGGTGTAACTCCAATTTTAGTTGATAAAGATCCTAAGATTTTCCCTAAATCATCCCTAAATATTTCCACCATAAGTTGATATTTCATAATTTCCTCTTGAAGTCCCCTAGTGTTGCATTTAATCCAATTATAACTAGGAAAACACCAACTAACGTGTATGATTCTAGGTGCGGGAGGAGGTCGGCATTTAATGTCAAAGCATTCAATAAATGTAAACTAGTGAATTGAAGAGTGCACGTGCCCTTGAAAGAAGTAGATGTTATATAAACCAATTATTTAACAAGAAAAATGTCTATATTAAAATCAATTTTACAATTTTGAAACCCGATATCATTTCTTTTGTACCAAGTTTTCCAAAGAATTATTATGATGAGAGTCATAATTAGATTTTGAATTTGAGAGCTCCAATTAATACCAGCAAGTTTGAACAAGCTTTCGTAACTAGCTCTATCATTGTTCATGTCAAACAACCACTTCATCTAATGCTAGAAAATTAAGGTATACTTGCATTTTAAAAATAAGTGGTATGCAATTTTCACATCATGATTGCAAAGAGAGCACCGTGAAACCATATGCAATCCCCTTCGAATCAATTTTGTTGCAATAAAATTATGCATTAGCTTCCAAGACATTAATGGCTTTGTGAGATATTGGATCGAACTCTAGCTTAGCATGTCGTCGAAGTCTGCTCACATGCTGTTGTCGAAGACCTACATGCTGTAGTCGAATTGTGTTCTAGTATGTAGGAGATCAAATTAGGTCTTGTGTTATGGATCCAATTGTTTAAGTTAGCTTGTACCCTAAGTTAGCTTGTAATGAGTAATTGTTAAAAAGCTCATTAGTTTAGTATGTTAGGTTTATTATAAATAGCGTACTAGTCTCTCTTCATAATGTGTGACAAAACCTTATTAGGTTGAGAGAGGTTAATTATTGGTATTCACTTGTAATATTTGAACCATATTGAGAAAGTGAATAGTAAAACAGATTTAACCAATTCTCTATTCTTTTTCCTCTTTTCTCTTCCTTTGTGAACCCTAATAGGGTTTCGTGTGTTTGTTCAAGTTTTTCCTTCTTTTCTACCCTTGTGGATTTCTTGGTGTTCAAGAAACCAAATATACTTTGTTATTCCGGTATCGTTTTTCACAAAAAATTGGTGCGGTGAGCGTGGAGAAGATGCCTTCAACAAAGTATGAGATTGAAAAGTTCACCGGTGTGAATAATTTCGGTCTGTGGCGCTTGAAGATGAAAGCCCTACTGGTTCAGCAGGGTTGTTTGGAAGCGTTGAAGGGAGAGTCAGCCATGGACGTTGCGTTAACGGAAAAGGAAAAGATGGCCATGATAGAGAAAGCCCATAGCGCAATATTGTTGAGCCTTGGTGATAAGGGTCTTCGACAGGTATCAAAAGAGACTACGGGATTGGGGTTATGGTTGAAACTTAAAAGTTTGTATATGACCAAATCTCTGGTGAATCGACTCTACCTGAAGTAAACTTTGTATTCATTCAAGATGAGTGAAGACAAAGTGTTGGCTGAGCAGTTGGATATGTTCAACAAATTAATTCTTGATCTTGAAAATATTGATGTGAAGATCGATGACGAAGATCAAGCACTATTGATGTTGTGTGCTTTGCCCATAACACATGCTCACTTCAAAGAAACTCTCTTGTATGGAAGGGAGTCCCTGAGCTTTGAAGAGGTTCAATCAGGCCTGTATTCTAAGGACCTGAACGAACGAAAGGAGCATAAACCTTCGACAGTTGGTGAAGGTTTGTCCGTTAAGGGAAAATTCTTCCGAAAAGATGGTAAGTTCGACAAGAATAAAGGTAAAAGTTAGCAGAAGTCTTATAGTGGTGAAGCATTTGGTATTCGATGCTATCATTGTAAGAAGGAGGGTCACACAAGAAAGGTGTGCCCTGAACGCCTGAGAGATCATGGAGGTAAAGATAATGGCAACGCAACCATTGTTCAAGATGACTTTGACTCATCTGATGTCCTTGTAGTTTCAAGCGGCGACTCAAGAAAATAGTGGATTAAGGATTCAGGTTGCACTTGCTACATGACTCCAAACAGAGAATTTTTCGAGGAGCTATGTGATCAAGATGGTGGATTGGTGCTACTGGGAAACAACAAAACTTGCAAAATTACATGTATTGGATCTGTGAGATTCAAGCTCCATGATGAGTCAATAAGGTTATTGAGTGAAGTCAGGTATGTACCTGATTTGAAGAGAAATTTGATTTCTCTTGGTGAATTCGACATGAAGGGATATGTTTTTCAAGGAGAGAAAAGTATCCTAAGAGTCATGAAGGGGTCGAAGGAAGTCTTGAGAGGCGTGAAGAAACAAGGCGTGTATATCCTTGAGGCTGAGGTTGAAGTGGTTCGACAAATATTGCATCCACGAAACCTATGTTGAAGACAGAATTATGGCACATGAGATTGGGCCATGTCAGCGAAAGAGGTCTGGTCGAATTGGGGAAGCAGAACCTGCTAGGTTGTGACAAAGTCGAAAAATTGGAGTTTTGTGAATCTTGTGTATTTGGTAAATCATGTAGGGCGAAGTTTAACAAAGGCAAGGAAAGAACACATGGATCCTTGGATTACATCCATGCTGGTCTTTGGGGGCCTGCAAGGAATCCTTCACACTCAGGTGCAAGGTATTTTCTATTCATCGTTGATGACTATTCCAGAAAGTTATGGGTATTCATTCAGAAGACGAAGGATGAAACTTTTGAGAATTTTAAAAGTTGAAAAGTTCTGGTCGAAACTCAAACTGGCAGAAAGGTTAAGAGGTTAGGAACCAACAATGGCCTTGAGTTCTGCAATGAAGCGTTCGGCAGTTACTGTGTTGAGTCTGGGATTGCAAGGCATAAGACTGTAACAGATACTCCTCAATAAAATGGCTTAGCTGAGAGATTCAATCGAACAATCCTTGAAAGGGTTAGATGCATGTTGGTTAGTGCTGGATCAAAGAAGGTGTTTTGGGCGGAGGCTGTTTTGACAGTAGCTTATCTGATAAATAGATGTCCCTCGACTGCCTTGGGAATGAAGACACCTGAAGAAGTTTGGTCGGGACATCCACCTAGTCTCGACAGACTGAGATTATTTGACTGTGTGGCCTATGCTCATATTAGGAAAGACAAGGTCAAACCTAGAGCTCTGAAATGCATGTTCATGGGATATCCTGAAGGAGTCAAAGCTTATAGGTTATGGTGCCTAGAGTCAGGTCACAGGAGGTGTATCACCAGTCGAGATGTAGTTTTCAATGAACCTGAGATGGCTTTCAAGAAAACTGATGATACTGATGAAGAGCTGGAACAGGGAGAGATTTTTGTTGAGGTGGAGCATGTTGATGCTGAATTGCGTACCCCAGATGAAGTCGGAGAAGTAGCAGAAGATGCTTTTGAAGATGAGGAGACTGATAATGACTACCTGCTAGCAAGAGACAGGTCGAGGAGAGTCATCAAGCCACCTTAGAGACTTGGGTATGCAGATCTTATAGCTTATGCGTTAATCTCTGCAAGTGAGGTTCTCGACGAAGAACCTAGAGACTATAAGGAAGTTATGCGGAGTCGAAAGAAGACTGAATGGCTGAAGGCCATGGATGATGAGATGAAATCTCTTCATGACAACAATACATGGGAACTAATCAAGAAACCTGCTAGAGCCAGGTTAGTTAGCTGTAAATGGATTTTCAAAGTTAAGGAAGGAATCGAAAGAGTGGCGTCAAAGAGACAAGGCAATATTGGTCGCTAGGGGGGTTCACTGGGAAAGAAGGTGTCGACTTCAATGATGTTTTCTCTCCTGCTGTGAAGCACAGGTCCATTTGAATGTTTCTTGCCATGGTGGCACGGTTCGATCTTGAACTAGAACAGATGGATATGAAGACTGCGTTCTTGTATGGTGATCTAGATGAAATAATCCTGATGAGGCAGCCTGAAGGGTATGTCGAAAAGGGGAAGGAATATTATGTGTGCAAGCTGAAGAGATCTTTAAATGGACTGAAACAATCTCCTCGACAGTGGAATAGGAGATTCGACAAGTTCATGGCACGCATAAGTTTCATCAGAAGTCAGTTCGACCACTGTGTTTACTTCAGATTTTGACCTGGTAATTCATTTGTATTTTGTTGCTTTGCGTGGATGATATTTTAATAGAAAGCAACAATGTCGAAGAGGTAATGAGGGTGAAGGCTAAACTCAATAAGGAGTTCGAAATGAAGGATCTGGGAGTTGCGTCCAGGATTCTTGGGATTGATATCCGAAGAGATAGAAAGCAGTCAAAATTATGCTTATCTCAAGAGGCATACCTACGGAAGATTCTCGAAAAATATGGTATGTCGAATTCAAAGCCTGTTGTGACTCCGACAAACCCTTAATTCAAGCTGAGTATAGATCAGTGTCCCAGTAATGATGTCAAAAGAGCTTATATGAATAGCATTCTATATGCTAATATAGTGGGTTCTTTGATGTATGTTATGGTCTGTACTAGACCTGACATAGCATATGTAGTAAGTGTTGTAAGCAGGTACATGGCGAATCTTGGAAAGGCTCACTGGCAAGCATTGAAGTGGATTTTAAGGTACATAAATGGGTCTCTGAATAGAGTCTTAATTTATGGTGGAGTCTTGGGTGAAGATGGTAAAGCAGCAATCGAAGAATATGTCGACTCTGATTATGCAGGTTGTATGGATTCTAGAAAATCTATTTCTGGATATGCGTTCACTATGTTTGGGACTGCAATCAGTTGGAAAGCAACACTTCAGAAGGTTGTTGCCTTATTAACCACTGAAGCGGAATATATCGCCCTAACTGAAGCTGTGAAGGAAGCATTGTGGCTTGAAGGTTTTGCAAATGAGCTGAAACTTTAAGGTCCAGTTATCACTGTTAAATGTGATAGTCAAAGTGCAATACACCTGTCGAAGAATTCAGCCTATCATGAGCGAACCAAGCACATTGATGTGAGGCTGCATTTTGTCATAGGGGTAATCGAGCGTAGAGAAGTCCAAGTGCTGAAGGTTTCGACAGATCATAATGTTGTTGATATGATCACCAAGACATTGTCCATTTGCAAGTTTTTCCACTATAAGCAGTTGATAAAGCTGCATGAAGAAAGCTAGTTTATTTCTTGAGGATATAGAGTTAGATCCAAGGTGGAGATTTGTGAGATATTAGATCGAACTCTAGTTTAGCATGTCGTTGAAGTCTGCTCACATGATGTTGTCGAAGACCTACATGCTGTAGTCAAATTGTGTTCTAGAATGTAGGAGATCAAATTGGGTCTTGTGTTATGGATCCAATTATTTAAGTTAGCTTGTACCCTAAGTTAGCTTGTAATGAGTAATTGTTAAAAAGCCCATTAGTTTAGTATGTTAGGTTTATTATAAATAGCATACTAGTCTCTCTTTATAATGTGTGACAAAACCTTATTAGGTTGAGAGAGGTTAATTGTTGGTATTCACTTGTAATCTTTGAACCCTATTTAGAAAGTGAATAGTAAAACAGATTTAACCAATTCTCTATTTCCTTTGTAAACCCTAATAGGGTTTCGTGTGTTTGTTCAAGTTTTTCCTTCTTTTCTACCCTTGTGGATTTCTTGGTGTTCAAGAAACTAAATATACTTTGTTATTCCGGTAGCGTTTTTCACAACAGGCTTAGTAGGTGATATGTAGGGATCCTAAATGAATTTTGTCCAAGAAAGATCAATGTGATTCCTCCTAATACATCTGTAAGCATGTTTAAAAGATAGATAATCATTTGTAGATCTTATTTAAATTAGTTTATCAGCAATAGTATTATCAAATGACAAGTTAATCTTCAAAATCTCTTCAACAATTTGAGGAGTCAAAATGGATAACTCACAAGGAATATTCCAATTCATGTCTTGGATAAATTAATTGACCTTAGCAGTTTGTATAAATTGAATATCCACTAGAGGTACTAGGTGTATATCTTTAATTTTGTATCCCAACTAATTGTCACTCCATAAATCAATGTTATTCTCACTACCAACCTTCCATCTACTATGTTCCTCCGAAAAAATAAAAGGAATGCTTAATGTTATGTCATATAGAAGAAGAAATATGATGCATGATAGGTTTTATATGCCTGAAGTATATGCTAATAATCATAGAAAATCATTTATTAATTGTTGATTGTTAACAATCTCCAACAAAGAGATAAATAACCAGCTTTGTTTATTATCTTAATATCTCAAAGACCAAGACCTCCTTGCGACAAAGGTGAGCAAATAATATTTCAATATGTAGTAATCAACTTTCTACTATCTATGTTACCTGTCTACATATAATTTATGATGCAAGAATATATGATGTTAATAAGATTGATAGGTCATTCATAAATCCTAAGACTATATAGAAGTATGTGTTGTCTGACTGAGTGGATCAATTAAACCACATCCATCATATAAAGAAGGTGGTCATTCCAAGTAGCTACCTTGGTCAATACTCTATCTTCTATGATGTGAAAATGATGAGTAATTGGCTTGCCTTTGAATATAGGATCTCCGAGATAGTTAAATGGAGTTTTCCCCACAGTGCATCCAAGCATATATGTAATATGCCTCGCCTTAGATCTAGAAGTACCTCTACCATAAAATTTACATTTAGTTGGAATAATGTGTCAACCAGAAGTCTGACCATAATCTTGAAAAAAATGGTTAATAACTTGAGCATTTTTCCTGGTAGTTTTCTAAAATATCATAATATCATCGGCAAAAAAAAAAAGTGTGGCTAGGAATGGTTATCTTACCAACTGATATGCATGTCAACTTTACCCTGATCCACTAATATAGATAGTTTCATACTTAGTGTCTCTTAAACAATGAAAAAGAGTAAGGAAGACATGCATATTTTTGAAATCGGCTAAAGTTATATATATATATATATATATATATATATATATATATATATATATATATATATGAAAATAAAATTCAATTATAAATGTAATAAGAGTCAAAGTCTTATTACTCCATACGATTTACTAATAGTAACTTTTACTACGTAATTGTTTTCCATACGATTTTGATATTTTTTTAAGCAGAAAGTTAATGTAGAGAGGGAGGGACCCAAGATGTTTTAGGTAGAGCAAACCGAGAGGGGGGGACCTCAATGATTGCCCACGCTCAGGTTTGGCTGAAAACGGGGCCGCAGAATGCAAAGGGTTAGGCAACAAACATACTGTGTCAGCTGCAAACGATGTAGACTATCCCCATGGCACTTGTTTCTAGTAACTTTACAACAACAAATCTTTGACCAGTTCCAACCATTATGTGCGACAGGTAACAAGTCTAAATAAATATCTCGGGCACCCCAATTTTAAGAATGCTTGTGAAAATGAATCTGTGTGTCTATGATCCTCGTTCATTGATTTCGCATGCTTGGTTTTGTGTTCTGACTTGGGGAACCGCTATGTTAATAAGTGCCTCGACGGGGTACCACCGACATTTGTGACCTCATATTACACAAGTTGTTTAGCCTCATTAAATATTCAATGGTTGAGTTTTATAAAAAGAAAAGATGTTACACTCTCACACCTTATTGAATTGAAGTTTGAATCTTGATAGCAATAGGTGTCTATATTTACTGATCCATATTGATTCAAATAAGTTTTAATTTAAATTAAAGAAAATAATGAGAAACCAAAAAAAAAAATTTGTCAACTTTTTTTTTTGTCAACTAAATTACTATGTTACATTTGTTTTAAATCTAAGATTCTCTTAAGTAAATTACGTGAATTTAGAAAATTGGTTGGTATATTTAGTTTGTTGACAATTGATATTGTTTTTGCAAATTTAAATTTTGTTTTATATTGAACTCAGGTTCAATCCATAAGTGAGGTTGCTACCCCAAAGTTAAAAGGAGGACCTAACTAGAGAATAAATTCGTCTTAGAGGCACTGTGTTAGCTCATAAATTCGACGCTCATATGAAGTTGGAGGTGTTGATGGGAATGTTAAGGTCTTGAAGAGGTTTAGAGAAGCTTCCGACAGGATCTGTGTGATAGGTTTAAGTCGAAGGTGCTCATAAGAGGAAAGGATATCTTTTGGGACTTAGAAAATATTTCTAAGAGTTGAAGAGGGCACCTTCGACCGAGAGTGCTGATGATGTCCGACGCTGGGTATTCAAATTCAAATAAAGGAGGGAGTAGTTACTTTGGTTCGCTCTTGAAGAAAGACAGGTGGCGTACATCCAAGTGATGGAAGCATGCAATGCGACACTTGTCATTCGTTTATTATTTCAAACAGTTTA
The DNA here is from genome assembly GCA_022829125.1 of Lathyrus tuberosus. Taxonomy (NCBI): domain Eukaryota; kingdom Viridiplantae; phylum Streptophyta; class Magnoliopsida; order Fabales; family Fabaceae; genus Lathyrus; species Lathyrus tuberosus. The sequence goes on along the minus strand of JALAZF010000479.1, from coordinate 3,736,100 downwards.
TAGCAGTTAGTTTTGGTATTATAAATAAGGGTTCTAGCAATAGGATTCGGGGTGTTGTGTTCACTTTGTACAAGTAACTCCAAATTTACTCAAAGTATCCGCGTGTTGAGAAAAAAGTCTTGTGAGAATGTACGTGATGTAAACACCATTTATCCTTCAATGCAATTTACTTCAATCTTTTGTTAAGTTTTTATCTCCTATTTAGCGCAAGTTATATTTCTGCACTTTCTATAGTTTCAACCTTTACTACACGCCTTCGACCTTTTCTTTTACCTTTTCAGTCTTTTAACTTAACATTCTTAAAACATTGTCTAGATTGTATTTTCAACAAACTTTTCTTCATGAGTTATGTCGAAGTATTTATTTCCTTAGAATTTGCCTTAGATCAATTGTTAGCACATGTCCTAGGATCAATCTGATCGATCCTGTGAGTCACCAAAGTTAGATTTGGAAGATCAGCGGTTGTTTACCAATTTTCACGGTAAACAAATTGGCACGCCCAGTGGGACAGTGCTAACTTGATAAAGATCCTTCTAAATTTTTGAAAATCTTCATTCATCGTTTCCTTCTTAAAAAGCTTCGTTGCATGTTATTGAGAAGTGGTAAGGTAGCCACTACAAACGACGAGAGACCAAAGAGAAGATATACTAGAAAAATGGTGATGAACACTAGTCAGCCAAACAATCCAAACCCTCAAGGAAGTGGTTCTAATCCTCAGTCAAGTAATTCGAATGCCCAGCCTAGTAACACAAACCCTCAAAATATGTCTAGGAACGATGTGATACCACTTCCAATTCCTTCGACAGGAGAGCCAATCCCACCTCCTGTTATGTCCGACCCAATGCCATCAATGACAGGACCAGGGTCGACATATATATGGGCTTACACTCAACCTGTTTTGGAGTACGTTGGGCCACAAGCATCTAATCCCTAAACTCCACCAGGAGGAACTTCGACATTTAGGCATTTTCTCCCTCCAGGATTTTTACAACCCTTACCAAGGAATCCACCTTATGGAATGCCAACGTCAATAATGCAAAGCCTCCAAAATGCCCCCTCCCCCCCCCCCCCCAGTATTCTCAGACAATGTAATGTCTTCGCCATTACAAGGATCGGGATCTGGGATAAATATGGGTCGAAACAGCCAAAGTGTAGGTGTGGGATATTCCACTCAAGGTCCTAGTCTGACAAACACGTCTATAGCATGTTTAAGACAGCAAATGGATGAGAGTAACCTACAAATGGTACAAACTTTGTCTCAAACTATGGGGGAAATTTTCCAGCCTTTGATTCAGAACACTACCCAAACTAACCAATAACTAGCAGCGCAATTGGCATGCATGGCAGAATTTATGGGGGTGCCAGTCCCTGTACGTGATGCGACTGTGGTGGAGAATATCCCACGGCAGAACCTAGAGACTATGCCTGAGGCCAACCTAGAACCCCCTAGAGTCGAACTCCCCAGAGTCGAACCACCTAGGAACCAAGGGCCAATTCCTGAAGAAGGGGAACAAGGGGTAGTGATAGTAAATAGAAACCAAGATGCTGAACATGTTGTACAACAGGTTCGACGTAACAACATAGCAGCGGATAACAGCCTAACAGCCATGGTCGAAAGAATAATGGCTCGAAACGGGGTAAATTTTGGTTTTACTAGGCCAAACTATACCTCACCCATAGTGGATTATATTCTACAATCAGAATTACCTCCTAGGACGAAGGTCCCAAAGTTTACCAAGTTCACAGGAGATACAACTGAATCTACTGTCGAACACGTAGCCCGGTATATGATTGAGGCTGGAGAGATCGCAAATGACGAAAGTCTTAGGGTAAAATATTTCCCAAGTTCTCTCACCAAAAATGCTTTTACTTGGTTTACAACCCTACCTCCTAACTCAATCTGTAATTGGACCCAGTTAGAGCGCTTGTTCCATGAACAATTCTATATGGGGCAAACTAAGATTAGTTTGAAGGAGTTGGCTAGCATAAAGCGAAATTTTACTGAGCCAATAGACGATTACCTAAACAGGTTTCGATTACTTAAGGCTAGGTGTTTTACTCAAGTGCCAGAGCATGAGCTGGTCTAAATGGCCGCTGGTGGCCTTGATTACTCTATTAGAAAGAAATTGGATACCTAGTATCTGAGAGCTATGGCCCAACTGGCTGATAGGGTTCGACAGTTAGAACGTCTGAAAGACGAAAAGGCTAAGTTCAATAAGGGTAAAAGGGTAGCTTATGTTCAATATAATGAGGATGTCGAAGGTTTGTACGACAAACCATTATATTTCGACGAGAGTGAGGTAGACGTTGCTGAGTTAAAGCAAGGTCCTTCGTATGCTTGTAAAATGTTAACCCCTTCGACTGGAAAAAATTCTGTCGAATCTGAAAAGAATGATAAGTTTCCCAAGAAAACATACACTTTCGATATCACCAAATGTGACGAAATTTTTGATTTGTTAGTAAAAGATGGGCAGATGATAGTGCCTCCTGGCGCTAAAATGCCACCTTTAGAACAAAGAAAAAATAGAGGATTTTGTAAGTACCATAATTTTTTGGGTCATAAAACTTCTCAATGTTTTCTTTTCAGGGATCTGGTGCAAAATGCTATTCAGGAGGGCAGGCTAAAATTAGGAGAGAAAAGCAAAGGTCAGATGAAAATTGACTCCGACCCATTGCAAACAGCAGATGCTCATTATGCTGAGCCAGAGGTACATATGGTTGAGGTTGCTGATGACTTCGACCATTCAGTTAATATGGTGGAAATTACTGGAGATTTCGCCAACAACGCTGTGTTAGCCAAGGTTACTGAATACCTTGATATTTATGCTGTGGAGAAACTCATGAGCGAGGCCGTTGATAGCTTCGACGAAGCTACTGAGGGCTTAAATGATGGGATCAATGAGGGTTCCAACATGATGCTGGTTACTAAAGAGACTGCTGAGAGTTTCGTTAAGATGGATAAGGCTGCTGAGGGCCTTGATGTGGACTTCTACAATCTAAATCTTAGTGCTGATGTCGACATGGACATAAATATGGTCGAGATTACGCAACATAAGATCATTGAGGTGGACGAAGCAAGCTGCCAAAAAGAGCGTAACAAAGTGGCGTATCCAAAACAGGATGAAACTATCATTGAATTCCTTCACCGCTGCCAAAAGAAGGGATCAGGCGTCATGTTATGCCCCAGATGCAGTGCAATCTTCGATCAAAAGGCTGCTCACAATCTTGAAGGGATTAGGATGGCTAAAGAAAGAAGGGAGCAGAGAACATCTCATGGTCAAAGGGGTTTCGACCCTAGAAGGTCCTCTTCAAAACAAGTGGGAGGAAAAACACAGTTCCCAGGGGCCAGACCCAGTACCTTCAAACCAACAAGCAATGCACCAATAGGGAGCTGGATGAAACCTGTCAAAGGAAAGGAAAAAGGTCAGAAAAAATGGCAGAAGTTTGATGTGAGCAGAGGCTCTTCAATAGAGTATCGAAAGGAGTTTCAGACTTCTAACAAATCGGCATATGTCTCTGAAAACTATAAGGGGAAGAACCCGATGTCGCGATCTCAATGAAGGAGAGAGCAACGTAGAAGGAAGGCTCTCAGGGAGGCCCAGTCGAAGGATCAAAGAGAGTCTAGTACGAATATCCCTACTGACAATAATGGAGGGAATCCAATGAAGGCTGCTGAAAAAATACCTGTATGACGAAAACTGTTTGCCTTTCAAGAGGATAAACCTTAAAAGACTGTCGAAAAGGATGACGAAATGACAGACAACTTCGACTCCGAGTCTGATGCTTCTCTTGACATCATAGTCAATGTGGTGTCTGTAATGCCTAGAGAGTTCGACCAGATCACAGAAGTCGAAGATTTAGAAGCCTGCACTGAAACAGAGATGGCGGCACACAAGCTGGTATGCTACTATATTATGAACACTGGGTGTGTCGAAGAGCAGAACGCCTTTTTCGAGCGACCCACAAAGGCAATGAAGGGTCACCTAAAGCCCCTCTACGTTACTGGCAAGGTGGAGAACGTGCCAATAAATAAAATATTAGTTGATTGTGGCGTAACAGTGAACTTGATGCCATATTTCTTACTGGGCAAGATTGGCAAATATGATACTGGCACTAAGCCATATAACATGGTTCTTTTGAATTATGAAGGAAAAGTTGGCTCTACTCTGGGGGTGATACAAGTCGACTTAACAGTGGGGACAATCACTAGGCCTACTGTCTTCATGGTAGTAGAAACAAAAGCCAACTACAATCTGCTCTTAGGACGAGAGTGGATACATGGCATTGGTGCAGTGCCATCTTCGATGCATCAACGCATCACCATCTAGAGGTTAGACGGCATAGTCGAAAACATTGAAGCTGACCAGGGGTATTTTAAAGCACCAATAAATCATGTCGACAGACGTCAATTCGACAAACATTTGGCTCACATCGCCCCCTGTGGCCCAACAGATTTTGAGTTTGTCCCAGGTGATGAGACATTTTGCTCATTGTACTTACATCCCGTCGAGGGTTTCCGTTGGGATAAGGAGGTGCCAGGGGAGAGACTTCCATACCTTGGAGGGCCTGCAGTAGACCCCACAGGGTGGGGGAGTGAATTCAGTGATAATGACTGAGTTCGAAGCATTGAGAAGAATTTTGGCCTACGTGGCTGAAACCAGACTACAAGCGGCTTTGGAGGCTGCTAACGAATATATGGCTGGCGAAGCCAATCCTGAATTCCACCAAGAAGGTCCTAGTAAGGACTTCGACCCAGAGCCACCTGATAAGGTTCAGGGTGTAGAGCAAGGCCAGAGGCTTGACGCCATTTATGATGATGAGCCTTTGGGATTCGAGAAGGATCCGCTGGCAAATAACACTAAGATGCTAGCTCAGGATCCATTGGAAGAAATCGACCTAGGAGAAGGGGTGACTAAAAGGCCAACATATGTTAGTGCTAATCTTGACCCACAACTTAAGGTCGAAGTTACCCAGGTGTTACAGGAGTTTAAAGACTGTTTCGCCTGGGACTACGATGAAATGTCTGGTTTGAGTAGAGAGTTGGTCGAACATAGGTTGCCGATGAAGCCTGGGAAGAAGCCAGTTAAACAGAATCCAAGACGGTTTGCCCCAGAAGTTCTCTCAAAGATAAAGGAGGAAGTCGAAAGACTCCTTCGATGCAAATTTATCCGCAGTGCCAAGTATGTCGAATGGTTAGCTAACATTGTACCTGTTATTAAAAAGAATGGTTCCTTGAGAGTTTCCATAGACTTTAGAGATTTAAATTCTGCAACTCCTAAGGATGAGTATTCTATGCCTGTGGCAGAAATGCTAGTCGATTTTGCCGCAGGACATGAGTATCTTAATATGTTAGATGGGTACTCTGGCTATAACCAAATATTCATTGCTGAAGATGATGTCCCCAAAACAGCTTTTCGTTGCCCTGGAGCCTTAGGCACCTACGAGTGGGTGGTGATGCCTTTCGGCCTCAAAAATGCTGGGGCAACATATCAACGAGCAATGAACTCAATCTTCTATGATTATATAGAGACTTTCATGCAAATATATATTGATGATATTGTGGTTAAGTCTGTTTCAGGGAAGAGTCATTTAGACCATCTTCGACACTCCTTTGAAAGGATGAGAAGGCGTGGTCTTAAAATGAATCCTCTTAAATGTGCATTTTGTGTGCAGGCAGGGGATTTTCTAGGCTTTGTGGTCCATAAAAAGGGGATCTAGATCAACCAGAATAAGGCCAAGGCCATCATGGAAGCGAAAGCGCCATCAATGAAAAAGGAGCTGCAATCACTGCTGGGCAAGATCAATTTCTTGAGAAGATTCATATCGAACCTAAGTGGAAAAATACAGGCCTTTTCACCATTGCTTTGATTCAATAAAGATGGGTTTGAATGGGGACAGGAGCAGCAGGCAGCCTTCGACAAGATCAAGGAATACCTAAGTCATCCCCCAATTCTTTCACCGCCTTATAGGGATAGGAGTATGAGATTGTACATAGCTGCATCAGACAAAACCATAGGGAGCATGTTGGCTCAAGAGGATGAGGATGGAGTCGAAAGAGCCATTTACTACCTCAGTAGAGTTTTGAGTGATGCAGAAACTAGGTATAGCATGATAGAAAAATTATGCCTATGCTTGTATTTCTCTTGTACAAAATTGAAGCAATATATAAAGTCAGTTGATCTTTATGTTTCGTCTCATTTCGATGTTATTAAGCACATGTTGTCTAAACCTATCTTGCATAGTCGAATCGGTAAATGGGCACTAGCATTGACTGAGTACTCTTTAACGTATAAGCCTCTGAAGGCAGTTAAAGGACAAGTGGTAGCAGACTTTATAGTCGACCACTCCATAAACGAAAGCATATTGAATTATGTCGAATTGGAACCTTGGAAGCTATATTTCGATGGCTCCAGCCACAAAGATGGCACAGTCGTAGGTGTGCTGATTATTTCTCCAGATAAATTCCAACAAAATTTAAGTACATGGTCGAAGGACTTTGTTCCAACAACGAGGCTGAGTATGAAGCCTTAATAGTTGGACTTGAAATTTTGTTAGAATTGGGGGCAACTCGAGTCAAAATAATGGGAGACTCAGAGTTGGTCATAAAGAAAATTACAAAGGAGTACAAATGTGTTAAGGAGAATCTTATTATGTACTTCGTAGTGGCCAACAGACTATTAAAGAAATTCGAAGTAGTAAGCATTCGACACATACCTCGACTAGAAAATCAAGTGGCCAATGACTTGGCTCAGGTTGCTTCTGGGTATAAGGTTTCGAAGTAAAATTTACAAGAGGCAATCGAAGCTAGAGGTAAAGTGGTATCTGTTGGATTATGCCCATCAGACCTAGAAGTGACAAAGCTTGGATATGCTGATGAAGAAAATTTTGAGATTTTTGCAATAGACAGCTTAACGGATTAAGACTGGAGGAAGCCTATAATCGAGTACTTGCAAAACCCGACAGCATCCACAGAGCGAAAGGTTAGGTATCAAGCCTTAAGTTATGTCCTTCTAGGCAATGAATTGTTTAAAAAAAAACCCTGAAGGGGTCTTACTTAAATGTCTTAGTGAAACAGAAGCGTATCTGGCCCTTTCGACTGTCCATAGTGGGGCATGTGGGGCACATCAAGTAGGCCATAAGATGAAGTGGCTATTGTTTCGACAAGGCATGTATTGGCCTACGATGCTAAAAGACTACATTGAATTCACCATGGGTTGCCAAGAATGTCAAGTTCATGCTGGCATACAGCATATCCCTGCAAGCGAGTTGCATTCCATAGTCAAACCATGGCCTTTTAGAGGTTGAGCTTTGGATCTGACTGGAGAGATTCGACCGGCATCCTCTAAGAATTAGAGATACATTTTGGTAGGAATTGACTACTTTAAGAAGTGGATCGAGGCGATACCTTTACCAAATGTGTATCAAGAGGATGTGATCGAGTTTATTCAAAAATACATCATTTACAAGTTTGGAATCCCAGAAACGATCACAACAGATCAAGGATCAGTCTTTACGGGTCGAAAGATGCAGGAGTTTGCAAAAGAGGTGGGTTTCAAACTCTTAACCTCTACACCTTATTATGCTCAGGCTAATGGTCAAGTCGAAGCAGCTAATAAAGTGGTGATTGGTTTGATCAAGAAACATGTGGGAAAGAAGCCTAGAAATTGGCATAGGACATTGGACCAGATCCTCTGGGCATGTCGAACCTCTCCCAAGGAAGCAACCAACACTACACCTTTTCGATTGACTTTTGGTCACGATGCAGTGTTACCTCTTGAGATATATCTCCAGTCGGCTAGGATTTAGAGACATCATGAAATTCCTTCTGAGCTATATTGGAATATGATGTTAGACGAACTAGTAAATCTGGACGAAGAAAGACTTAAAGCCTTAGAACTTTTGAAGAGACAAAAGAAAAGAGTGGAGAAGTCTTATAATAAAAAGGTTAAAATCAAGACCTTCTCACCTGGAGATTTAGTTTGGAAGGTAATCCTGCCTATGGATCGAAAGGTTAGAGCCTTGGGCAAATGGTCCCCAAAATAGGAGGGCCCGTTTCAAATTACGCAAGTATTTTCTAGTGGAGCCTATGAAGTTGAAGAATTAAATGAGGATAAAAGAATCTTGAAAGTAAATGGCAAGTATTTGAAAAAATATAAACCAACACTTCAAGAAATTAAAATTGTTAAGGAGTAATTCGACATAACAAGGGCAAAGCCAATAATGGTATTTATGAATGCCAAAATGGCTTAGTAGTCATTACATATAAATGCCTCAAAGGGCCATAAAGCATCAAATTAAAAATTACAAAGAGAGTAACAAGCTAAAAGGGGAGATTCTCCTTCATCTTCAAGAACTTCAAATTCTGGAGGTCAAGACGCTTTTCACATAAGGCCTTGTCAGATTTTAAGTGTGCAACTTCCTTCTCCATTCGTTGAGCTTTCTCAGCAAAAGTTATGGCATTTTCAAGCTCTTTTGACAAGCCAGAGTCATCGAAGGCAGACAATTCAGCGTTACGCTTTTTGGCCTTTGAGATCTTGGCTCGAGGTTTCTTGATCTTTCGCTCCCAGGAAGCAATACTTTCTTCATTGGAGGTGATTTCTTGCTTGTTCATTTCTTTTGTTTCCTCCAATTCTGCTACTTTATTCTCAGAATCAGTGGCAGCAGTCCGCCTTTACGATTTGGGGCAGGCGTTTGAGGTCACCATGGACTTGGTCAATCATAGTGCCAAGCTCTAAGATGACCGCTGATCGAGTTTATTCAAAAATACATCATTTACAGGTTTGGAATCCCAGAAACGATCACAACAGATTAAGGATCAGCCTTTACGGGTCGAAAGATACAGGAGTTTGCAAAAGAGATGGGTTTCAAACTCTTAACCTCTACACCTTATTATGCTCAAGCTAACGGTCAAGTCGAAGCAGCTAATAAAGTGGTGATTGGTTTGATCAAGAAACATGTGGGAAAGAAGCCTAGAAATTGGCATAGGACATTGGACCAGATCCTCTGGGCATGTTGAACCTCTCCCAAGGAAGCAACCAACACTACTCCTTTTCGATTGACTTTTGGTCACGATGCAGTGTTACCTGTTGAGATATATCTCCAGTCGGCTAAGATTCAGAGACATCATGAAATTCCTTCTGAGCTTTATTGGAATATGATGTTAGACAAACTGGTAGATCTGGACGAAGAAAGACTTAAAGCCTTAGAACTTTTGAAGAGACAAAAGAAAAGAGTGGAGACATCTTATAATAAAAAGGTAAGAATCAATACCTTCTCACCTGGAGATTTAGTTTGGAAGGTAATCCTGCATATGGATCGAAAGGTTAGAGCCTTGGGCAAATGGTCCCCAAAATGGGAGGGCCCGTTTCAAATTACGCAAGTATTTTCTAATGGAGCCTATGAAGTTGAAGAATTAAACGAGGATAAAAGAATCTTGAAAGTAAATGGCACGTATTTGAAAAAATATAAACCAGCACTTCAAGAAATTAATATTATTAAGGAGTAATTCGACATAACAAGGGCAAAGCGAATAATGGTATTTATGAATGCCAAAATGTCTTAGTAGTCATTACATATAAATGCCTCAAAGGGCCATAGAGCATCAAATTAAAAATTACAAAGAGAGTAACAAGCTAAAAGAGGAGATTCTCCTTCATCTTCAAGTACTTCGACTTCTGAAGGTCAAGACGCTTTTTACATAAGGCCTTGTCAGATTTTAAGTGTGCAACTTCCTTCTCCAGTCGTTGAGCTTTCTCAACAAAAGTTATGGCATTTTCAAGCTCTTTCGACATGCCAGAGTCATCGAAGGCAGACAATTCAACGTTACGCTTTTTGGCCTTTGAGATCTTGGCTCAAAGTTTCTTGATCTTTCGCTCCCAGGAAGCAATACTTTGTTTATTGGAGGTGATCTCTTGCTTATTCTTTTCTTTTGTTTCCTCCAATTCTGCTACTTTATTCTCAGAATCAGTGGCAGCAGTCCAAGCGGTAGCTTCACTTCCAGCTTTGGTTGAAATGGCCTTTACGATTTGGGGCAGGCGTTTGAGGTCACCATGGACTTGGGCAATCATAGTGCCAAGCTCTAAGATGACCGCTGATCGAGTTTATTCAAAAATACATCATTTACAGGTTTGGATTCCCAAAAACGATCACAACAGATCAAGGATCAGTCTTTACGGGTCAAAAGATGCAGGAGTTTACAAAAGAGATGGGCTTCAAACTCTTAACCTCTACACCTTATTATGCTCAGGCTAACGGTCAAGTCGAAGCAGCTAATAAAGTGGTGATTGGTTTGATCAAGAAACATGTGGGAAAGAAGCCTAGAAATTGGCATAGGACATTGGACTAGATCCTCTGGGCATGTCGAACCTCTCCCAAGGAAGCAACCAACACTACTCCTTTTCGATTGACTTTTGGTCACGATGCAGTGTTACCTGTTGAGATATATCTCCAATCGGCTAGGATTCAGAGACATCATGAAATTCCTTCTGAGCTTTATTGGAATATGATGTTAGATGAACTGGTAGATCTGGACGAAGAAAGACTTAAAGCCTTAGAACTTTTGAAGTGACAAAAGAAAAAAGTGGAGAAGTCTTATAATAAAAAGGTTAGAATCAATACCTTCTCACCTGGATATTTAGTTTGGAAGGTAATCCTGCCTATGGATCGAAAGGTTAGAGCCTTGGGCAAATGGTCCCCAAAATGGGAGGGCCCGTTTCAAATTACGCAAGTATTTTCTAATGGAGCCTATGAAGTTGAAGAATTAAATGAGGATAAAAGAATCTTGAAAGTAAGTGGCAAGTATTTGAAAAAATATAAACCAGCACTTCAAGAAATTAATATTGTTAAGGAGTAATTCGACATAACAAGGGCAAAGCCAATAATGGTATTTATGAATGCCAAAATGGATTAGTAGTCATTACATATAAATGCCTCAAAGGGCTATAGAGCATCAAATTAAAAATTACAAAGAGAGTAACAAGCTAAAAGGGGAGATTCTCCTTCATCTTCAAGTACTTTGACTTCTGGAGTTCAAGACGCTTTTCACATAAGGCCTTGTCAGATTTTAAGTGTGCAACTTCCTTCTCCAGTCGTTGAGCTTTCTCAGCAAAATTTATGGCATTTTCAAGCTCTTTCGACAAGCCAGAGTCATCGAAGGCAGACAATTCAGCGTTACGCTTTTTGGCCTTTGAGATATTGGCTCGAAGTTTCTTGATCTTTCGCTCCCAGGAAGCAATACTTTCTTCATTGGAGGTGATTTCTTGCTTGTTCTTTTCTTTTGTTTCCTCCAATTCTGCTACTTTATTCTCATAATCAATGGCAGCAGTCCAAGCGGCAGTCTCACTTCCAGCTTTGGTTGAAATGGTCTTTACGATTTGGGGCAGGCGTTTTAGGTCACCATGGACTTGGTCAATCATAGTGCCAAGCTCTAAGATGACGTTGGCAGATTCTGGAGAAATAGCGTGAATGTCAAAATTTTGGAGGAGGCTTTTCTAAGAGATATGAGTGACATCATCCATCTGTAAGAGTGTGAAAAGGTCACCCTTAAAGATCTTGTTTTTTATCTTCATAAGGATATTGTCCTCAGGTTTGCTTGAAGGCTGATCCCCAGAGGTTGTCGAAGCACTGGGAGTTTTATCAGATGAGCTTCCTCGACGCCCAAGAAGGATCTTTATGTATTGACGAGGGTTGCTAGTCTTTAAGGCATCCAGTTCCTCTTCAGAAAGTCCTGCTCCATACACAGTTGAGGCTGCCTTGCCTTCAGTTGCAACAGTAGGTGTTGGGGTAGTAATGGCTTCGACATGGGTTGGCTCGTTGATAGGTCATTTGTCAGCCTTCTCCTCCTCACCTTTATTCTCTTCCTCTTCATCTTCGTCCATTTTTTCTTCATCTTCATTTTCATCATCATGGCCATCAAGTTCAGATTGGTGCATGGTATCATCATCATCTTCTTCCATTTCTTCCTCTCCTTCTGGGTTAACGTTGGCAGCCCCAATGGGTTCGTCTTTTGGGGATCCCTCTTCGTCGACCAAGGGTGGGTCTTCATCCATGGCAGCAGCTTTTGGATTTTCTGTGTCAGGATCCTGTTGAACATTGTCTGCCTTATGGTCGGAGCTATCTGTTTGAGACTGCTGGGTAGCAGTCTTTGCTGGCGAAGGGGGAGCTGTTTCAAAACCAGGCTTGTTAATTTCACCTAGTGAACTCATTCCAGAGCTCAATTCAAAAGTGGGATGGTATGTGGGCTCACCTTGGCTATTCAGGAGGGTGGTGGGAGAAGGAGGATTATCCACCGGTGGTTTCGAACCACTATCATCAGCCTGAATCAAATTGAAGCAAGTCAGATCAAGGGAAACAAGGTAAATAAGTTATATTTAAAGAAAAATATGACAATTTACCTTGACTTCTTCAGTATCAGGGCTAGAGTTATTGCTTTCAGCATGACCTGTAGCTGGTTTAGAGGCGGTTCCAGAAGGGGCTTCTGCAACTTTACTCGTAGTAGTGGTCTTTTTGGGGACTTTAGCCATTGTAGGCTCAGATTGGCCACCAGCAGCACCAGATTCTTGGCTTGGTTTCCTCCTCTTCTTGAGTTTCAAGTCTTCAGGAGGAGATTGGTCCTCATCCTCTGAATCGAAGATAATTTGGGCAGTGCCCCTCTTTGACTTCCTTTGAGGTGTCGGAGGTGGTTTGCGAGAAGCCTGAAATTGAGAAGCATTAGGGGGAGAAAGAATAATCAATGAAAGGAAAAGGTGTGTGATGTACCTTGCTGCTTTCGCCTTTGGCTTCGACCAGGTGCTGAGGGGTGTTCTTTTTAGGTGCAGCTGTAAAACAAGCCAAGTTACCACATGTCAGTAATGATAAAGTTCAAGCGAAAGAGCATAAAATCAAAGAATCCAAACCTTCATGTATTTCGGATTCGATGCGAACATATTTGATACCGACATGAAGGTGTCCTTTGAAACTGTCTAGCGTATGTTTAGTCGGAACCACCCGCTGAGCCTTGGGTTGCGACTGCTGGCGAAGGATCTTTATAGAGTCCCCACAGATGAACCAATCTGGAAATGGAGGGGCAAGAACCACTCCAAAATTAGCAGATGGCAGTCGAGGAGCCTTTGGAGGAAATATTGCGAAAGCCACTTCATAGCGTTTCTCAAGAGTAACATATGAAGGGAGTTTCAAACTCTCCATTTTCTTTAAAAATTCCTCCTTTAGCGTAACTGCAGCTTCGCGGACGGTTCGACTAATATCGTCTAGTCGATAAACAGTTTCAAAGAATTTCTGGAAGGCCTGAATCTCCTTAATATGAGCGGATTTACCTTTCTTGATCTTCTCCTACACATCAACAAAAGCTTGGTCAATCAACTGAGCGAAGCTGGAGACATCAAGGAATTCTGCAGCATAATGTTTCGACCACCAGTCGTGGAATTCTTGGGTGCAGAGATGAGAAGGTTCAAAGTAGACGGGAGTCACGAGTGATCGATGAGCATGTCGAGCAAGGTGTGTCAAACTCTCTATGGCATCATAGATAGTGTTGGGAAGGATAACATGGACTTTCTTCTCATACAGGCACTTGGGTAGAGTCTGGACTAAACCAAATTGTCGAGAGACAAGATTTGGTTGATAGGCCATCAGAGAAGCTTGGCACTTTAGCAAGTTAAGTCGATGAACGATAAGTCGAGGGATGAGGAATGCCTCCCAGACACGCTGCTATTCTTCTTCATGTTTTTTGAACTAATGAGGAAAGGGCCTGGTAAACCATTCAGGGCCATATTTTCGTTCAGCAAAGGGCGTCATCCTGGGTGTGAACTCATAGTGCTTAGCAAACATTTTGACGAAGCCAGAGAAGAATGCCCTGAGTGACTTCCCTTCTTCGTTTGGGGTCATTTGCACCAGTCGAACTCATTCGACTCGTCTCTCCTTAATCTCTGCAGTTTCTTCGTCCACGGACCCTTTGTTAGGGAGGCTGGCTTCAAAAGTGGCATTAAGCCAAAGCTGAAGCAACCAAAAGGGTCCTGATAGCAGGAGGTTCCCGTTGCTCTCTTGGTCTTTCAGACGACCATCACCTTCGTTCAAAGACTCGTACATACTGGCCAATATCATTTGGCTTAGGCAAATGCCTCGACTAAGGTGTAGTTGATTGGCTAAAGTCAGATATTTTCTTGCCACCTGCAAGGATTTGGTACAGAATACGCAGCGAGAAAGCCACATAGCCAAGAATGCTATATGCTCTTTGTCTTCGACTGTGTCAGTTTGCTTATCGTGGTAGTGGTTCATGAAATGAGTATAAGTGTGTTTGGTGGTGGCGAACCCTATAGTGTCTAGAGCATCTATTTCAGGGTCGTAAACTAGCCCATGAGGCTTTAGCCCTGTGATAGCGGCTACGTCGAACAGAGTGGGCGTCATCATCCCACAAGGGAGATGGAAGGTATGGTGGGTACTATCCCAAAAATACAAAGATGATGCCAGTAAAGTCGGACAGTAAGCGGGTCCAGTCTTCGACATCATAATTAAGTCGTAGATTCCTAAGTTCTTCCAAGTTTCTGCTTTCACTTTCTCTAACTTGGTTAACCAGTTCAAATAGAGGTCAGAATCCTTAAAATACGGGGTAGCCATAAATAGCCTAGACCCATCATTCAGATACTTCAAATCCAGGTTCTTTAGGGCTACATTGTCATGGGGTTCAGATGTTACCCTAACTTTGTCTTTCTGCCCTAAAGGTTTGGTTTTACGATATGATGGAAAGAAGTCACTAATGGCTGTATAATCTGTATCTAAAGAAGATAAGGGACCAGATAAAGTTAATGGTTTCCCAAAAACGGTGATAGGAATCAGTACCTGGGATTTGTAGATGTGTCTTTTCTCCTCCTTGAGAGGCTCGGGGATGAATTGCTGATTCTTTACCACGCTGGGTCCATTTAATGTAGCGAATGGAGGGAGTAGTGGTACGCCCTTTTGTCCTTTGAGCTTCTGGTTTTTCTTTAGGTCTTGAGTAGTAGCAGTTGAAGAAGCCATTGGTAAAAAATTTGAAGAAAATGAGTTTGTTGAAGGTGAAGGGTTGAATGTTTTGGAAGAGAGGAGAAGGTGCGTAGTGGATACTTAGGAGTGGGAAAAATAAAAGTAGTTTCTAAAGAAACTATTTATAAAGTGCTTTGGAAACACTAAAGGGCTCACTAATCATCATTAAGGAGCTAAGGCTAGTGGGACACGTGTCCTCCCAGGAGCCAAAGTAGGGGCGGTGGCAGTTGCCACCTATGTCCATGATCTCCTAGACTCTAGGAGAGGTTATGGTGATTTGCGGCTTGATGTGATTTCCGATGGGACGTTTCAGTCATAATCATAATTGGCTGTGATGTTATAAATTTGATTGAAAAGAAACTGAATAGCTTCTTGGAACATGGGTTAATCAGTTTTTGTTGGACACCTATGCATGGTCGAAAGATGGCGTCGAACGGACACTATCAAAAAATGCCCTTTTCTGCAATACTGTCGAAAAAGACATTTTTGGGGGGCATTTTATTAGCTCATAAATTCGGCGCCCATATGAAGTTGGAGGTGTTGATAGGAATGTTAAGCTCTTGAAGAGGTTTAGAGAAGCTTCCGACAAGATCTGTGTGATAGGTTTAAGTCGAAGGTGCTCATAAGAGGAAAGGATATCATTTGGGACTTAGAAAATATTTCTAAGAGTTGAAGAGGGCACCTTCGACCGAGAGTGCTGATGATGTCCGACGCTGGGAATTCAAATTCAAATAAAGGAGGGAGTAGTTACTTTGGTTCGCTCTTGATGAAAGACAGGTGGCGTACATCCAAGTGATGGAAGCATGCAATGCGACACTTGTCATTCGTTTATTATTTCAGGCAGTTTATAGCAGTTAGTTCTGGTATTATAAATAAGGGTTCTAGCAATAGGATTCAAGGTGTTGTGTTCACTTTGTACAAGTAACTCCAAATTTACTCAAAGTATCCGCGTGTTGAGAAAAGAGTCTTGTGAGAATGTACGTGATGTAAACACCATTTATCCTTCAATGCAATTTACTTCAATCTTTTGTTAAGTTTTTTTCTCCTATTTAGCACAAGTTATATTTCTGCACTTTCTATAGTTTCAACCTTTACTGCATTCCTTAGACCTTTTCTTTTACCTTTTCAGTCTTTTAACTTAACATTCTTAAAACATTGTCTAGATTGTATTTTCAACAAACTTTTCTTCATGAGTTCTGTCGAAGTATTTATTTCCTTAGAATTTGCCTTAGATCAATTGTTAGCACATGTCCTAGGATCAATCTGATCAATCCTGTGAGTCACCAAAGTTAGATTTGGAAGATCAGCGGTTGTTTACCAATTTTCACGGTAAACACACTGAGAATCTAAGTCGAATGAACCTCCATGACCCATTATATGAGCATCTCATTCGGTCGTCTAACACTCGTTCGATGAAATAACTATTTTATAGAAAATTTTGTGACCTAAAAGTTTTTAACCTGACCTATAGAGGTTCATGAATGGTAGAAACAAGGGTATACATAATTCTAAATCATAAATCTCACACTTGCAACCTCTATTGACTTTGTCGTTGAAATATTTGTAGATACACTCCCTACTATCGAGTTGAACAATAGAAAACATTCATAAACGAGGATTTCATCGTCATTGCAATCACTAGAGCGGTCAAAATAGGCTAGTATATATGGTTGATCTCGTTAATCACAATAAAACATTGGGCTCGACCTTTAAATTTATAACCCAAGTTTTCTAAGAAATATTGTAGCCAATTATGAAAATTTTGTTATCCATTTGGCATGCATAACTACAAATTCTAAAAATTACTATTCCCTCCGTCTCACAATAAGTGTTTTTTTTTAATTTTCACACTTTTTAAGATAATGATTAATTATTTTGATTTCAATGATAAAACGAATATTATTTACTAAAATAATCTTATTAATATAGGTAGTAGAGTAGTTACATAATTTAAAATACAATAAATAAAGATAAGTTAGTAAAAAATAATAAATATCACATCGGTATTCTAAAGGAACAAATAATTTGAGACAAATAAAAAATGAAAAGAGGACACCTATTGTAAGACCGAGGGAATAATATTTATATTTTTGTTGTTCACTCAAAAATATTACATTGATATATTCAAAAGTTTTGTTTTTTCAATTATATTCAATCTTTCTATGTTAAATATTATATATTAATACAATCAAAGTAATATTTAATGAAAAAAGTTACCCCCTCTGTTCCACAATGAGTGGTACCTTAGAGTGGTACCTCGCTGTATCACACTCTCGCATCTTCCCACCTGTTGAGCATACAGGTGATGCTGGGCCTTCTGATGTTGGGATTCTTGTCGATGACGTGTCGCCGCCTCCTACCGCTGATGCCGATGATCAGCAGCGCTTGCAGCTGATCGCAGTTATTATGGATAACCTGGCGAGGTTTATACTGGACTATCTCGGGCTGCACACATAACCCGTGGGGGTCTATTTAGACATTTTTTTATATTATGTATTATTTGTATATTACTCGGACATCTTCATTCTAATTTTTTATTAGATAATATTTTTTATTTTCCACTGATGCAACATCAACATCAACTAACATTTGACAATGGATTACATAACTTAAAAAACGATAATAAATAAGAAAACCTATACACTACTAGTTGATTCTGGATGTTTCACCATCTTAATTATGTCGTCGACATACCTTAAAATCTTAGCATCTAACTCGATCTGCCCCTTTGTTAACCTACGTCGAAATGATCTTCACATATCATTCACATCTTCATCAGTCTTCAACTTAATAAGGTTGTATTTCACCCTCTCGTCAGTATCAATTCAATCTTCACAAAACTCGATCTTTCTCACCTTTCTGTTTTCGGTTTCAGGCAACAATTCATTCAACTTGGACGTCAGGCTGACGAGAGATGTGGTGCCATCTAAAAGCCGGAATTCTACGGGAGGTGAAGCTCTATTGAAGTACACTTCCGCCTTAATCAAAAATTGAGAAATGGGCATTTTTTGAGATGTTTTTATCGAACAATAGGTGACCCCTCCCCCCTATTTATACAACTTTACATTTACTCTGGACCACACAAAAATTAAAATCCTGAGCTTTTAAAAATTCAAACAAATAATGTAACACCCCAAAATAATTATAATATTTATTTAATTGATTTATTATGATTATTCAGTATTTTAGAGAATACTATGACGCTTGGTGACTTTGTGTGGAGTTGTGGGGTAGCCTTGGGTTAAGGGAATATTGAGGCGTTTAGAATTAGTAATTAATTAGATTATTTTATTAAGTAATAATAATAATGGAATAATTTGAATATTTAGAATATTATTTAGATTATTATTATAATTATTATTAGAAATAATTAAGAGGACCATTAAGGGTAAGTCGGTAATATTGAGAAGGTTAATTGAGGATAATATGGGTAAATCATGATTAGGACCCAAAAGATAGGTTTAACAAAAAGAAAATAGGGAATTAGGAGAGTTATTATGTGCAACCCTAAGAAGTGAAGAGAGAACTGAGGAAAGGAGGCAAGAACACATAGAACGAGAGGATCAACTGTAGAACCCTAAAAAGAAGAATCTTTTGCTGGAAATTTCGAGGTATAGGGGGTTAATCCGGGTTCATATGTTTGATATGGGTTTAAGGTAGAGTGGTCTGTGTGTTTTGTGTTTTATAATGAATTTTCGTATGTTGGATCTGTGGTGAATTTTCGTGCATCTGTGTTGGTCGATTTCTGATATAAATCTGGTATGTGTTGTTGTAAATCCTGTGAATTTCGTGTGAATGAGTATTGTTGCTGTGATGAATGTGTGAACAAACCAGATCTGAAATTGAAGTTGGGATTAATGAATTAAGACTTAATAATTAGGAAGAAATTGATGAAAATAATGGAGTAGGATAATGACTTAGATCTGTGATGAATAGAAACTGTTTTGGGTCCTATTTTGGAAGATCGAAGGTGCTGGAATGGGAAGTTTTCGTTCAGATGCGAAATCTGAGTTTTGAGTGGTTTCTGGCCATACGCGTAACAGGGGGAGTGTTACGCGTATGAAGGGGACATCCCCAGGGTGTTATGCATAGCATACGCACCCGTCCCCAGGGCCAACATGGCCCTTTGCCAGTACGCGTAGCATACGCATATGGGAATGGTGGCAATACACGTATGGGATGTCATTACGCGTATGGGAAGCTGGTAATGAAGAGTGATACACGTATGAGAAGCCATTACGCGTAGGGAATTCTTGGGAAAAGAGCATTACACGTAATGGGAGTCTGAAGGGGAATTTTGATAGGGAAACCTCTCTGGTGATACGCGTAACACCCATGGTGGTACGCGTATGGGAGACCTAGGAAGGTGGCCCTACGCGTATGATACGCAGGCTAGTGGGCGAGAAATTGAGCCATACGTGTATGGCGCATGGTCATACGCGTATGGACAAGGCTGTTTGCAGATTTTTCCCATTTTTTGCGATTTTTGTCCCGATTTCGCTTGTGATGCGGTTTCTTTGAGACATAAGGCTATGATGGGGTATTAAAACATGAGTAAACTAGTAATGAAGGTGAATGGAATAAAATCGGGAATTTTTATGTGACGAATATAATGTGACTAATTTGTGAAGTATAGTGACGAATTGTGACGAGTGCGGATTAGTGTTGTATAATGACGTTTGATGTTGATTCATGGATGATGATGCAATTATGACGATTTTATGATGATGATTATTATGACGATTTGCATCATGCATTCATGGCATAGTTAGGACTCCGGTCCATTTGGTGGCTTCAATCCCATTGTGTGGATTGAAGTGTTTTGTGACGTGCTCTGGTTCTTGTGTAGAATCCATCCTATTGGTGGGGATCTTTGGAGGGTGATGACCCAGTGTCCATCAATTATGACGAATTGGTACCACATGCATGAGTATAAGATTTTGCATTTGCATATTGTGTGGCATTGCAGTCTATTGATGTAATTGATGTATTAATGACGATCATGAATGATTTGATGATGTTTGTGCTTATGCTTTATATTTTGCTTATATCTCATATATTGATTCGTGATTACTCACCCTGCCTGTTTGAATGTTGCCTCCACGTGGGTAACGTGCAGGTGATCAGGCTTAGCTTTCTTGGCACATGAAGATTTAGCTTTTGAAGTATTTTAATTTCTCCGTCGATTAGAGGGTCTTGCTCTGATATGTAACATCGGGTCGAGACGTTTGAGTCGAACGATTATGTTCTTTTATTTGTTGGCATGAGGATGTTTTATGATGTTTTGTTAAGAAGTTTTGGGTTATAAAATTGTTTTAAATTTTGATTTCCGCTGCGTGGTGTTTAAATATATTCATGATGGTAAAACCCTTGTTACGGAGCAGGTGGTTATGTGATGTTTTATGATGAAATGTGGTGCCCTTTTGGGACTTTACTCTGATTAAATTGTTGTTTTTATTCATGATGTTTGTTGGGTAAAAAAGGGTGTTACATTAGTGGTATCAGAGCAGGTTGGTCCGTCCAGCCAAGTTTTACATGATGTCAGTTCCTTGCCAGTCGACGAGTGTGTGTACACCGTCGATGTTTTGTTTCTTCAAACCTTGTTGGTGGTATGCAGGATGGCTAGAAGAAATGGTCGTGATATCGCTGATGCGTTGGAGTCACTTGCTCAAGCAATGGTTCAGAACAATCAGAATAATGGAGCTCCAGACGAGTTTTGTGCTTTGGGGAAGTTCCAGAGGAACAATCCGCTGACTTTTGTGGGTACTCATAATCCAGAGAGTGCACAGAAGTGGCTGAAGGTGATCGAGAAGATCTTCTGGGTAATGGGGTGTACTGACACACAACAAGTTCAGTTTGGAACTCATATGCTGTCAGAAGAGGCTGAGGATTGGTGGGATAACACCCTCCAGAGACTGGAAGACGTTGGTACTGTGATAACCTGGGCTGTGTTCAAGCAGGAATTTTTGGGAAAGTATTTTCCAGAGGATGCTCGTGGCAAGAGAGAGGTCGAATTCCTTGAGCTGAAACAAGGAAACATGACTGTGGCGGTGTATGCTGCGAAGTTCGAGGCGCTGGTGAAGTTTTGTCCTCACTACAACTGTGTTGATGCTGAGGTGTCCAAGTGTCTCAAGTTCGAGAATGGGTTAAGGCTAGAAATTAAGCAGAGTATTGGGTACCAACAGATTCGCAGGTATGCTGAGTTGGTGGATAAGAGTAGGATCTACGATGAGGATAGTCGAGCTCGATCTGCTCACTACAAGCATCTTCGTGAGAAGAAAGAGAATGGGTAGTATAGGGGAGCCTTATACGACTTCAGCTGACAAAGGGAAGCAGAAGGCTTCAGATGGAAAGAAGACGAGTTGGGGAGCAGCTCCCGCTTCTGGGAAGTGTTACAGGTGTGGCGAGCAAGGCCACCGTGCTGAGGTTTGCACAAATAATGTGTTGAGAAGTTACAGATGTGGCGAGAAGGGTCATAGAGCTACTGATTGTAAGGATGACGGGCCAACCTATTTCAATTGTGGTGAGAAGGTTCACATCAGTACCCAGTGTCAGAAACTGAAGAAGACTGCTACTACTGCTCAAACCAATGGCAGAGTGTTTGCTTTGAGTGGTGCAGAAGCTCCAGAGAAGGACAACCTGATTCGAGGTACTTGTTTTATTAATAATGTTGAGATAGCCGCTATCATTGATACTGGTGCTACTCATTTATTTATTTTGTTTGATTGTACTACTAGATTAGGTTTGAAATTGTCTGACATGAATGGTAATATGGTAATAGAAACTCCAGCTAATGGTTCTGCTACTACTACTTTTGTGTGTTTGAGATGTCCTTTGACAATTTTTGGGAAGAGTTTTATGATGGATTTGGTGTGTTTACCCTAGCACCAAATCGATGTAATCTTTGGAATGAACTGGTTGGAGTTCAACCATGTTCATATCAATTGTTATAATAAGACCGTAGAGTTTCCTAAGTTTGGTGATAGTGGGGAGTTGATGTTCTTGTCTGCTAAGCAAGTAGACGAACTTCTGGAAGAAGAAGCCTTGGTGTTTGCAATGTTTACATCGTTGCAAGTTGATCGTGAAGCTGTGAGTGTCGAATTACCTATTATCTGTGAATTTCCATATGTGTTTCCAGATGACATCAGTGATTTGCCTCCAGAACGTGAAGTGAAGTTTGCAGTGGACTTAACACCAGGTACGGGTCCAGTGTCAATGGCTCCTTACCGGATGTCCGCTTCTGAGTTAAGTGAATTGAAGAAACAACTGGAAGAATTGCTCGAGAAGAGGTTTGTCTGACCGAGTGTTTCTCCGTGGGGTGCTCATGTGCTGTTAGTGAAGAAGAAGGACGGAAGTATGAGGTTGTGTGTTGATTATCGGTAGTTGAATAAAGTGACTATTAAGAATAAATATCCACTTCTGAGGATCGACGATTTGATGGATCAGTTAGCAGGCGCCTATGTGTTTAGCAAGATTGACTTAAGTTCGGGTTACCATAAGATTCGTGTTAAGCCTGATGATATTCCGAAGACAGCTTTCAGGACGAGGTATGGTCACTGTGATGCCATTTGGAGTGTCCAATGCACCTGGTGTGTTCATGGAGTATACGAATCGGATCTTTCATGAGTATTTGGATCAATTTGTGGTGGTTTTCATTGATGATATTCTGATATACTCTAAATCTGAAGAAGAGCATGCTGAGCATTTGAGGACTGTGTTGCAAGTGTTGAAGGAGAAGAAGTTGTATGCAAAACTGTCAAAGTGTGAGTTTTGGTAGAAGGAAGTGAGTTTTCTCGGCCATGTGATTTCAAGTAGTGGAATTGCTGTAGATCCGTCTAAGATTAATGTTGTGCTACAGTGGGAGACTCCGACGTCTGCTACTGAGATACGAAGTTTTCTGGGATTGGCAGGATATTACCGCAAGTTTATCGAGGGTTTTTCTAAGTTAGCATTACCTTTGACTCAGCTAACTCGAAAGGGTCAAGCTTTTGTGTGGGATGTAGATTGTGAAGAGAGTTTTGTGGAATTGAATAAGAGATTGACAACCGCTCCAGTGTTGATTTTTCCTAATCCGAATGAATCTTTTGTAGTGTATTGTGATGCGTCGAAGATGGGTCTTAGAGGAGTGTTGATGCAGAATGGTCAAGTTGTTGCTTATGCATCCAGGCAGTTGAGGGTTCATGAAGTGAATTACCCTACCCATGACTTAGAGTTGGCAGTTGTGGTATTTGTGTTGAAAATTTGGAGACATTACCTGTTTGGCTCTAAATTCGAAGTGTTCAGCGATCATAAGAGCTTGAAGTACTTATTCGATCAGAAAGAGTTGAATATGAAGCAGAGAAGGTGCTTGGAATTGTTAAAGGATTATGAATTTGATATGAATTACCATCCTGGTAAAGCAAATGTAGTGGTTGATGCATTGAGCAGGAAGTCATTGCATATGTCAATGCTTATGGTGAAAGAGTTGGAGTTACTTGAGCGATTTCGAGATTTGAGTTTGGTATGTGAAGAGACTCCTGACAGTGTGAGGTTGGGCATGTTGAAGTTGACTAGTGGTATTCTAGAAGAGATCGGAGTGGGACAACAATCTGACTTGAAATTGATTGACCAGTTGACATTGATCAACCAAGGTAACGGAGGTGAATTCCGGATTGATGAGAATGGTGTGATGATGTTCACACACAGGGTGTGTGTCCCAGATGTTCTAGTGATTAAGAAGAGCATTCTTGAAGAAGGAGATCTAAGTAGATTAAGTATTCATCCCGGTGCTACGAAGATGTACCAGGATTTGAAAAAGTTGTTTTGGTGGCCGGGTATGAAGAAGGATATTGTGGAGTTTTTTTATGCGTGTTTGACTTGTCATAAGTCAAAGATTGAGCATCAGAAACATTTAGGTATGATGCAACCGTTGAATATCCCAGAGTGGAAATGGGATAGCATTTCCATGGACTTTGTGTCGGGGTTACCAAGAACTGCAAAGGGAAATTATTCGATTTGGGTGATTGTGGATAGATTAACTAAATCGGCTCATTTCTTGCCGATGAAGATTAATCATTCTATGCAAAAGTTAGCTGAGATGTACATTGAGGAGATAGTGAAGTTGCATGGGATACCTTCGAGTATTGTGTCGGATAGAGACCCGATATTTACATCGAGGTTCTGGAAGAGTTTGCAAGATGTTTTGGGTACTAAGTTGAGGATGAGTTCTGCATATCATCCGCAGATGGACGGTCAAACTGAGAGGATTATCCAATCCTTGAAGGATTTATTGAGGGCCTGTGTGTTGGATCACGGAGGATCTTGGGATAGCCATTTGTCGTTGATTGAGTTCACGTACAACAACATCGTTCATGCTAGTATTGGGATGGCGCCGTATGAAACTTTGTATGGAAGGAGATGTAGAACTCCCTTGTGTTGGTATGAGTCAGGCGAGAGAGCTGTACTCGGACCTGAAATTATGCAGGAGACGACTGAGAAGACTAAGATGATCCAAGAAAGGATGAGAGCTTCGCAGAGTCGTCAGAAGAGTTATCATGATAAGAGAAGGAAGGCACTTGAATTCCAATAGGGAGATCGCGTGTTTTTGAGGGTGGCGTCAGTGACTGGTGTGGGTCAAGCTTTGAAGTCTAGGAAGCTCACTCCATGTTTTGTTGGTCCATATCAAATCTTGCAGAGGATAGGAGAGGTAGCCTATCGGATTGCTTTACCGCCGTCACTTGCAAATCTGCATGATGTGTTCCATGTGTTTCAGTTGAGGAAGTACAAGTGAGGGATAATCTGACTGTGGAAGCATTACCTGTGCGGATTGATGGTCGTGAAGTGAAGCAATTGCGGGGTAAAGACGTAGCTTTGGTGAAGGTGTTATGGGGTGGACCAGCTGATGAAAGTTGGACTTGGGAGCGTGAAGATCAAATGAAGGATTGTATCTGACTTTGTTTCCTTAAGGTAATTTTCGAGGGCGAAAATTCTTTAAGTGGGGGAGAGTTGTAACACCCCAAAATAATTATAATATTTATTTAATTGATTTATTATGATTATTCAGTGTTTTGGTGAATCCTATGACGCTTGGTGACTTTGTGTGGTGTTGTGGGGTAGCCTTGGGTTAAGGGAATATTGAGGCGTTTAGAATTAGTAATTAATTAGATTATTTTATTAAGTAATAATAATAATGGAATAATTTGAATATTTAGAATATTATTTAGATTATTATTATAATTATTATTAGAAATAATTAGGAGGACCATTAAGGGTAAGTCGGTAATATTGAGAAGGTTAATTGAGGATAATATGGGTAAATCATGATTAGGGCCCAAAAGATAGGTTTAACAAAAAGAAAATAGGGAATTAGGAGAGTTATTCTGTGCAACCCTAAGAAGTGAAGAGAGAGCTGAGGAAAGAAGGCAAGAACACATAGAACGAGAGGATCAACCGTAGAACCCTAAAAAGAAGAATCTTTTGCTGGACATTTCGAGGTATGGGGGGTTAATCCGAGTTCATATGTTTGATATGGGTTTAAGGTAGAGTAGTTTGTGTGTTTTGTGTTTTATGATGAATTTTCGTATGCTGAATCTGTGGTGAATTTTCGTGCATCTGAGTTGGTCGATTTCTGATATAAATCTGGTATGTGTTGTTGTAAATCCTGTGAATTTCGTGTGAATGAGTATTGTTGTTGTGATGAATATGTGAACAAACCAGATCTGAAATCGAAGGTGGGATTAATGAATTAGGACTTAATATTTAGGAAGAAATTGATGAAAATAATGGAGTAGGATAATGACTTAGATCTGTGATGAATCGAAACTGTTTTGGGTCCGATTTTAGAAGATCGATGGTGCTGGAATGGGAAGTTTTCATTTATATGTGAAATCTAAGTTTTGAGTGCTTTCTGGCCATACGCGTAACAAGGGGAGTATTACGCGTATGAAAGGGACATCCCCAGGGTGTTACGCGTAGCATACGCACCCGTCCCCAGGGCCAGCACGACCCTCTACCAATACGCGTAGCGTACGCGTATGGAAATGGTGGCAATACGCGTATGGGATGCCATTGCGCGTATGGGAAGCTGGGAATGAAGAGGGATACACCTATGAGAAGTCATTACGCATAGGGAATTCTTGGGAAAAGAGCATTACACGTATGGGCTAGCCATTACGCGTAATGGGAGTTTGAAGGGGAATTTTGAGAGGGAAACCTCTCTGGTGATACGCGTAACACCCATGGTGGTACGCGTATGGGAGGCCTGGGCAGGTGGCCCTACGCGTATGATACGCAGGCCAGTGGGCGAGAGATTGAGCCATACGTGTATGGGCATGGTCATACGCGTATGGACAGGGCTGTTGGCAGATTTTTCCCGTTTTTTTGCGATTTCTGTCCCGATTTCGCTTGTGATGCGGTTTCTTTGAGACGTAAGGCTATGATTGGGTATTAAAACATGAGTAAACTAGTAATGAAGATGAATGGAATAAAATCGAGAATTTTTATGTGACGAGTAGGATGTGACGAATTGTGAAGTATAGTGACGAATTGTGATGAGTGCGGATTAGTGTTGTATAATGACGTTTGATGTTAATTCATGGATGATGATGCAATTATGACGATTTTTTGATGATGATGATTATGACGATTTGCATCATGTATTCATGGCATAGTTGGGACTCCGGTCCATTTGGTGGCTTCAATCCCATTGTGTGGATTGAAGTG
This sequence comes from Lathyrus tuberosus, assembly GCA_022829125.1. Classification (NCBI taxonomy): domain Eukaryota; kingdom Viridiplantae; phylum Streptophyta; class Magnoliopsida; order Fabales; family Fabaceae; genus Lathyrus; species Lathyrus tuberosus. Next base: position 3,709,391 of record JALAZF010000479.1, on the reverse strand, counting down.
TTTTGTGACGTGCTCCGGTTCTTGTGTAGAATCGATCCTATTGGTGGGGATCTTTGGAGGGTGATGGCCCAGTGTCCATCAATTATGACGAATTGGTACCACATGCATGAGTCTAAGATGTTGCATTTGCATATTGTGTGGCATTGCAGTCTATTAATGTAATTGATGTATTAATGACGATCGTGAATGATTTGATGATGTTTGTGCTTATGCTTTATCTTTTGCTTATATCTCATATATTGATTCGTGATTACTCACCCTGCCTGCTTGAATGTTGCCTCCACGTGGGTAACGTGCAGGTGATCAGGCTTAGTTTTCTTGGCGCATGAAGATTTAGCTTTTGAAGTATTTTGATTTCTCTGTCGATTAGAGGGTCTTTCTCTGATTTGTAACATCGGGTCGGGACGTTTGAGTCGAACGATTATGTTCTTTTATTTGTTGGCATGAGGATGTTTTATGATGTTTTGTTAAGAAGTTTTGGGTTATAAAATTGTTTTAAATTTTGATTTTCGCTGCGTGATGTTTAAATATATTCATGATGGTAAAACCCGTGTTACGGAGCAGGTGGTTATGTGATGTTTTGTGACGAAATGTGGTGCCCTTTTGGGACTTTACTCTGATTAAATTGTTTTTATTTGTGATGTTTGTTGGGTAGAAAAGGGTGTTACAAATAACACTACCGAAAATTTCATTTTGGTTGAAATTTCTAAATAGTAAATTTCAAATTTCCGAAATTTGTTGTAACTTACCGAAAATTTCAAAATTTTCAATATACTAAAAATTTTGAATATACTACCAAAAATTTTGTTTGTACCGAAAATTTTAGTTTTGTATACCGAAAATTTTAAACAGAAATTTCATTTAATTTTCAGTCAAAAACAGTTTTAGCAATTTGAAAGTATGAGAAGATATCAGATATAATTGTAGGGTGGCAAGTTACAATCTCCTAAGGGAGATACATCAAGCAATTCTAAACACATTGCGGCAGTAACTAACTTAGAACTCAAATCTTCTGAGACAAAATAAAAACAGAGACATCCTCCTCATTCCTATTTTGTCCCTACCTAGCGAGTATTGTCTTCAAAAGAGGCCGAACAAACCCTAGTGTGCTGGATAAATTTTGCACTGCTTTTTTTTTTTACCCAAATGTTTAAAATATATTTTGCAGTAACAAATATCCCTGTACCCTTATTTATGATCAAATTCTACACTAGGGTTGCTCCAATAAATAAGAGTAATATTGAAAAAAGTAAGATTTTTTTGGTATTTTAAAATGATAAATAATGTGACATAGAAGCATTCCAAACAAATATTTAATATGAGAAAAGGGGAGTATAGTATTTTCCAAAGTCAGCTTTATTTTATTTTATTTTAAAAAACAAAATATGAGCATCAAAATTGATTAATTATACTTCCATTGACCTTACGCAGTATTAATATCAAAATTTTATAAAAATAAATATTTCTCAACAAAATTTGATCTTTTTCTTGGAAAAAAGTACAATAAACCCACAAGAAACTCCAATGGAAATGAACGCAAAAGGAGGAAGAGGTTGCGCATTTCACCCTATATGTTTCTCTTAAATTGTGGCAGTTTCAGCATTTCACCCTATATGTTTCTGGCAGTTTCAATTTCAACCACAATTTTCAAACATATAGGGTGTCCGGATTTTACTATCTGGACTACTCGAAAGGATTTAATTTTGTCATGTTTACACATTCAGTGTCATGTATACACATTCAATGTCATGTTGGGCTGTGGAAAGTAGGAAATGGCAAAGAGAATTGGAAAATAAAATAAAAAAAAGTGGAATGCATACAATAAAGGCTTGGGATTTCCAGTTAGGATATTTCTATTATTATTTGCTCATCAGCTTCAACTATCTACATTTGTAAATCACATCTCTATACTACTTTGGCTGAAGAGATTATGCTAGAAATGTCACACCAGAACATCTGGGAAAATGATAAAAATCTACAACACCAAAATAAGGAGAAATTTCATGTCGCTCCGTAGGACCAAATTTATGAGTATTCTAAGTGAAATAAGGGCATGACAAATTCACTTGGCTTGTGCATATGGATTGGAAGATGAATGCCGAATCCCTCGAAAAGGTAGGAAAAGTTTCGTTTTTGTCCTACACTAGTAATGGCAGCACTCAAATATCATCAAATTATGTAAGGTATATTCACTTGCCTGCCTGCCATCATGCATCATGTGAGAATATCACCACAGAATGCTCATATGGACAATGGAAGTCTTCTTTCTCTTTTCCTTGCCAAGGTTTGCCTAGAAGCTCTTAGGCGTGTGAGAAGTAATATAATGAAGCATACAACAAGAAGAAAAATCCAAAAACGCCTTAAATAAAGGGTCATGCAGGATAAGAGGACAAGCGTACAGAACACTAGAGCCAAAGTGATTGCGACAGCAACATCAACCCTGCAAGAAGTTAAGGAAATTGTCAAGCATAATCGCATCATGTCAGGTCCTAACCATCTTCAATATATTTCATAAGTTAACCTGATAAAACCATCTCGCAATAACAACAAAAAACAAGGCTTATTGCACAAAGTGGATCGGCTACATGGATCAAAGAGAGTCAGTGTTTGATCATAAATCATGACTCCAGTTAAATGGTTGACCTATAAATTTCTTTTAATGATTTATTCTTTAGTTTTTCTTGACCTTCCTATGCTTTTAGTGATTCAGCTATCCTGCATCTAATCTAATCTAATCTCCTTATTATGGGTTCTATAGGTCTCCCCCACATATGCCCAACTCATCTAAGTTGAGATTCAACTCTCTTTTCTACAATGGGTGTCACTCCAACTCTTCTAATGCTATCATTCATAATACTACCACGTCTAGAATTTCTAGACATGCGGCACAACATCCTTCTCTCCTACATTAATTGTATTCTCGTGTTGTCTGTGTTGTCTTTTTACCACTCATCAGTATTCCAAGTGAAACATCATAAATTGGATTATACAGAGCAACAATATCATCAACTCAAATAGAAATGAAAGCAGAAAACATAGTATAGTACGCCCAAGTAGAGCCATAACAGCTTAGCTGATTGCATATCAACTTTACAAACTATCTTGACCGTAAAAGATATCTTTCCGGTTGCATCTTTAACAATTTGTTCTAAGCAGTGTTACCGATGGCAGACGGCGGACCATGGCGGAGAATCAAACTTTCACAATAAATCCCAACATATGGCATGTAGCGCCGCCACCATCCTTCACAGATTTGGCTGTGGCGGAGAACCCAAAAATCGCCACTGATATCCGCCGTGGCCGATATTTGACAACGCTGGGTCAATGACAACTTAAAGGCATTTTTCTTTATAATACAGGTAATGTCTAAATTTCAGAAATCTAGTGTTCCCTTAAAATTTCATACTGTTGTTAAACTGCAAAGGATTAAATCAAAAGGGTAACATGAAGTAAACTTATAACAGAAAACCCAACATAGCATGGCATTCAGATGCCCCGGGTTTGAAAGCGAACGAATACAAACGACTCCTGTCTTTTCCCCTCAAAGCTATGTTCCTAAATGTCAAGAATTCAAATGGACAAGGGAGTCCACAATCAAATTCTGGGGGCATTGAAAACTAGCCGGGACATTGAATTATCATACAAATGCTATATCGCATGATCCCATAACCCAATCCAAACTATCAATCTTTTCTACACACGCACACTGAAGTTGACAACTTCAATACAACAAGTGCACAATAAATACCTTCAAAATAACCCAACACTAGTTGGACGCAACGTAAGTAGATGGCGAACTATAAGAAAAATTTAAGCTGCAATCTGAAGAGTTTGAATCCTAAAGTAATAATAGCTTTATCTAAATACTACGTGTATGTTTGGTTTCACGTTTAGAGAACCCAAAATTGATTCTGGATGTGTAGAATCGATTCCGATGTGTTTGGTTGCTCTCAAGTAGAATTGATTATGCTTTTTAGAATTGATTCTACTTGAAGCTAGAATTTGTAGCTTTTGAGTTTAAACGCGATTCTTACACTAAAATTTATCGTTCAACTCACATTCACAAGAATTTATTCAAACATAAATCAATTTACCTTGAACTCACTTTTTAACATAATCAAATCACTTAAAATCAATTTTCTTCATTGCAGAACCAAACATACAGTTCATGTCTCAAGGTTAGTCTTACATCTAATCACAGTCATTCCTATAGGAATCCCTAAGCAACAACAAACAAAACTTTTCCCACTAGATGAAGCCCTTCTAGATATCTCATTTCTTTACCTAGCAGGATTCAAACTAAACAGGTAGCACTTCATTAGCAATTCTTCAACAACAAAAAAGCAAGCTCATTCACACATGTTTAATTCTATCTATTTTTCCAAATTATTATCTGTGTCGACGTATCAGTGTCTATACGTCATAGTTTTCATTAAAAATTGCAAAACAACCTATTCAAGTAGTGGTCACACACGAATTACAACAAACAGTTACAAATCAAAATTCTAACATAATGAAATTGTAAAAAAGTAAGAGGAAAAGGATGAGATATTAATTTACCAAGTAATGATATGAGGTTTGGGAGAGAAGAAAGTGAGCGGAGAGTATTTGTGCTGAGATCGGATCTGGTAATCTCTGAGCTGCTCAACGAGTTTTGAACGGGTTATCATCTCAAGATACCAAAGGGTACGAAAACCCCTTTTCAACAACTTGTTCACTCGCAACCCTAAAAAACCGTGGCTGTTTCAGATCATGGATATGCTACTGCCACTTCCAACATCAACACAACCCATTCACGGTTTGGGCAATGCGAATTCGACACAATGTCTAAGCGTTTTAGCGGATGAAAGGATGAACAGAAAAGAAACCCTCAAAAATCAAAACCCAGTTATTAGGAGTAATCTAAAAAAGTTGTTTTTTTTCTTTTACTTCTGAAAAGCTTTAATCTTTTTTTACAACATTAATCTAAACTTTCATGATTTTGTTTTAGGTAAAGACTCATTTTAAGAAAAAAAATTTCAAATAATTATATTTTTAGAAAAAATCAAATTAACCATGTTTTAAATTAAAAAAATACAAGAGATGTAGGCAGATTCATTTGCGCATGCATATAATTTTTTTTATAGAGTAGTCATTGCATGTGATACATACATACAACTTTTGTACACAGTAACTGATCCGAACAATCGATCAGAATAAGTGAGTGGTCAGCAACACGTTTGTGGTCTTAAACGGTCGACGATGAGGTGTTATACATGCAGGCACTCCGATGCTTAAGTCAGTTCGGGTGAAGGGGTAAGTAAGAAAAGGTTAAAGAATAGAATCCATGGTCCTCCTGCAGAGGAGGGTTTTATAGTGAGCCCCTAGCGTCTGACCAATGGTCTCCATTATGGGCTGAGTGCTCAAACCCACAACGGATGACTGCCAGGATTCCTACGTGAAAGTAGGGACGAGCAGCTCGTGCTCATCGTCCTGAGTCAACTGCTCCACACTCCCTGGATAGTGGATGGACTTGCCCGTTACGAAGGGCGGAATGGTTCTGCGAGGTGTGCGGGTCAAGTTGGTGACGTGTCCTAGGGTGAGAAGCATGTGGGGAACGTGCTCTCTACCGGTCCCAACAGATTGGACCAGCACTCTTGGTCGTCCTCGACGTAGAACTGGATTGGGTTGTGCTCGACGATGGGTCAGCCACAGGCCCAGTCCAGAACAGGAGCCCCCCAAGTCGTTGCTCCTAGGCAGAGGATCAATGACTTAGAGTCAGTTCATGTGTCGATGAGGAACAAGGGACTTTGTGCGACGAGGGCATTCATTCGGGCTCGCGATTGCGAGCTCACGCTGTCGTAGACGGCGCTCGCCGTGGGCGTCTCTTGTTCGTGAGTTCGCCCCACGAGGACGATGTTTTGTTCATAACTCGTTGGATTTTGCTTACGAGGAAGACACGTCATGCAGGGACTACGGTCGGGAGCTTATTTGTGCTCGCGTTGACCGTTTGGCTCTGCTCGCGAGTTATCATGCTGCCTGTGCATTTGCTTCAAGCTTTTCGCTGAGGCCATGCTCGTGGAGGAGTTTGATTGTTGGGGCATAGACTTTGTCGGCCCATTTCCATCATCGTTTTCCAATTAATACATTTTGGTCGCAGTGAACTATGTGTCCAAGTGGGTAGAAGCAATAGCATGTGCTAAAGCAGATGGAAAAACTGTGATAAATTTTTTAAAGAAAAACATTTTTCTCGATTTGGTACTCCGAGAGTGTTGATAAGTGACGTTGGATCCCACTTTTGCAATACTCAGCTAGAAAAAGCATTTGAGCAGTATGGTATTAAGCACAAAGTTGCAACACCATACCATCCACAGGCAAATGGGCAAGCGGAGGTATCAAATCAAGAATTTAAAAGGATTCTTGAGAAAACGGTGTCGGCGTCTAGAAAAGACTGGTCAAACAAGCTCGATGATGCTTTGTGGGCCTATCGGACAGCTTTCAAAGCTTCGATTGGTCTCACACCTTTCAAAATGATCTATGGTAAAAACTGTCATTTACCGGTAGAGTTGGAACATAAGGCATTTTGAGCCTTAAAATTTGTGAATTTTGATCTAACTTTAAGCGGTGAGAAAAGGAAGGTACAACTGCATGAAATTGAGGAATTGCGCCTTCAAGCGTATGACTCCAACAAGCTGTACAAGGACAGAGTGAAATCTTACCATGACAAAAAGATTGTGACCAAGGAATTTAAGAAAGGGCACCTGGTCTTACTGTTTAATTCGAGATTGAAACTGTTCCCTGAAAAGTTGAAATCCAAATGGACCGGTGCGTTCCAGATTAAGGAGATCAAAAGTTATGTGGTGATTGTGATTGAAGACACACTGTCAAATGAGAGTTGGACCGTTAATGGTAAGAGGCTGAAGATCTATCTTGGTGGAGATTTCAAGCGAAATACAACCACATTGCCTTTTTGCGATCTGTGAGATCGCATTAGACCGTCAAGCTCAAACGACATTAAACAAAGCGCTTGTTAAGAGGCACCCCAACATTGTAAGTATTTACTATTTTTTTAGTATTTTAAATTTAATCAGGCGGAAAAGTCGGGAGAACACAGTCTGAAGCCAAACTTCATTGGCTATGTTTCACTGAGCGCGCTGCTGAGGCCGCTTAACGCGGTCACGTGAACATGCCCAATCATTAGTGGGCCTGAGTGGAAAAAAGGAAGTGGGTCTGTTCGTTTTAAAAGGAAAAGAAAGTTGAAAAAATCCTCATTTCCCTCATTTTTCCTCTCATGGCTACTTCACTTGTGCTTCAAATTATTCTCTCAAGGATTCACCTCCTGTTCTTCAAGTTCACATTCACCCTTTCCTCTCATTCACTAAGTTCAGGTTTGCACAATGTTTTTATTTTGTTAAATTAGATTGCATGCTGCTAGGGTTTTATGGGATTAAGATGAATGTGATTTGTAGAGTTTGATTTTGTAGAGTAAGTTTTGAACCCTTAGTGAGCAATGTTAGGGTTTACAAACTGGTTTGTTTGGTGCTTATTGTTGTTACTGTGTTATTTTGATAATGCATGTGTTAGGGTTCAGATTGGGTGAATTAAATTGTTGGTTGTGCAACTCAATATTCGTGGCAGAGGAAAAAAATTTACCTGATATCGCAGACGTGCTTAGCGCTTATGAGCCGGCTAACAGCGCCCCTCTTGCCCTGTTTTGATTATTTTTGTTTTTCTGATGTTTTCTGTTGAAATGTGTTGGGTGTGTTGTTGTTTGATATTTTTTGTGTAGGATAATTGTATTCGGGGCAGGTTGGCTGCAGAGCAATTTTTGCTTGCATGCCTGACCACGCTAAGCGCGCTAAGCGCGCCCCCCTAGGATCCAAATCCTCGATTTTTAATTTTTCGTCGATTGTTTGACTATTTTTTGTTGGCCTGGGGTTTCTTATGATTTTTCTTAAATTTCCTGGCTGGTTGTTTAACTTGTTTGGTGCTGTTTTTGTTTGTTTTTCTTGGTTGCAGATGGCTCTTAAGCGTGCCCGTTTTAGCACTATACAATCATCGCAACAAAGATAGCCGCCTGTGGAGTATGATGCACACATATTTTTGGGGGCTGAGCAGCAGGGTCGATACCTTGAGCTGACCAAAAGAAGTATCTAGACTGAGCGGATTTTCATAATTAACCCTCAAGGGGATTTTCGCGGCTGTCAGAACATAATAGAGTCGCATGGTTGACAAGCTCTCCTAACTCCACCGACCCGGCTTAACTATGAGATAGTGTGTGAGTTCTATGTGAACGTCATTCTGACGGAGGGTTAAATGTACACTTTTATGACTTACGTGAGAGGGAGATATGTTTCGTTCTCTAGGGATGCAATCAATGATTATCTGGGCAGCCCATTGGTTCTTGCTGAAGGGGAGTAGTGCTCCTACTACAGGAGGGTGGCTAGAAAGAACTGGAATTTAGAGAATGTGTGCTTGGCCTTGGCACATCCGTGTCGAGGATTTGAGTTGAATGCAGCGGGGAGGCCGAAGATATTGAAGAGAGGAGACATGAACACTACATCTCAGGTTCTGATGACCTTTGTCCTGCATAACATTAGGCCAAGGAGCCATACCTCCTTCATCCCGGTTGATATTGCGTGTATGTTTTACTATATCAAGGAGGAGAGGCATGTTGATGTTTGTCGCTCCCAAGAATTTGCATCCAAGGTACAAACGCGAGAGTGGCGCAGAAAACACAGAGTCGCCAGCAATGTATATTTATCCCGGGAGAGGGAAAAGAAACACTGCGTAAACCTGAAGGAAAAGGGGAAGGACATGGTCATCGCAACCATAGTCAGGGTTCGGGAGTCGGTTATGCGAGGGGAAGGTGTTAGCACCCCACGCATCCATCGTACTCAATGGGATCCACGCTTGTTGTCTAAACGGAGGGTGAGCTATCCTAATATCTATGGCTGAACAAAAGAAAACGGGGATGGGGGAGACTAAGACGGACTCGGTAGGACATATGCGATGCCCTAGGCCTACGTACTCCCTCAGTGCAATGGGAAAGTCAGAGTCAATGTAGTTCGACCTAACGAGGTCGGAATGGGTGAAGGGTGCTCGCCAAGACATCGCTGTCTTGTGCCTACGTATCCTCAATCAGGCGAGAGAGAGGAATCAGAGCTAACGTAGTTCGTGGGTACGACCACGGATGGGTAAACGTTTTTTACATGAGCGACGAGCTCTTTTCTGAAAATAAGTTTGAAACCCAACGATCTCGAAGGATAAAAAAGATTTGAATTGGTTTTGTGTTTTTTAGACAGAAGTGTCTTTTAAGTTGTTTCGTAACTTGCATTGAACCAAAGTCTTAAATATAGGAACGAATACTTTGCGCATCGTCCCCAACAGGACGTACACTAGGTATCCTAGAAGAATGAGGGGAAGCCCCTCATTCCCCACTTCCACATAGAAGGCTCAAGCGCAATACACGTTAACTTTTATTACGTGTTTTGAAGAAGTTTTGAGATGAGAAGAGAGACGACCCGAAGGAAACTCTATCATGCAAAAGAGATCCTATGGTTAATGAGGCTTAGGAGAGACGACTACCTAAAACCTAATCATAATCCTACTCCAAGCTTAATCGGAAATTAAGTTGGACTAGGTAGCTCTAAGGGGAAAGGAATCCAAGACTTAAACAAGTCTTGAGATTCATGGGAAGAGAAAGAGTGAAAGAGATGAAGAAGAGATACAAACAAAGCATATCAAATACTAAGGCAAACACATATGTGAAAGCATAAAAGAGAAAATGAGAAGTTAGAATGTGGATGTTCATCCACATCCCATTCACTTACCATTAGCCCCTATATGGTTAGCAAAAACAAGCATAAGCAAAGGTAAGGTAAATAAGACACAAGCAAACTATAACTCAAAGAGAAAAGGCTATAAACCAAAAAAAATCAACCAAGTCAGAATGAACACTTTAGAAGTGACCTATAATGTTTACCAAACAAACTCAAGCAAAAAGAATGCAAACAAGTGGCAAAACAACCAAGAAGATCATCAAAGAAGGAGTAGAAGAAGAATGAATGGATATGCAAGGTGATCATGCAATAATGCTTCAAGTAATGTCAAAGTCAGAATGTGGATGACCTAAACATGTGCCTAAACATGATGTACAAATGTCATATGAGGCATACAATCAAGCAACCAAGCATTAAGAGTGATTAGGAGAAGAAGTGAGAAGATATGAACATGAATTTAACATGGAAAGGAGTTACTTAAGGCATAAGTCAAACCTAAAAAAGTTCAAGATGAAACTCAAGTATCAAAGTCAGAAGTGATATGACATGTTAGGATGAAGATAAGATGCACAAACCAATCACGTTCAAGCAATTACAAGTCATTTAGAAGCTAGAAGAAATAGAAACATGCATTTGGATGAAACATGTTCAAGTATGCAAAGTAAGACATGAATGGCATATGGGATGAATGAAATGCTTTAAAGTCAGAGGCATACATCATATGAAATGAAAATGGATGGTATGGCATGACATAAACAAACCAATTACAAGTCAAGTTGGAACTTAGATGAAAAAGGATGAGGAATTAGGTCAAAAGGAGACATGTGAAACAAGTATTGAACATGTACACAAAGAAAGCATCAACTTCAAACCAATGACCTATAACTTCATTCAAAAGACCTATAATGATCTAAACATGGCTCAATAAGTCAAACAAGTGATCTCATACAATGGCACAAGTGCCTTCTCAAGCAAGTAAACAAAACATGATCAAAGAAGTTCACAAAAAGGGACCTCAAACAAGAGTCATCAAACAAATACTAAACAAGATTCAAAAATCATCAAATTAGGTCTCAAGAGGCCTCAACCAGAGTTAAATATCATACCAAAAGCTCATGTAAAGAATCACAAAGAAACTCAATTAAACAAGCATGGAAAAGTAATTAGGGTTTCACATGATCATGCACAAAGAAATGGCTCAAAGAGGATGCAAAGATGATCTTAAAAATATGACAAAAATGTTTTTAAATGCTTCAAAGTGTCCTCTGAAATATCCAAAAATAATGAGGATCAAACTATGTACCAATGATGAAAAATAAAATCAGCAATGCAAAGTGTTCACAAATGAAACATTTCAAAAAGAAATTCAAACAACAATTAATTCAGATGCAAAAAATAATAGAAAAATGGAAAATAAAATTTGTAAAAATTTTATAAAACTATTAAGATGATTCATAATTTTTTTTATGATTTTTAAATGTATTAAACTAATTTTAAAAAATAAAAATGAAAATGATATGCAAAATAAAAAATAAAATGACATAGCATGGGCCAGGGGGTGCAGACAAAGTAAAACCACGTTCAAAATCCACAATGGGCCCAAAAGGAGGGGTTTGGATAGCAAGTCAAGGCCTGGTCCAGTCCAGTGCAAGTCAACACATTATCATGAACCTCAGTCAACAATAATTGACTCACATACGCCATCAGATCAATCAAACGTTCCACATTCAGTTAAACAAAGTCACAGGTATACATGATCAACGCTCAGGATTAGCAGGCACATGATAACAATGATGGAAGCACACGCAATCAGATAAAATAAAAATTAGAAAACACGTGAGAGGCGCCCTCCCATTTTAAAGCGCTGGCAACAAGAGAACCGTCAGATCAAAAGATCCAAGGGCTTAGACATCATCTTCAACCTCCAGCTTCTGGTGACCTGAAAAATACACAGACGCCGGAGCCCTAGCTCCGGTCGCTTTCTCCGGTGGACCCAAACGGAGACCTTTCCAAAATTTTCCAGAAATTAAAACAAACACCACAGTTCCACTCCAAATTCATCACTGATCAAGAATATGCAACTCATTTCAACAGATCACGCATGTACACATCAAATCGAAGCAAACAAGTTTGAACATAAAAATTTCAGATCTAAACTTCAACCATGATACACGTCCAAAACACACAAAAATTATATCAGAATGATCAGCACATCAAGAGGAACATAATGCACACCTTAGAAACAAGAAATAAGATGATGAATTTCAACTCAGCTGAAACTTGCAACAAGCCAAAATACTCCTAGAAACCCAGTGTAAGAGTGCAGATCTTCCTCTGTTGAGCTCTATTTCCAAAATAAATGCAAATTGAAGCTTGAATCACGCTAGATCTTGAGATTTGAAGATGAAGCTTCCAAAACTGAACCTAGTGAAAACCTCTGTATGAGCCTCAATCAAAGGATGATTTGTGTTCTATGAAGTTCACTGATCAAGAAAATGTGAAGAGAACTCAATGAAACCCTAGGAGAGTGGAGTTTCGAAGAGAAGAATGTTAAGAGCAAAACTTCAAATCTGAGCAATTGAGAGTCCATCCGAATGAAATGAACGCGTGAATCTCTTTATGTATCCTTGGTTAGGCTTCTGATCATGGTTAGGGTTTTGTTAAACCCTTGGTTAAAGCTCTTGGAGGTGTTTTGCAAATTGGCAAGTTGGTGTGTACACCCTCATCCACACGTGCATGGTCATGCCTATGATGATGGATCACTCTCATTTCATGTACTGATCACCAATGAATTGAAATTGGGCCTTGTGGTTGATTGGTTTGTGAGTTTTGGATCATCTTGCACATTTGCATTTTGTGAAAATAGTGAGGAATATTTCATGAAACCACTTGATTCAAAAGCCAAATATGATCGAAATGAAGTGTATTTGAGTGTGGTAATCTGACTTTGGTAATTAGAAACAACATGAGACTTGTAGGAGGCAACTTGCAAAAGTGGAAAATTTGGTACATGTGAGAAACCCTAAAACACACCTTGTAGTCTTTTGATCATAACTTGAGCTTCACACATGCTATGGAGATGATCTAGTACTTTTTGGAAAGGGGAGAGAGAGATCTTCAACTTTCATGTTTGAGTAAAATTAATTTGAAGCTTCTTTGATGATGAAAAGTCAAGTTGAAGATGGTTTGAAAAGTTGCCAAAAATGGAAATTTCACATTATAGGTCATTTTCCAAAAATAGTAACTTTTGCCCTACTTCTTGATTCTTGATGAATGACATGAATCTTAACATTTGAGGACCATATGAAGGTCTATGGACTTGGGAGACATGATTTGAACCTTTGAAAACCCATGGTTGACTTTCCTTTTGAACTGTTGACTTTTGCTTATTTCACAAGTAACAGATCCATTGAAAACCTTCCCCAAAGAACCAATAGCCAAGATTCCATCCATGAACACTTGTGAGCATATGGAATATTATGAGAACATGTTTGAACAAACAAAGCTCAACAAGAAGCCTTTTGAAACCAAAACCCTAATTTGCACAATCAGTCTAGGAGAGTGTAGTTCACTTGAAATCTCTTGCCAATCTTGATCTTATGATGATATGATGAACCCAACAAGACACCTTGAGGCTTAAAGCTCCTTTGTGTTGAACCAAGTACCTTGATCCCATGCTAAGAGCCAATGATATGCACAAATGCTAATGCAAGAATGAAATGAAACATAAGCCAGTTAGCATCAAAACAAGAGGGCAAATTTTGGGGTGTTACAGCTGCCCCTATTCAATCAACTTGGTCCTGAAGGTATGATAGCAACGGCTCTCATGCATTCAAAGGATTCACGGAGATTGAATACCAAAAGAAACCTGAAATTTGCATTCTGCAAGGGAGAGACGACTCCACTGGGGAACAAGTAATAAATACTGCTCCATCACAACACGTACGAGTGTTGGAAACCAATATAGACAATGTATTGAAATGTCTTGAAATAAACACGAACGAATGTTAGCTATGTCGGGGATAAACACGGACGGGTGTATAAGGAATCAATACGGACGGGTATCGAAAGGTACACAGACGGGTGTATAAGGAATCAATACGGACGGGTATCGAGAGGTACACGGACGGGTGTATAAGGAATCAATACGGATGGGTATCGAAAGGTACACGGACGGGTGTATAAAGAATCAATACGGACGGGTATCGGAAGGTACACGGACGGGTGTATAAGGAATTAATACGGACGGGTATCGAAAGGTACACGGACGGGTGTATAAGGAATCAATACGGACGGGTATCGAAAGGTACACGGACGGGTGTATAAGGATCAATACGGACGGGTATCGAAAGGTACACGGACGGGTGTATAAAGGATCAATACGGACGGGTATCGAAAGGTACACGGACGGGTGTATAAGGACTTTACTAGGGATTAAAATGCTGAACTGAACATGGACGGGTGTTAAGAAAAACCTTGTTGAGTAAATGACAAGAGAACACAGACGAGTGTCAAAGGAATTAATACAGACGAAGTATTGAAAGGGGTCAAACACGGACGGGTGTTAAAGGGAACACGGACGAGTGTCATCAAAAGGTTAATACGGACGGGTATCGAAACCAAAGGTTCAAACACGGACGGGTGTTGAAGGAAACACGGACGGGTGTCATGGTAAAAACTTTAAGGAGATGAATCAAAAGACCACCTGGACGAAGGGGTAAAGGAGGTCAAGGATTTACGATTCTGGCAAGACGCTCTGCCGGGGAACTGTCAAATAGTCCTCTGAATGACTAAGCTCGCCACTTGTGGAATAAAGTTGAACGAAATTCTCCTGAAATTCGACTCTTCCTGTTGTAAGAACACTCAAACCTGGCTTATGCTTCGAATGCATATGTTTGAATTTTGTCGTAATGTTCCATACAAAATGGAAATGCTACGCATTTGGGAGGATGCCGTGCAAAATGCTCATGCAATGCAAAAAGGGACGTCCCAGCAAAATAAATGCTGAGGACAGAGGCAGTTCCACTAGGGATGACAAACTAAATTGTTATCTGACCAAAGAGACCATGCTGAGGAAAACCTCACCCCGCTGGGGAACATCACGATCCCCGATTCTGCTGGAGATGGACGAAACTCCGAGAGAAAAACCCACTCTATTGGGGATGGATACTGAGGGTGGAGATTCCTCCGCCGGGGATCACCAAATATTTCAGAACCTGGATTTGACGCCTGCCAATAACGATTGGACTCAAGACCTGCTGGAGATACCAATTGTTGTTGAGCAAACCAACGGAAAATCACCAACAAGCTCCGTTTAGGAGAACAAGTCAATAATACCGAATCCGTTTGGGAGATTATCGACCTTAACCTGCTGCTGGGAAACACCCCCACCTTCACCCTGTTGGGAATATCAGCCAATACCAGTAAATCGGCTTGTGGACGATAGTGGACAGCATCAACTTTGCTAGGAGATACCACCAAGCTTAATCCTCTATTGGGGATCAGACCAAACCATTGTTGGTGATAAAACATTTCCTGACTAGCTGAGGAAAAAAAGTGTCCAGACTCTGTGGGGAAATAACATCTTTGTCCTAAAGAAGATATTTCATCAGTCTCTTACTGGGGATGCAGAAGTATCAACTTCTGGCTACTTGCTAAGAGAGTAATGGACCAACCACCACTCTAGCTGGGGAAATAAACCTCTGTATTCTGTCTGGAGAAGGTAATTTTTGCTGAGGAAAAGATTCACCTTACCCTGCTGGGGATGATGATCTTTCAGATGCTGAGGAGAATAACTCTACTGGGGAGAAATAATTTTGCCACCCAAACTAAACTATCTTTATGGTCATAACTCTGCTCGTGAATCCAGCCAGAACCTCCGCTCTGTAATAAACATTTGCTGAAAATGCCCCAGGGATCTGCTGAAGAGAAGTACCAATGACTGTTGGCCTCTGACCTGTTGGGGAAAGCTAACCACCACCCACAAATCTGTTTGGGGAATAACCATTGACGATATCCGCTCTGCTAGGGGGCGTTATTCTACCCTTACTCCGTTGGGGAGACGAAAGCCATTTCGCCGCAAGCTTGAGAAACATCAACCAGCACACTTGACTTGTACGGGGAATATGAATTCGTGTTGACAAGCAATACACCCCACCAATCCGACCGGGGAAGAGCAAATTTCTGAACTCTGGCTGGGGAGGATAATCAGAATTTTCATATTGTTCTTCTTTAGATGATAGAACTTCACCTATCTTTGCTGAAAACAAACGCCGATTCAAACACCTCCCTTACTGGGAAAAGATATCCTTTGGCGCATCTTGCTGAGGAAGAGAAATTCCACAATGGGAACTACTTTGTCAATTCATGCTTCTGTTAATCAGATGCTTGCTGATTCTCGCATGTGACCAATGGCCCTTTGAGCTCCACTTGCCCCAGATTATAGGATCTAACGGAAGAAATCATCTCAAGAGGATTTTATAGAAAACCCAGCATTCAAAATGCCCCAGGATCTTCAAACTCTTGGAGAGATATATCAGATCTCGACATAACTACCCCAGACTTTGTAATCCATGAAGTAAACTGCCTCGAGAGGATTCGTAACGATCTGAAATGTTCTGCCCCAGTATGCTGAGCTTTTGAATAGGTGCTTTAAATTAACCATCTTCTGGATTGGATATTTCTCGTGCTCTTGAGGTGACCTGCCTCGATACGAGCCCTGAAGTGATTTTGCCCCTGACTGATTGATCTTCGAGAGATTTTCCAAATCAACCTGATTGCCCCATATTACACGCTTGTGGAGAGATTTATCGAATCTCGACATAATTGCCCCAGTTTGGCTGAACTTTGAAGAAATTTTCTCAACATGACTGCCCCAGATTAGTTGAATCTTGGAATAAATTGCTCATTTGGCATGATCATTTAGTGACTTGCCCCTGCTTAACGAAACCTTCTGGCGTTTGCATCTTATCTTGATCAACCTTTCCACTGTAGAAACTCTCCTGATGTCAAGTGCTTACTCGCAAGTAAAACATTGCGTTTTGAAAATGACACTTTTAATGCAATGCCTGTGACAGTTTTGAAATCCATGTCCGTTCACTGGAAAATATGGTGACATATAGTGAACGAATCACTTATCAAATTGTCACATCGATACCAACATGAATGGTAAGAAAAGCCTTTTAGGAGTCTGAACTGACGCGATATTAACCGAAGTATGCTTTCGAAGCAACCCTGCTTCAATTAGGTCTTTTGAAGGTTATAACGTGGTTTGGCTTACGGTTTGAGAAAGAAAGGATATAAGGCTCAAAGTTTTATTTTAACCCACCCACTCTCCTTGATGTTCTCCCTTCCTACGGTCAGCTAATTCGACACGAGCGTTTACTTTTCAAAAAGCTTATTGCATGGTAGGAGGATAAAAGGAACCCACACGGTTTTCAGAGTGACAGTCACTCATTTTCCCTTTGGTGTCTGTAATCACACGACTTGTTCTTTGCTCGAGGATTTCTTTTTGTAATCCTTTTTGCTTTTTGCTTTTCTGTTCATTTGATTTCCTTGATTTTTGCCTGGACTGATTCTTTTTGAATCTTTCGATTTCGAAGTCCAGCGGGATGCCTTAACTTTTGCCTAAGTCGCTTGTTTTCAAGTTTCGACTTAGCGGGCTTTTTTCCTTTTGATTCTCCCTTTTTTTTTAACTAATCGTGTGACACAGGTTTGTCTTTACTTGTAAAGGGTTGTGACCGTCTCACTCTTCGATTGGTGAGGGATAACCATGGATGTAATTGATCCTCGAACGAGACACTCCTTTTAAAATTTAAACGCACGGTCAAATTAACTGACACCTACCCTACCCCAGGTTAAGATTGAGGGTTTTTCGTTTTCAAAAATAAACTCCTACTACTAGGCTCAACGGGTTTGACAAAGGTTTCACTCCCTTATATCTCCGGTGTTTAGGGATTTGAAACAATGCCTGTACATCATCAGTAGGGTTTTTGTTCGAAAGCATACAAATCACAAGTTTTGCATCTTCGATTTTGTCATCCTCCCTAGGCTCCTGCTTAAACAAGCATATGATATCGATAAAAAAGTATGAGTGAACACGAATGGATGTAATCAAAACATGCATATTCATTTCATTACCATTATTAATTAAAAACAGACAAGTTTTACAAATGAGTTTGCAATTTAACAGGAAAGAAACTACAAATGCAAAGAAATGACATGATATAATGATTGCCAGCTTCGAGGAACTGGGCTTTCCAAGCTTGGTTTTCCATTGAGCTAGCCACCTTCAGAATTGCTCCTCAAAGTCAGTCTAATAATCGCCTGCACAACTGCTCTCGGTGCCTTCTTCCATAACTTGGACTGATGAACCCACCAGACTGGTTGAAGAAGAATTGTTGATCTGAATACCCCGAGGCATATGTGAGAACATATTGGAGTCAAGAAACGTTTGAACCTTACACTTGAGTACCTTACAGCCTTCGGTTGAATGCCCATGTGCCCCAGTGTGGTAATCACAACGAGCGTTGACATCAAAATTGGTGGGAACGGAGGAATCACTGGACCTATCTCCTTTGGCACTATAAGTCTACCTCTGATCAAATCTGGCAACATATGACTATATGACATTGGCAACTGAGTGAAATGCCTCTCTGGCTTCCTTGGCCTTTGTTGGGCGTGCTGATGACAGTATGATCTTTGATTATGAGGAGGTCCCTGATTTGGATATGGAAACTGTCCTTGATATGAAGACTCAGAAGATTGCTGAGTCTGACCAGTTGATATGCCTGAACGTTGAGAATGAGGTGTTGTAGATTCCTGGATGAAACTATTTTCTTCCTCGAATTCTTCTTAAGAATTGATAACTGATGCACCTTTATTAGCTTGGAAGTTCGAGACGCCTTGGAGCTTTCCACACTTGAGCAGTCTCTCGATTCGTTCTCCCACCGTTACCAGGTCAGAAAATTTTTCCGCCCTAATGGCAATCATCTTTTCTAAGTACGAACCTTGCAAGGTATCCATGAACAAATCTACCAATTCTCTATCCGAAAGTGGTGGTTGAACACGAGTAGCTAACTCTCTCCATTTCTGATCATACCCTCTGAATGATTCATTATCCGCCTGAGACAAGTCTTGCAAATGCATTCGGCTGGGAGCCATGTCAAGATTATAGTTGTATTGCTTCACGAAGGCGTTGGCTAGATCTGACCATGATTGGGTGCAACCACTTTCTAACTGCATATACCAATACAATGATGCCCCACTCAGACTGTCTTGGAAACAATGAATCATAAACTTGTCATTGTGGGCATACGAAGTCATTCTCCGGCAAAACATCACCAAATGCCGCTTCGGATGGCTATCCCCTTTGTATTACTCAACTGCAGTGTCTTAAACTTTGGAGGCAACATAAGTCCAGGCACATGCTCGAAGCATTCAAATCAAGAGTATCACGCCTCTCCATGGCTTTCAGTTTCTCATCCAAAACATGGTATCTTACGTCATCAACTGAACAGATCCTGAGGCTTCATCTTTGGAACTACCCCTTATACATTTGGCACAGAGAAAGCAAAACTCTGATAATCAGCAACATCGAGAGAATATGCATATCCGCCTAGGACAATGGGACGCTTTTGCATAACAGGATCCTCGACAGGGATTCTCACAGGCTGAGCTTGAACGACATTGTTCAATAGAGGTGGGATGACATTCCCAATCACAGAAGTCCTCTAAACATTGGCTTCTCCCCTAGTCGTGGTTGTCATAGCTTCCACAAGTTGGTGCAAATGACTCTTTATCAACTCAACATCGGCCCGTGTCACAAACTGATTCTGGTCCCCTGAATTCATGATCTTTCCCAAGGTTGATTCAATGTCCAATACAAAAGTCCGGAAATCAACCGCAGGTCGAGGCAAAGGATTGATGAGCTCACTGGTCTAGCCGGGAGAAAGATATGCAAAATGATTCAAGAGACAAATGCAATGCAATAATATGAATGCAATAAGACATGGGATCAAAGCTTCCATAAATTCTGCATAACTGCTGTGCTGATGACTAAATAAGTCATAAGGTCAGCTCTAATTAGAATACCAGGATGGTTAGAATGTCAGAATACCATAATACCAGGCTGATGAGTCCACACTGATAAGGAAACCAGAATACCGGGTAGGATGAAGGTTACAGTTACCTGCAAACCTGTAAACACCCGTCCATTCTCACATGTGAGTACTAAGATCCTCAGTATCTCGGGATCTCAGGTCGAGAAATGATGATACGTTCACCATTTCTGGTTTGGCATCATCACCAATCGAGGAGGCCTCAACTGATTCACAAAAACGAAAGGTCCTCAGCTTCTGGCACTGAGGTCGAGAAGCAATAGTACATTCATCCCTCGGGGTATAGTACTATCGCCAATCGAGGAGTGCCTCCACTGATTCACTTTCAAGAAAAGACATCCTATAGCAATTTCCCAACATTGGGTCCTCGGATCAAGAATATGTAATGGGTTTGCAATTTTTGGTCTACCATTATCACATCTCGGGAGGAGTGCCACAACTGAGTCCTCGGGAATGGTCACCAAAGTCGACGGCTCCTCAAGAGAATAACTACTGGCCTGTATCAACATACAGTAGCAGATAGCTCCTGATAGAACCTCGTCTGGTTGTGGGTCTCATGAACGACAATACATGGCCACCCCCATGCAAGCGTCACGACTATCCACTCTAATACCTGTGTGTATACTCAAGCCTGGGTAGTGGGCTTATCTCTCAGAACATCCTAACCCGCCAAATAGAAAACCAGCCAGCACAATACAGAATATTATGAAATGATGCAATGCAATAAAAGCTGTAAAACAGTAATATACAACATAATAAAGCACAACAAATAAACACCCAACAAAAACAAACAAACAAGCGCTAGGATCGACTCGCTAAAGGGGATAGACCAGCAAGAGGTCAACCTCTCCCCAGCAGAGTTAGCAGCTGTCGCTCCCGAGGATTTGCATCCAAGGTACAAACGCGAGAGTGGCGCAGAAAACGCAGAGTTGCCAGCAATGTATATTTACCCCGGGAGAGGGAAAGGAAACACTGCGTAAACCTGAAGGAAAAGGGGAAGGACATGGTCATCGCAACCATAGTCAGGGTTCGGGAGTCGGTTATGCGAGGGGAAGGTGTTAGCACCCCACGCATCCATTGTACTCGATGGGATCCACGCTTGTTGTCTAAACGGAGGGTGAGCTATTATAATATCTATGGCTGAACAAAAGAAAACGGGGATAGGGGTGACTAAGACGGACTCGGTAGGACATATGCGATGCCCTAGGCCTACGTACTCCCTCAGTGCAATGGGAAAGTCAGAGTCAACGTAGTTCGACCTAACGAGGTCGGAATGGGTGAAGGGTGCTCGCCAAGACATCGCTGTCTTGTGCCTACGTATCCTCAATCAGACGAGAGAGAGGAATCAGAGCTAACGTAGTTCGTGGGTACGACCACGGATGGGTAAACGTTTTTTACATGAGCGACGAGCTCTTTTCTGAAAATAAGTTTGAAACCCAACGATCTCGAAGGATAAAAAAGATTTGAATTGGTTTTGTGTTTTTTAGACAGAAGTGTCTTTTAAGTTGTTTCGTAACTTGCATTGAACCAAAGTCTTAAATATAGGAACGAATACTTCGCGCATCGTCCCCAACAGGACGTACACTAGGTATCCTAGAAGAATGAGGGGAAGCCCCTCATTCCCCACTTCCACATAGAAGGCTCAAGCGCAATACACGTTAACTTTTATTACGTGTTTTGAAGAAGTTTTGAGATGAGAAGAGAGACGACCCGAAGAAAACCCTATCATGCAAAAGAGATCCTATGGTTAATGAGGCTTAGGAGAGACGACTACCTAAAACCTAATGATAATCCTACTCCAAGCTTAATCGGAAATTAAGTTGGACTAGGTAGCTCTAAGGGGAAAGGAATCCAAGACTTAAACAAGTCTTGAGATTCATGGGAAGAGAAAGAGTGAAAGAGATGAAGAAGAGATACAAACAAAGCATATCAAATGCTAAGGAAAACACATATGTGAAAGCATAAAAGAGAAAAGGAGAAGTTAGAATGTGGATGTTCATCCACATCCCATTCACTTACCATTAGCCCCTACATGGTTAGCAAAAACAAGCATAAGCAAAGGTAAGGTAAATAAGACTCAAGCAAACCACAACTCAAAGAGAAAAGGCTATAAACCAAAAAAAAATCAACCAAGTCAGAATGAACACTTTAGAAGTGACCTATAATGTTTACCAAACAAACTCAAGCAAAAAGAATGCAAACAAGTGGCAAAACAACCTCGAAGATCATCAAAGAAGGAGTAGAAGAAGAATGAATGGATATGCAAGGTGATCATGCAATAATGCTTCAAGTAATGTCAAATTCAGAATGTGGATGACCTAAACATGTGCCTAAACATGATATACAAATGTCATATGAGGCATACAATCAAGCAACCAAGCATTAAGAGTGATTAGGAGAAGAAGTGAGAAGATATGAACATGAATTTAACATGGAAAGAAGTTACTTAAGGCATAAGTCAAACCTAAAAAATTTCAAGATGAAACTCAAGTATCAAAGTCAGAAGTGATATGACATGTTAGGATGAAGATAAGATGCACAAACCAATCACGTTCAAGCAATTACAAGTCATTTAGAAGCTAGAAGAAATAGAAACATGCATTTGGATGAAACATGTTCAAGTATGCAAAGTAAGACATGAATGGCATATGGGATGAATGCAATGCTTTAAAGTAAGAGGCATACATCATATGAAATGCAAATGGATGGTATGGCATGGCATAAACAAACCAATTACAAGTCAAGTTGGAACTTAGATGAAAAAGGATGAGGAATTAGGTCAAAAGGAGACATGTGAAACAAGTATTGAACATGTACACAAAGAAAGCATCAAATTCAAACCAATGACCTATAACTTCATTAAAAAGACCTATAATGATCAAAACATGGCTCAAGAAGTCAAATAAGTGATCTCATACAATGGCACAAGTGCCTTCTCAAGCAAGTAAACAAAACATGATCAAAGAAGTTCACAAAAAGGGACCTCAAACAAGAGTCATCAAACAAATACTAAACACGATTCAAAAATCATAAAATTAGGTCTCAAGAGACCTCAACCATAGGTAAATATCATACCCAAAGTTCATGCAAAGAATCATAAAGAAACTCAATCAAACAAGCATGGCAAAGTAATTAGGGTTTCACATAATCATGCACAAAGAAATGGCTCAAAGGGGATGCAAAGATGATCTTAAAAATATGACAAAAATGTTTTTAAATGTTTCAAAGTGTCCTATGAAATATACAAAAAGAATGAGGATCAAACTATGTACCAATGATGAAAAATAAAATCAGCAATGCAAAGTGTTCACAAATGAAACATTTCAAAAAGAAATTCAAACAACAATTAATTCAGATGCAAAAAATAATAGAAAAATGGAAAATAAAATTTGTAAAAATTTTATAAAACTATGAACATGATTCATGATTTTTATTATGATTTTTAAATGTATTAAACTAATTTTAAAAAATAAAAATGAAAATGATATGCAAAATAAAAAAATAAAATGACATAGCATGGGCCAGGGGGTGCAGACAAAGTAAAACCACGTTCAAAATCCACAATGGGCCCAAAAGGAGGGGTTTGGATAGCAGGTCAAGGCCTGGTCCAGTCCAGCGTAAGTCAATACATTATCATGAACCTCAGTCAACAATAATTGACTCACATACGCCATCAGATCAATCAAACGTTCCACATTCAGTCAAACAAAGCCACAGGTATACATGGTCAACACTCAGGATTAGCAGGCACATGATAACAATGATGGAAGCACACGTAATCAGATAAAATAAAAATTAGAAAACACGTGAGAGGCACCCTCCCATTTTAAAGCGCTAGCAACAAGAGAATCGTCAGATCAAAAGATCCAAGGGCTTAGACATCATCTTCAACCTCCAGCTTCTGGTGACCTGAAAAATACACAGACGCCGGAGCCCTAGCTCCGGTCGCTTTCTCTGGTGGACCCAAATGGAAACCTTCCAAAAATTTTCCAGAAATTAAAACAAACACCACAGTTCCACTCCAAATTCATCATTTATCAAGAATATGCAACTCATTTCAACAGATCACGCATGTACACATCAAATCGAAGCAAACAAGTTTGAACATAAAAATTTCAGATCTAAAATTCAACCATGATACACGTCCAAAACACACAAAAATTATATCAGAATGATTACCACATCAAGAGGAACATAATGCACACCTTAGAAACAAGAAATAAGATGATGAATTTCAACTCACCTGAAACTTGCAACAAGCCAAAATACTCCTAGAAACCCAGTGTAAGAGTGCAGATCTTCCTCTTTTGAGCTCTATTTGCAAAATAAATGCAAATAGAAGCTTGAATCAGGCTATATCTTGAGATTTGAAGATGAAACTTCCAAAACTGAACCTAGTGAAAACCTCTGTATGAGCCTCAATCAATGGATGATTTGTGTTCTATGAAGTTCACTGATCAAGAAAATGTGAAGAGAACTCAATGAAACCCTAGGAGAGTGGAGTTTCGAAGAGGAGAATGTTGAGAGCAAAATTTCAAATCTGAGCAATTGAGAGTCCATCCGAATGAAATTAACGTGTGAATCTCTTTATGTATCCTTGGTTAGGCTTCTGATCATGGTTAAGGTTTTGTTAAACCCTTGGTTAAAGCTCTTGGAGGTGTTTTGCAAATTGGCAAGTTGGTGTGTACACCCTCATCCACACGTGCATAGTCATGCCTATGATGATAGATCACTCTCATTTCATGTACTGATCACCAATGAATTGAAATTAGGCCTTGTGGTTGATTGGTTTGTGAGTTTTGGATCATCTTGCACATTTGCATTTTGTGAAAATAGTGAGGAATATTTCATGAAACCACTTGATTCAAAAGCCAAATATGATCCAAATGAAGTGTATTTGAGTGTGGTAATCTGAATTTAGTAATTACAAACAACATGAGACTTGTAGGAGGCAATTTGCAAAAGTGGAAAATTTGGTACATGTGAGAAACCCTAAAACACACCTTGTAGTCTTTTGATCATAACTTGAGCTTCACACATGCTATGGAGATGATCTAGTACTTTTTGGAAAGGGGAGAGAGAGATCTTTAACTTTCATGTTTGAGTAAAATTCATTTGAAGCTTCTTTGATGATGAAAAGTCAAGTTGAAGAGGGTTTGAAAAGTTGCCAAAAATGGAAATTTCACATTATAGGTCATTTTCCAAAAATAGTAACTTTTCACAAACTCTTGATTCTTGATGAATGATGCCATCCATGCCATTCGTTGACCAAATAAAGGTACAGGGACTTGGGAAACATGATTTGAACCTTTGAAAACCCATGATTAACTTTCCTCTCCACTGTTGACTTTTTCTTAGTTCACATGTAACTGATCCATTGAAAACCTTCCCCAAAGAACCAATAGCCAAGATTCCATCCATGAACACTTGTGAGCATATGGAATGCTATGAGAACATGTTTGAACAAACAAAGCTCAACAAGAAGCCTTTTGAAACCAAAACCCTAATTTGCACAATCAGTCTAGGAGAGTGTAGTTCACTTGAAATCTCTTGCCAATCTTGATCTTATGATGATATGATGAACCCAACAAGACACCTTGAGGCCTAAAGCTCCTTTGTGTTGAACCAAGTACCTTAATCACATGCTAAGAGCCAATGATATGCATAAATGCTAATGCAAGAATGAAATGAAACATAAGCCAGTTAGCATCAAAACAATAGGGCAAATTTTGGGGTGTTACAATGTTGATAGGATTATTTCTGATGAGATCTAAGCCATAGCAGCTAGCGTACACCTATTGAGTACTAAGGTCCCTGTAATTTTGGTATTTACGGGACTTATTATGGGCTTGTGTGCCCGAATGGGTGTCCCAATCCCAGGGGTGGTCCACAAGACCATCAAGGGGGTAGTGACGGACACATGGATCTAGAGTCATTATATGTCGAGACTTTACCAGCCGCCACCACCACCACCAGTCCACCCAGATCAGCCACCACAGCAGCACGACAAAGTCCCACCCGATGATCAGGCATTTGATGAGCGTGGCGCGTTCATGTACATGTGGGATATGTATATGTCTCATCAAAGGGCCTTTACTTTTTGCACTCATCCATACGAGCTTTGAATTTGCAGGTTCGTGAACCACAAGTTGAGCATCAGTTTCCGACGCAAGAAGATTTTGACGCTTATGTAGCTTGGCCTGGGGACGGGCCTTTCCATTTTCAGAAGGGGCAGGTTCTTCCTCAGGGTGCTCAGGTGCCCCAGCCAGAGGCTGCTAGGGACGATGCGGAGGATGTTGAGGCTGCAGTGGATGGCGATGATGATGATAGCGGGGAGAGCACATGGGAGATTGGTTCAGAGGCTAGTTCTGAAGAGTTTATTCTGGGGTTCTCTTATCTTTTGTTTACTTTATATTATATTTATGTTTGAATTTTCAGGATTTTGTTGTTCCGTTTTTATTGTACTTCTGGATCATTTTGTACCATCCTTGGAAGGATGAGGAACATATGTGCAGGCACCATTGTTTTGGGTGTCACAAATTTTGGCTTTATGATAATATGTTTTAGTATTTTGAGTAGTTTTTGCAATTGTTAGTTTTGGTAGAAAATTTTTGATTTTGTGTTGTTCCTAAGTTTGAAAACTTTAAGGAACCTTGTGACTAATGCCAAGATTGACGAATCAATGGGCAATTGAGTGGTAATGATATGATTGAGTAAAGGTACCGTGCAAGGTACTTTTTCAATTATGAATCATTTAGAACATTGCCTTTGTGAGGAAGCTTTCATTGTATAATATATGCGGGATACCGACATTCTTGTTTAACTCATTCTTATTATGTTGAAATCATGCATGTGTGTTAATTTGTGGACAAGGAAGAAAAAGATCAAGGCAATTTTTGTGTATTTTGAGAAAAACCACTTGAACAAATAAGAATGATCAATCTACCTTGTGAGTGAGCGAGTATTTGATAACACCGTTGAGCATTTGTATCAAGATCCGTGTGAATAATTGAATTGTGTAAATTTTGTACATGAAAAATAAGTGAATTTTGAAATGGATACTGAATTTTTGTTGTGAAACTTTTGAACCTTAACCTTAAGTATGGTTGCTTTTGTGTTCCTTGCCTTAGATGTGTGAGAGCATTCTTAATATCATGTTTTGGTTGTGTTTAAAGTTGGATAGAAAAGGTAGATTGAAGCATCATGAAAAATAAAGTGGTTTTGAATGAGGAAAGAGCTTGAAAAAAGAAACAAATGAAAAAGAAAATAAATTGGGCATGAATTTCCAACAAAAAGCTCAAAGTTGTAATGATGCCTCAAAGAAAAGAAAACAAGAAGGTTAAGGTCTTAAAGTGGTATGATTGTGAGAATTGAATGCTCTCTTAGGAATAGGCATTTTTGTTTCAATGACTTTGATAAATGAACCTTGCTTGTAGCCAAGCCAAATTACAACCCTTGAAGCCCTTGTGATTCCTTCTTTTTCACTCATTAATGCATGTTGCTTCTTGAATGCATATTTCATTTCGGATGTTTGCAGGATTGATTGGAGAGTGATAAAACCTCATATTGTTCTCATCCATTGATGAATGTGTGCTTAGATGTGATTCATGTTGAAATTGTATTGCTCAAGAAGTTTTGATTTGTGTTTTGCACTTAGCAATAGTTTCATCTCCATGATTTGTTTGGAGTTTGGTAAATTATCTTGTTTGTACTTGTAATTTTTGAACCATGAAATTGTTGTTGTTCTATTGTGTTGATTTTGATTTCTTGTGCAGGTTTTTGAGTTCGTTTTTGTTTAAGACACTTTTGTTTGAGGACAAAAAAAATAATAACTTAGGGAGAGTTGTTAAGGGCAAATTTGTGCATACATTTGATGTTATTTTGTGGCTCTTTCCAATGGTTTCCTAGATAATTTAGTAGTAAACCTATTAGTTTTAGTGTAAATATGCAAGTTTTCGATTTTATTGTAAATATTGTGAATTATGATCATTTTGATGCTTTTTGACAGGTCTTCTTGCTGATATATGATGATAGGAACTTATGGTGAAGGAAAGAAGGCCTAAAAGATCATTTTCGAGGAGATCGTGTCGGTAAACCGCGCTTAGCACACTTTTCAGCGCGGTTCCAGTGTGTTTTCACTGTTGAAGCAGTAGCTAAGGCCTTCAACCGCGCTAAGCGGCCTCCAACCGCGCTTAGCGCGCTTTCTGGGTTTCAGCCTCTATTTTGCTGACCGTGCTTAGCGCGCTCTTGATGGCGCTTAGCGCAGTGCCACTTACTGCTACTTTTTCCACTTTGTATAAATATCTACCTTAGAAGATATTTTGGACGACTTTTACATTTTCATATATTTTAGAAATTAGGGGTTTTTAGGTCAAAAAAGCTTAGAAACTCAAGAAGAAGTGAGAATCAAATCTTTGGAGAATCAATCCTCGATTCTTCGACTTTGATGCTAGCAAAGCTTTCTTTTTTACTTGTTGATCAAGCTACCATGGTGATGGGTAGCTAAACACTTTTGTATCAAGATTAGAGGTAGTTAACCTTGCTATTATGTCTTTTTTTTAGTTTTTGTATTTGAACAAGGTTTATGATCAATAGATGATGAAGATCTTTGCTTTTAATGTTGTATTTATTATTTGAATCTCTCTAGACATAGATTTTCCAAGTCTTGATCTAATTTCTTCATCTATTAACCAACAAATTCTAGACATAGATTTGAAAGTTAATATTTGCTTTGTATCAATCTTTATGTTTATTGTTTCGATTGTTATTTTGAGAAATCATCTAGCGATTAAAATAATAATACCCACGGAGCCGCTTTAGAGATAAACGGATTCGCGAGGATACGTGATTGTATTGATCGAAACTAAGTTTGCATGCTTGATTAACCGGATATGTATGAAAGGGGTTAATGAAATCTAATCTTGACATGCTTTTATTAAAAACAAAACATCAATTTTCTAGTGTACTCTTTGCAACAAAACTTATGTTACAAAACAAGAACTCTTTTAAAACCTTTCTCTTAGAACGTTAAATTATTAAATGGCAAGCATCAAGATATCTGAACAATCCTTGTGGATACGATAAAACAACCCACCTAAAATACTTTTCAACATTTGGCTATTTCCAAACACCGACCGTTGGGGTTTATGTGCTAGAACAGCGTTTTTGAGTAGGAAAGTTAATATTTTACGCGTTCTTTCTTCTGAAAACCACTTTGGCGCCACCGTTAAGGCGGTGTATAGGACTTGTGCCGATGGCGCTCATGAGTTTTCTGATGAAGCTCTGTGTCGAGGGGGCTCTTCCCCGCGGTTTTCTTAGTGCATCGACTGAGGCCTCCGTCGAGGAGAAGATCCTCGTGATTCCCTTGCTTGCTATTGAATAACGGTTTTGGTCGAGGGCAGCGTCCTCGTGCCTCTCTTCGCCCTTTCTTCACTTGATTTGCAGTGGAAGGGTGGATTTGATTTGATCGTCGAATTAACTGTTGTCCTCTGCATTTCAAGTTTCTATGGCTCGTAGTGCCATGGGTCTTCACCTTGTCGACACAATCAATGATCCTGATTTAGCTTGTGTCGGGCTGGAGCCCCAAGGGATAGCCTCGCATTTTGCTGACTTCCCAGAGAGCGCATTCACAATTGTCGAGGAAGGCGCAGAGTTTCCGGAGCCCCCGAAGAACTAGGCAGTTTATAAGACTGGTTGGGAGGAGCGGATCTGCTCGCATTTCTCATGGAACCGTTTTGCCATGTACGAATATGCCTTCAAATATATGGGGATTTGGTTGTTGTTCAGCGGTCTCCAAGTGGGTATTTTTAACCGGTTAGAGTTAGCGCCCTCTCAATTGCATCCGAACTCGATCGCTTTTATTTGGGCCTTCGAGATCGTGTGCCAATATATCGAGATTGGCGCCGCCATTCCTCTATTCTTTCGTTGTTTCCACCTTCAACGATAAACTTCGCATGGGAAGCACAGTTGGGTGTCCCTTAAACAGCCGAAGAAGTTGTTCAAAATGTTCACGGACTTCGTTTGTACCTTTAAGGATAGATATTATACGATCAAGCCCGTGTCGCGAGCAGCCATCGACTCTGTGTTTGAGTGGGTGGTTGTAACCGAAGAATACGGGAGTGCACGTCATGACGAGGACGAGGTGAGGTGACGAGGATGGTCTCAAATTTCGCCATTCGCTAGAGTAACGCCCACTTTGAAGAGAGCATGGATTATTACATCACTAAGCCTAACGGGTTGGACCCCGAGGACCAACGTGGCTTCGACAAACTTGTGAAGTTCATTGACAGCCCATTTATGAGGCTCGATACATTAACACTAAGGTGCTCCTCGACTGTAATACCGTCGAGGATGCTAGATTGCTTTTAGGTAGCTATTTTTCCTTTTAATTTGTTTGTATGTTTATTCTTTCTTGGTATATTAACCTGTGCCTATCATTTGTCGCAGATAAAATGTCCAACCTTTAGGATCGTGTGATCAAGATGGCGATGAACAAAGGGGGTGTAGCAAAGGGCAGAAAAAGGAACTCTAAGAATAGGATCGTCCAACTCCTGAGCCAGTTCAAGGGTGACTCCGGTCTCAGTTCTTCTTCTTCACATGGGGTGATCATTCTTCCCCTCAGCAGGACACCCCGACCAAGAGAAGTCAGCGCGCGGAGGATGTCGTTGATATAGATCTAACGGGGGAGGTCGGCGAGGACAGGTTCGCGTTGTCCCTTGTTATTCTAACAGGGGGTTCTTCAAGGGGGAGCCATTCTCTTGTCGTGCCTCGGGTGGATTCTTTGGCCATCCTGGGCCTCGACGTGGCGGGCAGAAGAAAAGCATTAGCTCAGGATGCGACCGCTTTAATGAGGGTTCTGGAGGTGGCCCTAGTCTTTAATGACGAGGAAACCTGCTCTGCTGACGAGCTGGAGAAGAAGCGGGTAGTAAATGTGAAGCTCGAAGCGGAGGTGCTCAGGTTGGAGTCCGCTTTTGATGACTACAAGGAG
Organism: Lathyrus tuberosus; assembly: GCA_022829125.1. Classification (NCBI taxonomy): domain Eukaryota; kingdom Viridiplantae; phylum Streptophyta; class Magnoliopsida; order Fabales; family Fabaceae; genus Lathyrus; species Lathyrus tuberosus. The sequence goes on along the minus strand of JALAZF010000479.1, from coordinate 3,678,525 downwards.
AAGTATAGGATTTAATGTGAGATTCTGACTGAGCTACGCGAAAAGAAAGAGGAATTAGCCAAGTTAAATGCAGACATTACCGCGTTGAGGCTCGAGCACGCTACTGAGAAGAAGAGTTTCGAGGACAAGATTTCTGCTTTAGAAGCTGCCACGGCCCCCGCCGAGGACGAGGATAATGACCTGAAGGCCTTGCTTACGCGTGTCGAGCTAGTTTCCCGGATCACAAGTCTCAGGCAGAATTGTGTGTATGATGTTGAGATGAGTTTTAAAAATGAGTGGCTCAACTTCAAACCATGAACCCCGGAGTCGAGCTCGTCACTGAGGGGACCGGGTTCTTTTCCAAGGTGGTTTATGGTCAGATATTCGTTTCTCCCAGCTATTCCGCTGACGATGAAGAAGAAGAGGAAGAGTTCACCAACGAGGGGGATCACAATGTTTAACTTAGTTTGTTTAGTTTATATTTGTTCCGGCCTGCGTGTCGTGATTTGTAAAATTGGGATATGGGGTGTTGCCCCTTTTTGTTGTAATATTATGACATCTTCGACCTTCGTGGTCGTTATTTTAATATCACTTCACTCTTTTGTCATGCTCATGTATGCCTTTGTTTGCCTGTATGCGTTGTTAATAGAGTATTTATTTTCCTCGGTTAGGCGTTCTAGATGCTCGTCAATTCAAGTTGCTTGTAACAAGATGCTTGTTTGCAAATTACTTTTTCTGAATATTTGGGAGTCTTGCTCGACAGCGTTATTGCTCAATAGTGTAGGAACTTGTCGAGTGACTGGAGTTGGGTTCTGTACTAATAGTGGTGGAAAGATCTTGGTCGGGATCTTAACTCCGCGGCGTGAACCTCCCATCGTGAGTTGGGTGTTCTGCCTTAATGGTACAACGACGGCAGATCTCGATTGAGGTTTCCTCGTCATACGAAGAATCTACTCTTCAAAGAGTGGAAACTAGCCTATTTGTTTAAGTTTAAGACGTTGTGCTGGTACCCGAGCACGCCTTCGTGGTCAGGACGTACCTTGTCGTCGTCGAATGGGGCGGGCTGACTGTCAGGCCTAACTGTAATATTGTTTCAGTTTCTCGGTGTTCCATGGTCGAGCAAGTTCTTCTCCGTGCAAGTTTTTGAGGTAGTAAGCCTCATTCTCCGTTTTTGCTCGGACGCGATAAGGATCTTCCCAATTTGCGGCGAGTTTGCTCTCGCGAGAATCTTTGTAATTTCTTCGCAAGACTAGGTTGTGTATTTCGAATTCTCGTTTTATGACTTTGGCGTCATGTTGTATGGTTATCTTTTGCTTTAACGAGACTTCGCAGAGGGTTGCCCCTGATCTAATTTCTTCGACAAGGTCGAGCTCTTCTCTTAGTGTCTCATCGTTCATCTCCTCGTCGAGGGGAAATTCAGTTCGTCTAGACGGTTCTCTGATCTCCACTGGGATTACTGCCTCGGTCCCGTAGGTTAGTAGAAACGGAGTTTCCTCAGTGGTCGAGTGTGGTGTCATTTTGTAGGCCCAGAGTACGTTGTGTAGCTCCTCGACCCATTTCTTTTTTGCCTCGCCTAACATTCGTTTTAGCCCTCTTAGGATCACTCTGTTCGCGGCTTCGGCCTGCTCGTTTGTTTGTGGGTGCTCGACAGATGCGAAATGTTGTTTGGTGCCCAGTCTGGCGACGAATTCCTGGAAATTTTTGTTGGTGAACTGCGTCCCGTTGTCGTTGACGAATGCTTGTGGTTTGCAGAATCAGGCAAGTACGTTTCTCTTATACAAACGAAGTATGTTGTGTGTCATGATTTTGGGGAGGGCTTCCGCCTCTATCTATTTCGTGAAATAATCAACGCCGACTATCAGGTACTTGTTCTGGTTTGACCCCGGAGTAAATGGTCCGAGGATGTCCATTCTCCACCAGGCGAAGGGCCACAGGGACGAGAGGGTTTTAAGCTCGTTGGGTGGTACCAAGTGCATGTCTCTGTGGCGTTGGCAATTATCGCATTTCTTAACATGCTCTTTAGCATCGTGTTGGATGGTGGGCCAGTAGTATCATGCTCGCAAGGGCTTCCGGGCGAGGGATCTTCCTTCGAGGTGTTGGGCGTTGATTCCTTCGTGGATTTTGTGTAGGATGTGGGTGACCTTGGATTCCTCGACACACTTGAGGAGAGGGATGGAGAATCCCCGTTTGTATAACTTGATTCCTTCACATATGTATCTCCGGAATCCCCTAGAGTACATGAAACGTTGAATTTTTTCGGAGATGTATCTCCGGAATTTTTGGAAACTCAGATGTCATGACAATGGCGTCCTCTGCCCATCAGAATGTGAAATTTGAAGTCCTGATCGTCCATTTGAGCCAACAAACAATACATACACTTACTCTAAACTATGTTTCAGCTGATTTCTAATAATTTCTACGCCTAACAATGGATTTTAACTCGTTTACAACAAAACTCAAATATTTACCGAAAACTCAAAAAAACTTACCCGGAATTTATGATTTGAAAGATGTTGAATGATGAATTGGATGCTACTTGATGATTACTTGAGCCTCGGACGAATGAAATCAAATTTGGTGAACTTGGAGAAATTTGGGAATAAGAGAGTGGAAGAGTTTTGTGAATGAAAATAGAAAGTGTGGAAGGAGAAGAGTATGGCGCGATAATAATCTCCAAATTATTCCGAAGATATATCTTCGAAATATTTCAACGTTTAATTGTGTTTTGATGCGTCCGGAGATATATTTACGGAATAGTTTAACGTTTAATTGAAATTTGGTGTATCCAGAGATATATTTTCGAAATCAAAAGATATGTGTGAAAAGTCGCATAGTGTGAAAGAAGTCCATAAAATATAAAAAGAAATGCTCATTCCCACTATCCTTCATAAATATTTGTTGACTTTTAATGAAATGAAAATTCTTTAGAAACCAAATATAAAAACACACAATAACAATATTTAGATAGTAGCAAAGAATATAATCCAGTCATTGTTGGCTAAAAATAGAGACTTCTGCAACAAACACAACAACACTTAGAAAGGAAAGAAAAAAAAACAAAGATATTTTCTTTACTTAAATGAAAATACAAATAGGTGACTATTTTGTCAAATCCTATTATACTTTTCCATCCAAAGATTTGTGGCAAATATTGTAAAATCCCATATAATCTTCATTTTCCATCTTCTCAACCATGTTTCCTATTCCCACCCCACCTGTGATACCAAAAAATGACACATTGTTAGTATATTTGGAGGAAACTAATCACCAAAAATTTCACTTAAACTAAGAATAACGTTAACACACTATTTTCACCTTATTTTATGGTTAAATGTATAGATCATGGATTTAAAGATAAATGTAAAAACAAGTGTAAAGTACCTAAACCGATTGCGCTCAGAAAAATTGTGAACGCTAATATGAAGACGATGATAGATGCTCTACCAAAGATAGCAATTATCTTTCTCACTACATATTGGCCGGTTAATGCAGCTATGGTCGCAACCAAAACTAAGTATGAAGCTGCATTCGAACATAAATCACTTTACTTCAAACACAATTTTAACCAAATCAATGTTACAAAATCATGTTTATTGTGTCTTACCATAGGGTACCGGAAAGCTATCTAGAAGATAATATTGAACCACTGACATGGAAGAAGAGAAAACCATAGCAAATGTTGATGTAGCACTGGCTACCTGTCACATGCATACATAGTAAAGATTAATATATAAACAAGTAGCACTAGTTCGGTTTGATTCAGTTCGGTTTTTGTACCTGAGGAGGAATTCCAAGTTCCAAAAACAATGGTCCCAAAATGAAACCACCTCCTAGACCAAGCAATCCACTAACCATACCGGCAATGATTCCGCAGAAACAATAAAGACAAATCTTATGAAACTTCCAATGTGTGACTTCCTTTCCCTTTGATGCAATCACTCTAGTTCCTTTGCTTAAGCATATGGCTTCATAAAGTGTAACAGAAATTGCAATAGGCACCTTAAAGTGATAATAAATAGCACACCAAATTTCAGTTAGACCTTGCAAGGAAATGGTTTTATGTCAGCTCCAATCAAAGTATGTATTTCGAATTCAAAACTAATATATTTTTTTACGATATAACTCATACACAGCACGTATAAATATTTTTTACACTATCAATCAATCATAATCATCTGAACATTAAAACGATCGACTGATTCCGTATCTTGTTGTGTTCAAATGTATGTTTAGAATGTTTACCTGCAAAGAGTTAAGAATCCAGTACTCTACGGAACAAGTTTTGCTATATGTCTGCAATGAAATACATAAAAGGTGCATCTTGAGTTATAACTATTTAATCAGAGAAAAAAAAAAACAAATATAGTTTGATTCTACCTTAATAATCTGAACAATGAGAAAAGCCACCCAAACATACACAAGGACTGATAATTCTTTCCAATAAATATTGTCTAGTAAAGGAACCTGCACGAAAGAATTTCGCATATTCGATAAAACTTCAATGAACTTTCTATAAAACATGATTTGAAAAACCACTGGAATTACCTCTTCATCGTGTAGATCAGCTGGTAGTGACGTGTAGTCTTCTTCAGACGCATCTGAAAAAGCATCTGAAAGAAGAGGTCATTAGTGCATTAGTGTTTCAACGGTAATATTACAGAGAGTGGAAAGGTTCATGCATAGCAATGTTGTGTCTCCTAGGACAATAAATGTAGTTTTTAAGAAAATTGGTTTTGCCATAAGCGCAGCTTGTTGTCTGTTTGTCTGCTCTTTCTGTATAATTTTGAATTTTATATCACACAAATTAAGAACTAAATCTCTTCAAATTGTGTTAATTAAAATCAAATTTTCATAAATATATGCAATATCAAATAATCATCTACAATTCTACATATAAGAAAAGTTTGCAGGAACTTACAATCAGGAGTAGAACCTGATTCCAACATCTTTGCAGCTTCCTGAAATTTCAGAAGCATGGTATATTCTTACTATAAAGTATAGAAGGTAAATGAGACTCAAATCAGAAGAATTGTAACTAAACAAATTTTACCTTCTTCATGATTGTTTCCTGTTTCCATGTATTGATGCCTTTGATTAAAGCTTTAGTGGATGTACCTATTTACGGTTAAACCGTGGTTAAATAGAAATTCGTAAAATATTTGTCACGGTTAAACCATCGTAAAAAAATAGGACCCCCTACGGTTGAACCATGGTTAACTTATCCAGAGTTTCCAAAAACTTAAGGCGGTTCTGGTTTTAGAGATCGCGAATTTTAGTGGTGACTAGCTCAGAAAAATTGAATTAAGTGAGAAGATTATGTTGATTACCTATGAATAGAATGATAAGCAAAACAGTAACCATCCAATCAGCAAACATGACATTAAACGCAACACCAATGCTAATTCCTAGCATTAACATAGGTTGGAAAAGCAAAGCAAGATCATAATCTATAAGTGGCATGTCTAGTGTTGGGTGTCTAAGTCTCAAATTGTAATACACAGTTGATCCCGCCGCTCCTGTAATCATACCTGCAATAAAGACAATTTCAAACATCAACGTGGATAGTTCAACTGATATGTGTTAGTTGAGTTAAACAGATGTAAGCTATTAGTCTATGGTTCAATCTCTGGCGATAGAATGAAAGAATTAACCAAATATAGAAATATACTATTACTAACACTTAGAGATAGCTGTAGAAGACTTAGGATCAAAACCAATGATCAAAGTAAGCATAGGTACAAAAATTCCTCCACCTCCTACCCCTCCAACACTTCCCAATGCAGCTCCAAAAAATCCAACAATAGACCCAACAACAATTCTCCAACCAAATTTCATTTCCTGCTCAACAAAACCATTACAATATACATCAATTTCATAACATAACATAACATTAACAATAACAAAAAAAAACATAACAAAATGTTGTTTGATAATAATAATAATAATAAACTCACAGGCCAAACACGTTCATAGGAAGACTTTCCACTATACCAAGAGAAATGTCTCTTTTGCATAGCAAACTTATCTGACTTTTTATCTTCCAAAATTCTTTCAGCAAAACTGACATGATAGATCATGATAAGGCTCCACGAGATTAGCCATATAAGTGTTGATGCTGCTTTTGATGTTGTCTTCATTTTAACTTGTAAAGCCATGTATGAAGAAGAACGGTTTGAAGCAAAATGTAACTAAGAAACTAGTATAGATAATAAATGTTTTTGTATTTTTTTTCTAAATATACTTATTTTAAAAGGTGGTTATTTTTTTCCTAAGTACTACTAGTCTACTACCATCCTCTCTTTATATAGCAAAGTCACATTTTCTCTTTCTCTATTTCTCTTAGAGGTACTGACTTCAAAAGATTCTCTTCGAGGTAGCATGTACTAATATTATAATATATATGTACTTGTAAACTTTTGTTTGACATTTTGAAATTTAAGGCTCTAGGCCTTTGACTCTACAGTGTCTCATTGCTTTAAGGTAAATAACAATAAACATTTTATTTACCTAAATTTGTTATTAGATTCAATTGATACAAACTTTAACATAAAATTATACATTCAACTTTTTTTAATACACATTAAATTATAGATTTAGTTCATTAAACTTTTTTTAAGTCATGACCACTTTTAATGTCTCACATAACTTTTCTATTAACAAAATGAAAATTAAACTCTTAAATCACAGTTTATCTCACCATTCTCACTTTAATTATAACATTTTTTTAATTAAAATTCCGTTTGTTCTTTAATATAAAATTCTCTACTAATTTTTAAATATATTTATTATTTAAAATATATATACCACTTATTAATAGTACCAATTTACTGAAAGATAAAAATTCAAATTAAATATATCTATAAATAAAATGTAGTTTAATAATAGTTATATACAAAACATAAACATTAGCAATACTAATGCTTATGGAATATGAAAATGGCAAATAGACACAACACTCGCTCAGTGATGAATTATTAGATTAGAAATAAACAATTTTAGAAAACAAGACAAATTATACTAACAACCTAATACCTTCCAGCGTGAATAACAAGCATTAAGGTTGTGGGAAGCTTCGTGGAAGTAACATTTGGAAGCATCCAAACTTCAAGTTCTAGCGTCCATTCAAAGAGATTACCGTACGTCCTTGCTTATCGAATACCACATCGAAACTTCACGGTAATTTCATTTGTTTGTTTTTTCTTTTACCGTTTAGTCACTCAATTTAGTTGACGCTAACAAAACAAAAAATGGCTTTGCAAGGCTCGATGCAAGGAGGGTCATAACAATTATGTAACCAATTTTTATATTCAGATTTTCGTTATTTTATAACCAATCAAGCTGATGGGTCAAAAAAAAAAAAACCAATCATACTGCAGTTAAAAGAATGTAACAGTTGATTATGGTCTAAATCAAAGTAACAGTGACACAAAAAACTCGTCTTGGCCATTATTCACAGTTGATTATGATATTATTGCATATTGTTGAACTGCACGATTTTCAATTTGCATAAATAGCATGTTTTTAAAGCATGCAATCTTGATCTGATGCTTCAATAATAATGCAACTGGAGTAAAAAGACAGTAAAATACGCAACATTGGGTTACTGGACAAGTAAAAGCCTTTATTGTCAAAAGAGGCATGTAAAAACCAATTCCATCCGGATGCTTGATGCACCATTCTCGACAGGTAAGAACACATGGTTTTGGTACATCTAAATTGGATAGGTTTTTTAAGAATCGTTAGAAAATATATGAAACCAAGCTAAGCTCCATTGCAGCACCTCCTAGCAAGCCCATGTTATAGATTGAAAGAACATTTTGCGTTTGCTTTTGGACAAGAATATCACTATAATCCATCTCAAGACTTTAAGTATACATGCCAGGGTAAAAATTGGCACCAACATATTGAAGTGGGGACAAATTTTGAAAACTCAAGTTTGCAACTGTCAATTATCTAAACAATTACTTATTGATGATGATAGACTTCATTTCTCAACATCTAAACATCTAATAAAGGGTCTTGTAACCTAATGTAATACATAAGCAACACTTGACAAACTCATGTAGTTCCGAGCAACATCAATAGACCAAAGATGAAGTAAAAATCAGACAGACAATAGTTCCCACAAAATCTGAAGAAAAAAATTGTTTCTAAAAATGTCTTTATGAAACAAAACCAACAACATTAGCAGTCCATGGCCATACTGAATCACCAAAGCTGCAGCAGTGAGCTTTAAACATCAAACATGAAAAACAAGTAAACAAGGATGGCGGAGCAATAAGTTCTTTTTGTTGTGCTTTGATCACTCCATGCCTGAATCCATTAAGAGCAACTAAGAACCAATTTAGAATATATAAGACAGAATGACACTAAGAATTAACAATAACCAATCAGAATACCAAAATAGACACCATGAATCTTACCAGTGAAGTTGAGAAGTATTGTGCTCAAGTTTCTAGTAATCATATTCTCGAGAATGGGACCTCTCTGAGCGATGATAATCACAGTCCGTGTCACGGTTTCTGTCCCTGTCACGTGATTTAGATTTTGCTCGTTCAGTGTGATGGTCATCTTCAATCTTAGCAGGATCAGGATGTTGATTGTAATCACCATGGTCATCTCCTTCATCGTACTGCACCCGTCCTCTATGATGATCATAATGGTCATACTGATCAGGATCATGTTCAGGGTCTGCATGCCTGTGTCCATGCCCAGGTTGATTGTATCGCCCACGATGATCATCATAGCCTCGCTCTCTTTCACTATGAGGTTCCTTCTCATGTTTAGATTCAACATGATCATAATCAGTTCCCCTATCATGGGACCGTCCCCGCTCAGTTTCCCCAACTTCATAATCCTTATCTTTTTCGCGATAACGATCATGTTCTACGTCTCGATCACGATCCCGGCCACGATCACGGTCACGTCCTCTCTCTCGATCACGTCCACGATCTCTTTCCCTTTCCCTTTCCTTACCTCTGTCTCTGTCCCTATTCCTATCCCGGTCCCTGTCTCTGTGGTGCCTGTCCTCTCTATGATCACGATCCCTAGCCTTATCGCTAGATCGTTCACGTGATCGCTCACGTTCTCTGTCTTTACCTCTTTCGCGTGACTTTTCTCTGTCCCTAAAATGATTTTGGCCCATAGAAGTCAAACTTGTTTCAAAATATTCCATATTAATATAAAATATAATGCTGGGAAACCATGAGCTTTCCCTCTCTATTGTCTATAAGCATAGAATGGTCAGCAATCCTATTGAGTACAAAAACCAAAAAACAAGTTAAATTGAAGCAGATACAAATTATTACCGATCAACATGTCGATCCTCTCGCACTCTGGGTTCTTCAGAACGAGAAGGTCCCGACTGCAGTTGCTCCCTGAATAATCAAGACATATCAGAATCTCCCTTCAATGGCACAGAGGAGGTGCCCAACAAATTAATTACACAACATTCAACAAGACATATTAAGTATATGACCATTTAATCCAGAGTTCAGCTCATAAATTGAGCAAATCTATTCCATCATGAATCAGAAAAGTTAAATGCAAACAAATCTTGTTGCAAAAATATTTCAATTTCAGTGTCAATTTTAATACTTGGGAATTTGGTATGTGCCAGATATTTCCAACAGATAAAACATAATATTTTTCCATGGGTCAATAAACTTTAGAAATGTTGCCTGAATTCCAAACATCGAAGAACAGTACAATCACTTGGTCCACCACCCAGGTGAGGATTTAATTGTTGAAATTTCACAAATGATCAGTCATTTGCAACACTAAATATACACATCATAGAATAACAGTTGATGTTTTCAGTTTTCAAATTTAGTTGTAATTCTATTTCAGGTTTAAAATAAGTAATGAATGAAATCTATGAAACACAAACACAACACCAACATGACATCAACCAGTAATAATTTGAGGAAATGAATAAATTAAATGTTAAAGTGCTGGTGTCAGGCACTAAACACACCTTCAATTTGAAGGGTCGCAGCTAACAATAATGAAATTCTATAAAATAAAATAACAAATTATTTACCTCCCTGAATGTCGCTGATTAACTTCTTCGCCCCCCACTCTAGTAGTACCTAGCCCACCGCCTAGGCGGCGGGGTCGCCAATTTGGAACAGTCCTCCCACGTTCAACATCCACAAGCACCCTTCTACCCTCAATTTTCCTACCATCAGCTTGTTTATAAGCAGCTGCATAATTAACGGAAAATTTGACATAAATAAATGATACATAAGTATATATAGTAATAACCAGATAAATCTTACTAAAACCACTACAAACCTTTCATGTCTCTTGTGTGCAGGTACTCAATGAATGCATAACCCCTGGGCTTATTTGACTCAGTATCAGTAACCAGTCGAACCTAAATTATAAGAAATTGGAATAGTTAGAAAAGAACATTCTGGTAATCAGCTCAACTGAAAATAACACAAGATGCTCTCTCTCAGTCTCACTTCAGAACCAATAAAATACAACCAAAATAAAAGACTAAGACGATAATCCTAAATGGCACGGCAGACAGGCTCTATGCCTAATTAGCCGTGCTCACCTTTAAATCACACAGCTCCCATCATGAGATGCATCACCACCAGCAATAGTTGCAGAAAAACTGATGTATGCCCAATTAACCAGTTGTTGACTAGCGTCCCCTTACCAGGGATATTTATTTTTTTAAATTGATAAAATGAAAACGACTATGGGTAATAAAGAAAATACCATAACATCTTCTCAACGGCTGATTTGGTTTTGATAGCCTTTAAAGCCAAAAATAAGAATTTAAGCCTTTAGCAACATCAAGTGTAGGCTAACTAAGAATTTAAGCAAAAAAGGGAAGAGATTGAAATACTCCCAACATATTTTACCCAGTGCATGAAAAGAACAGAAGTTGTCAGTCTCCATTACTTGCTCGAAAACAGGGCCAAAAGCACAATTTTGCATCATTGCTCTGCCAAACTAAAATGTCATGCAGGAGAAAGAACTTGTATGGAATTTGGGTTTTATTGATATGAGAATCATTTACCAGTTGAAGAATAAGATGATCAACCATTACCAGGGGGGTGTATATCGAGATGATTAACCATTACCAGGGATATATTGTGAGATAATAAACCATTACTGGGGATGTGTATCAAGATTTCAAACTTGCAGCTAAAAACTCCTAGAGACTCAAAGCCCCGAGATTTCAAATCCATCCATATATATTAACAGTGGAATGTAGCAAAGTGGAAAAAAAAGTCAACACCAAAATATTGGTGACTCAAAAAAAAAACAGTAGTTACTATTTCAAAGCCACTAAAAGTGACAAGTTAAATTAGGAACATTCATATTATATACTCTTGAAATTTTGGATAGGATGAGATAAATATTATGCATAGCATACTGATTTCCTGATAAGCTAGTTAGTCATGAAAACCGCTTAAGTCACAAGAAACAGTTTCTTCAGCAGCAAAAGAAAAGGGCTTAAAGATCTTTATTATTACTTTAAAGTATGCTAATCTTTTGTTTTTTATGATGCATTACTGCATATGGAAATTGTTGAATTTGAAAATACATTTTGACAGCTCAAAAGTTGTGAAGGTGCAACATAGAAGTGAAATAGAATAAAATATTAACCATACATAGGTAATATGCTTACCGAACCATTTTGAGCATATTCAAAATACCTACCCGTTTGATTGCACCATATGACTCAAACTCCCTTTTGATTCTGCTCTCAGTAGTCTCATAACTCTGTTATGAAGATGGAATCGATAAGATATAACAAGCAATATGAAAAGCACCACAGTTACATACTCGAAAACATAACTTACAAGTCTGGCCACAAATAAAGTCTTGTATGGATCTCCTGATATATTTGGATCATTTTGTGGATCATCTACATTGAAGCAGATAGAGAAACAACATTCAGAGAACATCTATGAAAATCAAAAAATTTATAACAATATAAATGAGTCATCACATTTCTCAAGCTCCTCAGCAACTTTCGCGGCTCCTTTCTCAAGTCTTGACTTGTGCACTCTCGCCCTTCTTTCTGCCTGAGTACACCAAAATGGATCAGCAACTATGCGTATTATACTATTCACTATTGAAGCAACTTAAACTACCTTACTTATTTTATTTGCTAATTGCCACTAACTCTATGCAAAGCAATAGATATTCAGTATATAGCAGCTATGTCAGTCCACTATACATTATAATAACAACTTATTTAAGCAAATTCAAGAATAACTGAAACCTTGTAATGTCTAAAGAAGCAATAGTAATTATATTCTTCAACTAATATGCAGATATTTTCTTAGAACAAATTAGTACCATATGATATAGTTAAAGTTGGTTAGTTAAACATTATGCTGGCAAAAAACTACATGAAGTAAAACTTAACATCAGAAATTTGGCGATAACATAAATACACTACTAAGCAAAACTATTTTTTTGCAAACAAGTAATAATTAATGTAACTGTTTCCTCCAAGACCTTTATGAAAAGGCAATCAGACACAACATGGATAACATAAATAGACTGGTCATTTGAAACTTCAGCTATATCAGTAAAAAAAAAAAAAAACTAAAGCAAAAAATAAAATGCATCAAATCAAATCAAACCTCATCATAAATTCCCTATGCAAAAAACAAACAAAATAATGAAGCTATGCATAAAACAGTAAAATTAATAACACCGCAAAATTGGTCTTAAGAGAATTGACATTACAGGAGTTTCAACCACCGGCACAGGCGGAGAATATTCTGGTTCACCAGGCTCGGCAAACTTGGAGACAAATTGTGCCATCCCTTGATAAAAAAAACAGAAACAAATGCAAAATTGAATACATTTCAGTAATCATCAATAACAAAATTATAAAACCAAGTGAAACCCTAATTAAACCAATTATCAAATACCTGTTAGCGGAGGACATTTTCTTTTCTCCGGAGGAGGTTTGTATTCCAATGGAGGCCTAGGCTCAAACAGCTTCAGCAAATTCGCAGTGAGGCCAGTTGGATGACTCTGTCCAATCTGCATCAAATCACAAGCAAATTAAATCATCAACAATAAAATAGCTACGCAATCTACTATCTAGGGTTACGAACAATAAACCCTAGTTATTATAAATGAACAACAGCAATAACAAGAATTTAGTTGATAGGAAAAAAATTAGGTCAAATGAAACACGAACAGTGGGTGAAAGGGGATGAATCTATGAGATATTAGAGAGAGGTACCAGCTTGAGTTGAAGGACGTTGGCGCGATTCTGGGCTTTGGTACGAGCTTGAACGGCAGCGTTTTGGTTGCGCATGAGAGGGTCGTTGTTGAAGTCTCCCATGGTGAAGATTTGGTGAAATCACTGGAAAATGGAATTGGATTGATTCTAATAGTAACGAGATCGCGAGATCCGATTTGCGACTCGGGTTCGAGCGCTCGCTGAAACTCGACCTTGACAGCTACTGCCAAGTATTTATAGTGGGAAAGAAAGTTGGCCTTTCAAGCACGGAAGTATGGAGAGTCAGACGGGATAATATTTTTTTAACACCCCACTTCAAGAGCAACAAGCCCTCAATTTTTTAAAAAAAATACACTAATTGGGATATTTTGAATTGAGTTTAGTTGTGGCCTAAAACATAATTTTTATGGGTTTCGAAAGAGTACAATTCATAACTCAATAGCTCATAAGGGTTGTGAAAGTGTCATAGGACACGGTAGATACCGTTGGTGTTATTATACTTTGCGAATGTGGATGATTCATAAGTCGTTTTAGCCTTTGAATCAAATGTCATCATTCGCATGTCTATCTTCCGCGTATAAAATTGTTCTCCTTTTACAGACTTAGTCAAGATATTAGCAATCTAGTCCTTGGTAGGACAATATCGCATTGTCAATCTTTCTTTGTTCATTTGCTCCCTTGTGTAATGAAACATTGTTTTAATATGCTTGGATCTTCCATGAGAGACATGATTCTTTGTTAAGTTTATTGCAAATTTGTTGTCAACAAAAAGCTTGATTGGTACTTGAATGTTTAGTTTAAGTTCAGTCAATACATCTTCAATCCAAACCGCTTGACAAGAAGCTGAACAACTAACAATATATTGTGCCTCATAGTTATACAAAGTCACAACATGTTACTTCTTAGAGATCCAAGATATTAGAGCTCCTTGAAACTTGAAGACATAACATGTGATACTTCTCTTGTCCAATATGTCATCGTAGTAGTCTGAATCAGAAAATCATATCACCTCTTCTTTGCTTCTATTTCTTCCATCTAAGAAGAATACTTCATGCCTCAAAGTTCCCTTGATGTATCTTAATACTTTTTTTCCAGCCAACAGATGAGACTTCCTTGGATCATGCATGAATCTGCTCAATACTCCTACAACAAAGTTGATATTTAGTTGACTATTGCATAGGTACCTCAATGATCAAATCATCTACTTGTACAGGGTGACATCTACCATTTCTTCATCATTATCTTCTTCCAGCTTCTGACCTGATTCAACATGAGTCACAACAGCATTGCAGTTCAACATGTTGAATCTTTACAATAAGTCAGTATCATACTTTGCTTGATGCAAGATTATTCCACTTTCTTTGTATATAAACTTCATACCAAGGAAGTAGGACAAGTTACCCAGATCTAACATTTCAAATTATGACTTCATTGTACTTTTGAGGTCTTTAATTTCCAGTTGAGATTCTCCAGTTATCAAGAGGTCATCCGCATATAAACATACCAGCAATAGTATTTCACCTTGCTTATATTTTGCATACACACCATACTCAACTGAACATTTTTTAAAGCCATGTATGATGAAGAAAACATTAATTCTCTTGTTCCAGGCTCTTGATGTCTGCTTCAAACCATACAAATCCTTATATAGTCTATACACCATATGCTCTTTTCCCTTTAATTCAAAACTTGGATGTTAAGACACATATACCTCTTCATCAAGAGGACCATTTAGAAAGGCATATTTTACATCCATGTGTGACAAAATCCTCCTTCTAATACAAGTTAATGCCACTACAAGTCTTATAGTCTCGTGCCTTGTCAATGGTGCAAATACCTCAGAGTAATTCAGACCTTGTCTTTGAAGGAAACCCCTTGCCACAAGTCTTGCTTTCTGATTCACTATTGTTCCTTCTGGACTCAGCTTTACTTTGAAATTTTGCTTCACATCAATTGTCTTTTTTCTTTATGGTAGTTAAGTTAGTTTCCATGTGCCAAATTTTTTAATTGAATTGGGTTCCTCTTTCATTGCATCTTTCCACACTTTGTCTTGCATTGCATCTTGATAATTCAGTGGTTTTGCACCTACTAACATTGCCAAGTGTATTATTTTTCTTTTCTCATCCATTGTATTGTCAGATATAATTTCATAATCATTTAGCCTGAAAGGTATCTGTATGTTTCTAGTTGGTCTTACCCTTTGAGTGGGATTCACAGCATCAACTGGAGTCTCAGCTAAGACTGGATTCACTTCATCATAATCAAACTGCATTGGAGCCTGCATTGGAACCACTCTTGTTCTTTCTCCACCCTGGTTCCAATCCCAAGATTATGCTTCTCTGATGATTACATTGAAGGTGAGAAAAAAAAAGTTGAATTGTGTTACCTTTTTCTTCTTAAAGCTTTTCAGCTTCTACTTCTGATGTTTCTCAACCAGAGTCTGGACACTTAATTCAGAGTCTGACTCAAAAAACTTGGTTGACTTCTGATTATCATATTCTAAACCAGAATCTGATTAAGATGATCAGAGTTAACAGTAGCGAAATAAGTAAGTACATAAGCAAGAAAGTAAAAGCACAAGACCTAAGCAGTTTATCATGGTTTCTTTCACAACCTGATAGTGGTTCAGTCCCCTTACACTTTTAAGGGATTTCCACTATAACCAAATCTAATTACAAATGCTTAAGCCTACAAGCAAGAGACTTGATTTGCTCACACACACACACACAAATATAAGACTTTCTTGTTCAAACCCACAAGTCAGAGACCTCCTTGCTCAAGCACGCAAGCTTAAGACTTCTTTGCTCTAACACACAAGCTAAAGACTTTCTTGCTTAGACATACAAGTCTAAGACTTTCTCTGCTCAAGCACACAGGAGAGAGACTTCAAATGCTCAAGCACACAAACGGGACACTTCTGACTCTATAACAAACTTTTAAGAGATTTAGGTCAAAGCTACACTTGATATACAATCAGAGGTGTAGATACAATACAACTTTAAAAGACTCTAAGACTTATGAACTTCTAAGATATACACAAAGTTAAGATGTTTTAAGTCTTATAAATTTGACAAAGTATATTCTCTTTGAATTTCAATGAATAGGGTCTGTAACATAGTTATACTAGCGCTTTTTTAAATTCTTCTTCAGGTCTGCAGCTCATTTTATAGAAGAGAAAAATAGATGTTGAAAAATTTTACCAAATAGGTTGGGATAGCTTTGTACTTGATTAGACACATCAACAAAGCACCTTTCTGCAAGAAGAATTATCTGATGAAGCTCAGGCACCATGGAAGATATTTTCCTTAAGTCTTCAAGTGATAAAAAAAGTCTCTGAGTCGGTCAGAGTTGCATTGGTAAAAGAACTTATGCTTCAGAGGCTGACTTTCCTTCATACTTAACTTCTTCAGAGGATGATCACTTCAGAGTCCACTTATTGGCTTCTGAAGCTTAAGAGTCTAGATCGTCACCAGAGGCAAAGTTTTCATAAGTGATCTTCAGAGCCAGAGTCGGATCTTCAAATGAAAATTCCTCAAGCATTTTTTCATCTACCATATAAGAAAAGAAAACATTCAGGAAAATAATTATTTGCCCTTTAGTCTTCTTTTGCATACACATCATTTAGAGGGTATTTTGTGTCCAAATATTACTTTTTCTAACTGATGATGTCACTTTGTTTTATTCCAACTACATGTTTATTCAATTTGGTCTTAATTTATTAGATGTGGTGCATTCGATGATGTCATTTGGTTCGATTGCAACAACTTTTTCTTTCTGAGCGTATTATTCTTTCTGAGCTTACTATGGACATTTTGTTTTTATCTTCCTCTTCTTTCTGTATTATTCTCTCTCTCTCTCTCCCTCTCTCTCTCTCCTATGAAACATATCCAAATTGTTTTCCTCCTCCCTCTCTCTCTCTCTCTAAACTTCTCTCGAATATTTGTTCTTCCTCTTTTACTCATGTTTAATGTTAATTTTCATTATTGAGTTTCAAACATGTTCAATTTTGTTTTTGATTTAGTGATTGTTGTTTTCAGGTTTGGTGATTTTGGCTCACGTGGAATGGGGGAAGATTCGCAGGCGGTGCGGTTTCTAATGGCTCCATGTGCGGTGCCTTTGTGACCTGAAAAGGAAGTCAGAAACAAATTGTAACCTTTTGACACTACAACTTGAAACTCGGAAAACTAAACCGGATCAGAATTGTTTTGGTGAAAAAAATGATTATGTAGCTGTGGTGAAACCGAATCGAAACTGCTACTGCTTGAAAGCTTGAAAAAATAGCCATAGCTTGAATCCGGAAGTGATGTTTATTGTTTCAGGTTTTCTCCTTCATCTATCTTTTATGATTCATCCAGTGTTCTTCATTTGTCAAATGTTGTGTTATTTTAATACTTCTTCTTCATCCATTTACTAACATTGCATGAATATCAAAACCCTCTCCATTTAGTTTTTAACTTCGCTCTATTTTTGTTTTCCAGGCTCTTCAAGTTTGATCTCTGGGTTTCTAACTTCCTTTGTCGTCAACAACAACAAAGGATTTGTAGGTAAAATAGAAATATATGGTTATGTGAGAAAACAAACGAATTGGGAAAGTCAGGGTTTTGATTTCGTTGGTGTTGATAATGAAAAAGGGATAATTTTTTGTTAGGGTTTTTAGAATTGAAATTGGGTTTGATGATTTTGAGTGACGATAGATGATTTTATGGGTACTATGATGGATTTTTTTAATTTTTAATGTTGCAATTTTTGTTTTTAATTTTTTTAATTTATATGATGTCAACATGTTTTACCCATATGTTCAATTTTATAAGCAAATGGTTTTTTTTCTTTCGTTCAAGATTTTGATGTGTATTTTGCCTTTGTGTTGTATGAGCTGATGGAGCAGCTGGTTGAAATATATTATCAATGTTTTGATGGTTGTCGCTACTGCGAAAAACAACCGGCGGAAAAATAGAAGAGTCGTCATCGAACGTTATTTATCCCAACGGGGGGAAAGGAAACGATCGAAGAAAACCTCAAAAAAGGGAGAAGACATGGTCATCGCAACCATAGTCCGGGTTCGGGAGTCGATTACGCGAGAGAAAGGTATTAGCACCCCCTCGCGTCCGTTATACTCAACGGGATCCACGCTTGTTGTCTAATCAAAAGGTGTGTTATCTAAAGCTCTACTGCTAAACGGAAACGGAAAGGGAAAACAGAAGGAGACTCGATAGGACATCGTCGTCCTAGGCCTGCGTATTCCCTCGTGCAATGGGAAAGTCATAGTCAAACGTAGTTCGGAGAACTACGGGTAGATGGGGGGAAGGTTGCTCACCAAGACATCATCGTCTTGTGCCTACGTATCCTCATTCGGACGAGAATGAGATTCAGACGAGAATGAGGAAGTCAGAGCGTCCGTAGTTCGTGGCTACGACCACGGATTGGGAAAAGATATCGATCGCACTAGGGCGAGAGAAAAGACTCGGTTAACTGGTTGGTCTGGATCGCACTAGGGCGAGAGAAAGGGGAAGTTAGTTGTTAGTGTGATCGCCAAGGATAGGGATCCTCGTGCCTACGTATCCTCATTAGGGAATGAGGAATCAGAGCATCCGTAGTACACAGCCTACGGGAAAACAGGATCTCGATCGCACGAGGGCGAGAGAAAAAACTCGGGATTTGTCGAAGAAGCGCTCCTGAAGAAGTGAATTGACTTTGTTTGTGAAGATGGCTGGAAATCTACCTGAGTGAATCGCACACTCAAAGATACAACAGAGTCACCACCGAACTTTATTTAGTCCCAAAGGACAGGGAAAATATCGATAAAACCCAAGGGGAAAAGAAACGGGAACGGGTGGTCGGTTATGCGAAAGGAAGGTATTAGCACCTAACGCATCCGTCGTACTCGACGAGAACCATTTCGCTTGCTTCTAGGCTTTGATGGGTTATCTATCTAAAGGCTTCTAAATAAAGAAATGAGAGAGAGAGAGAGAGGGAGAGAGAGAGAGGGAGAGAGAGAAAGGGGAAAAGAAAGAAAAGAAAGAAAGTGCTCGTGGAGGAGCGAAGTCCTCGTGCCTATGTACCCTCATAGTGCAATGAGGAAGTCAGAGCGCCGTAGTTCTTGGAACCAGGGGACAAAAAGGAAGGAAGAAAGGGAGAAAAAAAGAAGGGTGGAAGTGTGCTCGCCGAGATCATTACGATCTCATGCCTACGTATCATACATTCAAAAGAATGCAGAATCAGAGCTTCCGTAGTTCGGGGAACTGAACGGGAAAGGAAAAGGAAAAGGAAAGGAAAGTTGTGTCAAAACCAAGAGCAAAAGAAAGAAGGAAAGTCCACTGGGTATTCCAAAGAAATGGTGTCAAAACCAAGAAAAGAGTGTAAAGGAAAGAAATAGTAATTGTACTGAGAATAAGGTAGAATGGTGTCGAAACCAAGAGAATAAAGGAATAAAGGGGAAATGGTGTCCAAACCAATAAAATAAGGGAATAAGAGAGAAATAGTGTCAAAACCAAGAGCAAGAGATAAGAGAGAAATGGTGTCCAAACCAAGAGAATAAAGGAATAAAGGGGAAATGGTGTCCAAACCAATAGAATAAGGGAGTAAGAGAGAAATGGTGTCCAAACTAAGAGCAAGAGTGAAAGAAACTCTATTGGGGATAACAAAGAGGATCGGTGTCGAAACCAAGAAAGTAAGAGCAAAAGGAATAGGAAGGACTCCGCTGGGGATCCAAATAAAGTGATGGTGTCATAACCAAGAGAACAATGAGATTCGGTATATTAATTGGCTAGCAGTGGTTAACCGAAGAAAGAAAGGACTGCAACTCTGTGGAGATAGAGAAGCATTGGTTTCAGCAGAGAAAACTGTGATTAACCAGAAAAGCGGGTGTAGGACCGAATAAAGATCGTGACCCAAAAGGACGGGCGTAGGACCGAGCGAAGGTCGTGACCCAAAAGGACGGGTGTAGGACCGAGCAAAGGTTGTGACCCAAAAGGACGGGTGTAGGACCGGGCAAAGGTCGTGACCCAAAGAACAGGTGTAGAACCGAGCAAAGGTCGTGACCCAAAGGGGTTCGGTAAACTGACTGACCAAACAGTACTCAACCGAAGAAAGGGTGTTTGAACCAAAGAAAGGTTACTAACACGCTGGATATCATACTCGGTTAACAGCATTTGCCACCGAGCAATCCTTCCAGAGACAGCAGGCTTTTCAAATATGTACTTTATTGGATCCATTTCTTGGAATGACTGTTCTGAGACTTCCTAGTGGTCGGCTGCTGGGTAGCAGCTCCAGCAATCTTTCCAGTCTTCAAACCATTCTCAATCTGTTCACCAATCGTCACAACATCAGTAAAATTCGATGAAGAACTACCCACCATTTTCTCGTAGTAAGATCCTTGCAAGGTACCCATAAAGATGTCAACCAACTCATTATCAGAGAGAGCAGATCGTACACGAGATGCCATCTCACGCCATCTTTGTGCATACTCCTTGAATGTTTCAGCTGAGTGTTGTGACTGATTCTGCAATTGCAATCTAGTTAGCGCCAGATCAAGGTTATATTTGTATTGTCTCACGAACGCTTCAGACAAATCTCTCCAAGTGCGGATTTTGCTGCGCTCCAGGCCCATGTACCAATCCAACGAGGCTCCAGACAAACTATCTTGAAAATAATGAACTAGAAATTCATCATTATCAATATGGGATGCCATCTTCCTGCAGTACATAGTGATGTGACTACGCGGGCAGCTCAAACCTTTGTACTTTGGCAAATCAGGTATCTTGAATTTCTGCGGCAACACAACATTCAGAACCAAACACAAATCTTTGGCTTCCATACCAAAGGCAGAGAACCCTTCGATAGCTCTGATACGGTCTTCTAACAACTTGTAGTCAACAGATCTATTCTGATTAGTGGGCCTAACAAGAACCTGAGGATTTGGCAGCTGAGAAGCGGTAGGAGCATTCACTTGCGGAGTAGCAAACTGAGAAGGATATACCAAACCCGGATTAACCATCTGACCAACATTTTGACCCATCGGAACACCATACAGATAATTTGGAGGAGGTACCCCAGCAGCTGAGGAAGATGCCCCAGGATAGAACATCCCAGGACGAGTATTCGGAACAGCAGCTTGAGCAACTTGAGATGAAACTGGAACATGAATAGGAGGACCCCTATACACATGCTCTTCCTCATCAGGAGTTTCAGTGTCAACCAATCCGGCAGTTTGATGAGCTTGAGCCTAAAGATTCTCAGGATCATCATTCACCACTGGAGGCGAGACTGGAGTAGGCATGACCCATGGATAGGCGGTAGCATTCCCATTAGGCATGGGTGCAATAAAAGGCTGATATGGCATGAAGGCACTACCATTATTTGCGATCTGAGGAGTGTAATTCAGAGGCATGCCCCAAGGGAAACCAGCAGGCATCTGGTTCAAACTAGGTTGAACAGCAGGCTGATTCATAGGCTCAACTGGCACTTCAACTCTAGCAGGAGAAGGAACAACGACAGCAGGAGTAGTTGTAACAATAGGAGGAACAGTCACAACAGGAGTGACAACAGTTGCATCAGTAGTGGTTGTAACAACACTGGCACCAGCAGTAGTATCCCTCTGAGCATGAAGGAGCTCCATAATGACATCCATGTTCGTCTGAAACTGATCCATCCGTCCTTGGAACTGTGCCAGAGTTTCCTTGTAAGCAGCGTTCTCAACTTCAAAGTCAGCCATGATTCTGGATTTGTTTGAGCGAGTAAAATACCGATGTCGAGTTGTCGTCTTGCTACAAGGAATGCGAACAAGGATGACCAACGGTTCGCGGATGAAGGACATGCATATGCAGGCATGAGTGGATGCAATTTATGCATAAATAAAGTTTTAAAATGCTTATACAAAAAATTAATTTGACATGATGAGATGATATGAAACAACAGAACCAACAAGCCAGCATAGTCTGCATAGTCAAATCTGAACATCTGCAAAGGTAGTGTTGCGTCGGTGCGAGATCTGACGTAATGAGAGAACAAAGGTTGGAAGAGTCTTGGTTTCCTGCAGAAGAACCCAATATCCCCCTCACAGGTGTGATATAGAAAGCGGGATTCTCAGCTTCAGATTCTCGATTTGAGAAGCAATAGTACATTCATCCCTAGGGGTACAATACTATCGTCAAACAAAGAGGTCGTCCACCGATTCCCCCCAAAAAAGGGTCATCCTATGGCAAGTTCCCAGCTTTGGGTCCTCGGATCAAGGAAGCGTAATGGGTTTGCCATTTCTGGTCTGCCATTATCGTTCCTTGGGAGGAGTGCCGCAACTGAGTCCTCGGGAATGGTCACCAGAGTCGACAGCTTTCTAGGTTAATACTCTGAAATGCACAAGACGCGCAAATCAGAACATCTCCCAAGAAAACCTCGTCTGGGTGTGGATTTCATGTAAACCATGCGTACCAAGACGCTACGTAGGCCACACTACTTTCCACTCTAATCCTAGATGTACTCTCAAGCCTGCGTAATGGGCTTATCTCTCAAGTAGCAACCCCAACCGGCAACAACAGAGAAAATAGCAGATGTCCAGCATATGCAGCATATGAATATTCAAAGCAGTAAAGAAATGCAATAAATAAACATAAAGCTAAAGCAAGTAAAATAAAGCTAGTAAAGCGCAAAACCCAAGCAAGAAAGAAAGTAAACGAAACTAGGCGAGACCCCTCAAGGGAAGGACCAACAGTATGCCAACCGGTCCCCAACTGAAGATGGCTGGAAATCTACCTGAGTGAATCGCACACTCAAAGATACAATAGAGTCGCCACCGAACTTTATTTAGTCCCAAAGGACAGGGAAAATATCGATAAAACCCAAGGGGAAGAGAAACGGGAACGGGGGGTCGGTTATGCGAAAGGAAGGTATTATCACCTAACGCATCCGTCGTACTCGACGGGAACCATTTCGCTTGCTTCTAGGCTTGGATGGGTTATCTATCTAAAGGCTTCTAAATAAAGAAAGGAGAGAGAGAGAAAGGGGAAAAGAAAGAAAACAAAGAAAGTGCTCGCGGAGGAGCGAAGTCCTCGTGCCTACGTACCCTCATAGTGCAATGAGAAAGTTAGAGCGTCGTAGTTCTTGGAACCAGGGGACAGAAAGGAAGGAAGAAAGGGAGAAAGAAAGAAAGGTGGAAGTGTGCTCGCCGAGATCATTACGATCTCATGCCTACGTATCATACATTCAAAAGAATGCAGAATCAGAGCTTCCGTAGTTCGGGGAACTTAACGGGAAAGGAAAAGGAAAGGAAAATGGTGTCAAAACCAAGAGCAAAAGAAAGAAGGAAAGTCCACTAGGGATTCCAAAGAAATGGTGTCAAAACCAAGAAAAGAGTGTAAAGGAAAGAAATAGTAACTGTACTGAGAATAAGGTAGAATGGTGTCGAAACCAAGAGAATAAAGGAATAAAGGAGAAATGGTGTCCAAACCAATAGAATAAGGGAATAAGAGAGAAATAGTGTCTAAACCAAGAGCAAGAGATAAGAGAGAAATGGTGTCCAAACCAAGAGAATAAAGGAATAAAGGGCAAGAGTGAAAGGAACTCTACTGGGGATAACAAATAGGATCGGTGTCGAAACCAAGAAAGTAAGAGCAAAGGGAATAGGAAGGACTCCGATGGGGATCCAAATAAAGGGATGGTGTCATAACCAAGAGAACAATGAGATTCGGTATATTAACTGGCTAGCAGTGGTTAACCGAAGAAAGAAAGGACTGCAACTCTGTGGAGATAGAGAAGCATTGGTTTTAGCAGAGAAAACTACAATTAACCAGAAAAGCGGGTGTAGGACCGAATAAAGATCGTGACCCAAAAGGACGGGCGTAGGACCAAGCGAAGGTCGTGACCCAAAAGGACGAGTGTAGGACTGAGCAAAGGTCGTGCCCAAAAGGACGGGTGTAGGACCGAGCAAAGGTCGTGACCCAAAGAACAGGTGTAGGACCGAGCAAAGGTCGTGACCCAAAGGGGTTCGGTAAACTGACTGAACAAACAGTACTCAACCGAAGAAAGGGTGTTTGAACCAAAGAAAGGTTACTAACCCAAGGGTGCAAGTATTCGAACCAAGAGAAGGTTGCCAACTGCGGGGGATTCGGTGTTTACAGACGGACTGTGATTAACCGAAGAGAAAAGCGAGTGATTAACCAAGAGAAGGTGATTAACTCGAAAAAGGGTTCAGTATTTTAACAGACGGACTGTGGTTAACTAAAGAGACGGGTGATTAACCGAGAGAAGGTGATTAAACCAAGAGAAGCTCAGTGATTAACAGACGGACTGTGATTATCTGAAGGAGATTGCAAGCATTGGTGTTTTAACTGACAGGCAGTGGTTAACCAATCAAAGGGAGAGGAACCAAAGAAAGAGGTTGCGAACTCCTGGGGAAGAATGGTCGTAGTAGGAAAACTGTGTTAGACCAAAGAAAGAGAATTGAGACTCTTCAGGGGAATCAAGGGCAGTGATTGATTTCAAGGAGAAAGGAGTGATGAAACTAAGAGGGATTGCTAGCGCAAGGATAATGATCTTAAACAAGAAGGATGATGATTGATCAAAAGGAGAGATTGAAAGAGATAGGAGTGACCAAGGATCGAAAAGGATCGCAAAGAGAGAAGAGTGGTCAAGGATCAACCCGACTGGGGAATGAGAAACACTATAGCTGGAGGATAGAGGTGACTATTCTTGAGGAGAGGACAAGACGCCCTTACCAAAGAAATAGCCAGAATGAGGTTGGAAAGACTTCATCCTCATTCCTTCTCTAGCACCCAAAATATAGTGTGGGAAGTGAAACGGACAACGCAACCGCTCCAATGTTGTACAGTGCTCTTGCGTAGAGAAACAAACAGCATAACAACGTCAATTTGTACAGTGCTCCGATGCAGGGCGCAGCGCGAAACTTCAACTCCACGGGGGGGAAGAGAGAGAAAGCTCTAAAGGAGGCCTAAAGAGAGGAAAAGGGAAGATCGACTAATCGAAACAAAGTTTCGATCAATTAATCAAGGGATAAACATGCTAACAACTTTCCAAATAGAATGAAAAGTCATTAAAGCAAAAAGGAGTGAATTATTGATTAAACAAGATTAAGTTTATCCATGAAAAATAAACTCAATGCAAACTGAAATGGAAAGTGCAAAATAGTGCCAAATGATCATCAAAATGTCACACAAAATCATGCATATTGTGAACAAAGATAGAACAAGCATTGTTATGTTCATACAATGCTAAAAACATGCAACAATTGAATAATAAAAAACGTGCATCAGAAGTTTGTAAACATGCTTCAACCAGAAGTGAAATGTCATTAAAAACATCCATAAAATCAAGCATAATGATCAATGGAAATTAAGATGGAGAAAGCATGGCAAACACACTTGAAAATGCAAGAAAATGGCAATTCTGTTCAGTGTTAACCGGTTACTCACCATGCGTTAACCGGTTACTTGCTTGAAAATTGGCGTTTTTGGTGAAAATTGAACTGAGTAACCGGTTACTCACCATGTGTTAACCGGTTAACACTGATCAGTTGTGAAAAAAAATAGAAAAAACAGCTTTTCAAAAGTAATTTTCAACACATAATCACTTATGCAACCTATCACATGCTTGGAACTGAGATTGTGCACGAAAATTAAACTTGAAAACAACAAATAAACAGAGATAGAATCAACTAATACAATTGAATCATGGATCAAACAAATGCAAAACCAAATCACACATAACAATTATCGACTACATTGCGAGCGATACAAAAATGCGTGAAACGGTAAAATTAGTTAGATCCACCAACCTACAAGCCGGAGATTTGGCTTGGTAAATGTTGCAAAGGATTATTGATGCAGAAAATCAAAGAAAACCAGAGGAATCTTCAATTTGTAGATGAACCGTTTCGAAATTGAGCAAAATGCGATAAAGCTCCAAAATGCGAATTCGAACCGTTAGAGGTTGCAGCAACTACTCAAGATCAATCCAAAAGCTGAAATAACTCCAGAAATCCAAGTATAAAAGCAAGAATGATGAAGGTTGAGCTCAAGAAATAATCACTTTTGATGTAAAAGTGATTATCCTTCAAAGTAGAAATGAGCTTTGGTGAGGTTTTGGAAGAGAATTGAGATGAAGATGAAGATGTAATAGAGAAATTTAGAGAGAATATGGGAGAATTGAGAGTGAAATGGAGCAAAGTGGTTGAAAATCCTTGAAAATGAGTGAAGGTGAGTTTATATAGATTTTAGGTTTGGAGTGTGATATGGTTTGGAATTTGGTTTGGGATTAGCTTTGGGTTTGGAACTAGGCTAGGAGTTAGTTAGACTTGACTCACCGAGTCAAGGCGGTTAACTCGGTTAGTTAGAACCAACTCGGTAACAAGCCCAATGTGAGTTTCAAAATCCAAAGGTTGACATGTTGGTAAATTAAGTAACATGGTGCACTTAAATTAGAGTGATGCATTGGAATAAATGTACTTGGATTGAAATGAATAGTGTTGAAATATCTAGAGATGTCTAGAATGTTCCACACACTGCTAGAATCAAGTAGAACCAAAATCCAAAGAGAGTGCATGAATGCTGTCCCAAAATGCAGCAGAAATCACAAAATCTGCTTGTGTTAACCGGTTAACAGAATTACAAAGGAATTGTGTTAACCGGTTACCCAGACCAAATTTTGCCCATTTTGCTTGAAAAATGATGTTGTGGTCCCGGCTTCAATTTTTCACCTCTTGTTTTGATAAATAGGCATGGAAATCCTTATTTTGAGCTTGTTTTGATGATGAGATGACCTCATGAGGATATGATTAATCGGGCTTGAAAAACTTGAATATCCTGCAACAAGAAACACACGAAGAAAAGTGTGAATACGTATGCTAGCGATGTGAATGCTTATGCTTATGCAAAAGGCAAAAGAGGGAGGTCAAATTTTGGGTTACGACAGTTTGTGATTCGTATTGCACTAAAGTCTATGACACAAAAGCGAATGCGTCGCATGGTCGCCCCAAACGGGACGTATGCTAAACACCCTAGAAAGGTGAAGGGAGACCCCTCACTCTTCATTTCCCATGTACTTAAGGCTCGTGGCGCACAATACTCATCGTATTTATTAAGTGTCTTGATTATTATTTTGAGAAAGAAGAGAGAGACACACACAATGTCTAGGGGAAACTAAATCCTACAAGTTATCATGCATTGTGGCCCTAAAGTCAGGATTAGGAGGGAAGTCTACCTAATGTTAGCATGCTTGGATTGAGAGCCTAATGTCTCTCCTACCTCTAACTTAATCATAAATTAAGTTGAGTTAGGAATCCTAAGGGATCATGTGAGCACAAGTAAACACGAAGCAATCTCAATCATAAAGGAAAATCGAAAATGAAACCAGGCTAGGAGAAATTCAAGTACGAAGAGAAAAACCAAGTAAGAGGCAAGTATCAAAGACAAAGCAATTATCTAAAACAAAAGTCAAAAACTAGCATCGAAATTAAAATCAAAGTTTAGTCAAAATTAGAACTAATCAAGATTAGCAAGGTTAATTCCTAAAACAAAATTCAATCAAAATTTAAAAACAAGGTCTAATTAATTCAAGATTAATTTCTAAATAAAATCCAACTCTAATTAAAAATAAACTCTAAATCTAATTCTAAGTTAATATCTAATTAACCAAAATCAAATCCAAATCAAGCGACCTAAAACTTAAATCTAAATAAAATCCTAAAACTAAATATCTAAAAAATAACAAGAACCAAAGTCCAAGAGGGGGCGGCAGAAATTTGTGGAGTGTGATCAGGCCTGAGGTGCTTAGGCCCGTTGGTTTTTTAAATATGCAGGAAAGAGGTGTATGAGTGTTTTTGGGTGTGGAAAGGAAAATACTAAGGGCCTTTAAAAACCCGGCCCAAGTCGTGACATTGCTAACCTAATAAGCCTAAGAAAACAAAACTTCAGAATCCACTTCATCCTCTTTCATGCGCGTTTCCTCAATGTTCTCCCCACACATTCGCCGGTGACAAAGTCGCCCTTCCTCCGTTCTTCATACTCACTTACTCCCAACGTCAACACTCGTCTCCCTCAATATTCTCTTCCTTATCCAAACCGCGTTGTCAGAACGTCATCGTCCTTCCTCCACAGCTTCCCCGTCTGTCACGCTTCTTACTCCGGCTACCATTCCTCTTCTTCATCCATGGCCAAACCTTTTGCGTTCGCTCCTCTTACTCATCATTCAAGACGCTATCTCGCCAGCAACAACCTCCGTCGTGCCATGGCTCCAAGCCAGCAGCGGCAGAGCTTTCGCGTATCTCCAATTCAATAATAAGTAGTCAAGTTGAACATAATTAATATGTGATGATGATGAAGGAAGAAATGCTTACGAATCAGAGTCACTCCGATGGCGTCTTCAACGACAGTGAAGCAACAAAAGAAGACCAGAGAGTATTCTTCAGGTATCTCGCTTCTTCTCACTTCTTTTCCTTCGTGGTTGATCGTCGCTGTTGATTGTGACGTTACTTTAAATCTGAGCAGCTGTTGTGATGGTAAACACTGGTTTTGCAAGTGGATGAATCGAGAATGATACAATGGTGATGAAAAAGTTGCTGAGCTTGAATAAGGATTGCAGAAGATGAATTGAAGATGTGAAGAATCTATTCTGGTTTCTGCAGAAAATGAAGAGGGAAAGAAGATGCCATTTATGTTGGTGGTCTACAACTTTTATACTAGAATTAGGAGGGTAGAATGGGTATTGGCAATTGAATTATGTTAGAACTTTTTGTGAAATTGGTCACGAGTTTTGCACCTGCCTTTTTAATTTTTGTTAGAAAATTTCTTGTAAAATTATGTTATGTAATTTCCACGTCATTCTGAACTTTTGATTTTTCTGATATGAAACATTCTTTTCCTCCTGCTATGGACATTGTAACTGAACTTTGTTATGAGTGAATTTCTCCACTTGCTGTGTATTGTTTCCTTTTTTTGTTATGCTGCACTTTTCATTTTTTTTTTGTTATGGATTTTTGGCAATGAGTTTCTCGCTGCAAAGAGTTTTGGTTGGGCTGCTATGTAACTTTTTTCTTTTGTGACGAGTTCTCTGTTTTCCTGCGCACCTGATTTTGCTCATAATAGGGTCATGTGTGCGCGGCTTCGTCACATGCTGTCACACACAAATGCCTCGCGGGACCCAATTATCATAGCCTTACCAAATGGTAATCCTCCCTTTTGTCATTACACTAGCCCTTTGACATCCATGAATTTGGAGGCAGTTAGTGTTAATTAGGAAAGAAAAATATGGATTTTGGACTTATGGTTTGTAAGTGAAAATGAAGTTTAGACAAAGGTGGTTTAATGTGAATTTAGAAATGGTTTGAATTTAGAACTATGGTCATGGATTAAGAATTGGATTTAAATGTGGTTTTTGTTGTAGATGGGATTTGATTAAAATGGTTTGAAATTTTGAATGTGGGTTTTAGTTGTAAAATGGATATTTGGAATTAATTGAATAAAATGGTTAATTGGACTAACAAGAATGGATAATGGTTTATTGGCTAAAAATGGATAACATGGATTTAGACATAGTTTAAAATGGCTTTGCATCTCGAAATCCATGCAGCCCACACGACTAATCTTGACATGTCTAATTCCAATCAAACTCCCAATCCACACCAAACTCCTATCCTCAATGAATCCTGAAAAAATCAATTAGTAAGCTCAATTATCCATAACCCAATGCCCTTCAAATCATTCCACAAATGCTTTGTCCTGATGACCACTGGTCTCATGATCTTTAATTAATGATTGTCCATAAACTCACCCATGAATAAGAAATCCCAATTCCCCTTGGGATATACACTGATAATGATGAATGGACTTGAGTTGTTAATGAAGAAACCAAACCCTAGTCCATAGCCTGATCAACACCAATAAAGTCCTGACCCAATGCCTCTGATGATTCCTCTGAATGGGGAAGACTTTGGAGCTTGGTGAACCTCTAAATAAGAAGATATTCATGACAACATGAATTCAACCCTTGTTTCAACTTGACCTGAAATAGGAACCGACCGAATCACCTCTGCATAGGGCAAACACCAATAACGAGAAAATTCTTCGATCCCATGTCCTAGAAGACCAATGCAATGAATAATTATGAGTTATGACCTAATGAAGATGCAAATGAGTGCGAAACAAAAGCCAGTAAAGGTTAGAAAAAGATAGGGCAAATTTTTTGGTGCAACAGCTGCCCCTATTCAATCAACTTGGACCTGAAAGGATGATAACAACGGATTTCAAACGTTCAAGGTAGAAGGTGATTGAATACAAAAAGAATCGCGAAATTTGTAAACTGTGGGGAGAAAAAGTATAATTGGAGCCCAGTCACACCTTGTCAAAGGGATTTGACGGAAAGACAACATACCCAAATAACCACAAAGAATATGTATCCGAAGAACCACATCGTCAAAGAGATTTGACAGAAAGAAAATAGAACCCAAAGAATCACATCGTCAAAGGGATTTGACGGAAAGAAAATAGAACCCAAAGAATCACATCGTCAAAGGGGTTTGACGGAAAGGAAACAAAACCCAAGGAAACACATCGTCAAAGGGATTTGACGGAAAGAAACATACCCGGAGAACCACTCGTCAAAGGGATTTGACAGAAAAAAGACAATACCCAAAGAAACACATCGTCAAAGGGATTTGATGGAAAGAAAACATACCCAAAGAACCACGTCGTCAAAGGGGTTTGACGGAAAGAAAAACAACATCACCTAAAGATGTGTGATCATAGCTTGTTTTGAAACTATTTGGATCCAACTGAAAAAACCTCATGAACATTGATGTTCAAGGTTGGTAACTTAGGCAGATTTTCACTAAGTGTTGGAAAAAGTGTCATTTTCATGTTTTTGTGATTTTGCTCAAACAATAACTCAAAATCCATGATGAAATGGAATGAGGTCTAGTTGACATATTTAAAGTGTGTAATATGAACTTCAATTTGAGCTTTGAATTGGGGAAAAAGGCCTTAGGGTTTGGGAGATATGGCCTTGCAAAGTTGGTACCCTAACCACTTTGTTCCATAACTTAGAAAAATTCTAAGTTTTTTATGGTTACCCCTTTAACAAGTTAACTCATTTTCTTTGGTTTTTCTTGATGAATGATGATTCAAATCACATATTAACATTGTTTTAGGGTTAAGGAACCTTGATTGACCAAAAATCCAAAAAGTCAAACTTGGATTTTTGTACAGTTGACTTTTTCATCAGATGAAATTTTGACTTTGTGATTCTTTTGTGAAATCAATCCTCGGGCTCAATTAAACTTCATGGATGGCCTCCAAGGGTATTTAGGAATGTTTTGGACCCCTCCCCAAGGTTTGAGATCAAGGGTAGGTCAACAGTCAAGGGTAGGGTTGACTTTTTTCCATCAGAAACCCTAATTTATGATCAGATGGTTTTGAGTTCTTGTGGCTTGTGATTTGAGCTCTTTGAGTCAATCAAATCTTGTAGACATGTCAATATGATGTATTTGAGGTCTTTGAAGTTCATTTTGAAGCTTCAAGCCATGCTTCACTTCACAAGTTAACTCAAGGGTTGAATTAGGTCAAAACCCTAATTCCTGATTTTTTTTTATAGATGGACCTTCTAGGTGATTTTGCCATTGTGGATAGGCTCTTGAGATCCTTTTAATCTTATAGGACCATACATTGAGGCATTGGCTCAAGCCTTGATGGAAATTTTCATCTGGAGGCCTCAGGCGACCAAAACCCTAATTTGGTGACACATCGGGCATTGGCATTAAACCCTGGTAGATATGGAGGAATGACTGAATCTGGCTTCTTCGGCACTATCAATCCTCTTTTGAGAAAATCTGGAAATACCTGACTGTACAACATTGGCAGCAAAGCAAAATATCTCTCTGGCTTTCTTGACCTTTGTTGTTTCTTATGAGAGTTGGTCTGCTGTTGATACTGATTTAGGTATTCCTCTTGTTCAGGAACTTTCATCCTTAGACTTGACTTAGGAACAGGCAACTGTTGCGGACGTGGAGATTCTAAGACCAAGGACTGCAAGATATGCCCTTGACTTGATGTAGCTTCAGTAGAGAAAATAGGGATATTCACTTCTTTTACAGCAACAGAAGTAGGACCACCTTGTATGCTCACGCCGCCCGGCGTGAACTCAATTGTCTTTGCATCAATCAGATCCTGGACCTGGTGCTTAAAGGCCTTGCTTTTCTCCAAAGTATGCCCCGGTGCCCCAGAATGGAAATCACAATGGGATCTTGCATCATAGCCCGGTGGGGGAGTGCCAGTAAGTGAAGCCAGCGTCCGAAGTTCAACCAATTGAAGCTGGAGTAAATGCCTCGACAGCTGAGCATAAGGCATAGGAAGTGAATAAAAAATTCTTTCAGGCTGTTTCGGCCTCTGTGCATACTTCTTAACCTTGGGATTATCTTAGGAAACAGGAGATGGCTGCTGACGGGGAAATTCTGGAACCCGAGGTTGTGAAGAAGATCCGCGAGGCACATCACGCTTTGGGAAAGATCCCACAGGCAAGGGTGAAACAACAATTTCTGCTGCAGCCTCAGGCATTGGATTACCTTCCTTTCTTAGTACATTTCTCACGACTTCCATGATCAGGCCCATCTGAGTCTTCAGTTGATGGACTTCCTCCCTCAGCATTTTCTGATCCTGAGACAAAGCTTGCATGTCCACCATGAACTGCCCCATCTGGCTGCGGACTTCTCTAAACTCTTCTTGAATTTGCTCCATGATCAACTTCTGACTGGCTTGAGTAGGATACTGTTGAAAGGAGTTGAATCTACAATTCTGAAGAAAACCATATCAGGATAAAAAGACCAGCCTCGAACACCTGCTATGCAAATGAATATGGAAATTCAATGCAAATGCCATAATATGGAAATTCAATGCAAATGCCATGTTGGAATATTTCCAAGGAATCTTCCTGCTTTGATTCAAGTTTTTCATAGAAAAACCACAAGAAATAGATGGAAATGCTCAACAACGAGTCTCAAAGTTAAGATCCTTGGAAATACAAGAACATGTATGTCAGAATGCAAACATGTTATGATGATATGGATGCAGAGACATGGGATCAAGGCTTCCACAAATTCTGAATAATTGTTGTGCTGCTGACTGAATAAGTCCATAAGTTCACTCTAACAGAAAACCAGAAAACCAGAACACCAGAATAATCAGAATACCAGAATACCAGGCTGATAA
This sequence comes from Lathyrus tuberosus, assembly GCA_022829125.1. Taxonomy (NCBI): domain Eukaryota; kingdom Viridiplantae; phylum Streptophyta; class Magnoliopsida; order Fabales; family Fabaceae; genus Lathyrus; species Lathyrus tuberosus. The sequence goes on along the minus strand of JALAZF010000479.1, from coordinate 3,645,114 downwards.
GTGTTAGGTGTCAAGAAATGCTAATTTTTATATCCAAATTTGATGCCTTTAAGCTCTTTTTATTGCTTTAATCAGAAAATGACTTATTTATTAAGCAATTTTTGCATTGATGTGAATATTAGGTAATTTGATGTGTTTGTTAATATTTCAGTGAATATATGACAAAAGGTTGCAGCTCGAGGCGGTAGAAAACACAAAGAAACGAAGAAAGCGCATGTCTGCACCTTTAGGGAGTTTCTCTCGGCGAGCATGAAGCGAAGGAAGGATGCTTTGTCCGGTGAAGCAGCGGCGAGAGAAATAGATGATTTGCAATTCCAATTCCAGTAGCTCATAATTTGGTTCGCTGGGTGATTCGCCTGGCGAAGGAATGCTTCGCCCGGCGAAGGAAGATATTTCTTAAGGACCAGCTGGCACTGTAGCTGTCACGTGGCCTCACTTGAGGGCTTCGCCCGACGGAAGAAGGCTTTCTCCCGGCGAATTTTCCTGGGCAGAAAGTGATATTTAGGTTGTTTTGAAGATATTTTATGAGATATCACTTTTGCAATAATCATTGTAACCTAGAAAACACTCTTGAAGCTTAAAAACTTCATCTTTACTTATTTTTCTTAGTATCCAAAGCTTTTATGGTTCAATCCTTGATCGATTGAAGATTGATACAACAAAAGCTTTGTCTCTTACTTGTTGATCAAGCTACCATGTCAATGGGTAGCTAAAAACCTTTTGTGTCAAGATTAGAGGTAGATAATCCTCTCTTTTGCATGTATTAATCTTGATAGATAGTTTGTGAACCTTGTTGATGATTAATATATGGTGAAAAACTTTGTTTGTATGATTTATACTTTATTTTGGTTCATGATTGAGAGATATGTTCTAAGACTTGACCTAGGTTTTAATCCATCAACAATCAAAGGCTAGAGATAGTTTTGAGAGTTGGTGTTCATAAATATTGACCTCTTAATGTTATCATATTGAGAGTTAGAGTGAGAGATCATCTAAGGATCAATATGATAAATCTCACAACACGTGTTAGAGATAAACTTGTTGAGAGGATATGTGATTATATTCATTGTTAACAAGTTCACATACTTTATCGAGTAAATATGTATGAAACGGATTATCGAACCCTAATCTTGGGATGCTTTTACCAAACGCTTTAAAACCAATTTCTTTTACCGTTGTTATTAACTTTTTTTGCAAACATTCTTTTACCAATCAAACAAACTCTTTGTTACCTTAAGTTTAAAACAATCCCCGCGGATACGATAACAAAAATCCACACTGAATTACTATTTCAACAAAATGGCGCCGTTGCCGGGGATTGTTGTTTGATATTGCAAGCATTGTAATAGTTGAAAAGTTTTAAATTTTGTTTATCTAAGTTACTTTTTCTTGAGCTTCTTAATTTGCTTGGTTAAGTTTTGCAGACTCTGTTTATGCGGGGAAAGTTACCTGAAGATCAACTTCTTTTCGATCCTGAGATTGAGAGAACTGCATATAAGTTGAATAGCAAAACTAGACGGAGGAGGCAACTTGCCAAAGAAAGACGAGAGAGAGGAGAAAGTTCTATTTCTACACCAACACCACAGTTTACACCAAACATGACAGCACCACCACCACCACCACCTGCTTCAATGCCATTCACTAACAGTCCGAGGCACACAACTCAATTTGCACGCAATGCCCATAATTGGAGGCACTATGAGATGAAGACCGACATCCTTGCTCTTTTATACCAAAATCCTTTCACCGGTATAGATCATGAGGATCCCTTCACCCATCTTACAAAATTTTACGAAATTACGGGTGCAACGGGAGCGCCTAAAGCTGAATAGGAGTCATTGTTCAAAAGACTCTTTCCTCATTCCTTAATAGGGAAGGTGAAGGAATGGTACCTTGATCAATCGATTATGATTATGACGGATTGGAATATGTTGGAAGAAAAATTTCTAGAACGATTTTTTCCACATAATCGTTTTATGGAAGCAAAAACGGCAATCGCGGTTTTCTCATAAGGCGGAATGAATCCCTCAACGAAGCTTGGGAGAGGTTCAAATCCATGCTAAGAAAATGTAAGGGTCACAGTTTTGATGAACTTACACAAGTGCACATTTTTAGAAATGGTCTCCAACCGGTTCACAAGACCTTGTTGGATGCTACTTCGGGCGGTTCTTTAATGACCAAAAGCGCCGAAGAAGAAATTTCTATCATTGATAAGATGGCACTCAACGATCATCAAGGGAATCATAATTGTGGTACTACGCAAAAGAAACCGAGAATTCTTGAATTGGGAACTAGTGATGCGATTCTTGCTCAGAACAAATTGTTATCCCAACAAGTGGAGTTGTTGACTCAACAAATGTCAAAGCTTCCACAACAACTTAAAGAGATGCAAGACTTGCCAAGCAAGAGTGTTCAGGTAGCTGTTTGTGAATTATGCAGAGGAGATCACCCTACCGGGTATTGTCCTCCGGTAGTGGAAGAAGTGAATTATGCTGGAAATCCAAATCAAGGTTATCAAGGAAGAACACCTTACCAAAACACTCAACAACCATACCAAAACAATCAAGGCTACCAACCAAGAGGGAATAATTCGGGTTATCAACAAGGTTACCTTCAAAATCCTTATCAACCAACACAAGATCAAGGTGGAAGTTCAAACATGGAAGAGAGTTTCACACAATTCATGCAATTGTCAATGGCCACCCAAAAGAGTACGGAAGCTTCAATCAAGAATCTTGAGTCTCAAATTGGGCAACTTGCGAAGCAATTAGCCAAGCAACAACCGGGGTAACACTCAAACAAATCCAAAGGAACATTGCAAGGCCATTTTTACAAGAAGTGGAATAACAATAGGTGGAGAAGTTGAAAATGAGGTGGTAGTTGAAAAGGAGAATGAGATTGTAGAGGAGGAAGTTGAAAAAAATTATGAAGAGGATGAAGTTGAGAAAAATGATGTAGAGGTGAAAAAGAAAAAGGAGACAAAACAAAAGGAGTATGAGAGAGAAGTTTTATAAAGAAGGTTACCATATCCTCTTGCTCCTAAGAAAATAGAAAACAATGGGCATTATGCGAGATTCTTGGACTTATTTAGTCGGTTGCAAGTAACTGTTCCTTTCTCTAAGGCTCTCGAGCAAATGCCTAAGTATGCCAAATTTATGAAGGACATACTTACGAAAAAAAGAGGTACACGGATAAGAAGAACATTGATCTCAATGCCGATTGTAGTGCCATTGTTCAAAGTATACTTCCGCGGAAAGAAAAAGATCCGGGAAGAGTAGCTTTACCTATCACTATAGGTAATGAGTTTAAATGTAAAGCTTTGATCCTCATGGGTGCTAGCATCAATTTAATTCCTTTGTCCGTGGTTAAAAGACTTGAGAACATGGACGTGAAATCAACCACCATGACATTGCAACTTGCAGACAAGTCAAGGACTCATCCTCATGGTGTTGTGGAGGATGTTTTGTTAAAAGTGGACAAATTTTTATTTCCGATTGATTTTGTGGTCATTGATATGGACAAAGATGAGGATACTCCAATCATTCTTGGAAGACCCTTCATGAAAACCACAAAAATGTTGGTAGATATTGATAAAGGCATCATGAAGGTGAGGATTAAGTCTAGTGGAAAAGAGGAAGAAACATGTTTCACACTATTCAACGGAGTGATGTATTCAAGTCAAGTGGAAGACGACACTTATAAGGAAAAAGAATGTGCAAGAGAGGTTTTACGGAAAAAGAAGGATGAAGACGCGAAAGTGACAATATTGAAATCATGATGGGACTTTTCCTTCTTAAGGAAAAGGGGATCAAAAGCTGGACATGATAATGGTTGAAGTCTTTGTTTGTGGAGTGTTGTTTTTCTTGGAAGCTAATCCATGAGCTTTTGGTTTCGAGGTTTCAAGCCTCTGGACCGTCGAGCTCAAACTATGTTAAATAAAGCGCTTGTTGGGAGGCACCCCAACATTGTAAGTATTTTCATTGCTCTTGTGTTAAAATATGTTTGTAAGTGTGTTTGAGAGTGTGGTGATGGTTTTGAGTTGGCAGCCTACACCAAAACAGGTTTTGCTATTTCTGGTGTAGTTTGCTCGGCGAAGCTTGTTTCCCTGGCCTTCGCTTATGCGTTGCCGGGCGAAACAAGCTGAGGTGGAAAAATATAAAAGGGGGGACCACCGTGATTTTAGTAGAAAAGGGGATAAAAGAATAATTGATAGATTTTGTTGTCCCTACTATAAAAGGGTTTCAAGTACACTTTAATCTTTTTTTCCTCATTTGGTCTCTTTCTCTCTTAACGCAAACTCAAACCCTAAGTCTCTCTTGCAACTCATTGTCTCTTTCAATCTTTGTCAACTCTCTCAACTCACTTTCAAGGTTAGATTTTTATGGTTTAATTTATGTTAAATTCTTATTCTTAGTTCTTAGTAGTAGAAGCATGTGGTTAAGCTTTGCTTTTGAAAACTTTAGATTTAGAAGTAGTGTAATATTGTTGTTGCTTTGCATGTTGCTGCTTCTGTGTTGTTTGTTTTTTGGTATGTGTGTGTGATTAATGAAGAAGATGAGTAGAAAGCAGAACTGGGCTTTGTAAAAGAAACTCTGAGTTCGCAAGTTTTCGCCCGGCGAGCAAGCGGCGAAGCTTCGCTTCAGCTTCGCCGGGCTAAGCAGCGGCGAGAACCCAATTCCAGTTCTGTTTTGTTTTTGCTATTTTGATTCATTTTCTTTTCAATTGTATTTTAGTCTAACATGATTTCTGCTATTGTGCTGGGTTGTTTTTTGTTATGTTTTGCAGATGCCTCCAAGAGTGAAACCAACTGCTTCCAAGAAACAAAAGGGTACCACTGCTAGTGGTTCTGCTCCTCCAGATGAGTTTGATCGACGTCGTTTTCTTAGTGCTGAGCATGCAGCCAGAATTGCTAGCCTGGAGGGTAGGCAAATCATTTCAGAGAGGAAGTTTATCTTGAATCACGAGGGGGATTACCGAAAGGTTTATGCTATCTTTAAAAGTAAGAAGTGAGGATCTCTACTGAACCCGGTTGATCGTGTTAGTCACGAGCTGGTTAGGGAGTTTTACGCAAATACGTTGCAACTAGAAGGAAAACATTTCAAGTTCAAAACTTATGTAAGGGGAAAAGATATCTGTTTCAGCCGAGACGAAATCAACAACATGTGGGGTAGGCCATGTACTTTAGGAGTTCTTGGGAAAGACGCCTACACCCAGTTGCTCACAAAACCACTTGACCATAGAAAATTACAAGGTCAATTCTATATCTGGGAAAGAGTGTGGAGTTGAATGATAGGAGTGAGCCAATTCAGTACAATAGGGAAGATATGACTCCAGAAGCTCAAGCTATATTTCTTTTGCTGACTTACAATGTTAGGCCAAGACTTCATAGGTCATTTGTACCTCTTGATACCGGGTTGCTCATGTATTGTATCATGGAAAACTTGGAAGTGGACATAGCTCAGGTGATAGCGAATGAGATGAAGAATTTTGTGGAGAATACTATGAGGCCCAGAGTTCACTCTTCTGCACCGATCATTTTTCCATGCCTTGTTCAATTTTTGTGCAACCAGAAGTGGGTGCTTGAGCCTAATGTGGTGAATGAAAAAAGGAGGGGACTTATAGATGATATTATATTGATAGGTACTGCAAGGGAAAGTTGGGATCAAGCAAGAAAAAGAATAGGGGGATGTTGGTGAGAGTTCTCAGGCTCAAGCTAGTGAGCCAACTGAGGCTTTGGATTATTCTACTTGGAACCCTAGGATGAAGGCCGCTTTTAACTACTCATGGGACATGGGTGCATCGATCCACAGGTCTAATGAGTTTAATTTTAATTGTATGCAGCAGATTTACCAATACCAGACAAACCCATTAGAGGTCACTCCATTTCCTTCAAGGGAGGACTTCAACACTTATGCAAATTGGCCACACTACTTTCCACTCTAATCCTAAGTGTATACTCAAGCCTGGGTATTGGGCTTATCTCTCATGGAACCAAACCATCCCACATCACAGCAGCAATAGAGCAATATGATAACAATGATCAAGTGCAAATAATGCAGTAAAACACAATAATATACAACAAATAATGCACATAAATAATCACCCAATTTAGATATTGTATACTTTAAAATAATGACGGTGTTGTCAATCTATCATATAAGAAGATTAATTGTTCAAAAAATTCCTCAATTGCCTTTCTGCTTCTACAAGCTTCCGAGTGGTTGCATTAACAATCTTCCTTTCCTTTTTTCATCTGCCACACAACAAAACAAACTAATCCAATTTTTTTCTGCTCTGATTTTTCTTTTTCATTAAAAGTTATGCTGGTTTTTCCATTTTCCATATTATACTATTATTTCAAAAAGCATTTGTCTGATCAAACATGTCAAATCATCTCTCTCTCTCTCTCTCTCTCTCTATATATATATATATATATATATATATATATATATATATATATTCTTCTTTTTTCTCCATCTTCTTCCTTCACACTTTTCTTTACAAACTGTAATGATACAGTCAAAGTTCTTCCAACAACAAATTCATATTCTTACTCAATAACACCTTGCTAACAAACCCCTAATCGAAGTTGATAAAGCTATCAAACTCGATCTATAGATGCAATTTTGTATCTTCTCAAAGCTACAAATTCCTTTGTCTTGTCATTATGTATCTGACTTTTTGTTGTTGTTCTTTCAAGAAGTATGTAACCGAGATTCGAGCGGGTAAGTTAGTGTTTTGGTTACTTTAATCTATGTTGCTGCTTAAACCAAATCTTCTCAAGCAAACCTTAAAAGTTGATGTGTTAATTCAAGATATGAAATCATAAGGGTTAGTACCAAACAAGGTTTGTTATCCTTGTCTTTTTACAAAATTTCAGGTGAAAATTAGTGACAAGTAGTTTATCATACATATGGCTTTATACATGTCATTTTGACAACCTTGCTGAAGGAATATGTTATAGGAGGTTTGTTTGAGAAGTCAAGAGAATCTGTAGTGGACCTGGAATCTTCGGGCTATAACGAAGATGAGGTAATAGTAATCTCTCAATTGAACAAAGAAGGGTTTTTTGGTTTTTCTGCATCTGAATATTTGTAGATCATTTCATAACATTATACAGACTATGTTAATAATACCTGAAGTTTATTTTATATCATAAATGTGCCTTCTTATTCAACGACATCATCTTCTAAGCAGTTTCAAGAAACTTCCAATGATGCTCCGAGCTCGGCGGCGTATTCTTCGGTCCAGAGTAAGCTGCAATAGTTTTATCCAAAAACTGTTCCTTTGGAGGCTAAAAAAACTAAAGAGAATGTTATTGTGGCGGTTCGGTTTCTGCCTTTGAAGCAAGTGTTTTATTTTACGAGTAGTGTATTATAGTTATTGTGACTGTTGTGTTTTGTTATGGATGTTGATGTTAATTTGATTAAGGTCTGGTTTTTGCGTGTCACAATCCTAGGGAAATTTTTCATGGGGAGGAGATTGTTTGGATGCAGATGGATATACAGTAGTGCGAAATGAGTATAATCCGTCCATAGTATGTGCTTACGCTACGACATGCCAAGCTCATATTTCTGTAAGGGAAAGAAAAATACTGCCGAGAGGCCAAAGATTAGGATCTTTCTTGTATAATCCGTCCATAGCATGTGCTTACGCTACGATATGCCATGTTCATTGGTATTAATTGAGTTGTTTAATGTTGGGAGCTCCATACTAGATCCACGTTGGAGTTACTTTCTATTATTCAATGTCATCAGACGGCCTCCCATATTCCACATTGAAATGGTAGGGAACGTCCTTAATCGCTCATCATATATAAGGCATCCCATGTGAGACTCGTGGTATTCTCTCTCTAATCCAGTACTCACTTAACTTCTTATTCTTTTACTGACTTAGGAGTTATCCCGTTGGAGTGCTAACTTTGCAGGTCCACTTTGTGTCGCTGTACCAAAGAACTACTCCACCATATCAAGATTCTACTTCATCATTTCACCAAGGATTTCTTATTCCCTAGGAGAATAGTGGTGTCATATATGGGAATCGACTTCCGATTCATGTGAATTTCCAGAATCATATTTCTTATGATTTAAAGTCATGAACCACAACAATTACGCTCAAACAAAGATGATGACTTTTGATCCAACTGTAGAAAATGTCATAGATTATCCATCATTCAAATCGTCTCATATCTTCGTCATTAATTATGTTGATATCAGATCTAGTAGTGAGAAAGATGTTCCACCATGAAGTTTGTTCAAATTGTCACCGAGAATCCCAAGACAAGAGGAATACAAACATATCCTAGAATTTTGATACTATGAGAAGGTGAATGAAACTCCTAATGTTACACTTCCACTAGTAGTAATTGTCGTCACAGTCAAGCACTTAGCATCGAAGATCATTATAAATGATAGAAGTCTATGTCATTTAATGCGGTGTACCTCAACGTCTTCATGAGATTAGGATCGTGCATGAAAAATTTGAAGTCTTGCGATGGCGAGAACCTTCTAACGTTCAATAATTTTTGAACTCGTGCATGTGGAACCATAGAATTATCGGCCTCGTTCAGAGAAGGCAAAACAAGAGAACTGTGAAAGTATGATTCATCATCATCCCTTGTGAAAACATATGCAACAACATCATATAAAGTTTATTTCAATAGGTATTAGATGCAATGGCCTCCATGGCCCAATTGAAGACAAAACATCACAACAGTTCGATGGGCTGGTCATTATTATAGTTGATTTACGTGGAGTTTGCTTTAGACACAATATGGTATTAAAGAACCCCCTCACGACCACCATCATCTATAACTGTGCGAAAAATGTCTTTGAAGTAATAGGAATGGTCAACCTTAATGTGCGAGAAGACAAAATTCTACCAGATGATTAAGCTAGATCGTCAATGAGAGTCGATACTAAGACCTTAAGGCCAGTTCTAGACAACTAGTCTGAAACTGTCTAACCGGATAATAACCTAACATGGTCGATCTATATAGGTGTTAATCTAACACCCATTATGAAGAAGGGGCTTATTGACTATCTCAGAACCAATATTAATATTACACCGTGAAAAATGTCTAAGAGGTGCAAATCCACCACCTGCCTTCTCTCACTCTTCTATTGATGGGCGACTTCCTGACGGTCCAGAAGGACCCTCATCCTGCATCAGAATCTTTGGAGGGAGAGCCTCACTAGCTCGGGATGTTTTGCACTATAACACCCTAAAATCCTGACTCTTAATTTAAAGGATAAAATCAATCAATTTAGGATGCTACTGAAAATATAACATGCATACTTTTCAAGTAACTTCAAAACTTGCAGCGAAACTCAAATTAATTAACATAGATTCAATGATCTCATCAAACAAAAATACTTAATGAAATTAACATAATTCAAAGATTAACTTAAAACAAATAAAACGCCTTGTTCCCCGATGTTACATATTAGAGAATTAAACCAACTAAATAGCGATAAGCGATAAAATAATGCAACAACAACAATTATGGTTTCACTTCTAAACATAATCAATAATGCAATACATCATTCAACAATAGTCCCACTTCTAAACTACACACCTCAACATAACACATAGAATTACATTCACAACACATATTTCTATTTGTAACATAACAGCTCATTCACATAACCATAATTCACCACTTATAATTATATGAATTAATCCAATTATTATTTCATCATCATAATAATTCACCTTAATTAATAAATTTCATCAAATACACCAAAACAACAATCAATCATCGACCATATGAGAAAACAACATTGAAAATTGGGCTGATCGCTAAAAAATGATCCATGGTTGCCATGACAGGCAACTTGTCACATGGGTGACAATCGTCACTCAGGCCGTCATCGCCCCCTTTATAACTCGTCACCACTATGATGTCCGGCAGGAGAAATCCCTCCTAGAGACCAGGACGGTCTCCCCGTCACCCTGCTGATGACCGTCAGCCATCCCAGATACATGACAGGTAGCCTGTCACGCTCGTAACGTCCATCACGTTGTTGCAGAAGGCAATTTATGTGTTTTGGCCATGAGAGCTTATTCAAAGCTCTGATTTCAACCCCCAACACTCTAATTCGCATATAAAATAATAGATACATATTACACAGGAATCAAATCATCACATACTCATCGATTATCATTCAATTTCATCAATTAATCCCAAATTCAAGGTTATGTCCAGAACACCAAAACACATCAATGGCAATAACCAAATTCATAATTCATACCAACACATTATACATAATATTTAGCATATAAAATACCATGAATCCACACATTAAACATGGCAATTAAGATGGATGATCACACCATCATCTTCAAAACTCATAAAGCACAACAATGGTGAATAAAACCTAGGAAGAGTGAGGATTCCTCTTTACCCTTCATGCAATACACATGTATTCAAGTACCCCCTACCTGAATTTCCAACAATAAACTTCAAGCTTTGGCTATGACTTCTCTCTCTCTCTCTCTCTCTCTCTCTCTCTCTCAAACCTTTGTTTTGCCTTTTTTTCTCCCACTTTCTCGATTTTTATGCATAAGACAAAAAGGCTCCCATCACTTTTTGTTATATATTTAACCTAATATTATTATGTTCAATTCCCAACTTTTCCTCAATTCTCACCAACTCTCACCTTAGCCCAATAATTTCATTAATTTACTACTTTTCACCCCACAACTCACAAATTTATATTATTATTATTATTATTATTATTATTATTATAGTCACTTAAAATTAAGTAATAATTCTAATTGATTCCTACCACTCTCTATAAATCTCACAAAAATACCCACAATTGGCAAATAGTCATATAACACATATTATCACAAAAATAAATAATTAAAAACCCTTTTAAATCACTTAAATAATTAAATAAAAACAAAAAAAATTAATTAAATAAATTAATTGAATTTGAGGTATTACACGCACTTGCACTTCCCTTAATCAATAATCAAATCCTTGGGGAAGGCCGAGGGAAAACCTGTTTGTCATTGGGTAGCTTGCATCCGAACCAAACACTCCCTCCTCTTGACAAGAAAAATTCCAGTCACATCGGTTACATAAAAGAGAGAGGGAACACTATTACCACATATAAGACAATAAGCTGTGGATTAGATCAAAAGGTGTTATTTCATGCCATAAAATTTACCCAAGTACTCCTCCACCTCATCACCATACTCACGGTCCCTGGTGATTAGAGTACAAGAGTTCAGAGTCCAAAAATAGCTCAAAGTCTAAATCATCTCATGGTTAATGGGGGAGAGAATGTTTGAATCAAACTCTTTGATAAGCTAAGGATCTAACATCCACGATAGGGGAAAATAGAGGGCACCCGTCGCCCCTGTAGTCACCAGAGAGGCATCACCTTACCCTCTCACCCGCACAAACTATATTTCCAATCCTCATAAGGGTATGCACATGGTTTCAACAAACACCTTCCTGGCAGGTAACACAACATTACCCATCCATTGTTAGAGAGAATATATGTGCTAAAGAAAGAGAGGAAAACCCAAACAATTCGAGGGATGCTCATACTACAAGATATTATCTAGAAAGCCCTAAGGATACTCCATACATTGGAGGTGATCTGGGAGGCGGTGATGTTGACATTTGTCAGGAAATCTACCTCAAAGGAGGTAAAAGGAACCAATACTTCCAGCTCGTGAATAACAGGTAGGTGAAAATAAAAACAAGGAACAAATAGCTCGCGAACGATGTTCATATTGGCCCTCTCCATTTATAATCAAGGTTCCAAGATCACGTCTTCCTCACGCCTTATATTGGAAATCCCAATGCCCTGGCGAAATGTATTGATCATGTCAGAGTTGGAATATAATGACATAATATCTCGAACATGAATACACTTGGTGTTCTTCCAAGCCATTTACTTCAAGTGTAAAAGCGGAGATATCATTGTTTATGCCCTAAGAGAAAGGTCAAATGTCACACCCCGCTCTTCTTTCTTACTCCAAAGTTATCTTTGGACTATGTATTATTTTAAGGAAGAAAAAGTAGAGAAGAAGAAGAAGGATAAGAGAAAAAGATTTCCTTGGGAAATGTATCAATTTCTTCACATAAGTCACTTAGCACAAGCAATATATCCACCTAATGGCGTAGCTGCCACGAGGAGTGGAAAAGTTCTTACACATGGAAGACGCGTGTAAGAAAAAGGGGTTAGATTAGTTTTCCCAAGAATGGTATCATGAGTTGCATTAAATGCTACCCACGCTTTCTCTCCACTAAGCACTCAAGCTTTCACAATTGACTGACGTTTTGATGTCTCAAGGTCAATTAAATGGAACTTGATGTCTCCCACTAACACTTAGCTACCTAGGAAACATATGGCAAAAAGATATTTACTCGACCTTTGGCTGAGGGATTTTCCCTAGGTTGAGGGAGTCGCCTCCTATTTAAGAAGGCTGACTTTAGTTGAAGGATTCGTCTCCCTTTCAGGAAGGTTGCCTTCAATTGAGTGACTCTTCCTAGGTTGAGGGTCTCGTCTCCTAATAGGAAGTGTAGCCTCCAGTATAAGGACTTACCCTCACCACAAAGATCAAACCCGAAGAGAGTCTAAAAACACTTTGCCATTTACAAACCCTCGTGCTTCAGGGACTGTGTAGTGATATATTTATGAGAACCTTAAATCAGGACGACCCGCGGGTCCCCTCCTCAATGTCATACCCTAATTTTTGACCCTGAGATTCTGTTTTTTGTTTCGCATTATCTGCATAGTATAACACGCATTTCATCTTGCATAATACCCAATTTTTCAACTGAAATAAACTTGTTGGATTTACAGCCGAATCGGTCAAACAAAAGTCAACAGTGCGTAAAATCAGTGGACAGAAAATTTTAAAATTGAGTCTGCAAACGTCAATGATATTAATCTGCGTTTCACGTAGTTTAACCTGGCGTGCTCGTTTAAATTTTTCGACCACTTTTCGGTCGCATTTTTGGACAGTTTAAGCCATTTAACCTGGAAAATTTATTTCAAATTCTGACCAAACGCTGTATTTTTCCGAGTCGTTTATTTCGTCCTGATTATTTTGGTGCATTCATTTTATTTTTTCGAGCACTTTTTTTGCCCGACTTTTTATTCGTTTTTTTTTTTCATTTTATTTTTTAGTTAAATAATTATTTAATTTATTTAGATTTAATTAGATATTTTAATTTAAGTTTATTTAAATTAATTAATTTTTTTAATAATAACCGTCAATATTTCCCAAAACATAATTAAACATGTCGGGGTAAAAACAGAAAGCATCATCATCAAATCAAACATGTTAAAACTAAAGAGGAAAGTAATCCAAACATGTCTCAGACATAATCCAATGGAATTGGAAACTCCTCATCAAGCTTTCATATTGTCATTGAAACAAGAAGACAAGAATTGTGATTTCTTTCCAAAAACATACAAACATGATTGAGGAAAATTCATTACACATCAATTCAAAACCAAAAGTTTGATTTTGCAAATGGCTATAAGAAGAGAACACACACATTCAAAAAGGAAGACAGAAAAAATTACATACTCCTCATTTTTTTCTCACGTTAATAAAAAACCTGCTCCACAAAACTCCATTCACCAACTAGCAGCATACTCCCTTCTCCATTTCATACTCCTTCATCACCTACAAACACCTTTAAAGCCTTCTGCACATAACTTGTTCTCCCTCATTTTCAAAAGGGTTCATAACCATCATCAATATTCTCCTCCAAGCTAACAATCCCGGAGAAGCGGTACAACAGTCGTGCGGTCACCGAACGAGCGAGAAAGAAGAGGAAGGAAGGGCTTTGAGGGAAAAGTTTGTTTCCTTTCTTGTTTTTCGTTACTGTTATGTTGTTACTTTAGAGGATGAGTGTTTTATTTTGTTTTTTATATACATATATATATATACACATACACACACATGTTTAGTATCATGTGTGTAACATTTCAACTTCAAGTTTTCTCTTGCATTTGGTTTGTATATATGTTGCAGTGTGTTAATGAGTTTTTCTTTTTACCTTAATTGGTATGAGATTGTTTATTTCTTTCCCTTGGTCCTCGCTTTCTTTTTCTTGTTGCTGGAATATGCTTTCATTTTATTATATATATTGCCTTTTGCTTTTTCCATTTAGCTCGATATATCTTGTTCTTGTACATATGTCTTATCATTTTTTGGTTTTTGTTATATATATATATATATATATATATATATATATATACATATACATATATATATATATATAGGATTTATATCCTATGAGAATGTCATTTTTATATAAGAACATGAGAATGAATCTGAATCATTAGATTTTAAAATAAATGGTGCAAATTATGTGTGGTTTTTATTTTTCTCTCTCCTTCATTATTAAATAAATGATGGAGGAGAGAGAAAAAAACCTGACATATAATCTCCACCATTTATTTTAAAATCTAATGGTTCAGATTCATTCTCATGTTCTTAAATAAAAATAGCATTCTCATATGATATGTTATATATATATATATATATATATATATATATATATATATATATATATATATATATATATATATATATATATATATATATATATATATATTTCATTTTTTTATATAAATATATACATGCTTTTAGATTTATATATATCAGCTTTTGTTATATACATACATACATTTGTTTCAAATTTAATATATATTCATATATTTGCTACCGTTTCATTTTTTCTTTTTATATATATTATGAGTTTACTAGAAATGGGGCGTGGCCCCTTTTTCAGTTTTATTTTATTTTTATTTTTTAGTTACTATTATTATTATTATTATTATTATTATTATTATTATTATTATTATTATTATTATTATTATTATTATTTTATGATTTAGGTTATTAGGTTTGATTTGTCCTTTCATTCATTTATCTATCTTATTTTTTTAATGTTGATTTAATTATTTTATTTATTTTAATAATTAGTTGTTTGAATGCTTATCTTATTAATTAGTTAGAAATTAATTAATTAATTATTTTTCTATTATTAATTAGATTGATAGACTCTTTTTTTAGTCATATGATAGATAATCCATATCCATGCTCGTATCCTCATACGTGAATAATAACACTTGATGTTTCCCACGAATTCAATTTCACTAACATTTCATCGCGATGCTTTGCCGCGTACTTTCAATTCGCTTCACAATGCTTTGTCGTGCACTTTCTGTTTATTTTATACGATGTTTTGTGTCATACCCCAAATTTTGACCACTACGATTTCCCATCATTGTGCAAATCATCATCACAATATGGATGAACCATTAGTCTCCCCAAAGAGGGGTGAGCATCCACTACAATCAGACTTAGGGTTTCAAGCCCTCTCAGAGCTCTTAGACAAAGGATCAATCAAGAAATGACATGATCTTCAACTTGTCTAGCCTCTCAAACATCCACAAAGGATCGAGAGGACTCCTACTTCAAGGATTAAGCACAAGGCTGCAGCATTCCAAGTGGATTAAGCCTCAAGATCGCCAGTGTCACCAAACTAGGGTTTTGGTCGACCAGGGCCTCCAGTTGGAATTTTTCCTCTGGGCATGAGCCAATGCTTCAAAGCATAACCTATGATGCTCCAAGGGACATCATAAACCCAATCACCAAGTCAATTTAGCCTCAGGGGATGCATACATCAAAAATTAGGAATTAAGGTTTCTTGACCTAATTCACCCCTAAGTTGACTTTTGGGACAAAACATAAGCCAAGACCTCAAGAGGGGATTTGAGGGTCTCAAATACATCACATTGATCCATTTGTAATAATGCATTGAGCCAAGAAGCTTGAGCAACAAGTTTCAATTTCATCAGAACCACAGTTAGGGTTTCGCAGAAAAAAGTCAACTGTATTTTTGACTTTTGACCAGGACATGCTCCCAAACCCTAAGACATGATTTAATACACCCTATAACACCTATGAAATCAATCCATCAAGTTTGATTTAGGTCAAGGACTTGATTTCATAGAGGATCGCACAGTTTGGAATTCATCTGACAAAAAGTCAACTGTGCACAAAAGTCAAACTTTGACTTTTTGAGATTTTTCACAATTATGATTCTTTGAACCTAAAATGATGTTAATGTGTGATTGGAATCATCATTCATCAAGAAAAATCAAGAAAAGTGGGATAACTTGTAAAAGGGGTAACCATAAAAAACATAGAAAATTTTCTAAGTTATGATACAAAGTGGCTAAGGTACCAACTTTAGAGGATCATAACTCCTAAACCACAAGGCCATTTTTTCCCATCCAAAGCTGGATTTGTAGCTCTCATTATCCTCTACAAAAGCTTCAACTACACCTCATTCCAATTCATCATGGATTTTGAGTTATTGAATGATCAAAATCACAAAAAGTGAAAATGTCACTTTTTTCCAACACTTAGTGAAATTTTCACTAAGTCAGAATCTGGCTTCACTTTTTTCCAAATGTAGGGGCATTTTCACTTGGATCCAAAAAGTATCAAAACCAATTATGATCAAAAAGTTATTGTATCATATGAGGGCTTTCCAAAATGGCCAAGAACTCCATCAAATTCCACTTGAGCCATGAGATATGACAATGGCAATATGCTTTGCTAAAAACTGCCAAGGCTATGCAGAATTTTGGACTTTTGCTCGATTTGGAAAAATCAGATAATTCCAAGCCTTGTCATCACTTTGGACATATCTGAGGATCAAATCTAAAGGGAACAAACACTGATCCAAGCCTCCAAAATCTTTGGAACAAGAAGTAGCATGCCAAACCTAGAAATCCCTAAAAGAGGGACAAGACTCCAATTTTGGATTGGAGCATTTAATGGATGCACCAAGGTGGCATGGACTGACACATTTGCAACTGAATTCAGTCAAGAATGATCCAACAACTAGGGAACCATAGCTCTGTGCCCTAACCTCTAGTCAATGGCTAGAGGAGACTTGGATTCCCATTGATCAACATTGGCCAAACCTCTGCTGCAGTTGCCATTCACTATTGATCCCAAAACAAACTTGCTCTACTATAAATAGAGCTCATTTATGCTCAGTTTGAGTACACCAAAGCCATCAAACATATACTTTCCTCAAAATCACCTTCTCACTTCCAAATTTGCCTTCCAAAGCAAGTCACTATCGGGTTTTGAGTTTGAGAGAAATTCCAACCAAACCAATCACACACACACCTCATAAACATCATATAGAAGTGATCCAAACACTCACATAACATCTGGAACATCAAAATCACAAAATCACTAGCCAATTGCTCAAGCCTTTGACGGATTTGCAGTTGGGGTACCATCTCAAGTTCCAGATTATTTCAATCTATTCCAAGCATCCAGACACACTCCATGACACCTAGGGAAGCTATCCAGATCATTGGAACCTAGCTGTAACACCTCTAACCTAAAACACGATCACCAGCTGCAAGAGGTGAGCATGAGCTCTTCTAACTCTATGATCCATGCATTTTTTGTTGCACAATAATTTGGCTATATGTTCATAATCATGCATAGAGTGTTTACCCTCAATCAATTGCTTTGTATGAATCGTGTATTGATTTTCTGAACCTTCATGCATAATTTAGGATTCTTGAGGTTTCTGTTTGATTTCTTATTCCATGCTTAAAATAAATGAAATTAAAGATCATAAACATGATCGTGAGGTTGAAACGAGTAGATTGATATGTAGATTGCATGATATAATCAAGTATTCAGTGAGATTGGATAGAAAACGCAAATATGCAGAAACAGAGGAAGGGCACGTGTTCTTGCCATGTTCTTGGCGCCCTTTTTCAAATATTTGAATATTTGAATTTTGTGATTTTATTTAATTGATTCAAAAATTAATTTCTCTCTGAGTTTTCATGATTTTGAGTTGATTCTTTTTTCAATAATTCACAAAAATGATAAAATATTTTATTTTACCAAAAAATCCCAAAAATATTATTTATTTAATATAATTGATATTTTTGCCAAGAATTAATATTTTAATTATTTTTGACATTTAAAATATTTTTTCCTCCTTGATTTTGCAAATTTTAATGATTTCTAATCATTTTGTAGGTCAAAACATAATTTTTGAAACATTAATCCAAGATCACAATTTGATTTCCACATGTTAAACAATTTTGATCATTTTAATTGAATTTTGTATTCAATTAAAATACATTTTGGAAACAAATTAGGGTTTTGATTAATTCAACCCTCATCAAACCTTTTAAAAACATTATGGGCCTCTATTAGATTGTAAGACCCAAACCCTTTGAAAACCAAAACCTTTTTGGGCCTCAGATATTGTATAATACCCACTGCGTTTTCAAAAATCTCGGCGCGATCGCCATTTCAAATAAAAAATCACCTTGGGTCTCTCCTTGAGCTGTAAGCCTCACCACTTGTACAAAAATAAATCATTGGGCCTCTAATAGAGTGTAAGACCCAATCATTTGTAAATACAAACCTATTTTGGGCCCCAAATGTTGTATAAGTCCCGTTGTATTTCAAAAGTTCGGCGCGATCATCGTCCGTTTAAAACAAACCATCTGGGCCTCTCCTCGAGCTATAAGACCCATTCAAAACCATTTTGGGCCTCTAATAGAGTGTAAGACCCAATCCCCTTTTGAAACCAAAAACTTTTGGGCCTCAGTCCGTATAAGACCCACGGTGTTTTCAAAACCTCGGCGCGATCGTCGCCCTTTTTAAAATAAACCACTGGGCTTCTCCTTGAGCTATAAGACCCATCTTTGTTCACTTTCAATCATTTTGGGCCTCTTGAGAGAGTGTAAGACCCATCCCCTTGTACATAAAACCTTTTTTGGGCCTCAGTCACTTGTATAAGTCCCTGTACAAAACAAAAGTGCGATCACTGATAAAACCCTGGGCCTCTCCTTGAGCTGTAAGCCCCAATTTTCCTTTCAAAAGCACTTTCTCCTTTGATTTTATAACATACTATTATTTTCAATTTCTTTGTTGAACAACTAACCAAACAACATGGAAGCTCTACAACCGAGTAAGTGTTTACCCGCTTTCATTTACCGCTTTCATATGTATATAACTGTATTGTGGGGCTGTTTCACTGTAAGTCTTCTTTCATAAACTCATATCGACTGTGTAATACTAGTATAGATATTTAGAGTTTCCACGGCAACTACGTCTAGAACTAGACCAAACTTTGTCTCCTTACCTTCGACGTTCTCCTGGATATTTCAACATAACTTAAACCATGAGAATTTTCTTTTACAACAATTTTAGATAACTAGATCTAAGAAATCTCCCCTTGAACAGTTCATATACAGAAGGCTAATGTTCCAAGTGAAACCCCTTCTGAAACTATTCATCAGCCTCCTCTTGGGCTTAGTGCAAGGACCCACAGGCTTCCTAAAAGCATCTCCGCCTCCTCTTGGGCGTTGTACAAGGACCCATCGGCTTCTTAAAAGTTTTCACAGCCTCCTCTTAGGCTTCGTATAACGATTCTTCCTCCGGGAAGATAGCCTCCTCTTAGGCTTTGTACAAATTGTCTCTTCGGCTTCTTAAAAGTTTTTCTCGCCTCTTCTTGGGCTTCATCCAAATTGTCCTGACGACCTCTTAAAGGTATAAGAACATAAATTAGCCATCTTAATAGAACAATCTTTCAAAAAATCTAGATCGTTCTACAACGAACGTACTGTCTCTTAATCTCTCTTAAGCATAGTACAAAAGATAAAACTCTAGACTTGGATAGTCTAACCTCCTTGAGTCTCGAAGACATTCTCAAGTTCCTTTAAAAAATAGGAAAAAACACCTGTAGACTTGGGCAGTCTCAATACCCTTCGGATTCCCCGTTTCCTTAAAGAACAGGAAATAATCCCGGTCCTCGGATCAAATCCATGAGTACAACATTACCCATATAAGAACTGATTTTCTATTTTAAACCAACATACTGGACCTGTCACTCAACTGAAACAGTAACCATAGCCTCATCTTGGGCTTTGTACAATGATTCTCCCCAGCGGAGCTAACCTTTTCACACTCTCTTGTTGAGTATAAAAGACTCTCTTGTTGAGTCAATCACCTTTAGCCTCTATCTCGGGCTTCGTACGAGATACAAATCACTCTCTTGTTGAGTATAAAAGACTCTCTTGTTGAGTCAAACATTTTTAGCCTTCATCTCGGGCTTTGTACGAGATACAAAACACTCTCTTGTTGAGTATAAAAGACTCTCTTGTTGAGTCAAAAACATTTTTAGCCTCCATCTCGGGCTTCGTACGAGATACAAAAACACTCTCTTGTTGAGTATAAAAGACTCTCTTGTTGAGTCAATCCTTTTCAGCCTCCATCTCGGGCTTCGTACGAGGTACAAAAACTCTCTTGTTGAGTCAAACACCTTTAGCCTCCGTCTTGGGCTTTGTACAAGACAACATACAAAAGCACTCTCTTGTTGAGTCAACCCTTTTAGCCTCTCTCTCGGGCTTCGTACGAGACACAAAAGCATCCTCTTGTTGGGTCAATAGCCTCCTCTTAGGCTTCGTATAAAGAAATCCCCATTTGATTCAATCAACCTCTCAGCATACAAACATCAACAACTCCTTTTCCCTCGTCTAATTACTGTAAGCGACAAGCCTCTGGATTATTTACATCCATGCCACTGTCCCTCTTTTAGCATGTGAAATTCCTAAGGAAAGATGGCATTACTCTAAACTGAGTTAAAGTCTTCTCCTTCAGGTTGAAAATCCCCTATAAAGGATTATGGCATTGCTGGATTCGCATATCCCAGTTAAAGTAATTCTCCTTTATAATCAGTCACCCAACAATTGTGACAAACAGACTCCTTTAGAGATGACAAATTCTCTTTAAAGTCAACACCCTTTTAGCTTCACATCTTGGGCTTCGAACAAGATACAAATAGAACCTTCAGCTTCACATCTTGGGCTTTGAACAAGATACAAACCCCTTTAGCTTCATGTCTTGGGCTTTGAACAAGACACCAAAACACCATTTCCTCCCATAGAATAGGAGGAACTACGATCGCTCTGATTTCCCTATCCCGGGAATACGTAGG
Organism: Lathyrus tuberosus; assembly: GCA_022829125.1. NCBI lineage: Eukaryota > Viridiplantae > Streptophyta > Magnoliopsida > Fabales > Fabaceae > Lathyrus > Lathyrus tuberosus. The sequence continues at coordinate 3,624,071 of JALAZF010000479.1, read as the reverse complement.
CATAAGATTGAAAAAGAATCTTAGCGAGCACACTAATCAAAGAAAAAACCCAAAGTCCCCTACCTCCATCCAATCTGGCGCAGGATCCCAACAAATTCCCCATGAACAGTCCCGGTATTTCGTTCTGAATAAAATAAGCAGAGAGAGGCCCACGAACTAAAGCCGCATCTGTAAACCAACAATTTTGACTGTTTAACCTCAGTTTGCAAGCAAGGTTAGTTGGAGACATCTATTTCCCTTCCTTCATCAGCTTCAATAGGATAAAAAATAAATCGAACTGTAGTACCAAATCGACAGTGATTCGAAACCACAAAAACCGCGCTACATAAGAATGGCGACCACAGTGGGAGACAAAGGAAGATCTAGTTATCGTCGTCCCCATTTTCCACAGAAGAATGGCGACTACAGTGGGAGAGACTTGTTCTTCTCTCGTCTCTTAGGAGGAAATCTTAAGTTTAGACAATTTCACAGGAAAATGGCGCCCACCGTGGGGCCAAACAAAGGAATCTTGACTCTCTTATCTCTCTGGTTGAAACCTTCTCTTAGGACGAGTCCTTGGGTTCACAAGGTATCACCGAATGACAGTTCCATCGGGGAATGTCATTATTGCTAGGATCGGCCCTCACTAGGATCTTAGGTAAAAAACCTTTAAGTTGGGAAGGTACCACATAATGGCGACTCCGCCGGGGAGCCATTTTCTGTTAGGATCATAGGATTCATAGCTCTTAAAAAGTCTAGGACATTAGGACAAATATTTATACTGCTTTTCCTAATTGATATCTATGTTTATTTTTCTGCTAATGGGAATGCGTATGATGCCGCATGTGGAAAGATTGAGTATACACCTAGGAAAAACCTCTTTCAGTAGTGTGAAAGCTATCGGAAATAGTTGTCACGCGATACTACCCTCTTCTGAGATTCTTCGAAATACATCACCTAGCACGGTTCCCGGCCCGCTGATGTTATCTCGACAAGAATCAATGATTTTGAGAGACATGTACAAAAATCACTAGTATAAACCTTTGGGATGGGTAGAGCCTTGACTTAATGACACCGACCCTTTGACCCCATGTTTTTTCTATGTGTTTGTGTGCTGCATTCATGCATTCATTTAAAAAAAACATTAAGCAAAGAAAAATTTTCTCTTCTAGTCTCTCTTTTTCAAATTAAACTAAGACAATGATTGCAAATGTCAGAGAGAAAAGGATTGCGCTAATGGATTTTGGTAGAAGAAAAACTCACAAGTATACCTTCAAGGTTCCAAAACTAGAGGATTTGAGAGGATTAGCAAGGAAGATCACTAACCCTGACGCTTTCAGAGCCAAGTACGAAGGTCTGTTACCTCTGTTAATGGTCCATGTAATTGAAGGAATCATGGAGGGACTCGTTCAGTTTTACGATCCGGTCTATCACTATTTCACATTCCCGGATTACCAGCTCGCACCAACGCTGGAGGAGTATTCTCATCTGATTGATCTACCCATTACTGATCAAGCTCCTTTTCTGGACTGGAAGAAATTCCAAAGGATCAGACCATTTCAAAAGCAATTTATTTGGACGAATCAGAAGTCAGGACTCACCTGACCACCAACGGAGGAATCCCAGGTTTACCAGCCAAGTTTATGGTAAAGAAGGCTCTGTACTTTGCTAGTATAGGGAACGTGACTGCTTTCGAGAGCATCTTTGTTTTGCTCACCTACGAGTTATTTTTGTTTCCCGACATTGATAACTTCGTCGATATCAACGCCATTAAGGTTTTTCTCATTGGAAACGCCGTACCAACCTTGCTCGCAGATGCGTATCATTCTGTACACTTAAGGAATTTATACAGCGGAGGAATGATCACGTGCTGTGTACCCCTGCTATATAAATGGTTTATCTCCCATTTGCCTAAGTCTGCCGCTTTTTGGGATCATAAGAGTGCCTTACATTGGTCGCAGAAAATCATGTCTCTTACCAACTCTGATATAGATTGGTATAATAGGATCTATGACGGGATCAGGATCATTGACCGTTGTGGAAATTTCCCCAACGCACCCCTCATAGGAACTAATGGAGGAATCAATTATCATCCAGTTTTAGTTCGTCGTCAATTTGGATACCCGATGAGGCATGTCCCGCGTAATGCTCATCTGGAAGGTCTTTTCTTCAAGGAAGGAGAAAATGACAGGGCACTAAAGATAGAAATAGTGGACGCTTGGAAACATGTTCATAAGAAAGGACAGGAGTCTCTAGGAAAACCGGACTGTGTCTCGGTGGAGCCTTATCTCCACTGGGTACAAACTAGAGCTCTCAAGCTAAAGATGCCTTATCCCCATCACGGAGTTTTTCCGCCAAGGGAATCTGTCATGTACTTCATGACTGAAATGGAAAAACTTCAGGTTACTCTCAACAAAGTTCAACAGGAGAGGAGGTCTTGGAAGAACAATACCGCATTCTCAATATGGAGTGCACCAAAATACAGCAACTGCTGAAAGATAAGGATGCTCTAATTGAGATTTTGGAGCAACATGCTATAGAAAATCAGGATGACCAAAGGAATTTGCTCTCTCCTTTCACTTGGCAAAGGAATGACAACCCGACAACAGCCCAAGAGCCCCGGTCCAAGAAAAGGAAAGTACCAGAATCAGCACCCGAGTTCTCCTCAGAGAGGACTCGGGACTCATTAGCTTAGGTTTCTGTTTCCGCACCTTGTAATTTACTGTATTTCCATTTCCGCAATCCTTTGAGTTCAATAAAACGGGGTTGTCCCCACTGTTTGATATTTGCAATCTAATTGTCAAAGTTTATTTTCATTAAACCAAAAAACAATTAATATAATCATTGCATTCATCATTCTCACGTCACGTATTCTTCTTACCTACGAATCTCACATTTGTATCTCGGTTCTAGAGTCAAACTGTCTCATTCGTACAATACTCGGGCCAATCGTCAGAAAAAGATGGATGATCTCGAGGAAGAGAACAGAGAGTTGAAAGAAGAGATCGACGCTCTGAGAGAGGATATGAGAAAGCTTCGTAACGACATGCAAGCCATGGCAGAAGCTCAGCTACAAAGAACTATGATCTCAGAGATCACCTCAACGCCCATAGTGGAGAAGTATGATCCTAGGTATCAAATTATGAAAGATCGTCCTTGGAGCATGCCTGTTAACTATATCCCGGAAGGATATGTTCCGCCGATCACTGAAGATCAGGGAATCATAGCAGAAGCCACTGGGCCTGAAGGTTACAAACTTCGGGAAAGTGAGGATGCTAGAGGCATAATGAGGACTCCTGAAGGTTACAAACTTCGGGAAACGCCAAGATTCACTACCATAGTAACGGTACCACCCCCTGTGGTGCACACTGTCCCAGAAGGATAGATTCCACAGATACCTTCTGGTAGAAAGGAAAGTATGTTCGATAGAATGGATGAATTCCAGGAGCAGTTCCTGGAAATGCAAAAAGAACTGCAGGCCCTTCGCAGTCAGGATCTATTTGGAAAGGACGCCGCAGACCTTTGCTTGGTCCCCAATGTGAAAGTCCCGCACAAGTTCCAAGTACCCGATTTTGAAAAGTACAAGGGTAACTCTTGCCCTCAAAGCCATTTGGTGATGTACGCTCGGCGAATTCCAGCTCAGACAGAGAACCAGGATCTACTGATTCACTACTTTCAGGATAGTTTAATCGGTGCCGCATTAAAATGGTACATGGGTTTAAACCGCACTACGATTAGCACTTTCAGAGATCTTGGCACTGCCTTCATCCAACAATATAAATACAATTTCGACATGGCACCATACAGAGATCAACTCAGATCAATGTCGCAAAAGGACAAGGAAACCTTTAAGGAGTACGCTTAGAGATGGCGTGAAATTTTCGCTCAAATTTGTCCACCTCTTGAGGAAAAAGAGATGACAAAGATTTTCTTAAAGACCGTGAGCTCATTTTACTACGACAGAATGGTTGCCAGTGCGCCGAGCGACTTCACCGAAATGGTCGGTATGGGAGTGCGGCTCGAGGAAGTCGTTCGAGAAGGACGTCTAGTCAAAGACACTGGGTCGACAAGCGGTACTAAAAAATACGGCAGTGTTCTTCCTAAGAAAAAGGAGCAAGATATTGGGAATATCTCTCTCGGAAAGCAAAGGCGACGGTACCAACCAGTAGCAGCTACAACTCATGCTATCAACCCCACGCCTGTTTCTACGTATCAACCTCAGGTTGCTCAAAGCCAACCGCAGTCGCAGCAATTTCAGCAAAGGACACAACAGCTTCTTCAGCAGGCTCGTCCTCAATACAACAACAACCGTACAACGCGGCCACCAGGATTTGATCCTATACCCGTATCGTACGCAGAACTATTTCCATTATTGTTAGCCAAGGGGCACGTCCAAACCAGGTCTCCTCTTACAGTATCGGAAAATCTGCCTTTTTGGTTTAAGGTGGATCAAACTTGCCCTTACCATCAAGGAGGACCAGGCCATAACATAGAAAACTGTCTCAGTTTCAAATCTGACGTGCAAAAGCTTGCTAGGAGCGGGGTCTTATCTTTCAGAGATACGAATCCGAATGTTCTCTCGAACCCGCTGCCTCAACACGAGAAGGCTATAGTCAATTTGATAGAGAAAGAGTCTAACAACACCTGTCGAATTCATGATGTACTCTTGTTAAGGGCCAACTTGGTCAAAATGCATTGTAGACAGAGTGGATATGGCCATGTGCCACCTCATAATTATCATCAGTGTGATATCTGCTCTAAAAGCAATCAAGGATGTTTTGTGGTGCAATCAGCTCTACAGGAACAGATGGATCTCAGATGGATCCAAGAGCACCGAGTTCGTGGAGTTAACATGGTTTATACGAATTCCAACATCATTCAGAACCACGACGTCCGTGCAATGAATGCCAACTTGGTGGCAATGCACTCAAGGCAAAGCCAGTATCATAATCTGCCGCGGCACGATTAAAATTCCTGTCTGACTTGCTCGGTAAACAAACAGGGATGCTCTTTTGTACAAGAGGCCCTCCAGCATCAGATGGATCTTGGGTGGATCCAGGAATACCATTATAGAAATCCTTATCAGATCAACATGATTCAAATCTTCGATATTCATTTGATGAATACCAGCTTGGTGGAGTTACACGCCAAGCAAGTCCAACTCGGTTTTCTCACTTCACATGATTATCTGAGCTGTAAAGTGTGCTGTGAGAGTAACCAAGGGTGCGCTCTCGTGCAAAGAACTTTGCAACACTTATTAAACCATTGGTGGCTTTCGATCTATCTAGACGAAGACACGCAACAAATCAGTGTGGTTAATGGGAACCCTACTAGGCATCAAAGTCAGGATGTTCGATCAATGGAAACAGATCTAGTAAGGTTACACTACATTCAAAGCAGATGTGGCCAGGAGCCACTACACAAGTATGAGCGGTGCGGAGCTTGCTCAGTGGATAATCAAGGATGCTACCTCGTGCGAGCAGCCCTTCAAAGTCAGTTGGACCGCAAAGAAATTCAACCATGGTCAAGTTCTGGATCAGTCAACTACTTCGCTGATCAAATCGAGGACGTTGTCGTAATCTTTGATCATCAGAGGGCTAGGGATGTTTGTACCATTATACCTCTACTTGACGAATCGAGAGTTCCCAACCAGGAACGAATCGAAATTACTTACGATGGTCAGAAAAATCAGAAGGCTCCCATAGTCATCTATCTACCGGGACCGCTACCGTATGAATCAACTAAGGATATCCCTTACAAATACGGTGCAACAACAATTGAGAATGGAAAAGAAATTCCATTACCCTCCGTCATGAATATTGCAGACATCAGTCGAGTAACACGGAGTGGTAGAATCTTCAACAGAGGAGTTGGAGAACCCGCAAAGATAAGGGACCTCAGACAGAAGTTCCTAATCAACCAGTCGGTCAATCCAGTAATCCCGACCTTTCGAAAAATAATGATGAGATGCTGAAGCTCATCCAAAGGAGTGAATACAACATTGTTGATCAGCTGTTACAAACTCCTTCAAAGATCTCTGTGCTATCACTTTTACTCAGTTCAGAAGCGCACAGGGAGGCTCTACAGAAAGTCTTGGAGCAAGCCTTTGTGGAACAGGATGTAATAATTAGACAGTTCGATAGCATTGTCTCTAACATCACTTCCTGCAATAACTTGGGATTTAGTGATGAGGAATTACCTGAAGAAGGTCGCCATCATAACACGACGCTCAACATTACAGTCAACTGCCAAGACGATGCTTTAGCCAGTGTACTGGTAGAAACAGGGTCAGCCCTGAATGTTATGCCGAAGTCCACTTTGATGCAATTATTATTCAAAAGACCTCCGATGAGAACCAGTGAGGTCGTCGTCAAAGCCTTTGACGGATCCAGAAAAACATTTATTGGCGAAGTCGACCTTCCCATAACTATTGGTCCTCACATTTTCCAAGTCACTTTCCAGGTCATGGACATCCGGGCAACATACAGTTGTTTATTAGGAAGACCTTGGATACATCAGGCTGGGGCGGTCACTTCGACCCTCCACCAAAATCTAAAGTTCGTCCAGAATGGCCAACTCGTCACAGTCTGTGGAGAACAAGCCTTGCTTGTGAGTAACTTATCATCATCTACTTGTGTAGAACCCGAGGAGGTTGTTAGGACTCAGTTCCAAGCACTTTCGGTAAGCAATGAGAATCAATCAGAGAAAGGAACCTCGATTTCCTCATACAGAGATGCTCTCGAAGTGATCGAAAATAACAATACAAAAGGATGGGGACAACTTGTCATTCCCACTGATAACAAAACAAAAAAGGGTCTTGGTTCTTCTACAACCTGCACCAAGATAGTTGCTAACGATGAAAGTCTTCATCCCATTCAGAACTTCTTCCACAGTGGAGGCTTCCTTCAACCAGTGACTCAAGACGTGCATACCATCATAAAGATGATTCCTCCAATTCGGAGGAAGAATGGAAGTCCTATCTCAACGAGGACGGCTATATGTCTCAGGAAGAGGTGCCTAAGCCATTTTGTTATCCCGCACAGAGTTCGAGATTTATACTGAGGTCAGATGTCGAAATGATATATAGAGAGTGTGATCCTGAAGGATGTCGTGCTCCGCCAAATTCATTAGAGGAAGACACTCCGATGAAATACAACTTTGACCACGACTATTATGGCCCAATGGATGGCTTGCCTATCTGGCAGCCATATCCCGGAGACTTGGGGCAAGAAAATCAGCCGAACAATGAAAATCAGTTGAGCGTCATTGAACAGAATACCTGTGTCCCCGCCATGTCACGGGATCAACACTCAGGTCATTCCGAACTTATCCAGTACGATGATGAATTGACAAAGCTTGCCGGACTAGAATTCATCAACTATGGTTTTCCCGAGGTCAACGTCATCGAGAGGGATGACTCCTCCAGTTCCAAAGAAGTGTGGGACACCTTGGGACAACCGAGTGGAAAATACGACTTAAAGGTCAAGTACACCACTCCTGAAAGCTCTCGTATCAGGTTCGAAGACATCCAGCCAACTGGATGGGGAGATACAACTGAGAGTACAAATACTACATAAAACACAACTGAGGAATCCTCCTACGACAACTCTGCCTGGGAGACAGATTCCAATGATCCTGCTCCGCCAAAAATCAGCGTCATTTCTGAAGACAAATCAAGGAAGGTACCAGACTTTGTGATTCACCGAGTAGTTCGCCGCCAATGGGTTGCTGCGACAGAGTTTTGTTTTATTGGGCTGTAGTTTCAAGAATCGACTTGTTCATTAATAAAATAACGTCATTATGTAATTTCCGCATTAATTGCTGTTTTCTCTTTTCGTTTTTCAGAAAATGGTAATCCTAAAAAACAACTCAATAATAAAAACAAGCAGTAAAAGAAATACACTGCACACACTTGCATTTTCTCTATCTCTTCTAAACACAAATCATCACGTCATGCAGATTGCTTGTTTTAAACCCCGTTGAAACATATGATCCGATGCCTTCTCCTAACTTTGAGTTCCCGATATTTGGGGCTGAAGAAGAAAATGACGACGAAATTCCAGAAGAGATCTCCCGATTACTCCGACAAGAGGAAAGGTCCATTGAACCTCACAAAGAGCCGTTGGAAACGATCAACGTGGGTTCAGAAAAGGAGAGAAAAGAAGTCAAGATTGGGGCACTGCTCAGTCCAACTGTCAGAGAAAGTTTGACGAAACTTCTCAAAGAGTTTCCCGATGTATTCGCTTGGTCCTATCAGGATATGCCAGGGTTGGATACCAGCATCGTGGAACATCATCTACCATTAAGATCAGAATATCCGCCGGTAAAACAAAGGTTGAGACGAACTCATCCAGACATGGCTGTCAAAATCAAAGAGGAGGTACAGAAGCAGATTGACGCGGGTTTCCTCGCTACGTCAGAATATCCTCAATGGTTAGCCAACATCGTACCAGTTCCGAAAAAGGACGGAAAGGTTAGAATGTGTGTGGATTACAGAGATCTAAACAAGGCTAGTCCAAAGGACGACTTTCCCTTACCACACATTGACATGCTGGTAGATAATACAACAAAGTTCAAAGTTTTCTTCTTCATGGATGGATTCTCGGGCTATAACCAGATCAAAATGGCGCCGAAAGACATGGGGAAAACTTCGTTCATTACCCCATGGGGTACTTTTTGTTGCAAGGTAATGCCGTTCGGTTTGAAGAACGTCGGGGCAACCTATCAGAGGGCCATGACTACTCTGTTTCATGACATAATACATAAAGAAATCGAAGTGTATGTCGATGATATAATTGCAAAATCTAAAACAGAGGAGGAGCATGTGACACACCTATCAAAACTATTCGAGCGGTTGAGAAAGTACAAACTCCGCTTGAATCCCAACAAGTGCACCTTCGGTGTCCGTTCAGGGAAACTCTTAGGGTTCATCGTCATCCAAAAAGGAATTGAGGTTGATCCCGACAAGGTCAAGGCCATTCAAGAAATGCCTTCTCCAAAGACTGAAAAACAAGTCAGGGGATTCATGGGACGTTTGAACTACATCTCCAGATTCATATTCCTTATGACCGCGACATGTGCGTCGATTTTCAAATTACTCAAAAAGAATCAGGACTGCGTTTGGACAGAAGACTGCCAAACCCCCTTCGACAGTATCAAGGAATACCTGTCGAACCCGCCGATTCTATCACCTTAAGTGGAAGGAAGACCACTGATCATCTATTTAACAGTCTTGGAAGACTCAATGGGTTGTGTACTTGGCCAACAAGACGAAACAAAAAGAAAAGAGTCTGCCATCTACTATTTGAGCAAGAAATTCACCGACTGCGAGACTCGGTACACTATGCTTGAGAAAACTTGCTGCCCATTGGCTTGGGCAACCAAACGTCTTCGCCAGTACATGATTCGTCACACCACTTGGTTAATCTCCGAAATGGATCCAATCAAGTATGTCTTTGAAAAGCCTGCTCTCACGGGAAGGATTGCCCGTTGGCAGATGTTGTTATCAGAATATGACATAGAGTACCACGCTCAGAAAGTCATTAAAGGAAGTGTTTTAGCTGATCGTTTGGCTCATCAACTGATTGACGATCAGGAATCAGTCAGATTTGACTTCCCAGACGAAGATGTCATGTATTTGAAAATGAAAGATTGCGATGAACCGCTACCCAGTGAAGGGCCAGAACCAGGTTCCCAATGGGGACTAATTTCTGACGGAGCTGTCAATCATTACGGAAACGGAATTGGGCCAATCATCATAACACCTCAGGGTACCCACATTCCTTTCACCGCCAGACTCACATTCAAGTGCACAAACAATGAGGCCGAATACGAAGCTTGTATTATGGGTCTCGAAGAAGCGATCGACTTAAGGATTAAGAACTTGGATGTATATAGCGACTCAACCCTGGTTATCAATCAGATTAAAGGAGATTGAAACACATACCAATAAGGATTGATTCCTTACAAAGAGTATGCAAGAAGGTTGTTACCCTTCTTCAACCGAATCGAGTTTCATTATATCCCTCGTGAGGAGAATCACATGGCTGATGCATTAGCCACTCTCTCTTCCATGATTAGTGTAGGTCAATGGAATGACTTACCTAAGATTGACATAATGCACCTTGAACGGCCCGCTTACATCTTCGTGATTGAAGCAGTCATGGATGACAAACCTTGGTATCACGATATCAAATGCTTCCTTCAGAAATAAGAGTACCCACCTGGGGCACCCAGGAAAGATAGAAAAACCCTCAGAAGGCTAGCAGGCAGTTTCTCCCTGAGCGGTGATACACTCTATAAGAGGAACTTTGACATGGTCTTGCTTCGATGCGTCGACAGACCAGAAGCAGACATGCTAATAAAAGAAATTCACGAAGGGTCCTTTGGCACTCATGCCAACAGACATACAATGGCGAGAAAAATTCTAAGACAGAGTACTATTGGTTAACAATGGAATTTGATTGCTACAAGTACATGAGGAGATGTAACAAGTGTCAGATATACTCCGACAAAATCTATGTACCGCCAACGCATCTCAAAGTTCTCTCTTCCCCGTGGCCTTTTTCCATATGGGGAATCGACATGATTGGCATGATCAAACCTAAGGCTTCGAACGGACATCAGTTTATCCTGGTAGCCATTTATTACTTCACCAAGTGGGTCGAAGCAGCGTCATACACCAATGTAACCTGACAAGTGGTAGTCTGATTTATCAAAAACAATATCATCTGCCGTTATGGTGTTCCAAGCCAGATCATTACTAATAATGGATCTAACTTAAACAACAAGATGATGAAAGAGTTATGCACAGAGTTCAAGATCGAACACCATAACTCATCTCCCTACCGACCCAAGATGAACGGAGCGGTAGAAGCGGCTAACAAGAACATCAAAAGGATCGTTCAAAAGATGGTTGTAACCTACAAAGATTGGCACGAGATGCTGCCATTTGCTCTTCACGGTTATCGCACATCTGTCTGCACTTTAACAGGAGCAACCCTTTTCTCTCTAGTTTATGGCATGGAGGAAGTTCTCCCCATAGAGGTAGAGATCCCATCAATCCGGGTATTGATGAAAGCTAAGCTTACAGAAGCTGAATGGTGTCAAAGTCGACACGACGAGCTGGATCTGATCGAGGAAAAACGAATAACGGCTCTATTCCACGGTCAGTTGTATCAGCAAAGAATAAAGAAGGCGTCCGACAAAAAGGTCCGACCTCGCGTCTTCAGGAAAGGAGACCTCGTGCTCAAGAAGATACAATCATTTTTCACTGATTCTCGGGGCAAGTGGACTCCGAATTATGACGGCCCATATGTGGTCAAGAAAGCCTTCTCAGGCGGCGCCTTGAGACTCGCAACCATGGATGGAGAGAAATTTGCCTACCCCACAAATGTTGACGTAGTCAAGAAATACTTCTCCTAAATAAATTAAAAAAAAACGTCTCGGTGGATTGAAAACCCGAAAGGGCGGTCCAGGCAAAAATTAGAGACATGATCAAAAATCATCCCGGTGGATTGGAAACATCACAGTACAATGCAGGCAAAAATTAGGGATAATGGCAAGTAACTACGTTCAACAAAGGGGCAAGTCCCTCGGCAGCAGTTACATCATCCGTCAGGAAAACTTCAGTCAAGGTCATCTTCGACAGAAGCTCAGGATGCCCCGAAGTCAAAGTTGGTAGAAGGATAACGGTCGTTATGTTTCAATGTAGCCCGTTTCCCTTAAATTACCATTTTCTAACTTTGTAAATACTCAATGGAATCATGTGTTTGGCTGATTTCCATCCTATCAATAAAATTTGAGCCCTTGTGCTTTTGTTTGCAATTCTTATTTGTTTTAGCTTTGCAGAACGACATTTTAACATGAATAACGATTCTTGAAATAAAACAAAAATGAATTTACTTGCAAAAATTTTCTGCTTAAAATAAAGATGGCAATTTCTTTTGATTGTTGAACATCGAAAGAATATCGATGGCTTCTCCCAAAGGCGGTTAAGCTTCAAAGTGCATAATCAAAGTACTCCTTCTAAGCCAGTGCGCCTGAATGAAGGATCAACTGTATCAGATGCGACTTTCCCATCTGATACCCCCGACAGAGTTCTTATCTCCTAAGCCCGACCAACATAGCTCCCAACAGGGACTATCTCTCTTAAGCAAGGCAGAATTGCTATCGTGAACCAGTGATACTTTTCATCCCCCGCTGTGGCCGAGTATCCAGTCGTGTTCATCTACTAGTCTGTATGTCGCGTCAGTTTTGTCAGCATATACATACATACATCATGCATTATTGATTTACATTCATATTCATATTGCATCACTATCACTCTAGTCGGTCTTGTTCCCTAGTGATAAGAGTCCTCTCAATCGAGTCGTCAGTTCTTTCCTCGTCAGGAAATGAATCATCTAAGCGATCTCTCCTCTAGTTTATTTTTGGATTAAAGGTGGTTCTTTGACCACTTTGATAACTTGAACCTCTGAAGAGCCAGAGATCTTCCGAAAAACATCACTCTTCGCTATTGAAGATGATATCTTTGCTTTCCCGGATTAAGGAAAATCCCTAGAGAAAGACTCTTAATCAGAGATTCGACAGTACAGCCGTTTTCCTTCGAAAAATCCACTGACAAAAATGTCATCGGCACCTCAAAATTGGATCACATCATATGGCATTTCTCCGAGAAGATCCTGAGAAAAGTATGATGTGGTAACCCCAAGCGAAAACAGTCTCTCAAAAGACTCGTTTTTCCCAGTAGAATCAACAAATGGCGTCTCCAACAGAGAAGTTTGTGCACCTCTACAACTCAGACGACTGGGTTCCCCAGCAAGTCTGACATAAATTTTTTTCCATTAAATGGCATCTCCCTAGGAAAATTCGGCAAGAAGTTTAAGGAAAACCGCTACACATAGCGTCCCTTGTCAATAAAGTTTATTAACAATAGAAACTTAGACCAGATCCTTGGTAGGAAACCATGATCGAGGGGAGGTTTACATCAGAAATTGAGACTAGTTCCTTGGTGAGAAACCAGGATCGAGGGGAAGTTTAAATCAGAAACTGAGACCAGTTCCTTGGTAGGAAACCAGGATCGAGGGGAAGTTTACCTTTTCTAAGCATCATTGCTTAGCAAAAGAAGATGAATACGTAATCTACCATTCATAACCACCATCAAAATTTCGGGTATTCCGATATTTAATCCTCTTGCACCCCGAATGCTCGAATACCTTCGTCATTCACACCTTCGGGTCCAAGAAGATTAAATAGGGGCATCTGTCATACCCCAAATTTTGACCACTAAGATTTCCCATCATTGGTCTCCCCAATATGGATGAACCATTAGTCTCCCCAAAGAGGGGTGAGCATCCACTACAATCAGACTTAAGGTTTCAAGCCCTCTCAGAGCTCTTAGATAAAGGATCAATCAAGAAATGACATGATCTTCAACTTGTCTAGCCTCTCAAACATCCACAAAGGATCGAGAGGACTCCCACTTCAAGGATTAAGCACAAGGCTGCAGCATTCCAAGTGGATTAAGCCTCAAGATCGCCAGTGTCACCAAACTAGGGTTTTGGTCGACCAGGGCCTCCAGTTGGAATTTTTCCTCTGGGCATGAGCCAATGCTTCAAAGCATATCCTATGATGCTCCAAGGGACATCATAAACCCAATCACCAAGTCAATTTAGTCTCAGGGGATGCATACATCAAAAATCAGGAATTAGGGTTTCTTGACCTAATTCACCCCTAAGTTGACTTTTGGGACAAAACATAATCCAAGACCTCAAGAGGGGATTTGAGGGTCTCAAATATATCACATTGATCCATTTGTAATAATGGATTGAGCCAAGAAGCTTGAGCAACAAGTTTCAATTTCATCAGAACCACAGTTAGGGTTTCGCGGAAAAAAGTCAACTGTATCTTTGACTTTTGACCAGGACATGCTCCCAAACCCTAAGACATGATTCAATACACCATATAACACCTATTAAATCAATCCATCAAGTTTGATTTAGGTCAAGGACTTGATTTCATAGAGGATCGCACAGTTTGGAATTCATTTGACAAAAAGTCAACTGTGCACAAAAGTCAAACTTTGACTTTTTGAGATTTTTCACAATTATGGTTCTTTGAACCTAAAATGATGTTAATGTGTGATTGGAATCATCATTCATCAAGAAAAATTAAGAAAAGTGGGATAACTTGTAAAATGGGCGTTGGTTCTTGGATTGGCTAGAATTTTGGTAAAATAAATTGTTCAATGTTGATGTCAAATGGGTGATGTCTTAACATTGAGTCTTAACATTAGTGTATGTTAAGTGTTTAGCTTTTTTGAAGTTATGAAGTCTGATGTCACATGCGATGTCATGACATCAGATATGCAGATCAGTAAAACATCAGGTTTGAGATGTTTTTAGGGTTAAGCGTTTTAGCTGGATTTTGGAAGAGCTGGCAGAGTAATTGGATGCGAATATCTTGGAGGAGATATTTTCTGTTACAAACAGATTTGATGCAGATTTGTAGGAGAGTTTAAAGGCCGAAGATTTAAGATTTTGAGAGAGAAAATCTGTCGAAGATTCAGTTTTAAATAACAAATCAGGTCAGATATTGTAGCAGGTCCAAGACCAGATCAAATAGCTATATAAAGTGTATCAATCCTTTAAAGAAAAAACAAAGAAAGAGAGCTAAAGACTGAGAGTCGTTTGAGTCTCCGTGTTTGTATTGTAAACCATTCTAGTGTGAATTGGTATTGTTGTTTTGAGTTGTTCTTGATCAAAGCTGTGAAGCAGAATCAAGTTGTGTTTTTCAAAGTGTGTGATCTTTGAATTATATCACTGAAGTGATTTAGGGATTGAGTAGTGTTCTCATACCTAAGTGGCCTCTTAGGTAGAAGGTTAATTAAGTAGAGTTTAAGTTTAGGAGATGTCAACTGGGTTGTTGAGTCTGTAAATTAAATCTACTGATAGTGAAATTCATCCCTGGCTTGGTAGCCCCCAGACGTAGGTAGTTAGACCGAACTGGGTGAACAATTCTTTGTGTTCTCTGCTGTTGTTTTACATTGTCCATTGCAGAGTGTGTTGTTGTGACATCACACGTAACATCACATATCTGGTACCAGAATTTCAATTGGTATCAGAGCAGGCATCCTGCTCTGCATCTGGGTGAGATCTAGGGCTGATACTTTCTGGTAAAGATGGACAAGGAAGTTGGTGGATTTATGAATAGACCCCCTATTTTGGATGGCTCTAATTATGATTATTGGAAGCCAAGGATGATTACCTTCTTGAAATCCTTGGACAACAGAGCTTGGAAGGCTATCATAAAAGAATGGAAAACACCTGTTGTTGTTGAGAAAGATGATGCTGGGAAAGAAAAAGAAGGCAGCTCAAAACTGAAACCTGAAGAAGAATGGACCAAGGAAGAAGATGAGCTTGCCCTTGGAAATTCCAAAGCTTTAAATGCTATCTTCAATGGAGTTGATAAGAACATATTCAGGTTAATCAATACCTGTGAAGTAGCTAAGGAAGCTTGGGACATCCTGAAGACCACTCATAAAGGAACTTCAAAGGTGAAGATGTCAAGACTTCAACTTCTGACATCAAAGTTTGAAAGCTTAAAGATGAAGGAAGATGAAACTATTCATGACTTTCATATGAGTATTCTTGAGCTGTCTAATGCCTCTAGTGCTCTTAGAGAGAAGATGACTGAAGAAAACCTGGTGAGGAAAATCCTTAGATCCCTTCCCAAGAGGTATAAGATGAAGGTAACGACAATTGAGGAAGCTCAAGACATCAGCAAAATGAGAGTTTATGAGCTAATTGGATCTCTTCAAACCTTTGAGTTAGGGTTGAATGAAGAGGAACCTGAAAAGAAGACAAAGAGTATAACCTTGGTATCTAATACTCAAGAAGAAAAGAAAGGGAATGGTGCTGAATCTCAGGAGGAGCTATCTCAGGCTATTGCTATGCTGGGAAGACAGTTCAACAAAGTGTTCAAGAGAATGAATAGAAACTACAAACCCAATGTTAAGAACATCTCCTTTGACATCAGCAATTCAAAAGAGAAGGATGAAGAGAAAACTGCTCAAGACAAAGATATTCAATGCTTTGAGTGTGAAGGTTATGGACATGTCAAAAAGGAATGTTCTACTTACCTTAAGAAGCAGATGAAGGGAATGACAGTTTCCTGGTCTGAAACTGACAGTGAAAGTGAAGAAGAGTCAGTCAAGCATGTCAGAGCTTTGACAGGGACATGTGTGTCTGATGGATAATCAAGTGATGAGGAACTGACGTTTGAGGAGTTAGCAGCCTCCTATCATGAGTTATGTCTGAAGAGTGCAGAGGTATGTCAAGAAAGTGAGAAACAAAAGCAACAAATTGTTCAGCTTGAGACTGTCAAAGCTGATCTTGAAAATGAAGTCTTGTTGGCTAAATCTCAACTTGATCAAATGACAAAATCTGTTAGAATGTTGAACAGTGGATTTGATACTCTTGATAAGATCCTTCAGGCAGAAAAAGTAGCAGGAGACAAATCTGGCTTAGGATATGTTGAGGAGAAGGTTTCTGCTGAAGCTAGTACTTCAGGAACCAAAAAGGACATGTCTCAACCAATGTCTCAACATAACAAAAAGAGACATAATCCTAAACCCAAGCAGGTCGCTCACCAACAGCCTCAGAATGTTGGGATAAGGGATGCTCATAGTCCTCATCAAGGGAAGGTACACACTTATGGAGCTAGGCAGTATATGCCTCCTCAATACCATAGGAGTATGCAGGCTCCTAGGTTCAACATGTTCCATCAGATGTCTCAACATCAGGGGAACATGTATGGCTTTGATTATAATAATGATGTGCCTCATTGTTATGGAAGAAGGAAGCCACATCACCATAAAAGACAGCCTAAGAGACAAAATCCTCACTACAGAAGACAGACAAACTATGGAAGAAAACAACACCAGTACTATGGATGGCAGCCACAACAGGTTCATCAACAAGGTGGCAGGAATTTTAACAACTTTAGAGAAGAAAGAGTAAGGTGCTTCTATTGTGGAAGATTTGGTCATATGCAATTTTCCTGCTTCAAGCTTCATGGTTATCCCAAGTCTATCCCTCAACCTAGACAGAAGGATACCAGGCCCAAGGTTGTTAAGTATTGGGTTCCTAAAGATGAGGTTAAATGTCTATTGGCTCACATGTCAGATAAACACTATGCTAAGGATGGATGGTACTTTGACAGTGGTTGTTCAAAGCACATTACTGGATTCAAAAACCAATTGGTGGATGTCAATTCTTGCTCTTCAATTGATGTTACTTTTGGAAATGGAGAGAAAGGGGTGGTAAAAGGTGTTGGAAAAGTAAAGTGTCATGATGGACCTGATCTTGACAATGTGTTTCTTGTCAAAGGATTGAGTGCTAATTTAATTAGCATAAGTCAGCTGTGTGATGAAAGGTGTAAGGTCAACTACACCAAAGATGAGTGTGTGGTGACAAATGAGCAGAATGAGGTAGTGATGAAGGGAATAAGATCCAGAGATAATTGCTATCAATGGGTACCTCAAGTGGACAGCTTATCTGGTGATGTTAAGGTTGATGTTGTAACATCAGATTGTGACAACAAGTGTGAAAGTCTGCTGAAAGGTCAATTAGGGTTAATTACTCAGTGATTGGTCTTTATGGGATACACAAAATCAGGCGCCATACCTTAGACCATCATTCCTATTGTAGGAATATCATGTTTCATCAAAGCTCATATCTCCCGACTGTTCATCTCCTTCGACAAGAAGAATCATCTGTCTCTGAACCTATACTACTTCAAGGGAACCATGTCAAAACAAATGTCTTATCCATCAAAGAAATCTGTTTCTCAAAGCTCTTCGCGGGAAAAAGTTAGGGTTTCTTCAGACGAAGGTTCTGCAGCTGATACTATGAACATAGAGCCTATTTCCATGATGCTCCTAGAGTCAGGTAAATCTAGACCTTCTAAATTTGTTTCAAAAAGGGCTGCGGCTACCTTTAGAGATAATGAAACAAAGAAGCTTGTTACTAGTGTTCTATTTAGTGATAAAACAACACCTAGGTCATCCACTTCTCAAACTGTTGAAGAAAAGTTTGATGTTGACAAGAGAATGGGTAATCTAGCTACCAAAATCCTGGACAAAGGTATACCTGTGAAAGGAATTTCTGTACCTTTGAATCAGATGCCTGCAGAAAAGGTAGACATGCAAGGAGTTGATTCAGATCTTCATAGACTTGCTATGTCTGTTATTGAAGATTCTGAAGTGGGAGTGGAAGAAGATGATGTGCATGAGGAAGCTAATGTTAAGGCAGATGTTAAAACATCACCTATTGAAACTACTCCTGGTGAAGAAAAGAATGAGGATGTGATCAATGTGGTTGAGTTATCTGATGATGAAGTCCTTGGAAATGTTGTTACAAGTATTGCTAAGAGACTGAAGACAAGGAAAGGAAAGACTGTTGAATCCTCTCCAAAGAGGTCTTCTGAAGGCAAGAAGATAGAACTGCTGATAAAATCCTTGGAACAAGGTGATGGTGATAAAGGTGCTAATGTCAATACTGAAAATTCAGAAACTGAAGATGATGAAGATGGGGCTAGCTCTGATGAAGATTAAATTTCTTTTGTTGTTTCTGCTAGACAATAGTTTTTTTGTTGCTTTTGTTGTTTTGTTCTGCACTTGATGCTTTGCTGAAAACTGCCAAGGCTATGCAGAATTTTAGACTTTTGCTCGATTTGGAAAAATCAGATAATTCCAAGCCTTGTCATCACTTTGGACACATCTGAGGATCAAATCTAAAGGGAACAAACACTGATCCAAGCCTCCAAAGTCTTTAGAACAAGAAGTAGCATGCCAAACCTATAAATCCCTAAAAGAGAGACAAGACTCCAATTTTGGATTGGAGCATTTAATGGATGCACCAAGGTGGCATGGACTGACATATTTGCAACTGAATTCAGTTAAGAATGATCCAACAACTAGGGAACCACAACTCTGTGCCCTAACCTCTAGTCAATGGCTAGAGGAGACTTGGATTCCCATTGATCAACATTGGCCAAACCTCTGCTGCAGTTGCCATTCACTATTGATCCCAAAACAAACTTGCTCTACTATAAATAGAGCTCATTTGTGCTCAGTTTGAGTACACCAAAGCCATCAAATAGATGCTTTCCTCAAAATCACCTTCTCACTTCCAAATTTGCCTTCCAAAGCAAGTCACTATTGGGTTTTGAGTTTGAGAGCAATTCCAACCAAACCAATCACACACACACACCTCATAAACATCATATAGAAGTGATCCAAACACTCACACAACATCTGGAACATCAAAATCACAAAATCACTAGCCAATTGCTCAAGCCTTTGACAAATTTGCAGTTGGGGTACCATCTTAAGTTCCAGATCATTTTAATCCATTCCAAGCATCGAGACACACTCCATGGCACCTAGGGAAGCTATCCAGATCATTGGAACCTAGCTGTAACACCTCTAACCTTAAACACGATCACCAGCTGCAAGAGGTGAGCATGAGCTCTTCTAACTCTATGATCCATGCATTTTTTGTTGCACAATAATTTGGCCATATGTTCATAATCATGCATAGAGTGTTTACCCTCAATCAATTGCTTTGTATGAATCGTGTATGTAATTTCTGAACCTTCATGCAGAATTTAGGGTTCATGAGGTTTCTCTTTGATTTCTTATTCCATGCTTAAAATAAATGAAATTAAAGATCATAGACATGATCGTGAGGTTGAAACGAGTAGATTGATATGTAGATTGCATGATATAATCAAGTATTCAGTGAGATTGGATAGAAAACGCAAATCTGCAGAAACAGAGGAAGGGCGCGTGTTCTTGCCATGTTCTTGGCGCCCTTTTTCAAATATTTGAATATTTGAATTTTGTGATTTTATTTAATTGATTCAAAAATTATTTTCTCTCTGAGTTTTAATGATTTTGAGTTGATTCTTTTTTTAATAATTCACAAAAATGATAAAATATTTTATTTTACAAAAAAATCCCAAAAATATTATTTATTTAATATAATTGATATTTTTTCCAAGAATTAATATTTTAATTATTTTTGACATTTAAAATATTTTTTCCTCCTTGATTTTGCAAATTTTAATGATTTCTAATCATTTTGTAGGTCAAAACATGATTTTTGAAACATTAATCCAAGATCACAATTTGATTTCCACATGTTAAACAATTTTGATCATTTTAATTGAATTTTTTATTCAATTAAAATACATTTTGGAAACAAATTAGGGTTTTGATTAATTCAACCCTCATCAAACCTTTTAAAAACATTATGGGCCTCTATTAGATTGTAAGACCCAAACCCTTTGAAAACCAAAACCTTTTTGGGCCTCAGATATTGTATAAGACCCACTGCGCTTTCAAAAATCTCGGCGCGATCGCCATTTCAAATAAAAAATAACCTTGGGTCTCTCCTTGAGCTGCAAGCCCCACCACTTGTACAAAATTAAATCATTGGGCCTCTAATAGAGTGTAAGACACAATCCTTTGTAAATACAAACCTATTTTGGGCCTCAAATGTTGTATAAGTCCCGTTGTATTTCAAAAGTTTGGCGCGATCATCGCCCGTTTAAAACAAACCATCTGGGCCTCTCCTCGAGCTATAAGACCCATTCAAAACCATTTTGGGCCTCTAATAGAGTGTAAGACCCAATCCCCTTTTGAAACAAAAAACTTTTGGGCCTCAGTCGTTGTATGACCCACGGTGTTTTCAAAACCTCGGCGCGATCGTCGCCCTTTTTAAAATAAACCATTGGGATTCTCCTTGAGCTATAAGACCCATCTTTGTTCACTTTCAATCATTTTGGGCCTCTTGAGAGAGTGCAAGACCCGTTCCCTTGTACAGAAAACCTTTTTTGGGCCTCAGTCACTTGTATAAGTCCCTGTATAAAACGACAGTGCGATCATTGATAAAACCCTGGGCCTCTTCTTGAGCTGTAAGCCCCAATTTTCCTTTCAAAAGCACTTTCTCCTTTGATTTTATAACATACTGTTATTTTCAATTTCTTTGTTGAACAACTAACCAAACAACATGGAAGCTCTACAATCGAGTAAGTGTTTACCCGCTTTCATTTACCGCTTTCATATGTATATAACTGTATTGTGGGGTTGTTTCACTGTAAGTCTTCTTTCGTAAACTCATATCGACTGTGTAATACTAGTATAGATATTTAGAGTTTCCACGGCAACTACGTCTAGAACTAGACCAAACTTCGTCTCCTTACCTTCGACGTTCTCCCGGATATTTCAACATAACCTAAACCATGAGAATTTTCTTTTACAACAATTTTAGATAACTAGATCTAAGAAATCTCCCCCTTGAACAATTCATATACAGAAGGCCAATGTTCCAAGTGAAACCCCTTCTGGAACTGTTCATCAGCCTCCTCTTGGGCTTAGTGCAAGGACCCACAGGCTTCCTAAAAGCATCCCCGCCTCCTCTTGGGCGTTGTACAAGGACCCGTCAACTTCTTAGAAGTTTTCACAGCCTCCTCTTAGGCTTCGTATAATGATTCTTCCTCCGGGAAGATAGCCTCATCTTGGGCTTCGTACAAATTGTCCCTTCGACTTCTTAAAAGTTTTTCTCGCCTCCTCTTGGACAGTCTAACCTCCTTGAGTCTCGAAGACATTCTCAAGTTCCTTTCAAAAATAGGAAAAAACACTCGTAGACTTGGGCAGTTTCAATACCCTTCGGATTCCCCGTTTCCTTAAAGAACAAGAAATAATCCCGGTCCTCAGATCAAATCCATGAGTACAACATTACCCATATAAGAACTGATTTTCTCTTTTAAACCAATATACTGGACCTGTCACTCAACTAAAACAGTAACCATAGCCTCCTCTTGGGCTTTGTACAATGATTCTCCCCAGCAGAGCTAACCTTTTCACACTCTCTTGTTGAGTATAAAAGACTCTCTTGTTGAGTCAATCACCTTTAGCCTCTATCTCGGGCTTCGTACGAGATACAAATCACTCTCTTGTTGAGTATAAAAGACTCTCTTGTTGAGTCAAACATTTTTAGCCTTCATCTCGGGCTTTGTACGAGATACAAAACACTCTCTTGTTGAGTATAAAAGACTCTCTTGTTGAGTCAAAAACATTTTCAGCCTCCATCTCGAGCTTCGTACGAGATACAAAAACACTCTCTTATTGAGTATAAAAGACTCTCTTGTTGAGTCAATCCTTTTCAGCCTCCATCTCGGGCTTCGTACGAGGTACAAAGACTCTCTTGTTGAGTCAAAAACCTTTAGCCTCCGTCTTGGGCTTCGTACAAGACAACAACAAAATCACTCTCTTGTTGAGTCAACCCTTTTAGCCTCTCTCTCTCTCGGGCTTCGTACGAGACATAAAAGCATCCTCTTGTTGGATCAATAGCCTCCTCTTAGGCTTCGTATAAAGAAATCCCCGTTTGATTCAATCAACCTTTTAGCATCAAATCATGCTTTGGTCTCAACATACAAACATCAACAACTCCTTTTCCATCGTCTAATTGCTGTAAGCGGCAAGCCTCTGGATTATTTACATCCACGCCACTGTCCCTCTTTTAGCATGAGAAATTCCTAAGGAAATATGACATTACTCTAAACTGAGTTAAAGTCTTCCCCTTCAGGTTGAAAATCCCCTATAAAGGAAATTATGGCATTGCTGGATTCACATATCCCAGTTAAAGTAATTCTCCTTTATAATCAGTCACCCAACAATTGTGACAAACAGACTCCTTTAGATATGACTAATTCTCTCTAAAGTCAACACCCTTTTAGCTTCACATCTTGGGCTTCGAACAAGATACAAATAGAACCTTCAATTTTACATCTTGGGCTTTGAACAAGATACAAACCCCCTTTAGCTTCATGTCTTGGGCTTTGAACAAGCCACCAAAACACCATTTCCTCCCATAGAATAGGAGGAACTACGATCGCTCTGATTTCCCTATCCCGGGAATACGTAGGCATAAGATTGAAAAAGAATCTTAGCGAGCACACTAATCAAAGAAAAACCCAAAGCCCCCTACCTCCATCCAATCTGGCGCATGATCCCAACAAATTCCCCATGAACAGTCCCAGTATTTCGTTCTGAACAAAATAAGCATAGAGAGACCCACGAACTAAAGCCGTATCTGTAAACCAATAGTTTTGACTGTTTAACCTCAGTTTGCAAGCAGGGTTAGTTGGAGACATCTATTTCCCTTCCTTCATCAGCTTTAATAGGATAAAAAATGAATCGAACTGTAGTACCAAAGTGATAGTGATTCGAAACCACAAAAACTGCGCTACATTTTGCCGTGTACTTCCTATCTGTTTTTCTACATGATGTTTTTCCATGTACTATGTTTGTGTCTCTATTTGGTGTCTGACTATACATGATGTTTTTCTGTGTACTGTGTCTGTGTCTTCATTTATTGCTTGTCATTTACATGATGTTCTTCCATGTACTTGTTGCTTTACTTTTCATGCCTTGTTGACCCAATCCAAGGGAAGAGACTATATGTTGACTTATTGTCATTGTGCGTGTCACTTGTTTGTACACTTTAATTGTCTTTGTTGTTCTTGGTTCTTAAAACCCGGCAATTCGTAGGTCTGAACTACGGACGCTCTGATTTCTCAAAGTTTATTTTGAGAATATGTAGGTACAAGGTCAATCCTTGGCGAACAACCTTTTCCTTTTACTTTGTTTACCCTTATTAAGGGGAACTACGAATGCTCTGATTCCATTCCCGTCAGGATACGTAGGCACGAGATGCGATGTCTTGGGGAACATACTTAGAAATAACACCTTAGGTCTCCCTTTACCTTTTCACCCTTTAGCAGACAAATAACAAAATAACACAATAAAACAAGAGGTTCTTGTAGAGTACTACAGATACTTAGGATGCTAGCACCTTCCCTAGGTATAACCAACCCCCGAACCTTAGATTCTCTTTTGCTTTGCATTGCATTGCATATTTTTGGGCTATTCATTCTTTTTCCCTTCCCTTGGATAAATTAAAGTTCGGTGGTGAATTATGATTTGTGATTCAAGTTAATTAATAGCTTGGTATCTGATTCTCACCGCGACAGAAATGGCGACTTCACTGGGGACTACCTTGAGAGGGTTACCCCAAACTTATTTTGTATGTGTTATTGTATTTGTATATTTGTCTGCTTGGGTTTTTCTATATGCAGGGTGGTTACATACTGTTGTGAGATAAGTCCTAACCCGGACTTGAGTGCACTTATGATAGGAAGGTGATATATTCAAGGAGGCTTATAGGGAGTTGATTCCCGACCAAGCTGACTTGAGAAATCACCACTTAGTTGAGGCCCTCTTGAGAGTAGTATTGTTGAAGGAGTATTCATGAAAACATTACTACTTTCGACCTAGGAGCCCGTGACATTGAGGACCTTTAGTTACCTTTTACCCCCACTTGACCTCTTAGGATGTAGTGCGATGACTATGAGGGAGTAGTCCCGAAATACTTGATACGCGATACTACAATCAGACGAGTTTATCTTGAGAATATTATTAGCCGCATGAGTAGTCATTTAAGCCGATAATATCCGAAAGATTTATCGATGACTCTGGTAACCTTGTTAGAACCTGTTGTACAGGTGCTTTACCCCTAGTACACACCCTGTGGTTGGTTCGTTACCTAGACTCCATGTTGTGATCAGGAACCTTTGATCATGTTGCCTGTGTGATTTGCATCATGTCTTGCATCGCATTGCATATCATTTGCATCTTTGCATGATTCATTGCATGTGCCTGTTTGTCCAGCGACTCATCTCCAGCTGTCTCTATCTTCCAGTGTCATCTTTCAGTCGTCAAGCTGATTCCTCGACATAGATACAGGACTATGGCTAACTACATACGCAAGATGTCAGAACAAGAAGCACACAACGCAGAGATCTAAATGGAGATCGATGATCTTAAGTCAAGCATGACAAAGCTCACTGAAATGCTCCAGGTCTTGATTGCTAGAGGAGAGCAACCCCAAAGGACTATTATCCACAAATGCTGATCCTCAGCCTGTTCAGGTGCCACCTTCAACTTGGCCAGAGTTTGGTTTACCCCATAATTATTCTCCACCTCTTGCATCTACTACTATGATTGGTCAAACTGTTAGACTAGTGTTTCAAGCTCCTGTTTTTGCCGAGCCCCGACCTATGGTTCATGCTATTGCTCAGACTACTCGAGCTCCTTTTGACAATCATCTCTATGAGTATAATGATGCCAGTGCTCAGGGTGAAGACCGTGAAGACTTTGTTGAACCTAAGGTTGTCCGTGAACATTTTCAGACCATAGATAAGAGAATTCGAGCCTTTGAGAGTACTGACTTCTTTAGTGTGGACGCAGACAACATGTACCTAGTTTCTGACCTTGTTATGCCCGCCAAATTCAAAACTCCCGAGTTTGTGAGATATAAAGGTCACTCTTGTCCAAGGGCTCATTTGGTCATGTACTTTCAAAAAATGGCTGCTTATACCAACAACCAGAAGCTGCTCATCCACTGTTTTCAAGACAGCTTGAGTGAAGCTTCTCTTAAATGGTATATGAATCTTGAACATAACAGTATCCACTGCTTCTAGGATCTTGCTAATGCTTTTTATGAAGCAATACAAGTATAACCTCGACATGGCTCCTGACCGCCGTTAACTTCAAAATATGTCTCAGAATGAGAAAGAGTATTTCAAGGAATATGCTCAGCGTTGGAGAGAACTCGCTTCTCAAGTTGAACCCCCTCTAGCAGAAAAAGAGTTGACTGGAATGTTCATGGACACCTTATCTCCATTCTATTAGGAGAAGATGATTGACAGTGTTTCTTCTAACTTCACTGATTTGGTAACTATTGGCCAAAGACTCGAGGAAGGACTCAAGAATGGTAAAGTGTCCAAGGCTGCTGAATCTTCTAATGGCGCAAAGAAGTCATATGGGAACTTCTAGAATAAGAGAGAAGACCATACCAATGTTGTCATGACTGAAGTGAGAATGCCTTGTCCTAGACCTCAGCATGTTAATCACCCTACCATTGCTGTTGTTACTCTCGTGGTTGCTGCTCCACGACCAGCTCAAGCTACCCAACGTCCGGCTGTAGGGCATAACCAGTATCGTAATAGGAATCAATTTGATCCTATTCCCATGACGTACACTAAACTTTATCCAGGGCTGGTTCAGAAAGGTTTGATTACTACAAGAACTTTGCCTTCTCCTCTAAATCCTCTTCCAGCTGGATTCAGATCTGATCTCCACTGTGCATTCCATGAAATGCCGCAGGCCACGATCTGGAAAATTGTTATGCACTAAAGGCTAGAGTGCGTGATTTGATTAAGGTCGAAATCCTTAGCTTTCATGATAGCAATCCTAATGTTCAGAACAATCCTCTGCCAGAGTACGCCAAGTCAAGCTTCGGTCGACCTCAGCCAGCTATCCTCCTAAAAGCCAGTGTTTCAGACAGAACAACTCATCCTTGTGTTTGACTAGTCACGAGGCCATGTTTCTTGTTGTTTGCATTTTCCTTTATTTTGTACTAGCTGTTTGCCTTCAAACTGTGTTTGTACTTTCGTGATTAATGAAATGAGCATTGCAACTTTTGATTCAATTCATTTTGTCCATTATTTACATCTTTATGTTTTTCGTTTCAAGAAAAATAAAAAATAAAAATATTTTATCCCTTTTCCATTTTCTTTTGGATTGTGCAAAGATTGTAGGGAGGATGACGAAAACATTATACCCATAATTGCTGATATGCTTTCAAATAAATTTTGCTGACGAAGTAAGACATTGTTTCAATTCCCCAAACACCAGAGAAATAAGGAAGTTATTCCCTTATCCAACCCTTTGAGCCTAGAAGTTGGAGTTTCTTTCTTTACCAAAAAAACATTATCTTAACCTTGGAATGAGTAGTGCTCAGTTAACTTGGTTGTGCGTTCGCACAAGACACCTTTCATATAAAGGTTGCATTCACAAGCTTTCCTTCGCACACAACAAGCAGGTGTCGAAGATGTCCTTCAAGTCGAAAGCAAATGACGGTTCGCCGTAATCATTAAGCCAGGCAGTCACTTTCTTTCAAAAAAAAAAAATAATAATAAAAATCTAAAAAAAGAAAAAGCCCGCTAAGTTAAAACCTATGAAGGATACTTAGGCCAAACTGGGGCATCCCACTTGTTAGACGATGGCTATGGATCTAGAAGGGGGGTTGAATAGATCCCTTGTGTTTTACACGCAAATGATTACCAAAAATTTAGTTTTAAAAATGTTTAACGGAAGCAACCACTGGATAGAACGTCTACAACGAACCTTCTACTAAAAGGATCAGATATGCACGAATATATCGAGAATGAGTATGGAAGAGAAAAATTCAGTTTGATTACTACACTTAAAAACACAGTCAACAAAATATCGCTTGCTTGATGTTTAATCCAAACCAATGAGGTAAAATGATAAGCAACTAAAAGCAATGTGTTCGATTTTTGCTTTGAAACAAATTATCAAACACCTAGTGTGCGTAAAACACACTAAGTGCAGAATTTCTATGGAATGTAATATAGAGCTGCTCCAAGATACAATTCAAGGAATTGTATCGATTTAACAAATAGTTTCTTAGCTTGAAATTACACTACGACAGAAATTTCGATAAATTACGACTTCACAAATTCGAACAAACTGAAATGTAAAAGAGTTAAGGGAAAGAGAGAACAAACGAGATTTGATTAGGCAGTTCCCCAATCGTCCTCGCTTTGGGTACCTCTGCCCCCAATTCCACAATTGGAATTGAGATATATATATATATATATATATATATATATGTAGCTGTTGCAAATTGTTTATTACAAGAGAAAACTATGAACATCCAAACCCTCGAACGTCTTCGATCGTTGATGCAAAATTTTCTCTCCCCTTGATCCAAGATGAATCAAGTGCTTCGAATATGGTTGATTCAATTACCGTCTCACACTACTAAACCGAAAGAACCACCGTTCTTCGGTTACCTTCACTCGATCAATTGCAATATACCAAAATTCGAATCCAAACCTCTCTTCTATGATCCTCCGATTACAGCTACTAAACCGAACAATTGCTCCAATCTTCGGTTACCTTCGCCCGGCTGAATCCCTGTAGAATGAAACGGTTTGTGCAAAAACCCCCAAAATCTCTTTGATTCTTGGAGGATAAAACCTAGGGTTTTATTCAAGAAACACCTACCAAAATCTTAACTCAGAAATGAAGATCACACACTTCCAAATTCTGAACCTTATCACTTCAAAACAATGAACAAGACAAACAAAAATGGTTATGTGTAGTTGTTTGTTTACTCAATGAAGAAGATGAAGATGAAGATGAAGAGAAATATTGATATCAATTTTCACGTTTCTTGTTGTTGATGTAAAAAATAATCTAAAAAGATATATATACTATCCTAGACAATACAATAGAAATAACAAAGTTTTAAAATGAATAGCACAACAAGATTTTGATGACATTCAGCGAACGGTCGACCTATACAGATGGTATAGTCAACCTGAGCAATGTCGTGCACTCACTGCACAAAACTGCATGTTATGCGTTGACCGAACCAGGGCTATGCGTCGACTCATAACTCCCAGTTTTTGACAGATACAAATGCAGGATGTATGAGTCGACCTGAGAGTCGACCTGAGCATACCCGCAACACTCAGTTTTTGACAGATACAAATGCAGGATGTATGAGTCGACCTGAACAGGGTTGTGAGTCGACTCACACCATTCAAACATGCAAAAATCACATTTTTGACTTTCCTAAAGGTGTTTAACCATATCTAATACACCTAGAACATTGCCAACATGACCAAACATTCTTAGAACACCTAATGTGGATTCATGTGAATTCTATATGTGCTAAGCATGATAGTTTCCATATCTAATGCACCTAGAACATTGCCAACATGATCAAACATTCTTAGAACGCCTAATGTGCATTCATGTGAATTCTATATGTGCTAAGCATGATAGTTTTGGCATCATTAAAATCAAGTACATAGAGAGAAACTTCCCTCACATACTCCCCATTTTTTATGATGGCAAAACGGTCAAACTGAGGTAGTATCCTCCCCCTGACTTTATGCATCCACTATTGTTTGATCATCTCAATACCTGTTAATACCCGTTATTTCCCATTTCTTCTCCCCCTTTGACAACATCAAAAAGAGAAGGATAAAGTATCAAGAATAGAAAATAGAGAGCTGCATTTTTTTAACGAATTGCAACTAATAACCATTAACACACATCCACATATAATGCACGTTAACGAACAAAATGAGGATAAATATGAACAAGCAAATAATAACCAAACCAAAAAGCTTAAGGAACACAAAGTTGATAACAGTACATTGTCACGACATGGAGAAGCCGTAAGGAACAATAAAGCAGTACGAACATAAGGCACACAAAGCTAAAATTAATATATTAAAGTCATAAACCTAAACAGTGCAAGAAACAAAGCATTAAAAGACATGATGCGAAATGTAAGGATGATTCTCATGGCCTCCTCCCCCTAAATGAGTGGCCCCTCCCGCGAAACTGGTGAGGATGATGAGGTGGTGGAGGTTGCATATCCATCTGTTCAGTCAACTCCAACACAGATTGATTCAGGATGTTGAAACTGTTAGTGAGAGCACGGTGCTGAGTTGTAGAAGTCTCAGCCATAGTGTTGAACTTACTCATCACATTAGTAGCAAAGGCGTCAAAGTTGGTGGTGTGATTCTGAAATTCTTCATGCAAGGATTGAAACCTTTCCTCTTGAGCTGTGGCAAACCTCTGTTAGTCAAGTTGCATAGTCCGCATAAGTCCATGGATATCCTCATTGTTTTGTTGAGGACGCGGAGGTGAAGGAGGAGTATAATATGACTCTTGATAGTCCAACCCTTGAGTTGCTGGCATATAGTTAGAACCAAGAGTGGTCCAGCCATTATATTGCCATTGACCCCATCCTTGGTCAACTTCAGCTTCCATTGGAGAGGATTGAGGCATGTAATTACCTGTATATTGCCATTGGTTCCATTCAGGGGCTTCCTCTAACACCATAGCAGATGAGTTAGGCATCCAAGCACTATTGTCTTCAACACCAATATCCATTTGTTGTTGTTAATCATTATCCCCTTGTTCCTCTTCAGCATTGCTTTGTTCCTCTTCACCTTCTTCTTCATCTTCGTCATTCTCGTCTTCTTCTTCCTCATCGCTTTCGTCAGATTCTTCTTCCAATACTGCATTGCTTGCTTTCACCACATACTTATACCTTTTATCTCTGACATCCCAAACATGACCCATCATAGTTAATGTTTTCTGACAGAATTCTTGATTGATAGTGATAGATTTGTACGGAATACTCGGAATAATTATTCTAGCATGGTTGAGTACTTTTTGAATGAATGATGTGTAGGATAACGCAGTTCCCCTACCGGAGTCACGAAGAGAATACATTCTGCTTGCAAAATAATAGGGCCAGCTAATCCTTATTTTATTCTTCAAAATGTACATCAACTGAACCTCAGGTTAATCCACCCTAGAGTAACCTCCTATCTTTGGTCTAAGAATGTGAGAAACAATCCATTGTAAAATCCTTGCAGGAGGAGTCAGTTTCCCTGTTGTCACAGTTTTGGGAAAAAGACTGCTAGCCACAACCTGATCCGAGTATGGTCGCTTCAACATAGAGTTCAATGCTTGTTTAAAATCATAGTCCTTAACATGATCAGTATCAGTTATATACTGAATAGGTTGATCATTAGTCACAAACATATGGAACAAATCTCTCCAAATAGTTTGATCAACAGCGACAGTCTTATCCCCTAATTTGCAGTTAAACATGTAATCCTCAAACTTTCCAACTAAACCAGAATAAAAGATTCGGACCAAATTTTCATTGTACTTAGTGTCACATGATAAAAACCCATGGAAATTTTGAAAGTCCAATAATTCTAAGATTTCTGCTATGCGCATGCGTTCAACAGTACCGCGATAGCAAATGAATTGCTTAACAACAGACCGTTTGCTCAACTTTTCTTCATATAACTCAGCATACTTATCAGAGAGAAGAGATAAAAGTGTTACCGGTTGATTTGAGGGAGGTTAAGAAGTACCCGCTTGAGATGAAGACTCTCTTGTGACCCTTTTTCGAGATGTTCTTCGAGAAGCCATTGGAAGTGATGTGAGAAAGAGATGAACAGTGACGAATTTGTTCAATTTTTGTAAACCCCAAATGTTGTTTGTGGGAAAGGGAAGTTAGGGTTTGTGTAGCGAGGAGTTAGAGGAGAGGAGGAGATGAGATAATGTTGGAACAATGCATATGTTTTGGTTATGCCACATAGAAAATCAGAAAAAAATTTAAATGGGTAAAAAAACGCACAGTGACCAAGAAATTTTTCGCAGCTTTTTAGCGAACGGTCGACCTATAGGTCTGTATGCGTCGATGCATACTGTAGTGTTTCTTATAATTTTGAAAATTCTGAGCTATGCATCAACCTATGGGTCGACCTGAGCATTCCCGGCCAGACATGCTAACAATACAACAAGAGTGAGTCGACCAGAAGCATTTGTGAGTCGACCCAAACACTAGAATTTTGAAAAAAAATCAAATTTTTGTGACATTTAAGCTATGATATTGAATAAATAGAAAGCCAACACAAACATCAAACATCTAAATGGATAAAGTATGCTCAATATGTGCAACAAACATCAATGTAATCACTCAACATGGTACATTTAATTAGAGAGAATTTTTGAAACGGAACGATATTACTTTGATCAATATTGACGGTGCGAGCCCTCACATATATGTTAATAACTCTATACCTTTTTACCTCTACGTCTTTACCATTCTCGTCACGATCAAGGTTCGCACTAGTCGGCATTGGAGTATCTATTGCTTTGCAGTTTAGCATATCAAAACGTTTTAGAAGCTCAAGACAATATTTCGTTTGACTCACGAATGTGCCCTCTTCGAGTTGTTTGATTTGCAATCCGAGGAAATAGTTGAGCTCCCTCATCATGCTTATTTCAAACTCCCCCTGCATCAAACTAGAGAACTCCTTGACCAAGGTCATGTTAGTAGACCCAAAAATAATACCGTCAACATAAATTTGTACCAAAATTAAATGTTTTCCTTGACGTTTAATAAAGAGAGTCGTGTCAACCTTTCCTCTTGAATACCCTTGATCAAGTAGAAATTTGCTTAGACATTTATACCAAGCCATAGGGGCTTGTTTAAGTCCGTACAAAGCTCGTTTAAGTTTATAGACATGATCAGGATATTCGTGGGATCAAACCCCGGAGGTTGGGCTACATAAACCTCTTCATTTATGTATCCGTTAAGGAACACACTTTTAACATCCATTTGGAATAATTTGAAGTTCTTTGTGCATGCATAGGCGAGTAGAAGGCGTATAGCCTCGAGTCGGGCAACCAGCGCATAAGTTTCCTCATAGTCGATTCCTTCCTCTTTGTTATAGCCTTGCGCTACAAGCCGCACTTTGTTACGTGTTATTACTCCATTTTCATCAAGTTTATTCCTAAGCACCCATCGGGTGCCGATTACTCGATGATCTCGCAGAGGGGGGACAAGGTCCCAAACCTCATTTCTCTTGAATTGGTTTAACTTATCTTGCATTGATAGAAACCAATGCTCATCGAGTAACGCTTCCTTTGCGTTTTTAGGTTCAACTTGGGAGACAAAAGCAGAGTAATAACAAAAGTTACTAAGTTTAGAGCGAGTGGTTACTCCCTTAGAGATATCACCGAGAATGTTGTCAACTAGATGGTCTTTTGAAGACTTCCAAGCTGGAGGAAGTTCATCTTTATCAGAATGATGACCATCCTCACTTCTCACTGGTTGGTGATCCTTTTCCTCCTCAATACGCACTGCTTCAGGCTGATCATTTCCCTTATCAGTGTCCTTGAGTATGTCTTCAGAAGATGCACCTACACCATGAAAAGAACTACCTTCTCTGACATTTTTCGGATAAGACTCATCAAAAGTAACGTGTACCGACTCTTCAACAATACGTAACTTCTTATTGTAAACCCTCAAGCCTTTAAGCACATTAGAGATAGTAGTAGATGAGGGGTTACATACACTATCTTTGCCAAGTTTTTGTCCCTTGTTGTTGTCTCCGTAGGTAACAAACCCCTTTTTCTTTGCCACAAAGTCGATGAAAAGAGATATGTCTCCTGTCATATGTCTTGAGCAGCCACTATCCAAAACCCATCTTCTTTCGGTGGTCTCAAGACTTTGTACCTACATAGTCAATCAAGGGAAATAGGTACCCAATTCTCATTGGGTCCTTGGTGGTGAGTGAAACCAAGACCGCACTTGGGCAACCATTGGTAGATGCCTTTCGGAACAAGAAACCTTCTGAAGCGGCATTTTGCAATAGTATGATCAGGCTTACAACCGTAAAGACAATTACAGTTCATTTGGAATTTACCTTTGCTACCACTATCTCGAATCACATAGGTATACTTTTGATATGGATTATTCATGCTCTCACGAAAATGTGCTCGATCGATAGCAAACGTAACTTTTGGCTTAAGAGCCTTGTCCAATTTGGCCTTGAGGGTTCTCACCTCTCGTTGCCAAATGTGACAAGTGTCACAACCCCAATTGAACCAAGAGGTAGGGTCCTCTTCAACCTTGGCTTTTGATGTGTCCACTATAGAGTTTTTGAGGGATTCCAATTCCTTTTCGGAATCGGAAACCTTCTTCTCCAAATACGTGAAAATCCTTTTATTTGAGGCTAAACGTTGAAATGCTCCCTTAGCCTCATAGTGTAACATGTCAAAAGCCTTTCGTAACTCTAAATGCGACATAGTATTAACATGATCATATTTAGAATGCTTTACCTCTTTTGCTTTGTTGTGGCGTTCCATAAGACAAAAGTTAACGGATTCACTTTCGTCACTTGAGGAATCATCTTTCTCTGACTCACTATCACTTTCCCAAGCGATGTATGCTCGTCGAGACTAGTTGGACTTTTTGTTTGAGCGACTCTTGTCATTATCCTTATCTTTGTCTTTCTTTAGAGATGGACAATCCGGCTTGTAGTGACCAGATTTTCCACAGTTGTAGCACGTCCATTTTACCTTGCCATTTTTATTTCCTTCGCTTATAGATTGCTTCCTAAACTTGACTAGATTTTTATCCGAGTGTTGAATATCATTCTTATGAACATATCTATTGTACCTCTTCACAAATAAGCCCATATCATCACCGGATTCTTCATCTTTGTCATTATTGGTTTCATCATCACTTAGCTCTTGATGTGTGGACTTTGAGCAAGAAGCCTTAAGAGCTATCGACTTCTTCTCTTTGTCTTTTGCCTTCTCTTTCTTGATACTCTTTTCATGTTTATCCAAGCTAATGAGCACTTGCTCATGCTCATCAAGTTTACCAAAAAGTGTTATGAGGTCTAGTGTAGCAAGATCGTTGGCCTCCTTGATAGCGGTGACCTTCGGTTGCCATTCCCTGTTAAGACACCTCAGAATTTTGTTAGTAGAAACCTCATTTGGAATTGGTTTACCAAGAACATACAATTTGTTGATAATGTGAGTAAATCATTTTTGCATATCCGCAATGGTTTCCCCTTGCTTCATGTAAAACAAATCAAACTCTTGCGTTAGTGTATTAATACGAGCCATCTTAACATCATTAGTGCCTTCGTGGGCTACTTGTAAAGCATCCCACATGGCTTTGGCCGTTTCACAATGGGAGACTCGATAATACTCATCAACTCCCAAGGAGGAGATGATCATATTACGAGCCTTCCAATCATAGCTGTACTTTTTCTCCTCCTCCTCAGTCCATTGAGCTTCGGGTTTAGGAACGACAATGCCTTCCGCGTTAGTCATAGTAATTTCCATGGGACCATTTAAAATAACGTTCCAAACCTTCCGATCTATGGAATTAATATGGGCGCGCATACAATCCTTCCGGTAGCTGTAGTTTTCACCTGTAAAAACTGGAGCTCTATTATAAGACCCCTTAGGTTCGTTCGACATGATCCAAGAAGTTTTACCGAAGCACCAGAATTAACCGGAGCTCGTGATACCACTTGTTAGACGAGGGCTATGGATCTAGAAGGGGGGTTGAATAGATCCCTTGAGTTTTACACGCAAATGGTTACCAAAAATTTAGTTTTAAAAATGTTTAACGGAAGCAACCACTGGATAGAACGTCTACAACGAACCTTCTACTAAAAGGATCAGATATGAACGAATATATCGAGAATGAGTATGGAAGAGAAAAACTCAGTTTGATTACTACACTTAAAAATGAAGTCAACAAAATATCGCTTGCTTGATGTTTAATCCAAATCAATGAGGTAAAATGATAAGCAACTAAAAGCAATGTGTTCGATTTTTGCTTTGAAACAAATTATCAAACACCTAGTGTGCGTAAAACACACTAAGTGCATAATTTCTATGGAATGTAATATAGAGCTGCTCCAAGATACAATTCAAGGAATTGTATCGATTTAACAAATAGTTTCTCAGCTCGAAATTACACTACGACAGAAATTTCGATAAATTGCGACTTCACAAATTCGAACAAACTGAAATGTAAAAGAGTTAAGGGAAAGAGAGAACAAACGAGATTTGATTAGGCAGTTCCCCAATCGTCCTCGCTTTGGGTACCTCTGCCCCCAATTCCACAATTGGATTTGAGATATATATATATATATATATATATATATGTAGATGTTGCAAATTGTTTATTACAAGAGAAAACTATGAACATCCAAACACTCGAACGTCTTCGATCATTGATGCAGAATTTTCTCTCCCCTTGATCCAAGATGAATCAAGTGCTTCGAATATGGTTGATTCAATTACCGTCCCACACTAATAAACCGAAAGAACCACCGTTCTTCGGTTACCTTCACTCGATCAATTGCAATCTACCAAAATTCAAACCCAAACCTCTCTTCTACGATCCTCCGATTACAGCTACTAAACCAAACAATTGCTCCAATCTTCGGTTACCTTCACCCGGCTGAATTCCTGTAGAAGGAAACAGTTTGTGCAAAAACCCCCAAAATCTCTTTGATTCTTGGAGGATAAAACCTAGGGTTTTATTCAAGAAACACCTACCAAAATCTAAACTTATAAATGAAGATCACACACTTCCAAATTCTGAACCTTATCACTTCAAAACAATGAACAAGACAAAAAAAATGGTTATGTGTATTTGTTTGTTTACTCAATGAAGAAGATGAAGATGAAGATAAATATTGATATCAATTTTCACGTTTCTTGTTGTTGATGTAAAAAAATGAGCTAAAAAGATATATATATTATCCTAGACAATACAATAGAAATAACAGAGCTTTAAAATGAATAACACAACAAGATTTTGGTGACATTCAGCGAATGGTCGACCTATACAGATGGTATAGTCGACCTGAGCAATACCGCGCACTCACTGTGCAAAACTGCATGTTATGCGTCGACCGAACTAGGGCTATGCGTCGACTCATAGCTCCCAGTTTTTGACAGATACAAATGCAGGATATATGAGTCGACCTGAGAGTCGACCTGAGCATACCCGCAACACTCAGTTTTTGACAGATACAAATACAGGATGTACGAGTCGACCTGAACAGGGTTGTGAGTCGACTCACACCATTCAAACATGTAAAAATCACATTTTTGACTTTCCTAAAGGTGTTTAACCATATCTAATGCACCTAGAACATTGCCATCATGACCAAACATTCTTAGAACACCTAATGTGCATTCATGTGAATTCTATATGTGCTAAGCATGATAGTTTCCATATCTAATGCACCTAGAACATTGCCAACATGATCAAACATTCTTAGAACGCCTAATGTGCATTCATGTGAATTCTATATGTGCTAAGCATGATAGGTTTGACATCATTAAAATCAAGTACATAGAGAGAAACTTCCCTCACATACTGTAAGCTTCAAAAGAAACATATCAGGTAAAAGTTAGGGATAATAAAAAAGGAGATCTTTAAATCCTTACCATGAAAGTCCTCAATGGCGAAAACACTAAATGTTATAGGGAAGTAGTGACTGCCATCTCAAGGGTCCCTTGACTTCTAAACCATTGTCATAACTATCATCAGCGCAATTCCCAACCATCTGGGAAGCTGAGTGCATAGTCTGAGTTAATTGAGCATAGGGCTGAAGGTCATCACGAAGATTGGGTGGGAACAAATAAACTTTGGGTATTTATCCTTTGTTTCTTAAACCGTGAACTAGGCCACGTTACAACCCTCAAAAGACCTAACTGAAGCAAGGTTATTTTGAAAGCATACTATAGCAAGGTTGCGTAAACTGAATCCAAAAGATTTTTGCAGATCATTTGTTTTGGCATCATACCTTTTGCTTTACTTCTCACTTTGAATGTCTTGAACCGCCGTGTTCAGACCATTGACTCATATGTTTTGCATCTTCCAAAATTAATTTTGATTTCAAAAGTTGCATGACTTTGCTTTAAAATTACCATGTTTGTACAAATACTTTTGTTTGCAAACTGACTATCCTCTCAAGGAATTTTCAAACATTTGAGAAACTTGGTCAGTGATCCTATCAGGAGCAAGTTCTTTCCAGATCCTGTTGAGAATCAGTTCAAGATTTGTGGTTTAGTGCAAGTCTTTCTCAGATTTGGTTTATACAGGAGATCTTTCAAGACTCAGACTAAGGCAAGCTTTCCAAGCGCACAGTTAAGCAGTCATTTACAGAATCAGACTAGCTGAAACAATGATCAGTTATCTACAACAGTCAGCTAATATGAGGCAATTTACTCGAAGAATCCCAAAGCAGCTCTTCATCATTCCTACAAGGATCATCAACTTGATACAATTTACAATTTTGGTAGAGATGTGTTCAGCAGTAGCATCTTTAATCCCCAAGCAAAATGGCAGTGATCTCCGTGTTGAGGAATCAACCTTCCTGTCTTGTCTTCTCCCCCAAAAGAGTCGAGCCTTGTCGTCGACATCTACATCTGCATTTGATCATATATCATAGCATAATTCATATACATATGCATAATGTAACACCCCAGTTTAAATTATTTGATCTTCGTGTGTTATTTTATATTATTTTGTCTGGTTAAGGGTGTGTGGTTGAGTGTGAAGGGATATTAATAGGATAATAAGGATTAGTGGGGGTATGTCCAATAATAGTAGTATAGAATTGTATATTATTATTAATATTATTATTATTATTGTTATTACTATTATTATTATTATTAGTATTATTATTATTTCTTTATTAATTAAAAATCTGATTTAACTAATTGGAAAAGGGGCTAGTGGATGAATTAAGGGCAGTTTAGTAATTAAGTTGAGATTAGTGAGGGTTAGTGGGAGAGTTAGCCATAATCAGAATTGGAAAAAGTGAAAGAGGAAGAAGGGAAGAGCAAGGAAGAGCTAGGGCACCCATCTTCATCAATTTCGCAGGAATTTGATCAGGAAATTCGAGATAAAGGGGTAGAATGGGTTCAATCCAGGTGATAATATCGTGAAAGGGTAGTGAGGGGTCCTTTCCCTCGTAGGATTTTCGTATGCTTTATGGTTGATGAAATTCTGAGTATGATATGAATGTTTGAATTCTGATATGTATTGAATCGTTGATGATAGTATGATTTTCATGTATAAATTGTATTGTCGCTGCTGTATGAATATGAATGTTGCTGATCTGAATTTTGGTGCATGTTGAGTGAACGAAATTAGATCCAAGAACCGTAAATTTGACTAGTAATGATAGGTAAAAGAAGTAAGATGAAGAATAGGACCTAAAACTAGTGTAGAAACAAGTTTAGGACTGAATTAGAGTGGAAAAGTGAGGAACCCGTAGCAGAACCCAGACTGGTGTGGGGGAAACTGAGTTTACGTAATAGATCTGGCCATACGCGTATTAGGTAAGGCGATACGCGTACGACTATGGTCATTACGCGTATGGGAGGGCCAAAAGGAGGATTGGCACGACCCTCTGCCCGTACGCGTATGGAGCTTGGGCATTACGCGTAAGGGAGAGGTATTACACGTATGATTGTGGCGAGCGAGCTGGCAATACGCGTATGGCCAGCGAGAGTGCATAATTTTTCTGTTTCGCAATTTTTTTTCCCGTTTTCTCATCCGAAGTGGTTTCTTTTGGTTTGAGAGGTTGGGGATAGATGTCAGACCTGGAGAAATGTAGGATTAGCAATAAAAATAATTGATTTAGTAATTTTGGTGAATTAATTAGTAATTAGCTAATTAACGTCGCGTGGGGTGTTTTCTGTGGTGTTATGTATTGATTGTGATCAGGAGGATCGTGGAAATGTATGACTATGATTATACATGAATTATATGCATATTGATGTCATGCATTCATGGTGTGTCGGGGGTGATGAATCATTGCTCAGGAGGAGTGTATGTGATTCATCCGAACTCAATGTGGAGTGTGGTGGGATAAATCATTGCCAAGTAGGGGTGTATATGATTTATCCGGGTTCGATTGAATGAACCATGGTGATTTGGTACAACATGCATTGTGTCGTTTGTTGAGTCACATTGCATTGTCATTACCTGTTGATTGAATTAATTGAAAAGACAAGTATGTCGTGATTATGTGATTATATGATTGACTGTGAGTAACTACCCTTAATATGTATTATTCACCATTTATTATTGAATGTAGTTCTCACCCCTTTGTTGTTGTTGTGTCTGTGCTTCTTCGGAAGTACAGATAATCCAGGTACTTGAGTTGCTTGGAGTGCGTGTTGCCTCTTCGAGTCGTAGGAGTCGCTCTGATACGTAACACGAGAATTTTGGGGATTTTATTAATTGTTATTTTGTATTGAATTTTGTTACGTATCTCTTTTAAATTCAATATTTTAAGTACCACGAATTTAATGTGGAGGTTTGGAGTATGTTGGCAAGTGTGCCGTGAACTTATGAAATGATTATTCTGCTGTTTTATTTCGTTTGATTAAAAGGAATTTTGATGTTGATTTTATTGGTGTAGCATCCTACTTGTAAAAGTTGAAAACTCTGATTTTATCTGTAATATTCATATATTTTATAAAATGGGAAAATGGCGTGTTACAATTGGTATCAGAGCAGGTCGGTCCACCCGGCCAGGTTTAGTAGTAGAGTCTGTCTTTAGAATAGGAGCGAGTTGTGTGTTCTGACCGTATGTTGTTTGTTGAACAGTATGGCAGGAAGGAATAATGCTGCTCTTGCTGCTGCTATGCAAGCCATGGCATAAGCGGTAGAGAACACCAATCAGGCTCGGGGTGCGTAGTTCTGCGACCTAGCACAGTTCCAGAGCAATAAGCCGCCGACATATGAGGGAGGTATTTTGGATCCAGAGGCTGCACATAAATGGCTGAAGGCTGTTGAGAAAATATTCAGGACCATGGGATGCAGTGATGCTCATAAGGTATGGTTTG
Organism: Lathyrus tuberosus; assembly: GCA_022829125.1. Lineage (NCBI taxonomy): Eukaryota > Viridiplantae > Streptophyta > Magnoliopsida > Fabales > Fabaceae > Lathyrus > Lathyrus tuberosus. Next base: position 3,583,636 of record JALAZF010000479.1, on the reverse strand, counting down.
GCACTCATATGCAGGAAGGAGAGGCTGAAGCCTGGTGGGACAATAGTCGTCAGAGGTTGGAAGCTGCGGGGACTGAGATTACTTGGACAGTGTTTCAGGCAGAGTTTCTGGAAAAGTACTTTCCGGAAGATATTCGTAGTGCAAAGGAGATTGAATTCCTGGAGCTGAAATAGGGTAGCATAACTATTGCTGAATATGCTGCTCGGTTTGAAGAGTTGGTACAGTATTGTGCTCATTATAATACGGAAGAGGCTATGAATTAGAAATGCTTGAAGTTTGAGAATGGGCTGCGTCCCGAGATCAAATTGGGCATTGCCTGTCAGAATATAAGAAATTATCCACAGCTGGTAAGCAAAAGTAGAATCTATGACAATGATAAAAGAGCCAGGATTGCTCATTACAAAGCTGTGAATGAGAAGAAGGGTAAGCAGAGGTTTGGAGGTACTCCTTACAGTGCTCCAGCTGATAAGGGGAAACAGAAAACTGATGTGGGGAAGAAACCAAAGGAGAAAGGAGTAGGTCCTGATACTCTCAAGTGTTTTAGATGTGGTGGCGCGGGTCACCGTGCCAATAATTGTCCGAATGAAGTGAAGAAGTGTTTCAAGTGTGGTCGACCAGGTCATGTTATAGCTGATTGTAAAGCCACTATGCCTACCTATTATAACTGTGGAGAGAAGGGTCATATCAGCACTCACTGTGAGAAGCCAAAGAAGTCTCAGGCTGGTGGGAAGGTGTTTACCCTGGTGGGAGCCCAATACACCGATGAGGAGCGTTCTGTCAAAGGTACTTGTTTTATTAATGACATTCCTTTGATTGCTATCATTGACACGGGTGCAACCCACTCGTTTATTTCTGTTGACTGTGTGAAGAGATTAGGGATTGTGCCGTCTACTCTAGATTAGAGGATGACGATTGAAACTCTATCTATTGGTTCTGTGGTTACTTCCTTGGTGTGTTTGAAGTGTCCACTGACTATGTTTGGTAGAGATTTCAGAGTGGACTTGATTTGTTTGCCACTCGGTAATCTCGATGTTATTTTGGGAATGAACTGGTTGGAGTTCAACCGATTTTATATTGATTGCTTTAGGAAGACGTTATTGTTTCTTACTCCTGAAGAGAAAGCATTAGCGGATTCGTTATCTAGTAGGGAGTTGAGGACGTTGTTGGAGGATGAAGCGAAGATGTTTGCAGTGTTTGCCTCGTTATCTGTTGAAAGCAAGACTTCAGTTAATGAATTACCAGTGGTGAATGAATTTCCTGAAGTATTTCTAGATGACATTACAGAATTGCCTCCGATAAGGGAAGTTGAATTCACTATTGATCTTGTACCGGGTACTAGACCTATCTCTATGGCACCGTACAGGATGTCTGCATCAGAGTTGGCAGAGTTGAAATCTCAGATTGGAGAGTTGCTTGATAAGAAGTTCATTAGACCGAGTGTGTCGCCGTGGGGAGCTCCAGTGTTGTTGGTGAAAAAGAAGGATGGTAGTATGCGTCTGTGCATTGATTACCGTCAGTTGAATAAAGTGACCATTAAGAATAAGTATCCACTTTCGAGGATTGATGACTTAATGGATCAACTTGTAGGAGCTCGTGTGTTCAACAAAATTGATTTGAGGTCGGGTTACCATCAGATTAGAGTAAAAGAAGGTGATATTCAGAAGACGGCGTTCAGGACCCGCTATGGACATTACGAATATGCAGTAATGCCTTTCGGAGTGTCTAATGCGCCGGGTGTGTTTATGGAGTATATGAACCGTATCTTTCACTCTTATTTAGATCAGTTTATTGTGGTATTTATTGATGATATACTAATTTATTCTAAGACTGACGAGGATCACGCAGAACATTTGAGGATTACATTGTAGGTGTTGAAGGATAATAAATTGTTCGCAAAGTTCTCAAAATGTGAATTCTGGTTGAGGACTGTGAGTTTCTTGGGTCATGTTATTTCTGGTGATGGCATAGCGGTGGATCCATCTAAAGTAAGTGCAGTACTTCAGTGGGAAGCTCCGAAGACAGCAACGGAGATTAGAAGCTTTTTGGGTTTGGCAGGTTACTACAGAAGATTCATTAAAGGGTTTTCTAATTTGGCGTTACCATTGACTCAGCTAACCAGAAAGAATCAAACTTTTGTTTGGGATGCTGCTTGTGAGGAGATTTTTGAGGAACTGAAGAAGAAATTGACTACAGTGCCAGTGTTAATTCTACCAAGTCCAAATGATCCTTTTGTAGTGTATTATGATGCGTCTAAGATGGGATTAGGCGGTGTGTTAATGCAATATGGCAAAGTGGTGGCATATGCTTCACGGCAGTTGAGGGTGCATGAGAGGAACTATCCTACTCATGATCTTGAACTAGCTGCAGTGGTTTTTGTATTAAAAATTTGGCGACATTATTTGTATGGATCAAGATTTGAAGTATTCAGCGACCACAAGAGTCTGAAATATTTATTCGATCAGAAGGAGTTGAATATGAGGCAAAGGAGGTGGTTAGAGTTCTTGAAGGATTATGATTTTAATTTGAGTTACCATCCGGGAAAAGCTAATGTTGTAGCAGATGCTCTCAGTCGGAAGAAAATTCATATGTCTGCATTGATGGTGAAAGAAATGGAGTTGATTGAACAGTTCAGAGACTTGAGTATGGTTTGTGAAACTACACCAGAGAGTGTTAGATTGGGTATGCTGAAGGTAAATAATGACTTTTTGGATGTAATTAAAGAAAATCAGAAGCTTGATGTGAAGCTGGTGGACTTGATGCCTACAGGAAGCAATGATTCTGATAGTGACTTTAAAGTGGATAATGTTGGGGTATTGAGGTTCCGGGGCAGAATTTGTGTACCGGATAATGCGGAAATAAAGAAAACGATCTTAGAGGAGAGCCACTAGAGTAACTTGAGTATTCATCCGGGAGCTACGAAAATGTATCATGACTTGAAGAGGTTGTTTTGGTGGTTTGGTATGAAGAGGGACATAACTCAGTTTGTCTATGCTTGTTTGACATGTCAGAAGTCAAAAGTGGAGCACCAGAAGCCTTCGGGATTAATGCAACCGTTAGAGATTCCGGAATGGAAGTGGGACAGTATTGCTATGGACTTTGTTACTGGTTTGCCAAATACGCGAGAGGCTTTGATACTATTTGGGTAGTGGTGGATCGACTTACGAAATCCGCATATTTTATACCAATTAACATCAGTTTCCCGTTGTCAAAGCTGGCGGAGATTTATATCAGGATAATTGTGAAGTTACATGGTGTTCCATCGAGCATAGTGTTGGATAGAGATCTGAGGTTTACTTCGGAATTTTGGAAGAGCCTGTAGGAAGCCTGGGTTCTAAATTGAAGTTGAGCTCGGCTTATCACCCACAGACTGATGGTCAGTCAGAGAGGACTATTCAGTCGTTGTAAGATTTGTTGAGAGCCTGTGTGTTGGAGAAAGGTGGTGCGTGGGATACTCATTTGCCATTAATCGAGTTCACGTATAACAATAGTTACCATTCTAGCATTGGAATGGCACCTTTCGAAGCTTTGTATGGTAGGAGGTGTAGGACGCCTCTGTGTTGGTACGAGACCGACGAGAATGTGGTGCTTGGACCTGAGATTGTGCAACAGACTATTGAGACAATTCAGATGATCCGCGAGAAGATGAAAACGTCTCAGAGTAGGCAGAAAAGCTATCATAATAATCGGAAGAAAGACTTGGAATTCAGTGAAGGTGATAACGTGTTCCTGAGATTTAACCCAGTGACTGGTGTTGGACGTGCATTGAAATCAAAGAAGCAAGATCCTAAGTTTATTGGACCGTATCAGATCTTGCAGAGAGTTGGTGCAGTTGCTTATAGGGTGGCGTTACCGCCTGAACTTTCAAACTTGCATGACGTGTTTCATGTGTCGCAACTTCGAAAGTATGTATCTGATCCATCTCATGTTATCCCGAGGGATGAGGTGCAGATCAGGATAATCTTACTGTGGAGGCGATGCCGATAAGGATCGAGGATCGCAAGATGAAACAACTCAGAGGAAAGGAGATCCCTTTGGTGAGAGTAGCGTGGGGAGGAGCTGCTGGGGGAAGTGTGACCTGGGAGCTGGAGAGCAGGATGCGAGAGTTGTACCCGGAGCTATTTCCATCAGGTACATTTTCGAGGACGAAAATAATTTAAGGGGGGAGAGTTGTAACACCCCAATTTAAATTATTTGATCGTCGTGTGTTATTTTATATTATTTTGTCTGGTTAAGGGTGTGTGGTTGAGTACGAAGGGATATTAATAGGATAATAAGGATTAGTGGGGGTATGTCCAATAATAGCAGTATAGAATTGTATATTATTATTAATATTATTATTATTGTTATTACTATTATTATTATTATTATTATTAATAGTATTATTATTATTTTTTATTAATTAAATATCTGATTTAACTAATTGGATAAGGGGCTAGTGGATGAATTAAAGGCAATTTAGTAATTAAACTGAGATTAGTGAGGGTTAGTGGGAGAGTTAGCCATAATCAGAATTGGAAAAAGAGAAAGAGGAAGAAGAGAAGAACAAGGAAGAGCTAGGGCACCCATCTTCATCAATTTCGCAGGAATTTGATCAGGAAATTCGAGGTAAGGGGGGAGAATGGGTTCAATCCAGGTGATAATATAGTGAAAGGGTAGTGAGGGGTCCTTTCCCTCGTAGGATTTTCGTATGCTTTATGATTGATGAAATTCTGAGTATGATATGAATGTTTGAATTTTGATATGTATTGAATCATTGATGATAGTATGCTTTTCATGTATAAATTGTACTGTCGCTGCTGTATGAATATGAATGTTGCTGATCTGAATTTTGGTGCATGTTGAGTGAACGAAATTAGATCCAAGAACCGTAAATTTCACTAGTAATGATAGGTAAAAGAAGTAAGATGAAGAATAGGACCTAAAACTGGTGTAGAAACAAGTTTAAGACTGAATTAGAGTGGAAAAGTGAGGATCCAGTAGCAGAACCCAGACTGGTGTGGGGGAAACTGAGTTTGCGTAATAGATCTGGCCATATGCGTATCAGGTAAGGCGATACGCGTACGACTATGGTCATTACGCGTATGGGAGGGCCAAAAGGAGGATTGGCACGACCCTCTACCCGTACGTGTAACGGTACGCGTATGGAGCTTGGGTATTACGCGTAAGGGAGAGGCATTACGCATATGATTGTGGCGAGCGAGCTGGCAATACGCGTATGGCACAGGGCAATACGCGTATGGCCAACGAGAGTGCATAATTTTTCTGTTTCGCAATTTCTTTCCCGTTTTCGCATCCGAAGTGGTTTCTTTTGGTTTGAGAGGTTGGGGATAGATGCCAGACCTGGAGAAATGTAGGATTAGCAATAAAAATAATTGATTTAGTAATTTTGGTGAATTAATTAGTAATTAGCTAATTAACGTCGTGTGGGGTATTTTCTGTGTTGTTATGTATTGATTGTGATCAGGAGGATCGTGGAAATGTATGACTATAATTATACATGAATTATATGCATATTGATGTCATGCATTCATGGTGTGTCGGTGGTGATGAATCATTGCACAAGAGGAGTGTATGTGATTCATCTGAACTCCAATGTGGAGTGTGGTGGGATAAATTATTGCCAAGTAGGGGTGTATGTGATTTATCCGGGTTCGATTGAATGAACCATGGTGATTTGGTACCACATGAATTGTGTCGTTTGTTGAGTCACATTGCATTGTCATTACCTGTTGATTGAATTAATTGAAAAGACAAGTATGCCGTGATTATGTGATTGTGTGATTGACTGTGAGTAACTACCCTTAATATGTATTATTCACCGTTTATTATTGAATGTAGTTCTCACCCCTTTGTTGTTGTTGTGTCTGTGCTTCTTCGGAAGTACAGATAATCCAGGTACTTGAGTTGCTTGGAGTGCGTGTTGCCTGTTCGAGTCGTAGGAATCGCTCTGATGCGTAACACGAGAATTTTGGGGATTTTATTAATTGTTATTTTGTATTGAATTTTGTTACGTATCTCTTTTAAATTCAATATTTTGAGTACCACGAGTTTAATGTGGAGGTTTGGAGTATGTTTGCAAGTGTGCCGTGAACTTATGAAATGATTATTCCGCTGTTTTATTTCGTTTAATGAAAAGGAATTTTGATGTTGATTTTATTGGTGTAGCATCCTACTTGTAAAAGTTGAAAACTATGATTTTATCTGTAATATTCCTATATTTTATAAAATGGGAAAGTGGGGTGTTACACATAACAATAATGTTTCATCCTCATTTGCATTTTCCACAAGTCGTGTTGTTATTCACGTCTTATCTTGTGGTTAAAGTCCAACTTACTTGGCACCTACCAAACAAATATTGTCGTGTCTACCTGACGTTCTTCCAGATATGACCTTTCTTATCCGATTATTTTTTTAGATATGTCTGTTCTTCTTTTGCGTCATGCCATTCTTGGATGTCACATGTGTCTGTCTCTTTGATGCTTTACTAGATTGAGTCTTTGGTTTTGATGATCTTCCAAAACTTATCTGATGTTTTACCAGATTGAGTCTTTTGTTCTGATGTTCTTCCAGAACTTATCTAATATTTTTTCAAATTGAGTCTTTTGTTCTGATGTCTTTCCAGAACCTATCTGATGTTTTTCTAGATATACCCTTTTGATTCTGATGCTTTTCCAGAATCTATCTGAGGTTTTACCGAATATGTTTATCTCTCTGATGTTTTCCCAGATTGAGTCCTTTGTTCTGATGTTTTTCCAGATATTTCCACTTGTGATTCTGATACCATTCGAAAATTTGTTGGGTTAAATACACAACCCCCCTGCAATGTTAGCGAGTTTTCATTTTAGCCCCTAGCAAAGTTTTTTTTTTAAAAAACCCCCTCATCTTAGTTAGATTCCCTCAGAAAACCCCCCAGAGGCCAAGTGGCAATGAAGATTCTGTTTTGACCATCAGAATCTGTCCATGTTGGCATTTTGGATTAAATTTTAATGGTTGACTGGGTATACATTTATGCGTTTACAAATACCCCCTTGAAATTGTTAGGGTTTGCCTCCCATTTTTCTATCTTCTTCGTCCGTCGTCGTCGTGTACATGGGTGGTAGCAGGTCATCATCGTCTGGGGGAAATTTTGGAAAGAGTTTGTCAAGATGTGGTTGCAATGATACGATGAAGATGTTTGTATCAAACACAGTTGAAAATCCTAGCATAAAATTATGGAAATGTCAAAATTCTTTGGTTAGTTGATATTCATCTTGTTAAATCCATGTGTTAATTCGATTTGTTAATCTCTGTGTATGTCTTAATCATCGGTTTGATTTAATTTGCAGAATGGTTGTGGTTTGTTTGTGTGGGACGATTTTGTTAATGATTTTGCAAGATGTTGTGATTGTGAAGGCACAAAGGGTTATTTGAGAGAATTTGCAAAGGAGGTTGCTCAGGAAATTGAAGGCAGAGTTTTGAAGAAGTATGGTGCAGATGGAAGCATTATCAAGACAGAAAAATTGAAAAGAAAGATTCTAATGGAGAAGAGGAAAAATTTATGGATGTCGATTGTACTTGGTCTGTCATGGTTGATCTTTGCAGTATTGTTTATGTCCATGTAACAAAGTCTGTTTTGATTTAGTTGTTTAGGTTGGTTGTAATTGATACATAATACTTGGTCTTTCATAGTACTTGTTTAGGTTGGTCTGTCATAGAAGTTGTTTAGGTTGGTCTGTCATAATAGTAGTTTAGGTTGGACTGGCATAGTAATTGTTTAAGTTGGTCTGTTAGAGGAATGTCTGTCATGGTTGTAATAAATTCAGTTTAGATTTAGGTGTTTAATGTTACAGTTTGATGTAAGTTGAGTTGTGGTTATAAATGAAAGCTTTTGTTATGTAGCAATGTAAATTGAGTTGTTCTTATCAATGAAAACATTTATTATGTATCACTGTTAATGTTTGATTTAAGTTGAATTGTTTGTTATCAATGTAAGTTGTCTGTTACAAAAATTACTTCCAATGTAAAACAAAACAGTTACACAAAATTCTGCAATTCTTGTTGCACACTTGGAAATTCTTCAAAAGTAATATGTCTGATACATAAAGAAAGCACACTTGGTGCATGTGTCTGGTACTTCATTGTTACATAGTACAAAATGAGACAATTCTACAAAATGACACATACTACTAAGGACTTCATTGGCAAAGTCAACAAAATGACAACCAATTAAAATTGGGAATACAAGACATAACATTCAGTCTCTCTTTTTCTTGGACTTCCATGTCTTCATAGACCTAGTCTGCAATCCAAGGGAAGACTCTTTTGAACTTGCTTTGGCCTCACTGTCTGGTAGTGTGATTGGTTGTTCACTAGATCCTTCTCCCACAATTGGTTTTTTGAACCAAGACAGTTTGATCCTTTCACTTTGCCTTCTCCGTGTAATGACTGGTTTCTTTCCTTTCTTGTTTTTAAGTGAATCAACAACACAAGATCCAGTTTGAATCATAACAGTTGGTGGTTGGGTCTGATTCATAGAATTAGTTGGGGCAGCATCAGAAACTGCAGCACTAGGGGCAACATCAGAAACAACATTAGTTGGGGTAGCAGTTTAAGTCATATCAGTAGCAGATCCTTGTGCATTATCAGCAGCACTTCCTTGCCCACTATAATTGGCATCTGCATTAGCAGGTTGTGCATTGGCTCCTTGTGCATTAGCAGCAGCAGGTTGCTCCTTTTTAACTTTCCTCTACACATCAAGGATAACACACAAGTCAATAAGCTATTATTGAATTATAAATCAAACAAATGCCAAAGTAATACAAAATAAGTACCTTTCTTTTAAGTGCATTGGGGTCCTGTGAGGAGGCCTTGCAAGTCAATGCATTGTAACCAAACTTGTCACATTTGGTGCACTTATATGCCACACCTGTTCTTCTCTTCCTTGCACCCTTCTCTCCAACTTCTCTTATCCTTACCTTCCTAGGTCTACCTGGGCCAGTTTTATAGGATGGTGGTAGGGGTTCCTCCATTTCAACTTCTGGCCACATATCCTGACCATTGATTGGACTAACAGAAAAACCATAGCATAGGGCAAACCTTTGTCTTGTATAACATTCATCCACAAATTCTTCAGGGTTTTGCTTACATGGTATTCCCACTAATTCCCAAAAGTTACAACTACAGATTTTTTGGCAATATCAACAATAAACTCTTGATTATTGAAACTGTGTGTGACTTGAAATTGTTCACCAATTGACCATGTTGGCAACCATTATCAAGTCTCTGATCAATGATCCACCACCAAACCTTTTCTTGAAATTGGCATAAAGATGCCTAAGACACAACCTGTGCTCAATCCTATCAAGCATTTCCTCAAATACAACCACAAGTCCCTGAAACACAACACCAATTGTGTACACATTAATTACATAAACAACTTTAAATACATAAGAACAAGGAAGTAAATACAGCCACATGTACCTTTTGTTGATCAGATATAAACACATATCTTCTATCCTGGCCAATATCCTCAATCAGTAGTTGAAGGAACCATCTCCAACTCTCCTTTGTCTCATTTTCAACCACACCAAATGCCAAAGGGAAGTATTGATCATTTGCATCCCTACCCACAATAATTAGTAATTGGCCACCATATTTGGTCTTCAAGTGACATCCATCCACCCCCACAAATGGTCTGCATCCATTTATAAAGCCTTTCTTACAACCATCAAAACAAAAATAGAATGATCCAAACCCTGGTTGTATGGATGGATGAGGTCTTTCAACATTAATCTTGACTGTGTTGCTTGGATTTACCCTTCTTAACTCAGCTGCATACCTCCAAATGCATGCATACTGATTATCAGCATCACCTTCTATTATCCTCTTTGCAATCAACTTAGCCCTCCATGCTCTTGCAACACTAATACCCACAGAAAAACTTTGCCTTATATCTTGCATGATGTCTCTTATCCTAACTGTGTCACTTGTTTGCATCCTCTTTACCACATGCTTAGCCACCCACTTTGAAGTTGCAGATTTGTTGTTCAATGCTTTTCTGGATGTCTCTGATGTTTCCGCATGTTCCCTAGTGGAGCTTATTCAATGTTATTTTGAATATCTCTATTTGTTTTTTTGATTATCTCTGATGGATGTCTGTTTATATTCTAAAGTTCATTTAATGCTCTCGTGAATGTCTTTGATGGTTGTTGTTGTGCATTTTTTACAAAACCTCCGATGACTATAACCCTTTCCCCAGTAAGTTGCTTAAGCTTTCTGGATGTTTCTGTGTATTCCACTGTAAAGTTAAATGCTTTCTTAGAAATCTCTGTTGTATACTCAGATTTGGTCTCGCACCACCTCTAATGCTTCTCTAGATATTTCTGATGTGTTTTCCTGATTTACGTTATTTCAGCATCTCATGCTTTCCCGGATGTATGTATCTCCATTCAGGTTTTGTCCCTATTATTTCCAAGTTGTAATATCCCATAATTTTATGAACATTTTTGAATAATATTAGTATGATCAACTGGGTTCCGGGGTACTCTGAGCAATTATTGGATAAGTAATTAGAGTAAACTGACGAACTCAGAATTTGATTTGATTAATATTATTTAACTTGGAGTTTTATTAATTGGTGCAATTGAGATAATTTGGATAATTAGTAGTATTACCAATTAATGTTCCTATGTCTATTTTCTTTTCCTTTCCTTATTTGAAAAGTTAGAAATTTGAAGAAAGAAAAGTGAGAGAAGGAAAAAGGAAGGAAAAGGAAGGGGGAAGAAGAGGAAAAATTTCTCAAGAGCTCTTGAACTTGAATCATCAATCAATCTTCATCTTTTCATCTCAGCTTCAACCTCCTCATCTTGTAATCCAGGTGGGTTCTAGTTAGATGCTTTAGAGTAGAGTTTTATTGAGTTTTAGAGTTAGTTTGACATTGTTAGGAAATGAGAATTTTTGCACCAAAATCATGTTTTAATGTTCCTTATGATTGATACTTGTTAAATATGTGTTGTTGAGTATTCAATTGGTATTTTTCTGGTGTTTAGAAGTGAATTGGAAGGGAAAATGGACCAATTTTCGCAAACCCATTATGCAGGAAATTTTCTGGTTTCACGCTGCCCATACGCGTATCACCCAAGGCAATATGCGCATTGGTTAAGGCAATACGCGTATGGCTGTACAGGAATGTGGGCAATACGCGTATGAGGTTCCATTTTCTCGGCCATCTGCCCATTTATGTATTGGTACGCGTACGGTTTTGGGCAATACGCGTATGAGGTAGGGTAGTACGCATATTGGGGTTTTAAAAGGAATTTTTGGGAAAAATCAATCTCTGCCCATACGCGTATGACTTTGGGCAATACGCGTATGGCTGGGCGAGCCAGCTGGGCAATACGCGTATGGCACAAGGCAATACGCGTATGGCCAGGAGGGTGAAAATTGTGTTTTCTCGCAATATTATTTCTCGCTATGTCCATAACTTTTGACTCGGTTATCCGTTTTTAACATTCTTGATATCGTTAAAAAGCTAACAAAGTGTACTTTCTTATTAAAATGGTTTTAAGATTGTTGGACGATTTAATTATGTCAGGATTTTTGGAATAGTGCTGTTTTGTCGACTTTTATCGTTTAATGGTGGGTAATTGTTGTTGAATATGTAGGCATGTTAAAATACGGAATAGGTAGAGTAAGGAACATTACCATAAACAATGTTGGAAAAATATAGAATGAATAAACACTAGTATGGAACATGTGTGTTGACCGTTTGGTTGTGATAAGGCATAATGGCCTTGTGATTGTTGAATACAATCACGTCTGTGTGTGATCACGTAATCGTAACCGGTTATTTTCGCGAGTGCGTTTCATGGGTCTCGAGCTCCTCTGAAACATGTGCAAAACTACTTGGCAGGTTTGATTCCCACGTGCAGTACGAATGGCGCTCTGGGAGCGTATGCTTGTGACGGTTAATGGCCTGTGTGAAGTGACGGTTCATAACGGTTAATGGCCCGTAGAACCCGAATTCATTCGTATGTCAAGTAGGCTACCAGGATCCATGACTCGGGTCGACTTCTAGACGTAGAAGCGGACGGGAACAGGGGATGCCTTGGTGTAGTTACCGATTAGTGATATTGTGAGTTGATGAACTCATGACATGTTTCCATATAGTGTGTGCGTACTCAAAGTCACTTCCCTTCCCTTTTGACTTGAGTTAGGTCTATTAGAACCTTGTAGAGCCGAGAGGACTTTAAGATAGGGAACTCACTGAGATTTGATGTATCTCACCCCACTGTTGTTGTTTACATCATAGGTACTGCAGGTTCCGCGAAGGGTAAGGATAAGGCTGTGTGATTATCCTTACTTATCTGATGGCTTTGCGTCCGTTGTGGAGTTTTTTTGAGATCATTAGTGATCTAGTTCTTAGTATTTGTCTTTGGAACATCTTGTAGATATACTATGCCGTAGTTTTTTTGTATTAGGTTTTTTTTTTGGTATGTATATGTATAATGTGTTTACTAGGAACTTATTGTATATTTCAGTACCAAAGGTGGAATTCATGTATAATATATGATTTGATGCCTGTATGTATATATGGGCTTTACACTTGGTATCAGAGCAGGTCGTATCCTCGACCTAGCCATGAAATAGAATAAGTTTTCTTTCCGTTTCATATACGGCGTGTCGCCATTGGTCTTGTGTGTTATATTTATGGTATTGAGTCTGATAAACTTAACCCTATCTGTATGAAATTCAAGAACATGGCTGACAGGCGCAGAAACAACCGTGGTAGACCAAGAACCACTCCAGCAGGGACTAATCCTCCAGGTGACGAGGGAAATGCTCCTTTATACCAATTTATGCAACAGATGCAGCAACAGTAGAATCAGTTTGTGCAACAAATGGCTGGTGTGTGCATCCTCCAGTGGTGGTTCCTGAAGCTGCAGGGGGAACCTTTAGGGATTTCATTCGTATGAATCCTCCAGAATTTCAGGGAGGGTTAGATCCAGTAAAGGCTCATGAATGGATATCAAGTATGGAACGGATTTTCCTAATAGTTCAGTGCAGTGAGGAAAACAAGGTGGTCTTCACTTCTCACTTGTTGAAGGGTCCTGCCATGAGGTGGTGGGAAAGCGCTTCAGCCTTAATGACAATTCAAGAGGTACCAAAGGTATGGGAGCAGTTTAAGATAACTTTTATGGAGAAATATTTTCCAAGTTCCTTAAGGTCTAAAAAAGAATTCGAGTTTCAACAATTGAGGCAATGTAACTTGACTGTGGCTTCTTATGCGAAAAAGTTCGAGGTTATGACTGCTTATTCTAGACAAGCCATGTATGCTCCTGATGAGAGGTGGGAGATTGATCAGTTTCTGTTTGGTTTAAGGGCTGAAATTTCACATAGTGTGTCTCAGAGAGAATTCACTAGCTATGCTGAATTGTTACGACAATGTTATGTGGCGGAACATAGTTTGAAGAAGGTACAAATGGAGGGAGATTTGAACAAGGTAACTCAAAGTGACCGTGGAAGATCGAATCAACAGTTTAGGCAAAGGCAACAAACTTTTAAGGAAAGCAGGTTCAGAATTCTAGGACCAGCGCACCTCCGGTGTGTCGTACTTGTGGTCGGAATCATTACGAACGGTGTGGTATCGAAGGTGTGAGGTGTTATCAGTGCCAGAAAGTGGGCCACTTGGCGAGGGATTATCCTCAGAGTAGGAATCAAGCACAAGGGAGGACTATCGGGCGAGTTTACACGATGGATGCAAGGAAAGCAAAGGGTGACAATTCCTTGATTGCTGGTACGTGTTTTGTAAATGGACATCCTTGTTTTGTTTTATTTGATTGTGGGGCAACACATTCTTTTGTGTCCACGCGTTGCGTGAAGCGACTTGGGTTGCAAGCTGTTCCTTTGTTTCCTCCTATGGTGGTTACTACTGCCATGGATGAGATTGTAGAGACACCGTTGATGTGTGAAAATTGTGTATTATCGGTGAATGAAAGAGTTTTCCAGATTGACCTTATCTGTTTACCGCTTAAGAAAGTGGATGTTGTTCTGGGAATGGATTGGCTTTCCACTAATTCGGTGTTTATTGGGTGTGAGGAAAAGCTGATCATTATTCCGTCCGAAGAGGCTACTCCGAAGGATGTGTTAACTACTATTTTAGGAGGTACGGTTGGAATGATTAATTTCTTGTTTGAGGAGGAAAAGTTTGTTCTTTTGATTCTTACTAAAGAGGAGAGTAGTAACATCCAAGTTTTGAATATTCCGGTAGTTTGTGACTTTCCTGAAGTTTTCCCCGAGGATATCACTTCTCTTCCTCCAGAGTGGGAAGTGGAATTCTCTATTGACCTGATACCGGGAACGACTCCAATATCCGTTTCTCCGTATCGGATGACACCACTTGAATTAAGAGAATTAAAGGATCAATTGGAAGAATTGTTGGCTAAGCATTTAGTTCGACCAAGTGTTTCACCCTGGGGAGCTCCAGTGTTATTGGTAAAGAAGAAAGATGGTGGAATGCGGTTGTGTATAGATTACCGTCAATTGAATAAGGTCACCATCAAGAACAAATACCCATTACCAAGGATAGACGACCTGTTAGATCAATTGAAAGGAGCCTGTGTGTTCTCGAAGATTGATTTACGGTCGGGTTATCATCAGATTCGGGTGAAGAGTTCAGATGTACCAAAGTCTGCGTTTAGAACCCGTTATGGTCATTATGAATTTTTGGTGATGCCTTTCGGTGTGACAAATGCTCCGGCAGTTTTCATGGATTATATGAATCGGATATTCCAACCTTACTTGGACCAATTTGTGGTGATTTTCATTGATGACATTCTTATTTATTTTCGTGATCCTCAAGAGCACGGTGAACACCTAAGGATTGTTTTATCCATCTTACAAGAGAAGCATTATTTTTGCTAAGTTAAGTAAGTGTGAGTTTTGGATGTCTGAGGTTAATTTTCTTGGTCATGTCATACCCCAGGGAGGTGTAGTGGTCGATCCATCAAAAGTTGAAGCCGTGATTAATTGGGAGAGACCGAAGAATGCTTCTGAAGTTAGAAGTTTCTTGGGATTGGCAGGGTACTATAGAAGGTTTATCAAGGGATTTTCGCAACTGGCTTTACCACTGACAAGACTTACTCGGAAGGATTATTCGTATGAGTGGGATTCGGCTTGTGAAAGAAGTTTTAGGAGTTTGAAGGAGAGATTGACTACCGCTCCTGTTTTGGTTATTCCTGATTCTAGCAAGTCGTATGAGGTATATTGTGATGCATCGAAGAAGGGATTAGGCGGGGTGTTAATGCAAGATGGACATGTAGTGGCTTATGCTTCACGACAGTTGAAAGTCCATGAAGAGAATTACCCAACGCATGATTTAGAATTGGCGGCAGTTGTATTTACTTTGAAAGTGTGGCGTCACTATTTGTATGGTGTACGTTTTGAGATGTTTAGCGACCACAAGAGCTTAAAGTACTTATTTGATCAGAAAGAGTTGAACATGCGTCAGAGGAGATGGATGGAATATTTGAAGGATTATGACTTGGAGTTAAAATACTATACGGGTAAAGCAAATAAGGTGGCAGATGCATTGAGTAGGAAGGTGTTGCATAATGTCGAGTTAATGATGCTAGAGTATACCTTAATGGAAAAGTTTAGAGATCTCAATCTTCAATTTAACTGGACTCCAAATTGTGTAATTATGGGAAATTTGAACGTCTCTTCTACTCTTAGGGAAGAAATCCAGCAAGAGCAGGGGTTAGACGAGAAAATTCAGGAAATGTTATTGCAATCGGGTTTTGTGCGAGCTACCGACGGAACTATTTTGTTTAACCAAAGGATTTGTGTTCCGGATAACACGGAGTTAAAACGAAGGATTTTGGAAGAAGCGCATAAGGGTGCTTTTACTATACATCCGGGGTCTTCAAAGATGTATCAAGATTTAAAGAGGGACTATTGGTGGCCCGGGATGAAAAAGGATATTGCGGTGTATGTGTCGGAATGTGCGGTGTGCCAACAAGTGAAGATTGAGCACCAAAGGCCAGGTGGCTTATTACAACCTTTAGAGATTCCGACGTGGAAATGGGATAGTATTTCGATGGACTTCGCAGTGGGATTACCCCGTGCACAAGGTGGTTATGATTCGATTTGGGTAATTGTGGACCGGTTAATGAAATCAGCGCATTTCTTAGCTGTGAAGACTACCTACAAGGCGAGTCATCTCGCAAGGTTGTTCATTTCAGAGATAGTGAGATTGCATGGTATTCCTACTAGTATCGTCTCGGATAGAGATCCAAAGTTTACTTCCAGATTTTGGAGAGCTTTTCAATAAGCCATGGGAACGAGGTTGTGTTTGAGCACGTCGAACCATCCGCAAACAGACGGTCAGACGGAACGGACAATACAGACTATGAAGGACATGTTGAGAGCTTGTGTACTTGAAAGTGGAGGAAATTGGATAGAACTTTTGTCGTTGATCGAATTCTCTTATAATAACAGTTATCATGCAAGTATTGGTATGGCACCTTATGAGGCGTTATATGGTAGGAAGTGTAGAACGCCATTGTGTTGGGCGGAGGTTGGCGACGATAGAATTTTGGGACCTGAGATTATTCACGAGACCACGAAAAAGATTAGAATGATTCGTGGAAAAGTTAAACAAGCCCAAGATTGTCAGAAAAGCTATGCGGACAACCGTAGGAGACCGTTAGAGTTTGATGAGGGTGATCATGTATTTTTGAAGGTTACTCCGAGATTGAGATTGAAAGGACCATTTAAATCACGGAAGTTAAGTCCAAGATACGTGGGACCGTATCAAATCTTAGAAAGAATTAGAGAAGTAGCTTACAAATTAGCCCTACCGCCTTCTCTGTCGGAGATGCACGACGTTTTCCATGTGTCTCAGCTTCGGAAATTTGTCCCAGATCCTTTTCAGCCAATTTTACCAGATACAATTGAGATAGAAGCTGATTTGACGTTTGAGCCTCAACCGAGTCGTATCACCGGAAGAGAAACTAAAGTGTTAAGAAATAAAGAGATTCCTCTAGTTAAGGTCCAGTGGGAGGAGACATATCCAGGCGATGCAACTTGGGAATTGGAATCGGAAATGCGGGAGGTCTACCCTCATCTGTTCAGGTAATCTTTTAAATTCGAGGGCGAATTTCTATTTAAGGGGGGGAGGATGTAATACCCCATAATTTTGTGAACATTTTTGAATAATATTAGTATGATCAACTGGGTTCCGGGGTACTCTGAGAAATTATTGGATAAGTAATTAAAGTAAACTGACGAACTCGGAATTTGATTTGATTAATATTATTTAACTTGGAGTTTTATTAATTGGTGCAATTGAGATAATTTGGATAATTAGTAGTATTACCAATTAATGTTCCTATGTCTATTTTCTTTTCCTTTCCTTATTTGAAAAGTTAGAAATTTGAAGAAAGAAAAGTGAGAGAAGGAAAAAGGAAGGAAAAGGAAGGGGGAAGAAGAGGAAAAATTTCTCAAGAGCTCTTGGACTTGAATCATCAACCAATCTTCATCTTTTCATCTCAGCTTCAACCTCCTCATCTTGTAATCCAGGTGGGTTCTAGTTAGATGCTTTAGAGTAGAGTTTTATTGAGTTTTAGAGTTAGTTTGACATTGTTAGGAAATGAGAGATTTTGCACCAAAACCATGTTTTAATGTTCCTTATGATTGATACTTGTTAAATATGTGTTGTTGAGTATTCAATTGGTATTTTTCTGGTGTTTAGAAGTGAATTGGAAGGGAAAATGGACCAATTTTCGCAAACCCATTATGCAGGAAATTTTCTGGTTTCACGCTGCCCATACGCGTATCACCCAAGGCAATACGCGTATTGGTTAAGGCAATACGCGTATGGCTGTGCAGGACTGTGGGCAATACGCGTATGAGGTTCCATTTTCTCGGCCATCTGCCCATTTGTGTATTGGTACGCATACGGTTTTGGGCAATACGCGTATGAGGTAGGGTAGTACGCGTATTGGGGTTTTAAAAGGAATTTTTGGGAAAAATCAGTCTCTGCCCATACGCATATGACTTTGGGCAATACGCGTATGGCTGGGCGAGCCAGCTGGGCAATACGCGTACGGCCAGGTGGGTGAAAATTGTGTTTTTTCGCAATACTATTTCTCGCTATGTCCATAACTTTTGACTCGGTTATCCGTTTTTAACATTCTTGATATCGTTGAAAAGCTAACAAAGTGTACTTTCTTATTAAAATGGTTTTAAGATTGTTGGCCGATTTAATTATGTCGGGATTTTTGGAATAGTGTTGTTTTGTCGACTTTTATCGTTTAATGGTGGGTAATTATTGTTGAATATGTAAGCATGTTAAAATACGGAATAGGTAGAGTAAGGAACATTACCATAAACAATGTCGGAAAAATATAGAATGAATAAACACTAGTATGGAACATGTGTGTTGACCGTTTGGTTGTGATAAGGCATAATGGCCTTGTGATTGTCGAATACAATCACGTCTGTGTGTGATCACGTAATCGTAACTGGTTATTTTCGCGAGTGCGTTTCATGGGTCTCGAGCTCCTCTGAAACATGTGCATAACTACTTGGAAGGTTTGATTCCCGCGTGCAGTACGAATGGCGCTCTGGGAGCGTATGCTTGTGACGGTTAATGGCCCGTGTGAAGTGACGGTTTATAACGGTTAATGACCCGTAGAACCCGAATCCATTCGTATGTCAAGTAGGCTACCAGGATCCATGACTCGGGTCGACTTCTAGACGTAGAAGCGGACGGGAACAGGGGATGCCTTTGTGTGGTTACCGATTAGTGATATTGTGAGTTGATGAACTCATAACATGTTTCCACATAGTGTGTGCATACTCAAAGTCACTTCCCTTCCCTTTTGACTTGAGTTAGGTCTATTAGAACCTTGTAGAGCCGAGAGGACTTTAAGATAGGGAACTCACTGAGATTTGATGTATCTCACCCCACTGTTGTTGTTTACATCACAGGTACTGCAGGTTCCGCGAAGGGTAAGGATAAGGCTGTGTGATTATCCTTACTTATCTGATGGCTTTGCGTCCGTTGTGGAGTTTTTTTAAGATCATTAGTGATCTAGTTCTTAGTATTTGTCTTTGGAACATCTTGTAGATATACTATGCCGTAGTTTTTTTGTATTAGGTTTTTTTTGGGCATGTATATGTATAATGTGTTTACTAGGAACTTATTGTATATTTCAGTACCAAAGGTAGAATTCATGTATAATATATGATTTGATGCATGTATGTATATATGGGCTTTACACAAGTATTATTGGATACTCTTTGTCACCTTAACAGATGTCCATAACATCTTGTATTCCTCAGTTGTGTCTTCTTGATACTTTTCCCCGTGGAACCTTGCTTTGTTTGCTAAGTTTTTCCTCGTTGGGTCTTTCATTCTTTAGCTGTGCTTTCAGCAACATTTCTTTATAGAGTTATCCCCTGTGACATCATTCCTCACAGGATCTCTGTCTTGCATTCATATCATTTTATATCATGTGCATCTTGTGGCATCTTAGGGCCAAAAATTGTGCATGTTTGTATTTAAGTATATCCTATCTCGTCGAGACGAAGATTTCAATCTCCATATCTCCGGATAGAAGAAACTTAAATAAGGGCATATGTCATACCCTAATTTTTGACCCTGAGATTCTGTTTTTCGTTTCGCATCGTCAGCATAGCATAGCATGCATTTCATCTTGCATAATACCAATTTCTCAGCTGAAATAAACTTGTTGGATTTACAACCGAATCGGCCAAACAAAAAGTCAATAGTGCATAAAATCGATGGACGGAAAATTTTAAAATCGAGCCTGCAAACGTCAGTGATATTAATCTATGTTTCGCGTAGTTTAACCTAGCGTACTCATTTAAATTTTTTAACCACTTTTCGGTCGCATTTTTGGACAGTTTAAGCCATTTAACCGAGAAAATTTTATTTCAAAATGTGACCAAACACTGTATTTTTCCGAGCAGTTTATTTCACGCTGATTATTTTGGTGCACTCATTTTATTTTTTCGAGCACTGTTTTTCCCGACTTTTTATTCGTTTTTTTTCATTTTATTTTATTTTTTAGTTAAATATTTATTTAGATTTAATTAGATATTTTAATTTAAGCTTTAATTAATTATTATTATTATTTTTTAATAATAACCATCAATATTTCCCAAAACACAATTAAACATGTCAGAGTAAAAACGGAAAGCATCATCATCAAATCAAACATGTTGAAATTAAAGAGGAAAGTAATCCAAACATGTCTCAGACATAATCAGATGGAATTGAAAACTCCTCATCAAGCTTTCATATTATCATTGAAACAAGAAGACAAGAATTGTGATTTCTTTCCAAAAACATACAAACATGATTGAGAAAAATTCATTACACATCAGTTCAAAACCAAAAGTTTGATTTTGCAAATGGATATAAGAAGAGAACGCACACATTCAAAAGGGAAGACAGAAAAAATTACCTACACACTCCTCATTTTTTTCTCATGTTAACAAAAAACCTGCTCCTCAAAACTCCATTCACCAACTAGCAGCATACTCCCTTCTCCATTTCATACTCCTTCATCACCTAAAAAATCCTTGAAATCCTCTTGCACATAACTTGTTCTCCCTCATTTTCAAAAGGGTTCATAACCATCATCAATATTCTCCTCCAAGCTAACGATCCTGGATAATCGGTACAACAGCCGTGCGGTCACCGAACGAGCGAGAAAGAAGAGGAAGGAAGGGTTTTGAGGGAGAGGTTCGTTTCCTTTCTTGTTTCTCGTTACTGTTATGTTGTTACTTTAGAGGATGAGTGTTTTGTTTTGATATATATATATATATATATATATATATATATATATATATATATATATATATATATATATACACATGTTTAGTATCATGTGTGTAACATTTCAACTTCAAGCTTTCTCTTGCATTTGGTTTGTATATATGTTGCAGTGTGTTAATGTGTTTGTTTTGATATATATATATATATATATATATATATATATATATATATATACACACACACACACACACACACACACACACACACACACACATACAAATATACATGTTTAGTATCATGTGTGTAACATTTCAACTTCAAGCTTTCTCTTGCATTTGGTTTGTATATATGTTGTAGTGTGTTAATGTGTTTTTATTTTTACCTTAATTAGCATGAGATTGTTTGTTTCTTTCCCTTGGTCCTCGCTTTCGTTTTCTTGTTGCTGGAATATACTTTCATTTTATTATATATATTGCCTTTTGTTCTTTTCATTTAGCTCGATATATCTTGTTCTTGTACATATGTCTTATATATATATATATAAGGAACATATCATATGAGAATGTCATTTTTATATGAAAACATGAGAATGAATTTGAACCATTAGATTTTAAAATAAATGGTGGAGATTATGTGTCAGTTTTTTTTCTCTCTCATCTGTCATTTATTTTAATAATGGAGGAGAGAGAAAAATAAAAACCACAAATAATCTTCACCATTTATTTTAAAATCTAACGATTCAGATTTATTCTCATGTTCTTACATAAAAATAGCATTTTCATAGGATATGAACCCTATATATATATATATATATATATATATATATATATATATATATATATATATATATATATATATATATATATATATATATATATATAATGAGTTTACTAGAAATGGGCGTGGCCCCTTTGTTAGTTTTATCTTATTTTTATTTTTTAGTTATTATTATTTTTGTTATTATTATTATTATTATCATTATTATTATTATTATTATTATTATTATTTTATTTACTATTACTATTATTTTATAATTTAGGTTATTTGGTTTGATTTGTCCTTTCATTCATTTATCTATCTTATTTTCTTATGTTGATTTAATTATTTTAATTATTTTATTTATATTAATAATTAGTTGTTTGAATGTTTATCTTATTAATTAGTTAGAAATTAATTAATTAATTACTTTTCTATTATTAATTAGATTGATAGACTCTTTTTTTAATCATATGATAGATAATCCATATCCATGCTCATATCCTCATACGTAAATAATAACACTTAATGTTTTCCACGAATTCAATTTCACTAACATTTCATCGTGATGCTTTGCCGCGTACTTTCAATTCGCTTCACGATGCTTTGCCGTGCACTTTCTGTTTATTTTATACGATGTTTTGTCGTGTACTGCCTATATGTTTTTCTACATGATGTTTTTCTATGTACTATGTTTGTGTCTCCATTTGCTACCTGACCATACATGATGCTTTTCCGTTTACTGTATCTGTGTCTTCATTTATTGCTTGCCATTTACATGATGTTCTTCCATGTACTTGTTGCTTTAATTTTTATGCCTTGTTGACCCAATCCAAGAGAAGAGACTGTATGTTGACTTATTGTCATTGGGCGTGTCCCTTGTGTGTACACTTTAATTGTCTTTGTTGTTCTTGGTTCTTAGAATCTGGCAATTCGAAGGTCCGAACTACGGACGCTCTGATTTCTCAAAGTTCCTTGTGAGAATACGTAGGCACAAGGTCAATCTTTTGTCATTCTTGCTTTCTAAAATGTCAGCCGGTCATGCCTGAACCTGTTGATCCATCACTTTAGATTTCCCCAGTTTGCTTCAGTTTCCCCAGTGTTTGGTCATCCCTAGTGAGTGGTTACTCATTGTGTTGACCTTTTCCCTGTTGGCTTTCGTTTTCATCTGCATTCTACATTTATCATTCCATCATTTTCATCATATTAGAGTTCATTGCATGTCAAGATACTTTGTTTACCCTTATTGAGGGGAACTACGAATGCCCTGATTCCATTCCCGTCAAGATACGTAGGCACAAGATGCAATGTCTTGGAGAGCATACTTAGAAATAACACCTTTGGTCTCCCTTTACCTTTTCACCCTTTAGCAGACAAATAACAAAATAACACAATAAAACAAGAGGTTCCTGTAGTGTACTACAGATACTTAGGATGCTAGCATCTTCCCTAGGTATAGCCAACCCCGAACCTTATATTCTCTTTTGATTTGCATTGCATTGCATATTTTTGGGTTATTTGTTCTTTTTCCATTCCCTTGGATAAATTAAAGATCAGTGGTGAATTATGATTTGTGAGTCAAGTTAATTAATAGCTTGGTGTCTGATTCTCACCGCGACACTCACGAGGCTTCGCCCTGTGGGACCTTTGTGTGTCCCGGGGGCTCTCCCTCAGGATAGATGCGTGCAATAATATTATACTTCAATCATTAGTCATATAAATTGAGTCATATCATGATTCTTTGAAAGATAGGTAGTCAACAGTCTCTCCCAGTCAAGGGGGAGTGGTTACTACCTCTTAGAGTTTCCTAAATCCTAGGCCAAATGAGGCTTTTATAAATACTTCCCCCTAACGGGAGAAATAAATATCATAGCTTAGCCAACATAACGCTTATACACAAAGGCTCTCACCTTACGTGAGCTGACCTTATCATACCACCGTAAATACCATAAACATCACCATACATGGGGGTGGAAAAACGGGCTAGGCCCGTCGGGCCCGCCTGTTTAACCCACCATTTTTTGCGGGCCGGGGCAAGGTTTTCGGCTCGGTGTCTTAAGTTGGCCCGCCCTGCCTAACCCACTTTTAAAACGGGTCGAGGGCGGGGCGGGGCGGGTTTTGCCCACAGGCTTTTTGTTAAAAAAATTTATTTATTTTACTTGGAATTAAAATAATATTGATGTGGTTTGAAGTAGACATACTTTTAAAACAACCCTCATTTCTTCAAACCCTAATGTTCATTTTTCACATAACCATAAACGCCTCATTTTGAAGACATTAATTGGTCTCTGCTTCTTTCTTTATTTTCACTAATAGAGGAGAAGTCTTTATTACAAAACATAGAGAATACATTTTTTCTATTTTCTATTACTCGTTGTCATTGGAGCTGAGTTCTAAAGCTATAATGTAAGTTTTGCATAGATGAATTTGTTTCTCATTATGATAATAAAATTTTGATTTGTATTTTATTCTATTTGAGTTCTCGTTTCATTTATTTTTGGGTTAAATATACTATACCCCCCTGCAATGTTAGCGATTTCTCATTTTAGCCCCTGACAAAGTTTTTTTTTTTAAAAACCCCCTCATCTTATTTAGATTCCCTCACTTAGGCCCCTGGCTGCCACATGGCAGCAAAAATTCATTTCTCTTTACTTGCGTGGCAGCCACGTGGCATTTTTAATATTATTTTATTATTATTTTATTATTTTTTTTATATTTTTTATATTTTTTTATATTTTTTATATTTTTTTATATTTTTTTATATTTTTTTATATTTTATATTTTATATTTATTTTTAATTTTAATTTTTTTTAATTTTTTTAATTTTTTTTAATTTTTTTTTTACTTTTTTGTTTTATTTTGTTTTATTTGTTTTATTTGTTTTTATTATAATTTTTATAATTTTTTTTCTTTTTCGTTTTTATTTATATATTTTTTATTTTTTAATTTTTTTTTATTTTTCGTTTTTGGACCTAATTTTTATTTTTAATTCTATTTTAAACAAATTTTTATTTTAAAAATTACACTAGTGCAGAAAAGACTTTTTACATCGGGCGAAAAATACATTTTACATCGGTTCTGGGTCCGATGTAAAGCCAAGCGATGTAGTAAATCAAAGACATTTTACATCGGGTCATAGTCTGATGTGAAAAATACATCTACTACATCGGTTGACTATTAAGTCTGATGTGAAATACATCTACTACATCGGTTGACTATTAAGTCCGATGTAAAATGTATGTTTTTACATCGGTTGCCTTTCTGGCCCGATGTAAAATGTATGTTTTTACATCGGTTGCCTTTCTGGCCCGATGTAAAATGTTTTTTTTTACATCGGTTTCCTTTCTGGCCCGATGTAAAATGTATGTTTTTACATCGGTTGCAAGACGAAAAAGAAATAAAAAAAAAGAAAAAAAATTATAAAAATTATAATAAAAACAAATAAAACAAAATAAAAAAAAATTTAAAAAAAAAAATTAAAAAAAAAATTTTTAAAAAAAAAAAAAAAAAAAAAATAATAATAATAATAAAATAATATTAAAAATGCCACCTGGCTGCCACGCAAACAAAAAGAAAGGAATCTTTGCTGCCATGTGGCAGCCAGGGGGCTAAGTGAGGGAATCTGGATATTAAGAGGGGGTGTTTAAAAAAAAAAAATTTACAAGGGCTAAAATGAGAATTCGCTAACATTGCAGGGAGTTTTGTATATTTAACCTTTTATTTTTTGACACTGAAATGCTCAACTAAGTGCTTATTATTTATATTGATATTAAATAATGAAGCTTTGATTTTTTTTTGGATTATTTTATTTTTGAGCTACTTCCATTGATAAATCTAGTGATTCTGATGTCGTTGATCTTGATAATTATTAAATAGTGGATGAAGACAAGGAGAGAGACGGTGGAAGGTTTCATCCAATGACTATGATATCATTTGAAGCTTCATATGTTCACGACATAGATGATGATTGATGAAGTGTTTGTCATGGAGTATTTAAGATTGGTTTTTCGTTATTGGTTCTTAGTTGTCTTTGTTTAACTTATGCTAGTTTGATTTTTTTATTTGTGTCCCTAGATGTCCTTAACTAGGTTGTGCTTGTTGATTTTTTGAACCAAAAGGGTTATTTTGGGATATTAGTGTGTTTGTTTTATGTTTTTGGTAATATAGTTAAGTTTTTTTTGTTTATGGTGAAGAATATGACATTTAGATTAAGACTTGTTAAAGTTTTACTATCCGTTGTTAAAATTTGTTGGTCTCTTTGGTAATGATTAACAATTTTGTAAATTATGTAGTAAATCAAATTGTAAAAAAAAAAATTGGCGGGCTGGCCCGCCAACTCGTTAGTAAACGAGGCGGGCTTGACTTTTGAGCTCGGACGCCTAAGTTGGCCCGGCCCGCCCCGCCCCGCTTTTGGATGAGCATAAATGGGACGGGCCTAAACGTGGCGGGTCGCCCGCTTTGCCACCCCTAACCATACATGGTCTCTCACTACCGGGAGCAAGCCCTAACCATCCATAAATTACTAAGACCTCTGAGTATCGCCTACCCGCGTAAGGATACCACTCACACATATACTTTTTGACAAGTACACTACTCTACTGTGATAATGACTCTAATATACATATTTCTAATAATTCCTCATTCCATGAACACTTTAAGCATATTGACTTGAACTGTCATCTAGTATGTGAAAAGCTTCGACTTGGTCTTTTCCATGTTTTGCCAGTTTTCTCCTCATAACAGGTAGTAGATATTTCATAAACCCTTTAGACTTTAAACCTTTCAATAGTTATTTGTTTAAACTTGGAGCACATACTTTATACCTCAAGCTTATGGGGGTAATTTGAAGCTTAATTATTGCTATTAGAAGCCTAAATGCTAGTCTTTTATGTTAGTTAGTTTGTTATACTTCTGTTGTAGGTTTTTATAGACCAAATATGTATAACCAGGGTCATCTCAAACAATTTGCAGGTCATGTTCTAATGTTAAAAATTGACCGATAATAAAAAGGAACAAAAATAATTTAAAAATATCCATTTTTTATTTAAAGTGTAAATTACATTAAAAACTATACAAAAAGAAGAAGAAAGAAATAATCTATAACTATTTTAATGCCTCGAGATTAAGGATGGAAATGGGTGTCCATGGGCATGGGTACAAGTCCCCCGCTACCCGTCCCGTTTAGTAAATATGATACTCGTACCCGCCCCATACCCGTGCGAGTATTCGTTAGACGGGTATCCCAAAATTTTGAGATACCCATGGGTGTACTTGTGGATATCCATGCATACTTTTTTTAAAATTGTAATTTACTAATTTTTCTTATATAATGTAAATAGGAAATTATGTGTATAAATTTTGAAAAAGATGAAAGGCAAGAAGAAGACGCGGAAGAAAAATGTTCTGGACTAGGCAGGCGCTTGGCCCACATCAGGGCAAGGCCCAATCCAGTCCAGCTCTTGGCAAGGCCCAATAGCCAGAAACTAGCCGTTGGGCACAATATGACCATTGGGGACGTCCCCCTTACGCGCTTGACAATTTACGCGACCAACTACCTCCCCGAATCTCACAGAAGCAGTTGCACCAGGTCAAAGGGTCACGTGCCTGACCCTCCACCTGACAGTCTCCCATTGGTCGACCAGATATTTCTGCCACATGGGAGATCTTGGCCCTGCGCTGGGGGTTATCTCTATAAATACCCTCTCACTTGAGAGGGCCAGGTTTGATCACTATTCAATACTTGAAATCACACCTTAATGCTTTATATTTGCTTTCTCTCTAGCCCAAACTTAATTTGGCATCGGAGTACCTTGTAGGTACACCCCGTTTCCTCCTACAAGCATCATCATCTGCCCTACTTGGAAGGCCACGACAATCCAGTCTGATCACACCATATCAGTGGCGCCGTCTGTGGGAATAATCACTTCCCCGTCTTTTTGAACCAAGATTCATAATCTTTTCACCCAAAAGACCAAAGCTTTCTCTCCAAAACTCACTTGATCATCATGGCCTCCATCAGAAATGACGATGCCCATCAAGATCCTGCTATCGCCGTTGTACAAGACAATACCGACCACCCCATCCCCAGAGCTATTTTCACGGAGAACGATCATCGTGATGGGACGACTGCATCCCCATTCTCCGACGACGTCAAGCCTCGCGCACAGGCTGCTGGTTACGTCTTTGAGCCTATACCTGTCCCTTAAAATGTTGACCCCGACACTGCTGCCCTCATCGCCTCTCTCAGCAGCTCCAACTTCCTGATCTTCCAACAGGGCGAGAATATCAGCATGCTCGAGCACGCTCTCCAGGAGCAACGCCCTTCGCAGAAGCCTGGCAGCCCCTCTCCACGCCCGCAGTCTCCTCCTCAGAAACGAAGACGGGACAGATCCATGAGCGTTTCTCCCATCAGGGGACAGTCAAGATCGGAAGAACCTGAGTCAGGAGTTGCCAGAAGACGACACCGATCTCCTCTGCGGAGATCCAAAGCTCTCCTACCCATAAGAAGACCAGGCCCTCGAAGAGCCAACATGAGCACCGCAGGTCGCGCAAACATTCTCCTTGACGCAACAGAAGTCGTGGACGCAACAATTCCCTCTGTCGGTCATCCAACGCGAGTAGTGACGGCGATGTCCATGGGCCCCTATCTCAGGAGATCATGGACACGCACATTCCTTGTGGGCTAGAAAGGCCACCTCCTCTGGCCACTTATGACAGGACCACCGACCCAGGCGAGCATATAGAAAATATCGAAGCCATGCTCCACTATCATAACATAAGCAGGGCTATTAAATACAAGCTATTCCCCATCACTCTCAGGAAGGGGGCCATGGCCTGGTACAAGCGGCTTCTCCGAGGTTCGATCACGTCCTAGAAAGATCTAAAGAACAAATTTGCCCGGCACTTACTGCCTCCCAACGTCATCCCAAGTCGGAGGCAATGCTCGAAGCCATTATACAGGGCAAGGACGAGCCCATGCATGCATACATCAAATGTTTCAACAAGGAGGATGTGGAGGTCCAGACAATGAACCATATAAAGAAATATCTCCTCGAAAAGGGGTTGAGACCGAAGAGCGAATTTTGCAAAGCTGTGGGCATCGAGACCCCTCGTACCTTGGCTGAATTACTCTGCAAAGCTTAAGCATATATTCAATACGAGGAGAAAGAGGCTGCATACAAGTCCTGGGACTCTAGGGATCAAGAGAATTCCCGGGCAACAAAAACAGACGAATCATAGGCCCCCAGGCGCGATAAGGAGAGACAACGAGACGATCGTCCTCGTGAGGGAAAGGGACCTTCTGGTCGTTTCACAGAATATACCCTGTTGACAGCTCTCCGCGAGCGCATTCTCTCAGAATGTATCAACTCGGAATTCAAGCAAGGATGTGTCCGGTTCCCCAAGCTAACATCGTCAATGGGCAACACGGACAAGAGTAAATACTGCCGCTTCCATCGCAACCATGACCACGTGACCGAAGACTGCGTGCACCTGAAGGAAGCCATTGAAATCTTCATCAAAGAGGATCACCTGAAGTAGTATATGAAAAAGGGTGAATCCTCCCGACGAGAAACTTCGGAGACCAAGAAGGAAACAGAGTCTTCACCGCCCAGTCCTCCACCGCAGGTCACCATATCAATCACACGGTTAGAGGATTTTGTCATCCCCGACTACATCGAGGATCCTCCCTAGATATCTGCACACAGCACCTGGGAAACTTTCCCCACGACAATGGTCATTTCATGTGGCGGATACAATGAGCTCACAGTAGGTCGGTCAAGAGAAAATTTGACCAGCTCATCGACTGCAGTCCCGACCAGCTATCCACACTCGAGAAAGTTTGGGGGCGTTCTCAGCCAATCACATTCTATAGTGAGGAACTACCTGGGGGCTCCCCGAACTCACACATTCCCCTGCTCATCAGGGCAAGGCTGGCCAACACTGATGTCAGGCTGATCCTGGTCGACCAGGGCAGTTTTGTGGACATCATGTACACCAGACTATTTCGGACATTGAAGCTTGACCAGAAGAACCATTCACCGTACGTTGGATCAGATCTCCAAGGGTTCAACGGAGCTACCGCCAGACCCTAGGGGTACGTGGAGCTCTCCATCACGTTCGGGGAAAAGGAGGCATCAAATTCGATAAAAACTCAATTTCTGGTAATTGACTGTCCATCACTGTACCAATGTATCCTGGGCAGACCAACCCTAGCGGAGCTGATCGTCGTCCCTTCAACCGTTCATCTCAAGATGAAGTATTATACGGAGAAGGGCCATGTCGCGACCTTGCACGGGGATATAGAAGCCGCGAGAAGATGCTTTGAAGCAGCCACCCGAGGACAAAGCTCAATCGGTGTAGCATCCAAGGCCGCTAAGCGGGCGAGGGAGGAGGACCATCCTAGCGAAGAAAGTCAGCCTGGCAAAAAGCCAGCTCTCCCAGTGCACACAATCGACCTCGACAACTGGATTTCTGAAGAAGGCAAGGAAGACGGGAACGAAGGCATTTTGACAGCATCAGGCTGCTCCCCCGCGTCGACCATCATGCGTCCGATACCTGATAGGGAATTCGAGGTCATCACCTTCAGAGATAACCCGAGCAGAGGGGTGAAGATAGGTGTAGGACTGCCCGACGAGGTGAACCAACAGTTGAAGACATGCTTGGAAGACAACGCATATCTGTTTACTTGGAGCGCCGCAGACATGCCCGACCTTGACCCTGAGACTACGTGCCATTAACTGACCATTGACCCAACTGCTCGAGCCGTCGCACAGTGCAAGCGCAAGCAATTCGAGGAAAAGGCACAGGCTGCCGAAAAACTTGTACAAGACCTCTTAGAGGAAAAATTTATTTCGGAGGCCAGGTATACTACCTGGCTGTCCAATATTGTACTTGTCAAGAAACATAATGGAAAATGGTGCATGTGCATTAATTATACCAATCTCAACCGGGCTTGCCCGAAGGATGCTTATCCTCTGCCCAACATAGATAAGCTTGTGGACAATTCTGCAGGTTTCAAGCTCTTATCCTTCATGGACGCCTATTCGGGATACAATAAACTCCCTATGGCCGAAAAGAACAAGAAATATACCGCATTT
This sequence comes from Lathyrus tuberosus, assembly GCA_022829125.1. NCBI lineage: Eukaryota > Viridiplantae > Streptophyta > Magnoliopsida > Fabales > Fabaceae > Lathyrus > Lathyrus tuberosus. Next base: position 3,552,994 of record JALAZF010000479.1, on the reverse strand, counting down.
ATGACCTCATCGAGGAACTATTACTACAACGTAATGCCCTTTGGTTTGAAGAACGCTGGGGCCACATACCAGCGCATGATGAACAAAGTCTTCCGATCAGAAATCGGAGACATGCTCGAGGTATACATGGATGACATGATCGTGAAGTCCCAAGAGGAATCCGATCACACGACTCAATTGCAAAAGGTCTTCGACCAAGCGAGAAAATACAAAATGCGTTTTAACCCAGAAAAATTCACCTTCGGCGTGCGGGCAGGGAAATTCCTCGGCCTCTACCTCACCGAGAGGGGGATAGAGGCCAACTCTGACAAATGTCGGGCATTCGCTGAATTCCCCACGCCCAGGTCAAAGAAATCCATACAATCCCTCAATGGGATGCTCGCTTCACTTTCTCGCTTTGTGGCCAAGTCAGCCCAGCACACTCTACCCTTCTTTAAACTCCTCAGAAAGGAAGCCACATTCGAGTGGACAGAGGAATACGAGCAGGCTCTGATCTACCTCAAGCGACCATTGTCTGAATGCCCCGTTCTGTCACGACCAGATAACGGGAAAACGATGTACCTCTACCTCTCTATCACCAGCGAAGCTATTAACGCCGCCCTCATTCGCGAAACATCGGACTGGCAAAAACCCATATATTTCACGAGCAAGGCCTTGCAAGGGCCAGAACTCAGGTACCAGTAAATCGATAAGGTCGCCCTCACCCTCATCAACGCATTAAGGAGACTAAGGTATTACTTCCTGGCGCACACAATAGTGGTGCAAACAGACTAGCCCATAAGACAACTGCTTAGCCGGCCAGATATGGCCGGTAGAATGCTTAAATGGCCTTTGGAGCTGTCCAAATTTGGCATCCACTACGAGGGCAGGAAAGCCCTCAAGGCGCAAGTCCTGGCCGATTTCGTGGCTGAAATGACGCCTCCAGCATCCCCGCCCAGCGGGGCACACAAATGGAACATCTTCGTTGACGGAGCATCCAGCTCCTCGGGTAGTGGCACCGGTATCATCCTCGAAAACGAGGAAGGAATCCTAATTGAGGTATCCCTAGTCCTATCCTCCCCCACATCGAACAACCAAGCCGAGTACGAGGCGTTCCTCGCAGGCTTACGGTTGGTCGAAGACTTGGGTGCCAAGGAAGTGAAGATCTTTACAGATTTCTAACTCGTGGCATCCCAAGTACGAGGAGAATACCAAGCCAAAAATGATCACCTTGTCAAGTACCTGACGTTGGTGAAAGAGAGGATAGCTAAGTTCGACGCATGGGAAGTCCAACACATCCCTCGCGAGTGAAACACTCGAGCAGATATCCTATCAAAACTGGCTAGCACCAGAAAGAAGGGTGGCAATAAATCTGTCATACAGGAAGTACTCTCCCGCCCAAGTATTGAGAAGCCACCGGGGCTGCTCGACATCATCGCCATTGACGACAGCAGCCGCTGGATGACTCCGGTGTATAAATACCTCACTACGGGAGAGCTTCCCGAGGATAGCAAGGAGGCCAGCGTGACCAAACGAAGGGCCTGCTCCTACGTCTTGGTCGACGACAAACTCTACCGTCGAGGATTTTCCATTCCCCTCCTGAAGTGTGTTAAGGAGGACAAGGTCCCCGAAGTTATCCAGGAAATTCACGAGGGTATCAATGCGCAGCACTTGGGAGGGAGGTCATTGGCACGAAAGGCCTTGCAAGCAGGATACTATTGGCCAACCATGCAGCACGACGCTAAGGAGCATGTCCAGAAGTGTGACTGGTGCCAGCGCCACGGGGACATGCACCTGGCACCCCCTAACGAGTTGAAGAATCTCTCCTCGCCCTGGCCCTTCGCCTGGTGTGGGATGGATATCCTCGGCCCCTTCACAATAGGGTCTTACCAAAACAAATTTCTGATTGTGGTTGTCGATTACTTTACAAAGTGGATCGAAGCCGAAGCTCTTGCTAAGATCACAGCCTTCAACATACTTCGTTTCTACAAAAGAAACATCCTTGCACGATTCGGGGTACCCCAGGCCCTTGTGACCGATAACGGAACTCAATTCACAGACATGAAGTTCCAAGACTTCGTCGCCAAACTAGGAACAAAGCAACACTTCACTTCCGTCGAGCACCCCCAGACTAACGGACAAGCGGAGGCTACGAACAGGGTAATCCTTCGAGGTCTGAAACGAAGGCTAGGAAAAGCCAAGAAGAGATGGGTCGAGGAGCTACATGCTCTGGGCCTATAGAACAACCCCACACTCCACCACCAGGGAAACTCCTTTTCGACTAGCTTACGAAACCGAGGCGGTGATACCGGTGGAGATCAGGGAGCCTTCTAGACGAACGAAAGCTCCTCTCGACGAGGAGATGAACGACGAGGCGTTGAGAGAAGAGCTCGACTTGGTCGAAGTAATACGATCAGAGGCAGCTCTTCATGAGGCTTTGCTAAAACAAAAAATAATCTTGTGTCATGACGCTAAAGTCATAAAGCGCAACTTACCCGTTGGCAGCTTGGTCCTACGCAAAAACCAAAAGGATTTGCGTAAGGGCAAGCTGGCTGCAAACTGGGAAGGACCTTACAGAGTTAAATAAAAAATAAGCACTAAAGCCTACTACCTAGAAACTCTGGATGGAGAACCATTTGCTCGACCTTGCAACGCTGAAAAGCTCTAACAATATTACAGTTAGGACCAGCCACTAGGTCAGACTAACTGCCGACGAGATCACCCCATACGGGGAGATGGCTCGGCCCCAGGATCATGCCCCTGTGCAAGCACAATCCTTCACCTTACAACACCGGTCAGTTCCTGCTTATGGGACAAGCAGACTCTGCGCACAACGGGGATACCTCAATCGAGCTCCGCCATTGCCGCACCAACGAGGCAGGACACCCAGATCGCGATGGGAATAGCCCAAGTCTGATAGATTAGTACCTCAACCGAGATCCTAGTCCCATCACCGACAAAACTGCTTCGCCTCCTCGACGAGTTTTCCAAACTGTTGAGCATAACAAAAACAAGTCGAGCAAAACGTCCATACTTAGCATTCAAACGTTAAAAGCATACACAAACAAATGCAACGTACACAATGCTAAACACAATATTTATATAAATATGGCCTAAAGGCCATAGTAGTTAATGTTACAAAAAGAGGGCTATGCCTGACAAAAGGGTCACAAACCAAATGGCGTGCAGGCTAACAAAATACAAATAACTAAGCTGCATCGTCGGGAACCTCCGGGGGAACCACCTCGCCGTTGACAACCATATTGAGAACGCCCATCCCCTCGGTCAGTAGCTGGACATCGGAGTTGAGGGCTTTCATCTGCTCCACGGCAGCATTGAAACCAAACTCAGCTGCCCCTAAATTATCTTGCTTAAGAAGACAGATCCTCTCGATCAGGTCCTTCCAGGTCTTCAAGGCCTTCTCATCGTCGGTCTTATTCTGACCAACCGCTGACGAGCCCTCAAGCTCGGCTATCCTCGGCTTCAAACGAGCATTCTCTTCGTTCACCTTGGTCATCTCCCCCTTCATCTGAGTCACTTCCTTCTGGAGCTTGATCTTGGCCTCCAGGTTGCCTTGAAGCTTCTTTAGATCATTGTAAATCTCCGTGTTCTCCAGCTCCGAGTCGGAGATCTTAGCTCGCGCCCTCTTAAGGTCGGCTAGTGGAACCATCTCCATATCCCCGAAGGACAACGCCGCCTCCAGCACTCTGATCATAGCAGCCACATCCTGACATAGAAGCTTCCTCTGCACCTGAGGGTCGGCGGACAGGATGGCCGATGCCTCGAGTTCGGGGACAACGACAGAGCTCTCCCCGTAAAATATTTTTCCTTGGAGATAGCACAGAGGCAATACAAATTTCCCCCCGACGAAACCGCTAGAACATCCAGCCGACTAAGAGCCAACATCATCCCGCTTCCTCTTGTGGGTCGTGTCCGGGGTTGGAGGGTTCGAAGTGGTACCCAGGGTGGAGCCGGTTCTGCCCACAAACTTTTCTAGCGCCACTTGCTGCTTGGCGGCACCAGCCTTCGGCACTGGTCCTTTCTTCAATTTTTTGGCCGCAGCGGAACTCATCAGACGCTCCCTCATGTCCACCATTTTCCCTACAAAAGTAAAGAGGAGGCCAGCATGTTGAACAACTATTAAAAACACAGACAAAGAAGTAATCTATACCGAGGAGATCAAACGCAACATCGTTGGTCTCGCATTCAAGGAGGGTCATGGTATTAATATAATGAGCCACTCGAGCAGGCTCTCCATCATCCCCGAGCAACTCTTTGCCATCCCTGTCCACCACAAAGGTAGGGCTAAAAATTTCCACTTAGGCATGCAATGCCCGGTAAGATTCCTTGTCCCCATCACCGAGCTGTTCGTGCTTGACAAGGAACTTCAACACCGCCTTCACAACTTGTTGACCATCAACTTCCATGGTCTCCAAGGTAGAAATGGACCTCTTAGCCGCCTTAGAGACAGGTCTCACAACCAAGAACATGTCCTTGAAGTTTTAGACAGATTCTGAATACGGCCAGAAGAGCCTGCTATGCTGCTTGAAAGATACCCAACTTTGCTTTGGGCCTGCTGTACTCCGTTGGATTTGGAAAATACATAAGAAAAGGTCCACGGTCGCCCCGACTTGTAGATTACATTAGACCAGCTCGAAGGCCCTGATGAACGCCAGTACGTTGGGATGAAGTTGAGCAGGGCACAATTCTAAGTGGTAGAAGATGACCTCTTGAAAATCGGTGAAGGGCAGGCGGTACCGCGCCTCCATAAAGGAAAATTCGTACATGGGGAATCACATCCCCGGATACACCGAGTATATCGTCGTTTTCTGTGGGGCAGATAACCCTCCAATGCACGAGCGCACCCTTAGCCCGGTCTTCAAGATAGGGAAACTCCCGAGCTTCCTCTTCAGTAAATGTTGACCTTGTCGACATGGGCTCATGGGAGATCCACTTGAGGTCTCCCTCAGCTATTTGGACATTGGCGTGCTCGACAGGCTGCTCTGCCTCTTCATGTGCAGCCCTGACGTTTGAAACAGCCCCCTCGTGTCCGTCAGCCATTTCACCTGAAAAGGAGAGGAAGAAAAAGTGAATTCGACGACAAAGATAAAGTCCACCCTTCCACCACTAATCAAGTGAAAGGGTGTGGAATAAGTCGAGGACAACCTCGAGCCCTAGTCGACCACGACAGAGTATGGCAACTTCATTTTCCCCATACAACAGGGACGAGTCACCACGACCATACGAGAAGACTCCACGAGGAAGAGCTTACTCGACGAAATAAATTTGCCACGCGAAAGCCAAAGTTTCGCGTTGAACAGGCCTAATGCCCGACTACAAACCTAAAACTAATCTTAACCAGAATCTAAGAAGATCTACATAAGCCTATGCTATATTCATGGACATTCATCCCATGTTCTTCATGTTCTTCATGAATTTTCTAGGAATTCATGTGTTCATCGAAGAACACATAAACATTCAACCGGAAAGTCCATGAATCACCAAAAAATTCATGTAAATTTCCAGAAATAAAGAACACCATAGAAATTACAAAGGGAGATGAAGAACTTACTTGGTAAGTAGAGAGGTAGAAGATGAAGACCACGGCCTGGGCATTGAAGATCGACGGTGGCGAAAGAACTACGGCGAGAGTACAAGTTGCAGAGCAAAGGATTTTGGGGAGAAGAATTTGTGTGAAGTGTGTAAATGAATCCTCTCTCCCCCCTTTTATAAACACTTACTCGCTTGGGAAGCGCAAAGGCCATCATTGCCTAGACCCTTAGGCTTGACAGGAATTGAATGTGCCACCATGTTTTAGAAAGAGAATCTTCATTTGGCATTCCCAAAGCTAGACGTTACATTCCCCAAGTCTTCTACAGCCCCCGCGAGCAGATCCTCCTCGACAAAATGCACAAGTTATGCCCATGTTAAGGCTCCTTGTCATAAAAACGCCGTTTCAGCGGGCACACTTCCTAAACCTAGTAGACATAAAATCTCTATTTTCGCGAGCATGTCCTTGTATCCAAAAGGCTTGTTGGGCTGGTTACGAACCAATGTCGACCACCTCAACAGTAAAGCGGGCGAGGGGCATGTCCCCGAACATTACCATTCAAAAGCAACATTCCACGAGGCTATCTCAAGTCATCACTCTTCCTTAGAGCAAAGACTTGGGGGGCTCTTGTTCTGGACTGGGCATGCGCTTGGCCCACAGCAGGGCAAGGCCCAATCCAGTCCAGCTCTTGGCAAGGCCCAATGGCGGGAGACTAGCCGTTGGGCACAATATGACCGTTGGGGATGTTCCCCTCACGCGCTTGACAGTTCACACGACCAACTACCCCCCGAATCTCACGAAAGCAGTTGCACCAGGTCAAAGGGTCACGCGTCTGACCCTCCACCTGGCAATCTCCCATTGGTCGATCAGATATTTCAGCCACATGAGAGACCTTGGCCCCGCGCGGGGGGTTATCTCTATAAATACCCTCTCACTTGAGAGGGCCAGGTTTGATCACTATTCAATACTTGAAGTCATACCTTAACGCTTTGTACTTACTTTCTCTCTAGCTCAAACTTACTTTGGCATCGGAGTACCTTGCAGGTACACCTCCTCTTCTCCTACAAGCATCATCATCTGCCGTACTTGAAAGGCCACGATGATCCATTCTGATCACACCAGATCGAAAAACATAAGCAACTAGGGTTTTAAGTAAAAAGAAAAATAACAAGTTAAATTAAGTGGCTATTAATGAAAGAAATTTATCAAGCATAATAATTTTAAAGGATATTTAAGTAATTTTTCTAATTATTAACGAATATGAATATCCGCGGGTACGAGTACCATCAAATCTGTATATGTGCCCATAAAGAAACTGGTAATTAAATATTTGTTTATTTTATCCGTGGATATCCAGTAAACTATCTAACCCGTATCCGTGATAGATTATCCACGGGTACTTCCGAGTACGAGCTTTTTTGCCAGCCTTATCCTAGATGAAGGTTAAACAACATATTTGTAAGTGACGCCACAACTATTTACTTTTTAACTACAATAATAAAAGCAAAATGTTTTAATTAATAAACAAAAAAAATTAAAATCATAAAATATGAGAATATCTAACAACTATTTAATTTTGTCAGATCTCACAAACCACTCGAACAATTGTAGCTATATAACAATTCATACTGATAAATAATATAAACATTCAAAATTTTAAGACATTGCAATAAGAACCTCAAGATTTTATTAGAGTTAAGGCTTAAATAGTGTTGTGGATCCTGTAAGTTAGCGCGTTTTGAGTTTAGTCCCTAAATCTTTTTTTCAGGTCTGAGTCGTTATATCTCATGTTTGTGTTGATTTTCGTCCCTGACGTTAATAGCCTGTTAAAAAAATGTTGAGTTGGGTAACGGCACTGACATGGAATGACATTTTATTGTTCTTTTCTTTAATATTTTGCAGACGTGGATTCAATGCTTTGGAGGTCATTTAAAGGAGGACTAAATCCAAAAAAAAAAAAATTACCATTTGCATCATCTTCTTCCTCTTCAAATATTTTTCTGCACTTTTTCTTCTCTTCTCTGTAACATGTGCTGTGTTTTTCTTCTCTGTAACATGGCAACGTCATCTGTAGGTTGCATCATCAAAGACGTTGAAGCTAGGAAAAAAGAGAAGATGAAATTGAAGTTGGAAAACGAAAGGAAGAAGGCCAATTTGTTCAGGATGTTGTTGATTTTGTCACGGGTCTTGTTCTTTGCTTACCAGAAATGGTAGTGAGTTCCATGTTCATGACGTCTGTAATTTTTTTATGGTTTAATCCCTATAAGATGACTATTTGTTGAATTTCATCCCTGCATTGGTTATAGTTAAGAATTCTGTCTCTAAAATGTTTTGGCATTTTGTATTTTGTCCCTGTTTCATATTGTGCTGTTTGTATGTCATCCCTTAATCTTAACGAAATGTTTCTATTTAATTCTTGTTTCTTACTTATGTTAGTGGGTTATATTTGTAGTTTGCCTAAAAGGCATACCTAGTTGTGTCATAATTTCATAAATTCAAAAGGCATAAGGTTACAAAATACACAATAAATTGTCTCAAAAGCATAATTTGTCTTACAATTACATAAAGATAACATAACTTGTCTCAAAAGCATAACTTGTCTAAGAATTACACAAACAAAACCTTCTTCATGACTTCCTTGTCTTAGGACTTCTCCTCAATTCCAATTAACTAAGACAAAGTCTATGCTCTAGCCTCTAAAATAGTGTTGTGGTCCCTATTTAATTCTTATTTATTACTTATGTTGTGGTCCCTATTTAATCATCCAACCCAAGCGCCCTCTCATCTTCACTATCATCAAATGATAAACCATCAAATTCAAAGTCACTATCTTCACTGTCATCACTATCCTCATTTTCATCTGTATGAACACCATCTACTTCATTTGCTTCATTAGCTTATGGTAGCATCCATGTAAAGATATGAGAGTGTATAACCACTACAAGAATCACCGTAGAATTTGTTCTTTTGTAATGGCTTGGCATTAATAAACTGCATGATGGTGTTTCATATCTGATTATATTACTTCAGGAGCTGAGAAAATATATGATACACCTCAAGTTTCTATGAATCATTGGTAGCGTAAAATAACATATATACAAGGACACGAGTTTATTCATTTTGCTCCATATGTTTGTGAAAATAACATGGATGATTTTTGGTGTTGAGAATGAAAAAAAAATCCATTTTTTATAACAATAAGAAAGATCAACATCATGATTTGTTTTAAGAAGTGGTAAAAGCTTAATGGGATCATGGCTATAGTTTACTTGAAAATCCATGATCACTTGTTGATCTTGACGGCTGATCAGAACCTGAAGTGGGCCAAAGATGACATCTGCGATGCTGGGTGTGTGAGATGAAGAGGGGGTGCACCTGCAAGGCACTCCGATGCTAAAGTGAGAATGAGGAGAAAGAGAAAGAGAGAGAGGTACAAAGTATGTGTTTTGTAGGGTGATTTAGAATACCTGACACTCTCAACTGAGAGGGTTTTTATAGTGCCCCAAGCGCGTGGCCAACGGTCCCTATTTTAGGGGCGAAATAACTGTTGCCCGAAGAATAGGTAACTGCCAGAACTAGCTGTTGGGACGGGCAGAGGTGCCCGAAACTAGCCGTTGCCACGGGTAAAGGCGCAGTTACGGGCGCTGACGTCGTGACTGTTTATAGATGGTGGAACCATCCATGACGGGAATGGGCTACCGAGGAGGGGCAGGTGACCCTTGGGGTCATCCGACCATATTTGCCCGGTAGAGGGGCAGAAAGGTAAATTCTCCCCCAAATTGGCTGGACTTAAGCGATTGGGCCGTTCTGGGAGCAAAAGTAGATTGGGCCATGCCTAGCCATTGGGCCAGTCCGGAACAGGAGCCCCCCAAGTCGTTGCTCCCGAGCATGAAAGTGATGACTTAAGGGTAGTTCGCAGTCCCGAGGAGGTCCAGACATAGTCATCGTTTATCGACAAGATGAGGCTGTACTACAGTGCCCGAGGGAGTCTGTTCCTGCGAGATACATAACATCGCTTGGCGTGCCCGGTTTGCAGGGAGCCCAACGACTGATGTGATATGAAGAGGTGAGGTGCCACGCGTGCCTCGAGCCCTGTGCTCCATTAAATGCGTCATGATGGCTAAGTTAGGGTCATGATGATGCCCCTAGCCGCGTGTGCTCGTGCACGTGCCCTCAGAATGCCTATAAATAGAGGGAGAAGCTACTCATTTGCATTTTTTGCTTTTCTCTCTATTTTCGCTCCTCTGCTTTGCGTTCTTCCGTTTGCTGCTGTATAGCCGCCATCAACCACCGTCCAGCTGTCGTACCAGCTTCGGCCAGAGTCTTCGACCTTCTAATCCCGTCCTCGACCACGTAAGTAACTTGACCTGATCCAAGTTTTAGGCTTTTTTTGCTTTCTGTTCTTCTAGAATGCATGCTGTTAAGGTGAAACTAGGTAGTGTAGTAGCAGTTTCCGGTGACCGTTGGTGGTAGACGGTGGTTTGACCACTTTTTCCCGCTATCGTGGTCGCTGGAAACTTAGGGACTTAGGACTTTAGGTTGGTTCTGGCGCTGTTGTGACGATGGGAGCGTTTGTCACCGGAGGAGCTCATGAATTTTCTGATGTACCAATGAGTTTTCCGGCGGATTCATGAGTTTTCGGTACGCCTTCAAACGGTATTCTGGGTAGCGACCCGGGGAGGATCTCCCCGTGTACGTTGGAGAGGTTACCCCGGGCATCTCCTCATGCCATAAATGTGCCATTTGAGTAGGGCTTAGGCTGGGGACATCGTCCTCGGGCCGTTGCGTGCCCTTTCACTTGACTAGCGGTGGAAGGGTGTATTTGATTTTGTCATCGAATTCACATTTGTCCTCTACTTTTCATGTAAAGGAGATGGCCCGTGAAACTGAATATGAAGCTCTTATAAACTCGTCCGAGGAGAGCTCCTCGGAAAGTAGTGATACAGAAGACACAACTATTCTCCGCGACGCTGACGAGACCCCACCTTCGAGGACCTTCGCGGAAGAGTGGATAGTCGCGGAACTTACGGAGCATGCCTCTATTTTTGCTTTGTACACTGGGGACGCTTTCACGACCGTGGGGGCTGATGGGGGAATGTAAGGTTCATTTCCCTGGAGAAGACGACCACATCTGCACGGACTACGGGGAGAGGTTCCCGATGTATGAGTACGTTTTCAAGGATATTGGGCTGAGGCTACTCTTTACTGATTTCCAAAGGTCGGTCTTTGTGCATTTAGATCTGGTTCCCTCGCAGCTGTATCCCAATTCCCTAGCCTTTATCCGGGCATTCGAATTAACGTGCGAGTTCCTGGAGATAGGAACTATCCTCCCTTTATTCTTTACAGTCTTTCATCTCCAGCGACAAGTTTCGGGGAGGAAGTTTGGCTGGGTCTCGCTGAAGCAGGCGAGGAAGTTGTTCAAACCATTCTCAGAGTCCATTAGGAGGTGTCGACGGATGAGAACGGGGAGGGTCTTCTTGACGAGGAGGGCAAAGTAGTGGCAGATAGGTTATTGAAGTTCCCCTTCTGCTGGAGTGGGGCTCATTTTTCCCAGGAGACTGACCAGTATCTTGTTCAGCCGGAGATGTTAGATGATAATTACAAGGCCGACTATGCGAAGTTGGTGGGCTTTGTTAACAGTTTTACCCTGACTTAGTGCTTTACTAAGAGCGGGGATCCAATCTTCGAGGAAGATGCGGGGCAAAAAGTGGAGAGCCGTTACATCAATACGAAGGAGCTCCTTGAGTGCGGGACTTGTGAGGACGCTCTTAAATCTCTGGGTAGCTTTTATCTCTTATCTTTTTTAGGATTATTATCTTCCTCGTTTGCTAACGTGCTCGTTATGTTTTTGCAGGTGAAATGTCTTCAGCGCATGAACGGATGGTGAAGAATGCCCATGCGAAGGGCAAAGGTGGACCAATAATTGCTAAGAGTCGGCTTAGTCAATGAGGGCCACCTCCGCAAACGGGGTCAGGGACCTCCTCGTCAACTCCCCCACCCGTCTAGAGTTCTCCAGGTCCCGTAAGCTCGAGGTTCAAGCGCTCACGGCAGCCCGAGCTTGTGGACCTCAGCCAGGCAGGGGAGAAGAGCAGGTTCGAGCTGCCTCTGTGCCTCCACAATAAAAAGTTCTTCGAAGGCTCCTCATTGACGGTTCCTCGGGCAGAGTCTCTAAAGGTCGAGGCAATGGATCGCCCGAGTAAAAGGGCAATGCTGGCGCAGGATGCTTCCGCCCTGATTAGGGTTTTGGAGATGGCGACGGTTTACGCCGAGGAAGAATCCCATCATGATTCAGAGCTGAAGAAGGCCCAAGGCACAATAGCAGTCCTGGATGAGAGGTTGAAGAAATCTGAGGAGGAGGCTAGGGCCGCCGAGGAGGCGATGAAAAAGTCCCAGGAGGAGCTGACCAAGATCAAAGGGTAGAAAAACACCCTTGTCGTGGAGAAGAAGGCCGCGAAAGATTTAGTCGAGCAACTGAGGTCTGCTACTGCCCCTGTCGAGGACGAGCATGAGGGGGTGAAGGAGCTGAAGACTCGGGCTGAGATGGTCGCCTGTATCGTCCAGGCGGAGGATGACGTCGAAGCCATTGGCTAGGATTCTTTCAACAACGTTGTGGCGCAGATGAAGCTCTTGAACCCCAGGGTCCAAGTGTCCACCGAGGGGACCCAGTTCCTGTACCATGTTGAGAATGGGAAGATCGTCATCCCCGACTTTCTCCAGATCGGCGAGGAGCTTGCCCAAACTCTCCATGAGGACCCTCTGTAAATGGAGGAGTGATTATTTTTTGTGTCTTTGGCATGCGTACCGTGTTTATGTAACTTTTGTTTTGTATGGGGCATATCCCCTTGTTAATGTAACAAGTATAATTGTGGTCCTTGTGACCACTTACTATTGTAATCTATATGTTTCCGACCGATCTGGTCGGTTTTTTATGATCTATATTTACACATGGCTTTATCTTTCTTTATTTTCGCTAAGTGTTGGAACTTTGCTCGATACGCGTGTGTGCCCGCTGTAAGGGCAATTTTGAATTATTTATTGTTTCGGAATTTGCTCGACTTAGATGTGTTCGGTAGTGAGGGGGACTGGTTGAACGGCATGGGAGCTTCCGTGCATGAGAGCAGAGCTCAGGTCGCGTTTGAGGCCTGAGTTCGCGGCGTGAACTTCCCATTGCGAGCTGGGAGTAATGCCTATCATGGTACTTCGACGATGGCGGGCTCGGTCGAGGAACCGCAGTCGGGCATGGGTTCTACTCGTTCTTGAGCGAAAGCCTGCTTCGATTTGTTTTTGTATGTAACGTGTAACACCCCATTTTAAATTATTCGATCGTCGGTGTTATTTTATTTATTTGGCCCTGTTAAGGGTGTGTGTGGTTGAGCGCGTAGGAGTGGTATCCTTAGCGGAGCGGGTAAAATAGAGATGTCGGGATAATAAACTAATATTGGATAATTAGAGGGTGCATTTAATAATAGTAGTATAAGGAGGGAGATTATTATTATTATTATTATTATTAAGCCCAATATTATTATTGAGATTATTATTATTATTATTATTATTATTATTATTATTATTATTATTATTATTATTATTATTAATTTTATTATTAATTAAATGAAATTCTGATTAATTAGAATTAAGGAGGGGTTTAGAGGGATAAGGGAGTTTTTCACGTAAAACGAGAACAAGCTAGGGAAGAAGAACAAGGGTGCTAGGACAAGGTTTCTTCACCAATTTTCGCAGAATTTCTGAGTAATTTCGAGGTAAGGGGGGAGAATGGGTTCAATATAGGTGGTAATTGCATGAGAGGGTAGTGAGGGGTCCTTTCCCTCGTAGGAATTTGTATGTATAAATTCTGTTTTATGAATCTGTTGTTGTATGGTTGAAATTATGATAAACATTGCATGAATCAATTTATTCTGTCATGATTTGTGTGTAAATACATGGTGTTGCTGCTGCTATGTGAATGTTAGTGTTGCAGATCTGGTTTTTGTGCAGGTTGAGAGAACGAAATTAGATCTAAGACCTGTAATTTTGATTAGTAATGATAGGTGAAAGAAGTAAGATGAAGAATAGGACCTAAAACTGATGTAGAAACAAGTTTAGGACTGAATTAGAGTGAAAGAGTGAGGATCCCCGTAGCAGAATTCGGACTGGTATGAAAAATGGGTAATTTTCACAGTCTCTGCCCATACGTGTATCAGGGAAGGCAATACGCGTATGGCTTGGTGAGCCAGAAGGCCAATACGCGTAACAAGCATGTTGTTATGCGTATGGCAAAGCGTTACGCGAGTGATATGCGCATGGAACCCAATTTGACACGGCCCCCTGCCCGTACGCGTATGGAAGCTTGGCTTTACGCGTATGAGGAGGATTACACGTATTTAGATTTGAAAGAGGAATTTTGAGGGAAGTATACGTCTCTGCCCATACGCGTAATAGGTAGGGCAATACGCGTATGGCAGGGCGGGAGGAGAAGCATTACGCGTATGATACGCAGCAAGATGGGCGAGCGAGCTGGGCCACACGCGTACGACCAGGGCAATACGCGTATGACCAGCGAGAGTGCATAATTTTGCCGTTTTCGCGATTTCTTTCCCGTTTTCGCGTCCGAAGCGGTTTCTTTTGGTTTGGGAGGTTGGGTATAGATGCAAGAACCTGAGAAATGTATAATTGGTGATGAAAATAATTAATTTAGTAATTTAGTGAATTAATTAGATAATTAGCTAATTGAACGCCGTGTGAGGAATTCCTTGTTGTGATGTGTGTGATGGTGAGTAGGTGTATCATGTGTGATCAGGAGGATCGTGAAGATGTATGATTGTTGTCATACATGTGTGTTGTATGCATTTTTACTGTCATGCATTCATGGTGTCGGTGGTGATGAATCATTGCTCAGGAGGAGTGTATGTGATTCATCCGAACTCCAATGTGGAGTGTGGTGGAGATAAATCATTGCCAAGTAGGGGTGTATGTGATTTATCCGGGTTCGATTGAATGAACCATGGTGTATTGGTACCACATGCATTGTGTTGATGTCTTTGAGTCGCATTGCATTATTATGTGTTTGGTGAAATCTGAATGAAAATGACAAGTATGTCGTGATGGTGTGTTACTGATATATGATTGTGTGAGTACTACCTTTAGCATGTATTATACACCATTATTTATTGAATGTAGTTCTCACCCCTTTGTTATTTGTTGTGTCTGTGCTTCTTCGGAAGTACAGATAATCCAGGTACTTGAGTGTGCATGGAGTGCGTGTTGCTTGATCGAGTCTTAGGAGTCGCTCTGATACGTAACACGGGATTTGAGAATTTTTCTATCATTTGTTATTCGTTATTTATTTGTTACGTATCACTTCTTAATTGAACTTATGGTGGACCACGATTAATGTGGATTTTTGGTGTTGTTGGCAAGTGGCCGTTTATTTGAATAAAACATTTATTTCCGCTGTTTTACTTTATTAATGAAAATGAATTTTTGTTGTTGGTTTTAATGATGTGACATCCTACTGTTGTTGTAAACTCTGATTATTTTTGTAATATTCCTATATTTTATAAAATGGGAAAGTGGGGTGTTACATAACGCTTGTACCTGGGCACATATTCGTGGTCGGGACGCTATGCTCGTCGCATCGACGAAGCAAACCGATAATTAGGGCCTTAGCTATAGTATTGTTTTAGCTTTTCAGTGTTCCATGGTCGAGCGAGTTCTTCCCCGTTGAGCTGTTCTAGGTAATAGGCCCCATTTTCTGTCTTTACTCGAACTCGATAGGGCCCTTCCCAGTTCGCGACGAGTTTACCTTCTCGAGAATCTTTGGACTCCTTCTTAAGACGAGACTGCTTGCTTGGAATTCTCTTCGTATAACTTTGGCGTTGTGCCTAATTGCAATTTTTTGTTTTAGCGAGGCTTCACGGAGGGCTGCTCCTGACCGGACCTCTTCAACGAGATTGAGCTTCTCCCTTAGTGCCTCGCTATTTGTCTCCTCGTCCAGGGGGGATTCAGTCCGCCTAGAGGGCACGCGTATTTCAATGGGGATCACTGCCTCAGTTTCGTAAGCTAGACAAAAAGGGGTTTCCCCGGTCGAAGAGTGAGGCATAGTGCGGCATGCCCAGAGTATGCTGTACAGCTCCTCGACCCACTGTTTCTTCATTTCGTCCAGCCTTTGTTTGAGGCCTCGTGGGATTACCCTGTTTGCTGCCTCGGCTTTTCCGTTAGTCCGGGGATGTTCGACGGACGTGAAGTGTTGTTTCATGCCCAGTTGGGCGATGAAATCCTAAAACTTTTTGTCCGTAAACTGTGTCCCGTTGTCGGTGACTATTGCTTGGGGGATGCCGAAGCGAGCAAGGATGTTCCGCTTGTAGAAGCGAAGTATGTTGTGGGCCGTTATTTTGGCTAGAGCCTCTACTTCTATCCACTTGGTGAAGTAGTCAACGCCCACTATCAGGTGCTTGTTCTAGTTTAACCCCACGACGAATGGTCCCAGGATATCCAGGCCCCACCATACGAAGGGCCACGGGGAGGACATGGCTTTGAGTTCATTGGGCGGTGCCAAGTGCATGTCCCTGTGCCGTTGGCTATTGTCGCATCTCTTCACGTGCTATTTTGCATCATGTTGCATGGTCGGCCAATAGTATCCTTCTCGTAGGGCTTTATTGGCGAGGGATCTCCCCCTGAGGTGATGGGCGTTGATCCCTTCGTGGATCTTACGCAGGACGTGGGATACCATATCTTCCTTGACACATTTGAGTAAAGGGATGAAGAACCCTCGTCTGTAGAGTTTATTTTTGACCAGGACGTAGGAGAAGACTCTGCGCCTGACTACGCTGGCCTCCTTGGGGTCAGATGGTAGTTCATCCTTGGTGAGGTAGTTGTAGACTGGGGTCATCCAGCAGTTGTTGTCGTCGATGACTTGCACATCGAGGATCGCGGAATCTTTCTCGATGATGGGCCGAGGAAGTACTTCCTGGATGACAAATTTGTTTCCGCCCTTTTTCTTCGTACTCGCCAACTTTGACAAAACGTCTGCTCTGACATTATGTTCACGGGGAACATACTTTACTTCTACCGTTGCGAATTTCGTCATCTTTTCCTTGACCAGGGTCAAGTATTCAGACAAGTTGTCGTTCTTGACCTGGTATTCTCCTCGCACTTAGAGGGCCACGAGTTGAGAATCGGTGCAGATGATGACTTCCTTGGCTCCTAGGTCTTCGGCCAGGCGTAGGCCGGCGAAGAAGGCTTTGTATTCGGCCTTATTGTTGGAAGTATGGAAAGATAAGGTAAGCGAGACTTCGATGATAATTCCTTCCTAGTTTTCCAAGATGATGCCCGCCCTGCTTCCTGCCGAGCTGGATGTCCTGTCGATGAAGATTATCCATTTGCGTGCCCCGCAATTTGGGGAATCGACGAATGTCATCTCTGCGACAAAATCGGCCAACGCCTGGGCCTTGAGGGCTTTTCTGCTCTCATATTGGATGTTGAATTTGGATAGTTCCAGCGACCACTTGAGCATTCTGCCGATCATATCCGGTCGGTCAAACAGTTGCTTCACGGGCTAGTCTGTTCGGACCATGATTGTGTGGGCCAGAATGTAGTGCCTTAATCTCCTCGCGGCGTTGATGAGGGCAGGGCTACTTTCTCTATCTGTTGATATCTCAGCTCTGGTCCTTGCAGCGCTTTGCTAATGAAGTAAATGGGCTTCTGCCATTCGGGCGTATCACGAATGAGGGCGGCCCTGAAGACCTCGGTTGCCACTGCGAGGTACAGATATAGTATTTCACCGTTATCTGGCCGCGAGAGGATGCGCGGTTCAGACAGTACTTGTTTTAGGTGGAGGAGAGCCTGGTCGCATTCCTCCGTCCACTCGAAAGCTGCCTCCTTGCAGAGGAGTTTGAAAAAGGGCAGTGTGTGATGGGCGAACTTGGCCACAAAACTAGATAATGACGCGAGCATCCTGTTGAGGGATTGGATGGATTTCTTCGAGTTAGGCTTAGGGAACTCGGAGAAGGCCCTGCACTTTTCGAGGTTAGCTTCGATTGATCGTTTCGTTACATAGAAGCTGAGGAATTTGCCCGCTCGGACCCCGAACGTGCACTTCTCCGGGTTGAAACGCATCCGGTATTTCCTGGCCTGCTCGATGACTTTTCTCAAATAGGACGTGCGATCGGATTCCTCGTGGGACTTCACGATCATGTCGTCCATGTATACTTCGATCATGTCTCCGATTTCTCCCCGGAAGACCTTGTTCATCATTCGCTGGTAGGTAGCGCCGATATTTTTCAAGCCTAAGGGCGTTACATTATAGTAATAATTGCTCGATTCGATCATGAAAGTCGTGTACCTTTTGTCGCTTTTTGCCATGGGTATTTGATTATAGCCAGAATATGCATCCATGAACGATAACAATTTAAAATCGGCATAATTATCAACAAGTTTATCTATATTGGGGAGGGGATATGTGTTGGGATTTAAGAGGGGTTTTTCAAAATTTTATCCTCTTAACGGAATAAACCCGATGAACGGACCTTGATTAAACCATCAATCAAAAATCACACACAAAATAAGAATTTCAAATTACCTCTTGAAGCGTGCTTTAACTTTGATCATGAACATGGAAAATATCATCGTCTCTACGAAGTCCACGCGAGCACAAAGTGGAACGCGGTGCTAGCCGTCTCTTGTTCTGAGGAAATTGACGATTAGCTTTGGTAGGGGAAAGAGTTTCTCTATTTATAGAGAGCTTCTAAAACCCTAATACTCTTATTTTTGGCATTTCCAAAATAAGCTCAATCTTATTTAATTAAACTATTTAATTAAATAATAATTATTTATATTTAACTAAACTCTTTTAATTAAATAAAATAAAATATTAAATTAAATCATATTTAATTTAATCAACTGTCAATTATTATTTATTTAATTAAATTATATTTAATCAAATAAATTATATATGTGCTAATGTACTAAACAATTTAAATACTATTAACACATAATTAAATTAAATCTTATTTAATTTAATTGTCAATTCCCTTATCAGTACTCTTTGCGTGTGACCTTATAGGTTATCATAACTTTGGCAATAATATTAAATTACCTATTTAATATTATAAACAGTGAGCGGTATCTAGCAACACATCACTGCTACCCAAGTCACGAGAATGTCGTTTGATCTGACATAACCTTTATGTGATAATGATTATATGTATAATTACCTTTTTGCCCTTATATCTATATTGAACACAAGGCATATAATGTTTTGTATAGTCCAATATTTTATTCATTGATCCCTGAGTATACTTGATAACAACAAATAAGTCCAATATCTCATATCGACTCATTTGAGCACGACCATGCATTTTACAGTCATACACTATCAAGGGGCCCACAGATATTACTCCCGTATATGTAGGAGGGACAAATCCCATCTAGGTCACTCATGTCCCTCAGCATGATTTGTAAAGCACCCATAAACCATCTTTATGGTCATCCTGTTACGGACAACGTTTGATTGGCAATAAAGTACTCGTCTCCACATCTAGGGTCCATAGTGGTTTCAGGTTGAAGGGTGGAATACATCACTATTACTATGAGAATAACTTATGACACTTACATAACAAACTATGTAGTATTCTCATGGTGGGTCAATCCAATATAAATATTACTCCTAATATTTATACCTACGTGAAGATTTGATATCTCATATCCATAACTTGTGAGATACAGTCACCAGTCTACTCACATAATAGTCTCTATGCATTATTGTTTTCCTATTTGACAGTAAAGCATGACTATAGATACTTTAAAAATAATGTCTTTATGTTTAATGAGATCTCACGATTAAGTCACACTTAACAGGTCATTAATAGACTAATTATTCTAAGGACT
Organism: Lathyrus tuberosus; assembly: GCA_022829125.1. Classification (NCBI taxonomy): domain Eukaryota; kingdom Viridiplantae; phylum Streptophyta; class Magnoliopsida; order Fabales; family Fabaceae; genus Lathyrus; species Lathyrus tuberosus. Next base: position 3,533,583 of record JALAZF010000479.1, on the reverse strand, counting down.
TTATCATGTCATATACAAATAACACAATAAATACAATGCCTAGTAAGTATATATATTAACAAATAATATATATCAAGGTCATGATACAAAAGCATATACAACCAATACTTATTGGCTATTAGGGCTTACTCTAACAATATCCCACTAGCACTAGAGCCAATCAGATATTAACTTAACATCTATCTGCCCATTATGTGCGTCAAGCATTATTTAAGCATGATACTTTGTTAGGTTATAAGGAACTCTTCCCTATGTGTAGCGTGCTATTTTTGTCGGTGACGCGACCACCTTATCGCCATGGGTTTCTCCTCACCGCAATGGTAGGAGTGGGGTGCTACTTTCTGATTTCTTATTTATCCCGTGAAGCTGGAAGGGAAAGGGAAGCTATCTAAAACTAACCTTGCACGCGGATGTTTAACTGAACAAGCGCTTAAGAGATTCGGGGAGTTCGGGGTCAGGTTATACAATGGAGAGTTGTCAATTACCCATCCTATATGTGGTTATCTACAGGTTGTTAGCAATAGGTTCTGCTTTGTACTTGATGGTGTTTATCTATTGTGGGTTGAGAAAGTTTCTTCTTTGGGAGGTTTGAGAGAGAGAGAGTTTTTGATGATTTTGGTGAGGTACTGGACCTTAGTTTTGATTGGTGTGAAGGTATTAGACCTAAAGTTTTTGACTGGTATGTGAAGGTACTGGACCTAGAGTTTTTGATTGTTATGCTCGCTAAGATTTCACAATCTTATGCCTACGTATTCCCGTTAAAGATAAACAGGGAAATCAAAGCAATCGTAGTTCCTCCTATTCTATGGGAGGAAAAAGATGTTTTGGTGTCTTGTTCAAAGCTCAATATTGAAGCTAAAAGGTTCATTTGTGTCTTGTTCAAAGCCCAAGATTGAAGCTAAAAGGTTTGTCTGAGAGAGAATTTGTCATCTCTAAAGGAAGACATCTCGTTTGTTTATCACAACTGTTGGGCGACTTGTTTATAAAGGAAAATTACTTTAACTGGGATATGAGAATCCAGCAATGCCATAATTTCCTTTATGAGGGATTTGTCCTGAAGGAGAAAACTTTAATTCAGTGTAGAGCAATGCCATTTTTCCTTAGGAGTTTTCCATGCTAAGAGAAGGACAGTGGCGTGGATGTAAATAATCCAGAGGTTTTCCACTTACAACAATTAGATGAAAGAGAGGATTTTTACCAAGATAAGAGATGAACGACAACTTGGATTTTTGAATCAACAAGTGTGCCACTTACAGCAGTTATCTGGGATTAAGGTTTGTTTGATTTGTTTATTTTGATGTGTGATAACACAAAGAAATGTCTTCCTACAGAGAGATTTTGATTTCCTCTGAAGGGATGTTAATTTTTGTGTGCCTTGATCAAAGCCCAAGGTTGAAGCTAAGAGACTGATTGACTCCACTAGGGAAGTCCTTATACAAAGCCTAAGAGAAGGCTGGAAAAGACTGACTCAACAAGAGAGTGTTTATCTGTCTTGTATAAAGCCCAAGATTGAGGCTAAAAAAGAGATTGACTCTTTGGGGGGTATCATTATACAAAGCCTAAGAGGAGGCTGAAAGTTGACTTTTCCGGGGGAATATTTTGTCTGTCTTGTACACAGCCCAAGATTGAGGCTAAAGGGGAAACTGACTCTATGGGTGAGAGGTTTTATCCATTTTGTACAAAGCCCAAGATTGAGGCAAAAAGAAGATTGATTCTGCTGGAGAGATTTATACGGTGTCTTGTACAAAGCCCAAGATTGAGGCTGAAATGAGACTGACTCAACAAGAGAATGTTTTATTTGGTGTCTTGTACAAAGCCCAAGATTGAGGCTGAAAGTAGTTGACTGACTCAGCTGAGGATTTTTAGGTGTCTTGTACAAAGCCCAAGATTGAGGCTAAGCTTACTGGGGAAAATCATTATACAAAGCCTAAGAGGAGGCTGAAAAGAAGATTGATTCTGCTTAGGGATATTATTTCTTAAAGCCTAAAAGAAGGCTGGGAGGAATTGACTTTGCTGGGGAAGGTATTTATCCCGAGCTTAAGAGAAGGTTATGAAGATTTTGACTTTGTTGGAGAAAGTTTATATATGTCTTGTACAAAGCCCAAGATTAAGGCTAAAAAGGAATGACTCAACAAGAGAGTGTTTATGTTTTATACCACTGACTCAACAAGAGAGTGTGGAAAGGTGATTGACTCAACAAGAGAGTACTTTGTTTGTCTTGTACAAAGCTCAAGATTGAGGCTGAAAAGGGTTAACTCAACAAGAGAGTGTTTTAAGAAAGAAGATGGACTCAACAAAAGGGTGTTGTTGGGGCTAATTCTGTTGAGGAAAATCATTATACAAAGCCTAAGAGGAGGCTGGCTTTTGCTGAGGATTATTGAGATCCAGAGGCAGGTCCAAGATAGGGAATCAACTCTTGATGAGGATTTACAGAAGAGTTGAGGTATCAGATGCCTTGAGGTTCTGATTTGGGATAGTGTTATCCTGATGATAAGCTGACCCTGGCTGGGGAAATTTAAAGTGAGAGTTTAAAGATTGAGTTTTAGATCCTGTGAGGATTTTAACTCTACTGTAGATTGGTTAAATGGTCAGGGTTTTTCCTGGGTTTGTAGGGAACTTGAGAATGTCTTTGAGTTCCAAGAGGGAATTAGACTGTCCAAGTCTACTGGTATGGAAGAGTTTATCTTTGTATGATGTCCAAGAGGAGGCTGGTGTTTTAAGGGATGAGAATCAACCCTAAATTGTCCAAGGTTTTGACTCTTTAGAAAAACTGCTCTAACAAAGGATGACTAAGTTCTGTCTTATACCTTTAAGAGGTCCTCAGGGTCATTGTATTAAGCCCAAGAGAAGGCATGAGAACTTCTAAGAAGCCGGAGGGTCCTTGTACAAAGCCCAAGAGGAGGCGGGGAAGCTTTTAGAAAGCCTATAGGTCCAAACTTAAGAAGAGTTCAAGAAAAGTTTCACCGGGAATAATCTTTTCTTTAGTGAACAGTTCTAGGGTTTGAAGAAATTCAAGAGAGGTTTCACCGGGAATTAATCCTCTTTGGGGAAATGAACTTCTTTGACAATTTTCTAATAGTGACAGTCTGAGAAAAGTTTCACCGGGAATAATGCCTTTCTCTTTGTTCCATATTGTATAAGCCCAAAAGAAGGCAAGACTGTATCTGGAATTCTTATGGGGAACTAGTTTTGACTGTTGAAAGAGTGACCACTGGCTTTATCTAATTCTAGACTTAATTGCCGGGGAAAACTCTAAGCAGATATACAAGTATATATACAGTTGATATATGACAAGTATTTAAAAGGATATGAAAGAAGGACTTACAGGGGAGCAAGCTTCCAGCAATACAGATATATATATATATGAAAGCATGTAAAGAAAGCTGATAAAACTTACAGGCGATCAAGCTTCCATTGTAACAGCTGTATGGTTAGTTGTTCAAGAAATTAAAGAAAGTTTTGATAACAACTATCGATTTGAACCTAAATCAAAAGGAGAGTTGTTTTTGAAAAGAAGATTAAGGCTTATACTCAAGGAGAAACCCATATGTAACAGTGATCGCACCGTTGTTCTGAAAATTGTATCGGGACTTATACAATGACTGAGGCCCAAAAAGGTTTTCTGTACAAAGGGATAGGTCTTACAATTCAAGGAGAGGCCCAAAGGTTTGAAAAAGAAAAGGAATGAGACTTACAACACAAGGGTAGACCCAGATGGTTTTTGTTTTGAAAAGCGACGATTGCGCCGAAATTTTTAAAATCGTATCGAGACTTATACCATGACTGAGGCCCAAATAATTTTATTTACAATAAGGATTGGAAAATTTTACTCCATACCCCTTCATTTATTTCCCTACCCCTATATTATATTTTTTTTAGCAAAATATCCTCATATAAATAAGTGCAAAATTTTCCCAATTTAATTATTTGATCCATAATTTAATAAATACATCTATCTTTAAATGCTGCTTTATTAATATTCTCAGCAAATATGACAAGTATTATCTATACTATTATATAATCTTATAATGTCTCCATCAAAGATTTTCCACTAAAACTTTTTCCTTTAATTAATTAATTAAATGTAAATATATTTATTATTAAATCCATTTAAAACTTTCGACTAACTCATTCTTATATTTTAAATAATTATTAATTAACAAATGCAATAAGACATGTCTTAAATTTTTTTAAAAATGCAGCCACCTACCAAAAATTAATTAAATATAAATATATTTATTATTAACTCCATCATTTAAAACTTTTAACTAAGTCACATTCTTATATTTTAAATAATTATTAATTAACAAATGCAATAAGACACTCATAATTTCTTTTTAAAATGCAGCCACCTATCAATAATATGTTAACATAGTAACTACCCGACATAACTTTTCTCTTCATTTTATTAATTAATCTTTTATTATTAATAATTAAATTTTATTATTATTAATTAAATAATAATTAAATTAAAATATTTAACATGTTTATTTCTCAAATTTCTCTCCGCTCAACACTCTCTATTTATATCATACAAACAATTAACTTATCTCCACTCATAACATCTCTCTAACCCCACATTAATAGGACACATAGTAATATTAAATTAAAAAATAAATAAATAAATTAGACATATAATGCAAACCTTAAATTTACTTAATACAAAAATAAATTAATAAATATAATTCATAAAACGGTTAAAGTTTTTTATAGCCCCCACTAATTTCATTTTATAGCTAGTAAGTAGTAAAATAAATGTATAAATGGATGAGATATAAATTTGATTAGTGAGAAGATAATTTTGTGGAAAAAATGGAATAAAGTAATGAGGTTAATTGATGAGATATAAATTTGATTAGTGGGAAGATAATTTTGTGGAAAAAATGAAATAAAGTAATGAAATTAGTGGTGCTATAAAAAACTTTAACCGTTTCATGAATTATATTTATTAATTTATTTTTATATTAAATAATTTTAAGGTTTACATTATATGTCTAATTTATTTACCTTTTTATTTTTTAATTTCATATTACTATGTGTCCTATTAATGTGGGGTTAGAGAGATGCTATGAGTGGAGAAAGGTTAATTATTTGTATGATATAAATAGAGAGTGTTGAGCGGGGAGAAATTTGAGAAATAAACATGTTAAATATTTTAATTTAATTATTATTTAATTAATAATAATAATATATAATTATAAATAATAAAAGATTAATTAATAAAATGAAAAAAAAAAGTTATGTTGGATAGTTACTATGTTAACATATTATTGTTAGGTGGCTGCATTTTAAAAAAATTTCTGGAGTGTTTTATTGCATTTGTTAATTAATAATTATTTAAAATATAAGAATGTGACTTAGGCTCTGTTTGGTAAAAATAGCGGTTGACTGATAAGTTAGCTGATAGCTTATAGCTTATGACTGATAGCTGGTGACTGATAGCTTATAGCTTATAGCTGATGGCTGATGACTTATAGCTGATAAGCTAATTGAAGTGTTTGGTAAAATTAGCGGTTTAATTAGGTGATAAAATAAAATGACATAAAAGATATTTAATAATTATTATTTTATTTAAAATTATAATAAATTATAAAGGATAGTGGTGAATTTTAGTTAAAATAATAAGGGTAAAAGTGGAAAAAAAATGATAAGCTATAAGCTATAAGCTAAAACGCTATTTAAAATAGCGTCTGAAAAATAAGCTATAAGCTAATAAAGTACGCTAGAAGCCCATGATGAAAAGACCGTTACCAAACAGGTCTTTTATTGTCATATGAGCTTATAAGCTATAAGACATAAACTATAAGCTCAAAAAATACATTCTCAAACAGAGCCTTAGTTAGAAGTTTTAAATGATGGAGTTAACAATAATATATTTATATTTAATTAATTTTTGGTAGGTGGCTGCATTTAAAAAAAAAATTAGAACGTGTCTTATTGCATTTGTTAATTAATAATTATTTAAAATATAAGAATGAGTTAGTCGGAAGTTTTAAATGGAGTTAATAATAAATATATTTATATTTAATTAATTAATTAAAGGAAAAATTTTTAGCGGAAAATCTTTGATGGAGACATTATAAGATTATATAATAGTATAGATAATACTTGTCATATTTGCTGAGAATATTAATAAAACAATTTTTAAAGATAGATTTATTTATTAAATTATGGATCAAATAATTAAATTAGGAAAATTTTGCACTTATTTATATGAGGATATTTTGGTAAAAATAAATATAATGTAGGGGTAGGAGAATAAATGATGGGGTATGGGGTAAAATTTTCCAAGGATTGAGTCTTACACTCTATTAGAGGCCCAAAAGTGGTTTTGAAAAAGATTTGTGAGGGTGAAAATAATCAAAACCCTAATTTGATTTTAAAATGTATTTTAATTGAATAAAAATTCAATTAAAATGATCAAAATTATCAAGCATGTGTGAAAAACAAGGTGTGATCTTGGATTAATGTTTGAAAAATTATGTTTTATTCATAGAATGATTTGAAAATCATTTGAATTTGCAAAAATCAAGAGAAAGAAATATTTTTAAATGTTAAAAAACAAATAAAACATAATTCTTTATAAAAATATGTGAAAAACAAGGTGTGATCTTGGATTAATTTTTATGGAATAAAATATTTTAACATTTTTGGGAATTTTCAAAAAAAGAACCAATAAAAAATAATTAAAATTGAGAGAGAAATTAATTTTGGAATTAATTAACAAAAACCATAAAAATAGCAAAAATATCAAAATATGGCAAATTGGAAAAAAATGGTCTGGGTGGGTGTTGAACCCACGACCTCATAGTCAAACACACATGCGCGCTACCACTAGGGTGGTGATACATCCGTGTATCAAAATCACCCCATGAACATATATGGGGTGCCAAGTTCTAGGCCTGGCCAAGGCGCCATGGCTGGCCCTTGCCCAAGGCAAGGCCTAGTTTTGGCAATTTGCATGAAGCCTCTAACTTTCTCATTTCTACATGGATTGGGACAAAATTTAGGTGCATCTAACCTAGAATTTCACGAGGAATCCAATGGTGCCCTTGGAATTTTCAGAAAATGCCTCCATTTCAAAATCCGATAGTGATTTCAAAATAGGCCTAATTTTGCATGTTCTATGCTATCTCATGGTACATGCAATAATAACATGATAAATTGGTCTAAACACAACACATATGATATGTATGAGAGGTCCATGATCAATGAACCTCAAAGTAATGCATGATTTAAAGAGTTTAAGTTGTGATGCACTTACCTCTTGGAGCTCCTTGTGCTATCTGCCAAGTTCCTTGTGCCAGAAGTTATTCAATGCTTTGAACACTCTGGATTGATCCCTTAGAAGCTTTTAGGATGATCAAAACCGGCTGGAATCCTCAGGAATAAGTATTAGGCGCTTTCTTGCAAAAGTGGCAAAGTGACCAAAATAGCAACTCTCTCAAATGGTGTTCCAGATGAGGGAAACCAATTGGGACAGTTTGAGGATGATATTTGGAGTGTCTTTGAGGCCTGGTTTGGTTTTGGAGGTGATTGAATCAAGGCATGGCTTGAAAAATGTAGAAAAGTCCAATTTTGAGGTTTTGGAGATGGATTTTCTGATTTTGGTGTTTCAGATCACAAGTGAGTGTTTGAACATCTTAGATATGACATATTGGATGTGTTTGGATCATGAGATGTGGTGGAATTGCTCTCTAACTCAAAAACTCAGAGATGACTTACAAAAGAAGGCATTTTGGCCTAAAGAAAGAGATTTTGAGGAAAACATCAGTTGTAGTGCTTTGGTGTACTCAAACTGATCACAATTGAGCTCTATTTATAGTGTGTCAAGTTTGTTTTGGCATCAATAGTGAATGACAACTGCAGCATGCCTTTGGCCAATGTTGATCAAAAGGAATCTCAAGTCTCCTCTAGCCATTGACTTGAGGTTAGGGCATAGGACTATGGTTCTTTGATTCAGAGTTGATTCTTGACTCATTCAGTTAGGAATGTGTCAGTCCATGCCATCTTGATGCATCCATTAAATGTTTGGAAACAAAATTGGAGTCTTTTACACTTTTTAGCCTTTTTAGGTTTGTTATGGCTATGTGTAAATTCTTGCACTTAGGAGGCTTGGGGATCAGATTATTCCCCTTTTGTTTTATCCTCTGATATGTCCAAATGGATGACAAGGCTTGGAGTTGTCCAATTTTGCCAAATAGAGCAAAATGCCAAAATCTGCTTTGTACAAGGCAGGTGGAAATGGTGATTTTGAGGGTATCATATCTCCTTACTCAGGTTGAGTTATGGGAGGCTCTTGTGCTTTTTAAAGAGGCCTCATATGATACAAAACATGTGTGATCATAGTTTGTTTTGAAACTATTTGGATCCCATTTAAAAATCCTCATGAACATTGATGTTCAATGCTGGTAACTTAGGCAGATTTTCACTAAGTGTTGGAAAAAGTGTCATTTTCATGTTTTTGTGATTTTGATCAATCCATAACTCCAAATCCATGAAGAATTGGAGTTTCTTGTAGTTGAAGCTTTTGTAGAATGTAGGAAGACCTACAAATCAAGCTTTGGATCACCCAAAATGGTTGCTTGGATTTCAAGTTATGATCCTTGGAAGTTGGTACCAAAATCACTTTTGTTCCATAACTTAGAAAAATTTTGGTTTCTCAAGGTTTCCCCTTTTGCAAGAAACCTCACTTTTCTTGATTTTTATTAATGAATGATGATCAATACCATACATTAACACTATTTTTGACTTAGGGGAACCATATTTGTGAAAAATTCCAAAAAGTCAAACTTGATTTTGTGCACAGTTGACTTTTTATCGGATGAAATCCAAACTGTGCGATCCTTTGTGAAATCAAGTCCTTGACCTAAATCAAACCTAATGGATGGATTCCATAGGTGTTATAGGGTGTATTGAATCATGTCCCAAGGTTTGGGAGCATGTCTTGGTCAAAAGTCAAAGGTACAATTGACTTTTCCTTCAAAACCCTAATTGTGGTCCTGGTAAAATTGAAACTTGTGAATCAAGTTTCTTGGGTCAATCTGTTGCGGTGAAAATCGGATAACAAGCTATTAATTAACTTGCATCATTTTCTTTTACAACCGACTTTGATTTATCCAAAGGAAAGGTTCAAGATCGTTAAAAAACCTAAAGGGGGAGATCTAAGGTTCGGGGGTTGATTATACAAAGGGAAGGTATTAGCACCCTAAGTATCTGTAGTACTCTACAGGAACCTCTTGTTTAGTATTGTGTTATGTTAAAGTTGCTTGCTAAAGGAAATGCTAAAGTAAAGACCTAGGGGTATATACACTAAGTATGGTCTAAGGGTGTAAAAAGAAAATGTGGAATCCGAGAAGGTATCGGATGTAAAGGAAAAAGATGGAAAAAGAAAAAGGTAGAAAAGAAAAAGGTAGCTCGCTAGGATCTCGCAATCCTATGCCTACGTATTCTCAAGGTGAACTTGAGAAATCAGAGCAATCGTAGTTCCCCTCACTAAGGGGTAAAAGGGATGAAAAGCTTGAAAGCAAAGCTTGTAAGAATGGATTGGTTGAAAGAGATTAATGGCTATCTCTTGAAAGGATTGTGAAAGGTTGGACCGTCTTAAAGGAGAAGAGAGTAATAGCTATCTCTTTGGGAATGTCAGGTCAGAAGGGAGAAGAGATTAATGGCTATCTCTTGTGAAATGGTTTGAGGTTAACAGGGTATTTGAGCTATCTATGACATGAAGTCAATAGAGAGACTTTTCCTTTGGAAGGAGAGGAAAGCAACAGAGAAACAACGAGGAGAAAACCTCGAGTATCGGGAGTGAAATGAATAGTAATATATGTACAACGAATACATCAAAGATTAAATTAGAATGAATATTAGGAATCAACTAAAAATGAAAAAAATATGAAAATGTCAAGATAAAATTAAGAATTAATTAAAACAAAAATCCCATTAAAACTAATATAGATAAGTTCTAAAATTAATTAACTAAATAAACTAACTCTAAAAACAAATTAACTAAACTCTAAAAAACTAATTTATTAAATTTAAGAACTAATTCTAACTAGACTAATTAATTAAATTAAAACTAACTTAGGTATATTCAAACTATATTAAATTAAAATTTTATTAAATTAAGTTCTAACTCTAAACTAAAAACTAATTAAAGCTCATTAGTTAATTTGGACTAAATGCTAACACTAAAACTTAAAACTATCTAGTTAAAAAAAACTAATTAAATTAACTTGTACGCTAAAGACTAATCCTAGTTCTAAATAAAAGAACTAGTTGAACTAATTTAATAAAAACTAACTACTTAGAGCTAAATAATTAAGTTCAAGCTAAAACACTAATTAAATAATCCTACATAGATCTAACTAATTAAAAAGAATACTTACTGATTAAAACTAAATAATTTATAAAATAAATAAAAAAAGTAGCAGAGCAAAGAATACTGAAAAAAAGACATACAGGCTCACCAAGCCCATCACCAAAACCATATGGCCAAGGTCCGCATCTCAAACCAAAAGAAATTTAGGTCACGATCAAAACAAGGATTTAATCACTCAAAGGCCATGCAGTGAATCAATTCATTCATTTGAAACAGAAAACAAATCTCACATAGAAAGAGGAAGGAAAAATGAAAACGCACCAAACCCTCTCGCGGCTGCTTCCTCTGTTTGATTTCGCCTCTGTTTCTCTCTCCGCGATTGCAATTTTGAGTTCTCTGCGCCTGCTTCTCAGTCTCACTCGCGAGCTCTCCCTCTTTCTCGGTTTTACAGCGGTGTGGTGGTTGTTTCGACGGGTACGTCTTTTCTTCTTTCCGATCCTCTGCTGCGTGGGTATGTGTTTCCTTCTCGCGATTCTGCTTCCTCCCTCGTCTCTTGATCCTCGCGGCGACTCTTCTCTGTTTCACTTTCCGTTTTTGAATCGATCGGTTTCTGGTTGTTGCTTGTGACTGAACAGAGCTAAACACGGTGGTGGTTTTCTAAAAAATGAAGGTAAGTGAGTTGTTGATGTTGGTGAATTCTGGTTCATGAAAGGTGAAAGGGAAGTATGGAGCGGTTTGGACCGATGAGGTGGTCGCCGGTTTTGTGGAAAGCGACGGATTTGGAAGATTATGAGTTGTATGATATTGTGTGTGAGAAACGCAGAGAAGAGTATAAGGTTGGAGGGTAACGGTTTGCAGACAAAATGACGCGGCTGATGGTTGCTACGGGTTCTGTGAAGGTTTACGGTTTGGTATATGAAGTTTGTCGCGTGTGGTCACGAAGGTGAGTTGAGGGTTGCGAGTTGTTGAAGGATAATGATGGTAACTGATTGTGGGTGGAGTTTCTGGTTTGTATCTTCAATTCCTCCCCCCGTTTCTGATTTCTCTCCCTCTTTTAACTCTAAGTTTTTCTCTTTTGAATTTCAAAAATTGTAACGTTGTGTTGTGTCCTTGTTAATGTGCAGGGTGTCATATTGCTCAGTTTTCATGCTTTGGTGAAACTGGCTTTTCTGAGGAATTTTGGCAGGTTTTGTTTATGCAAAATGGAGCAAGGTGTGTGCAGCAAGCTTATGTGTGCAGCGAGATGAAATGGACCCTCCACAACTTAGTGGCTTTGGCTACGGGAGGAAAAGCAGGTTTTGCAGGGATGCTCAGATTTCTGGTCAAAGTTTTGTAGCATGTGATGACTCGTACGGATGGTACACAGATTTTGGGAAGAAACAATGAGGTTTGGAGTGGCATGAACTCGGTAGAACTCTCACAGGAAATTTTTTATGAAACAAAAAATATTGTAGTCTCTTACTGGCTTTTTCTTTTGTTGTAACAACAATAAAAATAAGAAATAAAAAAAATGGTTCTTTTTGTATTTTGGTAAACAATTAAAGAAGCTAATTATATTAAACTAAATTAAGGAAAATTAAGAATTAAAATAAATTAAATTAAAGTTAAAAACCTAATAAAAAAACAAACTAAATATAATTAGAATTAAAATTAAAATTAAAAGCAGAACTAAACTAGATTAATAAAAATTAAATTAATCAAATTAAAAGTAAGCTAAAATTAAAATTAATCTAATTAACTAAACTAAGATAAAACTAAACTAAAATAAAAATTAAATGGAGTTTAAAATTAAAGTTATAATAAAAATAATAATAATAAACTAATTTAAATGTAAACTATATAAAAAGATGAGCTAAATTGCAATTAAACTAAATAAGTCCTAAATAAATCTAAAATAACTATTTAACTAAAGATAAAATAATAATAATTAAAAACAAGAATGACATGGAAGAAAATGCATGATTAAAAAAAAAGCGGGAATAGAGACCGACTCAGAAAGATATGAAATGATCAAACGAATCTGAGGGTAAAATTTGGGGTACAACACAATCCATTGTTGTAAATGGATCAATATAGTGTACTTGAGGCCATCAAATCATGTCTTGAGGTCTTGGCTCATGTTTTGCTCCAAAAGTCAACTTAGGGGTGAATTAGGTCAAGAAACCCTAATTCTTGATTTTTTATGAATGCATCCCCTGAAGTTGTTCTGACTTTATGATTGGGTCCATGAGGTCCCTTGGAGTATCTTAGGTTATGATTTGAGGTATTGGCTCATGCCTAGATGAAATCTTTCATCAGGAGGCCTCAGTCAACCAAAACCCTAATTTGGTGATACTGGCGATCTCGAGGCTTGATCCACTTGGAATGTTGCAACCTTGTGCTTGATTCTTGATGTGGGAGTCCTCTTGATTCTTTATAGGTGTTTGAGAGTTTAGACAAGTTGAAGATCATGTCATTCCTCGATTGATCCTTTGTCTAAGTGCTCTGAGAGGGCTCAAAACCCTAATTCTTGATTATAGTGAATTCTCAACCATCTTTGAGGAGATTGATGAGGCATGATTGTACATCCCTATTATGGTGATGATCTTCACAATGATGGGAAATCTTGGTGGTCAAAATTTGGGGTATGACACTATGTTGGTAATATACACCTCTTCCGATTTTAACTTTTGATCTTCTATCGAAATAAATTGAAGTGTCAAAATATATATACATGGATTGCTAGTGAGATCTAGTTTTCTGAGCTTGCAAGATGTCGCGGTGAAAATTGGATAACAAATTATTAATTAACTTGTATCGTATTTTTAATGTCACCACCGGTCTTTGATTTATCCAAAGGAAGGGAGAAAAAACCGAATTCCCACAATGCAATGCAGATGCACTAAGATTCTAAGTTCGGGGGTTGGTTATACCTAGGGAAGGTGTTAGCATCCTAGATATCTGTAGTACTCTACAGGAACCTCTTGATTCAATTATGTTATTTGTTATCTGTTTGCTAAAGGTTCTATGCTAAAGGTTGGAAAACCCTAGGGGTTAGTATCTAAGTATACTCGATAAGGCATCGCACTTTACGCCTACGTATCCTCGGGAATAGAATCAGAGTATGCGTAGTTCTACTTCTACTGAATGATTGACTATGGTCAATATTCAGAGGGGAAATGAGTACAGGCTCATTGTAGAGTTTAAGAACTCTCTAGATCTAGTTGTAATGGACCTATATTGAAGTTTAGTCAGTGGGGGAAGTGATAAATTCATTATGATGAATATCACTAAGAGTTGAAGAATTCTTCCTAAAGCTAATTGTGATTTCTTTGGCTCTGATGAGGCCAAGAAATAAAGTTCTCTCCTAAGAGGTTACTTAGGTTAAGGTGGGAGTCATGACTTATCTTAAAGAAACGATTATGAATGCGAATGATATGCACCATGCACAATAACATGGTTATCATGCATGGGATTTTCCTTTGGATATTAATGCGGTTAAGTTACGTTGTTTAGGCGATGGTGCTAGCAAAGTGATGCTAGACTTGTGTCTTGTGACCAAAAGGTTGAATGCGATGCCCGAAGGCGATCGACTTATATGGGTAGAAAATGGGCTCGACGTTGGATCGAGAATTTTGATATTGTTTTGAAAAGGTTTAGGCAATGATAAATAAATATACATATAGCAATAAGATATGATAAAAATATACCTGATAAGATGACAAGGTAAGGCGTGATATAAGTTACAACATTGGTATGAGATGATATGATGAGAGTAATATAAGCATGAAGATGGCAATATATTTCACGACAAGATGAATGGGATGAATATGCCTCAAGTAGAATGGTTAAGGATGGTATTAACATGTTTAAATCTTTATGAAGGCAAACACGTAGAATGATATAAATGAATGATAATCAACATGCTTCAATCTTTAGGAAGACAAACATGTAGAATGATAATTAAGGGGTGATAATCAACATGCTTCAATCTTTAGGAAGACAAACATGTAGAACGATAATGAAAGACGATATTTAGAGCGTGGCAATATTCATGTAGAGTAAAACATATGGCCAATCGACATGGATATATTAATTCAAGAATTAAACAAGTCAATTAGTGAAATAGCCTTTTAAGATTAATAAAAGATACTCATGAATAAATGTTAATAATTAATTCAAGGGTGATAATTAATTAAAAATTAACATTTAACACATATTGATAATTAAAATCAACACCTAACCACACAATTAAGATGTATATTAATAATTGAAATTAGAGATTAACAATTAATAATTAAATGCAAATTGATAACCAAATAACAATTAAAAACATAGCAATTATTAATTAGAACATGACACATATTAATTAACGATAAAATATAAAAATACAAAAATAAATTATTAAGGGACAAGTTATAAAGTAAAAATATCTTTTAGGGTTTTTGAATTAAGCAAAATAAATGAGAAGTTAAAAAATAAAAGATTTAGAAATTAGAAAGAAAAAAATTGAAACAAACGCAGGGGGGGTATATTAGTAAACTGGTTTTTAGTAAAAGAAACAAAAGGGCTTGATGGGCCTGAATATTAGAGGGTGTGGATAAGAAAAGGCGCAAGGCCCAACCCAGGTGAACAGTAGCGAGCAAATATGTGAAAAAAAAAAATTAAAACCAGAGACTGGGGGCGAGGGGGATTCGAACCCCCGTCTCAATGGTTTCATGGCATTTAGAGGCAAGTGTTATACCGTTGGGACGGCTGTTTCATCCGGTAATAATCACGCTTGCATTAATAGAAAAGCTAAAACAAGTCATGAAAAAAAAATTGAAATGGAAACATGCACATGAAGGCTTTGTGGTAGTATGTGGGGCGCAACAGGACAGAATGGAACCAACCAAATCATGCTATGCATAGAAACTGAAAACCAAACAGGAATAACAACATCCTCGTGTTTCACTTGCAATTGTTAAATAAGGTTTTCAACTTCTAATCATCTATGTTCGATCAAAACTCAATCAAACAACATGAGATAACATATCAAACTGAAGCATTTTTCACGTAGCACACAATGAGACTGAAAGCTGAGCAAAATAATGAATATAACATGAGCAGTTCGCATATGGAAATCAGGGTTCAAACAAAAAGTTTAGGAAGACAAGCTGATACTTTCTGTTTCAATATGCAAAGCAACGTTTAAAGAACAGCAAAGGATTAACACATTGTGAGCATGACATGGTGAGTAAAAAGGCCAACAGAATTCGTCGTTCAAAATGAGAATTTAGCACAACAGATTCTGCTTCTATTCAAAACCATCATAAATCTCAACAACTCAACAATAACATGTATCATGAACAAGCTAACACACCAGAACCACAGGATGACATTCACAAGACAAGGTTAGAACTCAAATGAAATAAACAACTGACCAGCATATGCATGTACGAGTTAGAACCAACCATACCACGATAAACATTCAAAGCAGGTATGTCCATGTTAACGGGGTAAACAAACTTTATCAGAACAAATATATTCACTATGGCAACCATGGAGAGGTATGAACCTCCAAAACTGATTCAGACAGAGGTTCATGATAATGTGTATATGATGCATGGATACCACGACCACACTAGTATTGCAACAGCATGTAATCTCTAAACATAATGATTCAACATGGCATGATACTTGTGATAAATAGGAGTTTGAGGAACTTACCTGGTTCCTAAGCTAGCTGCAGATTTCTCTTTTCCCTCAACTTAACTCGTGCCCAGAGAAATAGAAGTCTCTTAGAGATTTTGTGTTGCTTTTCTTACTGATGATTCTTGATGATTCTCTGTGTTTCTTTCGTCCCCCCGAATGACCCTTCTGAGGAAGTTGCGGCCTCCTTTTATAGGTGAGTTTGATGCATGGCTTGGGATGCATTAAATGGATGTTCCCTGCATGGCTGCAAGCGTGGCTTGTGATTCTTGAGCCGTGTGAAAGTAAGTTTGTCTTTTTCCTCCTTTTTGCATGCTTGGGACAAAACTTATAGCTATACCTTGGGTTCTTCCCTTTTTTGCACGGGCTAGGGGAGTGTTAGGATGATGTGGTGAGGTCAGACTATTGCCTTTGGAGAGGGGGGAAAGAAAATTCAAATTTAGAAGATGATGTTCTTGGTGTAAAACAGAATTCGCATGGCCATATTGTTCACAAGATATTTCCTAACTTAATGATCCAATTTTAATGCTCTTGGGTTCAAATGAAAGTTCTTGGATGATACTTCAATGTTGATGTTGGAAAGTGATTGAAATAATGCCTTGAATTGGTAGAAAAATCCCTCACAAGTCGTGTCCCCAAAACTGCCAAAAGAACTTAGAAAAAATTCTAAGTCATTGCAATTTGACAATTTCAAGTTCCCTACTTTGACGACCCATAACTTGAGAATGGTTTGTCCTATGGAGATGTTCCACATATGGTTGGAAAGCTCTCAACGAGCTCTACAACTTTCATTTGAGACTCGAGACTTGAATCCAAATGGAAATTGGTGAAAAGTGGTGTCAAAGTTGAGGAAAGGAGTGATGAAAAGGGCTGAAAAATTTTCTAAGTGTTGGGCCAAAACGCCTTGTAAGCTCCATAACTCAAAATCCAAGCATTTTTAGGCAAAAAGTCATATGGAATGAATTAAAGATCTTGATGAAAGCTTTCCAATGAGCCTTGAGTCGCTTAATTTGAGTGCACGGTTTAGGAGTTATGGTTATTTTAAATCGGGCTATTAGGGGGAAAATGCCATATACGAAGCCTTTCGCGACAAAAACCCTACTTATCTTACAAGAAACCTCATGAAACTTGGTGTGGATGCTTTTAATACTTCATGAGACAATGTATGATGATTAAATCCATTAACACTTCAATTGATCCAAGATTCCAAAAGATTAGGGTTTCAGTCGAACCCTAATTACGCCTGTGAACGCACTGAGGTCGATCCTTGTGAATTTGTTTCTTCCTTCCCATCTAAAGGTCTTAGGAGACTCTTGAGGATGTTGATAAGCCAATAGCATTGATAATTAGGTTTTAGGGGATCATCTTGATGAAAAATCAAGGTTGTTGGCTGGTAAGCGTCACAGAAACCCTAGTTTTGAGATATAGTGGGATTGCGGCTCAAATTCCGCTCGTTGAGAACCCATAGACCTTGGATTTTTGTCAAATGATATCTCTTGGATGTAGGCGGCATTATATGGTAAGTGGGTCACACAATCTTGAACTTCTATAGAGCCAATACTTAATGATCCCTTCAGGATAGAACCCTAATTCCAAAGCTCTGGTATTGGAGATCTGTTGTCGATTTGACTTGCTTCAAACAACTTGTGGAGCCTCACGATGATAGGTAGACCTAATTTGAACGCAAATAAACAAACTACAAGATATGGGTTAGCTCAAACAAATGCAGAGATGTTCCTAAGATGCACAAAAGCTGGATGACATCTAAGGGTAAAAATTTAGGGTACAACAGTTGCCCCTATTTAAATAGCTTCACCGGAGGGCACGAGGAACGGAGATTCCGGAGGCATCAAGGTGAAAGGTATTTAAATATAGCAAACCAAAAATTTTGCCCTTAGATGGAATGCGAATGCTAAGGACACGCTACGGACATGCAAATGCTGACATGCCATGACTTCTAAAATGGTGATATGATGCCAGGAATGCAAATGATGCAGACGAACAAGACACCAAGGACCACAGTAAGCAAACACGCAAGAAAAGCTTCGCTGGGGAAAGACGGAAACTAGTATCCTCAAGCAAAGACTCACTGGGGATACTGGTCAACCAGCAAGAAGACTCACCGGGGAGATCCCGAGGAAACAACTGGGGAAAAACTAAAAGACAATCTCCACTGGGGAGAAATCCAAGGAGATAGATTTCACGGGGAAGGAAACAAAACCACGCTCTTCCTGGGCATGAAACCAGAAAGAAGAAACTGATCACTAAGATTCAGTCTAGAGGAGACAAACAAGCAAACAAAGACTTCCTGGGGATCTCAAAAATAAGAGTTCAAAATGGGATCTTCAGAAAGAGTCAGGAAGGCAGAGACCAACTCTGCGCACCAGATAGGAGTCTTAAAGTTGAAGAAATTTGTTCCAAGAAACTTAATCTTAAAGCAAATTTTAGAAAAGCAACAAAGATTAGGGTGTTCAATGTCCGACACGATTCGAACAAGAACAGTTTTAAAACAAAAGACGGTGCTTGACACGATTCAAACAAAGCCTTAATTCGAGTTCGACGCGATTCGAACAAGAACGGTTTTAAAACAAGAGTCGATGTCCGACACGATTCGAACAAGGACTCTGTTCAGGTTTGACACGATTCAAACAAGAACAAGTTTTTTTTTTTTTTTTTTTTTAGAAGACAATGCTTGACACGATTCAAACAAAGTCCAAGCTCAAGTTTGACGCGATTCAAACAAGAACAAAGTTTGTAAGAAGACAATGCTTGACACGATTCAAACATAGTCCAAGCTCAAGTTTGACGCGATTCAAACAAGAACAAAGTTTGTAAGAAGACAATGCTTGACACGATTCAAACATAGTCCAAGTTCAAGTTTGACACGATTCAAACGAGAACAAGTTCAAGTTTGACACGATTCAAACAAGAACACATAAGACAGTGTTTGACATGCTTCAAACAAAGTCGAAATAAGACAATGCTTGACACGATTCAAACATAGTCCAAGTTCAAGTTTGACACGATTCAAACAAGAACAAGTTCAAGTTTGACACGATTCAAACAAGAACAAAGTTTTTAAGAAGACAATGCTTGACACGATTCAAACATAGTCCAAGTTCAAGTTTGACACGATTCAAACAAGAACACATAAGACAGTGTTTGACACGCTTCAAACAAAGTCCAAATTAAGACAACGTTTGGCGCGATTCAAACATAGTCCAAGTTCAAGTTTGACACGATTCAAACGAGAACAACTATAAAATCCTTTAAAGTTAAACCTCTTGGGGAACGGAAAAAAAGATTTTAAAGATTCGAATTTGGCGCGCAGAGGTTAAGACCGAACAAGCACGACGCAAAGAAAACCGGGAATATCCTTACTCCACTAGGGAAATAAAGATAAGCACAACAAAAGATCACCAGCAAAACAGAGCACAAAGGATGCAAAGATGCTAAAGGATGATGCACATGTTTAGCTATATGCTAGGAACAACGCGAACGACGCAAAACAGGAAAGGAGAAAGGATAACACAAGCCAACACCCTGAAACCCAACGTCAAGGATAGCCAAGGCGATCTTCTTTCCACTGGAGGTGGCGAATCCATGCCAAAAATGCAATACTGCTAAATCTCCTTACACCAGCTTGATTCGTAGAAGATCCAGAGTAAAACTTAGTTTATCTTTGTGTTTTCTTAGCAATTGCAATATTTCCGTTTTCAAAAATCAAGTGAAAATGGCAAAATTTGCAAAAATAAAGACGATAAGAAGATGATCATATAAATGATATTCATTGAAAACTGGTGACTTGCCAAATAGCATAGTCCCATGAGATATTACAGATGCATCGAAATGGCAGTTTAGCAAAAGGTTATATTGTATTCAATGACCAATGACCCCTAATGACTAAGGATTTCTGTTGTAGCAAAACTTGAGGTTCTCTGGGGATTCTTGGATGTTACAGAGGCGTCCTAGTCTTAAGCATAATACTTCCGCACCGAATCAGCATTCGCAGGATGCGCAAGCTGTTCACCGTCCATAGTTGTAAGAAGCAATGACCCTCCTGAAAACACTGTCTTAACTATGTAGGGACCTTCATAATTAGGTGCCCATTTTCCACGGGCGTCTCTTTGTGATTGCAGAATCTTCTTAAGTACCAATTCGCCTACTCGGAATTCCCGAGTGCGGACCTTTTTATCAAATGCTCTCTTCATCTTCTTCTGGTACAACTGACCATGACACATAGCTGTCAGGCGCTTCTCATCAATTAGATTCAACTGATCGTATCTCTCTTGAATCCATTCAGCTTCGTCAAGCTTTGTTTCCATTAATATCCTCAGAGAAGGTATCTCAACTTCTATAGGGAGGACAGCATCCATTCCATATACCAGCGAAAAAGGGGTTGCCCCTGTTGATGTTCTGACGGACGTTCTATATCCGTGTAGCGCATATGGCAACATCTCCTGCCAATCCTTGTATGTTTTGACCATCTTCTGAATAATTTTCTTAATATTCTTGTTCGCGGCCTCAACTGCTCCGTTCATCTTCGGTCGATATGGTGAAGAGTTATGGTGCTCAATCTTGAAGTTATCGCACAATTCCTTCATGGTTTTGTTATTCAAGTTGGTCCCGTTGTCGGTTATGATTTTGCTTGGAATCCCATAACGACAAATGATGTTGTTCTTGATGAAACGAGCAACTACTTGTTTAGTTACATTCGCATAAGAGGCGGCTTCCACCCATTTGGTAAAGTAATCTATAGCCACCAAAATGAATCGATGCCCATTGGATGCTTTAGGCTCAATCGCCCCAATCATATCAATGCCCCACATAGAGAATGGCCAGGGCGATGATAGCACATTTAGCAAAGTAGGAGGAACATGCATTTTGTCTGCGTAAATCTGACATTTATGGCATTTCCTAGCATACTGGATGCAATCAGTCTCCATAGTTAACCAATAGTATCCAGCTCTCAAGATCTTTTTAACCATGGCGTGTCCATTGGCATGGGTGCCGAAGGCTCCCTCATGAATATCGTGGATCAGCAAGCCTGCTTCTCTCTTGTCGACACATCTTAGCAACACCATATCATGATTCCTTTTGTATTGTACACCGTTGCTGATGAAGAATTTAGCTGACAACCTTCGCAGAGTTTTCTTATCAAGAGCGGAGGCGTTGGCCGGATATTCTTGATTCTTCAGGAAGTTCAAAATGTCATGAAACCAGGGTTTGCCATCTGATTCTTCTTCAATGGCCTGGCAGTAGGCAGGTTCAACCCTTCTCCCAATACTGATAACCGGATCCTCATTGATAAATCTGACTTGCCACATTGAAGCCAGCGTTGCTAAAGCATCAGCCACGTGATTCTCAGTACGTGGCACATGGCGGAAAGTAATCTCATCAAAATGCTCAATCAATTCCAAAGCATATGCCTGGTAGGGGATAAGCTTCTCATCTTTTGTCTCCCATTCACCTCTAATTTGATAAATAACTAGAGCAGAGTCACCCATAACTTCGAGAAAACAAATTCCAAGATCGATCGCAGCTTCTAGTCCCAGGATACATGCCTCATATTCAGCAATATTATTCGTACATCCGAAATCCAATCTAGCTGTAAAAGGGGTGTAGCCACCTTCCGGATTAATCATAACAACACCTACTCCATGCCCCTTGTAATTGGACGAACCATCGAACATCATCTTCCACCTGTATTCGGCCCTGGGATCATCTTCAGAACTTGACTCTTCACCATCTTTCACTGCCATAATGTCCTCATCAGGGAAATCAAATTTGAGTGGTTCGTTGTCTTCAACTGGTTGATCAGCAAGATATTCTGAAAGAACACTTCCTTTAATAGCCTTTTGAGTGACATATTGAATATCATATTCGGACAATAACATGTGCCAACGGGCAAGTCTACCCGTTTGAGCAGGTTTCTCAAAAATGTACTTTATCGGGTCCATTTTGGAAATCAACAAGGTGGTATGACAAATTAGGTACTGTCTCAGGCGTTTGGCGGCCCAAGCCAGAGCGCAACAAGTCTTTTCAAGCATTGAGTAACGGCTTTCACTGTCTGTGAACTTCTTGCTCAGATAATAGATTGCATGCTCCTTTCGGCCAGTCTCGTCGTGCTGTCCCAAAATGCAACCCATGGATTCTTCCAAAACAGTCAGATACATAAAGAGCGGCCTCCCAGGTACTGGAGGGATCAGGATAGGTGGTTCTTGGAGATAACTCTTGATCTTCTCAAAAGCTTGCTGACATTCAGTATTCCATTCTACCGGCTGATTCTTGCGGAGTAGTTTGAAGATGGGAGCACATATCGGAGTCATATTGGAGATGAACCGGGAGATGTAATTCAAACGGCCCAAAAATCCTCTGACTTGAGACTCTGTTCGCGGAGCTGGCATTTCTTGAATAGCTCGCACTTTATCGGGATCCACTTCAATGCCTTTCTGGCTAACAATGAAACCCAATAACTTCCCTGACCTAACTCCAAAGGTACATTTTGCAGGGTTTAACCTCAACTGATACTTTCGAAGCCTCTTGAACAACCTTAGCAGATGTTCTACATGTTCTTCCTCATTTCGAGATTTGGCTATCATATCGTCCACATACACTTCTATCTCTTTGTGGATCATGTCGTGGAACAAGGTTACCATAGCCCTTTGGTAAGTTGCCCCAGCATTCTTTAGTCCAAAAGGCATGACCTTATAACAATAAGTGCCCCACGGGGTAATGAAAGTGGTTTTATCCATATCAGCTAGATCCATTTTGATCTGATTGTAGCCTGAAAAACCGTCCATAAATGAGAACATGGCGAGACGGGCCGTGTTGTCTACTAATGTGTCGATATGTGGTAGAGGAAAATCATCCTTGGGACTAGCTTTGTTAAGATCCCTATAATCCACGCACATCCGCACCTTTCCATTCTTCTTCATAACTGGAACAATATTAGCTACCCACTCTGGGTATTTGGAAACTGCTAGGAAACCGGCATCCAACTGTCTCTTGACTTCGTCTCGAATTTTGAGGGCCATGTCTGGATGACTTCTGCGAAGCTTTTGTTTCACTGGTGGGCACTCAGGCTTAAGCGGTAGCTTGTGAACCACAATATCTGTATCTAAACCAGGCATATCTTTGTAGGACCAAGCAAACACATCCACATACTCTTCAAGGAGTGAAATCAGCCGCTGTCT
The DNA here is from genome assembly GCA_022829125.1 of Lathyrus tuberosus. Taxonomy (NCBI): domain Eukaryota; kingdom Viridiplantae; phylum Streptophyta; class Magnoliopsida; order Fabales; family Fabaceae; genus Lathyrus; species Lathyrus tuberosus. Next base: position 3,510,396 of record JALAZF010000479.1, on the reverse strand, counting down.
AATTTCTGGCTTCAGGGATGCCCCAATCTTAACCTCTTTCTTCTCTTCCTCGGTGCCAAGATTGATGACGTCCACCTGCTCTTCATGAGGCTGGAGGTCTGCATACTGGTAATCACACATATCTGCTAGATCCTCGGACACTTCATAGTCTTCCTCCTCCTCAGCTTGATAGACGGGGGAGTCGAAGTCAATGGTAAGATCAGGGTCATTGAATATAAGAGGTTTATGATTCATTCTGCATAGTAGAATGACTTATATTATTAAAAGCGCAATAATTCAAGAACATGCAGGATGGAGATGCTTTTGTTTGAAAAGATTTCCATTTTTAGAAATAGAATGCAATAAAACAAAACAGCATATTTTAGCAAAAGAGTCATTTCATTGATTTAAAGTTTGAAAATGGAGGCCCGTACAAAACAATCCACTAGCTTTGGGCAAGACTAGGGAGATGAAAACAACAAATCTAGACAAGTTACTCTGGTTCCGGGTACAGAATTGGGATCTCAATGGACTCCCAGTTGCATAATGCGCCTTCTTGGCGAAAAATCAAACGATCAATATCTTCGTCTTCTTCAGTGCTTCCTATGATTGCGTGGACTTGATGGCCACCGCTGATAAATGTCTCCTGGACGGTCATTATCTTCATTCTTCTTTCTCTTGAACCTGAAGCAGCCTCTTCTTCTAGAGTTGGTCTGTAACCCAACCCTTGGTGTCTGACTCTCTTCTCGACCTCAATCACTTCACCCCAACCTGCGGGAACACCGTCTTGAAGGGCAGACTGAATACTCTTATACGAAGCAAAAGATGGATATTCTGGTACCACTATCTCCTCATTGTCAACCGTAACTGCGTTGGCTATTTCCAGGGCTTGAAAAGAAGTTTCCAATGCATCTTCGTCAGCCTCAATATAACGGAAAGACGACAAGTTACTAACCATTAAGTCTTCTTCCCCATGGATGATGACCAGCTTGTCATCGGCCACAAATTTCATTTTTTGGTGTAAGGTTGAAGTAACAGCGCCTGCCTCGTGGATCCAGGGTCTTCCCAGTAGGCAGCTATAGGCAGGGTTAATGTCTAAAACCTGAAACAAAACATTGAATTCCTGGGGTCCAATCAAAACTGGCAGCTCAATTTCCCCCATCACGGATCTTCGTGAGCCATCAAAAGCTTTGACAATTAACGACGTGGGTCTCATGATCCCTCCTTTGTATGCTAGCTTGTTGAGGGCCCTCTTCGGTAGGACATTTAGAGAGGATCCTGTATCCACAAGAACTCTGGCCAATGTGTCCTCCTGACACTTCATTGATATATGCAGGGCGAGATTGTGATTCCGACCTGATTGGGTTAATTCTTCATCGCTGAAGCTGAGCGTATTGCAAGCAGTAATGTTAGAGATAACATGATCGAACTGTCCGGCGGTAATGTCCTGGGCCACATGAGCCTGAGCCAGTACTTTCTGTAGTGCTGACCGGTGGACTGGTGAATTAATCAATAGGGATAAAATAGAAATTTTGGACGGGGTCTGGTGAAGCTGATCCACAACCCTGTAGTCACTTCTCTTTATTATCTTGAGAAATTCTTCATCGTCCTCCTTGGAGATTACTTCTTTACTTTTGTCGCTGGTGGGTACACGCACCTCATTCTCTTTATCTGACGTTTCTTTGTTAATAGGGGGGGAGAATCCTTCCACTCCTCATCATTCTTCCTGTTCCCGCTATATTAGACACGCTCTTCTCATCGGCCCCCAACTCTTTCCTTGGGACCGGTTCTTCTATAATGACCCCCACCTCTTTCCTTGGGATCGTTTCCTCCCTCCACTTTCCACTTGCACTGCCTTCGTAGACCCACGGTACTGCTTTGGTTCCCCTGAATCTGAACGGGACTGGTCTTGGGAGATTATTCCTCCTTGTATGATTATCAAGAGAAACAGTTTCAGACCTGTTGAATCTTGGAACTGGTTGTCTGAATACCGGACTCACGGTACTTGCCCCCGGGTTATTGATCACAGGACTCACGGTAGCTGCCCCTGGATTGTTGAACACAGGGACTACTGATATGTACTCTTCTTCAAGCACTGGCATCCGCTTTGGTAAATTAAACACTGGTTCAATCACTGCTACTTTACCTTCCTTTCTAAAAACCTGTAAGAAACCTTCATCGATCAATTGTTGGATATCATTTCGAACCAACTGACACCCTTCATTATTACTGTCACACTTTTTACAACCATCGTGGCAATCTTTGACCAAACCGGCGCTGAATAGCTTAGCATGAAACATCTTCAAGGGAGTCTTAATCTTTGTTACATCTGAGACTAGTACTTCACCATTCTCATCTTCGATGGCATTGGCTGACCCATGTGTTGGCAAGGGGTTGTTTTTCACATCTGGCTGGTTGTTAGCGAAAGACAAGATATTTTTCTCCATCAGACTCTTTACTAGATTCTTTAGCGCCAAACACCCTTCTAAATCGTGGCCTACTCCTCCTTGATGGAAAGCACATGATGCATTAGGATTGAAGAACTGCATAGCTTTTTCAGATAGTGGCCCCAATGGCCTAGTAACGATTAATCCTCGCTCCACCAGCGAAGGATACAATGCCGTGTACGTCATTGGTATGGGCGGAAAATTTGGTGTTACTGCTTGTCTTCTTGGCGGGGTATTTTGCTGTGGCACTGGCCGCCGTTGTTGCTGGTAATTCTGATTCTGGTTCTTCGTCCACTGTTGCTGATTTGGTGACTGGGAAGTAGGAACTTGCTGCATTATCTGATGATTAAAAGTGGGCATAACAGACGCCACGTATGGTTGTTGTGCAAACTGTGTGGGATAGATTGGCTGCTGAGGAAAGCCGGGACTCGGTTGTGGTTGGAATAGAGATCGTTTCCAACTAGGATTTTGCCTCTTTCCTGTCAAAATAGCGTTAGTCTCGCCTTCCTTCTTCTTATGGAAGTTACCCGGAGACTTCTTGATACCGGTGCTAGTAGAACTGTTCGGTGAGCTGGCTACCTTTCCACTTTTCAGACCTGCCTCCACCTTCATACCAATTGCAATGATATCAGAGAAATTAGCGCCGATATTACTGATCATCTTCTCATAGAATTCTGGTCTTACAGTATCTACAAACCAATCAGCTAATTCCTTTTCAGTCAATGGCGGTTCAACTTGTGATGCAGTCTCTCTCCATCTTTGAGCATATTCTTTAAACGACTCTGTGTTCTTCTGAGTCATGGTCAATAGCTGTCTACGATCAGGAGCTAAATCCAAATTATACTTATAATGCTTTATGAACACATCCATAACATCCTGGAAACACTTGATCTGAGACTGGTCCAAGCTTAAATACCACTTTGCGGCAGCGCCCTTCAGGCTGTCTTAGAAACAATGGATCATTAACTTATCATTATCCATATAAGCCGCCATTCTTCAGAGATACATGACTAGGTGTGCCTTAGGACACGTGGCACCAGAATACAATTCAAAACTTGGTAACTTGAATTTCGGTGGAATCACTAGATCAGTGACTAGACACATATCTTTAAGGTCAGAACTGAAAACGTTGTCTCCTTCCATAGCCTTCAGCTTTCTCTGCATCACCTCCATGTTGGCTCTCAACTTCTCGTTACTGTCACCCTCTTCTACAGACATACCATCAAAATACTGCTGGTTCTGGAAAACAGGTTGGAATTGGGTCTGTACCACAGGCGGAACATAAGTCGGAATAGCTTGTTGATTCTCACTGAGCAATGGTACCGCTTGTTGCGTGGATTGAGGGGCTGTGGCTCGCATGAACTCGAATGGCATCCCCAGAGTGGGATTTACGACAGGTATAACCGGTGGCACAACAGTCGTAGTGACGATTTCTGAGACCACAGTGGCTTGTGTGTCCATCGTTGCTCGTATGATACTCAAGGCTTCCATGATCTGCCCCATTCCTACTCTTAATTCAGCGAGCTCGTTGTTAACCTGATCCAGATTCTCGCAATTTTCAGACATCTTTTCTCTTCAAGGTTGTAACGGTGCAGGGCACTCAGGGTGGTGGTTCAATGACGACAACTGAAGAAGATAAAAGGATAATGAGACACCGAAGAAACGCACATGTATATGCGAGAATGCAGATGTGATGCGAAATGATGCGTATGATGCAACATGATGCAACATTCACTTCAAGGAGCTCGAAAGTGTAGTTAAATATCGCAATTGGAAACTTGTTTTTATTAAAATTTTAAAACTTGTTTACAAGCGGTACACCCTCAGGGCTTTCAGTACAACAAAATACAACAAAGAGGAACTAGGGCTTTGACCCGCTGGATGATGCTTCTTTCCTTTCGCTGAGTTCTTCCATTAACTTGTCAATCCTTTCCTGCAATATGTACTTGTCCAGTGTCAGCTTCTCCACTTCTACCTTTAGTCTTGAAACTTCATCTGATTCTGTTACAGGAGGCTTGGGCCGAGGATATGGCATCGTCAGAGCGAGGGCTCGTTTGCGTGACCACTCTAGGTAAGATTCTGTAACCGTGCAGTCAGGGTTTGTTGTTGCAGTCATTCCTTGTCTGTTGATTTGACGCCAGGCGAATAGAATTTGCATCTTCAGCTGGGGGTCTTCTCCTTCATAGAGGAAAATTCTTTTCAAGTTCTCCGGATCTGGTATCTCGTTCATCGGATGTCCAAGCTGGCGACGAGCGAGAACAGGGTTGTAACTGGTGCACCCTTTCGTGCCAAGAAGAGGCACGTTGGAAAAATCTCCGCAACTGTGAATCATGGGAATCCCTCCGTATATCGGATCATACCAAACAACATCTGAGTGGGTCAGGTCCATGAGTTTAACGGGCCATTCTGAGCCATCCCTCACATCCCAGAAGGCCATGGTCTTTGGTAGGTGCGAAATAAACCACCTATAGAGGATAGCAGTGCAGCATACGATCTGACCTTCTCCTTTCAGGATCCTTGAATGGATCGAGTGGTATGCATCGGCCAATAACGTTGGTACCGGGTTCTTGAGCATGAAGATCCTGATTGCATGAACGTCGACGAAATTCTCAACATTCGGAAACAAAAATAGACCATAGACCAGTAGCGCGAAAAGATTCTCGAAAGCCCTAGTTTTTTCTTGGTCGGCGAACTCTCGAGCTTTCTTAAATAAGAATTGAGCAGGCAAGCCGTCGACCCCTCTTCTGCACCTCATGTGTGTCTGGATCTCTATCAGCTTGATGCGAGTCACTCTCGCGATGTCTTCTTGACTGGGTCTTCCTTCTCCACCGTAGAACGGGGGTGAATCTTTGACGGGTATCCCTAATAAGGCGGAATACTCTTCCAAAGTGGGCATCAACTGGAAATCTTGGAAGATGAAACAGTGGTAGATCACATGGTAGAGTTGAGCCAATGTCTCTAATAAACCCTCAGCTACTTGTACCTGCAATAAAGAGAGCATATGCCCGTGCTTTGCGGCGAAGGCATCTGGATCCCTTATCCGACCTCCCAGTTCTCTCAACTGTTCCACATCAAAAACCCTGAAGGTGTATGGTACCGTCCCTTTCCTTCCAAGATCCATTTTATGATATCTAAAAACAACAAACTTTGAGTTCTTTGAAGTGAATGAGAATGAGAATGCAAATGCAATGAGATGCAAAAGTTCGTGGAATTTTGAGTATTTGTAATCGTCACAGAATACCAACGGACCTGATTTCATTAATCATACAAAATTTGTTACAAGTGAAAGAAACGGGAATTAAAACTTCGTAAGGAAAACATTACAACCGTTGATATTCTTACAAGAGTTTTAATAATTAAATAAAGGCTAATAAAAGACCTAAGGAGATTCCCCCAATAATCTTAGTTTGTACTTCTTAATCTCTTCTTCCATTCGGGACTTCTCGAGAACCAGCTCCTCTATCCCACGAAGTAGTCTCAGGGTTTGAGGGACTCGGGTCTTCTTGTAACTTCCTCCTTTTGCAAGAGAGAACTTCCTCACTTTTTGCCTTTATTTGTCTTTGAAGCGCTTCGTTCTCTTCCACAAGCACCTCACACTTATCCTTCCAAGCATTTCCTATCTGCTGAGCTTTCCTTAAGGCGAGCTTTAATTCCTCTGTCTCAGATGCAAAGATGAAGACAGGTTCTTCATTCAAGACCATAGGCTCTTGGCGATCATAGGGCATCCTTAGTTCAATAGCCCTTCTTCTGACCCATTGTAGGTAGGGGTCCATGGAGACACAGTTATGCTTCCCCAAAGCATTCCTATCTTTCTTGTGTTTGTCCCTCCAGGCTTCTAAAATTCTGCTCCTCAATTCCTCTTGCTTTTCGTAATCTTTGGAGAAAAATCCTTCTGTGTGAATACCAAGAGGCTTGACCTTCAAAGGGTAACCAAACTGTCTGCGAGCTAAGACCGGATTGTAACTGGTTATTCCTTGTATGCCAAGAAGAGGCACGTTCCCGGACTTTCCACAACTGTCAATGATCACAACATCCTCGTACCTATGAGGGTTATACCAATCAACGTCAGAATGAGTAAGGGCCATGATCTTCTTAGACCACCATCCTTTTTTAGGGTCCCAAAAAATGTTAGCCTTGGGCAAGTGCGAAGTAAACCACTTGTACAATAAGGGTACACAGCATGTGATCTGCCCTCCTTTGGCATGCTTCGAATGTATGGCGTGATAAGCTTCAGCTAACAAAGTAGGGGCAGGGTTCCTCTTCATAAATATCTTGATGGCATTGAGGTCCACATAGTCTTTGAGATTGGGGAACAGAAAGGTACCATAAATCATTAAAGCATATATAGCCTCAAAGGCAGCCATGTCAGAACGCCTGGCATAATGATGAGCTTTCTCCACCAGAAATTTCATAGGCAAAACAGAAATCCCTCCTTTGGTAGTCATATTCCCTCGTATGTCTGCTAACTCCAAATGTGTCGCCTTAGCAATCTCTTGTTCCTTAGGGTCCTTACCAAAAATGGGAAAAGGAGACTTATCCAAAATAGGTATCTCAGTCAGACATGCATATTCCTCAAGAGTAGGCACCAGTTGGTAATCAGGGAATGTGAAGCAATGATATACCGGATCATAAAACTGAAGTAGGGTGGAGAGAAGTCCTTGATCAACCCTCACCTTCAATAGAAACAAAAGCGCCCCATATCTACGCTCGAATCCTTTTGGATCAACCAACAGAGTCTCCAACCTCCTTAGGTCACTTGTGTCAAAACTCTTGTAAGTATACTTCACGGTGTTCCTTCTTTCATTGTCCATGGCACCCTACGACGTAAATAAAAGACTCAGACTCCACGAACTTGAACGAAAATGATGCTTATGTATGCATGTATGCACAAACACACAAACAAAAGGGCACACAAACAAGCAAACAAAAAGTCCTAGGTTCAAAGGAGCATGAATGGAGTCAAGGTCTACCCATCCCATGGGGTGGTGTGGTTTTAGAATGTACCTGCCGAACGGGTTCTAAGAGTTCCCAGAGTCTACGACCCATCTTTCGGATTTTATCGACTTCCCAAATTACTCGGTTAGTCAATAATATTCTCAAGAGAATCTCGTCTGAGCGTAGTATCGCGTGACAACTATTTGGAAATGGACTCCCGCATAGTCACCGCACTACGTCCTAAAAGGCCAAGTTGGGTTAAAGGTGCTACGGTCCTCAGTCTTAAAGGTCCTTGGTCGAAGTTAATATCGTTTTCACGAATGTACTCGTTCAAACAATATTAAGTTCAAAAGAACCTAAACTGAGCGATGATTTTCTCAATTCGACTTTTCAGGAATCGACTCCGTCAAAGTACCCTTGACCATATCATCTCCTATAATTATACTCATGTCCGGGTCTAGGACTCCTCACCACTCAAAGTGACAACCCAAGCAAGCATAACAAATATATATAACAAAAACATAATTAAACAAGTTAGGGGGAACCCTCTTATGGATCTCTCCCCAGTGAAGTCGCCATTTCTGTCGCGGTGAAAATTGGATAACAAATTATTAATTAACTTGTATCGTATTTTTAATGTCACCACCGGTCTTTGATTTATCCAAAGGAAGGGAGAAAAAACCGAATTCCCACAATGCAATGCAGATGCACTAAGATTCTAAGTTCGGGGGTTGGTTATACCTAGGGAAGGTGTTAGCATCCTAGATATCTGTAGTACTCTACAGGAACCTCTTGATTCAATTATGTTATTTGTTATCTGTTTGCTAAAGGTTCTATGCTAAAGGTTGGAAAACCCTAGGGGTTAGTATCTAAGTATACTCGATAAGGCATCGCACTTTACGCCTACGTATCCTCGGGAATAGAATCAGAGTATGCGTAGTTCTACTTCTACTGAATGATTGACTATGGTCAATATTCAGAGGGGAAATGAGTACAGGCTCATTGTAGAGTTTAAAAACTCTCTAGATCTAGTTGTAATGGACCTATATTGAAGTTTAGTCAGTGGGGGAAGTGATAAATTCATTATGATGAATATCACTAAGAGTTGAAGAATTCTTCCTAAAGCTAATTGTGATTTCTTTGGCTCTGATGAGGCCAAGAAATAAAGTTCTCTCCTAAGAGGTTACTTAGGTTAAGGTGGGAGTCATGACTTATCTTAAAGAAACGATTATGAATGCGAATGATATGCACCATGCACAATAACATGGTTATCATGCATGGGATTTTCCTTTGGATATTAATGCGGTTAAGTTACGTTGTTTAGGCGATGGTGTTAGCAAAGTGATGCTAGACTTGTGTCTTGTGACCAAAAGGTTGAATGCGATGCCCGAAGGCGATCGACTTATATGGGTAGAAAATGGGCTCGACGTTGGATCGAGAATTTTGATATTGTTTTGAAAAGGTTTAGGCAATGATAAATAAATATACATATAGCAATAAGATATGATAAAAATATACCTGATAAGATGACAAGGTAAGGCGTGATATAAGTTACAACATTGGTATGAGATGATATGATGAGAGTAATATAAGCATGAAGATGGCAATATATTTCACGACAAGATGAATGGGATGAATATGCCTCAAGTAGAATGGTTAAGGATGGTATTAACATGTTTAAATCTTTATGAAGGCAAACACGTAGAATGATATAAATGAATGATAATCAACATGCTTCAATCTTTAGGAAGACAAACATGTAGAATGATAATTAAGGGGTGATAATCAACATGCTTCAATCTTTAGGAAGACAAACATGTAGAACGATAATGAAAGACGATATTTAGAGCGTGGCAATATTCATGTAGAGTAAAACATATGGCCAATCGACATGGATATATTAATTCAAGAATTAAACAAGTCAATTAGTGAAATAGCCTTTTAAGATTAATAAAAGATACTCATGAATAAATGTTAATAATTAATTCAAGGGTGATAATTAATTAAAAATTAACATTTAACACATATTGATAATTAAAATCAACACCTAACCACACAATTAAGATGTATATTAATAATTGAAATTAGAGATTAACAATTAATAATTAAATGCAAATTGATAACCAAATAACAATTAAAAACATAGCAATTATTAATTAGAACATGACACATATTAATTAACGATAAAATATAAAAATACAAAAATAAATTATTAAGGGACAAGTTATAAAGTAAAAATATCTTTTAGGGTTTTTGAATTAAGCAAAATAAATGAGAAGTTAAAAAATAAAAGATTTAGAAATTAGAAAGAAAAAAATTGAAACAAACGCAGGGGGGGTATATTAGTAAACTGGTTTTTAGTAAAAGAAACAAAAGGGCTTGATGGGCCTGAATATTAGAGGGTGTGGATAAGAAAAGGCGCAAGGCCCAACCCAGGTGAACAGTAGCGAGCAAATATGTGAAAAAAAAAAAATTAAAACCAGAGACTGGGGGCGAGGGGGATTCGAACCCCCGTCTCAATGGTTTCATGGCATTTAGAGGCAAGTGTTATACCGTTGGGACGGCTGTTTCATCCGGTAATAATCACGCTTGCATTAATAGAAAAGCTAAAACAAGTCATGAAAAAAAAATTGAAATGGAAACATGCACATGAAGGCTTTGTGGTAGTATGTGGGGCGCAACAGGACAGAATGGAACCAACCAAATCATGCTATGCATAGAAACTGAAAACCAAACAGGAATAACAACATCCTCGTGTTTCACTTGCAATTGTTAAATAAGGTTTTCAACTTCTAATCATCTATGTTCGATCAAAACTCAATCAAACAACATGAGATAACATATCAAACTGAAGCATTTTTCACGTAGCACACAATGAGACTGAAAGCTGAGCAAAATAATGAATATAACATGAGCAGTTCGCATATGGAAATCAGGGTTCAAACAAAAAGTTTAGGAAGACAAGCTGATACTTTCTGTTTCAATATGCAAAGCAACGTTTAAAGAACAGCAAAGGATTAACACATTGTGAGCATGACATGGTGAGTAAAAAGGCCAACAGAATTCGTCGTTCAAAATGAGAATTTAGCACAACAGATTCTGCTTCTATTCAAAACCATCATAAATCTCAACAACTCAACAATAACATGTATCATGAACAAGCTAACACACCAGAACCACAGGATGACATTCACAAGACAAGGTTAGAACTCAAATGAAATAAACAACTGACCAGCATATGCATGTACGAGTTAGAACCAACCATACCACGATAAACATTCAAAGCAGGTATGTCCATGTTAACGGGGTAAACAAACTTTATCAGAACAAATATATTCACTATGGCAACCATGGAGAGGTATGAACCTCCAAAACTGATTCAGACAGAGGTTCATGATAATGTGTATATGATGCATGGATACCACGACCACACTAGTATTGCAACAGCATGTAATCTCTAAACATAATGATTCAACATGGCATGATACTTGTGATAAATAGGAGTTTGAGGAACTTACCTGGTTCCTAAGCTAGCTGCAGATTTCTCTTTTCCCTCAACTTAACTCGTGCCCAGAGAAATAGAAGTCTCTTAGAGATTTTGTGTTGCTTTTCTTACTGATGATTCTTGATGATTCTCTGTGTTTCTTTCGTCCCCCCGAATGACCCTTCTGAGGAAGTTGCGGCCTCCTTTTATAGGTGAGTTTGATGCATGGCTTGGGATGCATTAAATGGATGTTCCCTGCATGGCTGCAAGCGTGGCTTGTGATTCTTGAGCCGTGTGAAAGTAAGTTTGTCTTTTTCCTCCTTTTTGCATGCTTGGGACAAAACTTATAGCTATACCTTGGGTTCTTCCCTTTTTTGCACGGGCTAGGGGAGTGTTAGGATGATGTGGTGAGGTCAGACTATTGCCTTTGGAGAGGGGGGAAAGAAAATTCAAATTTAGAAGATGATGTTCTTGGTGTAAAACAGAATTCGCATGGCCATATTGTTCACAAGATATTTCCTAACTTAATGATCCAATTTTAATGCTCTTGGGTTCAAATGAAAGTTCTTGGATGATACTTCAATGTTGATGTTGGAAAGTGATTGAAATAATGCCTTGAATTGGTAGAAAAATCCCTCACAAGTCGTGTCCCCAAAACTGCCAAAAGAACTTAGAAAAAATTCTAAGTCATTGCAATTTGACAATTTCAAGTTCCCTACTTTGACGACCCATAACTTGAGAATGGTTTGTCCTATGGAGATGTTCCACATATGGTTGGAAAGCTCTCAACGAGCTCTACAACTTTCATTTGAGACTCGAGACTTGAATCCAAATGGAAATTGGTGAAAAGTGGTGTCAAAGTTGAGGAAAGGAGTGATGAAAAGGGCTGAAAAATTTTCTAAGTGTTGGGCCAAAACGCCTTGTAAGCTCCATAACTCAAAATCCAAGCATTTTTAGGCAAAAAGTCATATGGAATGAATTAAAGATCTTGATGAAAGCTTTCCAATGAGCCTTGAGTCGCTTAATTTGAGTGCACGGTTTAGGAGTTATGGTTATTTTAAATCGGGCTATTAGGGGGAAAATGCCGTATACGAAGCCTTTCGCGACAAAAACCCTACTTATCTTACAAGAAACCTCATGAAACTTGGTGTGGATGCTTTTAATACTTCATGAGACAATGTATGATGATTAAATCCATTAACACTTCAATTGATCCAAGATTCCAAAAGATTAGGGTTTCAGTCGAACCCTAATTACGCCTGTGAACGCACTGAGGTCGATCCTTGTGAATTTGTTTCTTCCTTCCCATCTAAAGGTCTTAGGAGACTCTTGAGGATGTTGATAAGCCAATAGCATTGATAATTAGGTTTTAGGGGATCATCTTGATGAAAAATCAAGGTTGTTGGCTGGTAAGCGTCACAGAAACCCTAGTTTTGAGATATAGTGGGATTGCGGCTCAAATTCCGCTCGTTGAGAACCCATAGACCTTGGATTTTTGTCAAATGATATCTCTTGGATGTAGGCGGCATTATATGGTAAGTGGGTCACACAATCTTGAACTTCTATAGAGCCAATACTTAATGATCCCTTCAGGATAGAACCCTAATTCCAAAGCTCTGGTATTGGAGATCTGTTGTCGATTTGACTTGCTTCAAACAACTTGTGGAGCCTCACGATGATAGGTAGACCTAATTTGAACGCAAATAAACAAACTACAAGATATGGGTTAGCTCAAACAAATGCAGAGATGTTCCTAAGATGCACAAAAGCTGGATGACATCTAAGGGTAAAAATTTAGGGTACAACACAAGATTAACCCATTATCATCGTGAATGAGATCAACAGGATCTACAATACAAGAAACTCAAATTTCTTCCTAAGAATTAACAAAGCGATCCAAATCATATATATGACCTTTGTACTATAAACGACAACAGTCTGAAGCCTTTTTCAACTTATACAGTTGTCATCTAAGCATAACATTTAATTTATACTGTGATATGAATATATAGTTCATAAAATTTTAGAATAACATCATTATAACTCATTTACAATGATTATTACCATCTACTCTCAAGAAAATGAACACCAGGTCCTTTTAAGATATCCACATACCTTCTTAATAGTGATCTAGTGATGAACACTTCAATTATTTTGGTACTTATTATTTATGCTCATAGCATATGGTGCATCTAGTGCAGTACATATCATGGTGTCCTTTTTTCTCATCTAATGAGGTAAGACATTGTCTATTAGACAAAAATTCATGCCACACATGCAATAATCTTAATGTGATATTATGCATATTAAGTGTCTCAAAACTTCATCAAAATATGTACTTGTGCTAGGATTGAGATTCATCAATCATCTATCTCTATAGATTCTGACTCCTAACCTTTTAGGAAATCTCGCTTAAGCATTTCATCAAAACCATTTCCTTAACCATGTCCTACATTGGTGTTGTAGAGAATTTGTTTTGATGATTATTATGACGCCTGCATACTATACTAGATTTATGCAAATACTCCCACTAACCTTTTGTGTGCACAAGATTTAAAATTGACATTTATTAATCCTAGTTTACATAAAACTTAATTAATAAAAGGATTCAACTCCAAGAAGCTTGTTATAATCCATAATTGGATTTAAATAACTTATACTTCTTTTAGAATCAAGATCATTTATGATCTTCTCTAGATATTGTGCTACATGAACCAATGGTCCAACAACAACTGCCTTGTTGAATTGGTTCATATTCCAGTCTCATAAATATATGTATTTTCTAGATCTTGAATTTCTTCAAGTATTGTATCACTCCCACTGGTTCCTTTAGATACATAATGTCTCTAAAGGAAAACTTCAGTTTCATTGACAAAACAATTTTGTCCCATAACGTGATATAGAATATGTGTCCCTTATTTCTATTGGTATATATCCATAAATACATATTCATCTAGATTGTGATCAAGTTTACTTAATAAATCTTACAACCCAAATGATCATAAAGACAAACTAGACACTCTTACCTCCATATCAAGTATGGTGCCTCTACGACTACTTTAAATGGAATTGGTTATGGATAGGAATAATTGTATGTAAAATAATTTATAAAGAAGAGTCGCAAAGATATAATTAAATTATATTAGGTCGAACAATGTCATACATGATACGATTTAAATGGTCATTATATTCCTGAGTTTGTCAAAAGAGTTCTAACTCATGTCACATACACAAATCCATAATTACTGAGTTTGTCAGTAATATAAATGAAGTAAGAGAAACAAAATTTATCTAGCAAATATGTTTAGAGGTCCATATACATCACACATGTATATAATCAAGATATATCATATGTCCTTTCACTTAGTCGATGATTTGAGACATTAGATATATCTTCCAAAATCAAGACTTGCATATATCAAATAATACAAAACCAAATGAATCCAACAGTCTATTCTCATAGACTTTGAAAATGCATATCTCACTTATTGGACTAAATATTAATGCTATTGATATACATAAGATTCAAATCTTATTTGATCCATCCCACATTTGTGATAGATGAGCTTATCAAGATCGTATAACTCAAATACACTACTTGATTTAGTATTGAAACCACTGTTTTAGATAATCATAACAACACTTGTCCATTATCAAAACATGCACTCCTCATCTTGTCAATACAAGATTTAGAATTAGTGTTTAATACTAAATGAAACTTAATAACAATTATTTGGTTTCATTTCAATATCTAATTTAAGTCAATCATAAGCTCTTATAGTCAATGAAACACATTGTTCCATTCTATACGTAAGCTGACTCAAATTACAATCAATGTCCGACTTCTTAAAAGACTCATCACGTTCTTATAAATGTGAGATCAGTATCTAATATCACATACCCATGATGTAGAAGTAGACAATTTGATTTCCTATAACAAATCATATAAAGAAAAAGTCTTACTTCTTTCTTCTACTTTGACTCCTTTTATAACCATTAACAGTTTTTTCCTTTCAACACATGAAATCACAGACTTCCTTTAGAACCGTATTTTTCTGCTAAAATTCAAAGAAATATAAAATAAATCGCATTCCTTTTATGATTCATCTATTTAGCATCACAAACTACTTCCTTTTCTTTTCAACAAGATGTGGTAGGTATATTTAAAATACATTCACAATGAATTTTATCTACCTATCCAAGACAATCTCAAATAGAACTTGTGACCAACTATTTGGTCTATAAGATATCCAAATTTTAAATCTCAAGACTATTTTAGATTCATTTAGATTCTTAACTTGTATAGAAAAGACATTGGAAAGTTTTACATTTCTCATATTTTGTATTTCTTATTTAAAAGAAAATCCTCAAGGTTAATGATCATATCATTCTCTGTGAGGACTACAACTATGAGATATGTTATATCTAGACATTCGACTTGAACCTTCTCATAAGTATCGTTCTTCGAATCTAGTTATATTCGGTTGTTAGGAATTGGTTGCTTGAGAACATACGATTTTTCTCGTGCTTGAGAACAATTCTCAATTTTCGTACCAACTCAGAAACTCCTTTATGATCCTTATATCCTTCATAAGGACATTTCATAGTAAATTAAAAAATAAAATGCAAAAGAAATTCTAAATACAACACGTGTAAAAAGATTGTATCAAAACCATTTTAATAAGGATTTTTATTAAAATGCCCCCACTATTTTTACTCAAACTAAATGACCCTCAACATTTGATTTGGAAAATCCCGTTGGAAGATTTTCTAGCGGGTCGAGATCCATATTTCACTTTGTTTTAAGTCCGCGTGGGCGGATTACACAAAACTCTGTTATTTAGGTAGGAACTCTTTCCAATTGTATCTAATACAACTCTCGAATTTTATCAGTCGAGTGAATAACTATTTATTCTAATCCATCTTATGAATTGTTCTCAAGTCTTGCTTCTAAACATATATAATCCTATTATAATTAGTTTAGTTAAGTCAAACCCAAAAATTTAGCAGTTGGATATTACATTTATCCCATCGCACCTTACTAATATAAAACATGCACCTCGCGTTAGGCGAAACCTACATTATTCGATACTAGTCTTGATGAGTGTTAAATTTTGGAAAGCAATTAACCTAATATTTAATTGAAGGGATTTTAATTAAATTTGATCTCAATGGTTTGTGTATCTCATACACTCACATAATTGTGTATCTTATACACACGCAGATAAACATACATTTCACGCATCACATACATAAAATAAAAGTTGGAAATACGATTATGACCACCTAAAATGCAAGAATTAAATAAACTACTTTATTACAATTCTTTGACCCATGAGCAAGCTTCTCAAGCCTCTCCACCGACGTCATCGTTTGGCGTTGTCTTCTCTTTAACTCTTGAACTCGAACAATTTATAATATTTAAATAAATAAAATAATAATTAAATGGCACGACACACATGTCGTATTTAATTATAATAAACCACGACACGCAGACCGTATTTAAATAAAATAAATCACGACACGCATGTTGTATTTAAAATAAAAAACGCCAAAATCTAAGGTCATAACCGTATACTAATTTATTTAATAATTAAATAATAAATAATAATAGATTATCAAATTACAAATATTGACGCATCAACACTTGACGCTTTTGCGAACCATAAAAGCACAACTATTGCATCGTCACAGACCCTAATGGATAAGCGTTCATACCATCAAAACGTAATGATCGATTATTCAATATAATTGATCTAAATGTCATTGCTTCACCATACAAATGTCAGATTCCGAAGCAAAATGCACATTGATAATTCAAATGTATAACAATCATTACACTAATTTAATGGACGAAACAAAATAGTGTATCAAATACACTAACTTCGCATTAGAAATATTTATATCGTATATAAATTTATCAATTGTATTTGTATCACTTATGAATGATTGAAGTATCGCTGCTTCACCATATTAATGCCGGATTCCGAAGCATAGTCAACAACGAGCATTCAAATTATACAAACACATGATATCAATATTTAATTTTAATCAATAAAATTTTTATTATTATTTATAATAATAAACAATTATTATTATTATTATTATTATTATTATTATTATTATTATTATTATTATTATTATTATTATTATTATTATTAACTATTAATTATAATAACAAATAATTATATGCTATCAAACTTAAATGTATAACTTTTCATTATCACAATTTCTTTACGGCAGTAGAATAGGATATTTAAATTTGAAGCATTGCGACAAAAGTTACGGCAATAGCAAATATATTCACGGCAATTTTTTATAAATAAAGCATAATAGCAATAAAATACAGGTCATACCCACTGACATTATTTGCTATTTTGACAAACAATTTTATATCATCATATACTAATTGAAAAGTAACAATCAGTAATAAATATTTAAAACCGCACAGCAGAACAACAGATGTTTACTCACAGCTAGCATCATTACGATAACAATAACAAGCTGAATGGCATATACAATAAAATTCACATAATTAGTTATTGAATTAATGATTTAATTAGAACCAAAGCTCGAATACCACTATTGAGATTTAAGAGGGGTTTTTCAAAATTTTATCCTCTTAACGGAATAATTCCGATGTACGGATCTTGATTAAACCATCAATCACAAATCAAACACAAAATAAGAATTCTGAATTAACTCTTGAAGCGTGCTTTAACTTTGATCATGAACGTGGAAAATACCATCGTCTCTACGGAGTCCATGCGAGCACAAAGTGGAACGCTGTGCTAACCGTCTCTTGTTCTGAGAAAATTGACAATTAGCTTTGACAGGGGAAAAAGTTTATATATTTATAGAGAGCTTCTAAAACCCTAATACTCTTATTTTGGGCATTTCCAAAATAAGTCAAATCTTATTTAATTAAACTATTTAATAAAATAAAATAAAATATTAAATTAAATCATATTTAATTTAATCAACTGTCAATTCTCATTTATTTAATTAAATTATATTTAATCAAATAAATTATATATGTGCTAATGTACTAAACAATTTAAATACTATTAACACATAATTAAATTAAATCTTATTTAATTTAATCGTCAATTCCATTATCAGTACTCTTTGCGTGTGACCCTATAGGTTCTCGTAACGTTGGCAATAATATTAAATTACCTATTTAATATTATAAACAGTGAGCGGTATCTAGCAACACATCACTGCTACCCAAGTCACGAGAATGTCGTGTGATCTGACATAACCTTTATGTGATAATGATTATATGTATAATTACACTTTTGCCCTTATATCTATATTGAACATAGGGGTGGACAAACAAACACCACCCGAGAATACCCGTCCGATCCAAACTGGATTTTTGACGGCGGGTCGGATTGTTTCGGATCACGGGTTCAAACGGGCCACTGAATATGGTGAAGGCGGATACTTTCGGTCGGGCTCGATTGATAATATTTGGCCCGTCGGAATCCGAATCCGACCGAAGGTTCACTGAGAGTTGGACTTTAATCCCTCTTGGCCCAATCTGATCCTCAATCCTTGGCCCAAGCTGAACATTTATAGGGTTAAATTAGGGTTCCAAATGAACATTTTTCGCCGTTCTCTAACTTTCAGTTTAGGGTTTCTGTTCTTCATCGTCTTCCATGAAGCTCTTTGTCGTCGACGCCACTCAACGTTTCTCATACAAATCCTTCATCTGATGCTTTCTCTCTCTAGTCGTCCATGGCTTTTGATTAAGGTTCTTGCCGTCTCTCACTATTTCAGATCTACGATTTTATTGGTTATCAAACATCTTTGTTTGGTTATCTGTTAAAATAGTTAGGGTTTAGGGTTGGATTCTGATTATTTTGATTTCTGATTATTTTGTTTTATTTTTGTCTGTGTAGCTAGCAAGCTGCAGTCTTGGGAAATTTCCTAAGCTTGAAGTGAGCGCTGGTACTGATAGATTATGAGATCAACGGCTTCATCATAATGTCATGGATCATAACCTAAAAGTTTGAGATTTTGACCTCTTTTACATTGAGTCTTGTGTATGTTTCATTATTGTTATGAATACATGTATTATCCTAGTTATGTTGTAGAATTAGTGATGGAAGTTAACAAGTTAAGATAATAAAATTGAACTTGACTTAAAAGACTCTGTTTCATTATTGTTTTGAATGGCTTTATCTTAGTTATGAATACGTGTAATATTGCTGGAAGTTAAAATACTCTGTTTCATTATTGTTCTGTTTCATTATTGACACATCAAGATTGTTTTGAATGGCTTTATCCTAGTTAAAAGACTCTGTTTCATTATTGTTCTGTTTCATTAATGTATCTTAATGTATCTCAATGTAATATTGCTGGAAGTTAACAAGTTAAGAGAATTAGTGCTACTGGAGTAACTTTTAATTTTTAATGACTATCCTAGTTATGTAATATGCTAATACTTATTCTTAATGTTAATATTCATATTGCCATTTGATACTGAAGTGCTACTACTTATTCTTATCCTACTGAAGTGCTAATACTTATCCTAGTTATGTAATATGCTAATACTTATTCTTAATATGTTAATATTCATAATGACTATCCTAGTAACTTTTAACTTTTAATTTTTAGTGCAGACAGGAAGTGCTACTGAGAATGTTAAAGTAATATGCTAATACTTATTCTTAATGTCATATTCATATTGCCATTTGATACTGAATCTTAATGTAATATGTTAAAACTGCCATATCATTAATGTCATATTCTTAATATATCTTAATATATCTTAATATTTGATACTGAATCTTAATGTAATATCTTAATGTCATATTCTTAATGTATCTTAGTAGTAGCACATTGATTCTTAATGTATATTCTTAATGTATCTTAATATTTGATACTGAATCTTAATGTAATATCTTAATGTCATATTCTTAATGTATCTTAGTAGTAGCACATTGATTCTTAATGTCACATGATTCAATGTGCTACTGCCATATCATTGACTAATTAGTTATGTTTATTGTTTCAGCAAGTGGGCAGCCGCAGACAGTACTAATTAAGAGAGATAATCAAGACAGTCCTCATTATTAATGTTGTCTGTGATAAATTGCAGTTGTTTGATTTCAATCAGTTGATAAATTGCAGTTGTCTCTGATAAATTGCAGGGGATGCTTCTCAAGCAGGATTCAACTTTGGTACCATTGATGTTCCTTCTGTGCCTTCTAGAGGGTTCAACTTCAATCATAAGATGTGAGTCATGTTGCTGTACTGATTCTGTACTAATTTTATAGATTGAAATCATCTCTGACCTTTTGGCCATTAGTTTATTTTTGAGTTACTTACTGGATTTTTGACTTTTTTGAGTTACTTACTGGTTTGATACAATTGATGATGATACAAAAAACTAAACACTAGCTCTTGTTTACTTAGTTTCTTATTATAATCAAATAGTAAAGAAATCATGATAAGAACTTAGTTTCTTGCTCAGTCATATTTTAGCTCTCCACCCCTGATTTCCTTATGCTTCTTTTGATGCAGGAAAGGTGATTATTTCCGGTATCTTGCTGAGTTCAAGACTGACCAAGAAAGGAAAGAGGCTGCTGAGCAGAGAAAGGTGATTATTTCTCTTGTATTTCATAATTAAGTGGGTTCAATGATGAACTATTTTTGATATTATCTATATTTATATTGTATTTTTTTCCTTGATTTTCTCTATTGTTTTTCTTGAGTGAAGAGTCATACAAGGACAGCACTTTGATCATGCAGTTGTTGAGAGACAACCTGACCCTCTGGACTTCTGATTTGCCCGAGGATGGAGGTAAGGGATAATAACTAGCACTTGTTTTTGATATGAATCTGAATTTTGCCGTAGTAAATCACTTGGTGGTGGATCTAGAAATTGAGTTATGGAGACTATATTCATTTATACTCAGTTTTTTTATAACTAATTTTCACTGCAATATTCACTGCAATAGGTAGATATATTGAAGACTATATTCACTGCAATGGGTAGATATATTGATAACTAATTTTCTGGGCGGGTGAGTGTTGATTCCAACTGATATTTGATAACTAAGAATTACTATATACATCACTTTGCAGTTTGATGGATTTACCAGAAAACATCACAACATGGAAGGTTCATCAATGGAAGGTTCTTCAATGTTACTTACTGGATTCACAATGGTGCTATGGTGCTAATGCTTTGGTTGTGTTGGCTTTATTAATATTATATGTTATTATTTATATTGGAAGGATTAATTTAAACTTAATTTTATATGTTCCTTAAATGCTATTGAATTTGGCTGTATTGATTTTAATTTTAATTTTATATGGTCCTTAAATTTTAATTTTATATGTATTCTAACAATTTAAATTGTAAATTTTTGGAAGGCCCAATACCTGATCCATTTCTTAATAAACAAAAAAAAATTGACTTAAAATTATACTTTTGGCCTTTTTTAAAATTGGGCCTTACTTGGTCCAAATAAAAAAAATGCATTAAAATTCATTGGGCCCAAATCCGAAAAAAACCGACTTTGAAACCCGAACCCGGATACACCCGAACCCGAAAGTTCAATTAGGTCGGAAACAGGTTAAAATGTCCAACCGATGGATTGGCCGGTTTGGGGTTTTGGGCCCGAATCCGAACCGGCCCGATCCGGTGCCCAACCCTAATTGAACACAAGGCATAGAATGTGTCACCCTTGTATAGTCCAATATTTTATTCCTTGATCCCTGAGTATACTTGATAACAACAAATAAGTTCAATATCTCATATCGACTCATTTGAGCACGACCATGCATTTTACAGTCATACTCTATCAAGGGGCCCACAGATATTACTCCCATATATGTAGGAGGGACAAATCCCATCTAGGTCACTCATGTCCCTCAGTATGATTTGTAAAGCACCCATAAACCATCTTTATGGTCATCTTGTTACGGACAAGGTTTGATTGACAATAAAGTACTCGACTCCACATCTAGGGTTCATAGTGGTTTCAGGTCGAAGAGTGAAATACATCACTATTACTATGAGAATACCTTATGATACTTACATAACAAACTATGTAGTATTCTCATGGGGGGTCAATCCAATATAAATATTACTCCTAATATTTATACCTACGTGAAGACTTGATATCTCATATCCATGACTTGTGAGATACAGTCACCAGTCTACTCACATAATAATCTCTATGCATTATTGTTTTCCTATTTGACAGTAAATCTTGACTACGGATACTTTAAGAATAACGTCTTTATGTTTAATGAGGTCTCACGATTAAGTCACACTTAACAGGACATTAATAGACTAATTATTCTAAGGACTTTATTACGTCATATACAAATAACACAATAAATACACACTACAAGAAAAAAAAAGATTTACGACGCATGAGTTACGACAGTTCCTACAAAACCGTCCTTATTCCTGGACTGCGACAGTTGTCACGACAGTTAGAGCCAACTGTCGCAGATTTTCTAAGCATGTTGAGTAACATAATTGCGACAGTTATCAAAGAACCGTCCTCTTTTGACACTCGTGACTATTAAAACTAATTGTCGCGACTACTTTAACCAATCATAATCGTTTCTTTTTTTATTCCTCTATTTTTCCTTTTTTTTTCATTAATTGTTTTAATTTCCCACCTTTTCAATTTTTTTCACTAATTATTATAATAATAGTAATAATAATTATAATATCAATTTCTAATTATTAATTATATTGATATTAGTAGTATTTATAATATTATAGTAGCAATAAAAATACTAATTAAAAAAATAGAATTATAGCATACAAATATATTTTTTAAAAAAATGAGAAAGCTTTTAAACTCATCATGTTTTACGCTCAAGAAACTCAATTTCTTCCTCTCACACCGATCCTCCATCGTCCTTCGTTTTCCGGTCACCGTCCTCACTTCTCCATGCACCGTTCTCTGCCATCTTCTTTATTATGACTTAGGTTAGCTTCTTGCTCGTAATCTCTTCTCTTATAGAAATTTATAGTTTCTCTCTGTAAGTTCTTGCAATTGGCTGTAATTTTGTTAAAACAATGTTGATGTCATGGTTGATGTTGCAACATGAACTGCTAACAGTCTGGGTTGTAAATAGTGTTGAAGAGTTAAAGTGCTGAAGAGTGATGTCACATGCGAAGTCTTAACATCACTATACCAGAACATTACAACATCAGGTCTGGGATGATTAATTAGGGCTGCACGTGTTTCTGGTGTGAATAAGAGATTCTGCTAAAGAGAATCAGAGAATGCAGGCGAAGATCAAGGGAGAGATATATTCTGTTGCAATCAGTTATGAAGATCAGTTTGTTACGAATTTAAAGCATAAAGATATGGAGAATATTCGGAGTTAATTATTGAAGATTTAATTGAAGATATGATTGAAGATCTATTTAGAAGCAGATTTGTTACAGAAGATATGATATGATTTGAAGGCCCAAATCCTGTTGGGATTATGTTATAAATAGAATGCTTGTAACCTAGAATAGGCACGGGTCCAAGATGTAGATCATTAGGGCTTTGTCTAAGTGAACCACTCGGGTTGTGAGATGGTCACTGTGGTTAACTCAGAAACCTGTAGGTAATGAGTTTGGGTTTGTTCTTGGAGGAAGCTGTTAAGCAACTCCAATGTAAGTCATGGAAGTGTGTCTTCTGGTTTTCTGTGTTAGAAAAGTCATTGGTAAACAAGTTGTTGATGCAGTGACGGTGTAGTTGACTGCTAGACATCATTGTGATGATAGGAAGTGAGATGGAGTCTCTTACCTAGGGAGGAATTAGGTAGAAGGGTCATTGGGTAGTGATTAAATTATGTAGATTGTCAACTGGTCTGTTGAGTCTGTAATTTGATACTACTAATAGTGGACTTCCTTCCTGGCTTGGTATGCCTCCAGATGTAGGTTGTTGAACCTAACTGGGTGAACAATTCAGTGTGTTATTTACTGTTTCTATTATTGCCTTGTTCAGCAGATTGCGATGTTGTGATATTGCACAAAGACATCACACATCTGTACCAGAATTTCAATTGGTATCAGAGCGGGCATCCTGTCTGTTTCTGGATGAGATCTAGGGAAGATACTTTCTGGTTCATAAGCAAGGAAGATAGTTTTGCTGAGATGGTGTATGGACTTGGTCAGTTCATAGAGATTTTTGTATGATCCCTTGAAGTGGAGGATGAACTGTTCATGACAGGGTGTGTATTGGACCTGTCTATTGTTATCAGGCTTGTAGCCTTGATGGTGAACTGCTGTGACTTAGTTTCAAACCTATGTTGTCCTAGTGCACATGGAGTGTCGTGTTTGTACAAGGGTTATTATGTTTTGCCTAAAGGTTGTAAAGGAGTTTTCTGGTGTGTGTTCCGCTGCATATATTTATCTGATGGAAAATTCCTGGTGGTTTTGTGTTAAGGCTGCAACATTCTGTTCTCCTCTGAAGATGTATCACATGGTGAGGTGATACTTGAGGATATCTTCAACTAGCGTGTTAGAGTTGCCAAAGATACTTGTGGTTCATCCCAAGTTCACTCATAAAGGAACTCTTATATGAGCTTGTTGAAAAGGGGTCTGAAGAAAGTTAGAAGCGATTTATTCTTACCTCCAACCTTACAAGGTCAACCTCTGGGTGTGAAGAGAACTTATGTCCTACCAGCTGATGCTTGGGGGCTAAACAAATGTGTTGATCACATCTGTTTGGAACCTACTCCTGGCTTGGAAGAGGAGGTATCTGGGTGGTGTGGAGATTCATCAAGAAAGAAGCTGAGCTTAATTTGTCAATCAGCCTTTGGTCAATTGGAATTGGTGTTTGCATCAGCCTTGTGGCTGGAAGGATCAGAAGAAGATAGAGACAAAGCAAAAGAGTATCACTGTCAAAGTTTTCATGCGGGAGTGAAGATCTTGATAAGTTATCTCTTAAGCTTAGTTGTGGTAACCTAATGAAGTTGGCATCAAAGGTTTGAAGATTCTTGGAAGATTAGAGTATGCTGGGTCATGTAACTGGTAATGTTGAAACATTATGCTCACGGTGAAGTATCAAGTCAAGCCACTTACCTAATCTAATGTGATCAGTGGGATGGATTAGCAAAAGAAGGATCAATCAGTACCTCAAGTCTGTAGAAAAATGATGTCAGACCAGATAAAAGGTTGTATCTTGCATAATTGTCTGCTATGGATAAAGTTGTGCAGTCAACTGATGACAATATACATTGACGGGAGACTTTGTATTTGTCTGAGGTTAAAGTGCAGGACTGCAGAAGTGTTTTCAATGGTTAAGCACCTTGGAGATGAATCAACTGATGGGTTGATTGGTGACTATGGAGTATCATCCAATTTGTCAGGGATGAGTTTTAGTTACTCTTGAGCAGTAGGTCGATGAGTGGAAGAATCATGGAGACTATTCTTCGTGAAGAAGGATGAGAGGAAGATTATGCCCTGGTTCAAAAGATTGATGTCTACATCATGCTTAAGGAGCGTCTACATAATCATACGGGAGAATGATGAAGTAGAAGATCTGCCTTAGATGAAGAGTTTAATAGAGAATGACTGCCTTGAGAGAAAGGGACAGTGGTACCAAAATGCATGTTCTCAGAAGTGTGCTATATTGTTCATCCTCATCTAGAGCATTAGTTAACCATGACAGGGGGAATACTTGTCTATGGATTTTGGCTGTAAATGTATATATGCTGATCAAGATTGTGAAGATTGGTTGAATCTCGTGAGGAGATAATGTCAGATAACATGTTATGACATTAGGCTGTTGGATGGCATGTTGGTGTGGACATAAATGGTTCTACCCGTATGAAGCTAATTGCTTATGTGCACATGATTCTGAGGAGGAGTCTGAAGGACAGCTTTGTTTGTGGAGAATGTGCGTTTCTATAAGAACTCAGTAGGGGTTTGTGTTGATGGAAGGTGTTCTTCTTGCAAAGGTGCACTGGTTATCCTTGGTAGGGGAGAATGATATTATGGGAGCTTTTGGTGTTGGCACTTAGGTTAAAGTAAATTGAAAAGTTGTTTACATGAGGATTTAGTGTCTTGTACAGTTGTGTAAATGGAACAGAAGTAAAACAGAAATTTATTGCATTGATGAAAGCTTACAAGATTAGTAAAAACAACAAACAAAGTGTCTAAAGATTATCCCAACCCCCCGAATCAAGAAAAGTCTTCCAATCTTCATCCCATTCATCATCAGAGGCTTGAAGCTGCACTTGGTTTTTCTTGATAGTCTTCATCCTGGTTTCGGATGTCTTGCATGTTCTTGTTGTTCCAGAAGATGCTCCATCTTTGGACAGTGTTGTGTCCTTCAACTTCTGAGGATCTGGCTTCTTGTCCTCTTGCATGTGTCTCTTTGCTGCATTCTTGTTAGACTGACTCATGTTTCCTTCCTTGGTGTGCTAATAGGAGCAAGGAGGTTTGGTATTTATAATGGATAATATGGCATTGTTTGTATCGCCTGACCAGAGTAGTCCTTGGTGTGGGAATCTGTTTTTCTTGGGAACCTGCCTTTCTTGACATATTGGTTACCAGAACTTCGTGCTTGGTGCCTGGGTGGAAGTGGTCCTAGTAGGATAAGGCTAGGTCTTGTCTAGTTAAGTGGGATGGTCTTTTGTCTCGTGCTGATGTCCTACATGTTGTTACAACATTATGGTTGGGTATATACCATACTTATGGAGTTTGAAGGAGCAGCATTATTGTCTGAAGTGACAGTTCTGACTTAGTGTGGATTAGAATGGGCAGATTCTAATCTTGATGGTAAGTAGTTCAGGAAATACTTGGCTACTTTCATGATGAAGACTTCATTAGGGGCTGGTGGATGTAAGGACAGAAGGGTGTTTATCTTGTGGGCCTTTGTTATTGATCTTGGCAGACCTTGTACCTAAAATCCGCATGAGGAATGTGGCATTATTGGTGGGATATCATAAAGGGCATTGAGTGTAAGGCTGTTTACTATAGCCTATTGCAGCATGTGTATGGATCAAACTTGTGCAGTGTGATGACGAGACCTGTCATAGCTGTGTGAAGATAGTGCCTATACAGGAGAGGTCTGAAAAGCAAAAGTGGTGTACTTGGCTGATGGTTGGAAGCAATCTAGAAGAAGTTGTGAGAAGTTGTATCAATACCCATTAGATAATAAAATGTGTTTGTAAAGTCTTGGGTTACTGAGTCAGCAGGCAATGTCTGAAGAGATGTCAGAACATGATATAGGACATGTTTTTTTTAGCGAAACAGGGAAGTATTTTGGACGGTGGTGTTAGGATAAAGTGAAACACGTGGTTTCGACTATGCATGGAGCGTTATTGGCCTAATTTATGGTAAGATTCAGTTGTGAAATATTTAAGGCAGTCAAGGCAGTTTTTGGAAGGTAGGCGTTGAATTTGAATGCAGATTTTGATACCTAAAATAGCGTTTGTTTGACCAAGAACATGGACATATTCAAGGCTCGTTAATTTCTAAGTTACTGGTCAGCTATTTATAGGGGTTAGTTTGTTCTCCTTCAGCCAGTGAGTGTTCTTATCTCATAAGTCTTATGGCATTTATTCGTGTATGGGTAAGCACTTCTTGGGTCTGGTTTTGTGAGGGTTTCCTTTGCCAATTTGTGGCTAAAAAAGGGGAGAAAGGAAAGAGATGGTCTAAATGGTTTGCACAGATGTTATGCCTGGAAACTGTAGTTTCTGATGCTGCAGAACAGGATGGTACATCCTCTAGTTGGTGTTGAGTCTTTGTGACTTGTGTCCTGAGTTATGAACACAGTTGTGACTTGTGTTCTGAGTTACCTAGGTTGGCAGAATGGCACTTCTTAAGTTTCCTCTTATGCCATGGTCTAAACCCAGTGTCTGATCAATGATAGTGTGCAAAATTATCTTATGCCACCATTGGTCTTTGATGAATGGACAAACATTTCTTTTCTGGGGGAGTCGTCCACAATGATTCCGGGTCTGAGTTGAAAGGAAAAAGGAATGTGTTGTATTAAGGGGGAGTGTCTGGAATGTGTTGTATTAAGGGGGAGTGTCTAAAATCTTCTTCCTCATGTACACCAGATTTCTGTAATCTGAGTGCGTAACTTCGGGACTTTCTACTTCTTCCTCCTGATGTGCTGCCTGAAGTGATTGTGGTGGGCTGTACTGCCAAAAGAAGTTGTCTGACATGATGTCTCTCCAGGATTGCTGCTCACAGTAGCTACTGATGGTTACTGTTAACTACTGACTGGAGTATAGAGTTGTAATCTAAGTTGTAATGTTTATATAGGTGTTTTAGCCAAAATTAGCCAAAGGGGGAGATTGTAAGTTCTTGTAATTGGCTGTAATTTTGTTAAAACAATGTTGATGTCATGGTTGGTGTTGCAACATGAACTGCTAACAGTCTGGGTTGTAAATAGTGTTGAAGGGTTAAAGTGCTGAAGAGTGATGTCACATGCGAAGTCTTAACATCACTATACCAGAACATTACAACATCAGGTATGGGGTGATTAATTAGGGCTGCACGTGTTTCTGGTGTGAATAAGAGATTCTGCTAAAGAGAATCAGAGAATGCAGGCGAAGATCAAGGGAGAGATATATTCTGTTGCAATCAGTTATGAAGATCAGTTTGTTACGAATTTAAAGCATAAAGATATGGAGAATATTCGGAGTTAATTATTGAAGATTTAATTGAAGATATGATTGAAGATCTATTTAGAAGCAGATTTGTTACAGAAGATATGATATGATTTGAAGGCCCAAATCCTGTTGGGATTATGTTATAAATAGAATGCTTGTAACCTAGAATAGGCACGGGTCCAAGATGTAGATCATTAGGGCTTTGTCTAAGTGAACCACTCGGGTTGTGAGATGGTCACTGTGGTTAACTCAGAAACCTGTAGGTAATGAGTTTGGGTTTGTTCTTGGAGGAAGCTGTTAAGCAACTCCAATGTAAGTCATGGAAGTGTGTCTTCTGGTTTTCTGTGTTAGAAAAGTCATTGGTAAACAAGTTGTTGATGCAGTGACGATGTAGTTGACTGCTAGACATCATTGTGATGATAGGAAATGAGATGGAGTCTCTTACCTAGGGAGAACTTAGGTAGAAGGGTCATTGGGTAGTGATTAAATTAGGTAGATTGTCAACTGGTCTGTTGAGTCTGTAATTTGATACTACTAATAGTGGACTTCCTTCCTGGCTTGGTATGCCCCCAGATGTAGGTTGTTGAACCGAACTGGGTGAACAATTCAGTGTGTTATTTACTGTTTCTATTATTGCCTTGTTCAGCAGATTGCGATGTTGTGACATTGCACAAAGACATCACACATCTGTACCAGAATTTCACTCTCAATGTTTCAACTCTTTCTTACAAAACCCTAAAACTCACTAAAATTTGACCCCTCTTTCTTTCTCCTTATCTATCAATCAATTGTAGCAACATAGAAAATAAGAAGGTTTAATTTCTATGAAAAAAGTGATTTAGGGTTTAAGAGTTTTTAACAAGAAAAAATGTTTATTTTATACTTTTCTATCTAAAAATGTAATTTGATAAATGTTAGAGCTTTAATGAAGATTACTGAGGAAGATTGTCATGAGTATTTGGATGTGAATACTTTTGTTTATTGAATATTTGTGTTATTATTCATTCTAGTGACCCTGTTTCAATTTATAGCGTTGTTGTCTAAGATTTGAAGATTTAAGATATGGCTATTGAGGTAGCTAGCTAGGAGGAATTAATGGATGCAAGGGAAGCTGGTTCAATTGGAGCGTTTATTTGTTGTCAATATTGTATTGAAGCAGCAGTGTGGAGTGGAGCCTCTGCTTGCCGGAGCTAAGCCTATTGCTACCACTGCAACTGGAATTCCAGGTTATGTTAAGACTTCTATTTTCAAGGACAATTTTTCTTATATTTTTAAGGATCATGCTATAAAACTCATAATCTATTATTCCTCAGGATCAGGGCTTCATGGTTGGGGTGCAGATAAATCCGGTGCCTGGTTTGTATTCTGGATTTTTTGTAATGTCTTCTTAATTTATGTGATTTTTTTTTAGATATTGTTATACCTCATGAACTACAATAATTATTTGTCTGATCTGTCTCAAGCAGGAATTAGTTCGGTTTGTCATGGAACATGTTGAAGAAAAGAACGTTGAACCGCTGCTTGAGGTATATGCTTCTTTAATCTAATCAATGATTAATTTTTGTTTATGATGAGTGATGAATTTATGAAGTTTCGGTAGAAAATAAGGAGAACATATAATAAGCTTATAAGTATTATTAAGTTGATATTGATTTGATGTGATACTAGAATACATAGCACTAGCCTTAAGATTTAAGTGGTATTTCTGTCTTCTTATATTTTACATTTTAAACGGTAATATTTGTAACAATTTTTTTGAGGGAGTGTTAGAATGTATGAAATATCTCATAATATCTTTTGAAATTATATCTTAGCAGTTTATGAAATATCTCATAATATATGAAATTTCTTTGACTTGGTCATTTATAAAGTTTATGAAAGATCCAACTTACTTTCTGGTGCTTGAATCCAAGGGTCTCTTTAGGAGTTGCAGACCACATTTGATTGAAGTTAGTTTGGTGGCTGGTGTAGCATTCTGCTTTGGTGTTCACTAGTTGGATTCCTAGTCTAATGTAAGTATTGGTATCAGGAATCAATTATGGTAAAATTCTGTTAAGCTGGTATTGGATTGTTGTTGGTAATTCTCGTCCTGTAACATTATGTATTTAGGTGCTGTAGCTTTTAATTCAGTGTTAAGTCCTGGACAGGTATTAATTGAGAGGATCTTCAATCAGCAGGTTGTGATGTTTTTACTGCTTTCTGGGTGAAATCTGGGGTCTAGCTCTCATCCCCAGGACTGGATTTCTAGATAGTATGGGCATTATCACATTGCTAGCTGAGCAGTTCCTTTAATTACTGTCTAAATTTTGAAGGATATTTTGGAGGACTGCAGTTAGAATTGGTGGGTGATTCTGCCATTAAGATCTTTCAGAGCTTAGGATTGTTCTTGCCATCGGTTGTTGGGCTGGTGTAATTGTTACTGTATCTTCATGGAGGTTGCTGCGTTTGATTGGTAGTCGGTTAGTTTGAGCTAATTAAATTCCGGCCGGGGAAGTGATTTTAGGTCCTTGGTGCAGATAATAGTTTACTGTCAGTTGGTATTAGCATTAGATTGAGGTCTTTGTTTTAAGCCTCAATTTAGGAGGCGCACTTTAGTGGTGTGTTTTTGTGGTGCGGTTCGTCGGTTGCAGCAGCCTTTTGATCATCCTTCCTTTTTTACATTTTCAGTTTAGTGCTTGGTGTTTATAGCTATCAGTAGTTCATCTTTGTTTTATGGTTTTGGAGTTATCTTCAGGTGCTTTTTTCTGTATTGGCTTTGGTGTATCTCTTTTGTATTTGGTTCTGTTGTGAACTGATTCCAGTTGGATGATCATTTGTATTTTCTGTTCAGCTCACCTTGTGCAATTTTAATCCATTTTGGCTTTTCCAAAAAAAAAAAAAAAAGACATAAGAGATACCATATCCAATACATGAAATAATGACAGAACACACCTGTCATAACACAAATATCATACGTATTATCCAAAGCATTAAATAGCCTCGTACCTCCACTGCTACACATATTACAGGAAAAAACCATTCCTAAACTAATGCACCAACAAAACAAACTCCTCCACACCAACAAGTTACCAACAGAAAATGTCAAATACTCAAATAAGAAACAAAGTGTAAAGCATATCTTCTCCAGTTTTATACTTATTATCAATTTTATTACTTTGTCTCATTTTAGGAGAATCCCCAAATTATGTCATTCTAATGCACAGACATGTTAGCTCAATCCCTCACCATCTCCCAATACTTTCCATTAAAATGAAACTTTTCTATACCCTGTCAAGTCATTGTCAAGAGTTAGGAAAAGTGACCAGTGCGTTTGTTGGGAGAAGCCTAATACCTTAACTGACTGAGGCATAATCTGCTCCTTCAAACACTGTTACTTACATAGGAATAGTTTTGTAAGAAATAAACATAAAATTATTTAGTTTTATCACTATTTTGTGTCTTGTAGTATATGGCTGAAACAACAGTTATTTATCATCACGAATTTACACTAGTATTTCCTAGATCGGTTGGAAAACAAGTATTACCTTTATTATTATTATTATTATTTTATTAATTTATTATTATTATTATTATTATTATTATTATTATTATTATTATTATTATTATTATTATTATTATTATTATTATTATTTAGGTTCTCTTTCTGGTTTGCATGTATGTGCTTCTATTTAAGTGTTGATGGTGAGATGATAGTGTCTTTGATGCAACTATATAGAAAAATTGTTGTATTTTTTGGAGAAATTTAATGCGAAATTGTTCTTATCACAGATACACTGTAATACAAGTGCTGCTGATCTGGAGGCTAGCGCGTTGGCTTTGAAGACTGATTATAAAAGTCGTACTGAGCAGAGAAAGCAGTTGGTTAAGGACAACTTTGATTGCTTTGTCTCCTGCAAAACCACAATTGATGGTATGAACTTGAGTTTTACATGCATTCAAACCCTACTTCAACCATATAGTTGTCTTTTATTCTTGGGTGAATACTGTTAGGCATCATGCCCTAGTTCACTATTTCTTTCTAATTTTCCCTGCCTGTAGGCAAAAAATTAAAATATCAACAGCTCCATCACCTCCTTTATTTTCATGTGAAGCTCTTCTTTCTTACAGATATTGAGTCAAAGTTAATACGAATTGAGGATGACCCTGAAGGGTCTGGGACTTCCCATTTGTACAATATTATTTAAGGGGTTAGCTTGCAGGCTAATCATGTTTTGAAGCCTTTATTTGAGCGCCAGGTGGGTGAATTCTAGAGTTATGACTGTTATTCTAGATTTTGGAATATGTTAATTATTATTCATGCCTTGACGTGTCTATTTTGTATGGTATCTGTGAGATTTGGGTCGAAACTCAGCTGTGTCGAAGGTAGCTTTCATGTATTTCGACTGAAGGCAAGCGTGTTGTCGAAGCTTGTTCACATGCTGATGCCAGATTATTACATATAGTAGTCGAAGTCTGTTCTTATATGTATTCTGTCGAAATAGTTTATTCTGTCGAATTGGGCCTTGTGTTAAGGATCCAATTGTTTAGGTTTCTTGGGCTGCAAGTTACCTAGTTAGTCTATAAATAGGCTAGTACACTCAGTTTGTTGAGTGTGGCAAATTGTGATATTCACTTGTAATCATTTGTAAACATTAATGAGAAAGTAAATAGTAAACAAAATTATATTTGCCCAATCCTTGTTGTTCCTCTTCTATTCTTCTTCTTCTAGTTTTCTCTTTTTCGTTAAGCCCTTGTTTTGGTTCTTGATAATTCAAGAAACCAGTTTTATATTTTGATTAAAGTCATCGTTTTTCACAACAAATTGGTGCGGTGAGCGTGGAGAAGATGGCTTCAACAAAGTATGAGATTGAAAAGTTCACCGGAGTGAACGATTTCGGTCTGTGGCGCTTGAAGATGAAAGCCCTACTGGTGCAGCAGGGATGTTTGGAAGCGTTGAAGGGAATGGCAGCCATGGATGATGCGTTGACGGAAAAAGAAAGGACGACAATGATCGAGAAAGCACACAGCGCAATTCTGTTGAACCTTGGTGATAAGGTTCTCTGGCAGGTATCAAAAGAGACGACGGCGGCGGGATTATGGACGAAGCTGGAAAGTTTGTATATGACCAAATCCTTGGTGAATCGTCTTTACCTGAAGCAAGCCTTGTATTCATTCAAGATGAATGAAGAAAAGGCTTTGGCTGAGCAGTTGGATTCTTTCAACAAGCTGATTCTTGATCTTGAAAACATTGATGTGAAGATTGATGATGAAGATCAAGCATTGTTGCTGCTGTGTGCTTTGCCCAGATCGCATGCTCACTTCAAAGAAACTCTCTTGTATGGAAGAGAGTCCCTGACCTTTGAAGAAGTTCAAGCAGCCTTGTATTCGAAGGATTTGAATGAAAGAAAGGAGCAGAAACCTTCATTAGTTGGCGAAGGGTTGTCCGTGAAAGGAAGATCGTCGAAGAAAGATGGTAGGTTTGATAAGAAGAAAGGAAAGGTTCAGCAGAAGTCTTCTGGTGGTGATATGTCTGGTATCAAATGTTATCACTGTAAGAAGGAGGGTCATACACGAAAGGTGTGCCCTGAGCGCCTGAATAATCATGGAGGTAAGGACAATGGGAATGCAGCTATAATGCAAGATGGTTATGAATCATCTGATGTCCTTGTGGTGTCGAGCAGCAACTCTTGCGAAGAGTGGATTATGGATTCTGGATGTACTTGGCATATGACTCCAAACAAGAATGTGTTTGAAGAATTATGTGATCAAGATGGAGGATCAGTGCTGCTGGGGGACAATAAAGCTTGCAAGATTGCAGGTATTGGATCTGTTAGATTCAAGCTCCATGATGAGTCAATAAAGCTATTGACTGGGGTTAGGTATGTACCTGATCTTAAGAGGAATTTAATTTCTCTTGGTGAATTCGACAGAAAGGGATATGTTTTCAAAGGAGAGCAAGGTACCCTGAGAGTCATGAAAGGGTCGAAGGAAGTCTTGAGAGGCGTGAAAAAACAAGGCTTGAATACCCTGGAGGCTGAGGTTGTAAGTGGTTCGACAAATATTATATCCACGAAACCTATGTCGAAGACAGAATTATGGCACATGAGATTGGGCCATGTCAGCGAAAGAGGCCTGGTCGAATTGGGGAAGCAGAACCTGCTAGGTGGTGACAAAGTCGAAAAGTTGGAGTTTTGTGAATCTTGTGTACTTGGTAAATCCTGTAGGGCGAAGTTTGACAAAGGCAAGCAAAGAACACATGGATCCCTTGATTACATTCATGCTGATCTTTGGGGGCCTGCAAGGAATCCTTCACACTCAGGTGCAAGGTTTTTTCTATCCATCGTTGATGACTATTCCAGAAAGCTATGGGTATTCATTCAGAAGACGAAGGATGAAAATTTTGAGAATTTCAAAAGTTGGAAGGTTCTGGTCGAGACTCAAACTGGCAGAAAGGTCAAGAGGTTGAGAACTGACAATGGCCTTGAATTCTGCAACGAACCGTTCGACAGTTACTGTGTTGAGTCTGGGATTGCAAGGCATAAGACTGTAGCAGGTACTCCTCAACAAAATGGCTTAGCTGAGAGATTCAATCGAACAATCCTTGAAAGGGTTAGAAGTATGTTGGTTAGTGCTGGATTGAAGAAGGTGTTTTGGGCAGAGGCTGTTTCGACAGCAGCTTATCTGATAAATAGATGTCCCTCGACTGCGTTGGGAATGAAGACACCTGAAGAAGTTTGGTCGAATCATCCACCAGATCTCGACAAACTGAGAGTATTTGGCTGTTTAGCCTATGCTCACATTAGGCAAGACAAGGTCGAACCTAGAGCTCTGAGATGCATGTTCCTTGGATATCCTGAGGGAGTCAAGGGTTATAGGCTGTGGTGCCTAGAACCAGGTCACAGAAGATGTATCACAAGTCGTGATGTAGTTTTCAATGAGGTCGAAATGGCTTTTAAGAAAACTGGTGATGCTGGTCGAAGTGCAGATATCTCTGAAGAGGAGCTGGAACAGGTAGAGATGCCTGTTGAGGTGGAGCATAGTGATGCTGAAGTGCATAGCCCTGATGAAGTCGAAGAGCAAGATGCTGATGAGGTTGAAGAAACTGTCGATGACTACCTACTGGCTAGAGATAGGTCGAGAAGAGTCATCAAGCCACCTCAAAGACTTGGTTATGCAGATCTTATAGCTTTTGCCTTAATCTCTGCAAGTGAGGTACTTGACGAAGAACCTAGAGATTACAAGGAAGCTATAAGGAGTCGAGACAAGACTGAATGGCGAAAAGCCATGGATGACGAGATGAAATCTCTTCATGATAATAACACTTGGGAGCTGATTGAGAAACCTGCAGGAGCTAGGTTAGTCAGTTGTAAGTGGATTTTCAAGGTCAAGGAAGGAATCGAAGGAGTGATGTCAAAGCGCTTTAAGGCGAGGCTGGTTGCTAGGGGGTTCACTCAGAAAGAAGGAGTTGACTTCAATGATGTGTTCTCACCTGTTGTAAAGCATAGATCCATTCAAATGTTGTTGGCCATGGTAGCAAAGTTCGACTTGGAACTTGAGCAAATGGATGTGAAGACAACATTTCTGTATGGTGATCTAGATGAAACGATCCTGATGCATCAACCTGAAGGGTATGCAGAAAAGGGTAAAGAAGATTATGTGTGCAAACTGAATAGGTCTTTGTATAGCCTGAAGCAATCTCCTCGACAGTGGAATAGGAGATTCGACAAGTTCATGGCACACATTGGTTTCACTAGAAGTCAGTTTGATCACTGTGTTTACTTCAGATTTCGACCTAGAAACTCACTTGTTATGTTGCTACTGTATGTGGATGATATCCTCATAGCTAGCAAAAGGGTTGAGGATGTAACGAAGGTGAAGGCTGAACTCAGTAAGGAGTTCGAAATGAAGGATCTTGGAGCTGCAGCCAGGATTCTTGGGATTGACATCCGGAGAGATAGAAAACAGTCGAAGTTGTGCTTATCTCAAGAGACATACCTACGAAAGCTTCTCGACAAGTTTGGTATATCGAATTCGAAGCCTGTTGTGACACCTACAAATCCTCAGTTTAAGCTTAGTACTACTCAAAGTCCGAGTACTGAAGCTGAAAGAATCTATATGAATAGCATCCCATATGCTAGTGTAGTAGGTTCTTTGATGTATGCTATGGTATGTACGAGGCTAGACATAGCATATGGAGTGAGCCTTGTGAGCAGGTATATGGCCAATCCTGGAAAGGCGCACTGGCAAGTTGTAAAGTGGATTCTCAGGTACATAAATGGGTCTCTGAAAAGAGTCTTGATTTATGGTGGAGCCTGTGATGGTGATAGCATAGTCGAAATCGAAGGATTTGTTGACTCTGATTATGCAGGTTGTATGGATTCCAGAAAGTCTATTTCTGGATATGTTTTCACAATGTTTGGCACAGCAATCAGTTGGAAAACGACGCTTCAGAAGGTTGTTGCCTTATCAACCACTGAAGCTGAATATATCGCCCTCACTGAAGCTGTGAAGGAAGCATTGTGGCTTGAAGGTTTTGCAAAGGAGCTGAAACTTCAAGGTCGAAGTATCACTGTTAAATGTGATAGTCAAAGTGCAATACACCTGTCGAAGAATTCAGCCTATCATGAGCGAACTAAGCACATTGATGTGAGGCTGCATTTCGTCAGAGAGATAATCGAGCGTGGTGAAGTCCAGGTGCTGAAGGTTTCGACTGAAGACAATGCTGCTGATATGATCACCAAGACGTTGCCAAGTTGTAAGTTCTTCCACTGTATGCAGTTGATAAAGCTGCATGATGAAAGCTAGTTGATTCTCTTGTTGCTGAGTTAGATCCAAGGTGGAGATTTGTGAGATTTGGGTCGAAACTCAGCTGTGTCGAAGGTAGCTTTCATGTATTTCGACTGAAGGCAAGCGTGTTTTCGAAGCTTGTTCACATGCTGATGCCAGATTATTACATATAGTAGTCGAAGTCTGTTCTTATATGTATTCTGTCGAAATAGTTTATTCTGTCGAATTGGGCCTTGTGTTAAGGATCCAATTGTTTAGGTTTCTTGGGCTGCAAGTTACCTAGTTAGTCCATAAATAGGCTAGTACACTTAGTTTGTTGAGTGTGGCAAATTGTGATATTCACTTGTAATCATTTGTAAACATTAATGAGAAAGTGAATAGTAAATAGAATTATATTTGCCCAATCCTTGCTGTTCCTCTTCTATTCTTCTTCTTCTAGTTTTCTCTTTTCCGTTAAGCCCTTGTTTTGGTTCTTGATAATTCCAGAAACCAGTTTTATATTTTGATTAAAGTCATCGTTTTTCACAACAGTATCGATAACCAATTGATCATCTTGAAAATTCACTCACAGTGATAATGTGATAGTATATAATGCTTGGAATCAGACTTTTTATATGTTCGTAGTTGGATTTTGTGATTTCACCATTACAACAATCATAGAAAATGTAGAAAAGTGTAGTAATGAGTCAATTAATGATAAATCCTTTCGCACATTTTGTTAAGCCTAAATATAATTTAGTACAACTTTTTGACTGTTATGTCCTTTTGTCGGGATTATTAGCTATTTATGTGACTTGTGGAGACTAGAGAGTGATAATGTTGATGTTGGCTAATTCCTCGTATAATGTTATTTTCACGACACTTTCCGTGGTCATAGTTTAACTATTTAAAAAGGTACCATAGTCTCTCTAACAATTTATAATTTTAGGCCTTCGATTTTTTTTCCCGACAACATGATATTAGAATTGTTCCAAATTGACCAAAGTTTATCACATTGCAGAAGATTACTGCAGACTCTGCAATTGAGATCCGAAATGTATGTGTTTCAAAACAACTAATGAAGAGCCATGTCTGCAACCTCCTAAGCGCATTGAGCCCAAAAGAAAGAAAGGTAATCAAATTGAGATTTGTATTGAAGATGGCTAGAAGAAATCCCTGTCGGAAATTGGAAAGGTGTTGGGTGTGTGTAAAGAAAGGGTCAGACAGATAGAGAGCAAATGATTGAACAAGCTCAAGCAGTGCCTTGTTGATCTACGGCTTGAAGCACATGCATACTAGATTGTATAGATCATCAATAGCATATACACATAAGTTGTACAATTATATTGATTATATTGTATATATCAAATTTTAAATTATGATAATTGATCATTAAGATATTCATAAGTATATATTTAGTAGAAAATATAATAAGTTATTTAGAAAAGTGATATAATGAATGGGATTAATTGCTATGCACTGACAGTGCAAAAAGTTTTACACTGTCAATTCATCACCATCATCCATTTGTATGACTTTATAAGTTTTTAAAATAAAAGTCAAACCACTTTTAACATCTAACAACTATAATTTGCTTATAGTGTAAAACTTATTTACACTGTCAGTGTATTTCAATTAAATCCATAATGAAATATCAATTGTTTTTTGTGTTATATAAATTTATATTTTTGATATAATGAGTCTTTATATATTTGATATATTACCAAAAACCAATAATAATTTAAATAAGAAAACCTAATATTATAAAAAAAATTGAGATGAAAATAATTTAAATAAAAAAAGAATATTATAAAAAAATCCTTTAGATAAAATTACGACGGTTTAAACCGTCACAACTAGCATTAATTATATTTACAATTAGTAAATATAATTACGACGGTTTGAACCGTCGTTACTTGCAATTTACGTCAGTTTCCTAACCGTCGTGACTTATAATGACAGTTGGAGTGGCGGTTTTTGAAACCATCGCAGTAAAGCCTGGCGACACACGGTTTGGTGACAGAACTAAAATTATCGTGACTTGCAATTTACGGCGGTTGGAACCGTCGTAATATGGCAAAATGAACCGTCGCAATTTGCCAAATTTCTTGTAGTGACAATGCCTAGTAAGTATATATATTAACAAACAGTATATATCAAGGTCATGATACAAAATCATATACAACCAATACTGATTGGCTATTAGGGCTTACTCCAACAATATGCATCTTTAGGGCAGACCCTATTGAGATCGGTATAATCAACACACATACGCCATTTTCCATTAGACTTTTTAACGAGTACAACATTGGACAACCAAGTTGTGTACTTGGCCTCCGAAATAAATTTTGCCTTGATGAGGTCTTTTACAGCTTGTTCGGCAGCCTCTGTTCTCTTCGGAGACTGCTTTCCCCTACGTTGTGCTACAGCTTTAGCGGCATGGTCAATTGTGAGCTGATGGCAGGCGACGACAGGGTCTAGGCTAGGCATATCCGTTGCGCTCCAGGCAAACAAATCCGCATTCTATCGGAGGCAAGCTTTGAGCTATTTCCTCGCTACGTCGGGGAGTCCGGTCCCGATCTTCACTCCTCGCTGGGGGTCATCGCCGAGCAGGACGAGTTCCAACTCGTCATCCAGAATTGGGCGCTTCGGATAGGAGCTCTCGCCGGTGCTGGTTAAAGCTGAAGAGCTTCTCGAACAAGTCTAGGTCTCATTCTGGCCGTCTTCAGAGAAGCGGTTGTCAAGGTCAATAGAGTCGACGCGGGGCAGCGGCTTTGCCTCCTCGGAACTGCTGGGCAGGGCCAACTTGCTGTAAGTCTTCGACTTGGTGGTGATGGTGTTAAGTCCTTTGGTGGCTGTTTCAAAACATCTCATTGCTGCCTCGATATCTCCGTGTAGAGTGGCGACCAGACCCTTATAAGTATAGTACTTCATTTTCAAGTGCACGATTGATGTACGACCACCAATTCGGCCAAGGTTGGCCGCCCAAAGATGCACTGATAGAGAAAAGGGCAATCGATGACTAGAAATTGGACTTTAATAGACCGGGCCATCTCTGCAGATCCGAAAGTCACGATCAATTCCACGTATTCCCAGGGCTTTGTGACCGACCCGTTGAATCCTTGTAGGTCAGAGCCTACGTAGGGAGCCAGGTGCGATTCATCTAGCTGGAGGGTGGAAAACAGCTGCGAGTACATGATGTTGACCGACCTGCCTTGGTCGACTAGGATTCGACGAACATCAAAGTTAGTCATCTAGGCTCTCATGAGCAGCGGAATGCTTGAGTTAGGAGCCCCACCGAGGAACTCCTCGCGGTAGAAAGAGATGGGGATCGACTCTCCCCGTACTTTGTCGAGCGTGGTACTCCTGTTGGAGCTCGTTCTGAGAAGATGCTCGAACTTCCTTTTAACGGAGCTCATAGTAACCTTGTTGAAGCCCCCTCTGGAGATTACCATAGCAGAGGGGAAGGTTTACCACAGACTATGTGCTGCAAAGTAGGGGGAGCACTGAGTCCCTCGAGAGTATAGAAGTCCTCAGGCCGCGATATGCTCATGGCGATCTAAAGGTTTGTCTCTTCCGAGGAAGGCACCTCTTCCCCGATTTTCTTAGACTCCTGGGCATCCTGCCATGGGGCTTCTCTTTTCTTGGTGAACTGTTTCAGGTGCCCGTCCCTGATCAGTATCTCGATGGCATCCTTTAGGTGGATGCAGTCATCGGTTGTATGGCTGTGGCTTTTGTGAAAACAAAAATATTTCAACTTGTCAGTATTTGGCTTGGCCAAAATCTGTTTAGGGAATCAGACCCCTGCCTGTTTGAACTCTGTGTTGGCACATTCGGAGAGGATTTTCTCCTTGGAGACGGTTAGGGGAGTATACTCATGGAAGTGGCCGGAGGGTCCTTTGTTGTCCTGGGACTCCCAGGGGCGGTCCTCGTGTCTTCTGTCTCCCCGACGAGATGTCGAGGGATCATCATATTTAGAGGCCCGGGCACTCTCTTGGTGCCGTGAGTCCCAGGCGGAGCTGGCAGCTTTTTTCTCCTCATACTGGATATATGCTTGCGCCTTGAGGAGGAAGTCTTCCAGGGTCCGCGGAGTTTCAATGCCAATTATTTTGGCGAATTCTGTCCGGGACGAAGTCCTCGCTCAAGCAAGAACTTCTTCATGTCATCGGTCGTTGAGACATGTACTGCTTCTTTATTAAACCTCTCGATGTAGGCTCGAAGAGGCTCATATTTCCCTTAATTTATGGCCTCAAGGGAGGCTTCGATATTCGGGTGGCGGCGGGAAGCCGTGAAGTGTCTGGAGAACATCCTCCCCAACTATCTCCACGAGGTGATGGATTCGTCGGGGAGTTTTTTATACCAGGCCATCGCTCCTTTCCTGAGTGTGGTGGGGAACAGTCTACACTTGATGGCGCCCCGGATGCCACGATAGTTGAGAAAAGCATTAATATTTTCGATGTGCTCGTCAGGATTCGTTGTACAGTCGTAGGTGCCCAGAGACGGTGGTTTCTCTAGTCCCTTGGGGAGGCGCATAACCATGATCTCCTGAGACAACGGGCCACGAGGCTCATCGTCGTTGTTGCTACTGGACCATGACGGGGAGGGGGTGCTTCGTTCAAGAATAGGACGATGATTTTTGCGGGGAGATGGGGTTCATGCCCGACCCTTAGATCTGGGCATAGGTGAATGCTGGTCCCTCCTGGTCCTCTTGGTTCCTAGGGAGTACTAGCTCCGTGGGGAGGCATGATCACGCTTCCTGACGGCATGGGACTTTGGCTCAGGTGGTGCTCGACGGCCTCTTTCACGTCGGGGAGGTGGGCTTCGGGACCTTCGGCACTCTTTCCTCGGTGGAGGGGATCTTGGCCGGTTAGACTTCTATAGGGCTCAAATCCTCGCGTTTTGTTTAAGGATTAGGAGGTTGGTTTTGTTGAGGGCTTCAAGAAGGGCTGCCACGGCCGAGTCGGCGTTGGGTGAAACAGGAACAGGCTGGTGGTCCAGGGAGGGCTGGTCTTCAACATGATCAGCACGAGCAGGGGAGGGAGACGTGGTGGCTCCATCTCTCAGATGATGAGCGTCGCCTCCAAGGAAGGGTGCAGCTTCGTCAGTATTAGTCTTGGTGATGGGGAGAAAAATAGAGTTGCGAGCATCATAAACGTGATCTTGGCTTGTCATGATCGAAATCTTGGAAAAAAGACTGTTTTGGTCTTGAACCTATGATGGAAGGAAGACGGGGATGACAGAATTCCCACAGACGGCGCCACTGATCTTGACGGCTGATCAAAACTTGAAGTGGGCCAAAGATGACGTCTTCTATGCTGGGTGTGTGAGATGAGGAGGGGGTGTACCTGCAAGGCACTCCGATACTAAAGTGAGATTTGGGAGAAAGAGAGAAAGGGAGAGAGAGAGAGAGAGAGAGAGAGAGAGAGAGAAAGGTACAAAGTATGTATTTCGTAGGATGATTTAGAATACCCGACCCTCTCAGGGTTTTTATAGTGCCATCAGCGCGTGGCCAACGGTCCCTATTTTCGGGGCGAAATAACCATTTCTCGAAGAATAGGTATCTGCCAAAAACTAGCTGTTGGGACAGGCGAGGTACCCGAAACTAGTCGTTGCCACGGGTAAAGGCGCAATTACGGGCACTGGCGTCGTGAGTGTTTTTGGATGGTGGAACCGTGCATGACGGGCATGGGCTACCGAGGAGGGGCAGGTGACCCTTGGGGTCATCCGACCATATTTTCCCGGTAGAGGGGCAGAAAGGTAAATTCTCCCCCAAATTGGCTGGACTCAAGCAATTGGGCCGTTCTGGGAGCAGAAGTGGATTGGGCCATGCCTAGCCATTGGGTCAGTCCGGAACACTTGTGCTGCTACCTTTAGACAAACCTCTCAAATTTTTCTAGAAATGTCTTTTCTTCTCGGTGGTAAAAGGCCCTAAAGTTGATTTCCTCATGAATGACTCGAATTATCAGACTAAAGTACTGAGCAACTCTGAAGCTGATAATCTTACATTTTCTTCACCAGATTGACAGATTTTGTAAATGTTATCGTTCCTGAACCGGAGGAACGTGATCTAGATCCTGACACGATCCCATGATTTAATGGCCCGACAGCCCCTGCCACATTCAAACCAAATTCTATAAACTCCATTTTTACGATGCTTAAAGAAAATAAAAACCGCATCATAAAATTCTATAAAATTCTATAAATTCCATTCCTCCTGACTCGGGGGAATTGAAGGTGGGGATGGTGGAAGACCTGCATGCATGCATTATCCAAAAAGTATGAATCTAGATGAATGTCAACTAATGAAACCCAACATACTATATAAATTCACTTTATAACATAAATAATCCTAACAAAATTGTAATCAATGTATAACCGGGATAATGAACATAGAGTACTTCATAAGTACTGAAGAGGGAATCATCTATTAGAATCTCCATGTGCCAGAATTTCTTGCATATTAATAATGTTGTGGTATCATCAAATTTTACTCCTTTTGGTACCAGGTTAATGTTAATATTGGATTTCTCTAGTTGCTGATTATCTGCATCAGCTCCCACAATACAAACTTATGTATGGTTCAGCATAACACTCACTGCAATTTCATCAGCTAGCTTTGAAACTAGAGGAAAACACTTGTATGTAGCAATGCTGACACGAATTTTAACTTGAAGTGGCCATACACAACCACAAGGTGATCCAGGAGGTGCGTATGTCAACAGCTCCGAGCAAGTAACAGATAAGCAATCTGCAGGAGGATTAACATCCGATAGGTTTAATGAAATGATTGTAAACGATTGAACACATGTAACTTAAATAATAGTTTGAGCTAATATAGATAGAGGATTAAGTTTAGAATACCTTTATTAGGAGGTGGAGGGGGAAGAACTAAGGCATATGCTGGAGGCGGAGTCTTAATCTTGTTCAATGATGAACCTATAAATGAAATTCTAGGTGGAAGAGATGAAATTGATGATTGATGGACAAAGGATTAACAAATAGTCAAGTGATATTTAAAATAAAAGGTAAGTGAAATGAAAGATACAATTTAAAGTAGTGATATAAATAAGTAAGGATTTATACCATCTAGATGACCTGACCGAAATGCTGGTGATGGTGCAGGTGCAGACACAGGTGCATGGATAAACTTGCTCTTTGGTGAAGAGAAATGAGGTTGTGGTTTGAGGAATGAAGATCTTGTTACAGAGAAGAGAAGAAAAAAGTGCATAAAAGTATTTGAAGAGGAAGAAGATGATGCAAATGGTATTTTTTTTTGGATTTAGTCCTCCTTTAAATGACCTCTAAAGCATTGAATCCACGTCTGCAAAATATTAAAGAAAAGAAAAATAAAACGTCATTCCA
Organism: Lathyrus tuberosus; assembly: GCA_022829125.1. NCBI lineage: Eukaryota > Viridiplantae > Streptophyta > Magnoliopsida > Fabales > Fabaceae > Lathyrus > Lathyrus tuberosus. The sequence continues at coordinate 3,465,837 of JALAZF010000479.1, read as the reverse complement.
CGTCAGCGTCGTTAGCCAACTCAACATTTTTTTAACAGACTACCAATATCAGGAACGAAAATCAACACAAACATGAGATATAAGGACTCAGACCTGAAAAAAAGATTTAGGAGCTAAACACAAAAACTTGCTAACTTATAGGGATCAAAACACTATTTAATCCTAGAGTTAATATTGTATCATGAAGAAAATCGGAGTAATTAGAAAAATTACAAAACCTTATAAATACTGCACTAAGCTAACTCAAGCCAATCTGTTCAAAAAAATTTAAACCAATTAATTTAATTTATTATACATTTAATCATAGATATTTAATTAAAAATAATAATAACAAATTAAGCCACTTATAATAATGTATTTAATTTTATCATAAATATTTAATAAAAAATGAAATAGTCGTATATATGATAAATCTTTAAATATTTAATTATAAAATATTAATACTATCTAAAATTTACATTTAAAAAATTAAATTAAATTAAAAAATGTTATTATGAGATAGAATTGTTAACTTTTAAAATCATAATGAAATTCAAAAATATATTATATAAAATTATAAGACTTATTAAGGTTTTGTTTGAAAGTTTAGAGGAGAAGAGAGATGAAGACTTTGACCAAAAAAAAGGAAGAATATAGTGGAAAAAAAAGGAATTGGGTGAGGAGGTTTTGGAGAGTTTTGCTTTTATTCATAACACAAATTCTCTTAATTTGGAGAAACTCTAAATTTATATTGAAGGGGGATTTTGGAGGATTTGCATAAAGTTTTCAATATATTTTATGTTATTATAGTATTTTGAAGATTAAAAATATAATAATGATAAAAAAAACTCTTTTATCATTCTAAATAAAACTATTCTTTCAAAAAATGTTGACATAATCACCTTGATGTTAGGAAGCCTTAGATGTGTTCAAAACATGGTAAAAAATATCTCAGACATTGAAAATATAGTTTGTCAGAATTTCAGATCTCAAAATATATAAATATAATTGTGTTGTTTGAGTTAGTTTGGAGTCTCACGTTTCTTAGGTTCTCAAATTGTTAAATGTATAAATATGTGAGGGAAACTTTACCATTTGATCTATATTTTAAGGGATGAGATTCAATTATATTTAATAAGCTATCAGAGTCAGACTAAGGATTGAAATATGGGCATTTGACACATGCATAAGTTATGCGTGAGGGTGAGTATTAAATATGTATTTGTGTTGTTGGAGTTTGTTTGGAGTCTCATATTATTATGTTCCCGAATCGTCGAATGTATAAACATGTGAGAGAAACCTCATTCTTTGAGCTACCTTTTCAAGGATGAGTTCCAAGCAAATTTAACATAGTATCAGAGTCTGGGTAAGGGATGCAATGTAGACATTTGAACTAGTTTCATGTTAGGCGTGAGGGTAAATGTTGAATAAGTGTTGTTAGCGTTTGTAACCTTACTCTTTGATGTTGAGGATGTAATACGTTGGGCCGAAGCATGTTGCTTGACAGAAGCAAGAAGTTGTCAAAATGCTTATTAGTATTGAAACGCTTAATATTGTCGAAATGTCGAAGAAGTTTGGCTCGACAAAATTTTGACTTAGATTTATTTGTTTGTTTTAGCTGAGTTAGTTAGGTTAGTTGGAGATTACTTGGGGCGTAAGCAATCTCAGCCTATAAATAGTGAGGTACCCTATCATTGTACTAATGCAATTGTATAGAGAAAAGTTGAATAAAATTTAAGTTTGAAAGCATAGAGAAACTCTGCAGAATTCTTCTTCTTCTTCTTCTCCTTTTCTCTCAAACCCTAATTTATCTTTTCTTCCCCAATTCATCTTTTCTTTTCTTCTGTCATGATCGATTGTGCGGCAGAATCATCTTACAACCAAGGTGTGGTTGATTTACTTGAGTAAAGAGTGAAGAACAAGAGGAGTCATCAATCAGAAAGATTGATTCAGAATTCTCTAATTGTTTGGTGTAATTCTAACATCTGGTATCTAAAGCACTAGATGTATGATTCTTGAGAAGCATAACGCAATGAATCATCCAAATGGGCATTTTCCAGCAAGTCTCCCAATTCTGAAGAATCAGAATTATGAGAATTGGTGTATTAAGATAAACATTATCTTCTGCTATCAAGATATTTGGGATCTTGTGAAGGAGAGTGAAGCCGCTTGTAGAAAATGCGACAGATGAAGAAAAGGCTGTACACAAAGAATTGAAGAAGAAAGATGATAAAACTCTCTTTATGATTCATTAATACATTGATCCAGATGATTTTGAAAAGGTCAGTGATGTAGAATCGACGAAAGAAGCATTGGAAATCTTAGAGAAATCGTTTGGAGGCGCTAAAAAGGTGAAAGAGATGGGGTTACAAACTCACAAAAGAACATATGAATTGCTTCAGATGGAAGATAGTGAAAGCATAACTGATTTCTTCACTAGGGTTACGAAACTAGTGAATCAAATAAAGATATGATGAGAAGCGTTGACATCAAGATCAGTTGTCGCAAAGATCTTGAGGTCATTGGCTCCAAATTTTGACCACGTGGTAGTAGCCATAGAATAGTCAGAAGATTTGTCAAAATGACAAAGGAAGAGCTGTAAGGAACTCTTGAATCTCATGAACAAAGAATGGATGAAAGATCTGCAAGCAAGTCGAAGAGTGATGTGGCTTTGCAGACGCAATCAGCAAGAGAAAAGAAAGGCAAAAGGAAGTGGTTCGACAACAAAGGTAAAAAAGGCTACAAAAATTCGATCGGAAGAGGAAACTAGCAAGAAGGAAATGTGTTGAACCATAGAAGATCTTCATACCAAAGTAACCACAAAGGTGGTGCTGCTGGTAGAGGAAGAGATGGTGGAAGAAAACCTGACAAAAGTCACATTCATAGATGATTTCAATCGAAAACTATAGACTTACCTTATCAAGAAGAAAAGTGAAGTGATCGAGGTATTTGCCAAGTTTAAATCTATGGTCGTAAGATAAATTGGTTGAAAGCTCAAGATTTTGAGGATTGATGGTGGTGAAGAATATGTGTCGAAAGACTTTGACATATTATGTGAGAAAGAAGGGATTGTGCATGAGGTGGTGTCACCCTACACTCCACAAAAAATGGAACTGCCGAAAGGAATAATAGAACCATCATGAATATGGCAAGAAGTATGTTAAAAGGAAAGCATGTACCTAAAGAGTTACGGGGAGAAGCTGTGTCGATTGCAACATACATATTGAACAGATGTGCAATGAAAAAGCTAGAAGGAATCACGCCATAAGAATGTTGGTCTGGTGTCAAGCCTAGCGTAAGTCATTTGAAAGTATTTGGATCTATAACACATAAACATGTGCCTGATTAATTAAGAAGACAACTTGATGATAAGTCAAGTAAAATGATCCTCATAGGATATCATTCGACTGGAGGATACAAGTTGTTCGACTGGGTAAACAAGCAAGTAGTGATCAGTAGGGACATGATCATAGATGAACTTAAATAATGGGATTGGACTAAAAATGTAAAGAAGGATTCAATGACAATCTTATGTGAAAAACCAGCAAGTGAAGTCAAAAGAGAAGTTCGACAAGAAGAAATCAGAGGTCAAGCAAGCACAAGCAGACCTCAAAGAATAAGACACATGCCTGCAAGATTGCAAGAATGTGTGATTACATCAGATGATGTGGTCAATGATGAAGGTGAGATGGTACATTATGCTTTCTATGCAAATGTTGAACCAGTCAATGCAGCTGAGGCATCAAAGGATTCGACGTGGATGAAAGTGGTGAATGAGGAACTGAAGTCCATTGAAGTCAACAACGCTTGGTCACTAGTCAAATTACTGCAAGGTAAGAAGGCAATCGATGTGAAATGGGTATACAAGGTGAAGTTGAATCCTAAAGGAGAAGTAACTCGACACAAGGCAAGACTTACGATGAAAGGATTTCTTCTGAAAGAATGAATTGACTTCGACGAAGTCTTAGCACCTGTTTCCAAAATTGAAACAATCAGATCGGTTGTTGGCCTAGCAAACATGAACAACCGGCATATGTGTCAGATGTATGTGAAATGTGCATTCCTGAATGGGGCCTTAGTTGAAGAAGTTTATGTTGCACAACTAGTTGGGTTTGTGAAACAAGATGAAGAAAGTAAGGTATACAGGCTGCATAAAGCCCTATATGGACTTAATCAAGCTCTAAGAGCTTGGGATAAGAAGATAGATAGCTTTCTAAGGGAGAATGACTTTGTGAAATGCTCAATTGAGCATTGAGTATAAGTAACAAGAAGCAAGTGTGAATTGCTTATACTATGTATCTATGTCGATGACTTGTTAATAACAGGTAGCTGCAAAAAAGAGATCGAAGACTTCAAAGGTGACCTTAACAAGGAATTCAAAATATCTGATCTGGGCGACATTTCATACTTCATTGGCATCGAATTCTACAAGAGTAATAGAGGTTTGATGATGCATCAAAGAAGATATGCTAGCGAGATACTTAAAAGATTTGAGATCGAAGACTGTAATTTGACTTCGACACCTACTGAACCAAGACTGCAACTATCGAAAGACTCAGAGGAAGATGGTGTCTACCCAACACAATACATAAGACTTATTGGTTCGTTAAGATACCTTTGTCACACAAGGCGCGATCTAGCATACAATGTAGGTATGGCGAGTAGATTCATGCAGAAGCCAAAGGTATCACATCTAGCAGCAACGAAGAGGATACTAAGGTATCTGACAGGAACTCTTGAGTATGAAATTTTATTTCCTACAACTGATGAAGGAAAAGAATGCTAACTAGTGGATTACACCGACTCAAGTTAGTGTAACGATGTTGAGGATAGAAACTCCACAGGTGGCTATGTGTTTATGCTAGGTAGTGCACCAGTAATGGCATTGTCATCGTGTGAAGCAGAGTGCATAGTTGTTTTTTTCTGTGCATGTTAAGCAACGTGGATGGTGAATTTGGTCGTAGAAATTACATCAAAGAATCATGAAGCAATTACCATGAAGATCGATAATATGTCTGCTATCAATCTGGAGAAAAATTTAATAGAACATGGAAGAAGCAAGCACATCGAAATTAGGTTACATTATCTTTGAGAGCAAGTAGAAAATAGAAAGATGAACTTGGAGCACTGCAGAACTGAGAATCAGATTGCAGATATCATGACGAAAGGTGTGCATGTTGAAATGTTCAAGAAAGTAAGATCTATGATGAATGTAGATAGCTTAAACATAATGAATTAGGTGGTGTGTTGAGAATGTGATTCCTTGTGTCGAAGCATGTTGCTCGACAGAAGCAAGAAGTTGTCGAAATGCTTGTTAGTATCGAAACACTTAGTATTGTCAAAATGTCGAAGAAGCGCGGCTCGACAAAATTTTAACTTAGCTTTATTTATTTGTTTTAACTGAGTTAGTTAGGTTAGTTAGAGACTGTGCAAGAAATCTCATCTTATAAATAGGGAGGTGCCCTATCATTGTAATAATGCAGCTGTATAGAGAAAAGTTGAATAAAATTTTAGTTTGAAAGCAGAGAGAAACTCTGCAGAATTATTATTCTTCTTCTTCTGCTATTCTTTCAAAACCTAATTTCTCTTTTCTTCTCCAATTCATATTTTCTCGTCTTCTTTCATTATCGATTGTGCAACGTAATCATCTTGTAACCAATGTGTGGTTGATTCACTTGAGTAAAGAGTGAAGAACAAGAGGAGTAACCAATCAAATTGATTGATTCTTTTTCATTAAGATTGATTCTGAATTCTCCAATTGTTTGGTGTAATTCCAACATTTGAGATAGTTTTTGAGGGATGAGATACAAACATATTTAACATGATATTAGAGTCGGGTTAAGGACTGTAATATGGGCATTTGACTCAGGCACACGCTAGGCGAGAGGGTGGGTGTTGAATCTATGTTGTTACAGTTTGGTTGAAGTCCCACATTGCTTAGGTTCTTAGGTTGTTGAATGTATAAATATGTGAGAGAAAGCTCACCCTTTTGAATTACTCTTTGAAGATGACATTCAAGCATATTTAACATGGTATCAGATCCGGGTTAAGGACTGATAAGTGCAAAATGTACCTATTTTTGTATATAAGTTTTGTTGCACTTATCGATACTTTTTGTTGATATCGTTCGAATAAACCCCTATTTGTTTGTAAATACGTTTACTTTACGTTAGAGTGTATATATTGCATTATCGTGTAAATATCATTGATTTTAATTGATTTACATTTATTTATGCAGGTATTCAATCAAGTATATCTTGCCATTATTGAATAGAGCATTGAATAAGCTTTCCAGCGCTTCAAACCGGGCGAAAAATGGAGTTACGGTTCAAAAGTTACGAATAAAACAGTGATGGATTTTTGCTGTTCTGGTGTGCTGCGCCTCTGCAGGGCCGGGCGATGCAACGCCGGGTGATATTTTCAGCGCCGGGCGCTCCAGAACAACACTAGAACTTGAAAAAATAAGTCGCCTTTCGCCGTCGGGCGCCCCAAAACACCGTCGGGCGATGCTGTGCGGACTGAAACACCATTTAAGGCCAAAAACACTATTTTTTGAGTATGTTTTTGGGGGAACTTTCTCCCAACTTCATCAAACATATTTTAGGAGTAGAGAGGTTTAGAAAAAACATTAGTGGATGCATATTGATGATCTGGAGTTGGATTTGCTTCAATCGGCTCTGACAAACCGTGAGAAAATGGTTCTTCTCCTTTCTTTTCTTTGTATTCTCTATTTGTTGAGGTTTTATATGTAAATCTCTTGATACCTATTGTATTTCATCTAATGTATGTTTGTGAATGAATTCTAATTTTCTATTATTGTTGTCTTTGATTGATTATTTGTGGTCTTGACAAAACCTTTACATATCTTTGATCATAGATTTTCTTCTATCAATGAGCAAGCTTTTGACATGGTTTTGTGAGTTGATATTCATTTTATCTTTTGTTGTATTGTGTTGATTAAGTAGCATGGGTAGTATGAGTAGGATCGATACGGTATCGCGAGGATGCGTGATAATAGTGATGAAGAAGGATATTCACATCCATTGGGCAAATTAGTTGAATACATGTAAAAAGGGGTTAAGCGTGTGTACGTATTTTGATCTTGGTTTAATACGAAGAAATCATTTATCTGATATGGATGTTATAGTAATCTCTGTTTTGTCTGAACTCTAGAGATAGATTTAGACTTAACACTTGCATGAGTATCAGTTCTTACTTCTCTGTGTTGTTGAGTTACGTGAGACATCACCGATGAGACAATACGATTGTTCTCTCGATTTTGCATTAGACATAACCTCTGTTGTGAGTGATACGTGAGGATATTAGGCGAATGATTGATTTGTGTTTACTTGATTAGAAGAATGCACGTGTTATCGGTTGATCTCTATTGAGTTTCTCTTCTCCAAAGAATGTGTTATTGTTATTTACTTGCTCTTTGTTCCTTTAATTTTCCGCATTTGCTTTTGGTTCACTTTAAACCAGAACTTTTGAATCATGAGCTTAGAAATATATAAACCATTGAATGGCATTCTTTTCCTCGCACTGATCCCTGTGGAGACGACAAAACTGGGTTACTTATATATTTTTGCTTGCTGCTATTGTAGCTTCAACAAATTTGCGCCGTTGCCGGGGATTGCTGTTTCGATATTGAGTTGCATCGCATAGCTTCTATGTTTTTAAGCTTCGTACATAATTGTCTATATTGTATATTTACTTGTATAAACACTTGTTTTGCTTTTGTATATACTTGTTTATAGTTGTTTTCTATAAGTGATTGTATATATGTGTTTTCCATCATGTTTATGTGTGTGTACATATTTTTGTTTTTGGTTTACGTTTGCTCAAGTGTTGCAGGTTTTATTGGGTCGCTACCAGTGAACGAAATAACATGGAAGAGCTTGTACGTAAATAAGGTGTCGAGCTAACGACGTGAAACAAGCGCTTGTTGGGAGGCAACCCAACGATTTGAGTTTGTATAGTTTTATATTTAGTAGTATTGTGTGAGATTGGATGGATTGAATGAGAGAAAGAACTTGAAAAACTCAGCAAGCCTGTGCGCGCTTAGCGCGCAGAGGGCGCTTAGCGCGCCTTGCTTTTTGAGGAAAAACTCTCTTATTCTCTTATCCACTTTCACGCATTTTGTTAGTATATGTTTATTAATTTTAAAAAAATTTGTGTTTGTTCTCAAGTTTTGTTTTTTATTAGCTTGAGGATGCATTGTGTGATTTTTCAATTTTGATTATTTCAACAAGAAAATGTTATGGTAGTGTGAAAAGTTTAAAGAAATTTGCATTGCGTTGGTTGGTATTTATTGCTTTTATAGAACATAACATGTTTATGAACCTTAGGATTTGTACAAATTACATATCTTTCATTCTCTTGCAATTTTTGTTCATTTATGAATCACTTTAGTTCATAGCCCCATGCGAGGAAACTTCCATTGTTTACTAAATGCTTGGATGACTGATAAACTTTGTTTAATTCGTTTGATTCATGCTTTATCTTCTGATTATTTTGATTTTGTGGAAGCATTAGAAATTATCAAGGCATTTGTTTATATTGAGCACAACCGTATCCAAAAGTATCTTACCCGTGAGTAGTGAGAATTCGTTAGCCCCTTTGAGCCTAAAGCAGTTTAGATCTCATTTTAGTGATGAACTCGGTTTATGTACATAATTTGAAAGTATAGTTCATCATTGAATTTTGTGAGATTCTAAAAATTTCTTCTTGAACCTTTGAACATTGTTTTAATTTGATTTCTTTGCCTTAAAAAGTAAGGAGCATTCACTTGAGGTTTGGTTGAATTCAAGTTGGGGAGAATGAAAAAGAAGATGGTAGGATGCTAAAACTTTTGAAAAAGTTCAAACAAGCATGAAAAGAAAATGTGTGATTATGAATGTGAAAAACAAAAGAAAAAGAATGCTTGTTTGAATGAGAAAAATAAAGAATGAAATAATTGTGCAAAAGGAAGTTTGAGAAGGTTTAAAATAGAGGAATGAAATTGGTGAATGAAGTTGGGATGTTTGTGAATACCTTGTATAGTGAATATTCTTTTGCATCGGCAATTTCGATTCAATGGCCTTTAAAAATGTCCCTTTGTTGTGAACCTAGCCAAGCTACAACCTTTGAAGCCCTTAGTGATCTTTTTGCTTCCATATTTTCATTTTTGATTGTTAGATGTTGTATGAATTGAATTGTTATTTGCATTGTTTGTCAGATGAGTGAAATTTCCCCACGGTTGCAAACGCGCATTAATTTCTTCATTCTTATTTGAAGTGGGGTGTTAGGTGTGATTCATTCTTGAACATGTATTGCTTTTGGATGTTGACATTTGTTTTGTGCTTAGACTTTGTTTCATATTCGTGGTGTCGTTGTAGTTTAGTGGTAAGCATTGCTTTGCATGTACTTTTGATATTTGTACCATATGTTTATTCTCCGTTTGTAAAAACTTGTTGAGCATGATTTCTTGATAATTGCTTTTGTTTCGTTGAGTTGATTGACTTTTGTTTGAGGACAAACAATTATGTAAGTTGGGGAGAGTTTGATAAGTGCAAAATGTACCTATTTTTGTATATAAAATTTGTTGCACTTATCGATACTTTTTGTTGATATCGTTCGAATAAACCCTTATTTGTTTGTAAATACGTTTACTTTACATTAGAGTGTATATATTGCGTTATCGTGTAAATATCATTGATATTAATTGATTTACATTTATTTTTACAAGTATTCAATCAAGGATATCTTTCCATTATTGAATAGAGCATTGAATAAGCTTTCCATCGCTTCAAACCGGGCGAAAAACAGAGTTACGGTTCAAAAGTTACGAATAAAACAGTGCTGAATTTTTGATGTTCTGGTGTGATGCGCCTCTGCAGGGCCGGGCGGTGCAGCGCCGGTCTGTATTTCCAGCGCCGGGCGCTCCCGAACAACACTGGAACTTGCAAAAATAAGCCGCCTTTCGCCGCCGGGCGCCCCAAAACACCGCCGGCCGATGCTGTGCGGACTGAAACACCATTTAAGGCTAAAAACACTATTTTTTTAGTATGTTTTTGGGGGAACTTTCTCCCAACTTCATCAAACATATTTTAGGAGTAGAGAGGCTTAGAAACAACATTATAGGATGCATATTAATGATCTGGAGTTGGATTTGCTTCAATTGGCTCTGACAAACCGTGAGAAAATGGTTCTTCTCATTTCTTCTCTTTGTATTCTCTATTTGTTGAGGTTTTGTATGTAAATCTCTTGATACCTATTGTATTCCATCTAATGTATGTTTGTGAATGAATTCTGATTTTCTATTGTTGTTGTCTTTGATTGATTATTTGTGGTCTTGACAAAACCTTTACAAATCTTTGATCTTAGATTTTCTTCTATCAATGAGCAAGCTTTTGACATGGTTTTGTGAGTTGATATTCATTTTATCTTTTATTGTATTGTGTTGATTAAGTAGCTTGGGTAGCATGAGTAGGATCGATACGGTATCGCGAGGATGTGTGATAATAGTGATGAAGAAGGATATTCACATCCATTGGGCAAATTAGTTGAATACATGTAAAAAAGGGTTAAGCGTGTGTACGTATTTTGATCTTGGTTTAATACGAAGAAATCATTTATCTGATATGGATGTTATAGTAATCTCTGTTTTTTCTGAACTCTAGAGATAGATTTAGACTTAACACTTGCGTGAGTATCAGTTCTTACTTCTTTGTGTTGTTGAGTTGCGTGAGACATCACCGATGAGACAATACGGTCGTTCTCTCGACGTTGCGTTAGACATAACCTCTGTTGTGAGTGATACGTGAGGATATTAGGCGAATAATTAATTTTTGTTTACTTGATTAGAAGAATGCATGTGTTATCAGTTGATCTCTATTGAGTTTCTCTTCTCCAAAGAATGTGTTATTGTTATTTACTTGCTTTTTGTTCCTTTAATTTTCCGCATTTGCTTTTGGTTCACTTTAAACCAGAACTTTTGAATCATGAGTTTAGAAATATAGAAACCATTGAATGACATTCTTTCACTCGCACTGATCCCTGTGGAGAAGACAAAACTGGGTTACTTATATATTTTTGCTTGCTGCTATTCTAGCTTCAACAAGGACTGCAATGTGAGCATTTGACTCAGATCCACATTAGACGGGATAGTGTGTGTTAAAGTTGTATTTATGTTGGAGTTTCTCAAATATTCCATGTGGCTTCGATAATAATTACCCAACTCCACGTGCGAGTAGTGTAATATGTTGACAAAGAAAAACGTCTATGAGAGCTCAAATATGGATTTTTTTATTAAGAGATTTTTTCCTACATTTGAAATTCACTTAGCTAAATCAAATTCATCTTCAAATTCGATAAATAAGTTTAGAAGATGACACAAAGAAAACATTTCTTCGGCGCCAAGTTACCTGCTTTTAAAGCTATTTCGAAGTTTGAATGAAAAATTTCTAAACACGCAAAATATTAGACCATTTCTTAATACACCACCCTAGTTTCTTATACACCACATGAAATTATTTTTTTGCCCCTCAGTTCCGGATGTGCACATCCGGACGCACCGTTTTTTTAAAAAACGTTGCCTTTTTCCAGACGTGCAAATCCGGAATGACAATTTACGCGTATTCCGGATGTGCACATCCGAAAAAATGGTATATTTATTTTAAAAAATAATAATAATATGTATTTTAACAGAGTAACGATCATCCTGCAATCGTGACAAACATGACCTCTGTAACCATAAGTTATATATCCAAAAAAGGCACTGTGAATATCCGAACTCCCAAATCTATCCTCGAAGATTGTAGGACAAATCAAGATCAACAGTAAAACATTACTTCTTTGACGTTATCCAAGATAAATGACACCAGAGTCGACACAAAGTTGGTGGTACTCCTATTACCACTTGCAGAACCAATTGACTGACTTTGGGTCACAAGATACAGAGGAATTGTTTCTTCTCAGGTTCATTGCGAGGAGATAATTCAAGATCTCTTTAAAATAACAGTGGATCCTTAGAAGGGAAATTGACCCGCTGGAATGATAAGATAATTTTGTTAGATTTATGTATTCCTCATGATAGGATAATTCAGGGAGTGGCGTGTGGTTTTCTATAAATCAACTAGGTTTAAGCCTAAAAGGATTATATAAAGGTTCGCGTTGGCTTTTTCTAAATGATACATACTGATGTCTATTGATGTATATGTATATATTATAACTTGTATATTAATGATACAGTTCATCCTGCTTATTATGCACACATGTTAGCTTTCCGCCCTCGATACTACATAAGTGAAGTCGAAAATTCTGATTCTGGTTCTGCAAGTGGTAATAAGAGTACCACCAACTTTGTGTCGACTCTGCTGCCATTTATGCATTCAAACACTTTTCTTGTATCGTGTAAGTTAGTAAGTACTCTCATTCTTAACCTTTCACCTTCGAACTAATCTCTTCTCGCTCCCCTCATTCGAATGTATATTAACGTATGCGACCAACCGACAAAACCGATTTAAAAAAAAAATAAAGTTATGCTATTTTCCGGATCTGCAGTTCTGGAATTTAAAAAAATAAAGCTATACTATGTTTCCGGATGTGCACATCCGGAAAATATCAGCGTTTTTTAAAAAAACGGTACGTCTGGATGTGCACATCCAGAATCAGGGGGTAAAAACGAAATTTCACGTGGTGTATAAGAAACTAGGGTGATGTATTAAGAAATGGTCAAATATTATATTAACCACAACCAAAAAAAACTATTAAGACACAAAAAAAATGAAATATCAATAAAAGACATATCACATAAAACATAAAACATGTTACTACAATACAAGACACACCTACCTATAATGAGACAGCAGTAGTTGAGAGTCATTCATAAAATACAAATTTGAAAAATAGAATACAAATTTAAAAAGTAAAACACAAAATTTGCAATATAATCTACAAGTATGAATTAATTTTATATTTTTGTCTATCTCTATTTCAAAAATAATCTACTTTAATACCAAAGTACATACTCCATACAAAAAGACTTATAACACAACAATTAATGAATAAAATCAATTTGTATTAAATTGCATTTTGTAAATGTGAATCTCAAACACTCCAAAGTTCTCAACATTCCTCCAAAACTAACACATTGATTGCCCATTTTCTATAACAAGACACCACACTTCATATCCGCACATCCTCCCAAAAGAATCAACACAATTTGCCTCATGTTTCTAGTGACGACCCATCTCCTTACTAGTGATCTCGCCGCTGGTAAATTCTTGACTTGACATTACGGCTTGTCTAAACTTCATCATATCTGCATTGTATTGCATTGTATCATACTCTGAGCCTGAAGAAGTATAAACACTGCTGTGGCCCGAAGTTTTCATCATCACTTCCTTCAAATCTTCTAGTGACACATCTCCTTCTAATGCTCTTACTATCTGCACATAATCATGTCTTTCAATCAATGTCAAAACATGAATATACATTGTGCATCATTCTCAAATTTACCTGGCTCATTTTTGAACGCTTCTTAGCGGAATGACGAATGCTACTAGAAGCACAAGCTGCCATTCTTATCATTTCTTGATTGTTGTAGTTTCCTTCCAAAAATGGGTCGACCAACTCTCCGAAGTTCCCATCCTCCTCCAATGCTTGACTCAAGAGTGGTCGAGCCTATATAGTTGTGCAGGGACATCAGGAGTGAAGGAATTAAAAAGACTGGGATTTAGTTCCTGGCAAAGGAGAAAATACTGACATAACAACTAACATACTAATCGCTTATCAAAAAAGTACTAACCCAGTCAACTAAGCTTTCGTCCATGGCATTGCTTAAATCCAAAGGTCTCTTCCCGGTTAAGAGTTCTAGCAGCATGACCCCGAATGAGAAAACATCAGATTTCTCTGTCAATTTTCCACTAGATGCATATTCTGGTGCCATGTACCTAATTCCAACATGAAAATTTACGATATCAATATAAATGTTGTCTTTGTCATTGTCATTGTTACTATATAGTTGTTGTTGGTATTCAAATCATGGAATAGAGAGTTACCCGAACGTTCCCATAACACGAGTTGAGACGTGCGTATTAGTATCAGTAGTCAACTTAGCCAATCCAAAATCAGCCACCTATTTAAGATACATAATTTGTAAAATCAATCTTGAGCAAGAAAATGTATTGGTAAATCATGTGATAGCAACATAGTAAATGTGAGAAACCTTGGCTTCGAAGCTATCATCAATTAGAACATTAGAAGCCTTAATATCACGGTGGATAATGCGAGGACTACCTGAACAGAGAAAAATTAATATATAAATCAAATATGAGAAAGATAACGAGAGAATAACGGTTTAAAAAATGAATTGTATATAAAATATATCAGAATCTCACAATCTTCATGAAGATAAGCAAGCCCTTTAGCAGATCCTAGTGCAATTTTCATTCTAGTAGGCCAATCCATGGTAGGCCTACCCTTTCCTGTAAGATATTGACATCATTATTAGTTTCATAAGTGCGCATAACTATATCGTTAATCCTTGTTGAACACGAATCTCAAAAGTAAAACCGTATACCATAACGCAATACACATACCATGAAGGTGATATTCCAAAGTTTGATTTGGAACAAATTCATAGACCAACATTCTTTGTCCACCAGAAACACAATATCCAACAAGCGAAACAAGATGACGATGATGAACACGGCTAATAATATCAATCTCAGCTTGGAACTCGCGTTCGCCTTGTCCACTACCCGATTTCAAACTTTTGACAGCAATTTCCTTTCCATTAGGCAATATTCCCTTATGAACATAACCAAAACCACCTTGTCCTATAATATTCTCATTAGCGAAACCTTTAGTAGCCGACGCCAATTCCTCATAAGAGAATGTACCACCCTTGAGAGTAAGCGATAAGCCTGGAGAAGGAGGAGGCAAAGCGCCCGGCGGAGCCATTCCATACGAATAGTTTCCACTCATTTCGCCGCTATTCATCATAGGATGTGGTGCACCCCAAACTCCACTTCCATTTGGTGTATGTTGAACTCTAACTACATGTTCCATTCCATGTGGAGCTGGACCTGGACCTCCTTGCCAATTTGGATGAGGATGTGGTCCACTGTGGTAATAACTACTCCCTGTACAAGTTATTTTAGAGCCCCAAAATAACTATATATCAATTAATTATTTAATCTGCTAAGTAATTCTTCGTGTCAAACATAATTCGAAAATAGAACACAAAACCATTTTAACCAGCATAACATACTTACATTGTGACGAATGAACTTGCTCTGAAGTACGAAATAAGTAGTCTAAGAATCAAGAATCAGTCTTCATTCTTCCAATTGTTCTTCAAACAAATTATTCTAAACATGATATAAGTATGCATAATGCCAAGTATGACGATGATAGTGTTTTTTAAGTTCTTAGCATCAATAGAGACTATAGTGTTATATGACATGCATTGGAAACACTTTTCATTTTCTTATTTATTTTAAGATGAAGAATGTCATTCTTTATAAACTCTACTCAGATCTTATCTCTACTCTATACGGGATTTGGAGATTTCTCTATACACTTTGTCATGTATATATGTAATATGTACTATACAAATCTTTGAATTTAATAAACCAAGTAAAAGCAATGAATGAGTTTTGTATGAAGTGAAAACAAGATAATGTCTCAAATCAATTAGACTAGTCTAATTCATATTAGCGAGCTAATTAAGTTGTCACGGTCGATAATTATACCATCTACTTATTATTTTTTATGGTATTAACCTATAATTTCCATATTAGAGTAAGTAAAATATGATCAATGATAGTTATAGTTATAATTTCAACTCGAGTTTTATGACTAATTCCACTTTAACTAAAGTCAATTAACTATTTGAGTTGAAGTACTTAGTTCTAAATTAATGATATGATACACATAACTAAAAAAAGTAATAAAAGTGAGACAATTAATAGTTGAATGAACATGAATTCACCTTTTGCAAGGGAAGGATCTCCATGAGGACCAGGACCATAATAGTAATTGTTTTTTCTCTTCTTCTTCCTACAACACACAAAACAGATGCCAACGAAGAGAAGAACGAATAATGCAGATCCAACAGCAGCTCCAACTATTACCATTCTCTCATCGCCCTTACTGCGATTGGAAGATTTATTATCATTTGATGAAACTGCCTTGGGTGATGAGCCTGATGAGCCTGATGATGATTGGTTTCCTTGCGGCGATGATTTTTGAGATGATGACCCTGAGGATGATCCATCAGCATCATCAGGAGTAGCATTATCAGGTGTAGCATCATCAGGTGAAGAGTTGCGCGGCATTGTAATTTTCCTTTTGTGTTTTGTGTTGTGTTCCGGCAAATAAGGTTGTTGATTTCTTCGTTGAACCACCACAATGCCGGAAACACAACGTTAATTCACCCTATGTGCCTTTTCTTCTTACAATGCTTGAGAACCCTAACCTAACAATAACAATAAGATCATGTTACTTAGACATAGATAAAAAATTATCTACGCATGTTATGAATAAAGAAAAATGGAAAGAAGAATTATATGAACCTGGAAAAAGGTGTGGAAGGGTTCTCAAAAGAAAGAAAAGGAAGAAACAAGAAATTTTGTTACATGACAAACACAAAAGGATATGATCTTTGTGTTCCCTCAATGGTCTCCTACAAAGGAGGGCATCAATTATAGGTTTTACCATTTTTCTCGTTGGTGTTTAATTCATCAGAGAAATTCTACACACATAATTTTGATTAAGGATATTGATGGATCTATCCAACACATAACGAATATTAGCTTGAAATAGCTTACTAACACCCATTTTACAAATAAAATACAGCACATTTAGAGAAAACAATACAACATGGTTAATTTTTTAAGGCTTTATAGTATTTTTTTTTTTATTAATCTTTATGGCAATAGTGATAGAGCAATGGGATTTTGCATATTCCACTCTGCACACGACTTCCCGCCAAAAATTGCATCTACCCAACATATCTATATAATGATAAAATATATAAAATAATAAAATAAATAAATTATATTTATATTATAATTACGTAATTAATTTTTTATTAAATTTTACATTATATAATTAATAATAAATCAAATGAGTAAGTATAATATAATATTATATACAAAAATTAAAAACAAATATAATTTGGTATTAGCGAAGTGAATTTATAGACGAGTATAGAATGGAGCAAATAACAACACTTTCTCCAACAATCTCTCCTCTGACTTTAAATATTAGAAAAAATCCAAACTCTCACGCACAGTCGGTTAAAGTGAGGTTTTCTCTTAAAATCAATACAAATTTGGGTGGGTTCGAGAGAATGTAGATTATGTTGAATGACTAACCGTTTTATAAAATTATCTTATAAATTACTCTAAAATAATAAAATTGGATTATATGCAACTGCTAGTCGAAGTAGTTGTGTGTATTATTGAGAAAATTTTAAGTTGCACATTAGTTAAAGAAAGAGTTTTAAAAAAATTTATATTAGAATGAATAATTAATTAGGTTAATTCTAATATGGTATCAGAGTTTTTTTATTTAAAAATAGTCTTAAGAGAGTTTATATAAAATAATACTCTTCATTTTATAAGTCATTTTTGTAAGGAGTTTATATAAAATAATACTCTTCATTTTATAAGTCATTTTTGTAAGGATGAAGTAGAACAAATTCTAATATATATTTATCACATCATAACCATCTAATCTTGATCAAACTATTTAAATTTTAATTTAGGTTTTTATTTTTTATTATATAAAATTATGATGTTAAAATTTGGATTGTCCTATTAAGACATAGATGACCATGAGCTTAGTGATTTGTAGTCACCAAACTTGTGACTCTTCTGAAATTTGATTCCAAAAATCATGATATGTCATAAATGGTAGATACTTATTCTATTAAATTTTGACTAATACGTATTGCAAGCCAAAAGTGAAAGCGAAAAATCACTTAAATAGATGTGTTATTTTGGTTATGTATCCGTCAAAGGGCCAATACAAGTAAAATCCATGTATCTAACTGATGATAATTTGAAAAGTATATAATGCTTATCGAAATAATAAAAATCTAAGTTTGTATTCACAATGATTGTTTTATTTTAACTAAGAAATTTATGTGCTATTGAAAGTAAATTGGGGTTTTTCCGATTTATTTTGATAAAATAAAAGCGTAAATAAAATTGGTGGAAAACTTTATCAAATTAACGACGATTAGATCTTATTTTGAATCACATATATGTCATTGTTGATGCTTGGGTCTATTTTCCCCTGATATGATTTATCAGTGATTACGACAATTTAACTTAATTGTTATACCTAATTCCTTGGTGTAAAACTAACTATTATACATTACGTTCCCTAATCCTTAGGTCAACTGACTAGTTAAAACATACAATATTTTTGTGCGTTAAACTATAAGTCACAACTCATAATTTTTTTATCTCTAACTAATTGCTAAGTTGAAAAGATTAATTTAGTTTTGATTCATAGATTTATGGTCAGTAGTCACCACAATTATTAATAGCGGGCGCTTCAGGCGCTATCCTAGGATTCTCTCCCAGTGTGACAACCTTCTGATACGGAGGAGCGACGCGTAGGCATGACAACAAGGCGGGTCAGGGACGATTTTTACCTCCCCCAAATCCGAACCCAAATCCCCAAGCAATCCATGTTACCCGCCCCAAACCCATTGGAGATGGAGAATTAAAACCCAAACTCGTCCCAAGCGGATTTGTGTTAGGTTCTGATATCCCCGTCCCGCCACCATCCATTTAGTGAAATTAATTCTTTTAATAGAAATATTTATTTTTTCCAAAATCAAATTACATTAAAAAAATAAAATAAAACAATCTAAAAAATTCCATGCATACAATTCAAATATTTCAAATAATAAATATAAAGCAAAATATTAAAACATTAACCACATATTTAATATTCTAAATTATGAAAATTAAATAATAAAATATATGGGGTGGGTTCGGGTGGGTACTAGTGTCCCCATTACCCGACTCGTTCCTGTATTTTGTAATCGAGGAAAACTCAAACCCAAACCCAGTCAAAGCGGGTTTTCCCCGTCAAATTTTGGATGAGTTTGGTTGGGTACCCGTGGGTACGAGTTATGTTTTCATGCCTAGCGGTGCGCATTTCAGTTTTGGATAGCGGTCTGGAAAGCTGGGATAGCAGGTTGCAGAAGCGGGGCGCTTTCATCCTCGGAGCGGTTTTTTGCTTTTAGGGTTATTTTGGAGTGATAAAAGACCTTTTAACCCTTAAAAAATTTAAAATTGGAAAATTTATTATAGTCATTCGTGCTTTTTCCTCTCTCATTCACGTTATCGCTGTTCTCCATCACGTTTCTTCTATTCGCTGCTACTCATGTTTTTTGCTCGCTGCTTCTCTTGCCCTAACTTCTCTTCCGCCTCAACTGCTTCAAGTTTCTCTCTATTTTTGACACTGTCCAAATTTATTCGAATCAAAATTCTTTCTTGATTCAAATCGAATTTTCAAAAATCCATATTTCTATCAATTATTAAATTATTGTTTCTCTTGGTGAAAAGTAACAAGTGTCGTAAACCTATGGTGATTCATAGTGACAAAAATTTTGATTTTTGTCTTCTCTTCTTTGTGTGTTCATCTTTACACTATTATTCTATCTCCTTCTCCAAAAATAGCAACCTTTGATATTAAACCTATGTCAATTCTTTATCCCTTTTTTTGTTGCATCTTGTTGTGTAATTTGGTTGTTGTTCTTGTGTGAACCTGATAATGAGTTGATCAATCTTGTTGAGGATTTGATCAAGCTCTTGATAACAATCATGAACCAAGACCCACTCATCTAGAAATTTGTTTGAATTGTGTGTGTGCGTGCGCGTGTTCTTCATTCATCAAAACTCTATTACTTGACTAATCTCTTGTAATATCAGTTGTTGTTGCGATTTCTTGGCACTGTTCACCATCTTCATCCTTAGTATTTTCCTTGTTTATGAACCATCCTCTAAATATTAAGTGTAAAGAAGACTAGTGGTACATTAGGGTATCTAATGTTTTTGTGTGTAGGTTGTTTTTCATTGTAATAGGTGCAAGTATCGTTTCTTAAGTTCAGTTTGGTATTGAGGAGTTATATAACAAGATGAGAGTTTCCATTATACTTAATGGAAGACTTTGGCATAAGCAAGTATCAACGGTGCGTAAGGCGAAGTAGGAAGTTGACCTTCTTTGGTGGCATTGGAGAAATATTGATTGCAGATAAAGTTAAGAGTTATCCAATATATGTTCAGTTAATGGCAATCACTTAGACAAGAAATCGTTGGGATCAGGGAGATCACCACACACGAATACTTAGAGCAGGTTATTATGGATAGCGAGGTTATTGGATCAAGATATTTAGGGATATCGTATTGTGTTAGCAGTTTAGTGTCTGCATTATCAAAGATGTGAGGGCAAGGTTCCTTCTTACTATATTTTAATGATGTCAAAACTAGGATATTGCGTACTTGTGTTTTTGGACTGTATCACCTTGTCTAAGCCATGCATTCATCTTTTACAGACGTGCATAAAGATCCGTATACATGCATTTACACATATAGGATCATACACTATGTAAAAAAATAGGTTTTGAGTCATTTTTAAAGCCTTAGGTCGACTCACATAGGTCATAGGTCGACTCGCAGTAAAGAGAAATGGTTTTTAAAACTTCCTACCATGCTTGCGTCGACCCAGGACTCCTACAGGTTGATGCACACTGTAAGAAAAATGTTTGAAAGTTTTCGACCTTGCATGCGTCGACGCACGGCCTGCTATAGGTCGAGGCATGGGCCCCTTTTATGTGTAGTTTTGATCTATGTCTTGCTCAGGTCGACCCACAGCTCCTACAGGTCGACCTCTCGCGAGTATTCAACCATTTTTCTGTGTCTTTGTGTTCCCAAACTCGGTTTTTTTGTTACTCTTTCATGTACATATATATATATTCTCATATGCATCACTTTGAAATCAAGAAGAAAATTGAAAGATACATTGTTTTCTCTTCATCTTCACTCTCACAATTGCATTCATCAATAATCACACATAATCATCTTTATTGATTGTGCTTTGTCAAGAGTGATAACGTCCAAACGTAGGATTTGTAAATCATGTTTGGATAGAGATTCAGTGGGATTTTCTTCAATAAAACCATTGGGGTTTTTTCCTCCAATATCTTAATATATTTGGGGGGTTTTACACAAATATTTGTATCACAGATTCATCCGAGTGAAAGCCTTGAAGAACGGTGGGTTCGGTTAAGGGAATAACGGTAACTGGAGGATTGTTTTGAAATATTTGGGGTTAAACATCTTGCAATCGAAATTGGCCGAGTGAAATACTTGAAGAACGAAAGGCTCGGTCAAATGAGTAGCGATAACTGGAGGTTTGTTCGAAGTGTTTGATGTTCTTGATTCAACTGGAATCAAGGGAAGAGAAGTGGTTAGATTCAACCTCAACAATTGGGTTAGATTGTTGGTTTGCTAGGACTTCTCTTGTAATTGAATATTGCACACAAATATTATATATATCTCAATTCTATTTTAGAATTGAGGGCAGACGTACTCGAAGTGAGGACGAAAGGGGAACTGCCTAAACAAATTGGGCGTCTCTCTCTCTCTCTCTCTCTCTCTCTCTCTCTCTCTCTCTCTCTTTCTCTCTCTCTTTCTCTCTCTCTCTACTTTACATTGTTGAATTTTGTGTGAAATCAATAGCAATATTTAGATTGGATTTGGAGTGTTTAAAATTGTCGTGAAAAACCATTGCAATCACTTTGATTACAAGTGAGAAAAATTCTGCACTACAAATTCAAAGGAAAATTGACTTGGTGTGTTTCGCACGCCAAGTGTTTGATATATTGATACCACATAAACTGTTTGATATATTGACTATTCAAATTTTATACTCTATTAAGCATTGGAAATTGGTTCACCTTAAGTGGCATTTATTTGAATAATTGATTGGGAACCTTATTGATTCTACTTTCTAATCAATATCATTCCATTCATTTTGGCATATCCGATCTTTCCAATAACGGTTCGTTTAGACGAGTTTTGATCTGAGGTCGCTTTCACATATTTTTAAAACAATTTTTTGAAGCGCAAATTATTAAAAATTAGTGATCTATTCAACCCCCTTCTAGATTTGTGCCATCGTCTAACAAGTGGTATCACGAGCACCGGTTCTTCTAGTGCTTCGCATATAGCTTATTAGAAAATGGCTAACGAACCTAAAAGGGTGTATAATAGAGCGCCAATTTTTAATGGTGAGAACTACGGTTATTGGAAAGATTGTATGCGGATGCATATCAATTCTATTGATAGAAAGGTATGGAACGTTATTCAAAATGGTCTTATTGAAATAACTATGACCAATGCGGATAATGTTGTTGTACCTAAACCGGAAGCACAATGGAACGATGATGATGAGAAAAAGTACAATTATGATTAGAAAGCTAGAAAGATTCTCATATCCTCTTTGGGAGTTGATGAATACTATAGGGTTTCTCATTGTTCGACCGCTAAGGCTATGTGGGACGCATTACAAGTTGCCCCATAAGGGAACAGATGATGTCAAACTAGCTAGAATCAATACTTTAACACAAGAGTTTGATCTCTTTCACATGAAGCATGGTGAGACCATTGCGGAAATGCAAAAGAGATTCACTCACCTAATTAATTATTTAAATCCACTTGGTGGACCAGTTTCCAATGATATTGCTACTAACAAAATTTTGAGATGTCTTAATATAGAATGGTAACTTAAGGTCACGACGATCAAGGAAGCTAACGATCTCATGACATTGGACACCACAACATTGTTTGGTAAGCTTGAAGAACATGAGCAAGAGCTCATAAGTCTTTATCAACATGAAAAGAAAGAAAAGAAAGAGAGATCAAAAGACACGGACAAGAAGTTTATTGCTCTAAAGGCTTCTAGTTCAAAGTCCTCCACCAAAGAGCTTAGTGAAAGAGAGTCAAGTGATGATGATGAAGATTCGAATGATGAGATGGGGTTGTTGGTAAGAAGGTATAATAGATACAGCAGGAAGAATGGAATACAACATTCGGACAAAAATCTCATCAACTTTAGACGCCAATCAAAATCCTCAAAGCAAGAAGGAAATAAGAATACAAAGTCAAAGGGTTCATGCTATAACTGCGGAAAGGTCAGTCACTACAAGTCGGATTGTCCCTTGATAAAGAAAGACAAAGGAAAAGATAAACATCATTAATAAAAGAAATCGAGCAAGCCTAGAAGGGCATACATCGCATGGGAGAGTGATAGTGAGTCCTCAAGTGAAAGTAGCTCGAGTGATGAAGACAAATTAATCAATCTTTGTCTCATAGCTCATCAAAAGAAGAAAAAGAATGTAAGACATTCTAAATATGAACATATTGATAAAATGTCTTATTATAATTTGCAAAATGATTTTGAAGCTCTACACAATGAGTCTAAAGAGGATTTCAAACGCTTAGCCTCAAATAGGCAAATTTTCTCACATTTAGAGAAAAAGATTTCCGATTCCGAAAAAGAATTAGAAGCTCTTAAGAAATTAATGGTAGAGGCTACAAAAGCTAAAACTAAGGATGACAAGTTCTCTTGGTTAAATTGGGGTTGTGAAACTTGTCACATTTGGCAAAAGGAGGTTAGAACTCCTAAAGCCAAATTAGACAAGGCCTTAGAACCTAAAGTTACATTTGTTGTTGATCGCTCACACTTTAGAAGTAGTATGAATAATCCTTATCATAAATATACATATGTGATAAGAGATCAAAGTAGCAAAAGTAACTCTAATGTAAACCTAACTTGTCTATATTATTGCAAGAAGGGACACACCATTGCTAAATGCCGATTTAAGAGATTCTTAGTTCCTAAAGGTATTTTCCAATGGTTGTCCAAATGCAACCAAAGATTCACTCACACATAAGGACCCAATAAAAATTGGGTACCTATTTCCCTTATTTAATTTTGTAGGTGAAATGTCTTGAATATACAGAGAGAAGATGGTTTCTCAATAGTGGATGTTAAAGGCATATGACCGGTGACATTTCCTTATTCATTGACTTTATGGCAAAGAAGAAAGGATTTTTAACCTATGGTGATAACAACAAGGGAGCAATACTCAGAAAAGGTAGTGTAGGTAATCCCTCTTCTACTATTATCTCAGACGTCCTTTTAGTTGAAGGTCTTCAGCACAATCTTATTATCATTAGTCAAATTGTGCGACAAAGGATATAAAGTTTCTTTTTAAAAAGATTGTTGCATGATTGAACATATTGATAAGAAAGATGATGTGTTTAAGGGCTTGTAGGTAAATAATTTCTATATGCTTGACTTGAATGAAGTATCTTTGACTAACACTAAACATCTTGTCACCATGAGTGAAGACTCTTCATTATGGCATAGGCGCTTAGCGCACATCAACTTTGACTTGCTAAATAAAGTAGTTTCAAAAGATCTAGTTGTCGGTCTACCCAAGATAAAAATTTTAAAAGATCACTTATGTGACGCATGCCAAATGGGGAAGCAAACGAGGATCTCATTTAAATCTAAAAATGTTGTCTCTACATCGAGACCTCTTGAACTTCTCCATATGGACCTTTTTGGGCCATCTAGAATCAAAAGCTTGGGTAGAAATTACTATGGTTTTGTTATTGTAGACGACTACTCTAGATTTTGTTGGACTATTTTCTTGGCTAGTAAAAGTGAAACATTTTCAGCTTTTGAAAATTTTACCAAGGTATCTCAAAACAAACTAAATTCTAGCATCATTACTATCCGAAGCGATCACGGAGGTGAATTTGAAAATCACCTCTTTGAGGAATTTTGTGATAAACATGGCATTAATCATAATTTTTCTGCTCCAAGTACTCCTCAACAAAATGGAGTGATGGAACGTAAAAAATCGTATTTTAGAAGAGCCAGTAAGAACTATGATCAATGAAAATGACCTTCCTAAAAATTTTTGGGTCGATGCTATTAGTACACCGTGTTGTGTGTTGAATAGGGTACTTATACTTCCTATTCTCAACAAAACTCCCTATGAACTTATTAAAGGTAGGAAGCCAAATGTATCACATCTTCATGTTTTCGGATGTAAATGTTTTGTGTTAAATAATGGAAAAGAAAATCTTGAAAATTTGACTCAAAAGCCGATGAAGGTATCTTTCTTGGATACTCCCAATCTAGCAAAGCATATAGAGTGCACAATAAAAGATTACTTATTGTGGAAGAATTTGTGCATGTTACTTTTGATGAATCTTGTCCGAAAATTGTCGATAAAGGTATTTCTTTTCATGGTGCAGGTGTTTCTTTGGAAGACATACTCAAAGACGCTGAAGAAGGGATTGATCAACCCGAATCGGTGAAAGTTGAGGAGGAGGAAGATCACAACTTTGAAAAGATTGAGGAGGATCATCCAATTAGCAACGATGACCTTCCTTTGGCATGAAAATCCTCTAAGGATCATCCAATCAAAAATATTCTCGAAGATATAGCAAAAGGAGTAACTACACGGTCTAAGATAAGTAATTTTTGTTATCATTTTGCTTTCATCTCTCAAATTGAGCCTAAAAACTCCAAAGAGGCCCTACTCGATGAACATTGGTTTTTGGCAATGCAAGAGGAATTGAATCAATTCAAAAGAAATGAGGTATGGGACATTGTCCCCCCTCCACGAGGTCATCAAGTAATTGGTACAAAATAGGTATTTAGGAACAAGCTAGACGAAAATGGAGTAATAACTCGTAATAAAGCCCGGCTGGTGGCTCAAGGTTATAACCAAGAGAAAGGCATTGACTATGAGGAGACTTATGCTCTGGTTGCCCGTCTTGAGGTTATACGCCTTTTGCTAGCCTATGCTTGTTCAAAGAGTTTCAAATTATATCAAATAGATGTTAAGAGTGTTTTCTTAAACGGGTATATTAATGAAGAGGTTTATGTATCACAACCTCTCGGTTTTGAAAGTCATGAGTATCTAAATTACGCTTATAAACTTAAATGTGTTTTGTATGGTCTCAAACAAGCCCCTAGGGCTTGGTATGGGTGACTTAGCAAATTTTTACTCGATCAAGGATACTCAAGAAGGAAGGTTGATACTACACTTTTTATTAAGTGTCAAGGAAATCACTTTATTCTAGTTCAAGTTCATGTAGATGACATTATTTTTGGATCTACTAATATGCACTTGGTCAAGGAATTTTCAAAGCTAATGCAGGATGAGTTTGAGATGAGTATGATAGGGGAGCTGACCTACTTCCTTAGACTTCAAATCAAACAACTCGAAGAATGAACTTTTGTGAGCTAAACAAAGTATTGCTATGATCTACTCAAGCGCTTTGATATGGCAAACGCAAAATGTATTAACACTTCAATGCCTACAAATGTGAATTTAGATCGAGATGAAAACGGTAAGGTCGTAAACATTAAGAAGTATAGAGGTATGATAGGTTCTCTTCTATATCTCACTACATCTCGACCGGATATCATGTTTAGTGTTTGTATGTGTGCTAGATATCAATCATGTCCCAAGGAATCACATTTAAAATCACTAAAGCGTATACTTAGATACCATTGTGGTACATCCAAGTATGGGCTTTGGTTTTCCAAGGGAAGTGATTGTAATTTGGTTGGTTATTCCGATTCCGATTTTGCCGATTGTAAATCGGATAGGTAGAGCACTAGTGGCACTTGTCATATCTTTTCAAATTCCTTAATAAGTTGGCATAGCAAAAATCAAGTTTTTGTTGCTTTGTCAACTGCCGAGGCGGAATACGTCGCAGCCGGTAGTTGTTGTGCTCAAATTTTGTGGCTTAAACAACAACAACTCGATTTTAATGTTAAACTTCATCGTATTCCTATTCTTTGTGACAACACGAGTGCCATTAATCTAAACAAGAACCCAGCGCTACATTCTCTCACCAAACATATTGAGATTCGTCACCACTTCCTTAGGGATCATGTTGAGAAAGGAGATGTCGTATTCGAGTATGTTGATAATAAAAATCAACTTGCCGATATTTTTACAAAACCTCTCGCGACGGAACCTTTCTTTAACATTCGTAGGGAACTTGGTGTTCTCGATATCTCAGATCGTGTCTAATAAATTGTTGCATGCTCTCTATCTATGCTTGTTTATATATTGCTTAACCATGTTTGAAAGTGTAAGCTATGTGATGGCATTCTTCTTTCATCACCATTGGAAGTAATATTGTTCCTATCTAATTGCTTTATCTTGGCTAAATAGATGTTTTTTATTATGTGTAGAGTGCAATTTTGATGCTTAAATGATAGTTGTAGTTTTCACTCTTCTTCCATATTGATGTTTGAAATGGTTTAGTCTTGTTATTTATCTTTCTCTGCATCATTCAAATCATTTTTTCTATTTTTATTTTTCAACAGCATGCGTCGACCTGTCTGGCCTGTAGGTCGACTCATGATCATCAAAACTCAAGCTTGAAAGTCACTGCTTATCATGCGTCGACTCGAGGGTTCCCCTTGCGTCGACTCATACTAAAGCTTTAAAATTTTTGAAAAATTTATTCGCATGCGTCGACGCGTAACTTCTGGAAGTCGACACATCGCTCATGTTTTCTGAATTTTTTTAAAATAAAACCTTTCATGCTTGTGTTTTTGTCTTGCATCCTTTCATTTGTGTCTCTTGTGGCCTTCAACTTTCTAAACTCTTCCAAAACCCTAAAAACCCCTTCAAGGATTCTAAAAAATTATGGTTTCAAACCTGAATTGGTGAAGGATTTTGTCTTTCTACACTCACTTCTACTACTGCAATTATGTATCTTCATCAACAAAGGAGTTTTGTTTCAAATGGCTACTTCAAGAGTGACTGGTAAAAGGTCTGGTAGGGCATCATCCTCTCAAACTCCGGTAAATGCTTTATCATTACTTTCTTCTGAACTTGTTAAAGTATATGAGAAAGATTTTAGAAAAAAGTTTGTTGTTAAGCAACATGTGTATTACCCTATGGTAGCGGATAAGATGCATATCCCTGAAATTATAGATATTCTAAACCTTCAAAAGATTAATGCCTTTTTGGAATATAGTACAAACTATAATGAAGATATGGTTAGAATGTTTTATCCTGGATTGATGAATAAATTTACTGGGTATGAGTTTGCTTTCAAGATGGGGGAAAAAGTTATAATGTTGGTAGCACTATGTGGTGAGACGTGTTTGACATGTGTCCTCGTCTCTCTCCCGATCTACATATAACTGATACTAAGTTGGCTCCACAGTATGATTTTAAAACTAGGTTAAACTTTATGCTTAAGGATCCTTATCCTGTGGAAGTTCTCGCGAGTGATCTCTTCCCTAAGTCTGTCACCACTGGTCTTTTGAAACGGGACGATCGCATTCTGCAATGGATTATCTCTCACATTTTACGTCCAAAGAAAGGTGGTTATTCTCGAGTTGATCAAGCCGAAGTTCATTTGG
The DNA here is from genome assembly GCA_022829125.1 of Lathyrus tuberosus. Classification (NCBI taxonomy): domain Eukaryota; kingdom Viridiplantae; phylum Streptophyta; class Magnoliopsida; order Fabales; family Fabaceae; genus Lathyrus; species Lathyrus tuberosus. The sequence continues at coordinate 3,437,367 of JALAZF010000479.1, read as the reverse complement.
TGTATCTACTCAAGAACAAGATCAAGGTAAACTGGCCTTATTATTTTACAAGTAGCTTTTATGCGTTGAAAGAACGCGGCAGAGGTTCATCTTTATGCTATGAATCTTTGATCCAAACTATACTAGATCATGCCGGAATTTCTATGCCAGGTATCCCTTACATCTCCCTTACTGCTGGCCAAGAGTTTAGTCAAAAAACTATGACTCTTATGGGATATATTTGGAACAAGCAATAGAAAACTTATATGGTCAAGACTAAAGGTTCAAGTCGACACATCCGTAATTAAGTCGAAGAGTAAGAACAGGGTGAAGATGAGGAAACTCATCCCATGGAAATCAAGGCTCCTTATGAAAGTCATGATGATCATGCTTGGTTGGGTGACTCTCTGGTTCAGGGCACCAATGATAACCAAGGATGGGGTACATTACGTCAAAGTGTTTGGTCTGAGCAAGGCACCTCATATGTGCCTCCTTCTCTAAATCATCCTCAAATAGACAATTCGGTCGTTCTTAAAATGCTCCGAAGTATGCAACTTAAACACCAAAACTTTACAGCTCTTCAAGAACAACAGTATGAAATAATACAGGGATAAATTCGTGCGCATAATGAAAACTTTGATCTCTTTGCATCACGGGTCTTGGTTCAGTTCAATCAAATGGATGAAACCTCAACAAATCAGCATTGTGCCCTCTTATTGAGCTTCAACACTCTCAACCGAAGTCTCTTTGGTCTGTGTGAACGTATGGGCACTCAAGGAGAAAATCAAGATCAATCATTCTGAGGGAGAGGTCAGCCTCATAGGGGTCAAAGATCATAGTTAATTGAGTTGTGTTATTGTCTTGTCTTTCATTTCATGTTGCATTTTGTTTTGTTATGTTTTGTTATTTTGTTTTTCTCAAGACTTATGTTGAACGGTGTATTTTTTGTAATGCATTACTATTTCTCTATGGTTCTTGAGTTAATTATTTCTCTATTATTTGCATTGACAACATTATATGTGGATGATTGTTCATGTCGTATCTGTTGGAATATCATATATCTGTGTTGTTATGTGTATGGTATGTTTACAAATGATTGGTTGCTTTACTCTCTTTGATGTTGTCAAAGGGGGAGAAAGCAAAAGTGAGTTCACAAAGTTTAGAATTCTATGGAAGTGCATATAGTTAGGGGGAGAATATCCTTCAAGTACTCAATGTTTCGGGAAGGTTTTTCAAGGTTTTGCCATCATAAAAAATGGGAGTATGTGAGGGCAAGGTTCCTTCTTACTATGTTTTAATGATGTCAAAACTAGGATATTTCGTACTTGTGTATTTTGGATGGTATCACCTTGTCTAATCCATGCATTCATCTTTTACAAACATGCATAAAGACCTGTATACATGCGTTTAGACATATAGGATCATACACTATGTTAAAAATGGGTTTTGAGTCATTTTTAAAGCCTTAGGTCGACTCACATAGGTCATAGGCCGACTCACAATGAAGAGAAATAGTTTTTAAAACTTCCTGCCATGCTTGCATCGACCCAGGACTCCTACAGGTCGACGCACACTATAAGAAAAATGTTTGAAAGTTTTCTGCCTTGCATGCGTCAACGCATGGCCTGCTGTAGGTCGACGCATGAACCCCTTTTATGTGTAGTTTTGATCTCTGTCTTGCTCAGGTCGACTCATAACTCCTATAGGTCGACCTCTCGCGCGTATTCACCCATTTTTCTGTGTCTTTGTGTTCCCAAACTCAGTTTTTCTGTTACTCACTCATGTACATATATATTCTCATATGCATCACTTTGAAATCAAGAAGAAAATTGAAAGATACATTGTTTTCTCTTCATCTTCACTCTCACAATTGCATTCATCAATAATCACACATAAATCTTTATTGATTGTGCTTTGTCAAGAATGATAACGTTCAAACGTAGGATTTGTAAATCAATTTCGGATAGAGATTCAGTGGGATTTTCTTCAATAAAACCATTGGGGTTTTGTCCTCCAATATCTTGATATATTTTGGGGTTTTTGCACAAATATTTGCATCACAGATTCAGTCGAGTGAAAGCCTTGAAGAATGGTGAGTTCGGTCAAGGGATTAACGGTAACCGGAGGATTGTTTTGAAAGATTTGGGGTCAAAAATCTTGCGATCGAAATCATCCGAGTGAAAGATTTGAAGAACGGAAGGTTCGATCAAGTGAGTAGGGGTAACTGGAGTTTTGTTCGAAGTGTTTGATGTTCTTGATTCATCTGGGATCAAGGGAAGATAAGTGGTTAGATTCAACCCCAATAATTGGGTTAGATTGTTGGTTAGCTAGGACTTCTCTTGTAATTGAATATTGCACACATATATTATACATATCTAAATTCTATTTTAAAATTGAGGGCAGACGTACATGAAGCGAAGACGAAAGGGGAACTGCCTAAACAAATTGGGTGTCATACTCTCTCTCTTTTTCTCTTTAATTTACATTGTTGAAGTTTGTGTGAAATCAATAGTTAGCAATATTTCGATTGGATTTGTAGTGTTTAAAACTGTCGTGAAAAATCATTGCAATCACTTTGATTGCAATTGAGAAAAATTCTTTACTACAAATTCAAAGGAAAATTGACTTGGTGTGTTTCATACGCCAAGTGTTTGATATATTGATAACACACAAACTATTTGATATAATGTCTATTCAAATTTTATACTTTATTAAACATTGGAAGTTGGTTCACCTTAAGTGGCATTTATTTGAATAATTGATTGGGAACCTTATTGATTCTACTTTCTAATCAATATCATTCCATTTGGTTTCGCATATCTGATCATTCCAATAACGGTTCGTTTAGACGAGCTTTGATCCGAGGCCGCTTTCGCATATTTTTAAAACAATTTTTTTAAGCGCAAATTATTAAAAATTAGTGATCTATTCAACCCCCCTTCTAGATATGTGTCATTGTCTAACAAAAGGAATTATCGCGTGATATTTCTTTGTAATTAAAACGTTGTAATCATTTAATCATCATAGTAGAAGATCGTGATTATGTTTCGATGGCATTATCCATTGAAAAATACATGTAGGAAAAGCGAGGACGAACGCCGAAGTACTATATATCTCTGTGTATCTTCTCCTTTCCCTATACTTTTACTTTACAAGCATTCATTCATTTATATTTGCAAGATTGCATTGATTGTATACCATATAGGTTAGACATTCTTTATAGAAATTTAATGTATAAGCTTAGGTCTGTGGTGTATCAATCTTAAGGAATCATCATGAAGTCAATTTTCATTGTTAAGAATATCTAAGTAATGTGTTTTTAAATCACTTTGTTTTAAAGCGGCTTTGGTTGTATGTAAGTGATTTTTGCACTGGAAGCAATCATTTTCATGGTAATCTCATGTATCATTTCATATAGCATTGATTCATTGATATGCTTTCAAGCTCTCATTTTGTGTCTTGCTTCTGTGCCTTTTTTAAATCTCCGATTTTGTTATTGGGTCCTAAAAAGTTTTTCAAATTGCCTAAAAGACTTTTGGATCTACTAACCCCCCCCCCCCCCCTTTCTAGACATTATTGTTTCCAAATTCTCACTCAACAAATGATAAAAATTCTTTTCAGGTTCATCTAAGAAAGGTTCTAAGTTAAAACAAACAATTTGCCTCAGCGTGTTATAAAACAGATATACAATAATTCAGAATCAAAGAAAATTCTATTAGATGAACAATCACACAGACACTCATACAAGAAAGAAGGTAAATAGTGGAATTATTTGGCTCAAACCTTTTTTTTTGAGGTGTCTAGTGACTGAGTACAAAATTGTTAAATATTACTCGTCTTCATACTTTGTCAATCCGCATTTGGAACTTCTGTAACTACTATGCTTTCTCTTTTCTTTTGTTTTTCTTTACTTTTGTCTTTATTCTTTTGTCATTGGTAAAACATCATAATCTGAACTAAAGAACACAACATAAACAAATTCATTCGTTAAATAAAGAACAGTCTGTTTACAAACAGGGAAAGCATACTGATGAAAAATTGAAATTAAAACTTTAAAGAGAAAACGAAAGAAAAAGAGATAACACAAATTTGTGGGTTGCCTCCCACGCAGTGCTTATTTAAGGTCCTTAGCTTTACCGTTTGATTCTCTGTTAGGGTGGCATATATGACACAAAAAATACCATTTTTCTTCTTCCTTTTGCTTGGTAGGAATCTATTCAAATCGTAGTTAAATGGGGGTTTTTGTTATCGTCTCCACAGGGATTGAGGATATTTTGATGTTTGCCTTTCAACAGTTTATCGTTTTAAGAATAAGGGTCTTCAAAGTTTTGTTCATAAAATTGTCACGTTTTTAGTAGCAAAGCTTATAAATTCTAAATATTTTTGTTAACAAAGTATATCAAAAGTAGTTTTCATCTACCCTAACTTATACATATTCTTTCAATATTGCATGTGAATTCGGATCCGATTAATATCGTCACGCATTCTCTCAACGCTGTCTATGTCTAGAGCGGCGTCGTGAGAAATACCGTATTCAACGCTACACAGTTTCTCCATATAACAACTAATATAGTAAGCTTTAAGTTCAACACAAAGCAACTATCGACCATAGACCGATTTCTCCAATCTATAAATCGATAGATGAATATTTTAGGTCAAGTTTTACATAATCTATGTCTAGAATTTTTCAAAACAAGAATGGATCATTAAGAACAAAAATATTCATCATATATTAATCATCACTTGTTCACATACAAAGTCAATAAAAAGAAACACATACAAGCAAATGGTAGACTACCTCTACCTTTGATACAAAGGAAATTAGCTACCCATAACCATGGTAGCTTGCTTTACAAGTTTTGGAAGAAGATGAATGAGCATCTACGTCGAAGAATCGAACTCGGATGCGAATCCAACTTCTATTTGCAAAATATCACCTTTTGGTGAAGAAATCTGAGAAAATGAAGTTCTTGTGTGTAAAAATTGGTTATGATCCCCAAAATAGTGAAAAGTACTTATATAGCACTTTTAGAATCTGTCACGTTCGCACTGCGAACCGTTTCTTCGCCTAGCGAACACCTTTTTAGGCACCTAAAGTGCCTCTGAATAGTTAAACCTCCCCTGAGAAATATCTGAAGTTTGTTGTGTGAGCAATTCTTCGCACTGCAAACTACCTCTCTACAAGTTCGCACAACGAACTTGGGGTCCTTTAGCTACTGACTTCAGTCTGGGATGGTTCACTGGCCCATCGCAGATACTTCACCATAGTGAACATTCGCTGCTTATTCACCCAGTGAACTTACTGCCCTTTTCTTATTGTCATCTTTCTGAGATGGTTTGCTGGGACTTCGCCATGAGTTCGCACAGCGAACATTCGCTAGCACTTCTCGCTGGCTGTTCGCACAATGAAAATGTTGAAATCCTTCTCTTCCTTTGGCTTCCTTACCCAATTGCTTGTGTCTTACACTTTGATGTTTTTATGCCTAATTTCTGCACAATAACACACAAATCAAAGCAACCAAAGTTATTTTCACAATATTGAAGAGTAGCATGATATCATGGAGTAAATCCAACAAAACAACACAAAAGAGTTGAAAAATGCCAATAATTAATGATCAAATTAAAGCAAGTTTAGCATTCAACAGAATCCCATTAACTTGAGGTAGTGATGATGTTGCTTTCATATCTTCTTCAGTTTGATAGTAGTGAACAAGGCATAAATGACATCAAATACTTTACCAATTTCTTATCTTCCATCTACCTTATTGCTAAAATAACTTTAAGGGGCACGCTTTTGTATAATATTTTCTTGTTGGATATCTACGTAAAAATAAATTATTGAATTTGGAGCTTCATCCAAAACTATATCATCCTCACTTTGCATTCTTTCTCTTTTCCCATATCTATTTTTTGCCTCAAATTATTGTATTCTTGATTTTGGTTTTTCATCTGATAGCATGCATTTTTCTTCTTCTTTTCCTTTTTCAACTCCTCCTTCATAAACTACTTCTCATTCATCTTTGACTTCTCTCTTAACTTCATCTTCCCTAGGACTATCCAACGTATTTCCATTAAAACCTCCACTTGAATGAGTCGTCACTTGTTTAGGTAACTGACCAATCTAATTTTCAAGATTCCTCATAGATGCTTTAATGTTCTTGTTGGATGTTTCAAGGCTCTTGTTTGATGCTTCAAGGCTCTAGAAAATATGGCTCCATTTCAAGTATTTTTTTAGTGACCTTTATTGCTTCAAGGTTTCTTTGAGTAAACTTCTTGAATTCATTCAAAGTCTCTTCTATAAGGGATGACTTCCTTGGTGGTGAATCTTGAGGAGCTTCTTGACTAAAATTTTGATATTTATTGTTACTCCAGTTAAGATTTGAATGATCATTTTACCTTGTATTATAGTTGTTGAAGTAAGAACCTGGCTCTGGATAATTTATTTCATAATGTGTTTCTTCAATGTATCCCTCTAGTACACAATGGCCATTGACATGACCTTTACCACAAAAATCACATTGTAATGCTCTGACTGGATTAACATTTGTTGGAACCACAGTTGAGGCAACTAATCGCTTTGAATACGCTTTAAATTGTTCTAACACAAGTTGAAAATCAAGCTTCATCATACATATATTTCTTTACCTTGCATACACAATTAAAAGAAAATAACTCAGTAGCACTGAACTAGATAAAAGCTAATTAAGAACAAAAATTGAGAAATTAGAATAAAACTTAACAATTAAAATAACAAAAACTTAAACTAACAAAAACTAAAAATTAGAAATATAAATCATAGCACAAAATTTCATTGTCAAAATAATCAACAATCCCCGGTAACGGCACCAAAAACTTGATGACAATTTAGTAAGTGTACTAAACATATCGAAGTAATAAAAATCTAAGTTTGTATTCACAATGATTGTTTTATTTTAACAAAGTGATTCACGTTCTATTGAAAGTAAATTGGGGGTTTTCAAATTTAATTTGGTAAAATAAAGGCATAAATAAAATTGGTGTAAAACTTGATCAGATTAACAATGATTATACCTTGCTTCGAATCCCCTGTATGTCATTGTTGATGTTGGAGTCTACTTTCCCCTTAGATGATTTATCAGTGATTACAACGGTTTAACTTAGCTGTTATACCAAATTCTTTGGTGTATAACTCAATATTCTACACTACACTCCCTAATCCCTTAGGACAGCTGGCTATTTAAAACAGGCAATGTTTTTTTGCGTTAAAACCTAAGTCACAACTTATAATTTCTTACCCTTAATTAATTAATAAGTTGAACAAAATAATTTAGTTCTGATTCATAGAGTTATGGTATGTAATCAATACGAGTCATAATCTGTATATGTATTCATAAACACATATAAAGCAATAAACACAAAATTAAACTAAATAACAATACTTAATAAATCAAAGATATAAATAGTATAAAGACCCAAACATGCGTCCCAACAAGTTCATCTAACAAGCCCTAATCAATAAATCTTAGTTATTCGTACTCATAGAAATCATAACAAAAGTAATAAAGAAAAAATACTTGAATTTTCTATTTTAATTTGGCTTCTGGTGATGAAAATCTTTGCTCCAAAGCTTCACAACTTGCTTTCCTGTCAAAATCTGTCTCCATATGTGTTTTCTCTTGTAAAATATAATTTGTTTGCTTTTATGTAGCTCCAAAACATGTTAGAGAAGCTTCCCATAATAGCCACTATCAACCCAATCGTTCCCACGATGCACTGGAGAAAGCAGGATCATGGTCACTTAGTTTTCTATCGTGGCCATTATCCTTTCTGTCGTGGCCATTATGGTACCACAAAAATTCCAGGGACCAATTACTCTTTTTCTTCCAAATTCTTCAATTGTTCACTTATTTGCCTATTTTCTTCACTTCTTCATTTTTTCCCAATTATTACTCAAACTTCAATAAAAAAACTTAAAATGAATAAAATCTATAGAAATTCTAGTAAAAGTTACATGTTGACAGAGTGTCATCACCAACCCAACCATGCAAAGCTCAATTAAAATTATAAAACATATATAATTAACACACATGAGGCTCAAGGTACACTTTTCTGATCTCATAATTTCACTTCACTCGTCTTGGACTCTGTAACTCACTTAGGCGTTGGAGTGTTAACCTTGTAGGTCAACCCTATGCAACTGTATCGAATAATAACACCACCGCGTCCGGAGTCCATCATCATCAATCAAACATAATTCTAGTTCCAAGACGGAACAATGGCGTCGTATGTGGGAATTGACTTCTAATTCCCGCAAATCCCACAATCAAAGCTCATTTTATCCAAAGCCATATCACGAAGAATTTGCATCCAAAGCTCATTCAATTCCCAACCTCGTATCTGAGAACTCCTCATTCAGGCTTTCTGATCCAACTATTGATTATGATAACTTTAATTAGGTAGATCTATAGAGAAACTTTGTGACATGGACAATACCTTCATTATCGCTATATCCCGCCTTATTTGAAAGGGAAACCGAAAGAATATATGAATCAATGATATTGTAGTTAAAGAAACGAATCTCTGTGTCAAATTCAAAATTTTTCCTTATCATCCCAATATGGCATACCACTTTTGAAAGGCTCAAACTATAGTGGAAGTTTGATTGATCTAAACATAGCTCGAGGTAGAAGGAGAAGAAAACTCCTTGAATCCATCAAATTCATCAACCGCCTAAGAAGGAAGGCATATCGACCAGATATATTTCTACTGCTGGGAAAGTTGAACTAACACATACAACGACTCAATAACAAGGTAGGGGCACACCTTTCTCCAAATAATCCAAGCTCGAAAAATAATCCATGCAACCCACCTTGATACTAGGAAGAGGCAGTAATCCAAAGAAATTTTGGCTCGTGATCCCATGCAAAACACCAAGTACAAAAACCTATAGGAGACGATCTTCACTGCTCAATGCAGAGAGAAGAGACATGTAGGGAAATAAATTTCATTTACTCATATGCCATCAAATTTAAAACTAATCACCGAAGGGTCATATGGGGACGCCCTGATGCCAATTGTCAAAGGAACGCATGCCAGTTCTCTCAGCCCACAAGATAAGTATTTCTCAAGGCTCCTCAAAAATAAAATAAGTAAATCTTTTTCCTAAAGAAATGATGTACGCACAAATAATATTATAATCATCGGCAATATGGCATAGGTTATCTTTGTGAAATAGAAACCAACTAGGCAGAATGCACTTATGCTCAACTGACGTCCCCCCTTTAGGATCTAGCAACTCCGAGAGCTTAGGTGGAACAACCCATAAGAGAATAACTAGGGTGAATTGAGAAGAATCATACTTGGGAATTGGTACCTTTACCTAATAAGAAGAAAACTATTTGTGTGAGATGGTCGCACAATACTAAGCTTAATCCATATGGCTTAGTTTCAAAACACAAAGCAAGATTAATGGCAGCAATATCTACTAGTAGAGACTAATCCCTACACCATTTGGATGTAAAATTTTCTTTCTAAATGGTCCTCTAGAAGAAGTTGTATATGTATCTCAAAGAAACCTTGAAGTTAGGCTTAAAGTTTCCAACTGCAGAAAGTGAAAAGAATACGAGTTTAATTGTCTATAGTGATGTTGATTGGTGTGGATACAAAATTGATAGAAAAAGTACATTTGATTATGTATTCTTGTACAATAAAGCAGTCATCTCTTGATGTATAAAGAAGTAGTTGATCACTATATTGCCCTCTTGTAAAACTGAATATATAGCAGGGTCATTTGTCTCAAGTCAATCAATTTACTTTGAATCTTTTTTGAAATAACTAAGATGTAAAGTACACAATTCTAGATTTATAAAGAAAAATTTCATTCTAATAATATTTCTCTCTATTTTCCTTGATTTTTTCTCATTTCCATTTCTGTTACTTGTTGCATCATTAATTGCTAGTAATTCTTTAGTGATTTTTTTTCTTATTTACTTTTGTCCTATAAATATGACTCGAGTTGTTGTATGAATAACACACTTAAAAATTATATTGCAGTATTTGTTTTATAACTATTTTATCACATATTCCTTAGATATTAGACACCTCTTTAATAAATCATCAAAAAATTAAAAAAAAAAAACAAATCAATTGTTGTATTGAATTTGTTGACAACTTTTATAATTCTAAAGTTAACTATTTAGTAGAGAGGAATAATTAATATTTATATAAAATACGTTGATAAATAATTAACATGCTTGACAATTAAAAAATATATATATAGAGACAGGAAAAATTTAAGGGCTTTATTTATATTTTAGAAAGTACATAGTATGTTTAAAACCGAATCGGTTCAATAAAAAACTATTAATCGAATTGAATCAAAACAAAAATTGTAAAAAAAATACATTTGATTCAGATATGTTTGAGTCATTTTTTAATAGAACCGTTCGGTTCGGTTCGGTTTGTGGTTTGTAATTTGCAAACTAATCCAAACCGCATTATGTTACAACTGAAACTTCACTTAACTCACGTCCAACTCAAACCCAAACATATTATGCCTTAGTCTTATGATTACAAACGATTTTCTCTTCCTCACATTTAGAACTTCAATTTCAGCCTCCTTAAATCTCTATTAGTAGTATCACATCTTCTTCTCATCTTCTTCGTCAGGTTCATTTTGCATTTTCTTCTCTAATTTCTCCTATATTATGTTCTTTCTTTTACATCTTCTCGTTTTTATATTACTATTATCTCATCCAATTTCGTTTTTATTGTGCCTCTTCTTCTCTAGTCTCTCTCATGTTCTTTCTTTTTCATCTTTTTTAATCTCTCATCTCTTTTATTTTTTCGGTTTCACTATAATGTTTTTTATATTATTTTATGCTACTATTTAATGTTTTTATTTCATTTTTGTCTAATCTGATTTTTTTTTTGTATATTAAATAGAAATTCGTTTTTATTTTTTAGAGACTTTAACTGCAGCATAGAGAGGTGTAGTAATACTTTTGCAGCCATCCATCTATGCTCTCTGCAGGATATCTCTCACATTTTTTCCTTGAGAGGGTAGTAAATTACCATTGAAAGTGAGCTTGACCTCATCGACATAGATAAACATGTAAATGCAATGACCCTTGTTGTTGAATAGGAGCAAAGAAGGATCACACTTGCATTGTTGAAAACCAAAATTAATCAATGTTTTTGTGAGTCGATCATATCATGCCCTTGGGGCTTGTTTTAACCCATAAATTGCTTTGATAAGTTTACAAACCAGAGAGGCATCACTGGAGACAAAACCAGGAAGTTATTTAATGTATACATCCTCATCAAAATAACCATTAAGAAAAGTGTTCTGGACTGGACTGGCACATGGCCCACAGCTGGGCAAGACCCAATCCAGTCCAGCTTTAGGCAAGACCCAATAAGGAGATTAAGACCATCTAGCCGTTGGGCACAATATAGCCGTTGGGGAGAATATAGTCGTTGAGGACGTCCTCCTCACGCGCTTGACAGTTCACGCGACCAACTGCCCCTCCGGAGTCCACGGGGACAGTTGGACCTGGTCAAAAGATTACACGATAGATCTTTCATCTGGCAATCTCCCATTGGTCGACCAGATACTTCGGCCACATTGGAGACCTTGGCCCCGCGCTGGGGGTTTCTTATAAATACAGTCTCGTTTGAGAGGGTTAGGTATTTAAATCATTCTAACTCATACCTAAACACTTTGTGCTTGCTCTCTCTCTCTCTCTCTCTCTTGCTTACTTTGGCATCGGAGTACCTTGCAGGTATACCCCCTTCTCTCTTACAAGCATCATTGCTGCCCTACACGGAAGGCCACGAGGATCCAGTCTGATCATCCCAGATCAGTGGTACCATCTGTGGGAACCTCCGCTTCCCTGTCTTTCTTGAACTAAGATCCCCAAACTCTTCAATCCAAAGACCAAATCTTTTTCTTTCTAAAACCTTCCTCGATCGTCATGGCCTCTCACAGTAACAATGATGTCCCTCAAGACTTCGCCATCATCGTCACCTTGGACAATGACGACAACCCCAATCTGGAGCTATGGTCTACAGTACCTTAGTGCATAAAAAAGCTACAGAACAAATACAACATGAAAATTCAAAGTTCAAATGCAGAAAAATTCAGCAAGTACAACAGAACATAGCAGACAGTGCAGGAAAGTTTAGAAGTTACATCAGAGAGAATTTCACAGTTTAGGAAAAACATTTTTTAGCATCAAAGAAAGTGATAACAGCCATGCCATGGGAGAGATTCTTCAGCAAATTCAAACAAGACATAAACCCTAATTCCCCATTATAAATTCAACAGTGAACACACCAAAAAAACAGACACTCGGAGAGTATTACTAGCGGCTGCGCAAGAAATCCCTCAAACCCTAATTTTCTAAAGCTCTCATTCTAAATCTCTACAGAATTTCACACTGAAATTCTGATAGAGATGAGCTAAGCCTCTCACATTACTCACATAAGCAGCATTCAAAGAAAGAAGAATAATCGTAGACAGAAAGAGAGAGAACGAAGAAAAGGGGAGCAAGGAGCAAGCACCTTACCTCGTCGAAAAATTGAGTATCGGACCAGCTCCGATTCGGTAATGCTCTTCTTCTTTAAAATGTGTTGTTCCTGTATCTTGGCTTCTCTTATTTCTCTGATTGAAATTCCTTTGTGAATCGCTTGTTTTATCTGACCTTGATAGATCTAGGTTTTAGAATTTTGGTCGTTGTTTATAGGATTATGTTGAGTTTCTGAGGGAACTAACATCGAATTTGAACTCAAGGATATTGATTATGTAGGGCTAGGGGTGTTTTATAGTGATGTCGCCGGAGAAGACGGTGGCGGTTGCCGCACGCCGCCGCTTCTCCGGCCGTGATTAGGTTTCCGGTAGGGTTCATATTGCAGAGAGAACGTTTAGTGAGAAAGAGACAAAGAAAATGAATAGAGATATTTGAGATTTGATTCTCACTCTCAATGTTTTATTAAGTTTTGTGGGTTGGTGGTGGGTGTTGGGTGGCTTCACCCACCGGTGATAAGTGTCACCGGTTGCCACTTTTGCTTAGATCCCATGCATATCTCTCTGCGCCACCCTACCGTGCACACTCGTCCTAATCCCTCAGATCAAGAGTCAATGCTTGACTCGTGGGGAATCAACGTCCCAGAAACGTTCTGCAGTCAACAACAGTTGACCAGAGCCCACCATGGACTCTCCCCTGCGTATGGCCTTAAGTTGGGCCTAGGGGAAATTCTTTTTCACACCCCCAATTTCTTTACTAACCAGTCTGGCCCATTTCTGGTTTTTAGTTCTTTTTTTTCTTTTATTATTTTTGTTTAATATACTAAAAACACAAAAAATATTTAATGATTATTTTCTTAATTAATGTTTTATTTAATTTAATTAGTCGTTTTTAATCCAAATTATTTTATTTTCAAATTTATCTATTTATGTATCCACCTTTCTCTAATTAAAAAAAGACTAAAAAATACTATTCTAACTAATATCTAAAAAACTTTTTCTTTAATCAAATTTCAATTAATTTTATTAAACTATTTTATTTAATATTAATTAACCTTAGTAGTTAATTTTATTAAATATTTTAGTTTAATTTAATTAATCATTTGAGTTTTCTTTTCTTTTTCATTCTAAAAAAAATATATAAAAAAAACAAATTAATTTAGAATTTCTCTAACCTTAGAATTAGGTTGCTAACTTCACTAACATGTTTGATTATATTATCTCCCCTATTTTATGTGATGTTTACCTTTTTCTCATGTGAATTATTATCATGCCTTGATTATATATGTCATTCATCATATGCTTGTCAAAACCTTTTTCAAACTAATACCTTGACTTAACGTCAAGCCCTTTTTCAAACACCTTGTAAGTCAATTGTTTTCACGATCACCATCAACTTCACATAGCCTCCTCTTGGGCTTTATACAACGATACTTGTTGCATCTCCTACACTTTGGCTTGCATTCATACGTGTGATTGTCTTACTTTAATTTTGGCTTGATTATTCCCATTTGAGTAAGTGTATCCTTCTCCTATAAGATTAAAATCAACCTTTTCAAAAGAATAAATAAGCTTGATCCAACGTCAAGCATTTTTTCAAAACAAATTCATTTAACCAATAATTCATCTTCAAGCACACTTGATCCACATATCAAGTCCCATTACCCCACTTGTAAGTCTAGTGCTTTTTTCCTCGTCATCAACCTTACCTTGAACCATTAGGACCTCATTTCCATTAGTCCTTAACTCTTTCGTACGCAAATTCAAACCTCGATTCACATCGAGTGTCTTTACAAATCAAACAAATACATCTAACAATACTTAAACATGGTTTCATAAGAAGGTGATGTGAGGGTGGTTGAGGCTTTGATCCTTCTCCTCAATTGTTTGGGTGCGAGTTCTCTTACTCGTGTGTGGATAATTGGCGCCTCTAAAACACTTGTAATCCGATAACATTCAAACCATTTTCTAAGAACTCTTTTAAAACACTTAATCCCTATCCAAACACATTTTTTTTACTAAAGGTGAAGTGATGGAATTGTTTGGGCACGAGTTCTCTTACTCGTGTGTGGGAAATTGTCACCTCTAAAATATCTAGTACAACTAAAACTCTTCTTTCTCGCCTTGTGCGATCAAAGCCCTAAAACACATACTAATCAAATCCTCTTTTCTTAATCAAACTCTTCAAATCACTTAACCATATATTTAAATAACTTTCTAAAAGGTGATGTGAGGGTGGTCGAGTCTTAGATCCTTCTCCACAATTGTTTGGGTACGAGTTCTCTTACTCGTGTGTAGACAATTGGCGCCTATAAAAAACACAAACCAAACAACTGTAGTCCCACGAACTACGAATGCTCTGACTTTCCCATTGCACGAGGGAATACGTAGGCTCAAGGGCCTTAATTCTTGGCGAGCACCCTATTCTAAAACCACTCATCTTTCCCTTAGAAGCAAATCCTTTAGAAGATAACAAACAAACCTAGCTAACTTTCTCACGAATCGAATCAAGAGGTTCCCGTTGAGTACAACGGACGTAGAGGGTGCTAATACCTTCCCTCTTGCGTAACCGACTCCCGAACCTAGAATTTGGTTGCGATGACCATTTTCTTATCCCTTAAAGGTTTTATTGATATTTTCTTATTCCTTCCTTGGAATGAATAAAGTTCGGTGGCGACTCTGTTCGAACGTTTTTTCCGCGTCCATCGCGAGGGTCGTATTTTTCGAGGTACGACAGATGGCGACTCTGCTGGGGAATCTTGCATTGCCTTATGCTAGAGAGAGTCAAGCCTAACTTGACTCGATTCATGAGTGTTAGATCCACTTGTTTGTTTATCTTCTCTTGCCTGTTTGCTTGCTTGTCTGATTATTTGTTATGTACTTGCTTGCTTATTTTTATTATATCCTATTATTATCTCTTATGACACTGTGGGGGTACTCTGATCATTGGTGCTCTGTGAGATGGCTCTATACCCGGGTCCGAGTATAACCCTAGGATTAGGATGGTGGTTGTGTAGTGGAGGCTTCTGTGGTCTCTTCCGCATGAGCCAATGCAAAGACCCCGCTTGGAGTAGATTCCCTTGGAAATGTTATCATTTTGATGTTACTTCGTCATGATGATAATCTTTTTGAGCCTGAATCGTTGATCCCAAGGACCTTTAACCCATTTTATCCATGGTGGTTGATAGTGTTGACTAATGAGGTCTTCAGACTTATTGGGTTGATGCGAATGCCCCAATCAGATGAGATTCCTCGAACGTATTACTTACTGACAGTAATATTTTCGACCTCGATCTAGGATTTTGAGAACCCTACGTAGAACCCATGTGTCGATGGTTGTGTAGTGGACGCCTCCGAGGAGTCTTTCTCGTGGGGAAGAAACAAAGACCTCACCTAGACGAGATCCTTTCAAGGATATTATCATCTGATGTTCCTTCGTCATGGCTATAATGTCTTTGAAAGATATCCATAACTCTAGGCACCTACCCGATTAGAGCCTACCTGTTAGGAGGGTTGGGAAGTTACTTGTTATCCTGGATCCTAAATCTATATGCATTGCATTCATTTGCATACCATTGCATTTGCATTCACCAGCATTGCATGTCATCTTCCAAAACCAAAAACTCATCTGTCATTTCTCCATAACCCGCAGTTGATTTCCCGACGCACGTATTAAACTTGAGGTAGCTCTGGAAGAACTATGGAACACTTGGCGCATAATCAATTTAAGCTGAGAAAAGACGCGAACAACATGAAAGGCAAGATGAAGCAGACAACAGAAGTTATAACAACTATGGGGAGAAGAAAGAAAAAGCCTCAAGAAGGCACCACAACTAGGAATGTTACTCCCGTAGTTTCTTCCACTCTACAACCTGCAGTGAATAACCGGTTGTATGTTGTTCCCTCTAGGTTTTGTCCCCAACCAATCCTTCCAAAGCCACATAATCAGTGGTCATCACCCGTTCTCTTCCAAGGGCACATGAATCTAAATCGAATAGGTCGTAAGAAGACTAAGTTTCACCCTATTCTTGACCCTATTCCTATACCACGTGGAAAACTGCTATTATACCTGATTCAGAGTTCAATGGTGGCACCCATCTCCCTCAGACTGGCTCGTACCCCTCCTTCACCTGGATATGATCCAAATGCGCAGTGTGAATACCAAAAAGGTGCGATGGGGCACTTTATTGAAGACTGTTGGTCATTCAAGAATAAGGTTCAAGAGCAAATTAACAACAAACGCCTGGTCTTTAAGGAAGACAACTCAGGGGTAGAGTGTGAGTATCATACTGGAACCATAGGGCATGCTGTCAAAGAATGTGAAAGCTTTCGAAATAAATTACAAAAATTGACCAGAAAAGAAGACCCTAGCATGAATGGTTTAATCCAAAGATCTGGCAAAGAGAAAATACAAGAGTTTCGTGGACCACTCAGAATCTTGTACCACAAGGAAAAGGTCGAGCTTATGGCAGACGAGACGTTTTATTTCTCTGATAATCATGTTGGAACCATGGCCCGGGATGCAACCACCTCAAGAGAAGAGCTGGAAGGGAAGGCCAAAAGGGATGTATCTTGTGAGGAAGCTTTGAAAAAGGACTTTGGAAAGCATCCCACTAATGTTAATGACGATGATGACATCAACCTTTGGGTCCCAAAAAGGCAACCAACAATGCCTAGAGCACCATACCAAATACCTTGGGCTGCTCCCAATACAAGTCAACGAGCTCATGGCCGAGGAAATCAGAATCCACGCCAGAATCAGATAAGGCCTCGCAACAACTTGGAAAGAAGGAATGCTCTTCTCAATCCAATTCCTATGTTCTACACTCAGCTTCTGCCACATTTGATTCGAAACTCACTAGTGGATCCCAAGTCTCTCAAGCCGGTGCCAGAACCATACCCTCCTGAGTACGATCCCAATGCGCATTGTGGCTATCACGGTGGATCAATGGGGCATTCAACTGAAGATTGCAAAGTTTTCCAAGCCAAGGTGCAACGCTTGATTGACAAGAAGTGCATATCCTTTCAAGAAGGGAATTTGGTTGTGCGTATCAGCATTTTGCCCAAATGAGTTTGAAGATTCCAAGAGGCATCTTCTCAAGCCGGTGGTTCAGATAGGAAGACATCCTCAGAGCTGGCAATCCTTGGACTTTTTTATCATTTGCATTTGTACTTTCTTTAAGTTAAATGCTACTTGTTTTTGAACATTGTTGTTTTGAATGGTAATATTAGTGAAGTGATCATGCATTTTCTGAGTTAATCACGTCGCGTTCGCTCATTTTTTTTCACTTATATCAAAAAACAAAAATCATATATATACCTCTCTTCGGTTTTCTTTACCAAATTGTTGTTTAGCAAAGATTTGAGGGATGATGACGAAAACGAAACACCCATAATTGCTGATAGTATGCTTTTGGATAAAATCCTGCTAATGATGTACAGGCATTATTTCAAATCCCCAAACACTGGAGAAATAAGGAGTTAGTCCCTAGTTAACCACTTCGAGCCTAGAAGTATGAGTTTCCTTCGAATTTCTAAACCCTTACGCTTAACCGGGGGCATGGGTAGTTGTTCAGTTAATTTGACTACAAATTCAAATTACAAGATGAAACATCCTGTCTGAGGATCAGTCATGTGCTATTCTTTGCACACATTCCAACGTGTAGAAGGAGCAATACAAAACTCCAAAGTTATGGTATTTGTTATTCGATGACTAATGACTTGGCAGTCACAAGCTTTCCAAAAAAAACCCCCCGCTAAGTCGAACACTCAAAAGAAGGGACTTAGACAAAAATGAGGGCCAATCCCGGTGGACTTGAAAAATCAAAATCAGTCCAGGCAAAATTTAGGGATCAAAATAAAAATCAAAAGCAAAAGAGGTTGTTAAATCCTCAAGCAAGAAAAATAAGAGTCAGTGACCACCATGTCAAAAATCAAAAGGGTCACTGATATCATGACAAAAGCAAAATAAGGTGACTGTCATTTCAAGGAAATCTTGAATCCTCATCTTCACTATTGCACCGTCAAGCATTCTTAGGAGACAAATATGTGTCAATTTAACTGAACGTAGGACTGGAGATCATCACGAAGAAGGGGTGGGTACAAAACACTCTTTGAGCCTTATATCCTTTGTTTCTATAACTGTGAACCAGACCACACTACAACCCTCAAAAGACCTAATTGAGGCGGGGTTTATTCTGAAAAGCATACTACAGCAAGATTACGTAAACTGACTCCTAGAGATTTGCTAATCTTCTGAATTGGTGTGATATTCTTGATATATCTTTCACACCAGCTAAATCGGTACCACACTTGGACTAATAGTCCATCTGTCACACATTATCACATCATTCTAATAATGATTGATTTTCAAAACTTGCATGAACATTGCATTAAAATTACCAATTTTAGACGAACAATTTTAACTGCAAGTCAGTATTTAGCATTAAGGAAATTTCAAGCAACAGTCAGAGTGAACTTGATCATTCAACAATGCTGACCCGAATCCAGTTCACTTCATAACCCTATGGAACAGGGGCATGACATCCGATGACTATGTTGACCAATGGAACTGGTCAGGATGAAACAAATCTCCAAGTATTAGTAGATCAAGGAGGAAAGACGACTTCAGTGTTCATCTCATCTAGGGAAAACCCTTGTATTCAATACGTCCAGTTCATTTGGGGCAAATCCCTCTAAAGCTTGATTAAGGGCAAATCACTGTAAGATTCAAATATTGGGGCAAATTGTCTCCAATCATGTCCTGGTATGATCACTTTCAAGGAGTATTCCTGCAAAGACCCTATGGACTGGGGCAAATAAGTTGCAGATGGGAAGTTTCCCTTCATGCTTTCAAGTTCATCAAGCAGAGTAGCAACTATTGAGTCAACATGTGTCAAAAGCCTTAGGGCAGAGCAAAATCACAATCAACATGTATTGGTTAAGTCGCTACGCCCACACATTCAACATGCATTGATCACGTTGGTACGCTCATACAAAGCCACCATGATTGAGGTCCTCTCAAGAGTGAATACACATCTTATCAGCAAAGGATCAAACTTGGGGCACTAAGCTCGTCCACATCTATTTGCTGACCATCATATCATCAAAATAAAAAGTGTCAGGAAGTCAAACCCTCTCACCAACCCCGAAGTCCAATCCTTTATTGGCAACGACCCAAAAGTCCACACTCGTTGGCACCTTCAAATTTACCCTTCAAAGTCCAATTTTCATTGGCAACCACTAAAAGTCCACCGTTGTTGGCATCCTCATAACACCTGAAAGCCCAATTTATTGGCAAACACCAAATTACCAATGTCCAATTTCATTTGGCAATTACCAAATTCAATCCCTGGTGATACCCTCGACAAGGAAACCTATCCCCAGCGCGCCCGGTCATTTGCATCATCATGCCATGCAAGCATAACATCATATTCATAACATCATATTCAATCATATCGATCATTAGCATATTAGTCTTGTGCATTCATACGTGCGTTAGATTCCCTAGCAGTTGCATCTTAGTATGTGTTTCAGTGCATCATGTAATGCATGGCATACCCATCCCCAGCAGCATAGCATAACAGGATCCAGGATCAGTTCACAAGCATCTTGGCTAGTCCTCCTTCAAAGTCAGCAGTATTCCTCTAAAAGAGTTGATACCCCGCACGTGCTCATGGATTCCTGTTCCCCAGCAAGTCATTCTTCAACCATACAGTGGATAATGACAATCCCCAGCAGCTGTTGCTATTGTTGCTCCCCAAGCAGAGGTTATCCTAGAAAGTTTCTTGTGAGCTTTCCCCTGCAGAGCCAGCACATTTCCTCCGACAGGAATCTTGCTCAACTTTTCCCCCGAGCACATTTACTTCAGAGATACTGCTTTAGTATCATCGAGGAACCTTAATGGATAAGGGACTGCTTCGATGGCCCAGAGAATCTTCTGCCTTTAGAGATACTGCTTTGGTATCATTGAATAACCTTAATTGATAAGGGACTGCTTCGACGACCCAGAGAATCATCTGCCTTCAGAGATACTGCTTTGGTATCATCGAGGAACCTTAATGGATAAGGGACTGCTTCGATGACCCAGAGAATCGTCTGCCTTCAGAGATACTGCTTTGGTATCATCGAAGAACCTTAATGGATAAGGGACTGCTTCGACGACACAGAGAATCATCTGCCTTTAGAGATACAACTTTGATATCATCGAGGAACCTTAATGGATAAGGGACTACTTCGACGACCCAGAGAATCGTCTGCCTTCAGAGATACTGCTTTGGCATCATCGAGGAACCTTAATGGATAAGGGACTGCTTCGACGACCCAGAGAATCGTCTGCCTTCATAGGTACTGCTTTGGTATCATCGAGGAACCTTAATGGATAAGGGACTGCTTTGAAGACCCAGAGAACCATCTGCCTTCAGAGGTACTGCTTTGGTATCATCGAGGAACCTTAATGGGTAAGGGACTGCTTCGACGACCCAGAGAATCGTCTGCCTTCACAGATACTGCTTTGGTATCATCCAGGAACCTTAATGGATAAGGGATTGTTTCGACAACCCAGAGAATCGTCTGCCTTCAGAGATACTGCTTTGGTATCATTGAGGAACCTTAATGGATAAGGGACTGCTTCGATGACAAAGAGAATTGTCTGCCTTCAGAGGTACTGCTTTGGTATCATCGAAGATCCTTAAAGGATAAGGGACTGCTTCGATGACACAGAGAATCATCTTCCTTCAGAGATACTGCTTTGATATCATCGAGGAACCTTAATGGATAAGGGACTACTTCGACGACCCAGAGAATCGTCTGCCTTCAGAGATACTACTTTGGCATCATCGAGGAACCTTAATGGATAAGGGACTGCTTCGACGACCCAGAGAATCATCTGCCTTCAGAGATACTGCTTTGGTATCATCGAGAAACCTTAATGGATAAGGGACTGCTTCGACGACCCAGAGAATCGTCTGCCTTCAGAGATACTACTTTGGTATCATCGAAGAACCTAAATGGATAAGGGACTGCTTCGATGACACAGAGAATCATCTACCTTCAGAGATACTGCTTTGATATCATCGAGGAACCTTAATGGATAAGGGACTACTTCGATGACCCAGAGAATCATCTGCCTTCAGAGATACTGCTTTGGCATCATCGAGGAACCTTAATGGATAAGGGACTGCTTCGACGACCCAGAGAATCGTCTGCCTTCAGAGATACTTCTTTGGCATCATCGAGGAACCTTAATGGATAAGGGACTTCTTCGACAACCCAGAGAATCTTCTGCCTTCAGAGGTACTGTTTTGGTATCATCGAGGAACCTTAATGGATAAGGGATTGCTTCGACGACCCAGAGAATCGTCTGCCTTTAGAGATACTACTTTGGTATCATCGAGGAACCTTAATGGATAAGGGACTGCTTCAACAACCCAGAGAATCGTGTGCCTTCAGAGATACTGCTTTGGTATCATCGAGGCACCTTAATGGATAAGGGACTGCTTCGACGACCCAGAGAATCTTCTGCCTTCAGAGATACTGCTTTGGTATCATTGAGGAACCTTAATGGATAAGGGACTGCTTCGATGACAAATAGAATTGTCTGCCTTCAGAGGTATTGCTTTGGTATCATCGAAGAACCTTAATGGATAAGGGACTGCTTCGACGACACAGAGAATCATCTGCCTTCAGAGATACTGCTTTGATATCATCGAGGAACCTTAATGGATAAGGGACTACTTCGACGACCCAGAGAATCGTCTGCCTTCAGAGATACTGCTTTGGCATCATCGAGGAACCTTAATGGATTAGGGACTGCTTCGACGACCCAGCGAATCATCTGCCTTCAGAGATACTTCTTTGGCATCATCGAGGAACCTTAATGGATAAGGGACTGCTTCGACGACCCAGAGAATCTTCTGCCTTCAGAGGTACTGCTTTGGTATCATCGAGGAACCTTAATGGATAAGGGATTGCTTCGACGACCCAAAGAATTGTTCGCCTTCAGAGATACTGCTTTAGTATCATCGAGGAACCTTAATGGATAAGGGACTGCTTCAACAACCCAGAGAATCTTCTGCCTTCAGAGATACTGCTTTAGTATCATCGAGGAACCTTAATGGATAAGGGACTGCTTCGACGACCCTGAGAATAGTGTGCCTTCAGAGGTACTGCTTTGGTAACATCGAGGAACCTTAATGGGTAAGGGACTGCTTCGATGACCAAGAGAATTGTCTGCCTACAGAGATACTACTTTGGTATCATCGAGGAACCTTAATGGATAAGGGACTGCTTCGACGACCCAGAGAATCGTCTGCCTTCAGAGGTACTGCTTTGGTATCATTAAGGAACCTTAATGGATAAGGCTCTGCTTCGATGACCCAGAGAATCGTCTGCCTTCAGAGGTACTGCTTTGGCATCATCGAGGAACCTTAATGGATAAGGGACTGCTTCGACGACCCAGAGAATCATCTGCCTTCAGAGATACTGCTTTGGTATCATCGAGGAACCTTAATGGATAAGGGACTGCTTCGACGACCCAGAGAATCGTCTGCCTTCAGAGATACTACTTTGGTATCATCGAAGAACCTTAATGGATAAGGGACTGCTTCGACGGCACAGAGAATCATCTACCTTCAGAGATACTGCTTTGATATCATTGAGGAACCTTAATGGATAAGGGACTACTTCGACGACCCAGAGACTCGTCTGCCTTCAGAGATACTGCTTTGGCATCATCGAGGAACCTTAATGGATAAGGGACTGTTTCGAGGACCCAGAGAATCGTTTGCCTTCATAGATACTTCTTTGGCATCATCGAGGAACCTTAATGGATAAGGGACTGCTTCGACGACCCAGAGAATCTTCTGCCTTCAGAGGTACTGCTTTGGTATCATCGAGGAACCTTAATGGATAAAGGACTGCTTCGACGACCCAGAGAATCGTCTGCCTTCAGAGATACTACTTTGGTATCATCGAGGAACCTTAATGGATAAGGGACTGCTTCAACAACCCAGAGAATCGTGTGCCTTCAGAGATACTGCTTTGGTATCATCGAGGCACCTTAATGGATAAGGGACTGCTTCGACGACCCAGAGAATCTTCTTCCTTCAGAGATACTGCTTTGGTATCATTGAGGAACCTTAATGGATAAGGGACTGCTTCGATGACAAAGAGAATTGTCTGCCTTCAGAGGTATTGCTTTGGTATCATCGAAGAACCTTAATGGATAAGGGACTGCTTCGACGACACAGAGAATCATCTGCCTTCACAGATACTGCTTTGATATCATCGAGGAACCTTAATGGATAAGGGACTACTTCGACGACCCAGAGAATCGTCTGCCTTCAGAGATACTGCTTTGGCATCATCGAGGAACCTTAATGGATTAGGGACTGCTTCGACGACCCAGCGAATCATCTGCCTTCAGAGATACTTCTTTGGCATCATCGAGGAACCTTAATGGATAAGGGACTGCTTCGACGACCCAGAGAATCTTCTGCCTTCAGAGGTACTGCTTTGGTATCATCGAGGAACCTTAATGGATAAGGGATTGCTTCGACGACCCAAAGAATTGTTCGCCTTCAGAGATACTGCTTTAGTATCATCGAGGAACCTTAATGGATAAGGGACTGCTTCAACAACCCAGAGAATCTTCTGCCTTCAGAGATACTGCTTTAGTATCATCGAGGAACCTTAATGGATAAGGGACTGCTTCGACGACCCTGAGAATAGTGTGCCTTCAGAGGTACTGCTTTGGTAACATCGAGGAACCTTAATGGGTAAGGGACTGCTTCGATGACCAAGAGAATTGTCTGCCTACAGAGATACTACTTTGGTATCATCGAGGAACCTTAATGGATAAGGGACTGCTTCGACGACCCAGAGAATCGTCTGCCTTCAGAGGTACTGCTTTGGTATCATTAAGGAACCTTAATGGATAAGGCTCTGCTTCGATGACCTAGAGAACCGTCTGCCTTCAGAGGTACTGCTTTGGCATCATCGAGGAACCTTAATGGATAAGGGACTGCTTCGACGACCCAGAGAATCATCTGCCTTCAGAGATACTGCTTTGGTATCATCGAGGAACCTTAATGGATAAGGGACTGCTTCGACGACCCAGAGAACCGTCTGCCTTCAGAGGTACTGCTTTGGCATCATCGAGGAACCTTAATGGATAAGGGACTGCTTCGACGACCCAGAGAATCATCTGCCTTCAGAGATACTGCTTTGGTATCATCGAGGAACCTTAATGGATAAGGGACTGCTTCGACGACCCAGAGAATCGTCTGCCTTCAGAGATACTACTTTGGTATCATCGAAGAACCTTAATGGATAAGGGACTGCTTCGACGGCACAGAGAATCATCTACCTTCAGAGATACTGCTTTGATATCATTGAGGAACCTTAATGGATAAGGGACTACTTCGATGACCCAGAGACTCGTCTGCCTTCAGAGATACTGCTTTGGCATCATCGAGGAACCTTAATGGATAAGGGTCTGCTTCGAGGACCCAGAGAATCGTTTGCCTTCATAGATACTTCTTTGGCATCATCGAGGAACCTTAATGGATAAGGGACTGCTTCGACGACCCAGAGAATCTTCTGCCTTCAGAGGTACTGCTTTGGTATCATCGAGGAACCTTAATGGATAAAGGACTACTTCGACGACCCAGAGAATCGTTTGCCTTCAGAGATACTGCTTTGGTATCATCGAAGAACCTTAATGGATAAGGGACTGCTTCGACGACACCGAGAATCATCTGCCTTCAGAGATACAACTTTGATATCATCGAGGAACCTTAATGGATAAGGGACTACTTCGACGACCCAGAGAATCATCTGCCTTCAGAGATACTGCTTTGGCATCATCGAGGAACCTTAATGGATAAGGGACTGCTTCGACGACCCAGAGAATCGTCTGCCTTCATAGGTACTGCTTTGGTATCATCGAGGAACCTTAATGGATAAGGGACTGCTTTGAAGACCCAGAGAACCATCTGCCTTCAGAGGTACTGCTTTGGTATCATCGAGGAACCTTAATGGGTAAGGGACTGCTTCGACGACCCAGAGAATTGTCTGCCTTCACAGATACTGCTTTGGTATCATCCAGGAACCTTAATGGATAAGGGATTGTTTCGACAACCCAGAGAATCGTCTGCCTTCAGAGATACTGCTTTGGTATCATTGAGGAACCTTAATGGATAAGGGACTGCTTCGACGACAAAGAGAATTGTCTGCCTTCAGAGGTACTGCTTTGGTATCATCAAAGATCCTTAAAGGATAAGGGACTGCTTCGATGACACAGAGAATCATCTTCCTTCAGAGATACTGCTTTGATATCATCGAGGAACCTTAATGGATAAGGGACTACTTCGACGACCCAGAGAATCATCTGCCTTCAGAGATACTACTTTGGCATCAACGAGGAACCTTAATGGATAAGGGACTGCTTCGACGACCCAGAGAATCATCTGCCTTCAGAGATACTGCTTTGGTATCATCGAGAAACCTTAATGGATAAGGGACTGCTTCGACGACCCAGAGAATCGTCTGCCTTCAGAGATACTACTTTGGTATCATCGAAGAACCTAAATGGATAAGGGACTGCTTCGATGACACAGAGAATCATCTACCTTCAGAGATACTGCTTTGATATCATCGAGGAACCTTAATGGATAAGGGACTACTTCGATGACCCAGAGAATCGTCTGCCTTCAGAGATACTGCTTTGGCATCATCGAGGAACCTTAATGGATAAGGGACTGCTTCGACGACCCAGAGAATCGTCTGCCTTCAGAGATACTTCTTTGGCATCATCGAGGAACCTTAATGGATAAGGGACTGCTTCGACAACCCAGAGAATCTTCTGCCTTCAGAGGTACTGCTTTGGTATCATCGAGGAACCTTAATGGATAAGGGATTGCTTCGACGACCCAGAGAATCGTCTGCCTTTAGAGATACTACTTTGGTATCATCGAGGAACCTTAATGGATAAGGGACTGCTTCAACAACCCAGAGAATCGTGTGCCTTCAGAGATACTGCTTTGGTATCATCGAGGCACCTTAATGGATAAGGGACTGCTTCGACGACCCAGAGAATCTTCTGCCTTCAGAGATACTGCTTTGGTATCATTGAGGAACCTTAATGGATAAGGGACTGCTACGATGACAAAGAGAATTGTCTGCCTTCAGAGGTATTGCTTTGGTATCATCGAAGAACCTTAATGGATAAGGGACTGCTTCGACGACACAGAGAATCATCTGCCTTCAGAGATACTGCTTTGATATCATCGAGGAACCTTAATGGATAAGGGACTACTTCGACGACCCAGAGAATCGTCTGCCATCAGAGATACTGCTTTGGCATCATCGAGGAACCTTAATGGATTAGGGACTGCTTCGACGACCCAGCGAATCATCTGCCTTCAGAGATACTTCTTTGCCATCATCGAGGAACCTTAATGGATAAGGGACTGCTTCGACGACCCAGAGAATCTTCTGCCTTCAGAGGTACTGCTTTGGTATCATCGAGGAACCTTAATGGATAAGGGATTGCTTCGACGACCCAAAGAATTATTCGCCTTCAGAGATACTGCTTTAGTATCATCGAGGAACCTTAATGGATAAGGGACTGCTTCAACAACCCAGAGAATCTTCTGCCTTCAGAGATACTGCTTTAGTATCATCGAGGAACCTTAATGGATAAGGGACTGCTTCGACGACCCTGAGAATAGTGTGCCTTCAGAGGTACTGCTTTGGTAACATCGAGGAACCTTAATGGGTAAGGGACTGCTTCGATGACCAAGAGAATTGTCTGCCTACAGAGATACTACTTTGGTATCATCGAGGAACCTTAATGGATAAGGGACTGCTTCGACGACCCAGAGAATCGTCTGCCTTCAGAGGTACTGCTTTGGTATCATTAAGGAACCTTAATGGATAAGGCTCTGCTTCGATGACCCAGAGAATCGTCTGCCTTCAGAGGTACTGCTTTGGCATCATCGAGGAACCTTAATGGATAAGGGACTGCTTCGACGACCCAGAGAATCATCTGCCTTCAGAGATACTGCTTTGGTATCATCGAGGAACCTTAATGGATAAGGGACTGCTTCGACGACCCAGAGAATCGTCTGCCTTCAGAGATACTACTTTGGTATCATCGAAGAACCTTAATGGATAAGGGACTGCTTCGACGGCACAGAGAATCATCTACCTTCAGAGATACTGCTTTGATATCATTGAGGAACCTTAATGGATAAGGGACTACTTCGACGACCCAGAGACTCGTCTGCCTTCAGAGATACTGCTTTGGCATCATCGAGGAACCTTAATGGATAAGGGACTGCTTCGAGGACCCAGAGAATCGTTTGCCTTCATAGATACTTCTTTGGCATCATCGAGAAACCTTAATGGATAAGGGACTGCTTCGACGACCCAGAGAATCTTCTGCCTTCAGAGGTACTGCTTTGGTATCATCGAGGAACCTTAATGGATAAAGGACTGCTTCGACGACCCAGAGAATCGTCTGCCTTCAGAGATACTACTTTGGTATCATCGAGGAACCTTAATGGCTAAGGGACTGCTTCAATAACCCAGAGAATCGTGTGCCTTCAGAGATACTGCTTTGGTATCATCGAGGCACCTTAATGGATAAGGGACTGCTTCGACGACCCAGAGAATCTTCTGCCTTCAGAGATACTGCTTTGGTATCATTGAGGAACCTTAATGGATAAGGGACTGCTTCGATGACAAAGAGAATTGTCTGCCTTCAGAGGTATTGCTTTGGTATCATCGAAGAACCTTAATGGATAAGGGACTGCTTCGACGACACAGAGAATCATCTGCCTTCAGAGATACTGCTTTGATATCATCGAGGAACCTTAATGGATAAGGGACTACTTCGACGACCCAGAGAATCGTCTGCCTTCAGAGATACTGCTTTGGCATCATCGAGGAACCTTAATGGATTAGGGACTGCTTCGACGACCCAGCGAATCATCTGCCTTCAGAGATACTTCTTTGTCATCATCAAGGAACCTTAATGGATAAGGGACTGCTTCGACGACCCAGAGAATCTTCTGCCTTCAGAGGTACTGCTTTGGTATCATCGAGGAACCTTAATGGATAAGGGATTGCTTCGACGACCCAAAGAATTGTTCGCCTTCAGAGATACTGCTTTAGTATCATCGAGGAACCTTAATGGATAAGGGACTGCTTCAACAACCCAGAGAATCTTCTGCCTTCAGAGATACTGCTTTAGTATCATCGAGGAACCTTAATGGATAAGGGACTGCTTCGACGACCCTGAGAATAGTGTGCCTTCAGAGGTACTGCTTTGGTAACATCGAGGAACCTTAATGGGTAAGGGACTGCTTCGATGACCAAGAGAATTGTCTGCCTACAGAGATACTACTTTGGTATCATCGAGGAACCTTAATGGATAAGGGACTGCTTCGACGACCCAGAGAATCGTCTGCCTTCAGAGGTACTGCTTTGGTATCATTAAGGAACCTTAATGGATAAGGGACTGCTTCGATGACCCAGAGAATCGTCTGCCTTCAGAGGTACTGTTTTGGCATCATCGAGGAACCTTAATGGATAAGGGACTGCTTCGACGACCCAGAGAATCATCTGCCTTCAGAGATACTGCTTTGGTATCATCGAGGAACCTTAATGGATAAGGGACTGCTTCGACGACCCAGAGAATCGTCTGCCTTCAGAGATACTACTTTGGTATCATCGAAGAACCTTAATGGATAAGGGACTGCTTCGACGGCACAGAGAATCATCTACCTTCAGAGATACTGCTTTGATATCATTGAGGAACCTTAATGGATAAGGGACTACTTCGATGACCCAGAGACTCGTCTCCCTTCAGAGATACTGCTTTGGCATCATCGAGGAACCTTAATGGATAAGGGACTGCTTCGAGGACCCAGAGAATCGTTTGCCTTCATAGATACTTCTTTGGCATCATCGAGGAACCTTAATGGATAAGGGACTGCTTCGACGACCCAGAGAATCTTCTGCCTTCAGAGGTACTGCTTTGGTATCATCGAGGAACCTTAATGGATAAAGGACTACTTCGACGACCCAGAGAATCGTTTGCCTTCAGATATACTGCTTTGGTATCATCGAAGAACCTTAATGGATAAGGGACTGCTTCGACGACACCGAGAATCATCTGCCTTCAGAGATACACCTTTGATATCATCGAGGAACCTTAATGGATAAGGGACTACTTCGACGACCCAGAGAATCATCTGCCTTCAGAGATACTGCTTTGGCATCATCGAGGAACCTTAATGGATAAGGGACTGCTTCGACGACCCAGAGAATCGTCTGCCTTCATAGGTACTGCTTTGGTTTCATCGAGGAACCTTAATGGATAAGGGACTGCTTTGAAGACCCAGAGAACCATCTGCCTTCAGAGGTACTGCTTTGGTATCATCGAGGAACCTTAATGGGTAAGGGACTGCTTCGACAACCCAGAGAATCGTCTGCCTTCACAGATACTGCTTTGGTATCATCGAGGAACCTTAATGGATAAGGGACTGCTTCGACGACCCAGAGAATCGTCTGCCTTCAGAGATACTGCTTTGGTATCATTGAGGAACCTTAATGGATAAGGGACTGCTTCGACAACAAAGAGAATTGTCTGCCTTCAGAGGTACTGCTTTGGTATCATCGAAGAACCTTAATGGATAAGGGACTGCTTCGACGACACAGAGAATCATCTACCTTCAAAGATACTGCTTTGATATCATCGAGGAACCTTAATGGATAAGGGACTACTTCGACGACCCAGAGAATCGTCTGCCTTCAAAGATACTACTTTGGCATCATCGAGGAACCTTAATGGATAAGCGACTGCTTCGATGACCCAGAGAATCATCTGCCTTCAGAGATACTGCTTTGGTATCATCGAGAAACCTTAATGGATAAGGGACTGCTTCGATGAACCAGAGAATCGTCTGCCTTCAGAGATACTACTTTGGTATCATCGAAGAACCTAAATGGATAAGGGACTGCTTCGATGACACAAAGAATCATCTACCTTCAGAGATATTGCTTTGATATCATCGAGGAACCTTAATGGATAAGGGACTACTTCGACGACCCAGAGAATCGTCTGCCTTCAGAGATACTGCTTTGGCATCATCGAGGAACCTTAATGGATAAGGGACTGCTTCGACGACCCAGAGAATCGTCTGCCTTCAGAGATACTTCTTTGGCATTATCGAGAAACCTTAATGGATAAGGGACTGCTTCGACGACCCAGAGAATCTTCTGCCTTCAGAGGTACTGCTTTGGTATCATTGAGGAACCTTAATGGATAAGGGACTGCTTCGACGACCCAGAGAATCGTCTGCCTTCAGAGATACTACTTTGGTATCATCGAGGAACCTTAAAGGATTAGGGACTGCTCCAACAGCCCAGAGAATCGTGTGCCTTCAGAGATACTGCTTTGGTATCATTGAGGCACCTTAATGGATAAGGGACTGCTTCGACGACCCAGAGAATCTTCTGCCTTCAGAGATACTACTTTGGTATCATTGAGGAACCTTAATGGATAAGGGACTGCTTCGATGACAAAGAGAATTGTCTGCCTTCAGAGGTATTGCTTTGGTATCATCGAAGAACGTTAATGGATAAGGGACTGCTTCGACGACACAGAGAATCATCTGCCTTCAGAGATACTGCTTTGATATCATCGAGGAACCTTAATGGATAAGGGACTACTTCGACGACCCAGAGAATCGTCTGCCTTCAGAGATACTGCTTTGGCATCATCGAGGAACCTTAATGGATTAGGGACTGCTTCGACGACCCAGCGAATCATCTGCCTTCAAAGATACTACTTTGGCATCATCGAGGAACCTTAATGGAAAAGGGACTGCTTCGACGACCCAGAGAATCATCTGCCTTCAGAGATACTGCTTTGGTATCATCGAGAAACCTTAATGGATAAGGGACTGCTTCGACGAACCAGAGAATCGTCTGCCTTCAGAGATACTACTTTGGTATCATCGAAGAACCTAAATGGATAAGAGACTGCTTCGATGACACAGAGAATCATCTACCTTCAGAGATATTGCTTTGATATCATCGAGGAACCTTAATGGATAAGGGACTACTTCGACGACCCAGAGAATAGTCTGCCTTCAGAGATACTGCTTTGGCATCATCGAGAAACCTTAATGGATAAGGGACTGCTTCGACGACCCAGAGAATCGTCTGCGTTCAGAGATACTTCTTTGGCATCATCGAGGAAACTTAATGGATAAGGGACTGCTTCGACGACCCAGAGAATCTTCTGCCTTCAGGGGTACTGCTTTGGTATCATCGAGGAACCTTAATGGATAAGGGGCTGCTTCGACGACCCAGAGAATCGTCTGCCTTCTGAGATACTACTTTGGTATCATCGAGGAACCTTAAAGGATAAGGGACTGCTCCAACAGCCCAGAGAATCGTGTGCCTTCAGAGATACTGCTTTGGCATCATCGAGGAACCTTAATGGATTAGGGACTGCTTCGACGACCCAGCGAATCATCTGCCTTCAGAGATACTTCTTTGGCATCATCGAGGAACCTTAATGGATAAGGGACTGCTTCGACGACCCAGAGAATCTTTTGCCTTCAGAGGTACTGCTTTGGTATCATCGAGGAACCTTAATGGATAAGGGATTGCTTCGACGACCCAAAGAATTGTTCACCTTCAGAGATACTGCTTTAGTATCATCGAGGAACCTTAATGGATAAGGGACTGCTTCAACAACCCAGAGAATCTTCTGCCTTCAGAGATACTGCTTTAGTATCATCGAGGAACCTTAATGGATAAGGGACTGCTTCGACGACCCAGAGAATAGTGTGCCTTCAGAGATACTGATATGGCATCATCTAGGAACCTTAATGTATAAGGGACTGCTTCTACGACCCAGAGAACCATCTACCTTTAGAGGTACTACTTTGGTATCATCGAGGAACCTTAATGGATAAGGCACTGCTTCGACAACCCAGAGAATTATCTGCCTTCAGAGGTATTGCTTTGGTATCATCGAAGAACCTTAATGGATAAGGGACTGCTTCGATGACCCAGAGAATCGTCTGCCTTCAGAGATACTGCTTTAGTATCATGGAAGAACCTTAATGGATAAGGGACTGCTTCGACGACCCATAGAATCGTCTGCCTTCAGAGATACAGCTTTGGTATCATTGAGGAACCTTTACGGATAAGGGATTGCTTCGACGACCCAGAGAATCGTCTGCCTTCAGAGATACTGCTTTGGTATCATTAAAACCTTAATTAATAAGGGACTACTTCGACAAACCAGAGAATCGTCTGCATTCAGAGGTACTGCTTTGGTATCATCGAGGAACCTTAATGGATAAGGGACTGCTTCGACGACCCAGAGAATCGTCTGCCTTCAGAGGTACTGCTTTGGTAACATCGAGGAACCTTAATGGGTAAGGGACTGCTTCGATGACCCAGAGAATTGTCTGCCTACAGAGATACTACTTTGGTATCATCGAGGAACCTTAATGGATAAGGGACTGCTTCGACGACCCAGAGAATCGTCTGCCTTCAGAGGTACTGCTTTGGTATCATTAAGGAACCTTAATGGATAAGGGACTGCTTCGATGACCCAGAGAATCGTCTGCCTTCAGAGGTACTGCTTTGGCATCATCGAGGAACCTTAATGGATAAGGGACTGCTTCGACGACCCAAAGAATCATCTGCCTTCAGAGATACTGCTTTGGTATCATCGAGGAACCTTAATGGATAAGGGACTGCTTCGACGACCCAGAGAATCGTCTGCCTTCAGAGATACTACTTTGGTATCATCTAAGAACCTTAATGGATAAGGGACTGCTTCGATGGCACAGAGAATCATCTACCTTCAGAGATACTGCTTTGATATCATTGAGGAACCTTAATGGATAAGGGACAACTTCGACGACCCAGAGACTCGTCTGCCTTCAGAGATACTACTTTGGCATCATCGAGGAACCTTAATGGATAAGGGACTGCTTCGAGGACCCAGAGAATCGTTTTCCTTCAGAGTTACTTCTTTGGCATCATCGAGGAACCTTAATGGATAAGGGACTGCTTCGACGACCTAGAGAATCTTCTACCTTCAGAGGTACTGCTTTGGTATCATCGAGGAACCTTAATGGATAAAGGACTGCTTCGACGACCCAGAGAGTCGTCTGCCTTCAGAGATACTACTTTGGTATCATCGAAGAACCTTAATGGATAAGGGACTGCTTCGACGACACAGAGAATCATCTGCCTTCAGAGATACAACTTTGATATCATCGAGGAACCTTAATGGATAAGGGACTACTTCGACGACCCAGAGAATCATCTGCCTTCAGAGATACTGCTTCGGCATCATCGAGGAACCTTAATGGATAAGGGACTGCTTCGACGACCCAGAGAATCGTCTGCCTTCATAGGTACTGCTTTGGTATCATCGAGGAACCTTAATGGATAAGGGACTGCTTTGAAGACCCAGAGAACCATCTGCCTTCAGAGGTACTGCTTTGGTATCATCGAGGAACCTTAATGGGTAATGGACTGCTTCAACGACCCAGAGAATCGTCTGCCTTCACAGATACTACTTTTGTATCATCGAGGAACCTTAATGGATAAGGGACTGCTTCGACGACCCAGAGAATCGTCTGCCTTCAGAGATACTGCTTTGGTATCATTGAGGAACCTTAATGGATAAGGGACTGCTTCGACGACAAAGAGAATTGTCTGCCTTCAGAGGTACTGCTTTGGTATCATCGAAGAACCTTAATAGATAAGGGAATGCTTCGACGACACAGAGAATCATCTGCCTTCAGAGATACTGCTTTGATATCATCGAGGAACCTTAATGGATAAGGGACTACTTCGACGACCCAGAGAATCGTCTGCCTTCAAAGATACTACTTTGGCATCATCGAGGAACCTTAATGGATAAGGGACTGCTTCGACGAACCAGAGAATCATCTGCCTTCAGAGATACTGCTTTGGTATCATCGAGAAACCTTAATGGATAAGGGACTTCTTCGACGACCCAGAGAATCGTCTAGCTTCAGAGATACTACTTTGATATCATCGAGGAACCTTAATGGATAAGGGACTACTTTGATGACCCAGAGAATCGTCTGCCTTCAGAGATACTGCTTTGGCATCATCGAGGAACCTTAATGGATAAGGGACTGCTTCGACGACCAAGAGAATCGTCTGCCTTCAGAGATACTTCTTTGGCATCATCGAGGAACCTTAAAGGATAAGGGACTGCTCCTACAGCCCAGAGAATCGTGTGCCTTCAGAGATACTGCTTTGGTATCATCGAGGCACCTTAATGGATAAGGGACTGCTTCGACGACCCAGAGAATCTTCTGCCTTTAGAGATACTGCTTTGGTATTATTGAGGAACCTTAATGGATAAGGGACTGCTTCGATGACAAAGAGAATTGTCTGCCTTCAGAGGTATTGCTTTGGTATCATCGAAGAACCTTAATGGATAAGGGACTGCTTCGACGACACAGAGAATCATCTGCCTTCAGAGATACTGCTTTGATATCATCGAGGAACCTTAATGGATAAGGGACTACTTCGACGACCCAGAGAATTGTCTGCCTTCAGAGATACAGCTTTGGCATCATCGAGGAACCTTAATGGATTAGGGACTGCTTCGATGACCCAGCGAATCATCTGCCTTCAGAGATACTTCTTTGGCATCATCGAGGAACCTTAATGGATAAGGGACTGCTTCGACGACCCAGAGAATCTTCTGCCTTCAGAGGTACTGCTTTGGTATCATCGAGGAACCTTAATGGATAAGGGATTGCTTCGACGACCCAAACAATTGTTCGCCTTCAGAGATACTGCTTTAGTATCATCGAGGAACCTTAATGGATAAGGGACTGCTTCAACAACCCAGAGAATCTTCTGCCTTCAGAGATACTGCTTTAGTATCATCGAGGAACCTTAATGGATAAGGGACTGCTTCGACGACCCAGAGAATAGTGTGCCTTCAGAGGTACTGCTTTGGTAACATCGAGGAACCTTAATGGGTAAGGGACTGCTTCGATGACCCAGAGAATTGTCTGCCTACAGAGATACTACTTTGGTATCATCGAGGAACCTTAATGGATAAGGGATTGCTTCGACGACCCAGAGAATCGTTCGCCTTAAGAGATACTGCTTTGGTATCATCGAGGAACCTTAATGGATAAGGGACTGCTTCAACAACCCAGAGAATCTTCTACCTTCAGAGATACTGCTTTAGTATCATCGAAGAACCTTAATGGATAAGGGACTGCTTCGACGACCCAGAGAATAGTGTGCCTTCAGAGATACTGATTTGGCATCATCTAGGAACCTTAATGTATAAGGGACTGCTTCGACGACCCAGAGAATCGTCTACCTTTAGAGGTACTACTTTGGTATCATCGAGGAACCTTTACGGATAAGGGACTGCTTCGACGACCCAGAGAATGGTCTGCCTCCAGAGGTATTGCTTTGGTATCATCGAAGAACCTTAATGGATAAGGGACTCCTTCGATGACCCAGAGAATCGTCTGCCTCCAGAGATACTGCTTTGGTATCATGGAAGAACCTTAATGGATAAGGGACTGCTTCGACGACCCAGAGAATAGTGTGCCTTCAGAGATACTGATTTGGCATCATCTAGGAACCTTAATGTATAAGGGACTGCTTCGACGACCCAGAGAATCGTCTACCTTTAGAGGTACTACTTTGGTATCATCGAGGAACCTTTACGGATAAGGGACTGCTTCGACGACCCAGAGAATGGTCTGCCTCCAGAGGTATTGCTTTGGTATCATCGAAGAACCTTAATGGATAAGGGACTCCTTCGATGACCCAGAGAATCGTCTGCCTCCAGAGATACTGCTTTGGTATCATGGAAGAACCTTAATGGATAAGGGACTGCTTCGACGACCCATAGAATCGTCTGCCTTCAGAGATACAGCTTTGGTATCATTGAGAAACCTTTACGGATAAGGGACTGCTTCGACGACCCAGAGAATCGTCTGCCTTCAGAGATACTGCTTTGGTATCATCGAGGAACCTTAGTTAATAAGGGACTACTTCGACGAACCAGAGAATCGTCTGCATTCAGAGGTACTGCTTTGGTATCATCGAGGAACCTTAATGGATAAGGGACTGCTTCGACGACCCAGAGAATCGTCTGCCTTCAGAGGTACTGCTTTGGTAACATCGAGGAACCTTAATGGGTAAGGGACTGCTTCGATGACCCAGAGAATTGTCTGCCTTCAGAGATACTACTTTGGTATCATCGAGGAACCTTAATGGATAAGGGACTGCTTCGAGGACCCAGAGAATCGTTTTCCTTCAGAGTTACTTCTTTGGCATCATCGAGGAACCTTAATGGATAAGGGACTGCTTCGACGACCCAGAGAATCTTCTGCCTTCAGAGGTACTGCTTTGGTATCATCGAGGAACCTTAATGGATAAATGACTGCTTCGACGACCCAGAGAGTCGTCTGCCTTCAGAGATACTGCTTTGGTATCATCGAAGAACCTTAATGGATAAGGGACTGCTTCGACGTCACAGAGAATCATCTGCCTTCAGAGATACAACTTTGATATCATCGAGGAACCTTAATGGATAAGGGACTACTTTGACGACCCAGAGAATCATCTGCCTTCAGAGATACTGCTTTGGCATCATCGAGGAACCTTAATGGATAAGGGACTGCTTCGACGACCCAGAGAATCGTCTGCCTTCATAGGTACTGCTTTGGTATCATCGAGGAACCTTAATGGATAAGGGACTGCTTTGAAGACCCAGAGAACCATCTGCCTTCATAGGTACTGCTTTGGTATCATCGAAGAACCTTAATGGATAAGGGACTGCTTCGACGACACAGAGAATCATCTGCCTTCAGAGATACTGCTTTGATATCATCGAGGAACCTTAATGGATAAGGGACTACTTCGACGACCCAGAGTATCGTCTGCCTTCAAAGATACTACTTTGGCATCATCGAGGAACCTTAATGGATAAGGGACTGCTTCGACGAACCAGAGAATCATCTGCCTTCAGAGATACTGCTTTGGTATCATCGATAAACCTTAATGGATAAGGGACTTCTTCGACGACCCAGAGAATCGTCTGCCTTCAGAGATACTACTTTGGTATCATCGAAGAACCTAAATGGATAAGGGACTGCTTCGATGACACAGAGAATCATCTACCTTCAGAGATATTGCTTTGATATCATCGAGGAACCTTAATGGATAAGGGACTACTTTGACGACCCAGAGAATCGTCTGCCTTCAGAGATACTGCTTTGGCATCATCGAGGAACCTTAATGGATAAGGGACTGCTTCGACGACCAAGAGAATCGTCTGCCTTCAGAGATACTTCTTTGGCATCATCGAGGAACCTTAAAGGATAAGGGACTGCTCCAACAGCCCAGAGAATCGTGTGCCTTCAGAGATACTGCTTTGGTATCATCGAGGCACCTTAATGGATAAGGGACTGCTTCGACGACCCAGAGAATCTTCTGCCTTCAGAGATACTGCTTTGGTATTATTGAGGAACCTTAATGGATAAGGGACTGCTTCGATGACAAAGAGAATTGTCTGCCTTCAGAGGTATTGCTTTGGTATCATCGAAGAACCTTAATGGATAAGGGACTGCTTCGACGACACAGAGAATCATCTGCCTTCAGAGATACTGCTTTGATATCATCGAGGAACCTTAATGGATAAGGGACTACTTCGACGACCCAGAGAATTGTCTGCCTTCAGAGATACTGCTTTGGCATCATCGAGGAACCTTAATGGATTAGGGACTGCTTCGACGACCCAGCGAATCATCTGCCTTCAGAGATACTTCTTTGGCATCATCGAGGAACCTTAATGGATAAGGGACTGCTTCGACGACCCAGAGAATCTTCTGCCTTCAGAGGTACTGCTTTGGTTTCATCGAGGAACCTTAATGCAAAAGGGATTGCTTCGACGACCCAAAGAATTGTTCGCCTTCAGAGATACTGCTTTAGTATCATCGAGGAACCTTAATGGATAAGGGACTGCTTCAACAACCCAGAGAATCTTCTGCCTTCAGAGATACTGCTTTAGTATCATCGAGGAACCTTAATGGATAAGGGACTGCTTCGACGACCCAGAGAATAGTGTGCCTTCAGAGGTACTGCTTTGGTAACATCGAGGAACCTTAATGGGTAAGGGACTGCTTCGATGACCCAGAGAATTGTCTGCCTACAGAGATACTACTTTGGTATCATCGAGGAACCTTAATGGATAAGGGATTGCTTCGACGACCCAGAGAATCGTTCGCCTTAAGAGATATTGCTTTGGTATCATCGAGGAACCTTAATGGATAAGGGACTGCTTCAACAACCCAGAGAATCTTCTACCTTCAGAGATACTGCTTTAGTATCATCGAAGAACCTTAATGGATAAGGGACTGCTTCGACGACCCAGAGAATAGTGTGCCTTCAGAGATACTGATTTGGCATCATCTAGGAACCTTAATGTATAAGGGACTGCTTCGACGACCCAGAGAAATGTCTACCTTTAGAGGTACTACTTTGGTATCATCGAGGAACCTTAATGGATAAGGCACTGCTTCAACAACCCAGAGAATTGTCTGCCTTCAGAGGTGTTGCTTTGGTATCATCGAAGAACCTTAATGGATAAGGGACTGCTTCGATGACCCATAGAATCGTCTGCCTCCAGAGATACTGCTTTGGTATCATGGAAGAACCTTAATGGATAAGGGACTGCTTCGACGACCCATAGAATCGTCTGCCTTCAGAGATACAGCTTTGGTATCATTGAGGAACCTTTACAGATAAGGGACTGCTTCGACGACCCAGAGAATCGTCTGCCTTCAGAGATACTGCTTTGGTATCATCGAGGAACCTTAATTAATAAGGGACTACTTCGACGAACCAGAGAATCGTCTACATTCTGAGGTACTGCTTTGGTATCATCGAGGAACCTTAATGGATAAGGGACTGCTTCGACGACCCAGAGAATCGTCTGCCTTCAGAGGTACTGCTTTGGTAACATCGAGGAACCTTAATGGGTAAGGGACTGCTTCGATGACCCAGAGAATTGTCTGCCTTCAGAGATACTACTTTGGTATCATCGAGGAACCTTAATGGATAAGGGACTGCTTCGACGACCCAGAGAATAGTGTGCCTTCAGAGATACTGATTTGGCATCATCTAGGAACCTTAATTTATAAGGGACTGCTTCGACGACCCAGAGAATCGTCTACCTTTAGAGGTACTACTCTGGTATCATCGAGGAACCTTAATGGATAAGGCACTGCTTCGACAACCCAGAGAATTGTCTACCTTCAGAGGTATTGCTTTGGTATTATCGAAGAACCTTAATGGATAAGGGACTGCTTCGATGACCCAGAGAATCGTCTGCCTCCAGAGATACTGCTTTGGTATCATGGAAGAACCTTAATGGATAAGGGACTGCTTCGACGACCCATAGAATCGTCTGCCTTCAGAGATACAGCTTTGGTATCATTGAGGAACCTTTACGGATAAGGGACTGCTTCGACGACCCAGAGAATCGTCTGCCTTCAGAGACACTGCTTTGGTATCATCGAGGAACCTTAATTAATAAGGGACTACTTCGACGAACCAGAGAATCGTCTGCATTCAGAGGTACTGCTTTGGTAACATCGAGGAACCTTAATGGATAAGGGACTGCTTCGACGACCAAGAGAATCGTCTGCCTTCAGAGATACTTCTTTGGCATCATCGAGGAACCTTAAAGGATAAGGGACTGCTCCAACAGCCCAGAGAATCGTGTGCCTTCAGAGATACTGCTTTGGTATCATCGAGGCACCTTAATGGATAAGGGACTGCTTCGACGACCCAGAGAATCTTCTGCCTTCAGAGATACTGCTTTGGTATTATTGAGGAACCTTAATGGATAAGGGACTGCTTCGATGACAAAGAGAATTGTCTGCCTTCAGAGGTATTGCTTTGGTATCATCGAAGAACCTTAATGGATAAGGGACTGCTTCGACGACACAGAGAATCATCTGCCTTCAGAGATACTGCTTTGATATCATCGAGGAACCTTAATGGATAAGGGACTACTTCGACGACCCAGAGAATTGTCTGCCTTCAGAGATACTGCTTTGGCATCATCGAGGAACCTTAATGGATTAGGGACTGCTTCGACGACCCAGCGAATCATCTGCCTTCAGAGATACTTCTTTGGCATCATCGAGGAACCTTAATGGATAAGGGACTGCTTCGACGACCCAGAGAATCTTCTGCCTTCAGAGGTACTGCTTTGGTTTCATCGAGGAACCTTAATGCAAAAGGGATTGCTTCGACGACCCAAAGAATTGTTCGCCTTCAGAGATACTGCTTTAGTATCATCGAGGAACCTTAATGGATAAGGGACTGCTTCAACAACCCAGAGAATCTTCTGCCTTCAGAGATACTGCTTTAGTATCATCGAGGAACCTTAATGGATAAGGGACTGCTTCGACGACCCAGAGAATAGTGTGCCTTCAGAGGTACTGCTTTGGTAACATCGAGGAACCTTAATGGGTAAGGGACTGCTTCGATGACCCAGAGAATTGTCTGCCTACAGAGATACTACTTTGGTATCATCGAGGAACCTTAATGGATAAGGGATTGCTTCGACGACCCAGAGAATCGTTCGCCTTAAGAGATATTGCTTTGGTATCATCGAGGAACCTTAATGGATAAGGGACTGCTTCAACAACCCAGAGAATCTTCTACCTTCAGAGATACTGCTTTAGTATCATCGAAGAACCTTAATGGATAAGGGACTGCTTCGACGACCCAGAGAATAGTGTGCCTTCAGAGATACTGATTTGGCATCATCTAGGAACCTTAATGTATAAGGGACTGCTTCGACGACCCAGAGAAATGTCTACCTTTAGAGGTACTACTTTGGTATCATCGAGGAACCTTAATGGATAAGGCACTGCTTCAACAACCCAGAGAATTGTCTGCCTTCAGAGGTGTTGCTTTGGTATCATCGAAGAACCTTAATGGATAAGGGACTGCTTCGATGACCCATAGAATCGTCTGCCTCCAGAGATACTGCTTTGGTATCATGGAAGAACCTTAATGGATAAGGGACTGCTTCGACGACCCATAGAATCGTCTGCCTTCAGAGATACAGCTTTGGTATCATTGAGGAACCTTTACAGATAAGGGACTGCTTCGACGACCCAGAGAATCGTCTGCCTTCAGAGATACTGCTTTGGTATCATCGAGGAACCTTAATTAATAAGGGACTACTTCGACGAACCAGAGAATCGTCTACATTCTGAGGTACTGCTTTGGTATCATCGAGGAACCTTAATGGATAAGGGACTGCTTCGACGACCCAGAGAATCGTCTGCCTTCAGAGGTACTGCTTTGGTAACATCGAGGAACCTTAATGGGTAAGGGACTGCTTCGATGACCCAGAGAATTGTCTGCCTTCAGAGATACTACTTTGGTATCATCGAGGAACCTTAATGGATAAGGGACTGCTTCGACGACCCAGAGAATAGTGTGCCTTCAGAGATACTGATTTGGCATCATCTAGGAACCTTAATTTATAAGGGACTGCTTCGACGACCCAGAGAATCGTCTACCTTTAGAGGTACTACTCTGGTATCATCGAGGAACCTTAATGGATAAGGCACTGCTTCGACAACCCAGAGAATTGTCTACCTTCAGAGGTATTGCTTTGGTATTATCGAAGAACCTTAATGGATAAGGGACTGCTTCGATGACCCAGAGAATCGTCTGCCTCCAGAGATACTGCTTTGGTATCATGGAAGAACCTTAATGGATAAGGGACTGCTTCGACGACCCATAGAATCGTCTGCCTTCAGAGATACAGCTTTGGTATCATTGAGGAACCTTTACGGATAAGGGACTGCTTCGACGACCCAGAGAATCGTCTGCCTTCAGAGACACTGCTTTGGTATCATCGAGGAACCTTAATTAATAAGGGACTACTTCGACGAACCAGAGAATCGTCTGCATTCAGAGGTACTGCTTTGGTAACATCGAGGAACCTTAATGGATAAGGGACTGCTTCGACGACCCAGTGAATCGTCTGCCTTCAGAGGTACTGCTTTGGTAACATCGAGTAACCTTAATGGGTAAGGGACTGCTTCGATGACCCAGAGAATTGTCTGCCTTCAGAGATACTACTTTGGTATCATCGAGGAACCTTAATGGATAAGGGACTGCTTCGACGACCCAGAGAATCGTCTGCCTTCAGAGGTACTGCTTTGGTATCATCGAAGAACCTTAATGGATAAGGGACTGCTTCGATGACCCAGAGAATCGTCTGCCTCCAGAGATACTGCTTTGGTATCAAGGAAGAACCTTAATGGATAAGGGACTGCTTCGACGACCCATAGAATCGTCTGCCTTCAGAGATACAACTTTGGTATCATTGAGGAACCTTTACGGATAAGGGACTGCTTCGACGACCCAGAGAATCGTCTGCCTTCAGAGGTACTGCTTTGGTATCATCGAAGAACCTTAATGGATAAGGGACTGCTTCGATGACCCAGAGAATCGTCTGCCTCCAGAGATACTGCTTTGGTATCATGGAAGAACCTTAATGGATAAGGGACTGCTTCGACGACCCAGAGAATCGTCTGCCTTCAGAGATACTGCTTTGGTATCATCGAGGAACCTTAATTAATAAGGGACTACTTCGACGAACCAGAGAATCGTCTGCATTCAGAGGTACTGCTTTGGTATCATCGAGGAACCTTAATGGATAAGGGACTGCTTCGACGACCCAGAGAATCGTCTTCCTTCAGAGGTACTGCTTTGGTAACATCGAGGAACCTTAATGGGTAAGGGACTGCTTCGATGACCCAGAGAATTGTCTGCCTTCAGAGATACTACTTTGGTATCATCGAGGAACCTTAATGGATAAGGGACTGCTTGGACGACCCAGAGAATCGTCTGCCTTCATAGGTACTGCTTTGGTATCATCGAGGAACCTTAATGGATAAGGGACTGCTTTGAAGACCCAGAGA
Source organism: Lathyrus tuberosus (assembly GCA_022829125.1). NCBI lineage: Eukaryota > Viridiplantae > Streptophyta > Magnoliopsida > Fabales > Fabaceae > Lathyrus > Lathyrus tuberosus. The sequence continues at coordinate 3,393,804 of JALAZF010000479.1, read as the reverse complement.
ACCATCTTCCTTCAGAGGTACTGCTTTGGTATCATCGAGGAACCTTAATGGGTAAGGGACTGCTTCGACGACCCAGAGAATCGTCTGCCTTCACAGATACTGCTTTGGTATCATCGAGGAACCTTAATGGATAAGGGACTGCTTCGACGACCCAGAGAATCGTCTGCCTTCAGAGATACTGCTTTGGTATCATTGAGGAACCTTAATGGATAAGGGACTGCTTCGACGACAAAGAGAATTGTCTGCCTTCAGAGGTACTGCTTTGGTATCATCGAAGAACCTTAATAGATAAGGGAATGCTTCGACGACACAGAGAATCATCTGCCTTCAGAGATACTGCTTTGATATCATCGAGGAACCTTAATGGATAAGGGACTACTTCGACGACCCAGAGAATCGTCTGCCTTAAAAGATACTACTTTGGCATCATCGAGGAACCTTAATGGATAAGGGACTGCTTCGACGAACCAGAGAATCATCTGCCTTCAGAGATACTGCTTTGGTATCATCGATAAACCTTAATGGATAAGGGACTTCTTCGACGACCCAGAGAATCGTCTGCCTTCAGAGATACAACTTTGGTATCATCGAAGAACCTAAATGGATAAGGGACTGCTTCGATGACACAGAGAATCATCTACCTTCAGAGATATTGCTTTGATATCATCGAAGAACCTTAATGGATAAGGGACTACTTTGACGACCCAGAGAATCATCTGCCTTCAGAGATACTGCTTTGGCATCATCGAGGAACCTTAATGGATAAGGGACTGCTTCGACGACCAAGAGAATCGTCTGCCTTCAGAGATACTTCTTTGGCATCATCGAGGAACCTTAAAGGATAAGGGACTGCTCCAACAGCCCAGAGAATCGTGTGCCTTCAGAGATACTGCTTTGGTATCATCGAGGCACCTTAATGGATAAGGGACTGCTTCGACGACCCAGAGAATCTTCTGCCTTCAGAGATACTACTTTGGTATTATTGAGGAACCTTAATGGATAAGGGACTGCTTCGATGATAAAGAGAATTGTCTGCCTTCAGAGGTATTGCTTTGGTATCATCGAAGAACCTTAATGGATATGGGACTGCTTCGACGACACAGAGAATCATCTGCCTTCAGAGATACTGCTTTGATATCATCGAGGAACCTTAATGGATAAGGGACTACTTCGACGACCCAGAGAATTGTCTGCCTTCAGAGATACTACTTTGGCATCATCGAGGAACCTTAATGGATTAGGGACTGCTTCGACGACCCAACGAATCATCTGCCTTCAGAGATACTTCTTTGGCATCATCGAGGAACCTTAATGGATAAGGGACTGCTTCGACGACCCAGAGAATCTTCTGCCTTCAGAGGTACTGCTTTGGTATCATCGAGGAACCTTAATGCATAAGGGATTGCTTCGACGACCCAAAGAATTGTTCGCCTTCAGAGATACTGCTTTAGTATCATCGAGGAACCTTAATGGATAAGGGACTGCTTCAACAACCCAGAGAATCTTCTGCCTTCAGAGATACTGCTTTAGTATCATCGAGGAACCTTAATGGATAAGGGACTGCTTCGACGACCCAGAGAATAGTGTGCCTTCAGAGGTACTGCTTTGGTAACATCGAGGAACCTTAATGGGTAAGGGACTGCTTCGATGACCCAGAGAATTGTCTGCCTACAGAGATACTACTTTAGAATCATCGAGGAACCTTAATGGATAAGGGATTGCTTCGACGACCCAGAGAATCGTTCGCCTTAAGAGATATTGCTTTGGTATCATCGATGAACCTTAATGGATAAGGGACTGCTTCAACAACCCAGAGAATCTTCTACCTTCAGAGATACTGCTTTAGTATCATCGAAGAACCTTAATGGATAAGGGACTGCTTCGACGACCCAGAGAATAGTGTGCCTTCAGAGATACTGATTTGGCATCATCTAGGAACCTTAATGTATAAGGGACTGCTTCGACGACCCAGAGAAATGTCTACCTTTAGAGGTACTACTTTGGTATCATCGAGGAACCTTAATGGATAAGGCACTGCTTCAACAACCCAGAGAATTGTCTGCCTTCAGAGGTATTGCTTTGGTATCATCGAAGAACCTTAATGGATAAGGGACTGCTTCGATGACCCAGAGAATCGCCTGCCTCCAGAGATACTGCTTTGGTATCATGGAAGAACCTTAATGGATAAGGGACTGCTTCGACGACCCATAGAATCGTCTGCCTTCAGAGATACAGCTTTGGTATCATTGAGGAACCTTTACAGATAAGGGACTGCTTCGACGACCCAGAGAATCGTCTGCCTTCAGAGATACTGCTTTGGTATCATCGAGGAACCTTAATTAATAAGGGACTACTTCGACGAACCAGAGAATCGTCTGCATTCAGAGGTACTGCTTTGGTATCATCGAGGAACCTTAATGGATAAGGGACTACTTCGACGACCCAGAGAATCGTCTACCTTCAGAGGTACTGCTTTGGTAACATCGAGGAACCTTAATGGGTAAGGGACTGCTTCGATGACCCAGAGAATTGTCTGCCTTCAGAGATACTACTTTGGTATCATCGAGGAACCTTAATGGATAAGGGACTGCTTCGACGACCCAGAGAATAGTGTGCCTTCAGAGATACTGATTTGGCATCATCTAGGAACCTTAATGTATAAGGGACTGCTTCGACGACCCAGAGAATCGTCTACCTTTAGAGGTACTACTTTGGTATCATCGAGGAACCTTAATGGATAAGGCACTGCTTCGACAACCCAGAGAATTGTCTACCTTCAGAGGTATTGCTTTGGTATCATCGAAGAACCTTAATGGATAAGGGACTGCTTCGATGACCCAGAGAATCGTCTGCCTCCAGAGATACTGCTTTGGTATCATGGAAGAACCTTAATGGATAAGGGACTGCTTCGACGACCCATAGAATCGTCTGCCTTCAGAGATACAGCTTTGGTATCATTGAGGAACCTTTACGGATAAGGGACTGCTTCGACGACCCAGAGAATCGTCTGCCTTCAGACACACTGCTTTGGTATCATCGAGGAACCTTAATTAATAAGGGACTACTTCGACGAACCAGAGAATCGTCTGCATTCAGAGGTACTGCTTTGGTATCATCGAGGAACCGTAATGGATAAGGGACTGCTTCGACGACCCAGAGAATCGTCTGCCTTAAGAGGTACTGCTTTGGTAACATCGAGTAACCTTAATGGGTAAGGGACTGCTTCGATGACCCAGAGAATTGTCTGCCTTCAGAGATACTACTTTGGTATCATCGAGGAACCTTAATGGATAAGGGACTGCTTCGACGACCCAGAGAATCGTCTGCCTTCAGAGGTACTGCTTTGGTATCATCGAAGAACCTTAATGGATAAGGGACTGCTTCGATGACCCAGAGAATCGTCTGCCTCCAGAGATAATGCTTTGGTATCATGGAAGAACCTTAATGGATAAGGGACTGCTTCGACGACCCATAGAATCGTCTGCCTTCAGAGATACAGCTTTGGTATCATTGAGGAACCTTTACGGATAAGGGACTGCTTCGACGACCCAGAGAATCGTCTGCCTTCAGAGATACTGCTTTGGTATCATCGAGGAACCTTAATTAATAAGGGACTACTTCGACGAACCAGAGAATCGTCTGCATTCAGAGGTACTGCTTTGGTATCATCGAGGAACCTTAATGGATAAGGGACTGCTTCGACCACCCAGAGAATCGTCTGCCTTCAGAGGTACTGCTTTGGTAACATCGAGGAACCTTAATGGGTAAGGGACTGCTTCGATGACCCAGAGAATTGTCTGCCTTCAGAGATACTACTTTGGTATCATCGAGGAACCTTAATGGATAAGGGACTGCTTCGACGACCCAGAGAATCGTCTGCCTTCATAGGTACTGCTTTGGTATCATCGAGGAACCTTAATGGATAAGGGACTGCTTTGAAGACCCAGAGAACCATCTTCCTTCAGAGGTACTGCTTTGGTATCATCTAGGAACCTTAATGGGTAAGGGACTGCTTCGACGACCCAGAGAATCGTCTGCCTTCACAGATACTCCTTTGGTATCATCGAGGAACCTTAATGGATAAGGGACTGCTTCGACGACCCAGAGAATCGTCTGCCTTCTGAGATACTGCTTTGGTATCATTGAGGAACCTTAATGGATAAGGGACTGCTTCGACGACAAAGAGAATTGTCTGCCTTCAGAGGTACTGCTTTGGTATCATCGAATAACCTTAATAGATAAGGGAATGCTTCGACGACACAGAGAATCATCTGCCTTCAGAGATACTGCTTTGATATCATCGAGGAACCTTAATGGATAACGGACTACTTCGACGACCCAGAGAATCGTCTGCCTTCAAAGATACTACTTTGGCATCATCGAGGAACCTTAATGGATAAGGGACTGCTTCGACGAACCAGAGAATCATCTTCCTTCAGAGATACTGCTTTGGTATCATCGATAAACCTTAATGGATAAGGGACTTCTTCGACGACCCAGAGAATCGTCTGCCTTCAGAGATACTACTTTGGTATCATCGAAGAACCTAAATGGATAAGGGACTGCTTCGATGACACAGAGAATCATCTACCTTCAGAGATATTGCTTTGATATCATCGAGGAACCTTAATGGATAAGGGACTACTTTGACGACCCAGAGAATCGTCTGCCTTCAGAGATACTGCTTTGGCATCATCGAGGAACCTTAATGGATATGGGACTGCTTCGACGACCAAGAGAATCGTCTGCCTTCAGAGATACTTCTTTGGCATCATCGAGGAACCTTAAATGATAAGGGACTGCTCCAACAGCCCAGAGAATCGTGTGCCTTCAGAGATACTGCTTTGGTATCATCGAGGCACCTTAATGGATAAGGGACTGCTTCGACGACACAGAGAATCTTCTGCCTTCAGAGATACTGCTTTGGTATTATTGAGGAACCTTAATGGATAAGGGACTGCTTTGATGACAAAGAGAATTTTCTACCTTCAGAGGTATTGCTTTGGTATCATCGAAGAACCTTAATGGATAAGGGACTGCTTCGACGACACAGAGAATCATCTGCCTTCAGAGATACTGCTTTGATATCATCGAGGAACCTTAATGGATAAGGGACAACTTCGACGACCCAGAGAATTGTCTGCCTTCAGAGATACTGCTTTGGCATCATCGAGGAACCTTAATGGATTAGGGACTGCTTCGACGACCCAGCGAATCATCTGCCTTTAGAGATACTTCTTTGGCATCATCGAGGAACCTTAATGGATAAGGGACTGGTTCGACGACCCAGAGAATCTTCTGCCTTCAGAGGTACTGCTTTGGTAACATCGAGGAACCTTAATGGGTAAGGGACTGCTTCGATGACCCAGAGAATTGTCTGCCTTCAGAGATACTACTTTGGTATCATCGTGGAACCTTAATGGATAAGGGACTGCTTCGACGACCGAGAGAATAGTGTGCCTTCAGAGATACTGATTTGGCATCATCTAGGAACCTTAATGTATAAGGGACTGCTTCGACGACCCCGAGAATCGTCTACCTTTAGAGGTACTACTTTGGTATCATCGAGGAACCTTAATGGATAAGGCACTGCTTCGACAACCAAGAGAATTGTCTGCCTTCAGAGGTATTGCTTTGGTATCATCGAAGACCCTTAATGGATAAGGGACTGCTTCGATGACCCAGAGAATCGTCTGCCTCCAGAGATACTGCTTTGGTATCATGGAAGAACCTTAATGGATAAGGGACTGCTTCGACGACCCATAGAATCGTCTGCCTTCAGAGATACAGCTTTGGTATCATTGAGGAACCTTTACGGATAAGGGACTGCTTCGACGACCCAGAGAATCGTCTGCCTTCAGAGACACTGCTTTGGTATCATCGAGGAACCTTAATTAATAAGGGACTACTTCGACGAACCAGAGAATCGTCTGCATTCAGAGGTACTGCTTTGGTATCATCGAGGAACCTTAATGGATAAGGGACTGCTTCGACGACCCAGAGAATCGTCTACCTTCAGAGGTACTGCTTTGGTAACATCGAGGAACCTTAATGGGTAAGGGACTGCTTCGATGACCCAGAGAATTGTCTGCCTTCAGAGATACTACTTTGGTATCATCGAGGAACCTTAATGGATAAGGGACTGCTTCGACGACCCAGAGAATAGTGTGCCTTCAGAGATACTGATTTGGCATCATCTAGGAACCTTAATGTATAAGGGACTGCTTCGACGACCCAGAGAATCGTCTACCTTTAGAGGTACTACTTTGGTATCATCGAGGAACCTTAATGGATAAGGCACTGCTTCGACAACCCAGAGAATTGTCTACCTTCAGAGGTATTGCTTTGGTATCATCGAAGAACCTTAATGGATAAGGGACTGCTTCGATGACCCAGAGAATCGTCTGCCTCCAGAGATACTGCTTTGGTATCATGGAAGAACCTTAATGGATAAGGGACTGCTTCGACGACCCATAGAATCGTCTGCCTTCAGAGATACAGCTTTGGTATCATTGAGGAACCTTTACGGATAAGGGACTGCTTCGACGACCCAGAGAATCGTCTGCCTTCAGACACACTGCTTTGGTATCATCGAGGAACCTTAATTAATAAGGGACTACTTCGACGAACCAGAGAATCGTCTGCATTCAGAGGTACTGCTTTGGTATCATCGAGGAACCTTAATGGATAAGGGACTGCTTCGACGACCCAGAGAATCGTCTGCCTTCAGAGGTACTGCTTTGGTAACATCGAGTAACCTTAATGGGTAAGGGACTGCTTCGATGACCCAGAGAATTGTCTGCCTTCAGAGATACTACTTTGGTATCATCGAGGAACCTTAATGGATAAGGGACTGCTTCGACGACCCAGAGAATCGTCTGCCTTCAGAGGTACTGCTTTGGTATCATCGAAGAACCTTAATGGATAAGGGACTGCTTCGATGACCCAGAGAATCGTCTGCCTCCAGAGATAATGCTTTGGTATCATGGAAGAACCTTAATGGATAAGGGACTGCTTCGACGACCCATAGAATCGTCTGCCTTCAGAGATACAGCTTTGGTATCATTGAGGAACCTTTACGGATAAGGGACTGCTTCGACGACCCAGAGAATCGTCTGCCTTCAGAGATACTGCTTTGGTATCATCGAGGAACCTTAATTAATAAGGGACTACTTCGACGAACCAGAGAATCGTCTGCATTCAGAGGTACTGCTTTGGTATCATCGAGGAACCTTAATGGATAAGGGACTGCTTCGACCACCCAGAGAATCGTCTGCCTTCAGAGGTACTGCTTTGGTAACATCGAGTAACCTTAATGGGTAAGGGACTGCTTCGATGACCCAGAGAATTGTCTGCCTTCAGAGATACTACTTTGGTATCATCGAGGAACCTTAATGGATAAGGGACTGCTTCGACGACCCAGAGAATCGTCTGCCTTCAGAGGTACTGCTTTGGTATCATCGAAGAACCTTAATGGATAAGGGACTGCTTCGATGACCCAGAGAATCGTCTGCCTCCAGAGATAATGCTTTGGTATCATGGAAGAACCTTAATGGATAAGGGACTGCTTCGACGACCCATAGAATCGTCTGCCTTCAGAGATACAGCTTTGGTATCATTGAGGAACCTTTACGGATAAGGGACTGCTTCGACGACCCAGAGAATCGTCTGCCTTCAGAGATACTGCTTTGGTATCATCGAGGAACCTTAATTAATAAGGGACTACTTCGACGAACCAGAGAATCGTCTGCATTCAGAGGTACTGCTTTGGTATCATCGAGGAACCTTAATGGATAAGGGACTGCTTCGACCACCCAGAGAATCGTCTGCCTTCAGAGGTACTGCTTTGGTAACATCGAGGAACCTTAATGGGTAAGGGACTGCTTCGATGACCCAGAGAATTGTCTGCCTTCAGAGATACTACTTTGGTATCATCGAGGAACCTTAATGGATAAGGGACTGCTTCGACGACCCAGAGAATCGTCTGCCTTCATAGGTACTGCTTTGGTATCATCGAGGAACCTTAATGGATAAGGGACTGCTTTGAAGACCCAGAGAACCATCTTCCTTCAGAGGTACTGCTTTGGTATCATCTAGGAACCTTAATGGGTAAGGGACTGCTTCGACGACCCAGAGAATCGTCTGCCTTCACAGATACTCCTTTGGTATCATCGAGGAACCTTAATGGATAAGGGACTACTTCGACGACCCAGAGAATCGTCTGCCTTCAGAGATACTGCTTTGGTATCATTGAGGAACCTTAATGGATAAGGGACTGCTTCGACGACAAAGAGAATTGTCTGCCTTCAGAGGTACTGCTTTGGTATCATCGAATAACCTTAATAGATAAGGGAATGCTTCGACGACACAGAGAATCATCTGCCTTCAGAGATACTGCTTTGATATCATCGAGGAACCTTAATGGATAACGGACTACTTCGACGACCCAGAGAATCGTCTGCCTTCAAAGATACTACTTTGGCATCATCGAGGAACCTTAATGGATAAGGGACTGCTTCGACGAACCAGAGAATCATCTGCCTTCAGAGATACTGCTTTGGTATCATCGATAAACCTTAATGGATAAGGGACTTCTTCGACGACCCAGAGAATCGTCTGCCTTCAGAGATACTACTTTGGTATCATCGAAGAACCTAAATGGATAAGGGACTGCTTCGATGACACAGAGAATCATCTACCTTCAGAGATATTGCTTTGATATCATCGAGGAACCTTAATGGATAAGGGACTACTTTGACGACCCAGAGAATCGTCTGCCTTCAGAGATACTGCTTTGGCATCATCGAGGAACCTTAATGGATATGGGACTGCTTCGACGACCAAGAGAATCGTCTGCCTTCAGAGATACTTCTTTGGCATCATCGAGGAACCTTAAAGGATAAGGGACTGCTCCAACAGCCCAGAGAATCGTGTGCCTTCAGAGATACTGCTTTGGTATCATCGAGGCACCTTAATGGATAAGGGACTGCTTCGACGACCCAGAGAATCTTCTGCCTTCAGAGATACTGCTTTGGTATTATTGAGGAACCTTAATGGATAAGGGACTGCTTCGATGACAAAGAGAATTTTCTATCTTCAGAGGTATTGCTTTGGTATCATCGAAGAACCTTAATGGATAAGGGACTGCTTCGACGACACAGAGAATCATCTGCCTTCAGAGATACTGCTTTGATATCATCGAGGAACCTTAATGGATAAGGGACTACTTCGACGACCCAGAGAATTGTCTGCCTTCAGAGATACTGCTTTGGCATCATCGAGGAACCTTAATGGATTAGGGACTGCTTCGACGACCCAGCGAATCATCTGCCTTCAGAGATACTTCTTTGGCATCATCGAGGAACCTTAATGGATAAGGGACTGCTTCGACGACCCAGAGAATCTTCTGCCTTCAGAGGTACTGCTTTGGTAACATCGAGGAACCTTAATGGGTAAGGGACTGCTTCGATGACCCAGAGAATTGTCTGCCTTCAGAGATACTACTTTGGTATCATCGTGGAACCTTAATGGATAAGGGACTGCTTCGACGACCGAGAGAATAGTGTGCCTTCAGAGATACTGATTTGGCATCATCTAGGAACCTTAATGTATAAGGGACTGCTTCGACGACCCCGAGAATCGTCTACCTTTAGAGGTACTACTTTGGTATCATCGAGGAACCTTAATGGATAAGGCACTGCTTCGACAACCCAGAGAATTGTCTGCCTTCAGAGGTATTGCTTTGGTATCATCGAAGACCCTTAATGGATAAGGGACTGCTTCGATGACCCAGAGAATCGTCTGCCTCCAGAGATACTGCTTTGGTATCATGGAAGAACCTTAATGGATAAGGGACTGCTTCGACGACCCATAGAATCGTCTGCCTTCAGAGATACAGCTTTGGTATCATTGAGGAACCTTTACGGATAAGGGACTTCTTCGACGACCCAGAGAATCGTCTGCCTTCAGAGGTACTGTTTTGGTAACATCGAGTAACCTTAATGGGTAAGGGACTGCTTCGATGACCCAGAGAATTGTCTGCCTTCAGAGATACTACTTTGGTATCATCGAGGAACCTTAATGGATAAGGGACTGCTTCGACGACCCAGAGAATCGTCTGCCTTCAGAGGTACTGCTTTGGTATCATCGAAGAACCTTAATGGATAAGGGACTGCTTCGATGACCCAGAGAATCGTCTGCCTCCAGAGATACTGCTTTGGTATCATGGAAGAACCTTAATGGATAAGGGACTGCTTCGACGACCCATAGAATCGTCTGCCTTCAGAGATACAGCTTTGGTATCATTGAGGAACCTTTACGGATAAGGGACTGCTTCGACGACCCAGAGAATCGTCTGCCTTCAGAGATACTGCTTTGGTATCATCGAGGAACCTTAATTAATAAGGGACTACTTCGACGAACCAGAGAATCGTCTGCATTCAGAGGTACTGCTTTGGTATCATCGAGGAACCTTAATGGATAAGGGACTGCTTCGACGACCCAGAGAATCGTCTGCCTTCAGAGGTACTGCTTTGGTAACATCGAGGAACCTTAATGGGTAAGGGACTGCTTCGATGACCCAGAGAATTGTCTGCCTTCAGAGATACTACTTTGGTATCATCGAGGAACCTTAATGGATAAGGGACTGCTTCGACGACCTAGAGAATCGTCTGCCTTCATAGGTACTGCTTTGGTATCATCGAGGAACCTTAATGGATAAGGGACTGCTTTGAAGACCCAGAGAACCATCTTCCTTCAGAGGTACTGCTTTGGTATCATCGAGGAACCTTAATGGGTAAGGGACTGCTTCGACGACCCAGAGAATCGTCTGCCTTCACAGATACTGCTTTGGTATCATCGAGGAACCTTAATGGATAAGGGACTGCTTCGACGACCCAGAGAATCGTCTGCCTTCAGAGATACTGCTTTGGTATCATTGAGGAACCTTAATGGATAAGGGACTGCTTCGACGACAAAGAGAATTGTCTGCCTTCAGAGGTACTGCTTTGGTATCATCGAAGAACCTTAATAGATAAGGGAATGCTTCGACGACACAGAGAATCATCTGCCTTCAGAGATACTGCTTTGATATCATCGAGGAACCTTAATGGATAAGGGACTACTTCGACGACCCAGAGAATCGTCTGCCTTAAAAGATACTACTTTGGCATCATCGAGGAACCTTAATGGATAAGGGACTGCTTCGACGAACCAGAGAATCATCTGCCTTCAGAGATACTGCTTTGGTATCATCGATAAACCTTAATGGATAAGGGACTTCTTCGACGACCCAGAGAATCGTCTGCCTTCAGAGATACTATTTTGGTATCATCGAAGAACCTAAATGGATAAGGGACTGCTTCGATGACACAGAGAATCATCTACCTTCAGAGATATTGCTTTGATATCATCGAGGAACCTTAAGGGATAAGGGACTACTTTGACGACCCAGAGAATCGTCTGCCTTCAGAGATACTGCTTTGGCATCATCGATGAACCTTAATGGATAAGGGACTGCTTCGACGACCAAGAGAATCGTCTGCCTTCAGAGATACTTCTTTGGCATCATCGAGGAACCTTAAAGGATAAGGGACTGCTCCAACAGCCCAGAGAATCGTGTGCCTTCAGAGATACTGCTTTGGTATCATCGAGGCACCTTAATGGATAAGGGACTGCTTCGACGACCCAGAGAATCTTCTGCCTTCAGAGATACTGCTTTGGTATTATTGAGGAACCTTAATGGATAAGGGACTTCTTCGATGACAAAGAGAATTGTCTGCCTTCAGAGGTATTGCTTTGGTATCATCGAAGAACCTTAATGGATAAGGGACTGCTTCGACGACACAGAGAATCATCTGCCTTCAGAGATACTGCTTTGATATCATCGAGGAACCTTAATGGATAAGGGACTACTTCGACGACCCAGAGAATTGTCTGCCTTCAGAGATACTGCTTTGGCATCATCGAGGAACCTTAATGGATTAGGGACTGCTTCGACGACCCAGCGAATCATCTGCCTTCATAGATACTTCTTTGGCATCATCGAGGAACCTTAATGGATAAGGGACTGCTTCGACGACCCAGAGAATCTTCTGCCTTCAGAGGTACTGCTTTGGTATCATCGAGGAACCTTAATGCATAAGGGATTGCTTCGACGACCCAAAGAATTGTTCGCCTTCAGAGATACTGCTTTAGTATCATCGAGGAACCTTAATGGATAAGGGACTGCTTCAACAACCCAGAGAATCTTCTGCCTTCAGAGATACTGCTTTAGTATCATCGAGGAACCTTAATGGATAAGGGACTGCTTCGACGACCCAGAGAATAGTGTGCCTTCAGAGGTACTGCTTTGGTAACATCGAGGAACCTTAATGGGTAAGGGACTGCTTCGATGACCCAGAGAATTGTCTGCCTACAGAGATACTACTTTGGTATCATCGAGGAACCTTAATGGATAAGGGATTGCTTCGACGACCCAGAGAATCGTTCGCCTTAAGAGATACTGCTTTGGTATCATCAAGGAACCTTAATGGATAAGGGACTGCTTCAACAACCCAGAGAATCTTCTACCTTCAGAGATACTGCTTTAGTATCATCGAAGAACCTTAATGGATAAGGGACTGCTTCGACGACCCAGAGAATAGTGTGCCTTCAGAGATACTGATTTGGCATCATCTAGGAACCTTAATGTATAAGGGACTGCTTCGACGACCCAGAAAAACGTCTACCTTTAGAGGTACTACTTTGGTATAATCGAGGAACCTTAATGGATAAGGCACTGCTTCGATAACCCAGAGAATTGTCTGCCTTCAGAGGTATTGCTTTGGTATCATCGAAGAACCTTAATGGATAAGGGACTGCTTCGATGACCCAGAGAATCGTCTGCCTCCAGAGATACTGCTTTGGTATCATGGAAGAACCTTAATGGATAAGGGACTGCTTCAACGACCCATAGAATCGTCTGCCTTCAGAGATACAGCTTTGGTATCATTGAGGAACCTTTACAGATAAGGGACTGCTTCGACGACCCAGAGAATCGTCTGCCTTCAGAGATACTGCTTTGGTATCATCGAGGAACCTTAATTAATAAGGGACTACTTCGACGAACCAGAGAATCGTCTGCATTCAGAGGTACTGCTTTGGTATCATCGAGGAACCTTAATGGATAAGGGACTGCTTCGACGACCCAGAGAATCGTCTGCCTTCAGAGGTACTGCTTTGGTAACATCGAGGAACCTTAATGGGTAAGGGACTGCTTCGATGACCCAGAGAATTGTCTGCCTTCAGAGATACTACTTTGGTATCATCGAGGAACCTTAATGGATAAGGGACTGCTTCGATGACCCAGAGAATAGTGTGCCTTCAGAGATACTGATTTGGCATCATCTAGGAACCTTAATGTATAAGGGACTGCTTCGACGACCTAGAGAATCGTCTACCTCTAGAGGTACTACTTTGGTATCATCGAGGAACCTTAATGGATAAGGCACTGCTTCGACAACGCAGAGAATTGTCTGCCTTCAGAGGTATTGCTTCGGTATCATCGAAGAACCTTAATGGATAAGGAACTGCTTCGATGACCCAGAGAATCGTCTGCCTCCAGAGATACTGCTTTGGTATCATGGAAGAACCTTAATGGATAAGGGACTGCTTCGACGACCCATAGAATCGTCTGCCTTCAGAGATACAGCTTTGGTATCATTGAGGAACCTTTACGGATAAGGGACTGCTTCGACGACCCAGAGAATCGTCTGCCTTCAGAGACACTGATTTTGTATCATCGAGGAACCTTAATTAATAAGGGACTACTTCGACGAACCAGAGAATCGTCTGCATTCAGAGGTACTGCTTTGGTATCATCGAGGAACCTTAATGGATAAGGGACTGCTTCGACGACCCAGAGAATCGTCTGCCTTCAGAGGTACTGCTTTGGTAACATCGAGTAACCTTAATGGGTAAGGGACTGCTTCGATGACCCAGAGAATTGTCTGCCTTCAGAGATACTACTTTGGTATCATCGAGGAACCTTAATGGATAAGGGACTGCTTCGACGACCCAGAGAATCGTCTGCCTTCAGAGGTACTGCTTTGGTATCATCGAAGAACCTTAATGGATAAGGGACTGCTTCGATGACCCAGAGAATCGTCTGCCTCCAGAGATACTGCTTTGGTATCATGGAAGAACCTTAATGGATAAGGGACTGCTTCGACGACCCATAGAATCGTCTGCCTTCAGAGATACAACTTTGGTATCATTGAGGAACCTTTACGGATAAGGGACTGCTTCGACGACCCAGAGAATCGTCTGCCTTCAGAGATACTGCTTTGGTATCATCGAGGAACCTTAACTAATAAGGGACTACTTCGACAAACCAGAGAATCGTCTGCATTCAGAGGTACTGCTTTGGTATCATCGAGGAACCTTAATGGATAAGGGACTACTTCGACGACCCAGAGAATCGTCTGCCTTCAGAGGTACTGCTTTGGTAACATCGAGGAACCTTAATGGGTAAGGGACTGCTTCGATGACCCAGAGAATTGTCTGCCTTCAGAGATACTACTTTGGTATCATCGAGGAACCTTAATGGATAAGGGACTACTTCGACGACCCAGAGAATCGTCTGCCTTCAGAGGTACTGCTTTGGTATCATCGAAGAACCTTAATGGATAAGGGACTGCTTCGATGACCCAGAGAATCGTCTGCCTCCAGAGATACTGCTTTGGTATCATGGAAGAACCTTAATGGATAAGGGACTGCTTCGACGACCCATAGAATCGTCTGCCTTCAGAGATACAGCTTTGGTATCATTGAGGAACCTTTATGGATAAGGGACTGCTTCGACGACCCAGAGAATCGTCTGCCTTCAGAGATACTGCTTTGGTATCATCGAGGAACCTTAATTAATAAGGGACTACTTCGACGAACCAGAGAATCGTCTGCATTCAGAGGTACTGCTTTGGTATCATCGAGGAACCTTAATGGATAAGGGACTGCTTCGACGACCCAGAGAATCGTCTGCCTTCAGAGGTACTGCTTTGGTAACATCGAGGAACCTTAATGGGTAAGGGACTGCTTCGATGACCCAGAGAATTGTCTGCCTTCAGAGATACTACTTTGGTATCATCGAGGAACCTTAATGGATAAGGGACTGCTTCGACGACCCAGAGAATCGTCTGCCTTCATAGGTACTGCTTTGGTATCATCGAGGAACCTTAATGGATAAGGGACTGCTTTGAAGACCCAGAGAACCATCTTCCTTCAGAGGTACTGCTTTGGTATCATCGAGGAACCTTAATGGGTAAGGGACTGCTTCGACGACCCAGAGAATCGTCTGCCTTCACAGATACTGCTTTGGTATCATCGAGGAACCTTAATGGATAAGGGACTGCTTCGACGACCCAGAGAATCGTCTGCCTTCAGAGATACTGCTTTGGTATCATTGAGGAACCTTAATGGATAAGGGACTGCTTCGACGACAAAGAGAATTGTCTGCCTTCAGAGGTACTGCTTTGGTATCATCGAAGAACCTTAATAGATAAGGGAATGCTTCGACGACACAGAGAATCATCTGCCTTCAGAGATACTGCTTTGATATCATCGAGGAACCTTAATGGATAAGGGACTACTTCGACGACCCAGAGAATCGTCTGCCTTAAAAGATACTACTTTGGCATCATCGAGGAACCTTAATGGATAAGGGACTGCTTCGACGAACCAGAGAATCATCTGCCTTCAGAGATACTGCTTTGGTATCATCGAAGAACCTTAATGGATAAGGGACTGCTTCGACGACACAGAGAATCATCTGCCTTCAGAGATACTGCTTTGATATCATCGAGGAACCTTAATGGATAAGGGACTACTTCGACGACCCAGAGAATTGTCTGCCTTCAGAGATACTGCTTTGGCATCATCGAGGAACCTTAATGGATTAGGGACTGCTTCGACGACCCAGCGAATCATCTGCCTTCAGAGATACTTCTTTGGCATCATCGAGGAACCTTAATGGATAAGGGACTACTTCGACGACCCAGAGAATCTTCTGCCTTCAGAGGTACTGCTTTGGTAACATCGAGGAACCTTAATGGGTAAGGGACTGCTTCGATGACCCAGAGAATTATCTGCCTTCAGAGATACTACTTTGGTATCATCGAGGAACCTTAATGGATAAGGGACTGCTTCGACGACCCAGAGAATAGTGTGCCTTCAGAGATACTGATTTGGCATCATCTAGGAACCTTAATGTATAAGGGACTGCTTCGACGACCCAGAGAATCGTCTACCTTTAGTGGTACTACTTTGGTATCATCGAGGAACCTTAATGGATAAGGCACTGCTTCGACAACCCAGAGAATTGTCTGCCTTCAGAGGTATTGCTTTGGTATCATCGAAGAACCTTAATGGATAAGGGACTGCTTCGATGACCCAGAGAATCGTCTACCTCCAGAGATACTGCTTTGGTATCATGGAAGAACCTTAATGGATAAGGGACTGCTTCGACGACCCATAGAATCGTCTGCCTTCAGAGATACAGCTTTGGTATCATTGAGGAACCTTTACGGATAAGGGACTGCTTCGACGACCCAGAGAATCGTCTGCCTTCAGAGACACTGCTTTGGTATCATCGAGGAACCTTAATTAATAAGGGACTACTTCGACGAACCAGAGAATCGTCTGCATTCAGAGGTACTGCTTTGGTATCATCGAGGAACCTTAATGGATAAGGGACTGCTTCGACGACCCAGAGAATCGTCTGCCTTCAGAGGTACTGCTTTGGTATCATCGAGGAACCTTAATGGATAAGGGACTGCTTCGACGACCCAGAGAATCGTCTGCCTTCAGAGGTACTGCTTTGGTAACATCGAATAACCTTAATGGGTAAGGGACTGCTTCGATGACCCAGAGAATTGTCTGCCTTCAGAGATACTACTTTGGTATCATCGAGGAACCTTAATGGATAAGGGACTGCTTCGACGACCCAGAGAATCGTCTGCCTTCAGAGGTACTGCTTTGGTATCATCGAAGAACCTTAATGGATAAGGGACTGCTTCGATGACCCAGATTCGTCTGCCTCCAGAGATACTGCTTTGGTATCACGGAAGAACCTTAATGGATAAGGGACTACTTCGACGAACCAGAGAATCGTCTGCATTCAGAGATACAGCTTTGGTATCATTGAGGAACCTTTACGGATAAGGGACTGCTTCGACGACCCAGAGAATCGTCTGCCTTCAGAGATACTGCTTTGGTATCATCGAGGAACCTTAATTAATAAGGGACTACTTCGACGAACCAGAGAATCGTCTGCATTCAGAGGTACTGCTTTGGTATCATCGAGGAACCTTAATGGATAAGGGACTGCTTCGACGACCCAGAGAATCGTCTGCCTTCAGAGGTACTGTTTTGGTATCATCGAGGAACCTTAATGGATAAAGGACTACTTCGACGACCCAGAGAATTGTCTGCCTTCAGAGATACTACTTTGGTATCATCGAGGAACCTTAATGGATAAGGGACTGCTTCGACGACCCAGAGAATCGTCTGCCTTCAGAGATACTACTTTGGTATCATCGAGGAACCTTAATGGATAAGGGACTGCTTCGACGACCCAGAGAATCGTCTGCCTTCAGAGGTACTGCTTTGGTATCATCGAAGAACCTTAATGGATAAGGGACTGCTTCGATGACCCAGAGAATCGTCTGCCTCCAGAGATACTGCTTTGGTATCATGGAAGAACCTTAATGGATAAGGGACTGCTTCGACGACCCATAGAATCGTATGCCTTCAGAGATACAGCTTTGGTATCATTGAGGAACCTTTACGGATAAGGGACTGGTTCGACGACCCAGAGAATCGTCTGCCTTCAGAGATACTGCTTTGGTATCATCGAGGAACCTTAATTAATAAGGGACTGCTTCGACGACCCATAGAATCGTCTGCCTTCAGAGATACAACTTTGGTATCATTGAGGAACCTTTACGGATAAGGGACTGCTTCGACGACCCAGAGAATCGTCTGCCTTCAGAGATACTGCTTTGGTATCATCGAGGAACCTTAATTAATAAGGGACTACTTCGACAAACCAGAGAATCGTCTGGATTCAGAGGTACTGCTTTGGTATCATCGAGGAACCTTAATGGATAAGGGACTGCTTCGACGACCCAGAGAATCGTCTGCCTTCAGAGGTACTGCTTTGGTAACATCGAGGAACCTTAATGCGTAAGGGACTGCTTCGATGACCCAGAGAATTGTCTGCCTTCAGAGATACTACTTTGGTATCATCGAGGAACCTTAATGGATAAGGGACTGCTTCGACGACCCAGAGAATCGTCTGCCTTTAGAGGTACTGCTTTGGTATCATCGAAGAACCTTAATGGATAAGGGACTGCTTCGATGACCCAGAGAATCGTCTGCCTCCAGAGATACTGCTTTGGTATCATGGAAGAACCTTAATGGATAAGGGACTGCTTCGACGACCCATAGAATCGTCTGCCTTCAGAGATACAGCTTTGGTATCATTGAGGAACCTTTACGGATAAGGGACTGCTTCGACGACCCAGAGAATCGTCTACCTTCAGAGATACTGCTTTGGTATCATCGAGGAACCTTAATTAATAAGGGACTACTTCGACGAACCAGAGAATCGTCTGCATTCAGAGGTACTGCTTTGGTATCATCGAGGAACCTTAATGGATAAGGGACTGCTTCGACGACCCAGAGAATCGTCTGCCTTCAGAGGTACTGCTTTGGTAACATCGAGGAACCTTAATGGGTAAGGGACTGCTTCGATGACCCAGAGAATTGTCTGGCTTCAGAGATACTACTTTGGTATCATCGAGGAACCTTAATGGATAAGGGACTGCTTCGATGACCCAGAGAATCGTCTGCCTTCATAGGTACTGCTTTGGTATCATCGAGGAACCTTAATGGATAAGGGACTGCTTTGAAGACCCAGAGAACCATCTTCCTTCAGAGGTACTGCTTTGGTATCATCGAGGAACCTTAATGGGTAAGGGACGGCTTCGACGACCCAGAGAATCGTCTGCCTTCACAGATACTGCTTTGGTATCATCGAGGAACCTTAATGGATAAGGGACTGCTTCGACGACCCAGAGAATCGTCTGCCTTCAGAGATACTGCTTTGGTATCATTGAGGAACCTTAATGGATAAGGGACTGCTTCGACGACAAAGAGAATTGTCTGCCTTTAGAGGTACTGCTTTGGTATCATCGAAGAACCTTAATAGATAAGGGAATGCTTCGACGACACAGAGAATCATCTGCCTTCAGAGATACTGCTTTGATATCATCGAGGAACCTTAATGGATAAGGGACTACTTCGACGACCCATAGAATCGTCTGCCTTAAAAGATACTACTTTGGCATCACCGAGGAACCTTAATGGATAAGGGACTGCTTCGACGAACCAGAGAATCATCTGCCTTCAGAGATACTGCTTTGGTATCATCGAAGAACCTTAATGGATAAGGGACTGCTTCGACGACACAGAGAATCATCTGCCTTCAGAGATACTGCTTTGATATCATCGAGGAACCTTAATGGATAAGGGACTACTTCGACGACCCAGAGAATTGTCTGCCTTCAGAGATACTGCTTTGGCATCATCGAGGAACCTTAATGGATTAGGGACTGCTTCGACGACCCAGCGAATCATCTGCCTTCAGAGATACTTCTTTGGCATCATCGAGGAACCTTAATGGATAAGGGACTGCTTCGACGACCCAGAGAATCTTCTGCCTTCAGAGGTACTGCTTTGGTAATATCGAGGAACCTTAATGGGTAAGGGACTGCTTCGATGACCCAGAGAATTGTCTGCCTTCAGAGATACTACTTTGGTATCATCGAGGAACCTTAATGGATAAGGGACTGCTTCGACAACCCAGAGAATAGTGTGCCTTCAGAGATACTGATTTGGCATCATCAAGGAACCTTAATGTATAAGGGACTGCTTCGATGACCCAGAGAATCGTCTACCTTTAGAGGTACTACTTTGGTATCATCGAGGAACCTTAATGGATAAGGCACTGCTTCGACAACCCAGAGAATTGTCTGCCTTCAGAGGTATTGCTTTGGTATCATCGAAGAACCTTAATGGATAAGGGACTGCTTCGATGACCCAGAGAATCGTCTGCCTCCAGAGATACTGCTTTGGTATCATGGAAGAACCTTAATGGATAAGGGACTGCTTCGACGACCCATAGAATCGTCTGCCTTCAGAGATACACCTTTGGTATCATTGAGGAACCTTTACGGATAAGGGACTGCTTCCACGACCCAGAGAATCGTCTGCCTTCAGAGACACTGCTTTGGTATCATCGAGGAACCTTAATTAATAAGGGACTACTTCGACGAACCAGAGAATCGTCTGCATTCAGAGGTACTGCTTTAGTATCATCGAGGAACCTTAATGGATAAGGGACTTCTTCGACGACCCAGAGAATCGTCTGCCTTCAGAGGTACTGCTTTGGTAACATCGAGTAACCTTAATGGGTAAGGGACTGCTTCGATGACCCAGAGAATTGTCTGCCTTCAGAGATACTACTTTGGTATCATCGAGGAACCTTAATGGATAAGGGACTGCTTCGACGACCCAGAGAATCGTCTGCCTTCAGAGGTACTGCTTTGGTATCATCGAAGAACCTTAATGGATAAGGGACTGCTTCGATGACCCAGAGAATCGTCTGCCTCCAGAGATACTGCTTTGGTATCATGGAAGAACCTTAATGGATAAGGGACTACTTCGACGAACCAGAGAATCGTCTGCATTCTGAGATACAGCTTTGGTATCATTGAGGAACCTTTACGGATAAGGGACTGCTTCGACGACCCAGAGAATCGTCTGCCTTCAGAGATACTGCTTTGGTATCATCGGGGAACCTTAATTAATAAGGGACTACTTCGACGAACCAGAGAATCGTCTGCATTCAGAGGTACTGCTTTGGTATCATCGAGGAACCTTAATGGATAAGGGACTGCTTCGACGACCCAGAGAATCGTCTGCCTTCAGAGGTACTGCTTTGGTAACATCGAGGAACCTTAATGGGTAAGGGACTGCTTCGATGACCCAGAGAATTGTCTGCCTTCAGAGATACTACTTTGGTATCATCGAGGAACCTTAATGGATAAGGGACTGCTTCGACGACCCAGAGAATCGTCTGCCTTCATAGGTACTGCTTTGGTATCATCGAGGAACCTTAATGGATAAGGGACTGCTTTGAAGACCCAGAGAACCATCTTCCTTCAGAGGTACTGCTTTGGTATCATCGAGGAACCTTAATGGGTAAGGGACTGCTTCGACGACCCAGAGAATCGTCTGCCTTCACAGATACTGCTTTGGTATCATCGAGGAACCTTAATGGATAAGGGACTGCTTCGACGACCCAGAGAATCGTCTGCCTTCAGAGATACTGCTTTGGTATCATTGAGGAACCTTAATGGATAAGGGACTGCTTCGACGACAAAGAGAATTGTCTGCCTTCAGAGGTACTGCTTTGGTATCATCGAAGAACCTTAATAGATAAGGGAATGCTTCGACGACACAGAGAATCATCTGCCTTCAGAGATACTGCTTTGATATCATCGAGGAACCTTAATGGATAAGGGACTACTTCGACGACCCAGAGAATCGTCTGCCTTAAAAGATACTACTTTGGCATCATCGAGGAACCTTAATGGATAAGGGACTGCTTCGACGAACCAGAGAATCATCTGCCTTCAGAGATACTGCTTTGGTATCATCGATAAACCTTAATGGATAAGGGACTTCTTCGACGACCCAGAGAATCGTCTGCCTTCAGAGATACTACTTTGGTATCATCGAAGAACCTAAATGGATAAGGGACTGCTTCGATGACACAGAGAATCATCTACCTTCAGAGATATTGCTTTGATATCATTGAGGAACCTTAATGGATAAGGGACTACTTTGACGACCCAGAGAATCGTCTGCCTTCAGAGATACTGCTTTGGCATCATCGAGGAACCTTAATGGATAAGGGACTGCTTCGACGACCAAGAGAATCGTCTGCCTTCAGAGATACTTCTTTGGCATCATCGAGGAACCTTAAAGGATAAGGGACTGCTCCAACAGCCCAGAGAATCGTGTGCCTTCAGAGATACTGCTTTGGTATCATCGAGGCACCTTAATGGATAAGGGACTGCTTCGACGACCCAGAGAATAGTGTGCCTTCAGAGGTACTGCTTTGGTAACATCGAGGAACCTTAATGGGTAAGGGACTGCTTCGATGACCCAGAGAATTGTCTGCCTACAGAGATACTACTTTGGTATCATCGAGGAACCTTAATGGATAAGGGATTGCTTCGACGACCCAGAGAATCGTTCGCCTAAAGAGATACTGCTTTGGTATCATCGAGGAACCTTAATGGATAAGGGACTGCTTCAACAACCCAGAGAATCTTCTACCTTCAGAGATACTGCTTTAGTATCATCGAAGAACCTTAATGGATAAGGGACTGCTTCGACGACCCAGAGAATAGTGTGCCTTCAGAGATACTGATTTGGCATCATCTAGGAACCTTAATGTATAAGGGACTGCTTCGACGACCCAGAGAAATGTCTACCTTTAGAGGTACTACTTTGGTATCATCGAGGAACCTTAATGGATAAGGCACTGCTTCGACAACCCAGAGAATTGTCTGCCTTCAGAGGTATTGCTTTGGTATCATCGAAGAACCTTAATGGATAAGGGACTGCTTCGATGACCCAGAGAATCGTCTGCCTCCAGAGATACTGCTTTGGTATCATGGAAGAACCTTAATGGATAAGGGACTGCTTCAACGACCCATAGAATCGTCTGCCTTCAGAGATACAGCTTTGGTATCATTGAGGAACCTTTACAGATAAGGGACTGCTTCGACGACCCAGAGAATCGTCTGCCTTCAGAGATACTGCTTTGGTATCATCGAGGAACCTTAATTAATAAGGGACTACTTCGACGAACCAGAGAATCGTCTGCATTCAGAGGTACTGCTTTGGTATCATCGAGGAACCTTAATGGATAAGGGACTGCTTCGACGACCCAGAGAATCGTCTGCCTTCAGAGGTACTGCTTTGGTAACATCGAGGAACCTTAATGGGTAAGGGACTGCTTCGATGACCCAGAGAATTGTCTGCCTTCAGAGATACTACTTTGGTATCATCGAGGAACCTTAATGGATAAGGGACTGCTTCGACGACCCAGAGAATAGTGTGCCTTCAGAGATACTGATTTGGCATCATCTAGGAACCTTAATGTATAAGGGACTGCTTCGACGACCTAGAGAATCGTCTACCTTTAGAGGTACTACTTTGGTATCATCGAGGAACCTTAATGGATAAGGCACTGCTTCGACAACCCAGAGAATTGTCTGCCTTCAGAGGTATTGCTTTGGTATCATCGAAGAACCTTAATGGATAAGGAACTGCTTCGATGACCCAGAGAATCGTCTGCCTCCAGAGATACTGCTTTGGTATCATGGAAGAACCTTAATGGATAAGGGACTGCTTCGACGACCCATAGAATCGTCTGCCTTCAGAGATACAGCTTTGGTATCATTGAGGAACCTTTACGGATAAGGGACTGCTTCGACGACCCAGAGAATCGTCTGCCTTCAAAGACACTGCTTTTGTATCATCGAGGAACCTTAATTAATAAGGGACTACTTCGACGAACCAGAGAATCGTCTGCATTCAGAGGTACTGCTTTGGCATCATCGAGGAACCTTAATGGATAAGGGACTGCTTCGACGACCCAGAGAATCGTCTGCCTTCAGAGGTACTGCTTTGGTAACATCGAGTAACCTTAATGGGTAAGGGACTGCTTCGATGACCCAGAGAATTGTCTGCCTTCAGAGATACTACTTTGGTATCATCGAGGAACCTTAATGGATAAGGGACTGCTTCGACGACCCAGAGAATCGTCTGCCTTCAGAGGTACTGCTTTGGTATCATCGAAGAACCTTAATGGATAAGGGACTGCTTCGATGACCCAGAGAATCGTCTGCCTCCAGAGATACTGCTTTGGTATCATGGAAGAACCTTAATGGATAAGGGACTGCTTCGACGACCCATAGAATCGTCTGCCTCCAGAGATACAACTTTGGTATCATTGAGGAACCTTTACGGATAAGGGACTGCTTCGACGACCCAGAGAATCGTCTGCCTTCAGAGATACTGCTTTGGTATCATCGAGGAACCTTAATTAATAAGGGACTACTTCGACAAACCAGAGAATCGTCTGCATTCAGAGGTACTGCTTTGGTATCATCGAGGAACCTTAATGGATAAGGGACTGCTTCGACGACCCAGAGAATCGTCTGCCTTCAGAGGTACTGCTTTGGTAACATCGAGGAACCTTAATGGGTAAGGGACTGCTTCGATGACCCAGAGAATTGTCTGCCTTCAGAGATACTACTTTGGTATCATCGAGGAACCTTAATGGATAAGGGACTGCTTCGACGACCCAGAGAATAGTGTGCCTTCAGAGATACTGATTTGGCATCATCTAGGAACCTTAATGTATAAGGGACTGCTTCGATGACCCAGAGAATCGTCTACCTTTAGAGGTACTACTTTGGTATCATCGAGGAACCTTAATGGATAAGGCACTGCTTCGACAACCCAGAGAATTGTCTGCCTTCAGAGGTATTGCTTTGGTATCATCGAAGAACCTTAATGGATAAGGGACTGCTTCGATGACCCAGAGAATCGTCTGCCTCCAGAGATACTGCTTTGGTATCATGGAAGAACCTTAATGGATAAGGGACTGCTTCGACGACCCATAGAATCGTCTGCCTTCAGAGATACAGCTTTGGTATCATTGAGGAACCTTTACGGATAAGGGACTGCTTCGACGACCCAGAGAATCGTCTGCCTTCAGAGACACTGCTTTGGTATCATCGAGGAACCTTAATTAATAAGGGACTACTTCGACGAACCAGAGAATCGTCTGCATTCAGAGGTACTGCTTTGGTATCATCGAGGAACCTTAATGGATAAGGGACTGCTTCGACGACCCAGAGAATCGTCTGCCTTCAGAGGTACTGCTTTGGTAACATCGAGGAACCTTAATGGGTAAGGGACTGCTTCGATGACCCAGAGAATTGTCTGCCTTCAGAGATACAACTTTGGTATCATCGAGGAACCTTAATGGATAAGGGACTGCTTCGACGACCCAGAGAATCGTCTGCCTTCAGAGGTACTGCTTTGGTATCATCGAAGAACCTTAATGGATAAGGGACTGCTTCGATGACCCAGAGAATCGTCTGCCTCCAGAGATACTGCTTTGGTATCATGGAAGAACCTTAATGGATAAGGGACTGCTTCGACGACCCATAGAATCGTCTGCCTTCAGAGATACAACTTTGGTATCATTGAGGAACCTTTACGGATAAGGGACTGCTTCGACGACCCAGAGAATCGTCTGCCTTCAGAGATACTGCTTTGGTATCATCGAGGAACCTTAATTAATAAGGGACTACTTCGACAAACCAGAGAATCGTCTGCATTCAGAGGTACTGCTTTGGTATCATCGAGGAACCTTAATGGATAAGGGACTGCTTCGACGACCCAGAGAATCGTCTGCCTTCAGAGGTACTGCTTTGGTAACATCGAGGAACCTTAATGGGTAAGGGACTGCTTCGATGACCCAGAGAATTGTCTGCCTTCAGAGATACTACTTTGGTATCATCGAGGAACCTTAATGGATAAGGGACTGCTTCGACGACCCAGAGAATCGTCTGCCTTCAGAGGTACTGCTTTGGTATCATCGAAGAACCTTAATGGATAAGGGACTGCTTCGATGACCCAGAGAATCATCTGCCTCCAGAGATACTGCTTTGGTATCATTTAAGAACCTTAATGGATAAGGGACTGCTTCGACGACCCATAGAATCGTCTGCCTTCAGAGATACAACTTTGGTATCATTGAGGAACCTTTACGGATAAGGGACTGCTTCGACGACCCAGAGAATCGTCTGCCTTCAAAGATACTGCTTTGGTATCATCGAGGAACCTTAATTAATAAGGGACTACTTCGACAAACCAGAGAATCGTCTGCATTCAGAGGTACTGCTTTGGTATCATCGAGGAACCTTAATGGATAAGGGACTGCTTCGACGACCCAGAGAATCGTCTGCCTTCAGAGGTACTGCTTTGGTAACATCGAGGAACCTTAATGGGTAAGGGACTGCTTCGATGACCCAGAGAATTGTCTGCCTTCAGAGATACTACTTTGGTATCATCGAGGAACCTTAATGGATAAGGGACTGCTTCGACGACCCAGAGAATAGTGTGCCTTCAGAGATACTGATTTGGCATCATCTAGGAACCTTAATGTATAAGGGACTGCTTCGACGACCCAGAGAATCGTCTACCTTTAGAGGTACTACTTTGGTATCATCGAGGAACCTTAATGGATAAGGCACTGCTTCGACAACCCAGAGAATTGTCTGCCTTCAGAGGTATTGCTTTGGTATCATCGAAGAACCTTAATGGATAAGGGACTGCTTCGATGACCCAAAGAATAGTCTGCCTCCAGAGATACTGCTTTGGTATCATGGAAGAACCTTAATGGATAAGGGACTGCTTCGACGACCCATAGAATCGTCTGCCTTCAGAGATACAGCTTCGGTATCATTGAGGAACCTTTACGGATAAGGGAGTGCTTCGACGACCCAGAGAATCGTCTGCCTTCAGAGGTACTGCTTTGGTATCATCGAGGAACCTTAATGGATAAGGGACTGCTTCGACGACCCAGAGAATCGTCTGCCTTCAGAGGTACTGCTTTGGTAACATCGAGTAACCTTAATGGGTAAGGGACTGCTTCGATGACCCAGAGAATTGTCTGCCTTCAGAGATACTACTTTGGTATCATCGAGGAACCTTAATGGATAAGGGACAGCTTCGACGACCCAGAGAATCGTCTGCCTTCAGAGGTACTACTTTGGAATTATTGAGGAACCTTAATGGATAAGGGACTGCTTCGATGACAAAGAGAATTGTCTGCCTTCAGAGGTATTGCTTTGGTATCATCGAAGAACCTTAATGGATAAGGGACTGCTTCGACGACACAGAGAATCATCTGCCTTTAGAGATACTGCTTTGATATCATCGAGGAACCTTAATGGATAAGGCACTACTTCGACGACCCAGAGAATTGTCTGCCTTCAGAGATACTGCTTTGGCATCATCGAGGAACCTTAATGGATTAGGGACTGCTTCGACGACCCAGCGAATCATCTGCCTTCAGAGATACTTCTTTGGCATCATCGAGGAACCTTAATGGATAAGGGACTGCTTCGACGACCCAGAGAATCTTCTGCCTTCAGAGGTACTGCTTTGGTATCATCGAGGAACCTTAATGGATAAGGGATTGCTTCGACGACCCAAAGAATTGTTCGCCTTCAGAGATACTGCTTTAGTATCATCGAGGAACCTTAATGGTTAAGGCAGTACTTCGACGACCCAGAGAATTGTCTGCCTTCAGAGATACTGCTTTGGCATCATCGAGGAACCTTAATGGATTAGGGACTGCTTCGACGACCCAGCGAATCATCTGCCTTCAGAGATACTTCTTTGGCATCATCGAGGAACCTTAATGGATAAGGGACTGCTTCGACGACCCAGAGAATCTTCTGCCTTCAGAGGTACTGCTTTGGTATCATCGAGGAACCTTAATGGATAAGGGATTGCTTCGACGACCCAAAGAATTGTTCGCCTTCAGAGATACTGCTTTAGTATCATCGAGGAACCTTAATGGATAAGGGACTGCTTCAACAACCCAGAGAATCTTCTACCTTCAGAGATACTGCTTTAGTATCATCGAAGAACCTTAATGGATAAGGGGCTGCTTCGACGACCCATAGAATAGTGTACCTTCAGAGATACTGATTTGGCATCATCTAGGAACCTTAATGTATAAGGGACTGCTTCGACGACCCAGAGAATCGTCTACCTTTAGAGGTACTACTTTGGTATCATCGAGGAACCTTAATGGATAAGGCACTGCTTCGACAACCCAGAGAATTGTCTACCTTCAGAGGTATTGCTTTGGTATCATCGAAGAACCTTAATGGATAAGGGACTGCTTCGATGACCCAGAGAATCGTCTGCCTCCAGAGATACTGCTTTGGTATCATGGAAGAACCTTAATGGATAAGGGACTGCTTCGACGACCCATAGAATCGTCTGCCTTCAGAGATACAGCTTTGGTATCATTGAGGAACCTTTACGGATAAGGGAGTGCTTCGACGACCCAGAGAATCGTCTGCCTTCAGAGACACTGCTTTGGTATCATCGAGGAACCTTAATTAATAAGGGACTACTTCGACGAACCAGAGAATCGTCTGCATTCAGAGGTACTGCTTTGGTATCATCGAGGAACCTTAATGGATAAGGGACTGCTTCGACGACCCAGAGAATCGTCTGCCTTCAGAGGTACTGCTTTGGTAACATCGAGGAACCTTAATGGGTAAGGGACTGCTTCGATGACCCAGAGAATTGTCTGCCTTCAGAGATACTACTTTGGTATCATCGAGGAACCTTAATGGATAAGGGACTGCTTCGACGACCCAGAGAATCGTCTGCCTTCAGAGGTACTGCTTTGGTAACATCGAGGAACCTTAATGGGTAAGGGACTGCTTCGATGAACCAGAGAATTGTCTGCCTTCAGAGATACTACTTTGGTATCATCGAGGAACCTTAATGGATAAGGGACTGCTTCGACGACCCAGAGAATCGTCTGCCTTCAGAGGTACTGCTTTGGTATCATCGAAGAACCTTAATGGATAAGGGACTGCTTCGACGACCCAGAGAATAGTGTGCCTTCAGAGGTACTACTTTGGTAACATCGAGGAACCTTAATGGGTAAGGGACTGCTTCGATGACCCAGAGAATTGTCTGCCTACAGAGATACTACTTTGGTATCATCGAGGAACCTTAATGGATAAGGGATTGCTTCAACGACCCAGAGAATAGTTCGCCTTAATAGATACTGCTTTGGTATCATCGAGGAACCTTAATGGATAAGGGACTGCTTCAACAACCCAGAGAATCTTCTACCTTCAGAGATACTGCTTTAGTATCATCGAGGAACCTTAATGGATAAGGCACTGCTTCGACAACCCAGAGAATTGTCTGCCTTCAGAGGTATTGCTTTGGTATCATCGAAGAACCTTAATGGATAAGGGACTGCTTCGATGACCCAGAGAATCGTCTGCCTCCAGAGATACTGCTTTGGTATCATGGAAGAACCTTAATGGATAAGGGACTGCTTCGACGACCCATAGAATCGTCTGCCTTCAGAGATACAGCTTTGGTATCATTGAGGAACCTTTACGGATAAGGGAGTGCTTCGACGACCCAGAGAATCGTCTGCCTTCAGAGACACTGCTTTGGTTTCATCGAGGAACCTTAATTAATAAGGGACTACTTCGACGAACCAGAGAATCGTCTGCATTCAGAGGTACTGCTTTGGTATCATCGAGGAACCTTAATGGATAAGGGACTGCTTCGACGACCCAGAGAATCGTCTGCCTTCAGAGGTACTGCTTTGGTAACATCGAGGAACCTTAATGGGTAAGGGACTGCTTCGATGACCCAGAGAATTGTCTGCCTTCAGAGATACTACTTTGGTATCATCGAGGAACCTTAATGGATAACAGACTGCTTCGACGACCCAGAGAATCGTCTGCCTTCAGAGGTACTGCTTTGGTATCATCGAAGAACCTTAATGGATAAGGGACTGCTTCGATGACCCAGAGAATCGTCTGCCTCCAGAGATACTGCTTTGGTATCATGGAAGAACCTTAATGGATAAGGGACTGCTTCGACGACCCATAGAATTGTCTGCCTTCTGAGATACAACTTTGGTATCATTGAGGAACCTTTACGGATAAGGGACTGCTTCGACGACCCAGAGAATCGTCTGCCTTCAGAGATACTGCTTTGGTATCATCGAGGAACCTTAATTAATAAGGCACTACTTCGACAAACCAGAGAATCGTCTGCATTCAGAGGTACTGCTTTGGTATCATCGAGGAACCTTAATGGATAAGGGACTGCTTCGACGACCCAGAGAATCGTCTGCCTTCAGAGGTACTGCTTTGGTAACATCGAGGAACCTTAATGGGTAAGGGACTGCTTCGATGACCCAGAGAATTGTCTGCCTTCAGAGATACTACTTTGGTATCATCGAGGAACCTTAATGGATAAGGGACTGTTTCGACGACCCAGAGAATAGTGTGCCTTCAGAGATACTGATTTGGCATCATCTAGGAACCTTAATGTATAAGGGACTGCTTCGACGACCCAGAGAATCGTCTACCTTTAGAGGTACTACTTTGGTATCATCGAGGAACCTTAATGGATAAGGCACTGCTTCGACAACCCAGAGAATTGTCTGCCTTCAGAGGTATTGCTTTGGTATCATCGAAGAACCTTAATGGATAAGGGACTGCTTCGATGACCCAGAGAATCGTCTGCCTCCAGAGATACTGCTTTGGTATCATGGAAGAACCTTAATGGATAAGGGACTGCTTCGACGACCCATAGAATCGTCTGCCTTCAGAGATACAGCTTTGGTATCATTGAGGAACCTTTACGCATAAGGGAGTGCTTCGACGACCCAGAGAATCGTCTGCCTCCAGAGACACTGCTTTGGTATCATCGAGGAACCTTAATTAATAAGGGACTACTTCGACGAACCAGAGAATCGTCTGCATTCAGAGGTACTGCTTTGGTATCATCGAGGAACCTTAATGGATAAGGGACTGCTTCGACGACCCAGAGAATCGTCTGCCTTCAGAGGTACTGCTTTGGTAACATCGAGTAACCTTAATGGGTAAGGGACTGCTTCGATGACCCAGAGAATTGTCTGCCTTCAGAGATACTACTTTGGTATCATCGAGGAACCTTAATGGATAAGGGACTGCTTCGACGACCCAGAGAATCGTCTGCCTTCAGAGGTACTACTTTGGAATTATTGAGGAACCTTAATGGATAAGGGACTGCTTCGATGACAAAGAGAATTGTCTGCCTTTAGAGGTATTGCTTTGGTATCATCGAAGAACCTTAATGGATAAGGGACTGCTTCGACGACACAGAGAATCATCTGCCTTTAGAGATACTGCTTTGATATCATCGAGGAACCTTAATGGTTAAGGCAGTACTTCGACGACCCAGAGAATTGTCTGCCTTCAGAGATACTGCTTTGGCATCATCGAGGAACCTTAATGGATTAGGGACTGCTTCGACGACCCAGCGAATCATCTGCCTTCAGAGATACTTCTTTGGCATCATCGAGGAACCTTAATGGATAAGGGACTGCTTCGACGACCCAGAGAATCTTCTGCCTTCAGAGGTACTGCTTTGGTATCATCGAGGAACCTTAATGGATAAGGGATTGCTTCGACGACCCAAAGAATTGTTCGCCTTCAGAGATACTGCTTTAGTATCATCGAGGAACCTTAATGGATAAGGGACTGCTTCAACAACCCAGAGAATCTTCTGCCTTCAGAGATACTACTTTAGTATCATCGAGGAACCTTAATGGATAAGGGACTGCTTCGACGACCCAGAGAATAGTGTGCCTTCAGAGGTACTACTTTGGTAACATCGAGGAACCTTAATGGGTAAGGGACTGCTTCGATGACCCAGAGAATTGTCTTCCTACAGAGATACTACTTTGGTATCATCGAGGAACCTTAATGGATAAGGGATTGCTTCGACGACCCAGAGAATCGTTCGCCTTAAGAGATACTGCTTTGGTATCATCGAGGAACCTTAATGGATAAGGGACTGCTTCAACAACCCAGAGAATCTTCTACCTTCAGAGATACTGCTTTAGTATCATCGAAGAACCTTAATGGATAAGGGGCTGCTTCGACGACCCATAGAATAGTGTACCTTCAGAGATACTGATTTGGCATCATCTAGGAACCTTAATGTATAAGGGACTGCTTCGACGACCCAGAGAATCGTCTACCTTTAGAGGTACTACTTTGGTATCATCGAGGAACCTTAATGGATAAGGCACTGCTTCGACAACCCAGAGAATTGTCTACCTTCATAGGTATTGCTTTGGTATCATCGAAGAACCTTAATGGATAAGGGACTGCTTCGATGACCCAGAGAATCGTCTGCCTCCAGAGATACTGCTTTGGTATCATGGAAGAACCTTAATGGATAAGGGACTGCTTCGACGACCCATAGAATCGTCTGCCTTCAGAGATACAGCTTTGGTATCATTGAGGAACCTTTACGGATAAGAGAGTGCTTCGACGACCCAGAGAATCGTCTGCCTTCAGAGACACTGCTTTGGTATCATCGAGGAACCTTAATTAATAAGGGACTACTTCGACGAACCAGAGAATCGTCTGCATTCAGAGGTACTGCTTTGGTATCATCGAGGAACCTTAATGGATAAGGGACTGCTTCGACGACCCAGAGAATCGTCTGCCTTCAGAGGTACTGCTTTGGTAACATCGAGGAACCTTAATGGGTAAGGGACTGCTTCGATGACCCAGAGAATTGTCTGCCTTCAGAGATACTACTTTGGTATCATCGAGGAACCTTAATGGATAAGGGACTGCTTCGACGACCCAGAGAATCGTCTGCCTTCAGAGGTACTGCTTTGGTATCATCGAAGAACCTTAATGGATAAGGGACTGCTTCGATGACCCAGAGAATCGTCTGCCTCCAGAGATACTGCTTTGGTATCATGGAAGAACCTTAATGGATAAGGGACTGCTTCGACGACCCATAGAATCGTCTGCCTTCAGAGATACAACTTTGGTATCATTTAGGAACCTTTACGGATAAGGGACTGCTTCGACGACCCAGAGAATCGTCTGCCTTCAGAGATACTGCTTTGGTATCATCGAGGAACCTTAATTAATAAGGGACTACTTCGACAAACCAGAGAATCGTCTGCATTCAGAGGTACTGCTTTGGTATCATCGAGGAACCTTAATGGATAAGGGACTGCTTCGACGACCCAGAGAATCGTCTGCCTTCAGAGGTACTGCTTTGGTAACATCGAGGAACCTTAATGGGTAAGGGACTGCTTCGATGACCCAGAGAATCGTCTGCCTCCAGAGATACTGCTTTGGTATCATGGAAGAACCTTAATGGATAAGGGACTGCTTCGACGACCCATAGAATCGTCTGCCTTCAGAGATACAACTTTGGTATCATTGAGGAACCTTTACGGATAAGGGACTGCTTCGACGACCCAGAGAATCGTCTGCCTTCAGAGATACTGCTTTGGTATCATCGAGGAACCTTAATTAATAAGGGACTACTTCGACAAACCAGAGAATCGTCTGCATTCAGAGGTACTGCTTTGGTATCATCGAGGAACCTTAATGGATAAGGGACTGCTTCGACGACCCAGAGAATCGTCTGCCTTCAGAGGTACTGCTTTGGTAACATCGAGGAACCTTAATGGGTAAGGGACTGCTTCGATGAACCAGAGAATTGTCTGCCTTCAGAGATACTACTTTGGTATCATCGAGGAACCTTAATGGATAAGGGACTGCTTCGATGACCCAGAGAATCGTCTGCCTTCAGAGGTACTGCTTTGGTATCATCGAAGAACCTTAATGGATAAGGGACTGCTTCGACGACCCAGAGAATAGTGTGCCTTCAGAGGTACTACTTTGGTAACATCGAGGAACCTTAATGGGTAAGGGACTGCTTCGATGACCCAGAGAATTGTCTGCCTACAGAGATACTACTTTGGTATCATCGAGGAACCTTAATGGATAAGGGATTGCTTCGACGACCCAGAGAATCGTTCGCCTTTTAGAGATACTGCTTTGGTATCATCGAGGAACCTTAATGGATAAGGGACTGCTTCAACAACCCAGAGAATCTTCTACCTTCAGAGATACTGCTTTAGTATCATCGAAGAACCTTAATGGATAAGGGGCTGCTTCGACGACCCAGAGAATAGTGTGCCTTCAGAGATACTGATTTGGCATCATCTAGGAACCTTAATGTATAAGGGACTGCTTCGACGACCCAGAGAATCGTCTACCTTTAGAGGTACTACTTTGGTATCATCGAGGAACCTTAATGGATAAGGCACTGCTTCGACAACCCGGAGAATTGTCTGCCTTCAGAGGTATTGCTTTGGTATCATCGAAGAACCTTAATGGATAAGGGACTGCTTCGATGACCCAGAGAATCGTCTGCCTCCAGAGATACTGCTTTGGTATCATGGAAGAACCTTAATGGATAAGGGACTGCTTCGACGACCCATAGAATCGTCTGCCTTCAGAGATACAGCTTTGGTATCATTGAGGAACCTTTACGGATAAGGGAGTGCTTCGACGACCGAGAGAATCGTCTGCCTTCAGAGACACTGCTTTGGTATCATCGAGGAACCTTAATTAATAAGGGACTACTTCGACGAACCAGAGAATCGTCTGCATTCAGAGGTACTGCTTTGGTATCATCGAGGAACCTTAATGGATAAGGGACTGCTTCGACGACCCAGAGAATCGTCTGCCTTCAGAGGTACTGCTTTGGTAACATCGAGGAACCTTAATGGGTAAGGGACTGCTTCGATGACCCAGAGAATTGTCTGCCTTCAGAGATACTACTTTGGTATCATCGAGGAACCTTAATGGATAAGGGACTGCTTCGACGACCCAGAGAATCGTCTGCCTTCAGAGGTACTGCTTTGGTATCATCGAAGAACCTTAATGGATAAGGGACTGCTTCGATGACCCAGAGAATCGTCTGCCTCCAGAGATACTGCTTTGGTATCATGGAAGAACCTTACTGGATAAGGGACTGCTTCGACGACCCATAGAATAGTCTGCCTTCAGAGATACAACTTTGGTATCATTGAGGAACCTTTACGGATAAGGGACTGCTTCGACGGCCCAGAGAATCGTCTGCCTTCAGAGATACTGCTTTGGTATCATCGAGGAACCTTAATTAATAAGGGACTACTTCGACAAACCAGAGAATCGTCTGCATTCAGAGGTACTGCTTTGGTATCATCGAGGAACCTTAATGGATAAGGGACTGCTTCGACGACCCATAGAATCGTCTGCCTTCAGAGGTACTGCTTTGGTAACATCGAGGAACCTTAATGGGTAAGGGACTGCTTCGATGACCCAGAGAATTGTCTGCCTTCAGAGATACTACTTTGGTATCATCGAGGAACCTTAATGGATAAGGGACAGCTTCGACGACCCAGAGAATAGTGTGCCTTCAGAGATACTGATTTGGCATCATCTAGGAACCTTAATGTATAAGGGACTGCTTCGACGACCCAGAGAATCGTCTACCTTTAGAGGTACTACTTTGGTATCATCGAGGAACCTTAATGGATAAGGCACTGCTTCGACAACCCAGAGAATTGTCTGCCTTCAGAGGTATTGCTTTGGTATCATCGAAGAACCTTAATGGATAAGGGACTGCTTCGATGACCCAGAGAATCGTCTGCCTCCAGAGATACTGCTTTGGTATCATGGAAGAACCTTAATGGATAAGGGACTGCTTCGACGACCCATAGAATCGTCTGCCTTCAGAGATACAGCTTTGGTATCATTGAGGAACCTTTACGAATAAGGGAGTGCTTCGACGACCCAGAGAATCGTCTGCCTTCAGAGACACTGCTTTGGTATCATCGAGGAACCTTAATTAATAAGGGACTACTTCGACGAACTAGAGAATCGTCTGCATTCAGAGGTACTGCTTTGGTATCATCGAGGAACCTTAATGGATAAGGGACTGCTTCGACGACCCAGAGAATCGTCTGCCTTCAGAGGTACTGCTTTGGTAACATCGAGTAACCTTAATGGGTAAGGGACTGCTTCGATAACTTAGAGAATTGTCTGCCTTCAGAGATACTACTTTGGTATCATCGAGGAACCTTAATGGATAAGGGACTGCTTCGACGACCCAGAGAATCGTCTGCCTTCAGAGGTACTACTTTGGAATTATTGAGGAACCTTAATGGATAAGGGACTGCTTCGATGACAAAGAGAATTGTCTGCCTTCAGAGGTATTGCTTTGGTATCATCGAAGAACCTTAATGGATAAGGGACTGCTTCGACGACACAGAGAATCATCTGCCTTTAGAGATACTGCTTTGATATCATCGAGGAACCTTAATGGATAAGGCACTACTTCGACGACCCAGAGAATTGTCTGCCTTCAGAGATACTGCTTTGGCATCATCGAGGAACCTTAATGGATTAGGGACTGCTTCGACGACCCAGCGAATCATCTGCCTTCAGAGATACTTCTTTGGCATCATCGAGGAACCTTAATGGATAAGGGACTGCTTCGACGACCCAGAGAATCTTCTGCCTTCAGAGGTACTGCTTTGGTATCATCGAGGAACCTTAATGGATAAGGGATTGCTTCGACGACCCAAAGAATTGTTCGCCTTCAGAGATACTGCTTTAGTATCATCGAGGAACCTTAATGGATAAGGGACTGCTTCAACAACCCAGAGAATCTTCTGCCTTCAGAGATACTGCTTTAGTATCATCGAGGAACCTTAATGGATAAGGGACTGCTTCGACGACCCAGAGAATAGTGTGCCTTCAGAGGTACTACTTTGGTAACATCGAGGAACCTTAATGGGTAAGGGACTGCTTCGATGACCCAGAGAATTGTCTGCCTACAGAGATACTACTTTGGTATCATCGAGGAACCTTAATGGATAAGGGATTGCTTCGACGACCCAGAGAATCGTTCGCCTTAAGAGATACTGCTTTGGTATCATCGAGGAACCTTAATGGATAAGGGACTACTTCAACAACCCAGAGAATCTTCTACCTTCAGAGATACTGCTTTAGTATCATCGAAGAACCTTAATGGATAAGGGGCTGCTTCGACGACCCAGAGAATAGTGTGCCTTCAGAGATACTGATTTGGCATCATCTAGGAACCTTAATGTATAAGGGACTGCTTCGACGACCCAGAGAATCGTCTACCTTTAGAGGTACTACTTTGGTATCATCGAGGAACCTTAATGGATAAGGCACTGCTTCGACAACCCAGAGAATTGTCTGCCTTCAGAGGTATTGCTTTGGTATCATCGAAGAACCTTAATGGATAAGGGACTGCTTCGATGACCCAGAGAATCGTCTGCCTCCAGAGATACTGCTTTGGTATCATGGAAGAACCTTAATGGATAAGGGACTGCTTCGAAGACCCATAGAATCGTCTGCCTTCAGAGATACAACTTTGGTATCATTGAGGAACCTTTACGGATAAGGGACTGCTTCGACGACCCAGAGAATCCTCTGCCTTCAGAGATACTGCTTCGGTATCATCGAGGAACCTTAATTAATAAGGGACTACTTCGACGAACCAGAGAATCGTCTGCATTCAGAGGTACTACTTTGGTATCATCGAGGAACCTTAATGGATAAGGGACTGCTTCGACGACCCAGAGAATCGTCTGCCTTCAGAGGTACTGCTTTGGTAACATCGAGTAACCTTAATGGGTAAGGGACTGCTTCGATGACCCAGAGAATTGTCTGCCTTCAGAGATACTACTTTGGTATCATCGAGGAACCTTAATGGATAAGGGACTGCTTCGACGACCCAGAGAATCGTCTGCCTTCAGAGGTACTACTTTGGTATTATTGAGGAACCTTAATGGATAAGGGACTGCTTCGATGACAAAGAGAATTGTCTGCCTTCAGAGGTATTGCTTTGGTATCATCGAAGAACCTTAATGGATAAGGGACTGCTTCGATGACACAGAGAATCATCTGCCTTCAGAGATACTGCTTTGATATCATCGAGGAACCTAAATGGATAAGGGACTACTTCGACGACCCAGAGAATTGTCTGCCTTCAGAGATACTGCTTTGGCATCATCGAGGAACCTTAATAGATTAGGGACTGCTTCGACGACCCAGCGAATCATCTGCCTTCAGAGATACTTCTTTGGCATCATCGAGGAACCTTAATGGATAAGGCACGGCTTCGACGACCCAGAGAATCTTCTGCCTTCAGAGGTACTGCTTTGGTATCATCGAGGAACCTTAATGGATAAGGGATTGATTCTACGACCCAAAGAATTGTTCGCCTTCAGAGATACTGCTTTAGTATCATCGAGGAACCTTAATGGAAAAGGGACTGCTTCAACAACCCAGAGAATCTTCTGCCTTCAGAGATACTGCTTTAGTATCATCGAGGAACCTTAATGGATAAGGGACTGCTTCGACGACCCAGAGAATAGTGTGCCTTCAGAGGTACTACTTTGGTAACATCGAGGAACCTTAATGGGTAAGGGACTGCTTCGATGACCCAGAGAATTGTCTGCCTACAGAGATACTACTTTGGTATCATCGAGGAACCTTAATGGATAAGGGATTACTTCGACGACCCAGAGAATCGTTCGCCTTAAGAGATACTGCTTTGGTATCATCGAGGAACCTTAATGGATAAGGGACTGCTTCAACAACCCAGAGAATCTTCTACCTTAAGAGATACTGCTTTAGTATCATCGAAGAACCTTAATGGATAAGGGGCTGCTTCGACGACCCAGAGAATAGTGTGCCTTCAGAGATACTGATTTGGCATCATCTAGGAACCTTAATGTATAAGGGACTGCTTCAACCACCCAGAGAATCGTCTACCTTTAGAGGTACTACTTTGGTATCATCGAGGAACCTTAATGGATAAGGCACTGCTTCGACAACCCAGAGAATTGTCTGCCTTCAGAGGTATTGCTTTGGTATCATCGAAGAACCTTAATGGATAAGGGACTGCTTCGATGACCCAGAGAATCGTCTGCCTCCAGAGATACTGCTTTGGTATCATGGAAGAACCTTAATGGATAAGGGACTGCTTCGAAGACCCATAGAATCGTCTGCCTTCAGAGATACAACTTTGGTATCATTGAGGAACCTTTACGGATAAAGGACTGCTTCGACGACCCAGAGAATCGTCTGCCTTCAGAGATACTGCTTCGGTATCATCGAGGAACCTCAATTAATAAGGGACTACTTCGACGAACCAGAGAATCGTCTGCATTCAGAGGTACTACTTTGGTATCATCGAGGAACCTTAATGGATAAGGGACTCCTTCGACGACCCAGAGAATCGTCTGCCTTCAGAGGTACTGCTTTGGTAACATCGAGGAACCTTAATGGGTAAGGGACTGCTTCGATGACCCAGAGAATTGTCTGCCTTCAGAGATACTACTTTGGTATCATCGAGGAACCTTACTGGATAAGGGACTGCTTCGACGACCCAGAGAATAGTGTGCCTTCAGAGATACTGATTTGGCATCATCTAGGAACCTTAATGTATAAGGGACTGCTTCGACGACCCAGAGAATCGTCTACCTTTAGAGGTACTACTTTGGTATCATCGAGGAACCTTAATGGATAAGGCACTGCTTCGACAACCCAGAGAATTGTCTGCCTTCAGAGGTATTGCTTTGGTATCATCGAAGAACCTTAATGGATAAGGGACTGCTTCGATGACCCAGAGAATCGTCTGCCTCCAGAGATACTGCTTTGGTATCATGGAAGAACCTTAATGGATAAGTGACTGCTTCGACGACCCATAGAATCGTCTGCCTTCAGAGATACAGCTTTGGTATAATTGAGGAACCTTTACGGATAAGGGAGTGCTTCGACGACCCAGAGAATCGTCTGCCTTCAGAGACACTGCTTTGGTATCATCGAGGAACCTTAATTAATAAGGGACTACTTCGACGAACCAGAGAATCGTCTGCATTCAGAGGTACTGCTTTGGTATCATCGAGGAACCTTAATGGATAAGGGACTGCTTCGACGACCCAGAGAATCGTCTGCCTTCAGAGGTACTGCTTTGGTAACATCGAGTAACCTTAATGGGTAAGGGACTGCTTCGACGACCCAGAGAATAGTGTGCCTTCAGAGATACTGATTTGGCATCATCTAGGAACCTTAATGTATAAGGGACTGCTTCGACGACCCAGAGAATCGTCTACCTTTAGAGGTACTACTTTGGTATCATCGAGGAACCTTAATGGATAAGGCACTGCTTCGACAACCCAGAGAATTGTCTGCCTTCAGAGGTATTGCTTTGGTATCATCGAAGAACCTTAATGGATAAGGGACTGCTTCGATGACCCAGAGAATCGTCTGCCTCCAGAGATACTGCTTTGGTATCATGGAAGAACCTTAATGGATAAGGGACTGCTTCGAAGACCCATAGAATCGTCTGCCTTCAGAGATACAACTTTGGTATCATTGAGGAACCTTTACGGATAAGGGACTGCTTCGACGACCCAGAGAATCCTCTGCCTTCAGAGATACTGCTTCGGTATCATCGAGGAACCTTAATTAATAAGGGACTACTTCGACGAACCAGAGAATCGTCTGCATTCAGAGGTACTACTTTGGTATCATCGAGGAACCTTAATGGATAAGGGACTGCTTCGACGACCCAGAGAATCGTCTGCCTTCAGAGGTACTGCTTTGGTAACATCGAGTAACCTTAATGGGTAAGGGACTGCTTCGATGACCCAGAGAATTGTCTGCCTTCAGAGATACTACTTTGGTATCATCGAGGAACCTTAATGGATAAGGGACTGCTTCGACGACCCAGAGAATCGTCTGCCTTCAGAGGTACTACTTTGGTATTATTGAGGAACCTTAATGGATAAGGGACTGCTTCGATGACAAAGAGAATTGTCTGCCTTCAGAGGTATTGCTTTGGTATCATCGAAGAACCTTAATGGATAAGGGACTGCTTCGATGACACAGAGAATCATCTGCCTTCAGAGATACTGCTTTGATATCATCGAGGAACCTAAATGGATAAGGGACTACTTCGACGACCCAGAGAATTGTCTGCCTTCAGAGATACTGCTTTGGCATCATCGAGGAACCTTAATAGATTAGGGACTGCTTCGACGACCCAGCGAATCATCTGCCTTCAGAGATACTTCTTTGGCATCATCGAGGAACCTTAATGGATAAGGCACGGCTTCGACGACCCAGAGAATCTTCTGCCTTCAGAGGTACTGCTTTGGTATCATCGAGGAACCTTAATGGATAAGGGATTGATTCTACGACCCAAAGAATTGTTCGCCTTCAGAGATACTGCTTTAGTATCATCGAGGAACCTTAATGGAAAAGGGACTGCTTCAACAACCCAGAGAATCTTCTGCCTTCAGAGATACTGCTTTAGTATCATCGAGGAACCTTAATGGATAAGGGACTGCTTCGACGACCCAGAGAATAGTGTGCCTTCAGAGGTACTACTTTGGTAACATCGAGGAACCTTAATGGGTAAGGGACTGCTTCGATGACCCAGAGAATTGTCTGCCTACAGAGATACTACTTTGGTATCATCGAGGAACCTTAATGGATAAGGGATTACTTCGACGACCCAGAGAATCGTTCGCCTTAAGAGATACTGCTTTGGTATCATCGAGGAACCTTAATGGATAAGGGACTGCTTCAACAACCCAGAGAATCTTCTACCTTAAGAGATACTGCTTTAGTATCATCGAAGAACCTTAATGGATAAGGGGCTGCTTCGACGACCCAGAGAATAGTGTGCCTTCAGAGATACTGATTTGGCATCATCTAGGAACCTTAATGTATAAGGGACTGCTTCAACCACCCAGAGAATCGTCTACCTTTAGAGGTACTACTTTGGTATCATCGAGGAACCTTAATGGATAAGGCACTGCTTCGACAACCCAGAGAATTGTCTGCCTTCAGAGGTATTGCTTTGGTATCATCGAAGAACCTTAATGGATAAGGGACTGCTTCGATGACCCAGAGAATCGTCTGCCTCCAGAGATACTGCTTTGGTATCATGGAAGAACCTTAATGGATAAGGGACTGCTTCGAAGACCCATAGAATCGTCTGCCTTCAGAGATACAACTTTGGTATCATTGAGGAACCTTTACGGATAAAGGACTGCTTCGACGACCCAGAGAATCGTCTGCCTTCAGAGATACTGCTTCGGTATCATCGAGGAACCTCAATTAATAAGGGACTACTTCGACGAACCAGAGAATCGTCTGCATTCAGAGGTACTACTTTGGTATCATCGAGGAACCTTAATGGATAAGGGACTCCTTCGACGACCCAGAGAATCGTCTGCCTTCAGAGGTACTGCTTTGGTAACATCGAGGAACCTTAATGGGTAAGGGACTGCTTCGATGACCCAGAGAATTGTCTGCCTTCAGAGATACTACTTTGGTATCATCGAGGAACCTTACTGGATAAGGGACTGCTTCGACGACCCAGAGAATAGTGTGCCTTCAGAGATACTGATTTGGCATCATCTAGGAACCTTAATGTATAAGGGACTGCTTCGACGACCCAGAGAATCGTCTACCTTTAGAGGTACTACTTTGGTATCATCGAGGAACCTTAATGGATAAGGCACTGCTTCGACAACCCAGAGAATTGTCTGCCTTCAGA
The DNA here is from genome assembly GCA_022829125.1 of Lathyrus tuberosus. Classification (NCBI taxonomy): domain Eukaryota; kingdom Viridiplantae; phylum Streptophyta; class Magnoliopsida; order Fabales; family Fabaceae; genus Lathyrus; species Lathyrus tuberosus. Next base: position 3,351,366 of record JALAZF010000479.1, on the reverse strand, counting down.
GGTATTGCTTTGGTATCATCGAAGAACCTTAATGGATAAGGGACTGCTTCGATGACCCAGAGAATCGTCTGCCTCCAGAGATACTGCTTTGGTATCATGGAAGAACCTTAATGGATAAGTGACTGCTTCGACGACCCATAGAATCGTCTGCCTTCAGAGATACAGCTTTGGTATAATTGAGGAACCTTTACGGATAAGGGAGTGCTTCGACGACCCAGAGAATCGTCTGCCTTCAGAGACACTGCTTTGGTATCATCGAGGAACCTTAATTAATAAGGGACTACTTCGACGAACCAGAGAATCGTCTGCATTCAGAGGTACTGCTTTGGTATCATCGAGGAACCTTAATGGATAAGGGACTGCTTCGACGACCCAGAGAATCGTCTGCCTTCAGAGGTACTGCTTTGGTAACATCGAGTAACCTTAATGGGTAAGGGACTGCTTCGATGACCCAGAGAATTGTCTGCCTTCTGAGATACTACTTTGGTATCATCGAGGAACCTTAATGGATAAGGGACTGCTTCGACGACCCAGAGAATCGTCTGCCTTCAGAGGTACTACTTTGGTATTATTGAGGAACCTTATTGGATAAGGGACTGCTTCGATGACAAAGAGAATTGTCTGCCTTCAGAGGTATTGCTTTGGTATCATCGAAGAACCTTAATGGATAAGGGACTGCTTCGATGACACAAAGAATCATCTGCCTTCAGAGATACTGCTTTGATATCATCGAGGAACCTAAATGGATAAGGGACTACTTCGACGACCCAGAGAATTGTCTGCCTTCAGAGATACTGCTTTGGCATCATCGAGGAACCTTAATAGATTAGGGACTGCTTCGACGACCCAGCGAATCATCTGCCTTCAGAGATACTTCTTTGGCATCATCGAGGAACCTTAATGGATAAGGGACTGCTTCGACGACCCAGAGAATCTTCTGCCTTCAGAGGTACTGCTTTGGTATCATCGAGGAACCTTAATGGATAAGGGATTGCTTCGACGACCCAAAGAATTGTTCGCCTTCAGAGATACTGCTTTAGTATCATCGAGGAACCTTAATGGATAAGGGACTGCTTCAACAACCCGGAGAATCTTCTGCCTTCAGAGATACTGCTTTAGTATCATCGAGGAACCTTAATGGATAAGGGACTGCTTCGACGACCCAGAGAATAGTGTGCCATCAGAGGTACTACTTTGGTAACATCGAGGAACCTTAATGGGTAAGGGACTGCTTCGATGACCCAGAGAATTGTCTGCCTACAGAGATACTACTTTGGTATCATCGAGGAACCTTAATGGATAAGGGATTGCTTCGACGACCCAGAGAATCGTTCGCCTTAAGAGATACTGCTTTGGTATCATCGAGGAACCTTAATGGATAAGGGACTGCTTCAACAACCCAGAGAATCTTCTACCTTCAGAGATACTGCTTTAGTATCATCGAAGAACCTTAATGGATAAGGGGCTGCTTCGACGACCCAGAGAATAGTGTGCCTTCAGAGATACTGATTTGGCATCATCTAGGAACCTTAATGTATAAGGGACTGCTTCGACGACCCAGAGAATCGTCTGCCTTCAGAGGTACTGCTTTGGTAACATCGAGTAACCTTAATGGGTAAGGGACTGCTTCGATGACCCAGAGAATTGTCTGCCTTCAGAGATACTACATTGGTATCATCGAGGAACCTTAATGGATAAGGGACTGCTTCGACGACCCAGAGAATCGTCTGCCTTCAGAGGTACTACTTTGGTATTATTGAGGAACCTTAATGGATAAGGGACTGCTTCGATGACAAAGAGAATTGTCTGCCTTCAGAGGTATTGCTTTGGTATCATCGAAGAACCTTAATGGATAAGGGACTGCTTCGACGACACAGAGAATCATCTGCCTTCAGAGATACTGCTTTGATATCATCGAGGAACCTTAATGGATAAGGGACTACTTCGACGACCCAGAGAATTGTCTGCCTTCAGAGATACTGCTTTGGCATCATCGAGGAACCTTAATGGATTAGGGACTGCTTCGACGACCCAGCGAATCATCTGCCTTCAGAGATACTTCTTTGGCATCATCGAGGAACCTTAATGTATAAGGGACTGCTTCGATGACCCAGAGAATCTTCTGCCTTCAGAGGTACTGCTTTGGTATCATCGAGGAACCTTAATGGATAAGGGATTGCTTCGACGACCCAAAGAATTGTTCGCCTTCAGAGATACTGCTTTAGTATCATCGAGGAACCTTAATGGATAACGGACTGCTTCAACAACCCAGAGAGTCTTCTGCCTTCAGAGATACTGCTTTAGTATCATCGAGGAACCTTAATGGATAAGGGACTGCTTCGACGACCCAGAGAATAGTGTGCCCTCAGAGGTACTACTTTGGTAACATCGAGGAACCTTAATGGGTAAGGGACTGCTTCGATGACCCAGAGAATTGTCTGCCTACAGAGATACTACTTTGGTATCATCGAGGAACCTTAATGGATAAGGGATTGCTTCGACGACCCAGAGAATCGTTCGCCTTAAGAGATACTGCTTTGGTATCATCGAGGAACCTTAATGGATAAGGGACTGCTTCAACAACCCAGAGAATCTTCTACCTTCAGAGATACTGCTTTAGTATCAACGAAGAACCTTAATGGATAAGGGGCTGCTTCGACGACCCAGAGAATAGTGTGCCTTCAGAGATACTGATTTGGCATCATCTAGGAACCTTAATGTATAAGGGACTGCTTCGACGACCCAGAGAATCGTCTGCCTTCAGAGGTACTGCTTTGGTAACATCGAGTAACCTTAATGGGTAAGGGACTGCTTCGATGACCCAGAGAATTGTCTGCCTTCAGAGATACTACATTGGTATCATCGAGGAACCTTAATGGATAAGGGACTGCTTCGACGACCCAGAGAATCGTCTGCCTTCAGAGGTACTACTTTGGTATTATTGAGGAACCTTAATGGATAAGGGACTGCTTCGATGACAAAGAGAATTGTATGCCTTCAGAGGTATTGCTTTGGTATCATCGAAGAACCTTAATGGATAAGGGACTGCTTCGACGACACAGAGAATCATCTGCCTTCAGAGATACTGCTTTGATATCATCGAGGAACCTTAATGGATAAGGGACTACTTCGACGACCCAGAGAATTGTCTGCCTTCAGAGATACTGCTTTGGCATCATCGAGGAACCTTAATGGATTAGGGACTGCTTCGACGACCCAGCGAATCATCTGCCTTCAAAGATACTTCTTTGGCATCATCGAGGAACCTTAATGTATAAGGGACTGCTTCGACGACCCAGAGAATCTTCTGCCTTCAGAGGTACTGCTTTGGTATCATCGAGGAACCTTAATGGATAAGGGATTGCTTCGACGACCCAAAGAATTGTTCGCCTTCAGAGATACTGCTTTAGTATCATCGAGGAACCTTAATGGATAACGGACTGCTTCAACAACTAAGAGAATCTTCTGCCTTCAGAGATACTGCTTTACTATCATCGAGGAACCTTAATGGATAAGGGACTGCTTCGACGACCCAGAGAATAGTGTGCCCTCAGAGGTACTACTTTGGTAACATCGAGGAACCTTAATGGGTAAGGGACTGCTTCGATGACCCAGAGAATTGTCTGCCTACAGAGATACTACTTTGGTATCATCGAGGAACCTTAATGGATAAGGGATTGCTTCGACGACCCAGAGAATCGTTCGCCTTAAGAGATACTGCTTTGGTATCATCGAGGAACCTTAATGGATAAGGGACTGCTTCAACAACCCAGAGAATCTTCTACCTTCAGAGATACTACTTTAGTATCATCGAAGAACCTTAATGGATAAGGGGCTGCTTCGACGACCCAGAGAATAGTGTGCCTTCAGAGATACTGATTTGGCATCATCTAGGAACCTTAATGTATAAGGGACTGCTTCGACGACCCAGAGAATCGTCTACCTTTAGAGGTACTACTTTGGTATCATCGAGGAACCTTAATGGATAAGGCACTGCTTCGACAACCCAGAGAATTGTCTGCCTTCAGAGGTATTGCTTTGGTATCATCGAAGAACCTTAATGGATAAGGGACTGCTTCGATGACCCAGAGAATCGTCTGCCTCCAGAGATACTGCTTTGGTATCATGGAAGAACCTTAATGGATAAGGGACTGCTTCGACGACCCCTAGAATCGTCTGCCTTCAGAGATACAGCTTTGGTATCATTGAGGAACCTTTACGGATAAGGGACTGCTTCGACGACCCAGAGAATCGTCTGCCTTCAGAGATACTGCTTTGGTATCATCGAGGAACCTTAATTAATAAGGGACTACTTCGACGAACCAGAGAATCGTCTGCATTCAGAGGTACTGCTTTGGTATCATCGAGGAACCTTAATGGATAAGGGACTGCTTCGACGACCCAGAGAATCGTCTGCCTTCAGAGGTACTGCTTTGGTAACATCGAGGAACCTTAATGGGTAAGGGACTGCTTCGATGACCCAGAGAATTGTCTGCCTTCAGAGATACTACTTTGGTATCATCGAGGAACCTTAATGGATAAGGGACTGCATCGACGACCCAGAGAATAGTGTGCCTTCAGAGATACTGATTTGGCATCATCTAGGAACCTTAATGTATAAGGGACTGCTTCGACGACCCAGAGAATCGTCTACCTTTAGAGGTACTACTTTGGTATCATCGAGGAACCTTAATGGATAAGGCACTGCTTCGACAACCCAGAGAATTGTCTGCCTTCAGAGGTATTCCTTTGGTATCATCGAAGAACCTTAATGGATAAGGGACTGCTTCGATGACCCAGAGAATCGTCTGCCTCCAGAGATACTGCTTTGGTATCATGGAAGAACCTTAATGGATAAGGGACTACTTCGACGACCCATAGAATCGTCTGCCTTCAGAGATACAGCTTTGGTATCATTAAGGAACCTTTACGGATAAGGGACTGCTTCGACGACCCAGAGAATCGTCTGCCTTCAGAGACACTGCTTTGGTATCATCGAGGAACCTTAATTAATAAGGGACTACTTCGACGAACCAGAGAATCGTCTGCATTCAGAGGTACTGCTTTGGTATCATCGAGGAACCTTAATGGATAAGGGACAACTTCGACGACCCAGAGAATCGTCTGCCTTCAGAGGTACTGCTTTGGTAACATCGAGTAACCTTAATGGGTAAGGGACTGCTTCGATGACCCAGAGAATTGTCTGCCTTCAGAGATACTGATTTGGCATCATCGAGGAACCTTAATGGATAAGGGACTGCTTCGACGAACCAGAGAATCGTCTGCCTTCAGAGATACTACTTTGGTATCATCGAAGAACCTTAATGGATAAGGGACTGCTTCGACGACACAGAGAATCATCTACCTTCAGAGATACTGCTTTGATATCATTGAGGAACCTTAATGGATAAGGGACTACTTAGACGACCCAGAGAATTGTTTGCCTTCAGAGATACTACTTTGGCATCATCGAGGATCCTTAATGGATAAGGGACTGCTTCGAGGACCCAGAGAATCGTTTGCCTTCAGATATACTTCTTTGGCATCATCGAGGAACCTTAATGGATAAGGGACTACTTCGACGACCCAGAGAATCTTCTGCCTTCAGAGGTACTGCTTTGGTATCATCGAGGAACCTTAATGGATAAAGGACTGCTTCGACGACCCAGGGAATCGTCTGCCTTCAGAGATACTACTTTGGTATCATCGAGGAACCTTAATGGATAAGGGAATGCTTCAACAACCCAGAGAATCGTCTGCCTTCAGAGATACTGCTTTGGTATCATCGAGGCACCTTAATGGATAAGGGACTGCTTCGACGACCCAGAGAATCGTCTGCCTTCAGAGATACTGCTTTGGTGTCATGGAGGAACCTTAATGGATAAGTGACTGCTTCGACGACAAAGAGAATTATATGCCTTCAGAGGTACTGCTTTGGTATCATCGAAGAACATTAATGGATAAGGGACTGCTTCGACGACACAGAGAATCATCTGGCTTCAGAGATACTGCTTTGATATCATCGAGGAACCTTAATGGATAAGGGACTACTTAGACAACCCAGAGAATTGTCTGCCTTCAGAGATACTGCTTTGGCATCATCGAGGAACCTTAATGGATAAGGCACTGCTTCGACGACCCAGAGAATCATCTGCCTTCAGAGATACTTCTTATGCGTCATCGAGGAACCTTAATGCATAAGGGACTGCTTCGACGACCCAGAGAATCTTCTGCCTTCAGAGGTACTGCATTGGTTTCATCGAGGAACCTTAATGGATAAGGGACTACTTCGAAAACCCAGAGAATCGTCTGCCTTCAGAGATACTGCTTTGGTATCATCGAGGAACCTTAATGGATAAGGGACTGCTTCAACAACCCAGAGAATCTTCTGCCTTCAGAGATTCTGCTTTGGTATCATTGAGGTACCTTAATGGATAAGGGACTGCTTCGACGACCCAGAGAATAGTCTGCCTTCAGAGATACTGATTTGGCATCATCGAGGAATCTTAATGTATAAGGGACTGCTTCGACGACCCAGAGAATCGTCTACCTTTAGAGGTACCACTTTGGTATCATCGAGGAACCTTAATGGATAAGGGACTGCTTCGACGACCCAGAGAATCGTCTGCCTTCAGAGCTATTGCTTTGGTATCATCGAAGAACCTTAATGGATAAGGGACTGCTTCGACGACCTTGAGAATCGTCTGCCTTCAGAGATACTGCTTTGGTATCATGGGAGTACCTTAATGGATAAGGGACTGCTTCGACGACCCATAGAATCGTCTTCCTTCAGAGATACGGCTTTGGTATCATCGAGGAACCTTAATGGATAATGGACTGCTTCGACGACCCAGAGAATCGTCTGCCTTCAGAGATACTTCTTTGGCATCATTGAGGAACCTTAATTAATAAAGGACTATTTCGACGACCCAGAGAATCGTCTGCCTTCAGAGGTACTACTTTGGTATCATCGAGGAACCTTAATGGATAAGGGACTGCTTCGACGACCCAGAGAATCGTCTGCCTTCAGATGTACTGCTTTGGTAACATCGAGGAACCTTAATGGGTAAGGGACTGCTTCGATGACCCATAGAATCGTCTTCCTTCAAAGATACTACTTTGGTATCATCGAGGAACCTTAATGGATAAGGGACTGCTTCGATGACCCAGAGAATCGTCTGCCTTCAGAGGTACTGCTTTGGTATCATTAAGGAACCTTAATGGATAAGGGACTGCTTCGACGACCCAGAGAATCGTCTGCCTTCAGAGGTACTGCTTTGACATCATCGAGGAACCTTAATGGATAAGGGACTGCTTCGACGACCCAGAGAATCGTCTGCCTTCAGAGGTACTTGTAAGTTTTGAGTTGGCAGTAATTTTTGCAAAACATTTTGCTCAGGAAAATGTTATGAAGAATTTCTTGACATAAGAGTAGAACATCACTGCAGGATGTCTTAATGTCAGAACAGATGATGATCTATAGCAAGTGTTACTATATGTCAGATCAGAAGTCCTGACATGGTTGCTCAGACATCACTACATATGCTGAACCTGATGTTGAAACATCTTCAACTGTCATGACAGTATTGCTGTCATGTGTTACAACAGATGTCATGACATCTGGGTCCAGTACAGGAGGTTGTGGAAATGTCAAGTGAGATATCTTGACATGTTGTGCTGCACCTAACTAGTATGAGTGCATGGCTGTAATGGTGTGACAGATGTTGAAGGAGATGTCATGACATCTTAGTCTGGTATAGCAGGTGCTGCTGTTTTGCTGTCATGTGATTTTTAATCAATATGTCATATGTCTGATGTCTTAACATGAGTTCTTAACATTGAGTTGATGTTAAGTTCAGAAGGGTTGCAGTTTTGTATGCTGATGTTAAACCTGATGTCTTGACATCAGATATCAGAACATCAGAACATCAGTCTGATGTGTTTTCTAGGGCTGCATTTGTTTAAGTGTGTTTTGAGTATATCTGGTGGAGAGATTTCAAGCGAATATCATGGGACAAATATATTTTGTTGCAATCTTATATTGAGCAGATATTGTTACTATTTTCATGCAAAAAGATATGGAGAATAATTAGATTTAATTGAAGATTTAATTGAAGATCTATTTAGTAGCAGAATCTTTTGCAGATTTGGAGCAGTTGTTTTGTTGTGATTTGAAGGCCCAAATCCAGTTGGGAAATAGGTTATAAATAGAAGCATTGTAACCTAGTTTAAAGAAGCCAGCCATCATGTAGATTATAAGGGTTGTGTTGGTTGATGAACCACCCAATTTGTGGGATGGTCATCGTGTTTATATCGAAGCCTGTAGGTAAGAGATGTATTATTTTTGGAGGAAGATGTTAAGTAACTCTAAGTATTGTTCTTAGTCATGTGTGTCATGTCTAGGTATTATCATGGAAGTGTGTCTTCTACTTTTCTGTGATTGAAGAGTTTTTGGAAATCAAGTTGTTGATGCAGTGACTGAGATGTTGACTGCTAGACATCATTGCGATGATTGGGAGTGAGATGAAGTCTCTTATCTAGGGAGGACTTAGATTGAAGGGTCATTGGGTAGTGATTAAGTTAGTAGACTGTCAACTGGTTTGTTGAGTCTGTAATTTAATACTACTAATAGTGGACTTCCTTCCTGGCTTGGTATGCCCCCAGATGTAGGTTGTTAGACCGAACTGGGTGAACAATTCTTTGAGTTATTTACTGTTGCTTTTACTTTGTTCATATAGAAGAGTGTGTTGTTGTGACATCACACCTTAACATCACACATCTGATACCAGAATTTGAATTGGTATCAGAGCAGGCATCCTGTCTGTTTCTGGATGAGATCTAGGGAAGATACTTTCTGGTTCATGAGCAAGGAAGATAGTTTTGCTGAGTTATGGACTTGGTCAGTTCATATAGTTGTTTGTATGATCCCTTGAAGTGAAGGATGGACTATTCATGACAGGGTATGTATTGGACCTGTCTGTTGTTATCAGGAGAACTGTTGTTGTGAGTTTGATTTGTTGGCACTTGGTTTATGGTGATGGTGTGTAAGGATTATTTAGTAGTGCCTGGAGGTTGTTGAGGAGTTGTTGTATGTTCTGCTGCATGGTATCTGATGTAACCCTGGTTGGTTCTTGTGGTGAGATTCTATGAAGGTATTCTCTTGGAAAGACATTAGGGTTTGGTCTCCTCAGCAGGATATTCTATGATGTTGTAGTTTATGCAAGACAACTTCAACCGTTTGGTTAGAGATGCCAAAGATATTTGAGGATTATCTCATATCTTTGTTTTGGGAAAGAAGTGATCAAAAGGTGAATGGATCTTACTAAAGACTGTATGACATGGAAGTTTTAGTTTTTTTAGAAGAAGAATATATTTCAAATCAGGCATTGAAGACCAATCTGTCCAGAACATTGATTCCTTCTTTATCAATTTTCTTGATGGTGAAAGAAGAGGGTGGAGCCAAAGCAAAAGAGTATCACTGTCAAATCTTTCATGCGGGAGTGAAGATCTTGATAAGTTATCTCTTAAGCTTAGTTGTGGTGACCTAATTAGGAGGATCTTCTTGGTTATGATGTCAAATGTGGTTCTGGTATATCTGGAGATGAATTCTCTTGTGAAGATACATGTTTCTGATTTTCAAAATCATGAACTGGAGGATGTTTCATCAAGAAAGAAGTTGAACTTAATATGTCAATTCTAATGTCTTGACATCGCGCTACACATCAGCAGTTTATGGTAAATGCTAAGTCAAATACCTATTAGATTGTAGCTGTTTTAAAGGATCACTGAAGTTATGAAGTTGAACAATTTTTGAGATGCTGTTCATAATGTCATAGCATTTCAGTTGGAGCTGGTTGAAGATAGCAGAAGAGAAGGAAATGATCCTTGTTTAAACTAAAATGTCTGAGGACAATTTTATAGGGAAAATGCTTCCAAAAGTTTATGTGCAGTAGCAGTGTAAGTCAGGTTGTGGTCAATTGGTGTTTGCATGAGCTCTTTCAGTTTTGTGGCTTGAAGGATTGGAAGTAGCAGATTGTCTATAGTATGTTTATGCAGAAGGATAGCAGTTATCACTCTTAAGTTAGACAAGAGGTCTGAACCTTATGCTTATAAGAAGAAGCTTTTGGAAGAGTGTGTTATGCAAGTTACTGCAGTTTTGTTGGTCTGATCTTGGAAGTTATCAGATGTTGATATGTTCTCGTGTGTTCGCTACAAGAGTTATGTGTGGATTACTATGTTCTTTGCTCAGGGTGGCGTAAAAGATCAAGACACTGACCTAACCTGGAAGGCCTTTATGGTATGAATGGTTGTCATAATGGTCTGTCATGAAGAAAATGAAGATGGAAGACTATGAAGACATCATAATCTTGATGGTTACAGCTTGGATCAATTTATTTCTGATCTAAGTGGTTTGGAGCATGGTGTTTGCTCTGGTTGTGAAGGTCGAGGATAAGTGGCAGTTATCTCTGGCTTTCTACTGACGGCTCTACTATGGGAAGTGACTTTCTTTAGTATTGCTATGGGGTAGTCTTGGACTACTTATTTTTTGAAGATTCAGATGTGATAGGTTTAAAGTCTTTGGAGTTTCTAAGCAGGATGGAGGTTGTCTACTCAAACTTGATTGTTGAATCAAGTCTATGAGAGCATGGAAATCTGTTTCAGCAAAGGGAGGAGGTTCTTCTGAGTGGCAGAAGGTAGAGCTGAATTCAACAGTTGGATGACATAATGTTCTGACATCTAGCTTAACATCATGAGTCTCAGCTGGTGATGTGGCACATCAGCTAATGATAGGGTGATCTACAGGAATGAATAATAGGATGCTTCAAAAAGATCGTTCTCATGGCAGTTTGCGGGAGCTGCAGGAAGGAGAAGATGTTACATGACCATGGCTTAGGGTGTCTAAGTGTGTTTTCTTTTGAGCAAGTGGAACATGTGACTTGAAGATCAAGTTTCCTTGGTGGATCAAGATATCTTTGTGAGAGTTCTGACAAACGTGAAAAAGGTCAAAATGTGGCAGTTAGCTTTTTCATATGAGGATTCATAAAGGAGGTGATCAAACCGTGGCAATTGGTTGATCTATATAGTGGATTCAAAGAATCAAGATAATCAGAGTGTGGCAGCTAGTTGGTCTTGAGGATTGTCTTGGAACAAGTTACTCTTGGGCAGAAGGGTGATGAGTTGAAGACTCAAGGAGTTATATTCTTCTTGAAGGTGGATGAGTGTTTATGTCTGGGTATCCACACACTATATGATCATGAAGCTGTCATAAGATATTATGTAGTGGTTTTGGAGTGTTTCTTGCTGAAGAAGCATCTGTTGAGAAAGATAGGGGAGAGTATAGAGTAGAGAATGTTGTAGTGTAGTATTCTGTGAGTTATGGTGGTTGGTATCATGTAGAGTTGTAGTATTTTGAAGTAGATGTTCTGTGATGATGTGATGCTCTGTGTTGTTTGTTTTTCTGGATTTTTGGTTCCTTGGCTTAAGGGGGAGCTTGGAGATTCTGTTTTGGAATGTGGTACTTTTCTTAGTGTAGCTGGATTCTATTCATGATGTCAAGACTGATGTCTTAACATCTGTTGACAGAACATTCTGTTCAGAATGTTATGGTTTTTGTCTCCTGAGATCACAAGCTTCTATTTGATTTATGTACTGTTGTGGTACATGGTTTGCTTGAGGGTCACGCAGTAGGTGAATGTGTTCAGCAGGTGTGTTGAACAGAGAGTGAGCTCTTGAAGACATGAAGATGCGTCTTATGTTTTCCATTCATCAAGGCACAAAGAAGCACATGTTATCCTTGATAGAGGGAGAGTTTTACAATTTTGTGCAGCTGGACTTGTGGTGTTAAGGGGGAGCAGTGTTCTTATTGGTGTTCTACCTGGTGCATGTCGTTTGTTTGGTTTACTCCTATTATGGCTAAAATGGGGGAGAATTAAGAAACATCAGGTGTCCCTTGGTTGAGGAGGAGCTGGATGGGTGTTCAAAGAAGAAGGTTTTAGCCAAAATATGCCAAAAGGGGAGATTGATAGTTCTGCAGCTTTTGGTGTTGCCATTAATTTTGGTAAAACTAATTGTGATTGATATATGCCTAAAAAGATGTTCTGACTTCTGTTTTCTGCTGCTGCATTTTCCTTTAATATGATGTGTATGATCAAATAAAAGGGGAGATTGATAGTTCTGCAGCTTTGGTGTTGGCATTAATTTTGGTAAAACTGATGGTGATTGATATATGCCTAAAAGATGTTCTGACTTCTGTTTTCTGCTGCTGCATTTTCCTTTAATATGATGTCTATAATCAAATTATGTTTTGGCCAAAAATTTGCCAAAGGGGGAGATTGTAAGTTCTGAGTTGGCAGCAATTTTTGCAAAACATGTTGCTCAGGAAAATGTTATGAAGAATGTCTTGACATAAGAGTAGAACATCACTACAGGATGTGTTAATGTCAGAACAGATGATGATCTATAGCAAGTGGTACTAGATGTCAGATCAGAAGTCCTGACATGGTTGCTCAAACATCACTACAGATGTTGAACCTGATGTTGAAACATCTTCAACTGTCATGACAGTATTGTTGTCATGTGTTACAACAGATGTCATGACATCTGGGTCCAGTACAGCAGGTTGTGGAAATGTCAAGTGAGATGTCTTGACATGTTGTGCTACACCTAACTAGTATGAGTGCATGGCTGTAATGGTGTGACAGATGTTGAAGGAGATGTCATGACATCTTAGTCTGGTATAGCAGGTGTCGCTGTTTTGCTGTCATGTGATTTTTAATCAATATGTCATATGTCTGATGTCTTAACATGAGTTCTTAACATTGATTTGATGTTAAGTTCAGAAGGGTTGCAGTTTTGTATGCTGATGTTAAACCTGATGTCTTGACATCAGATATCAGAACATCAGAACATCAGTCTGATGTGTTTTCTAGGGCTGCATTTGTTTAAGTGTGTTTTGAGTAGATCTGGTGGAGAGATTTCAGGCGAATATCATGGGACAAATATATTCTGTTGCAATCTTATATTGAGCAGATATTGTTACTATTTTCATGCAAAAAGCTATGGAGAATAATTAGATTTAATTGAAGATCTATTTAGTAGCAGAATCTTTTGCAGATTTGGAGCAGCTGTTTTGTTGTGATTTGAAGGCCCAAATCCAGTTGGGAAATAGGTTATAAATAGAAGCATTGTAACCTAGTTTAAAGAAGCCAGCCATCATGTAAATTATAAGGGCTGTGTTGGTTGATGAACCACCCGGTTTGTGGGATGGTCATCGTGTTTATCTCGAAGGCTGTAGGTAAGAGATGTATTGTTCTTGGAGGAAGTTGTTAAGCAACTCTAAGTATTGTTCTTAGTCATGTGTGTCATGTCTAGGTATTGTCATGGAAGTGTGTCTTCTACTTTTCTGTGATTGAAGAGTTTTTGGAAATCAAGTTGTTGATGCAGTGACTGAGATGTTGACTGCTACACATCATTGCGATGATTGGGAGTGAGATAGAGTCTCTTATCTAGGGAGGAGTTAGATAGAAGGGTCATTGGGTAGTGATTAAGTTAGTGGATTGTCAACTGGTTTGTTGAGTCTGTAATTTGATACTGCTAATAGTGGACTTCCTTCCTGGCTTGGTATACCCCCAGATGTAGGTTGTTAGACCGAACTGGGTGAACAATTCTTTGAGTTATTTACTGTTGCTTTTACCTTGTTCATATAATAGAGTGTGTTGTTGTGACATCACACCTTAACATCACACATCTAATACCAGAATTTCAGTACTGCTTTGGCATCATCGAGGAACCTTAATGGATAAGGGACTACTTAGACGACCCAAAGAACCGTCTGCCTTCAGAGATACTGTTTTGGTATCATCGAGGAACCTTAATGGATAAGGGACTGCTTTGACGACCCAGAGAATCGTCTGCCTTCAGAGATACTGCTTTGGTATCATCGGGGAACCTTAATGGATAAGGGACTGCTTCGACGACCTAGAGAATCGTCTACCTTCAGAGATACTGCTTTGGTATCATCGGAGAACCTTAATGGATAAGGGACTGCTTCGACGACCCAGAGAATCGTTTGGCTTCAGAGATACTGCTTTGGTATCATCGGAGAACCTTAATGGATAAAGGGATTGCTTCGACGACCCGGAGAATCTTCTGCCTTCAGAGATACTGCTTTGGTATCATCAAGGAACCTTAATGGATAAGGGGCTGCTTCGACGACCCAGAGAATCTTCTGCCTTCAGAGATACTGCTTTGGTATCATCTAGGAACCTTAATGTATAAGGGACTGCTTCGACGACCCAGAGAATCGTCTGCCTTCAGAGATACTGCTTTGGTATTATCGAGGAACCTTAATAGATAAGGGACTGCTTCGACCACCCAGAGAATCTTCTGCCTTCAGAGATACTGCTTTGGTATCATCGAGGAACCTTAATGTATAAGGGACTGCTTCGATGACCCAGAGAATCGTCTGCCTACAGAGATACTGCTTTGGTATTATCGAGGAACCTTAATAGATAAGGGACTGCTTCGAAAACACGTAGAATCTCATGCCTTCAAAAATACTGCTTTGGTATTATCGGAGAACCTTAATAGATAAGGGACTGCTTCGACCACCCAAAGAACCTCAAGCTATTTTGTTCAGTTTGAACCCCGCTACCTCATTCTGTCAGCTCTTACCCTATGTCATTTTACTTTTTGTCAGACAAATTTTGGGGTCTTCTTATATCTAATTGACTTCCACCCTTAAAATGAACACCATGCAGTAGTTCTTATATCTAATTGACTTCCTACCTACTACATGGTTACTTGGCCTTTGGCCATCAATTTATAAAAACTCAGGTCATAAGGGTCTGGTATGTGTTTAAAATATTTGCTAGCTTGTGTTGGGTGGCTATGTTTTCAAGAAGAGATAGGGGAGGATTGGGCACTAATTTTATGATCAATCAGTCAAGGCAAGGTCAACTGGCTTCAAGCTGATTTTAGGTTATGGTCCAAAATGATTCTAGCTAATGAAATACAATTGTTAGAATCTATTTCCTCAAAGACAGGCTTAAAATCGCTTGAAGTTTTAAGCTATGATCAAGAAGATTTTAACCATATTCCAAACGTGACGTTGAGGCTGTATGGTTAAAATAAGCTAGGGAATGACCATTCTCGATTCAAAGAAAAGATGATTCATCTTTAGGTCAAGTTTGTTTCTAATCCAAGTTTGAAGTGGTTCCAAGAATGGTGAGTAATCTTAGGCCATATGTCAGTTAAACCTTCAAGTGGTGAGGGAATTATGTTAGAGCACAATTTGAGTTTATTACAAGTGATGATGAGAAACCACAATCAAATCCTCAAGCTGTTTAAAACCGTGTTTAATTGGTTAAGTTATGTCAAAGCTTGAACTAAGCAGGATTCAAGTATATCAAAGGCCATAATTAGAGTTCATCCTTCAAACCATGCTTGAATTTATTTTAAGTTGCAAGCTATGATGGATTCCGCGAGCAACTCGTGGTTAGCTTTGGCTTAATTGGTTCCAAGATGTGTCAAAATAATCTAGCTTGTTTCAAGAAATGCTAAGGTAATTTTGGCTAAATGTGAATTATTACCAAAAACACGTATTCTTACAGCCGTGTTTGAATTATTCTTGAAACCTTAGTTCACACGTACTTGTATCAATTAAGTCCATGACACATGCTTGCGAGATTAGTCTCAAAAGACATGGCTAAGCCGTAACAAGCTTAAGGGAACGATTAGAGCATGATAGGAGCATAAGCATGGATGGCCAAGCATAATATCAAAATGTGTAAAGGCAAAAGATCAATAACTTTATTTGGAAGATTAAGCCATGAAGAAGCACTTTTTCAAGATATGCTTTGCAAAACTTTAAGGGAGTGCCATCAATTCACTTTAGGTGAAAACTTGATTCAAGTCACCAAATCATGTTGTAAAGAGAAAATCAAGAAAGTGTGTATACCATAAGAAGTTCAAGGTAATTTAAATCTAAAGACACAAAATTGCATTACACAAGAATTACACAAAAGTTGCATTACACAAGGCTACCAAGATTCAAGAGTCAATACACAAACGAAACATTTTTACACAAGCCTAAAGAGAAACCACGAATGTCATCATTCTTGTGCCAAGTTGTTGCCTAACTCTCCAAACATATTCGCCAAATCACCAATGCCACGGTTATTCAAGTCTTTATCCAAGCATCTTACCATGCCAAGGCCTCACCAATCCAAAGTTCGAGCCAAAATACATGAAAAAACACAGCAAGGAGTCAGTACCTTAGTGCATAAAAATAAAAGCTACAGAACAAATACAACATGAAAATTCAAAGTTCAAATGCAGAAAAATTCAGCAAGTACAACAGAACATAGCAGACAGTGCAGGAAAGTTTAGAAGTTACATCAGAGAGAATTTCACAGTTTAGGAAAAACATTTTTTAGCATCAAAGAAAGTGATAACAGCCATGCCATGGGAGAGATTCTTCAGCAAATTCAAACAAGACATAAACCCTAATTCCCCATTATAAATTCAACAGTGAACACACCAAAAAAACAGACACTCGAAGAGTATTACTAGCAGCTGCGCAAGAAATCCCTCAACCCCTAATTTTCTAAAGCTCTCATTCTAAATCTCTACAGAATTTCACACTGAAATTCTGATAGAGATGTGCTAAGCCTCTCATATTACTCACACAAGCAGCATTCAAAGAAATAAGAATAATCGTAGACAGAAAGAGAGAGAACGAAGAAAAGGGGAGCAAGGAGCAAGCACCTTACCTCGCCGAAAAATTGAGTATCGGACCAACTCCAATTCGGTAACGCTCTTCTTCTTTAAAACGTGTTGTTCCTGTATCTTGGCTTCTCTTATTTCTCTGATTGAAATTCCTTTGTGAATCGCTTGTTTTATCCGACCTTTGATAGATCTAGGTTTTAGAATTTTGGCCGTCGTTTATAGGATTATGTTGAGTTTCTGAGGGAACTAACATCGAATTTGAACTCAGGGATATTGATTATGTAGGGCTAGGGGTGTTTTGTGGTGGTGTCGCCGGAGAAGACGGTGGCGGCTGCCGCACGCCGCTGCTTCTCCGGCCGTGATTAGGTTTCCGGTAGGGTTCATATTGCAGAGAGAACGTTTAGTGAGAAAGTGACAAAGGAAATGAATAGAGAGATTTGAGATTTGATTCTCACTCTCAATGTTTTATTAAGTTTTGTGGGTTGGTTGGTGGGTGTTGGGTGGCTTCACCCACCGGTGACAAGTGTCACCGGTTGCCACTTTTACTTAGATCCAATGCATATCTCTCTGCACCACCCTACCGTGCACACTCGTCCTAAGCCCTCAGATCAAGAGTCAATGCTTGACTCGTGGGGAATCAACGTCCCAGAAACGTTCTGCAGTCAACAATAGTTGACCAGAGCCTACCATGGACTCTCCCCTGCATATGGACTTAAGTTAGGTCTGGGGGAAATTCTTTTTCACACCCCCAATTTCTTTACTAACCAGTCTGGCCCATTTCTGGTTTTTAGTTCTTTTTTTTCTTTTATTTTTTTTGTTTAATATACTAAAAACACAAAAAATATTTAATGATTATTTTCTTAATTAGTGTTTTATTTAATTTAATTAGTCGTTTTTAATCTAAATTATTTTATTTTCAAATTTATCTATTTATGTATCCACCTTTCTCTAATTAAAAAAAGACTAAAAAATACTTTTCTAACTAATATCTAAAAAAAATTTCTTTAATCAAATTTCAATTAATTTTATTAAACTATTTTATTTAATATTAATTAACCTTAGTAGTTAATTTTATTAAATATTTTAGTTTAATTTAATTAATCATTTGAGTTTTCTTTTCTTTTTCATTCTAAAAAAATATAAAAAAACAAATTAATTTAGAATTTCTCTAACATGTTTGATTATATTATCTCTCCTATTTTATGTGATGTTTACCTTTTTCTCATGTGAATTATTATCATGCCTTGATTATATATGTTATTCATCATATGCTTGTCAAAACCTTTTTCAAACTAATACCTTGACTTAACGTCAAGCCCTTTTTCAAACACCTTGTAAGTCGATTGTTTTCACGATCACCATCAACTTCACATAGCCTCCTCTTGGACTTTATACAACGATACTTGTTGCATCTCCTACACTTTGGCTTGCATTCATACGTGTGATTGTCTTACTTTAATTGTGGCTTGATTATTCCCATTTGAGTAAGTGTATCCTTCTCCTATAAGATTAAAATCAACCTTTTCAAAAGAATAAATAAGTTTGATCCAACGTCAAGCATTTTTTCAAAACAAATTCATTTAACCACTAATTCATATTCAAGCACACTTGATCCACATATCAAGTCCCATTACCCCACTTGTAAGTCTAGTGCTTTTTACCTCGCCATCAACCTTACCTTGAACCATTAGGACCTCATTTCCATTAGTCCTTAACTCTTTCGTACGCAAATTCAAACCTCGATTCACATCTAGTGTCTTTACAAATCAAACCAATACATCTAACAATACTTAAACATGGTTTCATAAGAAGGTTATGTGAGGGTGGTCGAGGCTTCGATCTTTCTCCTCAATTGTTTGGGTGCGAGTTTTCTTACTCGTGTGTGGACAATTGACGCCTCTAAAACACTTGTAATCCGATAACATTCAAACCATTTCCTAAGAACTCATTAAAACACTTAATCCCTATCCAAACACATTTTTTTACTAAAGGTGAAGTGAGGGTGGTCGAGTCTTCGATCATTCTCCTCAATTGTTTGGGTGCGAGTTCTCTTACTCGTGTGTGGGCAATTCTCACCTCTAAAATATCCAGTACAACTAAAACTCTCCTTTCTCGACTTGTGCGATCGAAGCCCTAAAACACATACAAATCAAATCCTCTTTTCTTAATCAAACTCTTTAAATCACTTAACCATATATTTAAACAACTTTCTAAAAGGTGATGTGAGGGTGGTCGTGTAACGCCCCAGTTTTTGTCAGTTTTATTTAATCGAGTCTATTTGATTATTTTATTATTATATCATTTTATTCTTGACTTTTATTTGGCAATATGTTATTTTTCATCGTTGTTTTTGTTTTATCGCATTTTGAGAGTGTTTGGGAGATATTTGAGCTGAGGGGTATTTTGGTTATTTGGGTAGTAGATATTTTATATAAATAGAAAGTGGAGGGAGAAAAGATAGAAAGGAAAAGAAAAAGAGAGAAAAGTGAGAAAGAAGAGAAAAGAAGAACAAGAGGAGAAAAGTGGGAAAAATGCTAGAAATCATCAAAATCAACGGTTAGGATTTGAATCGAACGGGTAAGGGTGTGAAATATCGTTATCTTAACTTTGTATACGATTATGTATGGTTTCGTTTCGGTTGTTTTGGATCGTTTTCATATATTTTTCATTTTAGGTCGAAATGAATAAAGTCGATAAAAACCGATGTTTTCACGGTTAGAATTCGAAATAAATTACGTAGTTGTATCGAGGAAGGTTAGGTCGTCGTATAGCGTGTTTTTTATTCGATTTGGTGATGTTTGAAAATTCGGGTTTTTGAAAGGTTGAAATTTAATCGAAAAATCGAACGTCGTAGAAATTTCATTTATGTATTCTAAATTGTTCTTATGTATTTGGTGGTTGCGCGTATGTGTTTGTTTCGAAGAAAATAATTGAATCGGTCGGATTTTCGGGCAAAATAGCCGAAATCCGTAGCAGCCCGCAGGGCATTTTCTGGTTTTTGGCAAAACTTCGAAAATTCATATCTCTTGAACCGTAAGTCAGTTTTGACCCCCGTTCGAAGCGTTGGAAAGCTAATGAGATGTTCATTCTAGGAAAAATGGTTTTGAGATCTAAACAGTATTTTCAGATCTTTTGTTGTGTCCGGCCTCCGTTTTATGTTTTTGCGTTATTTTAAAATATCCATATCTTTTGCGTTGTTTATCCGATTGACGTGTTCTTTATATGGATGTGAAACTAAAAATATGTTCTATGATTTAGTGAAGAAAAATGTTATTTTTAGCCGACTTTTAACCGACTTTTCCGGTAAACCGTAAATCGAATTGTTTAGTTATTTGTGAAAACGTTCGGTTGCCGTTTGGCACAATTGATTTGAATGTATGTGGATTGTGTGTGATGAATGCATGACTATATTGTGAATATGTATGCATGTCAAGAGTGTCATGAGTCATGTTGTATGTGAAGCATCATGATGTGCATTCTTGCATTGTGGGGTTCTAAGATGAATCCGTTGTAACGTCGTAAGCCTTTTGAGAGGTGGGGGCGATAATTACAAACGATTGTAAGCCTTTTGAGAGGTGGGAGCAATCGGATTGTAAGCCTTTTGAGAGGTGGGAGCAATCCATAAACATTGTAAGCCTTTTGAGAGGTGGTAGCAATGGGTGAACATCGTATGCCCGACGGGGAGTTACACTAAGTAACGAGCGATGGTTCCAATAAGTTCTTCAATTGAACTTGAGATGAAATGAGTCGGTACCGCATTGCATTTGCATAGAGTCGTGAGTCAGTCTCTATAATTTGCATTGGTCATCTTTGTATATGTGCATTGATGAATGAACATGAATATATGTGTTTATGTTAAATGAATGGTGATGAATTGAGATGTATTGGTGATACATGTATTTGAGCATGAATGAATATGCCTATGTGAAGGATGCGTTAATTACGGATTGTTATGCCGTGTATTTGATTTATGGTATATGCTTGGTGTTATATGTATATATACATGCACAGTGATAAGTTGTGGTGAGAATGTGGTATATGTGTATTATATGTTGAGATATATAATTATATGCAACGTTATTATGATAATATTTCTCACCCTTCTGCTGGAATATGTTTTTTATGGCATAGTGCAGATTGCCAGCTTTAGAGGCGTGGAGGTAAGTGGAAGAGTTAGATCTTCGTCTTTGCTTAGGTCTTGGTGTCTGCTCTGATACGTAGCACGGGAGTCGGGGAAACGATTATTTTATTTATGTATATAATTGTTGAATATATTTGGTATTACCTTTATATGGAAAAGTTTCCCAATTAAGGGTAACCTATTTTATGCTATGTATCAAATTTATGAGCAGGGAGTGTGTATTCTTATTTTAAAATGTGGCATCCTTGTTTCTGTCGGAAAAATAAATTTTTAGTTACTCTGATTTTATTTATGTATTATTTATTTGCGATGGGAATTGGGGTGTTACATTAGTGGTATCAGAGCAGGTCGGTCCGTCCGGCCAAGTTGTTGAGTCAGTTGGAGTGACAGTTAAATACTGTCGTTGTTGTTTGTTCCTTAGTACGTGATATGTGTGTGAAACACTGTCAGTGCTTTCTGGTTTTTGGTAATCCTTTATCTTCAGGTGTGAGATTGAGATAAGTGGGGGAGAAGCTGGAACTTCTCCAAGTTGCTTCTGTTGTGGAGCGTGGGCTCAGTGTGCCGTTGACTGCAAGATTGTAAGTGTGGTTTGGACAGCGTTGTTCCCGATTCTGGAAGGAAGGCAGAGGTAAGGTTTATGTCAACTAAGGATTTGTGCCTTAGGTAGTTTTGCGCACAGGATGCAAGAAATGTTATTATAGTTTGGTAAAGACGGTTTATGCCCCATCATGATTGTCGGCTGTCTATTGACAAATTGAGGAACTGATCACCCTTAATCTCTTGTTGATAGCAGACGGAAATTATGTTGGATGGATTAGGCGTGTCTTTCCGACTTTGATAGTGGGTGAAATAAATTGTTTGGAATTTAAGGAAATGGTTACGGGTTGTTTTGATGAGTTGATGAAGATTCTAATATCGGAAGATGAGACGGATTAGAGGTTTTAATATGTTGGTCAGGTTAGGAAGTCATAGTGATGGGCTGTCAGTTGTGCACGGTTTTCAGATGTGTTTTTGGATGGAGCATTAAGGTGTTGTCTTAGAAGAGCTCCAGCTTTGTTAGTAACAAAAAGGAATGGATGATTGAACGGAATAACAAGTATAATGGTATTGAGATTATGGAAAGCAAAACTTAAAGTTCTGGAGAGGTTTTGAGTCTTTGGAGTTATAGAGCATTACTGGGAATTTTGAGAAAACCTTAAGGGTGGATGTAGTATTTGAGAGTTCTTTTGGATTGGTTGTTGCTACACGTGGGGATTTATGGGATTTGGACTGTAAAGAGAAGAAATTGTGTATAGATTACTAATAGTTGAATAAGGTAACGATTGAGAACAAGTGTCCACTTTCAGGAATAGATAACTGGAATGGTTTGGCTGAGTTTGAGTGAACTTGCAATTGTTTGGAATGTTGGATAAGAGTGGTGAATTGTGTGAGTTAAGGCTTTGATCGATTTGATGTGACTGGTTATGTTGTTATCATCGGAATAGGCTGTTAATTACTCGGTTAAGCTTGTGTGTGAGTAGCCAGTTGCCTAGTGCAAGGTTTTGCAAAAGCTTTGAAAATTGATATTTTTGGAATTTGGTTGGGCATTACAAAGTACGGTGATGTTGCTTGGTGTTAGTAATGCGTCTGTAATGTTTGTGGAGTAGAGGAATCGTATCTTCCATATTTATTTGGATAAGTTCGTAAGGGCTTTGATTGAGAACGTTTGGATCTGTTATAAATTCAGAGGAAGAACAGGTAGAGTGTGTGGGATTTGAATTACAAGTATTGAAAAGAGACGAAGCTTTATGCTAAGTTGTTCGAGTGAGAATTTTGGTTGAAAATGTTAGTTTTCTTGGATATGTTAGTTCTGAGGATGGTATTTTTGTGGATTCATCAAAAGTAGATGCAGTTCTACAATGAGAGGTTTCGAAGTTGGTTAAGGAGATTAGAAGCTTTTTGGACTTTAGTTGGTTATTACCGGAGGTTATGCGAGGTTTTCCCAAGTCAGCGTTTTCGTTACTTCGGTTGACTTGCAAAGGGTGAGTCGTTTGCTTTGGATGTTCATTGTGAGGAAAGTTTGAGAGGATTAAAGTAGAAATGGTCTACGGCTCCAGTTTTGATTCTGTGTGATCCTGTTCAACCGTTTGTGAGGTATTGTGATGTGTCTTTGATGAGTTTAGTCAGTGTGTTAATGCAAGAGGGTAAAGTCGTGGCTTATGCTTTACGACAATTGAGGATTCATAAAAGGATCTATACTATTCTGGATTTGGAATTGGTCGCGGTTGTATTGTGTTGGAATATTTGAAGGTATCATCTTTATGGTTCTAGGTTCGAAGGGTTGGTAACCGCAAGAGTTTAGAGTACTTGTTTGGTCTGAAGGAATAGAGTATGAGACGATGAGGATGGTTAGAATTAGTGACGAGTTATGAATGTGGCTTGGATTATCCTTCGGGAAAAGCTAAGGTTGTGCCGGATGAGTTAAGTCGAAGGTTTTATACATGTCTATTTTGATGGTCAGGGAGTTAGAATTATTTGAGCAGTTCAGAGACTTGTGTCTGGTGTGTAAGCTAACATGCAGAGTGCGGGGTTGGGTATATTAAAGTGCACAGTGATTTTTGGCAGAGGTGAGAAAGAGTGAGACTATGGACGTGAGATTGGCAGACTTGATGGTTTCGAGTAATCAGAGTGTGCAGCGGAAGTGTGAGGTGGCACATTTTGTAATTACGTGTGTGACTTGTAAGAGTTCATAGGTTGAACATTGGAAACATGTAGGAGTGTTGAGACCATTGGACGTTTCAGAATGGAAGTGTTAGGTGAAAGGTTTAGATATTCTTCATGGGCTACTATGTAGATGGAGGTTTTGGTTGTATGTTCGATTGGTGAATCGTAGCATGGTTGTAATAAGGTTGTGTGACAAGGATGTTGGTATTCTAGTTTTGTTGAGGTTGTTGAGACAATGTGGTGTAGTGGAACTTGTGTTCTTGTTTGTGTTGTTGCCTCGTTCCTATCGTGTTGGTTCGAGTGCGAGTAGCTAATTCCTGTGTGGGGAGTTAAGGGAGTATTACCTAGAGTGAGGGTAACGATCTTGTTGTGTTTCGGTTCAAGAGTGAACCTGTGTGTTGGTATCGTGGTTTTCCTTGAGTTGTGAGTTGGTCGTCAAGTGCATTGTATGGGCTTTGCATCTTGTCGTTGTAGTTGCCATCGTTGTCGTGTCGTTGTTGTAGCTGCGGTTAACAAGGTGGTTTGTCAGTTTGTGTTATTCGTGGTGTGCTTTTGTTGGCATGTTAGTTTGTTGGTCGGATGCGAGAGTCGTATCCGAAGTTGTTCGTAGCGGTTATATTTTCGAGGACGAAAATGTCTAAGTAGGGGAGAATTGTAACGCCCCAGTTTTTGTCAGTTTTATTTAATCGAGTCTATTTGATTATTTTATTATTATATCATTTTATTCTTGACTTTTATTTGGCAATATATTATTTTTCATCGTTGTTTATGTTTTATCGCATTTTGAGAGCGTTTGGGAGATATTTGAGCTGAGGGGTATTTTGGTCATTTGGGTAGTAGATATTTTATATAAATAGAAATTGGAGAGAGAAAAGATAGAAAGGAAAAGAAAAAGAGAGAAAAGTGAGAAAGAAGAGAAAAGAAGAACAAGAGGAGAAAAGTGGGAAAAATGCTAGAAATCATCAAAATCAACGGTTAGGATTCGAATCGAACGGGTAAGGGTGTGAAATATCGTTATCTTAACTTTGTATACGATTATGTATGGTTTCGTTTCGGTTGTTTTGGATCGTTTTCATATATTTTTCATTTTAGGTCGAAATGAATAAAGTCGATAAAAACCGATGTTTTCACGGTTAGAATTCGAAATAAATTACGTAGTTGTATCGAGGAAGGTTAGGTCGTCGTATAGCGTGCTTTTTATTCGATTTGGTGATGTTTGAAAATTCGGGTTTTTGAAAGGTTGAAATTTAATCGAAAAATCGAACGTCGTAGAAATTTCATTTATGTGTTCTAAATTGTTCTTATGTATTTGGTGGTTGCGCGTATGTGTTTGTTTCGAAGAAAATAATTGAATCGGTCGGATTTTCGGGCAAAATAGCCGAAATCCGTAGCAGCCCGCAGGGCATTTTCTGGTTTTTGGCAAAACTTCGAAAATTCATATCTCTTGAACCGTAAGTCGGTTTTGACCCCTGTTCGAAGCGTTGGAAAGCTAATGAGATGTTCTTTCTAGGAAAAATGGTTTTGAGGTCTGAACCTGGTCCAATCGGAACAGTATTTTCGAAACGTTTTGTTGTGTCCGGCCTCCGGTTTATGTTTTTGCGTTATTTTGAAATATCCATATCTTTTGCGTTGTTTATCCGATTGACGTGTTCTTTATATGGATGTGAAGCTAAAAATATGTTCTATGATTTAGTGAAGAAAAATGTTATTTTTAGCCGACTTTTAACCGACTTTTCCGGTAAACCGTAAATCGGATTGTTTGGTTATTTGTGAAAACGTTCGATTGCCGTTTGGCACAATTGATGTGAATGTATGTGAATTGTGTGTGATGAATGCATGACTATATTGTGAATATGTATGCATGTCAAGAGTGTCATGAGTCATGTTGTATGTGAAGCATCATGATGTGCATTCTTGCATTGTGGGGTTCTAAGATGAATCCGTTGTAACGTCGTAAGCCTTTTGAGAGGTGGGGGCGATGATTACAAACGATTGTAAGCCTTTTGAGAGGTGGGAGCAATCGGATTGTAAGCCTTTTGAGAGGTGGGAGCAATCCATAAACATTGTAAGCCTTTTGAGAGGTGGTAGCAATGGGTGAACATCGTATGCCCGACGGAGAGTTACACTAAGTAACGAGCGATGGTTCTAATAAGTTCTTCAATTGAACTTGAGATGAAATGAGTCGGTACCGCATTGCATTTGCATAGAGTCGTGAGTCAGTCTCTATAATTTGCATTTGTCATCTTTGTATATGTGCATTGATGAATGAACATGAATATATGTGTTTATGTTAAATGAATGGTGATGAATTGAGATGTATTGGTGATACATGTATTTGAGCATGAATGAATATGCCTATGTGAAGGATGCGTTAATTACGGATTGTTATGCCGTGTATTTGATTTATGGTATATGCTTGGTGTTATATGTATATATACATGCACAGTGATAAGTTGTGGTGAGAATGTGGTATATGTGTATTATATGTTGAGATATATAATTATATGCAACGTTATTATGATAATATTTCTCACCCTTCTGCTGGAATATGCTTTTTATGGCATAGTGCAGATTGCCAGCTTTAGAGGCGTGGAGGTAAGTGGAAGAGTTAGATCTTCGTCTTTGCTTAGGTCTTGGTGTCTGCTCTGATACGTAGCACGGGAGTCGGAGAAACGATTATTTTATTTATGTATATAATTATTGAATATATTTGGTATTACCTTTATATGGAAAAGTTTCCCAATTGAGGGTAACCTATTTTATGCTATGTATCAAATTTATGAGCAGGGAGTGTGTATTCTTATTTTAAAATGTGGCATCCTTGTTTCTGTCGGAAAAATAAATTTTTAGTTACTCTGATTTTATTTATGTATTATTTATTCGCGATGGGAATTGGGGTGTTACAGGTCGAGTCCTCGATCCTTCTCCACAATTGTTTGGGTGTGAGTTCTCTTACTCGTGTGTGGACAATTGGCGCCTATAAAAAACACAAACCAAACAACCGTAGTCCCACGAACTACGAATGCTCTGACTTTCCCATTGCATGAGGGAATACGTAGGCATAAGGTCCCTAATCCTTGGCGAGCACCCTATTCTAAAACCACTCATATTCCCCTTAGAAGCAAATCCTTTAGAAGATAACAAACAAACCTAGCTAACTTTCTCACGAATCGAGTCAAGAGGTTCCCGTTGAGTACAACGGATGTAGAGGGTGCTAATACCTTCCCTCTTGCGTAATCGACTCCCGAACCTAGAATTTGGTTGCGATGACCATTTTCTTATCCCTTAAAGGTTTTATCGATATTTTCCGATTCCTTCCTTGGAATGAATAAAGTTCGTTGGCGACTCCGTTCGAACGTTTTTTCTGCGTCCATCGCTAGGATCGTATTTTTCGAGGTACGACAATTGGCAGCATAGTCATAGTTAGCACCTATTTTCTATAAGTTTCGTCGATGCACGAGATTCACATTTCAGGTTCATTTTAGTATTGAATTTCAGTTTTCAACTTCAATCCTTTATTTCCCATTAAATTCATGTTCCCATCCAGCCTTAGCTTTGCACAGCAACCTCGGATAGCACTAGTTTGACAAACCAGCCCATGTGGGTTCGACAACCTTTTTAAGACTACACGATCAGCTGTATACTTGCAAATTTATCCGTCAGTGTCGACCGATCAAGTTTTTGGCGCCGTTGTCGGGGACCTATTTAGTCAATATTGTGAACCTTTTGTTGCGCAGTATAGACTAAGGCAACTATTTTATCTTTTAAATTGTCAATTGTATGCCAAACACTCGCTCACAAGGCGAAGAGTTTGAGCAATCAATCAATGAAATCGAACGTTATATAAGTTTGAGCCATCGAATTAACGAATTCCTTCATAGATATAACATCCCTGACCCTCTTATTCCCTACTCAGATTCGAAAACCGAATCAGAACCAGAACGAATCATGGCCGAAGGACCGAGAAACCGTCCTTTGAAGTATTATGTTGTTCCATCACAAGAAGAACCACATAACAGCATTGCTGCCCCTGCTATTAACCGAAATGATTTCGAACTAAAACCTTCGTTGATATCAGTAGTTCAATAAAACCAATTTTCAGGCAATGCTACGGACAATCCGAATTTACATTTGTCAATATTTGTGCAATACGCAGACACCGTGAAAGCAAATGGTGTTAGCCCTAAAGCAATAAGATTAAGACTTTTTCCATTTTCCTTGAGAGATAGAGCTAGAGCTTGGCTCCAGTCTCTACCACCAAACTCAGTAACGACATGGGACGAGTTAAAGAAAGTCTTTTTAGCCCGATATTTCCCACCAAGCAAGACAACTATGTTAAGAGCTCAAATCAACGGATTTAAGCAAAAAGATAACGAATCAATTTTCGACGCTTGGGAGAGATACAAGGACATGATAAGGCTTTGCCCACACCATGGACTTGAAGAATGGCTGATAATCCATACCTTTTACAATGGTCTGCTGTACAATACCAAAATGAATCTGAGCGCAGCCGCTGGCGGTGCTCTAATGGACAAACCGTATGAGGAAGCCTACGAACTTATTGAGACTATGGCTCAAAACCATTTTCAATGGGGAAGTGAACGTGCTGGTGTAGAGAAGTCAACTCCAAAGGGAGGAATGCATGAAGTCAATGGTTTAGACCGTGTCAATGCCAAAGTGGACGCACTTACACAGAAAATCAAAAGTTTAGCAATAGCACCACCCGCAGCTACCGTAGCTGCAGTTACACCCAACTGTGAAATATGTGGAACCCCTGGGCACACAAACACTGAATGTCAAGTGTTGGCTGGTACTCCTACCGACCAAGTGAACTATGCTCAAGGAAACTCGTATTCAAACACTTACAATCTTGGCTGAAGAAATCACCCAAATTTTTCATACAAAAACAACAATGCTTTACACCCATCAAACCCAGCACCTGTTATTCCTCCTGGTTACCAGAAACAACCACCGTCTGCACCGCAGCCACCTAGGAAATCAAATTTGGAAATCATGATGGATAACTTTATAAATGCTCAAGTTCAACAAAACAAAGAATTCGCAAATCAAAACACTCATGCAAGCGAATTGATGAAACAAATGTTGAGTAAACTTGATGCTATGGCTACTCACAACAAAATGTTGGAAACTCAAATCTCTCAAGTAGCTTAACAACAATCAACTATAGCATCCCCCGCTGGAGCATTTCCTGGCCAACCACAACCAAATCCGAAAGGTCATGCTAACGCTATTACTTTGCGAAGCGGAACAGAATACGATGGACCCGTTGACCCGAGACTCCAAAATTCAGCCATGCACCAAAATTTATCAAAGGGGACCGAAAAAGTAAAAGAGCCACAAAGGAATAAAGAAGATAAAGGCGAAGAGGCCGCGGACAAAGAAAGACCTTACGTGCCTCCACCACTATACAAGCCACATGTACCTTATCCTCAAAGACTCGCCAAATCCAAAAATGAAGGGCAATTTAAGAAATTCGTAGAACTTCTAAAGCAATTAAACATAACCATACCTTTTACAGAAACCATTTCACAAATGCCCTCATATGCAAAATTTCTCAAAGAGATCTTGTCGAATAAGAAAAAGCTCGAGGATAATGAAACCGTTATGCTCACTGCTGAGTGTAGCGCTATACTTCAAAACAACATGCCTCCTAAACTGAAAGACCCAGGCAGTTTTTCCGTACCTTGTGTAATCGGAAAATCTATCATAGACAAAGCGCTATGCGGTTTAGGAGCCAGTGTCAGCTTGATGCCATTATCCACATGCAAGAAACTTGCCTTAGGGGAACTAAGGCCGACAAAAATGTCATTACAACTAGCGGACCGTTCTGTTAAATATCTTGTTGGTATGCTAGAGAACATACTCGTTCGTATAGGTCAATTCTATATCCCTACTGATTTTGTGATAATGGACATTAAAGAAGATTCGAACATACCCATTATTTTAGGAAGACCGTTTTTAGCAACAGTCGGAGCCATCATCGATGTTAAGAAAGGAAAACTAACTTTTGAAGTTGGGGAAGAGAAAGTTGAATTTATCTTGGCCCAATTCCTAAAAGCTCCAGCTATTGATGATTCATGTTGTTTCCTAGATGTTATCGACGAATGCGTTAGAGAAAAGGAGAAGGAACCGACTAAGTACACTAAAGTACTAATGATTCCTGCACCTCCAATATTCGAAGACAATAATTGGCGTGAGTCATACGAAGATGGTAGCCTAAGGGAATGCCTAGCGTTAACACCCGATCCAATGCCATGCCCAAGGAAACCATCTATAGAACTCAAAACACTACCAAAAGATTTAAGGCATGAATTCGTAGACACTGAGCTAGAGCGACCAGTGATAGTCAATGTCGACTTAGGACAAATAGAGACAGAAAAACTGTTACATGTCTTAAGAAAGTATCCCGCAGCCTTAGGTTACAACATCTTGGATCTAAAAGGAATAAGCCCCTCTATATGTATGCATCGCATTATGCTAGAAGAGGACTGTAAAACATCTAGAGAGCATCAAAGGAGATTAAACCCCATCTTAAGTGATGTATTCAAAAAGGAGGTGCAAAAACTATTAGAAGCAGGAATTATATACCCGATATCTGACAGTACTTGGGTCATCCCTATGCATGTCGTACCGAATAAGGAAGGTGTTATAGTTGTTAGCAACGAGAAAGGCGAATATGTAGCGAAGCGAATTCAAACTGGTTGGAGAATGTGTATAGATTATAGGAAGCTAAACAAATCCACTCGTAAAGACCACTTTCCTCTACCTTTCATAGATCAAATGCTTGAACGGCTAGCTAAACACTTATATTTTTGTTATCTTAACGGATACTCAGGATTTTTCCAAATCCCTATTCACCCTGATGACCAAGAAAAGACTACATTCACCTGTCCCTATGGTACATTTGCATATCGACGAATGTTGTATGGATTGTGTAACGCTCCCGCAACATTTCAGAGATGTATGATGTCGATCTTTATGGATTTCATAGATGACATAATGGAAGTATTCATGGACGATTTCTCTGTATGTGGGGGAAGTTTTGAAAATTGCTTATCAAACCTTGAGATGGTGCTTGAACGATGTGTTAAAGTAAACTTAGTGCTTAACTGGGAGAAATGTCATTTCATGGTAAGGCAAGGAATAATTCTTGGACATGTAGTATCCGACAGAGGTATTGAAGTAGATAAAGCAAAAATAGAAATTATAGAGAACCTTCAACCTCCGAAAACAGTTAGAGAAATTCGCAGTTACTTAGGACACGCCGGATTTTACCGGCGATTCATTAAAGATTTCTCAAAAATCACAACGCCTCTGACTATGCTGTTAATGAAAAATGTCGAGTTCATTTTTGATGGGGACTGCTTGAAAGCATTCGAACACCTGAAAAACGCTCTTATTACGGCACCAATCATGCAACCACCTGATTGGAGTATACCACTTGAGATTATGTGTAACGCTAGTGATTACGCTGTAGGCGCTGTCCTAGGACAAAGGTAAGAAGCTTCATGCTATCTACTATGCAAGTAGAACCTTGGACAACGTACAGATGAACTACGCCACCACCGAAAAGGAAATCCTTGCAGTTGTGTTCGCTTTAGATAAATTTCGTTCCTACCTAGTGGGAGCAAAAATTATAATCTATACCGATCATGCCACAATTAGATATCTGTTGACCAAGAAACATGCAAAACCAAGACTCTTGAGATGGATTTTGCTCTTACAAGAATTTGATTTAGAAATCAAAGATATGAGAGGTACCAAAAACGTAATAGCAGATCATCTCTCTAGGATTGAGGATCTGAGACCCGAAGAAGTACCAATTAATGACGAATTCCCCTATGATAGACTAGTAGCCCAGTTAGAAAGTGAAAGTGAAACAGTTGAATACTCCATGATATTTAATGACGTAGAAACTAATGAAGTAGTATAATCAATATGCACCAAGACCATACTGTCGTGGTATGTCGACCTTGTCAACTACCTAGCAGCTGGGGTGCTTCCACCAGACTTAACGTACCAACAAAAGAAAAAGTTTTTCCATGAACTTAAACACTATTATTGGGATGAACCCCTACTTTTCAAGAGAGGCGCCGATGGAATATTTCGTCGATGCGTCCCTGAATCAGAAGTAGCTGAGGTCATATCTCATTGTCATGCTGCACCTTATGGAGTGCATGCAAGTACCTCTAAAACATGTGCAAAGATCCTGCAATCTGGTCTCTTCTGGCCAAATCTTTGGAAGGATGTCCATATCACCGTTATAAACTGCGACCGGTGTCAACGCACTGGAAACATCTCTAGACGCGATGAAATGCCACAGAAGGGAATTCTAGAAGTAGAAGTCTTTAACGTATGGGGTATAGATTTCATGGGACCCTTTCCGTCTTCTTTTGGTAATAAGTACATACTCGTTGCAGTCGATTACGTGTCAAAATGGATTGAGGCAGTAGCTTCTCCTACGAATGATGCACGAGTGGTGATTAAACTCTTTAAAAACATAATCTTTCCTAGGTTTGGTGTACCAAGAATTGTCATTAGCGATGGCGGTTCCCATTTCATTTCCAAAGTTTTTGGGAAGCTTTTGCTCAAATATGGAGTCCGACACCAAGTAGCGACACCCTATCATCCTCAAACCAGTGGACAAGTCGAGGTGTCAAATAGGGAGATCAAGCAAATCTTATAAAAAATCGTCGCAACTTTCAGGAAAGATTGGTCTACTAAACTTCATGAAGCTCTGTGGGCTTATAGGACAGCTTACAAAACCCCGATAGGAACCACACCGTTTAAAATGGTTTATGGAAAGTCTTGCCACCTTCCTGTAGAATTAGAGCATAAAGCCTATTGGGCTATTAAGACCCTAAACATGAATTATGCAGCGGCAAGGGAGAAAATAATTTTAGATATCCATGTGTCGTAACTGCGAAAAAACAATCGGCAGAAACAGAACAGATGAGTCTTTACCGAACATTATTTATCTCGACGGAGGGAACAAAAACGATCGAAGAAAACCTAGAAGAAAGGGAAAGACATGGTCATCGCAACCATAGTCCGGGTTCGGGAGTCGGTTACGCGAGGGGAAGGTATTAGCACCTCCACGCGTCCATCGTACTCGATGGGATCCACGCTTGTTGTCTAATCAAAAGGTGAGTTATCTAAAGCCTACTGCTAAACAGAAATGGAAAACAAAAAGGGAAAAAGAGACTCGATATGACATCGTCGTCCTAGGCCTACGTATTCCTTCGTACAATGGGAAAGTCAGATTCAACGTAGCTCGGAGGACTACGGGTGGATGGGAGGAAGGTTGCTCACCAAGACATCGTCGTCTTGTGTCTACGTATCCTAAATCTAACCAGAGAGGAAATCAGAGTGTCCATAGTTCGTGGTTAACGACCACAAAATGGTTAAGTGTTTTTTATGAGCGACATTAGGTTCGCGTCCGAAAGTTAGGGTCGATGCCTGTTTGCGACTGAACGGAAGTAACGTGCTCTTTTCTGAAAATGATTTGAAACCCAACAATCCCGAAGGATAAAAGAGATTTGAATTTGTTTTGTGTTTTTTAGACAGAAGTCGATTGAAGTTAGTTTGAAACTCACATTGCACTAAAATCTATGACATGGGAGCGAATGCGTTGCATGGTCGCCCCCAATGGGATGTATGCTAAACACTCTAGAAGAGTGAAGGGAGACCCCGCATTCTTCATTCCCTACGTACTTAAGGCTCATGTTGCATAATGCTCGTTGCATTTATTAAGTGTTTTAGACTTGTTATTGAGATGAGAAGAGAAGGAGTTGAAAAGAAAAAAACTAAGGGAATTATATCCTAATGTTGTCATGCAAAGGTGGCCCTAAGGTTGAGGTTAGAAGGGAATATCCTAATTGTTATCATGCATGGGTTAGCTCCTAATGTTTATCCTACTCCAAGCTTAATCAAAAATTAAGTTGGACCAGGGAATCCTAAGGGAACATGCAAAAGCAAACCAAAACCAAGAAAATAAACCAAAAACAGCAGCTACAACAGCGCTCCAACACCAATACAGCAGTAAAATCCAGCAAATGAACAAGACAGCATTCAACAGCTCCTACCTTCATAACAGAATATGTGTAAAAGGCAGCAAATGACCAAAACAACATTTAACAGCTTATGTTCAGCACAACAGCAGTGTATACACTAAGGCAGCATGCAATACATTCAACAATGAAGCCATTAAACATGAGCATGAGCATGCATATGACAACCAACAATGCATACAAACAAGTATTAACATCAAATATCCTGAATATGCAACACCAACAAGCAATTGTCAAAAAATAAACACTTAGTGTGCATATGTATTCACAATGCAACAAGAGAGCATGCTTCAAGAATTTTCATTCATCAGTAATTGATCATCTCAAACGAACACGCATTTTATGGAATGGAAAGAAAACATGAGCATGTATCATGAATAAAGCAAAATAATCACTGAGAGCTAGCAAGCAAAGTATGAACAAACAAGCCACATGAATAATGCCTCAAGAATGCAACATAACTAGTTATGCATCATGAAGATCAATGCGTCGTGTGTCGAAGAAATGCAAACGTGCTGTCAAATAGGATGAAATATCTCATGAAAATTCCCTAAATATGTATCACACAAAGTCATGGAACTTAGAGGATCAAAACAAGCCAAAACAGCCCTTGAAAATAAGAATTTTCCAAACCAGCAGTGATGTAACCGGTTACATGGTGAGGTAACCCGTTAAATCACTAAAAAACATTATAAATATGGGGTAGACAGGCTGATGTAACCGGTTACCCGGTGAGGTAACCCGTTACATCACTGAAAAACAGCAAAAACATCACTTATGCAGAATCACTTTTCCACCACTTAACACTTAATTTTCACATGTTAAATCATGCAATTGATCACGAAAATTACATTAAATATCAACAATCAAACACCAATCACATCAAACAACCATCAACATCAATGATCAAATTCAATCGAATGGATCAAAACATATCAACAACCATGGATCTACATTGTAAAAGTTGAAATTAAGCTAAATCAAGTATGGATCTGAAATTAACCAACCTAAAAAGCAGAGAATTGCTTTGGTAAGTGTTGCAAACGAAAATTGATGAATCCAAGCAAGAAATCCAAGATCCTAGCAAGAAACTTCAAGATCCAAGCAATGTGATGAACTTACTTCAAACTCAACTCAAATAAGCACTTCCAAAATTTCAGATCTGGATCCAAACGAAAATCACCAATGAAATCAAGTAATGGAGTGGTAATGAGAGGCTTTAGCTTAAAAATTAACAAGTTTCAATGAAGAACTTATTAACCTCTATGGAAGAGCTCTTAGTGAGGTTGAAAATGGAGGTTGAGAGTAAAAATGAGAGAGAGAATTGAGAGAGAATTCTGAAAATTAAGAGTGAAAAATGAGAGTGGATGAGTAAGGTTTGGAGCAATTTGATTTAAATAACCCCTAGGTTAGGAATCAAAATGTGGTTTGGAGTGTGGGTTAGTGTTTGGAATGGAAATTAGGAGTGGAATTAGGAATGGAAATGTTTGAAATTTTGGAGGGAAATGGAATTAGATTGAAAGATGAACCAAGTTTGAAGCATTCTAGATCTTTCTTGCATATATGACACCAAGTGATCAAAAAATGAAAGAGAAGTTTCTGAAAATGCCGATTTTATGTCAAAACAGTGATGTAACCGGTTACATGGTGAGGTAACCAGTTACATCAGCACAAACATGACATTTTTGCTGAGTAACAGTGATGTAATCGGTTACATGGTGAGGTAACCCGTTACATCAGCACAAACTTCATTTTCTCGCCTTTGAAACATCATAACTTGAGTTCCAGGAATCCAAATGGTGCGTTCCTGGTATCGAAAGAATGCTTGAACAATGAGGAACATTTTAATGAGGGAGGAAAAGTGAAAAGGAACTTGAATCATCAAGAAAATTATCGTTGAAAACATGTCATCCAAGCTGAGTTTCTTTACTTATAAAAATCCAAAAACCCCAATTTAGAAACTTCTCCTGATCTTTTGCTTTCTATTTATTCTTCTTAATCAAACCTCATAATACCATGGATGATGACTTGAAATACCCAAATAAGACATAATAACTCAAGAGTTGACTTTTGTAGGGCATCGGTTCACTTTTTGACCAGATGAATCAGATGCCTCCTCTATTCACTTCAGAAATTTCTAAAATGACCTGTGATGAACCATGAGACATGTATGAACCCCTTGAGATGCATTTGGATCCATAGAACATTGTATTGCTCAAGAAGATATCCACATCCCTTTGCACAAAACCCTAGCTCAGAGCCACTAGGAGCTTAATCAGATGAATCTCTTGAAACCAAGAAACCCTAATCACCAGATGATTGAATGAATGTGTTGAGATACTTTGAAGAGTATGAGACCCTTTGTAGCTTAAGAATAACATGATGTTGAGACAATCTCCTTGATCATTGCTTGGAAAATCAACTCCTCCTCTTGAGAAAAAAACCAAAGCACCTTGATCCCATGCTTAGAAACAATGATATGCACATATACTAATGCAACATGAAATGAAACATAAGCCAATTGGTGTTAGAGGATGGCAAATTTTGGGGTGCTACACCATGAACTCGAGGAGCTTAGACTGGATGCCTACGAAAATGCGTGAATCTATAAAGAGAGAACCAAGAGATGGCATGATAAGTGAATAGCAAAGAAGAAGTTCAATGAAGGAGACATAGTTCTTCTCTTTAACTCTTGACTGAAGCTATTCCCAAGTAAGTTACGTTCTCGATGGTCTGGCCCTTTTGAGGTTGTGAGATTTTTCCAAAGTGGAGCAATAGAAATTCGAGGTAAAACAAACGAAACATTCATTGTGAACGGGCAGCGACTTAAGCACTACCACACCGTAGAGAATAAGGATTTTTTCACTAGTTATAAGTTGGAAGAGCTGCCCGCTCCTCCTAATGAATGATTTTTCTTTCTAGATCAATGTCGAGCTCCCGACATTAAACGAAGCGCTCCGTGGAGGCAGCCCACGATCTTTGTTTGTTATTGTTTTATTGTTGTTTTTATACTTTTACTTGTATTAATTGTTAACTTTTATGCATACTTACATTTACGTTATTATTATTATTATTATTACTATAGTTATTACTATTATTATTGTTTCTCACTAACCTATGTTTATGGTACAACTTGACTAATAGGAAATCATTGTCTATTTCAGGGTAGCTCGTTTTAGGATAGCATCTAACTCTAGGAGAACGCAACCTTTTGAGAACCATGAAGTTACCTTTAGGAATGAAGCCCAGAGGCGCCGTTTTTAGGCCCTGTCACAAAGAGACTTTGTTGTGTCTATCTATCCGGACAACCCAGCTATGACCACCCTTGGCATCCGTGATAGTGTCACATACCTGCTTAACCAGCTAGGGTGGGATGATTTCGCTATCCAGAAGAGATTTAGCACTTACCATAACCTGACACTGGAGTTCTTGAGCTCGTTATACTATGATCCCACCAGAGGTTTCGGTTTTGGCCGTGGGTTGGCTACATTTAGGTTGTTTGGCAACAAATACCGTTTTACACATCATGAGTTGGCTGACTTATTAGGATTTCCTAATGGGCCTGATGCCATAACTAAGACCCCTGAGGATGCCTTTACTGCTTATGATCTGAACCAATTTTGGGGTACCCTGACCGGTAATTCCAATCCTGACCCATATGGTATGTTCTCTGAGAGCATCCATAATCCTGGCATAAGGTATTTCCATAAGACATTGGCCCATACCCTTTTTGGTAAGGAAGAGAATGTGACATCTGTCTCTAAGGACGAGCTTTACATTATGTTTTGTGCCTCTCAAGGCAAACTTGTTAATGCAGCCCCTTTTATGTTGGCTAACTTTGCTAAGATCTCTCATGAGTCTCATGGTGCTATTATTGTTGGTGACCTAATTACTATGATTGCCGACGTTATCGGATTATGGTACCACTTGAACCGTACCCGTGTTTTTGGTAGTTATCGTCCCATGAATATTAATTTCTGCTTCAACCGTGGAATCATTGCTAATCTTGGTCCAGTTGAATTTGAGCTTCTGATTGACAATGATGTTGTCCATCACTTTACCTTGCCGAATCATGAGAAAACTAGTGTGCATAACAAGGATAATTGGCTCTACGATTTGGAAGGTCAGAACGAGTCTCTGACTCCACCTGACTCTCCACAAGCTTATGAGAATTTAGAGGCCGATATGCCTAATGCTGGCACTCTTGGCTCTGCTATTCAGCTGATTGTTCCACCTATTGACATTGTTGCCGCTATTCATGCTCTACAAGCTGAAGTAGATTTCCTCCGCGGAGAGATAACCTCTCTGCGTGTGGATTTCTTGGGATTTATGGATATAGTTCATGAGCAATTTGACCATCTTTTCCAGATCATTTATTCGCTCCATCGTCCTGCTGAACCTCAGATGAGGCGTCACCATGGATAGTCTCAGTTGTACTCATTTCCCTGTTTTCCGTAGATTAGGATTTTGCTTTAATGTATCAGTGTTTCATTCCGTATTGTTCGTTCTTTTCAATTCTGTTGTACACTGTCGGTATGCCGACAATGAACTGTGTATGAACTTCTATTATTTCAATTAATGCAATTTCCCTTTTCCGTAACTTTGTGTTGTTATTAATTAGCAAGTTTTTAATTTTTCATGGCTTGTTAAGAGTTTATGTTAATACTTCCAGTAGAAAAGAAAAAAAAACAAAAAGAAAAATATTTTTAAAGCAGGTTTTTCCTTCTGTTCCAGACCTGCAGTGAAAATTCACACCTTCCAACATAATGGCGTTCGCCATTATGCTGATGGTGTTTACCATTATGCTGATGGCGTTCTCCATCAGTTAAATTTTCCTGATC
This sequence comes from Lathyrus tuberosus, assembly GCA_022829125.1. NCBI lineage: Eukaryota > Viridiplantae > Streptophyta > Magnoliopsida > Fabales > Fabaceae > Lathyrus > Lathyrus tuberosus. The sequence goes on along the minus strand of JALAZF010000479.1, from coordinate 3,312,862 downwards.
TTTTCCATTCGCAACACATGGCGTTCGCCATGTGCTTAATGTCGTTTGCCATTGCATTGGAACCTACAGTCTACACAGAATTCAAATTCCTGCGCATTTTTTTTCAAAAATTCCATATAATCACCTTTTTACACTTCCAAAACACCCTTCCAACTACCTCATTAATCCACCATTAATCCATCATAACCACCAACCATTTACATTCCAAAAATTTGCATATAAATTCAAAAAAACCCATCATCATTCTCACACCCATCACTCACACTCTTCACTCATAAACTTTTCCAATCATTCTCATTCATCCATTATGCCACCATGCCTCCTAGAGTCACTACTAACATCGACTGCATGGGCATTAAGTTTCCTGAAACTGTCCTTGGTCAGAGCCAGCGTTCTAGCTTTCTCAAGCTGCAAAAGAGGGTAGTCGTCACGACAAGATACCCGGACACCACTGCTGTCCAGACCTTAGGTCTCTTCGATGGCGTGAATTGGATGATCACTAACTTAGGTATGTCACAATTTTGTTTAATAAGTAATAATACTTACGTTCGACCGACATATGAGTTTTTGAGTTCTCTGTATCTATCCACGAATCTGTCCCGTACTGATGGTTCCATATAATTTAGAATGTTTAATGTAGATCACTCCTTGACCTTTGAACAGATAGTTAATATCTTTAGTTTTCCTAGAGGTCCGGAGTATGCTACTCAGACACCCTTAGAGAGTGAGTGGGAACCTAATGCTTTAGACTTTTGGCACAAAATCACTAACAAGACTTCCGACACTTGGGAAGGTCTTAAAGCCACCTCCATCCACAACCCAGCCATCCGGTATTTCCACTGAATCCTTGCTAGCACTATCTTTGGACGGGAGAACACAGGAAATGTGAACTCCAAAGATTTATTCTTCATTCATTGTGTACTTTCCGAGACCAAGGTTAACCCGACATCGTTTTTACTTGCACTCCTCATATCTGCCAGTGGTAGATCGGGAGATTCCATTTGTGTCGGAGGGATCATTACCTCCATAGCCTTAGCCTTAGGATTGCATAGAGAGTTGGAGCCTCTTGAGCCCTTGTCGGCTTTATTTGCTGATCTTACCCATTGCCATGCCATGCGCCTAGTTAAGAATTTACCCAATGGCAAATATCATTTGATGATAGGCAACAAGGAAGTTAAGGGAGTCACATTGCCTTGTTCTAATGATATTAACGTGCGTGTTAGCACTAATTGGATAGTAGATACCGAGGCCCCTGATCTAGAGCAGGAAGCGCTGAGAGACACTACAAAAATGTTATGGGATTTACTACACCTCAGCCCCGCACTCATACCCGTGGTACCGATACACTCGGACCTAGTGACCATTCACGCACAACACATTTTTCTTCTGACTCTTTTGCAGATACACACCAGCCCCAGGAGGAATATGATTACGTGGCCATCTGGAGCTCTTTGGATGATATTCTGTCCGAGCTTAGGCATCGGAATGACATGGAGGCCGAACATGATCTTTTACTCTGTAGCATGCAGAGGCAGCAGGAGGAGCTCAGAGTCACTATTGATCAGATTGGCCAGCAGCAGTAAGATTTCACATAGAGGACTCGGCATGGTATGGCTTACCTGATTAAGCAAATGAACGGAGTGCGCTTAGAGACGGCAGATTTGAGAGACTTTATCAGACATGTGCCACAATCAGAGTGGGGTAGAGCAGGCTGTAGCAGAGGCAGAGCATCCATGCACAGAGGTCGTGCACCTCGCCCTTGACCAGGTTTTATCATTCCTTTCTTTCACCTTGTGCTAAAACATTGAGGACAATTTTTAGTTCAAGTGTGGGGGGAGGATCTTTACTGTTTTATTTCCCGTTATTTATGTTTTTCAGTTTTTACTTTTCAGTTTGTCCAGTTTATCGAGTCTTATGCGCTGTTGAGTCCTATTTTACGTTATTTTATTTGCTTGTTTGAAAACTCCTTTATTTTTTACCCCAACGAAAAAATTTTAGTTTTCTGGATTCATTGGCATGACACCTTGTGTATAGGTTGCTTTTCACCATTAGGCTATGTTAGATAGACTTGGGAAAGTTTTGTAAATATCGGTATCGTTTCTACACCCTAGATTCCCTAAATATGCGATATTGATTTAAATAGGTATTATGCCGAGACCTTATGCCTAGTTTCTAAGTAGTAACCTCTTGATTAGTTTATACTAGCAATTAGCAGCATCCTTATGTACAAACTAAGTAACAAACCGATGTAAATATGTGTTGATCTCAAAAATTTGAATAATGTGTTTTTTACAGAAAAAGCGAATGAAAGACATGTTCCCGCTAAGTTAGGTGGTCCTCACCCGACCATGTAGCCTAAAGGTTCGGACTCTTGAAATTCGTAAGCAAAGAGAGTATAATGCAAGAAAAAAAAATTGAATAATGAGATCATATAGCACAAACAGGTTCGATTACCATGTGAGTATAAAGGATAACGGGCATAATGTGATAGCACGAGAATGAAAGAGAAGTGAAATAGAATGAAGGATATAGGTCGAGATATAATGTCATGATTTAAATTGGTATTGCATAGGAATGGAGCCTTTGTCCAAAAATGTGGATTTGTGTCGTTACGATATCCTTGTTTTCACTATTTAGTACCTATTTATTTAACGTTAGCCTAGCAACCTTGCGCCTTAGTTGTTTTCAATCGCGCTTTTGAATTCGGAACTGCACTTACTCTTTTAATTTTGTTGGAATTTGCTTGAGGACAAGCAATGGTCTTAGTGTGGGGGAGTTTGACGACACAAATTTATACCGTATTTTTAGGCTCACATTGCGCATTTTTAGTCCGTATTTTTATCGAGTCTTGTTGTTCTTACTTTGTTTTTATCATATTTTATGTTTGCAGGAATAATAATCGAGATCTCGGAAGAATCGGAGAAAAGAAGCAAAAAAAGGAGAAAAATCCAGCAAAGCAGAAAATTATGTAGTCTCGGCTGATATGGTGTTCGCCATGCCCTCATGGCGTTCGCCATTGCCTCCTGATGGCGCTTATTGTTGATTCCAGAGCATGGCGTTCGCCATGCTCCCATGGCGTTCGCCTTACAGGCGCGGGAGCAGTTTCTCACTGCAGAATCCGTTTCTGGAAGTTTTGAGGAGTTTTCTAACTCCCTTTCCCTCCAGAATTTGAATCTAGCAGTTGTTAAGTCTGACCTTCTATAAATAGGACCCATGGGAGCAGATTTTGGTGTGAAGAAATAGTACGCGGAAGCGCTGTCGAAATTGTATTAGATTTTGAGCATAAATTACTCTAAAAAGCAACAATAACTCGCATTGAGGGATTGTTGCAAATTGTATTTCTCTTGTGCTTTTGTTGTACCGTTTCGGATTGAAGATTTAATTCAAGTCCATTTCCTTTTTGTAAGATTTACGTTACCGCATTTTATTTTCAAGTTTATTTACTTTACAGCATTCTTACTTTAATTGTTATCTTTAAATTGCTTAACATGTTAAATTCAGATTTTATGTGTTTAAAATTGGTAGACTTAGGATTAATTATGTCTGAGTAAACAATTAGAGACCGTTATGTGAAGACCTTCGTATTTGGCGGGACTCCGTAGAAATAATAGGTGCGATATCGAAGAATGTATGTTATTTTGGTTTTAATTTCCAAGTTTAATTTAAGTGGCCTTGTCACGAGAGTGAGAGGTCGTTTAACATTGCTTTGTCACGAGAGTGAGAAGCATATTAAGGTTTAAGCCGAGATCCGCGAGAGCGTGAGGAGTGATTTGGATAGTGGGAATTAGGCAGCACATCTAAATACAGCAAGAGCGCTTTAGATGTTGTTTAGGATAGTATCGATTTCCAAACCGTGTTTCTTAGTTACCGGGCGAGCGAGAGCAAAATCTTGGGATTAGGAAGCATGGCTCTTGTCAAGACTGCGAGAGCGTGAGGCGGAGCCTTTAAGTTGGTTTATCCTACGGATTGGCAGCATAGTCGTAGTTAGCACCTATTTTCTATAACTTTTGTCGATGCACGAGATTCACATTTCGGGCTCGTTTTAGTATTGAATTTCAGTTTTCAACTTCAATCCTTTGTTTCCCGTTAAATTCCTGTTCCCATCCAGCCTTAGCTTTTCACAAAAACCTCGGATAGCATTAGTTTGACAAACTGGTCCCTGTGGGTTCGACAACCTTTTTAAGACTACACGATCAGCTGTATACTTGCAGATTTATCCGTCAGTGTCGACCGATCAGGCCTGCTCATACATCCGAGTCGAAGACAAGCTCTATCGATGAGGATTCTCTATGCCTCTCCTAAAATGTGTTGAGGAGGACAAGGTCCCCGAGGTTCTCCAAGAAATTCACGATGAGATCAACGCACAACACTTAAGAGGAAGATCCCTGGCACAAAAGGCCTTCCGAGCAGGATATTACTGGTCGGCTATTCAGCATGACGCAAAGGAGCATGTCAAAAAATGTGATAGATGCCAACGCCACGGGCACATGCACTTAGCACCCTCCAACGAACTAAATACTTTGTCCTCCCCATGGCCCTTCGCTTGGTGGAGGATGGACATCCTCGGCCCTTTCACGATGGGGTCCTATCAGAACAAATTTTTGATCGTGTTCGTCGACTACTTCACAAAATGGATTGAGGCCGAAGCCCTCGCCAAGATCACAATATTCAACATACTTCATTTTTACAAAAGAAACGTCCTCACACGATTCAGTGTACTCCAGGCTCTTGTGACCGATAACGGGACCGAGATCACGGACAAGAAGTTTTAGGACTTCGTTGCCAAATTAGGCACCAAGCAACATTTCACGTTCGTCGAACATCCTCAGACCAACGGGAAAGCAGAGACCGCGAACAGGGTGATCCTTCGAGGTCTAAAATGAAGATTAGGCGAAGCCAAAAATAGATGAGTCGAGGAGCTATATAGCGTACTCTGGGCCTATAGAACGACTCCGCATTCAACCACCAGGGAGACTCCCTTCCGACTAGCATATGGAACCGAGGTAGTAATCCTTGTGGAAATCAGAGAACCCTCTAGGCGAATAAAGGCTCCTCTCGACGAGGAACTAAACGACGAAGCATTAAGAGAAGAACTCAATCTGGTCGAAAAAATCCGATCAGAGGCAACCCTCCGCGAAGCTTCACTAAAACAAAAAATAAATCTGCACCACGACGCCAGGGTCATAAAGCGCGATTTCCAAGTTGGCAACCTGGTCCTACGTAGAAATCAAAAAGATTCACGCGAGGGCAAGCTGGCCGCCAATTGGGAAGGCCCTTACAGAGTAAAATCAAAAACAAGCACCGGCGCCTACTAAAAGCAAAAACAGCTAAACAGAGAACCATTTGCTCGACCATGGAATGCTGAAAAACTTAAATAATATTACAGTTAGGACCAACAATCAGTCAGGACTAACTGTCGACGAACTTACCCCACAACAGAGAGGTTGCTCGGCCACGGAAGCGTGCCCTGGTGCAAGCACAATCCTTAAATTTACAGCGAAGGCAAGTTTCTGCTCATGGAACGAGCAGACTCTGTGCCCAACGGGGATACTTCAATCGAGCTCCGCTATTTTTGTACCAGCATGGCAGGACACCCAGCTCGTGATGAGAATAGTCCAAGCCCTGTGTGATCAGGACCTCGACCGAGATCCTAGTCCCACGACTGGCGAAACTACTTCGCTTCCTCGACAAGTTCCCTAAACTATCGAGCATCATAACGAGTCGAGCAAACTCCTATATTTAGCGAACACAACTCGCAAAAATCAACATACAAGGCATGCGCATATACAAAAAATAAAATGCAAGGCATGCAATGTCAAACATATATATATATATATATATATATATATATATATATATATATATATATATATATATATATATATATGTATCCGACCACCAGGCCGGAAATTGTCAAAATATTAGAGAATATGGGCCAAGCCCGATAACCAAAAATTACAGCAGGAATGATGCGCAGGCCAATAAACACTAAGATACAAAGAGAAACTAGGTGTCCTCGGCCGAAAGCTCAAGAGGGACCACCTGGCTATCAACAACTTGATGCAGAACACTTATCCCGTCGATGACCAGCTGGACGTCGGAATTCAAAGCTTTTATCTGCTCCACGGAAGCTTTGAACCTGAATTCGGCCGCCCCCAGGTTATCCTGTTCAAGGATGCGTAGTCTTCCGATCAGGTATCCCCGAGTCTTTAAGGACTTTTCCTCCTCGGTCTCATCTTGACCGACAGCCGAGGAGCCCTCTAGCTCAGCAATCCTCGCCTTCAAGTTGGCGTTCTCCTCCTTCATGCATTGCATCTTCTCCATCTTCTGATTCATCTCCTTCAGGAGCTCAACCTTGGCCTCATAGTTTCCCTGAAGAGTCGTCACCTTATTAAATAGCTCATCAGTCTCCAGCTCGAGCTCAGTCTCTTTGGCCTTCACCTTCTAAAACTCCTTGAGCGGAATTGTCTCCGCGTCGCCCAGGGCCAGCGCCTCCAACACTCTCATCACTGCCACCGCATCCTGGCACAGAAGTTTCCTCCTCACCTTAGGATCAGCAGACAAGATAGTTGGCGCCTTAAGGTCGGGGACGACTACTGATCCTTCCCCGTCAAAGATTCTCTCCTGCAAATAGCAGGGTGGCAAAATAAACTTGCCCCTGACAAAGTCGCTTGTGCCATCGACCGGGGAGGAGCTGAGGTCGTCCTGTTTCCTTTTTTTTGGGAACCGGGGTAGGAGGAGTCGAGGTGCTTCCCGGAGAAGGAAAAGAACCACCGACGAACTTATCCAGCGTCGCCTGCTGCTTAACTGCGTAAATCCTTGACATCGGCGCCTTCTTGAGATTCTTGTGCGCTGCGGACTTGACAAGATGCTTGCGCATGTTCGAAATCTTCCCTACAAAAAGAGGAAAAAAGGTTAGCTCATCCCACAAAACATCAGCATTACAAGCAAAAACTAATTTATACCTAGAAGCTCGAAGGCGTCGTCCTCAATTTTGCAGTCGAGGAGGGCCTTAGTGTTTATATAATGGGCCGCTCGAGCAGGCTCCTCATCCTCTGCATAAAGCACATTATTGTTCTTATCCACCACTATAGTGGGGATAAATCTCTCCACGAACTCCGTCAACGCTCGAAAAAATTTCTTATCCTCGACGCTCAGCTGGTCGTGCTTTATGAGGAACTGGTCGGTTCTGTATCTGAAATGGGCGAACACCCACTCCAGTGGAAACTTCGACACCGGCCTCATCACCTCCCGACCATCCTCCTCCATAGCTTCCATGGTGACCAGAGAATCTTTGGCCACCTCCGAGAGAGGCTTCACGACCAAGAACCTGAACTTAAAATTTATGACAGACTCCGAATACGGCCAGAACAACCTGCTTTGTTGCTTAAAGAATACCCAGATTTGCTTTGGACCAGTCGTGCTCCTCTGAAGCTGGAAAATATAGAAAAAGAGCTCCACGGTAGCCCCAATCTTCAAGTACCGGCACACCAGCTCGAAGGCACGAATGAACGCCAGAGCATTCAGGTGAAGCTGGGCAGGAAACAACTCGAGGTGGCAGAAAATTTCCCCTTAAAAATCAGTGAAGGGGAAACGGTACCCCGCTTCCTTGAAAGTAAACTCGAACATCGGAAATCTTCTCCCCAGATATATCGAGCATATCTGATTGTCCTCCATGGGGCTGATCGCCTTCTAGCTCGTAGGTGCACCCTCTGCCCGATATTTAAGGAGAGCGAAAGAGTTGACCTCCTCCTCGGTGAAAGTTGACTTTGTCACCAAGGGCTCTTGGGCGATCTAGCTAGGTTCCCCTTGGGCAACCCTGACGTTAGCGTACTCGACAGGATGCACAACTTCGTCATTAGCAATCTCTACGTCAAGGAAGATCTCCTCGTTCCTGTCAGCCATTTCACCTAAAAACCAGAGGAAGCAAAAGTGAATTCGACTATAGAGATCAAATCCACCCTTCCACCGCAAATCAAGTGAAATGGCGAGGAATGAGTACGAGGACGTGTCCTCGACTCTAGCCCTTGTCAACATTACATGGACGTGGCGTAATCTTTTCCTCGAAGAACGGGGACGAGTCTTTGCGACTCTAGGACAGGCTCCTACGGGGACGCGAGAATAAATTCTCGACGTCGGGGAGGCCTAATGCCCGACTACAAACATAAGTTATTTCCAACAAAACCTAGGAAGGTCTACACAGTTCTGCGCAACATCCTAAAACATTCATCCTAGGTCCATGTTCTTCAGGATCTTCATGAATTTCCTAGAAAATTCATGTGTTCATCGAAGAACACGTGAACTTCAACCGGAAAACTCATGCTTCACTGGGAAATTCAAGCTAGTTTCCAGAAAATTAAAAACCATCCTAAGCTCTAACAAGCAAGGATGAAGAACTTACTTGAATCTGAGGGTTGAAGATGAAGATTTGGAGGAAAAAAATGAAGATTGACAGCAGCAAAAAGAACTCCAGCGAGAATGTGAGACCACAAGTTGCAGAGCAAAAGAGGTTAAGGAGAGAAATTTGCGCGAAGTGTGAAAATGAATCCTCGTCCCCCCTTTTTATAAGAATTTGCTTGCATAGAGAAGCGCAAAGGGCAGGAGCCATCATTTCCTAGCTAAACTAGACCCCCTAGGCCTTAACAAAAATTGATTACACCGTCACACGCGTTAGAAGGGAATCTTTCATTTGGCATTCTCGAGGCACCTTTCACTTTCCAAGACAAGTTCTCTAGCTCTCTGCAGGCACGCTCTCCCCGACAAATCGTACAGGATTTCATCCGAGCACAAACCTCATTGACAAAAAAAAATTATTGCCATAAGCGCAAGGTTGGTCGACATACAGCGTCCCTTCTACGAGCATGTCCTCGCGTTCCAGAGAACCTCTGAAGTCACAGACAACCAACTGTCGACCACACCAACCCTAGACAAATGAAGGCACGTCCCCAAAGATTTTGGTTCAAAAATAACGACCTCAAGAAGCCTCCCCGCAACGCAACTCTTTCCCATCGGTCGGCCAACAAGGCTAACTCAAGTCATTACTCTTCACCTTAAAGCAACGACATGGGGGTCCTGTTCTGGACTGGATTGGCACATAGCCCACAGTTGGGCAAGGCCCAATCCAATCCAGCTTTAGGCAAGGCCCAATAAGGAGATTAAACAATCTAGTCGTTTGGCACAATATAGTCGTTGGGCATAATATAATCGTTGGGCACAATATAGCCGTTGGGGAGAATATAGTTGTTGGGGACATCCTCCTCACGCGCTTGACAGTTCACACGACCAACTGCCCCTCTGGAGTCCACGGGGACAGTTGGACCAGGTCAAAATATCACACGCTAGATCTTCCACCTGGCAGTCTCCCATTGGTCGACCAGATACTTCGGCCACATTGGAGACCTTGCCCCCGCACTGGGGGTTTCTTATAAATACCCTCTCATTTGAGAGGGTCAGGTATTCAAATCATTCTAACTCATACCTAAACACTTTGTACTTGCTCTCTCTTTCTCTCTCTTGCTTACTTTGGCATCGGAGTACCTTGCAGGTACATCCCCCTCCTCTCCTACAGTCATCATTGCTGCCCTACACGGAAGGCCACAAGGATCCAGTCTGATCATCCTAGATCAAAAAGCATTGTTCACATCAACTTACTTGAGAGGCTAATTGTTTGTAAGGGCAATGGTTAGAATAATTCGAACAGTGACGAGCTTGACAACTGGTGAGAAGGTTTCTGTGTAGTCACACCTATGTTTTTGAAGGTAACCCTTAGCTACAAGTCTTGCCTTGTATTTATTCATAGATCCATCAGGGTTCTCTTTGACACGAAAAACCCCATTTACATCCTACAATAGTCTTTCTAGGGGTAGAGAAGTTAGAGTCCAAGTGTTGTTTGCCATAAGAGCATTATACTCAATTTCCATTGCTTGAGTCCATTGAGGTGAGGTAAGGGCTTGTTTGACAGTGGTAGGTTTTGTAGTGGTTAAGAGCAGGGTATGAAATTGACGGGGTATAGAATTTCCAGTTTTGGAACGGGTCATCATAGGATGGTGATTAATGGGAGCGGACGGTGAGGGGTTTGGGGTAAGGGAATTGGGATCAATTGTGCTAGAGGTTGTAGATGGTAGAAAGGTGGAGTTGTGACTATCAGTGATGTGAATATGGATCTGGTGAGATGGAACACGTGAGTATAGTTAAGGTGTGGTAGCTGGGGTAGGGGAATTGGTATCAATTGTGTTGGAGGTTGTAGATGGTAGAGAGGTTGAGTTGTGACTACCAGTGAGGTGAATACATTTTCATCTTCTGCTACAAGCTCTGACACTATAACAGATTCATAAATTTGTATAATGTGAATTTGTTTTTGATTGATTTGAAATGGATCATGATGCTCTATTTATACAAGAACAGTTGAATATTCAAGTTCTACATTTAAGGATGACTTTCCTTATTCTATTGAATTAAGGTTAGTCTTACTTATTCTAAGATAGTGCCGACCTTTCATATTTTAAGATATAACTAAAAATTAAATTTAGACTATTAATATGAAATAGGAGTAGGACTCATCATATTCTCTATTAGATTGATTAAACACAAAATTATGTTATCATCTATTTATGTATGTATAGCTCAATAAAAATATTGTAAAAAATTAAACCAACTCAAAACGCATTAATTTAATTTAATTTAGTTTTATTTCTAAAAATAAATCAAACCAAACAAAACATATATATTTTTTATAATTCAAATTATTTTGACTGCACCGCAAACCCCTTTATACATTATAGCTATATTATTTTGGGCTAAACCTTTTTTTTGCCTTTTTTTGTTTAAGCTATTAAAGAAACTGAATAAACACATCCGATAATTTATTAGAACACATTTTTTAAATAATAAGTCACTTTGCCAAAAAAAAATTTATCTCAAATTATAAGTCACTTTGTCAAAAAAATTTATCTCAAATTATAAGTCACCTTACATTCTCAATGTAATATAAATGATATTTTTCTCAATATACCCTCAAATATTTATTATTATTTATTTTTTTAACTCTTTTAATTTCTCTCTCCTATATAATTATGAGGGCATTACTGTAAAATTATACATAATTTATCTTTTTAATAAAATAATAATTAAGTTTCTTAATTTGTGTGAAAAATTCAAAACGTCTTATAATTTGAGACGGATGGAGTAGTTAATTAGAAACAATATAAGTTTGTGTGCATCAGCATGCATATAACCCCGTGATATAAGGCAGATTTTTGTGGTGCGCCACTCAAGGAATTCTCATGGACAGGAGCTCCCACTAAATCAAAAGAAGTCCGCGGCTCAAGCAGGCTTAATGTCATTGCAACGCGCACGAACCTGCGTGTGTGCCACCCGAACTTTTACGCTTGCTCCTCCTACCAACACCAAAACAGCAAAGTCAAAAATGTTATCCACAAACAACAATAAGAAAAAGGAAAAAAAAATGCTAATCTCACCGTTCAATTGATGATAAATACATGCAGATTAAACCACGTGGCGTGGTGTAACATTAAGATGTGCTTGATTGATGAGAATTGCTTTGTTGGATGGATGCATAATTACTTGAGGATATACAACAAAATCGTCAATTTTTTTATATACTTGTAATAAAAACAATAGTAAATCAATTGCATAGTTATATCGAGGGGCCCAATGGTACATTACCTGGCATTTGATTATTTAGACGGACCAAGATTTTTTAGCTCAATAAATTTATAAGATAGAAACTGGAATAAATCCACGTAACAATGAATGGCAATAATTTATGAACTGGACACGTCATTACAATGGCACCCAACTTGCTTCATAGGAATCATTTTCATAATAACTATATCTACATTTGTTTTGCAAGTTTTTTCTTTTTCTGCCGCCAAAAAGTGCTTCCATTAAACTAGAGGTTTGGGAAAATTTTAAAAGGTTCGCACCCTTTGGTTCCCTCCAAGAATCAGCTAGCAAGCTGCTTTTTACAAGGCAAACACACCTGCATTGAGCACATGAGCGGTAAACCTCTGATAACTACCATTTGAAAATTTGATTAATAGGGCAACGGCTATGTGTATGTGAAAGGCAAGAGGGAAAAAACACTAACAACTTTTTGAATTCAACACATTTCCACCCAACACACAATTCCTTTTCCTAATATTTCCTCTGTCCAACAGCTAAATTCCTAAAAACTAACCATTGTTCTATATCTAAACTGAGGTTTCTCTGCTTCCAATACATGGAAAGTCATCACAGAACAAGAACAGAATATAATTTATAATGGCGTGTCGTCAATGGTGCTTCTTGGATGGCTTTGTCAGTGCTTCTTCATCTTCGTCTTCCTCATCATCTTCACTACCGTTGTCCCTCTTTCTCTTGGGGTGTGAAGAGGAGGCTGGAGGCAACACCTCCTGAACATCATCGTCGTCATCATCGTCAACTTCCTCCTCTTCTTCACCATCCTCGTTTTCCACTTCAAAAATTTCAGCAGCATCATCATTGAGAGCCTCAGCCTGTCCAACTGGCTGAACCAGATATCCAGCACCACAGTCTTCTTCCTGTAGTTACAGCAAAATTCATAAGTATGATTAAAACGCTGAAAATGAAACATAATACATTGAATCCATAACAAGTCAAAGTCAAAGGTCACGTAAAAAAATAAAATCCTTCACTATATCAGTATACTGTATTTAACAAATCCATGTCATTTTTTGCAAAAAAACACATACATCATGGCAGTTCAAAATTCAGAAAAAAGAAATTAAAAAATTATATATATACAAGTCAAATCAAGCAATTAAAATAAGTCAAAATAGAACCAGCTTGTGAAGACAACAAAAGCTCATGATTGACCAATCATATGCTTATTTATACATAGTACAACAGTTGTAATTAACACTAATGAGATTTCTTGTTGTTTTAATTGCAGCATTTCAATAATACTCAAAACCAATGAAGAGTATCAATAACTGGAACTCAAGAGGTCCAAGCCTCAACCATACAAGGTCCAAGCCTCAAACATACAAGCTCCATCACATGAACATTTAACACAGAGAAACTGGGCTACTCTTAAAATTCCATGGAAATTAGATGAATCTTGATCATGCAAAAAGTTGCTTCACATACAAAAGGATACAGATATGTTATAATATATCAATAACATGCACAGTACAAATATTTACTGTTCATAACCTAGAGCAGTGACACATATTGGCATATATAAAGAATCTAGTATAAAATATCACCAACACTGTTCTTCATAAATAGTTGGATGAAATAATAAGTATGCTTTATTAAGTGCAAATCAGGTGAAATTTCAGTTTAAATCACAAAAATATACAAACAAATAATCAAATCAGATTAGCAAGCAACAGCCAACAAAATAAATACTATCAATATCAAGAGAATCCAACATTCATCGCCTTTTCCTCTTCAATCTGACAAAATCAAGACAAAATATCAAGCAGAACCAGCTATCAAATCAATATATAAGAAAAAAACAATCAAGTATTAAACAAACATAACACAATAACAATGCATGCAAAGAACAAAAACAAGAGTTTCTGAGAAGGAATATCTCACTTCATCATCATCTTCAAACTCTCCATCATCATCATCATCATCGTCATCATCATCTTCTTCTACTCCCATCTCATCTTCACCAGTCTCCCCGTTGTCATCTTCATCTCCATCTTCCTCCCCTTGCTCGTGCCCATCAATCTCGCCTTCAGTACTCACCAACCGTCCAGAAGTACTCTCAGGTTCAGCAAAATCCCCTTCATCGTTATCAACCTCTTCATCATCATCGTCATCATCATCATCCTCATCAAACTCAACCCCATCATCGTCATCATCATCACTATCATCAATCTCATGAACCTCAACCACATCATCATCATCACCCTCCTCCTCATCAATCTCTTCCCCAGAATCATCCTCCTCATCATCTTCCTCCTCCACATCATCACCCACAGCAGGGGCAACATGGAACCCATTCTCCTGGTGGTTCAACCCATTAACCCTCCCTCTGGAAGTCTCGGTTACCTCCTCATCTGCATCACTCTCCTCTTCCTCATCAGCATCCACAACTCCATCAACACCCTCACTATGACCATTGCTCATCCCAAACTGTCGATCTTCTTCTCCTCCATCAATCTCTCCACTCCCAGGATCCTCCTCCTCTTCTTCCTCCTCTTCATCCTCCTCCTCCTCATCATCAGACTCCGGCCTCTCGTTCTCCTCCGCATCCATCTTATCCAAAAACTTAAGCGACTTAATCAAACCAAAAACCCTAGATCGATAGTCCTTAACACGAGTAACAGGGCACTCATACAGATCCAACGAAACAAGCTTCAACTGCGCTAACGGAGCGAGATCCTCAATCAACTGAATCCTATTATTAGATAGATCGAGGTCACGCAGCGAATCAAGCCCCGCCTGAACCAGAAACTCAAGTCCACCGGCGATCCGGTTGTCGGAGAGGTTCAACTTCTGAAGACTCCGGAGCCTCGGGAACTGCTCCAGAGAAGAAACACCAACGTTTGCAATCGAAAGGTGCTGAAGGTTCTGGAACCTTTCTAGAAGGCTCGGAGGAGGTAAACGTCCTTGAACACACTTAACGGCGCCGTCAAGGGTTAACGTTCGAGCAGAGGCGTGGTCTTTCTCGCCTTCTAACGCCGTTTCCACAGCCCTCTCCCAGATCTCATCCATCAAATACGAAATCCTATATCTCATACAAAACCGCAAACCGAAAATCGAAAAACTACGCGCTTCTAATTAAACCTTTAATCTAGCACGCGAATTTGAACGAAGTGGAAATTCGTGTCAGAAATTTCTGCTATGAACGAATTCGTAAGCTGCAACGGTTTTCGTGTAAGGGGAATACGACGAACGAAATTGAAAATTGAAATCAACGGTTGTGGAAGAAGAACGAAGAGATTGAAATTGTAGTGTTGAATTTCGAATACACTGGTTTTTGCAGATTTTTGGGTTTGGTTTCTCTCTCTAGCTCTGTTTATAATTTTCTCTCTCTATTGTTTACTGGTTAGGGCAGGCAAATAGAGGATAAACCTCTCTATGGGGCGAACCGGTTCTGCTCTAGGGTTCAAGTGGGTTCGACCATTGTGGTTTGAGACGTTTTTGTCTTTTTGTGATGAATACCGTTGGATCTTGAACGACGAGGATCGATGACGTGGAGGAATAATGAATGGCTCAGATTGTAGGTTTCTGTGTTTGTTTCGAGTAGGCTCTAAAGAATGCGCGTCGGAAAAAAGAAATTGGAAAAAGAAATTTTTCTTTTTTTTTTTTTGGTAGATAGATAATAGAGTATCTCCAATCAACGTAGAAAAAAATCTTCAATTTAATTAATATTTTAATATAACAAAATTTTCTTTCTCTTTCCGGATTTGAATTTAAATGACATTTAAATCTTCATTTTTTTTTTAAGGAAACTTTGATTTGTTTTTATCAAAAGGGTCTTCAATAATTTATTTTAGATGGTGTGTTTTTAGTTTATGGTATTTACGGATTGATTGATTGTTTTTTTTTTTGGTATCTGGTATTGCGATCGACTAATTTAAGAGGGACTAATCTCACCGTCTATTAGCAGGGGTCTTGTTTAAAGTCGGAGCAAAGCTTCGTATGGACTGACTCACACAAAAGTTAATTGCATCTAATTGAATTCGAACCTGAGACCTTAAGATGAACATACTCTCAAGACCCAAGCCTCCACCACTAGGTCAATCATTTGGAGTTAATTGATTGATTGTTTTTATGTCCTTGCTTTGTGTTGTGTATGTTTTCTTTGTTCTTGTATCATAATAAGCATTGAGGATAAGGGGGAAGGTTATTGTGGGTTTATGTATGATGGTTTGACCTTTTGCATTATTCAAATGGTTGTTCTTCAAGTCAATAATTTGAAGAAATTATGAATGGCGAGTTGATTTTTGTTGACAAAGAGTTTATTCAAGGAGAACTTTATCCTTGTTTAATTTTGAGGGGACGTTTCAATTGGTGAGTTAGGAGTTTTGTGACATGATTCATATGGGTCTGAGATGTTATGGAAGGTATATACATGGCTTAATATTGTTTTTGGCTTCATAGGATAATTTTGGAGTTCATTTTATTCTAATAACTTTAAAAGATTCATATTATTCTCATAACTCTTCAAAATATATCACGTTAGTCTTTTTCATCTAGTTAGCGATTAAAAAAACTCAAAAAGTTGTAGTTAATTAGACGAAAATGACTAATATCACATTTTGAAGAGTTAAGGAATCAATATAGACGACCAAAATGAATTTTTATGTTAACATACATAACTAAAAAGAGTATTAAACCTATATTCATACTAGAATTATCATAAAAAAGAATTGTCTAAAACCCGGATGGAAGCGATATCCATGATAAATTAGAAAATTAGAAGCATCCTTATGGCTTCTAACTAAGTTACATTTGAATAAGTTTCATCTAAATCTATGCGAAAGACCCAACATGTTCTTAAAATATGACTGCAATATCCTTTTGCAACAAGTCTCTGTTTATTTCTTAAAATATTTTCATCCTCATAAAACTTGTTGTGAAAGACCCAACATGTTACAATCACTAGATTAGTTGAAGTTTTGGGAACAAGTTCCAAAACATTGTTTCTTTTAAATTTATTTAATTACTCTTGCATAGCCAAAGCCCACAGTGAAACACTCGGACAAATAAACTTCTTCTCAAGCAACTCCTCCAATTGCTTCTTCAACTCAGTCAACTCAGACAATCGAGGGAATAAGTGATATATTTTTTTAAGGGTTAAATAAGCTTATGGTCCTCATAAATATACCAATATTCACTTTTAATCCCTCGTAAATTTTCCTTCAAAGAATAGTACTCTTAATATTATCCATCCACACTTTTGACCACCCTGCTAAGTGTTGTTAGTGCGTGAGACATTTTTAGTGAGGAGAGAAAGAGAGAGAACAAGGAAATAAGGATTGATATTATTGAATGAATAAAACTAAATTATAAAGTGTCTATTTATATTCACCTAAGTGACTTGGCTACTAAGTAAAATAACAAAATAAGTAACAAACCTTAAACCCTAATTAGCTTTGGGCTTGGGCCACACAGCTCAACTTGGATTCTTCTTGCAGTCTTCATGTGTGACACCCTTGGTTCACTCATATATTTGCTCACTTATACGACTGAGAAATATATATCAGGTTAACTATTGCACATATATCAGAGATCCGACAATTTGTTTGAACAAACTCGCATCGACTTTGTCTTCCTCTCCATGCTTCTCCAACTTCAAATTTGGTTCGATAGGCGAAGAAGCAGGAGTCGAATCATCCATTATGAATATCTTGAGTATCTCTTTGACATACTTTCTTTGATGTAGCACCATACCTTGCTTTGAAATTTGAAATTCCATGCATATGAAGTACGACAACTTTCCCATATCCAACATTTCAAATTCCTTTTTCATTAGCTCTTTGAACTTCGAAAAGTTCTCTAAGCTATTTCTAGTTACTAACAAGTCATCATCATATAAGCAGATGATTGTTATATCTTGTGCTACAACCTGAACATAGACCTCATACTCAGATTTGCATTTGACGAATCCCAATTTGACCAAGTATGAGTCGATCTTCTTATTTCATGCCATAGGTTCCTGCTTGAGACCATAGAGCTTTTTTTTGCAACTTGTATACTTTCCTTGCTTCCTCCTGAATTAAAAACCTAGGAGGTTGTGTGACATACACCTCTTCATCTAAATGTTCATTAAAAAAATGCCGATTTCATATCTAAGTGAAATGTCGACCAACCTTGATTGCATGCCAAGGCTACCACTAGTCGAATATTTTCCAATCTCGTGACAAGTGAAAATACTTCAGAGTAGTCGAGTCCTGCTCTCTAAAGAAATCCTCGAGCTACCAATCTCGCCTCATGTCTTGCTATCGACCTATTAACATTGTGCTTCAACTTGAACACCCACTTCACTTTGATAGCTTTTGTATGTGCTGGAAATTCGACTAACTCTCATGTGATGTTTCTTTCAATATAGTTGATTGGTTCATCACATGCAAGTAAAGCAAAATGAACTAGTTCTCCATCTGTTGTAACTTCATCATCACCAACCACTTCATAGTCTTGAAGTCTTGCTGGACGAGCTCTAGTTTTTTGAGGTCTCTGGCTTGTTCCAGCCATATCCTCTTCGACTTCGAATATGTGGGGTATGTCAGCAACAACTTCAACTTCAACTGGAATATTAACAATATCTTCAATTTTGACAATATTACTTAATTCGTCGAACTCATAGCTCATCAATGGCTTGTTAATTGGATTACCAATATTCTAATCCCATGCAGATTTTTCATTAATCACAATATCTCGACTCATCATGGTCTTATTGTTCATTGGATTGAATAGCCTGTATGCTTCGGTCTTATGATATCCTACCAGAATCATAGGTTCACTCTTGTTATAAATCTTCCTTCTTCTTGCATCAGGAACATGCTTGTAGCAAATAGAGCCAAACACCTTCATATGACTCACTGATGGTCGTTTGCCACTCTACACTTCTCCAGGAACCTTTTTCTTCAGCTTCTTGGTAGGGAACCTGTTCATAAAGTAAACAACAGTCGAAACAGGTTCACCCCATAAGGACTTGGGTAAATTCTTCTACTTCAGCATTCATCTCGCCATGTGTAATATGGTCCTGTTTCTTCTTTATGCTATTCCATTATGTTGAGGAGTGTAAAGAGAAGTTACCTCGTGATCAACACCATATTCTGCACAGAATGCTTCAAATATTTTCGATGTGTATTCGCCACCTCCATTTGTTCGCAGAACTTTGATCCTTCTTCTCACTCTGGTTTTCGACAAGCATCTTGAATCTCTTAAGATTTTAAATACTTCGTCCTTTCTCTTGATCACATAGATCCACAACTTTCAACTAAACTCATCGACAAACAAAATAAAATACCTGTTTCCACCAATGGTATGCTCCTCAAAAGGACCACATAGATCTGAATGTACAATTTCGAGGATGCAAGAGGATCTCATTTGCATAGTAAAAGTGAAAGACTTCATGAATTGCTTTCTGACTAGATAACCTTCACACAGTTTGTCAGGTATCTCAAGAATTGGTATACCAGTTACCATATCTTGAGTGATTAGTTGATTGAGCGGCCTAAAGTTTAGATGATCAAACCTCAGATGCCATAACCAACTATTCTTGTGGTCAATAACTGTTTTCAGACATTGTACCTCAGTCGAACTGATCATGGTCTTAAATGTTCTATTCTTCGACAGAAGATATTTCAAGACCAAGTTATTCTGGATGTCTAAAAGTTCTAAGGCTCCATCTTTCATAACCACTGAGTACCCCTTTTCGACTAGTTATTCTACACTTAGCATATTGCACTTCATTCCAGGTATATAGAGTACATCTTTGATCATATCTTTTCCTTCATTGCTCCTTTGAATAACAATGTCGCCAGTGCATTCTGCTTGCAATGAGCTATTATATATCAGTGAGTTTAACCTTGTTCTTCTTCGACTTGTAGAAATCTGATAACCACTCTTTTTGACCAGTAATGTGATTCGAACATCCCGAGTTGAGGAACCATATATTGGATTCGACATGGTCATCTGCAGCTGCAACCATAACCACCATATCATTAGAATCATCTGAATCTTGGCGTGCAAGGTTTGCCTCTTCCTCCTTGCCTTTTGTCGCTCCCTTGTTATTATTGTACCAACAATGTTTGGCCAAGTGACCCCACTATTCACAGTTATAGCATTGCACACCTTTTTTTTCTTTGTCTTTCTGATAGGAATTTTTTTCTCCTCTTTTCGAGGATTCAGAGGCTCTATCATCAACTTTATTCTTATGAGGATTCAACCAAGACTTCTTGCCCTGAGTCTTGTAGTGCTTGTATCAAGTCTTGAACTCCTTTCCTTTCGACAATCCTAATCTCATGCACCTCCAACGAACCAACCAAATCTTCCAGTTTTAGGGTTTTAAGATTGTTGGATTCTTGAATAACTACGATAACGTGAACAAAATGAGAGGTCAACGTACGTATTCTCAACTATCATCTTATCAGTTAGGGTTTCACCACATCCCTTCATGAGATGGACGAGTTTTTGCACCTTCGACACATAACCTGTAATCTTTTTGTCTTCTCCCATCGATAACAATTCATATTGTCTTCGCAAAGTTTGCAACTTGACAACCTTGACTTTCTCACCTCTTTCATAGTACTTGATAATAATATCTCGTGCTTCCTTCGCCGATTCAGCATGACCGATTATGTCGAAATTAGATGCATCAACCGCCGATTGGATGTAAAATGCTGCCTTGCAATCCTTCTTCTTGACATCCTTCTTCTGGCGTGTGATTCTTGAAAACACGATCAAGAAACTAACAGGAGCTCTAGATACCAATTTGTTAGTGCGTGAGGCACTTTTAGTGAGGAGAAAAAGAGAGAGAATAAAAAAATAAGGATTGATATTATTGAATGAATAAAAATGAATTACAAAGTGTCTATTTATATACACCTCAATTAATTGACTACTAAGTAAAATAACAAACTAAGTAACAAATCCTAAACCATATTTAGCTTTGGGCTTGGGTCACACAACTCAACTTGGATTATATCTAATATCTCAACAAGTGCCTCTAACGGAAGTTGACGTGACTTGATAGCTGACAATTTTTTTGATACTTTAGCAATTTAAGTGATGGCCATAGTAGATTTTACTGGATTAAATTATTTTATAATATATTCAGCTTTTTTTAGAATAGTTATTAAAAACTCATCTTCCCCAAATTGTTGAGGATTTCTTATTACACCACCCTTGTTTCTTAGGCACCAACTGAATTTCCAGTTTTGCCCTCTGATTCCGGATGTGCACATCCGGACGCACCAATTTTTTTAAAAACGTAGATTCTTTCCGGAAGTGCACATCCGGAAACTTTCCTGATCTGCAGATCCGGAAAAAGGCAGAACATTATTTTTTAAAAAAAAATCGGTTGTTTGGTCGCATATGTTAATAAATCGTCGCAATTTAATATACATTTGAAGACATCCATATATATAATAAATCTCTGTCAAAATACAGCGCATACATATAATATAAATATAATACATCAAACAAAAAACTACTGCGTATGGCGAAGGATCTGTCCTGGCTCCCCTGCTCCTCTGCCCCTACCCGCCATCCTGGACCGATGTCTGCGGTACTGAAGTGCCCCCTGAGCAATCGCAATAATCCTGTCCACGGCAACTCTGGCACCAGAGCCCTCAGGGAGGTGACCGTCCGCAATGGCCTGCCTCGCTATCTGCTCTATCTGACGACAGCGTGGTAGGACATCCTGAGCGTGGTCCAGCTGAGACTGCCGCTCCTCTAATATCTCCTGATGAGCGGGTCTGGGGGGCGATCCCTCAGCAGTGGGCACCATGCATGGGTGTGAGAAGGTGTAGAACCACACGATGTACCCGGCGCCAACACTCCAGTCTGTCTCCGCTCTGGTCGCCCGAGCCTCCTCCGGTACCAAGTGGGACTGGTAGTCAGCATATAGCTCATCTATCTCCCTGCGGGTCAAGCCTAGAGGAGCAGACTCATGAGGCATCCTGGGGATCGTCTGCGTGTAACCGAACTGACGCAAGACGCGCTCTGGCAGGTATCGGGCAGTAACGGTCGAACTGCATGCCAACCATCCTGAGAACAAACAAACGTCATCGAACGGACGCGTCACACGGTGCTCGGCATATGGGCAATACAAAACGTCCTCATCAGCGATCCGATCTAGATACACTCTGAAGGGGTCCGGCGCCTGGTTCCCTCTGAGCAGGACAAATGCAGCAGCACGTGGCATAGCCTCAGTGTACCCCTGGGCACTCCCCCAACCAGTAATATAGGGAAAGTGCTGTAAAATCCACGCCTGAAATGGAAAACATAACATGGGTGTCAAACATTATAATGAATACAGAAAGAAAAGAAAAGAAAAAATCACTTAGAATATTAGATTGTTACCACGTATAGCGTACAACTGCCTGCCACAGTCTTGGCTGCCCAGCGGCAACCATCAGAGAGCCTGGAATAGGTGAATGCCAGCGCAGCCGCCCCCCAGTTGTACCGATGGATCTCTGTCTGATCCGAAAGGTACCTGAGGTAGACGATATCAACATAATAGGCACTGGTGTCCACAAACACCTGCGTGCCCAGCAAAAATAAGTAGTAGCATCTCAGGGCACGCGTCCTGTGGATCGCCACCTCAGCTGGATCACCATCTGCCCGTCCTGCCTCTGCAAGCGCCTCAGTAAATCTACCCATCAGAAACGAGAACCGGACGTGTGCGCCCCTCAACTGGTGCACCTCCGCATGTGCCTTCTCTGGGCTAGCACCAAGCTCTGTAACCAGCAACTCTATGCCGTCCGCCTTCGTCATCCTACCGTGACGGAGAAGGGTACCGGTGATCGGTAGATGTAAGAGGCACGAGATGTCGTCCAGCGTGATCGTGATCTCGCCGTACGGTAGATGGAATGAGGATGTCTCAGGGTGCCATCTCTCAACAAATGCCATCAGGATACCGTACTGGATCTGGGGATACCCAATCCTAGACAAGCCTCCAAGACCAGACTGCGCAAGTGCAGACGTGAACCACTCAGCCTCTGGCAGCATCTCAATCGTGTCCATAACCTTACCCCCATGGTTATAGAACTTCTGTGAAGCCTTATCCTGAAAATTTCCAAATAAAACAATGTTACAAATGAACATATTTTCAACGAATACAATTCTATAAATAAACCGAGAAAGGTTACCTGTCCTAGCCAGACAAATCTGGCCGTATGCTCAGAGTACCCCGCGAGTAGGGACATATCAGACGGTCCCCCGGGGTAACCGCCCAGCTCATCGAAATCGTCATCAGCGTCAACACCCTCATGTGTTGGGTGATCACCCTCTGGAACAGGAACAGAAACAGGGGAACGAGGAGGAGTAGCTGATGGAGCTGGAGTCACCCGACGACGCCTGTGTGCAGGCTGGGACCCTGATGAACTAGCAGTAGAATCCCGACGCCTCCGAGATGTAGAATCGGCGGTTGACGAGGGAGTAGCCTGAACCTGTGATGTGGATGGCTGTGGTGTAGGATGTCCCTCAGCTGTAGGGGCTACCACAACTCCCTCTGCGCCGGAAGCCTCGGCTGTAGACTGCAACCGCTCACGTCGGACAGATGCGCGCTGACCTGTCCGTCCATGTATGGTACGATCGTCTCTGTCAGCCATCTAATCTGCAAAGCATAATAAATAAATTAAATTTTTATTAAAAATAATTAAACAAAAACAAAAAAACAAGGAAAATTAAAAAAGGAAATAAAAAAGTAGTCTTCCGGATGTGCACATCCGGAAGTATTCAGCATTTTTAACGTTACGTGTTACCGGATGTGCACATCCGGAAGTATTCAGCATTTTAACGTTAGGTGTTACCGGATGTGCACATCCGGAAGAAAGTAGAACTTTGAACGTTGGGTATTTCCGGATCTGTACATCCGGTACGTATTTTGAAGGTTTAAAACGCCAGCCATGGCCACTGTCCCAACCAGAAGGGCATTTTTATGCCCTGATGATCCGTTTGAAGCAGTAAAAATGACCTACATTGTCTCTAACCTATGTTATTCATACAACCTAACAATTTCTACACCTAAATGTCTACTCTAAATCAATTACTCGAAAATTACTCTGAAACTCTAAAATTTGAAAACTTACCGATTAAAATGTGATACGGAGGATTTGGAATGTGTTGATCGTTGTAGCAGTTGTTCTGCGCAGAACTCGAGTGGAAAAAGTCGGGATTTGTGGGAATGAGAAATTGAGAGTTTGAGAGAATTTGTAAGGTTTTGGAAATGAAAATGTGAATAATGAGGGGGGAGAAGGTCTGACACGAATTAATAAGAAATTCTTCCGGATGTGCACATCAGAATTATTTCCGGATATGTACATCCGGAAAATCTCTGCGTTTTTTAAAGATTTGGTGCGTCCGGATGTGCACATCCGGAATAGAGGGGTAAAAAAATAATTTCACGTGGTGCCTAAGAACCAACCAAATCTTCCAGTTTTAGGGTTTTAAGATTGTTGGATTCTTGAATAACTACGATAACGTGAACAAAATGAGAGGTCAACGTACGTATTCTCAACTATCATCTTATCAGTTAGGGTTTCACCACATCCCTTCATGAGATGGACGAGTTTTTGCACCTTCGACACATAACCTGTAATCTTTTTGTCTTCTCCCATCGATAACAATTCATATTGTCTTCGCAAAGTTTGCAACTTGACAACCTTGACTTCTCACCTCTTTCATAGTACTTGATAATAATATCTCGTGCTTCCTTCGCCGATTCAGCATGACCGATTATGTCGAAATTAGATGCATCAACCGCCGATTGGATGTAAAATACTGCCTTGCAATCCTTCTTCTTGACATCCTTCTTCTGGCGTGTGATTCTTGAAAACACGATCAAGAATCTAACCGGAGCTCTAGATACCAATTTGTTAGTACGCGAGGCACTTTTAGTGAGGAGAAAAAGAGAGAGAATAAAAAAATAAGGATTGATATTATTGAATGAATAAAAATGAATTACAAAGTGTCTATTTATATACACCTCAATTAATTGACTACTAAGTAAAATAACAAACTAAGTAACAAATCCTAAACCATATTTAGCTTTGGGCTTGGGTCACACAACTCAACTTGGATTATATCTAATATCTCAACAAGTGCCTCTAACGGAAGTTGACGTGACTTGATAGCTGACTATTTTTTTGATACTTTAGCAATTTAAGTGATGGCCATAGTAGATTTTACTGGATTAAATTATTTTATAATATATTCAGCTTTTTTTAGAATAGTTATTAAAAACTCATCTTCCCCAAATTGTTTATCCTAACTTTCTCTCTTCCCTAAATTTTCTTCCATTTTGCACACATAAAAGTAGAAGCCAAACTACATATTCGTTTTAATGTCATCTTCCAAGACAAACTAAATCAAAGTTGTTTTCATGTTTTCTTCATTTGTAAAAATCTAATAAAAGATTTTTTTATTAGTATCCTACTAATTCAATAAAAGATCTAATAAAAGAATGTTTTTTTATCTAATAAAAGATTTTTTTTTGTTGAAAATGTCCATTTTAACATGGTAATGACAGGTGTGATTTGTTTGACACATTTGATTTGTTAATATGTGCTAAAACTTTTTGTGATGCTGGAAATGAAAGATTAGAGCAATATAAATGAGTTGGAACGAGTGTGTTGATGTCATGTTATCTACAATATTTTACCAGCATTTTATTAGTGGATACTCTAGGACTTACTAAAGATAAATTAATATTTACAAAAAAGAAAAACACAATTCACATTTATCTAAAATTGAATTTATTTAACAAAACAATAAGTAATTTTTGAATTTAGTAAGGTTTACAACAAACATGACTTGTTACAATACATAGAATCAAACCATACTAGACATTATGCACTGGAGCAGCTACCATTGCTACATTTTTCTCTTTAGATTTTTTGGTGAAAAGCATCTCCATCTCCTCCAAAGCCTTACCTTTAGTTTCAGGAAGATAAAAATAGAAAAATACCCAAGCTACTACAGATAGCCCAGCAAACATGAAAAAGCTTCCTCCTATTGTGATTGCTTTATAGATAGATATAAAAGTCATTGAAACAATAGCATTCATGCTCCTATTCACAGCAACTCCAATACTTGCTCCTTGTGCCCTCAACCTCAAAGGAAATATCTCTGAACTATAAACCCAAGTCACAGGTGCAAGTCCAACATTAAAGAAACCAACATAAACATATGTTGCCATAATACTAAGTGTCAAAGCCCATGAAAGCTTCTCATGTGCATGTTCCACCATAGTCAAGCTAAAACCCAATGTTGTAAGCCCAACAATCATTCCTCCAACACTCACTTGCAATAGCCTTCTTCTACCAACTTTATCAAGCAAAACCAAAGCGACTAACAGAAAAATAATTTTTGTTAATCCAACACCAATTGTTGCAAGCAAAAGCTTCTCTTTACTTGTAACACCAGCTTTTCTAAAAATTCTTGGACTATATAACATAACCGCTTCGATTCCTGTTGCATGTTCGAAAAAATGAATTCCAACCGCAGCGATTAGTGTCCAACGTACAGAAGGCGTTGGTCTTATAAGCAACTCTCTCCAAACTCCTTCACCTTGAGATTTTTGAGGTAGTTCCACAATTTCATCGGTGCAATTCTCATCTAAACCAGCGGCTATTTTAATATCCTTGAAACGAAGTTCAGCTTCTTGTGTTGTATTCGAAACTCTTAATAAAACCTTTTTTGCTTTTCCTAATTGACCTTGCATAACCAACCACCTTGGAGACTCTGGCATTGATAAAATAACAAAAGCTACGAAGACCGAAGGAATAGCGGCAATACCAAGCATTAATCTCCAACCAAGTTTCAAACTCAAATATTTCCCCAAAAAGTAGTTTGATATATAACCTAAGAAAATTCCAAGAGCAATGCAAATTTCAGGTAAAGAGGTTAAGAAACCTCTTGATGCTGCAGATGAAATTTCAGCTGAGTAAACCGGTGCTATCATGAGTGCGAAACCAACACCTAAACCGCAAATACATCTTCCAACCATTAAAATTGCGTAGTCTGGACCATAACCCATTAGAATTGCACCAATGATGAAGAGTATAGAGGCTAGGAAGATTGTGTAGCGACGACCAATATAATCAGAGGTTCTTCCCGCTGTTAAGGATCCTACTAGTGCACATACGTTTAAGATTCCTGCTAGAATCTCTTGTTGTTCGTCGTTGATTCCCAAGTCCTCTTTTATGAATATCATTGCTCCACTCATAACACCAGTATCTGAAATTAATCATGTGAACACCATATTAAAACCAAGTTGAGGAAAAAATGCAAACATATTTCAACTATATTATACTGTGATTCAGATATATTATGTTTATCAAATAATAAAAAATAATGAACTTAAAATATAAAGGGTTAATAGTTATTTACCTCTGCGACTTTTGATTTACCCCCTTTAAAAAAATAATTTTGGATTACTCCCTAAAATTTTAAAATTCTAAGTCTTTTGCCCCCAGGTAGAAAAATTACCCCTGTAAAATATAATTTTTTTATTTACCCCCTGGTTTTTACACGCTTAGGAGGTACCCCAAAATTTCAGGAGGTAATCTAAAATTATTTTTTTAAAGGGGTAAATCAAAACTGGTCAATATTACAGGAGGATAAATGACTATTAACCCAAATATAAACCGTCCAATCTAGGTTGAAACATTCACAAATTAATAATTATAAAAATAAAATTTTTAATATCCATTAATGTTAGTTAAGTATGAATATTTTTAGAAAAAAAATATAATTTTAATTTTAATTTATTTAAAAACAAATTATTATAAAAACGACTCGAGATTAAATGATTGAATAATACATACATGACTAAATAAATTCACGAATAGTTGATTATAATCAGACACTTTACGTAAAATATAATTTTTATTTTTAGTTTTGAATGGCAAATATAATATATAAAAGGCGGACACAAAAAATTGCAAAGCTTACCTAAACTATAGTAAAGTATATTAGAAAATAGAGTTTAATTAGCATACATTCACAGTGTGTAAAATAATTTTATATTATCACTTAATAAAAATTTATCAATCTGTCATGACATATTATTAATTTAAAATTTACAGTATAATATAGAGGAATATATGATGGTGACTGATTAACAAGTTAAAATTATTTTACATGCATATCCCATTTTCTCTAGAAAATATACTTAATAGTGAAACACCTTGCATAAAATATATTAGAAAATATACTTAATAATCAAAATAAAATATAGTAACATATAGACAATAAACCGAACCAACTCGAAAATAATTCGGAATTCGGTTCGATAATTAATTCGTTGAACTTGTTTCAGGAACCTAATGAGCTGAATATGAGCGAAAAATTAAGTTTGTTAACTAAATAAGTTGAACTTGAACTATATATAGTTCGACTCGTTAGGTTCATGACCTCAATTATATTTGATAAGGATTATATTGTCTTTAAGAGCGTGTTTAAAGATTTAATATAAATTTTAACCTTATATTTTATTTTAATCTAATGCTTCTAATTGATAATTTATATGCTTAAGTGAGAAAAATATTTATAAAAATAATTATACAAATAAAATTAACATTATATAAATTAATTAATTTTTGAAGTGGTAGATTTTGAGACAAAGTTAAATTCCAATCTAATAATTTTTATTTTATTGTAATACTTTCTAGTCAAACATCTTACATAAAATATATCAGAAAATATAGGCATGGCAAGAAAACCGAGACCCGCCCGGACCCGCCCCGAAATTAGCGGGAAAAACCCAGTTTAACTGGGTGCGGGTGCGGGTGCGGGTAAAACCCGATTTTTTATTACGGGTGCGGGTGCGGGGGCGGGGGATGCTACTACCCGCCCCGCACCCGGCCCCGCCCCCGCCCCGGTCTACCTTAGTTTACTTTTATATCTTATTTTAATTATTTTATTATATATTTATTAAAGTTATTTTAATTTTTAAAAATAATTTTACTAGAAAAACATGTTTATTAATTATTTACTCTTTAAAAACATGTTTATTATTAAAATAATTAATTATTTAATTAAATTATTAATTTTTATTATTATGAAAAATATTTATTTAAAAAAAAGTAGTTTTGCGGGTGGGGGCGGGGGCGGGGGCGGGGAACCCGTTCCCCATTGGGGGCGGGTCTGGGTGGTAGTTTTTTACCCCCGACTGGGTGCGGGTGCGGGGGCGGGTCTGTTTCAGGGTGGCGGGTGCGGGTGCGGGGCTGCTTAAACCCGCCCCCGACCCGCCCCGTTGCCATGTCTAAGAAAATATACTTAATAGTCAAACATCTTACATAAAATATATCAATATCAAGGATATTAAAGAAAATATCAATTTCAAATAGGATTTTGATATGAAAAACAACCTCAATTGGATATTTTGGAGGAATGCATAGGGTAAATGAAATAAAAAAAGAGAGAGATTAGAGAATGTGATAATATTACCATAACCAGAGACAATGGATACCATTGAAGCAACAATGGCACAAGCCAAAGCATATTTGTTCAATGATGTCTTTTGAGCTTCTTTGTCAGCTTGATTCATTATCTTGATGATGATGATGATATTGTTAATGGATTTAATTTCTCTTCCACTCTAGCTGAAAAATTCAAGCTACTCAAAGTGATTTCTTCTATTTGTTTCTTTGTTTTAAAATGTGCATATATTTATATAGAGGTCTAATTGGGTATTTGTTATAAAATGTCCGTATATATAGAGGTGTAATTGGGTGTATATAACAAACGAGATTTGAATCAATATTTATAGTAAAGAAAATTAGCTTTTATGAAAGATATCCTTCAAGATAACTAATATTAATATTAGGAATTAGGATGCTATAAGGATAATGATTGACCACAGTTTCGTGCTGACCACGAGCCACATAACTTTACTTATTTGAAAATTTTATTAAAATAATTTAAATTTATCATATTTAGAAATAAAAAAATCATATGTTTTGCATACTCCTTCCATATTATCTCGTTTATAATAAATAAAAAAATACTAAAATTATATCATTATTAACTAGATCTTTGATCCGTGCCACACACGAGTCTATTTTATGTATTTAATTTAAAACAACTGATTTATAATTTGGTTATTAAGCAAAACTATGAAAAGTAACGTTATAAAATAGTAAATAAATTTTTTTTTTCCACCTGATTTTGGATGTGCACATTTAGATCCACTATTTTTTTTTTAAATGTTGATTTGTTCTGGATGTGCATATCCGGAATAATTTCTGATGTGCAAATCCGGAAGAAATTCTTATAACTTCACGCCAGACCCTTCTCCCACCTCATTCTTTAACTTTTCACATTTCAAACAATCAAACTCTCTCAAACTCTCAGTTTCTCATTCCCATAAATCCTGACTTTTTTCACTCGAGTTCGGCGCAGAGCAACTTCTACAACGATCAAGATACTCCAAATCCTCTGTATCTCAATTTAATCGGTAAGTTTTCGAATTTTAGAGTTTCGGAGTTATTTTCGAGTAATCGATTTAGAGTAGAAATTTAGGTGCAGAAATTGTTAGGTAGTATGAATAACATAGGTTAGAGACAATGTAGGTATTGTTTGCTGCTTCAAACGGACGATCAGGGCATTAAAATGCCATTTTCTATGGTACAGTAGCCATGACTGCGTTTTTTAGAACTTGAAATATGTACCGGATGTGCAGATCAGAAAATTTTTTAACGTTGATTGCTTTCCTGATATGCACATCTGGAAAAACCCAACGTTAAATATTCTGAGTACTTTCGGATGTGCATCCACGGAAATTTTCTTGATGTGCAAATCTGGAAGCAACTTGGTTTCTATTTTTGTTTATTTTTGTTTATTGTTTATTGTTTCTTTTTAATTATTTAAAAAAATTCTAATTTATTTATTATGCTTTGCAGATTACATGGCTGCCAGAGACGATCGTATGATACATGGACGGACAGCTCAACATGCATCTGTCGCATGTGAGCGGACGCAGTCTACAGCCGAGGGTTCTGGCGCAGAGGCAGAGGATGAGTGGTTCCAGTCTGCACTTGCTACCTTTGGATGAGTGGTCGCGTCTTGTGTAACACCCCAATTCTCATCGCGGATAAATAATACATAATTAAATCAGAGTGAATAAAATTTTTTTCGACAGAAATAAGGATGCCACGTTTGAAAAAAAAACATAATCCACCTGCTTATAACTTTGATACATAACACAAAATAGAATAAATAATAACAGGAAACTTTTTCCAACAAAAGGAAAGTCCAATTATAAAATAAAGCGGAACGATCCATAATTGACTCGTTTTACAAAATAAGTTGTTTCATAACATCAAAATATACATACACGTTATCAATATATATATATATATATATATATATATATATATATTCACATATATAAGCATAAATAACAAAAGCGTTTCCCCCGACTCCCGTGTTACGTATCAGAGTAGACATCAAAGATCTAAGCAAAATGAAGATCTAACTCTTCCACTTGCCTCCACAGCGGCCAATCTGCACTATGCCATGAAAAGCATATTCCAGCAGAAGGGTGAGAAATAACAACTAAATCAAGATTGCATAATAATATGTAAACATATAATTCACATATATTATTCAACTCACCCACACACCACATGCTAACACATATAGCATACAAAGATATCATATATTCATATACACAAGTTATGACATATATATATATATATATATATATATATATATATATATATATATATATATATATATATAAACACACACCAACACATCACATATATTCATATTCACATATATGACATATATGTCTCACACCAAAACACAACATATATTCATATTCACAAATATGACATATATGTCTCACATCCAAAAATGGTTCTTCAAGAACCCACCAATTCCCGCAGGAAACATGGATACATCGCTATACCCCCCACTGGGCTCACGATGATCCTGAACAACAAAACATAATAACGCAATGTGTCTCAAAGACACAATGCAAGTGGCAC
This sequence comes from Lathyrus tuberosus, assembly GCA_022829125.1. Taxonomy (NCBI): domain Eukaryota; kingdom Viridiplantae; phylum Streptophyta; class Magnoliopsida; order Fabales; family Fabaceae; genus Lathyrus; species Lathyrus tuberosus. Next base: position 3,281,189 of record JALAZF010000479.1, on the reverse strand, counting down.
TAACCAACCATGGTTCATTCAATTGAAACTGATTCCCAATAGAATTTGGATAAATCACATACACTCCCACTGGGCAATGATTTATCTCCATCACAACTTCCAACAAGAATCACACATTTCAACATACACACAGATAATCGCACAAAGCATAATGCAACACAACTATCAACGAATGCAATGAGACACCAACTAGACTCAATGCACGTGGTACCAAAATTGATCCCTGTTTCATGATCACAGTTCCCGTCAGAACTCTCGATGTAACACCCCCTTTCTATACCCCCAAATAATCATTTAGGCACATAATAAAGATTTCGTCAGAGTATAATTACAAACATGGTATAAAAGAGGCATGTCACATCAATTACGAAATTTAAACATACAACACATGCTCAACAATTGATATGCAACAGTGGGGCAACTTGCAACAGAGGAACTTAGTCCTTACACCCACATTTCAATATTTAGAATAAAAGCGGAAAATCTAAACATCGAATAGCAACCAACATATATACATCGCCAAGCATTATCCACCAACATAATTCATGTTTTACATAACATTTATCAACAAGATACATATACAATGTATCACAAAAGAATCATAGCCCTCCTAGCTACCCGGTACTACATATCAGAGCCAACCGACCAAAAGAATGAAGACATGCTTCACAAAAGGACCACCAGCATGCCTACTCTGCAATGCCTCATAGAGCATCATAAAACAGCAGAAGGGTGAGAAATATTATCATAATAACAATGCATATAATTATATATAATAGCATAAAATTACACATAATTCACCTTCTCACCACAATTCATCACAAGTCACTCATATACATCGCAATGTGTCTATATATATATATATAACCAAGCATCCACATCAGGCATACTTTCACAATTCTTATCATTCCACATAAACATACACAACTGTTTATTCACCAATGCATCATTTAAAGATGAGAAATGCAAATCATAGAGACCGACTCACGACTCTATGCAAATGCAATGCGGTACCGACTCAATCATCTCAAGTTCACTCAGGAACTTCTGCTGGAACCATCGCTCGTTACCGAAGTAACTCCCCGTCGGGCCTACGATGTTCACCCACCGCTCACACCTCCACCAAGAGAGGCTCACGATGTTTATGGATCGCTCACACCTCCACCGAGAGAGGCTCACGACCCGATTGCTCACACCTCCACCAAGAGAGGCTCACAATCTAATTGCTCACACCTCCACCAAGAGAGGCTCACAATCGTCTATAACCATTGCTCACACCTCCACCGAGAGAGGCTCACAACCCGATCGCTCACACCTCTACCAAGAGAGGCTCACGATGTTATAGCGGATTCTCATTAGAATCCCTCCACACAAGAATGTACATCATTACTCTACACATGATAATGACTCAAGACATTATTGAAATGCATACATATTCACAATATATACATGCATTCATCTCATACCATCACATACAATCTACATACATTCACGTCAATGCACTATTGTACGATTCACATTCAAACACACCGTCAAAACGGTAAAAGTCGCTAAATAGCACTATTCCCGACTTTCCGACATAATTAAATCGGCCAACAATCTCAAAACCCATTTTTATAAGAAAGAACGTTTCATAAGCTTTCCAACAATATAAAGAACGTCCCGATCCGAGTTACGGATCAAAAGTTACGGAATTTAGAAAACAGATAAAATTTTGAAGTCCCAGACCGCGCTGAGCGGCCTCTCGAGCGCGCTGAGCGGGCTCGCTACTGCCTGGTGAGGTTACATTTTTTTAAAAGCGCGCTGAGCGGGCTCTGCGATTTTCAGAAAAATTCCTCTTCGCAAATCCACCCCAAAATTCCCATTTTTCACCCAAATTCAATTCTAACAGCAAAACAACCATCAACAATTGTTCATACACACAGTGTGATCATACAATACAGTTTATATCGATTTCCGACCGTAAAATCATCGATTCCGAATCATTTTATCGTTTTCGACCTAAAACTCCAAAAAACCATGGAAAACAAGAAAACATCCAAGCAACTCATACATAATGATACACATTGATAAGATAATAAGATTTCACACCCTTACCCGGATTCCAAATGATCTAGCTCTTGTTCTTGATGATTTCTACCCTTTTTCCTCTTTTCTTCTCTTCTTCTCTCTTCCTCTTTCTTTCTTTCTTTTTCTTTCTCTCTTTCCCTATTTCTCTCTATTTCTCTTTTCTATCTATTTTCCTTCTATTTTTCCTTTCTATCTTTTTCTTTTTATTTCTTTTCTCTCATTTTCCAAACTATCAATTAATTCATTTTTCTCACAAATTCTAATTCCACTTAATTTCTAATTTATCATTAATTGAGAAAAGTCTAAAATACTCTCCATTCTAATTTCCCCGAAAACTCTCAAAACGGTAAAATAACATTTAACACACCAAATTCACAATTAAAATAATTATCACTCAATTTAAATAAAAGACTCAACTAAATGAGAATAATTGGAATCGGGGCGTTACAACTCTCCCCCACTTTAGAAATTTTCGTCCTCGAAAATAATACCTGATTCAAACAACTCCGGATACGACTCTCGCATCCTACTCTCTAGTTCCCAAGTTATATCACCTTCCGCAGCGCCTCCCCACGCTACCTTCACAAGTGCAATGTCCTTGCCTCTTAGTTTCTTAACTTCACGGTCCAAAATCCTAACCGGTAAAGCTTCCAACGTAAGGTTATCTCTCACTTCTACCTCGTCCATAGGAATAACATGTGACGGATCCGGAACATATTTCTGAAGTTGCGAAACATGGAATACGTCATGCAAATTCGAAAGGTTCGGAGGCAACGCCACACGGTAAGCCACAACACCAACTCGTGAAGTAATCTGATACGGACCAATAAAACGAGAAGTCAACTTCTTCGACTTCAAAGCACGACCCACACCCGTAACCGGTGTAACTCTCAAAAACACATGGTCGCCTTCTTGAAATTCAAGATCTTTCCTTCTCTTGTCATGATAGCTCTTCTGTCTACTTTGAGAAGCTTTTATCTTCTCCCGAATAAACTTCACTTTCTCTGTCGTTTGTTGTACCATTTCCGGTCCAACTATCGTCCTCTCGCCGGTTTCATGCCAACACAAAGGTGTTCGGCATCTCCGACCATACAAAGCCTCAAATGGTGCCATACTTATACTCGAATGAAAACTGTTATTGTAAGTGAATTCAATCAACTCCAAATAACCATCCCAAGCACCACCTTGCTCGAGTACACAAGCACGCAATAAATCCTCCAACGATTGAATCGTCCTTTCGGTTTGACCGTCCGTTTGCGGATGATAAGCCGAACTCAATCTTAGCTTAGAACCCAAAGCCTCTTGTAAACTCATCCAAAATCTCGATGTAAATCTCGGATCTCGATCCGATACAATACTCATAGGAACTCCATGTAACTTCACAACCACAAGAACATAAATCTCGGCTAACTTCTCCAAAGGATAACTAATATCAATTGGAATAAAGTGAGCAGATTTAGTAAGCCTATCAACAATTACCTAAATAGCATTATGACCTCTTTGCGTATTCGGCAATCCCGTAACGAAATCCATCGATATACTATCCCATTTCCATTCCTGAATATCCAACAGTTGCATCAATCCACTAGGCTTTTGATGTTCCACCTTAGACTTTTGACAAGTTAAGCACGCATACACAAATTGCGCCACGTCTCTCTTTAACCCGGACCACCAAAAGATTTTCTTCAAATCCTGATACATTTTATTCGCTCCCGGATGAATACTTAAGTTACTTCGGTGTCCCTCTTCCAATATCATCTTTTTCAACTCCGCATCATCGGGAATACAAATACGACCACGGAACCTCAAAACTCCAAAATCATCAACCTTGAAATCCTCATTCTCATTCATCATCAAATCAACGAATTTCAAATCCAACTTTTGCTTTTCACACACGGTTGCAAGAAAGTCATTCGTAACATGTAGCATACCAAGTCTCACACTTCTCGACGTCATTTCACAAACCAAACTCAAATCTCTAAAATTCTCCAAAAGTTCCCATTCTCTCATCATTAATGCGGACATATGTAACGACTTCCGACTCAAAGCATCGGCCACTACATTTGCCTTACCCGGATGGTAATTCAAACCAAAATCATAATCCTTCAAAAGCTCTAGCCACCTTCTTTGCCTCATGTTCAATTCTTTTTGATCAAATAAATACTTCAAGCTTTTGTGATCACTAAAAACTTCAAACCTCGCACCATAAAGATAGTGCCTCCAAATTTTCAAAACAAACACCACGGCCGCTAACTCCAAGTCATGCGTAGGATAATTCTTTTCATGCACTCTCAATTGTCTTGAAGCATAAGCCACAACCTTTCCATCTTGCATCAAGACACCACCTAAACCTGACAATGAAGCATCACAATACACAACAAATGGTTCATTAGGATTAGGCAAAATCAAGATCGGAGTCGTTGTCAACCTTCTTTTTAGCTCATTGAAACTCTCTTCACAATGAATATCCCAAATGAAAGTCTTTCCTTTACAAGTCAATTGCGTTAACGGAAGTGCCAACTTCGAAAATCCCTCAATAAACCTCCGATAATAGCCCGCCAAGCCTAAAAAGCTTCGAATCTCTGTAACCGATCTAGGAGCCTCCCATTGCATCACCGCATCAATCTTGGATGGATCAACGCTAATACCACTACCGGAAATAATATGTCCAAGAAAACTTACTTCCGACAACCAAAATTCACATTTCGACAACTTAGCATACAATTGTTTCTCTTTCAAAATTTGCAACACAATTCTCAAATGCTCTTCATGCTCCTCCTGAGACTTAGAGTAAATCAAAATATCGTCGATGAACACAACCACAAAACGATCCAACTGTTCATGAAAAATACGATTCATGTATTCCATAAACACACCCGGCGCATTAGAAACCCCGAATGGCATCACGGAATATTCGTAATGGCCATACCGTGTCCTAAAGGCCGTCTTTTGAATATCCTCTTCTTTCACACGAATCTGGTGATATCCCGATCTCAGATCAATCTTGCTAAAAACACGCGCACCAACCAATTGGTCCAACAAATCATCGATCCTCGGAAGCGGATACTTGTTCTTAATTGTCACCTTGTTCAGTTGTCGATAATCTATGCATAACCGTATACTCCCATCCTTCTTTTTAACCAACAATACCGGAGCACCCCAAGGAGAAACACTTGGTCTTACAAATTTCTTGTCCAACAAGTCATTCAATTGCTTCTTCAATTCTACCAACTCCGATGCTGACATACGATACGGCGCCATCGAAATCGGTCTAGTACCCGGAACTAGATCAATAGAAAACTCAACTTCTCTTTCCGGCGGTACATCCTTAATATCCTCAGGAAACACTTCAGGAAAATCACACACAACGGGACACACATCAATTGACACCTGATTATCCACAGACAAAGATGCAAACAAACCGAACAATTGAGCTTCGTCCGCTAAAAGTTTCTTCAACTCTTTAGTGGATAAGAAACTCTCAAATTCATCATCTTCCAAAGAAGGAAACCTCACTAACTTATGATAACAATCTATATGAACTCGGTTAAATTGCAACCAATTCATACCCAAGACCACATCCAATCCTTCCAACGGCAAACACACTAAATCCATCTCAAAGTCTTTACCATAAATGGTCAAAAGACACATCAAACAAACCAAAGAAGTAGTTACTGACCCCATTGTTGGAGTATCAATAACCATCTTACCATCCATCAGAGACAACACAAGATTTAAACGCTTCGCGCACTCAGACGAAATAAACGAATGAGTCGCTCCAGTATCAATAATGGCAACTAAAGGTGTATTATTAATAAAGCAAGTACCTTTAATCAGACGGTCGTCACTGGAAGTCTGAGTTCCTGCCAGAGAAAATACCTTCCCACCGGATGGAGCTTTCTTCGGATTCAGACACTTTGGACTAATGTGACCAATTTCCCCACAGTTATAGCACTTTACTACATTCCTTCTACAATCTGTAGTAGCATGCCCAAGGCCTCCACAGTTAGAACATTTCGCCACTGTCTTCCCACACTCAAATGATTTATGACCCATTTCACCACACTTGTAACACTTAATGGGACCAGAACCTCCTCCTCCAGATCTCCTCTCGAAGTTTCCCCTATGCTTGCCCTTATCAGCGGGTGTCACATAAGGTCCACTTCTAGCTTGTTGCTTTCCCTTCCTCTCATTCAAACTTTTATAATGTGTAGAACGAGCCTTGCTATCTTCCTCGAAGATTCTACAACATTCCGTCAAATTCGAAAACCTTCTTATCCTTTGATATCCCACAGCTTGCTTAATCTCAGGACGTAAACCATTCTCATACTTAATGCACTTGGAGAACTCAGCAGTAATCGCAGCATAGTGAGGATGGTATTGAACCAACTCCACAAACTTAGCAGTATAGTCCACCACGGACATACTACCTTGTTTCAGTTCAAGAAATTCCATCTCCTTCTTTCCCTTCACACTCTCAGGGTAATACTTCCTCAAGAATTCAGTACGGAATAAATCCCAAGTTACTTCTTCATCATCCACCTCAAGAACTTCACGCATACCGACCCACCAATAGTCGGCTTCTTCCTTCAACATGTGAGACCCAAGCCTCACCTTATTCTCTTCCGCACAGTCCATGACCCTGAAGATCCGTTCAATCTCTTTTAACCAAAGTTGAGCACCATCGGGATCAAATCTTCCTTTGAAAACCGGTGGTTGATTCTTCCTGAACTCATCATTAGCATTCACATTCGGCGCACCTTGCACCGCCCTAGCCATTGCTTCCAAAGCAGCAGCCATCGCATTATCATTTCTACCAGCCATATTCTGATCATTCCCAAAAATTACAACAAGGTTAAACAACAGTTCAACCAACACAACAACAAGACAGACACAACTGACTCAACTCTGGCTCTGATACCACTTAATGTAACACCCCCTTTCTATACCCCCAAATAATCATTTAGGCACATAATAAAGATTTCGTCAGAGTATAATTACAAACACGGTATAAAAGAGGCATGTCACATCAATTACGAAATTTAAACATACAACACCTGCTCAACAATTGATATGCAACAGTGGGGCAACTTGCAACAGAGGAACTTAGTCCTTACACCCACATTTCAATATTTAGAATAAAAGCGGAAAATCTAAACATCGAATAACAACCAACATATATACATCGCCAAGCATTATCCACCAACATAATTCATGTTTTACATAACATTTATCAACAAGATACATATACAATGTATCACAAAAGAATCATAGCCCTCCTAGCTACCCGGTGTTACATATCAGAGCCAACCGACCAAAAGAATGAAGACATGCTTCACAAAAGGACCACCAGCATACCTACTCTGCAATGCCTCATAGAGCATCATAAAACAGCAGAAGGGTGAGAAATATTATCATAATAACAATGCATATAATTATATATAATAGCATAAAATTACACATAATTCACCTTCTCACCACAATTCATCACAAGTCACTCATATACATCGCAATGTATATATATATATATATATATATAAACAAGCATCCACATCAGGCATACTTTCACAATTCTTATCATTCCACATAAACATACACAACTGTTTATTCACCAATGCATCATTTAAAGATGAGAAATGCAAATCATAGAGACCGACTCACGACTCTATGCAAATGCAATGCGGTACCGACTCAATCATCTCAAGTTCACTCAGGAACTTCTGCTGGAACCATCGCTCGTTACCGAAGTAACTCCCCGTCGGGCCTACGATGTTCACCCACCGCTCATACCTCCACCAAGAGAGGCTCACGATGTTTATGGATCGCTCACACCTCCACCGAGAGAGGCTCACGACCCGATTGCTCACACCTCCACCAAGAGAGGCTCACAATCCGATTACTCACACCTCCACCAAGAGAGGCTCACAATCGTCTATAACCATTGCTCACACCTCCACCGAGAGAGGCTCATAACCCGATCGCTCACACCTCTACCAAGAGAGGCTCATGATGTTATAGCGGATTCTCATTAGAATCCCTCCACACAAGAATGTACATCATTACTCTACACATGATAATGACTCAAGACATTCTTGAAATGCATACATATTCACAATATATACATGCATTCATCTCATACTATCACATACAATCTACATACATTCACGTCAATGCACTATTGTACGATTCACATTCAAACACACCATCAAAACGGTAAAAGTCGCTAAATAGCACTATTCCCGACTTTCCGACATAATTAAATCGGCCAACAATCTCAAAACCCATTTTTATAAGAAAGAACGTTTCATAAGCTTTCCAACAATATAAAGAACGTCCCGATCCGAGTTACGGATCAAAAGTTACGGAATTTAGAAAACAGATAAAATTTTGAAGTCCCAGACCGCGCTGAGCGGCCTCTCGAGCGCGCTGAGCGGGCTCGCTACTGCCTGGTGAGGTTACATTTTTTTAAAAGCGCGCTGAGCGGGCTCTGCGATTTTCAGAAAAATTCCTCTTCGCAAATCCACCCCAAAATTCCCATTTTTCACCCAAATTCAATTCTAACAGCAAAACAACCATCAACAATTGTTCATACACACAGTGTGATCATACAATACAGTTTATATCGATTTCCGACCGTAAAATCATCGATTCCGAATCATTTTATCGTTTTCGACCTAAAACTCCAAAAAACCATGGAAAACAAGAAAACATCCAAGCAACTCATACATAATGATACACATTGATAAGATAATAAGATTTCACACCCTTACCCGGATTCCAAATGATCTAGCTCTTGTTCTTGATGATTTCTACCCTTTTTCCTCTTTTCTTCTCTTTTTCCCTCTTCCTCTTTCTTTCTTTCTTTTTCTTTCTCTCTTTCCCTATTTCTCTCTATTTCTCTTTTCTATCTATTTTCCTTCTATTTTTCCTTTCTATCTTTTTCTTTTTATTTCTTTTCTCTCATTTTCCAAACTATCAATTAATTCATTTTTCTCACAAATTCTAATTCCACTTAATTTCTAATTTATCATTAATTGAGAAAAGTCTAAAATACTCTCCATTCTAATTTCCCCGAAAACTCTCAAAACGGTAAAATAACATTTAACACACCAAATTCACAATTAAAATAATTATCACTCAATTTAAATAAAAGACTCAACTAAATGAGAATAATTGGAATCGGGGCGTTACACTCGACCCTTGTTTCATGGTCAAGTATGACCCCTATTTCATGATCACACCAACGACCCCTATTTCATGGTCAAGTACGACCCCTATTTCATGATCGCACCAACAACTGTGATTGCTTACACCCCATCTGGGCACACAATCACGCCAACAACAACACTTGGGCACGCTATCCCACAACTATGCACATGCCATGCACCATCAACGACAACATGCAACAACGACTCATGCCTACACATAACATACTCATATTCATACCAACATCATTTAACAATCAACATTCATTCATCTAAGTATACCTCATTGCACCAATGCAACAACTACACATATTTGCATCATTCAATCATGCATTTCACATTATCACGTCAACATCAACAAAACAAGCACATAACACCTCGATACATGCTCACCATACAACAACAACAACACAGCATAAAAAAATACATTTCACTAGGATTCACGCCACAAGGGCTACCCACGGCAACATCAATACGATATCATACATTGAAATTCATTCATTTAATACTTTTATGCCACAAGGCCATCATTCAATAACCACATTATATAGCAAGATTCAACATCATATAAATAGCCTAAAAGCTCCACATTTATATGGCAATAGCATGACACACGACAAAATACCAACCGCACGCATTTTACGCGATAAGAAAATCTGACCGCACGATTATTTCTCAAAAACACGAATTAATTAAATCATCTTTTACCCTCCAAACCATTTTTAATAGAAAGAATATTTCATTAGCTTTCCAACGCTTCGAACGGGAACCAAAACCGACTTACGGTTCAAAAGTTATGAATTTTTGAAGTTTCGAAAATTTTTCATTTTTGCCCAGACTGCGCTAAGCGCAATACCTGCGGAAATTCAGCAGAATTTGGCCTTAAAAACACCATCGGAAGACTTTCGGACATCCGTTTTCGATTCCGTAAAAAGTTGTGATCTCAGAATTCAACGTACTACAATATTTTCACCATTAAAAAGCCATCCAACACATTTTCCATTTTTGAAATATTTTGAAACATAATTTTATCAATTTATCCCAATTCCAAACTCGATCAAAACCACTCAAAAACACACAAACAACCATTCTCGATTAATTCCTATCCTCACCCGACTATACTACACAACTTATTCCGCATTCCAACGGTGAAAACATCGATTTCTCACTATTTCATCATTATTTCCCTAACTCTCACAAACTATATAACTCAATCCAAAACTCCCTAAATCATACCAACGAGTATTCCTGATTAAACCCAAACATTACTCGACTACTCTACACAATCTATTCCAAATTCTAACCGTTAAAACATCGATTCTATCAAAATGATCACAATTCCATTCAAGTGGAAAACATATATTTTTCAACCAAACATTCAAACAAATACATACATATACATATACAAGCAAGATATAATCGAAACTTCTCACCCTTACCCGATTAATCGAAGTTCAAGCTTTGATTTGGATGATTTTATCCTCTTCCCCTTTTTCTCTCTTTTCTTCCTCTTCTTTCTCTTCTTGCTCTTTTCTCCTCTTTTTCTTTCTATTTCTCTCTTTTCACTTTTTATAACAAAATATCCAACCCCTCAAAAGACTATTTTACCCTTTTGCTCAAATATTTCACAAACGCTCTCAAAATGCGATAAAACATAAACAACGATGAAAAATATATTAGGAATTAAAATTTAATAAGAAAATATTATCAATTGCAATTATTTTATCTACCAGAGAAATTATCCAATTAACAGGTAAAACTCATTTAATTTACACAATTCACAAAATTTCACATAATTGAAATAAATAAATATGATTAACCAAATCGGGGCGTTACATCTTGCGTCAGTTCGGTTACACGCAAACGATCCCCGGGATGCCTCATGAGTCTGCTCCTCTAGGCTTGACCCGCACGCAGATAGGTGAGACATATGCTGACTTCCAGTCCCACTTGGTACCAGAAGAGACTCGGGCGACCAGAGCGCCGAGAGACTGGAGCGTTGCTGCCGGGTACATCATGTGGTTCTATACTGTCTCACACCCATGCATGGTGTCCACTGCTGAGGGATCGCCACCCAGACCTGCTCATCATGAGATATTAGAGGAGCAACAGTCTCAGCTGGACCATACTCAGGATGTTCTGCCTCGCTGTCGTGAGATAAAAGAGATAGCGCGGGTGGCCATTGCGGACGGTCACCTTCCCGAGGGCTTTGGTGGCAAACTTGCCATGGATAGGATTATTGAGATTGGTCGGGGGGCACTTCAGTACCACAGACATCGAGCCAGGGCGGCGGGTAGGGGTAGAGGAGCAGGGGAGCCAGGATAGATCCTTCGGCATACACAGTAGTTTTTTGTTTGATGTATTCTATTTTTATTATATTTATGTACTGTATTTTGACAGGAGTATTATTATGTATATATATATATATATATCAATTTATTTTATATATGGATGTTTTCGAATGTATATTAAGTTGCGATGATATATTAACATCTGCGACCAACCAACAAAACTGATTTTAAAAAAAATAAAGTTCTACTATTTTTCCGGATCTGCGGATCAGGAATTATTCCTGATAAGCACATCCAGAATAAATCAACGTTTTTAAAAAAAATTGTGCGTCTGAATGTGCATATCCAGAAACTAAGGGCAAAAACAGAAATTCGCGTGGTGCCTAAGAAAGCTATGAGATGTATTAAAAAATGGTCTTATTTAATATACAACCAAGAATTTAGGGATGACAATGAGTATTTATAAAAAATATCCACATAGAATACAATAAAAATTCACAAAAATAAGTAGACATGAACATCAGTAATTATCCATTAAATAAACAAGTATATGTGCGGGTATAGATACCTTAATAGCTACTCTGTCCATACCCCCCACACAATATATATATATATATATATATATGGATAAGAATGTCAGTTTGTATCTGTTCGTGAGAATTTCCATGGAGATTGTCGTTTTAGAGACCTAAATATGGGAAATTTTCCCCTACAGGAGCATAGATGAGAAAAACAATTCCCCCGAAAGCACTTCGAGGACGGGGGCGAAGAATGCATCCCCTCCCCACGGGCCCTATCTCGCAAATTTATTTTAGTATAGTTAATTTAATTTATATTTAATATTTTACATTAGTTTTTTTTTTGTCATTTCCTTCATGTTTATTTTTTAAAATAAATAAATGTTCACAATTATTCCTTGTTAGTTTTGATGATGTGTAGTTTTTAAGCATGTGTGAAATATTTTATACTTTTTATTTTTTTAAAAATATAAATATTTTAAAAAATAAAATATTAATAAATAAATGTAGAATCTACAGGAAACATGGATGAGAATTGATACTCTCCCTAAAGATCGAAGACGGCGACGAGAAATGAATTTGGTGGCGGAGACAAACCCGCCCCATTGACAAATCCTGGAATTTTACATAATACATGATTTTAATGACAAATAATTTTAAATTACATAGTTCTTTTTTTATAAAAATTATATTTATTAATTATTAATTTTCATATTCTAAAAAATATTTAATGATATTTTTACTATCAACACTATCAAACATATTCTTAGGCTTTAAAATTCCATCATAACTTCAATAAATTCTAGAAGTTCAGTTCACCTAAAATTTTAACAATTAAAAAAGGACACTTATTGTATATAAAATTAAATATTCATTCACTCACTCGTCATTATACGAATATTCTACTTTCTTTAAAATTGATGGTAGAAATTTTTTATATTTACTAACAGGATTAACTATATATCTAATGCATTTAATAATAAATAAAATATCCAAATTAAAGAAAAATTTCTTTTAAAAATTTGTAAATTTATAATCAATTCTAAAAAAGAAAAATTGAAACAACTTAAAATTAAACAGAAAAAAAACATAAAATTATGGTGCATGATAAATAAATTAATGAGACTAATTAAACTTAATGGTGCTATAAAAATTATATGTTAATAGCTTTAAAGAAAAAGTTTATTTCATGTGGGTGCTTGAGCCAACAATAGCACTAACCTAGATCTCCCCATATATATATATATATATATATATATATATATATATATATATATATATATATATATATATATATATATATATATATATATATATGTGTGTGTGTGTGGGGATTCGGTGAGAATTAATGTCAATCATAAAAAAAGACAATTATCATTATCAATCATAAGATTTAATTTGCGTTTAAGATTTAAAAGTTTTTTTAAAAAACATCATAGTCAATCCTTTTCTATTACACTTATTATTTAAATAATTTACAAAAAGAAATTTTTACCAAAATATTTGTTTTGTGATTATTAAATCGTTATTAAAATATTAGTTAGAAACATAATATTTATTTAGGATATTATTATAAAATATAAATCAAATGTAATTTCTATTTTCACTTATAATTAAAATTATCTAAACTTTAAATATTTTTCAAAAATAAAATACATATTTAAAAATATTTTTTTTGAAAATTAATATTAATTTTAAAATAATAAAAAATATAAACTATTTGCGCATCTTCTTAGTATTAAAATTATTTTTCTCTGGAATCTTTGTTCTAAATCTGACAGTATGTGGATCAAATGGATCCATTGCAACTATATAAAGAATTTGAACATTCAAACAAGGGATGTGAAGAGGAATACTTCCTGGATTCTAAAAGCTATTCTAAAGACTAGATCCATTGTTCTCAATACAAAAGAGTGGGATACTTGTATGCAAATGAGAAATTACAAAACTAGAAGGATTTATAACAGTTTGAATTCTGATCCTCAAGTTTAGTGGAGGAAAATGTTTTTCAACAATCCAACTAGACCAAGAGCTCTTCACACTCTGTGGTTGGTTTGTCACTCAAGACTAGCAACAAAGGAAAGACTCAAAAAGCTAGGGATGATTCAAGACTTGGCTTGCTACTTTTGTAAAAATGATGAAAACCAGAACCACCTGTTTTTTCAATGCAATACAACAGGGACAATTTGGAATTATATTCTGAATTGGCTCAAAGTGAAACACACTGCTGGTGAATGGAATGAGGAATTCAAGTGGATTATGAAGATAAGCAACATGAAGAAGTCCAAGAGCAATATCCTCAAATGTGTTGTCGCAGAGACCGTTTATGAAATTTGGAAGATGAGAAATGATGCTTGTTTTGGTAATGAAGTCAATATGGAGAAAATTGGTCCCCGAATCATTGATATTATTGTGAACCGTTGTTGGAAGAGCCCTAAACTTAGAGAATCTATAGGTCATATGTTATTGCCTTGAGTCGGTTTTAGTTTTGTTTTGTTTGGTTTGTCCTTGTGGTTAGCTGGATCCTAGTTATCGCTTTGTATTACCTGTCTTTTTTTGGATCAATAAAGTTTGTTATCTCAAAAAAAAAAAAAAAATTATTTTTCTCTATAATTATGTTTTTCTAAAAGACATCACTCTTTGAATCTTAATTTAATTAAGTAAACTATTTTAAAGAGGTATCTCATAGTTTATAGAATCATATTTTTTCTATTACACTTATTATTTAAACTAAAATAGAGTCTCAATATTTTAATAACAATTTAATTATTGTAATAAGTTTTTATTTAAATATTAAGAGTTTTATGTAATTTTAAAAGTAACTCTAGAACAATCTATTTATCAAAATAAATTTTGAAAAAATATGATTCTATAAAACACGAGATATAATATTAAAATAGGTTGTTTCAATTAAATTAATTTTCTAAGAGTGATGTTTTCTTCTTATAAATTATATGACATAATTTTATTTAAAAGTAAATTTAATATTAGGAAGATGAGTAAACAATTCATGTTTTAATTATTTTAAAACTAATATTATTTTTTAGAAGTTAATATTGAAAATTTTCTTATAGTTTAGAAAAATATTTATTGTTTAGATAATTTTTATTTAAAATAAAAATAGAAAACACATTTGAAGTATATTTTATGATAATATCCTAACTGAATATTAAGTATGTTTATAATAAATATTTTAATAATAATTTATTAATCAATATAAAAATATTTTTAGAAAGAATATTTTCTATAGATTTTTTAAATAATAAGTGTAATAGAAATATATTGAGTAAGGTGTTTTTATATAGAATTTTTAAATCTTAAATGTTTATTAAATCTAACAATTGATAATGATAATTCTCGTTTCTCACTAAAGATGTCGATAATATAACTAACACACACACACACACACACACACACACACATATATATATATATATATATATATATATATATATATATATATATATATATATATATATATATATATATATATATATATATATATATATATATATATATATATATATATATATATAAACTATTTACGCATCTTCTTAGTATTAGAATCTTAATTTAATTAAGTAAACTATTTTAAAGAGGTATCTCATAGTTTATAGAATCATATTTTTTCTATTACACTTATTATTTAAACTAAAATAGAGTCTCAATATTTTAATAACAATTTAATTATTGTAATAAGTTTTTATTTAAATATTAAGAGTTTTATGTAATTTTAAAAGTAACTCTAGAACAATCTATTTATCAAAATAAATTTTGAAAAAATATGATTCTATAAAATACGAGATATAATATTAAAATAGGTTGTTTCAATTAAATTAATTTTCTAAGAGTGATGTTTTCTTCTTATAAATTATATGACATAATTTTATTTAAAAGTAAATTTAATATTAGGAAGATGAGTAAACAATTCATGTTTTGATTATTTTAAAACTAATATTATTTTTTAGAAGTTAATATTGAAAATTTTCTTATAGTTTAGAAAAATATTTATTGTTTAGATAATTTTTATTTAAAATAAAAATAGAAAACACATTTGAAGTATATTTTATGATAATATCCTAACTGAATATTAAGTATGTTTATAATAAATATTTTAATAATAATTTATTAATCAAAATAAAAATATTTTTAGAAAGAATATTTTTTATAGAATTTTTAAATAATAAGTGTAATAGAAAAATATTGAGTAAGGTGTTTTTATATAGAATTTTTAAATCTTAAATGTTTATAAAATCTAACAATTGATAATGATAATTCTCGTTTCTCACTAAAGATGTCGGTTCTCACCAGATATAACACACACACACACACACAATATATATATATATATATATATATATATATATATATATATATATATATATATATATATATATATATATATGATCGTGAAGGCTGGATCAGATCCTGTAGAAGTGGGCCACCAAGTACGTCTGAGATGCTGGTCGTATAGAGAGGAGGAGGGAGTGTACCTGCAAGGCACTCCGACGCTCAAGTAAGAAAGGGTCAGAGAAAAGGGGCAAGTACAAAGTATTAGTTCGTAGGGTGAATATTGGATTCCTGACCCTCTCAAGCGAGAGGGTTTATATAGAGCCCCCAGCGCGTGGCCAACGGTCCTATTTTCAGGGCGAAATAACCGTTTTCCCGAAGAATATGTAACTATCCAAACTAGCCGTTATGTCGGGCAGAGTGCTGAAAACTAGCCGATATGTCGGGCACAGGCACAGTTTCGGGCATCTTCCCATAGCTGTTCGGGGAGTGGGCGAGCCGTGCGTAACGGGCATTGTTCCGGGGAGGAGCGATGCAGTTCCTGCCCGGTTGGAGGGGCAGAAAGGTAATTTTTGCCCCTTTGTGGATTGGACTTAGGCAATTTGGGCTGCTCTGGAGTAGAAGTGGATTGGGCCATATCTAGCCGTTGGTCCAGTCCAGAACAGGAGCCCCCCAAGTCGCTGCTCCCGAGCATGAGAGTGATGACTTAAGAACAACTCGTTGATCTGGGGAGCTAGCGTGCAGTCGTCGTCCGGTGATGATGAAGGCCGCATCGGGGCGCCCGCGACTGGCGGTGTTCGTGACCCCTGGTGTCCGTGGCATTCATGACCATGACCGTGTTGCCCGTCGTCCGGGGAGACTAACGGTTAGTTAGAATTGGAAGCGTTAGGGCGCCACGTGTGCCTAGAGCTCCGTGTAGCAGTTACTAGGCAATGATGGCTAGTTAATAGCCATCATGGCCTACGAGCGCGTCCACTGCACGTGCTCCCCTGTATAAAAGGGGAAAGTCCGTCTCATTTCGGACTTTTCACTCTTGCTTTCCTTCGTCTTCTTCAGAGCGTTTGCCCGTCACCGTCGTCTGCTACTCCGACCACCGCACCAAGCTTCGAGCAACCACTTTTGTCTTCTTAAATCAAGTTAGTTTCTGATTCTGTGCTTGTTTTAACTCTTTATGGTGGTCAATGGTAGATTGCATGTGGTTAGGGCTAGGTTTAGAGGACGAAATAGGCTAGTTTTCGGTGACTGTTGGTGGTGGACGGTGGTCGTGCCATTTTTCCACTTCTGACATGTCGCCGGGTGTGTTAACATGCTTTGGTGAGGAGGGAGGTTCACGGCGTCGTTGCAACAGTGATGCATGTGTAACCGTCGTGATTGTTCATCTTCTGAGTGGGTGATGAATTTTTCGGTTGAATATTCCCAGATTCCGATGAAGCTTTGCGATTTCCGGCGAAGCTCCAAACGAAAACTGGGTATGAGTGCGGGGAATCTCCTCACTTGGGGATGATTTGTTTCGAGCGTCTCCTCACGGGGAGGTTTCAGTTTTCTTTTGATGTTAGGGCTTAGGCCGAGGACGTTGTCCTCAGCCCTTTGCACGCCCTTTCACTTGACTAGCGGTGGAAGGGTGGATTTGATTTATTGTCGAATTC
The DNA here is from genome assembly GCA_022829125.1 of Lathyrus tuberosus. Lineage (NCBI taxonomy): Eukaryota > Viridiplantae > Streptophyta > Magnoliopsida > Fabales > Fabaceae > Lathyrus > Lathyrus tuberosus. The sequence continues at coordinate 3,263,169 of JALAZF010000479.1, read as the reverse complement.
ACTTTCTTCTCTGCTTTTCAGGTGATCGACATGGCGACGGGGCCAGATGGAGAGATTGTCCTAGATTTGTCCGAGGAAGAAACAAGTTCCTCAAATAGTAGTAGTTCGACGGCTTCGAGCACCCCCAGTGAGGTCGGGGAGGAAGAGGAGTTGGAAGATATGAACGAGGACGTCGTTGAGGGTTCCGCGGAGGAATGGGAGGTGGCCGAACCTGCCGAACATGTGTCTACTTTTGCAAAGTACTTAGGAGATGTCTTCACGGAGGTCAGGCCAGAGGGGGAGTGGAAGGTGCACTTTCCCTCTAAGGATGACAGGGTCCGCACGAATTACGAGGACCGCTTTGCAATGTATGAGTATTCCTTCAAGGAGTTGGGCCTAAGGTTGCCGTTCACCGATTTTCAGCAGTTGGTGTTCGTGCACTTGAAGTTGACCCCCGCGCAGCTGCACCCTAACTCGCCGACCTTCATCCGGGCATTCGAGCTGGTGTGCGAGCACCTCGCCATAAGGGCTACTCTTCCTCTATTTTTCACTGTCTTCCATCTTCAAAGGCAGTTGTCGGGGAGGCAGTATGGTTGGGTCTCTTTAAAGCAGCCTCGCAAATTATTTAAACCATTTTCGGAGTCGATACGGACGTTTAAGGAGCGATACTACGTTATCGAGCCCGTGTCCGAAGCTGTCCAGGATAATACATATGTCTGGGAGATCGAGGTTGATGAGGATGGAAATAACCTACGCGACAAGGCGGGGAAATTTATTGGGCAGAGAATCTACAAGTTCCCCATCCATTGGGCGCCTGACCATTTCGCCAAGAGGCCCGGTGACTACGTTCTCCAATCGCACGGGCTACACGGGCAGGATGTCGTGGCGTACGAGGAGTTGGTAAGCACGTTAACTCCTTTCGGCTTGCGGAATGCTGGACGAACAAGGGTAACCCGGTCTTCGAGAAGGACGGTAGTCAGAGGGTTGAATACCGGTTTATTAACACCAAGGCACTCCTAGAGTGCAAGACTCCTGCGGAAGTCGATAAGCTGCTTGGTAGTCTTAGTTACTTTAGATTTGTATGCATTATTTCTTTTCCTCGTATCTAACGTGCTCGACTTTTGTTTGTGCATGTGAGATGCCTCAGGCCCATGAGAGGGTTGTAAAGAACGCTCTTGCGAGGAACAAGGCCGGAGCGGTTCCTCTGAAGTCTCGATTTGCTGGTGTGCGTGCTCCCACTCCGGTTCAGTCTGCTGTGGGGACCTCTTCTCCCACTCCCGCTCCCCGAGGATTCCCTTGCCTTTGACCGGACGATCCAAGCGGCCAAGGGTTACTGACGCTGTGGACCTCACCCGGGTACCGGAGAAAGGGGAGTTCGAGCTTCCTCCTTGTATCCTTGATAGGAAATTCTTTGAGGGGAACTCTTTGGTCGTGCCTCGGGCGGAATCTCTTCGTTTAGAAAGCATGGACCGCCCGAGCAAGAGGGCGTTGGTGGCTCAAAATGCTTCAGCTTTGGTTAGGATGCTGGAGATGGCAGCCGTTTATGCTGAAGGGGACTCTGCAACTGAGTCTGAACTTAATGCTTCCCAGGCTACCATGGCGTCCCTCAAGGAAGAGGTCAAGGGTGCGGACGATGTTCGGAAGAAGGCTGAAGAGGAGGTGGCCAGGCTGAAGAAAGAGAATTCTATGCTGGCTGCGGAGAAGAAGGCGGCCGAGGAGCTGGTCCAGCAGCTGAGGGCGGTCAACGCTCCGGGTGAAGATGAGCCTGAAGATGTGAAGGAGTTAAGGACAAGGTCCGAGTTGGTCGCCCGCATGCTGACGGCCGAGGATGACAGTATTGTCGTCGCGAACGGATCCTTCAGAAACGCCTTTGCTCAACTGCGGGTGGTGAACCCCGAGCTTGACTTCTCTGTCGAGGGTACCCATTATCTGGTGCATGTTGAGGATGGCCGGATCGTTATGCCCGACGCCCTTCTTGAAGGAAATGCTGAGGATCAGCCCGCAGAGAGCCAGGGGCCTCAGCCCGAGCCTGCCGATCAGATAGACACGTGAGGGGTTTATCATTTTGTTGTTTTAATTTGTCCGACCTGCGTGCCGCGTAATTGTTGTAATCTATTTGGGGAGCATGGCCCCCATTTTATGTAATCAAGCACAGCCGTGGTCCTAGTGGCCACTTATTATGTTTAAATTATATGCCCGGTCTTGGTGGTCGGTTCTGTTATTTGCATGGTTTTACTTGCTTTTATTTTCTGCTAAGTTTTGCACTCATGCTTATTGTGAATGTATGTTTGCCCATGATAGGGAGTATTTGCCTTATGTGAAGTTTTAGGGGATTGCTCGTCGTAGATGTGTTCGGCAGTGAGGGGTACTGGTCGAACGGCCGAGGAATATCCTGGCGGGGGTGGGGAGCTCAGGTCGCGTTTGAGGCCTAAGTTCGCGGCGTGAACGTCCCATCGCGAGCTGGGGTTCTGCCAATCATGGTACTTTGACGACGGTGATGCTCGATCGAGGACCGCCGTTGAGCACTTACTCGGCTCGTTACTGAGCGGGGTTCTGCTTTATTGGTATGTGACGCTGGTACCTAGGCGTGCATAGTGGTCGGTAACCGACGTTCATCGTCGTGATGGGTCGACCCGAGAATTAGGGCCTTAGCTATAGTATTGTTTTAGCTTTTCGGCGTTCCATGGTCGAGCAAGTTCTTCCCCGTTGAGATGTTCTAGGTAGTAGGCCTCGTTCTTCGTTTTTGCTCGGACGCGATAGGGCCCTTCCCAGTTAGCTGCTAGTTTTCCTTCGCGAGAGTCTTTGTGGTTTCTCCTTAGAACAAGGCTCCCCACGTCAAACTCTCGTCGTATCACCTTGGCGTTGTGCCTGATGGTAATTTTTTGTTTTAGTGAGGCTTCGCAGAGGGCTGACCCAGTTCGAATTTCCTCGACGAGGTCGAGTTCTTCTCTTAATAATCCGTCGTTCATCTCCTCGTCTAGGGGCGACTCTGTTCTCCTGGAGGGCACGTGAACTTCGACGGGTATTATAGCCTCGGTCCCGTACGCTAGACGGAAAGGTGTTTCCCTGGTTGTAGAGTATGGAGTCATGCGGTATGCCCATAGCACACTGTGCAGCTCCTCGACCCAGACCTTCTTCGTTTCATCCAGCCTTCGTTTGAGGCCTCGAAGGATGACCTGGTTCGCCGCTTTGGCTTGCCCATTTGTCTGGGGATGTTCGACGGATGCGAAGTGTTGCTTCGTGCCTAGTTGGGCGACGAAGTCCTGGAACTTCCTGTCCGTGAATTATGTCCCATTGTCCGTGACTATCGCCTAGGGGACGCAAAAACGTGCAAGGATGTTTCGTTTGTAGAAACGCAGTATGTTGAGGACAGTTATTTTGGCCAGAGCCTGTGCTTCTATCCATTTTATGAAGTAGTCTACGCCCACTATTAGGTATTTGTTCTGATTTGATCCTACTACGAAGGGTCCAAGGATGTATAGGCCCCACCAGGCAAATGGCCACGGGGAGGACATTGCTTCGAGCTCGTTAGGTGGAGCCAGGTGCATGTCCCCGTGCCGTTGGGATTTATCGCATTTCTTCACGTGTTCTTTCACGTCGTACTGCATGGTCGGCCAGTAATACCCTGCTCGGAGGGCCTTTCGGGCAAGGGACCTTCCACCGAGATGTTGGGTGTTGATCCCCTCGTGGATTTCGCACAGGATGTGGGCGACCATCTCTTCCTCGATACACTTGAGCAGTGGAATGGAGAATCCTCGCCTGTAGAGTTGATCCTCGACCAGGACGTAGGAGCACGCTCTTCGCCTAACTACGCTGGCCTCTTTTGGGTCGGACGGAAGTTCGTCTTTAGCGAGATAGTTGTAAACAGGGGTCATCCAGCAGTTATTGTCGTCGATCACGTGTACGTCGAGGGTCGTGGAGGCCTTCTCGATATTGGGCCGAGGAAGTACTTCCTGTATAACGGATTTGTTTTCGCCTTTCTTTTTTGTGCTGGCTAATTTGGATAGAACGTCTGTTCGCACGTTATGTTCGCGGGGAACATGTTTCACTTCTACTGTTCCGAACTTCGCCATTTCCTTTTTGACCAGGGCTAAGTATTCGGCCAGGTTGTCGTTTTTGGCTTGATATTCTCCTCGGACCTGAAGGGCCACGAGTTGTGAATCTGTGCAAATGATGACTTCTTCTACGCCCAGGTCCTCGGCCAGGCGTAACCCATCGAGGAAGGCCTCGTATTCAACTTGGTTGTTCGAGGTTGGGAATGACAGGGTGAGTGATACTTTGACGATGATTCCTTCGTTGCTTTCCAGTATGATGCACGCGCCGCTCCCTGCCGAGGTTGAGGCACCGTCCACGAAAATGGTCCATTTGTGCGCTTCGCTCGCGGGGGAGTCTGCGAATGCCATTTCTGCGACGAAGTCGGCCAGAGCCTGGGCTTTGAGAGCTTTCCTGCCTTCGTACCAGATGTCAAATTCGGATAGTTCAAGCGACCATTTGAGCATTCGACCGACCATGTCTGGTCGTCCCAGTAGCTGTTTTATGGGTTGATATGTTCGAACCACGATCGTGTGGGCCAGGAAGTAGCGTCTTAATCTTCTGGCTGCATTGACGAGGGCCAGAGCCACATTCTCTATCTGTTGGTATCTTAACTCTGGTCCTTACAGTGCTTTGCTCATGAAATATATGGGCTTCTGTCCGTCAGGAGTCTCGCGGATGAGTGCGGCGCTCACTGCTTCAGTTGCTACAGCGAGGTATAGGTACAAAGTTTCGCCATTGTCCGGGCAAGAGAGGACTGGTGGATCTGAGAGTGCCTGTTTCAGATGGAGAAGAGCCTCGTCACATTCCTCGATCCATTTGAACGTTGCTTCCTTGCGGAGGAGTTTGAAGAATGGAAGGGCGTGCTGAGCAGATTTGGCCACGAAACGAGATAGTGACGCGAGCATCCTGTTGAGGGACTGGATGGATTTCTTTGACTTGGGTGTTGGAAACTCGGAGAATGCTCGGCATTTATCGAGGTTGGCCTCGATTCCCCATTCTGTTAGATAGAAGCCGAGGAACTTCCCTGCCCGGACACTGAACGTGCACTTCTCCGGGTTGAAACACATTTTTCTGGCCTGTTCGAAGACCTTCCTTAAATGGGCAGTGTGATCGGTTTCCTCGTGGGATTTTACGATCATGTCGTCCATGTAGACTTCGAGCATGTCGCCTATCTCTCCCCGGAAGACCTTGTTCATCATTCTTTGATAGGTCGCTCCGGCGTTCTTCAGGTTGAAAGGCATTACGTTGTAGTAATAGTTGCCCGATTCGGTCATGAAGGCCGTGTATTTTTTGTCGGCCATCGCCATTGGAATTTGATTATAGCCTGAGTAGGCATCCATGAACGATAAAAGTTTAAAATAGGCAGAATTATCAACAAGTTTATCAATATTGGGGAGGGGGTAGGCATCCTTCGGGCATATGCCTTATTGAGATCGGTGTAATCAATGCACATTCTCCATTTTCCACTAGATTTTTTAACGAGTACAACGTTGGACAGCCAAGTGGTGTACTTGGCCTCCGAAATAAATTTCGCCTCGAGGAGGTCCTTTACAGCTTTTTCTGCAGCCTCTGTTTTCTCCAGAGACTGCTTTCTCCTACGTTGTGTTACGACCTTGACGGCCGGGTCAATTGTCAGCTGGTGGCAGGCGACAGATGGGTCCAAGTCGGGCATCTCGGAGGCACTCCAGACGAAGAGGTCGGCATTCTCACGGACGCGATGTCGGGCAGATCTGCTCCAATCTTCACTCCTCGTTGAGGGTCGTCGCCGAACAGAACAATCTCGAAGTTGCCATCCGGGATTGGGCGCATCAGATGGGAGCCGCTGCTGGACGGCGTAGACGAGTTAGCTGACGCTGCTCGTTCCTCCTGTCGGTCTTCTTTGGGGAAGCGGCTGTCGAGGTCGATGGAGTAGACCTGGGGCAGAGGCTTGGCTTCCTCGAAGCTGCTTGGCAATGGTGGCTTGCTCGATGTATTTGGCTTGGACGCAATGGCGTTGAGCCCCTTTGTTGCTGCTTCGAAACACCGTCGTGCAGCCTCGATATCACCGTGGAGGGTGGCGACCATCCCTTTTGAAGTGTAATACTTCATCTTAAGGTGGACTGTTGAAGGCACTGCTACCAACTCGGCCAGAGATGGTCTTCCGAATATGCACTGGTAAAGCGACGGGCAATCGATTACCAGAAATTGTACCTTGACAGATCTGGCCGTCTCAGCTGATCTGAAGGTTACGATTAACTCGACGTATCCCCATGGCTTGGTCACTGATCCGTGAACTCCTGTAAATCAGACCCCACATAGGGGGTAAGGTGTGATTTGTCCAGCTGAAGTGTTGAAAACAGCTGGGAGTACATGATGTCGACCAAGCTGCCCTGGTCGACGAGGATTCTGCGAACGTCAAAGTTCGCCATTCAGGCTCTGACGAGCAAAGGTATGCTCGAGTTGGGAGACCCCCCGAGGAGCTCTTCCCGGTAGAAGGAGATGGGGATAGAGCCCTTTTGGGCCTGATCGAGCGTGGTCACCTTATTGGAGCTTATCTTGATCAGATGCTCGAATTTTCGTTTCACGGAGCCCACCGTGACTTTGTTGAAGCCCCCGCCGGAGATAACCATGGCAGAGGGAAACGTCTCCCACGGACTGTGGGCCGCGAAATAAGCAGGGGCGCTGAGCCCGTCCGGGACGTAGAAGTCCTCTGGTCGCGATATGGACATAGCGACCTGGATGTTGGCTTCTTCCGAGGAGGGTACTTCTTCCTCTATCTTCTTGGACTCCTGGGCGTCCTGCCGAGGAGTGTCCTTCTTCTTTGCGAACTGTTTCAGGTGGCTGATCAGTATCTCAATGGCATCCTTCAGATGGATGCAGTCTTCAGTAGTGTGGCTGTGACTCTTGTGGAAACGGCAGTATTTTTACTTGTCCGCGTTGGGTCTTACCGGCAGTTGTTTGGGGAAGCGGACCCCTGCCTGCTTGAATTCCGAGTTCGCACACTCGGATAGTATCTTCTCTCTGGAGACGGTCAGGGGGGTATAGTCGTGGAATCACCCGGAGGGTCCCTTGTTGTTGCGGGATTCCCGAGGACGGTCCTCGCGCCTCCGTTCGCCTCGGCGAGATGTTGAGGCTTCCTCGCCTCTGGAGGCCCGCGCGTTAATGGCATGATGCTCGGACGTTGCTGGCTGCAACTTTCTCCTTGTACTGAATGTGCGATTAGGCTTTGAGGAGGAGGGCATCTAGGTTCCTCTGCGGTGCGAGACCGACGACTTTAGAGAACTCGGAGCCCGGGCGGAGTCCTTGCTCGAGCAGAAACTTTTTCATCTCGTCCGTTATAGGGACCTGTACTGCTTCTTTATTGAACCTCTCGATATATGCGTGGAGAGGTTCATCTTTCCCTTGGATTATGGCTCCAAGGGAGGCCTCAGTCTTGGGGTGACGGCGAGAAGCTGTGAAATGCCGCGAGAGCATTCTGCCCAGTTGCCTCCATGAGGTAATGGACTCTTCGGGCAGCTGCTTGTACCAGGTCATTGCCCCTTTCCGAAGTGTGGTCGGAAATAGCCGACACTTGATGGCGCCCCGTACGCCACGGTAGTCCAAAAGCGCATTGATGTTCTCGATGTGTTCGTCTGGGTCAGTAATCCCGTCGTACGTGCCCAGCGACGGGGGCTTCTCCAGGCCCTTAAGGAGACGGGTAGCCAAGATTTCCTGGGACAATGGGCCGCAAGGCTCATCATCGCTGCTAGAACTGGTGAATGACGGGGACCGAAGGGTACGCTCGGGGCGGCGCTTCCTTCGGGGAGAAGGAGAGCAGTTTCTTCGGGGAGAATGTGAACGGGCCCGACCTTTAGATTTGACCGGGGGAGACTGCTCGTTCCTTCGAGTCTTCTAGTGGCCGGGAGAGTGCTGGTCACGCGGGGAAACCTGGTCGCGCTTCTGGGCTGCGCGAGGGTCAGGCTCTTGGCGCAGTCTCCGGTCGATATCTCTCCAGGGTTGCGGGCTCTTTGATCGTCGCTGGTTCCTCCGCAGAGGAGGGGATCTTGGACGGTTGGACTCCTTTAACGCCCCAATCCTTTCATTTTGCTGCAGAATCAGGGTGTTGGTTTTGTTGATCGCCTCCAGGAGGGCTGCCACGACCGGTCGGCGTTGGGCAGAACAGGAATGTGCTGGACGTCCAGCAAGGGCTGATCGTTGTTGCGGTCATGAGGGGTGGGGGAAGGAGAAGCTTTGGCTTCATCCCTCGGAAAACGGGCATCTCAGAGAAGAGATGATGAGCCTTCAACGTCAGTCTTGTTGATGGGGAGGACAGCGATTTGGAGAGCACCTTTGGCGTGATCTTGAGAGGCCATGACGATGATTTTGAAAGTTGCTTCTGATCTTCGATTTCCAGGGAAAAAAAGATGGGGAAAACAATTCTTCCCACAGACAGCGCCACTAATCATGAAGGCTGGATCAGATCCTGTAGAAGTGGGCCACCAAGTACGTCCGAGATGCTGGTCGTATAGAGAGGAGGATGGGGGTGTACCTGCAAGGCACTCCAACGCTCAAGTAAGAAAGGGTCAGAGAGAAGGGGCAAGTACAAAGTATTAGTTCGTAGGGTGAATATTGGATACCTGACCCTCTCAAGCGAGAGGGTTTATATAGATCCCCCTACGCGTGGCCAACGGTCCTATTTTTGGGGCGAAATAACCGTTTTCCCGAAGAATAGGTAACTACCCAAACTAGCCGTTATATCGGGAAGGGTGCTGAAAACTAGCCGATATGTCGGGCATAGGCACAGTTTCGGGCACCTGCCCATAGCTGTTCGGGGAGTGGGTGAGCCGTGCGTAACGGGCATTGTTTCGGGGAGGAGCGATGTAGTTCATACCCGGTTGGAGGGGCAAAGAGGTAATTTTTGCCCCTTTGTGGATTGGACTTAGGCAATTTGAGCCGCTCTGGAGTAGAAGTGGATTGACATGTCTAGCCGTTGGTCCAGTCCAGAACAATATATATATATATATATATATATATATATATATATATATATATTTATGTAATTATATAAAAATAAATGTCTATCAAATTTTAAAAATACATCATTGTTAAACCATTATATATTTAATATAAGTGTTCATTTATTTTATAATTTAACAATTGGTTAGTTGAAAATTTTTAAATATTCGTAAAACGTAAAATGATATGATATTTTATACTTGACATAATTATTTTTATTAGAAATGTAGATGAAGGGTACGAGTATGAAAGCTAACATACCCGTAAGACACGAGTACGGGTGTTAACGTTGACACCCAAGTGAACATGAGCTTGGGTATAAAGATTTTTTTCAACTACGAATATAGAAATTGATACTATAGTACCTTATCCAAACTTTACATTTGTCATCCCTACATGTATTCTACCCATTGACAGACAATAATATTTTCTATTTATTTAGGATTCTGCCATGCGTTTATTCTCGCCCTTCTTAAACATTTTTGCCCTTCACATTAAATTTGTAATATTTAGCCATAATTTAATCACATATTTAAATGATCAATCATTTATATCACATAATAAGTAATTAATTTTGAAATTAATTGGAATACTTGTCACTCTAAAGAACTAATGTCAATAGTGAAAAACAAGAACTATCATCATGAATCATCAGATTTAATTTGCGTTTAAGATTTAAAAATTCTTTATAAAAAACACCATACTCAATCTTTTTTATTACACTTATTATTTAAATAATCTACAAAAAGATATTTTTACCAAAATATTTTTTATGTGATTATTTAATCGTTATTAAAATATTAGTTAGAAACATACTTAATATTTATTTAGGATATTATTATAAAATATAATTCAAATATATTTTCTATTTTGATTTATATTTAAAATTATCTAAACTATAAATATTTTTCAAAACTAAAATAAATATTTCAAAATAATTTTTTTTTGAAAATTAATATTAAATTTAAGATATAAAAAATATACACTATTTATTCATTTTATTAGTATTAAAATTATTATTTTTTAATCTAAAATTATGTTTTTCTAAAAGACATCACTCTTTAAATCTTAATTTAATTGAATAAACTATTTTAACGATGTATCTCATATTTTATAGAATCATATTTTTTTCTATTACACTTATTATTTAAACAAAAACAGAGTCTCCATATTTAAATATTAAGAGTTTTGTTTAATTTTAAAAGTAACTCTATGAATTATTGATACAATCTGTGTGTGTGTGTGTGTGTGTGTGTGTGTGTGTGTGTGTGATGACAAAATGGGGGTGTGGGCGGCCAAAAACTACGGTGACACCGCTACCAAAGATTCATCCTCTTCCGGAGGTTCAGCTGGATGAGGAGAGTGCGACTAAGGTGGTGGAAGAAGGTTAACCAAGTCATAATGATAGTAGATCAAACGATGAAGAGATTAACACGAAAACCCTAACGGATACAACGACGGTGATACCAGAGGAACAATATTATGGGTGGATGTTCTGAGCGACAACCGAATCCAACAAAAGGGATGGAGATGGAGTATGTTGCACCAAACCTAGTGAATGGTAAAGTGGAAATTGAGATTGAGCAAGAAGACATCGAAATTGAAATTCAATTTTGGGACAATGCATTGATACTGTATGTGTTTGGTGAAGATCTAAGTATGAACACGGTGAAGAATTACATGCTGAAGGCGTGGAATTTTGGGAAGACACCAGATTTGTACTACCACGACGAAGGTTACTTCTTGCTCTGATTCAACTCACACGAATATAGGGATGCATTTATGATGAAGGGGCCTTATACCATCAGAAACGTGCATATGATATTGAAAAAAAAGGAGACCTGATTTCAATATGAGGAAGGATCTTCTGCGAACCCTACCAATCTGGATCAAACTCCCTCAACTTCCCCTCCATCTTTAGGGTGTGAAAAGTCTAAGCAAAATTGGTATTGCAATTGGTACCCCCTTGGTGACTGATGAATGCACGGATAACAAACTCAGAGTTTCATATGCTCGCATATTAGTTGAGGTAGATATCACTCAGCAGCTAGTCAAAGAGATTTCCATCAAGGATTGCGAAGGTAGACTGCTATAACAAAGTGTGGAATATGAGTAGAAACCTACTTTCTATGAGAAGTGCAAGAAAATGGGATATTAATGTGGCGCGCCATCCAAGGTGCAGAAATGGAGATCTAAGCAAAAAACCTCTGAAGAAATTAAGGAGATAACACCAACCAAGAGGCCAAATGAGGGTGTTAGTAAGGACAATGAGGAAGATGATGGAGAGCCATGGACTATGGTAAGGAAAGCTACAAGAGATAGAAACAAAGGTATAGTTTACTCTGGCTCATCTTTTGGTGTGAATTACATTAATGGCTTTGAGGCACTTGAGGTTTTGAATGACCCTCTGGTTGCCATAAGCAAAAGGAAATGATTGTGTCTTGGAACATTAGGGGGCTAAATAAAGTGTGTAAGCTTAGGGATATTAGCTCCCGTTTCCTAGAGCTAAAGTCTGCTATTGTTATCTTGATTGATACAAGAGTTAAGAAGAATAAAGCCAAGGTTATTCATGAGAAACTCCATCTTATTGGTAACTATTTGGATAACTATATTGATCATGAGAATGGTAGAATTTGGATTGGTTAGGAAATAATAAAGATGATATAAAGTATATTCAAAGCTCAAGTCAGTACATTCACTGTGGTGTGTATGATGCTAATGGTGGTTTCAAACATTGGATGACTATTGTGTATGCTCACAACCAGTTAGAAAAGAGAAGGACCCTTTGGAAGGATTTAAAGCACCTCCATGGGAACCATCAAGGTCCTTGGTGTGCGCTTGGTGATTTCAATAATGTTTCCAAGGCTCAAGATCACACTGGTGGGTAAATTGTCACTGAATCTGAGTATGAAGACCTGCAGAACATTATGGTTAACACATGTTTATGTAAGATAGACAATGTTGGAGATTACTTTACTTGGTATAATAAGCATGTGGTGGGGAGTATATACTCCAGAATAGACAGGTTGTTGAGTAATATAGATTGGTCTCAACACAATTCAGACACAATTCTGAACATCCCCCCTAATATCTCTGACCATGCCCTACTGCATGTGACCAGCAAGTGAAAAGAAAGGAAAGCCAAAGGGAAGTTCAAATTTAGCAATTGCTTGGTGGATATTGCATGATATGATGATATGGTTAGAAGCAACTATGAGCAACCTATCAAGAGCAGACCCATGTATGTTCTTTGGAAGAAGCTTAAGAGATTGCAACTAGTGCTGAGGAGATTAAGCAAACCTCTTTCTAATGTGAAGCAAAACCTAGTGAAAGCATGAAAGGACCTCAATAAGGCTCAGATAGAGCTCATAACCAATAGAATGGATACCCTGATCATTGAGAAGGTTAAGCATTGTACAGAGGAAGTTATAAAGTTTAATGAGCTTGAGGAGAAGATGCTTATGTAGAGGACCAAGATTGATTGTCTTAGGATGGGGGATGGAAACAACTCTTTTTTTCCATGCCTCCATCAATGCCAAAAAAAATGCTAAAAGTATGAAAGGCATGCAAAAATTTGATGGTACTATCCTTCATTCCCAGCAGGATATTGAGCAGGAGAACATGGAGTTCTATAGACAGCTGATGGGGAAAGTTGACAACAACCTACAACACATTGACATAGAGGCAATGAGAATTGGGAACCAGTTGAACATGGAGCAGAGGGATTAATTGAGTAGTAGCATTACTGAACAAGACATTGTCAAAGCTTTAAAAGGCATTAGAGACTTGAAAGCTCCAGGAATAAAATGTCTATGGTGCTAGATTTTTTAAAGCTAGTTGGCATATCATCAAGGATGATGTGATAACTGCTACCAAGGAGTTTTTTGATTCTGGAAGTATCTACAAAGCTTTCAACAACACTGTCATTACTTTAATTCCTAAAGGTGAGAATGCTAGGTATGCCAAAGACTATAGACCTATAGCAGGCTACACAACTTTATACAAAATAGTTTCAAAAATCATGATTGAGAGATTGGGGAAAGTGCTGCATAGCATTGTCAGCCATTGTCAGGAAGCTTTTGTTCCTGGCCAAAACATCCACAATCACATCCTATTAGCATATGAGCTGCTAAAAGGATACACTAGGAAGAGTGGCACACCTAGAGTCATGATGCAAATAGACCTTCAGAAGGCTTATGATATGGTAAATTGGGATTATATGAAGTGTATCTTAAAGGAAATAGGCATTCCTAGGCAATTAATCAATTGGATTATGCTTGGAGTCATTACTGTATCATACAAGTTCAATATTAATGGTGAGTTCTTTGAGTTCCTGTAGGCCAAGAAATGGATAAGGCAAGGTGATCCCATATCACCCTTTCTATTTGTCATCATAATGAAGTACATGAATAGGTCTATGTTCAAGATGTAAAGAGACCCCAACTTTAATCACCATGCCAAGTGTGAAGAGTTATGACTCACTAACCTAATCTTTGCATATGATGTATTATTGTTCTGCAGAGGATATGCAATATCAGTTGAGATCATGATGGATGCTTTTAGAAGGTTTACTGATTCCATAGGTCTGGTAGTGTTGGCTGGTAAATTTCGACCAAGGACGCAGAAGTATGGTCGATGGAGAATCTTGCAAAACCATAACGAAACACCCTTGACAGCTGACCCGTCGGGGAGAGCATTGAAGCAAACTCGACAGATAAACATCTCAGTCGAAGTCAAAGGAATCTCAAAGGCTTTAGGTGAACGAACAAGTTGTAGCAGACGAAAGCATGGGAAGTTACCAAGGTAGTGAACGAACGTGGGTGGACACGTGGAAGCGCAGGGACTGTGAGCAAAAGAATAACCGTCACTTTTTTGCCTATTTAAGGAAGTGTCATTTACAGTTTTGAGGGTCGCATTTTGTTGTATTAGGAGAATACACTCAAAGTACCAGTGTGAGAGAAACGAGTCAAAACTCTGCAGGATGTATGCATGTGTCCACCTTTTTTATTAAGTAATTTACATTACAAGTTTTTCTTTCTCTTGTTTGTTTTCCCTTTTTGTTGTACTTTTCCTTTTATTGATTTAACGCAACTGTGCAAGCGCAACTGTTCATCTACCCTTTTCCAAACATAAGAAACCGAAACGACAACATACATTTAACACATAGTCTAGGATTCTTGTAGTCGATCCTGCACGTAAACTTTAATAAGAGGCTAGCGGTCGTTCGCCGGAAATCCCGTGTGAACAAATTTGCACGCCCAATGGGACCCGTCGTGTTAGATTTATGTTGCTGCATACTGGTAAGATGGTAGAACCAAAGAGTACCAGTCCGAATGAGGATTTTTCCTTAGGAGGAAATACAATCGTGTCAGAAGCCACCAGTGTGGGTTCTAACACTATCGTTGTGGATTCGACCGCTCATAGTGGACCGACACCATCACCACATCGATCTAAGGGGATAAGATAAGACCGACGGTGGCTGAAACTTCAGGGCCATTTATGCCTAGTTTCACGTTACCCATGTACGGTAGAGAAATGAGCTTTGGAATGACTACCCAAGTAATTGCAAGCCTGCATGGGAGTGATTTGACGTTTGGCGATGGCTCGTCCGCGGTGTTTTCGCCTTATCATGGATTGGGACTGCTGGGTAACCAATTCAGTCGAACCACAGGGCTGGGATTTCCGCCTCCAGTAATCCCAACTTTTACGTCCAGTTTTGTCGCAGTCATGAGATAACAGATGGACAAAAGTAACCACGAAATGGTCCATATGCTGACTCAGCAAATGAGGACCATATTAAGGCCATTAATTTAAGACTCGACTCAGAGTTACCAACAATTGGAAACTCAAATGACTAGGATAGGTGACTTTTTGGGGGCTCCTAGGGCCCAAGCTCGATAGAGGACCCCACCTCGACCGGAGACGCCGGTCCGACACGAAGAGAGGTTCTATGAGACCGTCGAGCAAGAACCCTATGTGGTCGAGCCAATGCCTAGGGTGGCCCAAAGTCCTCCCGTCGTTCATGTTAATAGGAACCAAGACCCCGACCAGGTGGTTAGGCAGGTTTGACAAGATGCAGCGATTGGGTAACAAAACCTAGAGGCCATTGTCGAGTGAATTATTGTCCGAAATGGTGTAAATCCTAGCCTGCAAAGGCCAACCTATTCGTCTCCATTACCAGATTTTGTTTTACAAACAGAGTTGCCAAGAGGATGAAAGGTGCCAAAGTTTACCAAGTTCGCTGGGGACACTGGGGAGTCAACCGTCGAACACGTCGCTAGACACCAAACTGAAGCTGGTGACATAGCGAATAATGAGGATTTAAAAATGAAGTACTTCCCAAGTTCCCTCACGAAAAATATGTTTACTTGGTTTACGACGTTGCCTCCATAGTCCATTCATACATGGGCGCAGTTGGAGAGATTGTTCCATGAACAATTCTACCTGGGGCAGTCAAAAATAAGTTTGAAGGAGTTGGCCAGCGTAAAACAAAAGGCCTCCGAGTCAATTGACCAGTATCTCAACAGGTTTATACTTTTAAAAGCAAGATGCTTTACTCAAGTCTCTGAACACGAGCTAGTCGAGATAGCGGCCAACAGTCTAGACTATTCTATTAGGAAAAAGTTAGACACTCAGTACCTTAGAGACATGACCCAATTGGCCGATAGAGTTCGACAACTCGAAAGATTAAAGGCTGAAAAGGCTAGAACGGGTAAATATCATAAGAAAGAAAAAGTGTCTTACATCGCTGCCGATGCATACTCCTCCGACGACGAAGAACTCGTCGACGAAAGCGAAGTCAACGTGGCTGAGCTTAAGCCAGGTCCTGCATACACTTGCAAATTACTAAAACCATCGAACGGGAAGAATCCTGTCGATTCTGAAAAAATGGATAAATTCGTTGCAAAAACGTATACGTTTGATATAACTAAGTGTGGCGAAATATTTGATTTGTTAGTCAAAGATGGGCAAATTATTGTGCCTCGGGGCTTGAAAAATCCCCCATTAGAGGAAAAGGAGATTCTGTAAATTTCATAACTTTCTTGGTCATAAAACTTCTCAATGTGTTCTTTTCAGGGATTTGGTGCAAAAAGCTTTGAAAGAGGGCAGGCTCCAATTTGGCGAAAATCCGAAGATGCAAGTGGATACAGATCCATTTAAGGTGGAGGACTCCTTGTATGCGGAATTGTTTGACTGTATGATTGTCGAGGCTACTGAAGGTCTCGACAAACCCGTAACTGCTGAGTCCGTAGAGTGCCTGATTGTTGAAACTACTGAGGGTTTCGACTCAAGAACTGAGGATGCATTGAAGGTGGTTTATCCTGCCACCAGAGAAGGATTGGCTGACTTCCAAGAGAAGTGCAGAGTAAGAGGGTCCGAAGTTGTGTTGAGTCCAAGATGTAACGCCATCTTCGACAAAAATATCGCTGAGACATATGAAGCTGCCCGAAAGAAGATGCTGGAGGGATAAAGTACCTTCATCCCAAGGTTGGTGTTTGACAACAAGGGGGAACCGCAGCGAAATGAAGAGTTTTAGAGGCAATTCCCGTAGACCCACCCCAAGACCTTTATTCCACCGTCCAACACTCCACAAGAGAAATGGGTGGAACAAGTGAATTAGAAAGGGAGCAAGAGGCCAAAGTGGAGAGTTCTCGACTTGGGGGCAGAAGCTAAGAGGCCAGAGCAAAGGACTCAACCTAGAGGATATGAAGTTTCTCCCAACTACAAAGGGAAAAACCCCATGACCAGGACCTAGTGGAGGCGGTCCCAGAGAAATAAGAAATCTGGAAAGGTGCCTTCGACGTCGCAGCCTAAACCCGTTAAGACCTCTAAGCAGAGGAGAGATTATCCAAGAGGGAAGCCAATCGAGAAATAAAGAATAGTGGAAAACCAGACGTTCGCCATGACTGTTGAGCCTTCAGGAGAAAAACAGGTCGTCTCAACCCCAAAAACGGAGTACGCTCCATCGGTTGAGGAGGAAGAACCAAAATACACTCCCCAATCCAACGAAGAACCAGAGTATACTCCCCAGTCGGAGGAAGATCCAGATTACACTCCCCAATCAGACGAGGAGCCTGAATACACCCCTTCTCCAAACGATGAGATGGTCGATGACACCTATGGTGAAGAATTCGTCATCAACTGTGGGATCGTGTCAGTGTTACCGATAAAATATGATAGAGTGTCGGAGGTTTCCAAAGGCGAACAAAAAGGGTGGTAGAGGAACAAGCGATTATGTTACTATGTGATGAACAACAGGGTGGTAGAGGAATAAAAAGCCATACTTGAGAAGCCTAGCCCAGGGATGATGTACCATCTTAAGTCATTATTCATAAGGGAAAAGTCGATGGGATGTCTGTAAACAAAGTATTCGTCGATGGTGGGGCATTTGTTAATCTGATGCCTCACACGCTGTTCAAGAAGACGGGGAAATGTGATGCTGACATTCGGCAACACAATATGGTCCTCTCCAATTATGAAGGGAAGACCAGTAACATCTTAGGAGTAATTCAAGTTGAATTGGCCGTTGGTACGACCACCCGGTCGACGCTGTTCATGGTGATAACCTCCAAGGAAAGTTTTAATTTGTTATTGGGGCGAGAGTGGGTTCATGAAATAGGGGCAGTGCCATATACCTTGCACCAGAGGTTAATCATTTGGAGGAAAAATGGCATTGTCGAAAACATCGAAGCCGACCAGAGTTACTACAGGATTGATAAAGCGAAGGGCCCAAAGAAGTCTTTCAACCAACATTTAGCTAATGTCACCCCATATGACAACAAGTCAGAAGTTTACGCCTCTGCCGAGAACCCAAACTGGTTGCTGAGTTTAGATCCAGACTATGGATTTATTGATAACACTGAATCACACTACGTATTTGACTCGGATTGCACATGTTTCTTAGGATTTTATTGCTATTTTCTTGTGTTATGCTTGTGTTTTGTTTTGTTTTCAGGTTCTTTGTATTCCCAGAGCTCCTCGTGAAGAAATAAAGAAAAAAGAGCAAGAAAACCAATTTTTGAGGAAATTGTACACATGGCATCCACCATGGCGGGCGCCATAGGGTAGGCCATGACTTGGATAGGAGTCAATTGCTGTCAACTACCACGATCTCCACTTCTTTTTCCCTTGGTTCACATGGCGGGCGCCATGAGTGGGTGGCGGGCGCCACCTTTTTCGTATGGTTTCCCTCCCAAAAGAAGTTGGGGGGCACTTTGGTCTTTCCATAGTTTTTCCTAGGCTATAAATAGATGAGTCCTTGATCCTTTTTCTTCATCCAAGCTTAGTTTCAGAACTCAAGCCATATATTTTCAGTATTGTAAAGTGATAAACTTCTCACATCGGGGAGTTATCACACTGTTTGATCGAGTCTGTAATCGAGTTTGGAGCACTCTGGTAGAAGTTAATCCTGCCGCCATTTTCATTTCCAGTTGTACCAGATTTAAAGCCTCCGATTTGGAGCAGGTTTCTATTTACTTTCCCGCACCATTTATTTTCTCGCACTATTTACTTTCCCGCACTATTTACTTTCCCGCACCATTTATTTTCTTGCACTATTTACTTTCCCGCACTATTTACTTTCACGCACTATTTACTTTCTCGCACTATTTATTTTCTCGCACTATTTACTTTCCCGCACTATTTACTTAAAAAAAGAATCTACTTTAACATGATCTATTTCAACATGTCTATTTACATTTCCATGTGCGACTAAATTTTAAAGGTTAGAATGTAAGGATCATAGTTAAAGTAGTATTCCATACAAGGTGTCAATAGAAATGCTTAGGGGTTATTCTGATTTTTAACACAAGTTTTTTGCACTTTATTTCTATTGGGTAAGATCGAAAGCCGTCCAACCTTTGGTTAAACTTGGTTAGTCTTAACTGTTCAAAGGAAGCGAAAGCGCTTTGTCTAGTTAAGTAGGAGTTTTTAATACTTTAGAAAAACGATTTTAAAACTATTTTCGGACGCGTTTATGGGTTTAAAGTCCGATTCGCATGAACCTCTTTTTGTTAAAAGTTCCAAGTCAAAATAATTTTCAACTGAGTCAAGAAACTATATTTCTTAAAAATAGGTTTATTACTTTAACGCAATGCACGCCTTTTTATAAGTGACAATAAGAGGGTTCGATTAAGGGATAAACTCGGTTCTGAATACGCGAAAGCGACAGTTCCCGTTAAATTAGTTCTTTTCATAAGTAGAAAACATTACCCCATAAGTGGTTCTATTTACAAGCATTTGGAATACTATCCGACTGTGTGAATTACATTCAGGCCTGTTGTTTTAAATTGAATTTTATATCTTCGTACTTTACTTTGCTTTTACTGTGCACTCACGAACTCCCGATTGATTTGCCTTAGATAAACATCATAACAATAGAAATCGATAGATTGGCGTTTGGTCTCTGTGGGATCGATAATCTTTTATATTACTCTGACGCGATTCGTATACTTGCGAAAACACCGAATCAAGTTTTTGGCGCCGTTGCTGGGGACCAATTACGTCAAATTTCGTACCCTGTTGTTACACCATCTAGACTAAGGCTTTACCTACTGGTCAATGCGAAGAATTCGCAGCACCGGTAGTCTTATAGATCCTTTAGCAGAACCTGAACGTTACGCTTGCGCACGTCTCTCACTTCGTAGAATTAAGGAAACTATGGCCGAAGACCATAACCAAAGACCCCTTAAGGATTTCGCTCAACCATCCGATGATGAACCCAGTTCTAGTATAGTAAACCCTAATATTCCTGCTAACAATTTCGAACTGAAACCCTCCCTATTACGATTAGTACAGCAAAACCAATTCGCGGGTCTCCCTTCTGAGAACCCAAATCAACATCTAAAAGTCTTAATCCAATTAGCTGACACTTTTAAAACCAATGGTGCTACTCCTGAGGCGATTCGTCTAAGACTATTTCCTTTCTCCCTCAGAGACAAAGCCCTTACATTATTAGATTCCCTTCCAGCCAATTCTATAACAACTTGGGAAGACCTTAGGAGAGTATTCCTTGCTAGATATTTTCCCCCAAGTAAAACTGCTGTTTTTCAAAACCAAATAACCAGATTCGCTCAAAACCAAGGTGAATCACTCTTTGAAGCTTGGGAGAGATATAAAGACCTATTGAGAATATGTCCACATCATGGACTGGAATCATGGCTAATCATTCATACCTTTTATAATGGACTTCATTATAACACTAAGATGACC
Organism: Lathyrus tuberosus; assembly: GCA_022829125.1. Classification (NCBI taxonomy): domain Eukaryota; kingdom Viridiplantae; phylum Streptophyta; class Magnoliopsida; order Fabales; family Fabaceae; genus Lathyrus; species Lathyrus tuberosus. The sequence continues at coordinate 3,242,970 of JALAZF010000479.1, read as the reverse complement.
ATCGACGCTGCCGCTGGTGGCGTTCTGATGAATAAACCTTACCCTGAAGCTTGCGCTCTCATCGAAGATATGGCTCAAAACCATTGTCAATGGGGAACAGAACGAGCAACAGTGGAGAAGAAAGAAGCCCAAGGAGGAATACATGAGATAAGTTCTATAGACATGATGCAAGCCAAAATGGACGCTTTGGCCCTTAAGGTCGAACATATGTACGCAAACCCAGCTACTACATCATCAATCTCGTCGGAATGCGAATTATGTGGAACCAAAGGACACCAATCAGCGGAATGCAATTTGTTGCTGCTATTCGTTACCTATTAAGCAAGAAAGATGCCAAACCTAGGTTACTTCGATGGATCCTTTTATTGCAGGAGTTTGATATAGATATTCGAGACAAGAAAGGCACAAAAAATGTAGTTGCTGATCACCTTTCTAGACTTGAGTACCTGAAGCCGGATTTAGTGCCTATAAATGATGATTTTGCCTATGACAGGTTAATAGCTAAGATAGAAGCCATTGAAGAAAATAACCTAGATCCTTATAAGAACCCTAAAAAATCTTTGGCGGTAAGTGGCGTACCTTGGTACGCTGATTTTGTTAATTACCTAGCCGCTGATATCATACCTCCCGACCTTAACTATCAACAGAAAAAGAAGTTCTTTAACGATGTAAGACAATTTTATTGGGACGAGCCACTTCTTTTCAAAAGAGGTACAGACGGTATTTTTCGTCGTTGCGTTCCAGAAGAAGAGGTAATAAATATCATAGAACACTATCACTCTGCACCCTACGGAGGACATGCTAGCACCTCCAAGACACACGCTAAAATTCTTCAAGCTGACCTTTTCTGGCCCATAATGTGGCGTGATGTTCATGCTTATATAGTCAAATGTGACCGGTGCCAGCACACTGGGAACATCTCCAGACGTGACGAAATGCCTTTAAGGAACATTCAGGAAGTAGAACTTTTCGATGTTTGGGGTATCGATTTTATGGGACCATTTCCATCCTGATTAGGAAATAAATATATCTTAGTAGCTGTTGATTACGTGTCTAAATGGATTAAAGCCATAGCCTCACCCGCAAATGACGCACGAGTAGTGATTAAGCTGTTTAGGAATTATATATTCCCTAGATTCGGAGTACCCTGTTTGGTTATAAGCGATGGTGGATCGCACTTCATATCAAGGATTTTTTATAAACTTTTAAGCAAATATGGAGTTAAGCATAGAGTAGCAACACCTTACCATCCACAGACTAACGGCCAAGTAGAGGTATCTAATAGGGAGATTAAACAAATCTTAGAGAAAACTGTTTCAATAACTAGAAAAGATTGGTCTCAGAAGCTACAAGAAGCACTATGGGCCTACAGAACTGCCTTTAAAACCCCTATTGGAACAACTCCTTACCAATTGGTCTATGGAAAGTCCTGTCACCTACCCTTTGAGTTAGAACACCAGGCCTATTGGGCCATTAAAACCTTAAACTTAGATTATTTGACTGCTGGTGAAAAGCGCATCCTTGACATTCATAAACTAGAAGAACTTCGCCAGTCTGCCTATGAAAATGCCATAATATATAAAGAAAGAACCAAAGCTTGGCATGATAAAAGAATTATAAAGAAATATTTCAATATAGGAGATCATGTTCTCCTCTTTAATTCCAGGTTGCGACTTTTTCCTGCAAGCTTCGTTCAAGATGGACAGGTCCTTTCGAAGTTTCTAAAGTCCTAAAATCCAGAGCAGTTGAGATCAAGAACCATTCTTGTAGTCCATTCATTGTAAATGGGCAGAGGTTAAAACACTACGAAGGAGGTGACATTCCCATTGGCTACTCCAGCCACACTCTGATCGATCCATCACTACCTACTTCAGCTACATAAGTTCTACTCGTCAAGCTAACGACGTTAAACAAGCGCTGCATGGGAGGCAACCCACGGTTTTCTTTATTTTTCTGTATTTTTTCTTTTATGTTTATTACTTTCCAAGTCTTACATTTTGTTTTTATTAGTTTGTTTGTATAGACTGACCTTTTATAATGTTTATGTTTTCAGGTCCCATTCTCTAACCCTTCTTTTCAAGATGTAGACCTTCGACAACATGCACGTCGCTTTCAGAGATGACCCACAGAGACAGCGCTATTTAGTCCTTTATCAGCGCCCCATGGCACCTACCCGTTACCCTGACCAGGCTTGCATGGATGCCTTAGGCACCGAGCCCAGTATAAGGTTTCTATGTAGCCAGCTCCAGTGGGATGAGTATGCTGATGACATGCATTCGACCTACAGAAACCTCACCCTGGAGTTCCTCAGTTCATTTAGCCATGAGCCATATGTTGGTCAGGACGGCAGCGTCATTTTCAGACTGTTTGGGACAGAGTACTCTTTTACCCATAAGGGGTTTGGTGATTTGCTAGGTTTCCAGACTTCCCCTGATGCCATTCCTGATTTACCTATGGGATACTTTATGAGTCGAGATATCGAAAAGTTCTGGAGCGATATTACAGGTGGAGGAAGCCCTGATCCATCCACCCAGCTATCTCACATTATCCATAACCCAGCTGGCCAGAGAAGAAAGGCGTGATAGCTCGCTTGTTGCCATCCAGCAGCAACTGACCGACAACATGAGATTCATGCAAGAGTCACAGCAGCAGACAGACCGCTCCATTCAAAGTATCATGCAATCTCAAGCTGCTTTGACCACCAGATTTGACGAGTTCGCAGCTTCTCAGAGCGATCGTCGCCGCAACAGATCTCATCACCCTAGGCGCTCACCGCACGGTGGCGACAGTACCAGTAGCATACCATAGGACTTTCAGGTTACTCTTTCCTTATCTTATTTCGAAACATTGGGGACAATGTTCGATTTAAGTGTGGGAGGAGACTTTATCTGTTTTACTTGCATTTTCTTTCCTTTTACTTTTTTTTATTGATTTCTAGTTTATTTATCTTGTTTTTAGTTTGTTTTTAGAATATGCATGTGCTTGACGAGTCATCTGTGTAGTGTATCCCTATTTCCCCATTTCCTTAGCCTTACAAAAAAAAAATTTTTTGACAAAAAAAAGTGTATTGTTCTGAAAATTTGGCCTTTGAGACAGGTTTGAGTTAGGATGCGGATGACTTGGGAAAAGTTTTTTCAAACATCGGTATCGTTTTAACACCATAAGCTTCGTGATTATAGGAATCGACCCCGATACCCCATATACCATGGCCTTAATTATCTTTTTAGAGTAGGTCCTTAGTAGTTTATCCTAGCACTCAGCTCCGGCCTAAGCATGATCTACGTAAGGGACCGAAGAATATAAGTGAATGATCTGTATGTTGTGCTTCATAAAAATGCAACTCGGGTATAGGTAACCCTCACAAGGTCATTTAACCCAAAAAGTTGTAAAAGCATTTAAAAAAAAAGAGAATAAAATTTGCCCATTGTTGGTTGGTTCAGAGGTATTTGGTGCTGGACTTGGTAGGGCGGGTTACGATCCGATCCCCCACAACTACAATTGGGTCAATAAAATGGGTTACACCAGTTTGTGTACCAGAGCCCCATGCTTGAGATCAGAATCACTAACCGGTCACTTTACTATGAGTATGTACGGATAACGGGCTTAATGTGATTGCACCGGAATGAAGAGGACCCAAAAGAGATGCAAAAGGTAGGCCTAAGTACAGTGGGGTAGTGTGGATTGGTTTGTATAGGAACGAAGTTTATGTCCGTGTCTGCAGAAAAGTGTCATTACGATATCCTTGGGTCACTTAGTTAGTACCTATCACTTCATCCTAGTTTGAGCCTAGAAGCCCTTTTAGCCCAAATCCTTCATTGATACCACCTTTTTCTGTCATGAGCTATAAAGTGTTTTGCTTGAGGACAAGCAAAGGTCTAAGTGTGGGAGAATTTGATAACACTGAATCACACTACGTATTTGACTCAGATTGCACAAGTTTCTTAGGATTTTTTTGCTATTTTCTTGTGTTATGCTTGAGTTTTGTTTTGTTTTCAGGTTCTTTGTATTCCCAGAGCTCCTCGTGAAGAAATGAAGAAAAACGAGCAAGAAAACCAGTTTTTGAGGAAATTGTACACATGGCATCCACCATGGCGGGCGCCATAGGGTAGGCCATGACTTGGATAGGAGTCAACTGCTGTCAACTGCCACGATCTCCACTTCTTTTTCCCTTGGTTCACATGGCGGGCGCCATGAGGGGGTGGCGGGCGCCACCTTTGTCGTATGGTTTCCCTCCCAAAAGAAGTTGGGGGGCACTTTGGTCTTTCCATAGTTTTTCCTAGGCTATAAATAGATGAGTCCTTGATCCTTTTTCTTCATCCAAGCTTAGTTTCAGAACTCAAGCCATATATTTTCAGTATTGTAAAGTGATAAACTTCTCACATCAGAGAGTTATCACACTATTTGATCGAGTCTGTAATCGAGTTTGGAGCACTCTGGTAGAAGTTAATCCTGCCGCCATTTTCATTTCCAATCATTTATTTCCAGTTGTACCAGATTTAAAGCCTCCGATTTGGAGCAGGTTTCTATTTACTTTCCCGCACCATTTATTTTTTCGCACTATTTACTTTCCCGCACTATTTACTTTCCTGCACCATTTATTTTCTTGCACTATTTACTTTCCCGCACTATTTACTTTCTCGCACTATTTACTTTCTCGCACTATTTATTTTTGAAATTCTGGTACATGTGCAGAATTCAGATGTCCTAGAACATCCCGTTCGACATCTGATCTGACATGATCACAAAGGGCAAGGTATATCATGGTACTGAAAAGATAAGAGCAAGACACACAGAATTGTTAACCCAGTTCGGTCGAACACACCTACTCTGGGGGCTACCAAGCCAGGGATGAAGTCCACTATTAGTAGTATCAATTCAAAGCTAAACTACCCGTTTACAGCTTATCACTTAATCACTACCCAATGACCCTTCTACCTAGATCCTCTCTAGATATGAGAAACCCTTCTCACTCCCAATCATCGCAATGATGTCTAGCAGTTGACAATCCGTCACTGCATCAACGACTCTTTACCTACATGACAATTCAACACGGAAGACACCCTTCCAAGACACAACTTAGAGTTACTTAAAAGCTTCCTCCAAGAACAATACTCCTCTTACTTAATAGTTTCGAGGATCACACTAACAAACTCTCCAACTCACAGGTCGAGTGGTACAGGAACCAACCCTAATGATAGAACTTTACATCTTTGGTTCGTTACTCAATTAGGTTACAAAACATCTATTTATAACCTATTCCCAACTGGATTTGGGCCTACAAAAACCTAGCATATGAGCTGCTACGAATCAGCAGAAACTTCTGCTACAAATCAGGTCTTCAAATCACTAACTTCCTAAAATATCTCCATATTTAGAAAGTCTCAGTTCTTCAATATTTTCTCTCCATCTTGAATCTTCAGACCTAAAAATCAGTGCCTCATGATTGCATATTATTTCAGAGTATTCTGCATTAGTTAAAACCTAACAGAATTAACAATCCACTTCAGTTCTGGCGCGATGTCGAATGGACATGCATGGGACATCTTCTTCGACATGTTGTTCCAGATGTTAACACTCCTTCAGCTCAACATGTTCCAATGCACACTAGGACTTCTTGCTTAACCTGTTCTTCTTTAGCAAGATGAACAAAGCTATCTAACATATTGCTGCTATTATTTGTTTTACAAAATTAATGCCAACCCTTAAAATTAAAGAACTAACATTCTCCCCCTTTGGAAAATTTTGGCTAAAACAAATACATAAACATTACAACTCATATTTTGGCAGCAATCACACTTCTATACTACTGTCAGGAGTCATCAGCAACTACTGAACCTACCAATAACCATCAGTAGCTACTGTGAACAGCAATCCTGGAGAAACATCTTCTAGGGAACATTTGAATGATGTTAGAGCATTTCTGTGAGCTCCATAACATCACCTTCGAGCATCCCACCACAATTACTTCAGGCAGCACATCAGGAGGTAAGAAGTAGAAAGTCCCGAAGTTATACACATGAGGAAGAAGATATCCAATACTCCCCCTCAAATCAAGAATCTGAGGAACATTCTTCTACACATATCTTTTTCCTTTCAAGAAGGATCCAACTACATAGTAGAAGACTCCTCCAGAAAAGAAGCGTTTGTCTTGACACAAAAGACCAATGGTGGCATGAGAGATTTCTGCACACCTTAAATGATCAGATGCCCCCAGTCAACCTGTGGCATAAGATAAAACTTAAGAAGTATCAATCTATCAACCCAGGTAACTCAAAACACAAGTCACAACTGTGTTCATAACTCAGGACACAAGTCACAATCGGAACTCAACACCAACTCAAGAATTTTAACACTCTCTTCGCAAACAATTGGAATTATAGACTCAGTGCTGACTCATAACAAAGCATCTGCATAACCTATTTCACACACCCTTTCTCCCCCTTTTTAGCCAAAACTTGGCAAAGAAGGCCCTCACAGAACTAGACCCAAGTGACACTTACCCAAATACAAACAAACGCCATAAGACTAGTGAAACAAGACACTCACTTGGCAGGAGGAGAAGAGAGCAGCCCCTATAAATAGTTAACCAGTCACTTAGGAATTAACGAGCCTTGAATATGTCAAGATTCTTGGTCAAAGAAACGCTATTTTAGGTATCAAAAACTCCATTCAACATTCAATGCCTACCTTCCAAAAACTGCCTTGACTGCCTTAAATGTTTCTCAACAGAATGTTACCATAAATTAGGCCAATAACGCTTCATGCATAGGCAGAGACACGTGTTTTGCCTTATCCTTATACCACCGTCCAGAGTAATTCCTTGTTTGGCTCAAGAGAGGAAAAACATGTCCTGTACCATGTTCTGACATCTTATCAGACAATGTCTGCTTGCTCACAACATTATCAGCCCAAGAATCCACAGACCCCTATACAAACCCATCTTCTTATCAGATGGATACTGAGACGACTTCTCTCAATCCCTTCTAGATTCCTTCAAGGCAGCAGAGTAAAAATAAAGTCACCCAAAACCACCAAATCTGCTTTTCAGACCTCTTCTACACAGCTATGATGTATCCCATCATGAAGTTCGACATCACACTGCACAAACTTGACCAGCGCACATGCTACACAGAAATCTGCACCCTTGCAGTAATAGACCATAGACGACAACCTTAACTCCCCCTGACATGAACAACCAAAGCTCCTTAAGAAGATGAACACTTGACACCAGATGATAGCACAATGATATTGCCACATTCTCAAAATCAAGAACTGCCACTTCTTGTATCTGTTGAGCATAATCTCACCAGGTTTATGCCAAGTCAAACATAAAAGCCCACTTGATTCACACAATCCACAACAGATGTCTTTTAGATTACTTGCAACACAAGATAAGGATTGCCACCACATTTTACTTGTATTATAAGAACCTTCAGCCATTCTGATTAGATCACACCACTGACAACAACATTCTGTCCTTACATTCACAAGCACCTAAGAAGTCTTCATCATGAAAGTAGCCATGTACTACTTAACATCAAGATCAGAATCTGGCCATTCTAATCCACATTATGTCAGAACTCCCACTTCAGACAATAATACTGCTTCTTCCAACTCCACAAGCACAGTCCCAGACCTTCATCCAGGATACACAACAACCAATGATGTTGTAACATTATGTAGGACATCAGCCTTGGATAAAAGATCACACCTTCTGCATTTTATTCAGGTAACCACACCCACCTGATCGCAATAAGGTCTTTACCATCAGTCACTTACACATCTCCATCAGACTCATACCTACCTCTCGACAAGGTATTTGTTATCCAAGAAAGATTCACACACAAACAGCAGATGATGCTCACTTCTTCATTCACACACTTTTCATACAGTCTGCTGATAAGGCTACCTCATGTTGTCATCAACCGCACCCACTCAAAAAGAATAAATTCCTGAACCATAATATCCAGACTGCAGACTTGCATAATTCTCTAGACAAATACTTAGTCTCCCGTCCAAGTATTTACCCTTATGCATAACATCAATAATAGACAAATACTAAGTCTCCCGTCAAAGTATCTACTATTAGTCAGAAAAAAGATTACCTTCTCACACAAGGTATGACAATTTGTTTGTAATCTTCTGCATACGTTTATCAACTTCTGATTCTTCTTTATGACAAATTGTCATGACATTTATTCACAAGTTACTTTAACTTAGAACAGTGGCTTGATCTTGGACTTCTTTCTGCGCAAAACAATCTTGGCTGAACAAGCAATAATCACCTGAATTGATGTTCCAACATCAATCTCAGTCTTACATCTTCACATAGCTTTTCTAAAGATATCATCTATAGTCAAGCTCGAGGAGCAACCATTAGTAGCTGATCAAGCTTCCAGGTCATATCACAAACACATTCAGCAGCAGGAACATCTCAAGGGTCTTCTCCTTAAATCACAGCATCTTGTCTGACTTTGATATGTTGGATGTCATCAACATTCCACAATCACTCTGCCTATTCTAATCCTTCAGCCACACTCATCCCAGACAATTTGGCTGATAATCCAAGCACATAGTCACCAACCAACCCCACCGGCTGATTCAACTCCACAGTGCTTAACCCTTGAAGGTTTTCCACTACACCAGAATAAGAGTTCCATGCTCTCAAAGACTTGATAAATGTCACCAAGTTTGAGTAAACAACCTCCATCCTGAATCAAAGAAACATCATCCAGACAGCTTAAGAAAATAAGTTCTTAATACATTGATGTCAAGACATGTCTTCAAGGTCATTCAAAACATCAGGTACTCTCCCTCAAAATCTGCCAAGAGCACTTCAGAGAATCATACATTCTCCCCTTTAATAGCAACACAGACTGGGATTAGATCATATCAAACCTTAAGCACACAGTCAATACTTATCTAGCTTCACAAGATCATTCAGATAATGCTTCCAAATAACAGAGGAAACTCATAACTTTTTGATCTTTGACCTTCATGTCCAAGAAGTCTGCTAGAGATAATACTTCTTGAATTTCAGGTTCTCCACTCCTGCAACAAGGACCAGAAATAAACTGACCTCAGGAGTAACATGTTGATCACACCTTGACCAACTCACCCACCCAAGATAAGTTCCAGGGCCAGAACCTTCTTAGACAAATCACCCAGATGCCTCCTCTTCCAGATCAGGAGTAGGTTCCAAACTCATGTGATCAACCCACATTAGTTCAGCACCCAGAGCATCTGCTATGTCATTCCTTCAGAATTCAGCACAATTCTGACGAGATGTTCTAACACAAGATAAGACATCATTCCAAGGAACACATCAAGAGATCCAAGACTGGGAATTAGCAAAAGTAAATTGCTTCCCAGATCTCTTCCTTACAACTTCACTTATCAATGCCTTTATGAGTGGACTTGAACAATAAAATTCAAGTATCATTGACAAAGTAAGTTAAAGCAGTCTTGCATAAAACCCATCACCATAGGATATACATTCAGAGAAGAACACCTTTCTCAGTTACAACCTCAGGAGTTTTCAGATAGATTCGCATCGGATCAAAATACAAACTCCTCAAGGCCCTCAGGTGTCACATGAATCAGGTGACACCTCAATACCACAGGTTTGAAATCAAACCTAACAAAACCACAACACAGCAGTTTTTCAACCAAAACTCCAAGCTTTCAGCATATGCCACGAACAGTCCATCCTCCACTTCTAGGGACCATTCTCACAACACAATATGAACTTCTCCAAGTCCAAACAACTTTTCAGTAGAAAGCTTCTACCTTGACCATGAACCAGAAAGTATCTTCCCTCGGATCTCATCCAGATACAAAACAGAATGATCCGCTCTGATACCAATTGAAATTATGGTACATGTGCAGAATTCAGATGTCCTAGAACATCCCGTTCGACATCTGATCTAACATGATCACAAAGGGCAAGGTATATCATGGTACTGAAAAGATAAGAGCAAGACACACAGAATTGTTAACCCAGTTCGGTCGAACACACCTACTCTGGGGGATACCAAGCCAGGGATGAAGTCCACTATTAGTAGTATCAATTCAAAGCTAAACTACCCGTTTACAGCTTATCACTTAATCACTACCCAATGACCCTTCTACCTAGATCCTCTCTAGATATGAGAAACCCTTCTCACTCCCAATCATCGCAATGATGTCTAGCAGTTGACAATCTGCCACTGCATCAACGACTCTTTACCTATATGATAATTCAACACGGAAGACACCCTTCCAAGACACAACTTAGAGTTACTTAAAAGCTTCCTCCAAGAACAATACTCCTCTTACTTAATAGTTTCGAGGATCACACCAACAAACTGTCCAACTCACAGGTCGAGTGGTACAGGAACCAACCCTAATGATAGAACTTTACATCTTTGGTTCGTTACTCAATTAGGTTACAAAACATCTATTTATAACCTATTCCCAACTAGATTTGGGCCTACAAAAACCTAGCATATGAGCTGCTACGAATCAGCAGAAACTTCTGCTACAAATCAGGTCTTCAAATCACTAACTTCCTAAAATATCTCCATATTTAGAAAGTCTCAGTTCTTCAATATTTTCTCTCCATCTTGAATCTTCAGACCTAAAAATCAGCGCCTTATGATTGCATATTATTCCAGAGTATTCTGCATTAGTTAAAACCTAACAGAATTAACAATCCACTTCAGTTCTGGCACGATGTCGAATGGACCTGCATGGGACATCTTCTTCGACATGTTATTCCAGATGTTAACATTCCTTCAGCTCAACATGTTCCAATGCACACTAGGACTTCTTGCTCAACCTGTTCTTCTTTAGCAAGATGAACAAAGCTATCTAACATATTGCTGCTATTATTTGTTTTACAAAATTAATGCCAACCCTTAAAATTAAAGAACTAACAATTTTCTCGCACTATTTACTTTCCCGCACTATTTACTTAAAAAAAGAATCTACTTTAACATGATCTATTTCAACATGTCTATTTACATTTCCATGTCCGGCTAAATTTTAAAGGTTAGAATGTAAGGATCATAGTTAAAGTAGTATTCCATACAAGGTGTCAATAGAAATGCTTAGGGGTTATTCTGATTTTTAACACAAGTTTTCTGCACTTTATTTCTGTTGGGTAAGATCGAAAGTCGTCCAACCTTTGGTTAAACTTGGTTAGTCTTAACTGTTCAAAGGAAGCGAAAGCGCTTTGTCTAGTTAAGTAGGAGTTTTTAATACTTTAGAAAAACGATTTTAAAACTATTTTCGGACGCGTTTATGGGTTTAAAGTCCGGTTCGCATGAACCTCTTTTTGTTAAAAGTTCCAAGTCAAAATACTTTTCAACTGAGTCAAGAAACTATATTTCTTAAAAATAGGTTTATTACTTTAACGCAATGCGCGCCTTTTTATAAGTGACAATAAGAGGGTTCAATTAAGGGATAAACTCGGTTGTGAATACGCGAAAGCGACAGTTCCCGTTAAATTAGTTCTTTTCATAAGTAGAAAACATTACCCCATAAGTGATTCTATTTACAAGCATTTGGAATACTATCCGACTGTGTGAATTACATTCAGGCCTGTTGTTTTAAATTGAATTTTATATCTTCGTACTTTACTTCGCTTTTACTGTGCACTCACGAACTCCCGATTGATATGCCTTAGATAAACATCGTAACAATAGAAACCGATAGATTGACGTTTGGTCTCTGTGGGATCGATAATCTTTTATATTACTCTGACGCGATTCGTATACTTGCGAAAACACCGCATCATTTATCTGGGACACTGAAGAGGCGATGACACCTGAAGAGGTGAATCTACCTACGGGGTTGTATGAGGTCGGTGAAGATGATCACTGAGTCAGAAAGCTTGGCTCGAAAACAAGAGAATCGCAGCACTAGAAGCTGAAGAACTGCAGAATTTGGCCGTCGAGGCTGAAGACGAGGGGTTTGACAATGGCCAGCAAGGCCAGACAACAGCTTCAGAAAGATGGAGGATCGAATGTATCTACGACAATGAGCCTTTGGGGTTTGAAAAAGACCCGATGAATGATTTGCAAAGGATGTGAGCACATAACCCTCTTGAGGAAATAGATCTTGGAGATGGGGTTACAAATAGGCCGACGTATATAAGTGCCAAAGTCGGGTTAAACATGAAGGTGAAGCTAGTCGAATTGTTGAAAGAATACAAAGATTGTTTCACCTGGGATTATGGCGAGATGTCCAGTCCGAGTCGAAGCGTGGTAGAGCACTGATTGCCTATCCACCCAGGAAAAAAACCAGTAAAGCAACATCCTCGAAGGTTTTCTCCAGAAGTCACAGTGAAGATTAAGCGAGAAATTGAAAGGTTACTCAAAAGCCGGTTCATCAGAACTGCAAGGTATGTCGAATGGTTGGCTAACATTGTACCCATTATTAAGAAAAATGGTACGCTTCGAGTTTGTATAGACTTTAGGGATTTGAACAATGCAACGCCAAAAGATGAGTATTCGATGCTAGTGGCAGAAATACTAGTCGACTCAGCCGCAGGCTTCGAATACCTCAGTCTTCTCGACGGATATTCTGGTTATAACCAGATCTTCATAGCAGAAGACGATGTGCCCAAAACAGAGTTTTGATGCCCAGGGGCCTTGGGAACGTATGAATGGGTTGTCATGCCATTCGGTTTAAAAAACGCCGGAGCAATGTATCAACGAGTTATGAACGCTATGTTCCATGACTTTATAAAAAAATTATGCAGGTGTATATTGATGGTATCGTGGTAAAATCTTCATCTAAAAATGGTCACTTGGACCATCTTCGACGTTCCTTCGAGAGAATGAGAAAATATGGATTAAAAATGAATCCATTAAAATGTGCTTTCTGTGTACATGCAGGAGACTTTTTAGGCTTCATGGTACACAAAAAAGGCATCGATATCAATCAGAACAAGACGAAGGCAATTTTGGATCTCAAGCCTCCTTCGACGAAGAAACAACTACAATCTTTGTTGGGAAAAATCAACTTCTTAAGGAGGTTCATATCGAACTTAAGCGGCAGGACGAAGGTTTTCTCGCCACTACTAAAAATCAAGAAGGAGAGTGACTTTCACTGGGGACAAGAGCAACAAATGGCTTTCGACACCATTAAGGAGTATCTCACAAGGCCTCCTATTTTATTGCCTCCTAGTAGAAATAAAAATACGAAGTTATATATTGCTGCATCTAATTCGACCATAGGAAGTATATTAGCTCAAGAGGATGATAGTGGAGTCAAAAGACCCATTTATTACCTTAGTCGGATCTTAATAGATGCTGAAACTAGGTACACTATGATTGAAAAATTAGGCCTATGCTTGTACTTCTTATGTATGAAATTAAAGCAATATATAAAACCAGTTGATGTTTATGTTCCGTCTCATTTTGATGTTGTCGTAACCCGAAATTTGACCTCCCCTTTTGCCTTTTGCATAAGCATGTGCATTCGCATCGCTGGCATACGCATTCACACTTTTCCTCTGTGTTTTTTGCTGCAGGAATATTCAGGTTTTCCAAGCCTGATTAATCGCATCCTCACGAAGTCATCACATCATCAACACAAGCACAAAACAAGGGTTTCTGTGCTTATTCATCAAAGCAAGAGGTTGAAAATCGGAACCGTAGCCAAAGTACCTTTTTCAAGCAAATTGGGCACTTTTTGGCTTGGTTAATCTATTAACAGTTTACAATGCAAAAAGTGTTAATAGATTAACCCTTGTAAATTTGGCAGATTTTGCTACTTTTCATGACAACAACTTTTCCTCCACATTTTTGGGGTATACTTGGTGCTAGCATTGTGTGGAACATTCTAGACATCTCTAGACATTTCAAGACTATTCAAGACACTCCAAGTGCATTTATTCCAATGCGTCACTCTAATTTAAGTGCACCATGTTCTTTGATTCCCAAGCATGTCAACCTTTGGATGTGAAGCTTACATTGGGATTGCTACAGCGTTAACTTCCTAACTAACCGAGTTAACCGCTTGACTCGGTGAGTCAAATGTAACTAACTCCTTGCCTAATTCCAAACCACCCTAAGCTAGCTCCCAGTTGTAATACCCCAAAATTTGCTCTCTCTTTTGTCATCATAGCATAGCATTATCATATATCATATCATATCCATCTCATTAGCCTTGCATTGCATCTTTAACATAGAAAAATGAAGCATAGCATCCCTCTTACCATCAAGGCATGTGATCAGGTGAAAGATGGACAATCAAGGAATCATTCAAGGCACAAAAGGTCAAACAAGTTGCCTCAAGGCAAGCCAAGAGGTCTTTCATGTCTCATACTATCTCAATTGATCATCCAAAACCTCAAGAAAGTGAGATTAAATAGGAGATTGAAGCACTACATCCTTCACTATGCAAGAGGTCCAAAAAAAACTGAAGGAAAACCCTCAAAAGAGATAGTTCATTGGTTCAAAAACACCCTCAAGTGGCATATCTCATCATCCTTTAAGAGGATACACAACATACTCTGAGGAATTTGAAATTGAAGACTGCACATTTTTCCCCTTAGTAGGTGGGTATCAAAACTAGGGTTTCCAATTAAATCAGGTTATCTCTGATTTTTTGGACAAAACTTGGTGTCAAGGTATTCTACATGTCCTTAAGTGTATGTGTGTGGAAAATTGCCTCTCAATTGGTTTTAGAAGTGGTTCAATTGGAAGAAAGGTCAAAAATCAGGAAAATTAGGGCTAAGTCAAATAATCAGAGGAAAAAGTCAACTCTTGACTTTTTGAGGCCAAATTCATGAAATTCATGTTATATGTGACCAATATACAAAATTTGATCAAGAAACTCCAAAAGGATCATGAAAAATCAAGATTTGAAAAGTTGCCATTTTTGGAAGAAGTAGGGTTTCTAAATAAGGAAAATTTTGCACCAAACTTTGAACCAAGGCCATTCAAAATTGAGACATCAAATAAAAATTCCACTCGGCCACAACAAAAGATCTCATCTTAAGCTTCAAATCCATGTGTAGAACAACTCCATTGGATAAAAATTGAGTGAGATATGATTGATCAAAGTTTGAGCAAAGTAGGTCCAAAATCAGGTCATGACCAAGGATTCCTAGGTCCACGCGCCATCATTTCTACAAACATGTGGTGTGCCAAATGTCAAGCTTAATTTCTCAATGATAAAAGCTCCAAATGGAAAACTTTTCAACATCAAAGTTGTTCCTTACAATGCCCTCTTCAATGTTGATGTTGGGGAAATTTTGATTTGGTCAAGTTATGAGGGAGAAATATTGGTCTCAAGATAGAGTGATCACATTGAAATTTCATGCACCACATTGCTAGGTCACGACTTGTTGTTGCACGCCCACCAACCAGCTTTGCATCCTTGTGTTCACATCCATTTTTAAGTGTGTTCAAAGCCTCAATTCAATCCAAGATCCATACCAATATTGTTCTATGATCCACTCTCTCTCCAATGACCCATATATTTCATGATCTCATACATTATAGTGAGAGAATTTCTTTCTCAAACTTGCTTATTTCCATTGTTTCCAAACTGTCACAAAACCAGAAAAAGATATAATATTGTGGGTGTTGTTTTGCCAATTTGCACGCATGATCACATCATCATTCTTTGCTATATTTGAACTAACATTTCCTTACAAGCATGTGTTGCACGTGCCTTGCCATGCTACTTACTACATGATAATGGAAAGAACAAACTTGCTGAACAAGTTTTATGATACACCAGCCGTGCCATCATCACTATTCACTTTCTCTTCATTCCCACCATAATATCATACGCATACTACACCATATCATTGCTCTCCCTAACTAACTTGACTCAGTTAGTTAGGGATGACTCACCTTAACTCACATGACTCACTCTAACCAACTCAGTTAACCACTCTGGTTCATATTTAACTCACACTATAAAACCAAATTTCACTCACTTTTTTCATAACAACACTCATTTCCTACACTCACCTCAGAAATTCTCTCTTTCTCTCTGAGTTTTCTCATTTTTCTCTCCACGATTTCATCTTCATTGTTCTTCCATTGCTCATTGTTTGGTGTGGTTGAATCAAGAGCAACAAGAACAACTCAGATTCTACAAGTTCAGCATCACTGCAATCTTCAATCTCCTTCATAAATTCGTGAATCAATAGCATTTATTTTGCTAAGGTTGGAGATCTAGAAGCTCAGAATATCAAGCTCTTCTCTGGCTTTCTCAACACCTCATATTTCTACACGTTTTCAGGTTTCATCACTCAACTTTTTTCATTCGATTCTCATTAATTTTGAGTTGTTTTTGTTGCCTAAAGCTTGCTAGAAGCTCTATTCACTCCGGCTAGTTGATAGGCCTCTTAGAGGCGTAGTTTCAAAACTTAGGGCACATCTTCATCTCCTCTGTTCTTGCTATGCGTGCATGATGTGTTGTTTTTATGAGTGAATTCTTAATCTACATAAGCTACTCTTCATTTTGGTATCATATTTGCAAAATTCTGGAAAATGTGGAGTTGCAGACGGTGGTGCGTGACCGGAGAAGGTGACCGGAGGTCCTTCTCCGGCCGGTGGCTGTAACTGCTAGGGCTTGTGTTTCTTTTGATCGTGACTGTTGGATGTTCATGATCTGATGGCCACAACATTGCCAGCACATTAAAATAAATGTGCACCTCACGTGTTCAATTTTTGATATCATTTAAGCAATGTGTGGTGCAGTACATGGTAGTGAGTGTGTTCCTTCACGCGTGTGCATTGGATATGGTTACTTTGACTGGTTTGTTGACTGGACTTGATCCAATGGTGTTCATTGTTTTGACTTTTATTTTGAATGTGAGTGCACAATTGTTGGTGTGGACTACGCGTATATGGACCTTGGGTCATTGCTATTTACACCTCACGTTTTAAAGCCCAAACAATTTGAACTGGTGGTTTACTATACATACACCCCTTTCTTATTTCAATTTCTTTTTATTCTCTTCATTTCATAGACGTTTCATTTTTAATTTTTAAAATTACAAAACAACATCAGAAAATTCTGGAAAAATTCATGAATATTATCAAGACATTTAGGAAAATTTTGATATTTTTATTTCATGATTTTATCACATTTTGACCATAGTTTCATAATTTTCTTTGAATTTCCATTTGTATGCATTCCAAGTATGATACATGAATTTGTAGAATTTTGTTCTTGCTCATTACAAACTGTTTTGACCTGATTCTTTTTGAATTGATTCACTAATACATTGAAACATGTTAGGTGGTTTTTTTATTTATTTTTTAGGTCACTTTATGACACGTTTTGATGCTTGTCTTTGCACCACTTTGCATGATGTTTCAACTTGACCTAATGCATTGTTTGAAGTCATTTTGTTTTGAATTTTGACATGCTATCTTGATGTATGATTTACTTCTGACTTAGGCATTCAAATAACATGCTTGCATAATTTTCATAAGTCCATTTGATTTTTGTTTGATGCATTACATTTGAAGCCTAATACATGTCATATCATTCTAACTTTAGTGTATGTTTGCATGAATTCTTTTGTGCATATTTGTATGAGCATTTGCATATTTTATGAGCCATTCATATGATATTATAGGTCCTTGGTACACACTATAGGTCATCTTTACATGTTCATTTCAACTTGAACTTTGTGCGTCCTTAACATGTATTGTTTGCACTTTCCTTTTGAACTTTCACTTCACTTCTTCTTCTATTACTTCTTGAATGTCTTGAATGTTGATTCATGAATACTGTGAGATGTTTATAAACCATTTTTCATTTAGTTTCAATTCTAGTTTTTGGATTACATGTTCCATTTATGCATGTTCTTTTCATTTCTTTTCATCTTTCATCTATCCTTTCTTATGATAACATGTTTAAATGATATGGATGATGATTGTTGCTTACTCATTTGAACTTGTATGATGATATTCACTTGTTGTCAATATGATTCACATTCTGGTTGTGATATTAAGATTTGATTCTTCATCTTATTCTTTTGAACTTTAATGTGTATTAAGTACTTTTTACTTCTTATGCATGTTTCCATGTTTACTAACCATGTAGGGGCTTTGGTAAGTTTAAATTGAATGTGGATAAGGAATCCACATTCAAACCTCTCTCCTTTCATCTTTTACAATTCAACCTTGTGTTTTTGAAGTACTTATGTGCTTTCTTTGATTAACTCATTACTTTCCCTTTTGAGTTACAATTCATCTTCTACTTTAGAAGTGAATTGTTTAACTCATTCCTTCTTTAGACTTTAGGTTTTGCAACCTCACAAACCATTAGGATCACTCCCTTAATTAATCAATTAGGATCGAGTCTTAGTTCACATAGATTTTACCTTTCTCGCCCGCTTGAGTGTTTCATCTTCTCATCTCAAAGAAAATTCAAAATATCTAATAAAGGTAGGCACTTATTGCATTTAGGCCTTTCATATAAAGAAAAGATTATAAGGGGTCTTCTCTTATAATCTTAGAATGTGTAGCATATGGCCCATCTTGGGTCAATGTGTTAAACATTTGATCTTGTATGAGGGACTTAAATGCAATACTTGTTGAAGATACAAATAAAGAAAAACACTTCTTCGTTTCATAATCAACAAAAACACTTAATAAATACAAGTATGCTAGTGTGTTTGAACCTTAATAATTGGAACTAAGTGTGAGGGTCTTCTTCACACTTAGTGTACTTTCTTACTCATTCCATCTTGGAATGTGAGAATGTATACACTCCAATGACTAAGATTTAGATACACTATCATATTCAAACAAATGAAAAAAACTTTTAAAAGACAACAAACAAACAATTCTTTTCTCATCTCTTTCATTTCAGTCTTAAGGACTCGTCACGTCCATTCTATCGCAAACAGGTAATGCCTAAGTCTCCATACAGCGAGCCGCAACACCTAAACTGCTGGGACGCGCACTCTGACGTTTCCACTAAAAAACACAAACAAAGCGACCCTCGTTGAGGGGAACTACGTCGCTCTGATTCTCATGTTCCCGATGAGATACGTAGGCAGTGGGGTAGGGCCCATTCGAGCACTTCTTTTATTTTCCCTACATTTGTTTCTCTCTCTTTCCATTCCTTTTCCAGTTCTTTTTCCAGCATCTTTTCTATCACCCTTTGATCGAGACAAGCAAGCGTGGATCCCATCGGGTACGATGGACGCGTGGGGGTGCTAATACCTTCCTCACGCGTAACCGACTCCCGAACCCAGTTCTCTTGGTCACAAGACCATGCTTTTTCCTTCCTTCAGGTTTATGCAGTGTTCCCTTTCCCTCTATTGGGATAAATACACATTGCTGGCGACTCTGTTTCGTGCCACTTTCGCGTTTGTACTAGGATGAAAATCCCGGGAGCGACAGCTGGTGACTCTGCTGGGGATAATGGTTGACCTATTGCTGGTCCATCCTAAGCGAGTCGATCCTAGCGCTTGTTTGCTTTTCTTTCATTGGGTGTTTACTGTTATCTTGTATTTGCGGTTTACTGTATTTTATTACTTGTACCATATTTACAGCATGTTAGCATTTACATTTCGTATATTATACTGTGTTGCACTGTTCTGTCTGTTTGGCGGGATGGGATTTCTGAGAGAGGAGCCCATTACCAAGGCTTGAGTGCACACTTAGATTTAGAGTGGAGAGTAGTGGGACCTACGTACCATCTGTGTACGTTGGGTAATCACGAAATTCACAGCTAGACGAGGCTATCTTAGGACCCATCATGGCGTACGCATCTTGCGTATTCTAGGATGTCGATCTAGAGAGCTGTCGACTCTAGTGACCGATCATGAGGACCTTAGTGGAAACATCTCTCTTTAGTGGTGACAGTGGCAGACCACATTCTGTGGCAAACCCACTCGCACCCGAGGGCCCACTTTGGAACTTGCATAAGATGACCTCTTTGATTGGCATAACACTGTATCCTACGGGCTGAATGTGCTATCGCTTCTCAAACCTCTGAAGCTGGCAAGCCTTGTTTTCTAGGAACTACTCGTGAGTATGGGTGGGATGTTTACAGGTTTGCAGGTAACCTAGCCTCCTACATACCTTACTTGTGATTCTATGATTGTTACAGACAGTGTATCCTATGACAGTGGTTTGAGTATTCATCTCAGATATATTGCCAGATTCAGTACAGAGACACAGTGCACACAGTTCAACCCAGACACAGACACCTGAATACTTGATCACATGCCTTTTGCATTTGCATACTCATATCATAACAGGTTATGTTTGTCATTTTCAGGTACCTACCATATTGTCTGATTCCAATCATGAGTTTCCAAGAAGTTGAGGTTAAAAGGAAGAATAATGTGTCATATAAATTCCCTGATCCTAAGCTGGATTCATTGAACAAGATGATAGGCATGGCTGGTTCTGGTGTTCTCAGCACTTTTCAGAAGGAATATGGAGAGCTGATTAAAATGGTATGTGCATTCACAAAGTATGAGAAGGATGGGTTGCACACTTTCTTACAGTTCTATGAACCATCAATGAGATGTTTCCTGTTCCCTGACTACATTTTAATGCCCACTTTGGAGGAATTCTCATTTATTTTGGGAATTCCAGTCACGTCTTCTATACTGTATTTTTCTGAAGATGCTCTTACCCCCAAAGTAATTGCTGTTGTTCTACATCTGGACCTGTCTGTTGTGAAAAGTGGCCTGAGTAAACTTAAAGAAGACGAAGGATTTCATTTGGAGTTTCTTTTCCAACAAGCTCAGGAAGCTGCCAAGGCTAAAAACTGGACTACTTACAATGCTGTGTTAGCTCTTTGTATCTATGGTTTGGTGCTTTTCCCCGGTCAACCTAACTTTGTTGATATGCAGGCGATGAAAGTGTTCGTTTCGAAGAACCCGATTCCTACCCTGCTAGGGGATTTTTATTACTCAGTACACTACAAAAATGAGAAGGGAAGAGGAAGTCTGGTTAGTTGCTGTACCCAATTGTTATGTCATTGGCTCTTCAAACATTTACCTCGAACTGGTGCTTTCGTAGAAACTACTGAGACAATGAAATGGTCCAAGAGATTGATAGGTTTGACTGCCAATAACATCATTTGGTTTGATCCCAAATTACTGACAATAGAACTTACTGTTAAATGTGGAAGTTTTCCGAATGTGCCTTTACTTGGAAGAAGAGGTGGTATTAATTACAACCCGGTGTTGGCTGTTAGACAATTTGGTTATGCTTCGAGAAATCCTCCTGCTGATGAAGAGATTAGTGCTTCTCTGTTTTTCGTGGGAACCAAGAATGAAAGAGTGCCAGAAGTAATAAATGCCTGGAAATTTAGGCAAAGAGAGGGAAAGTTAATTTTTGGCAAAGGAGACTGTAGATCATACCCTGACTACGATGCTTGGATTGAGATGATGGTCAAAGAGCTGTTGCTACCCTTTTCAAGAGAGATTCTCTTATGTCTAAATCAACACTCCATGGTACCGGTTGAAGAGTGCGAGAAATGGAAGAAAATGGTTAGAGAGTTGCAGATAGAGAACTCTGGAATGAGCAGGTGTCTTCAGAAAGCTTTGGCTGACAACAAAGATTTGGAGAAGAGAGCATTGAAAGCGGAGAAAATCTTGGCAGACAAGGAAGAAGATTTTGATGATAGAGCTCGGTACTTCCGAAAACTTACTTTAGGAGCATATGATACTAGTCAGGCTCACAAGACTACAAAACAGGCTTTAACCCGAAGCAGGGATTCATTAGCTAAACTTCATCAAGCTTGGGATGAAGTCAGAATTGAAAACTCTGAATTGCTGACCCAGTTAAAAGATAAAGATGAAGAGCTGAAGAAAGCACATGTAGCAAGAAGAAAGTATCGAGAGGATCTTGGCAAAAGTCAAGAACAGGTAAGGAATACTGAAGATAAGCTGAAAATTGCCAACAAAGAGCTTGAAGATGTCACGGCAGATCTGAAGCTGGTTAAAATTCAAGCTGGAATTAAGAGGCGCAAAGGAGCCAATGAAGATGAAGCCTTGCTGATGCACATGGGCTCATTATCTGATGCATTGAAAAAAAGGGACGTTGTAATCAAAGAGCTGATTAAGAAGCCACATCATCAGCGTACCCGCATCCTGTTCGAAGAGATTAAGTATTCCAGCCAGAAGCTGAAGGACGTAGAGCTATCAGATTAATGATTTTTGTCATTTCTTTGTAATTTGCAATGGTTACCATCATAATTGTTGATGGATCCATTTGACTATTTGTTGTTGAAACTATGACAAATGTGCTTGAAAACTTTTGGGAATTTGTATGAAATGAGCTATTTCTGTTCACAATTTCTGGTCTTCAAATATATGTGATGTAATAAGATATCTGCACACTGGCACACTACAACATCACAATTTCTGGTCTTCGGATATTTGTGATTGGCAAAACTCAATAATCATGATTTCTGGTCGTCAGGAATTCGTGGTTACGATTGGAATCAGGATATGAAAAGTATCTTGAAATGACAAACATAACTGTGAATTTGCATTTGCATAGCATATCATTTTTGCATTACAGGTTTTCTTTGTGCAGGCGCCTGCTAACCTTTATTTGGTTTTCAGACATGATAGCTGATACCCCAGTTCACCGATATTCTACCCGACACAATCAAGCCAGAGTCATGGAACAAGTTCAGACTGAATTAGCTGATTTGAGGGGGAGAATGGAGCAGTTCATGAACCTTATGCAGGGGATTGCTCAAGGTCAGCAGGAGCTGAGGGCCGGTCAGGAAACCATGAGGGTTGGTCAAGATGCCATGAGAGCCACTATTCAGAGGCTGGAGACTGAAATCCCAAATCGCAATGTGCGCACTCCTCCTGTTGGCAACATCCCCACTGGTGGGATATATTTGGGATTTGATAATGATGGTTTAGAGGATGGTCAAGATGACCAATTTACGGCATTCAACAACGACATGGGTTTCTACAATGAAGACCGAAAGTACGAAGGGTTAGATGAAAGACTCAAGGCTATTGAGAGCCAAAATCCTCTGGGGATTGACGTAGAGGACATGGGTCTTGTGCAAGGTGTGAGAATCCCTCCCAAGTTCAAGCTCCCTACATTGGATAAGTACAATGGCAGTACCTGTCCCAAAACATATTTGCAAGCTTACAATCGCAAGATTGTCGCTTATACTGAAGACCAAAAGCTCTGGATGTATTTTTTCCAGGACAGCCTGTCAGGCGCCTCCCTGGAATGGTACATTAAGCTGGACAGGGTTCATATAAAGATCTGGAAAGATTTGTGCGCTGTGTTTCTGAAGCAGTATCAATATAATTTGGACATGGCGCCCAATCGTACTCAGCTGCAGAGCATGACTCAGGATCATAAGGAGGGCTTTAAGCAGTACGCACAGAGATGGAGAGAATTGACTGCTCGAGTTCAACCACCTTTGGCTGATCGTGAGATGGCTGATATGTTCATGAGCACACTCCAAGGGCCGTATTTGGATAGATTGGCTGCGTGTCCGTCAACAGGGTTTGCCGACATTGTTATTGCTGGGGAACGAATAGAGAGTTTGCTGAAGTTGGGTAAGATTCAAGACGTCAGTGGGAATGGTGCTTCGAGTTCGAGGAAACCCTTTGCTAATGGACCAAGGAAAAGAGAAGGGGAGTCCAGTGCTGTACATAGAGGAAAGGGCAGAGGCAGGACTCAATCCTACCATCAGGTGGATGCTGTAACCATTCCGGTTCCAGCAGGACAGCAAGCTCCAGATCAGCAAGCTAGACCCCAATTCCAGACTAATAGACAAAGGGACCATAAGTTTGATCCCTTGCCTATGACATATGCTGCTTTGTTACCACAATTGCTCAGAGAGAAGTTGGTTGAACTTCAGACTATGAGGCCGCCAGATACTGGAAAATTGCCTCGAAATTATGATGCTAATGTTCGATGTGAATTTCATTCTGGTGCGCCGGGTCACTCGATAGAAAAGTGCTGGGCCTTTCAACATAAGGTTCAGGATCTGATTGACGCAAAAGTTATTAATTTCTCTAAGCCGCCAAATGTTCATGATAATCCAATGCCTCATCATGGAGATGCAGGCATGCATGCTATTTCTGATGGCGAGAAATTGAATCTGATTACCGATGGTAAAGACTCCGCTGTTGATTGTAAAAGAGCGTTTGTTAAAAGGAAAGGTATTTCCTGGATGTGGCTCTGATTGTGAGGATTGTTCAAGACAGATTAATGGTTGCAGTAAGTTGAAAGTTGGACTGCAGGATCTTATGGACGAAGGAAGCCTTCAGTTTGATAAGGTAGAGAAGGAAAAAGATGTTTCAGCCATTACCATTTATTATAATCCAGTTGAAATACAGGTGCCCGTTGAAGCTCCTGTTGCTATCATCATGCCCGAGAGGCCGAGACCAGTTACGATTATAGTTACTGAATCTGCTTCTTATGTGTCTAATAGGGCAGTTCCATGGCAATATGGAACTAACACTTATCAAGGAGGAAGTCAACAGAAAGCAGAGGCTGTTGTTGGTACCAGTGTTGAGAATGTAAGTGGACCAAGTGGTTTCACCAGAAGTGGTCGACTGTTTGCTCCCTAGACTTTAAGGAGTGATAAAGAAGCTGAAGCCGCTGCAAGAACAAAAGGAAAACAGGTTGTTGGTGACGAGGTGCCTGTTCAGGAAGAGGACCCTAAAGTCAATTTTGATAACGATGTTGAGGAATTTATGAGGATTATCAAAAAGAGCGATTAGAAGATCATTGATCAGCTCAATCAGACACCCTCTAAAATCTCAATATTATCCCTGTTAATGAGTTCAGATGTACACCGGGCTGCTTTGTTGAAGGTTTTGAATATGGCCTATGTCCCCCAAGAGATTACTGTGAATCAGTTGGAGGGAGTAATTTCTAATGTCAATGTGAGCCACGGGTTGGGGTTTACGAATAGGGATTTGACTCCAGATGGACGTAATCACAATAAAGCGTTGCACATCACACTTGAATGCAAAGGAGCTGTTTTGTCGCATGTGCTAGTTGACACGGGTTCTTCCTTGAATGTGTTACCCAAAAAGGCCCTGATGAAAATTGAAGTAGATGGATTGATTCTTAGACCCAGCGATTTGATTGTGAGAGCTTTCGATGGATCCCAAAGATCGGTGTTTGGAGAGGTAGAATTACCAATACAGGTTGGTCCACAGATATTCAAGACAATCTTTCACGTTATGGACATTCAGCCTGCTTACAGCTGTTTGTTGGGCCGACCGTGGATTCACGCAGCAGGCGTAGTTACCTCCACACTACATCAGAAGCTCAAATATGTGTTCGAGGGTCAAGTGGTTACCGTTTGCGGTGAAGAAGATATATTTGTGAGTCATCTATCCACTTTCAAATATGTGGAAATGGATGGAGAGATTCATGAAACCCTGTGCCAGTCTTTTGAAGCTCTGAATATCAACAAATTCCCAGAACCTACTTCAACATCAGTGGTGTCAAATGTGCCAGTTGGGCCGAGTGCATCAATTGCGTCCTACAAGCAGGCCAGAGAAGTGGTTGAAAGCGGAAATGCCCAAGGTTGGGGTAAAGCTATCGACGTGTTTGTGAAAGAAGATAAGTTCGGCATTGGATACCAACGGGCCAGACGCCAGGTCCCCGATTCAGTGGGCCAATCAATTTCAACAGTGGAGGAATTATTAACCCTAATCAGTCCTGCTCAACAATAGAAGATGACGCTGAAAGCTCAGATTATCTGGACAGATGGGTGTATTCACTGGCTCCGGGCGAGGCATTGCAAAACTGGTCTAGTGAAGAAATCATTCATGTTGTACACCATTCAGAGTAATAATTCTTGTCTTTCATAATGCATAAATCCCACACTCTGCCCAAGGTGTGTGGATCCATTTGCAGGGCCACCATATTTTCTCATATAATGTTCAAACATAAATAAAAAGGACGTTTTTGTTTACAAATTTGTGTTCCTTTATTCCTTCTTTATTTTTATTTTTTGCACAAAGAAAATTAAAAAATGATAATGCACTTTCTTTTTTTTTTTTGTTTTCAAGCAAAAAATAATCTAAAATAAAGCATCAATCCAATCATGCAGACTTGATTTTGTGGATTCCTCTGAAAATGATTCTGTTATGCCCACGTATGATTTCGACAATCCGATCTATCAAGCTGAGGAGGAAAGTGATGAAGACTATGAACTCCCGGAAGAGTTGGCTAGATTGTTGAAACAGGAAGAAAAGACCATTCAGCCTCATCAGGAAGATCTTGAGGTTGTTAATATCGGTTCAGAAGAAAGCAAGAAAGAGATCAAGATCGGTGCAAATCTGCGGGCTGAGGTAAAGCAAGAACTGATAGTCATGCTACGTGAATATGTTGACATCTTTGCTTGGTCATATCAAGATATGCCAGGTTTAAATACATACATAGTTGTGCATAGACTACCATTGAAAGAGGCCTGTACACCGGTCAAGCAGAAGCTGCGCAGAACGAAACCAGAAATGGCTTTGAAGATCAAGGAAGAGGTACAGAAACAGTTGGATGCAGGTTTTCTGGCAGTAACCAACTATCCTCCCTGGGTGGCCAATATAGTATCGGTGCCGAAGAAAGATGGCAAGGTCAGAATGTGCGTGGATTACAGAGATCTCAACAGGGCGATCCCTAAAGATGACTTTCCACTCCCTCATATTGATGTGCTGGTTGACAATACTGCTCAGTTTTCAGTGTTCTCATTTATGGATGGATTCTCCGGGTATAATCAGATAAAGATGGAGCCTGAAGACATGGAGAAGACGACATTCATTACCCCGTGGGGTACCTTCTGTTACAAAGTAATCCCTTTTGGGTTGAAGAACGCAGGGGCAACTTATCAAAGAGCAATGGTGACGTTATTTCACAATCTAATTCATAAAGAGATCGAGTGCTATGTGGATGACATGATTGCTAAATCAAAGATAGAAGAGGAACATCTGATCAACTTGAAGAAGTTGTTTGAGAGGTTGAGGAAATTCAGGTTGAGACTGAATCCTAACAAGTGTACTTTCGGCGTGCGGTCCGAAAAATTGCTGGGTTTCATTGTCAGTGAAAAAGGAATAGAGGTTGATCCTGCTAAAGTGAAAGCTATACAAGATATGCCTGTACCGAGAACTGAGAAAGAAGTTCGCGGCTTTCTAGGGAGAATGAACTACATTTCAAGGTTCATATCTCACCTAACTGCCACCTGTGAACCGATATTCAAAATGCTAAGAAAAGATCAAACGGTCAGGTGGAATGATGATTGTCAAAATGCATTCGATAAAATAAAAAGATATTTGCAGGAACCTCCAATTCTGATACCTCCAGTTCAAGGGAGACCACTGATTATGTACTTGACAGTGCTCGAAGGATCCATGGGTTGTGTTCTCGGTCAACACGACGAGACAGGTAGGAAAGAACATGTTATCTACTACCTGAGCAAGAAGTTTACAGATTGTGAATCACGTTATTCAATGCTTGAGAAGACATGTTGCGCACTTGCATGGGCCGCAAAGCGATTGAGACAATATATGCTCACACATACAACCCTGTTGATCTCAAAAATGGATCCGGTCAAGTATATTTTTGAGAAACCAGCACTTACAGGCAGAGTTGCAAGGTGGCAGATGATACTGACAGAGTACGATATTCAATATACTTCGCAAAAAGCAATCAAGGGAAGTATACTGTCAGATTATCTCGCACAACAGCCTCTTGATGACTACCAGCCCATGAAGTTTGATTTCCCTGATGAGGACATCATGTTTCTCAAAGCGAAAGACTGTGAGGAACCACTTCTGGAGGAGGGTCCTGACCCTGAATCCAAATGGAGTTTGATGTTTGACGGGGCAGTTAATATGAATGGGTGCGGAGTTGGTGCAGTTCTCATTACGCCAGAAGGCGTTCACATGCCCTTCACTGCCCGAGTAACTTTCGGGTGTACCAACAATGAAGCAGAATACGAAGCTTGCATACTAGGGATTGAGGAGGCTATTGATTTACGAATCAAGACCCTCGATATCTTTGGTGATTCAGCACTGGTAATCAATCAAGTAAAGGGAACTTGGCACACACATCAGCAGAATTTGATTCCGTATAGAGATTATATGAGGAGATTGCTGACATTCTTCACAACTGTCAAGTTATACCATGTTCCCAGAGATGAAAATAAGCTTGCAGACGCCTTGGCCACTATATCTTCGATGATCAAAGTGCATGGTTGGAACTTTGTACCCAGGATTGATGTATCTCGTCTTGATAGACCTGCTTTTGTGTTTGATGTTGATACAGTGTCTGACGACAAGCCTTGGTACCATGACATTAAATGCTTCTTAGAAAGTCTAGAATACCCGCCTGAGGCATCTTCCAAAGACAAGAAGACATTAAGAAGGCTAGCCGGTAGTTTCTTCTTGAACAAAGATGGCGTGCTGTATAAAAGAAATTTTGACACGGTTCTGCTCAGATGCGTGGACAGACACGAAGCAGACCTGTTGATGATTGAAGTGCACGAAGGCTCTTTCGGTACCCATGCCGGAGGACATGCGATGGCTAAGAAATTGTTGAGATCGGGGTATTATTGGTTGACAATGGAGTCGGATTGCTGCAAGTATGCCCGCAAGTTTCACAAATGCCAGATCTATGCAGACAAAGTACACGTTCCTCCAAATCCGTTGAGTGTCATGTCCTCTCTGTGGCCCTTTACAATGTGGGGCATTGATATGATCGGGAAAATTGAGCCTACTGCTTCAAACGGCCATCGTTTCATCTTGGTCGCCATTGATTACTTCACTAAATAGGTTGAAGCAGCATCTTATGCCAACGTCACTAAGCAAGTGGTAGCTCGTTTCTTGAAACGAGATATCATTTGTCGATATGGAGTTCCCGAAAGAATCATTACTGATAATGGTTCTAATTTGAATAATAAGATGATGGCTGAGCTATGCCGGGACTTCAAAATCGAACATCACAATTCTTCCCCGTACCACCCAAAGATGAATGGCGCGGTCGAAGCAGCCAACAAAAATATCAAGAATATTGTGCAAAAGATGGTTGTCACATACAAAGATTGGCATGAGATGTTACCATTTGCTTTGCATGGGTATCGAACATCAGTCTGCACGTCCACTGGGGCAACACCATACTCACTTGTATATGGTATGGAGGCAGTTCTACCGGTCGAAGTTGAGATTCCCTCTCTCCGAGTATTGATGGACGTTAAGCTAGATAAAGCTGAATGGGTACGAGCCAGATTTGATCAGCTGAGCCTTATTGAGGAGAAGCGACTAGCAGCAGTATGTCATGGCCAGCTATACCAGCGTAGAATGAAGAGGGCATTCGATCAAAAAGTTCGACCTCAAGTTTACAAGGTCGGAGATGTGGTAATCAAGAGAATACTTCCTCCGAGTACAGATCACAGGGGCAAATGGACTCCTAATTATGAAGGTCCATTCGTGGTTAAAAAGGTTTTCTCAGGTGGAGCCTTATTGCTGACAACCATGGATGGTGAAGACTTTTCATCCCCTGTTAATTCAGATGCAGTTAAAAAATACTTCGTATAAATAGACCCGCTGGATATAAAAAAAAAAGAAAAAAAAATCCAGGCAAAAAAGGGCATCCTGACGAACCAAAAACAGAATAAAGGTTCGAGCAGAAATTAAGGATATAATTGAAAAAATTGTACACCCGGTAAGTTGAAAACCCGAAAGGGCAACTTAGGCAAAAATGGGTATCCCGGTGGATTGAAAACCTGAAAAGGCGATCCACGCAAAAGAGGGATTCAAGCGAATGACTGCAGTCTGAATTAATCTGTACGTTCTCTACTCTTCAGCAAACTAGCAAAGTTTCCGAAGGAGGAATTGCTCCGACCACGAGCTTCCGAAGGCGAAGATAATCAAGAGAGTTGGAATACATACTGGCTATAACAGAATCAGAAATCAGTTGGAATCCAATTTCCGCATTGTCATTAGGATAGATTTCTTTTCTCAATTTTATGGCAATAAACTCTTTCAGGGGTTTGCTTCCAATTGTAAATTCGTCGATTTTGGCATTTTATCAATAAAATTGAATATTCAGTCACAAGGTTTTATTTTCATTTTACTGTTTTGTTTGCAAAAACGTCTGATTTTTGATAATAAAACATTGCTTTGAAAATATCATGGTCTTGCAAAAACATGCACAAAAAAGACAATTAAAATTACTTTGCTTGTTGGACAATCTTGGATGGTGGACTCAAAAAACCACGCAATATCCTGGGGCATGTGCATATTTTTTTTCTGTTGCAGGTAATGAGTACGATCGATTCAAGCAGCACGAAAGTTATCTCTCAGCATAATCAACAAATATTTGCTATGACTTGATACTATTGTATCTTATTAAGTCGATTCTTTCATTCAAGATTTCCCACCGGGTTTTGTGACGACAACGGTTGTCGAAGATTGAATTCTGCTGTGTTGATAACGGTTATTAATGCAGTGAGCACTCCATGTCCATAACGAGTGCAAATCTTCTGGTACCTCGCAGACGATGTGAAGAGTAGTTCAAGAGCGAATGTTCAGAAGTTGAAGACAGGGTGTTCGTCTAAGAGTTTGAAAACGCTTGGTTTTCTATAAAAGCCTCTTAAGAGACGAAGCTTCTCGCAGTACCATCCCCTGTGGAGTTTATTCTCGGCAGGATTTACCAGCAAGTGGTATTGTCATATTTCCCGCAGGTTTCAGCATGTGAAATTTATCAAAGAATAATTCCCTGCTGAATTGTTTTCTCTCCCCATAGAGTTCGACATTTTGACAGTAATTTCCCCAGCAAGGTCTAAATAGATCGAGGGAATCTCTTCTTCAGCAAAGTGTCAGCATGTGATATTACCCAGCTGGCGGTGTAATTCTCAGCATTGCTCATTTACAACTCAAAGTCCGATTTATTTTGGCATACAGATAGTTGTTCATATTATTCCAGCAGGTGGGATAGTATTGCAGATGATTGTTCCAGTAGGTGGGATGATCATACAGACAGTTTGTTCATATTATTCCAGCAGGTGGGATAATATTGCAGATGATTATTCCAGCAGGTGGGGTGATCATTATATACAATCGTTCGTATTATTCCAGCAAGTGGGATGGTATTACAGATGGTTTTTCCAACAGGTGGAATGATCATACAAATAGTAGTTTATATTGTTCCAGCAGGTGGGATGATGATAAATAACTATATTCTCGGCAAAGTCCAACGTTGGTTTGGCAAAGCTTCCAAAGCCGGTTTGGTAAGCATTGAAGTCCAATGTTAGTTTGGCAAAGCTGCAAAAGTCCATCTGAGGATGGAAATTTTGAGATTCCAAAGCCGGTTTGGTAATCATTGAAGTCCAACAATAGATTGGCAGAAATCCAACACGAATTGGTAAAAGTCCATTGTTTAGAATGGCAGAGCAGCTAAAGTCCACCAGTTGAGTGGCAAGCCAGTAGTCATCTGGCGTCGTTCAAAAAGACATTGTTGAAAGTCCATCCATAGTATGGCAAGCCAGTAGTCGTCTGGCGTCGTTTAAAAAGACATTGTTGAAAGTCCATCCATAGTATGGCAAGCCAGTAGTCGTCTGGCGTCGTTCAAAAGACAGACCTCTCCAACAACGTTTCATTGAAGATTCAATCCAGCAGTCTCGTTGGGTTTATATCCCTTTTGTTCTTCGTCATCCAGAGCAAAGTTTTGGTTATATTTGGTATTCAATCATTATATACCTTGAAAGTCTGAAAGCAATCGCTTTCCGACATTCAGGTCTACAACGTTTGAATAGGGGCAGCTGTAATACCCCAAAATTTGCTCTCTCTTTTGTCATCATAGCATAGCATTATCATATATCATATCATATCCATCTCATTAGCCTTGCATTGCATCTTTAACATAGAAAAATGAAGCATAGCATCCCTCTTACCATCAAGGCATGTGATCAGGTGAAAGATGGACAATCAAGGAATCATTCAAGGCACAAAAGGTCAAACAAGTTGCCTCAAGGCAAGCCAAGAGGTCTTTCATGTCTCATACTATCTCAATTGATCATCCAAAACCTCAAGAAAGTGAGATTCAATAGGAGATTGAAGCACTACATCCTTCACTATGCAAGAGGTCCAAAAAAAAACTGAAGGAAAACCCTCAAAAGAGATAGTTCATTGGTTCAAAAACACCCTCAAGTGGCATATTTCATCATCCTTTAAGAGGATACACAACATACTCTGAGGAATTTGAAATTGAAGACTGCACATTTTTCCCCTTAGTAGGTGGGTATCAAAACTAGGGTTTCCAATTAAATCAGGTCATCTCTGATTTTTTGGACAAAACTTGGTGTCGAGGTATTCTACATGTCCTTAAGTGTATGTGTGTGGAAAATTGCCTCTCAATTGGTTTTAGAAGTGGTTCAATTGGAAGAAAGGTAAAAAATCAAGAAAATTGGGGCTAAGTCAAATAATCAGAGGAAAAAGTCAACTCTTGACTTTTTGAGGCCAAATTCATGAAATTCATGTTATATGTGACCAATATACAAAATTTGATCAAGAAACTCCAAAAGGATCATGAAAAATCAAGATTTGAAAAGTTGCCATTTTTGGAAGAAGTAGGGTTTCTAAATAAGGCAAGTTTTGGCCATTTTGCACCAAACTTTGAACCAAGGCCATTCAAAATTGAGACATCAAATAAAAATTCCACTCAGCCACAACAAAAGATCTCATCTTAAGCTTCAAATCCATGTGTAGAACAGCTCCATTGGATAAAAATTGAGTGAGATATGATTGATCAAAGTTTGAGCAAAGTAGGTCCAAAATCAGGTCATGACCAAGGATTCCTAGGTCCACGCGCCATCATTTCTACAAACATGTGGTGTGCCAAATGTCAAGCTTAATTTCTCAATGATAAAAGCTCCAAATGGAAAACTTTTCAACATCAAAGTTGTTCCTTACAATGCCCTCTTCAATGTTGATGTTGGGGAAATTTTGATTTGGTCAAGTTATGAGGGAGAAATATTGGTCTCAAGATAGAGTGATCACATTGAAATTTCATGCACCACATTGCTAGGTCACGACTTGTTGTTGCACGCCCACCAACCAGCTTTGCATCCTTGTGTTCACATCCATTTTTAAGTGTGTTCAAAGCCTCAATTCAATCCAAGATCCATACCAATATTGTTCTATGATCCACTCTCTCTCCAATGACCCATATATTTCATGATCTCATACATTATAGTGAGAGAATTTCTTTCTCAAACTTGCTTATTTCCATTGTTTCCAAACTGTCACAAAACCAGAAAAAGATATAATATTGTGGGTGTTGTTTTGCCAATTTGCACGCATGATCACATCATCATTCTTTGCTATATTTGAACAAACATTTCCTTACAAGCATATGTTGCACGTGCCTTGCCATGCTACTTACTACATGAGAATGGAAAGAACAAACTTGCTGAACAAGTTTTATGATACACCAGCCGTGCCATCATCACTATTCACTTTCTCTTCATTCCCACCATAATATCATACGCATACTACACCATATCATTGCTCTCCCTAACTAACTTGACTCAGTTAGTTAGGGATGACTCACCTTAACTCACATGACTCACTCTAACCAACTCAGTTAACCACTCTGGTTCATATTTAACTCACACTATAAAACCAAATTTCACTCACTTTTTTCATAACAACACTCATTTTCTACACTCACCTCAGAAATTCTCTCTTTCTCTCTGAGTTTTCTCATTTTTCTCTCCATGATTTCATCTTCATTGTTCTTCCATTGCTCATTGTTTGGTGTGGTTGAATCAAGAGCAACAAGAACAACTCAGCTTCTACAAGTTCAGCATCACTGCAACCTTCAATCTCCTTCATAAATTCGTGAATCAATAGCATTTATTTTGCTAAGGTTAGAGATCTAGAAGCTCAGAATATCAAGCTCTTCTCTGGCTTTCTCAACACCTCATATTTCTACACGTTTTCAGGTTTCATCACTCAACTTTTTTCATTCGATTCTCATTAATTTTGAGTTGTTTTTGTTGCCTAAAGCTTGCTAGAAGCTCTATTCACTCCGGCTAGTTAATAGGCCTCTTAGAGGCGTAGTTTCAAAACTTAGGGCACATCTTCATCTCCTCTGTTCTTGCTATGCGTGCATGATGTGTTGTTTTTATGAGTGAATTCTTAATCTACATAAGCTACTCTTCATTTTGGTATCATATTTGCAAAATTCTGGAAAATGTGGAGTTGCAAACGGTGGTGCATGACCGGAGAAGGTGACCGGAGGTCCTTCTCCGGCCGGTGGCTGTAACTGCTAGGGCTTGTGTTTCTTTTGATCGTGACTGTTGGATGTTCATGATCTGATGGCCACAACATTGCCATCACATTAAAATAAACGTGCACCTCATGTTTTCAATTTCTGATCTCATTTAAGCAATGTGTGGTTCAGTACATGGTAGTGAGTGTGTTCCTTCACGCGTGTGCATTGGATATGGTTACTTTGACTGGTTTGTTGACTGGACTTGATCCAATGGTGTTCATTGTTTTGACTTTTATTTTGACTGAGAGTGCACAATTGTTGGTGTGGACTGCGCGTATATGGACCTTGGGTCATTGTTATTTACACCTCACGTTTTAAATCCCAAACAATTTGAACTGGTGGTTTACTATACATACACCCCTTTCTTATTTCAATTTCTTTTTATTCTCTTCATTTCATACACGTTTCATTTTTAATTTTTAAAATTACAAAACAACATCATAAAATTCTGGAAACATTCATGAATATTATCAAGACATTTAGGAAATTTTTGATATTTTTATTTCATGATTTTATCACATTTTTACCACTGTTTCATAATTTTCTTTAAATTTCCATTTGTATGCATTCCAAGTATGATACATGAATTTGTAGAATTTTGTTCTTGCTCATTACAAACTGTTTTAACCTGATTATTTTTGTATTGATTCACTAATACATTGAAGCATGTTAGGTCGTTTTTTTTTTATTTTTTAGGTCACTTTATGACACGTTTTGATGCTTGTCTTTGCACCACTTTGCATGATGTTTCAACTTGACCTAATGCATTGTTTGAAGTCATTTTGTTTTGAATTTTGACATGCTATCTTGATGTATGATTTACTTCTGACTTAGGCATTCAAATACCATGCTTACATAATTTTCATAAGTCCATTTGATTTTTGTTTGATGCATTACATTTGAAGCCTAATACATGTCATATCATTCTAACTTTAGTGTATGTTTGCATGAATTCTTTTGTGCATATTTGTATGAGCATTTACATATTTTATGAGCCATTCATATGATATTATAGGTCCTTGGTACACACTATAGGTCATCTTTACATGTTCATTTCAACTTGAACTTTGTGCATCCTTAACATGTATTGTTTGCACTTTCCTTTTGAACTTTCACTTCACTTCTTCTTCTATTACTTCTTGAATGTCTTGAATGTTGATTCATGAATACTGTGAGATGTTTATAAACCATTTTTCATTTAGTTTCAATTCTTATTTTTGGATTACAAGTTCCATTTATGCATGTTCTTTTCATTTCTTTTCATCTTTCATCTATCCTTTCTTATGATAACATGTTTAAATGATATGGATGATGATTGTTGCTTACTCATTTGAACTTGTATGATGATATTCACTTGTTGTCAATATGATTCACATTCTGGTTATGATATTAAGATTTGATTCTTCATCTTATTCTTTTGAACTTTAATGTGTATTAAGTACTTTTTACTTCTTATGCATGTTTCCATGTTTACTAACCATGTAGGGGCTTTGGTAAGTTGAAATTGAATGTGGATAAGGAATCCACATTCAAACCTCTCTCCTTTCATCTTTTACAATTCAACCTTGTGTTTTGTAAGTACTTATGTGCTTTCTTTGATTAACTCATTACTTTCCCTTTTGAGTTACAATTCATCTTCTACTTTAGAAGTGAATTGTTTAACTCATTCCTTCTTTAGACTTTAGGTTTTGCAACCTCACAAACCATTTGGATCACTCCCTTAATTAATCAATTAGGATCGAGTCTTAGTTCACATAGATTTTACCTTTCTCGCCCACTTGAGTCTTTCATCTTCTCATCTCAAAGAAAATTCAAAATATCTAATAAAGGTAGGCACTTATTGCATTTAGGCCTTTCATATAAAGAAAAGATTATAAGGGGTCTTATCTTATAATCTTAGAATGTGTAGCATATGGCCCATCTTGGGTCAATGTGTTAAACATTTGATCTTGTATGAGGGACTTAAATGCAATACTTATTGAAGATCCAAATAAAGAAAAACACTTCTTCGTTTCATAATCAACAAAAACACTTAATAAATACAAGTATGCTAGTGTGTTTGAACCTTAATAATTGGAACTAAGTGTGAGGGTCTTCTTCACACTTAGTGTACTTTCTTACTCATTCCATCTTGGAATGTGAGAATGTATACACTCCAATGACTAAGATTTAGATACACTATCATATTCAAACAAATGAAAAAACTTTTAAAAGACAACAAATAAACAATTCTTTTCTCATCTCTTTCATTTCAGTCTTAAGGACTCGTCACGTCCGTTCTATCGCAAATAGGTAACGCCTAAGTCTCCATACAGCGAGACGCAACACCTAAACTGCTGGGACGTGCACTCTGACGTTTCCACTAAAAAACACAAACAAAGCGACCCTCGTTGAGGGGAACTACGTCGCTCTGATTCTCATGTTCCCGATGAGATACGTAGGCAGTGGGGTAGGGCCCATTCGAGCACTTCTTTTATTTTCCCTACATTTGTTTCTCTCTCTTTCCATTCGTTTTCCAGTTCTTTTTCCAGCATCTTTTCTATCACCCTTTGATCGAGACAAGCAAGCGTGGATCCCATCGGGTACGATGGACGCGTGGGGGTGCTAATACCTTTCTCACGCGTAACCGACTCCCGAACCCAGTTCTCTTGGTCGCAAGACCATGCTTTTTCCTTCCTTCAGGTTTATGCAGTGTTCCCTTTCCCTCTCTTGGGATAAATACACATTGCTGGCGACTCGGTTTCGTGCCACTTTCGCGTTTGTACTTGGATGAAAATCCCGGGAGCGACACCAGCCTAATTCAAAACCTCTCACACTCCATACCTATCCTCTATATAAACAAACCTTCAATCATTTTCAAGGATCATCAACCATTTCACACAAACTTCTTACATTTCACTCAATTCTCACACAGTCTCTCTGAATTTTCTGCAATCTCTTCATCTTCATCTACATTCTATTCCCAAACTTCACCATAGCTCTTCACCATTGAAGGATATTCACTTCTACATTGGAAGGGATTATTGAGCTTAACCTTCAACATCTTGCAATTGTACTTGGATTTCTGGAGTTTTATAAGCTTTTGGATTCATCTCAAGTGTTTGCTTCAAGATTCAACGGTTTGAATTCGTATTTCGGAGCTTCATCGCAATTTGCTCAGTTTCGATACGGTTTGGCTACGATTGAAGATTCCTCTAGTTTTCTTTGATTATCTTCATTAAGAATCCTTTGCAATAATCACCAAGCCAATCCTCCGGCTTGTAGGTTGGTAGATCTCACTCATTTTACAATTTCGGATGTTTTCGTATCATTCGCGATGTAGTTCGATACTTTTTGTGTGTGAATTGATTATGTCGTTACTTGATCCATGATCTTGATGATTTAATTGATTCCATTACTGATTATTTGATGTTGTTAAACTTGATTTTTCGTGCATAATTGTTTGCCCTAGCATTGGAGTGATTGCACAATCAATAAGTTGCCAAAAGCACTTTTGAAAACTGTTTTTTCTGCCCCTGCTTCAGTGTTAATCGATTAATACTTTGCAGTGCAAAAGTGTTAATCGATTAACCAGTGTAATTTTGCTGTTTTTCAAGTGTTAATCGATTAACACTTTGTAGTGCAAAAGTGTAAATCGATTAACACTGAACCAGAATGCCATGTTTGCCTATTTTCAAGCTTGTTTGACATTCTTTCCTCCTCTAACTTCCATGGACTGATATGTTTGGGATGTGTGGATGTTTTAGGTATTGTTTAGCCTCTTTTTGAAGCATGCTTACAATATTTCAATGCACGATTTATCGATTATGCATTTGTTTACATTATTGGCATTTGTATGATCATAATCATTCTTGCACATCTTTTGCACCCGATTACATGATTGGTGTTGATGTTTGGTACTGTTTTCCACACTATTGCATTGAGTTTGTCTTTCTTGAGCAAATACAATCTTGTACAATCAATAATCCACACTTTTGCTTTAATGATTTTCCATTTCTTTGGAAAATTGTTAGCACATCAATTCCCTTTAAGTGATTAATCGAAACTTTGTTTCGATTAGTTGATCCTTCTTTTGCTGTTCTCTTTAGGCTTCCTTTGGAGTATTCTTTCTCTTTCTCCCCTGCCGAGTCGGAGATTCGCATGACGCACGACGTAATGGAGCACTGTACAAGTTGGCGCTGTTACGCTGCCCGTTTCAATTTCTGCACTACACCCTGTGTGTTAGAGAAGGAATGAGAATGGAGAATTCCTACTCTCATTCTGACCACTTCAGGTAGGGGACGAATGACCCTGTGTCTGGGTTAGTCACCTCTATCCTCAGGCGGTAGTGTATCTCCTTCCCCAGTTTGAGTCGATCCCTAATCACTCTTATCTCTTTCAAATCTGTCTTTTGATCCATCACCGTTCCCTCGGTTCACGATCATTAGCAATATCCAGAGAGTCATATCTCTTGCTCTTGTTTCATTGCCTTTCCTTTGTTCTCTTCAAGAGAGTTGCAAATACCTTTTCTTGTGGGTAGTCACTTCTTTTGTTGATTCCCCATGAGAGTCATAATCATTCTTCCTTTGGTTAATCACAGTCATACTGTTAAAACCAATGCTTTATTCCCTCAATAATCACAACTTCTTCGGACAAACATAGTCTTCCTGTTAAACACCGAAACCCTTGTGGAGTTTGCAACCTTCTTTTGGTTCTTCTCCCTTTGTTTGGTTAACCACTGCCTATCAGTTATGTAATACCCTAATATTTTCCCCTAATATTCTTTTCTTTTCTTTTACATTTCATGCCACAAACAAGATCACACATTGGTTCCATCTTCTATAGGTTTGTGCCTTGCAGGGATCTTTGGTTCGTGTGTGTGTGTTTGTTATTTGTTTATTGCTTAGTTTGTTTATGTTTACTAACCATTAATTAAAATTCAAAAAATATTTTGTTTGCTTTCACTAACATTTTCAGGGGAAGAACAGGTTAAAAATACCAAAACAACAGTCCCTTAGCTCGAACGAATTTCATCTGAACAAAGTCAAAGTTGATCTGCAATTAATTCAAGAATTATCTGATCAAGAGTTTCCAAGATTTAATTGATTATTATTCAAGGAATTCCAAGGTTCATGTGTTTATTTCCATGCCTTCTTTGACGGGAAAAAGAATCGAGTCGGAACCACATCAATGCAACAAAATGCTCATTTTTCACAAATTTTGCACTGAGTAACCGGTTAGCAGTTATGCTGTAACCGGTTACCCTCGTGAAATTTTGAAAAATGGCAGCAAAATCAAATTTTAGCAATTGGCACTAATCTCAGCCCTTGATCACATTTGGAATATTCTAGACCACCTCATTTTAATTCCCCTACATCACTTTGATCATTTTCCACCATGCACATTCACTAATCACCACTCTTTTGATAATTCCCTCCAAATTTGAATTCCAATCCTAATGTTGATCATCCAAGCCTAATTCCAAACCACCAAATTTCCAAGCCTAAACTCTATAAATAGAGGCTTCATTTCATTCATTCTACAAGCTTTTGATAGCAAATAAACCTCTTGTAAATTCTCTTCCCAACCACAAAATTCACCAAAGCTCACTTTTCTTCTTTTGAAAGTTAGCAAAAATTCACATTGAATCTTGTTCAACTTTGAGCTAAACCTTCATCCATTCTTGTTTTTGTTCATCAATTATAGTAGATCTAGGCTTTGGAGTTTGGATCTTGAAGCAATTTGAAGGAATTTTCAGATTTGAAGTGGTAATTCATCTTCCACCATTGTTGAAGCTTCATCTTCATCTTCCATAATGTAGATCTTTGGAGATCTTTGTTACTTGATCCTTTGGATCTTGTAATTGTGTTTAATTGCTGGTTTTCACTGTTATTTTACTTTAAATTTCGTGCAATTTCAGTTCCATGATCACCAAGGTTGTCAAACTCGCGAGTCTACTCAGACTCGTTAAGGGTCTGTAGACTCGACTCGCAGACTCGACTCGCAAACTCGTACGAGTCTATGGAAAATTAAAAATGACATTCAAAAACCTATAATTTACACATATATGACACACACCTGTGTTCTTTAACTTATAAATGTCTCGTATATGACACAAATATGTAATAGAACACCAATTAACACGAAAATTTAAATTTCATACTCCATAACAAATTTCTTAACAAAAAAAATAGATTATAAAACAAAATAAATTGCAAAGTATGTACTTAAATACTTTAATTACCAATTTCTTCTTAATTGGCTACTACATCAAGCAAAAAAAACCCATAAAACAGACATGCTTATAGCTTCAAACATCCAAAGCTTCAGTGAAATCATCACCACCAATATAATCACCATCATCTTTATCGGTATCTTGAGTATCATTGTTAAACTCTACCTCAGATGAAACACTTTCTTCATCATTAATCAATGTTGGATTGTTTGAAGTTTCACTTCCCCCTAATTTAACATTGCCACCACCATCACTTTGCACAACATTAGTTACAGCAACATCATCTTCCACAACATTATTAAAAATAACATCATCTTACTCAACATTTACTTTAGTTTGCACATTTTCTTCATTAGAACATTCAATTATCCATTCATCATCTGAATGACTATCTTCAAATGAAATAACAACACTATTTGATTTTCCGTTTCCACTTTTCAACTTTAAATTCTACATGACAGAAACCAAATTATTCACCTCTTTCTAATGCAACCTATTTCTTTTCTTTTTATGAACCTAAAAAGTAAATAATAATTCAACTCAATGTTTATAAAAATATTAAAATCAAGTCTATAAATAAACAAATAATAATTTATTACCATTTCAAAGTAATTCCAATTATGTTCACAACTAGAGGAACTATAAGTTAAGCTTAGAACACGAATTGCAAACCTCTTTAATTCTAGAGTCATATCTCCATAGAAATCTCACCCTTCATTAGGTAACTTATCCTTCTTAAACTATTTTCTGTCATAAATCATAAACTTTATAAACTATTTTGTCCCATACAAATTGGTATATGTGCATTGGGATCATTGGACCTGATTAGACTATGGTGCATCATCTTTACACAATATATCATACATGAGAAGCATCAAAGTGAATCATATAAGAAAATACTTACACAACAAATGATTGATTTACGTCCATGAACACAAACAAAGCAAGAGACAGAACAAACTCACGTCGTTGATGAAGGGAGGAAGAAACTTTGTTGAAACAAGAGAATTTCTAATTATCGTACAAGCAAAAAAATAGGTTTTTTTAATAAAATAAATTATTTTGGGGAATTTAGGCCTTTTTTAGTTAAAAAAAAAAAAAAAAAACTTATAGACTCGTAAACTCGTTATAGACTCGCGATTCTATACGAGTTTGTGCGAGTCTACCCGAGTTTACTTAGGTCTATCAAAAAAAGATTCTATGTATGAGTCTACTCGTTTATGCTTCCTAGACTCGTAAACTCGTACGAGTTTACGATTCTA
Source organism: Lathyrus tuberosus (assembly GCA_022829125.1). NCBI lineage: Eukaryota > Viridiplantae > Streptophyta > Magnoliopsida > Fabales > Fabaceae > Lathyrus > Lathyrus tuberosus. The sequence continues at coordinate 3,201,229 of JALAZF010000479.1, read as the reverse complement.
CCCACGAGTTTGAAAACCATGATGATCACAAAGTGTTTGTAAAAAGTTTTGGAAGTGGATAATGCTGAATTTTGCACATTTTTCTGCATTCTGGTGTAGAGTAACCGGTTAGCAGTTATGCTGTAACCGGTTACTCTGTGTTAATTTTGAAAAATGGCACCTATTTTGAACTAAGTAACCGGTTAGCAGATATGCTGTAACCGGTTACTTCAAAGAAGAATGCATATTTTCACTTGTTTTTGGGGCTGTTTTGGTTTTTCTTCCTCCTTCTTCCCCTTTCTTCTTGTTTTAGCCTTGAAATACATTGTTGAGATTAATTTCTCTTCAATTTCAATGGACTTTGGATATGGTTAGAGTAATTAAACATTCATTAGTTCAAATCTATCTTTTAATGAATTGTTGAATTCATTTGAGGTGCTTTGAATTAGTGATATGTTTTCACACTTAAACTTATCAATTAAAAGTGATTGAACTTGAAGATGAAAGGTTCTTGACGTTGTAATTCAATTGGCCTTCTCTTCATCTATTTCCTTTTATTTTGATCGATGAAAGTCTTATGGATCTTAGAATTTCTTTGTTGAATTCTTGATCAAGACTAGATCGTTACCTATTTTCTTTTCGTGCGGTATTGCTTTCGGATGACGATCTACATATCGTTCATCTAGCATGCATTAACACAAAGAGCTATTGACCGGCCTTATTGTAGGGTAATTACTCCATAAATTACTCGGTGATTTCTTAACATAGCGCAATATTTGTCCCTCTTTATCCAATTCGGAATTTGAACTTTCGTGGTCCGGACCTTGATTGGTCGCGTCAACCCAATGGTGATTGATCTTTTGCATTAGGTCCATAATCTTTGAAACTTGGCATTGTAGAGGCTTTGGTTTTACCAATCTTCTGTCAAGTTCATTAACTTTGGCCTAAGTTCATTGTTTAATCACTATAGTTCATAATGCGGAACGGAATAATCAGTGAAGGCTTATGGTACTAGAGCCTTGTGCTACTAACCACTAACTTCTAACTTTACATTTCCTTCTCGTTCCCTATCTCTCTTTATTTTTTATGCTTTATGCCATTTTATCATATCATGTTTATGTTTATGTCATTTTTCTTTTGTCCACTTGGACCATATTATCTTGTGCTTTGTTTTTCTTTTGTCCATTTTGGACTCAAAAACATTAATAAAGGATTAAACCACTAAAAGACTTGTGCTCTTAATTGTTGGACTATGGCCACTATCCCTTGCTTTGGAGGACCTATACTCTTGATTATGGACTTATGGACTTAGAGTTAGGATCTTAACCTATGCTTGGGAGTTTGTGATGGAAAACCTTGGATTTTGGATACTTGGAGTCTTTCTCTTTTGAAGACTTATTTTGAATCAAGACCAAATCAAAAAGGAAAAAATGCTTATGCTATGGAGCTCGTCCATGTGGTTAGATCTTTCTTATCCTTAGCTTTTATTTCCATGCACTAGGATAGCCACTTCTTCTCCACCCCTTCTTCAATTTTCAAAATCTCCTCTCTTTTTCAAAACCTTCTTGATTTCAAACTTAAAACCGATTTCATAATAAAACCTTGACTTTGGTCAAGTGATTTTTTTAAGCTTTGTTTTCTTTAATAAATGTCAATCAATATTAACCATATTTTGACCATTTCATAAAAACATAAAAAATACAAAAACTCATCAAACTTTTTTTTGTGCTTTGTGCACCTTTTCCTTTTTAAACTTTTTCATAATTTTAGACATGATTCATTTCTTTAAGCGGAATTATTCGCTTAGAAATGATGACTTGTCTTTACACTTAAAATCAACCAAAACAAACAAATTTTTGACCTTTGTACCACGAACTATGGGGTTTTGATCCTACATTGCACATCGTGGGTACGTAGGCATGAGGCGATAAGTCTCTCCAAACACAAAAATCTTAAAAAATATTTCTCTTCTCATCTCTCCCAATCTCTTTACAAGCAAACCATTTTCAAACCAAAAAGTGGTAGATATTTCAAAGGGATCCTATAGAGTATTATAGATGTTTTGGGTGCTAACACCTTCCCATTGCGTAACCAACCCCCCTTACCCATTCTGTGTTTGTTCTTGTTGTTTTAGAACTCTTTAGGTTTTGTTCACTCTTTTTCCTTTCCCTTCGTGGATAAAATAAAAGTGCGGTGGCGACTCTTTGTTTTTTTAAGTTAAGTTAATCAATATCTTACACTCACAAATTTCCCCGCTACAGAAAAGTGGCGACTCTGCTGGGGATTGAATCCCTTTGAGGGGTTTAGCCTACTTTGATTTATTTACTGCTTTTTGTTTGATTTGCTTGTTACTTGTTTGTTATGTTTGGGAGTTCCTCTGTGTGTGAGATAGGTCCTATACCCGGACCAGAGTGCACTTTGAGATAGGAGGATAGTATAGTCAAGGGAACTTTGAAGGAGTCGAATCCTGAAAAAGAAGAACTTGAGAATCTATCCACTCGGTGGTTGCCTCTTTGGAATTACTGATGTCGATCGAGCGATCGTGAAGGCATTACTTTTTCCATAGAAGCCTATAACACTGAGGACCGTAGTAACCCTTAACCCATCCTAGCCTTTTTAGGATCGTAGCGCGGAAGCTATGAAGATGCAAATCTGACTTAGTTGTCATGCGATGCTACACTCAGGTTAGATTCTCTTAAGGATAACTACCAACCTCCGAGCAAATCGGTGCGCTGGTGTGTCTGATAGTGGATTGTGGACCCTGGGCACTTTGTTAGAACTGCTGTTTTTTGCAGGTACAATAAAGACAAAACCTTAGTACATACCTTTGTGGGATTGGTTCTTACCCTCGGCTTCATGCTCGTGACTTGAACCTTAACCCATGTGCTTTGTGTGATCTTGTTTGTGGGTGTTGCATTCATGCACTCATGCATTCATGAGCATTCTTTTGGAAGGTTTCAAGGAACTTAAAGGTGTTATTGCAAACATTGTAGGTACTTTTGTTATGGATTTTGGAAGAAGAAGTACAAAAAAGTACACTTTCAAGATTCCTAAGTTAGGGGGTTTGAGAGAGCTAGGATCTTTGGTTGTTGATACCAAGAAGTTCGAGTCCAGATATGGAAGGCTTTATCTCTCTTGAAGGTTGATATGGCTGAAGGATTGCTTGCTACTTTAGTTCAGTTCTATGACTATTTGCTTCATTGTTTCACCTTTCCTGATTATCAGTTGGTACCTACGCTAGAGGAGTATTCTCTCCTACTTGGTTTGCCTGTTCATGGTCATATTTTCTCTGGTTTGGATCCCGCTCCCGAGTATCATATTATTGCGAAGGCTACTCACTTGAAGGTTTCCGAGATTAAGGCTCGCATGGATACCAAAGGAAAGATTCTTGGTTTACCCACTAAGTTCTTGATGGATAGAGCTCATCACTTTGCTAGTGTGAAGAACACAGTTGCTTTTGAGGCTATTCTTGCCTTGCTTATTTATAGACTATTCCTCTTCCCGAATGTTGAGAACTTTATCGATATCAACGCTATTCGGATCTTCTTGATTAGGAATCCAATTTCCACTTTGCTTGCCGATGCTTATCATTCTATTCACCTCAGGAATTTCCATGGTGAAGGGATGATTATCTGTTGTGCGCCTTTGCTTTACAAGTGGTTTATTTCTCACTTGCCAAAGTCTTCAGCTTTCTGGAATCTCAAGGACGGTTTATATTGGTCGCGGAAAATCATGTCTCTCACTCATTGTGATATTGATTGGTGTAGCTGTGTTCCTTCTGGAGCGATGATTATTGATAGTTGTGGTGATTTTCCCAACGTGCCTCTTCTTGGTACAAAGGGAGGAATCAGCTACAATCCGGTGTTAGCTCATCGTCAGTTGGAATATCCTTTGCGAGAGGTACCGAAGAACATTCATTTGGCCGGTCTCTTTTTCAAGGAAGAAGAATCTCAGGTTGCTCTCAAGAGAGAAATTGTGGAAGCTTGGTGCAACATTCGTAGAAAAGAAAAGGAAAGTTTGGGAAACCTGAGTTGTGTCTCTTTGGAGCCTTACCTCCAGTGGGTTAAAAATAGAGCTATTACTTTAAAGATGCCTTATGCGCGTTAGGAGCCTTTATCTCTAACTGATAAGAAGCCTATTCTCTACTTTATGGAAGACAAAGAGAAGCTTCAGATCTCTTTGGCCGAGATGCAACAAGAGAGAGATGCTTGGAAGAATAAGTATCAGATTATTGAGTTAGAGAATGCAAAGCTTCAAGAGCACTTCAAGAAGAAGAATGAAGATGAAGTTGCCAACAAGAAGAGAAAGGCACAAGAGGATTTATTTTCCTCTCGCATTCAACCAGTTTATGATATTTCAAAGAGTTCAGAATCTCCTTGGAAGTTGATTGTTGATCAGTTGCTAATTGAGAATACTCAGATGCAGGCCCACATCAAGAAGCTAGAAGATAGAGCTGGGACTTCTTCTCATAGGATTCTCTAGGGATCTAGTTTTCTTTATTCTCTATTGTTTTAGGATTCTTGAATTTGTACTTCCGAGATGTAATCTTTTCCATCATTAATGAATGAGATTTTGGTATTTCAAATAACAATGTTTGCAATATGCCTTATAATTCCTTGAAACTTTGCATTTGCATCTTGCATATCAAGCATCATTCTGCATTGTTTCTTGCCTTTTCCAGGTGTCTTATTGTTTCCCTTTGGTCTTCATTTAGCCAAGCTGTCGCACTAGTATAATACTCGGGCTAATCTGAAGAAGAAGATGGATCAGTTGCAACAAGAGAACCGTGAGCTTCGTGAGGAAGTGACGACTCTGAAGAATGGTTTGGAAAGACTCACTGCTATGATGGAAGCTCTGGTGGCTGCTCAGAATCAGCCATCACCCCCTCCTCCTCCGCTTTCAACTCCTGTGTAAAGGACAGTCATTTCTGAGATTGTCTCCATGCCCATCTCTGTAGCGCCTGCTAGTGTTCCTCAGTACTCCATGCCTCCTGGCTTCTCCTGGGGCATGCCTCATAACTTTGTTCCTGAGGGTTATCAACCACCACCGCCTCCCAAAATTCCAGTTGTTCCTACCGTTCAACCTGTGATGACTGTACCACCGCCTGTGGTTCATGCTGTTCCTTTTGGTGAAGAGCAGATTTTTCATACTGCTCCAAGTGAAAATGCCAGTGCTTATGATAGAATGGAAGAGATTCAAGACCATTTTGCTGAAATGCAGAAAGAGATCAAAGCCTTGAGAGGTAAAGAGCTGTTTGGAAAGAATTCTCATGAGTTATGCTTGGTTCCTAATGTGAAGATCCCGCATAAGTTCAAAGTCCATGACTTTGAAAAGTATAAGGGTAACTCTTGTCCGATGAGTCATTTGACTATGTATGCTCGTAAGATGTCGGCTCAGAAGGATAATAATCAGTTTCTCATTCACTACTTTCAAGATAGTTTGTCTGGTGCAGCTTTGAAATGGTACATGGGACTCGACAGTACTCGAGCTCCCACTTTCGAAGATTTGGGTGAGGCGTTTGTGAAATAGTATAAGTATAATGTGGATATGGCTCCCGATCGCGACCAGCTTCGGGCAATGGCTCAGAAAGATAAGAATACATTCAAAGAATATGCACAAAGGTGGCGCGAGATTGCTGCTCAGATCAACCCTCCTTTGGAAGAAAAGGAGATGACTAAGATTTTTCTGAAAACTCTGAGTCCTTTCTATTATGAGCGTATAATTGCTAGTGCCCCAAATGATTTCACTGAGATGGTTAATATGGGGATGAGATTGGAAGAGGGTGTCCGTGAGGGACGTTTGTCAAAAGATGGTAATTCCGCTGGTAATTCCAAGAAATATGGTGGAGGATTTGCCAAGAAGAAAGAGGGTGAGACCCATGCTATTTCCCATTAAGGACGCAAAAAGAGTTACAATAAGAATAATCAGTGTCAGCAACGTGTTGCATCTGTCACTCCTGTTATCAGTTCAACTCCTGTTGTTCAGGCAGCTCCTGTGTAGCAACAATGTTCTAACCAACAGAACAATCAGCGGGGCCATTTTTAGAAAGATTTTGATCCGATTCCGATGACCTTCACAAAATTGCTTCCTTATTTAATTAAGAAGAATCTTGTTCAGACCCGTGCACCACCTGCTGTTCCAAAAGATTTTCCATGGTGGTATAAGCCCGAAGCTTATTGCGCTTTCCATTAGGGAGGAGCGGGACATGATACTGAGAACTGTTATCCATTGAAGATGGAAGTTAAAAGGTTGGCTAGGAGTGGTATTTTGTCTTTTGAAGATTCCAACCCTAATGTCCAATCAAATCCTCTGCCCAATCATGGCAAGGCGTCTGTCAACATGGTTTATGGCTGTCCTGGTACATTTAAAATTTTTGATATCCGTTGGATCCGAAGATCTCTTGTGGAAATGCATGCACTTTTGAGTGAGTACCATGATATTGATCATGACTATGCATCTTGCTGTATTTGTTTCGTGAATCCACGTGGTTGTGTGATAGTGGAGAGGGACATTCAAAGGATGATGGATGAAAATTTGATTGAAGTCACTGCTAAAAGAGATGAATATCAGAATGACGTGAATGTTATTGCACCACGCTTTAATATTCCTGAAAGAGTGGTTATCTCTTATGACAGTCAGAAGACCGCTGTTACACCCTTGGTCATTCGGTTACCCGGCCCGGTACCCTATGAATCTGACAAGGTTGTTCTGTATAAGTACAATGCTACCATGGTAGAAGATGGTAAGAAAGTGCCCATTCCTTCTTTGTCTTCTGTAGTAAGCATCGCTGATGTGAGTAGAGTGACCCGAAGTGGTTGAGTTTTTGCTCCTGAGCCTCCAAAGATTGTGGAGAATGTTGCTGCTGGCAAACGATCTCAAGATGAGAGTAATGTCGATGTTTCTGGTTAGTCCAGTGGTTCGAAGGCCTATGAGGATGAAGTTTTGAAATTGATCAAGAAGAGTGAGTATAGTGTTGTAGATCAACTCTTGCATACCCCGTCCAAGACTTCAGTGTTGTCCCTATTGATGAATTCTGAAGCTCATAGGAAATCTTTGCAGAAGGTATTGGAACAAGCATATGTTGAGCATGATGTGACTGTTAATCAGTTTGATGGAATTGTTGCTAACCTCACAGCGTGTAATAATTTGAGTTTCTGTGATGAAGAGTTACCCGAGGAGGGGAGAAATCAGAATTTGGCTTTACATATCTCCATGAACTGTCAAGAAGATTCACTTTCCAATGTGTTGGTTGATACTGGTTCTTCTTTGAATGTGTTTCCAAAATCTACTTTAGCAAGGCTTTCTTACCAAGGTCCTCCCATGAGGTATAGTGGGGTCATTGTTAAAGCTTTTGATGGATCTCAAAAAACTGTGATTGGAAAAGTTGATCTTCCAATCAAGATAGGACCGTGCTTCTTCCAGATTACTTTTTAAGTAATAGATATCCATCCTGCTTATATTTGTTTGCTTGGCCGACCCTGGATCCATGAGGCTGGGGCAGTGACTTTGACTCTCCATCAGAAGTTAAAATTTGTTAAGAATGATAAGCTGGTAATTGTTGGAGGTGAGCAAGCGATGCTGGTGAGCCACCTTTCATCCTTTTCGTATGTTGATGCTGATGAGACTGTTGGGACTCCGTTCCAAGCTCTTTCTGTTGATGATAAAACTGTTAAGAAGAATGAGTTACCCATGTCTTCTTTGAAAGATGCTCTGCATGTGCTAGAGACTGGTCGATCTGACGGGTGGGGCCGAGTCATTGATGTGGTTGATAACCTGGGAAAAACTGGTTTAGGCTTTACGCCTGGTACAATCAGAAGAGATTTGAGGCGTATTAATGAGACTTTTCACAACACTGGATTCATCAACAAAGATCATTCTACAGCTGTAATTCTTGAAGATGACCCTGTAGGATATATCCCATTTGGTTCTGAAAGTGATGTCATTCCTGCTGAAGATTGGGAGCCTTATTTGGAAGACCCCGGTTATATGTCCCCAGAGGATGCATATGTGCCTTTTTATTCCCCTCGGAAGATGTTTAAGGAACTTGAATATAAAGTCAATGCCATCATTGAGGGTGATGAAGAGAAAGAACTTCCCAACTTTGTGACACATGGACAGATCTGCCAGAATTGGATAGTTGTTGATGTTCCTACTATTGTTCATATTTCAAAGTAATTTGTTTTTGTTTCTTTCAAAAAATCCTTTCACTCTGCCCAAGGTGAAAATGAATTTGTGAGGGCTTTGTTTCAAATTTTATCATCATCAATAAAATGTTATTTTGTTTATCCGTGTTATGTTTTCCCTTTTTGCTTTATTTCTGAAAAATGTTAACATAAAAAAAACCAAAAAAATAATAATAATGCGATGATCACTTTTATCTGCATAATACTTGCACTTCTTGTTCATATTCTAAAATCAAACATAAATCATTGTGCAGATTGATTGTTAAATCCATTGAAAACAATGACCTTATGCCCTCTCCTAACTTTGAATTCCCTGTGTTTGGAGCTGAAGAAGAGGATATTGAGGAGATTCCAGATGAAATTTCTCGGTTGCTTGAGCACGAGGAAAAGGCCATTCAGCCTCATGAAGAGCCGTTGGAATTGGTTAATTTGGGTTCAGATGATGATATAAAAGAAGTCAAGATTGGGGCACTGCTTCAGTCAGATGTTAAGAAGAGGATTGTGGAGCTTCTTAGAGAATATGTTGATGTGTTTTCTTGGTCCTATCAAGATATGCCTGGTCTTGATACTGATATTGTGGAGCACCATTTGCCATTGAAGCCTGAATGTCCACCTGTGAAGCAGAAATTGAGAAGAACTCATCCTGACATGGCTGTGAAGATCAAAGAGGAGGTTCAAAAGCAGATTGATGCTGGTTTTCTTGTGACTTCTGAGTATCCTCAATGGATGACCAATATTGTGCCTGTTCCAAAGAAAGACGGAAAAGTCCGAATGTGCGTTTACTATAGAGATTTGAATAAAGCGAGTCCAAAAGATGATTTTCCATTGCCACACATTGATATGTCGGTAGATAATACTGCTAAATTCAGTATCTTTTCTTTTATGGATGGATTTTCTGGTTATAATCAAATAAAGATGGCACCCGAGGATATGGAAAAAACAACATTCATTACACCCTGGGGAACATTCTATTACAGAGTGATGCCCTTCGGTTTGAAAAATGCTGGTGCAACGTACCAGAGAGCTATGACTACTTTGTTCCATGATATGATGCATAAAGAAATTGAGGTATATGTGGATGATATGATTTGTAAGTCGAAGACTAAAGAGGATCATATTGAGTACTTATTGAAGTTGTTTCAGCGTTTGAGAAAGTTTAAGCTCCATTTGAATCCTAATAAATGCACTTTTGGTGTCCGTTCTGGAAAATTGTTGGGCTTTATTGTCAGCCAAAAAGGCATTGAAGTTGACCCTGGTAAGGTTAAAGCCATCCATGAAATTCCTGCGCCCAAAATAGAAAAACAAGTAAGAGGATTCTTGGGACGTTTGAATTACATCTCCCGATTTATATCCAATATGACTGCCACATGTGCGTCGATCTTCAAGCTGCTTCGCAAAGATCAGGGTTGTGTCTGGACAGAGGATTGTCAGAAAGCATCTGAGAGGATTAAAGAGTATCTGCTTGAACCTCCATTTTTGTCTCCTCCCGTGGAAGGAAGACCTATGATCATGTATTTAACCGTGCTGGAAGAGTCTATGGGTTGTGCTCTGGGTCAACAAGATGAATCTGGTCGAAAAGAATTTGCCATTAATTATTTGAGCAAGAAGTTCACCGATTGTGAGTCTCGGTACTCAATGCTTGAAAAGACATGTTATGTTTTAACTTGGGCTGCCAAGCGCCTCCGCCAGTATATGTTGAATCATACGACTTGGTTGTTATCCAAAATTGATCCAATCAAGTATATCTTTGAAAAGCCTGCTTTGACTGGGAGGATCGCTCGTTGGCAAATGTTGTTGTCAGAATATGATATCGAGTACCAAACTCAAAAAGCAATAAAAGGAAGTGTTTTGGCTGACCATTTGGCACACCAGCCAATTGATGATTATCAACCTATCAGGTTTGATTTTCCTGATGAGGATGTGATGTATCTAAAGGTAAAAGATTGTGATGAACCATTACCTGATGAAGGGCCTGAGCCTGGATCCCGTTGGGGTTTGATTTTTGATGGAGCTGTTAATGAGTATGGCAATAGTATTGGGGCAATAATTGCTACTCCTCATGGTTCTCACATTCCTTTCACTGCAAGGGGTATGTTCACTTGCACAAATAATGCGGCTGAGTATGAAGCATGTATTATGGGCTTGGAAGAAGCCATTGATTTAAGAATTAAGATTCTTGATGTATACGGAGATGTAGCCCTGGTGATTAATTTGATTAAAGGAGAATGGGAGACACGTCAACTTAATTTGATTCCTTATCGAGATTATGCAAGAAGGTTGCTAACTTTCTTCAATAAGGTTGAGTTTCACCATGTACCCAGAACAGCAAATCGAATGGCAGATGCCTTAGCCACTATATCATCTATGATTGTGGTGAATCAGTGGAATGATGTGCCCAAAATTGATGTTATGCGGCTTGACAGGCCAACTCATGTGTTTGCGGTTGAAGAGATTGTTGATGATAAGCCGTGGTATTATGATATTAAATGCTTTCTTCAAAATCAAGAGTACCCACTTGGGGCATCCAAGAAAGATAAGAAGACTTTGAGAAGATTGGCTGGTAGTTTCTTCTTGAATGATGATGTGCTATATAAGAGAAATTATGACATGGTCTTGCTCAGATGTGTGGATAGACACGAAGCAGACATGTTGATGAAAGAAATTCATGAAGGATCTTTTGGTACCCATGCCAATGGGCATGAAATGGGTAAGAAGATGTTGAGGGCAGGTTACTATTGGCTGACAATGGAATCTGACTGTTGTAAATTTGTGAAGAAGTGCCATAAGTGTCAGGTTTATGCTGACAAAATTCATGTGCCTCCAACTCCTCTCAATGCTATCTCTTCTCCATGGCCTTTCTCCATGTGGGGTATTGATATGATTGGAATGATTGAGCCTAAAGCGTCGAACGGACACCGTTTCATATTGGTGGCTATTGACTATTTTACCAAGTGGGTTGAAGCGGTATCATATGCCAATGTGACCAAGAAAGTAGTGGTCCGGTTTATCAAGAATCAAATCATATGTCGATATGGTATTCCGAGCAAGATTATCACTGATAATGGGTTGAATCTGAATAACAAGATGATGAAGGAATTATGCGATGAGTTTAAGATTGAGCATCATAATTCTTCTCCTTACAGACCTAAGATGAATGGGGCTGTTGGAGATGCTAATAAGAATATTAAGAAGATTGTTCAGAAGATGGTTGTTACTTACAAGGATTGGCATGAGATGCTCCATTTTGCTTTGTATGGGTATCATACATCCGTCCGCACTTCAACGGGGGCTACCCCTTTCTCTCTTGTTTATGGTATGGAAGCAGTGCTCCTGGTAGAAGTTGAAATCCCTTCTATGAGAGTTTTGATGGAAGCTGAATTGACTGAGGCTGAATGGTGCCAAGGCAGATATGACCAGTTAAATTTGATTGAAGAGAAAAGAATGACGGCCTTGTGTCATGGCCAATTGTATCAACAGAGAATGAAGAAAGCTTTTGATAAGAAGGTTCGACCTCGTGTGTTCAGAGAAGGCGACCTAGTGCTCAAAAAGATCTCGACTTTTACCAATGATTCTAGGGGCAAGTGGACTCCTAATTATGAAGGCCCATATGTTGTCAAGAGACCCTTCTCTGGCGGTGCATTACTTCTTACAACTATGGATGGTGAAGAGTTCACTCGTCCTGTGAATGCCAATGCAGTCAAGAAATACTTCGCCTAAAGAATAAAAAGAACAGCTCGCTAAGTTGAAAACCCGAAAGGGTGGCTTAGGCAAAAATGAGCGTCTCGGTGGGCTGAAAACCAGAAAGGGCGGTCTAGGAAAAAATTAGAGACAAAAATAGAAATAATCATCCCGATAGATTGAAAACCCGAGAGGGCAATCTAGGCAAAAGTTAGGATTATGGCAAGTAACTGCATCTGACCAGTCTTGATAATTTGAAAGCAACATTGTCTATCAAGGATTCTGCTTCAATAATCCACAACTGAAGTTTTGAGCACATCGGAATTCAAAGTTGTTAGGGAGAATATTGGTCATTGTATTTCAATGTAACCCTTTCCATGTATTTACCATTTTTCAAACTTTGTAATGATCCATGGAGTTGCGCCATTTGCGGACTTCCATTCCATTAATAAAATTTGGGTCATTTATTTTTTATGATGATTTTTGAAACAAAATGTGAATAATTGATTTAAATTTTTGAAAACTATAAAAACATTTTTTTCTTTGATTTATGAATATAGAAAAAGAATGTCAACGGTTATTCCAAGAATGGTAGGATCAATGTTTTCCTCAGCAAGGTTCGTTCTTGCTCCTTTGGCAGAATTTATTGACAACTCCCTAGTAGAGTTTGTCGATATTTCCCAAGTAAAGTTTGTTGTGTTTTCCTCAGCAAGGGTTTTGTTTACAACCAGTTGTCGACAAGATGATGGGTTCCTTCAAAGTTGTGTTATGATGTGTTGAATTCATAAGGGTCAGTGCTGTTTGGTTCTTCCCCAGCTAGGTTTTGATCCGGATATGCTCTAGCTGATTATGATATGGTCAGGTAGTCGAGTAGTAATCCTCATATGGAGATTCATTTTTGCTGCCCCCAGCAGAAATCATATGAGGAATTTCCATCAGAGTTTTACCTTCTAGGTGTGTTATTGTTGCTTGGTATATTCCCAAGCGCAGAGCAACGTTATCCTCCTCGGCAAGTCCATGGCGTTTTCTCTCCAGATTGTTTGTTTTCAGAGAGGATTGTGTATCACTATTTCGGGTGTTCCCCAGTGAAGTTGCCGATGATATCTCTATTCGAGGAATATTGATATACTAGTCACCTATTGGGTTTTTTCTCATTCATGATGAGTATTGATCTAAAATCCCCCGCAGTTTGACCTTGTTGTTTTCCTCAGCAAGTCCAGGTTATTTTGCTCATAAGTGGTTAATCCTCAGAGAGATTTTCTCTTGAATCTCCAGCAGAACTGCCTTGTATTCACATTGGATTTGGCGTAGATGTTTATATGTCTATAAATCCCCAGCGAATGCATTATTTCTCCGCAGCAGATCTCTTCATCCTTTTGGAATGAAAGTTCCTGTGAATTCTTTATGATCCCCAGGAAATGTCAGAAAAGGTTTGGGTTATTATGATTCCCCAACAGTTTTCCTTCCATCCTCAAAGCAGAGTTTATGTTTTATCCTCTTTGCGGATCGTTAATGTTAAAAGATTGATATTTGGGTTTCTCCCCAAGTAGTATCTTCCTTTCTCCAGCAAGATTTGAGCCTTGTAGTAGGATTTATTTTCCTTTGATGGCTTTTGTTTAGCTCTTCCAGGATTTCTTCAGCCGAATCCCTAGCAGATTAGCTAATGATATCTCCATCTCGTTGAGATTATCCGAGTATTCAGCGGTGTTGTGATGTTTATTCCACCCTCTGCTTATCTCTCTGTCTGTTTTGTCAGCATATCCATACTCATACGCATTGCATGCGTATTCATTTGCTGTGCATAGTATGTTGTTGTTGCATTGTGCATTTTGCATCTGTGTTGGTGTTTCTTTGCTCTCTGGTGTTGTTGTCCCCGCAGAGCGTGTGTGTCATCCCTCCATTAGAGTGTGGACCCGTAAGTAGAAAATGCCTAACTTTGTTGATTCCCCACTGAGTTTATGCCTCGTGGAAGATATTTTGTTTTAGCCTACCTCCCCAGTTCATTTGTCGGGATGGAATTAATCCCCAGTTGAGATATTTCCTCCTCGGGATGAGTCTTGTTTGACCGTTTCTCTCTGGTTTATTCCCGGATTGAATTTTTGTCCCTTTCTTTTGGGCTTATCACCTTTGTCGTCCTACCCATTTTGTTGGTAGGAGGTGATATAGCCAGCTTGTTACCTTTGTCGTCCTTCCCTTTGTTGGTAGTAGGGAACATAGCCCGGTTTGATTACCTTGTTGTAGCTATCACTCATTTGATAGTTGGTAATCTCTCCCTTCCTTTTTTGAGATTATTACCTTTTTTGTCTTACCCTTTTGTTGGTAGTAGGTAATTTTTCTCACACCCTTGGTTGATTACCTCGTCGTAACTATCACTTGGTTGATAGTTGGTAATCTTTCTTTTGGCTTATCACCTTTGTCGTCCTACCCGTTTTGTTGGTAGTAGGTGATATAGCCCGGTTTGGTTACCTCGTCGTAGCTACCACTTGTTTGATAGTTGGTAATCACTCCTTTCTTCCCTCGAGTTTATCGTCTTTGTCGTCCTGCCCTTTAGTTGGTAGTAGGCGATATTTCTCGAACCTTTTGAGATCGTTACCTTTGTCGTCCTGCCCTGTGTTGGTAGTAGGTAACATAGCCCGGTTTGATTATTTTGTTATAGCTATCACTTGTTTGATAGTTGGTAATCACTCCTTTCTTTATTCGAGTTTATTACCTTTGTCGTCCTGCCCTGTGTTGGTAGTAGGTGATATTTCTCGACCCCTTTTGAGGTTATTACCTTTGTCGTCCTACCCTTTTGTTGGTAGTAGGTAATCTTTCTCATACCCTTGGCTGTTTACTTTGTTGTAACCGTCACTTGGTTGATGGTTGGTATTCTTTCTTTAGCTGACTTCTTACCTTTGTCGTCCTGCCATTTGTTGGTAGTAGGTAATATAGCCCGGTTTGGTTGCCTTGTTATAGTTGTCACTTGGTTGATAACTGGTAACCTTATCCTCTTTGAGAGATCGTTACCTTTGTCGTCCTACCCTGTGTTGGTAGTAGGTAATTCTTCTCATATCCTTTTATTGACTGCCTTGTTGTAACTATCACTTGCTTGGTAGTTGGCAATCTTTCCTTTTGATCATGCTATTACCAGATGTCTGGTATTAGACGATCTGTTCCCCAGCAGAGATTTTTCTCTCCATGTTGGGACGGTGTTATCCCTCTTTTATTTCTGGTGTCGGTAATTTTCCCTCAGTGGGAATCTTACTCTTTGCTCTTCCCCAGTGGAGATTTGTTTCCTCCCATGTTGGGATGTGTTTTCCCTCTTTTGTTTCCTCGGTGGAGTTTCTTTCTCCCGTTCTTCTTTTTGTTTATCTCCTGTGGCATATGTTCCCCACGGTGGTCTTGTGTCTGCATACCATTTGCATAATCATATCATTTGTGGTCTCTTAGGGCCGAAAAATTGGGTTTATTGTTATATTTAAGTCTCTTCTATCTCGTCGAGACAAAGATGTCAATCTTCTTATCTCCGGATAGAAGAAACTTAAATAGGGGTAGCTGTAATACCCTAATTTTTGCCCCTAAGATTCTTTGCTTTTCTTTTGCATTTCATTCCACAAACAAGATCACACATTGGTTCCCTCTTCTATAGGTTTGTGCCTTGCAGGGATCTTTGGGTTCGTGTGCGTGTGTTTGTTATTTGTTTATTGCTTAATTTGTTTATGTTTACTAACCATTAATAAAAATCCACAAAATATTTTGTTTGCTTTCACTAACATTTTCAAGGGAAGAACAGGTTAAAAATACCAAAACAACAGTCCCTTAGCTCGAACGAATTTCATCTGAACAAAGTCAAAGTTGATATGCAATTAATTCAAGAATTATCTGATCAAGAGTTTCCAAGATTTAATTGATTATTATTCAAGGAATTCCAAGGTTCATGTGTTTATTTCCATGCCTTCTTTGACGGGCAAAAGAATCGAGCCGGAACCACATCAGTGCAACAAAATGCTCATTTTTCACAAATTTTGCACTGAGTAACCGGTTAGCAGTTATGTTGTAACCGGTTACCCTCGTGAAAATTTGAAAAATGGCAGCAAAATCAAATTTCAGCAATTGGCACCAATCTCAGCCCTTGATCACATTTGGAATATTCTAGACCACCTAATTTTAATTCCCCTACATCACTTTGATCATTTTCCACCATGCACCTTCACTAATCACCACTCTTTTGATAATTCCCTCCAAATTTGAATTCCAATCCTAATTTTGATCATCCAAGCCTAATTCTAAACCACCTAATTTCCAAGCCTAAACTCTATAAATAGAGGCTTCATTTCATTCATTCTACAAGCTTTTGATAGCCAACAAACCTCTTGCAAATTCTCTTCCCAACTACAAAATTCACCAAAGCTCACTTTTCTTCTTTTGAAAGTTAACAAGAATTCACATTGAATCTTGTTCAACTTTGAGCTAAACCTTCATCCATTCTTGTTTTTGTTCATCAATTATAGTAGATCAAGGCTTTGGAGTTTGGATCTTGAAGCAATTTGAAGGAATTTTCAGATTTGAAGTGGTAATTCATCTTCCACCATTGTTGAAGCTTCATCTTCATCTTCCATAATGTAGATCTTTGGAGATCTTTGTTACTTGATCCTTTGGATCTTGTAATTGTGTTTAATTTCTGGTTTTCACTGTTATTTTACTTTAAATTTCGTGCAATTTCAGTTCCATGACCACAAAGTGTTTGTAAAAAGTTTTGGAAGTGGATAATGCTGAATTTTGCACATTTTTCTGCATTCTGGTGTAGAGTAACCGGTTAGCAGTTATGCTGTAACCGTTTACTCTGTGTTAATTTTGAAAAATAGCACCTATTTTGAACTAAGTAACCGGTTAGCAGATATGCTGTAACCGGTTACTTCAAAGCAGAATGCATATTTTCACTTGTTTTTGGGGCTGTTTTGGTTTTTCTTCCTCCTTCTTCCCCTTTCTTCTTGTTTTAGCCTTGAAATGCATTGTTGAGATTAATTTCTCTTCAATTTCAATGGACTTTGGATATGGTTAGAGTAATTAAACATTCATTAGTTCAAATCTATCTTTTAATGAATTGTTGAATTCATTTGAGGTGCTTTGAATTAGTGATATGTTTTCACACTTAAACTTATCAATTAAAAGTGATTGAACTTGAAGATGAAAGGTTCTTGACGTTGTAATTCAATTGGCCTTCTCTTCATCTATTTCCTTTTATTTTGATCGATGAAAGTCTTATGGATCTTAGAATTTCTTTGTTGAATTCTTGATCAAGACTAGATCGTTACCTATTTTCTTTTCGTGCGGTATTGCTTTCGGATGACGATCTACATATCGTTCATCTAGCATGCATTAACACAAAGAGCTATTGACCGACCTTATTGTAGGGTAATTACTCCATAAATTACTCGGTGATTGCTTAACATAGCACAACATTTGTACCTCTTTATCCAATTTGGAATTTGAACTTTCGTGGTCCGGACCTTGATTGGTTGCGTCAACCCAATGGTGATTGATCTTTTGCATTAGGTCCATAATCTTTGAAACTTGGCGTTGTAGAGGCTTTGGTTTTACCAATCTTCTGTCAAGTTCATTAACTTTGGCCTAAGTGCATTGTTTAATCAATATAGTTCATAACGCAGAACGGAATAATCGGTGAAGGCTTATGGTACTAGAGCCTTGTGCTACTAACCACTAACTTCTAACTTTACATTTCCTTCTCGTTCCCTATCTCTCTTTATTTTTTATGCTTTATGCCATTTTATCATATCATGTTTATGTTTATGTCATTTTTCTTTTGTCCACTTGGACCATATTATCTTGTGCTTTGTTTTTCTTTTGTCCATTTTGGACTCAAAAACATTAATAAAGGATTAAACCACTAAAAGACTTGTGCTCTTAATTGTTGAACTATGGCCAATATCCCTTGCTTTGGAGGACCTATACTCTTGATTATGGACTTATGGACTTAGAGTTAGGATCTTAACCTATGCTTGGGAGTTTGTGATGGAAAACCTTGGATTTTGGATACTTGGAGTCTTTCTCTTTTGAAGACTTATTTTGAATCAAGACCAAATTAAAAAGGGAAAATTGCTTATGCTATGGAGCTCGTCCATGTGGTTAGATCTTTCTTATCCTTAGCTTTTATTTTCATGCACTAGGATAGTCACTTCTTCTCCACCCCTTCTTCAATTTTCAAAATCTCCTCTCTTTTTCAAAACATTTCAAACTTAAAACCACTTTCATAATAAAACCTTGACTTTGGTCAAGTGATTTTTTAAAGCTTTGTTTTCTTTAATATATGTCAATCAATATTAACCATATTTTGACCATTTCATAAAAACAAAAAAAATACAAAAACTCATCAAACTCTTTTTTGTGCTTTGTGCACTTTTTCCTTTTTAAACTTTTTCATAAGTTTAGACATGATTCATTTCTTTAAGCGGAATTATTCGCTTAGAAATGACGACTTGTCTTTACACTTAAAATCAACCAAAACAAACAAATTTTTATTCTTTGTACCACGAACTACGGGGTTTTGATCCTACATTGCACATCGTGGGTACGTAGGCATGAGGCGATAAGTCTCTCCAAACACAAAAATCTTAAAAAATATTTCTCTTCTCATCTCTCCCAATCTCTTTACAAGCAAACCATTTTCAAACCAAAAAGCGGTAGATATTTCAAAGGGCTCCTATAGAGTACTATAGAAGTTTTGTGTGCTAACACCTTCCCATTGCGTAACCAACCCCCCTTACCCATTCTCTGTTTGTTCTTGTTGTTTTAGAACTTTTTAGGTTTTGTTCGCTCTTTTTCCTTTCCCTTCGTGGATAAAATAAAAGTGCGGTGGCGACTCTTGTTTTTTTAGTTAAGTTAATCAATAGCTTACACTCACAAATTTCCCCACTACAAGTTAAAACACCAATTTGCACTCCTTCTCAGTTAACCACAGTCTATTTGTTAACATACTGAGTTTCTCTTGGGTTAATCACCTTTTCTTGGTTAATCACCCATTTCTCAGTTAACCACAGCATGTCTGTTAACATACTGAGCTCCTATTAAGTTAATCACCTGCTCTTGGTTAATCACTCATTCTTTCAGTTAATCACAATCAGTCTGTTAAAGCTAATACCTTGTGAGTTAGTAACCTTCTCTTAGTCTGAATACTCGCACCTTTAGGCTAGTAACCTTCTTTTGGTTCCTATCCCCTTTTTGTTGGCTAAGTACTGCTTGTTCAATCAGTATCAACGTTCTTTGGGTCACGACCTTCGCTTGGTCCCACACCCGTCCTTTGGGTCACGACCTTCGCTTGGTCCCACACCCGTCCTTTGGGTCACGGCCTTCGCTTGGTCCCACACCCGTTCTTTGGGTCACGACCTTCGCTTAGTCCCACACCCGTCCTATGGTCACGACCTTCGCTTGGTCCCAAACCCGTCCTTTGGGTCACGACCATCGCTTGGTCCCATACCCATCCTTTGGGTGACGACCTTCGCTTGGTCCCACACCCGTTCTTTGGGCCACGACCTTTGCTGGTCCCACACTCGTTCTTTGGGTCACGACATTCACTTGGGCCCACACCCGTCCTTTGGGTCATGACCTTCGCTTGGTTACACACCCGTCTTTTGGGTTACGACCTTCGCTTAGTTCTACACCCGTTCTTTCAGTTAATCACAGTTTATCTGTTAAAACCTTTCTCCTCACACAGTTGCAATTTTTTATTTCCTCGGTTAACCACTGTTTATCAGTTAATATACCGGAATCCTCTCAGAGTCAAACACCTTCTCTTGGTTCAGTACTCTTTCCTTTTGGTTCATCACAGTCTGCCTGTTGACACCAATCCCTTTTTTCCCCACAGAGTCTAAATCTCTCTTTTTCGGTTAACTACTGTCAGTCAGTTCATATACCGAATCTTTTTTCTATTGGTTTTAACACTATCTCTTTGTTTGTTCCCCAGTAGGGTCGCTTACCCTCTGGTCCCCAACACTTCACTTTGTTCTCTTACTTCCCTGTGGAGTCTCTGTTATTCTTCTGCTCCTTTACCTTCTTGGTTTCGACACCACGTTATTCTCTGTCTCTATCTTTTCCTTTGCACCCCTTTCTTGGTTTTGACACCATTCTTTTGCCTCCCCAGCGGAGTATTCTCTATCTCTTCTGTTCTTGGTTTTGACATCGTTTTCCTCTTCTTTTTTCCTTCTTAATTCCACAAACTACGGAAGCTCTGATTCTGCATTCATTCGAATGTATGATACGTAGGCACGAGATCGTGATGATCTTAGCGAGCACACTTCCACCCTTCCACCTTCTTCCATTCGTCCTTCTTTTCCCTGGTTCCATGAACTATGACGCTCTGATTTCCTCATTTCACTATGAGGGTACATAGGCACGAGGGCCCTAATCCTCCACGAGCACTTTCACTTTCTTTGTTTCTTTCATTTCTCCTCTATCTCCTTCTTTTAGCTAGAAGCCTTTAGATAGATAACCCATCCAAACCTAGAAGCAAGCGAAATGGTTCCTGTCGAGTACGACAGATGCGTAAGGTGCTAATACCTTCCTTTTGCATAATCGACCCCCGTTCCCGTTTCTCGTCCCCTTGGGTTTTATCGATATTTCCCCCGTCCTTTGGGACTAAATAAAGTTCGGTGGAGATTTTGTGTTATCTTTGAGTGTGCGATTCACTCAGGTATAAACCAGCCATCTTCAGCTGGCGACTCTGTCGGGGAGTCCTTGCGCTTGCAAGTTGGGGTCTCGCCTAGTCTTTCTTGCTTTTCTTGCTTGTTTGGGTGTTTATCTTTTGCGCTTTACTCGCTTTATTTTCCTTGCTTTAAGCTTTATGTTTATTTACTGCATTTCTTTACTGTTTTGAATATTCATATGCTGCATATTCTGGTTATCTGCTATATTTTCTGCTGTTGTTGGGATGGGTAGATATTTTTGGAGAGAAAAGTCCTAACACCGGGCTTGAGCAAACACATAGGCTAGAACGTGGATAGTCGTAAGGCCTGCGTTTCGCGCGTTGGGTTACCATGAGAGCCACATCCCAGACCGTGATTCGCTTTAGAATACTTTCATCCTGTGAGAATTTGCTACGGCGGGGGGTTTTCATTTTGAGTCCTATGGTTTGAGCGACCTTTCTAGGGACCACCTTGTCGTGTTTAGATTACACCTGTGAGCGGGATATGGGTTTTTCTGTAGGAAACCAAGCCACTTCATACCTTTGTTCTCTCATGCACGTCAGATCTTCGCACCTACGTAGAGTTGTATATGCAGATTATCCAGAAGATGTTACATCTCTAACTTACATTATTGCATACTGTTATTGCATCATCATGTATGCCGAACTTTTAAACTTGAGTTATTTCATCATCATATGTGTGTTGAAATGTTACATCATCTAACCTTTGCATCATTGGGTGTTGCATATCTCATTTGCATTCCACCTGCATAAACAACATATGCATACATGCATTTGCATCACATACATACAAACCAGAAAAAGCTCACTTTCTTCCCTTCATCAGCCAGAAGACAATGAAAACCCGACACCGGTACTTCATCAAATCCGACAGATCAAGAATTATGGCTGATTCTGATAATACCACTTACACGGAGACCTTGAATCAGTTCCAGGGTAGGATGGGTCAATTCCAGGATAACATGGATGCCATCATGGAACTCCTTCATACTGGGAGGGATGCCACTGTTACCTCTGCTGCTGTCGCAACTGTCACTGATGCAACTGTTGTCACTCCCGTTGTTACTTCTTCTCCTGCTGTTGAAGTACTAGTTGAGACTGTTGTTCAACCTATTGTCAATTTACCAAGCTCTCAGCCTGATCCGAATCAGATGCCTGCTGTCTTTCCATGGGGAATGCCCTCGAATTTCATTCATCAAATTGCCGGTGGTAGTGCCTTTATGCCATATCAACCTTTTGCTGTGCCCGTGCCTAATGGAAATTCCGCTACTTACCCATGGGGCATATCTACTCTGATTCCACCTCCTGCATGCAGTGAATGATGACCATGAGGTTCTTCAGGCACAGACGCGCCAGGCTCCTGTGCCAACTAACATTGAGACTCTCGAGGAAGATAAGAATGTGTACAGAGGTCCTCTTTCTCATATTCCGGTTTTGTCTCAACTGCACAAACTATTGTTCCCAATGCTCATTCTGGAATGCCTTACCCTGGGGCATCTGCAGCTGCTATGGCACCTCTTCCTGGTTATCCATATGGTGTTCAGATGGGTCAGACTGCTGGTCAGATGGTTAATTCTGGGTTGTTACATTCGTCTTAGATGGCTTCTCCTCAAGTGCTTGCTCTAGTCGCGTCTCAATTTCCAAGTCCTCAGATTCTTGTCAGACCTGATAGTCAGAACACACTTGCAGACTACAAGTTGTTAGAAGACAGAATCAGAGCTATTGAGGGTTTCTATGCCTTCGACATGGACGCCAAAGACTTATGCTTAATTCAAGGTGCCTGACTTGCCTAAGTACAAGGGGTTGAGTTGTCCACGAAGTCACATCACAATGTATTGCATAAAAATGGCTTCCTACATAGACAATGATGATTTGTTTATCCACTGTTTCCAGGATAGCCTATCTGGGGCTTCCCTAGATTGGTACATGAATCTTGAGTAAGGTAAGATCAGAACCTGGAGAGACCTATCCGAAGCGTTCTTGAAGCAATACAAGTATAACTTGGATATGGCAGCTGTAATACCCCAAAATTTTCCCTCCTATTTATACCATCAATAACTGGCTTTTGTTTTGCATTCATTTGCATCTTCATTAGGTCATAACTTCATTAATCATACATTTGCATGAGCTCCTGAGACGTGGGATCAAAGGAATTTTCTTGTTATCAGCATTTGCCCTATGCAGAGGTGATTCAGTTGGTTCCTACTTCAGTAAACTTGAAGAAAGCTGGAATTCACGTTATCATGAACATCTTCTCATTCAGAGATTCACCAAGCTTTAAGGTTCTCCCCATTCAAGGGTACCATCAGAGGCATTAGGCCAGGATTTCGTTGGTGTGAGTCGGGGTTTGGTTTCCTCATTGACAACTTAAGTCAATTCACTATTATCAAGATGATTAGGGTTACATGTCAGGGATGTTTTGGTTGATGTGGATTCATTTTTCTTATGGAGCATTGATTCAGGATTATTCAGATTTCATGATGGCATCAAAGTTCTTAAGAATTAATTTTACTCAAGGATTCAGTTCAAGTTAAGGATGGGAAGTTCGTGATAATGGTTTATTTGGGAGGCATTATTCAAATTCATCATCAATCCATTTCATTCAAGTTCAAAAAAATCCATTCGCATTATATCCATTTTTACAACCCATTTTAGATCCAATTAAATTCCATGTCCACTTTGATCTATTCTAAACCATACTCTTTTATTTTTCAGAACATATCATAATTTCTAAACCTTTTTATCCATAATCCATTTTCATAAACCATAATCCATACTTCATTATCCAAGTAAAAACCATATTTTTCCCCACGCATCAAATGTACAACTTTCCCAACCAATGCACTCATATCGACCTCATTAAAACTGGCTTGATCAAGGATAGCTCGCATATTTTCCAACATAAAATCCAGGTATTGGGGAAAATGCCAAAATTCTACCAAAGGATTGAGTCATTCTACCAAAATTCTCATAGCAGTGCATCTAACACCAGAAAATTAGCAGCAGACCAAAAAAATAATTGCAGTCCAAAGGAAAAAGCATAACAGGAGAATTAAAAGGAAAAACTAGCAGAAGATTTCAGCGCGTCAAACAAATGCGTATCAGTGAGAAAAGAAGGAAAGAGATAGCAGTTTTCAGTTCAAAAATCCACCAGAAAAAAGCATAACCGAAAATATACAGCAACATTCAATAACATAACCAAATTCACTTATGGAACCACAATTCTCCTAACTGTCATAACAGAAAAACCTAACTACCTATTATAACAGAACTAACCAATCCATATCAGAAAAACTAACAGAACTAACTAATTTTCCTAACCAAAACTCTCTCCTTTTTTACAATCTCTGGATCCTTCTCCATGGTTTCTTTAACCTTCAAGCACAACCTCTGAATTTTCATAGGCCACCAATATTCTTCATCTTCTTCATCTTTAATTTCTTGTTTGGAAAACCTTCATCATTCTCTTCTCAACTGTCATCAATTCCAATCCTTCATTTTCAAAAACCAGCAACTTCAATCAGATTCAACGCAAATCCGAACCTGCAAAATAATTCAAGGAAACCGTATTAACCTTCATATTCCACAATCAATATTCAGCACAAATCTAACGCATAACAACGATTCGCATCTAAGAGAAATCAACGCCATCAATAAAAGAATCGCAGAAATAAGAAGAAGGGAGAAGAGGATTAAGAATTCTACGATAGCTTTGGAATCACACAACAATAATTCGCAGAGCATCTCAGAATCGAAAGAGGAGAATAGCATGTCGTTGTTTTCATACCTCAAGCATTACGTCGTTGCCTCCGTACTCATCGTGTAGGTACGCCGTTCGATCTTGAATTTCCTCCGCGATGTAATCATTGTGACATCGGAGTCGAACCTCAGTGTTTAAGCTCTGGTTGGTTGATGCTTAGCTTCGATTAGAATTCTTGAGAGGTTTAGGTCAAGCGGTGTTTGTTGTGACTTGGGAGTTCCGACGCCGTTCGGAATTTGGCTTGAGGTTCAAAGGAAAGAGAAAGAGATGTCGTGAATGGCGGAGACGGCGAGGTTTCGTGTGAGCGATGATAGAGAAGAAAGGGTTGGAGCGGCGCTGTGAATGAAGAAAGAGAAGGTTGGTGAAGTTGATACTGAAAGAGCCTCTAGGGTTTTTCTACAGAAAAGCCAAGGTTGAGCTCTCATGGCCATGGACCGGGTTTGCTGTAGCCCGTTTGTTTTCATTTTAACACCTCCAATACTACCGCACACCCCTCTCCTGTTAAGTTAATTTGAGTAATCTTTTTGCTTTTTTTTGTTGTTTTTAAGAGATTAATTAGATTGTAAATAGATTTAGGTTTTGATTTTGTTTGTTTTTGTTACAGAGATTAATTTTTACAATTAGAATAATGATTAGGATGATTAGGTTAGTCACTAATCTTAGTTAGGATTAGAAGTAACTTGAGAATTAGAATTAGATTTTTAATTTGAGATTGATATTGACTTCCATTGACATTTTACATAGTTTAGTGATTTAGGCTAATTAGGTTTAGACTAATTAATTGATCTTTGCTTAATCACTCGTTAATTGATTTTTTTTGCTTACTAATTGTTCTTGCTTAATCATTTGCCAATTGTCTTTCGCTTAATTGTGTTTTTTTGGATTAATTGCTTAATTGTTTAGCTTAATTGTTCCGTAACCGTTTTTGGCTTAATTGCTCAATCATTGTTTTTGGCTTAATTGTTCACTAACTAGATTTTAGAATTAGGAATTAATCTCGAACTAATTGACTTTGATTTGACTTTGTTTTAACATTGACCTTACTTAGATTTTAATGCTAACATTGACTAATATTCTTAGTAGTTTCATTTGGTAACTTCATTAATAGTCCTTAATATGTTTTACATAGATTTGTGGTTAATTGTGGTTCACATCTTATTATTGATCTCACTTATTTCTTATTGACAATTTCCATTTGATTACTTTGACTAACTTTTGAGTTGTTTTTGTAGTGTTTCACATTTGATTCGATAAGTTGCTTAAATGTAGAAGTTGTTATAGCATACACTGCTGTAATGGACAAAGTGTGCTGTAAAATGTTGCTATTTTGTCTGTTTGCATACACACCTATTCTGTTATGGAAATAGTAGCTGTTATAGGCTGTTTTTGCTTGTTGCTGGTTTTTACAGCTATGCAGGTGCTGGAGCGCTGTTGTTGCTGCTCTTTGTGGCTTATTGCCTTGTTTTATTGTTTTACTGTTTTATTCATGCAGGGTAAAGAGCATTTGGTTCCATGTCTTTCACGGATCCGTTTCGCTTTCTAACACTCTTGTTAATTTATACTAGGTTAATAGAAGTGTTCTGGTTTGCTAACACTTTGCTTACGTTACTACGGATTGACATCCGTTCGGTATTACTTCTCTTCTCTTTAACTAATTCCGCATTTTTTCCTTTCGATGCCATGAGAAGTAGGATTGGGAGTCCGTGCCACATGGCCAGAAATTCTGGAAGTCCTCAAAGGAGGCTCTATTTGTGATTGTTTAATATTGTGCCTAAGACCTCCAAAGAGGCATCCCATTCCTGTATCCCCTTGTAAGACCTCAAAGAAGGCATCAGGCGGAATGAGAGTCTGCAATCGACTCCCGCCATTTCTAGTCCCAGGTCGTTCTTAGCTCGTATTTCATGTTGATGCTTTGAACATAACGCACTCTTGTTATCGAGTCTGTCAAGTGGAAGAAGGGTTTAGCAATCAAACCCCCACGCCTTGTCTATAGCTCACATTGACCAATGCTGATGCTTATGTGATCTGATTTACATCTTCCCCTTTCTTACTCTGCTCTCCATGGTTTTCGATACCGTTGAGTGAGTACCCCTATTTCCCATAGCTAGCTTGTTTGCCTTGATTGATATGACCCCTTGGCTAAAGCTCCCCCTTTTTTTACTTTGATGGTGTGACATTGTTGTTGACTAACACTGTTTATTCTGTCGTTTGTTTTCAGTTTATTTTGTGATTGATTTATCCTGTGTTTACTTGTCTGATGACATGATCCCGTAGGATTCCTTGCTCCACTTAATTTTTTATTAAGTCGGAGGTAGGAGAAACATTAGGATAGCAATCCATGCATGGCAACATTATGTAGACTTCCCTCTTGATCCTGACCTTAGGACCATCATTGTATGCCAACTTATAGATTCAGCTTCCCTTTAGACTACCTGTGTGACCTTCGTGAGTCTTGTCTCTCGCACCCATGCGATCGAGATCCTGTTTCCTGTTCACCCGTAGTAGCGTCGAACTACGACTGCTCTGACTTCCTTTTCCGGTTAGATTGAGGATATGTAGGCACGAGATGCGATATCACGGCGAGCACACTAACAACTAACTTCCCTTTTCTCTCGCACCCGTGCGATTGAAACGAATCACCTATCACACTAACAACTAACTTCCGTTTTCTCTTACACCTTTGAGTCATCTCCTCTCATCTCCCTTAATCCACTTGTAAAGGATGCGTCATTTTTGTTCTACCGCAAACAAGTAAACGCGTAAGACTCCCACGCCGAGCGGCAACACCTAAACTGCTAGAATATGAACGTTGACGTATTCCACTAAAAAACACAAACAAAGCAAAGTCATCCCTAGTGAGGGGAACTACGTCGCTCTGATTCTTCATTGGTTAATGGAGATACGTAGGCTGGAGATCGTGCGAGATCTCTGCGAGCACAACCTTATTTATCAAACCCTTTTCTCTCGTCCGCGTGCGATCGAGACCTAACAAACAAAATCGACCCGTAGGTCGAACTACGACTGCTCTGACTTTCTCTCTCTGGTTAGATTGAGTATACATAGGCACGAGACGCGATGTCTTGGCGAGTAAACTTCCGCACAAACCCGTAGTCCTCCGAACTACGTTGACTCTGACTTTTCCGCACCCGAGGGAATACGTAGGCCTAGGACGGCGATGTCCTATCGAGTCACCTTTCCTTTTCTTTCTCCATTCCCCCGTTTCCAGTTAGCAGTTGAGCTTCAGATACCCTACACCCTTTGATCGATAACAACAAGCGTGGATCCCATCGAGTACGATGGACGCGAGGGGGTGCTTATACCTTCCTCTCGCGTAACCGACTCCCGAACCCAGGCTATGGTTGCTATGACCATGTCTTTCTCTTTGTTGAGGTTTTCTTCGATCGTTTCCTTTCCCTGCGTTGTGATAAATAATGTTCGGTGGCGACTCTTCTGTCTTTTCCGCCGGTTGATTTTTGCAGATGCGACAGCTGGCGACTCTGCTGGGGACAGATTGACCTCTTGCTGGTCCATCCCCTATGCGAGTCAATCCTAGCGCCTGTTTGTTTCGATTTTAGGGTGTTTATCTGTTTACTTTACTCGCTTTATTTATGGCATTGTTGTATGTTTACTGTTTTATTACATCTACTTGCTTTTTATTTCACTGTTGCCATATATTATATGCTGGACTGTGCTGGATTTTCTGTTTGGTGGGCAGGGTGCTCTGAGAGATAAGACCATTACCCAGGCTTGAGTATACACCTAGGATTAGCGTGGAAAGTAGTGTGACTTGTGTGGCATTTCGCCAGATGTAGTATACATGAAAACTCCACATCCAGATGAGGTTTTCTTGAGTAATGTTCTTTCCTGCGCATCGGTGCAGATGTTAGAACATAACCTAGAGAGCTGTCGACTCTGGTGACCATTCCCGAGGACTCAGTTGAGGCACTCCTCCCGAGGGGCGATAATGGAAAACTAGAAATGGCAAACCCATTACGTATCCTGCCGAGGACCCGAAACTGGGAACTTGCTATAGGATTACCTTATTTTTTGGGGAATTAGTGGACGACCTCTTTGTTTGGCGATAGTATTGTACCCATCAGGATGAATGTATTATTGCTTCTCAAATCGATAATCTGAAACTGAGGTTCCTCGGTTTTTAGTACCCAGATGTGAGAGGAGCTGGGTGTTTACAGATTTGCAGGTAACCGTAACCTTCATCCTACCCGGTATTCTGGTTTTCTTATCAGTGTGGACTTATCAGCCTGGTATTCTGGGATTCTGATTATGCCAACATTCTGATCAGTCCGATGTTCTGATTATGCCAATATTCTGGCATTCTGGTATTCTGATTATTCGGATATTCTGGTATTTCGGTATTCTCTTCAGAGCAGACCTTGAGCTTATTTAGCCATCAACACAGCACTTATTCAGAATATATGGAAGCTTTGATCCCATGTATTATTGCATTCATAACTTTGCATTGCATTTGCATCTTGTATCATTTTGCATATCTTTCTCCAGGCCCAGAACAGTGAGCTCTTCCATCCTTTGCCTCGACCTGCAGTTGGTTTCCCGACTTTCGTATTGGACTTGAATCAGTATTTTGGGAAGAATCATGAACTCAGGGGAACAGAACCAGTTTGTGACTAGGGCCGATGTTGAGTTGATGAAGACTCGGTTGGACCAGCTTGTGGAAGCCATGACAGCTATGACAAGGGGATAGGCCAATATTCAGAGAACTGAGAATGTCATTCCACCTCCGGTGAACAATGTTGCTCAAGCTCAGCCTGTGCGGATCCCTGTTTAGCATCCCATTGTCCGAGGCGAACATTCATCTTCTCTTGATGCCACTGATTATCGCAGTTTTGCATTTTCTGTGCCAGATGTCCAAGGGGTAGTTCCAAAGATGAAACCTAAGGACCCATGATCTGTTGAGTTTGATGAAAGATACAGTGTGTTGGACGAGAAGTTTAAAGCCTTGGAGAGACGTGATACTCTTGATCTGAATGCTTCGAGCATGTGTTTGATACCCGGCCTCAGAATGCATCCAGAGTTCAAAACGCCGAAGTTTGAGCAATACAAAGGAGATAGTTGTCCGAAACAACATTTGGTAATGTTTTGCCGAAGAATGACTTCGTATGTCCACAACGAAAAACTCATGATTCACTGCTTCCAAGACAGTTTGAGTGGGGATTCATTGTATTGGTATATGCAGTGAGAGAGTGGCCGCATCCAAACATGGTCAGATCTAGCCAACGCCTTTGTGAAGCCATACATCTACAATCTTGACATGGCTCCCAGTCGAATGCATTTGCAAGACTTGTCTCAAGCAGATAATGAATCATTCAGAGGATATGCTCAGAGATGGAGAGAGTTAGCTACTCGTGTCCAACCACCGCTTCTAGACAGGGGATTGGTTGACCCGTTCATGGACACCTTGAAAGGCATGTACTTCAATAAGATGATTGGCAATGGGGCATCGAAATTCTCTGACCTGGTAATAGTTGGAGAATGCATTGAGAGCCTGCTCAAATGTGGAAAGATCCAAGACATCTTGAACTTCCCCGCCAATGAAAATGAATCAGTTGTCAGTTCTCAAGAAGAATGTGGGGAAGAAAATAGTTCCGTCCAGGAATCTTCGTCACCTTATTCTCAACAATCAGACATATCAACTATTCATAGTCAGCAATCTTCTGGGTCTTCATATCAGGGACAATACTCTTCTGTAAATCAAGGTATTCCTCATAATCAACGATCATACCGTCGTTAGCCACGTCAGCATGCCCGACAAAGGCCAAGGAAGCCAGAGAGGCATTTCACTCAGTTGCCAATGTTGTATAGTCGTATACTGCCAGATTTGATCAAAGTGGATTAAGAGTGCTGAAGGGATTGGACCCAGTGCCTTTTCCATACCCGCCAGGTTTTGATGTCAACGTCCGTTGTGACTACCATGCTAGGGCAGAAGGGCATTTAACTGAAGATTATAAGGTACTCAAGAGTAAGGTTCAGACACTTCTTGACTCCATATGTGTTCTCATTCACGCCTCTGGTTATTCAGATCAACCATTCTTCTTCATCCAGTCAGGTGGGTTCATCAGTCCAGGTTATGGAATAAGGCACCGAGAGCAGTTGTGCAGATGGTTATCAGACTGACTTTGACGAGCAATTCTGAAGATGGCTAGCTCAGTAGCGAATCAAGCTTGGAAAACCCAGTTCCTCGAAGCTGGCAATCATTATATCATGTCATTTCTTTGCATTTGTAGTTTTTTTCTGTTAAAGTGCAAACTCATTTGTAAAACTCTTCTGTTTTTAAGTGATAATAATAATGAAATGAATATGCATATCTTGATTAAATCTGTTCATGTTCACTCATACTTTTTTATCGATATCATATGCTTGTTTAAGCAGGATCCGAGGGAGGATGACGAAATTGAAAGACGCAAAACTTCCGATTGTATGCTTTTGAACAAAAACTCTGCTGATGATGTACAGGCATTATTTCTACTCCCCAAACACCGGAGACAAAAGGAAGATAATCCCTTGTAAACCCCTTTGAGCCTAGTAGTAGGAGTTTCTTTCTGAAAATGAAAAACCCTTAATTTTAACCTGGGGCAGGGTAGGTGTCAGCTAATTTGGCCGAGCACTCAAATTTCGAAAGGAGTGTCCCATTCGAGGATCAAATCACAATGGTTATCCCTCACCAACCGAAGAGTGAGGCAGTCACAACCCTTTCAAATAAGTCAGACAAACCTGTGTCACACGATTCGTTCCAAAAAAAATCAAAAGAAAAAGAAAGCCCGCTAAGTCAAGACTTGAAAACAAGTGACTTAGGCAAAAGTTAGGGCATCCCGCTGGACTTCAAAATCGAAAGATTCAAAAAGAGTCAGTCCAGGCAAAAATCAGGAAAATCAAAAGCAAAAGAACGAAGAGCGAAAAGGATTACAAAAGAAAAATCCTCAAGCAAAGAACACGTCGTGTGAATACAAACACCAAAGACAAAAAAGGGGTGATTGTCACTCCGAAAACCGCGTGGGTTCCCTCTATCCTATTACCGTTCATTAATCTTTTTGAAAGGTGAGTGCTTGTGTCGAGTTAGTTGAACGTAGGACTGGAGAACATCAAGGAGAATGGGTGGGTTAAAACAAAACTTTAAGCCTTATATCCTTTCTTTCTCAAACCGTGAACCAGGCCACGTTACAACATTCAAAAGACCTAATTGAAGCAGGGTTGTTTCGAAAGCATACCTCGGTTAAAATCGCGTCAGTTCTGACTCCTAAAAGGTTTTTCTTACCATTCATGTTGGTATCGATGTGACATTCTGATAAGTGATTCGTTCACTATATGTCACAACATTTTTCCAGTGAACAGACTTGGATTTCAAAACTGTCATTGCATTGCATTAAAATTATTTTTTCAAAATGAATTGTTTTACTTACGAGTAAGCACTTGACATCAGGTAAGTTTCTGCAATGGAAAGATTGATCAAGATAAGATGCAAACGCCAGAAGACTCCGTTGAGCAGGGGCAAGCCATCAAATGATCACGCCAAATGGGCAATTAATTCCAAAATTCAGCTAATCTAGAGCAACCACGTCGAGAAATCTCTCTGAAGTTCAGCCAAACAAGGGCAATCATGTCGAGATTCAGCAAATCTTTCGAAGATCAATCAGTCAGGGGAAAAATCACTTCAAGGCTCGTATCGAGGCAGACCACCTCAAGAGCACGAGAAGTTATCCTCCTCCAAAAGACAGTTAATTAAAAGCACCTCTTCAAGATTCAGTATGTTGGGGAAGAATATTTCAAGTCATTATGAATTCTCTCGAGGCAAATTCCTTCATAGGTTATGCAATTTGGGGCAGTTACGTCGAGATCCGATAAATCTCTCTAAGAGTTTGAAGACCCTGGGGCATTTTGAATGCCGGGTTTTCTGTAAAATCCTCTTGAGACGATTCCTTCCAGTAGACCAAGTGGTCTGAGGTAAGTGGGGAGTTCACTTATGATAATCGGCATGCGGTTGATCAGCAAAAGCGTGAAACGCCAAAGTGGTTCCCAGCATAGGGTTTCTATTCCTTAGCAAGGTATTTTTCTTAGTGGGGTGTGGGAATGAATGTCTCCCCAACAGAAATACCCAAGGTTGTATCATCTTCGGCAGAGGCTATGTCTTCTCATCATCTTCCCCAGCAGAAGTAGCCAAGGCAGAGGCTATGTCTTCTTATTATGCTCCCCTACAAGGGTCCAGAGGCTTGGTTTCCCCAGCCAGAGTTGGATTTATCCTTTCAAAAGTAAGAGTTCAAGCCCAGACAAGATAGGGGTGATTTGTTTGCTCTCCAAGCAGGTTGGCATCCACAGCAAGAGACTCGTTTCTCTCCCCACAGAGTACTGGTATAATTTTCTCATCGACTCAGGAAGTATTCCTTTCCTCAGTAGAGACCTAGTTGATCTCAATTCTCCAGCAGCCAGGTCAGAAGGTTGTCATTCCCCAGCGGAGTCCTATGGTTACAGGCTCTCCTCAAGCAGGATGGGTTCAGGTGATGTCTTCCCAGCAAAGTCATCGTTATCCGTAAGTCAGAGCCCAGATATATCAACTTTCCTCCCTAGCGAGTTGTTGATCTGTTTCCCCATAGAAATTCAGAAGATCGGATCGGCGATCACGTCCTCAGGAGAGTTGCTAATTATCATCCCCAGCAAGAGGCTCGTTCGACCTCCCAGCTCCAGTAGAGTTTCTCTCCCCGCAGAGTACTGGTATAATTTCCTCATTGAGTCAGAAAGCATTTCCTCTCACGAGCTGGGGCAAGACAAGTAACAATGGGACGTCTCCATTCTTTCAAAGCTACTCAGGTAAATTCTGTCAACCTTCAAGTCGAAGACGAATGTTGGGAAGTCACGTTAACCATTCCCAGACCTTTCAACCCGAAACCTTGTAACCGGACATGACATCTTTCCAAAGCCAACTATACCTGACCCTCCTCGGAATCACCGGTTGAGCCGTCATATCATTGCATAATCATCATCGTCGCATATCACTTGCATAGCATATCATAGCAAGAAGCCCTGTACAACCAAACAGAAGATCCTTAAAGGCCAATCCGTATTGGCACCTTCATCCAAAACCCACTTTGCTGGTATCTCCTTTCCAAAACCCACTTTGCTGGTATCACCACTTTCTAAAGCCCACCTTGCTAGCATCTCCCCTTCCACCCAAAGCCCAAATTTGCTTGGCATCCATCCCAAAGCCCACTTTACTGGCATCTTCATAAATCCAAAACCCAACCTTACTGGCATCTTCATAAGACCATCAGAAGCCCACCTTGCTTGGCGCCCCAAACCAAAAGCCTAATCCGTATTGGCACCTTTAACCAAAGCCCACTTTGCTGGCACCCCCTTTCATCCAAAAGCCCAATCCTTGTTGGCATCCCCTTCAAAGCGAAGCCCACCTTGCCTGGCACCTAATTCCAAAGCCCATTTCCTATTGGCACCTCATTCCAAAACCCAATTCACGTTGGTACCCAGAAAAATTTCACCTTCAAAAAAATTAATCACTATGGGGTTTTATCTATCCATACCAGCAAGACCCAATCATACTTGGCACATCCTTCTTTTCCCAGTAGCCCGAGCATACATCTGCATTTCGTATATAGTAATCATTGCATCCTCGAAACGCGTAGCATTTCCATTTCGCATGGAGCATTACGCCATAGAAAAATTCAAACATTTGCATTTGAAGCATAAGTCAGGTTTGGATATTCTCATTGCCATACGGTTCCCCAACAGAAAGTGGTTTAATCCAGGAGGACTAGTCTTACCTTATCCCCAGTGAAGTTGCCAATGAACTTGTTCATTCTACTTGTATTCCCCTACAGAGTTGTCTGTCCAGACTTCTAGTATCCCCAGCAGAAACGATGGAACTGTAGCCCTCTAGCAGGCACCTTAATGAATCCCTAGGGTAGTAGATCGGTCCCTCTTCCCTCTTTGGTCTTTGTCCCTTAGCAGAGTTGTCTGACTAGGATGCCAGTATACCCTCACTTCCTTTTGATATCGAAAAGTATCATCTTTCGATACCGGTAAGTGTCGTCTCTTCAGTACACTCATTCGTGTTCGGACTTCTCTTTTGATAACGGACAGTTCATCCTTCAATGCCTGAAAGTGTCGTCATTTCATTCCTCCTTTGACGGCGGATAGCATCATTTTTGATGCCGGAAAGTGTCGTTATTTCAGTTTTTCCTTGATGCCAGAAAGCATCATATTTCGATGGCGGTAAGTGTCGTCATCTCAGTTCATTTTCGATGACGGAAAGTGTCGTCATTTCATTCCTCCTTTGATGCCGGATAGCAACATTTTCGATGCCGGAAAGTGTCGTCATTTCATTCATCCTTTTGATGCCGGAAAGCATCATATTTCGATGCTGGTAAGTGTCGTTTTTTCAGTTTTTCCTTGATGCCAGAAAGCATCATATTTCGATGCCGGTAAGTGTCGTCATCTCAGTTCATTTTCTATGCCGAAAAGTGTCGTCATTTCATTCCTCCTTTGATGCCGGATAGCATCATTTTCGATGCCGGAAAGTGTCGTCATTTCATTCATCCTTTTGATGCCAGAAAGCATCATATTTCGATGCCGGTAAGTGTCGTTATTTCAGTTTTTTCTTGATGCCAAAAAGCATCATATTTCGATGCCGGTAAGTGTCGTCATCTCAGTTTTTCCTTGATGCCAGAAAGCATCATATTTTGATGTCGGTAAGTGTCGTCATCTCAGTTCATTTTCGATGCCGGAAAGTGTCGTCATTTCATTCCTCCTTTGATGTCGGATAGCATCATTTTCAATGCCGGAAAGTGTCTTCATTTCATTCATCCTTTTGATGCCGGAAAGCATCATATTTTGATGCCGGTAAGTGTCGTTATTTCAGTTTTTCCTTGATGCCAGAAAGCATCATATTTTGATGATGGTAAGTGTCGTCATCTCTGTTCATTTTCGAAGCCGGAAAGTGTCATCATTTCATTCCTCCTTTTGATGTCGGTAAGTGTCGTCGATCCAGTACACGTGTTCGTGTCTGTATCATCTTCCCTGTTTGATACTGGTGAGCGTCATCTTCCGATGCTCATCCTACCTCGTGATTTAGACACCGATCTGTGTCGTGTTTTCTCTATATCATATTTTCCAATCTCACATATCACTTGTTATCCCCAGTAGAGTCTTCCACACTCATCAGATCTTCTACCCTAGTTTATACTCCCAGAGTGCAAATTTTCAGTTTCTGTTGGTATTCAATCCCGATTTACCTTGAATGTATGATAGCCGCTGCTCTCATCCCTTCAGGTCCATAGTTGATTGAATAAGGGCAGCTGTAATACCCCCAAAATTTGCCCTCCTATTTATACCATCAATAACTGGCTTTTGTTTCGCATTCATTTGCATCTTCATTAGGTCATAACTTCATTAATCATACATTTGCATGAGCTCCTGAGATGTGGGATCAAAGGAATTTTCTTGTTATCAGCATTTGCCCTGTGCAAAGGTGATTCAGTTGGTTCCTACTTCAGTCAAGTTGAAGAAAGCTGGAATTCACATTATCATGAACATCTTCTCATTCAGAGATTCATTAAGCTTTAAGGTTCTCCCCATTCACAGGTACCATCAGAGGCATTAGGCCAGGATTTCGTTGGTGTGAGTCGGGGTTTGGTTTCCTCATTGACAGCTCAAGTCAATTCACTATTATCAAGACGATTAGGGTTTCATGTCAGGGATGTTTTGGTTGATGTGGATTCATTTTTCTTATGGATCATTGATTCAGGATTATTCAGATTTCATGATGGCATCAAAGTTCTTAAAAATTGATTTTATTCAAGGATTCAGTTCAAGTTAAGGATGGGAAGTTCGTGATCATGGTTTATTTGGGAGGCATTATTTAAATTCATCATCAATCCATTTCATTCAAGTTCAAAAAAATCCATTCGCGTTATAACCATTTTTACAACCCATTTTAGATCCAATTAAATTCCATGTCCACTTTGATCCATTCTAAACCATACTCTTTTATTTTTCAGACCATATTATAATTTCTAAACCTTTTTATCCATAATCCATTTTCATAAACCATAATCCATACTTCATTATCCAAGTAAAAACCATATTTTTCCCCACGCATTAAATGTACAACTTTCCCAACCAATGTACTCATATCGACCTCATTAAAACTGGCTTGATCAAGGATAGCTCGCATATTTTCCAACATAAAGTCCAAACCTAGCACTGTCATGACTTTCTGAGAACACATGATTTTAATAAAAGTCACCTATATGGAGATACCGCTGATAGCCATTTTGCAGCAATTAAAATATCTTGAAACCACTCATGCTCACACTGCCACCAGTTAGTGCCCAGTACAACGCTATTTGCAGTGTATTATTCACTGTTATGGACCGAAGTTCAAGTGTCCCCTACATAAGGAGACTTCAGGTCCTGACCATTTGAAGTGATAGTTATTTATTAGGTCTCCATCTCCCATTGATGGAATTGTTGGCAAAAATCCAGGTATTGGGGAAAATACCAAAATTCTACCAAAGGATTGAGTCATTCTACCAAAATTCTCATAGCAGTGCATCTAACACCAGAAAATTAGCAGCAGACCAAAAAAATAATTGCAGTCCAAGCGCATCAAACAAATGCGTATCAGTGAGAAAAGAAGGAAAGAGATAGCGGTTTTTAGTTCAAAAATCCAGCAGAAAATATCATAACCGAAAATATACATCAACATTCACTAACATAACCAAATTCACTTACAGAACCATAATTCTCCTAACTGTCATAACAGAAAAACCTAACTACCTATCATAACAGAACTAACCAATCCATATCAGAAAAACTAACAGAACTAACTAATTTTCCTAACCAAAACTCTCTCCTTTTTTGCAATCTCTGGATCCTTCTCCATGGTTTCTTCAACCTTCAAGCACAGCCTCTGAATTTTCATAGGCCTTCAATATTCTTCATCTTCTTCGATCAATCCCTAACTCCACGAACCTCCTTCGTCTTCCATCTTCAATCTCCATCCGCTCTTTCTTTCAATTATCGTGTATCTCCAATCATCTTCAATTTCTTGTTTGGCAAACCTTCATCATTCTCTTCTCAACTGTCATCAATTCCAATCCTTCATTTTAAAAAACCAGCAACTTCAATCAGATTCAACGCGAATCTGAACCTGCAAATTAATTCAAGGAAACCGCATTAACCTTCATATTCCACAATCAATATTCAGCACAAATCTAACGGTTAACAACGATTCGCATCTAAGAGAAATCAACACCATCAATAAAAGAATCGCAGAAACAAGACGAAAGGAGAAGAGGATTAAGAATTCTACGATAGCTTTGGAATCACACAACAATAATTCGCAGAGCATCTCAGAATCGAAAGAGGAGAAGAGCATGTCGTTGTTTTCATACCTCAAGCATTGCGTCGTTGCCTCCGTACTCATCGTGTAGGTACGCCGTTCGATCTTGAATTTCCTCCGCGATGTAATCATTGTGACGTCGGAGCTAAACCTCAGTGTTTAAGCTCCGGTTGGTTGATGCTTAGCTTCGATTAGAATTCTTGAGAGGTTTAGGTCAAGCGGTGTTTGTTGTGACTTGGGAGTTCCGACGCCGTTCGGTATATGGCTTGAGGTTCAAAGGAAAGAGAAAGAGATGTCGTGAATGTCGGAGACGGCGAGGTTTCGTGTGAGCGATGATAGAGAAGAAAGGGTTGGAGCGGCGCTGTGAATGAAGAAAGAGAAGGTTGGTGAAGTTGATACTGAAAGAGCCTCTGGGGTTTTTCTATTGAAAAGCCAAGGTTGAGCTCTCATGGCCATGGACCGGGTTTGCTGTAGCCCGTTTGTTTTCATTTTAACACCTCCAATACTACCACACACCCCTCTCCTGTTAAGTTAATTTGAGTAATCTTTTTGATTTTTTTTTGTTGTTTTTAAGAGATCAATTAGATTGTAAATAAATTTAGGTTTTGATTTTGTTTGCTTTTGTTACAGAGATTAATTTTTGCAATTAGAATAATGATTAGGATGATTAGGTTAGTCACTAATCTTAGTTAGGATTAGAAGTAACTTGAGAATTAGAATTAGATTTTTAATTTGAGATTGATATTGACTTCCATTGACATTTTACATAGTTTAGTGATTTAGGCTAATTAGGTTTAGACTCATTAATTGATCTTTGCTTAATCACTCGTTAATTGATTTTTTTTTGCTTACTAATTGTTCTTGCTTAATCATTTTCCAATTGTCTTTCGCTTAATTGTTTTTTTGGATTAATTGCTTAATTGTTTAGCTTAATTGTTTCGTAACCGTTTTTGGCTTAATTGCTCAATCATTGTTTTTGGCTTAATTGTTCACTAACTAGTTTTTAGAATTAGGAATTAATCTCGAACTAATTGACTTTGATTTGACTTTGTTTTAACATTGACCTTACTTAGATTGTAATGCTAACATTGACTAATATTCTTAGTAGTTTCATTTGGTAACTTCATTAATAGTCCTTAATATGTTTTACATAGATTTGTGGTTAATTGTGGTTCACATCTTATTATTGATCTCACTTATTTCTTATTGACAATTTCCATTTGATTACTTTGACTAACTTTTGAGTTGTTTTTGTAGTGTTTCACATTTGATTCGATAAGTTGCTTAAATGTAGAAGTTGTTGTAGCATACACTGCTGTAATGGACAAAGTGTGATGTAAAATGTTGTTATTCTGTCTGGTTGCATACACACCTATTCTGTTCTGGAAATATTAGCTGTTATAGGCTATTTTTGCTTGTTGCTGGTTTTTACAGCTATGCAGGTGCTGGAGCGCTGTTGTTGCTGCTGTTTGTGGCTTATTGCCTTGTTTTATTGTTTTATTCATGCATGGTGAAGAGCATTTGGTTCCATGTCTTTCAAGGATCTGTTTCGCTTTCTAACACTCTTGTTCATTTATACTAGGTTACTAGAAGTGTGCCGGTTTGCTAACACTTTGCTTATGTTGCTACGAATTGACATCTGTTTGGTATTACTTCTCTTCTCTTTTACTAATTCCACATTTTTTCCTTTCGATGCCATGAGAAGTAGGATTGGGAGTCCGTGCCACTTGGCCGGCAATTCTGGAAGTCCTCAAAGGAGGCTCTGTTTGTGATTGTTTAATATTGTGCCTAAGACCTCCAAAGAGGCATCCCATTCCTGCATCCCCTTGTAAGACCTCAAAGAAGGCATCAGGCGGAATGAGAGTCTGCAATCGACTCCCCCCATTTCTAGTCCCAGGTCGTTCTTAGCTCGCATTTCATGTTGATGCTTTGAACATAACTCACTCTTGTTATCGAGTCTGTCAAGTGGAAGAAGGGTTTATCAATCAAACCCCTACGCCTTGTCTATAGCTCGCATTGACCAATGTTGATGCTTATGTGATATGATTCACATCTTCCCCTTTCTTACTCTGCTCTCCATGGTTCTCGATACCGTTGGGTGAGTACCCCTATTTCCCATAGCTAGCTTGTTTGCCTCGGTTGATATGACCCCTTGGCTAAAGCTCCCCCTTTTTTACTTTGATGGTGTGACATTGTTGTTGACTAACACTGTTTATTCTATCGTTTGCTTTCAGTTCATTTTGTGATTGATTTATCCTGTGTTTACTTGTCTGATGACATGATCCCGTAGGATTCCTCGCTCCACTTAATTTTTGATTAAGTCGGAGGTAGGAGAGACATTAGGATAATAATCCATGCATGATAACATTAGGTAGACTTCCCTCTTGATCCTGACCTTAGGACCATCATTGTATACCAACTTGTAGATTCAGCTTCCCTTTAGACTACCTGTGTGACCTTCGTGAGTCTTGTCTCTCGCACCCATGCGATTGAGATCCTGTTTCTTGTTCACCCGTAGTAGCGTCGAACTACGAATGCTCTGACTTCCTCTTTCCGGTTAGATTGAGGATACGTAGGCACAAGATGCGATATCTCGGCGAGCACACTAACAACTAACTTCCCTTTTCTCTCGAACCCGTGCGATTGAGATGAATCACCTAGAACACTAAAAACTAACTTCCATTTTCTCTTACACCTTTGAGTCATCTCCTCTCATCTCCCTTAATCCACTTGTAAAGGATGTGTCATTTTCGTTCTACCGCAAACAGGTAAATGCGTAAGACTCCCACGCCGAGCGGCAACACCTAAACTGCTAGAACGTGAACGTTGACGTATTCCACTAAAAAACACAAACAAAGCAAAGTCATCCCTAGTTAGGGGAACTACGCCGCTCTGATTCTTCATTGGTTAATGGAGATACGTAGGTAGGAGATCATGCGAGATCTCTGTGAGCACAACCTTATTTATCAAACCCTTTTCTCTCGCCCGCGTGCGATCGAGACCTAACAAACAAAACCGACCCGTAGGTTGAACTACGATTGCTCTGACTTCCTCTCTCTGGTTAGATTGAGGATACGTAGGCACGAGA
Organism: Lathyrus tuberosus; assembly: GCA_022829125.1. NCBI lineage: Eukaryota > Viridiplantae > Streptophyta > Magnoliopsida > Fabales > Fabaceae > Lathyrus > Lathyrus tuberosus. The sequence continues at coordinate 3,160,459 of JALAZF010000479.1, read as the reverse complement.
CGCAATGTCTTGGCGAGCAAACTTCCCCATAAACCCGTAGTATTCTAAACTACATTGACTCTGACTTCCCCGCACCCGAGGGAATACGTAGGCCTAGGACGACGATGTCGTATCGAGTCACCTTTCCTTTTCTTTTTCCATTCATCCGTTTCCAGTTAGCAATTGAGCTTCAGATACCCTACACCCTTTGATCGATAACAACAAGCGTGGATCCCATCGAGTACGATGGACGCGAGGGGGTGCTAATACCTTCCTCTCGCGTAACCGACTCCCGAACCCAGGCTATGGTTGCGATGACCATGTCTTTCCCTTTGTTGAGGTTTTCTTCGATCGTTTCCTTTCCATGCGTTTGGATAAATAACGTTCGGTGGCGACTCTTCTGTCTTTTCCGCCGGTTGATTTTCACAGATGCAACAGCTCCCACCAGATTGCAGTTGCAAAATCAAGCTCAAAAGGCTGGTGAATCATTCAGAGAATACGCTCAAAGGTGGCGTGAGATGGCTTCATGAGTCTGGCCTGCTCTATCTGATTCAGAGTTGGTTGACATATTCATGGGAACTCTTCAGGGTTTGTACTATGAGAAGATGGTTGGTAGCTCATCCTCCAATTTTGCTGATGTTGTGACCATTGGGGAATGCATTGAGAATGGGCTCAAAACAGGGAAAATTGTTGGCACTGTGAGTTAACAATCAGGGGTCAATAAGCTACAAGGCGGGTTCTCTGAAGAAAAGGAAGAGGAAAAAAATGCTGTCATGGTTGGTTTCCACTTTCAAACGCAAACTCCCATAGCACACATGCCATATTATCCGTACCCTTACATTGTTGTTGCACAGTATCAACAACCACCATATCAACATCCTCCTCAGACTCATAATCAGCAAGCCCAAGGCCGAGAGCGCCAGAACCAGCAAAAGCCCCAGAACAATCTAGAACAAAGGAATGCTCCTCTAGATCCGATTCCTGTGACATACACTCAACTTCTCCCATATCTGGTTCAGAACTCGCTGGTGGTTCCCAAAGCGCTAAAGCCTCCACCAGAACCATTCCCACCTGGGTATGATCCCAATGTGCAATGCGGATATCATGCTGGGTCGGTTGGACATTCGACTGAGGATTGTAACGCTTTCAAAGCTAAAGTCCAACAGTTGATTGACAAGAAACACTTAACTGTTCAGGATGAGAAACTGTGGGTGAATGGAAATCCCTTGTCCGTGTAGGGGCCAAGACTGTAAAAACTTCCCTTGAAATAATTGAATAAGCCTGTGAGCACTTCCTCAACATCGGCAACCATTATGTCATTCCATCTTTTCCATTTGTAATCTTTTTGTTTGTCAAGCACTGTTCATTTGTAAAACTTGTTTGTTTTCAGATGATAATAATAATGAAATGAATACGCATGTTTTGAATAAATTCATTTGTGTTCACTCATACTTTTTATCTGTATCACACATTTGATCAAGCAAAATTAAAAAGAGAATGATGAAATCAAAAAGACATGAGATCACTGTCTGTATGCTTTTGAATAAAACCTTGCTAGCGATGTAAGGCATTTGTTCAAACCCCCCAAACAATGGAGTTATAAGGAAGATAATCCCTAGTCAACCCCTTTGGGCCTTAAAGTAGGAGTTTCTTTCTATATACAAACCCTCAATTTTAACCAGGGGCAAGGTAGTCTTCAGTTAGTTTGACCATGCGTTCAAATTTCAAAAGAGGAGTACCCCATATGTGGGTTAACCACATCCTATCCCTCATGCAAGGTTGGAAAATCACAAATCCATTTTGGATATCCCTCACCGATCAAAGGAATGAGGTGGTCACAACTCACCCTTAAAAATCAAACAAACACATGTCACACGATTTTGTTAAAAAAAAAAATTAAAAAGCAAAAGCACAAAACCAAAAGCAAAAAAAAAAGAGACAAAAAAACCCGCTAAGTAAAAAACAAATGACTTAGGCAAATATTAGAGGATCTCGGTAGACTGCAAATTCAAAATAATTAGTCTACGCAAAAATTAGGACAAAACAGAGAATCAAAAGCAAAAATCCTCAATAAGAACAAGTTCGTGTGATCACATGTGGCAAAAACAAAGGGTGAGTGACTGCCGTTCTAAAACCCTCGTCGGTTTCTTTTCCATCACTTCCATCATTCAAAGCCCTTTCTTGGAGAATGGTTGGGTTAAAATAAATTTTTGAGCCTTATATCCTTTCTTTCTTAAACCATGAACCAGGCCACATTACAACCCTTAAAAGACCTAATTGAAGTAGGGTTTATTTCAAAAAGCTTACTACGGTAAAATCGCGTCAAAGCTGACTCCTAAAGATTTGCTTATCATTTGCGCTGGTATTGACATGACATTCTAAATAGTGATTCAGACGCTATATGTCATAATCTCAATGAACATACTTGGATTTCAAAACTGACATATGCATGACATTAACATTATCATTTTCAAAACAAACACTTTCTACTTGCGAACAAACACTTGACATCAAGAAGGTTTCCACAATGGAAAGTTTGGCCATCTCAAGGGGCAAAATGTTTGAAAAATCCGTTGAGCAACAGGGCCTAGCCATCTCAAGATTCAGTCTATCTGGGGTAATCATGTCGATCTCGACAAATTTCTCAAAGATCAGTTGGTCAGGGGCATTCCTCCAAAGACCGGTCAGCAAGGGGGAAAAACCACTTCAGGGCTCATACTGGGGAAAGCATCCCAAGAGCACAAGAAATCAACCTCTCCAAGAGAAGGTTAATCAGAGGCATACTGTTCCGATACACTAGGGGCAAGTCAAACTTGTGACTGGGGGCAATCCATGCAGATACCCCACAGACTGGGATAGAGACAAGCTACTAAGGTACAACTTCTCTCCCTATTTCGAGGCAAGAGCAATGGTGCATCAACAACTGCTAATCCTGAAGTAGGTGTCGGGGAATCACGTCTTTATGGCTGCACTCTAACCTCAACTCTTTTACCTCCCACAACAAAGCACTAGAACCATTACATAGACCAGTCTTATGCATTAATCATGTCGCTTCACTCATATTATTCATCTGGCATAGCATGAAGCCTTGAGATAAACTTGATCACTGACATTCTGCATGTTGTAATCATCATTGCATAATATTGCATCCTCAAACGCATAGCATATTCATCATGTGGAGCATTACGCCGTACAGGTTCAAACATATGTCCCAATCAAAATCCAGTTCTCGTCTGGTAAACTTCAATCCCAGTTCCCGTCTGGTAGTCAGTTCTCGTCTGGTAGTCAGTCATCGTCTGACTTGTCCCTTTCAAATACAGTTTTTGTCTGGTAGTCAGTTCCCGTCTGGCTTATCCTTGCAAAATCCAGTCCTCGTCTGGTAGGCAGTTCCCGTCTGGCTCATCTTTGCGAAACCCCAGTTGTCGTCTGGTAAACTTAAAACCAGTTCTTGTCTGGTAGTCAGTTCTTGTTTGACCTGTCTCTTTGAAATCCAGTCCTCGTCTAGTAGTCAGTTCTTGTCTGACTTGTCCCTTTAAAGCCCAGTTCTCGTCTGGCAAACTTAATCCTAGTCCTCGTCTGGTAGTCAATTCTCGTTTGACTTGTCTCTTTCAAACCCAGTTCTTGTCTGGTAGTCAATTCTCGTTGGACTTGTCTCTTTCAAACCCATTTCTCGTCTGGTAGTTAATTCTCATTTGACTTGTCTCTTTCAAACCCAGTTCTCGTCTGGTAGTCAATTCTCATTTGACTTGTCTCTTTCAAACCTAGTTCTCGTCTGGTAGTTAGTTCTCGTCTGACTTGTCTCATCAAATTCCAGTTCTCGTCTGGTGGTTGGTTCTCGTCTGACTTACTTCTTTAAAATCCATTTCTCATCTGGTGGTCAGTACTCATCTGACCTATCTTTTCAAAATCCAGTTCTCGTTCGGCTTATCCTTTCAAAGTCTAGTTCTCTTCTGGAAAGCTTTTCTGGTTCTCGTCTGACACACCTTTTTCGAGTTCTCGTCTAGCAACTTTTTGCAAGGTTCAGTTCCCATCTGATTTGTCTCTTCAAAGCCCAGTTCTCATCTGACATTCAGTTCTCGTCTGACCAATCTTTACAAAATCTAGTCAGTTCCCATATGATTTATTCAAAGTCATATCCCTACTTTGATTCCAGTCTTCGTCTGGCAAACCTTTTCAATGTCCAGTTCTCGCCTGACAAACTTTTTTCCAGAACCTTTTATCCTCTGTGGTCCGTCCAGAACCTGCCAACTTGGAGCACAACACTTCGACTTGCATCCTTGCATAACGTGATATCAAGCATCATGCAGCACATACATAGCATATGCATCCAGCATACTCCTTTTTGACTGATTCATCTCCCCAGCAGATATTCAGCCAAGCTTGCATCTCCTTTTTGTCGTAGTCGGCCAAATTTTTGAGCTACTCTTTTATTTAATCCACTTCTACCTCGAATCATCGGAAAGCTGGCGCAATTCGAACATTCGGGTCCAAGAGGATTAAATAGGGGCAGCTGTCGTAACCCGAAATTTGACCTCCCCTTTTGCCTTTTGCATAAGCATGTGCATTCGCATCGCTGGCATACGGATTCACACTTTTCCTCTATGTTTTTTGCTGCAGGAATATTCAGGTTTTTCAAGCCTGATTAATCGCATCCTCACGAAGTCATCACATCATCAACACATGCACAAAACAAGGGTTTCTATGCCTATTCATAAAAGCAAGAGGTTGAAAATCAGAACCGTAGCCAAAGCACCTTTTTCAAGCAAATTGGACACTTTTTGGCTTGTTAATCTATTAACACTTTATAGTGCAAAAGGTGTTAATAGATTAACCCTTGTAAATTTGACAGATTTTGCTACTTTTCATAACAACAACTTTTCCTCCACATTTTTGGGGTATACTTGGTGCTAGCATTGTGTGGAACATTATAGACATCTCTAGACATTTCAAGACTATTCAAGACACTCCAAGTGCATTTATTCTAATGCATCACTCTAATTTAAGTGCACCATATTCCTTGATTCCCAAGCATGTCAACCTTTGGATGTGAAGCTTACATTGAGATTGCTACCGATTTAACTTCCTAACTAACTGAGTTAACCGCTTGACTCGGTGAGTCAAGTGTAACTAACTCCTAGCCTAATTCCAAACCACCCTAAGCTAGCTCCTAGCCTAATTCAAAACCTCTCACACTCCATACCTATCCTCTATATAAATAGATCTTCAATCATTTTTCAAGGATCATCAACCATTTCACACAAACTTCTCACATTTCACTTTCAATTCTCTCACATTCTCTCTGAATTTTCTGCAATCTCTTCATCTTCATCTACATTCTATTCCCAAACTTCACCATAGCTTTTCACCATTGAAGGATAATCACTTCTACATTGGACGTGATTATTTCTTGAGCTTAACCTTCAACATCTTGCAATTATACTTGGATTTATGGAGTTTTATTAGTTTTTAGATTCATCTAAAGTGTTTGCTTCAAGATTCAACGATTTGAATTCGTATTTCGGAGCTTCGTCGCAATTTGCTCGGTTTCGATACGGTTCGGATACGAGTGAAGATTCCTCTAGTTTTCTTTGATTATCTTCATCAAGAATCCTTTGCAGCAATCACCAAGCCAATCCTCCGGCTTGTAGGTTGGTAGACCTCACTAATTTTACTGTTTTGGACGTTTTCGTATCATTCGTGATGTAGTTCGATACTTTTTGTGTGTGAATTGATTATGCCATTACTTGATCCATGATCTTGATGATTTAATTGATTCCATTACTGATTATTTGATGTTGTTAAACTTGATTTTTCGTGTATAATTGTTTACCTTAGCATTGGAGTGATTGCACAATCAATAAGTGGCCAAAAGTACTTTTGAAAACTGTTTTTTCTGCCCATGCTTTAGTGTTAATCGATTAACACTTTGCAGTGCAAAAGTGTTAATCTATTAACCAGTGTAATTTTACTGTTTTTCAAGTGTTAATCGATTAACAATTTGCAATGCAAAAGTGTTAATCGATTAACACTGAACCAGAATGCCATTTTTGCCTATTTTCAAGCTTGTTTGACATTCTTTCCTCCTCTAACTTCCATGGACTGATATGTTTGAGATGTGTGGATGTTTTAGGTGCTGTTTAGCCTCTGTTTGAAACATGCTTACAATATTTCAATGCACGATTTATTGATTATGCATTTGTTTACATTATTGGCATTTGTATGATCATAATCATTCTTGCACATCTTTTGCACCCGATTACATGATTGGTGTTGATGTTTGGTACTATTTTCCACGCTATTGCATTGAGTTTGTCTTTCTTGAGCAAATACAATCTTGTACAATCAATAATCCAAACTTTTGCTTTAATGATTTTCCATTTCTTTGTAAAAATTGTTAGCACATCAATTCCCTTTGAGGGATTAATCAAAACCTTGTTTCGATTAGTTGATCCTTCTTTTGCTGTTCTCTTTAGGCTTTCTTTGGAGTATTCTTTCTCTTTCTCCCCTGCCGGGTCGGAGATTCGCACGACGCACGACGCAATAGAACACTGTACAAGTTGGCGCTGTTACGCTGTCCGTTTCAATTTATGCACTACACCCTGTGTGTTAGAGAAGGAATGAGAATGGAGAATTCCTACTCTCATTCTGACCACTTCAGGTAGGGGACAAATGACCCTGTGTCTGGCTTAGTCACCTCTATCCCCAGGCGGTAGCGTATCTCCTTCCCCAGTTTGAGTCGATCCCTGGTCACTCTTATCTCTTTCAAATCTGTCTTTTGATCTATCACCGTTTCCTCGGTTCACGATCATTAGCAATCTCCAGAGAGTCATATCTCTTGCTCTTGTTATAATGCCTTTTCTTTGTTCTCTTCAAGAGAGTTGCAAATACCTTTTTTTGTGGGTAGTCACTTCTTTTGTTGATTCCCCATGAGATTCATAATCATTCTTCCTTTGGTTAATCACAACCATACTGTTAAAACCAATACTCTATTCCCTCAATAATCACAACTTCTTCGGTCAAACACAGTCTTCCTGTTAAACACCGAAACCCTTGCGGAGTTCGCAACCTTCTTCTGGTTCTTCTCCCTTTGTTTGGTTAACCACAACCTATCAGTTAAAACACCAATTTGCACTCCTTCTCAGTTAACCACAGTCTATCTGTTAACATACTGAGTTTCTCTTAGGGTAATCACCTTTTCTTGGTTAATCACCCATTTCTCAGTTAACCACAGCCTGTCTGTTAATATACCGAGCTCTTATTGAGTTAATCACCTTCTCTTGGTTAATCACTCATTCTTTCGGTTAATCACAGTCAGCCTGTTAAAACCAATACCTTGTGAGTTAGTAACCTTCTCTTGGTCTGAATACTCATACCTTTGGGCTAGTAACCTTCTTTTGGTTCATATCCCCTTTTCGTTGGTCAAGTACTGCTTGTTTAGTCAGTATCAACGTTCTTTAGGTCACGACCTTCGCTTGGTCCCACACCCATCCTTTAGGTCACGACCTTCGCTTGGTCCCACACCCGTCCTTTGGGTCACGACCTTCGCTTGGTCCCACACCCGTTCTTTGGGTCACGACCTTCGCTTGGTCCTACACCCGTCCTTTGGGTCACGACCTTCGCTTGGTCCCACACTCGTCCTTTGGGTCACGACCTTCGCTTGGTCCCACACCCGTTCTTTGGGTCACGACCTTCGCTTGGTCCCACACCCATTCTTTGGGTCACGACCTTCGCTGGTCCCACACTCGTTCTTTGGGTCACGACCTTCGCATGGTCCCACACCCGTCCTTTGGGTCACGACCTTCGCTTGGTCCCACACCCGTCTTTTGGGTCACGACCTTCGCTTGGTTCTACACCTGTTCTTTCAGTTAATCACAGTTTATTTGTTAAACCTTTCTCCCCGCACGATTGTAATCTTTTCTTTTCTCGGTTAACCACTGTTTATCAGTTAATATACCGGAGTCCTCTTAGAGTCAAACACCTTCTCTTGGTTCAATACTCTTTCCTTTTGGTTCATCACAGTCTGCCTGTTGACACCAATCCCTTTTTTCCCCACAGAGTCTTAATCTCTCTTTTTAGTTTAACTACTGCCACTCAGTTCATATGCCGAATCTTTTTTCTCTTGGTTTTAACAATATCCCTTTGTTTGTTCCCCAGTAGGGTCTCTTACCCTCTGGTCCCCAACACTTCACTTTGTTCTCTTACTTCCCAGTGGAGTCTCTGTTATTCTTCTGCTCCTTTACCTTCTTGGTTTCGACACCACGTTATTCTATATCTCTATCTTTTCCTTTGCACTCCTTTATTGGTTTTGACACCATTCTTTTGCCTCCCCAGCGGAGTGTTCCCTATCTCTTCTGTTCTTGGTTTTGACACCATTTTCCTCTTCTTTTTTCTGTCTTAGTTCCACGAACTACGGAAGCTCTGATTCTGCATTCATTCGAATGTATGATACGTAGGCACGAGATCGCGATAATCTTGGCGAGCACACTTCCACCCTTCCACCCTTCCACCTTCTTCCATTCCTCCTTCTTTTCCATGGTTTCATGAACTATGGCGCTCTGATTTCCTAATTGCACTATGAGGGTACGTAGGCACGAGGGCCCTAATCCTCCACAAGCACTTTCACTTTCTTTCTTTCTTTCTTTTCTCCTCTCTCTCCTTCTTTTAGCTATAAGCCTTTAGATAGATAACCCATCCAAGCCTAGATAAAGTTCGGTGGCACGACGGATGCATAAGGTGCTAATACCTTCCTTACGCATAACCGACCCCCGTTCCCGTTTCTCTTCCCCTTGGGTTTTATCGATATTTTCCCTGTTCTTTGGGACTAAATAAAGTTCGGTGGTGACTCTGTGTTATCTTTGAGTGTGCGATTCACTTAGGTATAAACCAGCCATCTTCAGATGTTATTAAACATATGTTGTCTAAACCCATTCTACATAGTCAAATTGGGAAATGAGCGCTCGCGTTAACCGAGTTCTATCTGACTTACTTGCCTCTGAGGGCCATGAAAGGTCAAATTGTGGCAGACTTTATTGTAGATCATGCAATAGTCGAGCCAGTAGTAAATATAGTCGACACCGACCCTTGGAAATTGTATTTCGACGGGTTGAGCCATAAAAATGGAACTAGCGTAGGGGTCCTAATAATCTCCCCAAAAGGGAGTCCGACTAAGTTCAAATGTCAGGTAGACGGGAAGTAATCCAACAACGAAGCAGAATACAAAGCCATAATCACTGGCCTCAAGATCTTGAAAGATTTGGGGGCATATGGATCTAAGTTATGTCCTTATGGGCAACAAACGCTGAAAAAGACTCCCGAATGTGTGTTACTCAAATGTTTGGGTGAGACAGAAGCATATCTAGCCATATCGGAGGTTCATAGTGGTACTTGTGGAGCTCATCAAGTTGGCCAGAAAATGAAATGGCTATTGTTCCGACGAGGTGTATATTGGCCAAGCATGTAAAAGGATTGCATCGACTTCGTTAAGGGGTGCCAGGAGTGTCAGAGGCATGCAAACATTCAACATGCCCCAGCCAGCAAGTTACACGTGATTGACAAACCATGGCCATTTCGAGAATGAGCGTTGGACGTTATATAAGAAATTTGACCGACGTCATCAAAGTAACAAAAGTTTATCCTAGTGGGGATTGATTAATTCACGAAATGGATAGAGGCCATACCACTGGTCAAAGTCAACCAGGAAGCTGTGATATAATTCATTCAAAAACATATCGTTTACAGATTTAGAATCCCCGAAACTATCACGACGGATCAAGGGTCGGTTTTCGTAGGCCAAAAAGTACAAGAGTTCGCAGCTGACACAGGTGTCGCATCTGCGAAAATCCACCATCAGAAAAGAACAAAAGAGTTGCCACCGAATGTTATTTATCCCAACGCAGGGAAAGGAAGCGATCAAAGAAAACCTCAACAAAGGGAAAGGAATGGTCATCGCAACCATAGCCTGGGTTCGGGAGTCGGTTACGCAAGAGGAAGGTATTAGCACCCCCTCATGTCCATCGTACTCGATGTGATCTACACTTGTTGTATCGATCAAAGGGTGTGGGTATCTGAAGCTCAATTGCTAACTAAAAGGAATGAAACGAAGAAACAGAGGAACGGGGAAAGAAAAGAAAAGGTGACTCGATAGGACATCGCCATCCTAGGCCTACGTATTCCCTCGGGAGTGGGAAAGTCAGAGTCAATGTAGTTTAGAGGAATACGGAATTGTGGGGGAAGGTTGCTCGCCAAGACATCGCCGTCTTGTGCCTACGTATCCTCAATCAAACGAGAAAGAGGAAATTAGAGCAGACGTAGTTCGACTTACGGGTCAGTTTTGTTTGGTGAAAGAGTCTCGATCGCACTAGGGCAAGAGAAAAAGGTTCGATTAACTGATTAGTCTCGATCGCAAGGGTGCGAGAGAAAAGGGAAGTTAGTTGTAAGTGTGCTCGCCAAGATATCGCATCTCGTACCTACGTATCCTCATTAGGGAACGAGGAATCAGAGCATCCGTAGTTCACGCAACTACGGGAAAACAGGATCTCGATCGCACGGGCACGAGAGAAAGGAAAAGGGAAGGACACACGGAAGGTCTATGGGAAACTCGGTCCTACAAGTTATCATGCAACAATGGCCCTAAGGTCAGGATCAGGAGGGAAATCTACCTAATATTGTCATGCATGGATTGAAAGCCTAATGCCTCTCCTACCTCCAACTTAATCAGAAATTAAGTGGAGCTAGGTATCCTAAGGGATCATGTGAACAAACACAAGTAAACATAGGACAAATCAATCACAAAATGAACGATGTCATGATCTCAGCCAAGCAACCAAACTGAGTGACTCCTCGTCCTCAACCAAAAGAACATGCAATAGAAACGAACGATGTCGTGATCTCAACTATGTGGAAGTTGAGTGACTCTTCATCAACCATAAGATGAAAATAATGTCGTGACCTCAACTATAAGGAAGTTGAGTGACTCTTCGTCCATCGCAAAGGGAAACAGAAGACAAGGCAATAAACCAAAAACAGCAGCAACTATAGCGCTCCTGCACCTGTACAGCTATAAAATCATACAACAAGCTAAAACAGTTTTCAACAGCACCTGTTTTCAGAACTAAATAGGTGTAAGAAAATCTGGACAGAATTGCAACATTTAACAGCCCACCTTGTGCACAACAGCTATGTATGTAGCAGCACTTCCTACCTTTAAACAACTTAGCAAATCAAGTGTGAATCACTACAAAGACAACTCAAAAATTAGTCTAGGAAATCCAAAAATAACCAAGGTTAGCCACCAAAATTCAAATGGAAACTATCAGCAAGAATTAATTGAAATTGATACCAAAATGTAAGCAACAATTAATAAAAAATCTATGCAACAAATATCAGGGACTCTAGTAAAATAAGCAAATAATTAATCAAAGACTAATCCAATGTATCGAATTTTAACTAGGAAAAATCACAAAGCTAACATTTAAAAGCAATCAACAAAGTTAACAAATGAAACCTCCAAGAAGATTAGTCGATGTTAGCATTAAAATCTAAGCTTAGCCAATGTTAGAACAAAATCAATTCAAACTAAGTCAATATCCATTAGTTCAAAATTAATTTCTAATTCTAAAAATCTAGTTCTAATGTTACTAAACAAAAAACAATTGTTCGAAAACAATTATCAAAATCTAAATCCAATTAGCCAAAACTAAATCCAAGTTGGTATTCAAAGGTGGCGTTCAGCCAATGTTGCAGCAAACAAAAGGGGCCCGACAAACTTAGCGCCTTGGGGTGGAATGCAACAACTTAAGCTTCAATGAAGCAAGCCCTAAAGAATGGTATAGAGAGGCCAACAGGATTTTCGCCAGAGAAACTTGTCGGCTTTCATGAATCTGAATCGCCAAGTTAATGTAGCTCTTGGCTATCTGCAAAGACCCAGAGCAAAACACATAGTAAGAAAGCCAGAGGGTCAGAAAGGCAATGTGCTCTTCATCCGAAACTTCCTCTGAGTTCTAGACATGGTGATCTTCGATGTAGTTTTTGAAGGCAGGGCAAATGAAATATAAAGAAGTCTCAGTGGAGAGGGTAGGGTCGAAAGTCTCACCAAGAGGAGATAACCCAGTAATGGCCGCCACGTCGAAGAGAGTGGGCGTCATCATGCAACAAGGAAGGTGGAAGGTGTTAGTCGAACCCTCCCAAAAATAGATCAACACGATGAGCTGACAAAGATTAACCTTATGGGTCTATCTCAAGATCTGGATGGCATCGAATATGCCAGCCTTCTCCCATCGGGTTTTGTGTTTGTTTTGAACTCTGTCGAGCCAGGACAAATATTCTTTGTTGCCGGGAGTTGTCATCGACCGGAAAACTCGAGCGTTGGGATCCATGAATTTTAGGTCGATGATGCCATCTTTCTTAAATGCAGGCGGAATAGCAGAAGTGAAACAAGGGAAGAACTCTTGAACTTGTTTAGGGTGCATTTTGGCACTGGGATACGATCCATGGAAAGCCAGAAGATTTTTAGTCACCACAAAAGGTATCATCATTTGATGTTGCCATTTTTCTACCACTGCTTTATCGGTAGATGATGGTTGAGGGACGGTTGTCAAACCCTTTTCATCAGTAAAAGTGAATGCAGTGTGGTTGTTACCAGTAACTGGAGTAACGGAAGCCATTGGAACGTTAGCGAAGGAGAGGTGAAAAGGATGAAGAGTTTGGAAAGCGCAGTAAGAAGGGTGAAAATTGCATAATGTTAGAGTTTTAGAAAACGCAAAGCGGAGAAGAAGAAGAAGAAAAGAGAAGTGGTGAAACTAGTATTTATACACGCCAAAAATCAAACAGTCGTAGTGACAAGTGGCAATCGATAGCGGCGTTGTGACTATTCCACTTCACTGTAGCGGGAAAATTAGTGGGGAAGTTGGAAAACCCATAACCTAGGAAATAGCCAAAATCATAGCAATGATGAAAGGGTTTCTGGGAATTCGCAGCGCTGGAAAATGATGTCATCATGACGCGTGATGTCAGCAGACGTGACATAAAGGCAAAATTTGGCGGAATGTAAAACGCCAGTTTCTCGGTCGAAGGAAAATCTCAGTCGAAGTTGGCCTTTTAGGGGGGAAATTTGTTGGCTGACAAATTTCGACCAAGGGCGCAGAAGTATGGTCGACGGAGAATCTTGCAAAACCATAACAAAGCACCCTCGACAGCTGACCCTTCGGGGAGAGGATTGAAGGAGACTCGACAGATAGACATCTCAGTCGAAGTCGAAGGAATCCCAAAGGCTTCAGGCGAACGAACAAGTTATAGCAGGCGAAAGCATGAGAAGTTACCAAGGTAGTGGACGAACGTTGGTGGACACGTGGCAGCGCATAGACTGTGAGCAAAAGAATAACCGTCACTTTTTTCCCTATTTAAGGAATAGTCATTTTTAGTTTTGAGGGTCGCATTTTGTTGCATTAGGAGAATACACTCAAAGTACCAGTGTGAGAGAAACGAGTCAAAACTCTGCAGAATGTATGCATGCGTCCACCTTTTTTGATTAAGCAATTTACTTTACAAGTCTTTCTTTCTCTTGTTTGTTTTCCCTTTTTGTTGTATTTTTCCTTTTATTGATTCAACGCAACTGTGCAAGTGCATCTGTTCATCCACCCTTTTCCAAACCTAAGAAACTGAAACGACAATATACATTTAACACATAGTTTAGGATTCTTGTAGCCGATCCTGCACATAAACTTTAATAAGAGGCTAGCGGTTGTTCTCCAGAAATCCCGTGCGAATAGGTAGCTAATCCAAGCAAGAGTATAATGTATTTTGGTGGTATTAACAACAGTAATAAGGAGAGCCTGAGAAGCATTACTGATTTTCAAGAGTGATCCCTTCCAATCAAGTATCTTGGAGTTCTCCTCACTAGCAAAAAACTCACCATTCACCATTATATGCCTTTTGTAGAGAAGATAGTTGGCAGAGTGCAGCATTGGACTACCAAGGTTCTAAGCTATGCATGAAGAATTCATCTGGTTAAAAGCATATCCTATGCCATTGCTCAATATTGGATGCAATGTTTCCCTATTCCTAAATTTGTGATCAAGAAGATAGATACCATTTGTAGGAGCTTCATCTAGACTGGAAAACACGAGCCTAACAAAAAGAGTCTTATTGCTTGGAAGAGAGTTTGTAGCTCCAGAAATCAAGGTGGCCTGCAAATTGTTAACTTGAATGTTTGGAATTATGTTTTGTTGTTGAAGTGCCTTTGGAACTTGTGTAGAAAATCTGATAATATGTGGGTGAAATGGATGCATATCTATTACCTAAAAGGTATTGCAATGATGGATTATGAGGCTAAAACTCATAACTCGTGGATTTTCAAAAGCATCTTGAATCAAAGGGAGAACTTGGGAGGACTTCAACAGCTTTGGGACCAAGCTCTGACTCAACAGAGGTTTTCTCTGAAACCTTTCTATACGAGATTGAATGATGATGATAACAGGGTCACTTGGAGGAAGCTCATCAGCAACAACAAAGCCAGACCTAGAAATGTGATCTGCTTCTGGTTAGCTTGCCATGGTAAGTTAGCCACTAAAGACAGATTAAAGAGATTTGGTATGCTGCATGATAGCAACTGTAGCTTATGCAAGAATGAAGAGGAATCTACCAACCATCTGTTTTTTGGCTGCAGCAAGACTAAGCCAATATAGATCAATATCCTTAAGTGGATTGATGTGAAGCATGATCCAAAATAGTGGGATGAAGCGTTAGACTGGATTATTGGAGTCATCAAAAGCAAAGGGTGGAAAGCTTCCATCATGAAAATGGTGGCAACTGAGACCGGGTATAACATATGGCAGTTTAGAAATGATGTGAGATTTGCAAATACTGTAAATAATACTAGTATAGAAGACAAGATTATAGATAGTTTGGTGTAGGGGTGGCAAACGGGCATGCCCGCCCCGTTTAGGCCCGCCTCGCAAATGCCCGCAAAAAAACGGGGCGGGGTGGGGCAGTCATAGTTGAGGATGCGGGCCTAAAACTTAGGCCCACCCCGCAAAAATGTCAAGGCGGGGCGGGGAAAACCTGCGGGCACTGCACCTTTTAAGCTTAAAGATGCAAAATTTTATGTAAATTCTCGTGCTAGCAAAAGCGCGCAAAGAAAACGGGGCGGGGCAAGGCGGACACATTAGAGGGTGAGAGCCTAAATCCTTGGCCCATCCCGCACTAAAGTGCGGGTAAAACGGGCATGCCCAACGGGCCGGACACGTTTTGCCACCCCTAGTTTGGTGTATAGGGGTGGAAAAATGTCAAAATTAGAAGCCACCTTGCAAAGATGATGATGTAAGATTTTTTGTTTCTTTTAGTCTTGCTTGTTAGGTTGGATCCTAATGATCACCTTGGTTTGTAATTGTTTTTTTGAATTAATATATTTTTCCTTTGACTCAAAAAAAGTAACTCTAGAACAATCTATTTATCAAAATAAATTTTGAAAAAATAAGATTCTATAAAAGAGATTAATTGTCATGCACTGTCAGTGTAAAAAATTTTACATCGTCAATGCATCACAACCATCTGTTGGTATTACTTTTCAAGTGGTTAAAATAAAATTCAAACATTTCACATAAATCAATGGTTGTGATTAACTGACAGTGTAAAAAATCTTTACATTGTCAGTGCATATCAATTAAATTCTTCTATAAAATACGAGATATTATATTAAAATAGGTTTATTTAATTAAATTAATTTTCTAAGAGTGATGTTTTTTTAATTATATGACATAATTTTATTTAAAAGTAATTTTAATATTAGGAAGATGAGTAAACAATTCATGTTTTGATTATTTTAAAACTAATATTATTTTTAAGAAGTTAATATTGAAAGTTTTCTTATAGTTTTAAAAAATATTTATAGTTTAGATAATTTTTATTTAAAGTAAAAATAGAAAACACATTTGTAGTATATTTTATGATAATATCCTAACTAAATATTAAGTATGTTTATAATAAATATTTTAATAAAAATTTATTAATCACAATAAAAATATATTTAGTAAGAATATTTTTTATAGAATTTTTAAATAATAAGTGTAATAGAAAATATTGAGTAAGGTGTTTTCATATATATTTTTTAAATCTTAAACGTTTATTAAATCTAACAATTGATAATGATAATTCCTATTTCTCATTAAAGTTGTCGGTTCTCACCAGATTATATATATATATATATATATATATATATATATATATATATATATATATATATATATATATATATATATATATATATATATATATTACGTAATTATATAAAATAAATGTCTATCAAATTTTAAAAATACATCATTGTTAAAACGTTACATATTTAATATAAATGTTTATTTATTTTATAATTTAACAATAAGTTATTTGAAGACTTTTAAATATTCGTAAAAATTTAAAATGATATGATATTTTATACTTGATATATTTATTTTAATTAGAAATGCGGATGACGGGTGTCGTACCTCGAAAAATGAGAACATGACCTCACGAAGCGCAATTGCACACTCGCGGATGGACTAACAGAGTCGCCACCGAACTTTTTTTATTCCCAAAGAGGGAAGGGGAGAATATCGATAAAACCCCTAAAAGAATTGAAAGGATATGGTCATCACAACCAAATCAGGGTTCCGGAGTCGGTTACGCAAGGGGAAGGTATTAGGACCCCTCATGTTTGTTGTACTCAACGGGAACCATTATGTTAGTTCTGCGGGTTAGTGTTAGCTTAGACACGTTAGGTTTCTCGAGTTATTAAAAGAAAAGAGGATAGGACAAAAAGGTTCATTTTTTAATTTTAATTTTAAACGACTTTAGCCAGGGCTTTTGTGAAGCGCTGTCTAATGAGTACTTTTAGCAGCGCTTTCGCTTTCTAGTTGGGCCTTTAGCTGCGCTTTGAGTAAAGCGCTTTCTAATATGGGCCTTTAGCAGCGCTTCGTACATGGGCCTTTAGCAGCGCTTTTGAGAAGCGCTGTCAAAGGCGGGACTTTTAGCAGCGCTTTTCAAAAGCGCTGTCTAAGGTAGGCCTTTTAGCAGCGCTTTTGAATAGCGTTGTCTAAGGTGGGCCTTTTAGCAGCGCTTTTACACAATTTCGTACATACTTTCCGTGTTTTATTTTTTATTTAACTTATAGCAGCGCTTTTGGAAAAAAGAGCTGTCTAAGGTGCGCTGCCTAAAATCATTTTTGGCATAGTGTACGTATCTCCAGGTGCAACAGAGAATTCAAGACTAAGTAGTTTTTGGTAGAAAATGTTTGTTTGTTGGTCGATTTTAGCAAAGGATATTTAGCCGCATTCAACAGAAAACATTGTTTTACCCAAAACAGGTGAGGAGCGGACATTTGCATCACGGCAGAATGGATTTACAAATTAACATTCTTGGGAAATGCTACTTATCTCAACTCAAATAGTTGTGGACGAAGTAATATTTTGCGTCGCCTCAAGACATAATATCTCACATTTATGAAAAAAGGTTTGAAAGATCGGGTTACGGCGAAAAAAAGAGTTTGATGTGTTGACGTTGATTTTAAGTTTTGAAAAGGAGATCGTTCTGACTTGAATTGCACTAAAGTCTATGAGTGGAGATGAATACCTCAAACGAGCGAGCCAAACGTCTCGTGTTTAAAATATTCAGAATGAGGGTAGGAAAGTTCCATTCTCACTCCTTCTCCATTGCTTAAGGCTTGTGGTGTGCAATTCTAATCTTATTTTAAGTGCTTTTGAGTTTGATTGAGAAAATTCCACTTGACGTTGGATCAAGGGTTTTATTATCGTTATGGAATCAACTATCTACCCATTACTAAACAGTTGACCAAAATTCTAAAATTGCCCTTCCCTTTAAATTAAATTACACTGCAAAAAGGACATTTTTGTAACACTCTAATTCAACACAATTCTTCCCTTCTTTTCCCAATTTGTAACCCATTCCTATACACGTATCGTCAAACACAAAACACACTACTGTTCATTGTCCATTCTCTCTCCATTTCAACGACTACGTTTTCCTCTTTCTCTGCTCCTCACTAAGGTAATCTTCCCACCGTTTCATGTATCTCGCTTCCTTCCTCTTCATCTGTCAACTGCAACTATGGTTTCTGCATCCTTTTGCATTCTTTCATCAACGTTTGCAAACCCTAATTCCGTCCCTTTCTTCCCTTTCTCTATTTTCCTCTTCAAACCCTAAATTCGTCGTCGCCCCCCTGAGTATATTCAGCTTAGAGTTTGATGTTGCCAGAAGCACGGGTCATCTTTGTCCTGTAACTGTTGAAAGCTTCGAAGTTTGTTTCGAAACCTTGCCGTCGACCACGTTTCTTCATCTGTGTCTATTACTCTTATCTGGTTCTTTATCTGTATTTATTCCTCTTTCTATTTCTATTACTAACGTTGTTTGATTTTTTTGCAGCTATAGTTGTTTGATTTTTTTTCAGCTTGGTCTCTTTTCGTAGTGGTTACCGAGTTGATGTCTATTATTGCAATGGAATGATTTTGGTTGGTTGAGTTTTTTGTGTAGTTTTCATGGAGTGAACACAAATAATGAAAACCAGAAGCTTCTCCAAGATGTCAATGGTGGGATGAGTAATGATTTTGATTGGTTTACATATATATCTCATTCAATTTATTTTTTCCTTTGCAGGAGGTTCTGCAAGATGTCCTTGATGTTCACGATGTTAAATGCTCAACACTTCATATATGCATTTAAAACTTGCTCTGTCAGTGATTTGAACAAAGGAAAGGCTTCTTTATTGTCTGAATCTCAATATGTAAGATTTACACTATTTTTTATTTATTTTTTATCCATCATTTTACCCCATTGAGTGTATTGCATGTTGAATTTTGATGTGTATGGGAAAAAGCTCTTATCGTTGTGTAGTTGAGTTGAAGTCGTTTTTGTTTGTGTAACTCACCTGATTTTTCTTCGATCTAAACAAATACACATAAAACACTACAGGTGATTAATTTTGATCAGACAAATTGGAATATGACTTATGGTTTGCAAGCAATTGGGGGAAATCAGTGGAGTTAGCTTTTAGTGTAGTAATACTTTTCCTACCTTCCTAAAATACTGACTACACAACCTTAGTATCTGCAACAAAAGCACCATCAATTCGTAAAGTTAAGCTAAATTCGAATTATGCATCTAATAGAAAGTTGAACTCCATAATGATCAAAGATATTCATAGAGGTGAGCTCTAAGAAAGTTGTCATGCATTCTTGTCTGTTTTAGAGTCTATTTGAAAATTAAAAAATTAACAAAGTACTATTATAATATACGTGGTTATTAAGAAAGTTTTCATCATAACTGCCAAAGCAGTGAAATTTGCATTATTATTATATTATATATATTATGGATGGGCATATGAGTACATTAAACTGAACTTCATCCGCAACAGTGTATTTGGGATTTGCATTATTGTTAAATTAACTCATAATTGTTGTACTTTCTTATTGGTGATCAATGGTGATGTTGATTAATTAATAATTTTCAGTGGGTTAGATGATATTGCAATAGAAACTTAAACATCTAAGAAAGTTATTCATTAACATTTGGCTATTAGCTTTTTATTATGTTATTTCATTTTGCAATAACTATATGGTTCAATACTTATTGTCTCTGATATGCAAAAGTTGTGTTTTTTTCATATTTAAAAAACTGTCAATTTTTCTACCTCTAATGGATATTATTAGATCATTTTTCTTTTTTATTGTGTTGATTATTGAAAATCTTCATTTTTGAGATATATTTGTATTGATAAGTTTATTAGAGTAAGAAGAAGAATGACAGCGGAAAGGTGCACCACCACCTAAAAATATGGAGAGCTTTAGTCATTTTTAAATGAGTTTTGTTATATAAGTCTATTATTGTCTTGCTACAATTTTCCTTTATAGTTTCATCTTCTAATAACTAATTTTTTGGCACACATTTTGGTTATGTATTATGATGTATATTTTATCAGTTTGGTTAGCTTATTTCCTTCAAACATCTCTTCACATAAAGGGAAATGTAGAAATGTGAGTTCTTTGTAATGTACCCAACATTTTTTCACGTATGAATGTAGCATTATTTACTATTCAATTCAAGAATTCAAAAAGTCACTATGACCAAATGCCTCTTTATGCTTCCTTCCAGCTGCAATGCATCCGTTGGAATTGCCAAAAACTGCGTTTTCGGGAACTGGACATGCTTTTGTCAATTCTTCATTAAATGCCAACTGCTCTCTTCACCAACAAGTTATCCTTCAAGTCACTTTATCCAAGGTTTCAAAGCAGAAAATTGTTAAGGTACAATTGCTTTTTTGATTAATCCAATCACTAACTGTTTTCAGTAATAATATGTAACTAAAACTGATTTTATTTGACTAAGTTAGTTCCATTCAAGTTACAAATTTGAGGTACCTATTTGTAATTATAACAAAACTTTGTAATGACAACATGTTATTCACATTAATCATTTGGTCATGTCTTTCACTCTTTTGTAAATGGAAAATTTCAGATAATAAATAAATTAGTAGATTACATATATTTCTTTACTTCAATGAAAAATTTGTTGAATTATGAAATTAAATCTTGACATGTCATTACATATAGCTTTTTTCAAGAAGTGAAAAAGGTTCGGGTCATAGATGCAGCAGGTATATGTTTCATGTTATTATTAAAGAATTGCATAAATATTTAGATTGGTAGTAATGAATGAATTTGTGAGATATTTATTAGTAGGTTTGATAAAGGAATATGAGAAGCCATCACCTTTAGTTGAAATGGTATCAATTTTTGCAGCATTAGTTAATAGATCAGTTTAGTTGTTTTTTACTTATTATACTATCTACCCATTACTAAACAGTTGACCAAACTTCCAAAATTTCCCTTGACCATTGGCGGCAACTAAGTTAGAAGGATGCTGAATCATGACTCTTGTATAGAGCTCCTTGGCCTTTTCCAAATGAATGGCTTCTGACTTTGGATTTCTCTTCTCATTGAGAACTGCAGCAGGTAAGACGAAGTATACCATATGTTTATTTTAGTCTTGCCGAACAACTTATCACTACACATTGAGGTTATTAGCAATTCTTCCAACTGTTTTCAATTATTCTTGATATACAATATTATCATGACATTATGCAGGTTGAGATTGAGTATTTGCACCGTTTGCATTACTTGTCTTGACTGTGTTGTGAGTTAATTGTTAAATGGTTTCCAAACATAATTTTCCTTCAAGAGTTCAGGTGTAGCAGCCACTATATAGAATCAATGGAAATGTTTTTTGGTTTTTGTTGAACTGTTATTGTACAGAACTTTCAAATATATTTTACTGTTGTTTCCCTTTTGTTTCTAAACTTGTCTCTGTTGGTGTTTTCTACTACTCATCATAATGATTATAGCAGAAGTGATTTTCCAGTTGATTTTGTTTTTGGTTCAGGCACATATGCTTATCAGGTGGAAGGAGCTGCTAATGAAGACGGAAGAACTCCTAGCATTTGGGATACCTTTGCACATGCTGGTTCGCTTATTATTTCAATCCGTCTTTTTCTTCATGTTTTATCTCATCATTCATCTGAACAATTTTAGAATATGATATGTTATTGCAATTTAACGGTTTGCGCATGGTGGAAATGGAGATGTTGCTTGCGACACATACCACAAATACAAGGTAGACAATAGGCATTCTCTATGATTCATTTGTTAATTTCAAGCATTAGTTGGTTAAGACAATCCAAACAATAATGCAGGGAGATGTGCAGCTCATGGTTGAAACAGGCCTTCATGCCTATAGATTTTCCATTTCTTGGTCCAGATTGATACCAAGTACTTCTTCTCAAGTTTAACTTTAGTACTTATCCATAAACACTGAAATTTTATGTCTAAAATGCTTATTCATAATTCTTGGATGGTAGAGTAATTTTATGTTGTCTTTTTGTTGTTGTTTGTGGTGTCCTTAGAATGTATCATTTTGTTCTTCATTGAGTGCAATGCGGACTTTGATAGCCTAAATAAATATGTGCCTGTGTTTTATTGCAATACAGGTATGCTACAAATATTGAGATTAAGAGAATTGAACTCTTTCACGGGCCAATGAAGGGTAGACAAAAATCATAGAGTGTGCCAAAGCTCTTAAAGTAAATGCTGGAACTGAACCTGATACAGATCTTGGCCCGGTTATCAGCAAACAGGTTAGCTTAAGATTCCTAATTTCCTTTTTTCCAAGGTGCATTTTAACTAAAAATTTGAATAACAAATCTCCAATGTGTCGTTCAAGAATTACTGCTATGGCTATTCAATTCAATCTCATTTTCACACCGATTGTTGTGTATATTTTAGCTATTTGTTTCCTAAACATTCTAACTGGCTTTACAGGCAAAGGAGCGAGTGCACTCATTAATTCAATCAGGAGTCGAGAGTGGTGCCAAACTGCTGCTTGATGGAAGAAATATAGTGGTAACTTTTATACCCTTAACTGGAATTTTCAACTATCTTATTATATTCTTTTCAAAGAAAAAAGAAAAAAGAAAAACATGATAAGAGATAACTAAGCTTTTTATTGTGTATAATTTGATTCACTAGCAAAAGAAGCTCCACCTATCAACTGTAATATACCACCAACAAGGGAGAAATAGTTTGGAAAGACACTATAATGGTTTAAAAACTGAGTGAGTCATGTCATTTGTTTATTAGATTTACATGTAATGTTGATTTCAAGAGGAAAACTCTTGAAATGTTGTAATCGGTTTGGTGTGAATTTCATGTTTGTTTCTTTGTAGTGGCTGCCTATGAAGGAATATGTTATTTTCGGGTTTTTCATAGAACTATCATTAATTTCATCAATTAATGTGATTAATGTTATTATCTCAATAGCATTTTAGACATACATTAATTATAACTAATGTATTTCAACTTGGTTTTTATTTCTTTTTACATGGAGCCTTTACTAGCACTTGCTCACAATTCTTTAAAATTTTTTTGTTCATTGATGATTCTATAGACGGTTGCCACATGGCTGTAAAAAATAAATAAAGTACTTTTGGTGACAATTAGTATTAGTTGTTATTGATTTGTCTATTGATGGCAATGTAAAAAACAGGGAGGAATCTTTGTTTGTTTGAAGTCATGAGTGTTTGAATTCTACTGTATAATAGATCTGAGAGCTTCATGATAAACTTTGCTTTGTTATATTTGACCAAAGCTTCTATTAGTTCTATTGTACATAACTATTGTTAGAGACATGCTGCTACTATTTTATCTTAAGAACAGAATCGGATTTCAACTTCAAGGAGATAAATGAGAAGAATGAACTTGTTTTGACTCTGAGAATTGTGTGTAAATAAAAATAATAATGATGAAACTCAAGGAGCAACAATCAAGGAAAGGGCATGAACTCTCAAAATTATCCTTTTACAACAAATTATTTACACTAATAAATGAGCATTTTAGTAAAAATGTTAATAATCTATTTTTTTAAATTTTAATTAAATTAAAATTTAATTTATCTCACGGGTCACTATCAACACAATATTTATTTTATTTCATTTATTTTTCAAATAATTCTCTTACTTCTATTTAAATTACTTCTCTGATTTCTAATTTTTTTTTACAACATCTTGATTATTTACTATTATTAATTTTTACATGTTTCAATATATATTCATTTGAAACTAAACAACAATAACCCGTGCGTCAGCACGGGTTTCTTACTAGTGAATTATGAAAATGATTTGAAAGTGATTGAATATGGTTGAATGCATTTGGTTTTAAAATGATTATTGAAGTGACATTTAAATGGTTTGATTTTTGTGAAAATTACTCGACGTTGGATCGAACTTATATTTTGTTCTTTTGAAAGATGGTTGATTTTATTCTCGAGTTTAGGAAGACGGTAAATTTATTACACGTCATGGGAATGGGGATACATTTTGTCGAATGGGGATGTGATAAAGCAATTGAAAGCAAAACCATCAAACAAGTGCATGTAAATAAAATGTGATCGTTGTAAGAAGACCCAAGAGTAAGCCACGAGACTGAAATAAACCGAAATCATTGTAAGAAGGCCCAAGAGTAAGCCACAAGACTCGAAAACCAACCAAAATCGAAACCAAACCGAATTTAGTACTACGTTAAGCTTATTTAGAGTGGATTCATACATGAATCACTTTATAAATATTCGGTCAACAATTTATGTATCCAAACGGATTTCGAAAGCTAATATTGAATTAAGCTTCCGAAATTGCAACACAATATAATCGAGGCAACAAACAAAGATAGATTATATGATATTTCAAATTAAATATAATATATAGGAGGTACAATTAATTATTAGGCCTAAAACCAAGCTAAACAATTACCCACTTATTTAAGATAAAAAATATTTATAAAAAAATGATAAATAACAAAATCAGAAATTAAAACTTGGAAAGAACAAAAACACTCTCAAAGCCAAAAAACAGAGGAAAAATTGCAATACCAATATAACAAAGTTCGATTCAAATAGAATGAAAGAAAAGGTTTTCCCCTCTTTCTTTTCTGCGTGGCATGTAATCGGATAACTAGTAAAAAAAAGTCATGGTTTCTTGTACCGTAAAAACTTTCCATTTTTTTGTAAGGAAACAAAACAAGTAATGCATGGACTCCTTACAAGGAAATATACAAACCCAACAAAAATGAACGAAAAAAACAAAGAACGATTATCTTCTTCAGCCATGAAATTCAAAACAAAGCGAGGCACTTTCACAAACTATACTGTTTTCGATTTTTCAAACGAAAACATAAACACACGCATACCATTTCACATTCAAAACCATGTCCACCACAAATCCAAAACAGAACTATAAACAAATTCTGAAAAGCAAACCATATGCAACATGAAAGTTAATTTCAAAAGGTTACCATCGACGATGTCGTGCTAAACTTGCTGCTGAGTGGTAGCTATCATCGTTTTATGGTTGCTGTGTGTTTCATCTACGCCAAAATGCACCGCAATTATGAAATGATTTCAAAGGTACAAGGTCCTTCTGTAACTTACGTAAAAGCAGTCCTGACGCCAAAACCGCTACTATCACTGGTGCTAATCCATGTGTTGGAAGAAGATATGAAAAGGAAAGGAGGATGTGTGATATTCGGTTGCTTTATGGAGGGTGAGTGAAGATGAGATGGTGAGTTTGAATATGGATAAAAGGTTGTTGTTCTTCTCTTGTTGTTGTTTTGTGTCGGAAACGGAATAAGCTGAAGGTGTTGTTTGATGTTGTTGTTGTTGCAACGGCAGTGAAGGTTGTAAGAAAGGAAGGTTGTGACTAGAAAGTTTATTATTTGGTTAGTCCGGTGTAACACGCAGGTGGATAGACCGAGTATGGATGGTGCATCAAAAATGTTGGATGAGTATCATGTTATGATGGAGATGATTGTAGTTTGTGTGAGCTAAGGGCATGTTGTGTTGCACGGTAGCGGACCGAAGTGATATCTATCAGGTATGTTGTTGGTTGTGTGTTGTAAGGTTTGGAGCAATTATGGCGGAGCAAAAGCTTTCAACAAAAAGGAAAGGGAGGTTTATAGGTGGTAAAGTGGTGGAGAAGAAAACAGAGGGGAGTTCATGATGGAGTTGAGGGTGCAACCCGAGCGGCAATGATGATGATGGTGGCGATAGAAATGAAGTAGTCAAAAGAAGGTGAATGGGAGAGAGAGAGAGAGAGAGAGAGAGAGAGAAAGTATATTGGTGAGCTTGCGTTTTTGTGTATGAGAAAGGATCTCAATCACGTGAGAAAGAAGGAGAGTATATGCTTTTTGGGGTCTGCGTCTTGCTTCCTTAGAGCATAATTATCGCTACTATTTGAACGTTCCTACACTGCTTTCTATATCATCCTGTCAGAAAACAATGGATAATTGAGAAAAGTATCATCCTTTGGTTTGTGAACGTGGTGTAGTTTGTGAACGATTTTTCATTGCCAGCTAGATCATTAATCAATAGAAAAATTATAAAGGTTGTATTATAACATATTATATTATAACAATGAAAAATGTGAATTCTTATCTACCTAACTTAAAAAGTTGGGTAAGATTACATTCAGTATAAAATGCTTTGAAAACAACAACAATTGTACTATTTAATAAATAATTAAATGTGTTAAAATTAAATGGTATTAAGTGATTGGTTGAAGATAAGTTACACACTTTTTAGTGATGGGTAGAGAAATTGTCCCCTTTAAAAAATATAGTTGAATTGTTTATAAAATATAAATGTGTAATATAATATAAAAAATTATGTAGATCTCATTTAAAGAATCAAAGTGCGATTGATGAGTGTGGATGCTCTTAGTCGTGCACTTGATTTGTGGAATCTTGAATTAATAGAGGGAGAGAAATTTAAGAGAGAGACGTTGGGGAATGTTTAACAATTGTGAGAGAGGATCAATTTCACATGGGGCGTGTGTCACCCAGGGAGCGAGATAATTTGATTTTGAAATTGCAAATCCCCACCAACAATGAGCTGGTCGCGGCTGACTTGAAAATGAGAAACAAGCCTTTCTCTCAATTTCATCAGCAACATAAATATACACGCGTAAAATTTTATAACATCATAATGACTTTAATGGTATGTAAAAAAAAACAGTTAAAACATATTGAATCACATAAAATTAAATTAGTTTAAGTAATCAAAATTAAATTGAAACAAAAATATAGAAACTTCTATTTATTTAATTCAAATAGTTTGACATAAAAAAATAAAAATAAAATGGCTTAAAATAAATAAAATTCGGACGCAAAAGTGTTTAAAAAAAATAAAACGAATGTACTAAAATGATGAGCATAAAATTAACCACTCGAAAACATACAACGTTTGATTTAATTTTGACCGGTTAAAAGACTTAGCTGATAAAAAATGCGGCCGAAAAAATAGTCGAAGAAATAAAACGAGCATGTCAGGTTAAACTACGCGGACCGTAGCTTAAGAAAACTCACGTCAGCAAGTCGAATTTAAAATTTTCCGTCTACTGTTTTCAGGCACAGTTGAAAATCAATTAAACAGGTCTGTCTGTAAATCCGAAAAAATATTCTGATTGACATTTTAGGCATTATGTGGCATGAAATGCATGGCATGCTAGGCGTATATTGTGAATGCTACAATAAATTTATTTATTCTGCGATTCAGGGTCAAAATTGAGGTGTGACAATGAGTACGAGTGTGAAAACTTACATACCCATAAGACATTGGTACGGTGTTACCGTTGACACCCAAGTGAACATGAGTTTGGGTATAAAGATCTGTTCTCCAATTACGAATATAAAAATTAATACTATAGTACCTTATCCAAACATTACCTTTGTCCTCCCGACATTTATTCCACTAATTAACGATAATATTTTTCATTTATTTAGGATTCTGCCATTCGACTACTCTTGCCTTTCTTTAACATTTAATGGCCTTACATTAAATTTGTAATATATAGCCATAAATTAATCACATAATTAAATGATGAATCATTTAGATCCATAATAAGTAATTAATTTAGAGATTAATTAGAAAACATTGTCCCTTTAAAGAATTAATGTCAATCCAGAGAAACGAGAAGTATCATTATCAATCATCAAATTTAATATGCTTTAAGATTTAAAAGTTCTTTATAAAAAACACCATACTCAATTTTTTTCTATTACTCTTATTATTTAAATAATCTACAAAAAAGATATTTTTACTTAAATATTTGTTTTGTGATTATTAGATCGTTATTAAAATATTAGTTAGAAACAAACTAAATATTTATTCAGGATATTATTA
The DNA here is from genome assembly GCA_022829125.1 of Lathyrus tuberosus. Lineage (NCBI taxonomy): Eukaryota > Viridiplantae > Streptophyta > Magnoliopsida > Fabales > Fabaceae > Lathyrus > Lathyrus tuberosus. The sequence continues at coordinate 3,132,715 of JALAZF010000479.1, read as the reverse complement.
TAAAATATAATTCAAATGTATTTTTTATTTTCACTTATAATTAAAATTATCTAAACTGTAAATATTTTTCAAAACTAAAATAAATATTTCAAAATATTTTTTTTTGAAAATTGATATTAATTTTAAAATAATAAAATATATAAACCATTTACTCATCTTCTTATAATTAAAATTATTTTTTATTAACAAATATAAAATATTAATCATATTTTTCCTATTACACTTATTATTTTATATAAAATAGAGTCTCAATATTTTAATAACAATTTAATTATTGTAATAAGTTTTTATTTAAATATTAAGAATTTTGTTTAATTTTAAAAGTATCTCTAGAACAATCTATTTATCAAAATAAATTTTGAAAAAAAATAAGATTCTATAAAATAAAAAATATAAAATTAAAATAGGTTTTTTCAATTATATTAATTCTCTAAAATTAATGTTTTTTTTAAATTATATGACATAATTTAATTTGTTTTTATATTAGGAAGATGAGTAAACAATTCATGTTTTGATTATTTTAAAAATAATATTATTTTTTAGAAGTTAATATTGAAATTTTTCTTATAGTTTTGAAAACAATTTATAGTTTAGATCATTTTTATTTAAAATAAAAATAGAAAACACATTTGAAGTATATTTTATGATAATATCCTAACTATATTAAGTATGTTTATAATAAATATTTTAATATCAATTTATTAATAACAATAAAAATATTTTTAGTAAGAATATTTTTTATAAAAATTTTAAATAATAAGTGTAATAGAAAAAGATTTAGTAAGGTGTTTTTATATAGATTTTTTACATCTTAAACGTTTATTAAATCTAACAATTGATAATGATAATTCTCGTTTTTCACTAAACTTGTCGATTCGCACCAGATTATATATATATATATATATATATATATATATATATATATATATATATATATATATATATATATATGATCGTGAAGGCTGGATCAGATCCTGTAGAATCAGGTCGCCAAGTGCGTCAGGGATGCTGGTCGTATGGAGAGGAGGGGGGTGTACCTGCAAGGTACTCCGACGCTCAAGTAAGAAAGGGTCAGAGAAAAGGAGCAAGTACAAAGTATGAATTCTTAGGGTGAATATTGGATACCTGACCCTCTCAAGCGAGAGGGTTTATATAGAGCCCCCAACGCGTGGCCAACTGTCCTATTTTCGGGGCGAAATAATCGTTTTTCCCAAAGAATAGGTAACTACCCAAACTAGCCGTTATGTCGAGCAGGGTGTCCAAAACTAGCCGTTATGTCAGGCATAAGCGTGGTTTCGGGCACCTGCCCTTAGCTGTTCGGGGAGCAATGAGGCCGTGCGTAACGGGCAGTAATTCCGGGGAGGAACGTTGCATTCCTTGCCCGGTTGGAGGGGTAGAAAGGTAACTTTTGCCCCTCTGTGGATTGGACTTAGGCAATTTGGGCCGCTCTGGAGTAGAAGCGGATTGGGCCAATTCTAGCCATTGGTCCAGTCCAGAACAGGAGCCCCCCAAGTCGTTGCTCCCGAGCATGGGAGTGATGACTTAAGGACTGCTCGTTGCTCCGGGGAGCCAGTATGGAGTCGTCGTTTGAAGACGAGGAGGATTGTCTCAAAGTGCTCGTACCCAGATGTTCGTGAGATTCGTGGTCGCGACATCATTGCCCGGTATTCGGGGAGACTAATGGTCAGACAGAATTGGAAATGTTGGGATGCCATGTGTGCCTAGAGCTCCGTGTAGCAGTTAATAGGCAATGATGGCTAGTGGAAAGTCATAATGGCCTATGGGCGCGTGTTTGCACGTGCCCCTTTGTATAAAAGGGGGAAAATCGTTCCATTTGGAACTTTCTCTTTCTGATTTCTCTTCGCCTCCTTCAAGTTCTTGCCCGTCACCGTCTTCTGCCTTTCCGACCACCGCGTCAAGCTTCGAGCAGCTTCTTTCTTCTACTTAAATCAAGTAACTTTTCTGATCCTTTGCTTGCTCTGCTTCTGTTTGTTGTTAGTGGTAGATTGCATGTGGTTAGGGCTAGTTTTAGAGGACAAAATAGGTGGATTTCTGGTGACTGTTGGTGGTGGACGGTGGTCGTGCCATTTTTCCACTTCTGACATGTCGTCGGGCGTGTCTGTATGCTCCGGTTAGGAGGGCAGTTGACGGCGTCGTCGCGACGGCGACGCTTGCGTAACCGTCGTGAGTTTTCGTCTTCTGAGCGAATGATGAGTTTTCCGGCAGAACACCCCAGATTCCGGTGAAGCCTTGTAATTTCCGGTGGAGCTTCGAACGGAAACTGGGATCGAGTGCGGGGAAGCTCCTCGCCAGGGGATGATATGTTTCGAGCGTCTCCTCGCGGGGAGGTTCCAACCTTCCCTTTGATGTTAGGGCTTAGGCCGGGGACGTTGTCATTAGCCCTTTGCGCGCCCTTTCACTTGACTTAGCAGTGGAAGGGTGGATTTGATTTGCTGTCGAATTCACTTTCTTCTCTGCTTTTCAGGTGACTGTAATGGCGACGGGGCCAGATAGAGAAGTTATTTTAGATACCTCTAAGTAAGAAACAGGATCCTCGGACAACACTAGCTCGACGGCTTCGAGCTCTCCAAGTGATGTCGGGGAAGAAGAGGTTCAGGACGATATGGACGAGGATGTTGCTGATGATTCTGCGGAGGAATGGGAGGTAGCCGAGCCTGCCAAGCACATCTCCAACCTTGTAGGGGACGTGTTTACCGAGGTTGGTCCGGAGGGAGAGTGAAAGGTGCATTTCCCTTCTATGGATGAACGGGTCTGTACAAACTTCGGGGACCGGTTCACGATGTACGAATACGCCTTTAAGGAGCTGGGCCTGAGGCTTCCGTTCACTGATTTTCAATGGTCCGTGTTTGAGTATTTGAAGTTGGGCCCTACACAACTGCATCCTAAGTCTTTGGCTTTCATCCGGGCCTTCGAGTTGGTATGCGAGCATCTCTCCTTGGGGGCTACTCTCCCTCTGTTCTTCACTGTTTTCCATCTCCAAAGGCAGCTGACGGGGAGGAAGTACGGCTGGGTTTCTTTGAAGCAGCCCCGCAAGCTGTTTAAGCCATTTTCAGAGTCAATCCGGACATTCAAGAAACGGTATTACGTCGTTGAGCCCGTGTCCGAGGCTGGCCAGGACAGTACGTATGTTTGGTAGATTGAAGTTGAGGAGGACGGGAACGAGCTGCACGACGAGGAGGGGAGGTATATTGGGCGGAGACTTTACAAGTCCCCCTCCACTGGGCACCCGACCATTTTGCCAAGAAGCCCAGCGACTATGTCTTCCAACCGAGCGATTTACGCGGGCAGGACGCCGTGGCGTACGAGGCGCTGGTGAAATGGGTCAACTCCTTTGGGCTTGCTGAGTGCTGGACGAGCAAGGGCAACCCGATCTTCGAGGAAGATGGTAGTCAGAGGGTCGAGCGTCGATTCATCAATGTTAAGGCACTGCTGGAGTGCAAGACTCCCGCGGACGCTGAGAAGCTGCTCGGTAGTCTTAGTTATTTAGATTTTGTTCATGTTATTTCTTTTCCTCGTATCTAACATGTTCGCGTTTTGTTTGTGCAGGTGAGATGTCTCAGGCGCATGACAGGGTTGTAAGGAAAGCTCTCGCGAGGAATAAGGCCGGGGCGGCTCCTCCGAAATCCCGGTTTGCTGGTGCTCGTGCTCCTCCTCCTGTTCAAACTGCTGCGGGGACCTCTTCTTCTCCTACTTCTGCTCCTCGGGGGTCTCCTCTGTCCTTGACCGGGCGAACGAAGCGGCCAAGGGTAGCTGACGCCGTGGACCTTACTCGGGTGCCGGAGAAAGGGAAGTTCGAGCTTCCTCTCTGTATCCTTGATAGGAGGTTTTTTGAAGGCAACTCTTTGGTCGTTCCCCGGGCGGAATCTCTTCGTTTAGAAGGTATGGATCGCCCGAGCAAGAGGGCGCTGGTGGCCCAAGACGCTTCTGCCTTGGTCAGGATGCTAGAAATGGCGGCTGTTTACGCTGAAGGGGACTCTGCAACTGAGTCCGAAGTCAATGTTGCCCGTGTTGCTGTGGCATCCCTTAAGGAAGAGGTTAAGAGTGCCGGCGAGGCTCGGGAGAAGGCTGAAGAGGAGGCGCCCAGGCTGAAGGAGGAGAACTCCACACTGGCGGCGGAGAAGAAAGCTGCCGAGGAGCTGATCAGGGAGCTGAGGGCGGTCAATGCCCCGGGTGTCGACGAGTCGGACGATGTGAAAAACTTGAAGACTAGATCCGAGCTGGTTGCTCGCATGCTGCTGGCCGAAGACGACGGTATTGCCGTTGCGGAGGAGTCCCTCAAAAATGTCGTGGCTCGATTGTGGGTGGTGAACCCTGAGCTCGATTTTTCTGTCGAGGGTACTCACTACCTGGTGCATGTAGAAGATGACCGTATTGTCGTGCCCAACGGTCTCCTTGAAAGTACCCCCGAGGATCAGACCGCAGAGGACCAGGGACCCCAGCCAGAGCCTGCCGAGCATGCGGACGAATGAGGAGTTTGTATTTTTGATGTTGTTGTAATCTGTCCGGCCTGCGTGCCGTGGAATCATTGTAATTTATTATCTTTTCGCGGGGCATGGCCCCCGTTTGATGTAACTAAGTACAATCGTGGCCCTTGTGGTCACCCATTATGTTAACTTATCACATGTTTAATTCTGTGGTTTGTATGAATTTACTTGCTTTTATTTCTAGCTAAGTATCGTATTCATGCTCGTTGCAAGTGCATATCTGCCCGTGATTGGGAGTATTTGACTTGTGCAAATATTTTGGGGGAATTGCTCGTTGTAGATATGTTCGACAGTGAAGGGAACTGGTCAAACTGTCGGGGAATGTCTTGGCGGGGTGCGGAGCTCAGGTCGCGTTTGAGGCCTGAGTTCGCGGTGTGAACGTCCCATCGCGAGCTGGGGTTCTGCCAATCATGGTACTTTGATGACGGCGATGCTCGATCGAGGACCGCTGTCGAGCAGTTACCCGGCTCGTTACTGAGCGGGGTTATGCTTTAATCGTATGCGACGCTTGTACCTAGACACGCATAGTGGTCGGTAGCTGACGTTCGTCGTTGCGATGGGTCGAACCGAGAATTTAGCTGTAATATTGTTTCAGCTTTTCAGCATTCCATGGTCGAGCAAGTTCTTCCCCAGAGAGATGTTCTAGGTAGTAGGCCTCATTTTCCGTTTTTGCTCGGACACGATAGGGTTCTTCCCAGTTGGCTGTTAGTTTGTCTTCGCGAGAGTCTTTGTGGTTTCTTCTTAGAACAAGGCTTCCCACGTCGAACTTTCGTCGTATCACCTTGGCGTTGTTCCTGATGGTGATTTTTTGTTTTAGTGAGGCTTCGCGAAGGGCTGCCCCGATTCAGATTTCCTCGACGAGGTCTAGCTCTTCTCTCAACGATTCGTCGTTCATCTCCTCGTTTAGGGGCGACTCTGTCCGCCTAGAGGGCACGTGAACTTCGAGGGGAATTACAGCCTCGGTCCCGTATGCTAAACGGAAAGGTGTTTCCCCGGTCGTTGAGTGCGGAGTTGTGCGGTATGCCCACAGTACGCTGTTCAGTTCCTCGACCCATGCCTTCTTCGTTTCGTCCAGCCTTCGCTTGAGGCCTTGAAGGATGACTCGGTTGGTTGCTTCGTCCTGCCCGTTTGTTTGAGGGTGCTCCACGGATGCAAAGTGCTGCTTCGTGCCCAGTTGGGTGACGAAGTCCTGGAACTTCCTGTCCGTGAATTGCGTCCCGTTGTCCGTTACTATCTCTTGGGGAATACCGAAACGTGCGAGGATGTTTCGTTTGTAGAAATGCAAGATGTTGAGGGCATTTATTTTGGCTAGAGCTTCTGCCTCTATCCATTTTGTGAAATAGTCCACGCCCACTATGAGATATTTGTTCTGACTTGATCCTACCACGAAGGGTCCTAGGATGTCTAGGCCCCACCAGGCGAATGACCACGGGGAGGACATAGTCTTGAGCTCGTTAGGCAGAGCCAGGTGCATGTCCCCGTGCCGTTGGCATTTGTCGCATTTCTTCACGTGTTCTTTCGCGTCGTTTTGCATGGTCGGACAGTAGTATCCTGCACGGAGAGCCTTTCGAGCAAGGGACCTTCCGCCTAGATGTTAGGCGTTGATTTCTTCGTGGATTTCGCGTAGGATGTCTGCGACCATTTCCTCCTCGACACATTTGAGCAGCGGAATGGAGAATCCCCGTCTGTAGAGTTTATCTTCAACCAAGACATAAGAGCAGGCTCTTCGCCTGACTATGCTGGCCTCCTTTGGGTCGGACGGAAGTTCGTCTTTGGCGAGATAGTTGTAGACTGGGGTCATCTAGCAGTTGTTGTCGCCGATCACCTGCACTTCGAGTGTCGCGGAGGCCTTCTCGATGCTGGGTCGAGGAAGTACTTCCTGTATAACGGATTTATTTTCGCCTTTCTTCTTTGTGCTGGCTAGTTTGGATATCACGTCTGCTCGTACGTTATGTTCACGGGGAACGTGTTTCACTTCCACTGTTGTGAACTTCGCCATTTCCTTCTTTACCAGAGCCAAGTATTCGATCAGGTTGTCGTTTTTGGCTTGGTATTCTCCCCAGACCTGGAGGGCCACGAGTTGTGAATTTGTGCAAATGACGACTTCCTCTGCGCCTAGGTCCTCGGTAAGGCGTAGCCCAGCGAGGAAGGCTTCGTATTCAGCCTGGTTATTGGAGGTTGGGAAAGACAGTGTGAGTGATACCTCGACGATAATTTCTTCGTCGTTCTCCAGTATGATGCCCACGCCACTTCATGCAGAGCTTGAGGCACCGTCGACGAAGATGATTCATTTGCGTGCTTCGCTCGCGGGGGAGTCTGCGAATGTCATCTCCGCGACGAAGTCGGCCAGAGCTTCGGCCTTGAGGGCTTTTCTGCCTTCGTATTGGATGTCGAATTCGGACAGTTCCAGCGACCATTTGAGCATTCGGCCGGCCATATCTAGTCGTCCGAGCAACTGCTTTATGGGTTGATCTGTTCGAACCACTATCGTGTGAGCCAGGAAGTAGTGTCTTAACCTCCTGGCCGCGTTGATGAGGGCCAGCGCCACCTTCTCTATCTGTTGGTATCTTAACTCTGGTCCTTGCAGCGCTTTGCTCGTGAAATAAATGGGCTTCTGCCCATCAGGTGTCTCGCGGATGAGAGCGGCATTCACTACTTCGGTTGCTACGGCCAGGTATAGGTACAACGTTTCGCCATTGTCCGAGCGAGAGAGGACCGATGGCTCTGAGAGCGCCCGTTTCAGATGGAGAAGGGCCTTGTCGCACTCCTCGGTCCATTCGAATGCTGCCTCTTTGCGGAGGAGTTTGAAGAATGGTAGAGTGTGCTGGGCGGACTTGGCTACGAAACGAGATACTGACGTGAGCATCCCGTTGAGGGACTGGATAGATTTTTTGGACTTGGGCGTAGGAAACTCGGAGAATGCCCTACATTTGTCGGGGTTGGCTTCGATTCCTCGTTCTGTTAAGTAGAAGCCGAGGAATTTGCCTGCCCGGACACCGAACGTGCACTTCTCCGGATTAAAATGCATTTTGTATTTCCTGGCCTGTTCGAAGACCTTTCTCAAGTGGGCGGTATGATCGGTTTCCTCGTGGGATTTTACGATCATGTCGTCCATGTAGACTTCGAGCATGTCGCCTATTCCCCGAAACACTTTGTTCATCATTCGTTGGTACGTTGCTCCGGCGTTCTTCAGGCCGAAAGGCATTACGTTGTAGTAATAGTTGCCCGATTCGGTCATGAAGGCCGTATATTTTTTGTCGGACATTGCCATTGGGATTTGATTGTAGCCCGAGTAGGCGTCCATGAACGATAAAAGTTTAAAACCAGTAGAATTATCAACAAGTTTATCAATATTGGGGAGGGGGTAGGCATCATTCGGGCATGCCTTATTGAGATCGGTATAATCAATGCACATGCGCCATTTTCCATTAGATTTTTTAACTAATAAAATGTTGGACATCCAAGTTGTGTACTTGGCTTCCGAAATAAATTTGGCCTCGAGGAGGTCTTTTACAGCTTTTTCAGCAGCCTCCGTTTTCTCCGGAGACTGCTTCCTCCTACGTTGTGCTACGGCCTTGACGGTCGGGTCGATGGTCAGCTGGTGACAAGTGACGGATGGATCCAAGCCGGGCATTTCTGCGGCGCTCCATGCGAAGAGGTCGGCATTCTCTCGGAGGCATGCTTTGAGCTGCTTCCTCGCGATGTTAGACAGGTCTGCTCTGATCTTCACTCCCCGTTGGGGGTCTTCGCCAAACAGAACTATCTGGAAGTTGCCATCCGGGATTGGGCGCATCGGATGGGAGCTGCTGCTGGACGACGTGGACGGGCTAGCTGAAGCTGCTCGTTCCTCCTGTTGGTCCTTGGGGAAGCGATTGTCGAGGTCGATAGAGTCGACCTGGGGCAGGGGCTTGGCCTCCTCGGAGCTGCTTGGCAGTGCTGGCCTGCTCGACACTTTTGGCTTGGGTGCAATGGTGTTGAGTCCCTTTGTAGCTGCTTCGAAACACCGTCGGGCAGCTTCTATATCGCCGTGGAGGGTGGCGACCATCCCTTTCGAAGTGTAATACTTCATCTTCAGGTGGACGGTTGAGGGCACAGCTACCAACTCGGCTAGAGTTGGCCTTCCGAAAATGCATTGGTAAAGCGACGGGCAGTCGATTACCAGAAATTGCACCTTGATGGATCTGGCCGTTTCAGCTGATCCGAAGGTTATGATCAGCTCGACGTATCCCCACGGTTTGGTTACAGACATGTTGAATCCCTGTAAATTGGATCCTACGTAGGGGGTAAGGTGCGATTCGTCCAGCTGAAGTGTTGAAAACAGCTGGGAGTACATGATGTCGACCGAGCTGCCCTGGTCGACGAGTATACTGCGAATGTCGAAGTTTGCCATCCGGGCTCTGACAAGCAATGGTATGCTTGAGTTCGGGGAGCCGCCGAGGAGTTCCTCCCGGTAGAAGGAGATGGGGACGGAGCCCTTCTGTGCCCGATCAAGCGTGGTCACTTTGCTGGAGCTTGTGTTGATTAGGTGTTCGAACTTCCGTTTCACGGAGCCCACAATGACTTTGTTGAAATCCCCGCCAGAGATGACCATGGCGGAGGGAAATGTCTCCCACGGGCTGTGGGCCGCGAAATATGCAGGGGCGCTGAGCCCGTCCGGGACGTTGAAGTCCTCGGGTCGTGATATGGACATAGCGACCTGTATATTAGCGTCTTCTGAGGAGGGTACCTCCTCCTCGACCTTCTTGGACTCCTGAGCGTCCTGCCGAAGAGTGTCCTTCTTCTTCGCGAACTGCTTCAGGTGGCCGTCCCTGATCAGTGTTTCAATGGCATCCTTCAGATGGATGCAGTCCTCCGTAGTATGGCCGTGACTTTTATGGAAACAACAGTATTTTGATTTGTCCACGTTTGGTTTGTTCGGAAGTTGTTTGGGGAAGCGGACCCCAGCCTATTTGAACTCCGAATTGGCACATTCAGACAAGATCTTTTCCCTGGAAACGGTCAGGGGAGTGTAGTCATGGAACTGCCCGGAGGGGCCCTTGCTGTCACGGGAATCACGAGGACGGTCCTCGCGCCTCCGTTTACCTCGACGAGATGTCGAAGCTTCTTCTCCTCTGGACGCCCGAGCGTTCTCCTGATGGCGTAATGCTCGGACGTTGCTGGCCGTAACCTTCTCTTCATACTGAATGTGTGATTGGGCTTTGAGGAGGAGGGCGTCTAAGTTCCTCGGTGGCGCGAGACCAATGGCTTTAGAAAACTCGGAGCCTGGGCGGAGCCCCTGCTCGAGCAGAAACTTCTTCATTTCGTCCGTCGTTGGGACCTGCACTGCTTCTTTGTTGAACCTCTCGAAATATGCGTGGAGAGGTTCGTCTTTACCCTGGATTATGGCTCCCATAGAGGCCTCAATTTTGGGGTGGCGGCGAGATGCTGTAAAGTGCTGCGAGAACATCCTGCCCAGCTGCCTCCACGGGGTAATGAACTCCTCAGGCAGTTGCTTATACAATATTATTGCTCCCTTCCGAACGGTGGTCGGGAACAGTCTGCATTTGATGGCACCCTGTACACCGCGGCAGTTTAACAGCGCATCGATGTTCTCGATGTGCTCGTCGGGGTCGGTGGTCCCGTCGTACGTGCCAAGTGACGGGGGTTTCTCCAAGCCTTTTGGGAGACGGGTAGCCAAGATCTCCTGGGACAACGGGCCGTGAGGCTCGTCGTCGTCACTAGAATTGGTGTATGATGGGGACCGAACGGGATGCTCGCGATGCGGGTTCCTTCACGGAGAAGGTGAGCGGTTCCTTCGAGGAGAATGTGAGCGGTTCCTTCGCGGGGAAGGTGAGCGGTTCCTTCGCGGGGAAGGTGAGCGGTCCCGTCCTTTAGATTTGATCGGGGGAGATTGCTCGTTCCTCCGAGTCCTCTTGTGGTCATGAGCGTGCTGGTCACGCGGGGAGATCTGGTCGCGCTTCCGGGCTACGCGAGGATCAGGTTCTTGGCGCAACCTTCGGTCAATTTCTCTCCGGGGCTGCGGGCTTCTTGATCGTTGCTGGTTCCTCCGCGTAGGAGGGGATCTCGGACGGTGGGACTCTACTAGTGTCCCGATCCTCTCGTTCTGCTGCAGGATCAGTGTGTTGGTTTTGTTGATCGCCTCCAGGAGGGCTGTTACGGCCGGGTCGACATTGGGCGGAACAGGAACGGACTGGACGTCAAGTGATGGTAGATCGTTGTTGCGATTAGCAGGGATAGGGGAAGGAGAAGCAGTGGCTCCATCCTTGAGGAAACAGGCATCTCGGAGGAGAGATGACTGGCCGTCAATGTCAGATTTGTTGACGGGGAGGATGGTGGTTTGGAGAGCATCCTTGGTGCGATCTTGGGAGGCCATGATTGTGATGATGTTTGAGAATTGTTTTGATCTTCGATTTCCGAGGAAAGAAAGATGGGGAGAACAAAATTCCCCACAGTCGGCGTCACTGATCATGAAGGCTGGATCAGATCCTGTAGAATCAGGCCGCCAAGTGCGTCAGGGATGCTGGTCATATGGAGAGGAGGGGTGTACCTGCAAGGTACTCCGACGCTTAAGTAAGAAAGGGTCAGAGAAAAGGAGCAAGTACAAAGTATGAATTCTTAGGGTGAATATTGGATACCTGACCCTCTCAAGCGAGAGGGTTTATATAGAGCCCCCAGCGCGTGGCCAACGGTCCTATTTTCGGGGCGAAATAACGGTTTTCCCCAAAGAATAGGTAACTACCCAAACTAGCCGTTATGTCGGGCAGGGTGTCCAAAACTAGCCGTTATGTCGGGCATAAGCGTGGTTTCGGACACCTGCCCTTAGCTGTTCGGGGAGCAATGAGGTCGTGCGTAACGGGCAGTAATTCCGGGGAGGAACGTTGCATTCCTTGCCCGGTTGGAGGGGCAGAAAGATAACTTTTGCCCCTCTGTGAATTGGACTTAGGCAATTTGGGTTGCTCTGGAGTAGAAGCGGATTGGGCCAATTCTAGCCATTGGTCCAGTCCAGAACAATATATATATATATATATAATTTAAAAAGTAACTCTAGAACAATCTATTTATCAAAATAAATTTTGGAAAAATATGATTTTATAAAATACGAGATAAAATATTAAAATAGGTTTTTAAAATTAATTTAATTTTCAAAGAGTTATGTTTTTTTAAAAATTATATGACATAATTTAATTTAAAAGTAAGTTTAATATTAGAAAAATGAGTAAACAATTCATATTTTGATTATTTTAAAACTAATATTGTTAGTTAATATTGAAAATTTTCTTATAGTTTTGAAAAATATTTATAGTTTAGATCATTTTTATTTAATATAAAAATAGGAAAACACATTTGAAGTATATTTTATGATAGTATCCTCACTAAATATTAAGCATGTTTATAATAAATATTTTAATAACAATTTATTAATCATAATAAAAATGTTTTTAGTAAGAATATTTTTTATAGAGTTTTTAAATAATAAGTGTAATAGAAAAAGATTGAGTAAGATGTTTTTATATAGATTTTTTAAATCTTAAACGTTTATTAAATCTAACAATTGATAATGATAATTCTTGTTTTTCACTAAAGTTATATATTGTTAAATGGTAATTCTTTGTGTCGAAGTGTCGAAGTAAAGGTGTGTCGAAACAGTTGTTTCACACAGATTTGATTTAGATTTGATTTAGATTTGATTCGATATAGTTCCAAAATAGATATTTTGGGTTTTTATAGTTTTGGGCTTTGGCTTGGAGAACAAGTAAACCTAAACCTATAAATAGGGAGTAACCCTTATTTTTGTAAATAATCACAACACATTGTAATTCACGGTTTGCAGTTGCAAGTGAATAGAAAGAGAAGAATCCCACAATTTGTGGGTAACAACCTTTTTCTCCAAATTCTCTTAGAATCCTAATTTCCTTTCTTTCTCTATTTTCTTCTTTTCTTTGGTATTGCTGCGCTAAGAACCCTTCTTGTTTATCAAGATCGGGTCGGAATTCCCATAGGTTTTGGGTTAATTCCAACTTCTGGTATCTAGAGCTCCGGTTGCGATTCAAGGAAGGAAAATCGTGATGGCAGTGAATTATTCGAACGAGCACTTTCCGACGAGTCTTCCGATTCTCAAGAAAGATAATTATGATAATTGGTGCAAGCAGATGAAGGTGGTTTTTTGTTATCAAGATCATTGGGATCTTGTGAAGGAAGGAGTAACACCGCTTGCGGAGAACGCGACAGATCAAGAAAAGGCTGCGCACAAAGAGTTGAAGAAGAAAGATTATAAAGCTCTCTTTATAATCCATCAGTGTGTCGATCCAGATAACTTTGAAAAGGTTAGTGATGTAGAGTCATCGAAGAAAGCGTGGGAGATTCTTGAAAAGTCGTTTGGAGGCGCAGAAAAGGTGAAAGAGGTGAGGTTACAAACTCAAAAAAGAACCTATGAGTTGCTTCAGATGGAAGACAATGAGAGTATAACAGATTTCTTCACCAGAGTTACAAAGCTGGTGAATCAAATCAAGGTATATGGAGAGGTGTTGACATCAAGATCAGTTGTTGCAAAGATCTTGAGGTCATTGGCTCCAAAGTTCGACCATGTGGTAGTAGCCATAAAAGAGTCGAAAGACTTGTCAGTATTGACAAAGGAAGAGCTTTAAGGGACACTTGACTCTCATGAACAAAGGATGGCTGAAAAAGCTGCAGGAAAGTCGAAGAGCGATATGGCTTTGCAGGCGCAGTCAGAAAAGGAAAGAAAAGGCAAAGGAAGCGGGAACGGCAACAAAGGTAGAGGAGGAAACTGGTCGAATCAGAGAAAACCCTGGAACCAAGGCAACCAAAGAGGTGGTGCTGCAGGTAGAGGAATAGGTGGTGGTCGAAAATCTGACAAGAGTCACATTCAATGTTTCAATTGTCTGAAGTATGGCCACTATTTTAGTGAGTGTCCAGAAAAGAAGAAAAATCAAGAAACTGATGGAAAGATGGAGAAACATGAAGAAGAAGAAGAAGAGACGTTGCTGATGGTCACAACAAGAGATGAAGAAAGATTCCAAGATCAGTGGTACTTTGACTCAGGATGCTCATCACACATGACAGGAAGGAAAGATTGGTTTGTTAACATGAAGCCCTCGTCGAAGAACACGGTGAAGTTTGCAAATGACAACACTCTAGCAGCTGAAGGTGTTGGAGATGTTCTGATTATGAGGAAAGATGGCAAGAGGTCAACAATTTTCAATGTGTTATACATACCACGCATGAAGCGTAATTTGCTCAGTATAGGGCAGCTGGTCGAAAAGAACTACAAGGTAGTTGTCGAAGACAAGATGATGAGAGTCCTCGACGCAGGTGGTAGGTTGATCTTGAAGGCTCAAATGTCCTAGAATAGGACCTTCAAGATTGAACGCAATGTGGTGGAGCACAAGTTCCTAGTAACTGCAGCCAGCAGAGATGAGTGGTTATGGAATTTTTGACTAGGCCATCTCAACTTCAATGACATTAGAGAGCTAAAGAGAAGAAATATGGTTTCAGGATTACCAGAAATCGACATTCCAAGTGAAGTATGTGAAGAGTGTATTCAGTCGAAACAACACAAGAATAGCTTCAGCAAGGATGCAGAAAGGAAGTCGAAGGCAATTCTGGAAGTCATATACTCTGATGTATGTGGTCCAATCCAGGTGGATTCGATTGGTGGCAACAGATACTTTGTCACGTTCATAGATGATTACAGTCGAAAGTTGTGGATTTACCTCATCAAGAAGAAAAGTGATGTGATCGAGGTATTTTCCAGATTCAAATCCATGGTCGAAAGACAGAGTGGTCGAAACTTGAAAATTCTGAGGACTGATGGTGGTGGAGAGTATGTTTCGAAGGAGTTCTATGCATTATGTGAAAAGGATGGGATTATGCATGAGGTGGTGCCACTCTACACTCCACAACAAAATGGAATTACAGAACGAAAGAACAGAACCATCATGAACATGGTGAGAAATATGTTGAATGGAAAGAATTTACCCAAAGAATTATGGGGAGAAGCGGTTTCGACAACAACATATATTTTGAACAGATGTCCAACGAAGAAGCTTGAAGGAATCACACCAGAAGAATGTTGGTCTGGTGTCATGCCTAGCCTCAATCACTTGAAGGTGTTTGGATCTATAACACATAGACATGTGTCAGATCAGTTGAGAAGGAAGCTTGATGATAAGTCAAATCAGATGATCTTGATAGGATATCATTCGACTGGAGGTTACAAGTTGTTCAACCCAACGAATAAGCAGGTAGTGATCAGCAGAGACGTGATCATAGATGAGCATAAAGAATGGGATTGGACTGAGAATGTCAAGAAGGATTCAGTGAGAATCTCTTGTGAAGAACCAGCCACTGAAGGCGAAAGAGAAGTTTGAAAGGAACAAATCAGAGATGAAGTAGGCCCAAGCAGACCTCGACGAACAAGACACATTACTGCAAGGTTGCAAGAATGTGTGATTACATCAGATGATGTGGTCGATGAAGAGGGTGAGCTGGTATATTATATTTTCTACGCAGATGTCGAATCAGTCAATGCAGCTGAGGCATTAAAAGATTCGAAGTGGGTGAAAGCACTGAATGAAGAGTTAGAGTCCATCGAAGTCAACAACACCTGGTCAATTGTCGAATTGCCTCAAGGCAAGAAGGCAATTGATGTGAAGTGGGTTTACAAAGTAAAGGTGAATCCTAGAGGAGAAGTAACTTGACACAAGGCGAGACTTGTGGCGAAAGGATTTCTTCAGAAGGAAGGAATCGACTTCGATGAAGTGCTCGCACCTGTTGCTAGGATCAAAACAATCAGGTTGGTTGTTGGTCTAGCAAATATGAACAATTGGCACATATGTCAGATGGACGTGAAGTGTGCATTTCTTAATGGTCCCTTAGATGAAGAAGTTTATGTCGCACAACCAGCTGGGTATGTGAAACAAGGCGAAGAAGGAAAGGTGTACAGGCTGCATAAAGCCCTGTATGGACTTAAGCAAACTCCAAGAGCTTGGAATAAGAAAATCAATAGCTTTTTAAGGGAGAAGGAATTTGTGAAGTGTACGACTGAGCATGGAGTGTATGTAAGGAGAAGCAATAATGAATTGCTTATACTATGCCTCTATGTTGATGATTTGTTGATAACAGGGAGTTGCAAGAAGGAGATCGAAGATTTCAAATATGACCTAAGTGAGGAGTTTGAAATGTCAAACTTGGGAAATCTCTCATATTTCCTTGGCATCGAATTCTACAAGACTAGTAGAGGTTTGATGATGCACCAAAGAAGATATGCAGGCGAAATACTCAAGAGATTTGAGATGCAAGATTGCAACCCAACTTCGACTCCAGCTGAGACCAGACTGCAACTGTCAAAGGATTCAGATGAAGATGATGTCGACCTAACCCAATACAGAAGACTTATTGGGTCACTTAGATACCTTTGTCACACAAGGCCTGACTTAGCATACAGTGTGGGTATGGTAAGTAGATTCATGCAGAAGCCAAAGGTATCACACCTAGCAGCAACGAATAGGATACTGAGGTATCTGAAAGGGACTCTCGACTACGGCATTTTATTTCCTACAGCTGATGAAGGGAAATAATGCAAGTTAGTGGGATACACTGACTCTAGCTAGTGTAGTGATGTTGAGGATAGAAAATTCATAGCTGGATATGTGTTTATGTTAGGTGGTGCACCAGTTGCTTGGAGTTCAAGAAAGGAGCCAGTAGTGGCATTGTCATCATGCGAAGCAGAACATATAGTTGCTTCTCTTTGTGCATGTCAAGCAACATGTATGGTGAACTTGGTCGAAGAGATTACAGGGAAGAGTCATAGAGCAATTACCATGAAGATCGAAAGCATGTCAGCTATCAACTTGGCGAAGAATCCAATAGCACATGGTCGAAGCAAGCACATCGAAATGAGGTTCCATTATCTTCGAGAGCAGGTAGCAGAAGGGAAGATGAACTTGGAACACTGCAGAACTGAGAATCAGATTGCAGATATCATGACGAAGGGAGTGCAGGTCAAAGTTTTCAGAAAACTAAGAGCCATGATGAATGTAGACAGCTTAGACACAATGAATTAGGTGGTGTGTTAAATGCTAATTCTTTGTGTCGAAGCAAGGGTGTGTCGAAACAGTTGTTTCACATAGATTTGATTTAGATTTGATTCAATATAGTTCCAAAATAGGTATTTTGGGCTTTTATAGTTTTGGGCTTTGGCTTGGAGAACAAGTAAACCTATATCTATAAATAGGGAGTAACCCTTATTTTTGTAAATAATCACAACACATTATAATTCACGGTTTGCAGTTGCAAGTGAATAGAAAGAGAAAAATCCCACAGTTTGTGGGTAACAACTTTCTTCTCCAAATTCTCTTAGAATCCTAATTTCCTTTCTTTCTCTATTTTCTTCTTTTCTTTGGTATTGCTGCGCTAAGAACCCTTCTTGTTTATCAAGATAGGGTCGGAATTCCCATAGGTTTTGGGTTAATTCCAACATACACACACACACACACACACACACACACACACACACACACATATATATATATATATATATATATATATATATATATATATATATATATATATATATATATATATATATATATATTTGCATAATTATATACAAATAAATGTTTATCAAATTTTAAAAATACATCATTGTTAAACCATTACATATTTAATATAATTGTTTTTTTTTATAATTTAACAATAAGTTAATTGAAGACTTTCAAATATTCATAAAAACATTAAATAATATGATATTTTAAACTTATTATATTTATTTATATTAGAAAATGCAGATAACAGATGTGAGTATGAAAACTTACATACCCATAGGACACGGTTATAGGTTTTAACATTGAAACCCAAGCGAATATGAGCTCGGGTATAGAGATTTTTTTCCAACTCCAAATATAGAAATTGATACTATAGTACCTTATAAAAACTTTTTCTTTGTCATCCCTACATGTATTCCACCAATTGACAGACGCTAATATTTTCTATTTATTTAGGATTTTGTCATGTGTCTATTCTTGACCTTCTAAAACATTTATTGCCTTTCACATTAAATTTGTAATATATACCATCATTTAATCACATAATTAAATGATCAATCATTTAGATCACATAATAAGTAATTAATTTAGAGATTAATTGAAATACATTGTCACTCTAAAGAACTAATGTCAATCGTGCGAAACGAAAACTATCATTATCAATCATCATTAAATATGCGTTTAAGATTTAAAAGTTCTTTATAAAAGACACCATACTCAATCTTTTTCTATTACACTTATTATTTAAGTAATCTACAAAAAGATATTTTTACCAAAATATTTATTTTATGATTATTGAATCGTTATTAAAATATTAGTTAGAAACATACTTAATATTTATTTAGGATATTATTATAAAATATAATTCTAATGTATTTTCTATTTTTTTTGGAATAAAGAAAATTTATTAAATTCCAAAAACCAATACAAAACAAGGTGATCAAAGATCCAGCCAGCTACTATCGAGCAAAACCTACAACAAACCGCTTAAGGCAACATCAAAATGCTAATTTGATTCCTAAGTTTTGGTCTATAGCAACACCTATAAACAAAACAATCTATAATAGTTTGATCCACATTAGAATACTCCCCACCAAAACAATGATGGTTCCTCAATTTCCAAACTTCATATATCGTCTCGGCAAAGGCGCACTTCAGAATTATTGATTTCAAGTTCTTTCTTTTACTACACCTCAACACCCATTGAAGCTCATCTTCCCAATTAAGGAGTCTATGCTCAATTTGAATCCAAGATAGAACCTTATTCCAAATGACTTGAGTGTACCTGTAACCAAACATAAGGTGATTCAAAGTTTCTATTTCCTCACAGAAACAACATTTAGTGTCTTCAATTAGGCCAATTTTATAAAGTCTCTCTTTCGTCGCCAATCTCCCACTGCAGGATGTTATTCCAAGTTTGCTCAGAAATTCTGCACTTTTGTTTCACAATGGCCTTCATGGTCCAAGACCAGTTAGACTTAGCAGTGACTTGCATAACATATTTGTCTTTCATATAATAGCAATGTATCCATCTTATCCAAAGATTATCACTTTTCTTGGCAATGTTTCAAAGCAACTTCATTAAATAAGCAACCTTCCAATCTTCCAAATAAACTAAGTTGAGGCCTCCTCGACTCTTGCTAGAACACACCATTTTCCAAGAAATACGAGCTTTCCTTGAAATATCACCACTACCATCCCAAAGGAACGACCGACACCTAGCATCGATTTGGTTGATCACTTTTTTTTGGAAGCAGAATCACCTGCATCCAGAAATTAGTGATAACAAATAGGGTGCTCTTGATTAATTGTAACCTGCCAGTAAAACTCAACAAATGATAGGACCATTGGTTAACACGAGTTGTGAGCTTATCAACCAACATACAGCACTGAGACACAAACAATCTTTTACTAGAGAGAGGAATGCCCAGATATCTAAAAGGCAAAGAGCCTTCCTTGAATCCTGTATAGTTAAAAATAGCAGCCTTTGTGTTGTCATCAGTACTACCAAAGTAAATACTGCATTTTTGAGGGTTAACTAAAAGACATGTGGCATTAGAGAATTGGTTGAATATATCCATAGCTTGTTGCACAAATGGAACATCACCTCTGGTAAAGACCCATAGATCATTAGCAAATTAAATATGAGCTATCTTTAGCTGATCACATCTAGCATGATACTTAAAATCAGAATTATTAGCAAGCTTTCCAAAAGATCGATGAAGGTATTCCATGATTAAAACAAATAAAAGAGGGGATAAAGGATCTCCCTATCTAAGGCCTCTTTTGGCTTTTAGAACACTGGATTGATCACCATTGATGTTGAATTTGTAAGAAACATACTAAATGGTAAGCATCGCCCATCTAATGAACTTATGAGGGAAACCAAGCTCATGAAGGATATTCTTTAAAGTATTCCAATCCACCGAATCATACGCCTTCTGAATGTCCAATTAAATAGTGCATCTTGGAGGACCTCCTTTGGAAATGTACCCTTTCAATAATTCAAAAGCTAGCAAAACATGATCATAAAGGTGATATCCAGGCACAAATATTGCCTGACTCTGATAAACTATACTACTCCGGACTGCACCTAACCTTGCAGTAAGGATCTGGGAAATGATTTTATAGATAGTTGAACAACAAGATATGGGCCTGTAGTCCTTTACCATCTTTGGATTGTTCCCCTTTGGTATAAGAGTGAGAATGGTTCTATTAAAAGCAGGGTACAACTCCTCTTTTGAAAATAATTCTCCAACTGCTTCATAGATGTCATGTTTGGTAAAACTCCACGTGCTTTTACAAAACTTAGAGCAAAAACCATCAATACTAGGAGAGGAATTATCATTCATACTCTTAATAGCTTGATCAATTTCCATGTTTCTAATGGGAGCCACCAGATTCTGTCTTTGATCAACATTCAATTGCTTGCCATTTCTTAGAACCACTATGTCAATACCTCTCAGGTTATTAGAGGCTTTTCCAACCAGGTCTCCATAAAAGCTCAATATGGTTTGCTCTATATCCTATTGGGAGTAGACTGTTTTACCCTTGTTATCTACCAAAGACTGGATTTGGTTGGTCAATCTTCTACTTTTCAACAAAGCATAAAAGTATGCTGAGTTACTGTCTCCTTGTTGTAGTCAATCAACTTTTTTACTTTGTCTCAGAAGTTGGTCCTCCAGCTTATTCAAGTGGATAACTTTCTCTGAACAGGTTTTAGAAATCAGGATTTTTCAACATTTCTCTTATCCTGGGCCAAGTTATGTTGAGCATTTCTGAGATCTTCTCTAGCTACTTTAATTTGATATCTAAACCCCTTGAAGTTTTTGCTCTTTTCTTTGATAATTGGATGTAATCTTTTAAGTTTTCTCCAAAGAGCACTCATGCCTTCCCCTCTCATAGGTAGATTAAAACTATTTCTCACTGCTCCTATGAATCCTTCCACTCCTAGAACAACATTTTGGAATTTAAACTGAGATTTCTTAGGCCTGTAACAATTCAGATAATCTAACCTCAACAGAGCATGATCTGAGACTCCCCTATCCAAAATTTCTAGAACCATATTATCATTGACTTGAAACGATTTCAAGTTAGCCAGGACTTTGTCTATTTTTGAATAGATAGGATTACCAGCTTGGTTATTGAACCAAGTATAGTGTTCACCTATACTATATTTTTCAAATAGCTCCAACTTATGTAGCAAACTAACAAAATCTCTATATTCTGCTTCTTGCACAATAGAACCCCCAAAACGGTCTTGGACATTGAGGATATTGTTAAGTTACCCATTAAAAACCAGGAATCATGGTTGTTAACCTGAAGACCTTCTATGTCCTGCCAAAGAGTTTTCCTTTGATCTAAGGTATTCATGCCATAAATAGTTGTACACCAAGAAGAAAATTTACTTTTCAAATTGTAGATCCCAAAATGGATAAATTGGGCAGAGCAACAGACCATTTGAACCGTAATCTTGTTTGTATCCCAAATCAACCAAATTCTACCATTATTGTGTTTAATATAGTTATCAAGGAAATACCAATGGGAACCAAATTTATTCCTAATCTTAATAGCTTTCTCATGCTTAACTCTAGTTTCTATCAATATAGTCAAAGTAGGCTTCATGTGATTGAGGCGGGAGATAACCTCTCTACATTTACAAGCATTATTTAACCTCCTAATGTTCCAAGATATAATCATGATACCTTTTCTGTTGGCACTAAGGGATCATTCGAAATCCCTAGTGTCTCAAAGCCATTCTGACATGATATACCAGGTGTAACAGTTCTAGCTTTAACTTTACCTTTGCCTTTGCTATTTCTGCCAACTTCAGTCCATGTTGTTGTACCTGCCTCTTTGTTATCCTGGTTCTCTTTTCGTGTCATCTACAGAGGCTCCACATGAACTTCTTCTTGCACCATATGGAGTGGTTCCTCTTGCACCTTTTCTTTTTCCTTCCATTTTTTAATTTCCTTGATCTTTTCTCCATTACATATATGTCCAATCTTTTGACATTTGCTACAAAATAGAGGCTTCCATTCATATTCGACTTTCTGCTGAATTTTGTTCCCCCCATTATTTGTTATAGTGATGTTATCCTTTTGTTTTTTAGTAATATCCATCTCCAATAGAAGTCTTGAATATGAAATTCTCAATTTATTAGCTGTGCATTCATCAGTAAACAAAGGATTTCCTAGAACACTTCCTATCTTCCCTACACTCTTGGCTCCCCACAGGTGAAATGGAAGGTGCAGCAGTTTAACCCAAATAGGAAGGGTTCTTAACACATCTCTTTGAAAGTTGAAATCTGCTCTCCAAACCTTTAGAATCATTGGCATGTTATAGATCATGTATGGTCCTCTCATTTGGACCATTTCCTTGTCTACGAACGATTTAAAGCGAAGAATAAAATATCCTTCATCATGGTAGAACATTTCCAGCAATTTAATGAAGTTCCAATACCTTGTCATGCTTTTCCCAAAACATACATTATTAGTGATGCTTCCCAGTATTTCATTTCTTATTCCATATCTTCCTCCTCAATTTCAACTTCCAGTTCACCTTCAATCACTCTTGGAGCAATAAAGTTTATATTAATTCCATTAGTAGGAATCTGATTCCCACTAATGATATCTACCCATAGCTTCGCATTCTCTTCTTTCTGAATCTCTTTTTCCTCAAGGGCAGAGTTCTTTTTTAGGGTTTGAGCATTCATCTCTTCCTCACTACTTTCCTCTTCCGGCACATCTTCCTATACAGTACTTTCTCCATTCGCACTAGTTTCTGGATTATCAGCCATGTAAGGCTTGAAAGCACTTGGAGTCGTCGCCTTATTTTTCTTCGGCCGACCTCTCCCATTCTTCATCTCAACACCACAGTGAAACACAACAAAACTAGCTTCAAATTTAGTCCCTACTCCAAAAAGCAGGAATTTAAACCATATCCAAAAACCAGTTTCACCGTAAAAACCCTACCTGAACTATCGACGGGGTTTCAATGGAAACCACAACCACTGGACGGAAATCGCTGGAGCAAATGAAATGAAAAACTTGCACTATTATTGTATTTTCTATTTTCACTTATTATTAAAATAATCTAAACTATAAATAATTTTCAAAACTAAAATAAATATTTCAAAATATTTTTTTTTTTGAAAATTAATATTAATTTTACAATAATAAAAAATATAAACAATTTACTCACCTTCTTAGTATTAAAATTATTTTTTATCTAAAATTATGTTTTTCTAAAAGACATCACTCTTTGAATCTTAATTTAATTGAATAAACTATTTTAAAGTGGTATCTCATATTTTATAGAATGGTATATTTTGAATTACACTTATTATTTAAACTAAAGTAGAGTCTCAATATTTCAATAACAATTTAATTATTGTAATAATTTTTTATTTAAATATAAAGAGTTTTGTTTAATTTTAAAAGTAACTCTAGAAAAATCTATTTATAAAAATAAATTTTGAAAAAATATGATTCTATAAAATACGAGTTATAATATTAAAATAGGTTTTTTCAATTAAATTAATTTTCTAAGAGTGTTGTCTTTTTAAAAAAAAAAAATTATATGACATGATTTTATTTAAAAGTAAATTTAATATTAGGAAGATGAGTAAACAATTCATGTTTTGATTATTTTAAAACTAATATTATTTTTTAGAAGTTAATATTGAAAGTTTTCTTATAGTTTCAAAAAATATTTATAGTTTAGATAATTTTTATTTAAAATAAAAATAGAAAACACATTTGAAGTATATCTTATGGACTCAAAGCTATCAATGTGTGTGAGATTATTGGCCGCCAAGTCAAATTGGAATGTTCCTGATCAGTGTTTGGAGCACTTCGCAAAAATGTTGTTGGACTCAACTGCAACGAAAGACAACTTGCCTGCGAGTTTCTATGATGCAAAGAAGTTGGTGTCAAAGTTGGGTTTAAGAGTAAGAAAGATTGATTGTTACATTAATGGTTGCATGTTGTTTTATGACAATGAGTTTGGTACTCAAGATGGATCGTTGGAGGAATGTAAGTTTTGTCAAAGTCCAAGATATAAAGTTCGCAGTAGAGCCATTAACAGTAAGCAAAAGCGTGTAGCAGTAAAGTCCATGTTTTATCTTCTGATAATACCAAGGTTAAAAAGAATGTTTTCTTCAATGCACAGTGCAAGTCAAATGACATGGCATCATACAAACAAAACAAGCCCAGACACTATGCGACACCCATCTGACGGCCATGCATGGAAGCACTTTGATGAGGTACATCCCGATTTTGCTGCGGAACCTAGGAATGTCAGGCTTGGATTATGCTCTGATGGTTTTGCTCCATATGTCCAAGCGTCTGGAAGTGCGTATTCTTGTTGGCCAGTCATTGTAACCCCTTACAATCTCCCTCCTGAGATGTGCATGACAAAACCATACATGTTTTTGACGTGTGTCATTCCAGGACCGTCGAGTCCAAAAGCCGGAATTGTAGTAATCTGATAAGTAGTAAAAAAAAGTCATGGTTTCTTGTACAGTAAAAACTTGAGAAAAACTTGTATGAAAACGCACATAAATCCTTATTGTTAGGAACAACCAATGAAAAGAGAGAAAATTTTTAATTTATTATAAATTTAATTTTGTTTTTAATTGAAATCATGGGGTGGTGGTTATTATGCAGGAGAGAGAAAATATTATTTTTTTATTTTTAATTAATAAAAAAAATATTATTGGTTGTTTGTAAATACACGTGTTGTGTTTGTTCCTATGCAAGTATTTTTCCCATTTCGCATTCAAAACATGTCCACCACAAATCCAACACACAACTAAAAACAAATTCCAAAAAGCAAACCATATGCAATAGGAAAGTTCGAAATTTTATCGTCGACGGTGTCGTGCTAAACTTGCTGCTGAGTGGTAGCTATCACCGTTTTGTGGCTGTTGCATGTTTCTTCTACGCCAAAATGCACCGCAATTTCGAACTAATTTCAATACTACAACATCCTTCTGCAACTTATGTAAAAGCAGTCCCGAAGTCAAAATTGCTATTGTCGTTGTTGCTAATCCGTGTGTTGGAAGAAGATATGAAGGAGAGGAGGATGTGTGAGTTTTGGTTGCTTTGTGGAGGGTGAGTGAAGATGAGATGGCGAGTTTGTGTATGGATAAAAGGTTGTTATTGTTCTGCTCTTGTTGTTGTTTTGTGTCGGAAACGGGATGAGCTGAAGGTGTTGTTTGATGTTGTTGCACCGGCGGTGGAGAGTGTAAGAAGGGAGGGTGGTGACCGGAAAGGTTATTGTATGGTTGGTCCGGTGTAACATGTAGGAGGATGGTCCAAATATGGATGTTACATCAAAATTGTTGGATGAGTATCACATTATAATGGAGATGGTTGTAGTTTGTGTGAGCTAAAGGCATGTTGTGTTGCACAGTGGTGGACCGGAGTGATAGTTTGCATGTATGTCGTTGGTTGTGTGTTGTAAGGTTTAGAGCAATTATGGCGGAGCAAAATCTTACAACAAAAGGTAAATGGAGGTTTATAAGTGGTAAAGTTGTGGAGAAGAAAACAAAGGGGAGTTCATGATGGAGTTGAGGGTGCAAGGCGAGCGGAAATGATGATGATGGTGGCGATAGAAATGAAGAGAGGATGGAGTAGTCAAAAGAAGGTGAATAAAATGAGGACTTGACGAAGAATATTAGCAGAGAGAGAGAGAGAGAGAGAGTATATTGGTGAGTTGGCGTTTTTGTGTATGAGAAAGGATCTCAATCACGAGAGAAAGAAAGAGAGTATGTGTTTTTTGGGGTCTGCGTCTTACTTCCTCAGCGGGGCACTTGATTTTCTGGAATCTTGAATTAATAGAAAGAGATAAATTTGAGTGGGTAGTGAGAAAAAAATGTTGTGGAAAAACATGGTGATCCTTTATCGTTTTGGTGAATTCTTATATACCTATCTCAAAAAGTTGGGTAGAGTTATCCTAAGAATAAATTAGAGTAAATTGCATTGGAAAACTACAAAATTTAAACTATTAAATAAATAATTAAAAATAATAAAATAATATGACATTAATTGATTGATTAAAAGTACACTCTCTAATTTTTTATAGTGGGTAGAGAAGTTGTCTCCCTATCTTTTTCATTCTTCTTTTTTTTGTCCTTTCTCAAGAGAAGTCAAGAGAGAGACGTTGGGAATTGTCCAACAATTGTGAGAGAGAATCAATTTCACATGGGGCGCGTGTCACCCGGGGAGAGAGATAATTTGATTTTGAAATTGCAAATCCCCACCAACAATGAGCTAGTCGCGGCTGACTTGAAAATGGGAAATAAGCCTTTCTCTCAAATTCATCAGAGACATAAATATACATGCGTGACACCTAATTTATTTCTTAAAATTTTATAACATCATAATGACTCTAATGATGTGTAAAAAAAACTAGTTTAAACAAATTGAATCACATAAAATTAAATTGAAACAAAAATATAGAAACTTCTATTTATTTAATTCAAATAGCTAGTCTAACATAAAAAAAAACTAAAATAAAATGGTTTAAAATGAATAAAAGTTGAACGCAAAAGTGTTAAAAAAATAAAAAGGAATGTACTAAAATGATCCGCACGAAATAAATCACTCGGAAACATACATCATTTGATTTAATTTTGAAAAAAATTTCGACTGATTAAAAGGCTCAGTTGATAAAAAATGCAACAAAAAATAGTCGAAAAAATAAAACGAGTACACCAGGTTAAACTACGCGAACCGTAGATTAAGAAAACTGATGTCTGCAAGCTCGATTTTGAAATTTTTTCGTTTACTGATTTCAGGCACAGGTGAAAATTAATTTAACCGATCTGTCTGTAAATCTGAAAAAATATTTCGGTTGATATTTTAGGCATTATGTGACATAAAATGCATGCTATGCTAGGCGTATGTTATGAATGTTACAATAAATGCATTTATTTAGAGATTCAAGGTCAAAATTATGGTATGACAACTGCCCCTATTTAAATATCTTCGACCAGAGAATATGAAGAAAATTATTCTCATATGATCGCAGTGGGAGATAGTTAAATATTAAGAAGACCCAAATTTTGATCCTGAATGCATATGACATGATATGATATGTGATGCACGTATGCATGGCTCTTTTTTATTGGTTTGGGATATGGAATGTGAATCAGACTCTATGGGGATTGTCGAGATGATTTGCCAATGAGGTTTGTCGAGAATTAAATGAAGTAAGGTAAAATGACTTTTTACTGATACTTTGAGGAAAATGGTTAGTTTTGGCTTCTCACAGAACAAACAAAAGGTTTTTTTTTTACAATCTTTGTAATGTGGTAAGCTCTAGATTCTCGCGGAACAAACTAAGATTGTAGATTGTAAATGAAGCGACTCTGGATTCTCACGGGATAGGGAAATAATTATGGCTTCTCACAGAACAACAAGATATGTTACGAGTTCTCACATAACAAACCGAAATGACTCCGAGTTCTCATAGAGTAAAGAAAGGTGAACTGAGTTATGACTTCTCACATAACAAAATGAAATGACTCTGGGTTCTTACAGAGTAAAGAAAGGTGAACTGAGTTATGATTCCTCGCATAACAAAATGAAATAACTCTAGGTTCTCATAGAGTAAAGAAAGGTTCAAATGAGCCATGGTTCCTCTCCGAACAACACAAATGACAGGTTACGACTTCTCACATAACCACAAGAAAAGGTTTCATATTCTCATAGAACGACACAAATGACAGGCTACGACTTCTCACATAACAACAAGAAAAAGTGTTGGCTTCTCATAGAACGACACAAATGACAAGTTACAGCTTCTCACATAACCACAAGAAAAAGTTTCTGGTTCTCACAGAATGACACAAATGACAGGTTACGACTTCTCATATAACCATAAGAAAAAGTTGGAACTAGATGGACAAACCTCAATTTTTGTAGGTGCCAACAAAATGGTGCCAGTGACAACTGGACTTTAAATTGTTCCATTAAAAATTAGACTTTAAATACCAATAACAATTGTATTACAAAAAAATGAGTGCCAGTAACAATTAGACTTTGGAATGATACTAGTGACAACTAGATCATAAGGAATAGGGTGCCAGTGACAACTGGACTTTAGAAGACGCCAATGACAATTGGGATTTGAAACAATACCAGTGACAACTGGATTTTAAGGATACCAATGACAATTAGATTTTAAACTGGGTACCAGTAACAACTGAACTTAAAATACCAATGATAATTGAATTTTAGGATGAATATTAGTAACAAACAATCTTTGAAAATGATGCTAGTGACAACTGGACTTTAGATACCAATGACAATTGGATTTTGGAACCGGGTCAGTGACAACTGGACTTCAAAAGATGCCAATAACAATTGAACTTAACACAGAGTACCAGTGACAAATGGACTTGGAAAGGTGTCGGTAACGACCGGGATTTTAGGTCAAGGGATAACAATCAACAACGAAACCTGAGTCAATGTGAATAAGCTTGAAGTGATCTTTAAGGCTATGCATGATTTGATTTTTCATGATATATGATGATCAGGATATGAAAATGATGACTTTATGCAGACTGGGAGTTTAAAGGCTTTTTATGGAGGTTCTGATTCCTCAATGCCGATACTCAACCAAGTTATGTGATAGATGTATTCCAAAAGAGAATTCTACCAGGCTTAACAGTTACAATTGACCAAGGGGTCCTTTCAGATGATTGATGGATTGTGCCAGCATGAACCTGACACTCATCTCGAACTTAACAGTCGTTGACGTATGGCCGAGTTTGTTTGAGCAGCTTGAAAGCATGAAGCAGACTTGCCCCTCTGTAACCCATCTTGTCTTAGTATGATGGGTCTTTGAATATGCTCACCTTAAAAGGAGTTCGGAGACAGCCTGTCATCAGACGAACTCGAGACGGCTTTCCCTAATGTTTGAATCTTTCTAACTCTGATTATCCAATTCTTGGAATGGTAGGCTTCTGATTGGTCGTCCTTTGGAGGGTTGGACCCATTGAGCTCTTTGCGTTAGCTTTCCCCAGTTTGAGCCTTTGAAGCGATTTTATCTTGACTAACCAACTCTTGGGGTGATTAGCTCAGATTGATTGATACTCAAAGTGATTTGCCCCTGACTGGGTTTCTCTCACATGATCAAGTTCCTCGACTGACTG
Organism: Lathyrus tuberosus; assembly: GCA_022829125.1. Lineage (NCBI taxonomy): Eukaryota > Viridiplantae > Streptophyta > Magnoliopsida > Fabales > Fabaceae > Lathyrus > Lathyrus tuberosus. The sequence goes on along the minus strand of JALAZF010000479.1, from coordinate 3,103,982 downwards.
CATTTTGTTAGGATTCCTTTGATGTTGAATTTAGACTTGCAGATAACACTTTTTCATTCAAAAATGGTAATTTTAATGCAATGCAAGTGCAAAATTTGAAATCAATCATTATTGAATTGATGGTGATATACAGTGAACGAGTCAATGATTAGAGCATAATGCTAATCTAAACATTCACAGTGTGCAAGGTGGTGTGATCAACACAAATGATTAGCAAAGATCTTTTAGAGTCAGGTTAACGCAACATTGGTGTAGCATGCTTTCAAAAGAAACCCTGCCTCAATTAGGTTTTTTATGGGTTGTAACGTGGTCTGGTTCACGGTTTTTGAACAAAAGGATATAAGGCTCAAATTTAATTTTAACCCACCCCTTCTTCTTGATGATCTCCAGTTTCTACGTCCAGTTAATTCAACATACATATCTAAATCTCAAAAGAGTTTGACAGTGTAAGAGTAAAGATGATGATTCAAGATGAGATTTTCTTGAAATGAAAGTTACCTTATTTTGATTCTCTTTTTTTTGTTAAGGATTTGATGGCCTCATTTGATTGATTTTTATCCCTTATTTTGCCTGGACCGCTTATTTGAAGCTTTCAGTCCACCAGGATGCCCTGATATTTACCTAAGTCGCCTTTTGTGGTGTTCAACTTAGCGGATTTTTCCTTTTTTTTCTTTTGATTTTTGGAAGATTATGACTACCATATTATTGGTCACTGAGGAACAACCACTATAAATGTTTTGGATTTCCACGACTTCTTTGACACTTGGTGGTGTGTGCGAAGTGTGTGGTTGATACTCAAGTGGGATGTTTTTCTCTTGCAGTTTGAATGCAAAGTCAGATTAACTGAACAAACTACCCTTCCCCTAGTTAAGATTAAGGATTTTGATTCCGAAAGAAACACCAACTTCTAGGCTCAAAGTGGTTGACTAGGGATTAACTCCTTATCTCTCAAGTGTTTGGGGATTGAAACAATGCCTTACGTCATCATCAAAGTTTTAATTGAAAGCATACCATCAGCAAGTATGGGTATTTCGCTTTCATCATCCTCCCTCAAATCTTTGCTAAACAACAATTTGATAAAAATAAGTGAAATGGAGAAATAATTTTTGTTTTTGTTTTAGACATAAATGAAAAAAATGAGTGAATACGACATGATTGATTCAGAAAAATGCATAACCACTTCATTAATATTACCATTCGAAGAAAACAACAATGCTTAAAAGAAAATAAATATCCAACATGCAAAGAAATACGAATGGAATGATGAAACAACCAAATGATTGACAGGTTTAGGGAATTTAACTTCATGGTCTGATCCACAGACTTTAGGAAAATGACTTCTGAAACTTGATTCATGCTTCACGCTCCATGTACCGGAAGAGGATTATTTCCAACATTCAGAGCCTTATCTTTGAAAGACAAAATCTTCATGTCAATCAACTCTCGCACCCTATGTTTCAAAGCATAACAACCCTCCAAATCATGTCCAGGAGCACCCTCATGGAAAGGAAAGTGAACATTTGGGTTGTACCATGGAGGTAGAGGATCGGGAGGAGGTACCTAAGGCCTTGGAACCACTAGTGATTTTTTCAATAAAGAGGGATACAGCTTAGTGTATGTCATTGGAATTGGATGGATGAGAGGTCTACCCCCTGCCTTATGCTTTAATTAGGAGCACCTTGCGGGCGAGGAGCTTGAGCTCTTGGTTATTAATAAGTTGGCACTACAGGCGCTTGTTGATGTAGACGAGAAACCTGATTTGGCTGATACCCTGGCGTAAAAGGTTGCGGATAGACTGGGTAACCAGAATGAGCTACTTGTTGGTTGTAGGCTAGTGCTACAATGACTACATATGGTTATTGGTAGTATGGCACAAATGCAACTGGCTGCTGATAGGAAAAAGGTTGTTGATGCTTCCTTCTTAACTAATTTCTTCTTTGACTACTAGACAGAGCATTGGTTTCACCTTCTTGTTTATTTTGGGAACCTCCTTGAACCTTCTTTGTATTATTGGAGGTACCGGCAGCAGATGCAATTTTTCCATTTCTCAAGCCATGTTTAATTCTGGCTCCTATACCAACGAGTTCAGAGAAACCTAAGGATGTATTTCCTATCATCTTCTCATAATAGGCAGGTTGTACAATAACCATGAATAGTTTAACAAGCTCCTTCTCAGTAAGATAGGGTTCAACCTGAGATGCCAATTCCCTCCATCTCTGCACATATTCCTTAAAAGACTCTTTGTCCTTTTGGGACATACTCTACAGTTGTCTTCTATTAGGCACCATATCCATGTTATATTTGTAGTGTTTGTTGAAGGTGTTAGATAGGTCTTAGAAATACTTAATTCTGCTCTGGTCGAGGCTCAAATACTACTTGGAAGATGTGCCACTCAGAGTGTATTGGAAACAGTGTATCATCAATTTGTCATCTTTAACATGGGTGACCATCTCGCGGTAGTACATTATGAGATGACTCTTTGGGCAAGTGTGACCCTTATATTAATCAAAATCTGGTGTTTTAAACTTTGCAGGAATCACCAAATGAGACATTAGACACATTTCTTTGGCAGCAGCACCAAAAACTTGATCTCCCTCCATAGCCCGGAGGCTCTTCTCAAGGATCTGATACTTATCTTTCACCTCTCAGATGTCTTCATATCTCACATCATTACCTCCAATAGACGATTTAGCAGCATGGTATATTTGATGATGGTCTTCAAAATGTGGTACAACCCTTGGATGGACAAACGGTGGTGTAACAGTGTGGACGATTGGGCGTGCCTCAATAAATAGTGGCAAAGGCATTGCTTGTTAAATTAATTGCACAATCGCTAGTGCTCCCTATGCTCAAGGTAAAAAGTCGTAAGGTAACCCAAATGAAGGCCATGTAGAAGGTACATACATGGTAGGTTGGGGCTCGATAGTAGGACCCGAAATCTCTGAGATGACAGTAACTTAAGGAGGCTCGCTCCTAGTTGTCAGAGCCTAAAGCATCTCCATGATCTGGCTCATATTCCTTTGAAGGTCGTCAAGCTCAGACTTGAATCTGGTGTTTTATTGTTCCTGTTCAAACATCCTTTGGCGAGAACGGGCTCGAGTATTGTATCGGTGCTGAGGATTCAGTGTGGAAAATGGAAGAAGAGAGACGAAATGAGAACTCGTTTGAAAATGCATGTATGCACGTATGGATGCATATGCAATGGAATGGATGCAATGCAATGTTTTTTAATTTTTTTTATCATATGGGTTCAAAGGTCCGAGGTACGGATGAAGGATAAGTCTAATTGCTTTCCAAACAGGGATCTCACTAGGTATGGCCTAGAGTTAAGCAGGGACCCCAAAGTCATGGATTCACATGAATGTTTATCACGCACGGCATGACAATTGACAACTCCATCAAATGAATCTATTCTGGGTGAGGTCTTCGTATCTACCCACGCGAGAAAAGCTTCTCGGGGACCCAAACTACGTGACCATCGACATCGGGTTCTAGACAAGGGTCCTAGAGTCACAGACTTCCTTGACTGTTTGATGCGTATGTCAGGAAATAACTCCATCATGAAAGTCTATTCTGAGTGAGATCTCCGTACCAACCCACACGAGAAAAGCTTCTCGGGAACCCGCACTACGCGACTATCAATCCTAGTTGACCAAAGGTTCAAGGTTCTACAAAGGTCCTTAGAGTCATGGATCCCAATGAAAACATTGACGCTTACGCCAAAAGCTTGACGATCGTTAATATCCTAAAATAGAATCTACTCCAAGCGAGGTTCTCGTATTGACTCTCATGAGAAAAGCTTCTTGAGAGCCCATACTACTCAACCTCATCCTATATCATGTTTGCACTATAGACTCAGGTGGAGAATCTTTCCCTCAAGGTTTTCAGTCAGAGTATCAATCCAATACCACAACATAATGGCACCATACAACATATTATAATAATATAGAGATAACAAAAGCAAGAGATAAGGAAAAGCCATAAAAATAAACAAACAAGAACACACGACCAACCTAAATAGGCTTGACTCACTTAGGGAGTATCGGAGTATCCTTGTGTACAATAAAAACTTTCCATTTTCTTGTAAGGAAACAAAACAGGTAATGCATGGACTCATTACATGGAAATATACAAACCCAACAAAAATGAACGAAAAAAAACAAAGAACGAGTATCTCCTTCAGCCATGAAATTCAAGACAAAGCGAGGCATTTTCACAAACTATATTGTTTTCGATTTTTCAAATGAAAACATAAACACACGCATACCATTTCGAATTCAAAACCATGTCCACCACAAATCCAACCCACAGCTAAAAACAAATTCTGAAAAGCAAACCATATGCAACAGGAAAGTTAATTTCGAAATTTTACCGTCGACGATGTCATGCTAAACTTGTTGCTGAGTGGTAGCTATCACCGTTTTGTAACTGCTACGTGTTTCTTCTACGCCAAAACGCACCGCAATTCCGAATTGATTTCAAAACTACAACATCCTCCTGCAACTTACGTAAAATCAGTCCCGACTGTTAGATTAATTATTTAGTTAATTAAATATGGATTGAGATAATTAATTATTAATTAATTATATTATGGTCTATTGTTATTAAACACTAAAAAGATGAATTGTTTGATTGAGTTTTGTGCTTGAATGGACCGTTATGGGTTGGACCATTCAGTTAAGTGTCTTCTAATCTATAATTGATTTTTGGTTATATACTCAAATAAATATAAATATAGTCTTATGAGTATATTTGAAATATTATTATTTTGAGAGTTATATTTTGAATAATTAAATAATAACTTTTAAATTTTAAAATTTAAATCTCACTTATTGTGGATATAAGTATACAAAATTTCCTATTTTGAATAAAATATAATAAATCTTAATTTGTATGATTGTAACTCACCTATCGTGGATTCAATTATAAAAATTTTGTTTAATAAAATAGTTAAATTTATTTTAATTATAATAAATATTATATTAATAATAATTATACCCTATCGGTGTATTATTATTAATGTAATTATTGTTCAGTGTACTTTTGATTTTATACTTATGTCAATTATGGTTCGAATACCCTATCGGTATTAGAATTTGGTGGCATACTATTTGTACATTGTTGTTATACTTCTTATTAATTACTATTGATCTTCTCATTTGGGAGATAAATGCAATTTTCTTTTAAAGACATGTAATGTTATTTTAATTAAATGAAATCCAATAATTTATTTTAAATCTTTCTTTTAGTATTTCAATGGATTTCAATTCTCTATGTATTATGTAAATGATGGACATACCCTATTGGTTTGACGTTATTTGACATGATCATTGTGTGATAGAGAAAATATTTGAGTATTTGTTTAAATATTTTTTAAAACTCTTGAATTAATATCTCAACTATTATTCTCTATCAAGTGGAAAAATTTAACATGTTAATTTTATATAATTAAAATAAAATATCATTTATTTAATATATATCTTATGAAGACTTATATTGAGGATATTATAGTCTCATGTTATTGATAAAAATTTATGACTACTTTTGTTATATCCTCAATATTAAATAAATTAAGTCTCATATTTTTTTCCGCTGCGTATAACATAATATGTTTCTCAAATGTGTGTAGTTATCATTGTAGCATTTGAGTTTTGAGTGAGTGAGTAGGATGTTGTATATAATCTTATATTATATTTAAAATGATATAGATTTGATCTCACTCATATGATGATAAATCATTTATATGATCATCATTATCTTTTATGTGAAATTGTATAAATAATTATGATATTCTATTAATGTGCAAAATACGTGGTTGAGTTTATAAGACTCTAATAATGTTATACAACCACTTTTCTGTAAAGTTTTGCACTTAAAAATAGAATTAGTATCCCATTGTATAATCAGAGTATGTAATACTAGTGGACTCTGATAAATCTTTATTCTATTGGCTCAGTGGGAGTGCATGTGTACATAATTCTATAATCTAAAATTTTAGATTATTATTCTCGTATAGTCATATAATTTTGTGTGCATTATAAAATATGACATATTCTAAGAAGACTTCAAAATATATAATAACTCTAAGAAGTCTTATTCTATTATACTGAGATATATATTATTCTTTTAATCTCAGGAAACATCATAATTTGATGTTTAGGTCGATATTGAAAAGACACAATAATTCTTTAACATGCAATAGTATTGGGTTATTCTATCTTCAATAGTCCATATTTGTTAGGTCATAATATGAAAGTACAAGTAAATATCAATACTCCTATCGAGTATGATATTGTGTTATGAATGTACTTATGATTAAATGTAATTACTCTCGTAATAGGTTATGCCTATATGTAATTATTATTCTTAGACCTATGTGGATATTCTATGACCTTTAATTTGAAAACTCATTAGTATAATCACTAACCATAGACTTATACACATGAGTAAGTCTTATGATATTTTGGGTTAGTGGGAGTTTATCAATAGCATTTTCATATGCTTGGGTCATTCTTTATAACATATTACTCTTAACTTAAATATGTTACTCTAAAGTCATCATTCTTTATATAATGTTGTGAGTTTTAACATGTATGACTTGTCTTCCCTATCGGATACAATTTATGCATCGTTGAAATTTACTTCTTTTTTATTGATTAGTGTTTTGACCATTATTGATATTATAATATTAAAATCAATATTTTTTAATAATTAATTATTGTCATCCAAGTGGGAGATTGTTAGATTAATTATTTAGTTAATTAAATATGGATTGATATAATTAATTATTAATTAATTATATTATGGTCTATTGTTATTAAACACTAAAAAGATGAATTGTTTGATTGGGTTTTGTGCTTGAATGGACCGTTATGGGTTAGACCATTCAGTTAAGCCCAATGAGAGGGCCCTGCCCTCAGCCGTTTACCTATTTAAGTGTCTCCTCATTAGACAATTTGTAGCGAGTGATTTTTGGACGTGGTTGCGAATCACTATCGCTTTTGGGTACTACAGTTCGATTCATTTTTTATCCTATTGAAGCTGATGAAGGAAGGGAAATAGATGTCTCCAATTAACCCTGCTTGCAAACTGAGTTTGAACAGATGACTGTTGGTTTACAGATGCTACAAAGATTGTGGGTCTCTCTTAAGTTATTTTGTTAAAATAGTGCCTGGGCGATTGGTGGGATGTTAGGACAGATATATGAAAGTATGGGATTTTGGGTTTTTGTTTAGTGTGCTCGCTAAGATTTTTCTTTCAATCTTATGCCTACGTATTCCCGTTTTTCCGAAACAGGGAAATCAGAGCATTCGTAGTTCCTCCTATTCTATGGGAGGAAATGGTTGTTTTGGTGTCTTATTCAAAGCCCAAGGCGTGAAGCTAAAGGTGGTTTGTATCTTGTTCAAAGCCCAAGATGTGAAGCTGAAGGTAGTTTGTATCTTGTTCAAAGCCCAAGATGTGAAGCTAAAAGGGTTTGACTTTAGAGAGAATTTGGCATCTCTAAAGAGGGGTTTGTTTGTCACAACTGTTTATAAAGGAGAATTACTTTAACCGGGATGTGTGAATCCGGCAATGCCATAATTTCCTTTAAAGGGGATTTTAACCTGAAGGAGAAGACTTTAACTCAGTGTAGAGCAATGTTATCTTTCCTTAGGAATTTCTCATGCTAAAAGAGGGACAGTGGCATGGATGTAGATGATCCAGAGGCTTGTCGCTTACAGCGATTAGATGGAGGGGAAGGAGTTGTTGATGTTTGTGTACTGTGAACGAGGCACAACTTTGATGCTAAAAGGTTGATTGGATCAACCAGTGGTTTTTCTTATACAAAGCCTAAGAGGAGGCTAATATGTGTCTCGTACAAAGCCCGAGAGAGAGGCTAAAAGGTTTTGACTCGACGAGGGAATCTTTTGTACTCAACAAGAGAGTGTTTCTGTATCCCGTACGAAGCCCGAGATGGAGGCTGAAAGGTTTGTTTGGCTCAATAAGAACCTTTTTGTATCTCGTATAAAGCCCGAGATGGAGGCGAAAGGGTGATTGACTCAACGAGGGAGTCTCTTATGTGTCTCGTACAAAGCCCGAGAGAGAGGCTGAACGTTGTTTGACTCCGCTGGGGAGGATCATTGTACAAAGCCCAAGAGGAGGCTATGGTGACTGTTTCAGTTGAGTGACAGGTCCAGTATACTGATTTTGAAAGAGAAAATCAGTTCTTATATGAGCAACACTGTACTCAAGGATTTGATTTGAGGATCCGGGTTATTCCTGTTCTTTAAGGAAGTGGGAAATCTGAAGGGTATTGAGACTGTCCGAATCTACGGGTTTTCTTCCTATTTAATGAAGGGGTCACTTGAGAATGTCTTCGAGACTCAAGGAGATTAGACTGTCCAAGTCTAGAGTTTCATCTTTTGTACTATGCTTTGAGAAACAGTAGTAGACTCTATGAAAGGACTGATCTATGAAGATGACTAAGTTCTGTTCCTATACCTCTAGAAGGTCATCGGGACAATTTGTACGAAGCCCAAGAGGAGGCTGGAAACTTTTAAGAAGCCGATCGGTCCTTGTACGAAGCCCAAGAGGAGGCTATCATTCCCGGAGGAAGAGATCATTATACGAAGCCTAAGAGGAGGCTGTGAGTACTTTTAAGAAGCCGAGAGGTCCTTGTACTAAGCCCAAGAGGAGGCGGGGTTGCTTTTAGGAAACCTGTGGGTCCTTGTACAATGCCCAAGAGGAGGCCGATGCTTTTAAGAAGCCCGTGGGTCCCCAAACCCCGAGAAATTCAAGACAGGCTATTCACAAGGAATAGATCAAACCAGGAAAGTTCGAGAATTTGGAAGAAACTCAAAGATGCCATTCACGGAGAATACATTCCTCTCTGGGAGTAGAGTTTCTTGACAATTCCTAATGAGGACAGCCGAAGAGAAGACTGTATCTGGTGATCCTATTGGGGATCTAGTTGTCTATTTCTACGAAACGAAACGGCGTCACCTAGTTCTAGACGTAGTTTCCAGGGAAACTCTAAATATCTATACTATTATTACACAGTTGATATGAGTTTATGAAAGAAGACTTACAATAAAATAGCCCCACAATACAGTTATATGTATATGAAAGCGGTAAATGAAAGCGTATAAACACTTACTCGGTTGTAGAGCTTTCGTGCTGTTTGGTTAGTTGTTCAACAAAGACAGATTGAAAACAATAGTATATTCAAAATCAAAGGAGAAAGTACTTTGAAAAAGAAAGATTTCGGGCTTACAGCTCAAGGAGAGGCCCAGGGTTTTATCAGTGAGCGCACTGTTTGATTTGTACAGAGGGACTTATACAAGTGACTGAGGCCCAAAAAGGTTTTCTGTACAAAGGGATGGGTCTTACACTCTCTCAAGAGGCCCAAAAAGTTTTAAAGAAAAAGAGTGGGGCTTATAACACGAGGGTAGGCCCAATTGATTTTTTGTTTAAAAATGGCGATCGCGCCGAGGTTTCCTTTTAACGCAGAGGGACTTATACAATAAGTGAGGCCCAAAATGGTTTTGGTTAAAAGGGGGTTGGGTCTTACACTTTATTAGAGGCCCAAAAGTTTTGAATGGGTCTTATAGCTCAAGGAGAGGCCCAAGGTTATTTTTCAAAAGGTGACGAGCGCGCCGTTGGTTTTTGACGGTATCGGGACTTATACAATACACTGAGGCCCAAAAATGATTTGGTCAAAAAAAGGATTGAGTCTTACACTCTATTAGAGACCCATGAGTGTTTGAAAAAGTTTGATGAAGGTTGAATTAATCAAAAACCCTAATTTCATTTTTTAAAGGACATTTTTCAAAGAAAAATCAAGTAAAAAATGATAAAAAATATCAAATAAAATCATTAATCATGTTATAAACAGTGATTAAGGTTTATGAAAAAGTATTTTATCCACATGAATATTTAAAATCATTTTGGTATTAAAAATCAAGAAAAAGAAATCATTTTAAAAGCATTTAAAACAATTTAAAACAATATTTTTGAATATATTAAAAATATATCAAATAATAATATTTTTTGTGATTTTTTGGTGGATTAAAATATTATGGAGTATGAATAAGAAGTGTGTAAAACAGATTTAGAAAATGATAATTTTTGATATGTGAAATAATTGGTTGAGTTTTGAAGATAAACTAAGAAAAAGAGGAAAGATGTCACAACATCACATTCGACATCTTTCATGAGTTTTGAAGATAAGAGAAAAAGGGAAGATGTCACAACATCACATTCGACATCAGACAAAAACCAGAACTGCACCTTGATTTTCAACATCTTTTTATCAAACTTCAAACATTCATAACTCTCTCAATTTTTAACGGAATTAAGATCCGGAAGAGCCTATCTTGACCAATTTTTCGCAAGGAATCCAATGGTATCACTCATACATACTGAAACTTAATGTACAATGCACACAAGGCAAAAAAACCAGATCTGCACCTTAAGTTTAAACATCTTTGCTTATCAAATTTTCAAACATTCATAACTCTCTCAATTTTTAACGAAATTGAAATCCGTAAGAACCTATCTTGACCAATTTTTCGCAAGGAATCCAATGGTATTACTCATATATACTGAAACTTAATGTACACCACACACAAGGCAAAAAACCAGATCTGCACCTTAAGTTTAAAACAACATAAACTCCACATATAAACATGTTAAAGTGCAAACAGTAGGAGGATCATAACATACACATTAAGGACTACATTTTTGCTTCAAGAATTGTTCAATATGATGCATGTATGTGGACATCAAAGGAAAGCATGATTCAAAGAATTCAAGTTATGAATTTTACCTCTTTTTTTGGAGATTTTGTGCAACCTACCAAGTGATTTGTTCCAGAATCGATTTGATGCTTTGGACACCCTCAAATGACCTCTTAGAAGCTTTTAGGATGGTTGGAATTAGCTGGTACCTGCAAAAACACAAACTGTCCCTTTCTTGCAAAAGGGGTTAAAAGTGACCAAAATAGCAACTCTCTCAAATGGTGTTCCAGATGTTGGAAACCATTTGGGATAGTTCAAGGATGATATTTGGAGCGTGTTTGAGGTTTTATCTGGTTTGGTAAGTGACTGAATCAAGACATGGCTTGAAAAATGCAAAAAAGTGCCATTTTTAGGTTTTGAGAAGTGACTTTGTGATTTTGTGATTACAGGTCACTTGTGATAGTTTGCACAGCTTACATATGATATATATGAGGTGTGTGTGTGATTGATTGTGATGGAAAAGCTCTCAAGCTCAAAAACTCAGAATTACTTGCTTTGGAAGGCAAATTTGAGGTGAAAGAAGAGATTTTGAGGAAAACATCTGTTTGATGGCTTTGGTGTACTCAAACTGAACACAAATGAGCTCTATTTATAGTAGAGCAAGTTTGTTTTCGCAGTAATAGTGAATGGCAACTGCAGCAGAGGTTTGTTCAATGTTGGCCAATGAAAATCCAAGTCTCCTCTAGCCATTGACTAGAGGTTAGAGCACAGAGCTTTGGTTCCCTACTTGTTGGAGCAATCTTGACTGAATTCAGTTGCAAATGTGTCAGTCCATGCCACCTCTAAGCATCTATTAAATGCTCCAATCCAAAATTGGAGTCTTGCCCCTCTTTTAAGGATTTTTAGGAATAGCATGCTACTTCTTGTTCCAAGGACTTTGGAGGCTTGGATCAGTGATTTTCCCCTTTAGATTTGATCCTCAGATGTGTCCAAGATGATGACAAGGCTTGGAAATTCGTGTGGCACAAGAAATGTGCAAATCTGTCCCATGAAAAATTCAGCTGTAGCAAGCCTTTTTGTAAAATCCATAACTCCCTGCTCGAGTATGCTACATGGACATTCTAGGACTTTCTGGAAAGCTGAGATGATGTACTTCAACTTTGATGTTCAAGGTTTGGCTTGAATCAACTTGGATCATGAAGAAAAACATCCTTGAAGTTGGGACATTCTTGCTGGAAAAAAAATATTAGTGATGTCCTATGCAATGTTGGAACATCAGACATTAAGAACATTAATAATTCCAAACTTCAATCACTTGTATCTTTTAATCCACTATGATATTTTGAGTTGAAGTGAATTGCATCTTTGATGCTTGTCTTGCATGGTGACAAAGTTTGAAAATTGGGTGGCACAAGAAAAGTGCCCAAAATCTGTCCTAAAAAATCAGTTCGAGCAAGGCATGTTGTAAGGTTCATAACTCCTTGCTCAAGTTGAATTAATGGGAGTTCTTATACATTTTGGAAAGCCCTAATGACATACTTTAACTTTGATGTTTGACTTTGGTCTCAGTTCAGCTTGCAAAGTCCTCAAAAATGGTCTTGAACTTGTGTAGTCAAATCTGTCCTAAAACCTGTCATGAAAATTCTGCTTTATCAATGCTTTTTGCAAAAATCATATCTCCTTGCTCGAGTATGCTACAAGGACGTTCTACAACTTTCTAGAAAGCTGAGATAACGTACTTCAACTTTGATGTTCAAGGTTTGGCTTGAATCAACTTGGATCATGGAGAAAAACATCCTTGAAGTTGAGACATTCTTGCTGGAAAAATATTAGCGATGTCATATGCAATGTCAGAACATCAGACATTAAGAATTCCAAACTTTGATCACTTATATCTTTCAATACTTATGATATTTTGAGTTGATTCCTTCTACAATGTTGAAGTATCAAATACCCTCTTTAAAAGTAGCCCTTACGCAAAACCAATGGATGCTTGGGTTAATAGTTACAACCTTGAAAAATTGTGCACTTGAACATGATTTTAACTTAGAAAAAATTTCTAAGTTTCTTTCAATTTGATCAATTTTGCAATTTTGCATGATTTCTTGATTTAAATTTGATCAAATTAAATCATCCATCATATTTTCTTGAGTAATGGCTTGTGAAGCTCAAAGTTGACCAAAAGTCAAACTTTGACTTTCTGCGTCAGTTGACTTTGTATTAGATGAACTTGAGGCTTGATCCACTTGAAATGTTGCACTCTTGTGCTTCATTCTTGATGTGGGAGTCCTCTTGATCCTTTGTGGATGTTTAAGAGGTTATACAAGTTGAAGATCATGTCATTCCTTGATCTATCCTTTGTCTAAAGGCTCTGAGAGGGTTTGAAACCCTAAGCTTGATTATAGTGAATGCTCACCCATCTTTGGGGAGACTAATGAAGTATGATGGTTCCTCCATATTGTGATGATGATTTTCACAATGATGGGAAATCTTAGTGGTCAAATTTTGGGGTATGACAGATGCCCCTATTTAATCTTCTTGGACCCGAAGGTGTGAATGACGAAAGTATTCGGGCATTCGGGGTGCAAGAGGATTAAATATCGGAATACCCGAAATTTTGATGGTGGTTATGAATGGCGGCTCACGCATTCATCCTCTTTTGCTAAGCAATAATTCTTAGAAAAGGTAAACTTCCCCTCGATCCTGGTTTCCTACCAAGGAACTGGTCTGAGTTGCTGTTGTAAACTTCCCCTCGATCCTGGTTTCCTACCAAGGAACTGGTCTCGGTTTCTTCCGTCAATAAACTTTATTGACAAGGGACGCTATGCGTAACGATTTTCCTCAAAATTCTCGCCGAATTTTCCTGGGGAGATGCCATTTGATGGGAAAAAGTTTGACGTTAGACTCGCTGGGGAGCCCAATCGTTTGAGTTGTAGAGGCGCACAAACTTCTCTGTTGGAGACGCCATTTGTCGACTCTATCTGGGGAAAGCGAGTCTCTTGAGAGGCTGCTTCTGCTTAGGATATTACATCGTACTTTTCTCGGGATCTTCCCGGAGAAATGCCATATGATGGGGTCCAATTTTGAGGTGCCGAGGACCTTTTCTTCAGCGGTCTTTTGGAGAAAGGCAGCGGTACTGCCAAATCTATGCTTAGGAGGCTTTCTCTGGGGATTTTCCTTAATCCGGGAAAGCAAGGATATCATCTTCAATGGCGAAGAGTGACATCTGTAGAAAGCTTCTCTGGCTTTTCAAAGGTTCAAGTTATCAAAGTGGTCAAGGACCCAACTTCAATCCAGAAATAAACTGGACGAGAGATCGTTCAAACACAACATTTCTTAATCGAGGAAAGAACTGACAACTCAACCGAGAGGACAGCTATCACTAGGGATAAGACCGACTGGAGTGATAGTGATGTAATATAAATGAGAATGCAAATAGAATGCATGATGTATGTATGTTTATGCTGACAAAACTGACGCGACATACCAACTAAAAAAATGAACATGACTGGATACTCAGCCATCGCGGGGCGAAGAAGTACCGCTGGTTCAGAATAGTAATTCCACCTTGCTTAGGAAAGGTAGTCCCTGTTGGGAGCTATGTTGGTCGGGCTTAGGAGATAAGAACTCGGCCGAGGGTATCAGATGGAATAGTTGCATCCGACACTATTGATCCTTCATTCAGGCGCACTGGCGTAGAAGGAGTACTTTGATTCTGCACTTTGAAGTTTGCTTACTTCCGGAGAAGCGGTTGATGCTCTTTTGATGTTCAACAGTCAAAAGAAATCGCCATCTTTATTTTAAAGCAGAAAAAGTTTTAACAAGTAAATTCATTTTTGTTTCATTTCAAGAATCGTTAATCATGTTAAAAAACGTCATTCTGTAAAGCTAAAACAAATGAAAATTACAAACAAAAGCACAAAGGCTCAAATTTTATTTATAAGAAGGAGATCAGCCAAACGCGTGATTCCAAAGAGTATATACAAAGTTTGAAAATGGTAATTTACAGGGAGAAGGGCTACGTTGAAACATAACGACCACTATCCTTCTACCAACTTTGAACTCGGGACATCCTGAGCTTCTGTCGAAGATGACCTTGACTGGAATTTTCCTCCGATGGATGGTATAACTGCTGTTGCTGAGGGACTTGCCTCTGTTGAACATAGTTACTTGCCATGATCCCTAATTTTTGCCTGGATTGTACTTCGATGTTTCCAATCCACCGGGATGATTTTTTTCATGTCTCTAACTTTTGCCTGGACCGCCCTTTCGGGTTTTCAATCCACCGAGACGTTTTTTTAGGCGAAGTATTTCTCGACTACATCAACATTCGTGGGGTAGGAAAATTCTGCTATGTCCATGGTTGTAAGTCTCAAGGCGCCGCCTGAGAAAGCTTTCGTGACCACATAGGGGCCATCATAATTCAGAGTCCACTTGCCTCGCGAATCAGTGAGAAATGATTGTATCTTCTTGAGCACGAGGTCTCATTTTCTGAAGACGCGAGGTCAGACCTTTTTGTTGAATGCCTTCTTCATTCTCTGCTGATACAACTGACCGTGGCATAGTGCAGTGATTCGCTTTTCTTCGATCAGATTGAGTTCGTCGTGTTGACTTTGACACCATTTAGCTTCTGTAAGCTTAGCTTCCATCAATACCCGGATTGATGGGATCTCTACTTCTATAGGGAGAACTGCCTCCATGCCATATACTAGAGAGAAAGGGGTTGCCCCTGTTGAAGTGCAGACAGATGTGCGATAACCGTGAAGAGCAAAGGGTAGCATCTCGTGCAAGTCTTTGTAGGTTACAACCATCTTCTGAACGATCCTCTTAATGTTCTTGTTAGCCGCTTCTACCGCTCCGTTCATCTTGGGTCGGTAGGGAGATGAGTTATGGTGTTCGATCTTGAACTCTACGCACAACTCTTTCATCATCTTGTTGTTCAAGTTAGATCCATTATCAGTAATGATCTCGCTTGGAACACCATAACGGCAGATGATATTGTTTTTGATAAAGCGGACCACCACTTGTTGGGTCACATTGGCGTATGACGCTGCTTCGACCCACTTGGTGAAGTAATCAATGGCTACCAGGATGAACCGATGTCCGTTGGAAGCCTTAGGTTCGATCAAGCCAATCATGTCGATTCCCCATATGGAAAATGGCCATGGGGAAGAGAGAACTTTGAGATGTGATGGCGGTACATGAATTTTGTCGGAGTATATCTGACACTTGTGACACCTCCTCATGTACTTGTAGCAGTCGGATTCCATGGTCAACCAATAGTACCCTGCTCTTAGAATTTTTCTCGCCATTGTGTGTCTGTTGGCA
This sequence comes from Lathyrus tuberosus, assembly GCA_022829125.1. Taxonomy (NCBI): domain Eukaryota; kingdom Viridiplantae; phylum Streptophyta; class Magnoliopsida; order Fabales; family Fabaceae; genus Lathyrus; species Lathyrus tuberosus. The sequence goes on along the minus strand of JALAZF010000479.1, from coordinate 3,087,936 downwards.
TGAGTGCCAAAGGATCCTTCATGAATTTCTTTCATAAGCATGTCCGCTTCTGGTCTGTCGACGCATCGGAGAAAGACCATGTCAAAATTTCTCTTATAAAGAGTGTCACCGCTCAGGAAGAAGCTTCCAGCGAATCTTCTGAGGGTTTTCCTGTCCTTCCTTAGTGCCCCAGGTGAGTACTCTTGTTTCTGAAGGAAGCATTTGATATCGTGATACCAAGGTTTATCGTCTATGACTGCCTCGATTGTGAAGATGTAGGCGGGCCGTTCAAGGCGCATTATGTCGATCTTAGGTAGGTCGTTTCATTGACCTACACTAATCATGGAAGAGAGAGTGGCTAAAGCATCAACCATGTGATTATCTCTACGAGGGACATGATGAAACTCAACTCTGTTAAAGAAAGGTAACAACCTTCTTGCATAGTCTTTGTAAGGAATCAGTCCTGATTGGTATGTGTTCCAATCTCCTTTAATCTGATTGATAACCAGGGCTGAGTCGCCATATACGTCCAAGTTTTTGATCCTTAAATCAATCGCTTCTTCGAGACCCATAATACAAGCTTCGTATTCGGCCTCGTTGTTCGTACATTTGAACGTAAGTCTGGCGGTGAAAGGAGTGTGGGTACCCTGAGGGGTAACAATGATTGCCCCAATTCCATTTTCGTAATAATTGACTGCTCCGTCAAAGATTAGTCCCCACTGGGAACCTGGTTCTGGCCCTTCACTGGGTAGCGGTTCATCGCAGTCTTTCATTTTTAGGTACATGACATCTTCGTCTGGGAAGTCGAACCCGATTGATTCTTGATCGTCAATCGGTTGATGAGCCAAATGATCGGCTAAAATACTTCCCTTAATGGCTTTCTGAGAGTGGTACTCTATGTCATATTCTGATAACAGTATCTGCCAACGGGCAATTCTTCCCGTAAGAGCAGGCTTTTCGAAGACATACTTGATTGGATCCATTTCTGAGATTAACCAAGTAGTATGACGAATCATGTATTGGCGAAGACGTTTGGCTGCCCAAGCCAAAGCGCAACAAGTTTTCTCAAGCATCGTGTACCGAGTCTCGCAGTCGGTGAATTTCTTGCTCAGATAGTAGATGGCAGACTCTTTCCGTTTGGTTTCGTCTTGTTGGCCAAGTACACATCCCATTGAGTCCTCTAGGACTGTGAGGTAAATGATCAGTGGTCTTCCTTCCACTGGAGGTGATAGAATCGGCGGATTCAACAGGTATTCCTTGATACTGTCGAAGGCGGTTTGGCAATCTTCTGACCAAACGCAATCCTGGTTCTTTTTGAGTGATTTGAAAATCGGCGCACACGTGGCAGTCATAAGGAATATGAATCTGGAGATGTAGTTCAAACGTCCCAAGAATCCTCTGACTTGTTTTTCAGTTCTCGGAGAAGGCATTTCTTGAATGGCCTTGACCTTGTCAGGATCAACCTCAATCCCTTTCTGGCTGACGATGAACCCTAGTAGTTTCCCTGAACGGACACCGAAGGTGCACTTGTTAGGATTCAAGCGGAGCTTGAATTTTCTTAAACGTTCGAACAAATTTGATAGATGTTCAACGTGCTCACTCTCTGTTTTTGACTTTGCAATCATATCATCGACATATACCTCAATTTCTTTGTGTATCATGTCATGAAACAAAGTAGTCATGGCCCTTTGATAGGTTGCCCCGACGTTCTTCAAACCGAACGGCATTACCTTGTAACAAAAGGTACCCCATGGGGTAATGAACGAAGTTTTCTCCATGTCTTTCGGCGCCATTTTGATCTGGTTATAGCCCGAGAATCCATCCATGAAGGAGAAATTTTTGAACTTTGCTGTGCTGTCTACCAGCATGTCAATGTGTCGTAAAGGAAAGTCGTCCTTTGGACTTGCCTTGTTTAGATCCCTGTAATCAACACACATTCTGACCTTTCCGTCCTTTTCCGTCTCAACCTTTGCTTTACTAGCGGACATTCCGATCTTAACGGTAAGTGATGTTCCACGATGCTGGTATCCAACCCTGGCATATCCTGATAGGACCAAGCGAATACATCGGGAAATTCTCTGAGAAGCTTTATCAAACCCTCTCTGGCAGTTGGACCGAGCAGTGCCCCAATCCTGATTTCTTTTCTCTCTTTTTCTGAACCCAAGTTTACCATTTCCAACGGCTCTTTGTGAGGTTCAATGGATCTTTCCTCTTGTCTGAGTAATCGGGAGATCTCTTCTGGAATTTCGTTGTCAACTTCTTCTTCAGCCCCAAATACCGGGAACTCAAAGTCGGGAGAAGGCATCGGATCGTATGTTTCAACGGGGTTTAAAAAAAGCAATCTGCATGACGTGATGATTCATGTTTAGAAGAGATAGAGAAAATGCAAGAGTGTGTGCAGTGTATTTTTTTTTACTGCTTGTTTTTTATTACTGATTTGTTTTTTAGGATTACCATTTTCTGAAAAAGAAAAAAGAGAAAACAGCAAATATTGCGGGAATTACAGAACGACGTTATTTTATTAATGAACAAGTCGATTCTTGAAACTACAGCCCTATAAAACAAAACTCTGTCGCTTTGGGCTAAGCGAAGAGGGAAATTTACAGAAAGCGAGCCCTATCAAAACATCTGTTTCACCTGGGCAAGGTGAAAGGTTAAAGATGGCAATTACTTTGATTGGCGAACGACCTTCGGAACATCGACAGCAACCCATTGGCGGCGAACTCCTCGATGAATCACAAAGTCTGGCACCTTCCTTGATTTGTCTTCAGAAATGACGCTGATTTCCGGTGGAGCAGGATCATTGGAATCTGTCTCCCAGGCAGAGTTGTCGTAGGAGGATTCCTCTGTTGTATTATGCAGAGTAGTTATGCTCTCAGTTGTATCTCCCCATCCAGTTGGCTGGATATCTTCGAGCCTGATACGGGAGCTTTCGGGAGCAGTGTACTTGACCATGAAGTCGTATTTTCCACTTGGTTCTCCCAAGGTGTCCCAAACTTCTTTGGAACTGGAGGAGTCATTTCTCTCGATGACTTTGACCTCGGGAAAAGCATAGTTGATGAATTCAAGTCCTGCAAACGTTGCGAATTCATCTTCATGTTGAGTAGTTTCCGAATGACATGAGTGTTGATCCCATGACATGGTGGGGACACAGGTATTCTGTTCAATGACGCTCAGCTGATTTTCATCATTCGGCTGACTTTTTTGCCTCAAATCTCCTGGATAAGGTTGCCACATTGGCATACCATCCATTGGGCCATAGTAATTGTGGTCAAAGTTATCTTTCATCAGAGTGTCTTCCTCTAATGAATTTGGCGGAGCACGACATCCTTCTGGATCACAATCTCCATATATCATTTCGACGTCTGACCGTGGTATAAATCTCGGACTCTGTGCGGGATAGCAAAATGGCATAGGCACCTCTTCCTGAGACATGTAACCGTCCTCGTTAAGGTAGGACTTCCATTCTTCATCTGTGTCAGAGGGATCTTCCTCATTGATAGCATGTACTGCCTGAGACACTAGGTGAAGGAAACCTCCACTGTGGAAGAAGTTTTGAAGGGGATGAAGATTTTCATCGTTGGCAGCTGTCCGGGTACAGGTTACAGAAAAACCAAGACCCTTCTTTGTTTTATTGTCAATAGGAATGACAAGCTGTCCCCATCCGGTTGTGTCGGTACTCTCGACCGCTTTGATAGTATCTTTGTATGAGAAAATCGAGGTTCCTCCTCTTGATTGATTGTCCTTGCTCACCGACAGTGCTTGGAACTGAGTTCCAATAACCTCCTCAGGTTCTACACAAGTAAATGATGATAAGTTACTCACGAGCAAGGCCTGTTCTCCACAGACTGTGACAAGTTGATCGTTTTGAACGAACTTTAGCTTTTGGTGGAGGGTTGAAGTGACCACTCCAGCCTGATGTATCCAAGGTCTTCCTAATAAACAACTGTATGTTGCCCGGATGTCCATGACCTGGAAAGTGACTTGGAAAGTGTGAGGATCGATAGTTATGGGAAGATCAACTTCGCCGATAACTGTTTTTCTGGATCCGCCGAACGCTTTGACGACGACCTCGCCGGTTCTCATCGGAGGGCCTTTGAATGATAATTGCATCAAAGTGGACTTTGGCATAACATTCAGGGCTGACCCTGTGTCTACCAGTACGCTGGCTAAAGCATCGTCCTGGCAGTTAACTGTAATGTTGAGCGCCATGTTATGACGGCGACCCTCTTCGGGTAATTCCTCATCACTAAATCCCAAATTATTGCAGGAAGTGATGTTAGAGACAATGCTATCGAACTGTCTGATTGTTACATCCTGTTCCACAAAGGCTTGCTCCAAGACTTTCTGTAGCGCCTCCCTGTGGGCTTCTGAACTGAGTAACAGTGATAATACCGAGATCTTTGAAGGAGTTTGTAACAGTTGATCGACAATGTTATATTCACTCCTTTGGATGAGCTTCAGCATCTCATCATCATTTTTCGAAAGGTCGGGATTACTGGATTGACCGACTGATGGATCGGGAGCTTCTGTCTGAAGTTCCTTTTCTTTGTTAGGTTCTCCAACTCCTCGGTTGAAGATTCGACCGCTCCGTGTTACACGATTGATGTCTGCAATATTCACGACGGAGGGTAATGGAGTTTCCTTTCCATTCTCAATTGTTGTTGCACCGTATTTGTAAGGGATAGCCTTAGTTGATTCATACGGTGTTGGTCCCGGCAGATAGATGACTATGGGAACCTTCTGATTTTTCTGACCATCATAAGTAATCTCGATCCGTTCCCGGTTGGGAACTTTAGATTCGTCAAGTAGAGGGATAATGGCAAAAACATCCCTGGTCTGGTGATGACCAGAGATTGTGACAACATCCTCGACTTGATCGGTAAGGTAGTTCGGCGTCTAGTTGATGGGTCCAGAACCCGGATATGGGCGAATCTCTCCACGATCCACCTGACCCTGAAGAGCTGCTCTCACAAGGTAACACCCTTGGTTACTTTCCGAACAGACACTACAATGGTCATAATTGTGTGGTGGTACCTGGCCACGCCCACTTTGAATACAATGTAACCTCACTAGGTTAGCTTCCACAGATCGGACATCCTGACTTTGACGTCGAGTGGGATTCCAGTTATTGATACTAATCTGCTGAGTATCTTCATCCATATAGATTGGCATCCACCAGTGATTTAACAAGTGCTGAAGTGCCTCCTGGACAAGGATACAACCTCGATCGTTTTCGCAACCTGCTTTACAGCTTTGATAGTCGTGTGATATTAAGAATCCGAGTCGGACCTGCTCAGCATGTAACTCTACCAGGTTGGCATTCATCACGCGAATATCGAAGATCTGAACCATGTTGATCTGATAAGGGTTCCTATCATGGTAGTCTTGGATCCATCCAAGATCCATCTGACGCTGGAGGGCCTCTTGTATGAAAGAGCATCCCTGTTTGTTTACCGAGCAAGTCAGACAGGAACTGTAATCGTGTCGCGGCAGATTATGATACTGGCTTTGCCTTGAATGCATTGCCACCAAGTTGACATTCGTTGCACGGATATCGTGGTTCTGAATGATGTTGGAGTTCGTGTAGACCATGTTAACTCCACAAACTCGGTGCTCTTGGATCCATCCGAGATCCATCTGTTCCTGTAGAGCTGCTTGCACCACAGAACATCCCTGATTGTCTTTAGAGCAGATATCACACTGGTGATAATTATGAGGTGGCACATGGCCATATCCACTCTGTTTACAATGCATCTTGACCATATTGGTTTTCAACAAGAGTACATCGTGAATTTGATAGACATCGTTAGTCTCTTTCTCAATCAAATTGACTGCAGCTTTCTTATGTTGAGGCAGCGGGTTCGTGAGAACATTAGGATTTGTATCCTTGAAGGGTAAGACCCCGCTCCTAACAAGCTTTTGCACTTCGGACTTGAAATTAAGACAAGTCTCGATGTTATGCCCTGGTCCTCCTTGGTGATAAGGGCAAGTTTGATCCACCTTAAACCAAAAAGGCAGATTTTCCGGTACTGCAAAGGGGAGACTTAGTCTGGATATGCCCCTTGGCCAGTAGTAACGCAAATAGTTCTGCGTACGATACGGGTATAGGATCAAACCCTGATGGTCGTGTTGTACGGTTGTTATTGTATGGAGGACGAGCCTGCTGAAGAGGTTGTTGTGTCCTTTGCTGATTAGGTTGGCTCTGCGCAACCTGAGGTTGATACGTAGGAATAGGCGCAGGGCTGATAGCAGGAGTTACAGCTGCTACCGGCTGATAACGTCGCCTTTGCTTTCCAAGAGAGATATTCCCAATATCTTGCTCTTTTTTCTTAGGGAGAGCACTACCGTATCATTTTATACTGCTCGATGATCCAGCGTCTTTTGCCAAACGTCCTTCTCGGACGGCTTCCTCAAGACGAACTCCCATGCCCACCATCTCGGTGAAATCACTGGGCGCACTGGAAACCATTCTGTCATAGTAAAATGAGCTTAAGGTCTTTAAGAAGATCTTTGTCATCTCTTTTTCCTCAAGAGGTGGACAAATCTGAGCGGCAATTTCACGCCATCTCTGGGCGTACTCCTTAAAGGTTTCCTTGTCCTTTTGTGACATTGACCTGAGTTGATCTCTGTTCGGTGCCATGTCCAAATTGTATTTGTATTGTTGGATGAAGACGGTACCAAGATCTCTGAATGTACTGATCGTAGCACGGTTTAAACCCATGTACCATTTTAATGCGGCACCGGTTAAACTATCCTGGAAGTAGTGAATTAGTAGGTCTTGATTCTCAGTCTGAGCAGACATTCGCCGAGCATACATCACCAGATGGCTCTGAGGGCAAGAGTTACCCTTGTATTTTTCAAAGTCGGGCACTTGAAATTTGTGCGAAACTTTCACATTGGGGACCAAGCAGAGGTCTGCGGCATCCTTTCCAAATAGATCCTGACCGCGGATGGCTTGCAGTTCTTTCTGCATTTCCAAGAACTGTTCCTGGAATTCATCCATTCTATCGAACATAGTTTCCTTCTTACCAGAAGGTATCGGCGGAATCTGTCCTTCCGGGACAGTGTGCACCACAGGGAGTGGTACCGTGACTACGGCAGTGAATCTTGGAGTTTCCCGAAGTTTGTAACCTTCAGGAGTCCTCAATATGCCTCTGGCATCTTCGCTTTCCCGAAGTTTGTAACCTTCAGGCCCAGCGGCTTCTGTTATGATTCCCTGATCTTTAGTGATCGGCGGAACATATCCTTCCGGAATATAGTTAACAGGCATGCCCCAAGGACGATCTTTCGGCATTTGATACCTAGGATCAAACTTCTCCACTATGGGCGTTGAGGTGATCTCTGAGATCACAGTCCTTTGTAGCTGAGCTTCTGCCATGGCTTGCATGTCGTTACGAAGCTTTCTCATATCCTCTCTCAGAGCATCGATCTCTTCTTTCAACTCTCTGTTTTCTTCCTCAAGATCATCCATCTTTTTCTGACGATTGGCCCGAGTATTGTACGAATGAGACAGTTTGACTCTAGAATCGAGACACAAACGTGAGATTCATAGGTAAGAAGAATACGCGATGTGAGAATGATGAATGCAATGATTATATTAATTGTTTTTTTGGTTTAATCAAAATAAACTTCGACAATTAAATTGCAAATATCAAACAGTGGGGAAACCCCTTTTTATTAAATTCAAAGGATTACAGAAATGGAAATACAGTAGATTACAAGATGCAGAAGCAGAAACCTAAGCTAAGGGGTCCCGAGAGAACTCGGGTGCTGATTCTGGTATCTTCCTTTTCTTTGACCGGGGCTCTTGGGCCGTTGTCGGGTTGTCATTCCTTTGCCAAGTGAAAGGAGCGAGCAAATTCCTTTGGTCATTCTGATTATCCACAGCATGTTGCTCTAAAATTTCAATCAGAGCATCTTTCTCTTTTAGTAGTTGCTGTATTTTGATACACTCCACATCGAGGGTGCGGTACTTGTTCTTCCAGGACCTTCTCTCCTTTTGAACTTTGTTGAGAGTAACCTGAAGCTTTTCAGTTTCCGTCATGAAGTACATGACAGATTCCCTCGGCGGAAGAATTCCGTAACGAGGATAAGGCATTTTTAGCTTGAGAGCTCTAGTTTGTACCCAATGGAGATAAGGCTCCACCGAGACACAGTCTGGTTTTCCCAGAGACTCTCGTCCTTTCTTATGAACGTGTTTCCAAGCGTGCGCTATTTCTGTCTTTAGTGCTCTGTCATTTTATCCTTCCTTGAAGAAAAGACCTTCCAGATGAACACCCCGTGGGATGTGTCTCATCGGGTATCCAAATTGACGACGAACGAGAACTGGATGGTAATTGATTCCTCGCTTAGTTCCTATAAGGGGTACGTTGGGGAAGTTTCCACAACGATCAATGATTCTGATTCCATCATAGATCCTATTACACCAATCTATATCAGAGTTGGTGAGGGACATGATCTTCTGCGACCAACGTAAGGAACTCTTGCAATCCCAGAAAGCAGCAGAGGTACACAGCATGTGATCTCCCCTCCGCTGTACAAATTTACCAAGTGTACAGAATGATACGCATCTGCGAGCAAAGTCGGCACAGGGTTTCCAATGAGAAAAACCTTAATGGAGTTGATATCGACGAAATTATTAATGTTGGGAAACAAAAATAATCCGTAGGTGAGCAAGACAAAGATGCTTTCAAAAGCAGTCACGTTTCCTATACTGGCAAAATACAGGGCTTTCTTTGTCAAGAACTGGGCCGGCAAACCTTGTATGCCACCCTTAGTGGTCAGGTGAGTCTTGACCTTAGACTCGTCCAAATGAATTGCTCTTGCAATGGTCTGATTCTTTGGAATTTCTTCCAGTCCAGAAAATGGAGCTCGATCAGTGATATGTAAATCGATCAGATGAGAATACTCCTCCAGCGTTGGTGCTAGCTGGTAATCCGGGAATGTGAAACAGTGATAAACTGGATCGTAGAACTGAACGAGCGCGTCCATGATTCCCTCAATCACATGGACCCTTAACAGAGGTAGCAGCCCTCCGTGCTTGGCTCTGAAAGCCTCTTGGTTTGTGATCATTCTCGCCAAACCTCTTAAATCCTCTAGTTTTGGAACCTTGAAGGTGTACTTATGAGTTTTCCTTCTACCGAAATCCATTAGCGTAATCCCTTTCTCTGATATTTGCAATCACAATCTTAGTTTAATTTGAAAAACAGAGAGACTAGAAGAGAAATTTTTTTGAATGTTTTAATGTTTTTTAAATGAATGCATGAATGCAGCACACAAAAACATAGAAAAAACATGGGGTCAAAGGGTCGTTGTCATGAAGTCAAGGCTCTACCCATCCCCAAAGGTTTATACTAGGGTGATTTTTTGTACCTGTACTCAAAATCATCAGCTCCTCCCAGGAAAGCAAAACAACAAGCGGATCGCCAGCGAGTTGTAGAGCAATCTTAGAGTAAGTGCCATTCACCGAGAATAGATCACCAGCCTCAAATGAGGGTAGTATCGCGTGACAACTATTTCCGATAGTTTCCGCACTACAAAATGGTTTGGCTCCTCAGCTTCTCAGACATCACAATCGGCCCATTGCCTAAGAGAGGGAATGGGTTGCATTGGTCAGCCTCCACTGAGGTTGATGGTCGACCTCGTCGCCATCACTTATCTTAAGTGTATACTCAATCTTTCCACATGCGGCATCACACGCATTCCCATTAGCAGAAAAATAAACACGTATAGCAATTAGGAAAAGCAGTATATATATTTGTCCTAATCATCCTAGACCTTTAAAGCCATGAATCCTAAGTTCCTGACAGAAAATGGTTTCCCGGAGGAGTCACCATCCTGTGGTTTCATTCCAAATTAACGGCGTTTTGACCTAAGATCCTAGTGACGTCAAGGTTTCTACCTAGTGGACAAGAAGAGAACAAGATCCCTAAAGATTCTCCCCAGTGGAGTCGCCATTTTTCTGTGGAAAATGGGGACGATGCCCTAAAAATCACTCTATGAGACTCCCCAGCAGAGTCGCCATTTTTCTGTAGCGAGTGATTTTTGGACGTGGTTGTGAATCACTATCGCTTTTGGGTACTACAGTTCGATTCATTTTTTATCCTATTGAAGCTGATGAAGGAAGGGAAATATATGTCTCCAATTAACCTGCTTGCAAACTGAGTTTGAACAGATGACTGTTGGTTTACAGATGCTACAAAGATTGTGGGTCTCTCTTAAGTTATTTTGTTAAAATAGTGTCTGGGCGATTGGTGGGATGTTAGGACAGATATATGAAAGTATGGGATTTTGGGTTTTTGTTTAGTGTGCTCGCTAAGATTTTTCTTTCAATCTTATGCCTACGTATTCCCGTTTTTCCGAAACAGGGAAATCAGAGCGTTCGTAGTTCCTCCTATTCTATGGGATGAAATGGTTGTTTTGGTGTCTTGTTCAAAGCCCAAGGCGTGAAGCTAAAGGTGGTTTGTATCTTGTTCAAAGCCCAAGATGTGAAGCTGAAGGTAGTTTGTATCTTGTTCAAAGCCCAAGATGTGAAGCTAAAAGGGTTTGACTTTAGAGAGAATTTGGCATCTCTAAAGAGGGGTTTGTTTGTCACAACTTTTTATAAAGGAGAATTACTTTAACCGGGATGTGTGAATCCGGCAATGCCATAATTTCATTTAAAGGGGATTTTAACCTGAAGGAGAAGACTTTAACTCAGTGTAGAGCAATGCTATCTTTCCTTAGGAATTTCTCATGCTAAAAGAGGGACAGTGGCATAGATGTAGATGATCCAGAGGCTTGCCGCTTACAGCGATTAGATGGAGGGGAAGGAGTTGTTGATGTTTGTGTACTGTGAACGAGGCAAAACTTTGATGCTAAAAGGTTGATTGGATCAACCAGTGGTTTTTCTTATACAAAGCCTAAGAGGAGGCTAATATGTGTCTCGTACAAAGCCCGAGAGAGAGGCTAAAAGGTTTTGACTCGACGAGGGAATCTTTTGTACTCAACAAGAGAGTGTTTCTGTATCTCGTTCGAAGCCCGAGATGGAGGCTAAAAGGTTTGTTTGGCTCAATAAGAACCTTTTTGTATCTCGTATAAAGCCCGAGATGGAGGCGAAAGGGTGATTGACTCAACGAGGGAGTCTCTTATGTGTCTCGTACAAAGCCCGAGAGAGAGGCTGAACGTTGTTTGACTCTGCTGGGGAGGATCATTGTACAAAGCCCAAGAGGAGGCTATGGTGACTGTTTCAGTTGAGTGACAGGTCCAGTATACTTATTTTGAAAGAGAAAATCAGTTCTTATATGAGCAACACTGTACTCAAGGATTTGATTCGAGGATCCAGGTTATTCCTGTTCTTTAAGGAAGTGGGAAATCCGAAGGGTATTGAGACTGTCCGAGTCTATGGGTTTTCTTCCTATTTAATGAAGGGGTCACTTGAGAATGTCTTTGAGACTCAAGGAGATTAGACTGTCCAAGTCTAGAGTTTCATCTTTTGTACTATGCTTTGAGAAACAGTAGTAGACTCTATGAAAGGACTGTTCTATGAAGATGACTAAGTTCTGTTCCTATACCTCTAAGAGGTCGTCGGGACAATTTGTACGAAGCCCAAGAGGAGGCTGGAAACTTTTAAGAAGCCGATCGGTCCTTGTACGAAGCCTAAGAGGAGGCTATCATTCCCGGAGGAAGAGATCATTATACGAAGCCTAAGAGGAGGCTGTGAGTACTTCTAAGAAGCCGAGAGGTCCTTGTACTAAGCCCAAGAGGAGGCGGGGTTGCTTTTAGGAAGCCTGTGGGTCCTTGTACGTTGCCCAAGAGGAGGCCGATGCTTTTAAGAAGCCCATGGGTCCCCAAACCCCGAGAAATTCAAGACAGGCTATTCACAAGGAATAGATCAAGCCAGGAAAGTTTGAGAATTTGGAAGAAACTCAAAGATGCCATTCACGGAGAATACATTCATCTCTGGGAGTAGAGTTTCTTGACAATTCCTAATGAGGACAGCCGAAGAGAAGACTGTATCTGGTGATCCTACTGGGGATCGAGTTGTCTATTTCTACGAAACGAAACGGCGTCACCTAGTTCTAGACGTAGTTGCCGGGGAAACTCTAAATATCTATACTATTATTACACAGTTGATATGAGTTTATGAAAGAAGACTTACAGCGAAACAGCCCCACAATACAGTTATATGTATATGAAAGCGGTAAATGAAAGCGTATAAACACTTACTCGGTTGTAGAGCTTCCATGCTGTTTGGTTAGTTGTTCCACAAAGACATATTGAAAACAATAGTGTATTCAAAATCAAAGGAGAAAGTGCTTTGAAAAAGAAAGATTTGGGGCTTACAGCTCAAGGAGAGGCCCAAGGTTTTATCAGTGAGCGCACTGTTTGATTTGTACAGAGGGACTTATACAAGTGACTGAGGCCCAAAAAGGTTTTCTGTACAAAGGGATGGGTCTTACACTCTCTCAAGAGGCCCAAAAAGTTTTAAAGAAAAAGAGTGGGGCTTATAACACGAGGGTAGGCCCAATTGATTTTTCGTTTAAAAATGGCGATCGCGCCGAGGTTTCCTTTTAACGCAGAGGGACTTATACAATAAGTGAGGCCCAAAATGGTTTTGGTTAAAAGGGGGTTGGGTCTTACACTCTATTAGAGGCCCAAAAGTTTTGAATGGGTCTTATAGCTCAAGGAGAGGCCCAAGGTTATTTTTCAAAAGGCGACGAGCGCGCCGTTGGTTTTTGACGGTATCGGGACTTATACAATACACTGAGGCCCAAAAATGATTTGGTCAAAAAAAGGATTGAGTCTTACACTCAATTAGAGGCCCATGAGTGTTTGAAAAAGTTTGATGAGGGTTGAATTAATCAAAAACCCTAATTTCATTTTTTAAAGGACATTTTTCAAAGAAAAATCAAGTAAAAAATGATAAAAAAATATCAAATAAAATCATTAATCATTTTATAAACAGTGATTAAGGTTTATGAAAAAGTATTTTATCCACATGAATATTTAAAATCATCAGTCCATGCCACCTCTAAGCATCTATTAAATGCTCCAATCCAAAATTGGAGTCTTGCCCCTCTTTTAAGGATTTTTAGGAATAGCATGCTACTTCTTGTTCCAAGGACTTTGGAGGCTTGGATCAGTGATTTTCCCCTTTAGATTTGATCCTCAGATGTGTCCAAGATGATGACAAGGCTTGGAAATTCGTGTGGCACAAGAAATGTGCAAATCTGTCCCATGAAAAATTCAGCTGTAGCAAGCCTTTTTGTAAAATCCATAACTCCCTGCTCGAGTATGCTACATGGACGTTCTAGGACTTTCTGGAAAGCTGAGATGATGTACTTCAACTTTGATGTTCAAGGTTTGGCTTGAATCAACTTGGATCATGAAGAAAAACATCCTTGAAGTTGGGACATTCTTGCTGGAAAAAAATATTAGTGATGTCCTATGCAATGTTGGAACATCAGACATTAAGAACATTAATAATTCCAAACTTCAATCACTTGTATCTTTTAATCCACTATGATATTTTGAGTTGAAGTGAATTGCCTCTTTGATGCTTGTCTTGCATGGTGACAAAGTTTGAAAATTTGGTGGCACAAGAAAAGTGCGCAAAATCTGTCCTAAAAAATCAGCTCGAGCAAGGCATGTTGTGAGGTTCGTAACTCATTGCTCAAGTTGAATTAATGGGAGTTATTATACATTTTGGAAAGCCCTAATGACATACTTTAACTTTGATGTTTGAATTTGGTCTCGGTTCAGCTTGCAAAGTCATCAAAAATGGTCTTGAACTTGTGTAGTCAAATCTGTCCTAAAACCTGTCATGAAAATTCTGCTTTATCAATGCTTTTTGCAAAAATCATATCTCCTTGCTCGAGTATGCTACAAGGACGTTCTACAACTTTCTGGAAAGCTGAGATAACGTACTTCAACTTTGATGTTCAAGGTTTGGCTTGAATCAACTTGGATCATGGAGAAAAACATCCTTGAAGTTGGGACATTCTTGCTGGAAAAATATTAGCGATGTCATATGCAATGTCAGAACATCAGACATTAAGAATTCCAAACTTTGATCAATTATATCTTTCTATCCTTATGATATTTTGAGTTGATTCCTTCTACAATATTGAAGTATCAAATACCCTCTTTAAAAGTAGCCCTTACGCAAAACCAATGGATGCTTGGGTCAATAGTTACAACCTTGAAAAGTTGTGCACTTGAACATGATTTTAACTTAGAAAAAATTTCTAAGTTTCTTTCAATTTGATCAATTTTGCAATTTTTCATGATTTCTTGATTTAAATTTGATCAAATTAAATCATCCATCATATTTTCTTGAGTAATGGCTTGTGAAGCTCAAAGTTAACCAAAAGTCAAACTTTGACTTTCTGCGTCAGTTGACTTTGTATTAGATGAACTTGAGGCTTGATCCACTTGAAATGTTGCACTCTTGTTCTTAATTCTTGATGTGGGAGTCCTCTTGATCCTTTGTGGATGTTTAAGAGGTTAGACAAGTTGAAGATCATGTCATTCATTGATTGATCCTTTGTCTAAAGGCTCTGAGAGGGTTTGAAACCCTAAGCTTGATTATAGTGAATGCTCACCCATCTTTGGGGAGACTAATGAAGTATGATGGTTCCTCCATATTGTGATGATGATTTTCACAATGATGGGAAATCTTAGTGGTCAAAATTTGGGGTATGATACAATTAACATACTCTCAAACCCTAAACGGCAATGAGGATAGTAATTCTCTCATACTCACTCTTCCGACAACCGTCTCTCAAATTATATCAGGTATATCGTTCTTATTGTTCTTAATTATTTAATAATATTATAATATGCTATAATTTGTGTCTATTCGATCTATATAAAATCTATCACCGACGCCAAAGGTGCTACTGTCGCTGCTGCTAATCCGTGTGTTGGAAGAAGATATGAAGGAGAGGAGGATGCGTGAGTTTTGGTTGCTTTGTGGAGGGTGAGTGAAGATGACATGGTGAGTTTGAGTGTGGATAAAAGGTTGTTGTTATTATGCTTTTGTTGTTGTTTTGTGTTGGAAACAGGATGAGCTAAAGGTGTTGTTTGATGTTGTTGTTGCTGCAGCAACGGTGGAGGTTGTAAGAAGCGAGGGTGGTGACTGAAATGGTTATTGTTTGATTGGTCCGGTGTAACATATAGGTGGACAGACCAAGTATGGATGGTGAATCAAAATTGTTGGATGAGTATCACATTATCATGGAGATGGTTGTAGTTTGTGTGAACTAAGGGCATGTTGTGTTGCACGGTGGCGGACCGAAGTGATAGTTTGCAAGTATGTCGTTGGTTGTGTGTTGTAAGGTTAGGAGCAATTATGGCGGAGAAAAAGCTTACAACGTAAAGGAAATGGAGGTTGATAGGTGGTAAAGTGGTGGAGAAGAAAACAGAGGGGAGTTCGTGATAGAGTTGAGGGTGCAATGCGAGCGACAATGATGATGATGGTGGCGATAGAAATGAAGAGAAGATGGAGTAGTCAGAAGAAGGTGAATGAAATGAGGACTTGGAGAAGAATGTTAGCAGAGAGGGAAAGTATATTGGCGAGCTGGCATTTTTGTGTATGAGAAAGGATCTCAATCACGTGAGAAAGAAAAAGAGTATATGCTTTTTGGGGTCCGCGTCTTGCTTCCTCAATTAGGCACTTGATTTTGCGGAATATTGAATTAATAAAGAGAGAGAAACTTGAGTGTGTAGTAGGGGTGGACAATCGGTCGGGTTCGGTCCGTTTCGGATCAAAAACTTAAATCCGACGTAAATCACGGTTTTAGTTTTATGGCCCAATTTCAACCGATTAAATTTCGGTTTTCGTCGGATTCGGTTAAGTCGGTTTGTCGGTTAAGTCGGGTCGATTTAGTCGGTTTAATATTTATTAGAACAATTCTTTAAAAATGACTATTTTTAAAATTTATTATAAAAAATATAAAATTTTTAGAATAGAATAATATTTTTTTATTATTAAAAGAAAAACTATTATTATGTGATAATATTTTCAATATTATTTGACATTAATTTTGATCATTATCATATTTTAAACCATAAACTAAATAATACTCAAAATTTTATATTGCATGTCTTGTATTTTTTAGAGTACACAATGTCATCATTAAATTATAAAAATGATAATATCCTCAAACATTATAAATTTCATTTTTATAGTGAGTCGGTTATATAATAATAAAAATAAATAAAATATATATTAATTAAGTTCGGTCGGTTTCGATTTGCGTCGGGTCCAAAATAAGCATTCGAGCCCGACCGAAGTAACTCTATATTATCCAAATTAAGTAACCGAATCAACCCGACATCCGACGCGACCTATTTGCACAAAAAAAATAATAAATCGGTCGGTTTTAATCGGTCGGTTCAAATTTGTCAACTCCTAGTGGATAGTGAGAAAAAATGTGGCGGTCCTTCATCCTTTTCATTCTTTTTTTTTTGTACTTTTCATGAGCTGTCAAGAGAGACTTTGGGGAATGTCCAACAATTGTGAGAGATAATCAATTTCACATGGGGCACGTGTCACCCAGGAAGAGAGATATCTATCATATAAGAAAATTAGGTGGTCTTAAAAACCCCTAATTACCCTTATTAGATAGATAAGCTGCCACTTGGCTGCTTCAATTAACAAAATTTCCCACTTGGCAAGTTATTCACATTTATCCATTTAATTAGATTAAATTAAATTAAATTAATTATGAATAATGAATAATAAAATAATTGGTTATTTCACGGGAAGAAAACCTCCCTCCCTTCATCCTCATGCTTCACGATCTCAGAAAACCCCCACCCCTTTGGCAACCTCCTCTCCCACGATTCCTTGTGAAAACCCCCACCCATTTGGAACTTCAAAATGCTTATGGTCAAACGCATCCACTTTCATCAATAAGTAAGTTTCTTTTACTGTGATTCAATTTGGGGTTTTGATGGATTTCCTTTTCTGTTAGTTGATTGAGTTTTTGTGTTTTGATTTTGATTAGGACTCCACCAAAGATCCCACATCATCAACTGATGACATGAGTTGTGAGACGATATTTGGGCAGGATCCTCCATCATCAACTGATGATCCATCACTAAATCAACCATGCTATAAACAATGTGATTACTTGATAATATCTAATTCGCCTCGATATGGTGTTGTACTTGATACCTCTATGCAGAGTCATATATTTTTGCTGTTTTCTTTGTGTTTTAAGTCAATTTTTAGAGAAGATTCTGTTTTGAAGAATGCCTTAATGTGGTTAGAATCTCAGGTTTCGATTCTGTATGGTGTTAATGGAAAATTATTTGTTCTTGATTTTGTGAAAAAATGTATTCTGGCTGGTGCTTCGGTTATGCTTTTGTTTCCTTTAGGAAATAATGAAGTTACTGACTCTGTTGCTTCGAAGAAAGAAAGGAATAATACAGATTGTATTCAGATTGAACGGAAAATTAAGGGGTTTTGGTTTTCTCAGCCGCCAAATAGCTATCAGATGTATGTATTTGCTTTTATATTCTGTATGTATAGTTTTGCACCGATGAATATTTCTTTGCTGCACTTGAAGTTTTATAATATGAGCAGTGTCTTTTATTTTTTATGGAATTGATTATTTCCAACTATGTATGATTGTGAATATCATGAGGTTAATGTGAATTATGGCTTTTTGATTCTCTAGGAAAGCTGAGCATTGTTATTTATATGACAAAGCTAATGAAGAGCGGATAAATCGCGCTGATTATAGACCTATAATTGAGTATGATTGGGTTCATCGGCATCGTTCATATCAACAGGTACTTCTCATTTGGTTTATATAGTTTTGGGAAACAGTTTTCCATTTTGTGGTTTCCTAAATTATTTATTTGTCTAACTACAGATTTGGACTCACTATGGTGGATAAATTAGAGCTGTCTAATAGATTAGTGGAGATCGAAATATGAGTTATATGATTTTCATCCAAATGCTTCTATTGGTTAACTGTGGTGATTTTATTTTAATCATATTAAATTTGGTCATGTCTAACCAGTTGGATTTTTACTCTTTTTAGCACTGAAATACCTAGCAGATGACTATTAAATAATTAGGGAATTAGTATTAGTATGCTTTTATGCTATGTTAGGGGTATGAAACCAGTATTACATATTCCGCCCTTGCCGCAGTCCGGGTCACTACAATATTAAAGGGGCTCGCTAGATCGAGTATGGCGGCCGCTCCCTCCACAACCTCGACTGCGAAAAAAATCAAAAGGATTGTTAAATCCAATCCCATCCATTTTCCTTATTTACACATTCTGCATGTCAAATTGTCAAAATAGTGATAGCAGTTCATTAAAAATTTGTACCCAAGTTCCTCTTATCTAAGGCGTCGCCGCATTCATGGAAATGAATATAATTTACTTTTATTCTACCTATAACTGACGTATTTTTCAATCTGTTATCAATTATAGGGAACCCAAAAAGAGAAGACAATCGAGGAGTTAATAGCTGAAGAAAGGGATTATAAACGTAGAAGAATGTCTTATCGTGGCAAGAAGAGAAATCAATCACCTTTACAGGTTAGACTTGAAATTTTCTGCTTCTATCATTGAATCATAGTTATTTTCTGCTTTTGAGTACCGAATCATCCATAAATAAAAGGAAGGGAATCATTGTTCAGTTTTTTAATTGTTCATAGTCTTTATTGAAGCTGAATAATCATGAACATTTTTTAATTACCATGTAGTTATTTATTCCAGTTTGTATCCTTTTTAATATTGTATGAGATTCAGTGGTCGAGATCTTTGTTTTGCCCGTTTGTCTTTAGCAACATCTCAGAATAAATTATTCAGAGGAATTTCAATTCTTTTCTTTAGCTTCTTACATTTTAACAATTTCTTATGTTTAATTCTAAACTCTGAAGGTGATGAGGGATATGATAGGGGAGTACATGGAGGAAATCAAGTTGGCTGCAGGTGTTAAGAGCCCTGTCAGTGTTTCTGAAGACAGTCTGATGCCTCCACCTAAACTGCAATAAAGTAATCACAATTAATTCAATATACCATGCAGGCAAGGCATATAAAAGTCATGAAACAAACTGCCTCAATTAATTCAGAGGGTATGAATGGATTTTAGAATTGAATTATAGAAAATAACATTCTACTGACCACACTAATAGTTAAATGAACATATAGAAAATTTCATAAATATATTGTTCAATTATTCTATAGTCTAGGAGGTAATTTATTTAAACATGAGGATATTGATTCTCAACATAGAAATTTATAGAATCAAAACTTCTTTACCATGCAATAGGAATTGATATTGGTGATGACATCATTGGTGTCATTTATTGGAAAATCAAGTGGTTTGACTAAAGGAATTGTTGTAGGGTTTTAGGGCAGCAAGGATCTTTCAGGTGAAATATGATGTTGACACTGTATTATTGGGCTATGATTTTTGACAGTTGGTTGTTGTTGGGAATTGAGATCATCCCATATGCTTGCTTTGTTTGAAGTTCTTGGACATCATTTGATTGGCCGGCATCAGCTGTTGCTGTCGCGGTTTAATGATTATGTTATTGTGAATTGAAGGAAGGCGGTAAGAAACAACAACGATGCGGCTGTTGATACTAGCTTTCGGGAATTTAAATAGAGATTCAGTGGAGGAGAAACAAAGATTTTCCTTAAGGTTTGTTCCTTTATTCAACATATTCTTAAATCTTTCCTTATTTATTTCTCTGGATGGAGTAAGGTTAGGTATATTTACAGCAAAATGGGATCCAAATATAAAACTTTGATATGGTCTATTTGATGATTTTAGGGAAAATGTTGGTCCACTCGGTCTCACTCATATCGGTAGCAGAACACTGCACCTGACGGTCACGGTCCTGTTAGAACAAACGGCGGATAGGTAAGTCACTTCTTAAGTCTCAACTTTCCATTCCGTGTGATTCAAGGTTCAACTGGTTGAACTGCTTAGTTAAAGTTCGTTAGAGTATTCGGTCCGGTTTTTAAAACATTGCATTAAACTATCGTATTTGTATAGCTTTTTATCCTCAAAATTTCCTATATCTCTAACCGAATCGGTGAAATTTGTGTTGTGTGAAAACAGTTTAATGACATATTGAACACAATATTCTCATCTCTACCAACTGTGGCAATAATAGTAGGAACTGTTATTGATAACACACTTGAAGGTGACCAGAGGATTTTGGTATATGAATATATGGAAAATGGTTCCTTAGAAGATCACTTGCTTGGTAAGTAATTGTTCTTATTAATAAGTGCTTCTTAATTGACATATAAGTGATTCCTGTAAGAACAGTTTGCAGCATCTTACCATGTCGTTACGTAATAATGAGAGAAATTTTATTTATTCTGACAAACAACAAATGGTTATCAGATGTAGCTCCTGACAGAAAGTCGTTGGACTGGAAAACTAGAATGAAGATTGCAGAAGGACTTGCAAAGCTCGGCCCGACTGGTGACAAGACACATGTATCCACCAGAGTGATGGGAACTTACGGCTATTGTGCTCCCGAGTACGCATCAACCGGACAATTAACTACAAAATCTGATGTCTATAGTTTTGGAGTTGTGTTCTTGGAGATTATCACAGGAAGAAGAGTCATCGACAATTCAAGACCATGAAAAGAACAAAATTTAGTCCTTTGGGTATGTTCTCAAACCTGAGACACTACTACGCGTTGAGATGAAAGTTACTATCATACCTTAGTTAGCCAATTAAAATTGTATCACATCTTACATTCATCTACTAAAAATTGGATATATGTTCTTCCAGGAAGAGTAGTGGCTCTTCAAGAGGAGCTTCCATCTATAGGGGTGTTACTAGGTTTGTAATTTTAATTGATGCAACATCTAAATTATTCAAATTCTGTTGCAAGGTTCTATCTTTAACACTTTTTGGATTCTACAAGCATCACCAACAGGGTAGGGGGCAAGCAAGAATCGGCCGTGTTGCCGGAAACAAAGTCTTGTACTTAGGAACATTCGGTAAACGATTTGTAAAATAGCGCGATTAACTTAAAAGTTCCACTTTTATCCATTGAAATATTGATCTGTGCATCTCACATGATAACAGCTACTAAAGAAGAGGTAGCAGAAGCATATGACATTGCAGCCATCAAATTCTGAGGTACAAATGCTGTAACAAACTTTGAGATGAACATATATGATGTTGAAGCTATCATGAAGAGTTCTCTCAATGTCTGACACCTACACGATATTGGTGTAATATGTCAATGTCGTGTCAGGTGTTTTGTGTAAGACTGTTAGGCCTTCATAGATTATGCTGCAGGTTAGAAATAAATACCATTACTAACAAATTAATATCTTGATCATGTCTCAGATGTTGTTTCCTTATGATGAATTTGTGAAGATTTTTCAGAGTGAAGTCTTTGGCATATTCCCCAGGGGCCTTTTGAATATTGGAAATAGGTAATACTAACATATTATGTAAAACCGTTATTGTTCCTTTTTGGTGTATTTGATGCATTGTTTAATATGTTTCTTCTTCTTTATTTTGCAGTTGCTATGCCAATGCTGTGTTGCAGTGCTTAACTTCTACCAACCCTCTCGTCGTATATTTGCTTTATGGATCGCATTCTTATGTAAAGTTTAGTTAATGTTTGCTTCAATTAGGATTCAGTCTCTTGATTCAAACACTTATTCTCTGGAATGATTTGTCTAATAATTGAGATACATTTAGAAAAGTTTAAAAAATTATGTTAGATGATTGTACAATAATTCAATGACATTTAGTTCATTTTCAGAAACAGATTTTCAAACATACCCTGTAAAACATACATTCAGAAGTGGTCCTAATTTAGAACATTATAAGTTATTCTAAAAACAATTCTCTGAAGTAAACTACAAATCTAAAGGCTCATGGATTGAACTTTGAAGTGTTTTGGCAATGGTTTTGAAAACTTATTTTTGACATGACTTTAGAATTATTTGTATGTAACATGAATTGAACTTGGACATGATGAATTAACATGACTTGGTTTTGGTTTGGTGGTTGGTGGCATGAATTTGCTAAGCTGCTCCAAACCCTGCACAAAGTTTTATGCCCATTTTAAATGGCTCGGTCAAGCATTTTTTGGTTCCTTAGTCTCCATTCCAGCTTTGGCCAACTCATACAAACCTTACCCTTCCATCCTGCAAGAACATAAACAATGTCAGACATCATACATCATATTAGCCTTAATTCATCCAAACCAAAATCGAACAACTCTAAAGTTCTCATTTCAAGTCATCAAATTTCAATTTGAGATGTAGTTTGTGGAAACTGTTTTTTTTTTCAATCAAAGCATTGCTTATTAAGATGATTACCAAACTAGAAAAGAGCCATTCATCTCTATAACAAGAGGAGGAAAAACCTAAGGCTGACTATTAATTTGAAATACAAACAAAATGCAGACACTTCGTCTCAGTGACATCACTCACATCAACACAATTTCATTTAGAATTGGAATTCACAATATGCTGATAAATCTTTAGCGAGACAATAATGCAATCCAAGGTTAGACTCATCAAGTCACAGTAACAATATGGAAAATCAGATCAATAACACGGGTACCGTATCCCCATTTTTGTCATACCAAGAAACAAACCTCACAAAGTTTTCAATTAAAGCAATCCCTGTCTTAGCATCAAATATGATAGACTTGCTATCAACAACAAAGTTAGTAGATACAACATCATCTTCAGTGTAGCCCAAAATAACCTTGAGTTTGCCTTCTGACTCCTCCTTGATTGCAACTTTGATTTTCTCATAGGTTGCGTTCTTGGCAAGCCTTACATTGCAACTTTGATTTTCTCATAGGTTGCGTTCTTGGCAAGCCTTACTGTGAATCTCGCTTTTAACACTCGAGACGCTATAATCACTTCGATAAGGTTTCTGTTTTCCACATTTGGTTGTTTTTTTGGGAGTTTTGGAATTTGTGTGTGGTTTGATTGTTGTTGGTTTGAGTTTAGCGTTTGTGTTTGTTATTGATCTGTATGTAGATTAAATTCTTTGTTGAATTAAATTCTTTTCAAAAGCTATATTGGAGTTTTGTTTAATTAAGCTAAAAATTATTTATGGACATGTAATAAGTTGTTTCAATAAGCTCTTCCAAACAGTCTTACCGTTTGTTTATTTGAATAGATAAGGTTAAATAAGCTAACTCAAGTCATAGTCGTAAGGCCGGATTGCATTAACTTATTTGAACTTATTTAGTGCCGAAAGTTTTGTGAGACTTATTTGAACTTATCTCATAAGTTATTTTCGGATTATTTTCATAAGTTCTTCAAGATAGAGAAAATGAATTAGGTCAAAATAATTTAACTTTATGTTATCTTTTGCTGTAGAAATAAGTTATACACTTATACATAAGTGCTTATCATAATAAGCACTTATGCCATATGCTGTAAATTAAGTTGTTTATTTAAATAAGCTTTAATTGTTTTCATCCAGAAGGTTTTTCGCGTCAATGTTATGATTTTGGGTTGCTGTTTCATTTTTCTATTCTGCCAACTATGTAGGAACTTTCGCCCTTTTTTGAGGTTCGAATTTATTCTCAAGTTTTGTCAATATATTCATCACCAAATTATTCTTGCATTCATATCCCTTAAATTGATTTTACACGGGGAAAATGTGATTTTGCTGAAAACTATCATGTTTGAGTATGATATGTTAAGATTAGTATTTCTCTCAAATCTCAAATTATTCTAAATATTTCACTAATTAAATATAATTTTAAAAATATTTTTTTTGTTTCAAATTATAAATTATTTTAAATATTTCATACAAATTAAGATGCGTAATTATTTTTTTATAAATAGTATAATCCTCACTTCAATTAAAATAATATTTTCAAATATTATTTTATTAATTGATATTTATAAAATTCAATGATTGTATATATTTGAAATTATTTTTAATTTAAGATACAATTTTTTAAACATAATATATGAAAAATTGAAATATATTATTGGTGTAAAACAATTTTCGTAAGAGATTAATTGGAATACACTGTCAGTGTAAAACTACTTTACACGGTCATCCAATTAAAATAGATTATTTTGACACATGAGAAGAGAGAAACATGAAAGATTTTTGCTTTTATTTTAAAAATATGTCTTTTTTAATTAAATAATATATGAATTCGAACACGGGAAAAATTTATTTATTTATGTTACTAATATTTATTTATACAATTAAAATAATGTTTTCAAATATTATATTATTGGTTGTAATTTATATAACTAAATAATTGCATAAATATTTTTATAACAAATAGCAACAGATGCCCGCGATATTGATTCTATCTTTTTTTTAATATAAATTATATTTTTTATATTTACTAATTTTTAGTAATCCTATTTTTCTTTAAAAAAATAACAAATGCGTGTAAAACACCAGTACTCGGGCTACCACACGAGTACTGATATTGATATCCCACGAAATAGATATTTGTAATAATACTTATATAAAATTTATTTATTTATGTTAATAATATTTATTTATACAATTAAAATAAAATTTATAAATACTATATTAATATTTGATATTTATAAAACTAAATTATTGCATAAATATTTTAATTACAGAAATCAATCGATGTCCACAGGTATTAATTATTATTTTTTAAATATACATTCTATTTTTTATATTTACTGATTTTTATTAATTCTATTTACTGATTTATGGATCAAATTTTCTTCATTAATTGAAGTTTATACCATTAAAATAATGATTTAAGAAATATTTTCCATTGATGTAAATAACAAAAATATATATTATAATAGTAATTTATTGTTTAAAGTGAGAACAAATTATTGTTTTAATATCATATTAAATAATAGTAATTTACTATATGCTTATCATTAATTGAGTAATTTTTTGGGTAAATAATGATAATTTCTTATTTTCTATTAAACATATGATTGTTGATAAGTGTATATTTAATTTATGTTTTAAGAAAATCAAAATAATTTTAAAGTCGTATATTTGATTTTTTATGAGTTTTATTATTTTTTTAAATAGATTAATCTAAATCCAAAATATGTATTTAATATTGATTCAAATATTTGTATAACTAATTTCAAATAAAAAATAATATTAATATACGGGAAAAAAATTTATGGTTGATTAAAATATTTTATATGCGGCCGCATGGAAAAGAATAGTTTTTTTTTATAAATTAGGACGGTAGTGTTGTAGGTTAATCAATACCCGGACGAACACACGGGTACTGATATGAGTATCCCACAAAATAGATATTTATTTACTAAATTAAACAAATATTATGATATTATTTGATATTTATAAAACTAAATCATTACATAAATATTTTTATAAAAAATATCAAACGATGCCTGCGGGTATTATTTTTTTAAAATATAAATTATATTTTTTGTATTTATTAATTTTTATTAATTCTAATTTTAAAAAAATTCAAACAAATCTGCATAACACACATGGGTACTGATATTGGTATCGGGCACTAAATAAATATTTGTAATAATACTTACATATAATATATTTATTTATATTAATAATATTTATTTCTAAAATTAAAATAATATTTACAAATACTATGTTATTATTTGATATTTATAAAACTAAATCAACCAACCGATGTCTATGGGTATTGATTATACTTTTTTAAAATATAAATTAATTTTTTTTTTATATTTACTGATATTTATTAATTGTATTTTTTTTCAAAATTTTAAATGAAAACAAATGCGCGTCACCGACTGGTACCCGTGTGAACGAACGGATATCATATTAATTTTTAGTAAATAAGAAATTTACTAATTTTTATTATATTTTGTTTTTTTTTAATTTTAAATATAAATAAATACATTCTAAGAACAAATATATTCTGAAAAAAAAAATACATTATAAAAATAAATACATTCTAAAAACAAATGCGCGTCACCGACGTGTACCCGTGCGAACGCACGGGTATCATACTAGTTTGTTTTGAAATTGAAAATCCCCACCAACATGAGCTGGCCGCGACCGACTTGAAAATGGGAAACAAGTCTCTCTCTCAAATTCATCAGCAACATAAATATACATGCGTGATACCTAATTTATTTCTTAAAATTTTATATCATCATAATGACTCTAATGATATTAAAAAAAAAAAATTAAAACAAATTGAATCACATAAAATTAAATTAGTTTAAGTAATCAAAATTAAATTGAAACAAAAATATAGGAACTTTTATTTATTTAATTCAAATAGTTTGACATAAATAAAGAAAAATAAAATGACTTAAAATGATTAAAACTAGAACGCAAAAGTGTTCGAAAAAATAAAAATGAATGTACTAAAATGATCAGTGCAAAATAAACCACTCAGAAACATACAACATTTAATATAGTTTTGAAAAGAATTCCAACTGGTTAAAAGGCCCAGCTGATAAAAAATGCGACCAAAAAAATAGTCGAAAAAATAATTCATGTCTTCATTATTTTAAAACTAATATTATATTTTAGAAGTTAATATTGAAAATTTTTTTTTATAGTTTAGATAATTTTTATTTAAAGTAAAAATAAAAAACACATTTGTAGTAAATTTTATGATAATATTCTAACTAAATATTAAGTATGTTTATAATAAATATTTTAATAACAATTTATTAATCAAAATAAAAATATTTTTAGTACGAATATTTTTTATAGAAAATTTAAATAATAAGTGCAATAGAAAAAGATTGAGTAAGGTGTTTTTATATAAAATTTTTAAATCTTCAACTTTTATTAAATTTAACAATTTATAATGATAATTCTTGTTTCTCACTAAGTTGTCCGTTCTCAACATATTTATATATATATTTATTAAAGAATGTTTAACTTTCCTATTTAATCTCTTAACATAGTGCCACAGGGGCACTCGTTAGCATTTCCCTATATATATACATGGGCAGTTTTAAGGTCCGGCCAGCTTCAAAAAAAAAAATTTTCTTTACACCACAATTTTGAAAATTGCTGCGGTTAAAAAGTGCTATTACGGCAGTTTAAACAGCCACAATTAACGAAAAATCAGAAAAATACAAATTTCAACCAAAAATTAAATTATGAAAGTAATATTACAGCGGTTTTAAAACCGCCACAATTAATGAAAATGCTGAAAAATACAAATATAAACCAAAATTAAATTATAAAAGTGCTATTACGGCTGTTTTAAACCGCCATAATTAATGAAAATGCAGAAAAATATAAATTTAAACCAAAAATTAAATTATAAAAGTGTTATTATGGCGGTTTAAAACCGCTAAAATTAATGAAAATGCAGAAAAATGTAAATTTAAACCAAAAATTAAAGGGTTAATACCCCTTTTGGACCCTGCCATATAGGCCAAATCCCAAAAACAACCCTGTAAAAAAAAAAACACAGATTCCATCCCTGCCATTTGTAGATTCCCTCGTTTTGCCCCCTGAGTGGATTTGGTCAACCATATTGATGACATGGCGCTGCTTAGTTGGAATTTTATTTATTTATTATTTATTTAATTACACGCGTGGCATTTTTATTAATATTTTAATATTTAATATTTTTTTATTTTTTTTATTTTTTTTATTTTTTTTAAAATTTTTTTTTTTATTTTTTATTTATTTATTTTTATTTTTTAATTTTTTTTTTTAATTTTTTAAATTTTATTTTAATTTTTTGTTTTATTTTTTTAATTTGTTTTTATTATAATTTTTTTAATTTTATTCTTTTTTTTTTATTTTTTTTCGTTTTTATTTATATATTTTATATATATATATATATATATATATATATATATATATATATATATATATATATATATATATTTTTTTTTTTTTTTTTTTCGTTTTTGGACCTAATTTTTATTTTTAATTCTATTTTAAACAAATTGTTCTTTTAAAAATTAGTTTCATTATACTAATCCATTTATTTCAATTTATTACCATACTAATCCATTTATTCTCATACTAATTTCAATTCAACAATACTTATGAGTGATTTATTACCATTATAACTCCACTCATCAACCATCTTTATAACCTCTCTCCACTTCTTTTTTTTCGTTACAATATTGTTTCATTTCTTCTCCATTGTTTTCAATACTCATCAACCATCCAAAACTCAATACAAAGCATACTCACAACACAACAATACCACACACCCTAATAAACAAGAATCTCAAGCTCTCATCACTCTCCACATCCTCATGAAAATGGTAACTTGCTACTGCCATGTTCACACCATAAGTTGGTAACTTACTATATCATTATCCTTTGGTATGAACAATTTTTTGTACAAAGAACATATGAATGTGCATGTAAGGGGAGGGTAAGGATGTTGTATCTCAAAACAGTTATATGATTGACAAGTAACATATATAAGTACATATGAATGTAATGTAAGGTAATAGCAGACTGTGTGTGTGCCCTATTATCTCGTCGGTAATAGCAGGCTGTGTGTGTGTGCCCTATTATCGCGTCGGTAATAGCAACCCTAACTGGGAAGTGACCTGGTGGTGCGCGCGTTCGATGGTTCTAAGAGGTCCGTTTTTGGAGAACATATGAATGTAATGTAAGGTAATAGCAGACTGTGTGTGTGCCCTCATCATCAATGGCATTAACCCGATTAAAAGTGATTGCGACATGGATTGTGTTTGCGACCCGATTAAAAGTGATTGCGACATGGATTGTGTTTGCGACATCAATGCCATTGATGATGAGGGGGATAGTGATTGCGACATGGATGAGTGGATCCGCCCCTGCACTCCCGGTAAAAGTCTATGCAATTGGTCGTCTGAGAAAGTCATCCAAGTGACCCATCAAGAGTAATTGCCTTTGTTTTCTGTTTGTGTAAAATCCTACGTTCTGCCCAAGACGTAGTGATGTTTGTCTGTAGGGCTTTGATGTTTTTGTTTGCTTACTTTATCATCAATAAATGACGTTTTCACATTCAAATGTTTGTCTGTAAGGATAATGATATAGTAAGTTACCAACATTATCCTTATTGGTATATAACCCGATTAAAGAAGACACCAGCACTTGTGAACTGGACTGGACCATAAAACTTAAGAGGCTCTTGAGCTCGTCGGGGTGGCTTATATCCCAGTCCATAAGTATTCTGCTTCACCTGAACATTAATGACTTGGCCCCACTTCTGGGAATCACCAACTTCAACTACAGCGCGTGCATCTTTGAAAGAAGACATTGAAACTTCTGGCTGATTTACCACCTCGGGTTGATTAACCACCTCAGGCTGACTGATCACTCTTGGAGTGGACGTCACTGCCCCAGCACCATGGATCCACAGACTATCCAATAAACAACTATAGGCAGGCTGAATGTCCATGATATAGAAAGTGGCTTCAAAAATTTCAAGACCAACTTTGATCGGCAATACAATTTCTCCAAAAACGGACCTCTTAGAACCATCGAACGCGCGCACCACCAGGTCACTTCCCAGTTAGGGTTGCTATTACCGACGCGATAATAGGGCACACACACACAACCTGCTATTACCGACGAGATAATAGGGCACACACACAGTCTGCTATTACCTTACATTACATTCATATGTACTTATATATGTTACTTGTCAATCATATAACTGTTTTGAGATACAACATCCTTACCCTCCCCTTACATGCACATTCATATGTTCTTTGTACAAAAAATTGTTCATACCAAAGGATAATGATATAGTAAGTTACCAACTTATGGTGTGAACATGGCAGTAGCAAGTTACCATTTTCATGAGGATGTGGAGAGTGATGAGAGCTTGAGATTCTTGTTTATTAGGGTGTGTGGTATTGTTGTGTTGTGAGTATGCTTTGTATTGAGTTTTGGATGGTTGATGAGTATTGAAAACAATGGAGAAGAAATGAAACAATATTGTAACGAAAAAAAAGAAGTGGAGAGAGGTTATAAAGATGGTTGATGAGTGGAGTTATAATGGTAATAAATCACTCATAAGTATTGTTGAATTGAAATTAGTATGAGAATAAATGGATTAGTATGGTAATAAATTGAAATAAATGGATTAGTATAATGAAACTAATTTTTAAAAGAACAATTTGTTTAAAATAGAATTAAAAATAAAAATTAGGTCCAAAAACGAAAAAAAAAAAAAAAAAAAAAAAAAATATATATATATATATATATATATATATAAAATATAAATAAAAACGAAAAAAAATAAAAAAAAAGAATAAAATTAAAAAAATTATAATAAAAACAAATTAAAAAAATAAAACAAAAAATTAAAATAAAATTTAAAAAATTAAAAAAAAAATTAAAAAAAAAAATAAAAAAATATAAAAAAAATTTAAAAAAAAAAAAAAATTTAAAAAAAAAAAAAAAAAAACAAAATATTAAATATTAAAATATTAATAAAAATGCCACGCGTGTAATTAAATAAATAAAAAATAAATAAAATTCCAACTAAGCAGCGCCATGTCATCAATATGGTTGACCAAATCCACTCAGGGGGCAAAACGAGGGAATCTACAAATGGCAGGGATGGAATCTGTGTTTTTTTTTTTACAGGGTTGTTTTTGGGATTTGGCCTATATGGCAGGGTCCAAAAGGGGTATTAACCCAAAATTAAATTATAAATTATAAATTATGAAAAAAATACATGTATAATGTTGTAAATTATGGTTTAAACCAAAAATTTTATACTTTTATGCATAAAAATACAGGTTTAAACCAAAAAATTATAAATTATGCAAAAAATTATATTTTTATGCAATTAAGTATACATTACATCAATTTTTTTTGCTATTATAATATTTATATTCAACTACATTACAAAAAGTGCAAGAATTGAAATAAAGAGTAAAGTTGCAATTTATGACTAAATTAACCAAAAATTAAAAATAAATACTTAGAAGAAATAAAAATTAACATAAATGTAGCAATTATTAAAATTAAAATAAAAACATGTATAGTGTTGTAAAAAAGAAGTAGAAAAGAATAAATTTTATCCTCAAATATATAAAAAATATATTAGGACGCTATACAATTCTATAGATCAATTTCTACAATTATAAAAGAAAATATTCGATTTAAAAAACAATAAAAATAAAATTCACTGTAAAGGAACTGACGTGTCAAAATAAAGACGGTTAAAACTGCCATTTTTCTATTAACACTACGTCAGTTTATAAAACTGTCATATTTTAATGTAAATAGTGGCGGTTTTGTTAAACGCAATTTTAAAACCGTCATATTTCATACAAATTTTTGCGGTCTTTAAATTTTTGCCCATGCTTCAAAATTTTTTTGGCTCCGCCACTATATATATATATATATATATATATATATATATATATATGTCTATCAAATTTTAAAAATACATTACCATTACATATTTAATATAAATATTCGTTTATTTTATAATTTAACAATAAGTTATTTGAAGACTTTTAAATATTCGTAAAAATTTAAATGATATGATATTTTATATTTAATATATTTATTTTTATTATATATGTGGATAACGGGTACGAATATGAAAACTTACATACTCATAAAACACAGATACGGGTGTTAATTAACGTTGACACCTAAGTGAACTTGAGCTCGGCCATATAGATTTTTTTCCAACGACAAATATAGAAATTGATACTATTGTAGCTTATCCAAATTTTACCTTTGTCATCATTACATATATTCCACCAATTGACAGACGATAATATTTTCTATTTATTTAGGATTTGGCCATGCGTCTATTCTTGTCTTTCTTAAACATTTATTGCATTTCACATTAAATTTGTAATATATAACCATCATTTAATCACATAATTAAATGATCAATCTTTTAGATCACATAATAAGTAATTAATTTAATGATTAATTAAAAACTGATTCTTCCACTTCTCTCTCACACAGTTATTAAAATAATTAATTATAATATAGTATTTTTATTTTTAATTCAGATGCTTATAAGCAATGTTTTAAAAACCGGACCGGAGATCGAACTAATAAAAATTACGATTTAAGGTTCAATTGGTTAAACCGGTTAAACCTACGGTGAAACCGTTTATTAAATAAATTAATACTATGAAACAAAATTTCATAGATATGTCACACATTATTATATATATGTTCTCAAGTTAATAAAATAAATATTTCAAAAATCCATTACAAATTTAATACAACAATATCAATAATATATAACATTAACATAATTCTACACTTCATTTCAACCATCATTAAAGAATATTTTGACCAAACTAAAGAATTACAACAAAATAAATTAAATTAATTTAAAGCATGATTAAAATAATAGAGTATAATAACTAAAATAAAGTTCAAATAATTAAGAATATCTAAATTAAATAAGATAGAATATCAAAATATAAATAATACAATAACTTCATTAAACAACAAAAAATCAAATTTGAGTTGAACTACGACAAACAAGTCTTAATAGACAACAACAAATAATATTGAGTTGAACGACAATCAATAGAGTTGGACATCGTGACTATGTTTGAAAGAGACAACATAATAATGATGGAGTGTGCTATAATGAAGTGACAAAACTTAAAAGTTTGTATGGTTGTAAAAAACACACGAAATTCGTTTTTGTGATTGGGGAATGTATGTTAAGTTTTGATATTAACATACTAAAATTTAAAAAAAAAATTAAAAAAATGGTCAATTTGATGACTTTATACCGATGATTAATTTTAATTGAATGACAGTGTAAAATGACTTTACACCGATAGTGTATTTGAATTAATCTCATTAGTTTATACTTTTAATGACATAATTAGATCCTATAATTATTAAGTATAATAATTACTATTATCGTTTTAAATTGAAATTAATTAAGATTCATTGCATAAAATTATAAAACTTATTAGGGGTATTAATGGGTACGAGCTAACCCGCGAACCCACTCATCCAACTCAATCCAACCCTTAGCTTTACTCCACCCAATCATCTACGGGTCCAACCCGAACCAACTCATTCAAACTCATTGGTATTTAGTTCGGGTAACGGATTTGAAGTTTTAAATCCACAAACTCGCGAATCCAACCCATTGATATGTCACACTATTTTTATTTTATTTTATTTATAAACTAGTGGGAGACCCGTACATTCGCACGGATACTGGTATTGTACATGCATTTTTTCCAAATTATAAAAAAAATTAAATAAAAAAATTAAAATTTTTAACCAAAAAAGTTATTATTTTTAAAAGATATAATAAATTAGTGTCTATAATCAACAACGAATTTGATCCCGTATATAAATATTAAATTTGTTTTGAAATTACTTATATATTTGAATATATATAAAAATATTTCAATCAACAAAATATTTTTTTAGTATTTTTTAATATTTATGAATGACACAAATTTGTCCCATAAAATATTTAAATAAAATTATTTATTAAAAAATAAATTAGTATAATTATTAAATATAAGAGATAAAAGGTAAGCAACAATATCAATAATAATATGATTAAAAAAATATTGAAACTTGCATTATATAAATGAAACATTTAAGTTTTTTTTAACAAATAAGACAATTATGTTATAAGAGATAATACAATGCTCGATAAATTTCTGTTATTCAACATTTGAATCAGTAATAAAGTTGATACCGTTTATAAGAATAGTATTTGTTTTCGTATATAAAAATATTATAATCAACAATATATATTTTTCCCGTATATAAATATTATTTTTGTTTTGACATTACTTATAATTATATTTGAGTCAATAGTGAAGTTGTTCCCGTTTATAAAAATATTTAAATCATAATATTATTTTTGTTTTGATAGTATTTATAAAAATATTTGAATCAATAGTAAAGTTGTTCCCGTTTATAACAATAGTATTTTTCCCCTATATAAAAACATTTTGATGCGGTGAAAATATTTTGTGTGAACTTATTAAATAGACAATGGAAAAATGTGGATTAAAATAATTGTTTTTCATTTGATATTTTCTTAAACAATTTGGTCGAAATTTGATATTTCTTACAAAATAATTGTCATAAGGAGTAATAAATTTTAGTAATATTCTAATAATGAATCTATGATATAAACCACACAAGCATAAATTTAAAATATTGATTATAATTTTGAAAATAACAAAAATAACATTTTATAAATATAATTGTCATTTTAAAATTTTAATAAAATATAAATTATTATTTTAAAGTTCAGATTGTTAATTGTTTTTTTATATAAAGAAATAAATGAAATTAATAGCTCAAATTTTTTCTTGTATATATAAATAATTTAATCAATAACGTACTTTTTCCCGTATATAAATATTTTGTTTTTTTAACAAATAAGACAATTATGTTATAAGAGATAATACAATGATCGATAAATATCTGTTATTCAACATTTGAATCAGTAATAAAGTTGATACAGTTTATAAGAATAGTATTTGTTTTCGTATATAAAAATATTATAATCAACAATATATTTTTCCCGCATATATATATTATTTTTGTTTTGACATTTTTTATAATTATATTTGAGTCAATAGTGAAGTTGTTCCCGTTTATAAAAATATTTAAATCATAATATTATTTTTATTTTGATAGTATTTATAAAAATATTTGAATCAATAGTAAAGTTGTTCCCGTTTATAACTATAGTATTTTTCTCCTATATAAAAACATTTAATCAACAATGTATTTTTCCTGTATATAAATATTAATTTTGTTTTAATATTATTTATAAATTATTTAAATCAACAGTAAAGTTGTTCTCGTATACCAAAAAAATTGAATCAATAATAAAATTGTATATTATATAAACAAAAATGAATAAATGCAATTATTTGTATATTATTTCTTACAAATTATTATTTGATAGACAAAATATTTAATAATTTAAGTGGATTATATTATTTTCACTTTCATCCGGTATACTTTTATTATTAGTTATTTTGATGCGGTGAAAATACTTTGTGTGAACTTATTAAATAGACAATGGAAAAATGTGGATTAAAATCATTGTTTTTCATTTGATATTTTCTTAAACAATTTGGTCGAAATTTGATATTTCTTACAAAATAATTGTCATAAAGAGTAATAAATTTTAGTAATATTCTAATAATGAATCTATGATATAAACCACACAAGCATAAATTTAAAATATTGGTTATGATTTTGAAAATAACAAAAATAACATTTTATAAATATAATTGTCATTTTAAAATTTTAATAAAATATAAATTATTATTTTAAGGTTCAGATTGTTAATTGTTTTTTTATATAAAGAAATAAATGAAATTAATAGCTCAAATTTTTTCCTGTATATATAAATAATTTAATCAATAACGTACTTTTTTCCGTATATAAATATTTTGTTTTGTTTTGACATTACTTATGTATTTGAATTTATATATAAATATTTGAATCAACAATGTATTTTTGTCCGTAAGTAAATGACCCAAATAGATCCAAACCAAACTGAACCGTGTGGTTTTGTTAAAAAAATGGCTCAAACAGATCCAAACCAAATGCAGTTTTTTACGGTGTTAATTTGGTTTACAATTTTCTATTGGGTTGGTTCGGTTTTAATATATATAGTTTTTATTAGTCGTAAAAGCCTATGTCTAAATCAAATTTGAGAGAACAACTTTATTTATTAAAAGAGAGATATATATTACCTTTTAAATTATATTTTACACCATTTGTATATTTTTCTAACTTGATGTGAATTGTAAGAGAGTTTTTATGTATTAACCGATCACTTCAGAGAATGTTCTTGGCTTTTGAAGCTTTAGAGTCTGGGTCACCAGATGCTGACTTTCTTCAGAGTTGACTTCTCCAGAGTTTGGATCATGACCAGAGCCAAAGTCTTCAGAAATGGTCTTTAGAGCCAGAGTATGATCTTTAGATTCAGATTCCCCAAACATCTATTATCTATTCTTAATCCTATAATCCTACATACTTTGAACAAATGTTAGAAAACCCAAGGGATATGGTATTAACCAATTTAGTTCCAACAATGCTAACTCCAATATGTTTTGGAAAGCCTCTTATCCATGTTCCAGTTGTGTCTCAATTCAATCCCCCACACCTTGGTTTGTCTTGACTTTGAACTACATCATATATGTTCAATCTGACCCAATCTCCTTCCGGTGGAGTCCACGCGATAATGTTGTACATGAATTATTCTCTTTAAAGCTTTATCTTGCAGACCTGTACTCATGTTGTAATTATTTACTTTAATCTATATCGCTTTTTTCAAGTGAGTGGGCATCACAAATTCTGCTCTATGATCTTTTTGGTTTCTCCAAAACTAGATCGTATGGCAAACAGTTTCCTAGACTGTCGACCACTCTTGAATGGTGGCTCCGATCTCCTTTACGATGAAGAAGGGTGGACCTGCATGGTTAACCCTCTAACGCCCAAGTCAATTCAATATTCAAGATGAGTATAATCAAATTGGATATCAGAGATCGTGTACCTTCTCAGAGCATGTGAACTATTTTTATATATTGGGTTAAATTGAGTGGGTTTGAAATGGATAAGTCCTTGGTCAATTGGGCCTTTTGGCCGGTCTAGAACAATTTCCTCCAAGACTTTGGTGGGCACTGAAGGGGTCCGAGAAACCTTAAGTATCATGTATCGGCCTCCATGTCATAGTCCGACATGGAATAAAACTGAATCTCTTAGGATCCGTTTTGAAAAAGTAACGGGGAATAAGAGCATTTAATGTGGTTCCATCATTGAGACACTTTGTCACCCATTCCTGACATGTGCGATGACATGACTAGCTAGGATGTGGCGCAACTCATAGAGTGCTTAAGTGCACTTGAGTTTAGAGTGTTTCCATTAATAGAATTCTAGCCGTTGATATTACGATCTCTGTCTATAGTTAGTATTGATCCTTCAGCTGCCATTTCTTATAAATAGAACGAGTTGAATATTTAGAACTTTTTGCAGCCTTTTAGATTTCAAGCTTTTAGTTACTTTCCAGAAAAATGTCTTCGTCCCTTCTTCCATGAGAATATCACTAGAAGTAATTCAGAGTTTTTCTTAAAGCTCTCTCCTTTTTCATTCCTCCTACTTCGTTGATCTCTTGTACTCAGATACCCTTCTAACTCAAGCTTTCCCTTCATCATTCCATATTCCTTTAGTTAGGATGAGTGAGAACACTGTCAATTTAATAAGTGATTATGAGATGGAAACCTCATCTGGGTCATCACCTATTTCTCTTGATCCTTTTCTCAGTAACGATCACGTAGGGCCAAAAATCATATCAATATCTGACGATTATGGCTGAAAAAGGATATCTGGGAACTTCTTAGAGGAAGACACTTCTTTTTTCGGGTCGTTAGACTCCCTAATGTCAAAATTCGACGGAATGATAAATCATGCCGAAATCCCTATGCCCACTTCTATCTTGTTGGAAGAAGAGGTACAATCCAATTTGCAAAGGAGTAACCTTGCCAGAGATTTCATTCAGACTTGTTTGCAGACGTTATGTCATGAGCCTAGCGATGCTGAAGTGCTGGGGTATTTGAATCTTCGAAGTCGACTAGATGTACCAGAGTATGCCTGGGTATAGGGAAAAGAATAGGCACTTCCTCGACTCTGAGAATTGAGTCCTCCCTTAGCGATGCTAACATTGTGGTTGGCAACCCTCTGGAGTAATGAGGCCCCTCTTAGAGATGCTAACATGAATGCTTATTTACAAGAGTATGGCTCTGACTACCATTTTTCTGAATTTGAGGTAGGCGTCCTGAAACGTTTGAAAATTTCCCTTGTAGTTGCATATCCCTAGGGGGATACTAAATTTCCATGTCCCTACCACATTCAGGGGGAGCAACCCCAATACGGTTATATTTTTTGCTTGTTTTATCGCTTTCATTCATTATCATTTATTTAGTCTCCTTCATAATTTCACATCATCTCTAAATTAAGTTTGAACCAATTTTGTTTTAGAATACATAAATTAATGGTCATATTTGATCTTGATTATGATGTTTTTAGTCAATTGCATGATTAAGTGGAATAAGAACCATATGTGTTATTGGTTTAAGTTAGGTGGAAAAAAAATCTCAAAGTATTTTGAAAATCATGAAAAATTGAGATTTTATGTGCATGATTCGAATCATGTACATATCCTGACTTGAATCAAATTGAATAGAGGAAAACCAAAATTTTTCAAACACTCTGATTGAATCATACTGTTAGCTTGATTCGAATTAGGCCACTTTGTGATTTGAATCAGAATTTACACTTGATTCAAATCAAATAGATTGGGTCACCTCTGCTTCATTTGATTCGCATCGGATTTTACACCTAATTTGAATCATACACTTTTTCCACATTTCTCTTTTGGCTCTGTTTAAATTGATTCAAATGAGACTTTACACTTGATTCGAATCACGGGCTTTTTGACTCAAATTAGACTTTGCTCTTGATTCGAATCAGACGAGAAATGGGTCAAAATTTTTATGTCTTCTTGTGTCACTTCACTTACTCATTTGACTCAAATCATGAAATTTTCTTGATTCGAAACTAACAAACTTTTTCCATCCATTTAATCTCAAGCACATATAAATTCATTTTGTCATCATTTTTTACATACACTTTTTCACAACTTTACAACTTTTTTTTTGTGTATTGTAATTTTGTGAAATCAACACTCTCTCTTTTGAAAGTTCAAAATTTCTTACAATGAAATTCTTTCATCTTGAACCTCAAGTTTGATTTTAGATTTTGATCATGAGATATTTGTAATTGGTTGAGGGAGACGTCGTCTTGAAACTAATCATTATTGAAGAATTGGTTGAGATTTTCAGGTAGCTTGCAAGATTGAGGTTGTTGTCATTGGTGTTAAAAAATTCTAGTGAAAAGAATGAGGTTCTTCTCTCCATATTACCTTGGTAGTGATTTTGTGGAAGGCTACAGACAAGGTGGATTTATTTTCAAATCTTCAGACAGTTCATCGCCCAAGAAATCGGTGGGATAAAGAGGTGATTGCCACACACGAAGACTATGAGCATATAGGAAAAGCTGGAAGATTCAAGAAGCGTGAATCGAGTAAATATTATGCAAAAGATTTTGACATTACGCTAAATATAAGTCAAGATCCAAATAGGAGCTTTATTTTTCTCAGCATTATTGTGGATTAGTGATTGTGTGAACTCTTGCAATATTTGTCAAAATAAAAAGGAACACAGTAGATCCAAATAGGGGAAACCATTGAAGTATGGAGTAGGCGAAGTGAGGACGAACACTAAACCACTATATATCCCGGTATACTCTCTCTCTCTCTCTCACACACACACACACACACACACACACACACACACACACACACACTTCTGCATTTAATTTTTGTATGATATTGCATGCTTAAGTTTTTAATTTTTAGTGTAGTTTATCGTTTATTCAATTGGTAGCAATTTATTATGCAAGGTTAGGTTTTAATAGAATTGGTGCCTAAACTAGCTTTAGTGGTGATTAACTTTTGAGAAACTATTGAGGTTAGAATTCATTGATATTGAATCGTTGTATAAACACACCTCATGAATTATACAACTAAATCAATTGATTACCTTTTGTGTGTTATCATAAAAACATCTTTGGTATTTGTGAATTGGTTAAGTGTTAACGTGATCAAGTTCCAACAAAAGTATAATCTTCACATTTTTGCTTTAAACCTTCCGCTGACATTTAAAAAAAAACTCTGATATTCTATTTTTGGAAAATCAATTGAAGTATTTTTAAAGAGTTTATTCACCCCCTCTAGCATGTTTTCCAACTCCATATTCTCAACTAACAACCCATTCCTAGCTTCATCTGAGGCCATGGGAATATGTGAGGGTCTTTCAACTCTGTACTGAGTACAAATCTTAGAATCCCTCTTTTAGCTTATTTTTAATATTTTTCTCCCGAGGCGTACTTCTTTTGATAACTTTTGCAATCAAGGACTCCTTCACCTTCAGCTAATCATCTCTTGATTTGACTCTTTCACTCTGGATTAGGGCAATTTCATGAGGCGTATGATATTGGTGAAGCCCCTCACCTCTACAGATCACTCTGTTTTTGTTATATCCTTACCGACTCTCCTTGCTATTTTCATTCTCTGTATCCAAAATACTAGTCTAAAATCCACTTTAGCCAAAATGTTGGCTACTATTGTACCCAGTCGGAATATTTTTCTCCAGACAAGGTGACAATGAAGCGGGAAATGTGATATTGGTTTCAGGAACTTGGTTATGAGGAAGGGCTTGTCTCGGGTAAGGCGTCCTCTACAAAAGTTAGGAAGAAGTGTATTGATACTCATGTTATCTTTAGTGTAGTTAAACTTGAGGAGATGAGGGAGACCTTTGGTGAGAGCGGGGTCTTCATATTTTTTTTACACGTGTGATTGCATTTTGTAGATAATATAGACAAAGTAAGCAAACTGAATATGTTTTACCACCTTGCAGATGCCTAAGGTATCCGAGCCGCGATGAATAAAAGGGCTTCTGCTTCTGCTCCCCCTCCATTGGCGACTATCGTTCCTGCTCCGTCCCCTTCTCTTATCTTGATTGTCGAAGCTTTAAATCCTATACCTGAGGCATGTCATCTTGTGGATGACATGGTTCCTTTGACGACATGGAACCAACTTCACCTCCAGTTTCAATAAAGAGGGTCTAGGAGGAAAAAAAAACATCTCTTCAAACTGAGGCTTCTCCAAAACATATCTATTTTGCTAAGGACGGTGCTTTCATGGAGGTATCTTCCTTTATAAATATATCATATATCTTCTCATCTCGGCTTCCACGCACTCTATAGGAGGTTTCTATTGTTGTTTCAATGTCAGATTTATCCTTAGTCATGAATCTCCTCGAGGGGGATAAATTGGAAATAGATTCAGAGCTTGCTCACAACATGTTCAAAATTGCTTCTATTTTCTCTATCCTCATTGCTGGACGGGGTGATGTATTAGCCCCAGGTAGTCCCTTCAAGGAGAGGCATACTTGGAAAGGGAAGGCCGAAACTATGGAGCTAAAGTGCACTAATCTTCAAAAGGAGCCAGTTGCGCTACAAGAAGAAGTTAAGGTTGCTAACTCTTTGCAAGAAGTAGTGAAAGTACATGGCTCCCCTTCTAACTTGGGGGCTCGTGTGATTGAACTGGAGGATTCTGTTTGAGATGTAGAGAAGCGATACAAGGATACTTTTGATTCCATTGAGGAAAATGCTATTTAGGTGGAAGAGTACCAAACAGATGCAAAGGTCGTAAAAGCTCTCCAGGATGAGGTGACCAGTGTAAGGCGGTCGCTTCATGATGCTCTTCAATAGACTATGTGGGATGTGCTCGGAGTCCGAGAATGAGTGGTGGAGCAGGCAAGGAAGTTCTGCCCCAATGCTTTAATTTCTGTTGAGGCGTTGGATCCTTTTAAGTCTGCTTTCGGGGTGACTCAAGGAGGTGGTCCCAATGCCTCGACTTCAAATGCCTCGGTTTGAATTTTCTTTTTTCTTTGTATTATTTATTTCCTACAATGTTTCCCAAGCTTTTGTGCTTGGGTGTAATAATTTT
The DNA here is from genome assembly GCA_022829125.1 of Lathyrus tuberosus. Classification (NCBI taxonomy): domain Eukaryota; kingdom Viridiplantae; phylum Streptophyta; class Magnoliopsida; order Fabales; family Fabaceae; genus Lathyrus; species Lathyrus tuberosus. The sequence continues at coordinate 3,046,451 of JALAZF010000479.1, read as the reverse complement.
TTATATTTAATGAAATATTTTACCTTGATGTTTCAAGTATTGTTAGCTTTAAAGCTTTGTGTTGGCTTTTGCTTTAATATTATCGTTGTTCACAAATTTTTGTAACTCCGGGACTGGCTCTTTTACCATGCGGAATGTAATTTACTTTAGAGTTTCGGTCGGCTCACCATCGTTTGTTAGCTACAGCAGGATGTATGTTTTGGGCGTGAGAGCCTCAACTATTTGCTTCATGGAAGAAACATCACATTTGATTGTAACGAAGTGGCAGATATGCCCTAGAATTTTCCTACTTTTTGCAACTTAGTGAATTTGAATGATGTCGGCCACCAATTTTTATTGCCAAATGTTGTTTGTTGCCTTTCACATTTACTATAGTAGTGTATTGATTTGCATGTCGCATCTGGCATTTGTTTGCTTTTCTCAGGCGATGTTTGGACCCGGTGAAGTCGAGTTCATGTAGTCATACTTTATACTGCGTCACCGAGGACCATTCCCCGACCAAGGGTAAGATCCCCCTCCCTGCCCCCGAGGCTTGGATCAGATCGAGATGGACTTCTCTAGGCTCCACCACCTATGCTTAAAGATTAGCTAGGTCCGAGGGGAGGGGGTGCGTCAGCTACGCAGTAAGAAGCCTCAGAAGTGAGGTGTGTGTTTGAGCCGTATTTGAATTGAAAAAATGCGTTAAGTCTGTAACAAATACATAATAGGGCATGAGAAGCCATATCCAAATCGCAAATAAGCACACAACAAAGGTAAAAGATATATATATATATATATATATATATATATATATATATATATTAAAACCGAACCAACCCAATAGAAAATTGTAAACCAAACTAAACCAAATCGAAGCCGCAAAAAACTGCATTTGGTTTGGATCTGTTTGGGCCATTTTTTTAACAAAACCACACGGTTTAGTTTGGTTTGCGGTTTGTATTTTGCAAACCGAACTAAACCAAACCAAACCGCATTATGTTACAACTCAAACTTCACTTATCCCACATCCAACCCAAAACCCAAACTTATTATGTCGTAACCTTACAGATGTTCTCTTGCTCACACTTAGGGTTTTAATTTCAACCTTCTCAAATCTTTCATAGTAGTATCACGCATTCTTATAATCTTCTTTTCCATGTGCATCTCACCTCTTCTACTCTAATCTCTCATCCTCTCTTATGTTCTTTTTTTTCATCTTCTCCAATCTCTCATCTCTTCCATTTTTTCTTTTCTTATTATAATATTTTTGATATTGTTTTATGATACTATTTTATGTTTTATTCCACTTTTGTCTAATCTTATTTTTTTATAATGAATGAGAAGTTTTTGTCTAAATATGAGGAGTTTTGTTGTTATTTGGTAATGTATGAATGATTATACACAAATTTATGTTGTTCTCTATAGGTGTATGTATGGCTCAATAAAAATCTTGTAAAAACCGAACCAACCTAAACTGCATTGATTTGGTTTTATTTCCAAAAGCCAACCGAACCACATGCTTTTTTCTCTTGCGGTTCGGATGATTTTTAGCGTCAAAACCGCCCAAACTGCATCACGAACACACGCACACACACACACACACACACACACACACACACACACACATATATATATATATATATATATTATATTATATTAATAATGAATTAAATTCATTACAAATAAAAAAATAACCGTCAGGGTGGATAACCTTAGATGATGACCTCAACGTGGCCAGACAATGTCCAAAATCTTCGGCCATTGTCTTTCTCTAGGGATCCAGGTCGAATTCACTTCGTGGCTCGAAGCATCTCTATTTATCGAAAGGTGTCCAAGGTGCCTTACCTTGCATTTGTTTGCCGGCTGTTGTTGGGTCAGATATTTCGACCTCGAAGGAATGAAGGTTGCCCTTTTTATTTAGTCTTTCCTTTGGGGGTAGGGGTGCAGAGCGGAGGCTGGATGTCTGGGCTAGGTTTGACTGGTCTCCCTGCTACTAGAATCCAGATAGCATTCTCTTTAATTGCATGGCAGGTCATTTAGTTTTGTCTTCGTTATCCTAACTCTGTAGATTCAATAATTAACTTATCTAAACTGGCCAATACCATACGGGGAATGTAGCTTATGAGAATCTTCGTTTGTACCCCAACCTTGGTGGAATTGTTGCAGTCCCTTAAGAATCGATATTTGAGCACGAACGCTTCTACTCCTTACTCGGTGCTCTCGTGCTAAACATTCTTGTGAGGATCAGACCAACTGTTAAAAGAAACACTGGTTCTGACTTGGAGTGGGCCTATCAACCGGTCAGACACTACTACAGAAAAACCATTTCACAACAGTTGGAAAAGGGATACCACCACGCCTGACCAACCGTTCTGAGGTAAAGAGTGGTTGTATGTATGATGCTTTCTGACACAATCGTGCGATAATGATTATAAGCTATGTAGCATACTACCTATTATTGAACCCTAATTTTTACCCCTAAGATTTCGCACATTTCATTTGCATCTCATACCACAAACAAGATCACAATCTTTGTTTCTCCTGCGTATCTGTACATTATTTTTCACTTGCTTCATTACTTGTTTCTGTTTTCTAATCTCTAACCAAAAATACCAAAAAAAATTGCTGCAGTTTCTCTCTCTGTGTGTTTTGCAGGTTTGTCAAAGACAATGAAGTGATTTCAAGTCAAATGTGACTGTTTGTTCTTAATCTAGTTCAGATGGATGTTTGACTTAATCTTGGTCAAACTATCAAGTTTGTTTCATCTGCCTGTCATTTGTGCCAATGGTTCATTTCTCAAGCAGTGATTATTCAAAGTCAAAATATCTTGTGATTGAGATTCTTCAGTATATCAAGCAGTGGTTCATGTGAGTTTAGGGCTCAGAAAGTCAGATTCAAATGGTTGTTGTTCACTTGTGGCTTATTCAGTGGTAGCTGTGTGCACTTTATCAGAGGCTTGTGGAAAAAGTCGAGATTGATTTTGGGCTAAAAAAATAAAGATTTGCCATCCGTGATCCCTATCATGTCCATTTTTTCTAAACCAATTATCCACATTTTAACCAATTTATCCATATTCTTTTTTTTTACTATCCATAACCATTTTGCAATTATCCAAGTCAAGAACCATTTCCGATTCAAATCTCAATATCCATTCTCTAAACCATTTTAATCCATAATCCATTTTCCAAAATTCATCTTATCCAATTTCCATTTTTTCAAAGTTATCCATTTTTATATCCATTTTCAATAATTCTTTCCATTTCCAAATATCCATTTAAAAATCCATAACCCACTTTCTAATATCCAATTCTTTCCAATTTCAATTTTTTTGTATCCATTTCCATTTTTTCCTATATCCATATTTTAGAGTTTATCCATTATAAACCAATTATCCATTCCAAAACCACATGTCTAAACCAAATTCACAATCCATTTTTCCAAATATCCATTTTTTTTATTATCTACTTTTCTAAAAAAAATCTAAAAAAACCATTTTCCAATTTTTCAATTCATATCCCATTTTTAATTCCAACTATCCAAGTCCATTTAAAAAAAACAATTGCCTAAAAATGATGAATTGAGAACAAGTTTCAAGTCCAGCTTTATGATTATACACATTATTGCCCATCCACAAGTCAATACGAACAAAGCCAACAAAGTTCCAGCCACTTGCAGCTTCTATGATTTTCAGCCAAGCCATATGCTACTACTTGCATACATTTCATACGCTGCCAAAAAGAGAAAAAAACAAAGTTGTTGAAGCAAGCTTCAACTATGCCACTTCCCTCCAGTCGTTACGACGTCACGACGTCACGAATTACATGCTACAAACTTTCAAATCCAAGCCACTGCACAAGAGTCATCCAACGCAAAGCTTCACAAACCAATGCACAAACTTGAGCCGTTCTAAGCCATCTCGTAAGCCAACGTTCCAAAACAATACAACAAGCTGCAGCATGAAACGTAAGCAATACGACTTACACTTCAAAACGCAGAGCAAAAGAATTCGAAAACTGCAGCGAATGAAAATGCAGAAAAAAAAATGCTTAAACGGCAACTAACTTTTTCCAGATTTCAATTTCATTTTCACCTCTAATTCATCTATAAATAAGAAGCTTCACACCCTCAATTCTCCAAGCTTGGATAGCCCCTAATCCTGCTGCCAAAATCACTACCCTCACCTTCAAAGCTTCAATCCTTCTTCAAATTCCTCCATTAACGCAAAACCAGTTCCTCTCCTTTCCCTGCAGAAACCACAATCAAAATTAAAAAAACAACACCACTACAAATTCATCAGTAAATTCAGCAACTCAATTCACACAAGATTTCGCATCTCACAACAATATCAACCGTTCACAATTTTTCGATCCAACATCAATCGTTCAATTTCCACAAATATTCATCAACATCCTTCAACAACAACATCACCAATTTCGTGTGGATTTCAGAAAGAAGTAGAAGATTCAAAGAATTACTAACCAATTTCGGAGGTAATTTGAAGATTCTTGCCGAACTTTTGCGGTTCTGATTCGATCTATTGAGAAACTTTCGTTCAAAATCAAAGACATATCCGTGTAGTACACTGCGAGTCGATCACAACCGTACTTATTTCAACTCCCGCCACTCCTTTGTGAGGCTTGTCGCGACTCCCTCCGCCGTTGCTATGGTGTCCGCACGTTGTAGCTTTGAGGAAGATGATGAATTAAAATTCTGATTCCTCTTTTCTTTTTTTATGTAGTCTTTATTTCTTTTTTAAAAAAATAAAATAAAATAAACTGGGCCTGGCCCGTGAATTTTTCTACTCGCCACCTTTCCTTTTCTAATGAACCTCCCTCATTTTTTTTGTTTCTTTAAATTTCTTTAATTATTTTTCTTTCTAATTTCTTTTTTAATCTTTTTTTTTAGTTAGATTTTGGTTTAATAGTTGAATTTTGTTTTTCTAAACATTTTCTTGAAAAAATCATTAAAAATCGTTTTGATTTTATTTTCTAGAAATTCTCATTTAGTGTTGGTTGTGTGGATCATAAATGTTAGATCCACTTTTCTTTATCTCTTTTCTTTTTGATCGATGAAAGTCTAATGGATCTTGAAATTCCTTTGTTAAATTTCGATCAAGACTAGATCGTTAGCATTTTTCTTTTCGTGCGATATTGCTTTCAGATGACGATTTACATATCGTTCATCTAGCATGCATTAGCACAAAGAGCTATTGACCGGCCTCATTGTAGGGTAATTACTCCGTAAATTACTCGGCGATTGCTTAACATAGCGCAATATTTGTCCCATATCGGAAAACCATCAAGAATGATTGATTATTTGTCTTTTGGTTCAAAACTTATGAAACTTGTTGTTATGAGGCTTTGGTCTTATCAATCCTCTAATGAGTTCTCATTAACCTTGACCTAAGTGCAATTATTCAATTATTATTGATCACTTACTCTAACAACTAATCACTAACTTCACTAACAATACTATTGTACTAATCCTTTACAATTCCTTCTCGCTCCCTATCTCTTTTACTTTTATGCTCCATTATTATCATTTCATATCATGTTTAAGCTTCCGCAATTTTCACTTTGTTCGTTGGACACATGTTTATGCTTCCGCAATTTTTCCTTTGTCCGTTGGACACATGTTTATGCTTATGCCTTTTTTTCTTTGTCCACTTGGACCAAAAACATTAATAAAGGCTAAAACCTCTAAAAAAACCTTGTGCTTCTAATCTTGGACTATGGTTACTATCCTTTGCAATGGACATGGCGTTTTACACCTAGACCTTGGACATCCAATGCAATTCTCGGAACCTTGGACTTAGAACTAGGACCTTTTCCCTTTGCTTTGGAATTATGGTTCGAAGACTATGGAGCTTACTTGTGTGGTTAGGCTATTCTTATCCTTGGCTTTTACTTTATGCTTTAGGATAGTCACTTCTTCTCCACCCATTCTTCAATTTTCAAAACTCTCTCCTTTTTTCAAAATCTTCTTGATTTAAAACTTTCACCTCTTTCATAATCAAACCTTGACTTTGTCAAGTGATTTTACTCTTTTCTCTTCATTTCTTAACAAATGCTAAACTACATAAGCATATTGACACATTTTTTAAAAGACTTTAAAAAACATCAAACTCATCAAACTCTCTTTTTGTGCCCTTGTGCACTTTTTCCTTTAACTTTTTCATAAGTTTAGACATGATTCATTTCTTTAAGAGGAATTATTCGTTTGGAAATGACGACTTGTCTTTACACTTAAAATCAACCAAAACAAACAAATTTCATTCTTTGTACCACGAACTACGGGGTTTTGATCCTACATTGCACATCGTGGGCACGTAGGCATAAGATGACTAGTCTCTCCAAACACAAAAATCTTAAAAACAATTTCTCTTCTCATCTCCTCAATCACTTTTCAAGCAAACCATTTTTAGACCAAAAGCAGTAGATATTTCAAAGGGTTCCTATAGAGTACTATAGACGTTTTGAGTGCTAACACCATCCCATTGTGTAACCAACCCCCCTTATTCAGTCTCTCTTCACTTGTTCTTGTTTAAAGCTTGTGTAGGTTTTGTTCGCTCTTTTTCCTTTCCTTTTTGGATAAAATCAAAGTGCAGTGGCGACTCTTGCTTTTCGAGTTAAGTTAATCAATAGCTTATACTCACGATTTTGCCGCTACACCTATCACAACCCTTACTTCAAACAGTCATTGTGATATTCTTTAATGCACAACATTTAACAACGGTCGTTCTAAACAACCATTGTGATATATACACTGAGTTTATTATAAATTATATGGAATGCTTATTTTGCAAATGATCAATAAACATATAACCTTTCAATATAATCTAGAACATTATAATATGAAAAATTAAGTTATATTAGTAGAACAAGTTACACGCTCAATGCTAGATAATAAACCATCAGCCAGTTATATGCATTTCGCTCTTTAACTATTAGAACTTGGTTTGATACTCCTAGTTCTTCAACCTCCTCTTCCTTCACCTCTAGTTAATTTTTCAAAATTTTATTTACTTTGCAAACAAAATTAGAGGTAGAGAAAGGGACGGTTGAAAAACTAGAAGCATTAAGCCAAGTTCTAACAATTAAACAACGAAATGCAGATAATGACCTGAAGAATTCTTGTCTAGATTTGAGGGTGTAACTTGTTTTCTTGTATAACTTTATCTATCATATTATAATTTTATAATGTAATCTGAAAAGTTATATATTCAATAAAGGGTTGGAAAAACACTCAAACCAAATAAGATATAATAAACTGATCTTTTAAACAAACATTAACAACAACAGCAAACCTTAAACAACATATAAGATACAACAAACAACTCTTATTAAAAACAAAAAAAAAATCATCAACACATAACACAAACTACATACAACATACAACTTTTATTAATAACAACAATAAAAACTTATCAACTTATAGAATGTTTCTAAAATGCACCTGTCCCATAATGGCATCCACAATGAAAAGAGGATGAAACTGAAGTGAGAGTTGCAAACTTGTGTAAATTTTGAATGGATGTCATTCTGAGTCTTTCACTCAAGTTTGTAATGCTCACTTTAGCTTCAACCTCATTAATTTTTTTCATTCACCAACCCTACCTACAAGTCAAGACAAATAGAAAGTTTAAATATTATATAATAAGCTACTGAAACGTAAACAATAATACATAAACAGATCTTAAAACATAAACTATTGTGAAGACGAACCTGTAAGATAACCATTTGCTAAGATTTGATGCAACAAAGGTAACCATTTGAAAAAGATGAGTTTGCTACACATGTTTGGAGTTTCCATATGAGAGATACGAGTGACAGAGATGTTAGGGTTTTATTTTCAGAGAGACAAGTGAAAGAGATGTTAGGTTTTTTTAGAGAGACGAATGTTATGCACTGAAGCGAGAGATAATTTCGCTTATATATAAATATGTAACACCTTTCATGGCAGTTGATAATACAAAGCGTGATGAAATGATTGAACAATACATCATATTTGATTATAAGAACCGTGGTGATATACAAGGTCAATCTAATTATGTCACGATAAATAGAAAATTGTTAGTGTTGGGATTTGAATCATTTCACTCCTAGTACATTTCACTACGGTTGTTAACTATGATTGTAGTGAAATGTCTTTTAGTAAATACCAAAAGAAAAAAGCTCCCAAAAAAGAGTTATTACCACGGTTAACAGGAAGACCATTGTAATATGGTGTTATGAAAAGTCTATTTTGTAGTATTGGGAGATCCTTTGGTACCCATAAAAGGCGCCTCAGGTTTTGAATTGTGCCTGATGTTAACTATGAACTTGTAGTATCTTGAAGACGCCCCCTCGGTAAAAGGGAAAAGTGAGGGAGGCGTTAGGTAGGAAGATGGATTGTGAGCCTTATGCGTGATCTTTATGGGAATTTTTTTCAAGCCCCGGTTTAATCCAAGATATGAGTCTGAGACTCCCTCTTTGCTATTCTATTGAGTTCTCAAGGAACTATGAGGTTGGAACCTGATGAATTATTATAGAAAAAACGATAACTTGAACCAATAATGGTGTATCTTTGCGTTCCCCTCTAAACGATAACTGTGCATGGTAAAATTGGAAGGCAATTTCAGATTCACGAAATATGTGGAAATCAAAAGTTGATTAGCTCATGATTTGGTAACCTAAGGAGGTTACGAATTGGTTAATCGAATATCAGGATCTAAATCACAACAATCTAAATCTGGAGCTTATGAGTTTGCACGACGAAGTTGAAGAACAAACATGAATTCATACAAAACGTAGGAATCAGAAGTCGATTCCCATAGACGCCACCACTGTTCTGTTAGAGAACTAGAAATGGAGGTTCCAGATTCATGAAGGAACCAGAAATGATGAAACTTGGATAACCATTAATCTTTAATGGTGGCTCCAATCTACTTTATAGTGGCACATGTAACACCCAAAACCTCAAAACTTATATATTAAGCTTTACACGACAATCTAAGGTGTTACCAACGACAAATCCTATAATAAATCAAACATTTAACAAATACGCAGCGAAAATATCAACATCATAAAACACCTATCATCGCATGCTCACCTTTACTTAGGGTATCGTTGCGGAAGTATCGATCTTATCTCAATTCAACAAAACAACATAACTTAGACATTTTAGTCTCAACTTCAAAATTATATAAACTGCTATCAAAATATGGAGTTATCATGATCAAATCTTAACAACTTCAACATAAACCAAATAAAGCAAATAAGCTCTAAAAAAATATAATAAGCAAACAAACGTTCCTAACTCTGATGTTACAGGATCAGAGCAAGACTTCTAAGCAACGATAAAACTAAACGAAGTAACTCCAGGATCCAGCTTCCACTTACTGCAACAAACTCTAGTCCTGAGTATCTACAAGATGTCCATGGTGGACAACATGAAAGCAAAGGGGGTGAGAGACAAAAAACCATATAAATAGTGTAAATAATGCTAAGGTATAGAATACACAACAAGCACACATTCATTACACAACCATCAACAACATATTTTCACATCCAATCATGACAACATGTAAATATTCTCAACCAATCAATGAACATCATGAACAATCAACTGCATAAGCAATTATATATGCAAATGTACTCCACAACTGACTCATCATGCATGTAGTACCATTCATGACCACTCAGGTTCATCTCGCTCCCCATCCCCGCCATAGAACCAGAGCACACCAAATCTTTCAAAAATTCAAGCCATCTTCTCTACCTTATATTCAATTCCTTTTGATCAAATAAATATTTCAAACTCTAGTGATCACTGAACACCTCAAATCTGGAGCCAAACAAATAGTGCCTCCAAATTTTTAACACAAACAGCATGGCTGCCAACTCAAGATCATGCCTAGGATAATTCCTCTCATGAAATCTCAACTGTCTAGAAGCGTAAGCCACAACCTGACCATTATGCATCAACACCCCACCTAGACACATCTTCGAAGCATCATAATACACAACAAAGGATTCACTTGGATTCAAAAAAATCAAAACTGGAGCAAACATAAACTTCTTCTTGAGTTCTTGGAAACCCTCTTCACAATGCACATCCCAAACATAGGCTTGACCCTTTCGAGTGAACCGAGTCAAAGGTAATCCTAACTTCGAAAAACCTTCAATGAACTTCCTATAGTAACTTGCTAATCGAAGAAAATTTCTAATTTTAGTAACAGACTTCACAGTCTCCCATTGTAACACATCATCTACCTTCGATGAATCCATAATTATACCACCATTAGAAATCACATGACCAATGAAACTTACTTCTCGCAACTAGAACTCGCACTTGGACAGCGTTGTGTACAATTAGTTCTCTTTCAATGTGTGCAATACGACTCTCAGATGTTCTACATGCCCTTCATCAGACTTCGAATATATCAAGATGTTGTAACACCCTAAATATTCCCAGCGTAATTTAAATAAAACTATCAGAGTAAACTAAAAATCACTATACTTAGGATGATACAATTCAACAAACACCTGCTCATGTAATCCGATATGTAACACATAATATACTTAAAAATTAATAATAATAATAATAATAATAATAATAATAATAATAATAATAATAATAATAATAATAATAATAATAACAACAACATTGATCATGTCTAAACTTTAATTTTTAATAAGCACTAGAAACATCAACATCAAATAGTTATTATTGTTTGAACATAAAACAAAAAAGTGTAATAATCAAGGAAACATCCATATAGGAGATAAATATAAGTCTCCACAACCAAAATGACACACAAACGCCAACCCCTAGTGTTACACATCAGAGCATACGCCGACTCTAAAAACAAAAAGAAGAAATCATCTTCCAATCACATCTACACTCTTTTGTGAATTAATGGAAATGTCATTATGTGAAGATAGCGATACAAGTTACATAGGCGGAGCGGGTTCACCTAGATTTACAAAATTAATGGAAATGTCATTACCGTCCAAGTTATGAGACTACTTATTAATCAAACGACTTGTTGAGACTAAAATATCTAAGTTATGTTGTTTTGTTTAATTGAAATATGATTGATACCGCCACAATAATACCCTAAGTGAAGGTGATCGTGTGATGACGGATGTTGTAAGGCATTGATATTTCATATGCATATTTGTTAAATGTTTTATTTATTATAGGATTTGCCATTGGTGACACCTTGGATTTTCGTGTAAAGCTTAATATATAAGTTTTGGGGTTTAAGGTGTTACATAGTGGTATCAGAGAAGATTGGTCCGTCCGGCTAAGTTTTGTAATGTTGTTGAGTCCCTATTAGGCGACATGTATGTGTACATTGTCGATGCATTATTTCTAATAATGTTTTTTAATGGTGTGCAGAATGGCTGGTAGAAATGATTGTGCTATTGTTGATGCTTTGGAGTCAGTGGCTCAGGCACTACACGAACAATAGAATCAGACAGTTGATGAGTTTTGTGGTTTGGGGAAATTTGAGAAGAATAATCTGCCGATGTTCAAGGGAAGGTATGATCTAAAGGGTGCTCAGGTGTGTCTCTGAGAGATCGAGAAAATTTTGTGAGTAATGGCATGTACTGAAGAATAGAAGGTGCTGAGGACTGGACGGTAATGACATTTCCATTAATCTTCTCAATAAGTAGGTTCCTGGAATCAATAAGTAGTTTGATTATTAATGGAAATGTCACACAAGTATATACAATATCTTCTATAAACAATTCCCAAATGCCTAGCAAGAAGCCAACTAAAAGGTGAATTAACTTCAACTTATAATGAATAATATACTAATCGTTTTGTGTGATTTGCTGTAGAAAATCTCGGTAGGTTTCATTAGTCCCACGTCATCTACAGATATAAATAAAACAATTTGTTAAAATGTTCAGATCAAACATCCTCAATAAATAAATGCAGACAGAATATATAGGTTAAATCCAGACATGAGTCTCATTAGAATCTCTTATCTTTTGCAGCTGTTCAACTTCCTCCCAACAGACTTCAATCATGTCGGTGAGCAAGAATACCATTGATTAAGTTTTTTAACATAGCTGAACCATATGCTTCATGTCATGTGATATCCAATACTGTAAATGGAATAAATTACCATCAAAATCAGAACATAATAAGCATGTTCATGTTCATCACAAATGCTTAGTAGATTTCACAATGCAGATCCTATTTCTAATTTCCATCATAATCTATTCTTATATCAAATTTGAAAGCTAAATCAAACATCTTGCAAGCAATCTGAAAATCGATTTCGAGTATCCAGTTATCACAAAAATCATAACCAAGTTATCAACTACACAATAATCATATCAGCACCAAGACATCCTAAATACTTTGATTAACAGATAAGCAGGCAATTGCGAATAGTCACAACAGCGATAAAGAAGAAGAAGATGCATAACAGAAAACCTAACTTGTTTTTTATTTCATTTTTCTCACACTGAAATCGTAAAATCAGAATAAGAAGAAAACAAACCCTAAAATCTCTAGCCACCGTGTCATCTCTAAGCGGAGTTCCGTAGATCTACGCAGAGAAGGATAAAGAGCACAAACCCTAAAAAACTTTGATTTGTAGATTTCTGTAAATTATCCCACAACCCGGTTGTCTTTGTCGAAGAAAAGGAAGAGAGAATAACGAAGAAGAAGATGAAGAGAGAGAAACCATGGAAGAGAGAAGAATGAAGCACAGGAAAAGAGAGGAGAAAGAAGAAGACAAAGAGAAAGGTAGCAGGAGAAAGAAGAAAGAAGAAGGGGAATAGAGAGTGTACCATAAAGCAAGTTGTGTTGTCTTGTCTCAGGAAAGCTGTGCTTTGAAAAATGTTCCCCAAAACCAAATTGAGTGATGTACCGTAAAGGATAAATTGGTTTTGTATGCATTTTATCAGTTACTCTTTAGCCACAACTTGCTGTAAGTATTGCAATTAGTCTAGTTTGGATTCAAATAACCCATCATTTGGTTGGAAAAAGTTGAAATTAGACACTAAATACCCCCAATTTGTTGACATGGAAGGCTAATGAGAAGTGTTAATTATTGGTTTTCCACAACCACTTATTTTCCTATATTATAGATTTAAAGAAAATAGGGTGTAAATTTGTCAATATCCAGAGTAAACATTACTCATTTTACACCCAATTTTTATTAATTGGGGAGTAAATATGTTTAATTTAAATGCAATTATTTAAAATTTACACCCGTTTTTTAAAACAGGGTGTAATATTACATATTTATACACCCATTTTAAACAAAAATGGTGTAATATACCATCTATAAATTTATACATGTAAATATTTACACCCGAATTTTATAAAACAGGGTGTAATATACCATCTATAAATGTATATATGTAAACACTTACACCCGATTTCAACAAAAAAAAAAGGTGTAATATAACATTTATTTACACCCATTTTAAAATGGGTGTAAATTCGTCAGACATTTCTCATCCGTTGAATTCACACCCTCTAATAACGGGTGTAAAATGTAAAAAAATGGGTGTAAATTACTCTTTCTGCACTAGTGTAACTCTCATAGGCTAATCACCATTTATTGGTTCCACACCGCACTCCTGGTTCAGATACATCACTCTATGGGTTTAAACAATACAATCCTTGTCCAAACAATACTTTCACAACATCTTCACAACAACTTCACCATTTGACAAACCTTGTTCCAATTCATTCACAAACAATCTTTTTCAAACCAATTCAAGCAACAACCTTTTTCTTTCAAACAATTTTCTTCTCTTTTCATAAAAAGAACTGTTATAATTCATTCCTTAGCAGTCAGACTAAAAGCTTAGAGCATTTGAACAAGGATCAGAATCAGTTAACGTCAACACTTATAGGATACGATTATAACCATTCCCTAAAATCAACTAACAAATATTTATTTTTTACCACGAATTACGGAACTCTGATTTTTTCATTGCACTATGAGAATATGTAGGCACGAGATTTTGAATTCTTGGCGAGCACATTAATTAAAAACTTATTTTTCCCCTTAATTTAAAATCAATTGCAAGTAACCTTTAGATAACAACACTCATTCGTGTAAAGAACAATCAAAATGGTTCCCGTTGAGTACAACAAATATGAGGGATGCTAATACCTTCCTCTCGCATAACCGACTCCCTTACTCGTTTCTCTTCCCCTTGGCTTTTATCAATAGTTTCTCTTTCCTTTAGAATAAATAAATTTTGGTGGCAAATCTGTTATATCTTCGAGCATGTGATGCGCTCGGGTATATTTTGCACCGCGACAATATGGACAAGTTTTTACTCTTGCTAATCGATTATCACCTTATGGCAATCAATTGGAGAAGTTCAAAAATGTGTCCTAATTTATTAGGACAACGCCTTAATTACTGGTAAAGGCTAAATATATTTTCTTACCTTTTTGAGCTTATTAATCCATTAATTTAGGCCTACCAATCGATTGGAGCATGTTGCCAATAGATTGACACATCATTATTGGCCATAAAACATTTTCTTTTTTGTGCCAACCTTTGCCCTATAAATAAAGGTCCATTCCCACATATTTTCATATCTAGAAACGTGTTTTCATTTCTCACTTGTCACTCTCTCTTTAAAAATTCTTTTGTTTACTTTCTCTCACTAAAAGTTTAGTCGTAGCATTTTCAAGAAAGTCGTTTTTGCTAGTGAGAAAGTTGTAAGTCTAAAAGGGTAGACTTGTTGGTTCACCAAGGACGTTTTTGTTTTTACCTTGGTTTAAAATTTCATCAATTTGGTATTATTTGTTTGAGTTCAAAGCTAAACTAGTGAAAAGCTTTTGTTTGTGTGATCAAGTCTCTATATATGTTCAAAGGTTTAGCTTGTTCAAAAGCTTTCAAAGGTTCGAGATCAGCTTGGTGGTAAAATCTTATATGTTCTTGGTTAGACTGTGATAAAACCATGTTTCGGTTAAATCTCAGCCTGTGATTAAAGTTTGTTTCGGTTCGAGATTTATCCGGAGGTAAAATCTCACAGGTTCTTGGTTAGCGTGGTATAAAATCGAGTTTCGGTTCGCGAGCTCAGTCTGGTGTTAAAGCTCTCAAGGTTAAAGATTAACCCGTAATAAAAACTTTGTTTGGAACTTGAAGACTAATTGTTCCAAGTTTCTTGTGGAAATGAGACTAACCACTTCTATCCCGTGTTTGTTGTTTTATTGGAAGTCAGCCACAAACTTCATTTTTTCTTGTATAAGAAGGTTTGAGAATTCAACTTACTAAAAACTCTTCAGTTTAATGGATACTCTCAAGAATAATTGTTAGGGAGAAGATTAAGTCTTTTTATTTTGACTGAATCTCTATAACTCGTGGTGTCTTCTCTCTTCCTTTATCTTTTATTTTCTGCACTACACACATACACACACATACAAACACCTCTTGTGTGTGAAGCCATATATCAAGGTTGTCACTCATGACAAACAAAGCTGTAGAAGATGGAAAATGGGAAGGGTTGAAAGCTAGGAGAAGAGGACCTATAGTTTCTCATCTGATATTTGGAGATGACCTACTTTTATTTAACAAGGCCATAGAAAACCAAATGAGGTGTGTCATTAAAATCATGCAGAACTTTTCCAATATTTCGAGGCAACGTTTAAACAATGATAAGGCAAATATCATATTTTCCAAGAATACTCATATTCAGACAACTCCTTCAAATATTTGGATTTTGTGAGACCAAAAAGTTGGTAAAATAATTAGGGATACCTTTGACCGGGAAAAGTCCAAGGGTTAAAGACTATCAACACCTTATTGAGCAAGTAAAGAGTAAGCTTACAATATGGAAAGGAAAAAAAATTTCATTTGCAGGAAGATCTGTGTTAGCCAATTCCGTGATAGAACTATCCCTACGTATCTTATATTGAATGGAATAGTGCCTAAAGCTGGCTTGAAAGAAATACAAAATATTCAACGTGGATTCATGTTGGGAGATATTGGAGAGGATAAGCATATTCGCACTATAAAATGGGACATCATAGCTACACCAAAAAAGCGGGGAAGTTTGGGCTTAGAAAATTTAGTGGGCATGAATAAAACTTGTCTCCTCAAGCTTTGTTGAAAATATAAGAATGGAGATAGATCATTATGGCACCAGGTATTGAAAGGAAAATATGAGAGGAATGACAACCCAAGCATTGTGGAAGCTAAGGTGTATGATTTATGCCTCTATAAGTGTATTGTAAATAACTGGCAGATTTTAGAGGACATGCCTCTGTGGTCAATTGGAAACGGCGAGATGGTGGAGGTTTTGAAAGATTGTTGGACAATTTCTAGAATCAAGTTAAGTAACTTTACTGATGGATTGTCCAAAGCTCATCAAAGGTATAAAGTCTCAGATTTGATGGATATAAATGGTGAATGGAAGTGGGACTAGCTGGAAAGTTTCCTTCCTCAAGAGGTTTTAAATAGTTTAATAGTTATCCTCCCTCCTAGTGAGGATAATGTTCTAAATGTTTGTTTATGGAGTGGCACGGATAAAGGGTACTTAACTATATCAAGTGCCTTTGATTTGTTTGGAAATAATAGCATATCCACACCAATAATAATATATGGAGTAAATTTTGGAAAATTCGGGTTGCGGAGAGAATTCAGGTATTTATTTGGATGCTTCATCACATGCAGCTTAAACAACCCTTATAAAGAGACTATGTTGGAACTATTGAAACAAGTATACATGCCTTACAGAATTGCATTCTTGTTCGTCATATTTGGCTTGTACTAGTGAATGAAAATTATTGGGATGTTGGGATTGTATTTTTGTGTGTCGAATATGATCACACATGTTGTATATCTATATGCAAAATAGGAATACACAATAAGTAATAACATAATTTATACTTATGACTAATTAAATGTAAATCAATACTAATTGATTTGTAACTGATTCTCAACACTCTCCCTCAAGCCGGATCGTATATATTGTATGATCTGAGTTTGTTACAGATATAATTCACTCGAGAATCCTTAAGAGACTTGGTAAACATACTAACCAATTGATCTTCAGATTTGACGAACTTTGTGGTTATTTCTCCTGACAGTATTTTTACTCTTACATAGCGACAATTTATTTCTATGTGCTTGGTACGTTCATGGAATACCGGATTGGAAGTGCCGCATGATTGTCGCATATGAGTCTTGTGTCCTGAAGGTCTCCCAACCTAAGTTTTGAGAGTAAATTCTTAAGCCACGCAAGTTCCTTTGATGTTGTTGCCATAACACGATATTCAGCTTCAGCACTAGACAGTGCAACTGTGTTTTGTTTCTTGCTCCTCCATGAGATCAAATTTCCTCCACTAAGAACACAATATCCGGAAGTGGATCTCTTATCCGACGGTGATCCTGCCTAATCAGCATCTGAATAACACGTAATTTTAGTATCACCCTTATCTTCATATAATAGGCCTCTTCCTGGTGCATTCTTTATATATCTGAGAATCCGAATAACTGCATTCTAATGAGTATCACAAGGAGCATTCAGAAATTGACTCATAATGCTCATTGCAAAAGTAATATCCGATCTGGTGACGGTAAGATAATTGAGTCTACCTACTAGACGCTGATATCTTCCCGGGTCTTTCAACAGCTCCCCCTGACCCGGAAGAAGCTTGACGTTGGGATCCATAGAAGTATCAATTGGACAACAATCAAGAATACTAGTTACATTGAGGATGTCTAATGCATACCTATGTTGGTTAATTGCAATGCCTGATGAGGACTGAGCAACTTCAATACCCAAGAAGTATCTGAGTGGACCCAAGTCTTTTGTCTGAAAGTTGTTGAAAAGATGAGTTTTTAGTCGTTGGATACCCTCTGTATCATCTCCATTGATAACAATGTCATCAACATAGACAACATGAAAAATGTTCTAATCGGTAGAGGAATGATGTAAGAAAACTGAGTGACCTGATTCACATCTATTCATACCAAATTGTATCAAGCCAGAGCTAAAGCGACCAAACCAAGCATGTGGAGACTTTTTCAGCCCATAAAGAGATCGACGAAGTCGACAAACAAGTTTAGAATTTCCAAGAACGGTAAAACCTGGAGGTTGGTCCATATATACTTCATCCTCCAATTCTCCATGTAAAAAAGGTGGTTTTAATTTCTAATTGATGAAGCGTCCAATGATTAATAACAACCATTGCAAAGAAGAAACATGATGAACTAATCTTGGCCACTAGAGAAAAAGTGTCACCATAATCAAGGCCAAATATCTGTGTATATCCTTTGGCTACCAAACGAGCTTTGAAACGATCGATCTGACCATATGGTCCAACTATTACTGTATAAACCCATCGACATCCTACTGTAGTTTTTTCAGAAGGTAAAGTAACAATATCCCAAGTGTTATTTAAGTGTAATGCATCCATTTCTTCCACCATCGCCTAACGCCAATTGGGATCAGCCATAGCCTCACCTGTAGACTTAGGAATAGACACAAAATCCAAACCAAACACAAAAGACACATAGGAAGTAGAAAGACGGTCATAATTTAAAACACATACATATTTAGGATTTGGAGTATGAGATCGAATATCATTTTGTAATGCTATTGGGAGGAAACAATGTACCGTTAAAGTTGAGGACAAAAACAACGATACACGTTTTGTATACGTGAGTAGCCTAGAAAAATACATTTGAGAGATTTGGCAGAGAGTTTGTCTTTACCTGTACTAAGACCATGAACAAAGCATGTGCAACCAAAGACGCGGAGCGTAATGGGGTAGAGGTCATGTTGTGGATTCAATATAGAGTATGGAATATGATCTTGAATGACCGATGAAGGCATTTGATTGATAAGGTGACAGGCTGTGAGGAGAGCAACACCCCAAAAATGAGAAGGTACATTGTGGTGAAGTAAAAGAGTTTGTGTGGTTTCAACTAAATGACGATTCTTCCGTTCAGCAACACCGTTTTGTTGTGGTGTATGAGCAGTGAATAATTCCCTGTGATGTTAAAAAAGATTGAAATTGGGATGACATATATTCACGAGCATTATCAGTGCATAAATTTTAATGGAAGTGTTAATCTGGTTTTTAATTTCAGTATAAAACTCTTGGAATATAAGGAAAACATTTGAACGATTTTTCATTAGAAATAACCAAGTACATCGTGAGAAATCATCGATGAAAGTTACAAAATAGTAATATCCTAAGGTAGAATTCACACGACTAGGACCCCAAATATCAAAATGAACTAAAGCAAAAGGTGTTGCAACGCTTTTATTTACTCGTTGACAGTAAGTACTACGAGTATGTTTGCCTAATTGACACGACTGAGACTTAAAAGATGATAGCTTAGAAAAACCAGGAACTAAAAGACGCATTTTATTATGACTATGGTGACCCAAACATTGATGTGTAAGGTCTTGAGAAGCAATCGAGCCATATGCCACCGGTGGAGATAGATGATATAATCCTCCAAATTCACTCCCTGCTCCAATCGTCGTTCTTGTACGCCGATCCTGGACATAAATAGAATTATCATTTAAAATGACTTAACAGTCAAGAGTACGAGCAATTGAACCACATGACATTGTAAAGATTGTGGACATCATTGGACAACACTTTCTTAGCCTTTTCCCAAACCTCATAGCAAGTGGTAAAGGCTTGCTATTGTGCTTGGTAATTAGTTGTTATGGAAAACCATAACAGAGTGCATAGAGAAGCATTCGTTTGTTTCCACTTATTGCGTTTATCAGCAAAAAAAAATTCTGATTTTGTAGTTAAGTGATCTTCATGTCCTTGACCATGAAACCACATTTTGACAACACCAGCCCATATATTATAGTTGGTTGTTCTGGTGAGTTTCTCACACAGGATAAGTGGAACCATCGTAAAAGTGGTGGAATCGGTATCTCCCATAATTTTTGGTTGCTTGGATGGAAAAACCGAGAGCAGATCTGGAAAGAGCATAAGAAGATGGTGTCAGCAACGAAAGCGACGGCAGCAGGGACGGCGGGACGCGCTGTCACGCATGGAGGGAAGGGAGGCGCGTGAGATTCACGCGCAGGTGGAGGCAGGGCACGTCGTAAGGCGGATCGCGATGGAGATTTTAGGTACTGGCCAATCGGAATGATATAATATCGGCTGTATGGTTACTTTTCCGGAAAAGTCGTCTGGAGCGATAATGCACTCGTGCAGTGCCATGAAGGGCCGAATATTTTGCGGAAACGAAATGAAAATCTGGAAGACAGTGGGTCAACCAGCTCTAGATACCATGTTGTGATTGTATTTCTATGTGTCAAATATGATCACACATGTTGTATATTTATATGCAAAATAGGAATACACAATAGATAGTAACATAATTTACACTTATGACTAATTGAATGCAAATCAATAC
The DNA here is from genome assembly GCA_022829125.1 of Lathyrus tuberosus. Classification (NCBI taxonomy): domain Eukaryota; kingdom Viridiplantae; phylum Streptophyta; class Magnoliopsida; order Fabales; family Fabaceae; genus Lathyrus; species Lathyrus tuberosus. The sequence goes on along the minus strand of JALAZF010000479.1, from coordinate 3,026,098 downwards.
TAATTAATTTGTAACCAATTCTCAACAGTAGGATTGACTAAAGCTCAATATGCATAACTGTTCTGGACTGGCCAAAAGGACCAATTAACCAAGGTCCAATCCATCTTATGCCCACCTTATTCGACTCAATATTTAAAAACAGTTCACATGTTATGAGAAGGTAGAGAATCTTTGATCTCCAATTTTACTATACTCATCTTGAATCTTGAACTGACTTGGGCATTGGACTGTTAGCCATGCAGGTCCACCATGTGTTGTAACACCCCAAATTCGATTAAATAATTAAATTAAATTATTAGGGTTTATTTTATTAAATTATTTGATGTTAGTTTACATTTAAATAAATAATATGATCTTATGTGTTGATCGGGTGTAGTGGAATTAGTAGGGTGTGGTGAGGAAATAGAATAAATTGGATAATAATTAAAATAATCATAATTTTAATTATTATTATTATTATTATTATTATTATTATTATTATTATTATTAATAATAAAATAAGAAATTGGAAAAGAATAAGAGTTAGTGGAGAAAATAGATCCAAGAGGGGCATGGTGGTAAATAAGAGGATAAGTGAGGGTATTATTAGAAATCTCTAATTAAGGGAGATTAGGTTAATAATAAAAAGGCTAGTAAGAGGGTTGGAGAGTTTTTATGTAAAATTTGAATTTGGTGAGAAGAGGAAGTGGCAAAGGCTAGGGTATAGGAAGAACTTTTGCTGGAAAATCAAGGCAAGGGGGAGAAAGGACTGCCAATTTAGGTGTATTGCATGATGGGGTAATGATGAGAAGTCCTTAATCTCATTAGTGTTTTAAGCTTTCTTTTTTCAGCTTATTATATGATGAATTTTCTGGACATTGCTTGTTTATTTTTTGTTTATATGTGTTGTTATGATTGAATCAATGTTTGAATAATCATGAATATTAATGTATGAAGTTTTGTCGTTGATGAGGGTGTGAAATCTTGAGCCTTGTTCATGATAATGAGGAAATTTTTGTTGAAATTCATGATGAAATTGCTATGAATTATGGTGAAATAAGTTATTTATGTGTTAATGGTTATGCTAGTATGATTCACGATTAAAAAAATCATGTTTGGGTCTGTTAAATTTGAGTGAAATAATCTAGAATGATGAATGAATATTTTGGGGATTAGATGGATGGAGATCGTGGGAGAAAACTGGGGTTTTTGGAAAAAAATTCAGTTCAATCGATTAATAGGGCCAGTTCAATCGATTGAAATGCCTGGAAATGTGATTTTTGCAAAGTCAGTAGTTGGACACGTGTGATGAAAATCGATTGACACCCCATGTCAATCGATTATCCATAGCCAATTTTCCAAAAAAAATTGTCTTTGTTGCAATGTTCAACGATTTTGGCCGTAACTTTTGTTCTGTAACTCCAAATGAGACGTTGTTCGAAGTGTTGGGATGCTAACACGCAGAGCTACCTCATGATAGTGCTTGGTAAATTGTTTTAATTATAATCATGTGTCTTCCATGGCAATGTTTGTACTAACTTGTATGATCGGTTAGCGAATCGTTATGTTTATACGGTGATGTGTTGTTGTTTTGATGAAGTAACATGAATGAACTCCTATGACATTATGTTTGTTATTGTTTATTAATGTCGTAACATTGATTGATTACCGCGTATGATTAATGATGTGGTTCATAAATGGTGAAATGTGTATGGTGAACCTTTTGGTGGTAATGCATGTTGTTGAGAGTCATGGATCATGGTGTACAGACTTCGGTCCAGTTTTGGTGTGCTCTGGTCCTATGGTGGGGATCGGGAGAAAGTATCCAGTTCTATATGGGAATAGTGAAATATTGCCTATGGTGAGAATATGTTGCTGAGGGTTGTGTAATGAATGTGTGCTTGTTGTATATTCTCTACCTTAGCATTTTTTACACGGTTTATATTAGTTTGTTGTCTCTCACCCCCTTTGCTTTCATATTGTCCACCATGGACATCTTGTAGATACTCAGGAGTAGAGTTTACTGCAGTAAGTGGAGGTTAGATCCTGGAGTTACTTCGTTTAGTTTCATCGTAGCTTAGAAGTCTTTCTCTAATCCTGTAACATCGGGGTTGAGAATGTTTGTTTTCTTATTATGTTTTGTTGGAGCTTATTTTCTTTATTCGGTTTATGTTGAAGTTGTTGAGAGTTGATCATGATAACTCCATATTTTGATAGCAGTTTATATAATATTGAAGTTGAGACTAAAATGTCTAAGTTATGTTGTTTTGTTTAATTGAAATATGATTGATACCGCCACAATAATACCCTAAGTGAAGGTGATCGTGTGATGACGGATGTTGTAAGGCGTTGATATTTCATATGCATATTTGTTAAATGTTTTATTTATTAGAGGATTTGCCATTGGTGACACCTTGGATTTTCGTGTAAAGCTTAATATATAAGTTTTGGGGTTTAAGGTGTTACATAGTGGTATCAGAGAAGATTGGTTTGTCCGGCTAAGTTTTGTAATGTTGTTGAGTCCCTATTATGCGACATATGTGTGTACATTGTCGATGCATTATTTCTTATAATGTTTTTTAATGGTGTGCAGAATGGCTGGTAAAAATGATTGTGCTATTGTTGATGCTTTGGAGTCAGTGGCTCAGGCACTACACGGACAATACAATCAGGTAGGTGATGAGTTTTGTGGTTTGGGGAAATTTGAGAAGAATAATCTGTCGACGTTCAAGGGAAGGTATGATCTAAAGGGTGCTCAGATGTGTCTCTGAGAGATCAAGAAAATTTTGTGAGTAATGGCATGTACTGAAGAATAGAAGGTACTGAGGACTAGACGGTAATGACATTTCCATTAATCTTCTCAATAACCGACTGCAAATCTCCCTCATGAACTTATTATGTGAAGATAGCGATACAAGTTACATAGGCGGAGCGGGTTCACCTAGATTTACAGACTGGAAATAATAGGCTTAATACAGGTGTATAAGAGTGGAGCAGTCAAATTAAAAATCGGAGAAGCCCAGTACGATGTAAGTTCTATCCATGTTGCACATGTATGTGCTTATACTTTTTCCAATGGCAGTATGCATTTTTTAGCCTCTGTAATGTGCTTATGTATTTCCAATGCAAACATTAACTTTGCTATCTGATGTAAACTAAAATATATTTTGGCTATTTGCATCTACCATTGATTATAATCAATTGATTGAGGTCAAGCTTATTGGATACACAATGTCTGTTTATGTTATGTGATAGAAATGATCATTTATATACACGGGTTTCACAAAAGGAGTTTGTTCAGAGTTCATGCAAATCGATTGAAGTTCAAAAGAAGGTTCGTGCTAAAATCAAGATTGTAAAAACGGGTTCTCTTCCACTAATTGAACTAGGAAAAATGAAACCTTATGTATTGAACTCCATTATGAACCCATTTCTACTGTCTACAAAACCAGGAATAAAACACGACTTTGATGATCATTTGCACTTTTGTTTCCTTGCAGATGTTGGATAGATTTGAACAGCGCACACTAAAGTGTTCCCTTGCTGATGTAGATGGTTGAAGAATATCATAATAAAATCCATAACTGCATTAAGTATTCCTTAAATATATGAAAAATTGGCTGTGAATCTATTTTTTGATAGTTTGTTCATAGTCCAACTGGCTGGTTGGTTGGTTAGTTTAAACTGTGTTATGGCTATAGACAAATTATTGTTGTATTTTGGGCATTTCACAGTTTCTGCTGAGAATTAATAGCTACTATTTTTCTTATTTATAGAAACAAAGTATCGGTGGAAGGACAAAAGTTCTTTTGGAGACTGTTCCTGTTCACAAGTTGGCTGATATATTTGTTGCTAGCTTTGAGATAAGTTTTGAAGAACAATTATCAATGTTGGATTCTGTTGATGCTAAAGAGAGGCTTTCTAAAGCAACTAAATTGGTTGATAGGCACTTACAGGCAAGTAATATAGTGAATGATGCTTCCTGTGAGGTTTGTTTCCTACTACTTGTCTTTTGATCCCACTTTTGTGTACTGCCAACAATCAATACGCGTAGCTGAGAAGATTACATAAAAAGTTGAAGGACAATTGTCACAATCTCAAAAAGAATTTCTTCTGCGCCAACAGGTTAACTTTCTCAACATCCTATGCTGTATACTTCTAAATATAGGGTAAACATTAATGAAAATTTATGCTGTACTGAACTACATGTTCCATGCTAAAATAAATCAGTGACAATGATTTCAGATGGAAAATTCCTCTAAACAATTCTCTTAGCCTAGCTGAAGCACCAATTTAGCGAATATTTGGGACTATCTTTGTATATTTAAGGTTTTACGTATGTATTTAGGCAGTATGGGTTTATCATCTAGTTATGAAAAATAATGTCTTGTGCAAAGCATAGTGCGTCAACTTGTCTCACTGTTTGGATATAAGTTTGTTTATCATGATCAGCGTGTTTTTGTTACTGAGATGGTTTTTGCTGTACCTACTGATTTTTCTGAGAGTGGTAGATTATGTTTAAATGCATATCATCAAAACTTTGTTGGCCTTTAATCCATTAGTTGTTATAATACTATGATGGCTATTTGATCTAAACATTTGCATCTACCATTGATTATAATCGATTGATTGAGGTCAAGCTTATTGGATACACAATGTCTGTTTAGGTTATGTGATAGAAATAATCATTTATATACACGGGTTTCGCAAGAGGAGTTTGTTCAGAGTTCATGCAAATCGATTGAAGTTCAAAAGAAGGTTCGTGCTAAAATCAAGATTGTGAAAACGGGTTCTCTTCCACTAATTGAACTAGGAAAAATGAAATCTTACATATTGAACTTCATTATGAACTCATTTCTACTGTCTACAAAACCAGGAATAAAACACAACTTTGATGATCATTTACATTTTTGTTTCCTTGCAGATGTTGGATAGATTTGAACAGCGCACACTAAAGTGTTTCCTTGCTGATGTAGATGGTTGAAGAATATCTTAATAAAATCCATGACTGCATTAAGTATTCCTTAAAATATATGAAAAATTGGCTGTGAATCTATTTTTTGATAGTTTATTCATAGTCAAACTGGCTGGTTGGTTGGTTAGTGTAAACTGTGTTATGGCTATAGACAAATTATTGTGGTATTTTGGGCATTTCACAGTTTCTGTTGAGAATTAATAGCTATTGTTTTTCTTATTTATAGAAACAAAGTATCGGTGGAAGGACAAAATTTCTTTTGGAGACTGTTCTTGTTCACAAGTTGGCTGATATATTTGTTGCTAGCTTTGAGATAAGTTTTGAAGAACAATTATCAATGTTGTGGCAAGAAAGAGTTGATGGTTGGAAGCTGAACTTTGTTGACAATTTTTTATGGGACAATTTTTTGTCATTCATAAATTTTAAAAAATACTAAAAAAATACTTTGTTGATTCAAATATTTTTATTTAGATTCAAATATATAAATAATGTCAAAACAAATTTAATATTTATATACGAGATCAAATTCGTTCTTGATTTTAGACGCTAATTTATTATATCTTTTAAAAATAATAACTTTTTTGGTTGAAAATTTTACATTTTTTAATTTTATTTTTATTATAATTTGAAAAAAAATGCGCGTACCATACCAGTACCCGTGCGAATGCACGGGTCTCCCACTAGTAGGGTGTAAAAATATGATGTATTACCCCCGATTTTACCATGGATGTTGGCAAATTTACACCCTATTTTCATGATATATTACACCAGATTTTACCATGGATGTTGACAAGTTTACACCCTATTTTCTTTAAATAAAATATGTTTGTTTTATTTTCATAATTATATTATATTTAATTTGATTTAAATCTATTGCATTTAATCAAGTATTTTTATATACAGCTAAGCATTCGGTAAACAAAAAGCACAACCAAAATAAACATATAATTCATGTAATTCTCACTAAATCAAATGAATTTCATTTTCTATTCAATTAGACCTATTCCTGCAATGACAAAACCATTATAATTTTAAACTATAAATAGTGTACTGAAAAAGAATATAAAAGCAAAATGAGTGCTTCTTGCATTGCACTGTTGGAGGAGCATTGGACAAGAACTAAGAACACCGACTTCTGAAAGAGGGTCTTCCTTATGGATTTTCCCTACATGATTCTCTGGGCCTATAGTTTCTTTAAGCTACCCATATTTTTGAGCTTCCAGCTGGTGTAAAACTTGTCACTGCTGCTGCTAATATTCATGTTGTCAGGAAATTTTTTTTATCATCTGACTGAGGAAATCGAGAGGTATACTAGGGTCTGGTTGTCCTGTTCACTGAAAGTGGTACAACCATTACTAAATGAAATCACAACCAATTCTTTCAATGTTGTGTCCTCTTTCAGATGATCAAGAAGCCAATATAAATCATTTGTCATATTCAAGTTTATAAAGTTTATTAAAAAAGTGTGAGACTACAATCAGGGATACAACATCATGGTTTTTGATGTCTTTGCAACACGTGTTCTGGTGATAATGATCAATGTAAATTCAAATACCTATTCTAAATAAAAAATGCAAGGGAAGAGCTCTATTTTACCAATGGAAGATAAAATCTTACATAGTCTTGATAACTACAATACAACTTTTATCAATACTACATCTATCAATACAACTTCTATCAATACTACATCTATCAATACAACTTGCAAATTTACCCAAATCAGCCCATGCAATGAGTGTTAAGGTATAAAGTGACATTCGAATGACCATTTTATTCTTCTATTTCATTATAAGATGAAATTCAATGGATAATGTAGATTGTATATTTTCAAATTGATAGTATCAACATATTTGTTATGGTACATAGCAATGAGGTAGAAACGATGAGCATATGATATAAATTAATATTTGTTATGTCACCACCCCCTGAAGACTTTGACCCACACCACATGTCATCATGCAGTCTCCTTTCAGCAGCCATGGCAGCAGCTTGTATTGGATTCAGGGCAGACTTAATATTGCTATCACCACCTAAACACTGAGGTCCAGTAGGCAGCAAAACTCCATTGCGCGTTCGGCTTTCAGCCGCAGTCAATGCAATCTGGCGAAGTGACGACAAAGGTGGTTGCTGGATGAACCCACCCAAACGTCTCCCAAGAATATCAAATCCTTTCCTAGTACTGCCAATCCCTTTGACCATCAATTCTTCACATTCCTGCATTCAAATAGGACCAAAACGGAGTATGCAATCATCTATGATCAATACCAACAAGAATATGTACATATATGAAAATATAGCAAGACATCACAAATAACATCCTAGTTTAATAGAGTATTATTACACAGCATATGAGCCGTGAGAGTAAAGATTCTACTTTTGATTCTGTAAACATTTATTGATGCCAGTCTTCTTTTGAATTTTATCAACACATGAATGAAATGTGTTTAACTAGGCAAAATAAGTAAGGGGTCTCAAGGTGACAATAGGCTCCCTGGCCCCATTTTTTTCATCCAAATTCTTTTGCCACTTGTGTATAAACATGCTACACCCTCTAGAAATGAGCTAATTTTCAATCTATATAGGCAAGTAAAATAATGCATGCATGCATCACTAGAATAGTTTTCCTGTTATGTGGAAAATTTTCATATCTCAATTCAATTATAAACCCTACCCGCCCAGGACAAATGTGTATCGTTTCAAAGCACATGCTATAATATAAAGGTCATCAGAAGTTAGAACTAGTAGAATACATTTAGAGTTAATTCCACACATCACTAGAAAGTATGTAGACAGGGAGCAAATGGTCATTACCTTCCTGATTTCATCCAAAAGGTTATAAAATTGAGCATTGTGAGGACCATGTTCATTATGGCAAAGCTCGTGTAACATGGTATCGAGAACTTGTTCATACGGGAAGAAATCCCAGTCGCGGTTAGGCCTTCGTAATCTGAGCTTAACTTCTGCACCGGGTCCTATATTAATCCCTAACAGAGATGGACCGGCGGGACTGAATTCTAAAATTTAGAAAGATAAAAGTGGTATCAAGTGTGTATTTAACAAGAGAGCATGAAGTGAAGGGAAGTACCAGAATTTAGAAAGGAGGTTAACTTTCCATTTTCTTTTATGCATAATTGGTTGAATCTGCTTTAGCTACTAAGGGACTTTATGAGAATCTCTATAAGCTAAAATAAACTAAAATGTTAGAAACAGTTTCAACAAACTCATTCAGTAACTCCTAATTACCACCTCTTACAGCAGCATGAACAACTATATTCACCATATCAATCTTAAAAATTTCATCCAAATCCAACTCTTGTTCATTGTTTTTAAATATTGCATAATCAAACACAATCTTAAAAACCTCACAATTTTTACTCCTCACAACAGCATACAAAATATCAGTAACAACATACTCACCTTCACCAAAAACAAGAGAAGATTCTCTTGTCAACAATTCAGGAACAAAATCACGTCCCCAGCAGAAGCAGAAGTGTAAAGAAATCATCCATTGTATCCAGCAGAAGCGGCAGTAAATAAATCGTGGATCTGTGATTAAAGAAGATCTAATTACTATGTGGTCATTAAGAGAAAAAAGAGAAAATATATATCGTCCTTAAATTAATCATTTACGAAATTAAAAGGCAATGAAAATATATTCACACACCATAGACTAATATCATGTAAAATTGATTTGTACTCACATTAGAAACTTTAAATTGTTGTGTTGAGTGGAATCAGTTTTAGAAACAATTATATTATTTTTCAAAATTCTAGACAGCACTATAGATGCATATGAACAACAAAACATAGGCTACATTGGTCTGGTGGATGGAGGTATGTTTCTCTTTGGTGCTGCCGCGGAGTTAGATGCATATGAATAGTAAATGAGTTGAAAGGTAACAGATTCAGAAGATGTTCTTTAAACTCACCACATCCATCGTAAGTAGCAGAAGAGTTAAGTGGCACTATAATCAAATAACAGTTTTGAACATTCAAACTTCAAATAAACAAGAATGAGAGGAAGATGGAAACTGTGATTGGAGCAGGCCGTGTCCTTCCTTCGACGCGCTTGATATAGAGTTGACGCATCATGTTACGAGTGTAAACACATTGGCCAAATATTTTGGCACTCTGGTAGCACCTCCAATTAACTCTAATGCAAATATTTGATCTGGTGTCAAGTCTGAATGCTCAAGCAACTCTTTCAATGGTAAGAGAGATTATTCCCAGATACATTTCCATATTATATTCATAATGATGTCGAATAACCTTGGGTTGCTGGCTGATTTTATTTTGATTGTTCAAAAGAATATGTTAGTGAAACAACATAACTCTGAAAACAGTCACAAGTGTAGCTCTAATTAATTACACCTCTAAACTGTAACAAGTCCAGCCAAACAAATTTAACAAGCTTAGAATGATTCATATATTTGAAGATACAGGTTAACCTATGAATATATACAATTTCATTAGAGAATGCTTTAGAATTTCATCAAAGTTTCAAGAGGATCCAAGAAATCTCATAGTTATATATTATTCTGTTATTATGCTTTATATGTCATTAGTCAATGGCTGATTTTCATCAACAAAAACTCGTGCATATGACAACAAAAGACACATTATGCCATAGTCTTAATGTTCTTTTGTGATTAAAATGAAGAAAAAACTTACTAGCTACTGTTATTTAAATTAATTATTCATACAAAATTAACTAATTTTAAGAAAGAGGGAAGAATAGTCCTACATTGAGCATTGATTCTTGTCGGAACTCTATCCAATTTATCGGTTTTTAAACCGGTTTACTTGCAGGGTAGTTTTCATAGTTGTTTGGACCAGATGTAAGTCTGGTTGATGGTTAAACCGATTGAACCGCCCGAAACGAACCGGTTTTAATCACATTGGTATTAGATGATCGGCAGGAGTTCCATATATGAAGGGAAAGTAATAAATAATTGTTGGCATGTATCACTCTGTGCATAAAGTGGGTGGTAAGCTTTTCCACAAATATAGATTTCTCATTAAACCCATAGCAATAATCTCATTAGGCATCACATAAATCTCATGTTCAAATGGTATACCTAGGTAATCAGGATGCTTTAGGATGCTTTAGTCAGGATGCTTTAGTCAAAGTTGTACTCTCTGTTTAAAACCTTATAACTTTTCCCACATCAACAGTTTTTCCTACATGACAATGTAATGTGCTTTTAGCATAACTACAATGATTTTGAGCAAAAAAAGAAGCCATGATTTCTTAAATTATTACCCTTAGTGCGAAGAGTGAATCTTCTAAGTTGTAGAAAGTCTGAGAATTTCTCTATGCATATGGAGTTACTAGCCTGTAAGGTCGTTACCTAAACAAGATCAAATAAAGAATTATATAACCCTTCCATTTTAAAAGAGCAAGACAAGAGCAAACTCTCATCAAGAGTAAAAGAAATAGCAAAATAAAAATAACAATGGATTCTTCGAAATGGAGACATTGCCTTTGATGAATCTGAAACCCTTGAACTCGGTGGAGAGAGCTTGAAACAAAAATGGTGCATTAAATTGATTCTAGGTTTGATTCGATTTGATTTGAAACGGAAACAAAAATGAAATAGGGTTTGTTAGGAGACATGAACTCAATTGATTCTGAGTTTTGATTGAAATCGATTTTACAAAGGTAGACTTTTTTTATGTAATCGATTTCACATAATGGTAGGGGTTTGGATGAACTCTTTGAATAGCATAAAACTAACGAAAAGAGGAAAAACTGAAAAAAAAAAGAGGGAAGCTGAAATGAAAATTTACTAAATATTCTCTTAAAGAAAATTTACACCCTTATATTTAGTTAATAGAATTAATATTTTTGGTTATAAAATTTACCAATTTTTTTAATTCATCTAAATTTACACTCATTTTAAATTTAACGGGAGTAATAAAAATTTAATTATAACAATATTTTGAATTTACACCCGTTTTAAATAAATAGAGTCTCTATTATTACATGTTAATACTTAAAATGACACTTTATTTACAAAATTGCCACCGTGTTTTTTATTTACACCCGTTTTTAGTATAATGGGTGTAAATTTTAAAATTATATTCTTCTTTTTGTACTAGTGTTATAAGGTTTTTCCTATATATGGAGATCAAGACCTACAAGAAATGGGTGTTTGCCTAAGCACGGAGCTTACAAGATAGATATGAAATGATGTTGCCTAAGCACGAAGCTTACAACACATGCATGAAAGGGGTTGCCTAAGCATAGATCTTACAGGGCATGCATGAAATGGGTTTCCTAAGCATGGAGTATACAAGGCAAACATAAAAGAAAAGGGGGTCTGCCTAAGCATGGGACTAACAAGACATACATGCATGAGAATGATGTTGTCCGAGCACGGAGCTTACAGGGCAGATACGCATGAAAAAAGGGTTTTAACCATGAGAAGGTGATTAACCCAAAGAGAGGGGTATGGTTCAGAGATGGGTGTTTAACCATGAGAAGGTGATTAACCCATGAAGGAGGAGATTAAACAAGAGAAGGTGATTAAACTCAAGACAAGGTGATTAACACATTCATTGTTAATCATAATCCCTAATTAAACATTAAATGAAATTGAAAGGAAACTAGTAATTAAATTCAATTTAAAAACGAATCCTAATTAAAATCTAGTCTAAACATTATACCATTTTTAGTGTGTATTTTTTAATGCATATTTTCATGTATTTTTATGTGCTCTTTATGTGTAACAAAAATGTCAAAAGAGAAAAGCAAACTAATAATTAAACAAAACAACCACTATGCAGGGGTGTGAAGTTAAATAAGGGGTCTGTCTAGCAATGGGGCGTTGGGCCTATCATTCAGATGCCCAAGATTGGTGTCCCTTGTAGAGTTTAGAGGTGAGAGTGAATTAGCAATCCAGGGAGTGCAACAGATCCAAACCTGAATTAAATCTTTTTGGAGAGGAATTAAAGCAAGAAACCATGAGGCTTTGATTCCCTTTAGCATCCTCTACATTTTGGTATCAACATTAAAGCAAAAGAAGGAGAAATGAAGGAAATCACTAACCTACAGGGTTGAGGTTCACCATGGGAAGCTTTGAAGATGAAGATGATGAAGATAAAAGACCAGAGGTGTATCAACAGGTAAGAATTGTTTAACCTTCAATCTTTAAAGTTCTTCCTCCTTCTTCTTTTCTTCCTGGTTAGTCTGTAGGAATTTGTTGAGATAGTTGTGTTTTTGTTGTTTGATGAGTGTAGAGTTTAGAGTGTGGAGGAGTATAACTCTTGTTGCAGCGAATTTCAATGTCAAACTTGCTCAACAATGGAAGAGTTTAGAGCTTTGAGAGATATTGAATTACAGAGAGAGTGATTTGAGAGTGATGAATTATTGATGATGATCAATGACTTCAGAGTGTGTTATATAGAGAGATTTTCATGTTATATGAAGGCGACTTATCTATAGGGGGTGAATAGATCCCCAATAAAATTTACTTTACAAAAACTGTTTTTCAAATATTATGGCTAGCGGAAGTAAATTGGATCAATTCATCTAAACCGAAGAGTTATCGAAAAGCTCAGATATGTGCGTATGAAAACCAACAAAGATAATGATAAGTTATTCAACCAATATGATTCAATCACAATCACTTTAAGGCAACTCAACAAGCAATGTTATATCCAATGATAATTCACACAAAAATCTAATAAGGCAAATTATCGAACACCTTATGTGCAATCGATTTTGGTTTGAAAATTTGTATAGTTTTGTTGATCTTAAATTCCAACCACAATCTAAAGGATTGTGATCAATTCAACAAAATGTTTTTCAAACGAATTTCAAAATAATTTTCCAAACGAATTAATCGCACCAATGATGAAATCAACAATTTGCAAATAAAATGTAAAAGATATATATATATATATATATATATATATATATATATATATATATATATATATATATATATATATATATATATATATATATATTCTAGCCAAAAATGGTTAGATCACCAAAAGTGCTAGTTTCCTCTTTTAGGGCAAAGGAAACTACATTGTCTATACTGTTTGAGTATATTTGGGGATTGGGAGCTATATAAGCGTATGAATGTTGTCCCAAGATGTTGGTCTTGCTTAACCCTCATGCGGGAGCCCCTTAGTATGTACTATGTATGCCTGCTTTATGAACGTCGCAGAGCCCCCTACTTCTGGATTCTTAGAGGACCCTTTATATAGTGTTCTCTGGCCTAATGACCATTAATCCGTTTTCATAACGTTTATAACCGTCCGTAAGTACTGTAACGTCTTTATTAATCATATGTAACCGCATGTTTAATGGTTTGTAACCGCCGACTATTGAGTTCTATAACTGAACAGGATAACCAACTAACTCGTCCAGTACACCTCGGCCAGGTACAACTCGTCCAGTACAGCTCGTCTAATAGTGCTCGGCCAGGTACAACTCGGCCAGCACAACTAGGCCAGGTACACAACTCGGCCAGATAGCTAGGCCAGGTACTCAACTCGGGCAAATAGCTAGGCTGCGTACTCAACTAGGCCAGATAGCTAGGCCAGGTACTCAACTCGGCCAGATAGCTAGGCCAGGTACTCAACTCGACCAGATAGTTAGGCCAGGTACTCAACTAGATTTATACCCGGTCTTGGACGACTATACAACTCGACTAGGAAAATATATTTGGCATGTACATAAGCCCCCCAAATACGAATTCTGATCTAGGAATGTAGTATTTGGTCATCGGGAAATTCCGGATATATTTGAAATGTGTCGTGATGTAACCCAGTCTTCTTCCCATACCCTTACGTGGTAAAAAGTTTTTTGTATTCCCATAGCTATTCACTTATAGTCTCATGCGAGTTTAGTACCTTATAGATATGCATTATGCCCAAGTCGGAGATACATCTTACTTGACTTTTGTATATGTAAAGGGCCCAATTACCCTGATTTTACTTATGATTACCGAGATCTTTCATTCTGTTTGGTCAGCCACTGACTAGACTATCTTCGGTAGTATCATAAAGTAGTGAGACTAATGTTTGTTTATCCTTGACTTTTGAGTCGATTGGACAGAGGTCTTTGTTTTAACCCGAAATTTTGCCTTACTTGAGGATTTTCAATATGCGTCTGGAGCCCCTTGGGGCTTTATCCGAGTTCATATCCTGGTTTAGATACAATATCCAGGGGTGTATATGCTAAGTCTCCCTGAGCATGAAATTGATTGGTACAACAATATTCTTGGTTGTCCACATAGAAGTTTTTATTGAGTTTAATATCTTTCGTTGGGGATTTTTTCTCGAACATCTTTATTTAGAACCCCAAGCGTCTTTTAGACTCGGTTCGCTTATCTTTATCCTTGGGTGCTTATCTCAGGATATAGGTGGAGTCTTCCGGGTACAAAGTTCACTGAAGTGAAGTACTTTGTCCGGGTTGTGACATAACCGAGAGAGTTTGTCTGCTAATTTCTCAAGTTTTGTTGTAAGCGCCTGCATACTTGCAGCGTGATCTATTTCAATCTAGATCTCCTGGGTACGAAGCCCCCAAGAGTAAATGTCCGGATAAGATACCCGACTTTACGTCACCTTTGGCTGATTTATGAAATCAACAATGGTGTTTCTTTTAAGCACCCCAAGCCTGTCTAAGGTTGGGCGATCATCCACTTGTTCATTACTTCGAGCTAATGAGCCTCAAGCAAACTTCGTTGAGTCTGGCAGTTACCACAATGGGTTTGTCCGTTTGGTTTAAAAGACTCTTTGCCATTAAGGTGGGTATTATTTTACTGGAGATCAAATAAAAGCCACCGATTTTATTAGATAATGGTCAAAGTTATTAACTTGACCGGGCCCAAAGCATACCAACGTAGTCGAGGATCCATGGTATTTGACCGTTTTGTAGAACTCGACTCTTATATGAGGAGTGTCATTAGTGTCAGATAGAGGCCCTAAGGTGTATGACTTTATGACTTTTGCCTGCGGGCTTTGTATTTTGAACTGCCCTTTGTGATCTTTATAATTGTATTGTCATTTTGCTTTTATTTGCTTTTGACAATATCGTTTTGTTTTCTTCATTCTTAAAATAATCTCGCATATACCTTAGCCCCTCGGGCACTAAGTCGATTAGACTTTAAGTGTCCGATTATAAAGTGTCGGGTATTATTTTAACCTATTTTGCTTATGTTTGATTTCCAAGACTTTTTGAATAGCTCATAGCGAAGCTAATTATTATTTAATAAGCCTTTAACTATAGCCTTGACACTTTTGAGAGTCCTGGACTCTTATAAGCTTAGGCACCGATTATGGTATGGACTCGGGTGGCTCTTTTGCCAGAGACTTGCTCCTAGTTCTTTATAAACCTTTGGCAGTTAGTCATGAATGACTTTGATACCCATAAGCCCCAAGTTTCTTTTGGTGTGCTTAGGCCTAGATGTTTCATCATTTTCCTAATTGATTGTTCGGCCTATATGCACGGAACGAGTAGACACATTTATAAATGTTTGTTCAACCCATGTACGCAGAACAATTCAACACGTTTATAGGCGACCTATGTACGCAGAGCAAGTCAACACATTTATAGGAGTTTAATCAATCCTTGTACGCAGAGCGTTTATGGGCGACCTATGTACGCGGAGCAAGTCGACACGTTTATAGGAGTTTATTCAACCCATTCATGAGCGGCCTATGTATGCGGAGCAAGTCAACACATTTATAGGAGTTTAATCAACCCTTGTACGCGGAGCGTTTATGGGCGACCTATGTACGCGGAGCAAGTCGACACATTTATAGGAGTTTAATCAACCCTTGTACGTGGAGCGTTTATGGGCGACCTATGTACGCGGAGCAAGTCGACACGTTTATAGGAGTTTATTCAACCCATTCATGGGCGACCTATGTATGTGGAGCAAGTCAACACATTTATAGGAGTTTAATCAACCCTTGTACGCAGAGCGTTTATGGGTGACCTATGTACGCGGAGCAAGTGGATACATTTATAGTAGTTTAATAAACCCTTGTACGCAGAGCGTTTATGGGCGACCTATGTACGTGGAGCAATTCGACACATTTATAGGAGTTTAATCAACCCGTTCATGGGCGACCTATGTACGCGGAGCAAGTCGACATGTTTATAGGAGTTTAATCAACCCATTCATGGGCGAAAGTTATTTATGGGGAGTTCCAAACTTCGTCCCAACTTTGCACCTGAAAAATAGTTTGAGAGTTTTCGGTTAGGAATAACTTTTCTATCTTTGTGTTACATTCTTTCTCATATGAAACAAGTGGTTTTTGTCTTCCATGCTTTTGACTTCTAGAATCTTGGTTTCTTCTTAATATAATGTGTGCCGGGGTGCCGGATTTTCTTGAGAGTTTAGTTTCTTCCATCTAAGACCTCTTCCTATTCCGAGCTCATCCTATTTTATTTAAAAACTAAACACGGGTAAGGTGACTCTTGCCCACGCAGGGGAGAAAGGACGACAACTGTTGCTTAAAGTAAGCTCTAAGTGTTTCCTAGAAGTGATTACAAATGGTGGAGAAATTGGTTCTCCTTATCCGACCAATAGTAATATTTAAGGTATACATTTGTTACTTATCCATATGAAATTTTGAGATATCAAGGTGCAAATATAGTATGATATAATATAAGAGAGGAGGCTTTAATTTTTCCCATAGTTAAAAACCAGTCCAGCCAGCAGGTTGAGAATTTGATTTCTCTCAAAACTCTTTGCTTTGTCTCCTCAAGAACTTGAGCTTTTCATACTCTGCAGTTTATTTTAGAATTCTTGCTGCAAATGCTACTTTCCTTTTAATGTCGGTTTTATCACTGCAGCTGTTCAACTTGGTGCTCCTGTTAGTAAAATTGGCATAATGTAAGGAAAACAATTATTTGTACTCATAATCCACATTAACATCCCCTTTGATACTACCTTTAATTTGATAAAATTACTTTTGGAAGGCATACTAGAGCATTTCCAACGTGGAGGACAACACCCCGGGGATTAACTATTCATTACCACCTTGCAACATATATAATATATTTTTGACATAAACTACCCGATAGTAACATTTGAAATATGATTATTGTGTATATATACACCTCTGATTTCAGGGTTATCTCAAGTAATAACCAAACTTAATTAGTGTCAGCACAATATCCATAATAAGTATATATTATATATTGGTTTTGTACGCAGACCATTCAAATTCCTATTGCTGGATATGTGCGTCCGTTTCCATGTGATATGAGCATTCAAGTTGGTATAGCAATGGTTGTGGTGGAAATTGCCATTACTTCCATATATATCTGTTATGCTGAAGAGTTATTATTGACCATGACATTTTCAACCATATTTTTGAGACACTGCGCCAGCAACTTCTACACAGGAATTCACAAGCAAGGGAGACATTGGCTTATAATCATCTTATATCTAACGTCCAACATAACTCGGCCATGCACAACTCGGCCAGATGGCTAGGCCTAGTATACAACTCAGCCAGATAGCTAGGCCTGGTACACAACTCAACCAGATAACTAGGCCTGGTACACAACTCAGCTAGATAGCTAGGCCTGGTACACAACTCGGCCAGATAACTAGGCTTGGTACACAACTCGGACAGATAGCTAGGCCAAATACACAACTCGGCCAGATAGCTAGGCCTGGTACACAACTCGGCAAGATAGCTAGGCCTGGTACACAACTCGGCCAGATAGCTAGGCCAAGTATTTTACAGAAAACAATCAAATGTAACTGGCCAGATAGCTAGGCCAAGTAATTAACCATCTGATTAATTGGAAACATTTTTAATCTACGGATAACTCAGATGGTTAATTTGGTATCGATCAGTTACATTTACAACAGAAACAACCAGAATGATTATGTGAAACTTATCTGAGTAAAAGTCGTGGTCATAGACTGAAATTAAATTGGATCCTAGCCTGAGCGTTGTCGCGACGATTCACGGAATCTTGCAAGAACGCTGAAAGGAATGGCGTACGATACTGAGGTTGTTGACGGACAATCTTATATCAATATTTGTGGTCAAATGTTGCAAGTCTCACCCTAAATAGGAGAAATCAGACTTCTCGTAGTGTGATGGTATAATCTCCTTCGTCATTGTGACTCCTAGACCGTTTAGGGATTTCAAGCCCCGGTGGTGAGGACATTTCGACAATGTCCATTGTGTTTTAATTGACTGATTCCCTAGTAATTTTCATGGCACAAAGCACAAACGGAGGGGACTTCCTCATTGTTATGGCGGCGATCTCGTAGGGATTGTAATGGATACATCAGATTTGGAAGCTCTGCCGCCTTCGTAAACGCTATGACCTTTGCCATGGCACTTTGGGTTAGGGATCCGGAAGTGACAATGTTCGCTGCTCATAACATGAATATGGGTATAGAAACTGGAACATGACTTTTCTCATTCATCCTGAATATCTTGTGTGGCCCAGGAAAGTTTTACCGGAGCCCCACGGTGGGCGCCAAATGTTCTAGCCAAAAATGGTTAGATCACCAAAAGTGCTAGTTTCCTCTTTTAGGGCAAAAGAAACTACGCTGTCTATACTGTTTGAGTACATTTGGGGATTTGGGAGCTATACAAGCGTATGTATGTTGTCCCAAGATGTTGGTCTTGCTTGACCCTCATGTGGGAGCCCCTTAGTATGTACTATGTATGTCTGCTATATGAACGTCGCAGAGCCCCCCACTTCTGGATTCCTAGAGGACCCTTTATATAGCGTTCTCTGGCCTAATGACCATAAGTCCATTTTCATAACGTTTATAACCGTCCATAAGTACTATAACGTCTTTATAATCATGTGTAACCGTCTGTTTAATGGTTTGTAACCGCCGACCATTGAGTTCTATAACTGAACAGGATAACTAACCAACTCATCCAGTATAGCTCGGCTAGGTACAACTCGTCCAGTACAGCTCGTCCAGTAGTGCTCGGCCAGGTTCAACTCGACCAGGTACAACTCGGCCGGATAGCTAGGCCAGGTACTCAACTCAGCCAGATAGCAAGGCCGGGTACTCAACTCGGCCAGATAGCTAGGGCAGGTACTCAACTCGGCCAGATAGCTAGGCCATGTACTCAACTCGGCCGGATAGCTAGGCCAGGTACTCAACTCGGCCAGATAGCTAGGCCAGGTACTCAACTAGATTTATACCCGGTTTGGTCGACTATACAGCTCGACTAGGAAAATATATTTGGCATGTTCAATATATATATATATATATATATATATATATATATATATATATAGAGAGAGAGAGAGAGAGTACACAATGATTTGTTTAGGCAGTTCCCCAATCGACCTCGCTATGGGTACGTCTTCCCTCAATTCGAACTCGAATTGAGATAGTGAAATTAACCTTACTTTTCAAATTGCAGTTTACAAGAGAAATGTAGCAATGCAACCCTACAAACCCTATGTTTGTTGTTGATCCCAACACTTTCTCTTCCCTTGATCCGAGCTTGATAAAGTCACATAACAATGCCAATTTGATTCACCATCTCACGCTACTCCTTTGGAAGAAGTGCAGTTCTTCAACGCCTTCACTCGATCGAATCCAAATTTCGAATTATTATAACCTAAGATTTACCAAGATGATCCACCGTCTCATGCTACTTCTTTTCAAGAACCTCAACTCTTCAAAGCCTTCACTCAATCGAATCCAACTTGAGTAATCATGTCCGAAACCTTCAAATCCCCACTTTGATCTTGAAGGAAAAAGGAATGCAAAAGATATTGAAAATAATGCAATTTTTCAAGATTTTTGATGTATAAGTCGACCTATGCAGGTCATGTGTCGACCTATAGAGGCGACACATCTAATAAAGCCTACAAACTTTAAAACTGAAGCACATGAGTTGACCTATAAACTGGATGTGTCGACACATAAATAACTTTTTCTTCTATGTGCCGACCTGAAACATGGGTGTGTCGACACATAGAGATATTCTTATTTTATGTGCCAACCTGAAGCATGTATGTGTCGACACATAGCTTATTTTTCTCATAAAATTGAGTTTTTGATGCATGAATCGTTTCTAAACCTTTTCCAACATGTTGTCATGCTCCCTAATGCTAAAATACACAACTAGACTCATATCATATCGTCCAATGTACATAAAAGCTAAAGTCTCATAGTTTTGACATAATTCAAAATACATCTAATCGGAAAGTTGCACTCACATTTCATAACTATTTTGGTCAGTTGTTATGCAGGGTAGTTAGAGGTGTTAGGGAAGCTATTAGGGTTAACTGATTCAAAGAGTAAGTTTGTGAGAATCTTAACCCTGTTAGTTAACAGACAAGGTGTTGAAACTTTTGACAATTAGTGATTCCCATTAGGCTAGATATATTGACGTTTAAATGAACTATAATGAATTGAGGAAGTGTTAATGAGTTAGTGAGTTTTGGACAGTTAGAAATTGATTGTTGTGTTAATTAAGTTATGGTGTTGTTATGGAATAAAGTGAATCTGAACTGTTAGGTTATTTAGTGGAAATTGGAAATGTTAATTGTGATATTTAACTCTGTTAGGAACTATTAGGCAGTTAGAGATGATTAGTAGGTTATTAGAAATTCAATTAGGAGCGAATTGAAGGTGTGAAAAGTGCACAAGAAGGGGGGGTTGAATTGTGTTTCGCGTTTTCTTTAATTTAACTTCTGATTAGAGTTTCAGAATCAGAATTGATATTCAGATTCTGTTCTAATTCACTGGCAGCGGATATAACAGAAGTAAACAAATAACAGCAGAAGACAAAAAGATTTATCCTGGTTCCTCCCCTAACTGAGATTACTCCAGCCCTCTTTCCTCACAAGAGATTTTCATTATAACCACCTCATGATTACAATCGCTTATGCTTCTGCATAAGTCTTTTACACTTGGTCAGACCAACTGTCTGAGACTTTCTTACTTAGGGCACATGTCTAAGACTTCTGCTCACATCCTCTGACCGAGCCACTTGCTCTTCTAGCCATCCAGACTGAGGCTTCCTTGCTCACATTCTCTGACCGAGCAACCTTCTCTTTTGGCCATCCAAACTGAGACTTCCTTGCTCAAGCAACACTTGAGACTTCCTGCTCATACCCCTCAACAAAGACTTTCCCTTTTCTTAATCAGCCTAGCTGAATAAGACTTTCACAGCTCAAGCACTTAAGAAATGAGACTTATGTGGCTTAAGCATCTGGGCTCAAGACTTCTGCTTAATCAGCCTTGTTGATTAAGACTCTTACAACTCAAGCACATAGCAGGAGACTTACGTAGCTCAAGCATCTTGGCTTAAAACTTGTTGCTAGAATCACAATGAGACAAGACTTTTGCTCAAGCACATTGCAAGAGACTTTGATCTAAACTGGTTGTTAGTTCTTGGATTGGCTGGAATTTTGGTAAAATAAAGTATGTTCAATGTTGATGTCAAGGTGGTGATGTTGCAACATTGAGTCTTAACACTGGGCTGTGTTAAGTGTTTAAATTGCTGAAGTTTGGATGTCTGATGTCACATGCGATGTTGTGACATTAGATCTACAGAATTAATAACATCAGGTTTTGTGATGTTAGGGTTTGCGTGCTAGCTGGAATTGTGGAGAGCTGTTAGTCTCATTGGATGCGAATATCTTGGGTTAGATATTCTTCGCTGCATAGGAGATCTGGTGCAGATTTGTAGGAGATTTAAAAGGTTGAAGATTTGAAAAGATTTTAGGAGAAAATATGTTTTGGATATTCAGTTTTAAATAACAAATCAAGTCAGATATTGTAGCAGTCCAAGCCCAATTCAGGTGGCTATATAAAGCGCACAAGACCAAAGGAAAAGGTACAGAAATACAGAGAGAAGATCAAGAGCAATAGGCTGAGTGTCTTGAGTATATTGTACGAGGTTTGTATACACTATTCTAGGTTGAATTGGCGAGTCGTTTTCTGTCCTCTCTTAGAAGCTGTGAAGTAAAAGGGAGTTATTACTTGATCAAAGCTGTGAAGTAAGATCAAGGTTGCTCGAAGAGGGTTTTCCTTGAGTATTGTTTTTAGGGATTGAGTAGTGTTCTCATATCTAAGTGGTTTCTTAGGTAGAAAGTCACTAGTAGGAATTAAGTTTAGGAGATTGTCAACTGGGTTGTTGAGTCTGTAAATTAATTCTACAAGTAGTGAATTTCATCCCTGGCTTGGTAGCCCCCATACGTAGGTAGTTAGACCGAACTGGGTGAACAATTTGGTGTGTTATTCTGCTGTTTAGTTTGTCCATTGTGCAGAGTGTGTTGTTGTGACATCGCACCTTAACATCACACGTCTGATACCAGAATTTCACTGGTGAACAGGCCTAGCAGGATAGAGAACAAGGTGTACATGATACAAGTATAAGAGGTACGGGAAATCACCATAACAAAAACCTAAAGCATTTAAGTTTTCTAAGATATACAATGTTTAAGAAATCTTAAGGCTTTTACAATTACAACTGACAAACAAAAAATCTGCATATTACAATAGAGTTGATAATTGCTTGATCTTGCTACTCCTTCATCTGGAAAATCCTTGTTCTAATTTTATGTAAGAACCTTCAGCCATATTTATAGCCTTTGCAGAAAACTAGTCGTTGAAGAAGTAACTTGATCAAGTGTCTTTGTCTTTGCCCAATAGTACAAGAGACGTTGAAGATGGATGCACAGCAGATTCTGAATCCTGTATGTAACATGTTTAACCTTTGAGTCTTCAAGAGGTTCTCGTACTGATAGAGCTGTTAGAAATAGTCATCTATAAAGCATGTCAGCTTTTCTTGAGCCTTGCAATCTGTACTCTTACTAGCAAACTGATAAGACAGTACAGTTTTCTTTCTGTATTACGGACAACTTCCAACTTTATCACCAACTCTGAGTGGTACCAGATTTTGATATACAATTTCCAAGTGTAGTGACTTATCTAAATACTGGACCTTCAGCACCAGAGTCTGCGCCAAGCCACACCAGCAAATGTTCTTCAGATTCTGCTACCAGAAGCTAGTAATGAAGCAACTCCCAAGTGTGTCTAAGTAAAACATATTCTGATTATTTATGTACAAGAACCTGCATAAATAAAACACACATCAAATAAACCATTGTTCTTTCAATACTTTTGTTATCATCAAAACTAAAAGAGAATATGTCATGAACAAATCTTGTTCTAACAATCTCCCCATTTTTTATAATGACAAACATAAGTATTTAAAGGACAATGTTGGGCATATAATTTTCTCTGCAACATCAGGGTGTGAGGTTTGTAAGCTCCCCCTGAGTCTGATAATCCAAAGCTGAGTTCTATTGACTCTAACACTAAGAACTACTTTTAAGAAGAAAAAAAAGAGTCTTCTTAGTAACATCAGGGTTTAAGGTTTGTAAGCTCCCCCTGAGTCAAACAGTTCCAAGGTTGAGGTTTGTAAGCTCCTACTCAGTTCCATATTTAAGAAAACCAAAATAACAGTATCTTAACTTTTTTCGGCAACATCAAAATGTGAGGTTTGTAAGCTCTTTCTGAGTCTGATAGGCTAAGTCTGAGGTTTGTAAGCTCTTACTCAGCACTATGTACAAGAAAGTTAAAATATGTTGCCCTTTTAACTTCCTTTGGCAACACCAGAATATGAGGTTTGCAAGCTTCTTTTGAGTCTGATAGACTAAGTCTGAGGTTTGTAAGCTCTTACTTAGTTATATTACAAGGAAGTTAAAATATGCCCTAGGCTAGGTAACCAAAACAGAAAGTAAATGGCCAATATGTACAACTGAATGAGTACTTAATGAGTTTAGTTTCCACTTAAATGCTTACTATTATTTCTCCCTATTTTGTCACATAAAAAAGAAAGAAATAAAAGAAGGAAAAAGAAGAAAAGAAGGAAAGGAAAATAATTTTCACTAATTAATGCAATTCAGATCATCATTACTTAATCATTTTCCAAGAAATAAAAGTAATCAAGTAGCAAGGGTCATTGTGGATTGTGCAAACTAGTTATTGGTCAAAAACAGTCTCAAGAATCAAGCCAGAGATCTTATTCCAACGATTAGGATACTTAGAAACTACAATAAAAAGGACCAACACCTAGTTCATTTTAAACAACATCTTCAAGAGTAATGAAGTCATCAGTTGAAAGCAACAAGAAATCTATGGTAACAAAGATCTCAAAGCGTCCAACAAGACGAAAAATCTAAAAACGTCAGAAACAAGTTGTTTCTGCATCATCCACTACTGACTCTGTGCTTCTTACACAACCTACTTCAGACGAGGCAACATCAACAGCTCCAAAACAGTCCTACAAGAAGGATCCTTCAGAAGCTGCTATGAGACCACGAAGAAAGATCATGAAGAGAACAGGAAGGAAACGGCTCAACGAGATGTTTGACCAGCTTGCGATTTCAGAGCCAGAAATGGAAGATATTGTAGAATACGAACCAGATATTGATTATGGTAGCTACTGATTTTGTAGAAAAAGAATGACATAGAACCATCTGTTTCTAGGTCCATCCATTTTCCTTTTAGGAATATTTTGTAATCCATTGACAAGATTAATGAAAGATGTTTTGAGCAAATTATTTATTTACGTAGTATGCAACAATCATCAAGTTAACCTTGAGACTTTCTGAAGGAGCATTAGCAAAGTGAAATTGACAACTGAAACTTCAGTAAAACTAATCAAACATTAACTCATAGCTATTCAAAGAATCTTAAATAGGTTAGACGGCTAGAAAACATTTCCAAGAGTTATTATTAGAGTACTAATAAGATTTATCCAATACTTAAATAATTTTAAACTCAAGACCATGTAAATATCACATCTATAAAAAGGACTCAAGTAAGCTTTCTTCCATCATCACTTAATCCCTAAAACACCAAGATGTACAAGCAAAAGCAAATATGGGTTCCAAAGAGAGATTTCAGGAATGCAACGTTACTGAATGCAACAACTCAAGCAAACCAAGGCAAAGCAGCAGCTGAAGGATCTACAAGTAAGCAAACAGCTTCAGAAGTGCTCTCCTCAACAACATCTTTTGTGAAGACAACCAGAAGAAGATCTTCTGGGTCCAGACGCAGACACCAGTTGAGAAAGAAGACTATGGAGTTTGCTAAGGAAGAATGGTCAGATTACTTAGATAGTCTGGACATGTCAGATGATCCTAGGTAAATCCTTCGGGCCAATCCAATAGACCAGAATCATCTAATTGTCTTGTAATAGCTTCCTTTCCATTAATGAAATAAGTTGCAAACGTTGAGTACTTATACCTGTTTATTTTAGATTCTCATGAACAACATAGAATAAATATTCAACAATTTAAAACTGAACACAAGCATGAACAAACTCTGAATTTATTAATAAGAAGCTTGTTAGTTTCTTGGATTGGCTGGAATTTTGGTAAAACAAAAGCTGTTCAATGTTTGATGTCATATGGGTGATGTCACAACATTGAGTCTTAACACTGGGCTGTGTTAAGTGGTTAAGTTACTTAAGTTAGGATGTCTGATGTCACAGGCGATGTTGTGACATTAGATCTGCAGAATTAATAACATCAGGTTTTGTGATGTTCTTAGGGTTTGCGTGTTAGCTGGAATTGTGGAGAGCTGTTAGTCTCATTGGATGAGAATATCTTGGGTTAGATATTCTTCGCTGCATAGGAGATCTGGTGCAGATTTGTAGGAGATTTAAAAGGTTGAAGATTTGAAAAGATTTTAGGAGAAAATCTGTTTTGAAGATTCAGTTTTAAATAACAAATCAAGTCGGATATTGCAGGAGTCCAAGCCCAAATTCAGGTGGCTATATAAAGCGCACAAGACCAAAGGAAACGGTACTGAAATACAGAGAGAAGATCAAGAGCATAGGCTGAGTGTCTTGAGTATTTTGTATGAGGTTTGTATACACCATACTAGGTTGAATTGGTGAGTTGTTTTCTGTCCTCTCTTAGAAGCTGTGAAGCGATAGAGAGTTGTGTAACTTGATCAAAGCTGTGAAGCAGGATCAAGGTTTCTCAAAGAGGTTGTTCTTTGAGTGTTTTAGGGATTTAGTAGTGTTCGCATATCTAAGTGGTTTCTTAGGTAGGAAGTCACTAGTAGGAATTAAGTTTAGGAGATTGTCAACTGGGTTGTTGAGTCTGTAAATTAATTCTACAAGTAGTGAATTTCATCCCTGGCTTGGTAGCCCCAGATTAGGTTGTTTGAACTTAACTGGGTTAACAATTTGGTGTGTTTTTTTGTTGTTTATTTCGTCCATTGTGCAGAGTGTGTTGTTGTGACATCGCACTTAACATCACACATCTGGTACCAGAATTTCAATTGGTATCAGAGCAGGTATCCTGTCTGTCTCTGGGTGAGATCTAGGGAAGTTACTTTCTGGTGTAAAGATGGACAAAGAAGTTGGAGGATTTGTCAACAGACCCCCTATCTTGGACGGCTCGAATTATGATTATTGGAAGCCAAGGATGATCACGTTTTTGAAATCCTTGGACAGCAGGGCTTGCAAGGCGATTATTAAAGAATGGAAAGCACCTGTTGTGTTTGAAAAAGATGATGCTGGGAAAGACAAAGAGGGCACCGCTAAGCTGAAGCCTGAAGAAGAATGGACCAAGGTAGAAGATGAACTTGCCCTTGGTAACTCTAAAGCCCTAAATGCTATCTTCAATGGAGTTGATAAGAACATCTTCAGATTGATCAACTCATGTGAAGTTGCTAAGGAAGCATGGGATATTTTGATGGCTACACATGAAGGAACATCTAGAGTTAAGATGTCAAGACTTCACCTTCTAACATCTAAGTTTGAAAGCCTGAAGATGAAGGAAGATGAGACTATTCATGACTTCCATATGAGTGTTCTTGAGTTGGCCAATGCATCTAGTGCTCTTGGAGAGAAAATGTCAGAAGAAAAACTTGTAAGGAAGATTCTTAGGTCACTCCCTAAGAGGTACAAGATGAAGGTGACTGCCATTGAAGAAGCACAAGACATCAGCCAGGTGAGGGTTGATGAGCTCATTGGATCTCTTCAAACATTTGAGCTTGGGTTAAATGAAGAAGAACCTGAAAAGAAGCCAAAAAGTATAGCCTTGACTTCAAATGCTCAAGAAGAGAAAGGGAAGAGTACTGAATCCCAGGAGGATTTATCTCAGGCCATAGCTATGTTAGGAAGGCAGTTCAAAAAGATGTTCAAGAGGATGAACAATAACTACAAGCCCAATGTCAAGAACATCTCTTCTGACATCAGCAAGTCAAAAGAGAAGGATGAAGAGAAGACTGCCCAAGATAAAGGAGTTCAGTGCTTTGAATGTGAAGGTTATGGACATGTCAAGAAAGAATGTCCCACATTCTTGAAGAAGCAGAAGAAGGGCATGACAGTTTCCTGGTCTGAATCTGATAGTGAAAGTGAAGGTGAGTCAGCAAAGCATGTTAGAGCCTTAACAGGAACTGTTGTTTCTGATGATGATAGTGATGGAGAAATAAATTATGAGGAGTTAGCATCTACTTATCAAGAGCTGTGTTTAAAAAGTGCTGAGATTTATAAAGAAAACAAGTGTCACAAGCAACAGATTGCTCAGCTTGAGAATGTAAAAGCTGATCTGGAAAATGAAGTTGTACTAGTTAAATCTCAACTTGATCAGATGACAAAATCTGTTAGGATGATGAACAGTGGTACAACCACTCTTGATAAGATTCTTCAGTCAGAGAAAGGTGCTGGAGATAAATCAGGTATAAGATATGTGGTTGAGGAAAAGAGTTCTACAGAAGCAAGCACTTCTGGAACAAAGAAGGAGGTGTCCCAACCAATGTCTCAGCATCAAACAAAGAGACATGATTCTACACCTAAGAAGGTTACTCATCCACAACCTCAGAATGTTGAGAAGAAGAATGCTCATCATCAGAAGAAGGTGCAGTCTCAGGGAGCTAGTCAGTATATGCCACCTCAATATCACAAGAGCATGAAGGCTGCTAGGTTCAATCAGAACATGGTTCATCAACATCAGGGGAACATGTATGAATATGGATATGGATACAACTATGTTGTGCCTCATTACTATGGAAGAAGGAAGCCTCATCACCATAGGAGACAACCTAGGAGACAACATCCCCAGTACAGGAGAAGACAACAGCCTTATCATAGAAGAAGAAATCAACACTATAGATGACAGCACTAGCAACATCATCATCATGGTGGCAGAAGGTTTAACCACTTTAGAGATGACAGAGTTAGATGCTTCTATTGTGGTAGATTTGGACATATGCAGTTCTCTTGCTTCAAGCTTCATGGTTATCCAAATTTTGCTCCTCAACCCAGACAGAAGGAGGTCAGGCCCAAAGTAGTAAAACAATGGGTTCCTAAATCTCAGGTCACATGTCTATTGGCTCACACATCAGATGGACATTTTGCTATGGATGCATGGTACTTTGACAGTGGATGTTCAAAGCACATGAAAGGATCCAAGAAGCATTTGGTAGAGTTCAATCCTTGCCATGCAAATGATGTTATTTTTGGCAATGGTGAAAAAGGAGTAGTAGAAGGAGTTGGAAGAGTGAAGAATCATGATGGTCTTACTCTTGATAATGTGCTCCTTGTTCAAGGGTTGAGTGCTAATTTAATTAGCATAAGTCAACTTTGTGATGAAGGTTACAAGGTAAGCTACACCAAAGATGAATGTGTGGTAGCTGATGAGCAGAATGAGGTAGTGATGAAGGGAGTAAGATCCAAAGATAATTGCTATCAGTGGATACCTCAAGTGGACAACTTACCTAGTGATGTTAAGGTTGATGTTGTAACATCAGATGGTGACTTCAAGTGTGAAAGTATGGTGAAAAGTCAATCTGGGTTAATGACTTATGGTGTTGTTACTCCTAAGTTGGATGATGTGTTAAAAGCCAACTTGAGTAGTCAGTTATGTGAGCAAGATGAAGGAGTCAACAATGCTGATGGAAGGATAAAAAATATGACCTTAAGAAGTGTTGGGAGCTGAATACTTGCAAGGCCAAGAAAGATGACAACCTGACTAATGACTCCTATAGTTCAGAAGAAAAATTCCACAAGTTGACAATCCTTAGGTTGGAAGATGCAGATGTTAGAGCTGATGTTAAAACATCTCAAGTCAAGAAAGGTACTTCTAGCCTTAAAATAAAGAAGAGTGATGTGAACTAATTGCAAAAGTGATTCCTGGGGTTGCTAAACGACTGAAATCAAGGAAGAGGAAAGCTATTGAGTCACCTCCAAAGATGAGAACTGATAAGCAGAAGATCTATGTGGATGGTACTACAAAATCCAGGAGTAAAGTGTTCATCTCTTCCAGAAATAGGAAGATCAGAGATAAGTCTGATGATAATGTCCAGGATATCTCTCAAATGAAGGAAGCCGTTGTTGTTAGAACTTCTGAGAAAATTCAAAAGGCCATACTAGATAACATTTCTGTGCTTTTCATAAAATGGTGGAAGTATGTTCTGGAAAAAGAATTTGGTATAGATACTCTGGATATGGTTCAGAGAGGGTGTGGGAACTTATGGTATTCAGGTGTGTATGAATAAGTTGTTCTGACTATGTTTTATTGGGAGCTTCTTGAAGGACTTCTTTGTGCAATGAGTCCTTTGAATGGTGATGAGAAGCTAATGTCCCAAAAGATGTTTATATCTGGAAGATGATTAAGATTGGACATGTGCTCTAGCATTTTTGGTCAAAAGAGGTGGAGATTATGGTCATGTGTTTAGTAGTTTGTTCTGGCAAAGCATGACTACTGTCTTTGAAGATTTCACCAGTTTCAACAACTACTGGTGGATGTAATGGTAGAGGTATTGTGATATTATCTGATCATTATCTCTTGAAGAGACTGGATCTCAGTAAAGCTTTTAAGTAAGCTGAGAATTTGTGGAGTTTGTGACACAGTGTTGAGTTTGGATTATTTTGCTGATAGTAAATCCAGTAGTGGAGCATATGTAATACCCTGGTGTCAAGAGTGTCAAGAGTATCCTTGGTGAAGGATGTCTTTGTTCTGGATCTGAAGCTTAGTGCTTACATTATATCTAAGGAACATCTACATAGTCATACGGGAGAATGATGAAGTAGAAGGTTTGCCTTGGATGGTGAAGATGAATTGTATGATAGCCTTTGGAGAAAGGGACAGTGGTACCAAAATGCATGTACTCAGAAAATGTGCTCAAATGTTCATCTCCATCTAGAGCATTTGTTAATCATGACAGGGGGAGTACTTGTCTATGGACTTTGTAGCAAAAGTGCATTTATTGTGAAGATTGCATGTTGATCAAGCTTGTGGAGATTGGTTGCCTCTTATGAGGATATAATTTCAGATAGCTTGTTATGACACTAGGCTGTTGATTGGTGTTTTGGTGTGGCCTTGAATGGTTTTAGTCATATGAAGCAAATTGTTTGAATCTTGTGCGCACATGCTTCTGAGGAGATGTCTGAAGACAAGATTGAATCATGGACTTGAATAGATTGTACACTTGTCTTGGTGTGTGTTATTCTTAGAGTTCAGTGGAAGGCATTGTGTATGTGCTTCAGATCTTGTGGATGATTATGTGAAGCCTTCTTGACTGGATGGATGAAGACTATGACTAATGGTAGAGGAGCTAACAGAAGATGTACATGTTGAGGTTTGTCCAATTGTGGCTAAAAAGGGGGGAGAGGTAGCCAAGAGTTAGTCAAGCTGCAATGTCAGTTTTGAAGGAGTGCTGCTAGTGTGGTGCTGAAGTGAAGATATTGAGGGGGAGAAGTTGTTGAACAACTGATATTGAAGTGAAGTCTTTATGTATTGAAGATGCCGCTGCTTGAAGTTTCAAAATATATTGAAGTTTATTCCGCTGCTGGAGTCTCTGAAGGTGAAGAGATTGTTTTAGCCAAAATTAGCCAAAGGGGGAGATTGTTAGTTTCTTGGATTGGCTGGAATTTTGGTAAAACAAAAGTTGTTCAATGTTTGATGTCATATGGGTGATGTCACAACATTGAGTCTTAACATTGGGTTGTGTTAAGTGGTTAAGTTACTTAAGTTAGGATGTCTGATGTCACAGGTGATGTTGTGACATTAGATCTGCAGAATTAATAACATCAGGTTTTGTGATGTTGTTAGGGTTTGCGTGTTAGCTGGAATTGTGGAGAGCTGTTAGTCTCATTGGATGAGAATATCTTGGGTTAGATATTCTTCGCTGCATAGGAGATCTGGTGCAGATTTGTAGGAGATTTAAAAGGTTGAAGATTTGAAAAGATTTTAGGAGAAAATCTGTTTTGAAGATTCAGTTTTAAATAACAAATCAAGTTAGATATTGCAAGAGTCCAAGCCCAAATTCAGGTGGCTATATAAAGCGCACAAGACCAAAGGAAAAGGTACAGAAATACAGAGAGAAGATCAAGAGCATAGGCTGAGTGTCTTGAGTATTTTGTACGAGGTTTGTATACACCATACTAGGTTGAATTGGTGAGTTATTTTCTGTCCTCTCTTAGAAGCTGTGAAGCGATAGAGAGTTGTGTAACTTGATCAAAGTTGTGCAGGATCAAGGTTTCTCAAAGAGGTTGTTCTTTGAGTGTTTTAGGGATTGAGTAGTGTTCTCATATCTAAGTGGTTTCTTAGGTAGGAAGTCACTAGTAGGAATTAAGTTTAGGAGATTGTCAACTGGGTTGTTGAGTCTGTAAATTAATTCTACAAGTAGTGAATTTCATCCCTGGCTTGGTAGCCCCCAGATTAGGTTGTTTGAACTGAACTGGGTTAACAATTTGGTGTGTTCTTCTGTTGTTTATTTCTTCCATTGTGCAGAGTGTGTTGTTGTGACATCGCACTTAACATCACACATCTGGTACCAGAATTTCAAAGCTTAATACAGAGATTTCAACATAATACAAAGCATAACTATGCAGAAATCTAACATCAGAATCTTTCATAGATAACTTCAAACTTGTCTCTCTAAATCTCAGAAGAACTAGTCTCAGAACTTATGTTAACCCCCTGCTGAACAAGTATCTCAGAAATAACATGTCCATAAGGAATGAAGAAGGTCTTTCCCTTTTGAAAAGAAGAAAGAGACCTTTTCAGTGGTCAAACATAACTTGAGGAAGATCAATCTTTGAATCTGAATTAAAAAGTAGAAGCAAATCTTTTTTAATAGGGCCCACAAGGTCTAAATCTTTATCCTTAAGAAGTAAGTTTGAATTCAGAATCTAATTCCAAACAAGAACATCAGGATTAATATTTGAGACCTATGATGTATTAGATAGATCTACAAAGATACGCCAAGTAGGAAGATAGTGTTCCCAAACAAGAGTTCTCGGGATTTCTCCAATCTCTTCACAATTGATCACATTTGCAATTGCTTTAGAGGTTACTGTAATAGAAACACCAGTTACTCTAGACAGAATAGCATACTCAGAATTCAACTCAACAATGGAGGCATTAATCCAAAACTCTTTGACAAGACTTGGATAAGTGAAACCACAAAGCATCTCAAAGTAGCCATTCCAATCTTGTTTAGACACAGTCTTCCAGAAGTTGAAGCCAATCTTAAGCAACTCGTCAAAATCCATAAACTTTTCATTGATGATAACCAGCTAATTCAAAGAAGAATGAACTGAGGAACTCATCTCAGGTTTGGTTTTATGAGCACACAATTGGGAAGAAAAGAAGAAGAAGAAGAACTGAACAAGAATCCTACAAGAATAAGAATCTTGTTAGAAAAAGGACACAATGATGTTACACAAGACATGGAATAGTAACATCGAGTACCAAAAGAGAAAACATCATTACCCAGAGGTTCTTATCCAGCAAATGTTTCAATTCCACGAGATGAATTTCACCTTTATGAAAATTTAAGCATTATAAAAGTTTTTGGAAAACTTTTTACATAAACGGTTATGTCAGACATAAAGAATCTTCTTCTGAATCTCAGAAACAGACAACTTTCAGAAGCTATAATCCATCAGAGTCTAGTAAATCTAGACTAAGATAGAGATATCATCTGTCAGTTACATTACTCTAAGATTCTATTCAGAACTAGCACTTCATCTTGAAACTAGAGTCATGAGTGATAGATCAATATTTAATTGAATTCTAGATAGCTAACACACATCAGTAACGACACAGAAGGTGAAGAAACTGTTTCCATAAATAACATCATCATCTGGCTTAATAAGACATTTAGTATAGACAAACACAACAGAGTTTCCTCTTAAAGATTTATGAAGTTCTTCTTTTCAAAAGAACTTCTCTAGAAGTCTAACAGAAGCTTTGTATTTACATCTATACAAATGTTTCATTAAATTAAAAGATAAACCAGAGAAGAACAAGCATACCCTTTTTTTTGCCAGATTTGATTCAATATTCAGACCTGACCAATAGAGTCTGAACACAACTTTGAGTGGATTCTGATTCAATGGTTGTCTAACCATTGATTCAACTACTCTCACCAAATTCAGTACCACCAGTACTTGAATATGGGTTGTTGGCCCATTCTCCAATAAATGTTGTAAACAACCTTATGGAAGATGTCTCTGCTTCTTTCCTTGATATCTATAGCAGATACATTATGATACTCATATTTCTATAAGACCATACAAGTAAGTACAAACAGACTCTTCTTTACCTTATGTCTCTTCCTGATAATAAAATCTTAAACCACTCCAGAGTATAAGTCTTGAATGAGATATAATACAAACATAATCTTGTTCTAAGCAGAGTCACTAATCTTATTGTCTAGGATTAAATCTTTTGACTTTGAAATTAATTACAAGCTCATAACCAGATGGTGTTAACTATCATAAATTGACATAAAGAAAATCAAATTACTATCTTAGTACAGCTAACAGAACTCAAAGAGAGATAGAAGACTTCTCATATAAATGTATTTTAATACAGCATCCATGATGATCCTTAATCAAGCATCAATGGAGTTTCCTAAGATATCACCTTAAGGAATAGACTCCATATTATCAAATATTTTGAAACAAGATAGATTTGACAACATCTTTTGCTCTTCAATACTTGATTTTTATTTCAGAACACATACACTTGTTTTCATCTGTATCATGCACTAATATCAGCTTCAAAAGTTTAGACATTGAAGAGCATCTGATATTAGGTTATGGTAGTGTTTCTTCTTGCTTTCAGATCTGGGAAATCGGTTTAAATACAATTATTTCAGAAGCATTTGAAGTTACTCTTCTATCAACAGATATCACAATCCATTCAGCCAGTATGGAAGTTCTTCTGACAAGAAACCTGAGTTTCTTATCATTAGTCATTCCAAAGAAATTGAGCTAAATTGAGAAGGTGATTTGTTGAATAGTTTTTCATCATCTAACTTCATTTCTTTCATTTGAAGAATGCAAGACAATACTTCAGAACACAGTAGATTTAAGATGTAAACATCCTGAATAATTGTGATCTTAGATTTAAGTCTCAGAGCAATCTTCTCAGAATTTGCTAGAAAAGATTAGACGAAGTGTAACTTTTCAAGCTTCAAAAACTGATCCCCACAAATCCAAGCACAAGAATTTAAAGATTGTCCAAGCATCAGACACATCAATGATGTTGATATACTCATAAGTGAGATAAAGCATCTACCAGAATGCAACTACCTTTGAAGATATTAAATATGAATCTTCTGAGCAGGTGAAACAGATTTTCAAGATGATCATCTTTACACCATCAACTTCTATAGTAATACCTCTTTCAAGGATATTCTATAGACCTTCAGCAACCCTTTATCAAGACCAATGAGTTAAAAATATGTTTAGCTTTTCCATTATTAGAATTCAGTGGAATCACTCTTTGAATATGATAGGAAAAACCGTATGATATTTTTCATGTGGCACTTGATTCCTTCTTGAAGAAGAAATATACTTTTCTTATTGGATCATTATCAGCACCACTGTTAAGTGTTAAGCACAGACCAGACTCTAATACCAATTGAAGGTGTGAAAAGTACACAAGAAGAGGGAGGGTTAAATTGTGTTTGGCGTTTTCTTTAATTTAACTTCTGATTAGAGTTTAAAAATCAGAACTGATATTCAGATTCTATTTTAATTCATTGGCAACGGATATAACAGAAGTAAACAAATAACACCAAAAGACACAAAAGATTTATTTTGGTTCCTCCCCTAACTGAGAGTACTCCAGTCTCCTTGCCTCACAAGAGATTTTCATTATACTCACTTCATGATTACAATCGCTTATGCTTTTCATAAGTATTTTATACTTGCTCAGACCAACTGTCTGAGACTTTCTTGCATTGAGCACATGTCTAAGACTTCTGCTCACATCCTCTGACCAAGCCACTTGCTCTTCTGGCAATCCAATTTGAGACTTCCTTGCTCACATCCTCTAGCCGAGCCATCTGCTCTTCTGGCCATCCAGACTGAGACTTCCTTGCTCAAGCAGCACTTGAGACTTCCTGCTCACGCCCCTCAGACAAACACTTTCCCTTTGCTCAATCATCCTAGATGAATAAGACTTTCACAACTCAAGCACTTAAGCAATCAGACTTCAAGACTTCTGCTCAATCAGACTTGCTGATTAAGACTCTTACAACTCAAGCACATAGTAGGAGACTTACGTAGCTCAAGCATTTTGGCTTAAGACTTGTTGCTTGAATCCCAATGAGACAAGACTTTTGCTCAAGCACATAGCAAGAGACTTTGATCTAAATTGCTGAATAGGCCCAACAGGACAGAGAACAAGGTGTAGATGATACAAGTATCAGAGGTATGGGAAATCACCATATCAAAGACCTAAAGCACTTAAGATTTCTAAGATATACAATGTTTAATAAATCTTAAGGCTTTTAAAATTACAAAATACAAACAGAAAATCTGCATATTATGATAGAGCTGATAATTTCTTGATCTTGCTACCCCTTCGTCTGGAGAATCCTTGTTCTAATTTTCAGTAAGAATCTTCAACTATATTTATAGCCTTTGCAGAAAACTAGCCGTTGAGGAAGTAACTTGATCAAGTGTCTTTGTCATTGCCCCATAGTACAAGAGACATTGAAGATGAATGCACAACAGATTCTGAATCTAATGTGTAACACGTTTAACCTTTGAGTCTTCAAGAGGTTCTCGTACTGATAGATTTGTTAGAAGTAGTCATCCATAAAGCATGTAAGCTTTTCTTGAGCCTTGCAATCTGTAGACTCTTACTGACAAACTGATAAGACAGTACAATTTGCTTTCTGCAGTACGGACGACTTCTAGCTTTATCACCAACTCTGAGTGGTACCAGATTCTAATATACAATTACCAAGTGTAGTGACTCGTCTAAATAATGGACCTTCAGCACCAAATTCTGCGCCAATCCACACCAGCAAACGTTCTTCAGATTCTACCACTAGAAGCTAACAATGAAGCAACTCCCAAACATGTCTAAGTAAAACAGATTCTGATTATTTATATACAAGAACCTGCATAAATAAAACACACATCAAATAAACCATTGTTCTTTCAATACTTTTGTTATCATCAAAACTAAAAGAGAATATGTCATGAACAAATCTTGTTCTAACAAGAACTTAAGGAATTAGTTAGTTGTTAGTGTGGTAGTGTATTTCTTGAATTGTTGCATGAATTGCCTGCACCGTGATTGAATTGTAGTTGTGCTAATAATTTAGAATTGGTTATGATATTGGAAGTTAAATGCTAAAAATGTTAGTTTTAATTGGAACTGTTATGACTGTTAGTTGGTCCTTGTGTTATGGTAATGCCTGTTATGTTAATTAAATGAACCATTAGAGCTAGGTCAATCTGAAGTGTTAGTGGATTGATTGAATAAATAGTTAGCTAAGTTAGTTGATGGTTAGGAGGTTGAACTGTTAGTGTTGATGTTAGTATTGAAAAATGTTAGATTAGTTAGAATTGTTAGCTAGAGAAAATGTTAGTTGTTAGGGAAAATAGCTATTTAAATTTATTGTTAACTGATTATGATTGTTAGAAATTTTTGGAATTGGTTAGTTTAGCAATTAGATTGTTGGTAAATTGAAAAAGATTAATTAGTGTATTTGAATCTTACATTGCTATGTCATAAAATCTTGTTGGTCATGTGGTTAAGGTGTATTTAGAATGATTTGGTGCTTTATAGTTACATGATAAATCTATTAGGTTGGAAGAGCTAGGATCATGTGAAAGCAAGTTGTTAGAAATTTAATGATGGATTAAAATGGATAGAAATGAATGAGTATGGTTATGTATGTATTAGTGTAATACTTGTGTATGGTTAATGTATGAATGGTTTTGAATTGTTTATGTGCTTATATAGTGAATTGGAATGTGAATGTACTATGTGATATTGTAATTTGACTTTAGTGTATTGAACTAGTGTAGGTTTGGTGTTAATGTGAGGCTAATTTGGACATGGCATATCATAAACTTGGTTGATGGACATGAAATGGTTACAAGAAGTATGAAGTTTGGTCATGAAGAAACATGACATGGTATGAAGAACACATAGAAGTTTTGAAGACCTTGAAGCACTTGAAGACTCATATGGAGGACCAAAGATGATGAAGACCAAAGAGTTTTATTATGGTTTGGGATTAGTTTGACTTTGGTCAACTGTTTGACCAAAAAGTCAACAGTTGACCAGAAGTCAACTCTAGACCAAATGAAAGTTTTATTTTTGTGTAATGTTTAAAATTTTGGACTTTTTGTAATGTATTTGATGATCTTGTAATGAACAATGATCCTTTGAATGTAATAGTATCTTGATTTCTAAGCAAAGTGATTTTCCCTCCAAACTTTGAATTATTTGAGTTTGAATCTTGCATTCTTGAATTACCATGTCTTGAATCATAGAATAAATAATCAATCAATCATGTAAAAGAGTCACATAAGAAAACTTGGTCAACAAAAGTCAATCTTACATGATTGAGTTTGTTGACCAAAGTCAAACTTGAAGAATGACTCCCAATTCCATAATCAAGATGTCTTGACCAAAATTAGGGTTTCCCAAATCCATAAACAATGATCAACCAAAAGTTTATTGTGCCCATAATCTTTACCATAATTCAATGTTTTGTGTCTTAAATAACAAGGACATTTTAATCAATGGTGTTATTTAAAAAATCTAATTATAAATGAATGATCTAGATGACTATGGCATGAGTATGCAAATGAATTATAGACCATGAGCCATATGAAAAGAAAAAGGTAGAGAAAATTTTGGGATATGACACATATCTTTTCTGATAGTTCTTAACCTGTGTGGCACCACTTCAAGGAATTTTTAGAAATGTTTTCTTGTGAAAAATAAGTTTGAAAACTTGTTTGTTTGTTTTTGTGTGTGTGTGTGTGTGTGTGTGTGTGTGTGTGTGTGTGTGTGTGATTATCCATGCACTTTACGAGTATGTCCTTATGCTTTTACAATATATATTCACATATACGTATCGAGGGAGTCTTTCATATACTACAAGACTTGTCCAATACTTTAACCTTGTACACACTTGCTTGAGCTTGAGATTAGGCTTGAGTATATTCCATTTGGTTGCCATCATCAGAGAGTTAAGTCTATGAAACCCTAATAAGCTTGTTTCATCTCTAACCATTATTTAGTTATTATCAGACACTTGTTGTCATTATTAGAGGCATGTTCATCTTTAATAGTTGTCATCATTAAAAGCGTATTCCATAACCTACAAAACAAGGTTTCAAATTCTCACCCTTTTTTATGATGACAATGCATCTCTCAGGGAGGTGGTAAAAGAAATAAAAAATATTTGTTTGGAGTAATTAAAATTCCCCTCAATTATGTAGAAATTATACTATACTCCTCTTGAGAGTATACTTCTCCCTATTTGTAGAAATAAAAAAGGTGAGTAATGATCCATAACGATAAATTTAAATATGGAAACATAGGCAATTAAACATTTATGAAAGGGAAAACACATCATTTATTTAATTAAGGGAAAAGTAAAAATAAAGGGAAAAGTATGAAAAAATTAGCTCATCTTATCATCATCATCACCCTCGTTTGAAGCCATTGGAGAAATGAGGTTTCTTCTCTCAATTCTTTCAATGTGCTTGTTAATCTTTGAATTCATTTCCATTTGCTCATAAAGAATGTCATTGACAGTGTTTAATGAGGATGAAGGAAGGTCATTGCTTCTTCGCTACCTTTCTCTTCTTTGCGGTAGTGGAAGAAGTTATCTTCCTTGAATAACGTATCTCATTTTGCTTACAACCCATTTTCCTATCTTTGTATGCATGAATTTCGGTTCTTCCTCTCCAAAATCATAGCCGGTGTATGTCAAATATTTTGTGATTAGTTTGGAATAGGGTAGAGTGATGTTTTCTTTTTGCTATCTAGTATATGGTGAAGTAAAAAATCTGCCCAATTTTTCTCAACTTGGTTTTCAAAAAACCAAGCTACAGAAACATCTAATTTTTGGATGGTGCTAAAATTAATTTTCCTTGGGAAAAGCACATGATTCATCGTATGGTGAATCAATATATTATTAGGGCGTATGAGGCTGACAGTGAAATGAGATGGGATTCTAGAAGAAGGGTCAATGAGAAGAGTGTGAGCATAAGTGTCAAAGTTGAATTCATTACCTTCAAGATCAGTTTGATCATAATCTTATTCAATGAAAGGCAAGTTGCAATTTTGTGCAAAATCTTCAAGGGACAAAGTGATGAGGTGTTTCACGACTTCAACATTTATGATATCATCTTTGTAAGTGAGATTTGCATAAAACATTCTTACCAACCCGAGATACCTCTCTTAATATTTTTCAAAAACGAAGTCCTTCAGGTCGAAAAAGTTGAAGGCTTACATGAAAGAGAAATCCTTGAAGCTGCTCTCTTGAGCTTGAGTGGATAAATCTTTGAAGAAGTAGGATGATGAAGGTTTGGAGGATCAAGTTCTTTTTTATGCCATTGGAGGTGATGATGGATGATTGAGAGAGCTAAAGTTTTTCTAATGCAATACACAAGTGAAAGTAGGATGAGATGAGAAGAATGAGAAAGTTACCTCTATTTATAGTTTCTGTCTAATCGATTGGAATCTTCAAAATTTGTGAGTTAGCCATTGCAAGTAGTTGTTGCATTTATGTCTCATCCATCTAGCCGTTGTGGTGTGCTCCAACGTTCAAATTGATGACTTGTTAAGATGCTCCAATTAATTGAATCATAGTGCCAATCGATTGGCTGACTCATTTCCAGCATGTTTGGTTTTGGGCTTTTGTGCTGCACCCATGTTCAACTTTATTTTCACCCCCTTTATATAGACCACATAGAAACTCATCTATTTGGTTAGTTAAAATATTCTATTGAGATGAGCAGAATTAAATTCACTATTTTAAAGAATTAATTAAGGTTATTCGATCATTTAAACTTTAAAATAGTGTACTACCTTACATATCAAAAGACTTTGATAAAAGCTTCTCTTAAAGGGGAACACCAAGCATATTATGGCGCGTCATTCTCTATAAATTGTTGGATGTGAGAGTTAGTATAAACAACGTGATAAATAAGTCCATTACAAACATATCCACTCAATTGATCAATGAGGCTCACAAGCCTTGGAATATTCTCAAAACACTCAAAACACTTACTTTGATCATTGTGATTGACATTCGCCATCATCGTACATTCTTGGATCAGAGACCTCATACAAAAAATATACTTAAAAGTATACTCTTGCTTTGCACAACTCCGTTAATAATCATTAAAGCTTTGAGCTCCAAAGCATACCTGCAAAATACTAAGGTTTCACCTTTGGTACCCACACCTACTTGGGCCTAGTTGCATTAGTTCCATAAGATCTAAGGTCACTACCTTTATATCTTTTAAAATTTTCAAAACAAAAAGGATCTAAATGTTCAACTCTTTTGTAGTGTGTGTGCATTTATAAACTAGACGATTCTTTTTCTTGTAATCTACACCTTTACTAGGTTTTCTGTCCTTTTTAAACCTTAGTCCATTCTTATTTAAGGAAGATCTTTGACTTGATAGGATTATCCCAAAAGAAGTGTTGAGACCATTCTCTAGTATTTTACTAATTCCATCCATAAACCTATCAGAAGAATCGCCAACCTTAGAATCTAAGAAGGAGGCCCCTTCTACTAGGAAGAAACTAAACAAAGATTAGAGGACCTACCACTTTTCAAGGAAAAAATTCACAAGAGCACTATATCTAACTAACAAGATATCCATCCACTTACCAAACAAAGCTAAGACAAAATACGCGAAGATCAAGAACCTCCAAAAAGTCTTTGGTTTGCAAACATCCGACCAACGGACCCAAGGAATTTTAACATTACCTTTCATAGCCTAAAGACGAATTTTTTTAAATTCTAACAATTCTCTTCCACACTTTGACAAGATATAAAATAGGTATGAAATAAGAATGAAGGTCAGTTTAACAACCCCCCCCCCCCCCCCCCCCAAAAAAAAAACCTAACATACCTATGACATCATCAAACTAACCTCATAGAAATAAAACTAATTAGATATTTCCTAACATGGCCATGACATCAGCAAACCGAGCTCCTAGAAATACGACTAATTAGATAGTTTCAAGAAGACTCATAACAAGGATTAGAACCCACAAAAAGACCAAGATACTTGAATGGAAGAATATTCAAATTGAAATTCAAAAAATAACTCTTTAAATCCAATAAATCAGGGTTCACACTAGTGCCAAGAAAATGAAAAATGTCTTTTCTTCTACTTTTTCTATTTTTTCACTAAATTTGCCTTCATGCCAAGGAAGTGAAACAACATGAGATTTTGGTTATACATTTGTTGTGCTAATATTGTATTTTACTCAAGATGGTATTTTTTTCTTGTGTAATAGTAAGAAGTGTTGTTTAGTTCTTGAGCTTAACCA
Source organism: Lathyrus tuberosus (assembly GCA_022829125.1). Lineage (NCBI taxonomy): Eukaryota > Viridiplantae > Streptophyta > Magnoliopsida > Fabales > Fabaceae > Lathyrus > Lathyrus tuberosus. The sequence continues at coordinate 2,984,348 of JALAZF010000479.1, read as the reverse complement.
ACTAATAGGGCTGTTTGAGATTAGTCTGTTAAAATCTATGTTTGGTTCTTGAGATTAACCCGTTAAAAATCTCTTGCTTGGTTTGAAGATTAGCATGTGTAAAATCTCTTGGTTGATTGTTATAAAGTTTGTGGGCATATCTCGTGAAAAACTCAATTGTTTTAGTGAAAACTCTTAAGAAGAAACTCTCAGGAACAAGAGTAGGTCGAACATGTATAAATATCTAGAACATTTCTCTCTTTTCTTATCTCTTTATCTCTATGTTTTTTATTTCTTTCTCTTGCATCTCCTTCTCTCCATCTCTATAATATTCTTCTTTTTATTATTCCACTAATTAATCTTTGTTTATTTTATAAAATTAATTTAAACATTTTGATAATTAAACTTCAATTTTCAATCATCACAATTCACCCCTCCTCGTTTTTTGTGTTTGGAGTCACTACTTGATCAACACAAAACTTTTGCATATATACTGGAACAATGAATTCAATCCCCAAATAATACCATCATTATCACACTATCTCCCTTCATCAAAGATATACTAGCTATTGGAAGAAGGAAGCCGCCCCTTTCATGTTCCCTTAGTCAGATTCCTCTCTTTGCCCCACCTGGGCCTCATTGTTTTAATTTAAAAAAAGTAGATTTTTTTTTTGTATTTTTAAAAATGGATTTTATAAAACCGTTTTTAAAAATATTACATGTTTTTCTATATTTGTTTTTTATAAATTGTAAGACTAATTTTGACATCATACGACATAAACATACATGTCAAAACATAGTCGAAATCATAATTTTTGAAAAAAGTTATATCTCAAAAATAATTTTTATGAAAAACTATTTGAAATAACTTCAAAATTAAGTGATTTTTTTTGAAATTTTGATATTCAAATTTTTTTTCGATAAAATGTTTATATATCTAAAATCACATTTTAAAAATAACTATTCAAACCAAATTTTCATTTAAAATTTTTATGAAACATTTCTTTATAAATTTTTTTTTCTACAAAATTATATTACAATATAAAAATTATTTTGAAACCAAAACTAAAACAAACGGGCCCTCTAGCCTTCTTCTTCACCAACAACATATTAATGAACAAAATATATTTTCATCTTTTTCTATATGTTATAATTTTTCTACCATGTCTCTTCAGCATGCTCTTCTATAGATAAACCGTTTAATGAAGTAACCACTCAATTTCTCCTCCCCGCTTCACTCTCATATTAACTTACTCGTTTTTCTAATAAACAAAATGTAAAAATTGACAAATAAAAAAAAATAAAAAAGGCAGTTAGACAAGGACAATAATAAAATTAAAAAGAGCAAAACAAAAAATTCTTATTGCTATTGATTTCGTTTACAATTTAGACACTGTGTGTTGGATCAGCAACCATTGCTACATTTTTGTCTTTAGATTTTTTGGTGAAAAGCATCTCCATCTCCTCTAAGGCCTTACCCTTAGTTTCAGGAAGGAAAAAATAGAAGAAAAACCAAGCTATTAAAGATATACCAGCAAACATGAAAAAGCTTCCACCTATTGTAATTGCTTTATAGATAGAAATAAAAGTCATTGAAATGAGAGCATTCATGCTCCTATTCACAGCAACACAAATACTTGCCCCCTGTGCCCTTAACCTCAAAGGAAATATCTCTGAACTATAAACCCAAGTCACAGGTGCAAGTCCCATATTAAAGAAAGCAACATAGAAATATGTTGCCAGAATACTAAGTGTCAAAGCCCATGAAACCTTTCCATGGGCCTTTTCTACCATAGTCAAGCTAAAGCCCAATGTCGTAAGCCCAACAACCATTCCCGCAACACTTACCTGCAATAATCTTCTTCTACCAACTTTGTCCAGCATAAACAAAGCACTTAAAAGAAAAGTAACCTTTGTTAATCCAACTCCAATAGTTGCAAGTAAAAGCTTATCTTTACTTGTAACACCAGCTTTCTTAAAAATTCTTGGACTATATAACATAACAGCTTCGATTCCGGTTGCGTGTTCGAAAAAATGAATCCCAACTGCCGCAATTAACATCCAACGTACAGGAGGTGTCGGTCTTAGAATCAACTCTTTCCAAACACCTTGACCTTGGTTAGACTTTTGAGGTAATTTCACAACTTCATCGTTGCAATTCTCGTCTATACCAGCTGCGATTTTAATATCCTTGAAACGGTTTTCTGCTTCTTGTGTTGTGTTTGAAACTTGTAACAAAACTTTTTTAGCTTTTCCTAGTTGACCTTGCATAACCAACCACCTTGGTGATTCTGGCATTGCTAAAATACCAAAAGCTACTGCAATTGAAGGAATAGCTGCAATACCAAGCATTATTCTCCAACCAAGTTTCAAACTCAAATGTCTTCCCAAGAAATAATTTGATACATAACCTAATAAGATTCCGAGGCCAATACAAACCTCAGGTAAAGAGGTTAAAAAACCTCTTGATGCTGCGGATGAAATTTCAGCCGAGTAAACAGGTCCTATCATAAGTGCAAAACCAACACCTAAACCACAAACACATCTTCCGATGAATAAAACTACATAGTTTGGACCATACCCCATTAGAACTGCACCGAGCATGAAGAGTATAGAGGCTAAGAAAATTGTGTATCGTCGACCAATGTAATCAGAAGTTCTTCCAGCTGTTAAGGATCCTACTAATGCACATACGTTTAAAATTCCTGCTATAATCTCTTGTTGTTCGTCGCTGATTCCCAAGTCCTCTTTTATGAATATCAATGCTCCACTCATAACACCGGTATCTGAAATTAATCATATAGGTAGAATAGTTCAAGTTAATACTACTATTCCATTATAAATATATCTTATTAAGACAACAATAAATCTGAGCCTGAAAAGATTTGAGTAAAACGCTCAATTTATTATTAATATTGCTGTGTTAGTGCCGAGATCATGTTCGGAGTGTCTAGTTTTCGCAAACTAGCATAATTTTTTTTATAAGAAATAAAATAGAATAAAAAGTGAGAGAACAGAGAATGTGATGATATTACCATAACCAGAAACGATGGATACAATTGAAGCAACAACGGAACAAGCAAAAGCATATTTATTGAACGTGTTCGTGTGGTCTTCATTGCCACCTTGATCCGTTGTCATGATGATGAATAGTTAAAGAATTTTTTTTTTCTTTCACTTGAGCTAGATAGTTTCAACCCTCTCAACGTGACTTCTTTTATGTTTCTTTCTATGTTACAAAACGTGTTTATATAGGAGTAGATCTAGGGTCTAATTGGTTGATAGTAATACACTACCGAAAATTATGAGAGACGCATAATTTAAGAAGAGAGTAGTTAAAAAAGAAAGGTGTATACATTTTCAAGTGTTTTTAGAGAAAAAGATAGTAATTGAATTGGTAGACTAAATAATCAAAACTAATATGGAGGATTAAGCGAAAATCCTTCTAAATTTATATAGTTTTCGTAGTGTTTAAAAAATATATAATCTTATTTTATAGGGCGAAAATAAAAATAAACTAAATAAGTTTTGTTTCTTAAAGGAAACTAAGTTCGGTTTGATTTTAGTGGAATTTAGTACATTATTCTTGTCAATCTATAGGGACTAAGTTGGACCAAAAAAACAAAATTGGATTGAAAGAACTAATGTAATGTTTATCTAAATTAATAGTTTTTAAATTGATCTATTTTTTATTTATAAAAGAGATAGACATAAGAAATATTATTAGGCGCTATTTATTTAGTTTGTTTCTATTTCTTCTAGAATAAACATTAAATGAAGAGTATAGATAGAAGAAAATCAGAAAATTTTACCCTATACCCCTACAATTATATCCATGCCCCTATATTTTAAAAAAAAATGTCAATTCTATCCCTAGTTAATTTTAATTATTTAATTATTTTTTATTGTTACTATTCATTGTCAGACGTGTGTCAGAGATAAAAAAATTTACCTCATTTTACTCGTTCCGAAACACATTCCCAATGACTTCCGGTAAGCAAATTTTCATACCGGAAGACTTTTAGTAAGAGTTCCGGTAAATTAAAAAGTACGTGCCGGAAGACTTGTTAAAAGACCTCCGGTTTTTAGACTAAGTTTTGCGTCACCGGAACACTATCACCAAGACTTCCGGTTTGTTTGAAATGTGTACCGGAACATTATTGTTAAAAAATCTGGTTTGTTAATTTGGTCACCGAAACACTTGTTGTGAGTCTTCCGGTTTGTTAAGTTTGTTCACCGAAACACGTTTTCTGAGTCTTCCGGTTTGTTTTCGTAATTCTATTTATTTATTTATTTTTTATGTAGGTAAAGAAATTCCTCTGCAAATAAGCGATAAAGATCAAATATGTGTAGATACGTCTGATACTTTTTCAACTAATCAAAGATTTGGTACACGAGAAGAGGTGATAAGATGGATTAAAGAGATCGGAATTCAGAATAAAGTAACAGTTATCATCACTCGTTCAGATATTGAAACAGGCAAGAGAGGAAGAAGTAACAAATTAATATTTGGTTGTGATAAAGGTGGGAAACACAAGGATAGTCGTAGTGGAACCCAAAGTGCAACGAAAAAATGTGGATGCCCATTTAAAATCAGGTCGACTCCGGCGAAAGATGGGCCTGGATAGAAGGTTGATGTAAAATGTGGAGTTAATAACCATGGTCTGCCTGATACATTAGAAGGTCACGCATTTGTCGGTAGGTTGACAGCGGATCAGAAATAACATGTTGTTGATTTCAGAAAACCAAACTCTATCTAAAACTAGGTAGAACCATAAAAAAAAGTAGAATAAAATTCAATTTTAGCCTCTGTAAAATATGATAATATGGTCAAGAATTTGGAGCTAATTGAAATAATAATATTAAAGGTTTAGAAATTTTTTGAAGGGTCGATATACATGCAATGTTTTTAACAAAACATTTTCGATAAAGAGTATGTTTGTTTCAACTTTAAAAAATTAAATTTTTTTTATATTTTTAAAATGAATTTTGTAAAATTATTTTTTAAAATATTATAAATTTTGTTACATTTGTTTTTCTTTTAAATTGAAAAATTAACGTTGATATTTTATAACATAAACATGCATTATTGAAAATCAAAACATAGTTGAAATCGTAATGTTTTCAAAAAGTTGTATTTAAAAAATGTTTTTTATGAAAAGTTATTTGAAATAGCTCCAAAATTAAGTGATTTTTTTTGAAGTTTTGATATTTAGAAAAAGTTTTAATAAAATGATAAAATATCTAAAATAACATTTGAAAAATAATTATTCAAATCAAATTTTTATTTGAAACATTTATGAAAAATTTCTTTGTAAGTTCTTTTTACACAAAATTATGTTATACTATTGTGAGATATTGGATCGAACTCTAGTATGGTCGAAGGGTAGCCTCTGGTTCGACAGGAATTAAGCATGAGGTCGAAGTTTGTTCGCATGTGTTCTGTCGGAGTAATGTGTGTTGTAGTCGAAGTTTGTTCTAACATGCATTAGTCAATATTGCTAGATTTGTTAACATATTGAATCGGGCATTGCTTGTTGAAATTCTGGCATATGCAGACAACAGATGTCCTAACACATGTCAAGACATTGTGCTACATAGACATTTAAACAGGAACAGCAACAACAGACTGATACCTTGAATATCAAAACTGCAGAATCACAGATGTCACAACATCTGATCCAACATGTTAATTAAGACTGAACTAGAAATAGCAGAATGATAAACACCACAGAATATGATGACCCAGTTCGGTGCAACTCACCTACATCTGGGGGATACCAATCCAGGAAGAAGAAATAACTATCAGCAGTATTGTTTTATGCAAACAACCTCAGGTTTGCAGAAATCACCCACACTAACTTATCATTACCCAATGAAGTCTTTATCAATTAGAAGTCACATCTAATTGATAAGAGAAACCCATCTCACTTCCTAAATCACAACCTGTGATTATCTAACAGTTAATACCTCATAACTGTATCTACCCTATTGAAAGACACCCCTTCTAATACAAAGTTCAGTCAAACAACCTTGACTAATAAGTTAACTTGGATTTGCTTCAAAGCTTCATCCAAGAACACTACACGATTCATTGCATACGAGCTTCTGAATCCGTACAAGTACCTATGTCTACCACACTGCATCAAATCGATACAGAGGGAGACTTACAAGAGAAACCTACGACTCTCAAAACCTAAACCCTACTTTACAAAATAGGATTCCTAAGTCTATGTCGTCCTCTCTCCCTTTTCTGCCTAGGTCTTGGTCTTCTTTTATAGTCTTCTGCTTTGTTGGGCTTCATATCTTTGATCCTTGATCCACTTCCAATCGCGCATTGAATCTTGGAACATATTTGAAATAAAACCTGCTGTGACAGTCATGATGTCGAATCTACATGTTGTGACATTCTATTCGACATCTTTGGTCTAGGGCATAAATCTTCATGTTGGAACATCTTTTCCACCATTATGTTTTACCAAAATTTAGTCAAACCATTTGAGCTTTTAATCTCCCCTTTTTGACAAATTTAGGCTAAAACACTCTTCAGCTTGATGGTGCAGGCAGTGGAAGGAGGGAGAAGATAACCTCTTCATTCCATGGTGACATAAAGTACACACTTGCTTCTTAACTCTGATCACAAAACACAATTTCAGGATGTTAGAACAAACGTTAGAACATCCTTTGAGACAATTATGCCGATCAGTAACAACTCAAATGCACATAACCAGTCCATAACAACAACACAGTCATTCTCCCCCTTTTTAGCCAAAAGATGGAAAAAGTGACCCATGCAGACCTAAACCCAAATAATGCTTACCCACACCCGAACAAAACTCATTTTCTCTCAACTTAATAAGAAGAGATTTTATAGTTCAAGCATCACAACTCTCCTTAAATAATGAGGAAGCTGTGTAGGTAGAGCCAATTCAAAAGATTAGTCAAAGAGTGCAATAACTGCTGATCAGGTTAGTTTAAAAAGTTTCCACCTTTTCTGAATTGTCCTCGAAACCACTTCTGAACAGTGTCCTGATACCTAACCTGATTTTGTCAGGCTTATGGTCCCCACAGATAGAACTTTCTTAATCCATATTTAGCACCCTTGATTACAGAATAATCCATTCGATTACCCTTCCATTTGCAGAAAACTAATTTCTTCCAGATAGCAACAAAATTTCCCAAGATACTTGTACCACTTCTAATTCAATCCATTGACACCCAATGACAGAATCAGAACATCCTGATAAGTTCACTCAGTACTCATATCAGTAGGGCAATGTCAAGACATCTCGTTTGACACATCAACCTCACCTGAGGCAATCTATCACAAACTGCTTGAAACCACAAATAATCTTGATAGCCAGTCTACACTATTACAACTATATATCTGAAACAGAGATCTAACTCCGTCTGTCATAGACAACCAATGCTCCTTTGCCAGAAGAACACCCTAAATGAATGGAAAACATAAGACGCATCTTCATGTCTTCAAGAGCGCACCCTCAGTTCAACACATCTGCTGAACATATTCACCTACTACTTGACCTTCAAGCAAACCATGTACCACACCAGTACACATCTCAGATAGAAGTTCTCCCCCTATCTTTCTCAACAGATGCTTCTTCACCAAGAACCACCCCAAAACCACTACATGATATCCCATGACAGCTTCATGATCATATAGTGTGTGAATACCCATAACGCATCTGTGTACCACAACCAACAAACTCTTGGATTGAGATCAAAGCTCCATTGCTCCCTCTCGTCCAGGAACTATCTATACACCGCACGAATTCCTCCTGAATTCTCATGTATGAATCTCCTTGTTCCCTGAGATACAACCCAATTGAATCAGAATGCTTCACATTCCTCAAAGAGACGCACATGGCCCCTTAGTTTGCTAGCTCACCCAGATATTCTTCGCACTTGAAGAACGTCAAACACATGCTCCAGAAATCTTCAGCCAATTTGCTCCACAAGCACCAACTGATCAACTTCTAGCATGTCCCATTCACATCAGACTTCCAAGACAATCCTTTACCCATCATTCTCCCGTATGATAAGATAAATACTACTTAGACAAGATGTGAGGTCAAGTTCCACACTCAGAACTTAGCATCCTACTCCAAGGATAACCAACCCAGAAAATGTTCGAACATTAGTTAGGACATCTTTCACACATCCCAGACACCAAACACCATGGTTCTTGACATGCTCTACCACTGAACTTACTATCTGCATAGTAATCCAACTGAAGATCTTCACACAACACCGCGCCACCAGGTTGAACAAAGAGAACTTCAGAAACCCAGAGTGAAATAAACTCTCATCCACCAAAGGAAGGTATACTTCCATCCTCAACCTAGAACTTCTACAACAAGCTCCAAGAGAACCAAAACCTCCTTGCGTTTTCAACCAACTACCCTTCTGCACAAGAGCAATCATTTTCAAGCATCCTGCTTGAATGTACACTATAAAACCAACCAAATGCCACCTTTTGATTGATATCACTCTTCTTCATAACTCCCACAAGATACACTGATCCACCAATGAAATCAGATCTTCAAGTCACATGAACTACTTGCACCATAGAAAGACATCTTGGATCCACCAAACCTCTAGACATGTAACATCTTCCCATCCACAGCTCTCGCAAATTGTATGAGATAGAACTTTTTGAAGCATCCATAATTTCATTCTCCTGTAGATCACCTTATCTTAAGGTGATGTGCCACATCACCTACTGAGATCCTGATGTTAAGCTAGATGTCAGAACATTCTGATACGACATCCAACTGCTGAATTCAGCTCCTCCTTCTTCCACTTAGAATAACCTCCTCCCTATTACAGTACAAGAGTTCCATGCTCTCATATACTTGATTCAGCAACCAAGTTTGAGTAGACAACCTCCATCCTGTTTAATCATATCACATATATTCCCTTCAAGCTCACACCTTGATGAATAACTGCTTTGAAACTCCAAAGACTTCACACCTTCCACGTCTGAATCTTCAGAAGATAAGTAGTCATAGACTACACCATAGCCATACCAAAGAAAGCCACTTTCCTTAGTAGAGCAGTATGTAGAAAGTCAGAGATAACTGCCACTTAGCCTTGACCTTCAAGATGAGCAAGATCCCATGCTCCTCAGTACCCAGATCAGAAATAAACTGATCCAAGCTGTGCCATCACCAGCACTCCATTCCTCCTAGATCAGAAGTAAACTAATCCAAGAAATAACCATCAAGATTATGATGTCTTCATCTTTATCTTCAACAACATTAAATTCCAGACCAGTTTCTTCCCAGGAAACTTTCCAGAGAACATATGCTTCTGTCACACCTGACTGAAGCAACTTCTTAGGTCACCACCTAAGATCAAAACAGATGCTAAAGCGTATGCAGTACCCCTCCCATGATTCTGCACAAACTCTGATGATGAGATGTTCTAACATCTTGTTGAACATCAACAATCTCGACTTTCAAGGATAATCAATTAAATACTTGTAAACTCCACAAATAGCAATTGATCTTAAATCCTTGTCCAATAACCTTTCTTCACTGTTGTAGCTAAGCTCCACCAGATCACTTCATGAACACTTATCAAGTATTCAATCTTTTGCAAGTATCTTCTTTGACAAACAGTGTTGAGATACCAAGGCTGCCACCCTTGACTCAAGTAACTAAGATTCTCTCTGAACGAACCTTATTTACCTCAACAATTCTGAACGCTCCAATCAGATTAGTTCCACCCTTAGGGTTAAGAGAGATGAATCCTTCCTTGCTGTTTTGGATGGTGAAAATAAATCACCTCCACTTTCTTTAGATTGTGTTTCAAAGAAACACCTTCTAGTCAGAAGAATAACTAGAAGACTCCAGATGCACGACTGAGACGTCTTTATGAGTGGACTTGAGATAATTCTCAAGTATCTTTGACAACCTAGCCGATCAATAATTTATCAAACTCCCAGAGCAAGAACTTGATAAACTTAAACTCAACTCCTCTCCTCTTCAACTGACTTCAACTGCACCAAGAAACCAAGTTTCCAAGTACTAAGTCACGATACCAGATATCTACCAACAACTCCCTTCATTCCATCGCTCCCGACTTTGGAATAAAAGAGTGCAGATATCTTCACATATAGAGGCCGACGTTTGAGATCTTCCATCAACTGTCTTCAGTAACAACTCCAGAATCCCATAATTCTAGAGCTCTTCCATCAGAAACACATGCAGCGGAACCACTAAGGAACATATCCTGCTTGCCCTAATAAGATGTCAGAACATCTTATAAGAAACCCAAACAAGAGAACTAGCCACTTCTCCTGCAGTTGTTGTAGAACCTCCTCAGCAACATGAACAACCTCTGGGTTGTTACCATCAATCCAGAACATCCATCTCATCCATTAATACCCTTGAGTATGTCTGAGTTGATTGATCTGATCTTCAAAACTCTTCCTTGTTTAAACGCCAGAAAGTATCTCCCAAAGATCTCATCCACAACATGACAAGATGCCTGCTCTGATACCAATTGAAATTCTAGCATATGCAGACAGCAGATGTCCTAACACGTGTCAAGACATTGTGCTACATAGACATTTAAACAGGAACAACAACAACAGACTGATACCTTGAATATCAGAACTGCAGAATCACAGATGTCACAATATCTGATCCAACATGTTAATCAAGACTGAACTAAAAATAGCAGAATGATAAACAACACATAATATGATGACCCAGTACGGTGCAACTCACCTACATCTGGGGGATACCAATCCAGGAAGAAGAAATCACTATCAGTAGTATCGTTTTATGCAAACAACCTCAGGTTTGCAGAAAGCACCCACGCTAACCTATCACTACCCAATGAAGTCTTAATCATTAGAAGTCACATCTAATTGATAAGAGAAACCTATCTCACTTCCTAAATCACAACCTGTGATTATCTAACAGTTAATACCTCATAACTGTATCTACCCTATTGAAAGACACCCCTTCCAATACAAAGTTCAGTCAAACAACCTTAACTAACAAGTTAACTTGGATTTGCTTCAAAGCTTCATCCAAGAACACTACAGAATTTATTACCTACGGGCTTCAAAATCTATACAAGTACATATGTCTACCACACTGCATCAAATCGATACAGAGGGAGACTTACAAGAGAAACCTACGACTCTCAAAACCTAAACCCTACTTTACAAACTAGGATTCCTAAGTCTATGTCATCTTCTCTCCCTTTTCTGCCTAGGTCTTAGTCTTCTTTTATAGTCTTCTGCTTTGTTGGGCTTCATATCTTTGATCCTTGATCCACTGCCAATCGCGCCTTGAATCTTGGAACAGATTTGAAACAAAACCTGTTGTGACGGTCATGATGTCGAATCTACATGTTGTAACATTCTATTCGACATCTTTGGTCTGGGGCATAAATCTTCATGTTGGATCATCTTTTCCACCATTATGTTTTACCAAAATTTAGTCAAACCATTTGAGCTTTCACTTGTAAGCCCAATTGTTTAAGTTAGCTTGTAGCCTAAGTTAGCTTGTAATGGGTAATTGTTAAAAAGCCCATTAGGTTAGTGTGTTAGTTTTCTTTTAAATCACATGCTAGTCTCTCATCTTGTATAAGGAAAAATAGGAAGATAAAATCCTTATTCAAGTGAGAGAGGTTATTTTGTTATTCTTGTATACTTGTAAACTTGTTTAAAAGAGAAAGGAAAGAATAGCAGTTTATAACCAAATTTGTGTGACAAAATCTTATTAGGTTGAGTGAGGTTAATTGTTGGTATTCACTTGTAATCTTTGAACCCTATTGAGAAAGTGAATAGTAAAATAGATTTAACCAATTCTCTAATTTTCTTCCTCTTTTTCTCTTCCTTTGTGAACCCTAATAGGGTTTCGTTTGTTTGTTCAAGTTTTTCCTTCTTTTCTACCCTTGTGGATTTCTTGGTGTTCAAGAAACCAAATATACTTTGTTATTCCGGTATCGTTTTTCACAACAACTATAATAATCATTTATAAAAAAAGCCAAGACAAACAGGACCAAAATTAAGTAACAATTTTTTAAAGAAATATAAATAATGTGTTGTTTCTTCGTTACTTAACAGAACAATACAAATTTCCTGGTTGCTTTCCTCCCAAAGGTGTTTGTGGGAGTGAATGTTATTTTCAATCAGTTTCCATTAATTTGATTGTGTGAGTCCTTCTCCTTGTACTTTTTTTCTCTGGTGTTCGTGTGATCTTTCCTTTCTCTAAAGGTGTTGTGGTAGTGTGATCTCTTCTTTCTCTCCCTCTAGTTTTTTTCTAGTTTTTTCCTCTAGTTTTCTTGGTTTCTTTCTTGAGTGATGGGTATTTATGGAAGATACTAGCATTGCTGATAAAGGCAACAGGTCCAGATCAAGCATGGATATCATCTGCACTAACCATCCCCCTTAATATCTATATATAAAGTATTAGTGGAAATTATGCTTTTTTCGTTGATCTAGAGTATGAGAATCTTCTGTAGTTCTGCAACAACTGCAACATCATTAGTCATATTCGTCCCAATTGCAAACGTAGAGGTGAGAAAAGTATTAATTACAAAGGGCAACAGAAAAGAAGAGGTGAAAAGGCAAATTTGGAGGGAGATAATGGTTATAAAAAAAAAGAAAAAAAATTATGTTCAAGTTATTGGAAGGTCAAATGCAGCAGGCGTTCTATCTAATGAGAAGGAAATCATAATAGATTTAAAGGATCAACCATTAATTGTGGTCATTAAAACAAAGAAAATAGTGGACAAAGGAAAGAGTATTCCCAATGTGGCAAATGACCCATTGGATCCCGGTGGTCCTAGGCATATTATGGGTGATGAAAAAAAAACATGGAGGAAACAGAACATGTGATATAAGATACTAATAAAACATTAGATTTGGTTAGTGAAGAGGAGTATTTAATTGAAAATTCATGTTTTATAGATATCACACAATGAGATTTTGTTGAAGCAATCCCTGAGACCAATTTTGAGCTTCAATAGGATATGATTTTCCTTAATTCATCTTGGGAGAATATGGTGCAACAGGATTTGGCCAGACAGGGAATTGGAGATCATGATGACAACTCCATGAGAGTTGATTATGAGGGGTTCAAGAAAGTGAAATCCAAGTGAAAAAGGAAAGCTCAGAAAAAAGATAGCAGCTAGAAGCAATTACACAACAAGGTCAAGGCCTGTAAGTGCTCATAATTCCCCATGAATTGTATTTTTTAGAATGTGAGATGAATAGATAAATCTCCTGCAAAATTGGCTCTAAAAAGGTTAATTCTCAGACCCAAACCTCTGTTTATTTTCTTAGCTGAGCCTTGCATGGATAAAAATTTATCCCCTCATACCTGGCTCAATAGACTTAATCTAAAATTCTTTGTTGTAAATAATAGAAATGATCTTTCTCCTAACCTCTGGTGCCTATGTGACTTGAGTCGTAATTCTGAGGTTTTGTATATTGATGATCAACACATTTCTTTTACTGTAAGGTCCAATGGTGTAACCCTGGGCATCTCATCTATTTATGCTTCAACTTGTTACATATCTAGAAGGAATTTGTGGAATAAGTTATAGGATACCCTTCAAAATCACAAAATCCCTTGATGTTTCATTGGAGATTTCAATACCATTCTTAGGGATCATGGGTATCATGGTTCATCTATCTGAGTTAGAGGCCCTATGCAAGATTTTTCTCATTGGTCTGATCAGAATCAGTTGCTGCATATGCCAACTGTTGGTGCTAGATATACTCGGTATACTAGCAGAAACGAGGCTCATCACACTCAAAAGAGGCTTGATAGGGCAATTTGTAATCAGGCTTGGATATACTCTTGTGTACAAATATCCTTTTCCACTCATATCAAATCTCGACCTAACCATTACTCTCTACTTATGTACTTCAATTTCCATGAAATTAAGTTCAAGGCCCAGTTTCGATTTTTGCAAATGTGGACCACTCATCAGGATTGTAATAAGGTTATGGAGTCTTCTTGGAAAGAAAATATTATTGGGTGTCCCATGTATGTTTTGGCTTCGAACTTGAAAGTTTTAAAGGACAATCTCAAGGTTTGGAATCAAACCTGTTTTGGTAATGTGCACGGTAAAGTCAAGCAGGCTGAGCAGGATCTTGCTAGTATTCAAGATAAAATTGACTTAGAGGGCCACACATATGTGTTGTCTTATCAGGAGAAAGATGCCCAATCTAAGTTAGACCATGCCCTTAAAATAGAGGAATTGTTTTGGAAGGAAAGGATAGAGTCCAATGGCATGCAGATGGGGAAAGTAATACAAAATACTTCCACAAAATTGCAAAGATGAGAAACACAATAAAATACATTCACACAATGAAAGTGGGAGGCGACATCGTCAACAATCCAGATCAAATTTTAGAGCATCTGGTTACACATTTTAAGAATTATTTTACAATTTATCTATTTTGCAGGAAAACTCTCTAGTGAAGGAAATTATCCCTCATCTGGTGTTTGATCAGACTAATTATCCGTTAACCTCTTTGCCCTATGAAGAGGAAATTCACAGTGCAATTTTTAATCTTAAGAGGGATAGTGTTGCAGGCCATATGGATTTGGCTCTACATATTATCAGAATTACTGGAGCATCATCAAGGAAACCTTGGAGTTCTTCAATGAATGTTGGATAACCCCAAATTATAACTTTATCACTTTGGTGTTGATTTCAAAAGTTCAGGAGGATAGGAGCATTGATCTATACATGCCTCTTTCTCTTGCTAATTTCAAGTTCAAGATCATCACTAAAATCCTAGAAGATAGAATGGCCCAAGTGCTCCCTCACATAATCTCCAAGGAACAAAAGGGGTATATACAAGTAAGAAACATCAAGGATTGCATTTGACTCACCTCTGAGGTGGAAAATGTTATTCAAAGAAAGTTTCTTGGTGGAAATGTTATGCTAAAGGTAGACATAGCCAAGGAATTTGACACCTTGGATTGGAGATTCCTCTTAAAAGTTCTCAAGTAGTTTTGTTTCAATGAGATTTTTTGCACCTAGATGAGGAAGGTTTTGGAATCAACAAAGATCTCTATTTCCACTATTGGGGACCTTAAAGGGTATTTCAACTGCAAGAGGGGTGTCAGGCAGGGCGACCCATTGTCTCCTCTGTTGTTTTGTTTGGCCGAGGATGTTCTCAGCAGAGGTCTCTCTCATCTGGTTGCTAGTAACAGGTTAAAGCTTATTGAGGCTAGCAGGACTGTATTGATTCTTTCTCATAATTTGTATGCCAATGATATTATGATGTTCACTAGGGGCTGCACTTCATCCCTTGATTCCATTGCTGAGCTCTTTGTCAAGTATGCTGAATGATCAGGTCAAGTGTGTAACCCTTCTAAATCAACTATGTATGTTGGCTCTATGAGTGATGTTAGACATGGTCTATTGTCAAGCAAGACTGGTTTCAATATGGAGCATCTTCCTTTTTCCTAACTACAGGCTCCTATTTTCAAAGGAAGGTGTGAGATATTGGATCGAACTCTAGTTTTAGCATGCCGTCGAAGTCCGCTCACATGCTGTTGTCGAAGACCTACATGATGTAGCCGAATTGTGTTCTAGTATGTAGGAGATCGAATTGGGCCTTGTGTTATGGATCCAATTGTTTAAGTTAGCTTATACCCTAAGTTAACTTATAATGGGTAATTGTTAAAAAGCCCATTAGTTTCGTATGTTAGGTTTATAATAAATAGCATACTAGTGTCTCTTCATAACGTGTGGCAAATCCTTATTAGGTTGAGAGAGGTTAATTGTGGGTATTCACTTGTAATCTTTGAAACCTATTAAGAAAGTGAATAGTAAAATAGATTTAACCAATTCTCTATTCTTCTTCCTCTTTTCTCTTCCTTTGTGAACCCTAATAGGGTTTCGTTTGTTTGTTCAATTTTTTCCTTCTTTTCTACCCTTGTGGATTTCTTGGTGTTCAAGAAACCAAATATACTTTGTTATTCTGGTATCCTAATTCACAACAAATTGGTACGGTTAGCGTGGAGAAGATGCATTCAACAAAGTATGAGATTGAAAAGTTCACCGGAGTGAACGACATCGGTCTGTGGTGCTTGAAGATGAAAGTCCTACTGGTTCAGCAGGGTTGTTTGGAAGCGTTGAAGGGAGAGGCAGCCATAGACGTCGGGTTAACAAAAAAAGAAAAGACGACCATGATAGAGAAAGCCCACAACGCAATATTGTTAAGCCTTGGTGATAAGGTTCTTCGACAGGTATCAAATGAGACTATGGCATCAGGGTTATGGTTGAAACTTGAAAGTTTTTAAATAACCAAATCTCTAATGAATCGACTATACCTGAAGCAAGCTTTGTATTCATTCAAGATGAGTGAAGACAAAGTTTTGGCTGAGCAGTTGGATATGTTCAACAAGCTGATTCTTGATCTTGAAAATATTTATGTGAAGATCGATGATGAAGATCAAGCACTGTTGTTGTTGTTGTTGTTGTGTGCTTTTCCCAGAACACATGCTCACTTCAAAGAAACTCTCTTGTATGGAAGGGAGTCCCTGAACAAACGAAAGGAGCATAAACCTTCGACGGTTGGTGAAGGTTTGGCCGTTAAGGGAAAATTCTTGCGAAAAGATGGTAAGTTCGACAAGAAGAAAGGTAAAAGTTAGCACAAGTCTTATAGTGGCAAAGCATCTAGTATTCGATGCTATCATTGTAAGAAGGAAAGTCACACAAGAAAGGTGTGCCCTGAACGCCTGAAAGATCATCGAGGTAAGGATAATGGCAACACAACCATTGTTCAAGATGACTTCGACTCGTCTGATGTCCTTGTGGTTTCAAGCAGCGAATCAAGAAAATAGTGGATTATGGATTCAGGTTGCACTTGGAACATGACTTCAAACAGAGAATTGTTCGAGGAGCTATGTGATCAAGATGGTGGATCAGTGCTGCTAGGAAACAACAAAGCTTGCAAAATTGCAGGTATTGGATCTATGAGATTCAAGCTCCATGATGAGTTAATAAGGTTATTGACTGAAGTCAGGTATGTACCTAATTTAAAGAGAAATTTGGTTTCTCTTGGTGAATTCGACAGAAAGAGATATGTTTTTCAAGGAGAGAAAAGTATCCTAAGAGACATGAAGGGGTCGAAGGAAGTCTTGAGAGGTGTGAAGAAACAAGGCTTGTATACCCTTGAGGCAGAAGTTGTAAGTGGTTCGACAAATGTTGTATCCATGAAACCTTTGTCGAAGACAGAAATTTGGCACATGAGATTAGGCCATGTCAGTGAAAGGGGTCTGGTCGAATTGGGGAAACAAAATCTGCTTGAAGGAGACAAAGTCGAAAAGTTGAAATTTTGTGAACCCTGTGTACTTGGAAAATCTCGCAGAGTGAAGTTCAACAAAGGCAAACAAAGAACTCATGGATCCCTTGATTACATCCATGTTGATCTTTGGGGGCCTGCAAGGTGTCCATCACATTCAGGAGCAAGGTATTTTCTATCCATAGTCGATGATTATTCCATAAAGTTGTGGGTATTCATCCAGATGACTAAGGATGAAACTTTTGAGAATTTCAAAGGTTGGAAGACTCTAGTAAAAAATCAGACTGGCAGAAAGGTCAAGAGGTTAAGAACCGACAATGGCCTTGAATTTTGCATTGAGGCGTTCGACAGCTTGTGTGCTGCCTCATGTATTGCAAGGCACAAAACTACTGCAGGTATTCCACAACAAAATGATTTGGCAGAGAGGTTTAATCGAACTATTTTGGAAAGAGTTATATGCATGTTGACTAGTGCTGGGTTAAAGAAGGTGTTTTGGGTTGAGGCTGTTTCGACAACAACATATCTGATAAACAGATGTCCTTCAACTGCGTTAGATATAAAGACTCCTGAAGAAGTTTGGTTGGGATATCCACCTAGTCTCGAAAGACTGAGAGTATTTGGCTGCGTGGCCTATGCTCACATTAGGCAAGACAAGGTCGAACCTAGAGCTCTGAAATGCATGTTCATGGGATACCATGAAGGAGTCAAAGCTTATAGGCTATGGTGCCTAGAGCCAGGTCACAGGAGGTGTATCACCAGTCGAGATGTTATTTTCAATGAAGCTGAGATGGCTTTCAAGAAAATTGACGATGTTGACGAAGAGCTGGAATAGGGAGAGATTCCTGTTGAGGTGGAGCATGTTGATGTTGAATTGCGTATCCCAGATGAAGTGAAATAAGAACCAGAAGATGTTGTCAAAGATGAGGAGACTGATAATGATTACCTGCCAATAAGAGACATGTCGAGGAGAGTCATTAAGCCTCCTCAGAGACTTGGGTATGTAGATCTTATAGCTTACGCCTTAATCTTTGAAAGTGAGGTTCTCGACCAAGAACCTAGAGACTATAAGGAAGTTATGAGGAGTCGAAAAAAGACTGAATAGATGAAAGCCATGGATGATGAGATGAAATCTCTTCATGATAACAACACATGGGAACTGATCAAGAAACCTGCTGGAGCCAGGTTAGTCAGCTGTAAATGGATTTTCAAAGTTAAGGAAGGAATCGAAGGAGTGGCGTCGAAGAGATACACGACAAGACTGGTTGCTAGGAGGTTCACTCAGAAAGAAGGTGTCGACTTCAATGATGTGTTCTCTTCTGTTGTGAAGCACAAGTCCATTCGAATGTTGCTTGCCACGGTTGCACAGTTCGATCTTGAACTGGAACAGATGGATGTGAAGACTGCGTTCTTGTATGGTGATTTAAATGAAACAATTCTGATGAGGCAACCTGAAGGGTATGTCAAAAAGGGGAAGGAATATTATGTGTGCAAGCTGAAGAGATATTTATATGGAATGAAACAATCTCCTCGACAGTGGAATAAAAGATTCGAAAAGTTCATGGCACACATAAGTTTCATTAGAAATTAGTTCGACCACTGTGTTTACTTCAGATTTCGACCTGGTAATTCATTTGTTATTTTGTTGCTTTATGTGGATGATATTCTAATAGCAAGCAACAATGTCGAAGATGTAATGAGGGTGAAGGCTGAACTCAATAAGGAGTTTGACATGAAGGATCTGGGAGCTACGTCTAGGATTCTTGGGAATGACATCCGAAGAGATAGAAAGCAGACGAAATTATGCTTATCTCAAGAGGCATACCTACGGAAGATTCTCGAAAAGTATGGTATGTCGAATTCAAAGCCTGTTGTGACTCCGAAAAACATTCAATTCAAGCTGAGTATAGATCAGTGTCCCAGTACTGATGTCGAAAGAGCTTATATGAATAGCATTCCATATGCTAATATAGTGGGTTCTTTGATGTATGATATGGTCTGTACTAGACCTGACATAGCATATGCAGTAAGTCTTGTAAGCAGGTACATGGCAAATCCTGGGAAGGCTCACTGGCAAGCATTGGAGTGGTTTTAAGGTACATAAATGGGTCTCTGAATAGAGTCCTAATTTATGGTGGAGCCTTGGATAGTAAAGCAACAATCAAAGGATATGTCGACACTGATTATGCAGGTTGTATGGATTCCAGAAAATCTATTTCTGGATATGTGTTCACTATGTTTAGGACAACAATCAGTTAGAAAGAAACACTTCAGAAGTTTGTTGCCTTATCAACCACTAAAGCGGAATATATCGCCCTAACTGAAGCTGTGAAGGAAGCATTGTGGCTTGGAGGTTTTGCATAAGAGTTGAAACTTCAAGGTCCAGTTATCACTGTTAAATGTGATAGTCAAAGTGAAATACACCTATCGAAGAATTCAGCCTATCATGAGCAAACCAAGCACATTGATGTAAGGTTGCATTTCGTCAGAGGGGTAATCGAGCGTGGAGAAGTTCAAGTGCTGAAGGTTTCGATAGATCATAATGTTGCTGATATGATCACCAAGACATTGTCTAGTTGCATGTTTTTCCACTGTATGCAGTTGATAAAGCTGCATGAAGAAAGCTAGTTTGTTCCTTGATGTTATAGAGATTGTTCCAAGGTGGAGATTTGTGAGATATTGGATCGAACTCTAGTTTTAGCATGTCGTCGAAGTCCGCTCACATGCAGTTGTTGAAGACCTACATGTTGTAGTCGAATTGTGTTATAGTATGTAGGAGATAGAATTGGGCCTTGTGTTATGGATCCAATTGTTTAAGTTAGCTTGTAATGGGTAATTGTTAAAAAGCCCATTAATTTAGTATGTTAGGTTTATTATAAATAGCACACTAGTCTCTCTTCAAAAGGTGTGGCAAATCCTTATTAGGTTGAGAGAGGTTAATTGTTGGTATTCACTTGTAATCTTTGAACCCTATTGAGAAAGTGAATAGTAAAACAGATTTAACCAATTTTCTAGTCTTCTTCCTCTTTTCTCTTCCTTTGTGAACCCTAATAGGGTTTCGTTTGTTTGTTCAAGTTTTTCCTTCTTTTCTACCCTTGTGAATTTCTTGGTGTTCAAGAAACCAAATATAATTTGTTATTCCGGTATCCTAATTCACAACAGAAGACCCAAAGCCTCTTACTTTCAACCGGCAATAGACAAGATTAAGAACAAGCTTGCTGCTTGGAAAGCCAACTTGATGTCTATAGCAGGAAGAATTCAATTGGTAAAATCTGTTATTCATAGCATACTGATATACTCATTTAGAATTTATTCTTAGCTAGTGAGTTTAATCAACGAGATTGAAAGTCTGTGTAGAAACTTTATTTGGAGTGGTGACATACATAAAAGGAGACTGACCACTGTGGCTTGGAAGTATTGTTGTTAGGACATAAAGGATTAGGTATGGGGATCAGGTCCCTTAGAACTATTGATGATGCCAACAACCTGGATCAATGTTGGATCATAATCAATGAGATAAACCATTGGGCCACCATTTTAAAAGCTAGAGTTTTCAGGAGGGGTAGACAACCCAAGTATCATGTTTTTCATCTATTTGGTCTGGAAGTAAGGATTATTTATCAGAGCTAATAGAGAATTCTATTTGGTTAATTGGTAAAGGGGATAAAATCAATCTTTGGAGAGACAAATGGTGTGGGTAGACCCTTGCTTCTCTTTTGCATATCCTAGATGAAAGGCTCAATTCTTTAAGGCGTGTCTTAATAACATTATGAATGGTAATTCCTTCGTGTTGCTTGATGATCTTATCCAACTCTGTTATGCCATTCCTCAATTATTTTCAGAGATTCATGTCAACTATTTAAAGGAGGATAAGCTAATTTGGAAGAGGTCAGATAGTGTGAGATCACTCTTAAGGATGCTCACAATTATCCCAGTTTTTGTGGTTCCGGTAGTGAGTGGGGTAAGATCATTTGAAACTCTTCCATACCTCCCTCACATTCTGTTCTTTTTTGAAGATTGACAAAAGATAAATCGCCCACTGATGTGGTCCTTTGTAAGAGAGGTGAGTCCTTACCTTTGGTCTGTAATTTGTGCTATCAAGAGAAGGAAACTATTCCTCATATTTTTTCAACTGCAAATATTCTACAGTGATCTGCATTGGTTGAGGAGCTTGCTGAACATGAGGGTTGTTATTTGTAAACTTGAAGACCGCTTGACAGTTATGAATCTTTGCGTTTTTGCGCAGTGCAGAGTTGTCTTCCAAGCATTAGTCATCGTTGTGGTTAACTGTATTAGGCATGCTATAAACTTTGCTAGGTTTCAAAATACGCAGATCCATTGAAGGTCTTCTTGCTCATCCATTCCTTCCTTAGCGATCAATGTTGGCTGGCAACTCCATATCCGGGTGCTCTAACTTGGATATCAGAGACTTTGTGATGCTGAAAAATTTCTCAATTATTATTAATAATCTCAAGCCTCAAGTTTGTAAAGAAGTCATTTGGTGTCCTCCATCTAAGGGGTGAGTGAAGGTTAATATTGATGGCGCTTCTGGAGGGGTTCCGGTTAAGGCTGCTTGTGGGGGTTAAAGCAGCTTTGCGTGTAATTTAGGCTATGAGAATGCTCTTTTTGCATAGCTTATGGGATCCATTTTGGCGATTGAGCAGGCAATCAATCACAACTGGACTAATATGTGGTTAGAGACTGACTCTAAATTTGTTGTTTTGGCGTGCAGTAAATCATTTGTCGTGCCATGGAAAATCAAGTATAGATGGAACAATTGTATGCATCAGATAGGGAATTTTAACTTTTTTGCAACACACATTTTCAGGAAAGGGAATCAATATGCAGATAAGATGGCTAACTTAGACTTATAAGTTGCTAATTTTACTTGGTAGAATGACGTTCTTTTGATTGTTGAATTGAATTTCCATATAAATAGACTATATGTGTTTAATATTTTACTTAGATAGGTTTGAGGTTTTCGCTCAATACCCCTTCATTTTTGTAACTATTTACTTTTTTTAAATATATTTTTGGAACTTTTTTCTTATATATATATATATATATATATATATATATATATATATATATATATATATCACTACTGTATTATATATAAAAAAAACTAATGTAAACCATTTTTGTGTTAGAGTGATGTGATTATTTTATATATATATATATATATATATATATATATATATATATATATATATATATATATATATATATATATATATATATATATATTATTTTGCCATAATAAACTCTCAACTATAATTTGTAAATTTTATAAGGGTTTGTTGGTACGTTGGAGAATATGAAAATATGAGAAAATGGTAACCGCTATATTAACATTATTCATAAAAAAAAAAAAGGATTATTCTCATTCATGTGAGAAAATGATAGAAGACAATTTAATATTTGTGTGAATTGTTTTTTATATACTACTTTCAATCTTATTTATAGGGGTTTATAAATAAGAAAAAATTTATTTTTTAAATTTATTAAATAATCAATATAATGTATCAAATATATTGATTATTTAATAAATATAAAAAAAAAATCATTTTTTTCTTATAAATAAGATCGAGGTGTAGTTTATTAACTCAATAAATCACATTATTCAGAAAAGGAAAAAAAGGTGTATTCATGTGAGGAAGTGATAGAAGACAATTTAATATTTGTGTGATTTTCTTTTACATCCGTTATGTAGTCAATAAATAACCTAGTTTTTATTTTTTGAGTTTGGATGACTATGCCATGCGTAGCCATCGTTGTCATCAAACGCGTTTGGGAAGAATATGCTTACTAGCTGAAATTCAAGAATCATGGAGAGTGGAGAGTGATGACTCATTCTGAAGTATTAAAGTATGGCATTATCTCCACTATACGTGGCTCCAAAAAAATCAATGATAACGGGCTTCTCTAAAGTAATTTACTTCTAAATTTGCACTCTAGAGTATGCTATTCACTCTATAGGTGCCTTTTATTTTAGAAATTTTCACACAAATAACTCATTTTTCTCTCTGAAATTTCAATATACCCCCTTTGTCTTCTATTCTGACCTACTTCCTCTCATTTTTCAAGGCGCCGATAGGTATCATTTCTAAATTTAAAGTGATGTTTAAATAATTTTTTTGGAAAGGGGAGAGGAGACGCGGAAAATAAATTGGGTTAGATGGGATTTGGTATGCAGACCTCTTGCAAAAGGGGGGTTGGGAATAAAGAATCTGAGGCTGTTTAATATAGCATTGCTAGGTAAATGGGCTTGGAAACTTGAAAATAAGAAGAGTGGGTTGTGGTTCCGAGCGATCGTAAATAGATATGGCGAGAGAGAAAGAACCAGCATCAATACTATCCGAGATTCGTCAAAGTGGTGGCAGGAGATAGGTCAGGTTGATATAGAGAGATATGTAACATATGTTGAATATTCTGTTAAGGAGGTGTAGCTCCGATTTTGTGACATGACCACTACCGCATTTAGTGCTACTTTCTGATTTCTAATATTTATCATATGATGCTTAAAAGGAAGGAGAAGATACCTTAAACTAACCCTGCTCGCAAATGGTTTTCTTACAAATGGTAAGAGATTTGGAATCGGGGGTTGGTTATACTGAGGGAAGCTATTAACACCCTGAGTATCTATAGCAATCTATAAGAACCTTTATTTTCATATATTTCTACTGTTGAATTACTTGGTTACTTAAGTTTGTTTACTGCTAAATTGGGAAAGTTTCTCCTTTGTGAAAGTTGAGGAAAATGTTTTTTGTTGCTTTATGGGTTTCTATTGTTTTTGGAAGGTACTTAAACCTAAGATTTTTTATTAGTGGGATCGCTAAGATTTCACAATCTTATGCCTACATATTCCCAACAATAGAGGATTGGGGAAATCAGAGCATTCGTAGTTCCTCCTAATCTATGGGAAGAAAAAGTTTGTTTTGTATCTTGTTCAAAGCCCAAGATGATGAAGCTATGATAAGTGCAAAATGTACCTATTTGTGTATATATGTTTTGTTGCACTTATCAATGCTTTGTGGTAAATATCGTGCGAATAAAACCCTCTTTGTTTGTAAATGCGTATAGTTTACGTTTTCGTGTGTATAGTGCGTTATCATGTAAATATCATTGAGTTTAATTGATTTTAATTTATTTTTACAGGTGTCCAATCAAGGATGTTTTACCATTGTTGTATAGAGCATTGAATAAGCTTTCCAGCGCTTCAAACCGTGCGTCAATCGGAGTTACGGTTCAAAAGTTACAAATAAAACAGTGCAGAAAATTCTGCAGACTGGTGTGCTGCGCCTCTGCTGCGCCGGACGGTGTGTTTTGAGCGCCGGGCGGTGCGCAGGTGCAGCAGTGTCACGCTACTGGAACTTGCAAATAATAAACCGCCTTGAAGCGCCGGGCGAAGCCAGAACGCCGCCGGGCGGTGCTGCGCGTGCTGAAACTCCATTAAAGGGCAAAAAAACTCATTTTTTAGGGATGGGTTTGATATTTTTAGTTCCAAATCCATCCAATAGCATTTTTTGACTGGAATTAGGCTAGAAAACACATTGGAGCATGCATTGGGATGATCCGGAGTCGAATCCTTCATCAATCGGAGCCGACAAACCGCGAGATGTTTGGTTTTTCTCCATTTCTTCTCTATGTTTTTCTCTTTTTGTTGGGTGTTTGTATATTTACTATGAACATATGTATATTTGTTGATCATAATATTGTATAAAGCTTTCTTTACAAATCATTATCGATGTCTTCCTTGATCTTTTTGCATTTATGTTTGGATTTGTGTTGTGTTAGAGATAAACTTCACAAATCTTGATTAGGGATGAATATCTATTGTCTAGATGCTAGAGATAGATTTAGATGATAATATTTATGGTGTCGGAACTTAAATGCCTTCCGTGTTTCGAGGCTTCGTGCGCGAGAGTGACGAAGAGAGTGATACGGTTGCTTCTCAACTCAGTGTGCCAGAGATGGACACTGTTGTGAGCGATATTGGATGATTTTGACGAGTATTGTAGGTGGAGTATATTTGGTCGGTAAATTTATGTTTGTGACGAGTGGAATATATACATGCTTGATAGGTTTCTTCTCTTCAAAGAATATACTTTTTATGTTTTTATTTACTTTTCCGCATTTACAATTCAAACCATTTTTACTCAAACTCATTAACAATTAAATTGTCGAACGGCAGTTCAAGAACCGATCTCTGTGGACACGATAATTCCCGGAAAAATACTTCCAAATATTTTTGTTGCTTGCCGCTATTCCGCTCCAACAAAATGGCGCCGTTGCCGGGGATTGGTTTTGATATTGAATCGCATTGCGATAGTTTCTTTGTTTTTGAGTTTTGTAAATATCGTACATTTTGTATATTTTCACTTGTTTATTATGATACTTGTATATTTTAACGTTTGTTCAAGTGTTTGGTTAGGACGCTTGCTTTTGGTTGCGCGGTGAGACATCACCATGGCATGAAGAGAGGAAGTTTCTAATTAAGCACCGTTAAGGCGTCGAGCTTACGACGTAAAACAAGCATGTTTTTATTGTTTTTCATTTCTAATGTTTTTGGTTGTTGTTTGCTCGCAAATTTTGATTGACTTATTTGAGGATGCTTTTGTGATTTTCCAAGTTGGTGTGTTTCAACTTGCGGATGTATGGTAATGATCTTGTTAAGTTTTGTACACGTCTGAGGTATGTATTTATCGCTTTCTATACTTTAGCATATTCATGATACTTAGGCATTTTACAAACTTCCATGCCATCCATTCTTTTGTATACTTGTTCTATTGTGAATCACTTTAGTTCCCAACCTTTTTGTGAGGTAGCCTTCTATTGTTCATATATGCGGAGAACCGACATTCTTGTTTAACTGGATTTTATTATGTTGAATCTGTTGTTTGTGTTGTTTATACGAATGCATGAAAGTGATCAAGGCAATTGTTTCATTTTGAGCACAACCACCTTAGCCAAATAGTCAATTCACCTTGTGAGTGTGTGAGAATTTGTAACCCCTTTGAGCTTTTTGATCCATGTTTCTATTTTAACTTAATACTTGTCTATGAGTATTTTGTTCACTTATTTTTGATTGGATTTTGTTTTTTCTTGGACCTCAACTTTGTGTTGTTGTATGGATTTTTTCCTTGCCTTAGAAAGTGGGGAGTATTCACATGATGGTGAGGTTGAATTCAAGTTGGGGAGAGGATGATTGTATACTCATTGGTTGGATTCTATGAGGATTGAAAAAGAAAAGAAAAAAGAGAAAAATTTGTGAAAGAGAAAAAGAAAGAAAAAAAGGGAGAAAAAGAAAATCCTTGAAAAAGGAAACAAAAAGAGTTCCAATAATTGTGCTAAATAAGTTGTGTGTTGTTGTGTAACACTTGGGTGTGTGGAAGAAGTTTCATTGAAATTTTGTGTTTGAACTTTTGTGAGTTGATCACTCCCTTAGGTTTCGGCAAGTTTTTGTTTCGATTAGCTTTAGGAATTGCCCCTTGTTTGTTTGCCCGACCACATTACAACCTTGAAAAGTCCTTGTGATTCTTGCCTTTGTATGTTCAATATGATTTTTGGATGTATGCATAATTTAGTCTTTTGTTTGCATGAGTGTTGTGTGAGTGTAAAGTACCTTATTGTGTGTTTTTCATCTACCGATGATTGTTTTTGCTAGGTGTGATTCACTTTGGAACTTGTGTTGTTTGAGAATTTTTGGCATGATTTTTGTATTTTGCATTTGTTTCGTGACTATGTTATCGTCTTAGTTTAGTGGTAAGTATTTACTTTTTGTGTGTACCGTTTTCATTTGAACCATTCATTCGTTTCCGATTTTCAAAACCTGTTGATTCGTGATTCGTTGGTTTTCACTTTGTTTCTTTGAGTTATTTGATTCTTGTTTGTGGACAAACAATTATGTAAGTTGGGGAGAGTTGATAAGTGCAAAATGTACCTATTTGTGTATATATGTTTTGTTGCACTTATCAATGCTTTGTGGTAAATATCGTGCGAATAAAACCCGCTTTGTTTGTAAATGCGTATAGTTTACGTTTTCGTGTGTATAGTGCGTTATCATGTAAATATCATTGAGTTTAATTGATTTTAATTTATTTTTACAGGTGTCCAATCAAGGATGTTTTACCATTGTTGTATAGAGCATTGAATAAGCTTTCCAGCGCTTCAAACCGTGCGTCAATCGGAGTTACGGTTCAAAAGTTACAAATAAAACAGTGCAGAAAATTCTGCAGACTGGTGTGCTGCGCCTCTGCTGCGCCGGGCGGTGTGTTTTGAGCGCCGGGCGGTGCGCAGGCGCAGCAGTGTCACGCTACTGGAACTTGCAAATAATAAACCGCCTTGAAGCGCCGGGCGAAGCCAGAACGCCGCCGGGCGGTGCTGCGCGTGCTGAAACTCCATTAAAGGGCAAAAAAACTCATTTTTTAGGGATGGGTTTGATATTTTTAGTTCCAAATCCATCCAATAGCATTTTTTGACTGGAATTAGGCTAGAAAACACATTGGAGCATGCATTGGGATGATCCGGAGTCGAATCCTTCATCAATCGGAGCCGACAAACCGCGAGATGTTTGGTTTTTCTCCATTTCTTCTCTATGTTTTTCTCTTTTTGTTGGGTGTTTGTATATTTACTATGAACATATGTATATTTGTTGATCATAATATTGTATAAAGCTTTCTTTACAAATCATTATCGATGTCTTCCTTGATCTTTTTGCATTTATGTTTGGATTTGTGTTGTGTTAGAGATAAACTTCACAAATCTTGATTAGGGATGAATATCTATTGTCTAGATGCTAGAGATAGATTTAGATGATAATATTTATGGTGTCGGAACTTAAATGCCTTCCGTGTTTCGAGGCTTCGTGCGCGAGAGTGACGAAGAGAGTGATACGGTTGCTTCTCAACTCAGTGTGCCAGAGATGGACACTGTTGTGAGCGATATTGGATGATTTTGACGAGTATTGTAGGTGGAGTATATTTGGTCGGTAAATTTATGTTTGTGACGAGTGGAATATATACATGCTTGATAGGTTTCTTCTCTTCAAAGAATATACTTTTTATGTTTTTATTTACTTTTCCGCATTTACAATTCAAACCATTTTTACTCAAACTCATTAACAATTAAATTGTCGAACGGCAGTTCAAGAACCGATCTCTGTGGACACGATAATTCCCGGAAAAATACTTCCAAATATTTTTGTTGCTTGCCGCTATTCCGCTCCAACAAAATGGCGCCGTTGCCGGGGATTGGTTTTGATATTGAATCGCATTGCGATAGTTTCTTTGTTTTTGAGTTTTGTAAATATCGTACATTTTGTATATTTTCACTTGTTTATTATGATACTTGTATATTTTAACGTTTGTTCAAGTGTTTGGTTAGGACGCTTGCTTTTGGTTGCGCGGTGAGACATCACCATGGCATGAAGAGAGGAAGTTTCTAATTAAGCACCGTTAAGGCGTCGAGCTTACGACGTAAAACAAGCATGTTTTTATTGTTTTTCATTTCTAATGTTTTTGGTTGTTGTTTGCTCGCAAATTTTGATTGACTTATTTGAGGATGCTTTTGTGATTTTCCAAGTTGGTGTGTTTCAACTTGCGGATGTATGGTAATGATCTTGTTAAGTTTTGTACACGTCTGAGGTATGTATTTATCGCTTTCTATACTTTAGCATATTCATGATACTTAGGCATTTTACAAACTTCCATGCCATCCATTCTTTTGTATACTTGTTCTATTGTGAATCACTTTAGTTCCCAACCTTTTTGTGAGGTAGCCTTCTATTGTTCATATATGCGGAGAACCGACATTCTTGTTTAACTGGATTTTATTATGTTGAATCTGTTGTTTGTGTTGTTTATACGAATGCATGAAAGTGATCAAGGCAATTGTTTCATTTTGAGCACAACCACCTTAGCCAAATAGTCAATTCACCTTGTGAGTGTGTGAGAATTTGTAACCCCTTTGAGCTTTTTGATCCATGTTTCTATTTTAACTTAATACTTGTCTATGAGTATTTTGTTCACTTATTTTTGATTGGATTTTGTTTTTTCTTGGACCTCAACTTTGTGTTGTTGTATGGATTTTTTCCTTGCCTTAGAAAGTGGGGAGTATTCACATGATGGTGAGGTTGAATTCAAGTTGGGGAGAGGATGATTGTATACTCATTGGTTGGATTCTATGAGGATTGAAAAAGAAAAGAAAAAAGAGAAAAATTTGTGAAAGAGAAAAAGAAAGAAAAAAAGGGAGAAAAAGAAAATCCTTGAAAAAGGAAACAAAAAGAGTTCCAATAATTGTGCTAAATAAGTTGTGTGTTGTTGTGTAACACTTGGGTGTGTGGAAGAAGTTTCATTGAAATTTTGTGTTTGAACTTTTGTGAGTTGATCACTCCCTTAGGTTTCGGCAAGTTTTTGTTTCGATTAGCTTTAGGAATTGCCCCTTGTTTGTTTGCCCGACCACATTACAACCTTGAAAAGTCCTTGTGATTCTTGCCTTTGTATGTTCAATATGATTTTTGGATGTATGCATAATTTAGTCTTTTGTTTGCATGAGTGTTGTGTGAGTGTAAAGTACCTTATTGTGTGTTTTTCATCTACCGATGATTGTTTTTGCTAGGTGTGATTCACTTTGGAACTTGTGTTGTTTGAGAATTTTTGGCATGATTTTTGTATTTTGCATTTGTTTCGTGACTATGTTATCGTCTTAGTTTAGTGGTAAGTATTTACTTTTTGTGTGTACCGTTTTCATTTGAACCATTCATTCGTTTCCGATTTTCAAAACCTGTTGATTCGTGATTCGTTGGTTTTCACTTTGTTTCTTTGAGTTATTTGATTCTTGTTTGTGGACAAACAATTATGTAAGTTGGGGAGAGTTGATAAGTGCAAAATGTACCTATTTGTGTATATATGTTTTGTTGCACTTATCAATGCTTTGTGGTAAATATCGTGCGAATAAAACCCGCTTTGTTTGTAAATGCGTATAGTTTACGTTTTCGTGTGTATAGTGCGTTATCATGTAAATATCATTGAGTTTAATTGATTTTAATTTATTTTTACAGGTGTCCAATCAAGGATGTTTTACCATTGTTGTATAGAGCATTGAATAAGCTTTCCAGCGCTTCAAACCGTGCGTCAATCGGAGTTACGGTTCAAAAGTTACAAATAAAACAGTGCAGAAAATTCTGCAGACTGGTGTGCTGCGCCTCTGCTGCGCCGGGCGGTGTGTTTTGAGCGCCGGGCGGTGCGCAGGCGCAGCAGTGTCACGCTACTGGAACTTGCAAATAATAAACCGCCTTGAAGCGCCGGGCGAAGCCAGAACGCCGCCGGGCGGTGCTGCGCGTGCTGAAACTCCATTAAAGGGCAAAAAAACTCATTTTTTAGGGATGGGTTTGATATTTTTAGTTCCAAATCCATCCAATAGCATTTTTTGACTGGAATTAGGCTAGAAAACACATTGGAGCATGCATTGGGATGATCCGGAGTCGAATCCTTCATCAATCGGAGCCGACAAACCGCGAGATGTTTGGTTTTTCTCCATTTCTTCTCTATGTTTTTCTCTTTTTGTTGGGTGTTTGTATATTTACTATGAACATATGTATATTTGTTGATCATAATATTGTATAAAGCTTTCTTTACAAATCATTATCGATGTCTTCCTTGATCTTTTTGCATTTATGTTTGGATTTGTGTTGTGTTAGAGATAAACTTCACAAATCTTGATTAGGGATGAATATCTATTGTCTAGATGCTAGAGATAGATTTAGATGATAATATTTATGGTGTCGGAACTTAAATGCCTTCCGTGTTTCGAGGCTTCGTGCGCGAGAGTGACGAAGAGAGTGATACGGTTGCTTCTCAACTCAGTGTGCCAGAGATGGACACTGTTGTGAGCGATATTGGATGATTTTGACGAGTATTGTAGGTGGAGTATATTTGGTCGGTAAATTTATGTTTGTGACGAGTGGAATATATACATGCTTGATAGGTTTCTTCTCTTCAAAGAATATACTTTTTATGTTTTTATTTACTTTTCCGCATTTACAATTCAAACCATTTTTACTCAAACTCATTAACAATTAAATTGTCGAACGGCAGTTCAAGAACCGATCTCTGTGGACACGATAATTCCCGGAAAAATACTTCCAAATATTTTTGTTGCTTGCCGCTATTCCGCTCCAACAAGCTAAAAGAGTGTTTGAAAGATTTGACAAATTATTATCTGTAAGGGAGATATCTCACATATTCACTACAGTAATTTGAGAATGATGTCATAAGGGAAGAAAGCTTTAAACTTATTGTGTTAAGTAATGCCACTTTTTCCTTTATGAATTCTTTACATACTAAAAGAGGGACCTTAACATGGATATAGAATCGACAAGTGTGCCACTTACATCAGTTAGATGAAAGAAAAAGTTTTTGAACCATGATAAAGGAGGAACTCCAGCTTGGATATTGAACCAACAAGTGTGCCACTTACATCAATTATCTGGAAAACCGTTTTTAATTGTTTGACTTGAACTGCAGTGATTAGAGGATATATCTTCCTACAAAGATGGCTTAAGGTCTCATCTGTAAGGAGATGGATTTATTTAGGTATCTTGATTAAAGCCCAAGATATGAAACTGAAAATGATTGACTCAACTTGGGAGTTTTGTCTGTCTTGTACAAAGCCCAAGATTGAGGCTGGAGAAATTATTTGTATAAAAGCCTGAGAGAAGGCTAATGACTGTTGAGGAAGCTTGAAATGACAGACTCAATACTGAGGAATTGACTAAATCTTGTGGGGATTTTATTTGTATCCTGTACAAAGCCCAGGATGAATGAGGCTAAAAGAATTTATTGTATCCTGTACAGAGCTTAGGATGGTGAGGCTAAAAGATTTTTATTGACGCTTTTAAGAAGCCTGAGGGTTCTTGTATGAAGCCCAAGAGGAGGCTATCTTGCTGGGGAGACTCTTTGTATGATGCCCAAGAGGAGCCAATGATGCTTGTAAAAGGCCCAAGAGGAGGCCGGGGAACTAGTTGTTTGAACTAAGTTTGTGATTGAAGGTGTCCTATTGTTTGACCTATGTCTAAACTAAGGATGATATAAATGTCAAGAGGAACTTAATGCGAATAAGTACATGACAAGTATATACATGAATTGAAGGGTGATGGGTCTTATACTCTTGACAGAGGCCCAAGATTCATTTAAAAGAAAAGGTGGTGGGTCTCACACTCTTGACAGAGGCCCAAGGATTTTGATGATTTGAAAATTGAAAGGGGTTGGGACTTACACTCTAAGCAGAGGCCCAAGGAGTTTATTGAAAAGAGAAGAAAAGGTGATGGGTCTTACACTATTGACAGAGGCCCAAGGTTTTATTCTATATACAAAGGTGTTGGGTCTTACACTTTAAGCAGAGGCCCAAGGTTTATTGAAATTGAATGCCACTAGGTCTGTGCTTGATGAAAGTTGAAGCTTGAGTTTTGAACTGTTGAGAAATTGAAGAAAGTTTTGAGGGAAAGGGGAGGGACTTACACTCTAATAGAGGCCCAAAATTTCATTCTTGTTTGAAAATAGGAGGTGATTTTATAAATGATTTGAAGTATTGTGGATGATTTTGAAAGAAAGTGGAGGGAATGAGACTTACACTCTGGATAGAGGCCCAAGTATTTAAAACAATTGGTTTTAAAAATGTGATAAGTGACGGGTCTTACACTCTAAGTAGAGACCCAAGGATTTTGAAAAGAAAATATGATTTTGAAAGTTTATTTGAAAGATGATGTGTTATTTTAAAGAGATGTTTTTATCATGGTGAAATTTTGTGAAAATAAAACTTGAACATTGAAGCAATGATTTCAATTAAACATGTTAAGACAAGTTGATAACAATCAAGCATTCATGTTAGAGTTTAAACATGGGTTTGGATAAAGTGGAAACACTAGAAAGTTCATACAAATAAACATGTATAAAAACATTTTCAAAGTAAAGTTCAAATGTTTTAGGATCATATAGACATGGTGTGATCAACATAATGGCACATAAAATTATTAACATCATGTAATCATGGAAGAAAATCAACATGCTAAGGCAAGGGTTTAAGCAAAAAGTTCAATGACATGTTTGAAAATTCATCATCCATTCACATGTAAACATACTTAAAAAATGGATTAAAACCAAATGAGGACAAATATGTACAAATTCACAACATCATTTAAGGTTTATACAAGATATATATGGTTCACACAAATAATTGTAAGCAAGGAAAAGCAAGGAATTATTCAGAAGAATCAAGAAGTTCTTTAAGAAACCCTAAAAACATCACTTACTTTGAACACTCATAAATGTATTAAAAATAATTATTTTTGGTATTTTATTTTTATAAAATAGAAAATAGACATTATTAAGAACAATTTACAAAAAGAATAGGTTCAAAATGATTAAAAATGAGAAAGTTATAGTAATTTGAAATTGTGAAGAAAAGTAAGAAAATTAAGTGTTAAAAAATTGGGAATGGTCCCCATGGGTGTTGAACCCATGACCCTTCGCTTGCAACACCAAACCTAGACCAACCAGCCAACACGTGCAGGTTGAATCTATGGGGGAAACATTGAATTATATGTGTTATTCATTTGAAATTCAGAAAAATTAAAAAGAACTGGGGCGAGGTGGATTCGAACCCCAGTTCTAGTAGGCATAAGTACTCAAGGGCGCGCAGGTTTAACCACTAGGGTGGTGATACATTTGTTGTATCACCCCCATCCATTAATTGATAAACCTACATGTGACCCAGGCCTAGCCAAAACCTAAGGCGCCATGGCTGGTTGGTTGAGCAAAAATTCAAGTTTTGTGTCATTTGCAAGAAGGACCATATCTCACTAATTTCTCAATGAAATTGAATGAAATAAAAATGAAACTTTCCTATAATTTCATGAGGAATCTAGTGGTGGTCTTAGATTTTTCTAAAAATGCCTACATTTTAAAACCCGATAGTGGTTTCAAATAGGCCATGATTTTGCAATTTCTATGTTACATATTTATACAACCAACAATAACACTTATTATAGTTTAAACACAACAAATATGACATATATGACATGTTCATGAACAATGTACATCAAAGTAAAGTATATTTTTGCAAGTTCAAGTTTTGAGGAAACTTACCTCTTGAAGCAAACTTGGATCTTTCAAGATAGTTGTTACAGAAATGTCTTGATGCTTTGGACACCTTCAATATACCTCAAATGATCCTTTTGAATGCTTGGAACCAAAGAAAACCAGCTGGAACAGAATATGGTACCCTTCTTGCAAAAATGGCAAAAGTGACCAAAATGCAACTTCAACCAAATGGAGTTAGAGTTGAGAAACTATGGTTGGAACAATTTAGGGATGTTATTTAGAGTGTGTTTAGAGTGTTGTTTGGTTGTGAAATGGACAGGATCAAGACATGGCTTGAAAAATGCAGAAAAGTCAAAATATGAGGTTTTGATGGTTGACTTTCTGATTTTGGGGGTTTGA
Source organism: Lathyrus tuberosus (assembly GCA_022829125.1). Taxonomy (NCBI): domain Eukaryota; kingdom Viridiplantae; phylum Streptophyta; class Magnoliopsida; order Fabales; family Fabaceae; genus Lathyrus; species Lathyrus tuberosus. Next base: position 2,949,557 of record JALAZF010000479.1, on the reverse strand, counting down.
GATGAAGATGAGGGTTTGGACACCTCCAATGGATGATCTGTGATGTGTTTGGATGGTTATTTGAGTGGTTTAGGCTCTGGTTTTGAAAATTCCAAGTTTTCTCTTTGGAACTTTGAAACTTGAAGTAAAAGAGGGAGAATGAGAAAACAAGTCTTTGGTATTGTTTTGGTGTCTTTTAGTTGATGCAAAATGACCTCTATTTATAGGAGAACTAATTTGTTTTGGATGAATAGTGTTGGATGAGGGAGCATGCTATTATCCAATGGATATTGTCATGTAGCTCTTACTTAAAGGCTAAGGTACCAAAGTCTTCCATAGCATGACTAGAATCTCGACTCAATTGTCATTTTGTAGGTTTGAACACTCATTGTTTTTTAATTGATCTGAACTGGTGTGGCTCATCTCATGCCAATTCAATGCTTCACTTAAATGCCAAATGACAAACTTGAATTGAAGGCTATGTAATGATGTTTTTTCACATGCCAAGCGATGAGATCCTTGACTTATGATCCAAAGTTGAAGATATTATGTGATTCAACAAGATTCCTTCAAATATTAGAGGATGACAAGGCTTGGAAAGTCACCAAATTTGAAGATGAAAATCGTGTGATGCAAGTAATCATGAAAACTGTCTTGAAAAATCAATTTGATCATGGCATGTTGTGAGGATCATATCTCCTTGCTCAAATGGAATCAATGGATGATCTTGTACTCTTTGGAAAACTGAGATATCCTACTTTATCTTTGATGTTTGCATTTGGTCTTGAATCTTCTTGGATCATGGTGAAAAATGTCTTGAAAGTTAGCCAAAACATGAAACAGATTCTGCCTAAAAAAAATTTCTAAGTGTCAAAGTTCAAAACATCATGAAAACCTAACTTTATGGCCTTATATCTCAAAATCTATGCATTTTTTAGGGATGGTTCAGCCCAGCAATCTTGTTGTATGGAAGAAGATCTATCATTTGAGCTTTGGAGTGCAAAAAATGGTTGCTTAGATCACAAGTTATGGCCTTGTAAAGTTAGGTACTTGAACATAACTTTTCATAACTTAGTGAAATTTTCCATTCTTCCAATTTTTCTTCTTTTGCAAGTAACCTTGATTCCTTGATCAATCCTGGATTAAATGCAACTATGGATCATATTTCCTTGAATAATAGCATTTGATGATCAATTTTGCTCAAAAAGTCAAACTTTGACTTTGTGTATCAGATGAATTTTGTGCAGAGAAACCCTAATTCTTGATTTTCAATGAATGTATATCCTGTCATACCTTAAACTTTGACCACAAGATTTCACATCATTGTGCAAATCATCACCACAATATGGATGTACTTTCACACCTCATCAATCCTCTCAAAGATTGTTGAGTGTTCACTCAAGCCCTCTCAGAGCATTCAGGAAAATGATCAATAAAAAATTGACATGATCTTCAACTTGTCAAGCCTCTCAAACATCCATGAATGATCAAGAGGTCTCAAACATCAATAATTTAACACAAAAATGCAACATTTCAAGCTGATCAAGCCTCAAGATCATCAGTGTCACCAAATTAGGGTTTTGGTCGACTAAGGCCTCCAGAGAGAAATTTTCATCTGGGCATGAGCCAATACTTAAATATATGATTCAAGAAGCTCAAAAGAACCTCATGAGTCCATTCAAAAGTTCAAAATAACCTCAGGGGATGCATCCATAAAAAAATAAGGAATTTAGGGTTTTGACCTAATTCAATCCCTAAGTTGACTTTTGGAGCAAGGCATGAGCCAAGACCTCAAGATATGCTTTAAAAACCTCAAATGCATCATATTGATCCATTCACAAGATTGAATTGATTCAAATAACTTGGTTCATAAGCGATACAGGAATTCAAATTCATCTGGACCACAAACTAGGGTTTATGAGAAAAAGTCAACCATACCTTTGACTTTTAAGCAAAGCATGATCTATAACCTTGGGACATGATTCAAGACATTCAAAAACACCTTTGGAATCCATCCATTAGGTTAAATTTAGCCTAAGTACTTGATTTCATAAAGGATCACAAAGTTCAAGATTCATTTGATACAAAAAGTCAATTGTGATCAAAACCAAGTTTAACTTTTTAAATTTTTTGACAAACATGGCCTCTTCAAGTAAAAAACAATGTTAACTTGTGATTTGGATCATGACCAATCAAGAAAAATCAAGAAAAGTGAGGTTACTTGCAAAAAGGGTAACCTTGAGAAACTTGAAATTTCACTAAGTTATAGAAAAAAGTGATTTTTACCCAACTTTGCAAAGCCATAACTTGTGATCCAAGCAACCATTTTCTTTCATCCAAAGCTCAAATGAAAGCTCTCATTACATACTACAAAAGTGTCCTACTGATCCATGGTAAAAAAATGCCTATATTTTGAGTTATAAGGCCATAAAGTTAGGGTTTCATAAGATTTGAACTTTGACACTTAGAAAATTTTTAGGCAGAATCTGTGTCATGTTTTGTCCAACTTTGGAGACATTTTTCATTATGATCCAAGATGAATCAAGACCAAATGTAAACATCAAAGTTGAAGTATGATATACGAGCTTTCCAAAGAGTACAAGAACATCCATTGATTCAACTTGAGCAAGGAGTTATGGACCTCACAACATGCCTCGGTACAAACTGGTTTTTGACAGCATTGGCACATAACTTGTATCCCACGATTTCTTGAGCCAATTTTGGACACTTGCATCATTGGATTTCTATCCAATATCAACCTAAATGATGAAGAATCTAAACCATGAGGCCAATTAGTCAAGAACCCTATCCCTTTGGCATGTGATCATCAATGTTGCAAATCCAAAATTCAATTTTGTCATATGGCATTGAAAGGATGCATTGAGGTGTCATGAACCAGGCCATATCAGTCCAAATAAGTCAAGCTTTTGCCAAGGATCAGAATACCTAAACCTGCAAAGTATAACTCAAGTAAATGGCTAGAGGAGACTTTGAACACCTAGCCATATCCATTGGACAATAGGGTGATCCAGCCCCCATTCACTATTCCTTGCAAAACAAACTTTCTCTACTATAAATAGAGGTCATTTATGATGTTTCAAATCACACCAAAACAATACTAAAACCTTGTTTTCTCACTTTCCTTCTCTTACTTCAAAGTTCAAGGTTTCAAGGATCAAACTTGAAATTCTCAAAACCAGAGCTTAAACCACTTAAACCACCATCCAAACATATCAAAAATCTTCCATTGGAGGTGTTTAAACATTCACCTTCATCTCACAACACCAAAATCTGAAAGTCAACCATCAAAACCTCAAATTTTGACTTTTCTGCAGTTTTCAAGCCATGTATTGATTCAATCACATTCAAAGCCAAACAACACTTCAAACACTCTCCAAATATCATCCCTAAACTGTTCCAATAAGTGTTCCTCAACTGTAACACCAATTGAGGGAGTTGTCATTTTGGTCACTTTTGCCAATTTTGCAAGAAAGAGCCAGTTTCTGTTCTAGAGGTTTCCTTTTAATTTGGATCATCCTAAAAGCTTCTAAGGGGTCTATTAAGAGTGTCCAAGGCATTGGATTACTTGTGTCACAAGTATCTTGAAAGATAGCAAGTGGAGCTTCAAGAGGTAAGTGCATAACAACTTGAACTTTATAAAATATGCATTGCTTTGATGTACATTGATCATGAACATGTCATACATATCATATTTTGTTGTGTTTGAACTAATTTGCCATTCTATTATTGTTTGTATGGAGTTGTAGCATAGAACTTAGAAATATTGACCTATTTTGAAACCACTATTGGGTTTTAAAATGTAGGCATTTTTAGAAAATTCCAAGACCACCATTGGATTCCTCATGAAGTTCTAGGTAGGATCCATCTTTATTTCATCCATTTTTATGGAAAAATAAGAAAGTTATGGCCTTCTTGCAAAGGCACCAAAACTGGCCTCCCTAGGGCAAGAACCAGGCAATGACGCCTTGGCCTGGCCTAACCACCCCGGTGGTAGCAGCGTGTATTTTCAAGTGTGTTTATATTGGAGGGCGTGGGTTCAACACCCACCCATGCCATTTTGTCATTTTTTTTTCACATTTTTCATATTTTTTGATATTTTTCTATTTTATTTTCAATCATTATTTTTATGAATCAATTTTAATTATTAAAAAAATGAATTTTTGCACAAAAATCACTCACACATTAAAAATATTTTATTCACCAAAAAATCACAAAAAATATTTTATTTGATATATTTTTAAATTTTTAAAGAATTTTATTTTAATTTGTTTTAAACATTTTAAATAATTTCTTTTTTTTTTCAAAACCAATTTGATTTTAAATCATCATGTGAATAAAACCTTATTTTTCAAACCTTAATCATAATTCATAACATGATTATTGGATTTATTTGATATTTTTTTTAATCATTTTTAATTGATTTTTCCTTTTTAAAATACCAAAAAATAGAAATTAGGGTTTCCTTTGACTTGATCTTTCAAAAATTCATTTCAAATACACTTGGGCCTCTATTAGAGTATAAGACCCAACCCCCTATGTACATAAATAAATTTTGGGCATCTACTATAGTATAAGTCCCACAACGTCTTTCGGTATCGCGGTGCGATCACTGTTTTCAAATAAATCATTTGGGCCTCTCCTTGAGTATAAGCCCCAATCTTTTGTACATATACTTTATTTTAAACAATAAACAACCTCCATGAGCCTCTCCTTGAGTTGTAAGCCCCATACCTCTTGTAATACCCTGTAAGTTATTTTGCTCTGGATAATATTAGTATGATCAACTGGGTTCCGGTGTACTCTGAGAAATTATCAGTTAAGATAATTAGGGTAACTGATGAGCTCAGAGCAGATCAAATTAATAATTATCTGACTCTGAGGTTTTATTAGTTGGAGCTATAGAGACTTTTTGGACATTTTGTAGTGTTACTAATAAATGATATTTCTCTATATCATTTCATTTCCTCCTTTGCCAAAGATAGTAACATTTGAGAGAGAGAGAAGTTAGAGAGAAGTTGGAGAAGGGAGAAAGAAGGAGAAGCAAAACCCTAGAAGTTCAAGATCAAGAATCATCGTCTACTCTTCATCTTTTCATCTCATATTTCTCATCATCATCCAACTCTAAGGTGGGTTTTAGATAGAGACATTGTTATAGAAATTTCTTAAGTTTCTAGAGTTAGGTTAGATATTGAGAAAATGGTTAATTTTTCTAATCAATGAAATATAACGGATAAAATGAGATATAAATTGCATGGAATAATCAATATGTGTGTAGAATCATCTATTGAAACTTGTTAATATGTTTGAACTTGTTTGGAATGAGATTGAATTGGAAAGCATCCATTTAAAACAAGCATTTTTTACTCTATGCCCAGAGTAACCAGTTACCCTCTGGGAAGTAACCGGTTACCCTCTGGGAAGTAACCGGTTACCCTTTGAAAATTGGTGTTCTGCGCAGAAAATGAACGAAGTAACCGGTTACCTTATATTAAGTAACCGGTTACCCAAATGTGCCTCTAAACGTGAATTCAGTTCTGTTTTGGAAATTTGGCTTGAGTAACCGGTTACTATATATGAGGTAACCGGTTACCACTGTTATGTTTATAAAAATATTTTAGAAAATTAATATCTTTTGAACCGTGCTTCCGATTGAGGTGTTCTTGGTACTGATGGAAAGCTATGGAAATGTACTACGTGATAAAAGTGAGAAATATTGGTTTCGTTTCCCGATTAAATAATCGGAGGGAAACCAAGAGTTGTGAATTATGATTGAATTATTATATGTGATTCTATAATGCAAATTGTACTATGCTATGTGAAATCAATTGTTGTTAAACATGATTGAGAGAATATGCATGCTAAAATATGGAATAGGTAGAGTGAGGAAACCTTACTATGAACCTATATTGAAACCTAGTAATGAGCTAGGAAATCGATGAATAACTTAATGACGACGCTCGTGCATATGAAGTCGAGGCGTGCATCAAATACCGAATGGTATGGAAAGGATAAGACACTAGTATGGAACATGTGTAACTTGTTAAGTTGTGAGAAAAGGAAAAAGAGGCCTAAAAGTGAATGTGGTCTGGTGATTGTCGATTACAATCACGTTGGTGTGTGAAATCATGTAATCAGAACTGTTTTATCCCTTAATAAATATTAGTGACCCGTGTCCATAATCCTCTTGTGTAGGCTGGTCGGGGAAAGTGTTTATTAAGTAAGTGGCCGTGACCCGTGTTGTAGGGCCTCTTGTGTAGGCTGGCTGGGGAAAGTTGCTTAATGGGTGGTATTAGTGACCCGTGTCCATAAACCTCTTGTGTAGGCTGGCCGGAGAAAGTACCATGTGTAGGTAACTTTAATCCGTGTTGAATGGCCTCTTATGCAGGCTGGCCGGAGAAAGTTATCTATGTTAGCTCCTGGGACCCGTGTCCATAACTCTTTGGAGGGGCTGGCCGGGGATGGATGTTTCCGTTTTTAAGGATCCGTGACCCGTGTTAAACTCTCTTGTAGGGTTGGCCGAGGAAAGATGCCTTGGTATGTATTACCGATTAGTGATAATTGAACTTTGAGTTATCAGACTCATGAACATGTATCCATATAGTATGAGTGAGTACTCAAGGTCACTTCCCTTCCTTTTTGACTAGGGTTAGGATGATAGAATGTTCTAAAGCCGAGAGAATCTAAGATAGGGAACTCACTGAGATTTAATATCTCACCCTATGTTGTTGATTATATTGCAGGTGCTTCAGGTTCCGCGAAGGGTAAGGATAAGGTCGTTTGATTATCCTTACTTATCTTGGCTTTTGTGGATGGCAAGACTTTCGTTGTGGAGATTATTTTGAGATCAATGTTTTGATCTAGTTCTTAGTGTCTTGGAACATCCTGTATACATTATGCCATAGTTTTTTTTGTATTAAATACTTGGGCATGTAATGTATATATTATGTTAACTAGGAACTTGTGGTATTTCAGTACCAAAGACTTGGATTCATGTATAATATTTATGCTTTGATGTATGATGTTATATGTGGGTGTTACAGTTGGTAATAGAGCAGGTCGTATCCTCGACCTAGCCATGAAATAGTATAAGTATTTCTTTCCGTTTCATATGTGTTGCATCACAATTGGTCTTAAGTGTTATATTTATGGTATTGAGCCTGATCAACTTAATCCTATCTATATGACCTTTAGGAACATGGCTGGCGGATGCAGAAGCAATCGTGGTAGACCCAGAACTACTCCTGTTGGAACGAATCCGCCGGGCAGCGAGGAGTATGTCCCTTGGCCTCAGTTTTTGCAACAGATACAGCAGCAGCAGAACCAGTTCATGCAGCAGATGGTACAACAGATGAATGGGGGTCTTCATCCTCCAGTGGTTGTTCCAAATGTAGTAGGTGGGAGTTTTTGGGATTTCATCCGCATGAATCCTCCAGAATTTCATGGCGGATTAGATCCTATGAAAGCTCATGAATGGATAGCTGGCATGGAGATAATTTCCTTGATAGTCCATTGTAGTGAGTAGAACAAGGCGGTATTTGCTTCTCATTCGTTGAAGGGTCCTGCCATGAGATGGTGAGAGAGTGCCTCAGTCCTAATGACTATACAAGAGGTACCTAAGGTCTGGGAGCAATTTAAGATTAATTTTATGGAGAATTATTTCCCTAGTTCCTTGAGGACCCAAAAGGAATTTGATTTTTAACAGTTGAGACAGGGTACTTTGACTGTGGCTGCTTATGCTGAGAGGTTTGAGATTATGGCTGCTTATTCTAGGCAGGCCATGTATGCTCCGGATGAGAGGTGGAAGATTGACCAGTTTCTTTTTGGTTTGAAGGCTGAAATTTCTCATAGTGTGTCTCAAAGAGAGTTCACTAATTATGCAGAATTGCTAAGGCAATGTTATGTGGCAGAGAATAGTTTGAAGAAAGTTCAGGCTGAGGGAGTTACGGGTAGGATGAATCAGGGAGGCCGTGGGAGATCAAGTCAACAATATAGACCTAGACCACAAGCCTTTAAAGGGAAGCAGGTGCAAAGTGTTAGACCTAACACTCCTCCTTTGTGCTAGTTGTACAACAAGTATCACTACGAGAAGTGCGTTGACGGAACTTTTAGGTGTTATCATTGTGATGGAGTGGGACATATGGCGAGGGATTGTCCTCAGAATAGGAATAAGGCACAAGGAAAGAGTACCGACCGAGTTTATACTTTGGATGCGAAGAAAACAAAGGGTGACAACTCTTTGATTGCTGGTACGTGTTTCGTTAATGGGAATCCTTGTTTTGTATTATTTGATTGTGGAGCAACACACTTTTTTGTGTCCATGCAATGTGTGAAACGACTTGGGTTGCAAGCTATTCCATTGTCTCCACCCATGGTGGTTACTACTGCCATGGATGAGATAGTTGAAACACCTTTAATGTGTGAAAATTGTGTTTTATCTATGGATGAGAGAATTTTTCAGAATGATCTTATTTGTTTTCCGCATAAGAAAGTGGATGTTGTTTTGGGAATGGATTGGCTTTCTGCTAATTCAGTATTTATTGGTTGTGAAGAAAAGCTAATCATCATTCCATCCGTTGAGGTTACTCCGAAGGATGTGTTGACTACTATTTTAGAAGGTACTGCTGGAATGATGAATTTCTTGTTTGAGAAGGAAAAATATGTTCTTTTGGTTCTCACTAAGGAAGAAAGTAGCAACCTTCAAGCTCTGAGTATTCCTGTAGTCTGTGAGTTTTCCGAAGTTTTCCCCGAGGATATCACTTCTCTTCCTCCGGAAAGGGAAGTGGAATTCTCTATTGACCTGATACCGGGAACGACTCCTATAGTCGTTTCTCCGTATCGGATGACACCACTTGAGTTAAGGGAATTGAAGGATCAATTGGAAGAGTTAATGGCTAAGCATTTTGTCCGACCTAGTGTTTCGCCCTGGGGAGCTCCAGTGTTATTGGTAAAGAAGAAGGATGGTGGAATGCGGTTATGTATTGATTACTGGCAGTTGAATAAAGTCACCATCAAGAACAAATATCCATTACCAAGGATAGACGACATGTTAGATCAATTGAAAGGAGCCAATGTGTTCTCGAAGATTAATTTACGGTCGGGTTATCACTAGATCCGTGTGAAGAATTCAGATGTATTAAAGACCGCGTTTAGAACCCGTTATGGTCATTATGAGTTCTTAGTAATGCCTTTCGGTGTGACAAATGCTCCAGCAGTTTTTATGGATTATATGAATCGGATATTTCAAGCTTACTTAGACCAATTTGTAGTGATCTTCATTGATGACATTCTTGTTTATTCTCGTACTTCACAAGAGCACGAAGGACATTTAAGAATCGTTTTATTGATCCTGCAAGAGAGACAACTTTTTGCTAAGTTAAGCAAGTGTGAGTTCTGAATGTCGGAGGTTAGTTTTCTTGGACATGCCATATCTCAGGGAGGTGTGGCGGTAGATCCGTCAAAAGTTGAAGCGGTAATTAATTGGGAGAGACTGAAAAATGTTTCAGAAGTTAGAAGTTTCTTGGGACTGGCAGGTTATTACAGAAGGTTTATCAAGGGCTTTTCTCAATTGGCCTTACCAATGACTAAACTTACTCGAAAGGATTGTCCTTATGAGTGGGATTCGGCTTGTGAACGAAGTTTTATGAGTTTGAAAGAATGATTAACGAATGCTCATGTTTTGATCATTCCTAATCCTAACAAGTCATATGAGGTATTTTGTGATGCATCAAAGATGGGATTAGGAGGTGTTTTAATGCAAGATAGTCACGTGGTAGCTTATGCTTCTCGACAGTTAAAAGTTCATGAAGAGAATTATCCAACGCATGATTTGGAATTGGCGGCAGTTGTGTTTACACTGAAAGTGTGGCATCATTATTTGTATGGGGTACATTTTGAGATGTTTAGTGACCACAAGAGTTTGAAATACCTGTTTGACCAAAAAGAGTTAAATATGCGTCAAAGGAGATGGATGGAATATTTGAAGGATTATGATTTGGAACTAAAATACCATCCGGGTAAAGCGAATAAAGTAGCGGATGCATTAAGCCGAAAAGTGTTGCATAATGCCGAGTTGATGATATTAGAGTATACCTTATTTGAAAAGTTTCGAGATCTTAATCTCCAATTTGTTTGGACTCCTAATGGTGTGATTATGGGAAATTTGGATGTTAATTCTACTCTTAGAGAGGAAATTCAACAAGGACAAATGTTGGATGAGAAGTTACAAGAAGTGTTAGTTCAACCTATTTTTATACGGGCTAACGATGGAATTGTTTTATTTAACCAAAGGATTTGTGTTCCGGATGACGCGGTGTTAAAAAGAAGAATTTTGGAAGAAGCGCATAAGAGTGATTTTACTATACGTCCTGGTTCTTCAAACATGTATCAAGACTTAAAGAGGGACTATTGGTGGTCCGGTATGAAAAGAGATATTTCGGAGTATGTATCGGAGTGTACGGTATGCCAACAAGTGAAGATTGAGCACCAAATACTGGGTGGCTTATTACAACCGTTAGAAATTCCGGTATGGAAGTGGGATAGTATTTCTATGGATTTTGCAGTTGGATTACCCTGTGCACGAGGTGGTTATGATTCTATTTGGGTAATTGTGGATTGGTTGACGAAATCTGCGTGTTTCTTAGCCGTAAAGACTACTTACAAGGCAAGTCATCTTGCAAGGTTGTTTATTTCGGAAATTGTGAGGTTGCATGGTATCCCCTCTAGTATTGTGTCCGATAGAGACCCAAAGTTTACTTCAAGGTTTTGGAGAGCTTTTCAACAAGCTATGGGAACAAAGTTGTGTTTGAGTACGTCGAATCATCCACAAACGGATGGTCAGACGGAACAGACGATACAAACGATGGAAGATACGTTAAGGGCTTGTGTGCTTGAAAGCGGAGGAGATTGGATAGAACTTTTGCCGTTGATTGAGTTTTCGTACAACAATAATTATCATGTGAGTATTGGTATGGCTCCGTACGAGGCATTATATGGAAGGAAATGTAGGACGCCTTTGTGTTGGACGGAAGTTGGCGAAGATAGAATTTTGGGGCCTGAGATTATTCAAGAGACTACGAAAAAGATTAGAATGATCTGTGACAAAGTTAAACAAGCACAAGATCGTCAGAAGAGTTATGCGGATAACCGTAGGAGACCTTTAGAGTTTGATGAAGGTGATCAAGTGTTTTTGAAAGTTACTCCGAGATTGAGGTTGAAAGGACCGTTTAAGTCGCGAAAGTTAAGTTCGAGATACGTGGGGCCTTATCAAATTTTAGAAAGGATTGGTGAAGTGGCTTACAGATTAGCCTTACCGTCTTCTCTGTCAGAAATGCATGATGTTTTTCATGTATCTCAACTAAAGAAATTTATTCCAGATCCTCTTCAGCCAATTCTACCAGATACGATTGAGATAGAAGCAGATTTGACGTTTGGACCTCAACCAAGTCATATCACAGGAAGAGAAACTAAGGTACTAAGGAATAAAGAGATTCCTCTTGTTAAAGTTCAGTGGGATGAGACGCATCCGGGCGATGCAACTTGGGAACTAGAATCAGAGATGCGAGATGTTTACCCTAATCTTTTTAAGTAATCTTTAAATTCGTGGACTAATTTCTATTTAAGGGGGGGAAGATGTAATACCCCATAAGTTATTTTGCTTTGGATAATATTAGTATGATCAACTAGGTTCCGGTGTACTCTGAGAAATTATCGGTTAAGATAATTAGGGTAACTGATGAGCTCAGAGCATATCAAATTAATAATTATCTGACTTTGAGGTTTTATTAGTTGGAGCTATAGAGACTTTTTGGATATTTAGTAGTGTTACTAATAAATCATATTTCTATTTATCATTTCATTTCCTCCTTTGCCATAGATAGTAACATTTGAGAGAGAGAAGTTGGAGAAGGGAGAAAGAAGGAGAAGCAAAACCCTAGAAGCTCAAGATCAAGAATCATCGTCTACTCTTCATCTTTTCATCTCATCTTTCTCATCATCATCCAACTCTAAGGCGGGTTCTAGATAGACACATTGTTATAGAAATTTCTTAAGTTTCTAGAGTTAGGTTAGATATTGAGAAAATGGTTAATTTTGCTAATCAATGAAATATAATGGATAAAATGAGATATAAATTGCATGGAATAATCAATATGTATGTAGAATCATCTGTTGAAACTTGTTATTATGTTTGAACTTGTTTGGAATGAGATTGAATTGGAAAGCATCCATTTAAAACAAGCACTTTTGACTCTGCGCCCAGAGTAACCGGTTACCCTCTGGGAAGTAACCCATTACCCTTTGAAAATTGGTGTTCTGCGCAGAAAATGAACGAAGTAACCGGTTACCTTATATTAAATAACCGGTTACCCAAATGTGCCTCTAAACGTGAATTTAGTTATGTTTTGGAAATTTGGCTTGAGTAACCGGTTACTCTATATGAGGTAACCGGTTACCATTGTTATGTTTTGAAAAATATTTTAGAAAATTAATATCTTTTGAACCGTGCTTCCGATCGAATTGTTCTTGGTACCGATGGAAAGCTATGGAAATGTACTATGTGATAACAGTGAGAAATATCGGTTTCGTTGCCCGATTAAATAATCGGAGGGAAACCAAGAGTTGTGAAATATGATTGAATTATTATATGTGATTCTATAATGCAAATTGTACTATGCTATGTGAAATCAATTGTTGTTAAGCATGATTGAGAGAATCTGCATGTTAAAATATGGAATAGGTAGAGTGAGGAAACCTTACTATGAACCTATATTGGAACCTAGTAATGAGCTAGGAAATCGATGAATAACTTAATGACGACGCTCGTGCATATGAAGCCGAGGCATGCGTCTGTTGGTTGCAGAATAGCGACAAGCAGCAAAAATACTTATTTTCTGAAGAATTCCCTCTGGGATTTATGTCGTGTCCACAGAGATCGGTTCGAGGGAAAGAATGTCGTTCGACAATCTCTCGCGCTTATGAGTTTGGGTTTAAAATGGGTTTAAACATAGAAACAGAAAAGTAAACATTAAAACAAAAAGAATTCATTAATCAGAGAGACGAACTTGTCCGGTATGCACATAATCGACTCCTCACAAACTTAAACTTACCGACCAGTTATACTCCACTTACAATACTCCTCAATATCACCCAACATCGCTCACAACCAAGATTATGTCTAACGCAAAGTTGAGAGAACAACCGTGTTACCATTGTCGACACTCTCACACCCGACTCAAGACACGGAGTCATTAAGCTTTGACGCCTATTGAAGATTGTTAGCTCTAAATCTATCTCTAGAATCCAGAAACTAACAGATAATCATCCCTAATCAAAATTTGCGAGAATTATCTCTAACGCAACCTAAACCCCGCGTATAAAGAAAAAATCAGAGACAATCACCAATAGAGATTTGTAAAGCAGATATCATACAACGCCATGGGTGACAAATATACATGAGTTCAGAGTAAATACATATACAACAACCCAACAAAGAAGAAAAACACTAAGAAGAAGAGAAATGAACCAAACATCTCGCGGTTTGTCAACGCCGATCGACGATCAATCCACCCCGGTTCATCCGTGTGCAAGCTTCCATGTTGTTTTCTAAGCTAATCTACTGAAAAATGAAGTTTGATGGAGTTGGGAGCAAAAATCCCCAAAACCATACCCTAAAAAGTGATAGAAATATCTTAAATACAATTACAAAATTCGCGCATTTGCTAAGCGAACGTTTTACTCGCAAAGCGAGCCTAAAAAAAATTGCACTTAAGTGCCTCTGAAATGCTAAACCGCCTCTGCAAAATTCCAGAAGTTCGCAGTGCGAACAATTTATTCGCAAAGCGAATGCTCGCTGCACAGTTCACAAAGCAAACTTTAGTCCTTTTCTCCCTTGTCCAATTCTGGGAGCCTTCGCTGGGAACTCGCCAGGCATTTGCAAAGCGAATATTCACTGGCACATTCGCAAAGTAAACATGACAACAAACCAGCTCTTATTTGGACCACAACTTCTGCACCGTAACTCTGATTTACGCACGGTCGGAAGCGCTGGAAAGCTTATTAAATGCCCTTTACGACAATGGCAAGATATCCTTGATTGAATACCTGCAAAAATGAGAGAAAATGAATTAAACTCATTGATATTTACACGATACGCAATATATACACTAAAATGTAAAGTAAACGTATTTATAAACAAATCGGGGTTTATTCGAACGTTATTAACCAAAAAGTATCGATAAGTGCAACAAAAATTATATACAAAATTAGTTACATTTTGCACTTATCAGCTTTCAATACCGAATGGTATGGAAAGGATAAGACACTAGTATGGAATATGTGTAACTTGTTAAGTTGTGAGAAAAGGCAAAAGAGGCCTAAAGGAAAATGTGGCCTGGTGATTGTCGAATACAATCACGTTGGTGTGTGAAATCACGTAATCAGAACTGTTTTATCCCTTAATAAATATTAGTGACCTGTGTCCATAATCCTCTTGTGTAGGCTGGCCGGAGAAAGTGTTTATTAAGTAAGTGGCCGTGACCCATGTTGTAGGGCCTCTTGTGTAGGCTGGCCGGGGAAAGTTGCTTAGTGGGTGGTATTAGTGACCCGTGTCTATAAACCTCTTGTGTAGGCTGGCCAGGGAAAGTACCATGTGAAGGTAACTGTGATCTGTGTTGAAGGGCCCCTTATGCAGGCTGGCCGGAGAAAGTTATCTATGTTAGCTCCCGGGACCCATGTCCATAACTCTTTGGAGGGGCTGGTCGGGTATGGATGTCTACGTTTTTAAGGATCTGTGACCCGTGTTGAACTCTCTTGTAGGGTTGGCCGGGGAAAGATGCCTTGGTATGTATTACCGATTAGTGATAATTGAACTTTGAGTTATCAGACTCATGAACATGTATCCATGTAGTGTGAGTGAGTACTCAAGGTCACTTCCCTTCCCTTTTGACTTGGGTTAGGATGATAGAACCTTGTAAAGCCGGGAGAATTTAAGATAGGGAACCCACTGAGATTTAATATCTCACCCCATGTTGTTGATTATATTGCAGGTGCTTCACGTTCCGCGAAGGGTAAGGATAAGGTCGTTTGATTATCCTTACTTATCTTGGCTTTTGGGGATGGCAAGACTTCCGTTGTGGAGATTATTTTGAGATCAATGTTTTGATCTAGTTCTTAGTGTCTTGGAACATCCTGTATACATTATACCATATTTTTTTTTGTATTAAGTACTTGGGCATGTAATGTATATATTGTGTTAACTAGGAACTTGTGGTATTTCAGTACCAAAGACTTGGATTCATGTATAATATTTATGCTTTGATGTATGATGTTATATGTGGGTGTTACACCTCTGTTTTTAAAATCATCTGTCTGATTTAAACTATTTGAAAACAACTGGGCCTCTTCTCGAGTATAAGACTCAATACTATTCTTTCATTATTTCATTCAAAAATACCTTAACTTGGGCCTCTTAATAGAGTGTAAATCCCATCCTTTTTCCCATTTTTTACAATAAAAAAGAAGATTCAAATTACACTGGTACTAAGAGGAGCATTATTCCCGGTGAAACTGCTCTTAGACCACATGGGCCTCTCTTTGAGTTATAAGCCCCAATTTTTTTTTTCAATTCATTCAACATTCTTTTAATTCAAATTCAAATTCAAAGTTTTCTCAAAACTTTCTTCAATTTCTCAAAACCCTAATTATATAGTGATAATCAATACCACCAATCACAATACACTTGGGCCTCTATCCAAAGAATAAGACCCATCACCTTTTCAATTCAATTCATACTTATTTATATGCCTATTCATATATCTGTATATATAACTGTGCTTATCTGTTTAGGGTTCCTTTAGAAGTTAGGCCATCCTCAGTTCACACTTAGGTCAAACAATAGGATCCTTATAACTCATTTCAATTAACTAGTTTATTTTTATACAAAGAAATTCATTTCGCCAGAGAGGATTAATTCCCGGTGAAACCTCTTTTGAATTTCTTCAAACCTTAGAACTGTTCAACAAAGAAAGGATTATTTCCTGGTGAAACCTTTCTTGAACTTTTCTTGGGCTTGGACCCACAGGCTTCTTAGAATTTCCCCTCAGCCTCCTTTTGGGCTTAGTACAAGGACCCTCAGGCTTCCTAAAAGCATAGGAAATAATTTAGTCATCTCTACTAGTTCAATCCTCAGGAAAGTCAAAATTCTAGAACATTCAATCATTCAAGAGTTGATCTAGAATCCTCAGCCTCCTCTTGGCATCATACAAAGATCTTTCTTCAACTAGAGTTTGCCTCCTCATAAGAGACTTGGGTAGTCTCTGCCTCCTCTTGAGCTTCATACAAGTAGACTTGGAAAGTCTCATCCTCATAGTCTCCTCTTGGACTTTATAACAAGGACCCTCAGGCTTCCTAAAAGCATAAGATAATCCTGATCATCTTTAGCAATACACCAGTCCCCAGCAGAGTCTAAACCTCTAAAACTTTCAGACTGTATAGGGAATTTCCTATGAGGAACTAGTTTTGACTATGTTGTAAAGTAACCTTTGGTTTGACCTAAACGTAGACCTAACTGTTGGGGAAACTCTAAGCAAGATATGCACAAATATATAAACAGACAATTATATTGACAAATATATATATAATAAATAAGCACTGAAAAAGATATGGGGACTTACCTTCTGAGAAGAAGCCCAATCATAATGTGATATGTTGTATTTACTACAACTGTATTCCCTCTTTTAGGCTTTCAAGAAATTGAAGAAAGTTTTGAAAAAAACATTGAATTTGAATTTGAATTAAAAGAAATTTGTTAAAAATAAAGATTTGTTTGGGGCTTATAGCTCAAGGAGAGGCCCAGATGACTTATTTGATAACATTGATCGCACTGCGATACCGACAGACGTTGTGGGACTTATACTACGTAGAGGCCCAAAAAATGTTTTTTGTACAAAGAGGGGTTGGGTCTTACACTCTATTAGAGGACCAAAAGTGTTTATGAAAAAAATAAAAATGGGGCTTATACTCAAGGAGAGGCCCAGATGATTTATTTGAAAAGGCGACGATCGCGCTGTGATTCTGAAAACCACTGAGGGACTTATACAATGACTAAGGCCCCAAAATTTTGTATTTACAAAGGGGATGGGACTTACACTCTATTAGAGGCCCAAAAATGATTGAAAAGAAGAAATATGGGACTTACAACTCAAGGGGAGCCCCAGATGATTTTTGTTTAAAAGGCGACGATCGCGTCGCGGTTTTGGAAAACACAGTGGGACTTATACAATAACTGAGGCCCTTAAATTATTTATGTGTGACATGGGATGGGTCTTACACTCTATTAGAGGCCCAAAAGTGTTTCAAATGAAGTTTGAAAAAATCAAAATTAAGAAAAACCCTAATTTCAATTTAAAAATATAATTTTTCAAAGGAAATTAAATAAAAATGATATAAAATATCAAATATATTCAAAAACAAATTGTTAACTTTGAAAAATATTTTTAAAAATCATGTTTAATCACATGAAAGCTTGAAATTTAATTAAATTTGAAAATTCAAGGTGGAAATTTCATTTAAAAATGTTTAAAGACAAATAAAAATGAAATTATTTACAAAAACTTAAGCTATATTAAATAA
Organism: Lathyrus tuberosus; assembly: GCA_022829125.1. Classification (NCBI taxonomy): domain Eukaryota; kingdom Viridiplantae; phylum Streptophyta; class Magnoliopsida; order Fabales; family Fabaceae; genus Lathyrus; species Lathyrus tuberosus. The sequence continues at coordinate 2,931,932 of JALAZF010000479.1, read as the reverse complement.
ATATAATAAATGTGATTCTTTTGTAAACTAAAATATTTCAACATATTTGTGAATTTTTAAAAAATGATAAAAATTGAGAGAGAAATTAATTTTTGAAATCATTTAATAAAAATGTCAAATATTCAAAAATTCAAAAATTTGAAAATGGCGCCAAGGCCATCTTCTTCTTCCTCGTGTGTGCCCGCCATGGCCATTTTGCAAAACCTCATATATCTCTCTCAATACCTAATGGTTTTGACTTTTGTAAACACGAAAGTTGTGTATTTTTGAACAAGGATTCCAATGATATAAATTAATTGCATTTATATTAAGTGTGGAGTGAGAAATCAGAAGATGAACTCAAGAACCCTAATTTCTGCAAGAACACTATGAAATCCTATACATGAAAGCTACAAAGCAATTGATTGAGGGGAATCACTCTACATAAGTGCATAAACATGTTTGTAACTAAAAAACACATTTATGATGCATGAATCATAGAGTTTGAGAGTGCTAGGCTTACCTCTGCAAGAGGAAATCGAATCCTTAGTTGTAGGTGTTACAAATGTTGTGTGATGATCTGGACAGCTTCAATGTACCTAATATAAGATGTTTGAAAGCTTGGAATAGATTGAATACACCTGGTTCTTGTTGTGGCACCTCAACTGCAAATAAGCCAAAAATCTGGAGCAAATGGTGGGTGACTTTGTGATTCTGGTGTTCCAGATGTGTTTTAAGGTTATGGATCACTTATATATGATATATGTGAGGTGTTGGCATGGTTAGTTTTGATGGAATTGATCCCTATTTGAATATTCGATAGTTACTTCAAGAAGAAGCAAAATCTGGTTTTTGAAATGTGATTTGGAGGAAAGCATGTATTGCTATGCTTTGGTATACTTGAATTGATCAGAAAGAACCTCTATTTATAGTAGAGCAACTTTGTTTTGGGAGCAATAGTGATTGGAGGCTGGATCACTCCAATATCCATTAAACTTTGTTATGTAGCAAAAGACTCCTCTAGCCATTGACTAGGGTCAATCTTGCAGACCTATGGTCTTCTGATGCTTGAGTTTATCTTGACTCTTTTGCAATGTTGTGGACTGATACATGCCAGCTCTATGCATTCATTCAATGCCTCATGACAAGTTCGAAGTTTTTGGATTTGAACTTTGAATGTCACATGCCTAAAGGATTGGATTTTTGACTTGGTGGCCTTGTGATCAGATTCTTCATCATTCAAGTTAATTTTGGACAGAAATGAAATGATGCAAGTGTCCAAAATTGGCTCAAGGAATCGTGGGAACCAAGTTATGTACCAATGCCTTTGTGTGGGCAGGGTGAAAAATGCCATTTTTGGAGGCTTATAACTCCTTGCTCAAGTTGAACCATGGGAGGCTCTTGTACTTTTTGGAAAGCCCCAATAACATACTTCAACTTTGATTTTGAACTTTGGTCTTGAATCATCTTGGATCATAATGAAAAATGACCTCAAAGTTGGTGAAAATGCAAAACAGATTTTGTACAAAATTTCATCAAGTGTTGGAAAAATTGTCATTTTCATATTTTTGTGATTTCGATCAATCCATAACTCAAAATCCATGAGGATTTCGAATCTGATGTAGTTGATAATCTTGAAGTATGGAATGAGAGCTTTCATTTGAGCTTTGGATGGAAGAAAAAGGTTGCTTGGATCACAAGTCATGGCCTAGCAAAGTTGGGTATAAATCATTTTTTTTCATAACTTAGTGAAATTTCAAGTTTCTTATGGTTGCCCCTTTTGCAAGTAAACCCACTTTTCTTGATTTTTCTTGATGTATGATGATCCAAACCATAAGTTAACATTGTTTTTTACTCAAGGAAGCCTTGTTTGTCAAGAAATTCAAAAAGTCAAACTTCGTTTTTAGCACAGTTGACTTTTTGTCAGATGAATTTCAAACTTTGTGATCCTCTATGAAATCAAGTCCTTGACATAATTCAAACCCAAGGGATGGATTCCATAGGTGTTTTAGAGTGTTTTGAATCATGTCCCAAGGTTTGGGATCATGTCTTGGTCAAAGGTCAAAGATGCAGTTGACTTTTTCATCAGGAAACCCTAAATGGTCCAGATGAATTTGAATCCTTGTACTGCTTATGAACCAAGTTCTTTAAATCAATCTAATCTTATAAATGGATCAATATAATGTATTGGAGGTCTTCAAAACACTTCTTGAGTTCTTGGCTCATGTCTTTCTCCAATAGTCAACTTAGGGGTGAATTAGGTCAAGAAACCCTAATTCCTGATTTTTGATTAGTGCATCCCCCGAGGCTATTTTGAACTTGTGATTGGGCCCATGAAGTCCCTTTAAGCTTATTGGATCATGTTTTGAAGTATTGGCTCATGCCCAGATGAAAATTTCTCTCTGGAGGCCTTGGTCGACAAAAACCTTAATTTGGCGACACTGGTGATCTTGAGGATTGATCCACTTGAAATGTTGCACTCTTGTGCTTGATTCTTGATGTGGGAGACCTCTTAATCTTTCATGAATGTTTGAGAGGATTGACAAGTTGAGGATCATGTCCATTCTTGATTGATCCTTTGTCTGAGCACTCTGAAAGGGTCCAAAACCCTAATTCTTGATTGTAGTGAATGCTCAACAATCTTTGAGAGGATTGATGGGGTATTAAGGTATATCCATATTGTGGTAATGATTTGCACAATGATGGGAAATCTTGTGGTCAAAATTTGGGGTATGATAGATGCCCCTATTTAATCTCCTTGGACCTGAAGGTATGAATGGCGAAGACATTCGGACATTCAAGGTAAAAGAGGATTAAATATCAAAATACCCAAAATTTTGATTGTGGTAATGAATGTGTAGCGGTTTTCTCGTCCAACTTGTTTTGCTAAGTAATGTAACTTAGAAAAGGGTAAAACTTCCCCTCGATCCTGGTCTTCAGCCATGGAACTGGTCTTAATTTTCTTTTGAAATAAACTTCCCCTCGATCCTGGTCTTCAGCCATGGAACTGGTCTTAGTTTCTTGAAGAAATAAACTACCCCTCAATCCTGGTCTTCAACCATGGAACTGGTCTTAGTTTCTTCTTCTGAAATAAACTTCCCCTCGATCCTGGTCTTCTACCATGGAACTGGTCTCAATTTCTTTTTGAAATAAACTTCCCCTCGATCCTGGTCTTCTGCCATTGAACTGGTCTCAATTTCTTCTTGTCGAGTTCTTTTCTTGACAATGTATGATATTTGTAGTGGTCTTCATTAAACTTCTCACCGAGTTTTTACTGGGGGAGTGCCATTTGATGGAAAGAGATCTGATGTCAGACTTGCTGGAGATCACCATTTGTCCGAACTGCAGAGGTATGCAAACTTCTATGTGGGAGAGGCCATTTGTCGACCTACTGGGAAAAGCAAGTCTCTTGAGAGATTGCTGGTTGCTTGGTGATATTACATCATACTTTTCTTCGAGACCTTTTTCAGAGAAATTCCATGTGATGTAATCCAATTTTGAGGTGCTGATGACTTTATTAACAGCAAACTTCTCGGGAAGAAACCGCCATATTGCTAAGAGTCTTCTATTGAGAGGCTTTCTTTGGGGATTTTCTTCAATCCGGGAAAGCAAAATATCATCTTCAATGGTGAAGAGTGATGTTCCAAAGCTGTCTACCCGAATGTCTTCTTATCTTTCAGAGATTCTAGTTATCAAAGTGGTCGAGGACCGATTTCAATTCAGGAATGCACTGGAGAGAAATTGTTTAGACGGTACATTTTCTCGACGGGGTAAGAACTTAGACCGAAATTTTGTCCTTGTAACACCCCAAAATTTGCTCTTTTGTTTTGAGGCTAACTGGCTTATGTTTCTTTACATTTCTTGCATTAGCATTTGTGCATAGCATTGGTTCTTAGCATGGGATCAAGGTACTTGGTTCATCTCAAAGGAGTCTCAAGCCTCAAGGTTGTTTGAGGGGTTCATCATATCTTGATAAGATTAAGAGTGGCAAGAGTTTTCAAGTGAATCTTTCCCTCATAACCAGAAGAACCAAATTAGGGTTTTTGACTCAAAGAGCTTCTTGAGAAAACTTTGGGGATTCAAGCATGCTTTCATAGGTTCCATATGCTCACAAACACTCATAGAGGAAGGCTTGGCTAGTGGTTCATTGTGGAAGATGTTCAGTGGATCAGTTACTTGTGAAGTAAGCAAAAGTCAACAGTTCAAAAGCAAAAGTCAATTGTAAGGAGGAAAGTCAACCATGGAATTTTGAGGTCCTCTTCATGTTTTTTTAGGTCTTATGACCTCATATGGTCCTCAAATGTCAAGATTCATGTCATTCATCAAGAATAAAGAGTTTGTGCAAAAGTTACTAAATATGGAAATTACCTATAATTTGAAACTTTCCATTTTTGGCAGTTTTTCCACCACATTCAACTTGACTTTTCATCATCAAAGAAGCTTCAAATGAATTTTCCTCAAACATGAAAGTTGAAGATCTTTCTCTCCCATTTCCAAAAAGTACTAGATTGTCTCCATATCATTTGTGGTTCTCAAGTTATGATCAAAAGAAGGCAAGGTGCTTTTTAAGGTTTTCTCATGTATTCCACCTTTTGCATTTTTGTTCAAAATGACTTGTAATTGCCTCTAATGCTTCAAGTCATATTACAACATCCAAGTACACTCCATAAGGATCATTTTTGACCCTTGAACCAAGTGGATACGTGCCATGTTTCTCACTTATTTCACAAAGTGCATTTTTGCAAGATGGATCAAAACTCACAAACCAATCAACCACAAGGCCCAATTTCAATTCCATTGTGATCAGCAAGTAAAATGGGGATGAATCACACTTATTTCATGACCTTGGCATGTGTGGATTAGTGTGTGCATCACAACTTGCATTTTTGCAAATCACCTTGGATAGCCTTAATCAAGGGATTAATGAAACCCTACTCATGCTCAGAGGTCTAACCAAGTCTATATAAAGAGACTCACGCGTTCATTTCACCCTCATGCACTCTCATTTGTTCAGAATTCCAATTTTTGCTCTCACTCTTTCTCTCTTCAAAACTCACTCTCCTTGGAGTTTCTTTGAGATTTTATTTCACATTCTTGATCAGTGAAGTAAATAGAGCAAGAATCAACCGTTGATTGAAGCTGAGAGTGAGTTTTTCATCAGATTTAGTTTTGGAAGGTTCAAGTTCAAACCTCAAGATCTAGCACGATTCCAAGCTCTAATTGCATTTATTTTGCAATTAGAGGTTCTAAGGAGTAGATCTGCAACTTCCAGAGGGTTTTCTTGGTGTATTTTAAGCTCTGCAATTCTCAGGTTAGTGTGAAATTCATCATCATGTAACTTTATTTTATGGTGTGCATTGTGTTCCTCATGAGTTGCTGATCATGCTGATATGTTTAGATTTGATTTTGGACGTGTATCATGGCTGTATTGTAGATCTAAATTTTTTAGATCTAAACTTTATCTCTTCAATTTGCCTTGTGTGTTGATGATCTGTTAATTTGAACTTGATATTCATGATCCTTATGAAATTCTGAGTGGAATAGTGTACTTGTTTGCAATTTCTGGGAATTTTTGAAGTGCAGGTCGCCGGAGGAGACGACCGGAGCTAGGGCTCCGGCGTCTGGTTATGTTTCAGGTCACCTGAGGTTTGGAGGAAGGAGACGTAATCTGGACCGTTGGTGGTCCAGATCTGATGGTTCAGATCATGCCACTTCATTTAATTTTCTTTTGTTTTATTTAATGTGCGTGTGTGCTACTCCATGCTAGTTATCATGTACCACAGACCTGAGCCATACATCTTGCTTGATCTTGTGATATGATGATTTATTTATGCACGTTGATTTGATCTGATGGTTTGTGTTGTGCCAACGCATTAAATTACCATGTGCCCTTCACGTGTTTTTATTTTAATTTCTGATGATTGGATGTGCGCGCGTGTACGTTGTTATCATGAACTCTTGATCTGAGCCTTTGATCTTGTATGATCTTTGATTTTGTTGACTGAATGTGGTATGTTGGATCAATCTTGTGGCTGGTGTGAGTCAATCATGTTGACTGGGTCCTTGTTTTTTGTTTGGTATGCGCTGATGGATCATTTGACCTGGGCCTGTTATCTGCACCCCCTCCTTGAGCCCATTCCTTTTTTAAACGTGATTTTGTTGCTTGTTGCACCCTGGCCATATTTGTTTATTTTATTTTATTTTATTTTTTTTGCATAGTTTTGCATTTTAATTTTTAAAAATAGTTTTATGCATCTAAGAATCACAAAAAAAAAATCATGAAGAATCTTTGGAATTTTATAAAATTTTGTCAAATTTTATTTTTCCATTTTATTTTATTTTATTTTGTGCATCTGAATTAATTGTTTGTTTAATTTCTTTGTGAATTGCTTCAATTGTGCACACCTTGCCTTGTTGATTTTTGTTCTCATCATTGGTGTATGATTTGCATCCCTTTCTTTTTGCATATTTTAGAATACATCTTGAGGTCTTTAAAAATATTTTTGTTTCATTTTTTAAACTTTTTCATATTGCATTTTAGTCCCTCTCCTTTGCATATTGGTTCATTGTCCCAATGTGATCTTTGCCTAATTGTTTGAGGTACCTAACTTGTGAATTTTTGTGTGATCTTTTCGTATGTTGCTGGCTTCTGACTTAGGTCACTTAGGTTTTAATTTCACAATTTTTGAATGTCATTTGATATATGTTTGATTATTTGTGCTTAAGTGAATTATGCATGATCATCTCTTGACATCTCTTAACCCTAATTGTTTTGCCATGCCTAATTGATTGAGTTTCTTTGTGATTCTTTGTATGAGTATTTGATATGATGTTTATCCCTGGTTGAGGTCCCTTGTGACCAAATTTTGCAATTTGTGGATCATTTTTGGATATTCTTTATGTGCTTGAACTTTGATTTCCTTTTGTGGACTTTCTTTGGTGCATAATGTTTCATGTTTTGATCTTCTTTTGCACATGAGAAATTGTTGATGATGGTATGATCTTGGTTCTGACTTGCTTTCATATTCAACTTATTTTTCTCATTTCTTCTTGATATGAAGTTCATTGGTGCTTAATTGTGCATTTCATATAAGTATGCTTGCATTCTTTCATGATTATCTTTGCATGCTTACTTGAGATGTTTTGCATGATCTTTGAGACTTGTTTATTAGCATGAGTTGGATATACTTGATATGATGCGCTTGCTGCCCTATCTTGTTTCTTATCTCATCCTTCTCTTTCTCATTCTTCTCTTTCACTCTCTCCCTCCCATGAATCTCAAGACTTGTTGAAGTCTTGGATTCTCTCCCTTTAGAGATACCTAGTCCAACTTAATTTTTGATTAAGCTTGGAGTAGGATTAGCATTAGGTTTTAGGTAGTCGTCCCTCCTAAGCCTCACTAACCATAGGTTACCCATGCATGATAACATTAGGACTCTTAGTTTCCCTTTAGAGTTTCCTTTGGGTCTTCTCTCTTCTCATCTCAAAACTTCTTGAAAACACTTAATAAAGATAAAGTGTATTGCGCACGAGCCTTAAGCGTGGGGAATGAGAAATGAGGGGCTTCCTCTCATCTTTCTAGAGTGCTTAGCGGGCGTCCTATCTTGGGACAATTCTTTAAGTATTCGTCCCTGTGCCCTAGACTTTGGTGCAATGCAAGTTATGAACTAACTTAAAAAACACTTCTGTCTAAAAAACACAAAACAAATTCAAATCTTTTTATCCTTCGGGATTGTTGGGTTTCAAATTTCATTTTCAGAAAAGAGCTCGTTGCTCACGTAAAAAACACTTACCCATTCGTGGTCGTACCCACGAACTACATTAGCTCTGATTCCTCTCTCTCGTCCGATTGAGGATATGTAGGCACAAGACATCGATTGTCTTGGCGAGCAACCTTCCCCCATAGTTCCCGTCCGAACTACGTTGACTCTGACTTTCCCATTGCACTGAGGGAGTACGTAGGCCTAGGGCATCGAATATGTCCTACCGAGTCTGTCTTAGTCACCCCCATCCCCGTTTTCTTTTGCAGCCATAGATAGTAGGACAGCTCACCCTCCGTTTAGACAACAAACGTGGATCCCATCGAGTACGATGGATGCGTGGGGTGCTAACACCTTCCCCTCGCATAACCGACTCCCGAACCCAGACCATGGTTGCGACGACCATGTCTTTCCCCCTTTCTCTTCAGGTTTATGCAGTGTTTCCTTTCCCTCTCGCGGGATAAATACACATTGCTGGAGACTCTGTGTTTTCTGCGCCACTCTCGCGTTTGTATCGTTGGATGCGAATCTTTCGGGAGCTACAGCTGCCAACTCTGCTGGGGATCGAACCCAAAATCTCTGGTTGACCTCTTACAGGTCCATCCCCTTTAGCGAGCCGATCCTAGGGCTTGTTTATTGTTTTCGTTGGGTGTTTATTTGTTATGCTTTATTATGTTGTATATTACTGTTTTACAGCTTTTATTGCATTACATTTAATTTTATTACTATCATACTGGATAGTGCTGTGTTGTGCTGGCTGGTTTCTGTTTGGCAGATTGGGTTGTTATGAGAGATAAGCCCAATACCCAAGCTTGAGTACACCCTAGGACTAGAGTGGAGAGTAGTGGGACCTACGTGCCATCTTGGTGCATTTTTGTGTTCACGAAATTCACAACCAGACGAGGCTATCTTGGGACGCATTCTGACGTGTGTGTCTTGTGCATTTCAGGATGTTGATCTAGAGAGCTGTCGACTCTGGTGACCGTTTCTCCAATACCTCAGTTGCGCCTCTCCTCCCGACCTGTGATAATGGCAGACCAGAAATGGCAAACCCATTACACTTGTCGATCCGAGGACCCAATGCTGAGGGACTCGCATAGGATGACCTTATTTTTGAGGGGACTCAGTTGAGGCCTCCTCGTTTGATGATGATACCAAACCAAAAATGGTGAACGTATCATCATTTCTTGACCTGAGAGCCCGTGATATTGAGGATCCTCGGTTTTCTAGAACCCACATGTGAGAGGGGATGGGTGTTTGCAGGCTTGCAGGAAACCTTCAACCTTCAACCTACCCGGTTTTCTGGATTTCTCATCAGTGTTTGATTATCTGAGTTTTCTGGTTATCTTAGTGTTTGATGTTTCGGAATTCTGGTTTTCTGGGTTGTGGTTCTTATCCAGTCATCAGCACATCAGTTGTTCAGAACTTATGGATACCTTGATCCCATGTCCGTTGCATATGCATCATCATTCTTGCATACATGTTCTTGTATTTCCAAGGATATCATTGTTGAGACTCACTGTTGAGCATTTCCATTTATTCCTTGTGGTTCTTCTGAAAAGTCTTGAATTAAAACAGAATGATTCCTTGGAAATATTTGAACATGGCATTTGCATTGCAGTTCCATACTCATGTGCATAGCATGTGTTCAAGGCTGGTTATTCTTGTTCTGATCTGGTTTTCTTCAGAATTGTAGACTTAACTCCTCAGGCCATTCAAGAGTTGATCATGGAGCAAATTCAAGTTGAGTTGAGGGAAATGCGAGGCCAGATGGGGCAGTTTATGGGGAATATGCAAACTCTCATGCAAGACCAGAAGATGCTGAGGGAGGAGGTCAATCAGATGAAGACTCAGATGGGTTTGGTCATGGAAATTTTGAAAACAGTGTTAAAGAAGGAAAACAGTCATGTGCTCGCTTCCGCTACAGAAGTCCTTAATCCTCCCATCTCTTTGGGGTCTTTGCTAGATCATGGATTTCCTCGTGAATCCCCTCCACAACCCAAGGTTCCAGAACTTTCCCAACAACAACCAGGTCTTGTCTCCCAAGATAAGCCTAAGAATAAAAAGTATGCACAGAGACCGAAGCAGCCTGAAAGAGTTTTTCATCCGCTCCCTATGCCATATTCTCAGCTATTGCAGCATCTCCTTCAGTTGCAACTAGTACAGAAAAGGACTTTGGCTCCTCTTACTGGTAATCCCCCACCAGGCTACAATGCAAGAGCCCATTGTGATTTCCATTCTGGGGCACCAGGGCATACTGTGGAGAAATGTAAGGCCTTTCAGCACCAAGTCCAGGATTTGGTTGATGCAGGGGCAATTGAATTCACGTCGGGCGGCGTGAGCATACAAGGTGATTTTACCCCAATTGTTGCAAAGGAAGTAGAGACTCATTCCCTGTCCGCAGGATCCACCTCATGTCATGGACTTTCTCCACAACCTTTTACTGCAGAAGCTCTACGTCAGTAACCTTTGTTTGTGCCTCAGCCGAATGTGGAAAGGAAAGTACAGGGGAAGTTTGGGTGCCCGAATCAGCATCGACAGCAAAATTATCAGCAGCAGGGGCAACCGAGACCAAGAAGGGCCAAGAGGATATTTGATCCTATTCCTATCCCCTATAGTCAGTTGTTTGCTCGTCTGCTCAAGAACTCTCTGATTCAAACGAGGAGTACCACGCCGGTACCGTACCCTATTCCTCCGGATTATGACATGAATGCTAGGTGCAAGTTCCACTCGGGAACATTTGGGCATATAATTGATAATTGTAATGTATTCCAGCACAAGGTGCAAGACTTGATTGACTCAAAGATCATCACACCAGATGGTACCCCTTTGGATTGAAGCTTCTTTGTCAGAGTAAGCACCAGATTGCAAGAGCGTCATCAGAAGCAATAAGTCCAGACGGAGTCAAGCCTTCCTCTATGTGGCAATCATTAGTTTCTTTATTGCATTTTCATATGTAGCTTTCATTTGTTTGTTTAAACATTGCTTGCATGTAAGAACTCGTTTGTTTCTGAATGACAATCATAATGCAATGAGTATGTTTTTCTTGAAGAATTATATTTGTGTTCACTCATTTTAAATGCTTGTATGCACTGCAATACTATCTTTCTTGCCTAGACTCTTGGAGGGAGGATGACGAAATAAGAACGCAGATTTCTAATGGTACGCTTTTGGATAAAACCCTGTTAAGGATGTACAGGCATTGTTTCCAATTCATAAACACTGGAGAGATAAGGAGATAGACCTTTGTCAACCCCTTTGAGCCTAGTAGTAGGAGTTCTTTCTGAAAACGAAAAACCCTCAATTTTAACCCAGGGGCAGGGTAGGCGTCAGTTAGTTTGACCAAGTGTTCAACTTTCAGAAGGAGTGTACATCTGAGGATCCATTACCTTCCATTCCACTATCAAGAGGTTAAGAGGTGTAGAACCACAATGGTTACTCCTCACCAACCGAAGAGTGAAACACTCACAGCCCTTTCAAACAAGTCAGACAAACGGTGTCACACGACTTGTTCAAAAAAAAAAGAGAGAAAAAAGAGAAAAAGAAAAAGCCTGCTAAGTTGAAAAACTTGAAAGCAGGTGACTTAGGCAAAAATTAAGGCATCCCGCTGGACTTCAAAATTGAAAACTCAAAAGAGTCAGTCCAGGCAAAAATTAGGGAACAAAAAGCAAAAGAATGAGAAAACGAAAAGCCAAAAGGATTACAAAGAAAATCCTCGATAAGAACGAAGTCGTGTGACTATAGACACAAAAGACAAAAAGGGGCGACTGTTAGTCCAAAACCTCGTCAGGTGTCGAATCACCAGTTGCATGAATTCCCTAGAAATCGGGAAACCTTTTGAGAGACGAGCGCTTGTGTCAAATTAGCTGAACATAGGACTGGAGAACATCACGAAGAGTGGGTGGGCACCAATAAACTTTGAGCCTTAAATCCTTTTTTCTCAAACCGAGAACCAGGCCATGCTACAACCCTTAAAAGTCCTAATTGAAACAGGGTTTAGTCTGAAGGCGTACTTCAACGAGATAGCGTTCCTGACTCCCATGAGTTGTGCTAATAAGATTTTTGTTGGTGTTGCATGTGCGTATTGCTTTCCTTTCAAAAATAAGTGTCGTAACTCGGTTGTGTGACATATTTTCAATGAGGACTTCAAGATTAACATATGTGTTGCATTTGAATAATCATTCTCAGAATAAATATTTTCTGCTTGCATACATTTGTTTGACATCAAAGAAGCTTACACGATGAACATCAGTTGAGAAGCTTAAACTGACCAAGTTGAGGTGCCTGAGACTCCAGAGGACATGTTGCTGAAGGATTATGTAGGAAAAAGGTGTTCCCAACCATTTGTGTTGAGATGTAACCAATCTGGGACAATCACACCGGGAAATCTCTTCAAACTGTAGCCAAGCTGGGGCATTCAAGTTGAGAAGGTCTTTTCAGAGTACAATCAACCATGGGGCATTCATGTTGAGAAAATTCCTTCGAACTGGGGCAATTATGTCGAGATCCGATAAATCTCTCCACAAGCATGTAAACTGGGGCAATCACGTCGAGATTCGGTAAATCTCTCGAAGACTAGTCGGTCAGAGACAAATGTACTGGGGCAGGTCACTTCAAGGGCGCGAGAAGTTTTTCCCTTCAGAACACAGTCAATCAATAGTACCTCTGCAAGGTTCAGAATACTGTGGCAGAACATTTCAGGTCATTACGAACCCTCTCGAGGTGGTTTACTTCATGAATCATGAAGTATGGGACAGTTATGTCCAGACCGGATACATCTCTAAGAGTTTGAAAACCCTGGGGCATTGTTGAACGCCAGGTTTCTGTAAAATCCTCTTAAGATGATTTCTTCAAGTAGACCCTGTGGTTTGGGGCAAGGTGGAGAGTTAAAGGAACTGTGTTTCGCTCTTGACAATCAATATGCAGAAACTTGAAGCACTGAGTTGTTCCCAGTGTGGGACTTTTGGAGTCTTTTTCCTCCAGCAAAGAGCCAGAGGGTATCTTTTTCCAGAAAGGTGTGGGAATTATTATTCTTCCTCAAGCAGAGAATTGTCCTATCTTCGAAAAGGGCTTTTATGAAGGTTTCTTATCTCTAGCAGTACAGATGGAATCCTCACTCTCAGCAAGGTAAGACGATAGAATATCGTCAAGAAGACGATGAGGAGTCAGAGTGTTCTCTTCCTCAACGGTCAGATCTAGTCATCTCAAGTAATTCAAAGTCCAATCTTCATTGGTACCTCCCCAGTAGAGCTGCTCTCTTCAACTTTGAAGTTTGGTCGTCCTCAGCAGTTTATTACTCTTCCCAATCAGGGTATAGAGGATTGTCTTCCTCAACAAAGTATAAAGAAGTGATTCCCCAAGCGGAGTCGTTGAGGATCATCCCCCTCAGCAGGATATAAGAGGTTTACCCCCAGCCAAAGTTGTGATTTGGCTCATCTTTCCTCAGCAGGTAGCCATAATTTGTCATTTCTGCAGCCTCTCCAGCAAGAGATTGATGGAGCATCTTCTTTGATCAAAGATGGTGTTTCCCCACAGAATATGGGGCAGTCGTTTTTTTCCTCAGCTAGTCAGGAAACATTTGTTTATCCCCTAGCAGAGTGGATGTTGACAGCTACTATTTTCCAAGCAGATGTGCCGATGACGATCAGTACTCTTTAGTAGGATAAAGGTGCTCATATCCCCAAGCAGAGTCTGGTGGTGATTGGTATCCCCAGCAGGTCTTAAGTCCAATCGTTTTTGGCAGGCGTCAAATCCAAGTTCTGAAGTATTTGGTGATCCCCAGCGGAGGAGTTTCCATTTTCAGTATTTGGTTTCCATCCCCAAGCAGAGTTTGTTGGCGATTAGTACCCCCAGCAGGGTTTGAATCCAGGTTCTGAAACACTTGGTCATCCCCATCGGAGGAGTTTCCATCTTCAGTATTCATTTCCATCCCCGATTAAGTGGGTTTTCTCTCGGAGATTCGTCCATCTCCAGCAGAATTGGTGATTATGATCTTCCCTAGCAGGGTGAAGTTTTCCTCAACATGATTTCTTTGGTTTGATGACAATGTAGTTTGTCGTCCTCGGTGGAGCTGCTTCTGTTCTCAGCGTTTATTTTGCTGGGACGGTCTTTTGCATTGCATAAGCATTTTTTACATGGCATCCTCCTAAATGCGTAGCATTTCCACTTCGTGTGGAGCATTACGGCAAAATTCAAACATATGCATCTGAAGCATAAGCCAGGTTTGAGTTTTCCTTCGTCAGGGAAAAACCGGATTTCAGGAGAATATCATTCGACTTTACTCCACAAGTGTTGGATTTAGTCATTCGAAGCAATATTTGACATTCCCACGGTAGAGTGTTTTTCCAGGATTGTGAACCCGTGATCTCTTTTCACCCCTTTCGTCCAGGTGGTCTTTTGATTCATCCCTTTAAGGTTTTTACCTTGACACTCTTCCGTGTTTTCTTTCAGCACCCATCCGTGTTTGAACTTTTATTTCAATACCCGTCCGTATTGACCTTTGACACCCGTCCGTGTTCTTTCAGCACCCGTCTGTATTTGAACATTTAATTCAATACCCGTCCGTATTGACCTTTGGCACCCGTCCGTGTTCTTTCAGCACCCGTCTGTGTTTGAACTTTTATTTCAATACCCGTTCGTATTGACCTTTGGCACCCGTCCGTGTACTTTCAGCACCCGTCCGTGTTTGAACTTTTATTTCAATACCCGTCCGTATTGACCTTTGACACCCGTCCGTGTTTGAACTTTTATTTCAATACCCGTCCGTATTGACCTTTGACACCCGTCCGTGTTCTTTCAGCACCCGTCCGTGTTTGAACTTTTATTTCAATACCCATCCGTATTGACCTTTGACACCCGTCCGTGTTCTTTCAGCACCTGTCCGTGTTTGAACTTTTATTTAAATACCCGTCCGTATTGACCTTTGGTACCCGTCCGTGTTCTTTCAGCACCCGTCCGTGTTTGAACTTTTATTTCAATACCCATCCGTATTGACCTTTGACACCCGTCCGTGTTCTTTCAGCACCCGTCTGTGTTTGAACTTTTATTTCAATACCCGTACGTATTGACCTTTGACACCCGTCCGTGTTGTTTCAGCACCCGTCCATATTTGAACTTTTATTTCAATACGCGTCCGTATTGACCTTTGGCACCCGTCCTTGTTCTTTCAGCACCCGTCCGTGTTTGAACTTTTATTTCAATACCCGTCCGTATTGACCTTTGACACCCGTCCGTGTTTTCTTTCAGCACCCGTCCGTGTTTGAACTTTTGTTTCAATACCCGTCCGTGTTGACCTTAGACACCCGTCCGTGTTTTTTTTCAGCACCCGTCTGTGTTTGAACTTTTATTTCAATACCCGTCCGTATTGACCTTTGACACCCGTCCGTGTTCTTTCAGCACCCGTCCGTGTTTGAACTTTTATTTCAATACCCGTTCGTATTGACCTTTGGCACCCGTCCGAGTACTTTCAGCACCCGTCCGTGTTTGAACTTTTATTTCAATACCCGTCCGTATTGACCTTTGACACCCGTCCGTGTTTGAACTTTTATTTCAATACCCGTCCGTATTGACCTTTGACACCCGTCCGTGTTCTTTCAGCACCCGTCCGTGTTTGAACTTTTATTTCAATACCCATCCGTATTGACCTTTGACACCCGTCCGTGTTCTTTCAGCACCTGTCCGTGTTTGAACTTTTATTTAAATACCCGTCCGTATTGACCTTTGGTACCCGTCCGTGTTCTTTCAGCACCCGTCCGTGTTTGAACTTTTATTTCAATACCCATCCGTATTGACCTTTGACACCCGTCCGTGTTCTTTCAGCACCCGTCTGTGTTTGAACTTTTATTTCAATACCCGTACGTATTGACCTTTGACACCCGTCCGTGTTGTTTCAGCACCCGTCCATATTTGAACTTTTATTTCAATACGCGTCCGTATTGACCTTTGGCACCCGTCCTTGTTCTTTCAGCACCCGTCCGTGTTTGAACTTTTATTTCAATACCCGTCCGTATTGACCTTTGACACCCGTCCGTGTTTTCTTTCAGCACCCGTCCGTGTTTGAACTTTTGTTTCAATACCCGTCCGTGTTGACCTTAGACACCCGTCCGTGTTTTTTTTCAGCACCCGTCTGTGTTTGAACTTTTATTTCAATACCCGTCCGTATTGACCTTTGACACCCGTCCGTGTTCTTTCAGCACCCGTCCGTGTTTGAACTTTTATTTCAATACCCGTTCGTATTGACCTTTGGCACCCGTCCGTGTTCTTTCAGCACCCGTCCGTGTTTGAACTTTTATTTCAATACCCGTCCGTATTGACCTTTGACACCCGTCTGTGTTTTCCTTCAGCACCCGTCTGTGTTTGAACTTTTATTTCAATACCCGTCCGTATTGACCTTTGATACCTGTCAGTGTTCTTTCAGCACCCGTCCGCGTTTGAACTTTTATTTCAATACCCGTCCATATTGACCTTTGACACCCGTCCGTGTTCTTTCAGCACCCGTCCGTGTTTGAACTTTTATTTAAATACCCTTCCGTATTGACCTTTGACACCCGTCCGTGTTTGAACTTTTATTCCAATACCCGTCCGTATTGACCTTTGACACCCGTCCGTGTTTTCTTTCAGCACCCGTCCATGTTTGAACTTTTATTTCAATATCCGTCCATATTGACCTTTGACATCCGTCCGTGTTCTTTCAGCACCCGTCCGTGTTTGAACTTTTGTTTCAATACCCGTCCGTATTGACCTTTGACACCCGTCCGTGTTTTCTTTCAGCACCCGTCCGTGTTTGAACTTTTATATCAATACCCGTCCGTATTAACCTTTGACACCCGTCCGTGTTCTTTCAGCACTCGTCCGTGTTTGAACTTTTATTTCAATACCCGTTCGTATTGACCTTTGGCACCCGTCCGTGTTCTTTCAGCACCCGTCCGTGTTTGAACTTTTATTTCAATACCCGTCCGTATTGACCTTTGACACCCGTCTGTGTTTTCTTTCAGCACCCGTCCGTGTTTGAACTTTTATTTCAATACCCGTCCGTATTGACCTTTGAGACCCGTCAGTGTTCTTTCAGCACCAGTCCGTGTTTGAACTTTTATTTCAATACCCGTCCGTATTGACCTTTGACAGCCGTCCGTGTTCTTTCCGCACCCGTCCGTGTTTGAACTTTTATTTAAATACCCTTCCGTATTGACCTTTGACACCCGTCTGTGTTCTTCCAGCACCCGTCCATGTTTGAACTTTTATTTCAATATCCGTCCATATTGACCTTTGACACCCGTCCGTGTTCTTTCAGCACCCGTCCGTGTTTGAACTTTTATTTCAATATCCGTCCGTATTGACGTTTGACACCCGTCCGTGTTCTTTCAGCACCCGTCCGTGGTTGAACATTTATTTCAATACCCGTCCGTATTGACCTTTGACACCCGTCCGTGTTCTTTCAGCACCCGTCCGTGTTTGAACTTTTGTTTCAATACCCGTCCGTATTGACATTTGGCACCCGTCCGTGTTCTTTCAGCAGCCGTCCGTGTTTGAACTTTTGTTTCAATACCCGTCCGTATTGACCTTTGACACTCATTTGTGATCTTTCAGCACCCGTCCGTGTTTGAACTTTTATTTCAATACCCATCCGTATTGACCTTTGACACCCGTCCGTGTTTTCTTTCAGCACCCGTCCGTGTTTGAACTTTTATTTCAATACCCGTCCGTATTGACCTTTGACACCCGTCTGTGTTCTTTCAACACCCGTCCGTGTTTGAACTTTTATTTCAATACCCGTCCGTATTGACCTTTGACACTCGTCCGTGTTCTTTCAGCACCCGTCCGTGTTTGAACTTTTATTCCAATACCCGTCCGTATTGACCTTTGACATCCGTCTGTGTTTTCTTTCAGCACCCTTCCGTGTTTGAACTTTTATTTCAATATCCGTCCGTATTGACCTTTGACACCCGTCCGTGTTCTTTCAGCCCCCATCCGTGTTTGAACTTTTATTTCAATACCCGTCCGTATTGACCTTTGACACCCGTCCGTGTTCTTTCAGCACCCGTCCGTGTTTGAACTTTTATTTCAATACCCGTCCATATTGACATTTGGCACTCGTTCGTGTTCTTTTAGCACCCGTTCGTGTTTGAACTTTTGTTTCAATACCCATCCGTATTGACCTTTGACACTCGTCCGTGTTCTTTCAGCACCCGTCCGTGTTTGAACTTTTATTTCAATACCAGTCCGTATTGACCTTTGACACCCGTCCGTGTTTTTTTTCAGCACCCGTCCGTGTTTGAACTTTTATTTCAATACACGTCCGTATTGACCTTTGACACCCGTCCGTGTTCTTTCAACACCCGTCCGTGTTTGAATTTTTATTTCAGTATCCGTCCGTATTGACCTTTGGCACCCGTCCGTGTTCTTTCAGCACCCGTCCGTGTTTGAACTTTTATTTCAATACCCGTCCGTATTGACCTTTGACACCCGTCCGTGTTCTTTCAGCACCCGTCCGTGTTTGAACTTTTATTTCGATACCCGTCCGTATTGACCTTTGGCACCCGTCTGTGTTCTTTCAGTACCCGTCCGTGTTTGAACTTTTATTTCATTACCCGTCCGTATTGACCTTTGACACCCTCCCGTGTTCTTTCAGCACCCATCCGTGTTTGAACTTTTAATTCAATACGCGTCCGTATTGACCTTTGACACCCGTCCGTGTTCTTTCAGCACCCGTTCGTGTTTAAACTTTTATTTCAATATCCGTCCGTATTGACCTTTGACACCCGTCCGTGTTTTCTTTCAGCACCCGTCCGTGTTTGAACTTTTATTTCAATACCCGTCCGTATTGACCTTTGACACCCGTCCGTGTTCTTTCAGCACCCATCCGTGTTTGAATTTTTTTTCAATACCCTTCTGTATTGACCTTTGGCACCCGTCCGTGTTCTTTCAGCACCCGTCCGTGTTTGAATTTTTATTTCAATACCCGTCCGTATTGACCTTTGGCACCCGTCCGTGTTCTTACAACATCCGTCTGTGTTTGAACTTTTATTTCAATACCCGTCCGTATTGACATTTGGCACCCGTCCGTGTTCTTTTACCACCCGTCCGTGTTTGAACTTTTGTTTCAATACCCGTCCGTATTGACCTTTGACACTCGTCTGTGTTCTTTCAGCACCCATCCGTGTTTGAACTTTTATTTCAATACCCGTCCGTATTAACCTTTGACACCCGTCCGTGTTTTCTTTCTGCACCCGTCCGTGTTTGAACTTTTATTTCAATACCCGTTCGTATTGACCTTTGGCACCCGTCCGTGTTCTTTCAGCACCCGTCCGTGTTTGAACTTTTATTTCAATACCCGTCCGTATTGACCTTTGACACCCGTCTGTGTTTTCTTTCAGCACCCGTCCGTGTTTGAACTTTTATTTCAATACCCGTCCGTATTGACCTTTGAGACCCGTCAGTGTTCTTTCAGCACCAGTCCGTGTTTGAACTTTTATTTCAATACCCGTCCGTATTGACCTTTGACAGCCGTCCGTGTTCTTTCCGCACCCGTCCGTGTTTGAACTTTTATTTAAATACCCTTCCGTATTGACCTTTGACACCCGTCTGTGTTCTTCCAGCACCCGTCCATGTTTGAACTTTTATTTCAATATCCGTCCATATTGACCTTTGACACCCGTCCGTGTTCTTTTAGCACCCGTCCGTGTTTGAACTTTTATTTCAATATCCGTCCGTATTGACGTTTGACACCCGTCCGTGTTCTTTCAGCACCCGTCCGTGGTTGAACATTTATTTCAATACCCGTCCGTATTGACCTTTGACACCCGTCCGTGTTCTTTCAGCACCCGTCCGTGTTTGAACTTTTGTTTCAATACCCGTCCGTATTGACATTTGGCACCCGTCCGTGTTCTTTCAGCAGCCGTCCGTGTTTGAACTTTTGTTTCAATACCCGTCCGTATTGACCTTTGACACTCATTTGTGATCTTTCAGCACCCGTCCGTGTTTGAACTTTTATTTCAATACCCATCCGTATTGACCTTTGACACCCGTCCGTGTTTTCTTTCAGCACCCGTCCGTGTTTGAACTTTTATTTCAATACCCGTCCGTATTGACCTTTGACACCCGTCTGTGTTCTTTCAACACCCGTCCGTGTTTGAACTTTTATTTCAATACCCGTCCGTATTGACCTTTGACACTCGTCCGTGTTCTTTCAGCACCCGTCCGTGTTTGAACTTTTATTCCAATACCCGTCCGTATTGACCTTTGACATCCGTCTGTGTTTTCTTTCAGCACCCTTCCGTGTTTGAACTTTTATTTCAATATCCGTCCGTATTGACCTTTGACACCCGTCCGTGTTCTTTCAGCCCCCATCCGTGTTTGAACTTTTATTTCAATACCCGTCCGTATTGACCTTTGACACCCGTCCGTGTTCTTTCAGCACCCGTCCGTGTTTGAACTTTTATTTCAATACCCGTCCATATTGACATTTGGCACTCGTTCGTGTTCTTTTAGCACCCGTTCGTGTTTGAACTTTTGTTTCAATACCCATCCGTATTGACCTTTGACACTCGTCCGTGTTCTTTCAGCACCCGTCCGTGTTTGAACTTTTATTTCAATACCAGTCCGTATTGACCTTTGACACCCGTCCGTGTTTTTTTTCAGCACCCGTCCGTGTTTGAACTTTTATTTCAATACACGTCCGTATTGACCTTTGACACCCGTCCGTGTTCTTTCAACACCCGTCCGTGTTTGAATTTTTATTTCAGTATCCGTCCGTATTGACCTTTGGCACCCGTCCGTGTTCTTTCAGCACCCGTCCGTGTTTGAACTTTTATTTCAATACCCGTCCGTATTGACCTTTGACACCCGTCCGTGTTCTTTCAGCACCCGTCCGTGTTTGAACTTTTATTTCGATACCCGTCCGTATTGACCTTTGGCACCCGTCTGTGTTCTTTCAGTACCCGTCCGTGTTTGAACTTTTATTTCATTACCCGTCCGTATTGACCTTTGACACCCTCCCGTGTTCTTTCAGCACCCATCCGTGTTTGAACTTTTAATTCAATACGCGTCCGTATTGACCTTTGACACCCGTCCGTGTTCTTTCAGCACCCGTTCGTGTTTAAACTTTTATTTCAATATCCGTCCGTATTGACCTTTGACACCCGTCCGTGTTTTCTTTCAGCACCCGTCCGTGTTTGAACTTTTATTTCAATACCCGTCCGTATTGACCTTTGACACCCGTCCGTGTTCTTTCAGCACCCATCCGTGTTTGAATTTTTTTTCAATACCCTTCTGTATTGACCTTTGGCACCCGTCCGTGTTCTTTCAGCACCCGTCCGTGTTTGAATTTTTATTTCAATACCCGTCCGTATTGACCTTTGGCACCCGTCCGTGTTCTTACAACATCCGTCTGTGTTTGAACTTTTATTTCAATACCCGTCCGTATTGACATTTGGCACCCGTCCGTGTTCTTTTACCACCCGTCCGTGTTTGAACTTTTGTTTCAATACCCGTCCGTATTGACCTTTGACACTCGTCTGTGTTCTTTCAGCACCCATCCGTGTTTGAACTTTTATTTCAATACCCGTCCGTATTAACCTTTGACACCCGTCCGTGTTTTCTTTCTGCACCCGTCCGTGTTTGAACTTTTATTTTAATACCCGTCCATATTGACCTTTGACACCCGTCCGTGTTCTTTCAGCACCCGTCCGTGTTTGAATTTTATTTCAATACCCATCCGTATTGACCTTTGGCACCCGTCCGTGTTCTTTCAGCACCCGTCCGTGTTTGAATTTTTATTTCAATACCCGTCCGTATTGACCTTTGGTACCCATCCGTGTTCTTTCAGCATCCGTCTGTGTTTGAACTTTTATATCAATACCCGTCCGTATTGACCTTTGACACCCGTCCGTGTTCTTTCAGCACCCGTCCGTGTTTGAATTTTTATTTCAATACCCGTCCGTATTGACCTTGGGCACCCGTCTGTGTTCTTTCAGCATCCGTCTATGTTTGAACTTTTATTTCAATACCCGTCCGTATTGACCTTTGGCACCCGTCCGTGTTCTTTCAGCAACCGTCCGTGTTTGAACTTTTATTTCGATACCCGTCCGTATTGACATTTGGCACCCGTCCGTGTTCTTTCAGCACCCGTCCGTGTTTGAACTTTTGTTTCAATACCCGTCCGTATTGACCTTTGACACTCATCCGTGTTCTTTCAGCACCCGTCCGTGTTTGAACTTTTATTTCAATACCCATCCGTATTGACCTTTGACACCCGTCCGTGTTTTCTTTCAGCACCCGTCCCTGTTTGAACTTTTATTTCAATACCCGTCCGTATTGACCTTTGACACCCGTCCGTGTTCTTTCAGCACCCGTCCGTGTTTGAACTTTTATTTCAATACCCGTCCGTATTGACTTTTGACACCCGTCCGTGTTCTTACAGCACCCATCCGTGTTTGAACTTTTATTCCAATACCCGTCCGTATTGACCTTTGACACCCGTCCGTGTTTTCTTTCAGCACCCGTCCGTGTTTGAACTTTTATTTCAATATCCGTCCATATTGACCTTTGACACCCGTCCGTGTTCTTTCAGCACCCGTCCGTGTTTGAACTTTTATTTCAATACCCGTCCGTATTGACCTTTGACACCCGTCCGTGTTCTTTCAGCACCCGTCCGTGTTTGAACTTTTATTTCAATATCCGTCCGTATTGACCTTTGACACCCGTCCGTGTTCTTTCAGCACCCGTCCGTGTTTGAACTTTTATTTCAATACCCGTCCGTATTGACCTTTGACACCCGTCCGTGTTCTTTCAGCACCCGTCCGTGTTTGAACTTTTATTTCAATACCCGTCCGTATTGACATTTGGCACTCGTTCGTGTTCTTTTAGCACCCGTCCGTGTTTGAACTTTTGTTTCAATACCCATCCGTATTGACCTTTGACACTCGCCCGTGTTCTTTCAGCACCCGTCCGTGTTTGAACTTTTATTTCAATACCCGTCCGTATTGACCTTTGACACCCGTCCGTGTTTTTTTTCAGCACCCGTCCGTGTTTGAACTTTTATTTCAATACCCGTCCGTATTGACCTTTGACACCCGTCCGTGTTCTTTCAACACCCGTCCGTGTTTGAATTTTTATTTCAGTACCCGTCCGTATTGACCTTTGGCACCCGTCCGTGTTCTTTCAGCACCCGTCCGTGTTTGAACTTTTATTTCAATACCCGTCCGTATTGACCTTTGACACCCGTCCGTGTTCTTTCAGCACCCGTCCGTGTTTGAACTTTTATTTCGATACCCGTCCGTATTGACCTTTGGCACCCGTCTGTTTTCTTTCTGCACCCGTCCGTGTTTGAACTTTTATTTTAATACCCGTCCATATTGACCTTTGACACCCGTCCGTGTTCTTTCAGCACCCGTCCGTGTTTGAATTTGATTTCAATACCCGTCCGTATTGACCTTTGGCACCCGTCCGTGTTCTTTCAGCACCCGTCCGTGTTTGAATTTTTATTTCAATACCCGTCCGTATTGACCTTTGGCACCAGTCCGTGTTCTTTCAGCATCCGTCTGTGTTTGAACTTTTATTTCAATACCCGTCCGTATTGACCTTTGACACCCGTCCGTGTTCTTTCAGCACCCGTCCGTGTTTGAATTTTTATTTCAATACCCGTCCGTATTGACCTTTGGCACCAGTCTGTGTTCTTTCAGCATCCGTCTATGTTTGAACTTTTATTTCAATACCCGTCCGTATTGACTTTTGGCACCCGTCCGTGTTCTTTCAGCACCCGTCCGTGTTTGAACTTTTATTTCAATACCCGTCCGTATTGACATTTGGCACCCGTCCGTGTTCTTTCAGCACCCGTCCGTGTTTGAACTTTTGTTTCAATACCCGTCCGTATTGACCTTTGACACTCATCCGTGTTCTTTCAGCACCCGTCCGTGTTTGAACTTTTATTTCAATACCCATCCGTATTGAACTTTGACACCCGTCCGTGTTTTCTTTCAGCACCCGTCCCTGTTTGAACTTTTATTTCAATACCCGTCCGTATTGACCTTTGACACCCGTCCGTGTTCTTTCAGCACCCGTCCGTGTTTGAACTTTTATTTCAATACCTGTCCGTATTGACTTTTGACACCCGTCCGTGTTCTTTCAGCACCCGTCAGTGTTTGAACTTTTATTCCAATACCCGTCCGTATTGACCTTTGACACCCGTCCGTGTTTTCTTTCAGCACCCGTCCGTGTTTGAACTTTTATTTCAATATCCGTCCATATTGACCTTTGACACCCGTCCGTGTTCTTTCAGCACCCGTCCGTGTTTGAACTTTTATTTCAATACCCGTCCGTATTGACCTTTGACACCCGTCCGTGTTCTTTCAGCACCCGTCCGTGTTTGAACTTTTATTTCAATATCCGTCCGTATTGACCTTTGACACCCGTCCGGGTTCTTTCAGCACCCGTCCGTGTTTGAACTTTTATTTCAATACCCGTCCGTATTGACCTTTGACACCCGTCCGTGTTCTTTCAGCACCCGTCCGTGTTTGAACTTTTATTTCAATACCCGTCTGTATTGACATTTGGCACTCGTTCGTGTTCTTTTAGCACCCGTCCGTGTTTGAACTTTTGTTTCAATACCCATCCGTATTGACCTTTGACACTCGCCCGTGTTCTTTCAGCACCCGTCCGTGTTTGAACTTTTATTTCAATACCCGTCCGTATTGACCTTTGACACCCGTCCGTGTTTTTTTTCAGCACCCGTCCGTGTTTGAACTTTTATTTCAATACCCGTCCGTATTGACCTTTGACACCCGTCCGTGTTCTTTCAACACCCGTCCGTGTTTGAATTTTTATTTCAGTATCCGTCCGTATTGACCTTTGGCACCCGTCCGTGTTCTTTCAGCACCCGTCCGTGTTTGAACTTTTATTTCAATACCCGTCCGTATTGACCTTTGACACCCGTCCGTGTTCTTTCAACACCCGTCCGTGTTTGAACTTTTATTTCGATACCCGTCCGTATTGACCTTTGGCACCCGTCTGTGTTCTTTCAGTACCCGTCCGTGTTTGAACTTTTATTTCATTACCCGTCCGTATTGACCTTTGACACCCTCCCGTGTTCTTTCAGCACCCATCCATGTTTGAACTTTTAATTCAATACGCGTCCGTATTGACCTTTGACACCCGTCCGTGTTCTTTCAGCACCCGTTCGTGTTTGAACTTTTATTTCAATATCCGTCCGTATTGACCTTTGACACCCGTCCGTGTTTTCTTTCAGCACCCGTCCGTGTTTGACCTTTTATTTCAATATCCGTCCGTATTGACCTTTGACACCCGTCCGTGTTCTTTCAGCACCCATCCGTGTTTGAATTTTTATTTCAATACCCGTCTGTATTGACCTTTGGCACCCGTCCGTGTTCTTTCAGCACCCGTCCGTGTTTGAACTTTTATTTCGATACCCGTCCGTATTGACCTTTGGCACCCGTCTGTGTTCTTTCTGTACCCGTCCGTGTTTGAACGTTTATTTCAATACCCGTCCGTATTGACCTTTGACACCCGTCCGTGTTCTTTCAGCACCCTTCCGTGTTTGAACTTTTATTTCAATACCCGTCTGTATTGACATTTGGCACTCGTTCGTGTTCTTTTAGCACCCGTCCGTGTTTGAACTTTTGTTTCAATACCCATCCGTATTGACCTTTGACACTCGCCCGTGTTCTTTCAGCACCCGTCCGTGTTTGAACTTTTATTTCAATACCCGTCCGTATTGACCTTTGATACCCGTCCGTGTTTTTTTTCAGCACCCGTCCGTGTTTGAACTTTTATTTCAATACCCGTCCGTATTGACCTTTGACACCCGTCCGTGTTCTTTCAACACCCGTCCGTGTTTGAATTTTTATTTCAGTATCCGTCCGTATTGACCTTTGGCACCCGTCCGTGTTCTTTCAGCACCCGTCCGTGTTTGAACTTTTATTTCAATACCCGTCCGTATTGACCTTTGACACCCGTCCGTGTTCTTTCAGCACCCGTCCGTGTTTGAACTTTTATTTCGATACCCGTCCGTATTGACCTTTGGCACCCGTCTGTTTTCTTTCTGCACCCGTCCGTGTTTGAACTTTTATTTTAATACCCGTCCATATTGACCTTTGACACCCGTCCGTGTTCTTTTAGCACCCGTCCGTGTTTGAATTTTATTTCAATACCCGTCCGTATTGACCTTTGGCACCCGTCCGTGTTTGAATTTTTATTTCAATACCCGTCCGTATTGACCTTTGGCACCCGTCCGTGTTCTTTCAGCATCCGTCTGTGTTTGAACTTTTATTTCAATACCCGTCCGTATTGACCTTTGACACCCGTCCGTGTTCTTTCAGCACCTGTCCGTGTTTGAATTTTTATTTCAATACCCGTCCGTATTGACCTTTGGCACCTGTCTGTGTTCTTTCAGCATCCGTCTATGTTTGAACTTTTATTTCAATACCCGTCCGTATTGACCTTTGGCACCCGTCCATGTTCTTTCAGCACCCGTCCGTGTTTTACCTTTTATTTCAATACCCGTTCGTATTGACATTTGGCACCCGTCCGTGTTCTTTCAGCACCCGTCCGTGTTTGAACTTTTATTTCAATACCCGTCCGTATTGACCTTTGACACCCGTCCGTGTTCTTTCAGCACCCGTCCGTGTTTGAACTTTTATTTCGATACCCGTCCGTATTGACCTTTGGCACCCGTCTGTTTTCTTTCTGCACCCGTCCGTGTTTGAACTTTTATTTTAATACCCGTCCATATTGACCTTTGACACCCGTCCGTGTTCTTTCAGCACCCGTCCGTGTTTGAATTTGATTTCAATACCCGTCCGTATTGACCTTTGGCACCCGTCCGTGTTCTTTCAGCACCCGTCCGTGTTTGAATTTTTATTTCAATACCCGTCCGTATTGACCTTTGGCACCAGTCCGTGTTCTTTCAGCATCCGTCTGTGTTTGAACTTTTATTTCAATACCCGTCCGTATTGACCTTTGACACCCGTCCGTGTTCTTTCAGCACCCGTCCGTGTTTGAATTTTTATTTCAATACCCGTCCGTATTGACCTTTGGCACCAGTCTGTGTTCTTTCAGCATCCGTCTATGTTTGAACTTTTATTTCAATACCCGTCCGTATTGACTTTTGGCACCCGTCCGTGTTCTTTCAGCACCCGTCCGTGTTTGAACTTTTATTTCAATACCCGTCCGTATTGACATTTGGCACCCGTCCGTGTTCTTTCAGCACCCGTCCGTGTTTGAACTTTTGTTTCAATACCCGTCCGTATTGACCTTTGACACTCATCCGTGTTCTTTCAGCACCCGTCCGTGTTTGAACTTTTATTTCAATACCCATCCGTATTGAACTTTGACACCCGTCCGTGTTTTCTTTCAGCACCCGTCCCTGTTTGAACTTTTATTTCAATACCCGTCCGTATTGACCTTTGACACCCGTCCGTGTTCTTTCAGCACCCGTCCGTGTTTGAACTTTTATTTCAATACCTGTCCGTATTGACTTTTGACACCCGTCCGTGTTCTTTCAGCACCCGTCAGTGTTTGAACTTTTATTCCAATACCCGTCCGTATTGACCTTTGACACCCGTCCGTGTTTTCTTTCAGCACCCGTCCGTGTTTGAACTTTTATTTCAATATCCGTCCATATTGACCTTTGACACCCGTCCGTGTTCTTTCAGCACCCGTCCGTGTTTGAACTTTTATTTCAATACCCGTCCGTATTGACCTTTGACACCCGTCCGTGTTCTTTCAGCACCCGTCCGTGTTTGAACTTTTATTTCAATATCCGTCCGTATTGACCTTTGACACCCGTCCGGGTTCTTTCAGCACCCGTCCGTGTTTGAACTTTTATTTCAATACCCGTCCGTATTGACCTTTGACACCCGTCCGTGTTCTTTCAGCACCCGTCCGTGTTTGAACTTTTATTTCAATACCCGTCTGTATTGACATTTGGCACTCGTTCGTGTTCTTTTAGCACCCGTCCGTGTTTGAACTTTTGTTTCAATACCCATCCGTATTGACCTTTGACACTCGCCCGTGTTCTTTCAGCACCCGTCCGTGTTTGAACTTTTATTTCAATACCCGTCCGTATTGACCTTTGACACCCGTCCGTGTTTTTTTTCAGCACCCGTCCGTGTTTGAACTTTTATTTCAATACCCGTCCGTATTGACCTTTGACACCCGTCCGTGTTCTTTCAACACCCGTCCGTGTTTGAATTTTTATTTCAGTATCCGTCCGTATTGACCTTTGGCACCCGTCCGTGTTCTTTCAGCACCCGTCCGTGTTTGAACTTTTATTTCAATACCCGTCCGTATTGACCTTTGACACCCGTCCGTGTTCTTTCAACACCCGTCCGTGTTTGAACTTTTATTTCGATACCCGTCCGTATTGACCTTTGGCACCCGTCTGTGTTCTTTCAGTACCCGTCCGTGTTTGAACTTTTATTTCATTACCCGTCCGTATTGACCTTTGACACCCTCCCGTGTTCTTTCAGCACCCATCCATGTTTGAACTTTTAATTCAATACGCGTCCGTATTGACCTTTGACACCCGTCCGTGTTCTTTCAGCACCCGTTCGTGTTTGAACTTTTATTTCAATATCCGTCCGTATTGACCTTTGACACCCGTCCGTGTTTTCTTTCAGCACCCGTCCGTGTTTGACCTTTTATTTCAATATCCGTCCGTATTGACCTTTGACACCCGTCCGTGTTCTTTCAGCACCCATCCGTGTTTGAATTTTTATTTCAATACCCGTCTGTATTGACCTTTGGCACCCGTCCGTGTTCTTTCAGCACCCGTCCGTGTTTGAACTTTTATTTCGATACCCGTCCGTATTGACCTTTGGCACCCGTCTGTGTTCTTTCTGTACCCGTCCGTGTTTGAACGTTTATTTCAATACCCGTCCGTATTGACCTTTGACACCCGTCCGTGTTCTTTCAGCACCCTTCCGTGTTTGAACTTTTATTTCAATACCCGTCTGTATTGACATTTGGCACTCGTTCGTGTTCTTTTAGCACCCGTCCGTGTTTGAACTTTTGTTTCAATACCCATCCGTATTGACCTTTGACACTCGCCCGTGTTCTTTCAGCACCCGTCCGTGTTTGAACTTTTATTTCAATACCCGTCCGTATTGACCTTTGATACCCGTCCGTGTTTTTTTTCAGCACCCGTCCGTGTTTGAACTTTTATTTCAATACCCGTCCGTATTGACCTTTGACACCCGTCCGTGTTCTTTCAACACCCGTCCGTGTTTGAATTTTTATTTCAGTATCCGTCCGTATTGACCTTTGGCACCCGTCCGTGTTCTTTCAGCACCCGTCCGTGTTTGAACTTTTATTTCAATACCCGTCCGTATTGACCTTTGACACCCGTCCGTGTTCTTTCAGCACCCGTCCGTGTTTGAACTTTTATTTCGATACCCGTCCGTATTGACCTTTGGCACCCGTCTGTTTTCTTTCTGCACCCGTCCGTGTTTGAACTTTTATTTTAATACCCGTCCATATTGACCTTTGACACCCGTCCGTGTTCTTTTAGCACCCGTCCGTGTTTGAATTTTATTTCAATACCCGTCCGTATTGACCTTTGGCACCCGTCCGTGTTTGAATTTTTATTTCAATACCCGTCCGTATTGACCTTTGGCACCCGTCCGTGTTCTTTCAGCATCCGTCTGTGTTTGAACTTTTATTTCAATACCCGTCCGTATTGACCTTTGACACCCGTCCGTGTTCTTTCAGCACCTGTCCGTGTTTGAATTTTTATTTCAATACCCGTCCGTATTGACCTTTGGCACCTGTCTGTGTTCTTTCAGCATCCGTCTATGTTTGAACTTTTATTTCAATACCCGTCCGTATTGACCTTTGGCACCCGTCCATGTTCTTTCAGCACCCGTCCGTGTTTTACCTTTTATTTCAATACCCGTTCGTATTGACATTTGGCACCCGTCCGTGTTCTTTCAGCACCCGTCCGTGTTTGAACTTTTGTTTCAATACCCGTCCGTATTGACCTTTGACACTCATCCGTGTTCTTTCAGCACCCGTTCGTGTTTGAACTTTTATTTCAATACCCATCCGTATTGAACTTTGACACCCGTCCGTGTTTTCTTTCAGCACCCGTCCCTGTTTGAACTATTATTTCAATACCCGTCCGTATTGACCTTTGACACCCGTCCGTGTTCTTTCAGCACCCGTCCGTGTTTGAACTTTTATTTCAATACCTGTCCGTATTGACTTTTGACACCCGTCCGTGTTCTTTCAGCACCCGTCCGTGTTTGAACTTTTATTCCAATACCCGTCCGTATTGACCTTTGACACCCGTCCGTGTTTTCTTTCAGCACCCGTCCGTGTTTGAACTTTTATTTCAATATCCGTCCATATTGACCTTTGACACCCGTCCGTGTTCTTTCAGCACCCGTCCGTGTTTGAACTTTTATTTCAATACCCGTCCGTATTGACCTTTGACACCCGTCCGTGTTCTTTCAGCACCCGTCCGTGTTTGAACTTTTATTTCAATATCCGTCCGTATTGACCTTTGACACCCGTCCGTGTTCTTTCAGCACCCGTCCGTGTTTGAACTTTTATTTCAATACCCGTCCGTATTGACCTTTGACACCCGTCCGTGTTCTTTCAGCACCCGTCCGTGTTTGAACTTTTATTTCAATACCCGTCTGTATTGACATTTGGCACTCGTTCGTGTTCTTTTAGCACCCGTCCGTGTTTGAACTTTTGTTTCAATACCCATCCGTATTGACCTTTGACACTCGCCCGTGTTCTTTCAGCACCCGTCCGTGTTTGAACTTTTATTTCAATACCCGTCCGTATTGACCTTTGACACCCGTCCGTGTTTTTTTCCAGCACCCGTCCGTGTTTGAACTTTTATTTCAATATCCGTCCATATTGACCTTTGACACCCGTCCGTGTTCTTTCAGCACCCGTCCGTGTTTGAACTTTTATTTCAATACCCGTCCGTATTGACCTTTGACACCCGTCCGTGTTCTTTCAGCACCCGTCCGTGTTTGAACTTTTATTTCAATATCCGTCCGTATTGACCTTTGACACCCGTCCGTGTTCTTTCAGCACCCGTCCGTGTTTGAACTTTTATTTCAATACCCGTCCGTATTGACCTTTGACACCCGTCCGTGTTCTTTCAGCACCCGTCCGTGTTTGAACTTTTATTTCAATACCCGTCTGTATTGACATTTGGCACTCGTTCGTGTTCTTTTAGCACCCGTCCGTGTTTGAAATTTTGTTTCAATACCCATCCGTATTGACCTTTGACACTCGCCCGTGTTCTTTCAGCACCCGTCCGTGTTTGAACTTTTATTTCAATACCCGTCCGTATTGACCTTTGACACCCGTCCGTGTTTTTTTTCAGCACCCGTCCGTGTTTGAACTTTTATTTCAATACCCGTCCGTATTGACCTTTGACACCCGTCCGTGTTCTTTCAACACCCGTCCGTGTTTGAATTTTTATTTCAGTATCCGTCCGTATTGACCTTTGGCACCCGTCCGTGTTCTTTCAGCACCCGTCCGTGTTTGAACTTTTATTTCAATACCCGTCCGTATTGACCTTTGACACCCGTCCGTGTCCTTTCAGCACCCGTCCGTGTTTGAACTTTTATTTCGATACCCGTCCGTATTGACCTTTGGCACCCGTCTGTGTTCTTTCAGTACCCGTCCGTGTTTGAACTTTTATTTCATTACCCGTCCGTATTGACCTTTGACACCCTCCCGTGTTCTTTCAGCACCCATCCGTGTTTGAACTTTTAATTCAATACGCGTCCGTATTGACCTTTGACACCCGTCCGTGTTCTTTCAGCACCCGTTCGTGTTTGAACTTTTATTTCAATATCCGTCCGTATTGACCTTTGACACCCGTCCGTGTTTTCTTTCAGCACCCGTCCGTGTTTGACCTTTTATTTCAATACCCGTCCATATTGACCTTTGACACCCGTCCGTGTTCTTTCAGCACCCATCCGTGTTTGAATTTTTATTTCAATACCCGTCTGTTTTGACCTTTGGCACCCGTCCGTGTTCTTTCAGCACCCGTCCGTGTTTGAACTTTTATTTCGATACCCGTCCGTATTGACCTTTGGCACCCGTCTGTGTTCTTTCTGTACCCGTCCGTGTTTGAACTTTTATTTCAATACCCGTCCGTATTGACCTTTGACACTCGCCCGTGTTCTTTCAGCACCCGTCCGTGTTTGAACTTTTATTTCAATACCTGTCCGTATTGACCTTTGACACCCGTCCGTGTTTTTTTTCAGCACCCGTCCGTGTTTGAACTTTTATTTCAATACCCGTCCGTATTGACCTTTGACACCAGTCCGTGTTCTTTCAACACCCGTCCGTGTTTGAATTTTTATTTCAGTATCCGTCCGTATTGACCTTTGGCACCCGTCCGTGTTCTTTCAGCACCCGTCCGTGTTTGAACTTCTATTTCAATACCCGTCCGTATTGACCTTTGACACCCGTCCGTCTTCTTTCAGCACCCGTCCGTGTTTGAACTTTTATTTCGATACCCGTCCGTATTGAACTTTGGCACCCGTCTGTGTTCTTTCAGTACCCGTCCGTGTTTGAACTTTTATTTCATTACCCTTCCGTATTGACCTATGACACCCTCCCGTGTTCTTTCAGCACCCATCCGTGTTTGAACTTTTAATTCAATACGCGTCCGTATTGACCTTTGACACCCGTCCGTGTTCTTTCAGCACCCGTTCGTGTTTGAACTTTTATTTCAATATCCGTCCGTATTGACCTTTGACACCCGTCCGTGTTTTCTTTCAGCACCCGTCCGTGTTTGACCTTTTATTTCAATACCCGTCCGTATTGACCTTTGACACCCGTCCGTGTTCTTTCAGCACCCATCCGTGTTTGAATTTTTATTTAAATACCCGTCTGTATTGACCTTTGGCACCCGTCCGTGTTCTTTCAGCACCCGTCCGTGTTTGAACTTTTATTTCGATACCCGTCCGTATTGACCTTTGGCACCCGTCTGTGTTCTTTCTGTACCCGTCCGTGTTTGAAATTTTATTTCAATACCCGTCCGTATTGACCTTTGACACTCGCCCATGTTCTTTCAGCACCCGTCCGTGTTTGAACTTTTATTTCAATACCTGTCCGTATTGACCTTTGACACCCGTCCGTGTTTTTTTTCAGCACCCGTCCGTGTTTGAACTTTTATTTCAATACCCGTCCGTATTGACCTTTGACACCCGTCCGTGTTCTTTCAACACCCGTCCGTGTTTGAATTTTTATTTCAGTATCCGTCCGTATTGAACTTTGGCACCCGTCCGTGTTCTTTCAGCACCCGTCCGTGTTTGAACTTCTATTTCAATACCCGTCCGTATTGACCTTTGACACCCGTCCGTCTTCTTTCAGCACCCGTCCGTGTTTGAACTTTTATTTCGATACCCGTCCGTATTGAACTTTGGCACCCGTCTGTGTTCTTTCAGTACCCGTCCATGTTTGAACTTTTATTTCATTACCCTTCCGTATTGACCTTTGACACCCTCCCGTGTTCTTTCAGCACCCATCCGTGTTTGAACTTTTAATTCAATACGCGTCCGTATTGACCTTTGACACCCGTCCGTGTTCTTTCAGCACCCGTTCGTGTTTGAACTTTTATTTCAATATCCGTCCGTATTGACCTTTGACACCCGTCCGTGTTTTCTTTCTGCACCCATCCGTGTTTGAACTTTTATTTCAATACCCATCCGTATTGACCTTTGACACCCGTCCGTGTTCTTTCAGCACCCATCCGTGTTTGAATTTTTATTTCAATACCCGTCTGTATTGACCTTTGGCACCCGTCCGTGTTCTTTCAGCACCCGTCCGTGTTTGAATTTTTATTTCAATACCCGTCCGTATTGACCTTTGGCACCCGTCCGTGTTCTTACAACATCCGTCTGTGTTTGAACTTTTATTTCAATACCCGTCCGTATTGACATTTGGCACCCGTCCGTGTTCTTTTACCACCCGTCCATGTTTGAACTTTTGTTTCAATACCCGTCTGTATTGACCTTTGACACTCGTCCGTGTTCTTTCAGCACCCATCCGTGTTTGAACTTTTATTTCAATACCCGTCCGTATTGACCTTTGACACCCGTCCGTGTTTTCTTTCTGCACCCGTCCGTGTTTGAACTTTTATTTCAATACCCGTCCATATTGACCTTTGACACCCGTCCGTGTTCTTTCAGCACCCGTCCGTGTTTGAATTTTTATTTCAATACCCGTCCGTATTGACCTTTGGCACCCGTCCGTGTTCTTTCAGCACCCGTCCGTGTTTGAATTTTTATTTCAATACCCATCCGTATTGACCTTTGGCACCCGTCCGTGTTCTTTCAGCATCCGTCTGTGTTTGAACTTTTATTTCAATACCCGTCCGTATTGACCTTTGACACCCGTCCATGTTCTTTCAGCACCCGTCCGTGTTTGAATTTTTATTTCGATACCCGTCCGTATTGACCTTTGGCACCCGTCTGTGTTCTTTCAGCATCCGTCTATGTTTGAACTTTTATTTCAATACCCGTCCGTATTGACCTTTGGCACCCGTCCGTGTTCTTTCAGCACCCGTCCGT
This sequence comes from Lathyrus tuberosus, assembly GCA_022829125.1. Lineage (NCBI taxonomy): Eukaryota > Viridiplantae > Streptophyta > Magnoliopsida > Fabales > Fabaceae > Lathyrus > Lathyrus tuberosus. The sequence continues at coordinate 2,897,632 of JALAZF010000479.1, read as the reverse complement.
GTTTGAACTTTTATTTCAATACCCGTCCGTATTGACATTTGGCACCCGTCCGTGTTCTTTCAGCACCCGTCCGTGTTTGAACTTTTATTTCAATACCCGTCCGTATTGACCTTTGACACTTATCCGTGTTCTTTCAGCACCCGTCCGTGTTTGAACTTTTATTTCAATACCCATCCGTATTGACCTTTGACACCCGTCCGTGTTTTCTTTCAACACCCGTCCCTGTTTGAACTTTTATTTCAATACCCGTCCGTATTGACCTTTGACACCCGTCCGTGTTCTTTCAGCACCCGTCCGTGTTTGAACTTTTATTTCAATACCCGTCCGTATTGACTTTTGACACCCGTCCGTGTTCTTTCAGCACTCGTCCGTGTTTGAACTTTTATTCCAATACCCGTCCATATTGACCTTTGACACCCGTCCGTGTTTTCTTTCAGCACCCGTCCGTGTTTGAACTTTTATTTCAATACCCGTCCGTATTGACATTTGGCACTCGTTCGTGTTCTTTTAGCACCCGTCCGTGTTTGAACTTTTGTTTCAATACCCATCCGTATTGACCTTTGACACTCGTCCGTGTTCTTTCAGCACCCGTCCGTGTTTGAACTTTTATTTCAATACCCGTCCGTATTGACCTTTGACACCCGTCCTTGTTTTTTTTCAGCACCCGTCCGTGTTTGAACTTTTATTTCAATACCCGTCCGTATTGACCTTTGACACCCGTCCGTGTTCTTTCAACACCCGTCCGTGTTTGAATTTTTATTTCAGTATCCGTCCGTATTGACCTTTGGCACCCGTCCGTGTTCTTTCAGCACCCGTCCGTGTTTGAACTTCTATTTCAATACCCGTCCGTATTGACCTTTGACACCCGTCCGTGTTCTTTCAGCACCCGTCCGTGTTTGAACTTTTATTTCGATACCCGTCCGTATTGACCTTTGGCACCCGTCTGTGTTGTTTTAGTACCCGTCCGTGTTTGAACTTTTATTTCATTACCCGTCCGTATTGACCTTTGACACCCTCCCGTGTTCTTTCAGCACCCATCCGTGTTTGAACTTTTAATTCAATACGCGTCCGTATTGACCTTTGACACCCGTCCGTGTTCTTTCAGCACCCGTTCGTGTTTGAACTTTTATTTCAATATCCGTCCGTATTGGCCTTTGACACCCGTCCGTGTTTTCTTTCAGCACCCGTCCGTGTTTGAACTTTTATTTCAATACCCGTCCGTATTGACCTTTGACACCCGTCCGTGTTCTTTCAGCACCCATCCGTGTTTGAATTTTTATTTCAATACCCGTCTCTATTGACCTTTGGCACCCGTCCGTGTTTGAATTTTTATTTCAATACCCGTCCGTATTGACCTTTGGCACCCGTCCGTGTTTTTACAACATCCGTCTGTGTTTGAACTTTTATTTCAATACCCGTCCGTATTGACATTTGGCACCCGTCCGTGTTCTTTTACCACCCGTCCATGTTTGAACTTTTGTTTCAATACCCGTCCGTATTGACCTTTGACACTCGTCCGTGTTCTTTCAGCACCCATCCGTGTTTGAACTTTTATTTCAATACCCGTCCGTATTGACCTTTGACACCCGTCCATGTTTGAACTTTTATTTCAATACCCGTCCATATTGACCTTTGACACCCGTCCGTGTTCTTTCAGCACCCGTCCGTGTTTGAATTTTTATTTCAATACCCGTCCGTATTGACCTTTGGCACCCGTCCGTGTTCTTTCAGCACCTGTCCGTGTTTGAATTTTTATTTCAATACCCATCCGTATTGACCTTTGGCACCCTTCCGTGTTCTTTCAACATCTGTCTGTGTTTGAACTTTTATTTCAATACCCGTCCGTATTGACCTTTGACACCCGTCCGTGTTCTTTCAGCACCCGTCCGTGTTTGAATTTTTATTTCGATACCCGTCCGTATTGACCTTTGGCACCCGTCTGTGTTCTTTCAGCATTCGTCTATGTTTGAACTTTTATTTCAATACCCGTCCGTATTGACCTTTGGCACTCGTCCGTGTTCTTTCAGCACCCGTCCGTGTTTGAACTTTTATTTCAATACCCGTTCGTATTGACTTTTGACACCCGTCCGTGTTCTTTCAGCACTCGTCCGTGTTTGAACTTTTATTCCAATACCTGTCCGTATTGACCTTTGACACCCGTCCGTGTTTTCTTTCAGCACCCGTCCGTGTTTGAACTTTTATTTCAATACCCGTCTGTATTGACATTTGGCACTCGTTCGTGTTCTTTTAGCACCCGTCCGTGTTTGAACTTTTGTTTCAATACCCATCCGTATTGACCTTTGACACTCGTCCGTATTCTTTCAACACCCGTCCGTGTTTGAACTTTTATTTCAATACCCGTCCGTATTGACTTTTGACACCCGTCCGTGTTCTTTCAGCACTCGTCCGTGTTTGAATTTTTATTTCAATACCCGTCCGTATTGACCTTTGGCACCCGTCCGTGTTCTTTCAGCACCTGTCCGTGTTTGAATTTTTATTTCAATACCCATCCGTATTGACCTTTGACACCCGTCCATGTTCTTTCAGCACCCGTCCGTGTTTGAATTTTTATTTCAATACCCGTCCGTATTGACCTTTGGCACCCGTCCGTGTTCTTTCAGCACCTGTCCGTGTTTGAATTTTTATTTCAATACCCATCCGTATTGACCTTTGGCACCCGTCCGTGTTCTTTCAGCATCCGTCTGTGTTTGAACTTTTATTTCAATACCCGTCCGTATTGACCTTTGACACCCGTCCATGTTCTTTCAGCACCCGTCCGTGTTTGAATTTTTATTTCGATACCCGTCCGTATTGACCTTTGGCACCCGTCTGTGTTCTTTCAGCATCCGTCTATGTTTGAACTTTTATTTCAATACCCGTCCGTATTGACCTTTGGCACCCGTCCGTGTTCTTTCAGCACCCGTCCGTGTTTGAACTTTTATTTCAATACCCGTCCGTATTGACATTTGGCACCCGTCCGTGTTCTTTCAGCACCCGTCCGTGTTTGAACTTTTATTTCAATACCCGTCCGTATTGACCTTTGACACTCATCCGTGTTCTTTCAGCACCCGTCCGTGTTTGAACTTTTATTTCAATACCCATCCGTATTGACCTTTGACACCCGTCCGTGTTTTCTTTCAGCACCCGTCCCTGTTTAAACTTTTATTTCAATACCCGTCCGTATTGACCTTTGACACCCGTCCGTGTTCTTTCAGCACCCGTCCGTGTTTGAACTTTTATTTCAATACCCGTCCGTATTGACTTTTGACACCCGTCCGTGTTCTTTCAGCACTCGTCCGTGTTTGAACTTTTATTCCAATACCCGTCCATATTGACCTTTGACACCCGTCCGTGTTTTCTTTCAGCACCCGTCCGTGTTTGAACTTTTATTTCAATACCCGTCCGTATTGACATTTGGCACTCGTTCGTGTTCTTTTAGCACCCGTCCGTGTTTGAACTTTTGTTTCAATACCCATCCGTATTGACCTTTGACACTCGTCCGTGTTCTTTCAGCACCCGTCCGTGTTTGAACTTTTATTTCAATACCCGTCCGTATTGACCTTTGACACCCGTCCGTGTTTTTTTTCAGCACCCGTCCGTGTTTGAACTTTTATTTCAATACCCGTCCGTATTGACCTTTGACACCCGTCCGTGTTCTTTCAACACCCGTCCGTGTTTGAATTTTTATTTCAGTATCCGTCCGTATTGACGTTTGGCACCCGTCCGTGTTCTTTCAGCACCCGTCCGTGTTTGAACTTCTATTTCAATACCCGTCCGTATTGACCTTTGACACCCGTCCGTGTTCTTTCAGCACCCGTCCGTGTTTGAACTTTTATTTCGATACCCGTCCGTATTGACCTTTGGCACCCGTCTGTGTTGTTTTAGTACCCGTCCGTGTTTGAACTTTTATTTCATTACCCGTCCGTATTGACCTTTGACACCCTCCCGTGTTCTTTCAGCACCCATCCGTGTTTGAACTTTTAATTCAATACGCGTCCGTATTGACCTTTGACACCCGTCCGTGTTCTTTCAGCACCCGTTCGTGTTTGAACTTTTATTTCAATATCCGTCCGTATTGGCCTTTGACACCCGTCCGTGTTTTCTTTCAGCACCCGTCCGTGTTTGAACTTTTATTTCAATACCCGTCCGTATTGACCTTTGACACCCGTCCGTGTTCTTTCAGCACCCATCCGTGTTTGAATTTTTATTTCAATACCCGTCTCTATTGACCTTTGGCACCCGTCCGTGTTTGAATTTTTATTTCAATACCCGTCCGTATTGACCTTTGGCACCCGTCCGTGTTTTTACAACATCCGTCTGTGTTTGAACTTTTATTTCAATACCCGTCTGTATTGACATTTGGCACCCGTCCGTGTTCTTTTACCACCCGTCCATGTTTGAACTTTTGTTTCAATACCCGTCCGTATTGACCTTTGACACTCGTCCGTGTTCTTTCAGCACCCATCCGTGTTTGAACTTTTATTTCAATACCCGTCCGTATTGACCTTTGACACCCGTCCATGTTTGAACTTTTATTTCAATACCCGTCCATATTGACCTTTGACACCCGTCCGTGTTCTTTCAGCACCCGTCCGTGTTTGAATTTTTATTTCAATACCCGTCCGTATTGACCTTTGGCACCCGTCCGTGTTCTTTCAGCACCTGTCCGTGTTTGAATTTTTATTTCAATACCCATCCGTATTGACCTTTGGCACCCTTCCGTGTTCTTTCAACATCTGTCTGTGTTTGAACTTTTATTTCAATACCCGTCCGTATTGACCTTTGACACCCGTCCGTGTTCTTTCAGCACCCGTCCGTGTTTGAATTTTTATTTCGATACCCGTCCGTATTGACCTTTGGCACCCGTCTGTGTTCTTTCAGCATTCGTCTATGTTTGAACTTTTATTTCAATACCCGTCCGTATTGACCTTTGGCACTCGTCCGTGTTCTTTCAGCACCCGTCCGTGTTTGAACTTTTATTTCAATACCCGTTCGTATTGACTTTTGACACCCGTCCGTGTTCTTTCAGCACTCGTCCGTGTTTGAACTTTTATTCCAATACCTGTCCGTATTGACCTTTGACACCCGTCCGTGTTTTCTTTCAGCACCCGTCCGTGTTTGAACTTTTATTTCAATACCCGTCTGTATTGACATTTGGCACTCGTTCGTGTTCTTTTAGCACCCGTCCGTGTTTGAACTTTTGTTTCAATACCCATCCGTATTGACCTTTGACACTCGTCCGTATTCTTTCAACACCCGTCCGTGTTTGAACTTTTATTTCAATACCCGTCCGTATTGACCTTTGACACCCGTCCGTGTTTTTTTCAGCACCCGTCCGTGTTTGAAATTTTATTTCAATACCCGTCCATATTGACCTTTGACACCCGTCCGTGTTATTTCAACACCCGTCCGTGTTTGAATTTTTATTTCAGTATCCGTCCGTATTGACCTTTGGCACCCGTCCGTGTTCTTTCAGCACCCGTCCGTGTTTGAACTTTTATTTCAATACTCGTCCGTATTGACCTTTGACACCCGTCCGTGTTCTTTCAGCACCCGTCCGTGTTTGAACTTTTATTTCGATACCCGTCCGTATTGGCCTTTGGCACCCGTCTCTGTTCTTTCAGTACCCGTCCGTGTTTGAACTTTTATTTCATTACCCGTCCGTATTGACCTTTGACACCCTACCGTGTTCTTTCAGCACCCATCCGTGTTTGAACTTTTAATTCAATACGCGTCAGAATTGACCTTTGACACCCGTCCGTGTTCTTTCAGCACCCGTTCGTGTTTGAACTTTTATTTCAATATCCGTCCGTATTGACCTTTGACACCCGTCCGTATTTTCTTTCAGCACCCGTCCGTGTTTGAACTTTTATTTCAATACCCGTCCGTATTGACCTTTGACACCCGTCCGTGTTCTTTCAGCACCCATCCGTGTTTGAATTTTTATTTCAATACCCGTCTGTATTGACCTTTGGCAACCGTCCGTGTTCTTACAACATCCGTCTGTGTTTGAACTTTTATTTCAATACCCGTCCGTATTGACATTTGGCACCCGTCCGTGTTCTTTTACCACCCGTCCATGTTTGAACTTTTGTTTCAATACCCGTCCGTATTGACCTTTGACACTCGTCCGTGTTCTTTCAGCACCCATCCGTGTTTGAACTTTTATTTCAATACCCGTCCGTATTGACCTTTGACACCCGTCCGTGTTTTCTTTCTGCACCCGTCCGTGTTTGAACTTTTATTTCAATACCCGTCCATATTGACCTTTGGCACCCGTCCGTGTTCTTTCAGCATCCGTCTGTGTTTGAACTTTTATTTCAATACCCGTCCGTATTGACCTTTGACACCCGTCCGTGTTCTTTCAGCACCCGTCCGTGTTTGAATTTTTATTTCAATACCCGTCCGTATTGACCTTTGGCACCCGTCTGTGTTCTTTCAGCATCCGTCTATGTTTGAAATTTTATTTCAGTACCCGTCCGTATTGACCTTTGGCACCCGTCCGTGTTCTTTCAGCACCCGTCCGTGTTTGAACTTTTATTTCAATACCCGTCCGTATTGACATTTGGCACCCGTCCGTGTTCTTTCAGCACCCGTCCGTGTTTGAACTTTTGTTTCAATACCCGTCCGTACTGACCTTTGACACTCATCCGTGTTCTTTCAGCACCCGTCCGTGTTTGAACTTTTATTTCAATACCCATCCGTATTGACCTTTGACACCCGTCCGTGTTTTCTTTCAGCACCCGTCCCTGTTTGAACTTTTATTTCAATACCCGTCCGTATTGACCTTTGACACCCGTCCGTGTTCTTTCAGCACCCGTCCGTGTTTGAACTTTTATTTCAATACCCGTCCGTATTGACTTTTGACACCCGTCCGTGTTCTTTCAGCACCCGTCCGTGTTTGAACTTTTATTCCAATACCCGTCCGTATTGACCTTTGACACCCGTCCGTGTTTTCTTTCAGCACCCGTCCGTGTTTGAACTTTTATTTCAATATCCGTCCGTATTGACCTTTGACACCCGTCTGTGTTCTTTCAGCACCGGTCCATGTTTGAACTTTAATTGTAATACCCGTCCGTATTGACCTTTGACACCCGTCCGTGTTTTCTTTCAGCACTCGTCCGTGTTTGAACGTTTATTTCAATACCCGTCCGTATTGACCTTTGACACCCGTCCGTGTTCTTTCAGCACCCGTCCGTGTTTGAATTTTTATTTCAATATACGTCCGTATTGACCTTTGGCACCCGTCCGTGTTTTTTCAGCATCCGTCTATGTTTGAACTTTTATTTCAACGTCCATATTGACCTTTGACACCCGTCCGTGCTCTTTCAGCACCCGTCCGTGTTTGAACTTTTATTTCAATACCCGTCCGTATTGACCTATGACACCCGTCCGTGTTTGAACTTTTATTTCAATACCCGTCCGTATTGACCTTTGGCACCCGTCCGTGTTCTTTCAGCACCCGTCCGTGTTTGAACTTTTATTTCAATACCCGTCCGTATTGACCTTTCACACCCTCCCGTGTTCTTTCAGCACCTGTCCGTGTTTGTACTTTTAATTCAATACCCGTCCGTATTGACCTTTGACACCCGTCCGTGTTCTTTCAGCACCCGTCTGTGTTTGAACTTTTATTTCAATATCCGTCCGTATTGACCTTTGACACCCGTCCGTGTTTTCTTTTAGCACCCGTCCGTGTTTGAACTTTTATTTCAATACCCGTCCGTATTGACCTTTGACACCCGTCCGTGTTCTTTCAGCACCCGTCCGTGTTTGAATTTTTATTTCAATACCCGTCCGTATTGACATTTGGCACCCGTCCGTGTTCTTTTAGCACCCGTCCGTGTTTGAACTTTTGTTTCAATACCCGTCCGTATTGACCTTTTACACTCGTCCGTGTTCTTTCAGCACCCGTCAGTGTTTGAACTTTTATTTCAATACCCGTCCGTATTGACCTTTGACACCCGTCCGTGTTTTCTTTCAGCACCCGTCCGTGTTTGAACTTTTATTTCAATATCCGTCCGTATTGACCTTTGACACCCGTCCGTGTTCTTTCAGCCCCCGTCCGTGTTTGAATTTTTATTTCAATACCCGTCCGTATTGACATTTGGCACCCGTCCGTGTTCTTTTAGCACCCGTCCGTGTTTGAACTTTTGTTTCAATACCCGTCCGTATTGACCTTTTACACTCGTCCGTGTTCTTTCAGCACCCGTCAGTGTTTGAACTTTTATTTCAATACCCATCCGTATTGACCTTTGACACCCGTCCGTGTTTTCTTTCAGCACCCGTCCCTGTTTGAACTTTTATTTCAATACCCGTCCGTATTGACCTTTGACACCCGTCCGTGTTCTTTCAGCACCCGTCCGTGTTTGAACTTTTATTTCAATACCCGTCCGTATTGACTTTTGACACCCGTCCGTGTTCTTTCAGCACCCGTCCGTGTTTGAACTTTTATTCCAATACCCGTCCGTATTGACCTTTGACACCCGTCCGTGTTTTCTTTCAGCACCCGTCCGTGTTTGAACTTTTATTTCAATATCCGTCCGTATTGACCTTTGACACCCGTCCGTGTTCTTTCAGCACCGGTCCATGTTTGAACTTTAATTGTAATACCCGTCCGTATTGACCTTTGACACCCGTCCGTGTTTTCTTTCAGCACTCGTCCGTGTTTGAACGTTTATTTCAATACCCGTCCGTATTGACCTTTGACACCCGTCCGTGTTCTTTCAGCACCCGTCCGTGTTTGAATTTTTATTTCAATATACGTCCGTATTGACCTTTGGCACCCGTCCGTGTTTTTTCAGCATCCGTCTATGTTTGAACTTTTATTTCAACGTCCATATTGACCTTTGACACCCGTCCGTGCTCTTTCAGCACCCGTCCGTGTTTGAACTTTTATTTCAATACCCGTCCGTATTGACCTATGACACCCGTCCGTGTTTGAACTTTTATTTCAATACCCGTCCGTATTGACCTTTGGCACCCGTCCGTGTTCTTTCAGCACCCGTCCGTGTTTGAACTTTTATTTCAATACCCGTCCGTATTGACCTTTCACACCCTCCCGTGTTCTTTCAGCACCTGTCCGTGTTTGTACTTTTAATTCAATACCCGTCCGTATTGACCTTTGACACCCGTCCGTGTTCTTTCAGCACCCGTCTGTGTTTGAACTTTTATTTCAATATCCGTCCGTATTGACCTTTGACACCCGTCCGTGTTTTCTTTTAGCACCCGTCCGTGTTTGAACTTTTATTTCAATACCCGTCCGTATTGACCTTTGACACCCGTCCGTGTTCTTTCAGCACCCGTCCGTGTTTGAATTTTTATTTCAATACCCGTCCGTATTGACATTTGGCACCCGTCCGTGTTCTTTTAGCACCCGTCCGTGTTTGAACTTTTGTTTCAATACCCGTCCGTATTGACCTTTTACACTCGTCCGTGTTCTTTCAGCACCCGTCAGTGTTTGAACTTTTATTTCAATACCCGTCCGTATTGACCTTTGACACCCGTCCGTGTTTTCTTTCAGCACCCGTCCGTGTTTGAACTTTTATTTCAATATCCGTCCGTATTGACCTTTGACACCCGTCCGTGTTCTTTCAGCCCCCGTCCGTGTTTGAACTTTTATTTCAATACCCGTCCGTATTGACCTTTGACACCCGTCCGTGTTCTTTCAGCACCCGTCCGTGTTTGAACTTTTATTTCAATACTCGTCCGTATTGACATTTGGCACCCGTCCGTGTTCTTTTAGCACCCGTCCGTGTTTGAACTTTTGTTTCAATACCCGTCCGTATTGACCTTTGACACTCGTCCGTGTTCTTTCAGCACCCGTCCGTGTTTGAACTTTTATTTCAATACCCGTCCGTATTGACCTTTGACACCCGTCCGTGTTCTTTCAGCATCCGTCTCTGTTTGAACTTTTATTTCAATACCCGTCCGTATTGACCTTTGGCACCCGTCCGTGTTCTTTCAGCACCCGTCCGTGTTTGAACTTTTATTTCAATATCCGTCCGTATTGACCTTTGACACCCGTCCGTGTTTTCTTTTAGCACTCGTCCGTGTTTGAACTTTTATTTCAATACCCGTCCGTATTGACCTTTGACACCTGTCCGTGTTCTTTCCGCACCCGTCCGTGTTTGAATTTTTATTTCAATACCCGTCCGTATTGACCTTTGGCACCCGTCCGTGTTCTTTCAGCACCCGTCCGTGTTTGAATTTTAATTTCAATACTCGTCCGTATTGACCTTTGGCACCCGTCCGTGTTCTTTCAGCATCCGTCTGTGTTTGAGCTTTTATTTCAATACCCGTCCGTATTGACATTTGGCACCCGTCCGTGTTCTTTTAACACCCGTCCGTGTTTGAAATTTTGTTTCAATACCCGTCCGTATTGACCTTTGACACTCGTCCGTGTTCTTTCAGCACCCGTCCGTGTTTGAACTTTTATTTCAATACCCGTCCATATTGACCTTTGACACCTGTCCGTGTTTTCCTTCAGCACCCGTCCGTGTTTGAACTTTTATTTCAATACCCGTCCGTATTGACCTTTGACACCCGTCCGTGTTCTTTCAGCACCTGTCCGTGTTTGAATTTTTATTTCAATACCCGTCCGTATTGACCTTTGGCACCCGTCCGTGTTCTTTCAGTACCCGTCCATGTTTGAATTTTTATTTCAATACCCGTCCGTATTGACCTTTGGCACCTGTCCGTGTTCTTTCAGCACCCATCCGTATTGACCTTTGACACCCTCCCGTGTTTTATCAGCACCTGTCCGTGTTTGAACTTTAAATTCAATACCCGTCCGTATTGACCTTTGACACCTGTCCGTGTTCTTTCAGCACCCGTCCGTGTTTGAACTTTTATTTCAATATCCGTCCGTATTGACCTTTGACACCCGTCCGTGTTTTCTTTTAGCACCCGTCCGTGTTTGAACTTTTATTTCAATACCCGTCCGTATTGACCTTTGACACCCGTCCGTGTTCTTTCAGCACCGTCCGTGTTTGAATTTTTATTTCAATACCCGTCCGTATTGACATTTGGCACCCGTCCGTGTTCTTTTAGCACCCGTCCGTGTTTGAACTTTTGTTTCAATACCCGTCCGTATTGACCTTTGACACTCGTCCGTGTTCTTACAACATCCGTCTATGTTTGAACTTTTATTTCAATACCCGTCCGTATTGACATTTGGCACCCGTCCGTGTTCTTTTACCACCCGTCCATGTTTGAACTTTTGTTTCAATACCCGTCCGTATTGACCTTTGACACTCGTCCGTGTTCTTTCAGCACCCATCCGTGTTTGAACTTTTATTTCAATACCCGTCCGTATTGACCTTTGACACCCGTCCGTGTTTTCTTTCTGCACCCGTCCGTGTTTGAACTTTTATTTCAATACCCGTCCATATTGACCTTTGACACCCGTCCGTGTTCTTTCAGCACCCGTCCGTGTTTGAATTTTTATTTCAATACCCGTCCGTATTGACCTTTGGCACCTGTTCGTGTTCTTTCAGCACCCGTCCGTGTTTGAATTTTTATTTCAATACTCATCCGTATTGACCTTTGGCACCCGTCCGTGTTCTTTCAGCATCCGTCTGTGTTTGAACTTTTATTTCAATACCCGTCCGTATTGACCTTTGACACCCGTCCGTGTTCTTTCAGCACCCGTCCGTGTTTGAATTTTTATTTCAATACCCGTCCGTATTGACCTTTGGCACCCGTCTGTGTTCTTTCAGCATCCGTCTACGTTTGAACTTTTATTTCAATACCCGTCCGTATTGACCTTTGGCACCCGTCCGTGTTCTTTCAGCACCCGTCCGTGTTTGAACTTTTATTTCAATACCCGTCCGTATTGACATTTGGCACCCGTCTGTGTTCTTTCAGCACCCGTCCGTGTTTGAACTTTTGTTTCAATACCCGTCCGTATTGACCTTTGACACTCATCCGTGTTCTTTCAGCACCCGTCCGTGTTTGAACTTTTATTTCAATACCCATCCGTATTGACCTTTGACACCCGTCCGTGTTTTCTTTCAGCACCTGTCCCTGTTTGAAATTTTATTTCAATACCCGTCCGTATTGACCTTTGACACCCGTCCGTGTTCTTTCAGCACCCGTCCGTGTTTGAACTTTTATTTCAATACCCGTCCGTATTGACTTTTGACACCCGTCCGTGTTCTTTCAGCACCCGTCCGTGTTTGACCTTTTATTCCAATACCCGTCCGTATTGACCTTTGACACCTGTCCGTGTTTTCTTTCAGCACCCGTCTGTGTTTGAACTTTTATTTCAATATCCGTCCGTATTGACCTTTGACACCCGTCCGTGTTCTTTCAGCACCCGTCCATGTTTGAACTTTAATTTCAATACCCGTCCGTATTGACCTTTGACACCCGTCCGTGTTTTCTTTCAGCACTCGTCCGTGTTTGAACGTTTATTTCAATACCCGTCCGTATTGACCTTTGACACCCGTCCGTGTTCTTTCAGCACCCGTCCGTGTTTGAATTTTTATTTCAATATACGTCCGTATTGACCTTTGGCACCCGTCCATGTTCTTTCAGCATCCGTCTGTGTTTGAACTTTTATTTCAACGTCCATATTGACCTTTGACACCCGTCCGTGCTCTTTCAGCACCCGTCCGTGTTTGAACTTTTATTTCAATACCCGTCCGTATTGACCTATGACACCCGTCCGTGTTTGAACTTTTATTTCAATACCCGTCCGTATTGACCTTTGGCACCCGTCCGTGTTCTTTCAGCACCCTTCCGTGTTTGAACTTTTATTTCAATACCCGTCCGTATTGACCTTTCACACCCTCCTGTGTTCTTTCAGCACTCGTCCGTGTTTGTACTGTTAATTCAATACCCGTCCGTATTGACCTTTGACACCCGTCCGTGTTCTTTCAGCACCCGTCTATGTTTGAACTTTTATTTCAATATCCGTCCGTATTGACCTTTGACACCCGTCCGTGTTTTCTTTTAGCACCCGTCCGTGTTTGAACTTTTATTTCAATACCCGTCCGTATTGACATTTGACACCCGTCCGTGTTCTTTCAGCACCCGTCCGTGTTTGAATTTTTATTTCAATACCCGTCCGTATTGACATTTGGCACCCGTCCGTGTTCTTTTAGCACCCGTCCGTGTTTGAACTTTTGTTTCAATACCCGTCCGAATTGACCTTTGACACTCGTCCGTGTTCTTTCAGCACCCGTCAGTGTTTGAACTTTTATTTCAATACCCGTCCGTATTGACCTTTGACACCCGTCCGTGTTTTCTTTCAGCACCCGTCCGTGTTTGAACTTTTATTTCAATATCCGTCCGTATTGACCTTTGACACCCGTCCGTGTTCTTTCAGCACCCGTCCGTGTTTGAACTTTTATTTCAATACCCGTCCGTATTGACCTTTGACACCCGTCCGTGTTCTTTCAGCACCCGTCCGTGTTTGAACTTTTATTTCAATACTCGTCCGTATTGACATTTGGCACCCGTCCGTGTTCTTTTAGCACCCGTCCGTGTTTGAACTTTTGTTTCAATACCCGTCCGAATTGACCTTTGACACTCGTCCGTGTTCTTTCAGCACCCGTCAGTGTTTGAACTTTTATTTCAATACCCGTCCGTATTGACCTTTGACACCCGTCCGTGTTTTCTTTCAGCACCCGTCCGTGTTTGAACTCTTATTTCAATATCCGTCCGTATTGACCTTTGACACTCGTCCGTGTTCTTTCAGCACCCGTCCGTGTTTGAACTTTTATTTTAATACCCGTCCGTATTGACCTTTGACACCCGTCCGTGTTCTTTCAGCACCCGTCCATGTTTGAATTTTTATTTCAATACCCGTCCGTATTGACATTTGGCACCCGTCCGTGTTCTTTTAGCACCCGTCCGTGTTTGAACTTTTGTTTCAATACCCGTCCGTATTGACCTTTGACACTCGTCCGTGTTCTTACAACATCCGTCTGTGTTTGAACTTTTATTTCAATACCCGTCCGTATTGACATTTGGCACCCGTCCGTGTTCTTTTACCACCAGTCCATGTTTGAACTTTTGTTTCAATACCCGTCCGTATTGACCTTTGACACTCGTCCGTGTTCTTTCAGCACCCATTAGTGTTTGAACTTTTATTTCAATACCCGTCCGTATTGACCTTTGACACCCGTCCGTGTTTTCTTTTTGCACCCGTCCGTGTTTGAACTTTTATTTCAATACCCGTCCATATTGACCTTTGACACCCGTCCGTGTTCTTTCAGCACCCGTCCGTGTTTGAATTTTTATTTCTATACCCGTCCGTATTGACCTTTGGCACCCGTTCGTGTTCTTTCAGCACCCGTCTGTGTTTGAATTTTTATTTCAATACCCATCCGTATTGACCTTTGGCACCCGTCCGTGTTCTTTCAGCATCCGTCTGTGTTTGAACTTTTATTTCAATACCCGTCCGTATTGACCTTTGACACCCATCCGTGTTCTTTCAGCACCCGTCCGTGTTTGAATTTTTATTTCAATACCCGTCCGTATTGACCTTTGGCACCCGTCTGTGTTCTTTCAGCATCCGTCTATGTTTGAACTTTTATTTCAATACCCGTCCGTATTGACCTTTGGCACCCGTCCGTGTTCTTTCAGCACCCGTCCATGTTTGAACTTTTATTTCAATACCCGTCCGTATTGATATTTGGCACCCGTTCGTGTTCTTTCAGCACCCGTCTGTGTTTGAATTTTTATTTCAATACCCATCCGTATTGACCTTTGGCACCCGTCTGTGATCTTTCAGCATCCGTCTATGTTTGAACTTTTATTTCAATACCCGTCCGTATTGACCTTTGGCACCCGTCCGTGTTCTTTCAGCACCCGTCCGTGTTTGAACTTTTATTTCAATACCCGTCCGTATTGACATTTGGCACCCGTTCGTGTTCTTTCAGCACCCGTCTGTGTTTGAATTTTTATTTCAATACCCATCCGTATTGACCTTTGGCACCCGTCCGTGTTCTTTCAGCATCCGTCTGTGTTTGAACTTTTATTTCAATACTCGTCCGTATTGACCTTTGACACCCGTCCGTGTTCTTTCAGTACCTGTCCGTGTTTGAATTTTTATTTCAATACCCGTCCGTATTGACCTTTGGCACCCGTCCGTGTTCTTTCAGTACCCGTCCATGTTCGAATTTTTATTTCAATACCCGTCCGTATTGACCTTTGGCACCCGTCCATGTTCTTTCAGCAGCCGTCCGTATTGACCTTTGACACCCTCCCGTGTTCTATCAGCACCCGTCCGTGTTTGAACTTTTAATTCAATACCCGTCCGTATTGACCTTTGACACCCGTCCGTGTTATTTCAGCACCCGTCCGTGTTTGAACTTTTATTTCAATACCCGTCCGTATTGACTTTTGACACCCGTCCGTGTTCTTTCAGCACCCGTCCGTGTTTGAACTTTTATTTCAATACCCGTCCGTATTGACTTTTGACACCCGTCCGTGTTCTTTCAGCACCCGTCCGTGTTTGACCTTTTATTCCAATACCCGTTCGTATTGACCTTTGACACCCGTCCGTGTTTTCTTTCAGCACCCGTCTGTGTTTGAACTTTTATTTCAATATCCGTCCGTATTGACCTTTGACACCCGTCCGTGTTCTTTCAGCACCCGTCCATGTTTGAACTTTAATTTCAATACCCGTCCGTATTGACCTTTGACACCCGTCCGTGTTTTCTTTCAGCACTCGTCCGTGTTTGAACGTTTATTTCAATACCCGTCCGTATTGACCTTTGACACCCGTCCGTGTTCTTTCAGCACCCGTCCGTGTTTGAATTTTTATTTCAATATACGTCCGTATTGACCTTTGGCACCCGTCCGTGTTCTTTCAGCATCCGTCTGTGTTTGAACTTTTATTTCAACGTCCATATTGACCTTTGACACCCGTCCGTGCTCTTTTAGCACCCGTCCGTGTTTGAACTTTTATTTCAATACCCGTCCGTATTGACCTATGACACCCGTCCGTGTTTGAACTTTTATTTCAATACCCGTCCGTATTGACCTTTGGCACCCGTCCGTGTTCTTTCAGCACCCGTCCGTGTTTGAACTTTTATTTCAATACCCGTCCGTATTGACCTTTCACACCCTCCCGTGTTCTTTCAGCACCCGTCCGTGTTTGTACTTTTAATTCAATACCCGTCCGTATTGACCTTTGACACCCGTCCGTGTTCTTTCAGCACCCGTCTGTGTTTGAACTTTTATTTCAATATCCGTCCGTATTGACCTTTGACACCCGTCCGTGTTTTCTTTTAGCACCCATCCGTGTTTGAACTTTTATTTCAATACCCGTCCGTATTGACCTTTGACACCCGTCCGTGTTCTTTCAGCACCCGTCCGTGTTTGAATTTTTATTTCAATACCCGTCCGTATTGACATTTGGCACCCGTCCGTGTTCTTTTAACACCCGTCCGTGTTTGAACTTTTGTTTCAATACCCGTCCGTATTGACCTTTGACACTCGTCCGTGTTCTTTCAGCACCCGTCAGTGTTTGAACTTTTATTTCAATACCCGTCCGTATTGACCTTTGACACCCGTCCGTGTTTTCTTTCAGCACCCGTCCGTGTTTGAACTTTTATTTCAATATCCGTCCGTATTGACCTTTGACACCTGTCCGTGTTCTTTCAGCACCCGTCCGTGTTTGAACTTTTATTTCAATTCCCGTCCGTATTGACCTTTGACACCCGTCCGTGTTCTTTCACCACCCGTCCGTGTTTGAACTTTTATTTCAATACTCGTCCGTATTGACATTTGGGACCCGTCCGTGTTCTTTTAGCACCCGTCCGTGTTTGAACTTTTGTTTCAATACCCGTCCGTATTGACCTTTGACACTCGTCCGTGTTCTTTCAGCACCCGTCCGTGTTTGAACTTTTATTTTAATACCCGTCCGTATTGACCTTTGACACCCGTCCGTGTTCTTTCAGCACCCGTCCGTGTTTGAATTTTTATTTCAATACCCGTCCGTATTGACATTTGGCACCCTTCCGTGTTCTTTTAGCACCCGTCCGTGTTTGAACTTTTATTTCAATACCCGTCCGTATTGACCTATGACACCCGTCCGTGTTTGAACTTTTATTTCAATACCCGTCCGTATTGACCTTTGGCACCCGTCCGTGTTCTTTCAGCACCCTTCCGTGTTTGAACTTTTATTTCAATACCCGTCCGTATTGACCTTTCACACCCTCCTGTGTTCTTTCAGCACTCGTCCGTGTTTGTACTGTTAATTCAATACCCGTCCGTATTGACCTTTGACACCCGTCCGTGTTCTTTCAGCACCCGTCTATGTTTGAACTTTTATTTCAATATCCGTCCGTATTGACCTTTGACACCCGTCCGTGTTTTCTTTTAGCACCCATCCGTGTTTGAACTTTTATTTCAATACCCGTCCGTATTGACATTTGACACCCGTCCGTGTTCTTTCAGCACCCGTCCGTGTTTGAATTTTTATTTCAATACCCGTCCGTATTGACATTTGGCACCCGTCCGTGTTCTTTTAGCACCCGTCCGTGTTTGAACTTTTGTTTCAATACCCGTCCGAATTGACCTTTGACACTCGTCCGTGTTCTTTCAGCACCCGTCAGTGTTTGAACTTTTATTTCAATACCCGTCCGTATTGACCTTTGACACCCGTCCGTGTTTTCTTTCAGCACCCGTCCGTGTTTGAACTTTTATTTCAATATCCGTCCGTATTGACCTTTGACACCCGTCCGTGTTCTTTCAGCACCCGTCCGTGTTTGAACTTTTATTTCAATACCCGTCCGTATTGACCTTTGACACCCGTCCGTGTCCTTTCAGCACCCGTCCGTGTTTGAACTTTTATTTCAATACTCGTCCGTATTGACATTTGGCACCCGTCCGTGTTCTTTTAGCACCCGTCCGTGTTTGAACTTTTGTTTCAATACCCGTCCGAATTGACCTTTGACACTCGTCCGTGTTCTTTCAGCACCCGTCAGTGTTTGAACTTTTATTTCAATACCCGTCCGTATTGACCTTTGACACCCGTCCGTGTTTTCTTTCAGCACCCGTCCGTGTTTGAACTCTTATTTCAATATCCGTCCGTATTGACCTTTGACACTCGTCCGTGTTCTTTCAGCACCCGTCCGTGTTTGAACTTTTATTTTAATACCCGTCCGTATTGACCTTTGACACCCGTCCGTGTTCTTTCAGCACCCGTCCATGTTTGAATTTTTATTTCAATACCCGTCCGTATTGACATTTGGCACCCGTCCGTGTTCTTTTAGCACCCGTCCGTGTTTGAACTTTTGTTTCAATACCCGTCCGTATTGACCTTTGACACTCGTCCGTGTTCTTACAACATCCGTCTGTGTTTGAACTTTTATTTCAATACCCGTCCGTATTGACATTTGGCACCCGTCCGTGTTCTTTTACCACCAGTCCATGTTTGAACTTTTGTTTCAATACCCGTCCGTATTGACCTTTGACACTCGTCCGTGTTCTTTCAGCACCCATTAGTGTTTGAACTTTTATTTCAATACCCGTCCGTATTGACCTTTGACACCCGTCCGTGTTTTCTTTTTGCACCCGTCCGTGTTTGAACTTTTATTTCAATACCCGTCCATATTGACCTTTGACACCCGTCCGTGTTCTTTCAGCACCCGTCCGTGTTTGAATTTTTATTTCTATACCCGTCCGTATTGACCTTTGGCACCCGTTCGTGTTCTTTCAGCACCCGTCTGTGTTTGAATTTTTATTTCAATACCCATCCGTATTGACCTTTGGCACCCGTCCGTGTTCTTTCAGCATCCGTCTGTGTTTGAACTTTTATTTCAATACCCGTCCGTATTGACCTTTGACACCCATCCGTGTTCTTTCAGCACCCGTCCGTGTTTGAATTTTTATTTCAATACCCGTCCGTATTGACCTTTGGCACCCGTCTGTGTTCTTTCAGCATCCGTCTATGTTTGAACTTTTATTTCAATACCCGTCCGTATTGACCTTTGGCACCCGTCCGTGTTCTTTCAGCACCCGTCCATGTTTGAACTTTTATTTCAATACCCGTCCGTATTGACATTTGGCACCCGTTCGTGTTCTTTCAGCACCCGTCTGTGTTTGAATTTTTATTTCAATACCCATCCGTATTGACCTTTGGCACCCGTCTGTGATTTTTCAGCATCCGTCTATGTTTGAACTTTTATTTCAATACCCGTCCGTATTGACCTTTGGCACCCGTCCGTGTTCTTTCAGCACCCGTCCGTGTTTGAACTTTTATTTCAATACCCGTCCGTATTGACATTTGGCACCCGTTCGTGTTCTTTCAGCACCCGTCTGTGTTTGAATTTTTATTTCAATACCCATCCGTATTGACCTTTGGCACCCGTCCGTGTTCTTTCAGCATCCGTCTGTGTTTGAACTTTTATTTCAATACTCGTCCGTATTGACCTTTGACACCCGTCCGTGTTCTTTCAGTACCTGTCCGTGTTTGAATTTTTATTTCAATACCCGTCCGTATTGACCTTTGGCACCCGTCCGTGTTCTTTCAGTACCCGTCCATGTTCGAATTTTTATTTCAATACCCGTCCGTATTGACCTTTGGCACCCGTCCATGTTCTTTCAGCAGCCGTCCGTATTGACCTTTGACACCCTCCCGTGTTCTATCAGCACCCGTCCGTGTTTGAACTTTTAATTCAATACCCGTCCGTATTGACCTTTGACACCCGTCCGTGTTATTTCAGCACCCGTCCGTGTTTGAACTTTTATTTCAATACCCGTCCGTATTGACTTTTGACACCCGTCCGTGTTCTTTCAGCACCCGTCCGTGTTTGAACTTTTATTTCAATACCCGTCCGTATTGACTTTTGACACCCGTCCGTGTTCTTTCAGCACCCGTCCGTGTTTGACCTTTTATTCCAATACCCGTTCGTATTGACCTTTGACACCCGTCCGTGTTTTCTTTCAGCACCCGTCTGTGTTTGAACTTTTATTTCAATATCCGTCCGTATTGACCTTTGACACCCGTCCGTGTTCTTTCAGCACCCGTCCATGTTTGAACTTTAATTTCAATACCCGTCCGTATTGACCTTTGACACCCGTCCGTGTTTTCTTTCAGCACTCGTCCGTGTTTGAACGTTTATTTCAATACCCGTCCGTATTGACCTTTGACACCCGTCCGTGTTCTTTCAGCACCCGTCCGTGTTTGAATTTTTATTTCAATATACGTCCGTATTGACCTTTTGCACCCGTCCGTGTTCTTTCAGCATCCGTCTGTGTTTGAACTTTTATTTCAACGTCCATATTGACCTTTGACACCCGTCCGTGCTCTTTTAGCACCCGTCCGTGTTTGAACTTTTATTTCAATACCCGTCCGTATTGACCTATGACACCCGTCCGTGTTTGAACTTTTATTTCAATACCCGTCCGTATTGACCTTTGGCACCCGTCCGTGTTCTTTCAGCACCCGTCCGTGTTTGAACTTTTATTTCAATACCCGTCCGTATTGACCTTTCACACCCTCCCGTGTTCTTTCAGCACCCGTCCGTGTTTGTACTTTTAATTCAATACCCGTCCGTATTGACCTTTGACACCCGTCCGTGTTCTTTCAGCACCCGTCTGTGTTTGAACTTTTATTTCAATATCCGTCCGTATTGACCTTTGACACCCGTCCGTGTTTTCTTTTAGCACCCATCCGTGTTTGAACTTTTATTTCAATACCCGTCCGTATTGACCTTTGACACCCGTCCGTGTTCTTTCAGCACCCGTCCGTGTTTGAATTTTTATTTCAATACCCGTCCGTATTGACATTTGGCACCCGTCCGTGTTCTTTTAACACCCGTCCGTGTTTGAACTTTTGTTTCAATACCCGTCCGTATTGACCTTTGACACTCGTCCGTGTTCTTTCAGCACCCGTCAGTGTTTGAACTTTTATTTCAATACCCGTCCGTATTGACCTTTGACACCCGTCCGTGTTTTCTTTCAGCACCCGTCCGTGTTTGAACTTTTATTTCAATATCCGTCCGTATTGACCTTTGACACCTGTCCGTGTTCTTTCAGCACCCGTCCGTGTTTGAACTTTTATTTCAATTCCCGTCCGTATTGACCTTTGACACCCGTCCGTGTTCTTTCACCACCCGTCCGTGTTTGAACTTTTATTTCAATACTCGTCCGTATTGACATTTGGCACCCGTCCGTGTTCTTTTAGCACCCGTCCGTGTTTGAACTTTTGTTTCAATACCCGTCCGTATTGACCTTTGACACTCGTCCGTGTTCTTTCAGCACCCGTCCGTGTTTGAACTTTTATTTTAATACCCGTCCGTATTGACCTTTGACACCCGTCCGTGTTCTTTCAGCACCCGTCCGTGTTTGAATTTTTATTTCAATACCCGTCCGTATTGACATTTGGCACCCTTCCGTGTTCTTTTAGCACCCGTCCGTGTTTGAACTTTTGTTTCAATACCCGTCCGTATTGACCTTTGACACTCGTCCGTGTTCTTACAACATCCGTCTGTGTTTGAACTTTTATTTCAATACCCGTCCGTATTGACATTTGGCACCCGTCCGTGTTCTTTTACCACCAGTCTATGTTTGAACTTTTGTTTCAATACCCGTCCGTATTGACCTTTGACACTCGTCCGTGTTCTTTCAGCACCCATCCGTGTTTGAACTTTTATTTCAATACCCATCCGTATTGACCTTTGACACCCGTCCGTGTTTTCTTTCTGCACCCGTCCGTGTTTGAACTTTTATTTCAATACCCATCCATATTGACCTTTGACACCCGTCCGTGTTCTTTCAGCACCCGTCCGTGTTTGAATTTTTATTCCAATACCCATCCGTATTGACCTTTGGCACCCGTCCGTGTTCTTTCAGCATCCGTCTGTGTTTGAACTTTTATTTCAATACCCGTCCGTATTGACCTTTGACACCCGTCCGTGTTCTTTCAGCACCCGTCCGTGTTTGAATTTTTATTTCAATACCCGTCCGTATTGACCTTTGGCACCCGTCTGTGTTCTTTCAGCATCCGTCTATGTTTGAACTTTTATTTCAATACCCGTCCGTATTGACCTTTGGCACCCGTCCGTGTTCTTTCAGCACCCGTCCGTGTTTGAACTTTTATTTCAATACCCGTCCGTATTGACATTTGGCACCCGTTCGTGTTCTTTCAGCACCCGTCTGTGTTTGAATTTTTATTTCAATACCCATCCGTATTGACCTTTGGCACCCGTCCGTGTTCTTTCAGCATCCGTCTGTGTTTGAACTTTTATTTCAATACCCGTCCGTATTGACCTTTGACACCCGTCCGTGTTCTTTCAGCACCTGTCCGTGTTTGAATTTTTATTTCAATACCCGTCCGTATTGACCTTTGGCACCCGTCCGTGTTCTTTCAGTACCCGTCCATGTTTGAATTTTTATTTCAATACCCGTCCGTATTGACCTTTGGCACCCGTCCGTGTTCTTTCAGCACCCGTCCGTATTGACCTTTGACACCCTCCCCGTGTTCTATCAGCACCCGTTCGTGTTTGAACTTTTAATTCAATACCCGTCCGTATTGACCTTTGACACCCGTCCGTGTTCTTTCAGCACCCGTCCGTGTTTGAACTTTTATTTCAATACCCGTCCGTATTGACTTTTGACACCCGTCCGTGTTCTTTCAGCACCCGTCCGTGTTTGACATTTTATTCCAATACCCGTCCGTATTGACCTTTGACACCCGTCCGTGTTTTCTTTCAGCACCCGTCTGTGTTTGAACTTTTATTTCAATATCCGTCCGTATTGACCTTTGACACCCGTCCGTGTTCTTTCAGCACCCGTCCATGTTTGAACTTTAATTTCAATACCCGTCCGTATTGACCTTTGACACCCGTCCGTGTTTTCTTTCAGCACTCGTCCGTGTTTGAACGTTTATTTCAATACCCGTCCGTATTGACCTTTGACACCCGTCCGTGTTCTTTCAGCACCCATCCGTGTTTGAATTTTTATTTCAATATACGTCCGTATTGACCTTTGG
The DNA here is from genome assembly GCA_022829125.1 of Lathyrus tuberosus. Classification (NCBI taxonomy): domain Eukaryota; kingdom Viridiplantae; phylum Streptophyta; class Magnoliopsida; order Fabales; family Fabaceae; genus Lathyrus; species Lathyrus tuberosus. Next base: position 2,874,681 of record JALAZF010000479.1, on the reverse strand, counting down.
CACCCGTCCGTGTTCTTTCAGCATCCGTCTGTGTTTGAACTTTTATTTCAACGTCCATATTGACCTTTGACACCCGTCCGTGCTCTTTCAGCACCCGTCCGTGTTTGGACTTTTATTTCAATACCCGTCCGTATTGACCTATGACACCCGTCCGTGTTTGAACTTTTATTTCAATACCCGTCCGTATTGACCTTTGGCACCCGTCCGTGTTCTTTCAGCACCCGTCCGTGTTTGAACTTTTATTTCAATACCCGTCCGTATTGACCTTTCACACCCTCCCGTGTTCTTTCAGCACCCGTCCGTGTTTGTACTTTTAATTCAATACCCGTCCGTATTGACCTTTGACACCCGTCCGTGTTCTTTCAGCACCCGTCTGTGTTTGAACTTTTATTTCAATATCCGTCCTTATTGACCTTTGACACCCGTCCGTGTTTTCTTTTAGCACCCGTCCGTGTTTGAACTTTTATTTCAATACCCGTCCGTATTGACCTTTGACACCCGTCCGTGTTCTTTCAGCACCCGTCCGTGTTTGAATTTTTATTTCAATACCCGTCCGTATTGACATTTGGCACCCGTCCGTGTTCTTTTAACTCCCGTCCGTGTTTGAACTTTTGTTTCAATACCCGTCCGTATTGACCTTTGACACTCGTCCGTGTTCTTTCCGCACCCGTCAGTGTTTGAACTTTTATTTCAATACCCGTCCGTATCGACCTTTGACACCCGTCCGTGTTTTCTTTCAGCACCCGTCCGTGTTTGAACTTTTATTTCAATATCCGTCTGTATTGACCTTTGACACCCGTCCGTGTTCTTTCAGCACCCGTCCGTGTTTGAACTTTTATTTCAATACCCGTCCGTATTGACCTTTGACACCCGTCCGTGTTCTTTCAGCACCCGTCCGTGTTTGAACTTTTATTTCAATACTCGTCCGTATTGACATTTGGCACCCGTCCGTGTTCTTTTAGCACCCGTCCGTGTTTGAACTTTTGTTTCAATACCCGTCCGTATTGACCTTTGACACTCGTCCGTGTTCTTTCAGCACCCGTCCGTGTTTAAACTTTTATTTTAATACCCGTCCGTATTGACCTTTGACACCCGTCCGTGTTCTTTCAGCACCCGTCCGTGTTTGAATTTTTATTTCAATACCCGTCCGTATTGACATTTGGCACCCGTCCGTGTTCTTTTAGCACCCGTCCGTGTTTGAACTTTTGTTTCAATTCCCGTCCGTATTGACCTTTGACACTCGTCCGTGTTCTTACAACATCCGTCTGTGTTTGAACTTTTATTTTAATACCCGTCCGTATTGACATTTGGCACCCGTCCGTGTTCTTTTACCACCAGTCCATGTTTGAACTTTTGTTTCAATACCCGTCCGTATTGACCTTTGACACTCGTCCGTGTTCTTTCAGCACCCATCCGTGTTTGAACTTTTATTTCAATACCCGTCCGTAATGACCTTTGACACCCGTCCGTGTTTTCTTTCTGCACCCGTCCGTGTTTGAACTTTTATTTCAATACCCGTCCATATTGACCTTTGACACCCGTCCGTGTTCTTTCAGCACCCGTCCGTGTTTGAATTTTTATTTCAATACCCGTCCGTATTGACCTTTGGCACCCGTTCGTGTTCTTTCAGCACCCGTCCGTGTTTGAATTTTTATTTCAATACCCATCCGTATTGACCTTTGGCACCCGTCCGTGTTCTTTCAGCATCCGTCTGTGTTTGAACTTTTATTTCAATACCCGTCCGTATTGACCTTTGACACCCGTCCGTGTTCTTTCAGCACCCGTCCGTGTTTGAATTTTTATTTCAATACCCGTCCGTATTGACCTTTGACACCCGTCCGTGTTCTTTCAGCACCCGTCCGTGTTTGAACTTTTATTTCAATACTCGTCCGTATTGACATTTGGCACCCGTCCGTGTTCTTTTAGCACCCGTCCGTGTTTGAACTTTTGTTTCAATACCCGTCCGTATTGACCTTTGACACTCGTCCGTGTTCTTTCAGCACCCGTCCGTGTTTAAACTTTTATTTTAATACCCGTCCGTATTGACCTTTGACACCCGTCCGTGTTCTTTCAGCACCCGTCCGTGTTTGAATTTTTATTTCAATACCCGTCCGTATTGACATTTGGCACCCGTCCGTGTTCTTTTAGCACCCGTCCGTGTTTGAACTTTTGTTTCAATTCCCGTCCGTATTGACCTTTGACACTCGTCCGTGTTCTTACAACATCCGTCTGTGTTTGAACTTTTATTTCAATACCCGTCCGTATTGACATTTGGCACCCGTCCGTGTTCTTTTACCACCAGTCCATGTTTGAACTTTTGTTTCAATACCCGTCCGTATTGACCTTTGACACTCGTCCGTGTTCTTTCAGCACCCATCCGTGTTTGAACTTTTATTTCAATACCCGTCCGTAATGACCTTTGACACCCGTCCGTGTTTTCTTTCTGCACCCGTCTGTGTTTGAACTTTTATTTCAATACCCGTCCATATTGACCTTTGACACCCGTCCGTGTTCTTTCAGCACCCGTCCGTGTTTGAATTTTTATTTCAATACCCGTCCGTATTGACCTTTGGCACCCGTTCGTGTTCTTTCAGCACCCGTCCGTGTTTGAATTTTTATTTCAATACCCATCCGTATTGACCTTTGGCACCCGTCCGTGTTCTTTCAGCATCCGTCTGTGTTTGAACTTTTATTTCAATACCCGTCCGTATTGACCTTTGACACCCGTCTGTGTTCTTTCAGCACCCGTCCGTGTTTGAATTTTTATTTCAATACCCGTCCGTATTGACCTTTGGCACCCGTCTGTGATCTTTCAGCATCCGTCTATGTTTGAACTTTTATTTCAATACCCGTCCGTATTGACCTTTGGCACCCGTCCGTGTTCTTTCAGCACCCGTCCGTGTTTGAACTTTTATTTCAATACCCGTCCGTATTGACATTTGGCACCCGTTCGTGTTCTTTCAGCACCCGTCTGTGTTTGAATTTTTATTTCAATACCCATCCGTATTGACCTTTGGCACCCGTCCGTGTTCTTTCAGCATCCGTCTGTGTTTGAACTTTTATTTCAATACTCGGCCGTATTGACCTTTGACACCCGTCCGTGTTCTTTCAGCACCTGTCCGTGTTTGAATTTTTATTTCAATACCCGTCCGTATTGACCTTTGGCACCCGTCCGTGTTCTTTCAGTACCCGTCCATGTTTGAATTTTTATTTCAATACCCGTCCGTATTGACCTTTGGCACCCGTCCGTGTTCTTTCAGCACCCGTCCGTGTTTGAACTTTTATTTCAATACCCGTCCGTATTGACCTTTCACACCCTCCCGTGTTCTTTCAGCACCCGTCCGTGTTTGTACTTTTAATTCAATACCCGTCCGTATTGACCTTTGACACCCGTCCGTGTTCTTTCAGCACCCGTCTGTGTTTGAACTTTTATTTCAATATCCGTCCTTATTGACCTTTGACACCCGTCCGTGTTTTCTTTTAGCACCCGTCCGTGTTTGAACTTTTATTTCAATACCCGTCCGTATTGACCTTTGACACCCGTCCGTGTTCTTTCAGCACCCGTCCGTGTTTGAATTTTTATTTCAATACCCGTCCGTATTGACATTTGGCACCCGTCCGTGTTCTTTTAACTCCCGTCCGTGTTTGAACTTTTGTTTCAATACCCGTCCGTATTGACCTTTGACACTCGTCCGTGTTCTTTCCGCACCCGTCAGTGTTTGAACTTTTATTTCAATACCCGTCCGTATCGACCTTTGACACCCGTCCGTGTTTTCTTTCAGCACCCGTCCGTGTTTGAACTTTTATTTCAATATCCGTCTGTATTGACCTTTGACACCCGTCCGTGTTCTTTCAGCATCCGTCCGTGTTTGAACTTTTATTTCAATACCCGTCCGTATTGACCTTTGACACCCGTCCGTGTTCTTTCAGCACCCGTCCGTGTTTGAACTTTTATTTCAATACTCGTCCGTATTGACATTTGGCACCCGTCCGTGTTCTTTTAGCACCCGTCCGTGTTTGAACTTTTGTTTCAATACCCGTCCGTATTGACCTTTGACACTCGTCCGTGTTCTTTCAGCACCCGTCCGTGTTTAAACTTTTATTTTAATACCCGTCCGTATTGACCTTTGACACCCGTCCGTGTTCTTTCAGCACCCGTCCGTGTTTGAATTTTTATTTCAATACCCGTCCGTATTGACATTTGGCACCCGTCCGTGTTCTTTTAGCACCCGTCCGTGTTTGAACTTTTGTTTCAATTCCCGTCCGTATTGACCTTTGACACTCGTCCGTGTTCTTTCAGCATCCGTCTGTGTTTGAACTTTTATTTCAATACCCGTCCGTATTGACCTTTGACACCCGTCCGTGTTCTTTCAGCACCCGTCCGTGTTTGAATTTTTATTTCAATACCCGTCCGTATTGACCTTTGACACCCGTCCGTGTTCTTTCAGCACCCGTCCGTGTTTGAACTTTTATTTCAATACTCGTCCGTATTGACATTTGGCACCCGTCCGTGTTCTTTCAGCACCCGTCCGTGTTTGAATTTTTATTTCAATACCCGTCCGTATTGACCTTTGGCACCCGTTCGTGTTCTTTCAGCACCCGTCCGTGTTTGAATTTTTATTTCAATACCCATCCGTATTCACCTTTGGCACCCGTCCGTGTTCTTTCAGCATCCGTCTGTGTTTGAACTTTTATTTCAATACCCGTCCGTATTGACCTTTGACACCCGTCCGTGTTCTTTCAGCACCCGTCCGTGTTTGAATTTTTATTTCAATACCCGTCCGTATTGACCTTTGACACCCGTCCGTGTTCTTTCAGCACCCGTCCGTGTTTGAACTTTTATTTCAATACTCGTCCGTATTGACATTTGGCACCCGTCCGTGTTCTTTTAGCACCCGTCCGTGTTTGAACTTTTGTTTCAATACCCGTCCGTATTGACCTTTGACACCCATCCGTGTTCTTTCAGCACCCGTCCGTGTTTGAATTTTTATTTCAATACCCGTCCGTAATGACCTTTGACACCCGTCCGTGTTTTCTTTCTGCACCCGTCCGTGTTTGAACTTTTATTTCAATACCCGTCCATATTGACCTTTGACACCCGTCCGTGTTCTTTCAGCACCCGTCCGTGTTTGAATTTTTATTTCAATACCCGTCCGTATTGACCTTTGGCACCCGTTCGTGTTCTTTCAGCACCCGTCCGTGTTTGAATTTTTATTTCAATACCCATTCGTATTGACCTTTGGCACCCGTCCGTGTTCTTTCAGCATCCGTCTGTGTTTGAACTTTTATTTCAATACCCGTCCGTATTGACCTTTGACACCCGTCCGTGTTCTTTCAGCACCCGTCCGTGTTTGAATTTTTATTTCAATACCCGTCCGTATTGACCTTTGACACCCGTCCGTGTTCTTTCAGCACCCGTCCGTGTTTGAACTTTTATTTCAATACTCGTCCGTATTGACATTTGGCACCCGTCCGTGTTCTTTTAGCACCCGTCCGTGTTTGAACTTTTGTTTCAATACCCGTCCGTATTGACCTTTGACACTCGTCCGTGTTCTTTCAGCACCCGTCCGTGTTTAAACTTTTATTTTAATACCCGTCCGTATTGACCTTTGACACCCGTCCGTGTTCTTTCAGCACCCGTCCGTGTTTGAATTTTTATTTCAATACCCGTCCGTATTGACATTTGGCACCCGTCCGTGTTCTTTTAGCACCCGTCCGTGTTTGAACTTTTGTTTCAATTCCCGTCCGTATTGACCTTTGACACTCGTCCGTGTTCTTACAACATCCGTCTGTGTTTGAACTTTTATTTCAATACCCGTCCGTATTGACATTTGGCACCCGTCCGTGTTCTTTTACCACCAGTCCATGTTTGAACTTTTGTTTCAATACCCGTCCGTATTGACCTTTGACACTCGTCCGTGTTCTTTCAGCACCCATCCGTGTTTGAACTTTTATTTCAATACCCGTCCGTAATGACCTTTGACACCCGTCCGTGTTTTCTTTCTGCACCCGTCCGTGTTTGAACTTTTATTTCAATACCCGTCCATATTGACCTTTGACACCCGTCCGTGTTCTTTCATCACCCGTCCGTGTTTGAATTTTTATTTCAATACCCGTCCGTATTGACCTTTGGCACCCGTTCGTGTTCTTTCAGCACCCGTCCGTGTTTGAATTTTTATTTCAATACCCATCCGTATTGACCTTTGGCACCCGTCCGTGTTCTTTCAGCATCCGTCTGTGTTTGAACTTTTATTTCAATACCCGTCCGTATTGACCTTTGACACCCGTCTGTGTTCTTTCAGCACCCGTCCGTGTTTGAATTTTTATTTCAATACCCGTCCGTATTGACCTTTGGCACCCGTCTGTGATCTTTCAGCATCCGTCTATGTTTGAACTTTTATTTCAATACCCGTCCGTATTGACCTTTGGCACCCGTCCGTGTTCTTTCAGCACCCGTCCGTGTTTGAACTTTTATTTCAATACCCGTCCGTATTGACATTTGGCACCCGTTCGTGTTCTTTCAGCACCCGTCTGTGTTTGAATTTTTATTTCAATACCCATCCGTATTGACCTTTGGCACCCGTCCGTGTTCTTTCAGCATCCGTCTGTGTTTGAACTTTTATTTCAATACTCGGCCGTATTGACCTTTGACACCCGTCCGTGTTCTTTCAGCACCTGTCCGTGTTTGAATTTTTATTTCAATACCCGTGCGTATTGACCTTTGGCACCCGTCCGTGTTCTTTCAGTACCCGTCCATGTTTGAATTTTTATTTCAATACCCGTCCGTATTGACCTTTGGCACCCGTCCGTGTTCTTTCAGCACCCGTCCGTATTGACCTTTGACACCCTCCCGTGTTCTATCAGTACCCGTCCGTGTTTGAACTTTTAATTCAATACCCGTCCGTATTGACCTTTGACACCCGTCCGTGTTCTTTCAGCACCCGTCCGTGTTTGAACTTTTATTTCAATACCCGTCCGTATTGACTTTTGACACCCGTCCGTGTTCTTTCAGCACCCGTCCGTGTTTGACCTTTTATTCCAATACCCGTCCGTATTGACCTTTGACACCCGTCCGTGTTTTCTTTCAGCACCCGTCTGTGTTTGAACTTTTATTTCAATATCCGTCCGTATTGACCTTTGACACCCGTCCGTGTTCTTTCAGCACCCGTCCGTGTTTGAACTTTTATTTCAATACCCGTCCGTATTGACTTTTGACACCCGTCCGTGTTCTTTCAGCACCCGTCCGTGTTTGACCTTTTATTCCAATACCCGTCCGTATTGACCTTTGACACCCGTCCGTGTTTTCTTTCAGCACCCGTCTGTGTTTGAACTTTTATTTCAATATCCGTCCGTATTGACCTTTGACACCCGTCCGTGTTCTTTCAGCACCCGTCCATGTTTGAACTTTAATTTCAATACCCGTCCGTATTGACCTTTGACACCCGTCCGTGTTTTCTTTCAGCACTCGTCCGTGTTTGAACGTTTATTTCAATACCCGTCCGTATTGACCTTTGACACCCGTCCGTGTTCTTTTAGCACCCATCCGTGTTTGAATTTTTATTTCAATATACGTCCGTATTGACCTTTGGCACCCGTCCGTGTTCTTTCAGCATCCGTCTGTGTTTGAACTTTTATTTCAACGTCCATATTGACCTTTGACACCCGTCCGTGCTCTTTCAGCACCCGTCCGTGTTTGGACTTTTATTTCAATACCCGTCCGTGCTCTTTCAGCACCCGTCCGTGTTTGAATTTTTATTTCAATACCCGTCCGTATTGACCTTTGGCACCCGTTCGTGTTCTTTCAGCACCCGTCCGTGTTTGAATTTTTATTTCAATACCCATCCGTATTGACCTTTGGCACCCGTCCGTGTTCTTTCAGCATCCGTCTGTGTTTGAACTTTTATTTCAATACCCGTCCGTATTGACCTTTGACACCCGTCCGTGTTCTTTCAGCACCCGTCCGTGTTTGAATTTTTATTTCAATACCCGTCCGTATTGACCTTTGGCACCCGTCTGTGATCTTTCAGCATCCGTCTATGTTTGAACTTTTATTTCAATACCCGTCCGTATTGACCTTTGGCACCCGTCCGTGTTCTTTCAGCACCCGTCCGTGTTTGAACTTTTATTTCAATACCCGTCCGTATTGACATTTGGCACCCGTTCGTGTTCTTTCAGCACCCGTCTGTGTTTGAATTTTTATTTCAATACCCATCCGTATTGACCTTTGGCACCCGTCCGTGTTCTTTCAGCATCCGTATGTGTTTGAACTTTTATTTCAATACTCGGCCGTATTGACCTTTGACACCCGTCCGTGTTCTTTCCGCACCTGTCCGTGTTTGAATTTTTATTTCAATACCCGTCCGTATTGACCTTTGGCAACCGTCCGTGTTCTTTCAGTACCCGTCCATGTTTGAATTTTTATTTCAATACCCGTCCGTATTGACCTTTGGCACCCGTCCGTGTTCTTTCAGCACCCGTCCGTATTGACCTTTGACACCCTCCCGTGTTCTATCAGTACCCGTCCGTGTTTGAACTTTTAATTCAATACCCGTCCGTATTGACCTTTGACACCCGTCCGTGTTCTTTCAGCACCCGTCCGTGTTTGAACTTTTATTTCAATACCCGTCCGTATTGACTTTTGACACCCGTCCGTGTTCTTTCAGCACCCGTCCGTGTTTGACCTTTTATTCCAATACCCGTCCGTATTGACCTTTGACACCCGTCCGTGTTTTCTTTCAGCACCCGTCTGTGTTTGAACTTTTATTTCAATATCCGTCCGTATTGACCTTTGACACCCGTCCGTGTTCTTTCAGCACCCGTCCGTGTTTGAACTTTTATTTCAATACCCGTCCGTATTGACTTTTGACACCCGTCCGTGTTCTTTCAGCACCCGTCCGTGTTTGACCTTTTATTCCAATACCCGTCCGTATTGACCTTTGACACCCGTCCGTGTTTTCTTTCAACACCCGTCTGTGTTTGAACTTTTATTTCAATATCCGTCCGTATTGACCTTTGACACCCGTCCGTGTTCTTTCAGCACCCGTCCATGTTTGAACTTTAATTTCAATACCCGTCCGTATTGACCTTTGACACCCGTCCGTGTTTTCTTTCAGCACTCGTCCGTGTTTGAACGTTTATTTCAATACCCGTCCGTATTGACCTTTGACACCCGTCCGTGTTCTTTCAGCACCCATCCGTGTTTGAATTTTTATTTCAATATACGTCCGTATTGACCTTTGGCACCCGTCCGTGTTCTTTCAGCATCCGTCTGTGTTTGAACTTTTATTTCAACGTCCATATTGACCTTTGACACCCGTCCGTGCTCTTTCAGCACCCGTCCGTGTTTGGACTTTTATTTCAATCCCCGTCCGTATTGACCTATGACACCCGTCCGTGTTTGAACTTTTATTTCAATACCCGTCCGTATTGACCTTTGGCACCCGTCCGTGTTCTTTCAGCACCCGTCCGTGTTTGAACTTTTATTTCAATACCCGTCCGTATTGACCTTTCACACCCTCCCGTGTTCTTTCAGCACCCGTCCGTGTTTGTACTTTTAATTCAATACCCGTCCGTATTGACCTTTGACACCCGTCCGTGTTCTTTCAGCACCCGTCTGTGTTTGAACTTTTAATTCAATATCCGTCCTTATTGACCTTTGACACCCGTCCGTGTTTTCTTTTAGCACCCGTCCGTGTTTGAACTTTTATTTCAATACCCGTCCGTATTGACCTTTGACACCCGTCCGTGTTCTTTCAGCACCCGTCTGTGTTTGAACTTTTTTTTCAATATCCGTCTTTATTGACCTTTGACACCCGTCCGTGTTCTTTTAGCACCCGTCCGTGTTTGAACTTTTGTTTCAATACCCGTCCGTATTGACCTTTGACACTCGTCCGTGTTCTTTCCGCACCCGTCAGTGTTTGAACTTTTATTTCAATACCCGTCCGTATCGACCTTTGACACCCGTCCGTGTTTTCTTTCAGCACCCGTCCGTGTTTGAACTTTTATTTCAATATCCGTCCGTATTGACCTTTGACACCCGTCCGTGTTCTTTCAGCACCCGTCCGTGTTTGAACTTTTATTTCAATACCCGTCCGTATTGACCTTTGACACCCGTCCGTGTTCTTTCAGCACCCGTCCGTGTTTGAACTTTTATTTCAATACTCGTCCGTATTGACATTTGGCACCCGTCCGTGTTCTTTTAGCACCCGTCCGTGTTTGAACTTTTGTTTCAATACCCGTCCGTATTGACCTTTGACACGCGTCCGTGTTCTTTCAGCACCCGTCTGTGTTTAAACTTTTATTTTAATACCCGTCCGTATTGACCTTTGACACCCGTCCGTGTTCTTTCAGCACCCGTCCGTGTTTGAATTTTTATTTCAATACCCGTCCGTATTGACATTTGGCACCCGTCCGTGTTCTTTTAGCACCCGTCCGTGTTTGAACTTTTGTTTCAATTCCCGTCCGTATTGACCTTTGACACTCGTCCGTGTTCTTACAACATCCGTCTGTGTTTGAACTTTTATTTCAATACCCGTCCGTATTGACATTTGGCACCCGTCCGTGTTCTTTTACCACCAGTCCATGTTTGAACTTTTGTTTCAATACCCGTCCGTATTGACCTTTGACACTCGTCCGTGTTCTTTCAGCACCCATCCGTGTTTGAACTTTTATTTCAATACCCGTCCGTAATGACCTTTGACACCCGTCCGTGTTTTCTTTCTGCACCCGTCCGTGTTTGAACTTTTATTTCAATACCCGTCCATATTGACCTTTGACACCCGTCCGTGTTCTTTCAGCACCCGTCCGTGTTTGAATTTTTATTTCAATACCCGTCCGTATTGACCTTTGGCACCCGTTCGTGTTCTTTCAGCACCCGTCCGTGTTTGAAATTTTATTTCAATACCCATCCGTATTGACCTTTGGCACCCGTCCGTGTTCTTTCAGCATCCGTCTGTGTTTGAACTTTTATTTCAATACCCGTCCGTATTGACCTTTGACACCCGTCCGTGTTCTTTCAGCACCCGTCCGTGTTTGAATTTTTATTTCAATACCCGTCCGTATTGACCTTTGGCACCCGTCTGTGATCTTTCAGCATCCGTCTATGTTTGAACTTTTATTTCAATACCCGTCCGTATTGACCTTTGGCACCCGTCCGTGTTCTTTCAGCACCCGTCCGTGTTTGAACTTTTATTTTAATACCCGTCCGTATTGACATTTGGCACCCGTTCGTGTTCTTTCAGCACCCGTCTGTGTTTGAATTTTTATTTCAATACCCATCCGTATTGACCTTTGGCACCCGTCCGTGTTCTTTCAGCATCCGTCTGTGTTTGAACTTTTATTTCAATACTCGTCCGTATTGACCTTTGACACCCGTCCGTGTTCTTTCAGCACCTGTCCGTGTTTGAATTTTTATTTCAATACCCGTCCGTATTGACCTTTGGCACCCGTCCGTGTTCTTTCAGTACCCGTCCATGTTTGAATTTTTATTTCAATACCCGTCCGTATTGACCTTTGGCACCCGTCCGTGTTCTTTCAGCACCCGTCCGTATTGACCTTTGACACCCTCCCGTGTTCTATCAGTACCCGTCCGTGTTTGAACTTTTAATTCAATACCCGTCCGTATTGACCTTTGACACCCGTCCGTGTTCTTTCAGCACCCGTCCGTGTTTGAACTTTTATTTCAATACCCGTCCGTATTGACTTTTGACACCCGTCCGTGTTCTTTCAGCACCCGTCCGTGTTTGACCTTTTATTCCAATACCCGTCCGTATTGACCTTTGACACCCGTCCGTGTTTTCTTTCAGCACCCGTCTGTGTTTGAACTTTTATTTCAATATCCGTCCGTATTGACCTTTGACACCCGTCCGTGTTCTTTCAGCACCCGTCCATGTTTGAAATTTAATTTCAATACCCGTCCGTATTGACCTTTGACACCCGTCCGTGTTTTCTTTCAGCACTCGTCCGTGTTTGAACGTTTATTTCAATACCCGTCCGTATTGACCTTTGACACCCGTCCGTGTTCTTTCAGCACCCATCCCTGTTTGAATTTTTATTTCAATATACGTCCGTATTGACCTTTGGCACCCGTCCGTGTTCTTTCAGCATCCGTCTGTGTTTGAACTTTTATTTCAACGTCCATATTGACCTTTGACACCCGTCCGTGCTCTTTCAGCACCCGTCCGTGTTTGAACTTTTATTTCAATACCCGTCCGTATTGACCTATGACACCCGTCCGTGTTTGAACTTTTATTTCAATATCCGTCCGTATTGACCTTTGACACCCGTCCGTGTTCTTTCAGCACCCGTCCGTGTTTGAACTTTTATTTCAATACCCGTCCGTATTGACCTTTGACACCCGTCCGTGTTCTTTCAGCACCCGTCCGTGTTTGAACTTTTATTTCAATACTCGTCCGTATTGACATTTGGCACCCGTCCGTGTTCTTTTAGCACCCGTCCGTGTTTGAACTTTTGTTTCAATACCCGTCCGTATTGACCTTTGACACGCGTCCGTGTTCTTTCAGCACCCGTCTGTGTTTAAACTTTTATTTTAATACCCGTCCGTATTGACCTTTGACACCCGTCCGTGTTCTTTCAGCACCCGTCCGTGTTTGAATTTTTATTTCAATACCCGTCCGTATTGACATTTGGCACCCGTCCGTGTTCTTTTAGCACCCGTCCGTGTTTGAACTTTTGTTTCAATTCCCGTCCGTATTGACCTTTGACACTCGTCCGTGTTCTTACAACATCCGTCTGTGTTTGAACTTTTATTTCAATACCCGTCCGTATTGACATTTGGCACCCGTCCGTGTTCTTTTACCACCAGTCCATGTTTGAACTTTTGTTTCAATACCCGTCCGTATTGACCTTTGACACTCGTCCGTGTTCTTTCAGCACCCATCCGTGTTTGAACTTTTATTTCAATACCCGTCCGTAATGACCTTTGACACCCGTCCGTGTTTTCTTTCTGCACCCGTCCGTGTTTGAACTTTTATTTCAATACCCGTCCATATTGACCTTTGACACCCGTCCGTGTTCTTTCAGCACCCGTCCGTGTTTGAATTTTTATTTCAATACCCGTCCGTATTGACCTTTGGCACCCGTTCGTGTTCTTTCAGCACCCGTCCGTGTTTGAATTTTTATTTCAATACCCATCCGTATTGACCTTTGGCACCCGTCCGTGTTCTTTCAGCATCCGTCTGTGTTTGAACTTTTATTTCAATACCCGTCCGTATTGACCTTTGACACCCGTCCGTGTTCTTTCAGCACCCGTCCGTGTTTGAATTTTTATTTCAATACCCGTCCGTATTGACCTTTGGCACCCGTCTGTGATCTTTCAGCATCCGTCTATGTTTGAACTTTTATTTCAATACCCGTCCGTATTGACCTTTGGCACCCGTCCGTGTTCTTTCAGCACCCGTCCGTGTTTGAACTTTTATTTTAATACCCGTCCGTATTGACATTTGGCACCCGTTCGTGTTCTTTCAGCACCCGTCTGTGTTTGAATTTTTATTTCAATACCCATCCGTATTGACCTTTGGCACCCGTCCGTGTTCTTTCAGCATCCGTCTGTGTTTGAACTTTTATTTCAATACTCGTCCGTATTGACCTTTGACACCCGTCCGTGTTCTTTCAGCACCTGTCCGTGTTTGAATTTTTATTTCAATACCCGTCCGTATTGACCTTTGGCACCCGTCCGTGTTCTTTCAGTACCCGTCCATGTTTGAATTTTTATTTCAATACCCGTCCGTATTGACCTTTGGCACCCGTCCGTGTTCTTTCAGCACCCGTCCGTATTGACCTTTGACACCCTCCCGTGTTCTATCAGTACCCGTCCGTGTTTGAACTTTTAATTCAATACCCGTCCGTATTGACCTTTGACACCCGTCCGTGTTCTTTCAGCACCCGTCCGTGTTTGAACTTTTATTTCAATACCCGTCCGTATTGACTTTTGACACCCGTCCGTGTTCTTTCAGCACCCGTCCGTGTTTGACCTTTTATTCCAATACCCGTCCGTATTGACCTTTGACACCCGTCCGTGTTTTCTTTCAGCACCCGTCTGTGTTTGAACTTTTATTTCAATATCCGTCCGTATTGACCTTTGACACCCGTCCGTGTTCTTTCAGCACCCGTCCATGTTTGAAATTTAATTTCAATACCCGTCCGTATTGACCTTTGACACCCGTCCGTGTTTTCTTTCAGCACTCGTCCGTGTTTGAACGTTTATTTCAATACCCGTCCGTATTGACCTTTGACACCCGTCCGTGTTCTTTCAGCACCCATCCCTGTTTGAATTTTTATTTCAATATACGTCCGTATTGACCTTTGGCACCCGTCCGTGTTCTTTCAGCATCCGTCTGTGTTTGAACTTTTATTTCAACGTCCATATTGACCTTTGACACCCGTCCGTGCTCTTTCAGCACCCGTCCGTGTTTGAACTTTTATTTCAATACCCGTCCGTATTGACCTATGACACCCGTCCGTGTTTGAACTTTTATTTCAATACCCGTCCGTATTGACCTTTGGCACCCGTCCGTGTTCTTTCAGCACCCGTCCGTGTTTGAACTTTTATTTCAATACCCGTCCGTATTGACCTTTCACACCCTCCCGTGTTCTTTCAGCACCCGTCCGTGTTTGTACTTTTAATTTAATACCCGTCCGTATTGACCTTTGACACCCGTCCGTGTTCTTTCAGCACCCGTCTGTGTTTGAACTTTTATTTCAATATCCGTCCGTATTGACCTTTGACACCCGTCCGTGTTTTCTTTTAGCACCCGTCCGTGTTTGAACTTTTATTTCAATACCCGTCCGTATTGACCTTTGACACCCGTCCGTGTTCTTTCAGCACCCGTCCGTGTTTGAATTTTTATTTCAATACCCGTCCGTATTGACATTTGGCACCCGTCCGTGTTCTTTTAGCACCCGTCCGTGTTTGAACTTTTGTTTCAATACCCGTCCGTATTGACCTTTGACACTCGTCCGTGTTCTTTCAGCACCCGTCAGTGTTTGAACTTTTATTTCAATACCCGTCCGTATTGACCTTTGACACCCGTCCGTGTTTTCTTTCAGCACCCGTCCGTGTTTGAACTTTTATTTCAATATCCGTCCGTATTGACCTTTGACACCCGTCCGTGTTCTTTCAGCACCCGTCCGTGTTTGAACTTTTATTTTAATACCCGTCCATATTGACCTTTGACACCCGTCCGTGTTCTTTCAGCACCCGTCCGTGTTTGAACTTTTATTTCAATACTCGTCCGTATTGACATTTGGCACCCGTCCGTGTTCTTTGAGCACCCGTCCGTGTTTGAACTTTTGTTTCAATACCCGTCCGTATTGACCTTTGACACTCGTCCGTGTTCTTTCAGCACCCTTCCGTGTTTGAACTTTTATTTTAATACCCGTCCGTATTGACCTTTGACACCCGTCCGTGTTCTTTCAGCACCCGTCCGTGTTTGAATTTTTATTTCAATACCCGTCCGTATTGACATTTGGCACCCGTCCGTGTTCTTTGAGCACCCGTCCGTGTTTGAACTTTTGTTTCAATACCCGTCCGTATTGACCTTTGACACTCGTCCGTGTTCTTACAACATCCGTCTCTGTTTGAACTTTTATTTCAATACCCGTCTGTATTGACATTTGGCACCCGTCCGTGTTCTTTTACCACCCGTCCATGTTTGAACTTTTGTTTCAATACCCGTCCGTATTGACCTTTGACACTCGTCCGTGTTCTTTCAGCACCCATCCGTGTTTGAACTTTTATTTCAATACCCGTCCGTATTGACCTTTGACACCCGTCCGTGTTTTCTTTCTGCACCCGTCCGTGTTTGAACTTTTATTTCAATACCCGTCCGTATTGACCTTTGACACCCATCCGTGTTCTTTCAGCACCCGTCCGTGTTTGAACTTTTATTTCAATATCCGTCCGTATTGACCTTTGACACCCGTCCGTGTTTTCTTTTAGCACCCGTCCGTGTTTGAACTTTTATTTCAATACCCGTCCGTATTGACCTTTGACACCTGTCCGTGTTCTTTCATCACCCGTCCGTGTTTGAATTTTTATTTCAATACCCGTCCGTATTGACCTTTGGCACCCGTCCGTGTTCTTTCAGCACCCGTCCGTGTTTGAATTTTTATTTCAATACTCGTCCGTATTGACCTTTGGCACCCGTCCGTGATCTTTCAGCATCCGTCTGTGTTTGAACTTTTATTTCAATACCCGTCCGTATTGACATTTGGCACCCGTCCGTGTTCTTTTAGCACCCGTCTGTGTTTGAACTTTTGTTTCAATACCCGTCTGTATTGACCTTTGACACTCGTCCGTGTTCTTTCAGCACCCGTCAGTGTTTGAACTTTTATTTCAATACCCGTCCATATTGACCTTTGACACCTGTCCGTGTTTTCCTTCAGCACCCGTCCGTGTTTGAACTTTTATTTCAATACCCGTCCGTATTGACCTTTGACACCCGTCCGTGTTCTTTCAGCACCTGTCCGTGTTTGAATTTTTATTTCAATACCCGTCCGTATTGACCTTTGGCACCCGTCCGTGTTCTTTCAGCACCCGTCCATGTTTGAATTTTTATTTCAATACCCGTCCGTATTGACCTTTGGCACCCGTCCGTGTTCTCTCAGCACCCGTCCGTATTGACCTTTGACACCCTCCCGTGTTCTATCAGCACCCGTCCGTGTTTGAACTTTTAATTCAATACCCGTCCGTATTGACCTTTGACACCTGTCCGTGTTCTTTCAGCACCCGTCCGTGTTTGAACTTTTATTTCAATATCCGTCCGTATTGACCTTTGACACCCGTCCGTGTTTTCTTTTAGCACCCGTCCGTGTTTGAACTTTTATTTCAATACCCGTCCGTATTGACCTTTGACACCCGTCCGTGTTCTTTCAGCACCCGTCCGTGTTTGAATTTATATTTCAATACCCGTCCGTATTGACATTTGGCACCCGTCCGTGTTCTTTTAGCACCCATCCGTGTTTGAACTTTTATTTCAATACCCGTCCGTATTGACATTTGGCACCCGTCCGTGTTCTTTTAGCACCCGTACGTGTTTGAACTTTTGTTTCAATACCCGTCCGTATTGACCTTTGACACTCGTCCGTGTTCTTTCAGCACCCGTCCGTGTTTGAACTTTTATTTCAATACCCGTCCGTATTGACCTTTGACACCCGTCCGTGTTTTCTTTCAGCACCCGTCCGTGTTTGAACTTTTATTTCAATACCTGTCCGTATTGACCTTTGACACCCGTCCGTGTTCTTTCAGCACCTGTCCGTGTTTGAATTTTTATTTCAATACCCGTCCGTATTGACCTTTGGCACCCGTCCGTGTTCTTTCAGCACCCGTCCGTGTTTGAATTTTTATTTCAATACCCGTCCGTATTG
The DNA here is from genome assembly GCA_022829125.1 of Lathyrus tuberosus. Taxonomy (NCBI): domain Eukaryota; kingdom Viridiplantae; phylum Streptophyta; class Magnoliopsida; order Fabales; family Fabaceae; genus Lathyrus; species Lathyrus tuberosus. The sequence goes on along the minus strand of JALAZF010000479.1, from coordinate 2,857,296 downwards.
ACCTTTGGCACCCGTCCGTGTTCTTTCAGCACCCGTCCGTATTGACCTTTGACACCCTCCCGTGTTCTTTCAGCACCCGTCCGTGTTTGAACTTTTAATTCAATACCCGTCCGTATTGACCTTTGACAGCTGTCCGTGTTCTTTCAGCACCCGTCTGTGTTTGAACTTTTATTTCAATATCCGTCCATATTGACCTTTGACACCCGTCCGTGTTTTCTTTTAGCACCCGTCCGTGTTTGAACTTTTATTTCAATACCCGTCCGTATTGACCTTTGACACCCGTCCGTGTTCTTTCAGCACCCGTCTGTGTTTGAATTTTTATTTCAATACCCGTCCGTATTGACATTTGGCACCCGTCCGTGTTCTTTTAGCACCCGTCCGTGTTTGAACTTTTGTTTCAATACCCGTCCGTATTGACCTTTGACACTCGTCCGTGTTCTTTCAGCACCCGTCAGTGTTTGAACTTTTATTTCAATACCCGTCCGTATTGACCTTTGACACCCGTCCGTGTTTTCTTTCAGCACCCGTCCGTGTTTGAACTTTTATTTCAATATCCGTCCGTATTGACCTTTGACACCCGTCCGTGTTCTTTCAGCACCCGTCCGCGTTTTAACTTTTATTTCAATACCCGTCCGTATAGACCTTTGATACCCGTTCGTGTTCTTTCAGCACCCGTCCGTGTTTGAACTTTTATTTCAATACTCGTCCGTATTGACATTTGGCACCCGTCCGTGTTTTCTTTTAGCACCCGTCCGTGTTTGAACTTTTATTTCAATACCCGTCCGTATTGACCTTTGACACCCGTCCGTGTTCTTTCAGCACCCGTCCGTGTTTGAACTTTTATTTCAATACCCGTCCGTATTGACCTTTGACACCCATCCGTGTTCTTTCAGCACCCGTCCGTGTTTGAACTTTTATTTCAATATCCGTCCGTATTGACCTTTGACACCCGTCCGTGTTTTCTTTTAGCACCCGTCCGTGTTTGAACTTTTATTTCAATACCCGTCCGTATTGACCTTTGACACCTGTCCGTGTTCTTTCATCACCCGTCCGTGTTTGAATTTTTATTTCAATACCCGTCCGTATTGACCTTTGGCACCCGTCCGTGTTCTTTCAGCACCCGTCCGTGTTTGAATTTTTATTTCAATACTCGTCCGTATTGACCTTTGGCACCCGTCCGTGATCTTTCAGCATCCGTCTGTGTTTGAACTTTTATTTCAATACCCGTCCGTATTGACATTTGGCACCCGTCCGTGTTCTTTTAGCACCCGTCTGTGTTTGAACTTTTGTTTCAATACCCGTCTGTATTGACCTTTGACACTCGTCCGTGTTCTTTCAGCACCCGTCCGTGTTTGAACTTTTATTTCAATACCCTTCCATATTGACCTTTGACACCTGTCCGTGTTTTCCTTCAGCACCCGTCCGTGTTTGAACTTTTATTTCAATACTCGTCCGTATTGACCTTTGACACCCGTCCGTGTTCTTTCAGCACCTGTCCGTGTTTGAATTTTTATTTCAATACCCGTCCGTATTGAACTTTGGCACCCGTCCGTGTTCTTTCAGCACCCGTCCATGTTTGAATTTTTATTTCAATACCCGTCCGTATTGACCTTTGGCACCCGTCCGTGTTCTCTCAGCACCCGTCCGTATTGACCTTTGACACCCTCCCGTGTTCTATCAGCACCCGTCCGTGTTTGAACTTTTAATTCAATACCCGTCCGTATTGACCTTTGACACCTGTCCGTGTTCTTTCAGCACCCGTCCGTGTTTGAACTTTTATTTCAATATCCGTCCGTATTGACCTTTGACACCCGTCCGTGTTTTCTTTTAGCACCCGTCCGTGTTTGAACTTTTATTTCAATACCCGTCCGTATTGACCTTTGACACCCGTCCGTGTTCTTTCAGCACCCGTCCGTGTTTGAATTTATATTTCAATACCCGTCCGTATTGACATTTGGCACCCGTCCGTGTTCTTTTAGCACCCATCCGTGTTTGAACTTTTATTTCAATACCCGTCCGTATTGACATTTGGCACCCGTCCGTGTTCTTTTAGCACCCGTACGTGTTTGAACTTTTGTTTCAATACCCGTCCGTATTGACCTTTGACACTCGTCCGTGTTCTTTCAGCACCCGTCCGTGTTTGAACTTTTATTTCAATACCCGTCCGTATTGACCTTTGACACCCGTCCGTGTTTTCTTTCAGCACCCGTCCGTGTTTGAACTTTTATTTCAATACCTGTCCGTATTGACCTTTGACACCCGTCCGTGTTCTTTCAGCACCTGTCCGTGTTTGAATTTTTATTTCAATACCCGTCCGTATTGACCTTTGGCACCCGTCCGTGTTCTTTCAGCACCCGTCCGTGTTTGAATTTTTATTTCAATACCCGTCCGTATTGACCTTTGGCACCCGTCCGTGTTCTTTCAGCACCCGTCCGTATTGACCTTTGACACCCTCCCGTGTTCTTTCAGCACCCGTCCGTGTTTGAACTTTTAATTCAATACCCGTCCGTATTGACCTTTGACAGCTGTCCGTGTTCTTTCAGCACCCGTCTGTGTTTGAACTTTTATTTCAATATCCGTCCATATTGACCTTTGACACCCGTCCGTGTTTTCTTTTAGCACCCGTCCGTGTTTGAACTTTTATTTCAATACCCGTCCGTATTGACCTTTGACACCCGTCCGTGTTCTTTCAGCACCCGTCTGTGTTTGAATTTTTATTTCAATACCCGTCCGTATTGACATTTGGCACCCGTCCGTGTTCTTTTAGCACCCGTCCGTGTTTGAACTTTTGTTTCAATACCCGTCCGTATTGACCTTTGACACTCGTCCGTGTTCTTTCAGCACCCGTCAGTGTTTGAACTTTTATTTCAATACCCGTCCGTATTGACCTTTGACACCCGTCCGTGTTTTCTTTCAGCACCCGTCCGTGTTTGAACTTTTATTTCAATATCCGTCCGTATTGACCTTTGACACCCGTCCGTGTTCTTTCAGCACCCGTCCGCGTTTTAACTTTTATTTCAATACCCGTCCGTATAGACCTTTGATACCCGTTCGTGTTCTTTCAGCACCCGTCCGTGTTTGAACTTTTATTTCAATACTCGTCCGTATTGACATTTGGCACCCGTCCGTGTTTTCTTTTAGCACCCGTCCGTGTTTGAACTTTTATTTCAATACCCGTCCGTATTGACCTTTGACACCCGTCCGTGTTCTTTCAGCACCCGTCCGTGTTTGAACTTTTATTTCAATACCCGTCCGTATTGACCTTTGACACCCATCCGTGTTCTTTCAGCACCCGTCCGTGTTTGAACTTTTATTTCAATATCCGTCCGTATTGACCTTTGACACCCGTCCGTGTTTTCTTTTAGCACCCGTCCGTGTTTGAACTTTTATTTCAATACCCGTCCGTATTGACCTTTGACACCTGTCCGTGTTCTTTCATCACCCGTCCGTGTTTGAATTTTTATTTCAATACCCGTCCGTATTGACCTTTGGCACCCGTCCGTGTTCTTTCAGCACCCGTCCGTGTTTGAATTTTTATTTCAATACTCGTCCGTATTGACCTTTGGCACCCGTCCGTGATCTTTCAGCATCCGTCTGTGTTTGAACTTTTATTTCAATACCCGTCCGTATTGACATTTGGCACCCGTCCGTGTTCTTTTAGCACCCGTCTGTGTTTGAACTTTTGTTTCAATACCCGTCTGTATTGACCTTTGACACTCGTCCGTGTTCTTTCAGCACCCGTCCGTGTTTGAACTTTTATTTCAATACCCGTCCATATTGACCTTTGACACCTGTCCGTGTTTTCCTTCAGCACCCGTCCGTGTTTGAACTTTTATTTCAATACTCGTCCGTATTGACCTTTGACACCCGTCCGTGTTCTTTCAGCACCTGTCCGTGTTTGAATTTTTATTTCAATACCCGTCCGTATTGACCTTTGGCACCCGTCCGTGTTCTTTCAGCACCCGTCCATGTTTGAATTTTTATTTCAATACCCGTCCGTATTGACCTTTGGCACCCGTCCGTGTTCTCTCAGCACCCGTCCGTATTGACCTTTGACACCCTCCCGTGTTCTATCAGCACCCGTCCGTGTTTGAACTTTTAATTCAATACCCGTCCGTATTGACCTTTGACACCTGTCCGTGTTCTTTCAGCACCCGTCCGTGTTTGAACTTTTATTTCAATATCCGTCCGTATTGACCTTTGACACCCGTCCGTGTTTTCTTTTAGCACCCGTCCGTGTTTGAACTTTTATTTCAATACCCGTCCGTATTGACCTTTGACACCCGTCCGTGTTCTTTCAGCACCCGTCCGTGTTTGAATTTATATTTCAATACCCGTCCGTATTGACATTTGGCACCCGTCCGTGTTCTTTTAGCACCCATCCGTGTTTGAACTTTTATTTCAATACCCGTCCGTATTGACATTTGGCACCCGTCCGTGTTCTTTTAGCACCCGTACGTGTTTGAACTTTTGTTTCAATACCCGTCCGTATTGACCTTTGACACTCGTCCGTGTTCTTTCAGCACCCGTCCGTGTTTGAACTTTTATTTCAATACCCGTCCGTATTGACCTTTGACACCCGTCCGTGTTTTCTTTCAGCACCCGTCCGTGTTTGAACTTTTATTTCAATACCCGTCCGTATTGACCTTTGACACCCGTCCGTGTTCTTTCAGCACCTGTCCGTGTTTGAATTTTTATTTCAATACCCGTCCGTATTGACCTTTGGCACCCGTCCGTGTTCTTTCAGCACCCGTCCGTGTTTGAATTTTTATTTCAATACCCGTCCGTATTGACCTTTGGCACCCGTCCGTGTTCTTTCAGCACCCGTCCGTATTGACCTTTGACACCCTCCCGTGTTCTTTCAGCACCCGTCCGTGTTTGAACTTTTAATTCAATACCCGTCCGTATTGACCTTTGACAGCTGTCCGTGTTCTTTCAGCACCCGTCTGTGTTTGAACTTTTATTTCAATATCCGTCCATATTGACCTTTGACACCCGTCCGTGTTTTCTTTTAGCACCCGTCCGTGTTTGAACTTTTATTTCAATACCCGTCCGTATTGACCTTTGACACCCGTCCGTGTTCTTTCAGCACCCGTCTGTGTTTGAATTTTTATTTCAATACCCGTCCGTATTGACATTTGGCACCCGTCCGTGTTCTTTTAGCACCCGTCCGTGTTTGAACTTTTGTTTCAATACCCGTCCGTATTGACCTTTGACACTCGTCCGTGTTCTTTCAGCACCCGTCAGTGTTTGAACTTTTATTTCAATACCCGTCCGTATTGACCTTTGACACCCGTCCGTGTTTTCTTTCAGCACCCGTCCGTGTTTGAACTTTTATTTCAATATCCGTCCGTATTGACCTTTGACACCCGTCCGTGTTCTTTCAGCACCCGTCCGCGTTTTAACTTTTATTTCAATACCCGTCCGTATAGACCTTTGATACCCGTTCGTGTTCTTTCAGCACCCGTCCGTGTTTGAACTTTTATTTCAATACTCGTCCGTATTGACATTTGGCACCCGTCCGTGTTTTCTTTTAGCACCCGTCCGTGTTTGAACTTTTATTTCAATACCCGTCCGTATTGACCTTTGACACCCGTCCGTGTTCTTTCAGCACCCGTCCGTGTTTGAACTTTTATTTCAATACCCGTCCGTATTGACCTTTGACACCCATCCGTGTTCTTTCAGCACCCGTCCGTGTTTGAACTTTTATTTCAATATCCGTCCGTATTGACCTTTGACACCCGTCCGTGTTTTCTTTTAGCACCCGTCCGTGTTTGAACTTTTATTTCAATACCCGTCCGTATTGACCTTTGACACCTGTCCGTGTTCTTTCATCACCCGTCCGTGTTTGAATTTTTATTTCAATACCCGTCCGTATTGACCTTTGGCACCCGTCCGTGTTCTTTCAGCACCCGTCCGTGTTTGAATTTTTATTTCAATACTCGTCCGTATTGACCTTTGGCACCCGTCCGTGATCTTTCAGCATCCGTCTGTGTTTGAACTTTTATTTCAATACCCGTCCGTATTGACATTTGGCACCCGTCCGTGTTCTTTTAGCACCCGTCTGTGTTTGAACTTTTGTTTCAATACCCGTCTGTATTGACCTTTGACACTCGTCCGTGTTCTTTTCAGCACCCGTCCGTGTTTGAACTTTTATTTCAATACCCGTCCATATTGACCTTTGACACCTGTCCGTGTTTTCCTTCAGCACCCGTCCGTGTTTGAACTTTTATTTCAATACTCGTCCGTATTGACCTTTGACACCCGTCCGTGTTCTTTCAGCACCTGTCCGTGTTTGAATTTTTATTTCAATACCCGTCCGTATTGACCTTTGGCACCCGTCCGTGTTCTTTCAGCACCCGTCCATGTTTGAATTTTTATTTCAATACCCGTCCGTATTGACCTTTGGCACCCGTCCGTGTTCTCTCAGCACCCGTCCGTATTGACCTTTGACACCCTCCCGTGTTCTATCAGCACCCGTCCGTGTTTGAACTTTTAATTCAATACCCGTCCGTATTGACCTTTGACACCTGTCCGTGTTCTTTCAGCACCCGTCCGTGTTTGAACTTTTATTTCAATATCCGTCCGTATTGACCTTTGACACCCGTCCGTGTTTTCTTTTAGCACCCGTCCGTGTTTGAACTTTTATTTCAATACCCGTCCGTATTGACCTTTGACACCCGTCCGTGTTCTTTCAGCACCCGTCCGTGTTTGAATTTATATTTCAATACCCGTCCGTATTGACATTTGGCACCCGTCCGTGTTCTTTTAGCACCCATCCGTGTTTGAACTTTTATTTCAATACCCGTCCGTATTGACATTTGGCACCCGTCCGTGTTCTTTTAGCACCCGTACGTGTTTGAACTTTTGTTTCAATACCCGTCCGTATTGACCTTTGACACTCGTCCGTGTTCTTTCAGCACCCGTCCGTGTTTGAACTTTTATTTCAATACCCGTCCGTATTGACCTTTGACACCCGTCCGTGTTTTCTTTCAGCACCCGTCCGTGTTTGAACTTTTATTTCAATACCCGTCCGTATTGACCTTTGACACCCGTCCGTGTTCTTTCAGCACCTGTCCGTGTTTGAATTTTTATTTCAATACCCGTCCGTATTGACCTTTGGCACCCGTCCGTGTTCTTTCAGCACCCGTCCGTGTTTGAATTTTTATTTCAATACCCGTCCGTATTGACCTTTGGCACCCGTCCGTGTTCTTTCAGCACCCGTCCGTATTGACCTTTGACACCCTCCCGTGTTCTTTCAGCACCCGTCCGTGTTTGAACTTTTAATTCAATACCCGTCCGTATTGACCTTTGACAGCTGTCCGTGTTCTTTCAGCACCCGTCTGTGTTTGAACTTTTATTTCAATATCCGTCCATATTGACCTTTGACACCCGTCCGTGTTTTCTTTTAGCACCCGTCCGTGTTTGAACTTTTATTTCAATACCCGTCCGTATTGACCTTTGACACCCGTCCGTGTTCTTTCAGCACCCGTCTGTGTTTGAATTTTTATTTCAATACCCGTCCGTATTGACATTTGGCACCCGTCCGTGTTCTTTTAGCACCCGTCCGTGTTTGAACTTTTGTTTCAATACCCGTCCGTATTGACCTTTGACACTCGTCCGTGTTCTTTCAGCACCCGTCAGTGTTTGAACTTTTATTTCAATACCCGTCCGTATTGACCTTTGACACCCGTCCGTGTTTTCTTTCAGCACCCGTCCGTGTTTGAACTTTTATTTCAATATCCGTCCGTATTGACCTTTGACACCCGTCCGTGTTCTTTCAGCACCCGTCCGCGTTTTAACTTTTATTTCAATACCCGTCCGTATAGACCTTTGATACCCGTTGGTGTTCTTTCAGCACCCGTCCGTGTTTGAACTTTTATTTCAATACTCGTCCGTATTGACATTTGGCACCCGTCCGTGTTTTCTTTTAGCACCCGTCCGTGTTTGAACTTTTATTTCAATACCCGTCCGTATTGACCTTTGACACCCGTCCGTGTTCTTTCAGCACCCGTCCGTGTTTGAACTTTTATTTCAATACCCGTCCGTATTGACCTTTGACACCCATCCGTGTTCTTTCAGCACCCGTCCGTGTTTGAACTTTTATTTCAATATCCGTCCGTATTGACCTTTGACACCCGTCCGTGTTTTCTTTTAGCACCCGTCCGTGTTTGAACTTTTATTTCAATACCCGTCCGTATTGACCTTTGACACCTGTCCGTGTTCTTTCATCACCCGTCCGTGTTTGAATTTTTATTTCAATACCCGTCCGTATTGACCTTTGGCACCCGTCCGTGTTCTTTCAGCACCCGTCCGTGTTTGAATTTTTATTTCAATACTCGTCCGTATTGACCTTTGGCACCCGTCCGTGATCTTTCAGCATCCGTCTGTGTTTGAACTTTTATTTCAATACCCGTCCGTATTGACATTTGGCACCCGTCCGTGTTCTTTTAGCACCCGTCTGTGTTTGAACTTTTGTTTCAATACCCGTCTGTATTGACCTTTGACACTCGTCCGTGTTCTTTCAGCACCCGTCCGTGTTTGAACTTTTATTTCAATACCCGTCCATATTGACCTTTGACACCTGTCCGTGTTTTCCTTCAGCACCCGTCCGTGTTTGAACTTTTATTTCAATACTCGTCCGTATTGACCTTTGACACCCGTCCGTGTTCTTTCAGCACCTGTCCGTGTTTGAATTTTTATTTCAATACCCGTCCGTATTGACCTTTGGCACCCGTCCGTGTTCTTTCAGCACCCGTCCATGTTTGAATTTTTATTTCAATACCCGTCCGTATTGACCTTTGGCACCCGTCCGTGTTCTCTCAGCACCCGTCCGTATTGACCTTTGACACCCTCCCGTGTTCTATCAGCACCCGTCCGTGTTTGAACTTTTAATTCAATACCCGTCCGTATTGACCTTTGACACCTGTCCGTGTTCTTTCAGCACCCGTCCGTGTTTGAACTTTTATTTCAATATCCGTCCGTATTGACCTTTGACACCCGTCCGTGTTTTCTTTTAGCACCCGTCCGTGTTTGAACTTTTATTTCAATACCCGTCCGTATTGACCTTTGACACCCGTCCGTGTTCTTTCAGCACCCGTCCGTGTTTGAATTTATATTTCAATACCCGTCCGTATTGACATTTGGCACCCGTCCGTGTTCTTTTAGCACCCATCCGTGTTTGAACTTTTATTTCAATACCCGTCCGTATTGACATTTGGCACCCGTCCGTGTTCTTTTAGCACCCGTACGTGTTTGAACTTTTGTTTCAATACCCGTCCGTATTGACCTTTGACACTCGTCCGTGTTCTTTCAGCACCCGTCCGTGTTTGAACTTTTATTTCAATACCCGTCCGTATTGACCTTTGACACCCGTCCGTGTTTTCTTTCAGCACCCGTCCGTGTTTGAACTTTTATTTCAATACCCGTCCGTATTGACTTTTGACACCCGTCCGTGTTCTTTCAGCACCTGTCCGTGTTTGAATTTTTATTTCAATACCCGTCCGTATTGACCTTTGGCACCCGTCCGTGTTCTTTCAGCACCCGTCCGTGTTTGAATTTTTATTTCAATACCCGTCCGTATTGACCTTTGGCACCCGTCCGTGTTCTTTCAGCACCCGTCCGTATTGACCTTTGACACCCTCCCGTGTTCTTTCAGCACCCGTCCGTGTTTGAACTTTTAATTCAATACCCGTCCGTATTGACCTTTGACAGCTGTCCGTGTTCTTTCAGCACCCGTCTGTGTTTGAACTTTTATTTCAATATCCGTCCATATTGACCTTTGACACCCGTCCGTGTTTTCTTTTAGCACCCGTCCGTGTTTGAACTTTTATTTCAATACCCGTCCGTATTGACCTTTGACACCCGTCCGTGTTCTTTCAGCACCCGTCTGTGTTTGAATTTTTATTTCAATACCCGTCCGTATTGACATTTGGCACCCGTCCGTGTTCTTTTAGCACCCGTCCGTGTTTGAACTTTTGTTTCAATACCCGTCCGTATTGACCTTTGACACTCGTCCGTGTTCTTTCAGCACCCGTCAGTGTTTGAACTTTTATTTCAATACCCGTCCGTATTGACCTTTGACACCCGTCCGTGTTTTCTTTCAGCACCCGTCCGTGTTTGAACTTTTATTTCAATATCCGTCCGTATTGACCTTTGACACCCGTCCGTGTTCTTTCAGCACCCGTCCGCGTTTTAACTTTTATTTCAATACCCGTCCGTATAGACCTTTGATACCCGTTCGTGTTCTTTCAGCACCCGTCCGTGTTTGAACTTTTATTTCAATACTCGTCCGTATTGACATTTGGCACCCGTCCGTGTTCTTTTAGCACCCGTCCGTGTTTGAACTTTTGTTTCAATACCCGTCCGTATTGACCTTTGACACTCGTCCGTGTTCTTTCAGCACCCGTCCGTGTTTAAACTTTTATTTCAATACCCGTCCATATTGACCTTTGACTCCTGTCCGTTTTTTCCTTCAGCACCCGTCCGTGTTTGAACTTTTATTTCAATACCCGTCCGTATTGACCTTTGACACCCGTCCGTGTTCTTTCAGCACCCGTCCGTATTGACCTTTGACACCCTCCCGTGTTCTTTCAGCACCCGTCCGTGTTTGAACTTTTAATTCAATACCCGTCCGTATTGACCTTTGACAGCTGTTCGTGTTCTTTCAGCACCCGTCTGTGTTTGAACTTTTATTTCAATATCCGTCCATATTGACCTTTGACACCCGTCCGTGTTTTCTTTTAGCACCCGTCCGTGTTTGAACTTTTATTTCAATACCCGTCCGTATTGACCTTTGACACCCGTCCGTGTTCTTTCAGCACCCGTCCGTGTTTGAATTTTTATTTCAATACCCGTCCGTATTGACATTTGGCACCCGTCCGTGTTCTTTTAGCACCCGTCCGTGTTTGAACTTTTGTTTCAATACCCGTCCGTATTGACCTTTGACACTCGTCCGTGTTCTTTCAGCACCCGTCAGTGTTTGAACTTTTATTTCAATACCCGTCCGTATTGACCTTTGACACCCGTCCGTGTTTGAACTTTTATTTCAATATCCGTCCGTATTGACCTTTGACACCCGTCCGTGTTCTTTTAGCACCCGTCCGTGTTTGAACTTTTATTTCAATACCCGTCCGTATTGACCTTTGATACCCGTTCGTGTTCTTTCAGCACCCGTCCGTGTTTGAACTTTTATTTCAATACTCGTCCGTATTGACATTTGGCACCCGTCCGTGTTCTTTTAGCACCCGTCCGTGTTTGAACTTTTGTTTCAATACCCGTCCGTATTGACCTTTGACACTCGTCCGTGTTCTTTCAGCACCCGTCCGTGTTTGAACTTTTATTTCAATACCCGTCCATATTGACCTTTGACACCTGTCCGTGTTTTCCTTCAGCACCCGTCCTTGTTTGAACTTTTATTTCAATACCCGTCCGTATTGACCTTTGACACCCGTCCGTGTTCTTTCAGCACCTGTCCGTGTTTGAATTTTTATTTCAATACCCGTCCGTATTGACCTTTGGCACCCGTCCGTGTTCTTTCAGCACCCGTCCATGTTTGAATTTTTATTTCAATACCCGTCCGTATTGACCTTTGGCACCCGTCCGTGTTCTCTCAGCACCCGTCCGTATTGACCTTTGACACCCTCCCGTGTTCTATCAGCACCCGTCCGTGTTTGAACTTTTAATCCAATACCCGTCCGTATTGACCTTTGACACCTGTCCGTGTTCTTTCAGCACCCGTCAGTGTTTGAACTTTTATTTCAATACCCGTCCGTATTGACCTTTGACACCCGTCCGTGTTTTCTTTCAGCACCCGTCCGTGTTTGAACTTTTATTTCAATATCCGTCCGTATTGACATTTGACACCCGTCCGTGTTCTTTCAGCATCCGTCTCTGTTTGAACTTTTATTTCAATACCCGTCCGTATTGACCTTTGACACCCGTCCGTGTTCTTTCAGCACCCGTCCGTGTTTGAACTTTTATTTCAATATCCGTCCGTATTGACCTTTGACACCCGTCCGTGTTTTATTTTAGCACCCGTCCGTGTTTGAACTTTTATTTCAATACTCGTCCGTATTGACCTTTGACACCTGTCCGTGTTCTTTCATCACCCGTCCGTGTTTGAATTTTTATTTCAATACCCGTCCGTATTGACCTTTGGCACCCGTCCGTGTTCTTTCAGCACCCATCCGTGTTTGAATTTTAATTTCAATACTCGTCCGTATTGACCTTTGGCACCCGTCCGTGATCTTTCAGCATCCGTCTGTGTTTGAACTTTTATTTCAATACCCGTCCGTATTGACATTTGGCACCCGTCCGTGTTCTTTTAGCACCCGTCTGTGTTTGAACTTTTGTTTCAATACCCGTCTGTATTGACCTTTGACACTCGTCCGTGTTCTTTTAGCACCCGTCCGTGTTTGAACTTTTATTTCAATACCCGTCCATATTGACCTTTGACACCTGTCCGTGTTTTCCTTCAGCACCCGTCCGTGTTTGAACTTTTATTTCAATACCCGTCCGTATTGACCTTTGACACCCGTCCGTGTTCTTTCAGCACCTGTCCGTGTTTGAATTTTTATTTCAATACCCGTCCGTATTGACCTTTGGCACCCGTCCGTGTTCTCTCAGCACCCGTCCGTATTGACCTTTGACACCCTCCCGTGTTCTATCAGCACCCGTCCGTGTTTGAACTTTTAATTCAATACCCGTCCGTATTGACCTTTGACACCTGTCCGTGTTCTTTCAGCACCCGTCCGTGTTTGAACTTTTATTTCAATATCCGTCCGTATTGACCTTTGACACCCGTCCATGTTTTCTTTTAGCACCCGTCCGTGTTTGAACTTTTATTTCAATACCCGTCCGTATTGACCTTTGACACCCGTCCGTGTTCTTTCAGCACCCGTCCGTGTTTGAATTTATATTTCAATACCCGTCCGTATTGACATTTGGCACCCGTCCGTGTTCTTTTAGCACCCGTCTGTGTTTGAACTTTTGTTTCAATACCCGTCCGTATTGACCTTTAACACTCGTCTGTGTTCTTTCAGCACTCGTCAGTGTTTGAACTTTTATTTCAATACCCGTCCGTATTGACCTTTGACACCCGTGCGTGTTCTTTCAGCACCCGTCCGTGTTTGAACTTTTATTTCAATATCCGTCCGTATTGACCTTTGACACCCGTCTGTGTTTTCTTTTAGCACCCGTCCGTGTTTGAACTTTTATTTCAATACCCGTCCGTATTGACCATTGACACCTGTCCGTGTTCTTTCAGCACCCGTCCGTGTTTGAATTTTTATTTCAATACCCGTCCGTATTGACCTTTGGCACCCGTCCGTGTTCTTTCAGCACCCATCCGTGTTTGAATTTTAATTTCAATACCCGTCCGTATTGACCTTTGGCACCCGTCCGTGTTCTTTCAGCATCCGTCTGTGTTTGAACTTTTATTTCAATACCCGTCCGTATTGACATTTGGCACCCGTCCGTGTTCTTTTAGCACCCGTACGTGTTTGAACTTTTGTTTCAATACTCGTCCGTATTGACCTTTGACACTCGTCCGTGTTCTTTCAGCACCCGTCCGTGTTTGAACTTTTATTTCAATACCCGTCCGTATTGACCTTTGACACCCGTCCGTGTTTTCTTTCAGCACCCGTCCGTGTTTGAACTTTTATTTCAATACCCGTCCGTATTGACCTTTGACACCCGTCCGTGTTCTTTCAGCACCTGTCCGTGTTTGAATTTTTATTTCAATACCCGTCCGTATTGACCTTTGGCACCCGTCCGTGTTCTTTCAGCACCCGTCCGTGTTTGAATTTTTATTTCAGTACCCGTCCGTATTGACCTTTGGCACCCGTCCGTGTTCTTTCAGCACCCGTCCGTATTGACCTTTGACACCCTCCCGTGTTCTTTCAGCACCCGTCCGTGTTTGAACTTTTAATTCAATACCCGTCCGTATTGACCTTTGAAAGCTGTCCGTGTTCTTTCAGCACCCGTCCGTGTTTGAACTTTTATTTCAATATCCGTCCATATTGACCTTTGACACCCGTCCGTGTTTTCTTTTAGCACCCGTCCGTGTTTGAACTTTTATTTCAATACCCGTCCGTATTGACCTTTGACACCCGTCCGTGTTCTTTCAGCACCCGTCCGTGTTTGAATTTTTATTTCAATACCCGTCCGTATTGACATTTGGCACCCGTCCGTGTTCTTTTAGCACCCGTCCGTGTTTGAACTTTTGTTTCAATACCCGTCCGTATTGACCTTTGACACCTGTCCGTGTTCTTTCAGCACCCGTCCGTGTTTGAAATTTTATTTCAATACCCGTCCGTATTGACCTTTGGCACCCGTCCTTGTTCTTTCAGCACCCGTCCCTGTTTGAATTTTTATTTCAATACCCGTCCGTATTGACCTTTGGCACCCGTCCGTGTTCTTTCAACACCCGTCCGTGTTTGAATTTTTATTTCAATACCCGTCCGTATTGACCTTTGGCACCCGTCCGTGTTCTTTCAGCATCCGTCTCTGTTTGAACTTTTATTTCAATACCCGTCCGTATTGACCTTTGACACCCGTCCGTGTTCTTTCAGCACCCGTCCGTGTTTGAATTTTTATTTCAATACCCGTCCGTATTGACCTTTGGTACCCGTCGGTGTTCTTTCAGCATCCGTCTATGTTTGAACTTTTATTTCAATACCCGTCCGTATTGACCTTTGGCACCCGTCCGTGTTCTTTCAGCACCCGTCCGTGTTTGAACTTTTATTTCAATACCCGTCCGTATTGACCTTTGACACCCGTCGGTGTTTTTTTAGCACCCGTCCGTGTTTGAATTTTTATTTCAATATACGTCCGTATTGACCTTTGGCACCATTCCGTGTTCTTTCAGCATCCGTCTGTGTTTGAACTTTTATTTCAATACCCGTCCGTATTGACCTTTGACACCCGTCCGTGTTTTCTTTCAGCACCCGTCCGTGTTTGAACTTTTATTTCAATATCCGTCCGTATTGACCTTTGACACCCGTCCGTGTTCTTTCAGCACCCGTCCGTGTTTGAACTTTTATTTCAATACCCGTCCGTATTGACCTTTGACACCCGTCCGTGTTTGAACTTTTATTTCAATACTCGTCTGTATTGACATTTAGCACCCGTCTGTGTTCTTTTAGCACCCGTCCGTGTTTGAACTTTTGTTTCAATACCCGTCCGTATTGACCTTTGACACTCGTCCGTGTTCTTTCAGCACCCGTCCGTGTTTGAACTTTTCTTTCAATACCCGTCCGTATTGACCTATGACACCCGTCCGTGTTCTTTCAGCATCCGTCTCTGTTTGAACTTTTATTTCAATACCCGTCCGTATTGACCTTTGACACCCGTCCGTGTTTGAACTTTTATTTCAATATCCGTCCGTATTGACCTTTGACACCCGTCCGTGTTTTCTTATAGCACCCGTCCGTGTTTGAACTTTTATTTCAATACCCATCCGTATTGACCTTTGACACTTGTACGTGTTCTTTCAGCAACCGTCCGTGTTTGAATTTTTATTTCAATACCCGTCCGTATTGACCTTTGGCACCCGTCCGTGTTCTTTCAGCACCCGTCCGTATTGACCTTTGGCACCCGTCCGTGTTCTTTCAGCATCCGTCTGTGTTTGAACTTTTATTTCAATACCCGTCCGTATTGACATTTGGCACCCGTCTGTGTTCTTTTAGCACCCGTCCGTGTTTGAACTTTTGTTTCAATACCCGTCCGTATTGACCTTTGACACTCGTCCGTGTTCTTTCAGCACCCGTCCGTGTTTGAACTTTTATTTCAATACCCGTCCGTATTGACCTTTGACACCCGTCCGTGTTTTCTTTCAGTCCCCGTCCGTGTTTGAACTTTTATTTCAATACCCGTCCGTATTGACCTTTGGCACCCGTCCGTGTTCTTTCAGCACCCGTCCGTATTGACCTTTGACACCCTCCCGTGTTCTTTCAGCACCCGTCCGTGTTTGAACTTTTAATTCAATACCCGTCCGTATTGACCTTTGACACCTATCCGTGTTCTTTCAGCACCCGTCAGTGTTTGAACTTTTATTTCAATATCCGTCCGTATTGACCTTTGACACCCGTCCGTGTTTTCTTTTAGCACCCGTCCGTGTTTGAACTTTTATTTCAATATTCGTCCGTATTGACCTTTGACACCTGTCCGTGTTCTTTCACCACCCGTCCGTCTTTGAATTTTTATTTCAATACCCGTCCGTATTGACCTTTGGCACCCGTCCGTGTTCTTTCAGCATCCGTCTGTGTTTGAACTTTTATTTCAATACCCGTCCGTATTGACATTTGGCACCCGTCCGTGTTCTTTTAGCACCCGTCCGTGTTTGAACTTTTGTTTCAATACCCGTCCGTATTGACCTTTGACACTCGTCCGTGTTCTTTCAGCACCCGTCCGTGTTTGAACTTTTATTTCAATACCCGTCCGTATTGACCTTTGACACCCGTCCGTGTTTTCTTTCAGCACCCGTCCGTGTTTGAGCTTTTATATCAATACCCGTCCGTATTGACCTTTGGCACCCATCCGTGTTCTTTCAGCACCCGTCCGTATTGACCTTTGACACCCTCCCGTGTTCTTTCAGCACCCGTCCGTGTTTGAACTTTTAATTCAATACCCGTCCGTATTGACCTTTGACACCTATCCGTGTTCTTTCAGCACCCGTCAGTGTTTGAACTTTTATTTCAATATCCGTCCGTATTGACCTTTGACACCCGTCCGTGTTTTCTTATAGCACCCGTCCGTGTTTGAACTTTTATTTCAATACCCATCCGTATTGACCTTTGACACCTGTACGTGTTCTTTCAGCACCCGCCCGTGTTTGAATTTTTATTTCAATACCCGTCCGTATTGACCTTTGGCACCCGTCCGTGTTCTTTCAGCACCCGTCCGTGTTTGAATTTTAATTTCAATACCCGTCCGTATTGACCTTTGGCACCCGTCCGTGTTCTTTCAGCATCCGTCTGTGTTTGAACTTTTATTTCAATACCCGTCCGTATTGACATTTCGCACCCGTCCGTGTTCTTTTAGCACCCGTCCGTGTTTGAACTTTTGTTTCAATACCCGTCCGTATTGACCTTTGACACTCGTCCGTGTTCTTTCAGCACCCGTCCGTGTTTGAACTTTTATTTCAATACCCGTCCGTATTGACCTTTGACACCCGTCCGTGTTTTCTTTCAGCACCCGTCCGTGTTTGAACTTTTATTTCAATACCCGTCCGTATTGACCTTTGGCACCCGTCCGTGTTCTTTCAGCGCCCGTCCGTATTGACCTTTGACACCCTCCCGTGTTCTTTCAGCACCCGTCCGTGTTTGAACTTTTAATTCAATACCCGTCCGTATTGACCTTTGACACCTATCCATGTTCTTTCAGCACCCGTCAGTGTTTGAACTTTTATTTCAATATCCGTCCGTATTGACCTTTGACACCCGTCCGTGTTTTCTTTTAGCACCCGTCCGTGTTTGAACTTTTATTTCAATATTCGTCCGTATTGACCTTTGACACCTGTCCGTGTTCTTTCAGCACCCGTCCGTGTTTGAATTTTTATTTTAATACCCGTCCGTATTGACCTTTGGCACCCGTCCGTGTTCTTTCAGCATCCGTCTGTGTTTGAACTTTTATTTCAATACCCGTCCGTATTGACATTTGGCACCCGTCCGTGTTCTTTTAGCACCCGTCCGTGTTTGAACTTTTGTTTCAATACCCGTCCGTATTGACCTTTGACACTCGTCCGTGTTCTTTCAGCACCCGTCCGTGTTTGAACTTTTATTTCAATACCCGTCCGTATTGACCTTTGACACCCGTCCGTGTTTTCTTTCAGCACCCGTCCGTGTTTGAACTTTTATTTCAATACCCGTCCGTATTGACCTTTGGCACCCGTCCGTGTTCTTTCAGCACCCGTCCGTATTGACCTTTGACACCCTCCCGTGTTCTTTCAGCACCCGTCCGTGTTTGAACTTTTAATTCAATACCCGTCCGTATTGACCTTTGACACCTATCAGTGTTCTTTCAGCACCCGTCAGTGTTTGAACTTTTATTTCAATATCCGTCCGTATTGACCTTTAACACCCGTCCGTGTTTTCTTTTAGCACCCGTCCGTGTTTGAACTTTTATTTCAATACCCGTCCGTATTGACCTTTGACACCCGTCCGTGTTCTTTCAGCACCCGTCCGTGTTTGAACTTTTATTTCAATACTCGTCCGTATTGACATTTGGCACCCGTCCGTGTTCTTTTAGCACCCGTCCGTGTTTGAACTTTTGTTTCAATACCCGTCCGTACTGACCTTTGATACTCGTCCGTGTTCTTTCAGCACCCGTCCGTGTTTGAACTTTTATTTCAATACCCGTCCGTATTGACCTTTGACACCCGTCCGTGTTCTTTCAGCATCCGTCTCTGTTTGAACTTTTATTTCAATACCCGTCCGTATTGACCTTTGACACTCGTCCGTGTTCTTTCAGCACCCGTCCGTGTTTGAACTTTTATTTCAATATCCGTCCGTATTGACCTTTGACACCAGTCCGTGTTTTCTTTTACCACCCGTCCGTGTTTGAACTTTTATTTCAATACCCGTCCGTATTGACCTTTGACACCTGTCCGTGTTCTTTCAGCACCCGTCCGTGTTTGAATTTTTATTTCAATACCCGTCCGTATTGACCTTTGGCACCCGTCCGTGTTCTTTCAGCACCCGTCCGTGTTTGAATTTTAATTTCAATACCCGTCCGTATTGACCTTTGGCACCCGTCCGTGTTCTTTCAGCATCCGTCTGTGTTTAAACTTTTATTTCAAATCCCGTCCGTATTGACATTTGGCACCCGTCCGTGTTCTTTTAGCACCCGTCCGTGTTTGAACTTTTGTTTCAATACCCGTCCGTATTGACCTTTGACACTCGTCCGTGTTCTTTCAGCACCCGTCCGTGTTTGAACTTTTATTTCAATACCCGTCCGTATTGACCTTTGACACCCGTCCGTGTTTTCTTTCAGCACCCGTCCGTGTTTGAACTTTTATTTCAATACCCGTCCGTATTGACCTTTGACACCCGTCCGTGTTCTTTCAGCACCTGTCCGTGTTTGAATTTTTATTTCAATACCCGTCCGTATTGACCTTTGGCACCCGTCCGTGTTCTTTCAGCACCCGTCCGTGTTTGAATTTTAATTTCAATACCCGTCCGTATTGACCTTTGGCACCCGTCCGTGTTCTTTCAGCATCCGTCTGTGTTTGAACTTTTATTTCAATACCCGTCCGTATTGACATTTCGCACCCGTCCGTGTTCTTTTAGCACCCGTCCGTGTTTGAACTTTTGTTTCAATACCCGTCCGTATTGACCTTTGACACTCGTCCGTGTTCTTTCAGCACCCGTCCGTGTTTGAACTTTTATTTCAATACCCGTCCGTATTGACCTTTGACACCCGTCCGTGTTTTCTTTCAGCACCCGTCCGTGTTTGAACTTTTATTTCAATACCCGTCCGTATTGACCTTTGGCACCCGTCCGTGTTCTTTCAGCACCCGTCCGTATTGACCTTTGACACCCTCCCGTGTTCTTTCAGCACCCGTCCGTGTTTGAACTTTTAATTCAATACCCGTCCGTATTGACCTTTGACACCTATCCATGTTCTTTCAGCACCCGTCAGTGTTTGAACTTTTATTTCAATATCCGTCCGTATTGACCTTTGACACCCGTCCGTGTTTTCTTTTAGCACCCGTCCGTGTTTGAACTTTTATTTCAATATTCGTCCGTATTGACCTTTGACACCTGTCCGTGTTCTTTCAGCACCCGTCCGTGTTTGAATTTTTATTTTAATACCCGTCCGTATTGACCTTTAGCACCCGTCCGTGTTCTTTCAGCATCCGTCTGTGTTTGAACTTTTATTTCAATACCCGTCCGTATTGACATTTGGCACCCGTCCGTGTTCTTTTAGCACCCGTCCGTGTTTGAACTTTTGTTTCAATACCCGTCCGTATTGACCTTTGACACTCGTCCGTGTTCTTTCAGCACCCGTCCGTGTTTGAACTTTTATTTCAATACCCGTCCGTATTGACCTTTGACACCCGTCCGTGTTTTCTTTCAGCACCCGTCCGTGTTTGAACTTTTATTTCAATACCCGTCCGTATTGACCTTTGGCACCCGTCCGTGTTCTTTCAGCACCCGTCCGTATTGACCTTTGACACCCTCCCGTGTTCTTTCAGCACCCGTCCGTGTTTGAACTTTTAATTCAATACCCGTCCGTATTGACCTTTGACACCTATCCGTGTTCTTTCAGCACCCGTCAGTGTTTGAACTTTTATTTCAATATCCGTCCGTATTGACCTTTAACACCCGTCCGTGTTTTCTTTTAGCACCCGTCCGTGTTTGAACTTTTATTTCAATACCCGTCCGTATTGACCTTTGACACCCGTCCGTGTTCTTTCAGCACCCGTCCGTGTTTGAACTTTTATTTCAATACTCGTCCGTATTGACATTTGGCACCCGTCCGTGTTCTTTTAGCACCCGTCCGTGTTTGAACTTTTGTTTCAATACCCGTCCGTACTGACCTTTGATACTCGTCCGTGTTCTTTCAGCACCCGTCCGTGTTTGAACTTTTATTTCAATACCCGTCCGTATTGACCTTTGACACCCGTCCGTGTTCTTTCAGCATCCGTCTCTGTTTGAACTTTTATTTCAATACCCGTCCGTATTGACCTTTGACACTCGTCCGTGTTCTTTCAGCACCCGTCCGTGTTTGAACTTTTATTTCAATATCCGTCCGTATTGACCTTTGACACCAGTCCGTGTTTTCTTTTACCACCCGTCCGTGTTTGAACTTTTATTTCAATACCCGTCCGTATTGACCTTTGACACCTGTCCGTGTTCTTTCAGCACCCGTCCGTGTTTGAATTTTTATTTCAATACCCGTCCGTATTGACCTTTGGCACCCGTCCGTGTTCTTTCAGCACCCGTCCGTGTTTGAATTTTAATTTCAATACCCGTCCGTATTGACCTTTGGCACCCGTCCGTGTTCTTTCAGCATCCGTCTGTGTTTAAACTTTTATTTCAAATCCCGTCCGTATTGACATTTGGCACCCGTCCGTGTTCTTTTAGCACCCGTCCGTGTTTGAACTTTTGTTTCAATACCCGTCCGTATTGACCTTTGACACTCGTCCGTGTTCTTTCAGCACCCGTCCGTGTTTGAACTTTTATTTCAATACCCGTCCGTATTGACCTTTGACACCCGTCCGTGTTTTCTTTCAGCACCCGTCCGTGTTTGAACTTTTATTTCAATACCCGTCCGTATTGACCTTTGACACCCGTCCGTGTTCTTTCAGCACCTGTCCGTGTTTGAATTTTTATTTCAATACCCGTCCGTATTGACCTTTGGCACCCGTCCGTGTTCTTTCAGCACCCGTCCGTGTTTGAATTTTTATTTCAATACCCGTCCGTATTGATATTTGGCACCCGTCCGTGTTCTTTCAGCACCCGTCTGTATTGACCTTTGACACCCTCCCGTGTTCTTTCAGCACCCGTCCGTGTTTGAACTTTTAATTCAATACCCGTCCGTATTGACCTTTGACACCTGTCCGTGTTCTTTCAGCACCCGTCCGTGTTTGAACTTTTATTTCAATATCCGTCCGTATTGACCTTTGACACCCGTCCGTGTTTTCTTTTAGCACCCGTCCGTGTTTGAACTTTTATTTCAATATCCGTCCGTATTGACCTTTGACACCTGTCCGTGTTCTTTCAGCACCCGTCCGTGTTTGAATTTTTATTTCAATACCCGTCCGTATTGACCTTTGGCACCCGTCCTTGTTCTTTCATCACCCATCCGTGTTTGAATTTTTATTTCAATACCCGTCCGTATTGACCTTTGGCACCCGTCCGTGTTCTTTCAGCATCCGTCTGTGTTTAAACTTTTATTTCAATACCCGTCCGTATTGACATTTGGTACCCGTCCGTGTTCTTTTAGCACCCGTCCGTGTTTGAACTTTTGTTTCAATACCCGTCCGTATTGACCTTTGACACTCGTCCGTGTTCTTTCAGCACCCGTCCGTGTTTGAACTTTTATTTCAATACCCGTCCGTATTGACCTTTGACACCCGTCCGTGTTTTCTTTCAGCACCCGTCCGTGTTTGAACTTTTATTTCAATACCCGACCGTATTGACCTTTGACACCCGTCCGTGTTCTTTCAGCACCTGTCCGTGTTTGAATTTTTATTTCAATACCCGTCCGTATTGACCTTTGGCACCCGTCCGTGTTCTTTCAGCACCCGTCCGTGTTTGAAATTTTATTTCAATACCCGTCCGTATTGACCTTTGGCACCCGTCCGTTTTCCTTCAGCACCCGTCCGTATTGACTTTTGACACCCTCCCGTGTTCTTTCAGCACCCGTCCGTGTTTGAACTTTTAATTCAATACCCGTCCGTATTGACCTTTGACACCTATCCGTGTTCTTTCAGCACCTGTCAGTGTTTGAACTTTTATTTCAATATCCGTCCGTATTGACCTTTGACACCCGTCCGTGTTTTCTTTCAGCACCCGTCCGTGTTTGAACTTTTATTTCAATACCCGTCCGTATTGACCTTTGACACCCGTCCGTGTTCTTTCAGCACCTGTCCGTGTTTGAATTTTTATTTCAATACCCGTCCGTATTGACCTTTGGCACCCGTCCGTGTTCTTTCAGCACCCGTCCGTGTTTGAATTTTTATTTCAATACCCGTCCGTATTGATATTTGGCACCCGTCCGTGTTCTTTCAGCACCCGTCTGTATTGACCTTTGACACCCTCCCGTGTTCTTTCAGCACCCGTCCGTGTTTGAACTTTTAATTCAATACCCGTCCATATTGACCTTTGACACCTGTCCGTGTTCTTTCAGCACCCGTCCGTGTTTGAACTTTTATTTCAATATCCGTCCGTATTGACCTTTGACACCCGTCCGTGTTTTCTTTTAGCACACGTCCGTGTTTGAACTTTTATTTCAATATCCGTCCGTATTGACCTTTGACACCTGTCCGTGTTCTTTCAGCACCCGTCCGTGTTTGAATTTTTATTTCAATACCCGTCCGTATTGACCTTTGGCACCCGTCCTTGTTCTTTCATCACCCATCCGTGTTTGAATTTTTATTTCAATACCCGTCCCTATTGACCTTTGGCACCCGTCCGTGTTCTTTCAGCATCCGTCTGTGTTTAAACTTTTATTTCAATACCCGTCCGTATTGACATTTGGTACCCGTCCGTGTTCTTTTAGCACCCGTCCGTGTTTGAACTTTTGTTTCAATACCCGTCCGTATTGACCTTTGACACTCGTCCGTGTTCTTTCAGCACCCGTCCGTGTTTGAACTTTTATTTCAATACCCGTCCGTATTGACCTTTGACACCCGTCCGTGTTTTCTTTCAGCACCCGTCCGTGTTTGAACTTTTATTTCAATACCCGTCCGTATTGACCTTTGGCACCCGTCCGTGTTCTTTCAGCACCCGTCCGTATTGACCTTTGACACCCTCCCGTGTTCTTTCAGCACCCGTCCGTGTTTGAACTTTTAATTCAATACCCGTCCGTATTGACCTTTGACACCTATCCGTGTTCTTTCAGCACCCGTCAGTGTTTGAACTTTTATTTCAATATCCGTCCGTATTGACCTTTAACACCCGTCCGTGTTTTCTTTTAGCACCCGTCCGTGTTTGAACTTTTATTTCAATACCCGTCCGTATTGACCTTTGACACCCGTCCGTGTTCTTTCAGCACCCGTCCGTGTTTGAACTTTTATTTCAATACTCGTCCGTATTGACATTTGGCACCCGTCCGTGTTCTTTTAGCACCCGTCCGTGTTTGAACTTTTGTTTCAATACCCGTCCGTACTGACCTTTGATACTCGTCCGTGTTCTTTCAGCACCCGTCCGTGTTTGAACTTTTATTTCAATACCCGTCCGTATTGACCTTTGACACCCGTCCGTGTTCTTTCAGCATCCGTCTCTGTTTGAACTTTTATTTCAATACCCGTCCGTATTGACCTTTGACACTCGTCCGTGTTCTTTCAGCACCCGTCCGTGTTTGAACTTTTATTTCAATATCCGTCCGTATTGACCTTTGACACCAGTCCGTGTTTTCTTTTACCACCCGTCCGTGTTTGAACTTTTATTTCAATACCCGTCCGTATTGACCTTTGACACCTGTCCGTGTTCTTTCAGCACCCGTCCGTGTTTGAATTTTTATTTCAATACCCGTCCGTATTGACCTTTGGCACCCGTCCGTGTTCTTTCAGCACCCGTCCGTGTTTGAATTTTAATTTCAATACCCGTCCGTATTGACCTTTGGCACCCGTCCGTGTTCTTTCAGCATCCGTCTGTGTTTAAACTTTTATTTCAAATCCCGTCCGTATTGACATTTGGCACCCGTCCGTGTTCTTTTAGCACCCGTCCGTGTTTGAACTTTTGTTTCAATACCCGTCCGTATTGACCTTTGACACTCGTCCATGTTCTTTCAGCACCCGTCCGTGTTTGAACTTTTATTTCAATACCCGTCCGTATTGACCTTTGACACCCGTCCGTGTTTTCTTTCAGCACCCGTCCGTGTTTGAACTTTTATTTCAATACCCGTCCGTATTGACCTTTGACACCCGTCCGTGTTCTTTCAGCACCTGTCCGTGTTTGAATTTTTATTTCAATACCCGTCCGTATTGACCTTTGGCACCCGTCCGTGTTCTTTCAGCACCCGTCTGTATTGACCTTTGACACCCTCCCGTGTTCTTTCAGCACCCGTCCGTGTTTGAACTTTTAATTCAATACCCGTCCGTATTGACCTTTGACACCTGTCCGTGTTCTTTCAGCACCCGTCCGTGTTTGAACTTTTATTTCAATATCCGTCCGTATTGACCTTTGACACCCGTCCGTGTTTTCTTTTAGCACCCGTCCGTGTTTGAACTTTTATTTCAATATCCGTCCGTATTGACCTTTGACACCTGTCCGTGTTCTTTCAGCACCCGTCCGTGTTTGAATTTTTATTTCAATACCCGTCCGTGTTGACCTTTGGCACCCGTCCTTGTTCTTTCATCACCCATCCGTGTTTGAATTTTTATTTCAATACCCGTCCGTATTGACCTTTGGCACCCGTCCGTGTTCTTTCAGCATCCGTCTGTGTTTAAACTTTTATTTCAATACCCGTCCGTATTGACATTTGGTACCCGTCCGTGTTCTTTTAGCACCCGTCCGTGTTTGAACTTTTGTTTCAATACCCGTCCGTATTGACCTTTGACACTCGTCCGTGTTCTTTCAGCACCCGTCCGTGTTTGAACTTTTATTTCAATACCCATCCGTATTGACCTTTGACACCCGTCCGTGTTTTCTTTCAGCACCCGTCCGTATTTGAACTTTTATTTCAATACCCGACCGTATTGACCTTTGACACCCGTCCGTGTTCTTTCAGCACCTGTCCGTGTTTGAATTTTTATTTCAATACCCGTCCGTATTGACCTTTGGCACCCGTCCGTGTTCTTTCAGCACCCGTCCGTGTTTGAAATTTTATTTCAATACCCGTCCGTATTGACCTTTGGCACCCGTCCGTTTTCCTTCAGCACCCGTCCGTATTGACTTTTGACACCCTCCCGTGTTCTTTCAGCACCCGTCCGTGTTTGAACTTTTAATTCAATACCCGTCCGTATTGACCTTTGACACCTATCCGTGTTCCTTCAGCACCCGTCAGTGTTTGAACTTTTATTTCAATATCCGTCCGTATTGACCTTTGACACCCGTCCGTGTTTTCTTTCAGCACCCGTCCGTGTTTGAACTTTTATTTCAATACCCGTCCGTATTGACCTTTGACACCCGTCCGTGTTCTTTCAGCACCTGTCCGTGTTTGAATTTTTATTTCAATACCCGTCCGTATTGACCTTTGGCACCCGTCCGTGTTCTTTCAGCACCCGTCCGTGTTTGAATTTTTATTTCAATACCCGTCCGTATTGATATTTGGCACCCGTCCGTGTTCTTTCAGCACCCGTCTGTATTGACCTTTGACACCCTCCCGTGTTCTTCCAGCACCCGTCCGTGTTTGAACTTTTAATTCAATACCCGTCCGTATTGACCTTTGACACCTGTCCGTGTTCTTTCAGCACCCGTCCGTGTTTGAACTTTTATTTCAATATCCGTCCGTATTGACCTTTGACACCCGTCCGTGTTTTCTTTTAGCACCCGTCCGTGTTTGAACTTTTATTTCAATATCCGTCCGTATTGACCTTTGACACCTGTCCGTGTTCTTTCAGCACCCGTCCGTGTTTGAATTTTTATTTCAATACCCGTCCGTATTGACCTTTGGCACCCGTCCTTGTTCTTTCATCACCCATCCGTGTTTGAATTTTTATTTCAATACCCGTCCGTATTGACCTTTGGCACCCGTCCGTGTTCTTTCAGCATCCGTCTGTGTTTAAACTTTTATTTCAATACCCGTCCGTATTGACATTTGGTACCCGTCCGTGTTCTTTTAGCACCCGTCCGTGTTTGAACTTTTGTTTCAATACCCGTCCGTATTGACCTTTGACACTCGTCCGTGTTCTTTCAGCACCCGTCCGTGTTTGAACTTTTATTTCAATACCCGTCCGTATTGACCTTTGACACCCGTCCGTGTTTTCTTTCAGCACCCGTCCGTGTTTGAACTTTTATTTCAATACCCGACCGTATTGACCTTTGACACCCGTCCGTGTTCTTTCAGCACCTGTCCGTGTTTGAATTTTTATTTCAATACCCGTCCGTATTGACCTTTGGCACCCGTCCGTGTTCTTTCAGCACCCGTCCGTGTTTGAAATTTTATTTCAATACCCGTCCGTATTGACCTTTGGCACCCGTCCGTTTTCCTTCAGCACCCGTCCGTATTGACTTTTGACACCCTCCCGTGTTCTTTCAGCACCCGTCCGTGTTTGAACTTTTAATTCAATACCCGTCCGTATTGACCTTTGACACTCGTCCATGTTCTTTCAGCACCCGTCCGTGTTTGAACTTTTATTTCAATACCCGTCCGTATTGACCTTTGACACCCGTCCGTGTTTTCTTTCAGCACCCGTCCGTGTTTAAACTTTTATTTCAATACCCGTCCGTATTGACCTTTGACACCCGTCCGTGTTCTTTCAGCACCTGTCCGTGTTTGAATTTTTATTTCAATACCCGTCCGTATTGACCTTTGGCACCCGTCCGTGTTCTTTCAGCACCCGTCCGTGTTTGAATTTTTATTTCAATACACGTCCGTATTGATATTTGGC
This sequence comes from Lathyrus tuberosus, assembly GCA_022829125.1. NCBI lineage: Eukaryota > Viridiplantae > Streptophyta > Magnoliopsida > Fabales > Fabaceae > Lathyrus > Lathyrus tuberosus. The sequence goes on along the minus strand of JALAZF010000479.1, from coordinate 2,830,073 downwards.
ACCCGTCCGTGTTCTTTCAGCACCCGTCTGTATTGACCTTTGACACCCTCCCGTGTTCTTTCAGCACCCGTCCGTGTTTGAACTTTTAATTCAATACCCGTCCGTATTGACCTTTGACACCTGTCCGTGTTCTTTCAGCACCCGTCCGTGTTTGAACTTTTATTTCAATATCCGTCCGTATTGACCTTTGACACCCGTCCGTGTTTTCTTTTAGCACCCGTCCGTGTTTGAACTTTTATTTCAATATCCGTCCGTATTGACCTTTGACACCTGTCCGTGTTCTTTCAGCACCCGTCCGTGTTTGAATTTTTATTTCAATACCCGTCCGTGTTGACCTTTGGCACCCGTCCTTGTTCTTTCATCACCCATCCGTGTTTGAATTTTTATTTCAATACCCGTCCGTATTGACCTTTGGCACCCGTCCGTGTTCTTTCAGCATCCGTCTGTGTTTAAACTTTTATTTCAATACCCGTCCGTATTGACATTTGGTACCCGTCCGTGTTCTTTTAGCACCCGTCCGTGTTTGAACTTTTGTTTCAATACCCGTCCGTATTGACCTTTGACACTCGTCCGTGTTCTTTCAGCACCCGTCCGTGTTTGAACTTTTATTTCAATACCCATCCGTATTGACCTTTGACACCCGTCCGTGTTTTCTTTCAGCACCCGTCCGTATTTGAACTTTTATTTCAATACCCGACCGTATTGACCTTTGACACCCGTCCGTGTTCTTTCAGCACCTGTCCGTGTTTGAATTTTTATTTCAATACCCGTCCGTATTGACCTTTGGCACCCGTCCGTGTTCTTTCAGCACCCGTCCGTGTTTGAAATTTTATTTCAATACCCGTCCGTATTGACCTTTGGCACCCGTCCGTTTTCCTTCAGCACCCGTCCGTATTGACTTTTGACACCCTCCCGTGTTCTTTCAGCACCCGTCCGTGTTTGAACTTTTAATTCAATACCCGTCCGTATTGATCTTTGACACCTATCCGTGTTCCTTCAGCACCCGTCAGTGTTTGAACTTTTATTTCAATATCCGTCCGTATTGACCTTTGACACCCGTCCGTGTTTTCTTTCAGCACCCGTCCGTGTTTGAACTTTTATTTCAATACCCGTCCGTATTGACCTTTGACACCCGTCCGTGTTCTTTCAGCACCTGTCCGTGTTTGAATTTTTATTTCAATACCCGTCCGTATTGACCTTTGGCACCCGTCCGTGTTCTTTCAGCACCCGTCCGTGTTTGAATTTTTATTTCAATACCCGTCCGTATTGATATTTGGCACCCGTCCGTGTTCTTTCAGCACCCGTCTGTATTGACCTTTGACACCCTCCCGTGTTCTTTCAGCACCCGTCCGTGTTTGAACTTTTAATTCAATACCCGTCCGTATTGACCTTTGACACCTGTCCGTGTTCTTTCAGCACCCGTCCGTGTTTGAACTTTTATTTCAATATCCGTCCGTATTGACCTTTGACACCCGTCCGTGTTTTCTTTTAGCACCCGTCCGTGTTTGAACTTTTATTTCAATATCCGTCCGTATTGACCTTTGACACCTGTCCGTGTTCTTTCAGCACCCGTCCGTGTTTGAATTTTTATTTCAATACCCGTCCGTATTGACCTTTGGCACCCGTCCTTGTTCTTTCATCACCCATCCGTGTTTGAATTTTTATTTCAATACCCGTCCGTATTGACCTTTGGCACCCGTCCGTGTTCTTTCAGCATCCGTCTGTGTTTAAACTTTTATTTCAATACCCGTCCGTATTGACATTTGGTACCCGTCCGTGTTCTTTTAGCACCCGTCCGTGTTTGAACTTTTGTTTCAATACCCGTCCGTATTGACCTTTGACACTCGTCCGTGTTCTTTCAGCACCCGTCCGTGTTTGAACTTTTATTTCAATACCCGTCCGTATTGACCTTTGACACCCGTCCGTGTTTTCTTTCAGCACCCGTCCGTGTTTGAACTTTTATTTCAATACCCGACCGTATTGACCTTTGACACCCGTCCGTGTTCTTTCAGCACCTGTCCGTGTTTGAATTTTTATTTCAATACCCGTCCGTATTGACCTTTGGCACCCGTCCGTGTTCTTTCAGCACCCGTCCGTGTTTGAAATTTTATTTCAATACCCGTCCGTATTGACCTTTGGCACCCGTCCGTTTTCCTTCAGCACCCGTCCGTATTGACTTTTGACACCCTCCCGTGTTCTTTCAGCACCCGTCCGTGTTTGAACTTTTAATTCAATACCCGTCCGTATTGACCTTTGACACCTATCCGTGTTCTTTCAGCACCCGTCAGTGTTTGAACTTTTATTTCAATATCCGTCCGTATTGACCTTTGACACCCGTCCGTGTTTTCTTTTAGCACCCGTCTGTGTTTGACCTTTTATTTCAATATCCGTCCGTATTGACCTTTGACACCTGTCCGTGTTCTTTCAGCACCCGTCTGTGTTTGAATTTTTATTTCAATACCCGTCCGTATTGACCTTTGGCACCCGTCCTTGTTCTTTCAGCACCCGTCCCTGTTTGAATTTTTATTTCAATACCCGTCCGTATTGACCTTTGGCACCCGTCCATGTTCTTTCAGCACCCGTCCGTGTTTGAATTTTTATTTCAATACCCGTCAGTATTGACCTTTGGCACCCGTCCGTGTTCTTTCAGCATCCGTCTCTGTTTGAACTTTTATTTCAATACCCGTCCGTATTGACCTTTGACACCCGTCCGTGTTCTTTCAGCACCCGTCCGTGTTTGAATTTTTATTTCAATACCCGTCCGTATTGACCTTTGGTACCCGTCTGTGTTCTTTTAGCATAGGTCTATGTTTGAACTTTTATTTCAATACCCGTCCGTATTTACCTTTGGCACCCGTCCGTGTTCTTTCAGCACCCGTCTGTATTGACCTTTGACACCCTCCCGTGTTCTTTCAGCACCCGTCCGTGTTTGAACTTTTAATTCAATACCCGTCCGTATTGACCTTTGACACCTGTCCGTGTTCTTTCAGCACCCGTCCGTGTTTGAACTTTTATTTCAATATCCGTCCGTATTGACCTTTGACACCCGTCCGTGTTTTCTTTTAGCACCCGTCCGTGTTTGAACTTTTATTTCAATATCCGTCCGTATTGACCTTTGACACCTGTCCGTGTTCTTTCAGCACCCGTCCGTGTTTGAATTTTTATTTCAATACCCGTCCGTGTTGACCTTTGGCACCCGTCCTTGTTCTTTCATCACCCATCCGTGTTTGAATTTTTATTTCAATACCCGTCCGTATTGACCTTTGGCACCCGTCCGTGTTCTTTCAGCATCCGTCTGTGTTTAAACTTTTATTTCAATACCCGTCCGTATTGACATTTGGTACCCGTCCGTGTTCTTTTAGCACCCGTCCGTGTTTGAACTTTTGTTTCAATACCCGTCCGTATTGACCTTTGACACTCGTCCGTGTTCTTTCAGCACCCGTCCGTGTTTGAACTTTTATTTCAATACCCATCCGTATTGACCTTTGACACCCGTCCGTGTTTTCTTTCAGCACCCGTCCGTATTTGAACTTTTATTTCAATACCCGACCGTATTGACCTTTGACACCCGTCCGTGTTCTTTCAGCACCTGTCCGTGTTTGAATTTTTATTTCAATACCCGTCCGTATTGACCTTTGGCACCCGTCCGTGTTCTTTCAGCACCCGTCCGTGTTTGAATTTTTATTTCAATACCCGTCCGTATTGATATTTGGCACCCGTCCGTGTTCTTTCAGCACCCGTCTGTATTGACCTTTGACACCCTCCCGTGTTCTTTCAGCACCCGTCCGTGTTTGAACTTTTAATTCAATACCCGTCCGTATTGACCTTTGACACCTGTCCGTGTTCTTTCAGCACCCGTCCGTGTTTGAACTTTTATTTCAATATCCGTCCGTATTGACCTTTGACACCCGTCCGTGTTTTCTTTTAGCACCCGTCCGTGTTTGAACTTTTATTTCAATATCCGTCCGTATTGACCTTTGACACCTGTCCGTGTTCTTTCAGCACCCGTCCGTGTTTGAATTTTTATTTCAATACCCGTCCGTATTGACCTTTGGCACCCGTCCTTGTTCTTTCATCACCCATCCGTGTTTGAATTTTTATTTCAATACCCGTCCGTATTGACCTTTGGCACCCGTCTGTGTTTAAACTTTTATTTCAATACCCGTCCGTATTGACATTTGGTACCCGTCCGTGTTCTTTTAGCACCCGTCCGTGTTTGAACTTTTGTTTCAATACCCGTCCGTATTGACCTTTGACACTCGTCCGTGTTCTTTCAGCACCCGTCCGTGTTTGAACTTTTATTTCAATACCCGTCCGTATTGACCTTTGACACCCGTCCGTGTTTTCTTTCAGCACCCGTCCGTGTTTGAACTTTTATTTCAATACCCGACCGTATTGACCTTTGACACCCGTCCGTGTTCTTTCAGCACCTGTCCGTGTTTGAATTTTTATTTCAATACCCGTCCGTATTGACCTTTGGCACCCGTCCGTGTTCTTTCAGCACCCGTCCGTGTTTGAAATTTTATTTCAATACCCGTCCGTATTGACCTTTGGCACCCGTCCGTTTTCCTTCAGCACCCGTCCGTATTGACTTTTGACACCCTCCCGTGTTCTTTCAGCACCCGTCCGTGTTTGAACTTTTAATTCAATACCCGTCCGTATTGACCTTTGACACCTATCCGTGTTCTTTCAGCACCCGTCAGTGTTTGAACTTTTATTTCAATATCCGTCCGTATTGACCTTTGACACCCGTCCGTGTTTTCTTTTAGCACCCGTCCGTGTTTGACCTTTTATTTCAATATCCGTCCGTATTGACCTTTGACACCTGTCCGTGTTCTTTCAGCACCCGTCTGTGTTTGAATTTTTATTTCAATACCCGTCCGTATTGACCTTTGGCACCCGTCCTTGTTCTTTCAGCACCCGTCCCTGTTTGAATTTTTATTTCAATACCCGTCCGTATTGACCTTTGGCACCCGTCCATGTTCTTTCAGCACCCGTCCGTGTTTGAATTTTTATTTCAATACCCGTCAGTATTGACCTTTGGCACCCGTCCGTGTTCTTTCAGCATCCGTCTCTGTTTGAACTTTTATTTCAATACCCGTCCGTATTGACCTTTGACACCCGTCCGTGTTCTTTCAGCACCCGTCCGTGTTTGAATTTTTATTTCAATACCCGTCCGTATTGACCTTTGGTACCCGTCTGTGTTCTTTTAGCATAGGTCTATGTTTGAACTTTTATTTCAATACCCGTCCGTATTGACCTTTGGCACCCGTCCGTGTTCTTTCAGCACCCGTCTGTATTGACCTTTGACACCCTCCCGTGTTCTTTCAGCACCCGTCCGTGTTTGAACTTTTAATTCAATACCCGTCCGTATTGACCTTTGACACCTGTCCGTGTTCTTTCAGCACCCGTCCGTGTTTGAACTTTTATTTCAATATCCGTCCGTATTGACCTTTGACACCCGTCCGTGTTTTCTTTTAGCACCCGTCCGTGTTTGAACTTTTATTTCAATATCCGTCCGTATTGACCTTTGACACCTGTCCGTGTTCTTTCAGCACCCGTCCGTGTTTGAATTTTTATTTCAATACCCGTCCGTGTTGACCTTTGGCACCCGTCCTTGTTCTTTCATCACCCATCCGTGTTTGAATTTTTATTTCAATACCCGTCCGTATTAACCTTTGGCACCCGTCCGTGTTCTTTCAGCATCCGTCTGTGTTTAAACTTTTATTTCAATACCCGTCCGTATTGACATTTGGTACCCGTCCGTGTTCTTTTAGCACCCGTCCGTGTTTGAACTTTTGTTTCAATACCCGTCCGTATTGACCTTTGACACTCGTCCGTGTTCTTTCAGCACCCGTCCGTGTTTGAACTTTTATTTCAATACCCATCCGTATTGACCTTTGACACCCGTCCGTGTTTTCTTTCAGCACCCGTCCGTATTTGAACTTTTATTTCAATACCCGACCGTATTGACCTTTGACACCCGTCCGTGTTCTTTCAGCACCTGTCCGTGTTTGAATTTTTATTTCAATACCCGTCCGTATTGACCTTTGGCACCCGTCCGTGTTCTTTCAGCACCAGTCCGTGTTTGAAATTTTATTTCAATACCCGTCCGTATTGACCTTTGGCACCCGTCCGTTTTCCTTCAGCACCCGTCCGTATTGACTTTTGACACCCTCCCGTGTTCTTTCAGCACCCGTCCGTGTTTGAACTTTTAATTCAATACCCGTCCGTATTGACCTTTGACACCTATCCGTGTTCCTTCAGCACCCGTCAGTGTTTGAACTTTTATTTCAATATCCGTCCGTATTGACCTTTGACACCCGTCCGTGTTTTCTTTCAGCACCCGTCCGTGTTTGAACTTTTATTTCAATACCCGTCCGTATTGACCTTTGACACCCGTCCGTGTTCTTTCAGCACCTGTCCGTGTTTGAATTTTTATTTCAATACCCGTCCGTATTGACCTTTGGCACCCGTCCGTGTTCTTTCAGCACCCGTCCGTGTTTGAATTTTTATTTCAATACCCGTCCGTATTGATATTTGGCACCCGTCCGTGTTCTTTCAGCACCCGTCTGTATTGACCTTTGACACCCTCCCGTGTTCTTTCAGCACCCGTCCGTGTTTGAACTTTTAATTCAATACCCGTCCGTATTGACCTTTGACACCTGTCCGTGTTCTTTCAGCACCCGTCCGTGTTTGAACTTTTATTTCAATATCCGTCCGTATTGACCTTTGACACCCGTCCGTGTTTTCTTTTAGCACCCGTCCGTGTTTGAACTTTTATTTCAATATCCGTCCGTATTGACCTTTGACACCTGTCCGTGTTCTTTCAGCACCCGTCCGTGTTTGAATTTTTATTTCAATACCCGTCCGTATTGACCTTTGGCACCCGTCCTTGTTCTTTCATCACCCATCCGTGTTTGAATTTTTATTTCAATACCCGTCCGTATTGACCTTTGGCACCCGTCCGTGTTCTTTCAGCATCCGTCTGTGTTTAAACTTTTATTTCAATACCCGTCCGTATTGACATTTGGTACCCGTCCGTGTTCTTTTAGCACCCGTCCGTGTTTGAACTTTTGTTTCAATACCCGTCCGTATTGACCTTTGACACCTGTCCGTGTTCTTTCAGCACCCGTCCGTGTTTGAACTTTTATTTCAATATCCGTCCGTATTGACCTTTGACACCCGTCCGTGTTTTCTTTTAGCACCCGTCCGTGTTTGAACTTTTATTTCAATATCCGTCCGTATTGACCTTTGACACCTGTCCGTGTTCTTTCAGCACCCGTCCGTGTTTGAATTTTTATTTCAATACCCGTCCGTGTTGACCTTTGGCACCCGTCCTTGTTCTTTCATCACCCATCCGTGTTTGAATTTTTATTTCAATACCCGTCCGTATTGACCTTTGGCACCCGTCCGTGTTCTTTCAGCATCCGTCTGTGTTTAAACTTTTATTTCAATACCCGTCCGTATTGACATTTGGTACCCGTCCGTGTTCTTTTAGCACCCGTCCGTGTTTGAACTTTTGTTTCAATACCCGTCCGTATTGACCTTTGACACTCGTCCGTGTTCTTTCAGCACCCGTCCGTGTTTGAACTTTTATTTCAATACCCATCCGTATTGACCTTTGACACCCGTCCGTGTTTTCTTTCAGCACCCGTCCGTATTTGAACTTTTATTTTAATACCCGACCGTATTGACCTTTGACACCCGTCCGTGTTCTTTCAGCACCTGTCCGTGTTTGAATTTTTATTTCAATACCCGTCCGTATTGACCTTTGGCACCCGTCCGTGTTCTTTCAGCACCCGTCCGTGTTTGAAATTTTATTTCAATACCCGTCCGTATTGACCTTTGGCACCCGTCCGTTTTCCTTCAGCACCCGTCCGTATTGACTTTTGACACCCTCCCGTGTTCTTTCAGCACCCGTCCGTGTTTGAACTTTTAATTCAATACCCGTCCGTATTGACCTTTGACACCTATCCGTGTTCCTTCAGCACCCGTCAGTGTTTGAACTTTTATTTCAATATCCGTCCGTATTGACCTTTGACACCCGTCCGTGTTTTCTTTCAGCACCCGTCCGTGTTTGAACTTTTATTTCAATACCCGTCCGTATTGACCTTTGACACCCGTCCGTGTTCTTTCAGCACCTGTCCGTGTTTGAATTTTTATTTCAATACCCGTCCGTATTGACCTTTGGCACCCGTCCGTGTTCTTTCAGCACCCGTCCGTGTTTGAATTTTTATTTCAATACCCGTCCGTATTGATATTTGGCACCCGTCCGTGTTCTTTCAGCACCCGTCTGTATTGACCTTTGACACCCTCCCGTGTTCTTTCAGCACCCGTCCGTGTTTGAACTTTTAATTCAATACCCGTCCGTATTGACCTTTGACACCTGTCCGTGTTCTTTCAGCACCCGTCCGTGTTTGAACTTTTATTTCAATATCCGTCCGTATTGACCTTTGACACCCGTCCGTGTTTTCTTTTAGCACCCGTCCGTGTTTGAACTTTTATTTCAATATCCGTCCGTATTGACCTTTGACACCTGTCCGTGTTCTTTCAGCACCCGTCCGTGTTTGAATTTTTATTTCAATACCCGTCCGTATTGACCTTTGGCACCCGTCCTTGTTCTTTCATCACCCATCCGTGTTTGAATTTTTATTTCAATACCCGTCCGTATTGACCTTTGGCACCCGTCCGTGTTCTTTCAGCATCCGTCTGTGTTTAAACTTTTATTTCAATACCCGTCCGTATTGACATTTGGTACCCGTCCGTGTTCTTTTAGCACCCGTCCGTGTTTGAACTTTTGTTTCAATACCCGTCCGTATTGACCTTTGACACTCGTCCGTGTTCTTTCAGCACCCGTCCGTGTTTGAACTTTTATTTCAATACCCGTCCGTATTGACCTTTGACACCCGTCCGTGTTTTCTTTCAGCACCCGTCCGTGTTTGAACTTTTATTTCAATACCCGACCGTATTGACCTTTGACACCCGTCCGTGTTCGTTCAACACCTGTCCGTGTTTGAATTTTTATTTCAATACCCGTCCGTATTGACCTTTGGCACCCGTCCGTGTTCTTTCAGCACCCGTCCGTGTTTGAAATTTTATTTCAATACCCGTCCGTATTGACCTTTGGCACCCGTCCGTTTTCCTTCAGCACCCGTCCGTATTGACTTTTGACACCCTCCCGTGTTCTTTCAGCACCCGTCCGTGTTTGAACTTTTAATTCAATACCCGTCCGTATTGACCTTTGACACCTATCCGTGTTCTTTCAGCACCCGTCAGTGTTTGAACTTTTATTTCAATATCCGTCCGTATTGACCTTTGACACCCGTCCGTGTTTTCTTTTAGCACCCGTCCGTGTTTGACCTTTTATTTCAATATCCGTCCGTATTGACCTTTGACACCTGTCCGTGTTCTTTCAGCACCCGTCTGTGTTTGAATTTTTATTTCAATACCCGTCCGTATTGACCTTTGGCACCCGTCCTTGTTCTTTCAGCACCCGTCCCTGTTTGAATTTTTATTTCAATACCCGTCCGTATTGACCTTTGGCACCCGTCCATGTTCTTTCAGCACCCGTCCGTGTTTGAATTTTTATTTCAATACCCGTCAGTATTGACCTTTGGCACCCGTCCGTGTTCTTTCAGCATCCGTCTCTGTTTGAACTTTTATTTCAATACCCGTCCGTATTGACCTTTGACACCCGTCCGTGTTCTTTCAGCACCCGTCCGTGTTTGAATTTTTATTTCAATACCCGTCCGTATTGACCTTTGGTACCCGTCTGTGTTCTTTTAGCATAGGTCTATGTTTGAACTTTTATTTCAATACCCGTCCGTATTGACCTTTGGCACCCGTCCGTGTTCTTTCAGCACCCGTCCGTGTTTGAACTTTTATTTCAATACCCGTCCGTATTGACCTTTGACACCCGTCCGTGTTTTTTTAGCACCCGTCCGTGTTTGAATTTTTATTTCAATATACGTCCGTATTGACCTTTGGCACCCGTCCGTGTTCTTTCAGCATCCGTCTGTGTTTGAACTTTTATTTCAATACCCGTCCGTATTGACCTTTGACACCCGTCCGTGTTCTTTCAGCACCCGTCCGTGTTTGAACTTTTATTTCAATACCCGTCCGTATTGACCTTTGACACCCGTCCGTGTTCTTTCAGCACCCGTCCGTGTTTGAACTTTTATTTCAATACCTGTCCGTATTGACATTTGGCACCCGTCCGTGTTCTTTTAGCACCCGTCCGTGTTTGAACTTTTGTTTCGATACCCGTCCGTATTGACCTCCGTGTTTGAACTTTTATTTCGATACCCGTCCGTATTGACCTTTGGCACCCGTCTGTGTTCTTTCAGCATCCGTCTATGTTTGATCTTTTATTTCAATACCCGTCCGTATTGACCTTTAGCACCCGTCCGTGTTTTTTAAGCACCCGTCCGTGTTTGAACTTTTATTTCAATACCCGTCCGTATTGACCTTTGACACCCGTCCGTGTTCTTTCAGCACCCGTCCGTGTTTGAACTTTTATTTCAATACTCGTCCGTATTGACATTTGGCACCCGTCCGTGTTCTTTTAGCACCCGTCCGTGTTTGAACTTTTGTTTCAATACCCGTCCGTATTGACCTTTGACACTCGTCCGTGTTCTTTCAGCACCCGTCCGTGTTTGAACTTTTATTTCAATACCCGTCCGTATTGACCTTTGACACCCGTCCGTGTTCTTTCAGCATCCGTCTCTGTTTGAACTTTTATTTCAATACCCGTCCGTATTGACCTTTGACACCCGTCCGTGTTCTTTCAGCACCCGTCCGTGTTTGAATTTTTATTTCAATACACGTCCGTATTGACCTTTGGTACCCGTCTGTGTTCTTTCAGCATCCGTCTATGTTTGAACTTTTATTTCAATACCCGTCCGTATTGACCTTTGGCACCCGTCCGTGTTCTTTCAGCACCCGTCCGTGTTTGAACTTTTATTTCAATACCCGTCCGTATTGACCTTTGACACCCGTCCGTGTTTTTTTAGCACCCGTCCGTGTTTGAATTTTTATTTCAATATACGTCCGTATTGACCTTTGGCACCCGTCCGTGTTCTTTCAGCATCCGTCTGTGTTTGAACTTTTATTTCAATACCCGTCCGTATTGACCTTTGACACCCGTCCGTGTTCTTTCAGCACCCGTCCGTGTTTGAACTTTTATTTCAATACCCGTCCGTATTGACCTTTGACACCCGTCCGTGTTCTCTCAGCACCCGTCCGTGTTTTAACCTTTATTTCAATACCCGTCCGTATTGACCTTTGACACCCTCCCGTGTTCTTTCAGCACCCGTCCGTGTTTGAACTTTTATTTCAATACCCGCCCGTGTTCTTTCAGCACCCGTCCGTGTTTGAACTTTTATTTCAATACCCGTCCGTGTTCTTTCAGCACCCGTCCGTGTTTGAACTTTTATTTCAATACCTGTCCGTATTGACATTTGGCACACGTCCGTGTTCTTTTAGCACCCGTCCGTGTTTGAACTTTTGTTTCAATACCCGTCCGTATTGACCTCCGTGTTTGAACTTTTATTTCAAAACCCGTCCGTATTGACCTTTGGCACCCGTCTGTGTTCTTTCAGCATCCGTCTATGTTTGATCTTTTATTTCAATACCCGTCCGTATTGACCTTTGGCACCCGTCCGTGTTTTTTAAGCACCCGTCTGTGTTTGAACTTTTATTTCAATACCCGTCCGTATTGACCTTTGACACCCGTCCGTGTTCTTTCAGCACCCGTCCGTGTTTGAACTTTTATTTCAATACTCGTCCGTATTGACATTTGGCACCCGTCCGTGTTCTTTTAGCACCCGTCCGTGTTTGAACTTTTGTTTCAATACCCGTCCGTATTGACCTTTGACACTCGTCCGTGTTCTTTCAGCACCCGTCTGTGTATGAACTTTTATTTCAATACCCGTCCGTATTGACCTTTGACACCCGTCCGTGTTCTTTCAGCATCCGTCTCTGTTTGAACTTTTATTTCAATACCCGTCCGTATTGACCTTTGACACTCGTCCGTGTTCTTTCAGCACCCGTCCGTGTTTGAACTTTTATTTCAATACCCGTCCGTATTGACCTTTGACACCCGTCCGTGTTCTTTCAGCATCCGTCTCTGTTTGAACTTTTATTTCAATACCCGTCCGTATTGACCTTTGACACCCGTCCGTGTTCTTTCAGCACCCGTCCGTGTTTGAATTTTTATTTCAATACACGTCCGTATTGACCTTTGGTACCCGTCTGTGTTCTTTCAGCATCCGTCTATGTTTGAACTTTTATTTCAATACCCGTCCGTATTGACCTTTGGCACCCGTCCGTGTTCTTTCAGCACCCGTCCGTGTTTGAACTTTTATTTCAATACCCGTCCGTATTGACCTTTGACACCCGTCCGTGTTCTTTCAGCATCCGTTCGTGTTTGAACTTTTATTTCAATACCTGTCCGTATTGACATTTGGCACCCGTCCGTGTTCTTTTAGCACCCGTCCGTGTTTGAACTTTTGTTTCAATACCCGTCCGTATTGACCTCCGTGTTTGAACTTTTATTTCGATACCCGTCCGTATTGACCTTTGGCACCCGTCGGTGTTCTTTCAGCATCCGTCTATGTTTGATCTTTTATTTCAATACCCGTCCGTATTGACCTTTAGCACCCGTCCGTGTTTTTTAAGCACCCGTCCGTGTTTGAACTTTTATTTCAATACCCCTCCGTATTGACCTTTGACACCCTCCCGTGTTCTTTCAGCACCCGTCCGTGTTTGAACTTTTATTTCAATACCCGTCCGTATTGACCTTTGACACCCGTCCGTGTTCTTTCGGCACCCGTCCGTGTTTGAACCTTTATTTCAATACCTGTCCGTATTGACATTTGGCACCCGTCCGTGTTCTTTTAGCACCCGTCCGTGTTTGAACTTTTGTTTCAATACCCGTCCGTATTGACCTCCGTGTTTGAACTTTTATTTCGATACCCGTCCGTATTGACCTTTGGCACCCGTCTGTGTTCTTTCAGCATCCGTCTATGTTTGATCTTTTATTTCAATACCCGTCCGTATTGACCTTTAGCACCCGTCCGTGTTTTTTAAGCACCCGTCCGTGTTTGAACTTTTATTTCAATACCCGTCCGTATTGACCTTTGACACCCGTCCGTGTTCTTTCAGCACCCGTCCGTGTTTGAACTTTTATTTCAATACCCGTCCGTGTTCTTTCAGCACCCGTCCGTGTTTGAACTTTTATTTCAATACCCGTCCGTATTGACCTTTAGCACCCGTTCGTGTTTTTTAAGCACCCGTCCGTGTTTGAACTTTTATTTCAATACCCGTCCGTATTGACCTTTGACACCCGTCCGTGTTCTTTCAGCACCTGTCCGTGTTTGAATTTTTATTTCAATACCCGTCCGTATTGACCTTTGGCACCCGTCCGTGTTCTTTCAGCACCCGTCCGTGTTTGAATTTTTATTTCAATACCCGTCCGTATTGATCTTTGGCACCCGTCCGTGTTCTTTCAGCACCCGTCTGTATTGACCTTTGACACCCTCCCGTGTTCTTTCAGCACCCGTCCGTGTTTGAACTTTTAATTCAATACCCGTCCGTATTGACCTTTGACACCTGTCCGTGTTCTTTCAGCACCCGTCCGTGTTTGAACTTTTATTTCAATATCCGTCCGTATTGACCTTTGACACCCGTCCGTGTTTTCTTTTAGCACCCGTCCGTGTTTGAACTTTTATTTCAATATCCGTCCGTATTGACCTTTGACACCTGTCCGTGTTCTTTCAGCACCCGTCCGTGTTTGAATTTTTATTTCAATACCCGTCCGTATTGACCTTTGGCACCCGTCCTTGTTCTTTCATCACCCATCCGTGTTTGAATTTTTATTTCAATACCCGTCCGTATTGACCTTTGGCACCCGTCCGTGTTCTTTCAGCGTCCGTCTGTGTTTAAACTTTTATTTCAATACCCGTCCGTATTGACATTTGGTACCCATCCGTGTTCTTTTAGCACCCGTCCGTGTTTGAACTTTTGTTTCAATACCCGTCCGTATTGACCTTTGACACTCGTCCGTGTTCTTTCAGCACCCGTCCGTGTTTGAACTTTTATTTCAATACCCGTCCGTATTGACCTTTGACACCCGTCCGTGTTTTCTTTCAGCACCCGTCCGTGTTTGAACTTTTATTTCAATACCCGACCGTATTGACCTTTGACACCCGTCCGTGTTCTTTCAGCACCTGTCCGTGTTTGAATTTTTATTTCAATACCCGTCCGTATTGACCTTTGGCACCCGTCCGTGTTCTTTCAGCACCCGTCCGTGTTTTAAATTTTATTTCAATACCCGTCCGTATTGACCTTTGGCACCCGTCCGTTTTCCTTCAGCACCCGTCCGTATTGACCTTTGACACCCTCCCGTGTTCTTTCAGCACCCGTCCGTGTTTGAACTTTTAATTCAATACCCGTCCGTATTGACCTTTGACACCTATCCGTGTTCTTTCAGCACCCGTCAGTGTTTGAACTTTTATTTCAATATCCGTCCGTATTGACCTTTGACACCCGTCCGTGTTTTCTTTTAGCACCCGTCCGTGTTTGAACTTTTATTTCAATATCCGTCCGTATTGACCTTTGACACCTGTCCGTGTTCTTTCAGCACCCGTCTGTGTTTGAATTTTTATTTCAATACCCGTCCGTATTGACCTTTGGCACCCGTCCTTGTTCTTTCAGCACCCGTCCCTGTTTGAATTTTTATTTCAATACCCGTCCGTATTGACCTTTGGCACCCGTCCATGTTCTTTCAGCACCCGTCCGTGTTTGAATTTTTATTTCAATACCCGTCCGTATTGACCTTTGGCACCCGTCCGTGTTCTTTCAGCATCCGTCTCTGTTTGAACTTTTATTTCAATACCCGTCCGTATTGACCTTTGACACCCGTCCGTGTTCTTTCAGCACCCGTCCGTGTTTGAATTTTTATTTCAATACCCGTCCGTATTGACCTTTGGTACCCGTCTGTGTTCTTTTAGCATAGGTCTATGTTTGAACTTTTATTTCAATACCCGTCCGTATTGACCTTTGGCACCCGTCCGTGTTCTTTCAGCACCCGTCCGTGTTTGAACTTTTATTTCAATACCCGTCCGTATTGACCTTTGACACCCGTCCGTGTTTTTTTAGCACCCGTCCGTGTTTGAATTTTTATTTCAATATACGTCCGTATTGACCTTTGGCACCCGTCCGTGTTCTTTCAGCATCCGTCTGTGTTTGAACTTTTATTTCAATACCCGTCCGTATTGACCTTTGACACCCGTCCGTGTTCTTTCAGCACCCGTTCGTGTTTGAACTTTTATTTCAATACCCGTCCGTGTTCTTTCAGCACCCGTCCGTGTTTGAACTTTTATTTCAATACCTGTCCGTATTGACATTTGGCACCCGTCCGTGTTCTTTTAGCACCCGTCCGTGTTTGAACTTTTGTTTCAATACCCGTCCGTATTGACCTCCGTGTTTGAACTTTTATTTCGATACCCGTCCGTATTGACCTTTGGCACCCGTCTGTGTTCTTTCAGCATCCGTCTATGTTTGATCTTTTATTTCAATACCCGTCCGTATTGACCTTTAGCACCCGTCCGTGTTTTTTAAGCACCCGTCCGTGTTTGAACTTTTATTTCAATACCCGTCCGTATTGACCTTTGACACCCGTCCGTGTTTTTTTAGCACCCGTCCGTGTTTGAATTTTTATTTCAATATACGTCCGTATTGACCTTTGGCACCCGTCCGTGTTCTTTCAGCATCCGTCTGTGTTTGAACTTTTATTTCAATACCCGTCCGTATTGACCTTTGACACCCGTCCGTGTTCTTTCAGCACCCGTTCGTGTTTTAACTTTTATTTCAATACCCGTCCGTGTTCTTTCAGCACCCGTCCGTGTTTGAACTTTTATTTCAATACCTGTCCGTATTGACATTTGGCACCCGTCCGTGTTCTTTTAGCACCCGTCCGTGTTTGAACTTTTGTTTCAATACCCGTCCGTATTGACCTCCGTGTTTGAACTTTTATTTCGATACCCGTCCGTATTGACCTTTGGCACCCGTCTGTGTTCTTTCAGCATCCGTCTATGTTTGATCTTTTATTTCAATACCCGTCCGTATTGACCTTTAGCACCCGTCCGTGTTTTTTAAGCACCCGTCCGTGTTTGAACTTTTATTTCAATACCCGTCCGTATTGACCTTTGACACCCGTCCGTGTTCTTTCAGCACCCGTCCGTGTTTGAACTTTTATTTCAATACCCGTCCGTATTGACCTTTGACACCCGTCCGTGTTTTTTTAGCACCCGTCCGTGTTTGAATTTTTATTTCAATATACGTCCGTATTGACCTTTGGCACCCGTCCGTGTTCTTTCAGCATCCGTCTGTGTTTGAACTTTTATTTCAATACCCGTCCGTATTGACCTTTGACACCCGTCCGTGTTCTTTCAGCACCCGTCCGTGTTTGAACTTTTATTTCAATACTCGTCCGTATTGACATTTGGCACCCGTCCGTGTTCTTTTAGCACCCGTCCGTGTTTGAACTTTTGTTTCAATACCCGTCCGTATTGACCTTTGACACTCGTCCGTGTTCTTTCAGCACCCGTCCGTGTTTGAACTTTTATTTCAATACCCGTCCGTATTGACCTTTGACACCCGTCCGTGTTCTTTCAGCATCCGTCTCTGTTTGAACTTTTATTTCAATACCCGTCCGTATTGACCTTTGACACCCGTCCGTGTTTTCTTTCAGCACCCGTCCGTGTTTGAACTTTTATTTCAATACCCGACCGTATTGACCTTTGACACCCGTCCGTGTTCTTTCAGCACCTGTCCGTGTTTGAATTTTTATTTCAATACCCGTCCGTATTGACCTTTGGCACCCGTCCGTGTTCTTTCAGCACCCGTCCGTGTTTGAAATTTTATTTCAATACCCGTCCGTATTGACCTTTGGCACCCGTCCGTTTTCCTTCAGCACCCGTCCGTATTGACCTTTGACACCCTCCCGTGTTCTTTCAGCACCCGTCCGTGTTTGAACTTTTAATTCAATACCCGTCCGTATTGACCTTTGACACCTATCCGTGTTCTTTCAGCACCCGTCAGTGTTTGAACTTTTATTTCAATATCCGTCCGTATTGACCTTTGACACCCGTCCGTGTTCTTTCAGCATCCGTCTCTGTTTGAACTTTTATTTCAATACCCGTCCGTATTGACCTTTGACACCCGTCCGTGTTTTCTTTCAGCACCCGTCCGTGTTTGAACTTTTATTTCAATACCCGACCGTATTGACCTTTGACACCCGTCCGTGTTCTTTCAGCACCTGTCCGTGTTTGAATTTTTATTTCAATACCCGTCCGTATTGACCTTTGGCACCCGTCCGTGTTCTTTCAGCACCCGTCCGTGTTTGAAATTTTATTTCAATACCCGTCCGTATTGACCTTTGGCACCCGTCCGTTTTCCTTCAGCACCCGTCCGTATTGACCTTTGACACCCTCCCGTGTTCTTTCAGCACCCGTCCGTGTTTGAACTTTTAATTCAATACCCGTCCGTATTGACCTTTGACACCTATCCGTGTTCTTTCAGCACCCGTCAGTGTTTGAACTTTTATTTCAATATCCGTCCGTATTGACCTTTGACACCCGTCCGTGTTTTCTTTTAGCACCCGTCCGTGTTTGAACTTTTATTTCAATATCCGTCCGTATTGACCTTTGACACCTGTCCGTGTTCTTTCAGCACCCGTCTGTGTTTGAATTTTTATTTCAATACCCGTCCGTATTGACCTTTGGCACCCGTCCTTGTTCTTTCAGCACCTGTCCCTGTTTGAATTTTTATTTCAATACCCGTCCGTATTGACCTTTGGCACCCGTCCATGTTCTTTCAGCACCCGTCCGTGTTTGAATTTTTATTTCAATACCCGTCCGTATTGACCTTTGGCACCCGTCCGTGTTCTTTCAGCATCCGTCTCTGTTTGAACTTTTATTTCAATACCCGTCCGTATTGACCTTTGACACCCGTCCGTGTTCTTTCAGCACCCGTCCGTGTTTGAATTTTTATTTCAATACCCGTCCGTATTGACCTTTGGTACCCGTCTGTGTTCTTTTAGCATAGGTCTATGTTTGAACTTTTATTTCAATACCCGTCCGTATTGACCTTTGGCACCCGTCCGTGTTCTTTCAGCACCCGTCCGTGTTTGAACTTTTATTTCAATACCCGTCCGTATTGACCTTTGACACCCGTCCGTGTTTTTTTAGCACCCGTCCGTGTTTGAATTTTTATTTCAATATACGTCCGTATTGACCTTTGGCACCCGTCCGTGTTCTTTCAGCATCCGTCTGTGTTTGAACTTTTATTTCAATACCCGTCCGTATTGACCTTTGACACCCGTCCGTGTTCTTTCAGCACCTGTTCGTGTTTGAACTTTTATTTCAATACCCGTCCGTGTTCTTTCAGCACCCGTCCGTGTTTGAACTTTTATTTCAATACCTGTCCGTATTGACATTTGGCACCCGTCCGTGTTCTTTTAGCACCCGTCCGTGTTTGAACTTTTGTTTCAATACCCGTCCGTATTGACCTCCGTGTTTGAACTTTTATTTCGATACCCGTCCGTATTGACCTTTGGCACCCGTCTGTGTTCTTTCAGCATCCGTCTATGTTTGATCTTTTATTTCAATACCCGTCCGTATTGACCTTTAGCACCCGTCCGTGTTTTTTAAGCACCCGTCCGTGTTTGAACTTTTATTTCAATACCCGTCCGTATTGACCTTTGACACCCGTCCGTGTTCTTTCAGCACCCGTCCGTGTTTGAACTTTTATTTCAATACCCGTCCGTATTGACCTTTGACACCCGTCCGTGTTTTTTTAGCACCCGTCCGTGTTTGAATTTTTATTTCAATATACGTCCGTATTGACCTTTGGCACCCGTCCGTGTTCTTTCAGCATCCGTCTGTGTTTGAACTTTTATTTCAATACCCGTCCGTATTGACCTTTGACACCCGTCCGTGTTCTTTCAGCACCCGTCCGTGTTTGAACTTTTATTTCAATACTCGTCCGTATTGACATTTGGCACCCGTCCGTGTTCTTTTAGCACCCGTCCGTGTTTGAACTTTTGTTTCAATACCCGTCCGTATTGACCTTTGACACTCGTCCGTGTTCTTTCAGCACCCGTCCGTGTTTGAACTTTTATTTCAATACCCGTCCGTATTGACCTTTGACACCCGTCCGTGTTCTTTCAGCATCCGTCTCTGTTTGAACTTTTATTTCAATACCCGTCCGTATTGACCTTTGACACCCGTCCGTGTTTTCTTTCAGCACCCGTCCGTGTTTGAACTTTTATTTCAATACCCGACCGTATTGACCTTTGACACCCGTCCGTGTTCTTTCAGCACCTGTCCGTGTTTGAATTTTTATTTCAATACCCGTCCGTATTGACCTTTGGCACCCGTCCGTGTTCTTTCAGCACCCGTCCGTGTTTGAAATTTTATTTCAATACCCGTCCGTATTGACCTTTGGCACCCGTCCGTTTTCCTTCAGCACCCGTCCGTATTGACCTTTGACACCCTCCCGTGTTCTTTCAGCACCCGTCCGTGTTTGAACTTTTAATTCAATACCCGTCCGTATTGACCTTTGACACCTATCCGTGTTCTTTCAGCACCCGTCAGTGTTTGAACTTTTATTTCAATATCCGTCCGTATTGACCTTTGACACCCGTCCGTGTTTTCTTTTAGCACCCGTCCGTGTTTGAACTTTTATTTCAATATCCGTCCGTATTGACCTTTGACACCTGTCCGTGTTCTTTCAGCACCCGTCTGTGTTTGAATTTTTATTTCAATACCCGTCCGTATTGACCTTTGGCACCCGTCCTTGTTCTTTCAGCACCCGTCCCTGTTTGAATTTTTATTTCAATACCCGTCCGTATTGACCTTTGGCACCCGTCCATGTTCTTTCAGCACCCGTCCGTGTTTGAATTTTTATTTCAATACCCGTCCATATTGACCTTTGGCACCCGTCCGTGTTCTTTCAGCATCCGTCTCTGTTTGAACTTTTATTTCAATACCCGTCCGTATTGACCTTTGACACCCGTCCGTGTTCTTTCAGCACCCGTCCGTGTTTGAATTTTTATTTCAATACCCGTCCGTATTGACCTTTGGTACCCGTCTGTGTTCTTTTAGCATAGGTCTATGTTTGAACTTTTATTTCAATACCCGTCCGTATTGACCTTTGGCACCCGTCCGTGTTCTTTCAGCACCCGTCCGTGTTTGAACTTTTATTTCAATACCCGTCCGTATTGACCTTTGACACCCGTCCGTGTTTTTTTAGCACCCGTCCGTGTTTGAATTTTTATTTCAATATACGTCCGTATTGACCTTTGGCACCCGTCCGTGTTCTTTCAGCATCCGTCTGTGTTTGAACTTTTATTTCAATACCCGTCCGTATTGACCTTTGACACCCGTCCGTGTTCTTTCAGCACCCGTTCGTGTTTGAACTTTTATTTCAATACCCGTCCGTGTTCTTTCAGCACCCGTCCGTGTTTGAACTTTTATTTCAATACCTGTCCGTATTGACATTTGGAACCCGTCCGTGTTCTTTTAGCACCCGTCCGTGTTTGAACTTTTGTTTCAATACCCGTCCGTATTGACCTCCGTGTTTGAACTTTTATTTCGATACCCGTCCGTATTGACCTTTGGCACCCGTCTGTGTTCTTTCAGCATCCGTCTATGTTTGATCTTTTATTTCAATACCCGTCCGTATTGACCTTTAGCACCCGTCCGTGTTTTTTAAGCACCCGTCCGTGTTTGAACTTTTATTTCAATACCCGTCCGTATTGACCTTTGACACCCGTCCGTGTTCTTTCAGCACCCGTCCGTGTTTGAACTTTTATTTCAATACCCGTCCGTATTGACCTTTGACACCCGTCCGTGTTTTTTTAGCACCCGTCCGTGTTTGAATTTTTATTTCAATATACGTCCGTATTGACCTTTGGCACCCGTCCGTGTTCTTTCAGCATCCGTCTGTGTTTGAACTTTTATTTCAATACCCGTCCGTATTGACCTTTGACACCCGTCCGTGTTCTTTCAGCACCCGTCCGTGTTTGAACTTTTATTTCAATACTCGTCCGTATTGACATTTGGCACCCGTCCGTGTTCTTTTAGCACCCGTCCGTGTTTGAACTTTTGTTTCAATACCCGTCCGTATTGACCTTTGACACTCGTCCGTGTTCTTTCAGCACCCGTCCGTGTTTGAACTTTTATTTCAATACCCGTCCGTATTGACCTTTGACACCCGTCCGTGTTCTTTCAGCATCCGTCTCTGTTTGAACTTTTATTTCAATACCCGTCCGTATTGACCTTTGACACCCGTCCGTGTTCTTTCAGCACCCGTCCGTGTTTGAATTTTTATTTCAATACACGTCCGTATTGACCTTTGGTACCCGTCTGTGTTCTTTCAGCATCCGTCTATGTTTGAACTTTTATTTCAATACCCGTCCGTATTGACCTTTGGCACCCGTCCGTGTTCTTTCAGCACCCGTCCGTGTTTGAACTTTTATTTCAATACCCGTCCGTATTGACCTTTGACACCCGTCCGTGTTTTTTTAGCACCCGTCCGTGTTTGAATTTTTATTTCAATATACGTCCGTATTGACCTTTGGCACCCGTCCGTGTTCTTTCAGCATCCGTCTGTGTTTGAACTTTTATTTCAATACCCGTCCGTATTGACCTTTGACACCCGTCCGTGTTCTTTCACCACCCGTCCGTGTTTGAACTTTTATTTCAATACCCGTCCGTATTGACCTTTGACACCCGTCCGTGTTCTCTCAGCACCCGTCCGTGTTTTAACTTTTATTTCAATACCCGTCCGTATTGACCTTTGACACCCTCCCGTGTTCTTTCAGCACCCGTCCGTGTTTGAACTTTTATTTCAATACCCGTCCGTGTTCTTTCAGCACCCGTCCGTGTTTGAACTTTTATTTCAATACCCGTCCGTGTTCTTTCAGCACCCGTCCGTGTTTGAACTTTTATTTCAATACCTGTCCGTATTGACATTTGGCACACGTCCGTGTTCTTTTAGCACCCGTCCGTGTTTGAACTTTTGTTTCAATACCCGTCCGTATTGACCTCCGTGTTTGAACTTTTATTTCAAAACCCGTCCGTATTGACCTTTGGCACCCGTCTGTGTTCTTTCAGCATCCGTCTATGTTTGATCTTTTATTTCAATACCCGTCCGTATTGACCTTTGGCACCCGTCCGTGTTTTTTAAGCACCCGTCTGTGTTTGAACTTTTATTTCAATACCCGTCCGTATTGACCTTTGACACCCGTCCGTGTTCTTTCAGCACCCGTCCGTGTTTGAACTTTTATTTCAATACTCGTCCGTATTGACATTTGGCACCCGTCCGTGTTCTTTTAGCACCCGTCCGTGTTTGAACTTTTGTTTCAATACCCGTCCGTATTGACCTTTGACACTCGTCCGTGTTCTTTCAGCACCCGTCCGTGTTTGAACTTTTATTTCAATACCCGTCCGTATTGACCTTTGACACCCGTCCGTGTTCTTTCAGCATCCGTCTCTGTTTGAACTTTTATTTCAATACCCGTCCGTATTGACCTTTGACACTCGTCCGTGTTCTTTCAGCACCCGTCCGTGTTTGAACTTTTATTTCAATACCCGTCCGTATTGACCTTTGACACCCGTCCGTGTTCTTTCAGCATCCGTCTCTGTTTGAACTTTTATTTCAATACCCGTCCGTATTGACCTTTGACACCCGTCCGTGTTCTTTCAGCACCCGTCCGTGTTTGAATTTTTATTTCAATACACGTCCGTATTGACCTTTGGTACCCGTCTGTGTTCTTTCAGCATCCGTCTATGTTTGAACTTTTATTTCAATACCCGTCCGTATTGACCTTTGGCACCCGTCCGTGTTCTTTCAGCACCCGTCTGTGTTTGAACTTTTATTTCAATACCCGTCCGTATTGACCTTTGACACCCGTCCGTGTTCTTTCAGCACCCGTCCGTGTTTGAACTTTTATTTCAATACCTGTCCGTATTGACATTTGGCACCCGTCCGTGTTCTTTTAGCACCCGTCCGTGTTTGAACTTTTGTTTCAATACCCGTCCGTATTGACCTCCGTGTTTGAACTTTTATTTCGATACCCGTCCGTATTGACCTTTGGCACCCGTCTGTGTTCTTTCAGCATCCGTCTATGTTTGATCTTTTATTTCAATACCCGTCCGTATTGACCTTTAGCACCCGTCCGTGTTTTTTAAGCACCCGTCCGTGTTTGAACTTTTATTTCAATACCCGTCCGTATTGACCTTTGACACCCTCCCGTGTTCTTTCAGCACCCGTCCGTGTTCTTTTAGCACCCGTCCGTGTTTGAACTTTTGTTTCAATACCCGTCCGTATTGACCTCCGTGTTTGAACTTTTATTTCGATACCCGTCCGTATTGACCTTTGGCACCCGTCTGTGTTCTTTCAGCATCCGTCTATGTTTGATCTTTTATTTCAATACCCGTCCGTATTGACCTTTAGCACCCGTCCGTGGTTTTTAAGCACCCGTCCGTGTTTGAACTTTTATTTCAATACCCGTCCGTATTGACCTTTGACACCCGTCCGTGTTCTTTCAGCACCCGTCTGTGTTTGAACTTTTATTTCAATACTCGTCCGTATTGACATTTGGCACCCGTCCGTGTTCTTTTAGCACCCGTCCGTGTTTGAACTTTTGTTTCAATACCCGTCTGTATTGACCTTTGACACTCGTCCGTGTTCTTTCAGCACCCGTCCGTGTTTGAACTTTTATTTCAATACCCGTCCGTATTGACCTTTGGCACCCGTCCGTGTTCTTTCAGCATCCGTCTCTGTTTGAACTTTTATTTCAATACCCGTCCGTATTGACCTTTGACACCCGTCCGTGTTCTTTCAGCACCCGTCCGTGTTTGAATTTTTATTTCAATACACGTCCGTATTGACCTTTGGTACCCGTCTGTGTTCTTTCAGCATCCGTCTGTGTTTGAACTTTTATTTCAATACCCGTCCGTATTGACCTTTGACACCCGTCCGTGTTCTTTCAGCACCCGTCCGTGTTTGAACTTTTATTTCAATACCTGTCCGTATTGACATTTGGCACCCGTCCGTGTTCTTTTAGCACCCGTCCGTGTTTGAACTTTTGTTTCAATACCCGTCCGTATTGACCTCCGTGTTTGAACTTTTATTTCGATACCCGTCCGTATTGACCTTTGGCACCCGTCTGTGTTCTTTCAGCATCCGTCTAT
Source organism: Lathyrus tuberosus (assembly GCA_022829125.1). Classification (NCBI taxonomy): domain Eukaryota; kingdom Viridiplantae; phylum Streptophyta; class Magnoliopsida; order Fabales; family Fabaceae; genus Lathyrus; species Lathyrus tuberosus. The sequence goes on along the minus strand of JALAZF010000479.1, from coordinate 2,805,807 downwards.
GTTTGATCTTTTATTTCAATACCCGTCCGTATTGACCTTTAGCACCCGTCCGTGTTTTTTAAGCACCCGTCCGTGTTTGAACTTTTATTTCAATACCCGTCCGTATTGACCTTTGACACCCTCCCGTGTTCTTTCAGCACCCGTCCGTGTTCTTTTAGCACCCGTCCGTGTTTGAACTTTTGTTTCAATACCCGTCCGTATTGACCTCCGTGTTTGAACTTTTATTTCGATACCCGTCCGTATTGACCTTTGGCACCCGTCTGTGTTCTTTCAGCATCCGTCTATGTTTGATCTTTTATTTCAATACCCGTCCGTATTGACCTTTAGCACCCGTCCGTGGTTTTTAAGCACCCGTCCGTGTTTGAACTTTTATTTCAATACCCGTCCGTATTGACCTTTGACACCCGTCCGTGTTCTTTCAGCACCCGTCTGTGTTTGAACTTTTATTTCAATACTCGTCCGTATTGACATTTGGCACCCGTCCGTGTTCTTTTAGCACCCGTCCGTGTTTGAACTTTTGTTTCAATACCCGTCTGTATTGACCTTTGACACTCGTCCGTGTTCTTTCAGCACCCGTCCGTGTTTGAACTTTTATTTCAATACCCGTCCGTATTGACCTTTGGCACCCGTCCGTGTTCTTTCAGCATCCGTCTCTGTTTGAACTTTTATTTCAATACCCGTCCGTATTGACCTTTGACACCCGTCCGTGTTCTTTCAGCACCCGTCCGTGTTTGAATTTTTATTTCAATACACGTCCGTATTGACCTTTGGTACCCGTCTGTGTTCTTTCAGCATCCGTCTATGTTTGAACTTTTATTTCAATACCCGTCCGTATTGACCTTTGGCACCCGTCCGTGTTCTTTCAGCACCCGTCCGTGTTTGAACTTTTATTTCAATACCCGTCCGTATTGACCTTTGACACCCGTCCGTGTTTTTTTAGCACCCGTCCGTGTTTGAATTTTTATTTCAATATACGTCCGTATTGACCTTTGGCACCCGTCCGTGTTCTTTCAGCATCCGTCTGTGTTTGAACTTTTATTTCAATACCCGTCCGTATTGACCTTTGACACCCGTCCGTGTTCTTTCAGCACCCGTCCGTGTTTGAACTTTTATTTCAATACCCGTCCGTATTGACCTTTGACACCCGTCCGTGTTCTCTCAGCACCCGTCCGTGTTTTAACTTTTATTTCAATACCCGTCCGTATTGACCTTTGACACCCTCCCGTGTTCTTTCAGCACCCGTCCGTGTTTGAACTTTTATTTCAATACCCGTCCGTGTTCTTTCAGCACCCGTCCGTGTTTGAACTTTTATTTCAATACCCGTCCGTGTTCTTTCAGCACCCGTCCGTGTTTGAACTGTTATTTCAACACCTGTCCGTATTGACATTTCGCACACGTCCGTGTTCTTTTAGCACCCGTCTGTGTTTGAACTTTTGTTTCAATACCCGTCCGTATTGACCTCCGTGTTTGAACTTTTATTTCAATACCCGTCCGTATTGACCTTTGGCACCCGTCTGTGTTCTTTCAGCATCCGTCTATGTTTGATCTTTTATTTCAATACCCGTCCGTATTGACCTTTGGCACCCGTCTGTGTTTTTTAAGCACCCGTCTGTGTTTGAACTTTTATTTCAATACCCGTCCGTATTGACCTTTGACACCCGTCCGTGTTCTTTCAGCACCCGTCCGTGTTTGAACTTTTATTTCAATACTCGTCCGTATTGACATTTGGCACCCGTCCGTGTTCTTTTAGCACCCGTCCGTGTTTGAACTTTTGTTTCAATACCCGTCCGTATTGACCTTTGACACTCGTCCGTGTTCTTTCAGCACCCGTCCGTGTTTGAACTTTTATTTCAATACCCGTCCGTATTGACCTTTGACACCCGTCCGTGTTCTTTCAGCATCCGTCTCTGTTTGAACTTTTATTTCAATACCCGTCCGTATTGACCTTTGACACTCGTCCGTGTTCTTTCAGCACCCGTCCGTGTTTGAACTTTTATTTCAATACCCGTCCGTATTGACCTTTGACACCCGTCCGTGTTCTTTCAGCATCCGTCTCTGTTTGAACTTTTATTCCAATACCCGTCCGTATTGACCTTTGACACCCGTCCGTGTTCTTTCAGCACCCGTCCGTGTTTGAATTTTTATTTCAATACACGTCCGTATTGACCTTTGGTACCCGTCTGTGTTCTTTCAGCATCCGTCTATGTTTGAACTTTTATTTCAATACCCGTCCGTATTGACCTTTGGCACCCGTCCGTGTTCTTTCAGCACCCGTCCGTGTTTGAGCTTTTATTTCAATACCCGTCCGTATTGACCTTTGACACCCGTCCGTGTTTTTTTAGCACCCGTCCGTGTTTGAATTTTTATTTCAATATACGTCCGTATTGACCTTTGGCACCCGTCCGTGTTCTTTCAGCATCCGTCTGTGTTTGAACTTTTATTTCAATACCCGTCCGTATTGACCTTTGACACCCGTCCGTGTTCTTTCAGCACCCGTCCGTGTTTGAACTTTTATTTCAATACCCGTCCGTATTGACCTTTGACACCCGTCCGTGTTCTTTCAGCACCCGTCCGTGTTTGAACTTTTATTTCAATACCCGTCCGTATTGACCTTTGACACCCTCTCGTGTTCTTTCAGCACCTGTCCGTGTTTGAACTTTTATTTCAATACCCGTCCGTGTTCTTTCAGCACCCGTCCGTGTTTGAACTTTTATTTCAATACCTGTCCGTATTGACATTTGGCACACGTCCGTGTTCTTTTAGCACCCGTCCGTGTTTGAACTTTTGTTTCAATACCCGTCCGTATTGACCTCCGTGTTTGAACTTTTATTTCAATACCCGTCCGTATTGACCTTTGGCACCCGTCTGTGTTCTTTCAGCATCCGTCTATGTTTGATCTTTTATTTCAATACCCGTCCGTATTGACCTTTGGCACCCGTCCGTGTTTTTTAAGCACCCGTCCGTGTTTGAACTTTTATTTCAATACCCGTCCGTATTGACCTTTGACACCCGTCCGTGTTCTTTCAGCACCCGTCCGTGTTTGAACTTTTATTTCAATACTCGTCCGTATTGATATTTGGCACCCGTCCGTGTTCTTTTAGCACCCGTCCGTGTTTGAACTTTTGTTTCAATACCCGTCCGTATTGACCTTTGACACTCGTCCGTGTTCTTTCAGCACCCGTCCGTGCTTGAACTTTTATTTCAATACCCGTCCGTATTGACCTTTGACACCCGTCCGTGTTCTTTCAGCACCCGTCCGTGTTTGAATTTTTATTTCAATACACGTCCGTATTGACCTTTGGTACCCGTCTGTGTTCTTTCAGCATCCGTCTATGTTTGAACTTTTATTTCAATACCCGTCCGTATTGACCTTTGGCACCCGTCCGTGTTCTTTCAGCACCCGTCCGTGTTTGAACTTTTATTTCAATACCCGTCCGTATTGACCATTGACACCCGTCCGTGTTTTTTTAGCACCTGTCCGTGTTTGAATTTTTATTTCAATATACGTCCGTATTGACCTTTGGCACCCGTCCGTGTTCTTTCAGCATCCGTCTGTGTTTGAACTTTTATTTCAATACCCGTCCATATTGACCTTTGACACCCGTCCGTGTTCTTTCAGCACCCGTCCGTGTTTGAACTTTTATTTCAATACCCGTCCGTATTGACCTTTGACACCCGTCCGTGTTCTTTCAGCACCCGTCCGTGTTTGAACTTTTATTTCAATACCCGTCCGTATTGACCTTTGACACCCTCCCGTGTTCTTTCAGCACCCGTCCGTGTTTGAACTTTTATTTCAATACCCGTCCGTGTTCTTTCAGCACCCGTCCGTGTTTGAACTTTTATTTCAATACCTGTCCGTATTGACATTTGGCACACGTCCGTGTTCTTTTAGCACCCGTCCGTGTTTGAACTTTTGTTTCAATACCCGTCCGTATTGACCTCCGTGTTTGAACTTTTATTTCAATACCCGTCCGTATTGACCTTTGGCACTCGTCTGTGTTCTTTCAGCATCCGTCTATGTTTGATCTTTTATTTCAATACCCGTCCGTATTGACCTTTGGCACCCGTCCGTGTTTTTTAAGCACCCGTCCGTGTTTGAACTTTTATTTCAATACCCGTCCGTATTGACCTTTGACACCCGTCCGTGTTCTTTCAGCACCCGTCCGTGTTTGAACTTTTATTTCAATACTCGTCCGTATTGACATTTGGCACCCGTCCGTGTTCTTTTAGCACCCGTCCGTGTTTGAACTTTTGTTTCAATACCCGTCCGTATTGACCTTTGACACTCGTCCGTGTTCTTTCAGCACCCGTCCGTGTTTGAACTTTCATTTCAATACCCGTCCGTATTGACCTTTGACACCCGTCCGTGTTCTTTCAGCACCCGTCCGTGTTTGAATTTTTATTTCAATACACGTCCGTATTGACCTTTGGTACCCGTCTGTGTTCTTTCAGCATCCGTCTATGTTTGAACTTTTATTTCAATACCCGTCCGTATTGACCTTTGGCACCCGTCCGTGTTCTTTCAGAACCCGTCCGTGTTTGAACTTTTATTTCAATACCCGTCCGTATTGACCTTTGACACCCGTCCGTGTTTTTTTAGCACCCGTCCGTGTTTGAATTTTTATTTCAATATACGTCCGTATTGACCTTTGGCACCCGTCCGTGTTCTTTCAGCATCCGTCTGTGTTTGAACTTTTATTTCAATACCCGTCCGTATTGACCTTTGACACCCGTCCGTGTTCTTTCAGCACCCGTCCGTGTTTGAACTTTTATTTCAATACCCGTCCGTATTGACCTTTGACACCCGTCCGTGTTCTTTCAGCACCCGTCCGTGTTTGAACTTTTATTTCAATACCCGTCCGTATTGACCTTTGACACCCTCCCGTGTTCTTTCAGCACCCGTCCGTGTTTGAAATTTTATTTCAATACCCGTCCGTGTTCTTTCAGCACCCGTCCGTGTTTGAACTTTTATTTCAATACCTGTCCGTATTGACATTTGGCACACGTCCGTGTTCTTTTAGCACCCGTCCGTGTTTGAACTTTTGTTTCAATACCCGTCCGTATTGACCTCCGTGTTTGAACTTTTATTTCAATACCCGTCCGTATTGACCTTTGGCACCCGTCTGTGTTCTTTCAGCATCCGTCTATGTTTGATCTTTTATTTGAATCCCCGTCCGTATTAACCTTTGGCACCCGTCCGTGTTTTTTAAGCACCAGTCCGTGTTTGAACTTTTATTTCAATTCCCGTCCGTATTGACCTTTGACACCCGTCCGTGTTCTTTCAGCACCCGTCCGTGTTTGAACTTTTATTTCAATACTCGTCCGTATTGACATTTGGCACCCGTCCGTGTTCTTTTAGCACCCGTCCGTGTTTGAACTTTTGTTTCAATACCCGTCCGTATTGACCTTTGACACTCGTCCGTGTTCTTTCAGCACCCGTCCGTGTTTGAACTTTTATTTCAATACCCGTCCGTATTGACCTTTGACACTCGTCCGTGTTTTTTAAGCACCCGTCCGTGTTTGAACTTTTATTTCAATACCCGTCCGTATTGACCTTTGACACCCGTCTGTGTTCTTTCAGCACCCGTCCGTGTTTGAACTTTTTTTTCAATACTCGTCCGTATTGACATTTGCACCCGTCCGTGTTCTTTTAGCACCCGTCCATGTTTGAACTTTTGTTTCAATACCCGTCCGTATTGACCTTTGACACTCGTCCGTGTTCTTTCGGCACCCGTCCGTGTTTGAACTTTTATTTCAATACCCGTCCATATTGACCTTTGACACCCGTCCGTGTTCTTTCAGCATCCGTCTCTGTTTGAACTTTTATTTCAATACCCGTCCGTATTGACCTTTGACACCCGTCCGTGTTCTTTCAGCACCCGTCCGTGTTTGAATTTTTATTTCAATACCCGTCCGTATTGACCTTTGGTACCCGTCTGTGTTCTTTCAGCATCCGTCTATGTTTGAACTTTTATTTCAATACCCGTCCGTATTGACCTTTGGCACCCGTCCGTGTTCTTTCAGCACCCGTCCGTGTTTGAATTTTTATTTCAATACCCGTCCGTATTGACCTTTGGCACCCGTCCGTTTTCCTTCAGCACCCGTCCGTATTGACCTTTGACACCCTCCCGTGTTCTTTCAGCAGCCGTCCGTGTTTGAACTTTTAATTCAATACCCGTCCGTATTGACCTTTGACACCTATCCGTGTTCTGTCAGCACCCGTCAGTGTTTGAACTTTTATTTCAATATCCGTCCGTATTGACCTTTGACACCCGTCCGTGTTTTCTTTTAGCACCCGTCCGTGTTCGAACTTTTATTTCAATATCCGTCCGTATTGACCTTTGACACCTGTCCGTGTTCTTTCAGCACCCGTCCGTGTTTGAATTTTTATTTCAATACCCGTCCGTATTGACCTTTGGCACCCGTCCTTGTTCTTTCAGCACCCGTTCCTGTTTGAATTTTTATTTCAATACCCGTCCGTATTGACCTTTGGCACCCGTCCGTGTTCTTTCAGCACCAGTCCGTGTTTGAATTTTTATTTCAATACCCGTCCGTATTGACCTTTGGCACCCGTCCGTGTTCTTTCAGCATCCGTCTCTGTTCGAACTTTTATTTCAATACCCGTCCGTATTGACCTTTGACACCCGTCCGTGTTCTTTCAGCACCCGTCCGTGTTTGAATTTTTATTTCAATACCCGTCCGTATTGACCTTTGGTACCCGTCTGTGTTCTTTTAGCATAGGTCTATGTTTGAACTTTTATTTCAATACCCGTTCGTATTGACCTTTGGCACCCGTCCTTGTTCTTTCAGCACCCGTCCATGTTTGAACTTTTATTTCAATACCCATCCGTATTGACCTTTGACACCCGTCCGTGTTTTTTTAGCTCCCGTCCGTGTTTGAATTTTTATTTCAATATACATCCGTATTGACCTTTGGCACCCGTCCGTGTTCTTTCAGCATCCGTCTGTGTTTGAACTTTTATTTCAATACCCGTCCGTATTGACCTTTGACACCCGTCCATGTTCTTTAGCACCCGTCCGTGTTTGAACTTTTATTTCAATACCCGTCCGTATTGACCTTTGACACCCGTCCGTGTTCTTTCAGCACCCGTCCGTGTTTGAACTTTTATTTCAATACCCGTTCGTATTGACCTTTGACACCCTCCCGTGTTCTTTCAGCACCCGTCCGTGTTTGAACTTTTATTTCAATACCCGTCCGTATTGACCTTTGACACCCGTCCGTGTTCTTTCAGCACCCGTCCGTGTTTGAACTTTTATTTCAATACCCATCCGTATTGACATTTGGCACCCGTCCGTGTTCTTTTAGCACCCGTCCGTGTTTGAACTTTTGTTTCAATACCCGTCCGTATTGACCTCCGTGTTTGAACTTTTATTTCAATATACGTCTGTATTGACCTTTGGCACCCGTCCGTGTTCTTTCAGCATCCGTCTGTGTTTGAACTTTTATTTCAATACCCGTCCGTATTGACCTTTGGCACTCGTCCGTGTTCTTTCAGCACCCGTCCGTGTTTGAACTTTTATTTCAATACCCGTTCGTATTGACCTTTGACACCCGTCCGTGTTTGAACTTTTATTTCAATACCCGTTCGTATTGACCTTTGACACCCTCCCGTGTTCTTTCAGCACCCGTCCGTGTTTGAACTTTTATTTCAATACCCGTCCGTATTGACCTTTGACACCCGTCCGTGTTCTTTCAGCACCCGTCCGTGTTTGAACTTTTATTTCAATACCTGTCCGTATTGACATTTGGCACCCGTCCGTGTTCTTTTAGCACCCGTCCGTGTTTGAACTTTTGTTTCAATACCCGTCCGTATTGACCTCCGTGTTTGAACTTTTATTTCAATACCCGTCCGTATTGACCTTTGGCACCCGTCTGTGTTCTTCCAGCATCCGTCTATGTTTGATCTTTTATTTCAATACCCGTCCGTATTGACCTTTGGCACCCGTCCGTGTTTTTTAAGCACCCGTCCGTGTTTGAACTTTTATTTCAATACCCGTCCGTATTGACCTTTGACACCCGTCCGTGTTCTTTCAGCACCCGTCCGTGTTTGAACTTTTATTTCAATACCTGTCCGTATTGACATTTGGCACCAGTCCGTGTTCTTTTAGCACCCGTCCGTGTTTGAACTTTTGTTTCAATACCCGTCCGTGTTGACCCCCGTGTTTGAACTTTTATTTCAATACCCGTCCGTATTGACCTTTGGCACCCGTCTGTGTTCTTCCAGCATCCGTCTATGTTTGATCTTTTATTTCAATACCCGTTCGTATTGACCTTTGGCACCCGTCCGTGTTTTTTAAGCACCCGTCCGTGTTTGAACTTTTATTTCAATACTCGTCCGTATTGACATTTGGCACCCGTCCGTGTTCTTTTAGCACCCGTCCGTGTTTGAACTTTTGTTTCAATACCCGTCCGTATTGACCTTTGACACTCGTCCGTGTTCTTTCAGCACCCGTCCGTGTTTGAACTTTTATTTCAATACCCGTCCGTATTGACCTTTGACACCCGTCTGTGTTCTTTCAGCATCCGTCTCTGTTTGAACTTTTATTTCAAAACCCGTCCGTATTGACCTTTGACACCCGTCCGTGTTCTTTCAGCACCCGTCCGTGTTTGAATTTTTATTTCAATACACGTCCGTATTGACCTTTGGTACCCGTCTGTGTTCTTTCAGCATCCGTCTATGTTTGAACTTTTATTTCAATACCCGTCCGTATTGACCTTTGGCACCCGTCCGTGTTCTTTCAGCACCCGTCCGTGTTTGAACTTTTATTTCAATACCCGTCCGTATTGACCTTTGACACCCATCCGTGTTTTTTTAGCACCCGTCCGTGTTTGAATTTTTATTTCAATATACGTCCGTATTGACCTTTGGCACCCGTCCGTGTTCTTTCAGCATCCGTCTGTGTTTGAACTTTTATTTCAATACCCGTCCGTATTGACCTTTGACACCCGTCCGTGTTCTTTCAGCACCCGTCCGTGTTTGAACTTTTATTTCAATACCCGTCCGTATTGACCTTTGACACCCGTCCGTGTTCTTTCAGCACCCGTCCGTGTTTGAACTTTTATTTCAATACCCATCCGTATTGACCTTTGACACCCTCCCGTGTTCTTTCAGCACCCGTCCGTGTTTGAACTTTTATTTCAATACCCGTCCGTGTTCTTTCAGCACCCGTCCGTGTTTGAACTTTTATTTCAATACCTGTCCGTATTGACATTTGGCACCGGTCCGTGTTCTTTTAGCACCCGTCCGTGTTTGAACTTTTGTTTCAATACCCGTCCGTATTGACCTCCGTGTTTGAACTTTTATTTCAATACCCGTCCGTATTGACCTTTGGCACCCGTCTGTGTTCTTTCAGCATCCGTCTATGTTTGATCTTTTATTTCAATACCCGTCCGTATTGACCTTTGGCACTCGTCCTTATTTTTTAAGCACCCGTCCGTGTTTGAACTTTTATTTCAATACCCGTCCGTATTGACCTTTGACACCCGTCCGTGTTCTTTCAGCACCCGTCCGTGTTTGAAATTTTATTTCAATACTCGTCCGTATTGACATTTGGCACCCGTCCGTGTTCTTTTAGCACCCGTCCGTGTTTGAACTTTTGTTTCAATACCCGTCCGTATTGACCTTTGCACTCGTCCGTGTTCTTTCAGCACCCGTCCGTGTTTGAACTTTTATTTCAATACCCGTCCGTATTGACCTTTGACACCCGTCCGTGTTCTTTCAGCACCCGTCCGTGTTTGAACTTTTATTTCAATACCCGTCCGTATTGACATTTGGCACCCGTCCGTGTTCTTTTAGCACCCGTCCGTGTTTGAACTTTTGTTTCAATACCCGTCCGTATTGACCTCCGTGTTTGAACTTTTATTTCAATATACGTCCGTATTGACCTTTGGCACCCGTCCGTGTTCTTTCAGCATCCGTCTGTGTTTGAACTTTTATTTCAATACCCGTCCGTATTGACCTTTGGCACTCGTCCGTGTTCTTTCAGCACCCGTCCGTGTTTGAACTTTTATTTCAATACCCGTTCGTATTGACCTTTGACACCCGTCCGTGTTCTTTCAGCACCCGTCCGTGTTTGAACTTTTATTTCAATACCCGTTCGTATTGACCTTTGACACCCTCCCGTGTTCTTTCAGCACCCGTCCGTGTTTGAACTTTTATTTCAATACCCGTCCGTATTGACCTTTGACACCCGTCCGTGTTCTTTCAGCACCCGTCCGTGTTTGAACTTTTATTTCAATACCCGTCCGTATTGACCTTTGACACCCGTCCGTGTTCTTTCAGCACCCGTCCGTGTTTGAACTTTTATTTCAATACCCGTCCGTATTGACATTTGGCACCCGTCCGTGTTCTTTTAGCACCCGTCCGTGTTTGAACTTTTGTTTCAATACCCGTCCGTATTGACCTCCGTGTTTGAACTTTTATTTCAATATACGTCCGTATTGACCTTTGGCACCCGTCCGTGTTCTTTCAGCATCCGTCTGTGTTTGAACTTTTATTTCAATACCCGTCCGTATTGACCTTTGGCACTCGTCCGTGTTCTTTCAGCACCCGTCCGTGTTTGAACTTTTATTTCAATACCCGTTCGTATTGACCTTTGACACCCGTCCGTGTTCTTTCAGCACCCGTCCGTGTTTGAACTTTTATTTCAATACCCGTTCGTATTGACCTTTGACACCCTCCCGTGTTCTTTCAGCACCCGTCCGTGTTTGAACTTTTATTTCAATACCCGTCCGTATTGACCTTTGACACCCGTCCGTGTTCTTTCAGCACCCGTCCGTGTTTGAACTTTTATTTCAATACCTGTCCATATTGACATTTGGCACCCGTCCGTGTTCTTTTAGCACCCGTCCGTGTTTGAACTTTTGTTTCAATACCAGTCCGTATTGACCTCCGTGTTTGAACTTTTATTTCAATACCCGTCCGTATTGACCTTTGGCACCCGTCTGTGTTCTTCCAGCATCCGTCTATGTTTGATCTTTTATTTCAATACCCGTCCGTATTGACCTTTGGCACCCGTCCGTGTTTTTTAAGCACCCGTCCGTGTTTGAACTTTTATTTCAATACCCGTCCGTATTGACCTTTGACACCCGTCCGTGTTCTTTCAGCACCCGTCCGTGTTTGAACTTTTATTTCAATACTCGTCCGTATTGACATTTGGCACCCGTCCGTGTTCTTTTAGCACCCGTCCGTGTTTGAACTTTTGTTTCAATACCCGTCCGTATTGACCTTTGACACTCGTCCGTGTTCTTTCAGCACCCGTCCGTGTTTGAACTTTTATTTCAATACCCGTCCGTATTGACCTTTGACACCCGTCCGTGTTCTTTCAGCATCCGTCTCTGTTTGAACTTTTATTTCAAAACCCGTCCGTATTGACCTTTGACACCCGTCCGTGTTCTTTCAGCACCCGTCCGTGTTTGAATTTTTATTTCAATACACGTCCGTATTGACCTTTGGTACCCGTCTGTGTTCTTTCAGCATCCGTCTATGTTTGAACTTTTATTTCAATACCCGTCCGTATTGACCTTTGGCACCCGTCCGTGTTCTTTCAGCACCCGTCCGTGTTTGAACTTTTATTTCAATACCCGTCCGTATTGACCTTTGACACCCGTCCGTGTTTTTTTAGTACCCGTCCGTGTTTGAATTTTTATTTCAATATACGTCCGTATTGACCTTTGGCACCCGTCCGTGTTCTTTCAGCATCCGTCTGTGTTTGAACTTTTATTTCAATACCCGTCCGTATTGACCTTTGACACCCGTCAGTGTTCTTTCAGCACCCGTCCGTGTTTGAACTTTTATTTCAATACACGTCCGTATTGACCTTTGACATCCGTCCGTGTTCTTTCAGCACCCGTCCGTGTTTGAACTTTTATTTCAATACCCATCCGTATTGACCTTTGACACCCTCCCGTGTTCTTTCAGCACCCGTCCGTGTTTGAACTTTTATTTCAATACCCGTCCGTGTTCTTTCAGCACCCGTCCGTGTTTGAACTTTTATTTCAATACCTGTCCGTATTGACATTTGGCACCAGTCCGTGTTCTTTTAGCACCCGTCCGTGTTTGAACTTTTGTTTCAATACCCGTCCGTATTGACCTCCGTGTTTGAACTTTTATTTCAATACCCGTCCGTATTGACCTTTGGCACCCGTCTGTGTTCTTTCAGCATCCGTCTATGTTTGATCTTTTATTTCAATACCCGTCCGTATTGACCTTTGGCACTCGTCCTTATTTTTTAAGCAGCCGTCCGTGTTTGAACTTTTATTTCAATACCTGTCCGTATTGACCTTTGACACCCGTCCGTGTTCTTTCAGCACCCGTCCGTGTTTGAACTTTTATTTCAATACTCGTCCGTATTGACATTTGGTACCCGTCCGTGTTCTTTTAGCACCCGTCCGTGTTTGAACTTTTGTTTCAATACCCGTCCGTATTGACCTTTGCACTCGTCCGTGTTCTTTCAACACCCGTCCGTGTTTGAACTTTTATTTCAATACCCGTCCGTATTGACCTTTGACACCCGTCCGTGTTCTTTCAGCATCCGTCTATGTTTGAACTTTTATTTCAATACCCGTCCATATTGACCTTTGGCACCCGTCCGTGTTCTTTCAGCACCCGTCCGTGTTTGAACTTTTATTTCAATACCCGTCCGTATTGACCTTTGTCACCCGTTCGTGTTCTTTCAGCACCCGTCCGTGTTTGAACTTTTATTTCAATACTCGTCCGTATTGACATTTGGCACCCGCCCGTGTTCTTTTAGCACCCGTCCGTGTTTGAACTTTTGTTTCAATACCCGTCCGTATTGACCTTTGCACTCGTCCGTGTTCTTTCAGCACCCGTCCGTGTTTGAACTTTTATTTCAATACCCGTCCGTATTGACCTTTGACACCCGTCCGTGTTCTTTCAGCATCCGTCTCTGTTTGAACTTTTATTTCAATACCCGTCCGTATTGACCTTTGACACCCGTCCGTGTTCTTTCAGCACCCGTCCGTGTTTGAACTTTTATTTCAATACCTGTCCGTATTGACATTTGGCACCCATACGTGTTCTTTTAGCACCCGTCCGTGTTTGAACTTTTATTTCAATACTCGTCCGTATTGACATTTGGCACCCGTCCGTGTTCTTTTAGCACCCGTCCGTGTTTGAACTTTTGTTTCAATACCCGTCCGTATTGACCTTTGACACTCGTCCGTGTTCTTCCAGCATCCGTCTATGTTTGAACTTTTGTTTCAATACCCGTCCGTATTGACCTCCGTGTTTGAACTTTTATTTCAATACCCGTCCGTATTGACCTTTGGCACCCGTCTGTGTTCTTCCAGCATCCGTCTATGTTTGATCTTTTATTTCAATACCCGTCCGTATTGACCTTTGGCACCCGTCCGTGTTTTTTAAGCACCCGTCCGTGTTTGAACTTTTATTTCAATACCCGTCCGTATTGACTTTTGACACCCGTCCGTGTTCTTTCAGCACCCGTCCGTGTTTGAACTTTTATTTCAATACTCGTCCGTATTGACCTTTGACACTCGTCCGTGTTCTTTCAGCACCCGTCCGTGTTTGAACTTTTATTTCAATACCCGTCCGTATTGACCTTTGACACCCGTCAGTGTTCTTTCAGCATCCGTCTCTGTTTGAACTTTTATTTCAATACCCGTCCGTATTGACCTTTGACACCCGTCCGTGTTCTTTCAGCACCCGTCCGTGTTTGAATTTTTATTTCAATACGCGTCCGTATTGACCTTTGGTACCCGTTTGTGTTCTTTCAGCATCCGTCTATGTTTGAACTTTTATTTCAATACCCGTCCGTATTGACCTTTGGCACCTGTCCGTGTTCTTTCAGCATCCGTCTGTGTTTGAACTTTTATTTCAATACCCGTCCGTATTGACCTTTGACACCCGTCCGTGTTCTTTCAGCACCCGTCCGTGTTTGAACTTTTATTTCAATACCCGTCCGTATTGACCTTTGACACCCGTTCGTGTTCTTTCAGCACCCGTCCGTGTTTGAACTTTTATTTCAATACTCGTCCGTATTGACATTTGGCACCCGCCCGTGTTCTTTTAGCACCCGTCCGTGTTTGAACTTTTGTTTCAATACCCGTCCGTATTGACCTTTGCACTCGTCCGTGTTCTTTCAGCACCCGTCCGTGTTTGAACTTTTATTTCAATACCCGTCCGTATTGACCTTTGACACCCGTCCGTGTTCTTTCAGCATCCGTCTCTGTTTGAACTTTTATTTCAATACCCGTCCGTATTGACCTTTGACACCCGTCCGTGTTCTTTCAGCACCCGTCCGTGTTTGAACTTTTATTTCAATACCTGTCCGTATTGACATTTGGCACCCATCCGTGTTCTTTTAGCACCCGTCCGTGTTTGAACTTTTATTTCAATACTCGTCCGTATTGACATTTGGCACCCGTCCGTGTTCTTTTAGCACCCGTCCGTGTTTGAACTTTTGTTTCAATACCCGTCCGTATTGACCTTTGACACTCGTCCGTGTTCTTCCAGCATCCGTCTATGTTTGAACTTTTGTTTCAATACCCGTCCGTATTGACCTCCGTGTTTGAACTTTTATTTCAATACCCGTCCGTATTGACCTTTGGCACCCGTCTGTGTTCTTCCAGCATCCGTCTATGTTTGATCTTTTATTTCAATACCCGTCCGTATTGACCTTTGGCACCCGTCCGTGTTTTTTAAGCACCCGTCCGTGTTTGAACTTTTATTTCAATACCCGTCCGTATTGACTTTTGACACCCGTCCGTGTTCTTTCAGCACCCGTCCGTGTTTGAACTTTTATTTCAATACTCGTCCGTATTGACCTTTGACACTCGTCCGTGTTCTTTCAGCACCCGTCCGTGTTTGAACTTTTATTTCAATACCCGTCCGTATTGACCTTTGACACCCGTCAGTGTTCTTTCAGCATCCGTCTCTGTTTGAACTTTTATTTCAAAACCCGTCCGTATTGACCTTTGACACCCGTCCGTGTTCTTTCAGCACCCGTCCGTGTTTGAATTTTTATTTCAATACACGTCCGTATTGACCTTTGGTACCCGTCTGTGTTCTTTCAGCATCCGTCTATGTTTGAACTTTTATTTCAATACCCGTCCGTATTGACCTTTGGCACCCGTCCGTGTTCTTTCAGCACCCGTCCGTGTTTGAACTTTTATTTCAATACCCGTCCGTATTGACCTTTGACACCCGTCCGTGTTTTTTTAGTACCCGTCCGTGTTTGAATTTTTATTTCAATATACGTCCGTATTGACCTTTGGCACCCGTCCGTGTTCTTTCAGCATCCGTCTGTGTTTGAACTTTTATTTCAATACCCGTCCGTATTGACCTTTGACACCCGTCAGTGTTCTTTCAGCACCCGTCCGTGTTTGAACTTTTATTTCAATACACGTCCGTATTGACCTTTGACATCCGTCCGTGTTCTTTCAGCACCCGTCCGTGTTTGAACTTTTATTTCAATACCCATCCGTATTGACCTTTGACACCCTCCCGTGTTCTTTCAGCACCCGTCCGTGTTTGAACTTTTATTTCAATACCCGTCCGTGTTCTTTCAGCACCCGTCCGTGTTTGAACTTTTATTTCAATACCTGTCCGTATTGACATTTGGCACCAGTCCGTGTTCTTTTAGCAGCCGTCCGTGTTTGAACTTTTGTTTCAATACCCGTCCGTATTGACCTCCGTGTTTGAACTTTTATTTCAATACCCGTCCGTATTGACCTTTGGCACCCGTCTGTGTTCTTTCAGCATCCGTCTATGTTTGATCTTTTATTTCAATACCCGTCCGTATTGACCTTTGGCACTCGTCCTTATTTTTTAAGCAGCCGTCCGTGTTTGAACTTTTATTTCAATACCTGTCCGTATTGACCTTTGACACCCGTCCGTGTTCTTTCAGCACCCGTCCGTGTTTGAACTTTTATTTCAATACTCGTCCGTATTGACATTTGGCACCCGTCCGTGTTCTTTTAGCACCCGTCCGTGTTTGAACTTTTGTTTCAATACCCGTCCGTATTGACCTTTGCACTCGTCCGTGTTCTTTCAACACCCGTCCGTGTTTGAACTTTTATTTCAATACCCGTCCGTATTGACCTTTGACACCCGTCCGTGTTCTTTCAGCATCCGTCTATGTTTGAACTTTTATTTCAATACCCGTCCATATTGACCTTTGGCACCCGTCCGTGTTCTTTCAGCACCCGTCCGTGTTTGAACTTTTATTTCAATACCCGTCCGTATTGACCTTTGACACCCGTTCGTGTTCTTTCAGCACCCGTCCGTGTTTGAACTTTTATTTCAATACTCGTCCGTATTGACATTTGGCACCCGCCCGTGTTCTTTTAGCACCCGTCCGTATTTGAACTTTTGTTTCAATACCCGTCAGTATTGACCTTTGCACTCGTCCGTGTTCTTTCAGCACCCGTCCGTGTTTGAACTTTTATTTCAATACCCGTCCGTATTGACCTTTGACACCCGTCCGTGTTCTTTCAGCATCCGTCTCTGTTTGAACTTTTATTTCAATACCCGTCCGTATTGACCTTTGACACCCGTCCGTGTTCTTTCAGCACCCGTCCGTGTTTGAACTTTTATTTCAATACCTGTCCGTATTGACATTTGGCACCCATCCGTGTTCTTTTAGCACCCGTCCGTGTTTGAACTTTTATTTCAATACTCGTCCGTATTGACATTTGGCACCCGTCCGTGTTCTTTTAGCACCCGTCCGTGTTTGAACTTTTGTTTCAATACCCGTCCGTATTGACCTTTGACACTCGTCCGTGTTCTTCCAGCATCCGTCTATGTTTGAACTTTTGTTTCAATACCCGTCCGTATTGACCTCCGTGTTTGAACTTTTATTTCAATACCCGTCCGTATTGACCTTTGGCACCCGTCTGTGTTCTTCCAGCATCCGTCTATGTTTGATCTTTTATTTCAATACCCGTCCGTATTGACCTTTGGCACCCGTCCGTGTTTTTTAAGCACCCGTCCGTGTTTGAACTTTTATTTCAATACCCGTCCGTATTGACTTTTGACACCCGTCCGTGTTCTTTCAGCACCCGTCCGTGTTTGAACTTTTATTTCAATACTCGTCCGTATTGACCTTTGACACTCGTCCGTGTTCTTTCAGCACCCGTCCGTGTTTGAACTTTTATTTCAATACCCGTCCGTATTGACCTTTGACACCCGTCAGTGTTCTTTCAGCATCCGTCTCTGTTTGAACTTTTATTTCAATACCCGTCCGTATTGACCTTTGACACCCGTCCGTGTTCTTTCAGCACCCGTCCGTGTTTGAATTTTTATTTCAATACGCGTCCGTATTGACCTTTGGTACCCGTTTGTGTTCTTTCAGCATCCGTCTATGTTTGAACTTTTATTTCAATACCCGTCCGTATTGACCTTTGGCACCTGTCCGTGTTCTTTCAGCATCCGTCTGTGTTTGAACTTTTATTTCAATACCCGTCCGTATTGACCTTTGACACCCGTCCGTGTTCTTTCAGCACCCGTCCGTGTTTGAACTTTTATTTCAATACCCGTCCGTATTGACCTTTGACACCCGTCCGTGTTCTTTCAGCACCCGTCCGTGTTTGAACTTTTATTTTAATACCCGTCCGTATTGACCTTTGACACCCTCTCGTGTTCTTTCAGCACCCGTCCGTGTTTGAACTTTTATTTCAATACCCGTCCGTATTGACCTTTGACACCCGTCCGTGTTCTTTCAGCACCCGTCCGTGTTTGAACTTTTATTTCAATACCTGTCCGTATTGACATTTGGCACCCGTCCGTGTTCTTTTAGCACCCGTCCGTGTTTGAACTTTAGTTTCAATACCCATCCGTATTGAATTCCGTGTTTGAACTTTTATTTCAATACCCGTCCGTATTGACCTTTGGCACCCGTCTGTGTTCTTTCAGCATCCGTCTATGTTTGATCTTTTATTTCAATACCCGTCCGTATGGACCTTTGGCACCCGTCCGTGTTTTTTAAGCACCCGTCCGTGTTTGAACTTTTATTTCAATACCCGTCCGTATTGACCTTTGACACCCGTCCCTGTTCTTTCAGCACCCGTCCGTGTTTGAACTTTTATTTCAATACCCGTCCGTATTGACCTTTGACACCCGTCCATGTTCTTTCAGCACCCGTCCGTGTTTGAACTTTTATTTTAATACCCGTCCGTATTGACCTTTGACACCCTCCCGTGTTCTTTCAGCACCCGTCCGTGTTTGAACTTTTATTTCAATACCCGTCCGTATTGACCTTTGACACCCGTCCCTGTTCTTTCAGCACCCGTCCGTGTTTGAACTTTTATTTCAATACCCGTCCGTATTGACCTTTGACACCCGTCCATGTTCTTTCAGCACCCGTCCGTGTTTGAACTTTTATTTTAATACCCGTCCGTATTGACCTTTGACACCCTCCCGTGTTCTTTCAGCACCCGTCCGTGTTTGAACTTTTATTTCAATACCAGTCCGTATTGACCTTTGACACCCGTCCGTGTTCTTTCAGCACCCGTCCGTGTTTGAACTTTTATTTCAATACCTGTCCGTATTGACATTTGGCACCCGTCCGTGTTCTTTTAGCACCCGTCCGTGTTTGAACTTTTGTTTCAATACCCGTCCGTATTGACCTTTGACACTCGTCCGTGTTCTTTCAGCATCCGTCTATGTTTGAACTTTTGTTTCAATACCCGTCCGTATTGACCTCCGTGTTTGAACTTTTATTTCAATACCCGTCCGTATTGACCTTTGGCACACGTCTGTGTTCTTCCAGCATCCGTCTATGTTTGATCTTTTATTTCAATACCCGTCCGTATTGACCTTTGGCACCCGTCCGTGTTTTTTAAGCACCCGTCCGTGTTTGAACTTTTATTTCAATACCCGTCCGTATTGACTTTTGACACCCGTCCGTGTTCTTTCAGCACCCGTCCGTGTTTTAACTTTTATTTCAATACTCGTCCGTATTGACATTTGGCACCCGTCCGTGTTCTTTTAGCACCCGTCCGTGTTTGAACTTTTGTTTCAATACCCGTCCGTATTGACCTTTGACACTCGTCCGTGTTCTTTCAGCACCCGTCCGTGTTTGAACTTTTATTTCAATACCCGTCCGTATTGACCTTTGACACCCGTCAGTGTTCTTTCAGCATCCGTCTCTGTTTGAACTTTTATTTCAATACCCGTCCGTATTGACCTTTGACACCCGTCCGTGTTCTTTCAGCACCCGTCCGTGTTTGAATTTTTATTTCAATACACGTCCGTATTAACCTTTGGTACCCGTTTGTGTTCTTTCAGCATCCGTCTATGTTTGAACTTTTATTTCAATACCCGTCCGTATTGACCTTTGGCACCTGTCCGTGTTCTTTCAGCATCCGTCTGTGTTTGAACTTTTATTTCAATACCCGTCCGTATTGACCTTTGACACCCGTCCGTGTTCTTTCAGCACCCGTCCGTGTTTGAACTTTTATTTCAATACCCGTCCGTATTGCCCTTTGACACCCGTCCGTGTTCTTTCAGCACCCGTCCGTGTTTGAACTTTTATTTTAATACCCGTCCGTATTGACCTTTGACACCATCTCGTGTTCTTTCAGCACCCGTCCGTGTTTGAACTTTTATTTCAATACCCGTCCGTATTGACCTTTGACACCCGTCCGTGTTCTTTCAGCACCCGTCCGTGTTTGAACTTTTATTTCAATACCTGTCCGTATTGACATTTGGCACCCGTCCGTGTTCTTTTAGCACCCGTCCGTGTTTGAACTTTTGTTTCAATACCCATCCGTATTGACTTCCGTGTTTGAACTTTTATTTCAATACCCGTCCGTATTGACCTTTGGCACCCGTCTGTGTTCTTTCAGCATCCGTCTATGTTTGATCTTTTATTTCAATACCCGTCCGTATGGACCTTTGGCACCCGTCCGTGTTTTTTAAGCACCCGTCCGTGTTTGAACTTTTATTTCAATACCTGTCCGTATTGACCTTTGACACCCGTCCCTGTTCTTTCAGCACCCGTCCGTGTTTGAACTTTTATTTCAATACCCGTCCGTATTGACCTTTGACACCCGTCCATGTTCTTTCAGCACCCGTCCGTGTTTGAACTTTTATTTTAATACCCGTCAGTATTGACCTTTGACACCCTCCTGTGTTCTTTCAGCACTCGTCCGTGTTTGAACTTTTATTTCAATACCCGTCCGTATTGACCTTTGACACCCGTCCCTGTTCTTTCAGCACCCGTCCGTGTTTGAACTTTTATTTCAATACCCGTCCGTATTGACCTTTGACACCCGTCCATGTTCTTTCAGCACCCGTCCGTGTTTGAACTTTTATTTTAATACCCGTCCGTATTGACCTTTGACACCCTCCCGTGTTCTTTCAGCACCCGTCCGTGTTTGAACTTTTATTTCAATACCAGTCCGTATTGACCTTTGACACCCGTCCGTGTTCTTTCAGCACCCGTCCGTGTTTGAACTTTTATTTCAATACCTGTCCGTATTGACATTTGGCACCCGTCCGTGTTCTTTTAGCACCCGTCCGTGTTTGAACTTTTGTTTCAATACCCGTCCGTATTGACCTCCGTGTTTGAACTTTTATTTCAATACCCGTCCGTATTGACCTTTGGCACCCGTCTGTGTTCTTTCAGCATCCGTCTATGTTTGATCTTTTATTTCAATACCCGTCCGTATTGACATTTGGCACCCGTCCGTGTTTTTTAAGCACCCGTCCGTGTTTGAACTTTTATTTCAATACCCGTCCGTATTGAACTTTGACACCCGTCCGTGTTCTTTCAGCACCCGTCCGTGTTTGAACTTTTATTTCAATACTCGTCCGTATTGACATTTGGCACCCGTCCGTGTTCTTTTTGCACCCGTCCGTGTTTGAACTTTTGTTTCAATACCCGTCCGTATTGACCTTTGATACTCGTCCGTGTTCTTTCAGCACCCGTCCGTGTTTGAACTTTTATTTCAATACCCGTCCGTATTGCCCTTTGACACCCGTCCGTGTTCTTTCAGCATCCGTCTCTGTTTGAACTTTTATTTCAATACCCGTCCGTATTGACCTTTGCACTCGTCCGTGTTCTTTCAGCACCCGTCCGTGTTTGAACTTTTATTTCAATACCCGTCCGTATTGACCTTTGACACCCGTCCGTGTTCTTTCAGCATCCGTCTATGTTTGAACTTTTATTTCAATACCCGTCCGTATTGACCTTTGGCACCCGTCCGTGTTCTTTCACCACCCGTCCGTGTTTGAACTTTTATTTCAATACCCGTCCGTATTGACCTTTGACACCCATTCGTGTTCTTTCAGCACCCGTCCGTGTTTGAACTTTTATTTCAATACTCGTCCGTATTGACATTTGGCACCCGCCCGTGTTCTTTTAGCACCCGTCCGTGTTTGAACTTTTGTTTCAATACCCGTCCGTATTGACCTTTGCACTCGTCCGTGTTCTTTCAGCACCCGTCCGTGTTTGAACTTTTATTTCAATACCCGTCCGTATTGACCTTTGGCACCCGTCCGTGTTCTTTCAGCACCCGTCCGTGTTTGAACTTTTATTTCAATACCCGTCCGTATTGACCTTTGACACCCATTCGTGTTCTTTCAGCACCCGTCCGTGTTTGAACTTTTATTTCAATACTCGTCCGTATTGACATTTGGCACCCGCCCGTGTTCTTTTAGCACCCGTCCGTGTTTGAACTTTTGTTTCAATACCCGTCCGTATTGACCTTTGCACTCGTCCGTGTTCTTTCAGCACCCGTCCGTGTTTGAACTTTTATTTCAATACCCGTCCGTATTGACCTTTGACACCCGTCCGTGTTCTTTCAGCATCCGTCTCTGTTTGAACTTTTATTTCAATACCCGTCCGTATTGACCTTTGACACCCGTCCGTGTTCTTTCAGCACCCGTCCGTGTTTGAACTTTTATTTCAATACCTGTCCGTATTGACATTTGGCACCCATCCGTGTTCTTTTAGCACCCGTCCGTGTTTGAACTTTTGTTTCAATACCCGTCCGTATTGACCTCCGTGTTTGAACTTTTATTTCAATACCCGTCCGTATTGACCTTTGGCACCCGTCTGTGTTCTTCCAGCATCCGTCTATGTTTGATCTTTAATTTCAATACCCGTCCGTATTGACCTTTGGCACCCGTCCGTGTTTTTTAAGCACCCGTCCGTGTTTGAACTTTTATTTCAATACCCGTCCGTATTAACTTTTGACACCCGTCCGTGTTCTTTCAGCACCCGTCCGTGTTTGAACTTTTATTTCAATACTCGTCCGTATTGACATTTGGCACCCGTCCGTGTTCTTTTAGCACCCGTCCGTGTTTGAACTTTTGTTTCAATACCCGTCCGTATTGACCTTTGACACTCGTCCGTGTTCTTTCAGCACCCGTCCGTGTTTGAACTTTTATTTCAATACCCGTCCGTATTGACCTTTGACACCCGTCAGTGTTCTTTCAGCATCCGTCTCTGTTTGAACTTTTATTTCAATACCCGTCCGTATTGACCTTTGACACCCGTCCGTGTTCTTTCAGCACCCGTCCGTGTTTGAATTTTTATTTCAATACACGTCCGTATTGACCTTTGGTACCCGTTTGTGTTCTTTCAGCATCCGTCTATGTTTGAACTTTTATTTCAATACCCGTCCGTATTGACCTTTGGCACCTGTCCGTGTTCTTTCAGCATCCGTCTGTGTTTGAACTTTTATTTCAATACCCGTCCGTATTGACCTTTGACACCCGTCCGTGTTCTTTCAGCACCCGTCCGTGTTTGAACTTTTATTTCAATACCCGTCCGTATTGACCTTTGACACCCGTCCGTGTTCTTTCAGCACCCGTCCGTGTTTGAACTTTTATTTTAATACCCGTCCGTATTGACCTTTGACACCCTCTCGTGTTCTTTCAGCACCCGTCCGTGTTTGAACTTTTATTTCAATACCCGTCCGAATTGACCTTTGACACCCGTCCGTGTTCTTTCAGCACCCGTCCGTGTTTGAACTTTTATTTCAATACCTGTCCGTATTGACATTTGGCACCCGTCCGTGTTTGAACTTTTGTTTCAATACCCATCCGTATTGACTTCCGTGTTTGAACTTTTATTTCAATAACCGTCCGTATTGACCTTTGGCACCCGTCTGTGTTCTTTCAGCATTCGTCTATGTTTGATCTTTTATTTCAATACCCGTCCGTATGGACCTTTGGCACCCGTCCGTGTTTTTTAAGCACCCGTCCGTGTTTGAACTTTTATTTCAATACCCGTCCGTATTGACCTTTGACACCCGTCCCTGTTCTTTCAGCACCCGTCCGTGTTTGAACTTTTATTTCAATACCCGTCCGTATTGACCTTTGACACCCGTCCATGTTCTTTCAGCACCCGTCCGTGTTTGAACTTTTATTTTAATACCCGTCCGTATTGACCTTTGACACCCTCCCGTGTTCTTTCAGCACCCGTCCGTGTTTGAACTTTTATTTCAATACCAGTCCGTATTGACCTTTGACACCCGTCCGTGTTCTTTCAGCACCCGTCCGTGTTTGAACTTTTATTTCAATACCTGTCCGTATTGACATTTGGCACCCGTCCGTGTTCTTTTAGCACCCGTCCGTGTTTGAACTTTTGTTTCAATACCCGTCCGTATTGACCTCCGTGTTTGAACTTTTATTTCAATACCCGTCCGTATTGACCTTTGGCACCCGTCTGTGTTCTTTCAGCATCCGTCTATATTTGATCTTTTATTTCAATACCCGTCCGTATTGACATTTGGCACCCGTCCGTGTTTTTTAAGCACCCGTCCGTGTTTGAACTTTTATTTCAATACCCGTCCGTATTGAACTTTGACACCCGTCCGTGTTCTTTCAGCACCCGTCCGTGTTTGAACTTTTATTTCAATACTCGTCCGTATTGACATTTGGCACCCGTCCGTGTTCTTTTTGCACCCGTCCGTGTTTGAACTTTTGTTTCAATACCCGTCCGTATTGACCTTTGATACTCGTCCGTGTTCTTTCAGCACCCGTCCGTGTTTGAACTTTTATTTCAATACCCGTCCGTATTGACCTTTGACACCCGTCCGTGTTCTTTCAGCATCCGTCTCTGTTTGAACTTTTATTTCAATACCCGTCCGTATTGACCTTTGTCACTCGTCCGTGTTCTTTCAGCACCCGTCCGTGTTTGAACTTTTATTTCAATATCCGTCCGTATTGACCTTTGACACCCGTCCGTGTTTTCTTTTAGCACCCGTCCGTGTTTGAACTTTTATTTCAATACATGTCCGTATTGACCTTTGACATCTGTCCGTGTTCTTTCAGCACCCGTCCGTGTTTGAATTTTTATTTCAATACCCGTCCGTATTGACCTTTGGCACCCGTTCGTGTTCTTTCAGCACCCGTCCGTGTTTGAATTTTAATTTCAATACCCGTCCGTATTGACCTTTGGCACCCGTCCGTGTTCTTTCAGCATCCGTCTGCGTTTAAACTTTTATTTCAATACCCGTCCGTATTGACATTTGGCACCCGTCCGTGTTCTTTTAGCACCCGTCCGTGTTTGAACTTTTGTTTCAATACCCGTCCGTATTGACCTTTGACACTCGTCCGTGTTCTTTCAGCACCCGTCCGTGTTTGAACTTTTATTTCAATACCCGTCGGTATTGACCTTTGACACCCGTCCGTGTTTTCTTTCAGCACCCGTCCGTGTTTGAACTTTTATTTCAATACCCGTCCGTATTGACCTTTGACACCCGTCCGTGTTCTTTCAGCACCTGTCCGTGTTTGAATTTTTATTTCAATACCCGTCCGTATTGACCTTTGGCACCCGTCCGTGTTCTTTCAGCACCCGTCCGTGTTTGAATTTTTATTTCAATACCCGTCCGTATTGATCTTTGGCACCCGTCCGTGTTCTTTCAGCACCCGTCTGTATTGACCTTTGACACCCTCGCGTGTTCTTTCAGCACCCGTCCGTGTTTGAACTTTTAATTCAATACCCGTCCGTATTGACCTTTGACACCTGTCCGTGTTCTTTCAGCACCCGTCCGTGTTTGAACTTTTATTTCAATATCCGTCCGTATTGACCTTTGACACCCGTCCGTGTTTTCTTTTAGCACCCGTCCGTGTTTGAACTTTTATTTCAATATCCGTCCGTATTGACCTTTGACACCTGTCCGTGTTCTTTCAGCACCCGTCCGTGTTTGAATTTTTATTTCAATACCCGTCCGTATTGACATTTGGCACCCGTCCTTGTTCTTTCAGCACCCGTCCGTGTTTGTATTTTTATTTCAATACCCGTCCGTATTGACCTTTGGCACCCGTCCGTGTACTTTCAGCATCCGTTTGTGTTTGAACTTTTATTTCAATACCCGTCCGTATTGACATTTGGCACCCGTCCGTGTACTTTTAGCACCCGTCCGTGTTTGAACTTTTGTTTCAATACTCGTCCGTATTGACCTTTAACACTGTCCGTGTTCTTTCAGCACCCGTCCGTGTTTGAACTTTTATTTCAATACCCGTCCATATTGACCTTTGACACCCGTCCGTGTTTTCTTACAGCACCCGTCCGTGTTTGAACTTTTATTTCAATACCCGTCCGTATTGACCTTTGACACCCGTCCGTGTTCTTTCAGCACCTGTCCGTTTTTGGATTTTTATTTCAATACCCGTCCGTATTAACCTTTGGCACCCGTCCGTGTTCTTTCAGCACCCGTCCGGGTTTGAATTTTTATTTCAATACCCGTCCGTATTGACCTTTGGCACCCGTCCGTGTTCTTTCAGCACCCGTCCGTGTTTGAATTTTTATTTCAATACCCGTCCGTATTGACCTTTGGCACCCGTCCGTGTTCTTTCTGCATCCGTCTTTGTTTGAACTTTTATTTCAATACCCGTCCGTATTGACCTTTGACACCCGTCTGTGTTCTTTCAGCACCCGTCCGTCTTTGAATTTTTATTTCAATACCCGTCCGTATTGTCCTTTGGTACCCGTCTGTGTTCTTTCAGCATCTGTCTATGTTTGAACTTTTATTTCAATACCCGTCCGAATTGACCTTTGGCACCCGTCCGTGTTCTTTCAGCACTCGTCCGTGTTTGAACTTTTATTTCAATACCCGTCCGTATTGACCTTTATCACCCGTCCGTGTTCTTTTAGCACCCGTCCGTGTTTGAATTTTTATTTCAATATACGTCCGTATTGACCTTTGGCACCCGTCCGTGTTCTTTTAGCATCCGTCTGTGTTTGAACTTTTATTTCAATACCCGTCCGTATTGACCTTTGACACCCGTCCGTGTTCTTTCAGCACCCGTCCGTGTTTGAACTTTTATTTCAATACCCGTCCGTATTGACCTTTGACACCCGTCCGTGTTCTTTCAGTACCCGTCCGTGTTTGAACTTTTATTTCAATACCCATCCGTATTGACCTTTGACACCCTCCCGTGTTCTTTCAGCACCCGTCCGTGTTTGAAGTTTTATTTCAATACCCGTCCGTATTGACCTTTGACACCCGTCCGTGTTCTTTCAGCACCCGTCCGTGTTTGAACTTTTATTTCAATACCCGTCCGTATTGACATTTGGCACCCGTCCGTGTTCTTTTAGGACCCGTTTGTGTTTGAACTTTTGTTTCAATACCCGTCCGTATTGACCTTTGACACTCGTTCGTGTTCTTTCATCACCCGTCCGTGTTTGAAATTTTATTTCAATACCCGTCCGTATTGACCTTTGGCACCCGTCTGTGTTCTTTCAGCATCCGTCTATGTTTGATCTTTTATTTAAATACTCGTCCGTATTAACCTTTGGCACCCGTCCGTGTTCTTTCAGCACCCGTCCGTGTTTGAACTTTTATTTCAATACCCGTCCGTATTGACCTTTGACACCCGTCCGTGTTCTTTCATCACCCGTCCGTGTTTGAACTTTTATTTCAATACCCGTCCGTATTGACCTTTGACACCCTCCCGTGTTCTTTCAGCACCCGTCCGTGTTTGAACTTTTAATTCAATACCCGTCCATATTTACCTTTGACACCCGTTCGTGTTCTTTCAGCACCCGTCCGTGTTAGAATTTTTATTTCAAAACCCGTCCGTATTGACCTTTGGTACCCGTCTGTGTTCTTTCAGCATCCGTCTATGTTTGAACTTTTATTTCAATACCCGTCCGTATTGACCTTTGGCACCCGTCCGTGTTCTTTCAGCACCCGTCCGTGTTTGAACTTTTATTTCAATACCCGTCCGTATTGACCTTTGGCACCCGTCCGTGTTCTTTCAGCCCCCGTCCGTGTTTGAACTTTTATTTCAATACCCGTCCGTATTGACCTTTGACACCCGTCCGTGTTCTTTCAGCACCCGTCCGTGTTTGAACTTTTATTTCAATACCCGTCCGTATTGACCTTTGACACCCTCCCGTGTTCTTTCAGCACCCGTCCGTGTTTGAACTTTTATTTCAATACCCGTCCGTATTTACCTTTGACACCCGTTCGTGTTCTTTCAGCACCCGTCCGTGTTAGAATTTTTATTTCAATACCCGTCCGTATTGACTTCCGTGTTTGAACTTTTATTTCAATACCCGTCCGTATTGACCTTTGGCACCCGTCTGTGTTCTTTCAGCATCCGTCTATGTTTGATCTTTTATTTCAATACCCGTCCGTATTGACCTTTGGCACCCGTCCGTGTTTTTTAAGCACCCGTCCGTGTTTGAACTTTTATTTCAATACCCGTCCGTATTGACCTTTGACACCCGTCCCTGTTCTTTCAGCACCCGTCCGTGTTTGAACTTTTATTTCAATACCCGTCCGTATTGACCTTTGACACCCGTCCGTGTTCTTTCAGCACCCGTCCGTGTTTGAACTTTTATTTTAATACCCGTCCGTATTCACCTTTGACACCCTCCCGTGTTCTTTCAGCACCCGTCCGTGTTTGAACTTTTATTTCAATACCCGTCCGTATTGACCTTTGACACCCGTCCGTGTTCTTTCAGCACCCGTCCGTGTTTGAACTTTTATTTCAATACCTGTCCGTATTGACATTTGGCACCCGTCCGTGTTCTTTTAGCACCCGTCCGTGTTTGAACTTTTGTTTCAATACCCGTCCGTATTAACCTCCGTGTTTGAACTTTTATTTCAATACCCGTCCGTATTGACCTTTGGCACCCGTCTGTGTTCTTTCAGCATCCGTCTATGTTTGATCTTTTATTTCAATACCCGTCCGTATTGACCTTTGGCACCCGTCCGTGTTTTTTAAGCACCCGTCCGTGTTGGAACTTTTATTTCAATACCCGTCCGTATTGACCTTTGACACCCGTCCGTGTTCTTTCAGCACCCGTCCGTGTTTGAACTTTTATTTCAATACCCGTCCGTATTGACCTTTGACACCCTCCCGTGTTCTTTCAGCACCCGTCCGTGTTTGAACTTTTATTTCAATACCCGTCCGTATTTACCTTTGACACCCGTTCGTGTTCTTTCAGCACCCGTCCGTGTTAGAATTTTTATTTCAATACCCGTCCGTATTGACTTCCGTGTTTGAACTTTTATTTCAATACCCGTCCGTATTGACCTTTGGCACCCGTCTGTGTTCTTTCAGCATCCGTCTATGTTTGATCTTTTATTTCAATACCCGTCCGTATTGACCTTTGGCACCCGTCCGTGTTTTTTAAGCACCCGTCCGTGTTTGAACTTTTATTTCAATACCCGTCCGTATTGACCTTTGACACCCGTCCCTGTTCTTTCAGCACCCGTCCGTGTTTGAACTTTTATTTCAATACCCGTCCGTATTGACCTTTGACACCCGTCCGTGTTCTTTCAGCACCCGTCCGTGTTTGAACTTTTATTTTAATACCCGTCCGTATTGACCTTTGACACCCTCCCGTGTTCTTTCAGCACCCGTCCGTGTTTGAACTTTTATTTCAATACCCGTCCGTATTGACCTTTGACACCCGTCCGTGTTCTTTCAGCACCCGTCCGTGTTTGAACTTTTATTTCAATACCTGTCCGTATTGACATTTGGCACCCGTCCGTGTTCTTTTAGCACCCGTCCGTGTTTGAACTTTTGTTTCAATACCCGTCCGTATTGACCTCCGTGTTTGAACTTTTATTTCAATACCCGTCCGTATTGACCTTTGGCACCCGTCTGTGTTCTTTCAGCATCCGTCTATGTTTGATCTTTTATTTCAATACCCGTCCGTATTGACCTTTGGCACCCGTCCGTGTTTTTTAAGCACCCGTCCGTGTTTGAACTTTTATTTCAATACCCGTCCGTATTGACCTTTGACACCCGTCCGTGTTCTTTCAGCACCCGTCCGTGTTTGAACTTTTATTTCAATACTCGTCCGTATTGACATTTGGCACCCGTCCGTGTTCTTTTAGCACCCGTCCGTGTTTGAACTTTTGTTTCAATACCCGTCCGTATTGACCTTTGATACTCGTCCGTGTTCTTTCAGCACCCGTCCGTGTTTGAACTTTTATTTCAATACCCGTCCGTATTGACCTTTGACACCCGTCCGTGTTCTTTCAGCATCCGTCTCTGTTTGAACTTTTATTTCAATACCCGTCCGTATTGACCTTTGACACTCGTCCGTGTTTGAACTTTTATTTCAATATCCGTCCGTATTGACCTTTGACACCCGTCCGTGTTTTCTTTTAGCACCCGTCCGTGTTTGAACTTTTATTTCAATACACGTCCGTATTGACCTTTGACACCTGTCCGTGTTCTTCCAGCACCCGTCCGTGTTTGAATTTTTATTTCAATACCCGTCCGTATTAACCTTTGGCACCCGTTCGTGTTCTTTCAGCACCCGTCCATGTTTGAATTTTAATTTCAATACCCGTCCGTATTGACCTTTGGCACCCGTCCGTGTTCTTTCAGCATCCGTCTGCGTTTAAACTTTTATTTCAATACCCGTCCGTATTGACATTTGGCACCCGTCCGTGTTCTTTTAGCACTCGTCCGTGTTTGAACTTTTGTTTCAATACCCGTCCGTATTGACCTTTGACACTCGTTCGTGTTCTTTCAGTACCTGTCCGTGTTTGAACTTTTATTTCAATACCCGTCCGTATTGACCTTTGACACCCGTCCGTGTTTTCTTTCAGCACCCGTCCGTGTTTGAACTTTTATTTCAATACCCGTCCGTATTGACCTTTGACACCCGTCCGTGTTCTTTCAGCACCTGTCCGTGTTTGAATTTTTATTTTAATACCCGTCCGTATTGACCTTTGGCACCCGTCCGTGTTCTTTCAGCACCCGTCCGTGTTTGAAGTTTTATTTCAATACCCGTCCGTATTGATCTTTGGCACCCGTCCGTGTTCTTTCAGCACCCGTCCGTATTGACCTTTGACACCCTCCCGTGTTCTTTCAGCACCCGTCCGTGTTTGAACTTTTAATTCAATACCCGTCCGTATTGACCTTTGACACCTGTCCGTGTTCTTTCAGCACCCGTCCGTGTTTGAACTTTTATTTCAATATCCGTCCGTATTGACCTTTGACACCCGTCCGTGTTTTCTTTTAGCACCCGTCCGTGTTTGAACTTTTATTTCAATATCCGTCCGTATTGACCTTTGACACCTGTCCGTGTTCTTTCAGCACCCGTCCGTGTTTGAATTTTTATTTCAATACCCGTCCGTATTGACATTTTGCACCCGTCCTTGTTCTTTCAGCACCCGTCCGTGTTTGTATTTTTATTTCAATACCCGTCCGTATTGACCTTTGGCACCCGTCCGTGTACTTTCAGCATCCGTTTGTGTTTGAACTTTTATTTCAATACCCGTCCGTATTGACATTTGGCACCCGTCCGTGTACTTTTAGCACCCGTCCGTGTTTGAACTTTTGTTTCAATACCCGTCCGTATTGACCTTTAACACTGTCCGTGTTCTTTCAGCACCCGTCCGTGTTTGAACTTTTATTTCAATACCCGTCCATATTGACCTTTGACACCCGTCCGTGTTTGAAGTTTTATTTCAATACCCGTCCGTATTTACCTTTGACACCCGTCCGTGTTCTTTCAGCACCTGTCCATTTTTGGATTTTTATTTCAATACCCGTCCGTATTAACCTTTGGCACCCGTCCGTGTTCTTTCAGCACCCGTCCGAGTTTGAATTTTTATTTCAATACCCGTCCGTATTGACCTTTGGCACCCGTCCGTGTTCTTTCAGCACCCGTCCGTGTTTGAATTTTTATTTCAATACCCGTCCGTATTGACCTTTGGCAGCCGTCCGTGTTCTTTCTGCATCCGTCTTTGTTTGAACTTTTATTTCAATACCCGTCCGTATTGACCTTTGACACCCGTCTGTGTTCTTTCAGCACCCGTCCGTCTTTGAATTTTTATTTCAATACCCGTCCGTATTGACCTTTGGTAACCGTCTGTGTTCTTTCAGCATCTGTCTATGTTTGAACTATTATTTCAATACCCGTCCGTATTGACCATTGGCTCCCGTCCGTGTTCTTTCAGCACCCGTCCGTGTTTGAACTTTTATTTCAATACCCGTCCGTATTGACCTTTGACACCAGTCCGTGTTCTTTTAGCACCCGTCTGTGTTTGAATTTTTATTTCAATATACGTCCGTATTGACCTTTGGCACCCGTCCGTGTTCTTTTAGCATCCGTCTGTGTTTGAACTTTTATTTCAATACCCGTCCGTATTGACCTTTGACACCCGTCCGTGTTCTTTCAGCACCCGTCCGTGTTTGAACTTTTATTTCAATACCCGTCCGTGTTGACCTTTGACACCCGTCCGTGTTCTTTCAGCACCCGTCCGTGTTTGAACTTTTATTTCAATACCCGTCCGTATTGACCTTTGACACCCTCCCGTGTTCTTTCAGCACCCGTCCGTGTTTGAAGTTTTATTTCAATACCCGTCCGTATTGACCTTTGACACCCGTCCGTGTTCTTTCAGCACCCGTCCGTGTTTGAACTTTTATTTCAAAACCCGTCCGTATTGACATTTGGCACCCGTCCGTGTTCTTTTAGCACCCGTCTGTGTTTGAACTTTTGTTTCAATACCCGTCTGTATTGACCTTTGACACTCGTCCGTGTTCTTTCAGCACCCGTCCGTGTTTGAACTTTTATTTCAATACCCGTCCGTATTGACCTTTGGCACCCGTCCGTGTTCTTTCAGCATCCGTCTATGTTTGATCTTTTATTTAAATACTCGTCCGTATTGACCTTTGGCACCCGTCCGTGTTCTTTCAGCACCCGTCCGTGTTTGAACTTTTATTTCAATACCCGTCCGTATTGACCTTTGACACCCGTCCGTGTTCTTTCATCACCCGTCCGTGTTTGAACTTTTATTTCAATACCCGTCCGTATTGACCTTTGACACCCTCCCGTGTTCTTTCAGCACCCGTCCGTGTTTGAACTTTTAATTCAATACCCGTCCGTATTTACCTTTGACACCCGTTCGTGTTCTTTTAGCACCCGTCCGTGTTAGAATTTTTATTTCAATACCCGTCCGTATTGACCTTTGGTACCCGTCTGTGTTCTTTCAGCATACGTCTATGTTTGAACTTTTATTTCAATACCCGTCCGTATTGACCTTTGGCACCCGTCCGTGTTCTTTCAGCACCCGTCCGTGTTTGAACTTTTATTTCAATACCCGTCCGTATTGACCTTTGGCACCCGTCCGTGTTCTTTCAGCCCCCGTCCGTGTTTGAACTTTTATTTCAATACCCGTCCGTATTGACCTTTGACACCCGTCCGTGTTCTTTCAGCACCCGTCCGTGTTTGAACTTTTATTTCAATACCCGTCCGTATTGACCTTTGACACCCTCCCGTGTTCTTTCAGCACCCGTCCGTGTTTGAACTTTTAATTCAATAAGCGTCCGTATTGACCTTTGACACCCGTTCGTGTTCTTTCAGCACCCGTCCGTGTTAGAATTTTTATTTCAATACCCGTCCGTATTGACCTTTGGCACCCGTCCGTGTTCTTTTAGCACCCGTCCGTGTTTGAATTTTTATTTCAATATACGTCCGTATTGACCTTTGGCACCCGTTCGTGTTCTTTCAGCATCCGTCTGTGTTTGAACTTTTATTTCAATACTCGTCCGTATTGACCTTTGACACCCGTCCGTGTTCTTTCAGCACCCGTCCGTGTTTGAACTTTTATTTCAATACCCATCCGTATTGACCTTTGACACCCGTCCGTGTTCTTTCAACACCCGTCCGTGTTTGAACTTTTATTTCAATACCCGTCCGTATTGACCTTTGACACCCTCCCGTGTTCTTTCAGCACCCGTCCGTGTTCGAACTTTTATTTCAATACCCGTCCGTATTTACCTTTGACACCTGTCCGTGTTCTTTCAGCACCGGTCCGTGTTTGAACTTTTATTTCAATACCCGTCCGTATTGACCTTTG
Organism: Lathyrus tuberosus; assembly: GCA_022829125.1. NCBI lineage: Eukaryota > Viridiplantae > Streptophyta > Magnoliopsida > Fabales > Fabaceae > Lathyrus > Lathyrus tuberosus. The sequence goes on along the minus strand of JALAZF010000479.1, from coordinate 2,772,512 downwards.
GCACCCGTCCGTGTTCTTGCAGTACCCATCCGTGTTTGAACTTTTATTTCAATACCCGTCCGTATTGACCTTTGGCACCCGTCCGTGTTCTTTCAGCACCCGTCCGTGTTTGAACTTTTATTTCAATACCCGTCCGTATTGACCTTTGGCACCCGTCCGTGTTCTTTCAGCACCCGTCCATGTTTGAATTTTTATTTCAATACCCGTCCGTATTGACCTTTGGCACCCGTCCGTGTTCTTTCAGCATCCGTCTGTGTTTGAACTTTTATTTCAATACCCGTCCGTATTGACATTTGGCATCCGTCCATGTTATTTTAGCACCCGTCCGTGTTTGAACTTTTGTTTCAATACCCGTCCGTATTGACCTTTGACACTCGTCCGTGTTCTTTCAGCACCCATCCGTGTTTGAACTTTTATTTCAATACCCGTCCGTATTGACCTTCGATACCCGTCCGTGTTTTCTTTCAGCACCCGTCCTTGTTTGAACTTTTATTTCAATACTCGTCCGTATTGACCTTTGACACCCGTCCGTAAATTTTCAGCACCCGTCCGTGTTTGAATTTTTATTTCAATACCCGTCCGTATTGACCTTTGGCACCCGTCCGTGTTCTTTCAGCACCCGTCCGTGTTTGAATTTTTATTTCAATACCCGTCCGTATTGACCTTTGGCACCCGTCCGTGTTCTTTCTGCATCCGTCTCTGTTTGAACTTTTATTTCAATACCCGTCCGTATTGACCTTTGACACCCGTCTGTGTTCTTTCAGCACCCGTCCGTCTTTGAATTTTTATTTCAATACCCGTCCGTATTGACCTTTGGTACCCGTCTGTGTTCTTTCAGCATCTGTCTATGTTTGAACTATTATTTCAATACCCGTCCGTATTGACCATTGGCACCCGTCCGTGTTCTTTCAGCACCCGTCCGTGTTTGAACTTTTATTTCAATACCCGTCCATATTGACCTTTGACACCAGTCCGTGTTCTTTTAGCACCCGTCTGTGTTTGAATTTTTATTTCAATATACGTCCGTATTGACCTTTGGCACCCGTCCGTGTTCTTTTAGCATCCGTCTGTGTTTGAACTTTTATTTCAATACCCGTCCGTATTGACCTTTGACACCCGTCCGTGTTCTTTCAGCACCCGTCCGTGTTTGAACTTTTATTTCAATACCCGTCCGTGTTGACCTTTGACACCCGTCCGTGTTCTTTCAGCACCCGTCCGTGTTTGAACTTTTATTTCAATACCCGTCCGTATTGACCTTTGACACCCTCCCGTGTTCTTTCAGCACCCGTCCGTGTTTGAAGTTTTATTTCAATACCCGTCCGTATTGACCTTTGACACCCGTCCGTGTTCTTTCAGCACCCGTCCGTGTTTGAACTTTTATTTCAAAACCCGTCCGTATTGACATTTGGCACCCGTCCGTGTTCTTTTAGCACCCGTCTGTGTTTGAACTTTTGTTTCAATACCCGTCTGTATTGACCTTTGACACTCGTCCGTGTTCTTTCAGCACCCGTCCGTGTTTGAACTTTTATTTCAATACCCGTCCGTATTGACCTTTGGCACCCGTCCGTGTTCTTTCAGCATCCGTCTATGTTTGATCTTTTATTTAAATACTCGTCCGTATTGACCTTTGGCACCCGTCCGTGTTCTTTCAGCACCCGTCCGTGTTTGAACTTTTATTTCAATACCCGTCCGTATTGACCTTTGACACCCGTCCGTGTTCTTTCATCACCCGTCCGTGTTTGAACTTTTATTTCAATACCCGTCCGTATTGACCTTTGACACCCTCCCGTGTTCTTTCAGCACCCGTCCGTGTTTGAACTTTTAATTCAATACCCGTCCGTATTTACCTTTGACACCCGTTCGTGTTCTTTTAGCACCCGTCCGTGTTAGAATTTTTATTTCAATACCCGTCCGTATTGACCTTTGGTACCCGTCTGTGTTCTTTCAGCATACGTCTATGTTTGAACTTTTATTTCAATACCCGTCCGTATTGACCTTTGGCACCCGTCCGTGTTCTTTCAGCACCCGTCCGTGTTTGAACTTTTATTTCAATACCCGTCCGTATTGACCTTTGGCACCCGTCCGTGTTCTTTCAGCCCCCGTCCGTGTTTGAACTTTTATTTCAATACCCGTCCGTATTGACCTTTGACACCCGTCCGTGTTCTTTCAGCACCCGTCCGTGTTTGAACTTTTATTTCAATACCCGTCCGTATTGACCTTTGACACCCTCCCGTGTTCTTTCAGCACCCGTCCGTGTTTGAACTTTTAATTCAATACCCGTCCGTATTGACCTTTGACACCCGTTCGTGTTCTTTCAGCACCCGTCCGTGTTAGAATTTTTATTTCAATACCCGTCCGTATTGACCTTTGGCACCCGTCCGTGTTCTTTTAGCACCCGTCCGTGTTTGAATTTTTATTTCAATATACGTCCGTATTGACCTTTGGCACCCGTTCGTGTTCTTTCAGCATCCGTCTGTGTTTGAACTTTTATTTCAATACTCGTCCGTATTGACCTTTGACACCCGCCCGTGTTCTTTCAGCACCCGTCCGTGTTTGAACTTTTATTTCAATACCCATCCGTATTGACCTTTGACACCCGTCCGTGTTCTTTCAACACCCGTCCGTGTTTGAACTTTTATTTCAATACCCGTCCGTATTGACCTTTGACACCCTCCCGTGTTCTTTCAGCACCCGTCCGTGTTCGAACTTTTATTTCAATACCCGTCCGTATTTACCTTTGACACCTGTCCGTGTTCTTTCAGCACCGGTCCGTGTTTGAACTTTTATTTCAATACCCGTCCGTATTGACCTTTGGCACCCGTCCGTGTTCTTGCAGTACCCATCCGTGTTTGAACTTTTATTTCAATACCCGTCCGTATTGACCTTTGGCACCCGTCCGTGTTCTTTCAGCACCCGTCCGTGTTTGAACTTTTATTTCAATACCCGTCCGTATTGACCTTTGGCACCCGTCCGTGTTCTTTCAGCACCCGTCCATGTTTGAATTTTTATTTCAATACCCGTCCGTATTGACCTTTGGCACCCGTCCGTGTTCTTTCAGCATCCGTCTGTGTTTGAACTTTTATTTCAATACCCGTCCGTATTGACATTTGGCATCCGTCCATATTATTTTAGCACCCGTCCGTGTTTGAACTTTTGTTTCAATACCCGTCCGTATTGACCTTTGACACTCGTCCGTGTTCTTTCAGCACCCATCCGTGTTTGAACTTTTATTTCAATACCCGTCCGTATTGACCTTCGACACCCGTCCGTGTTTTCTTTCAGCACCCGTCCTTGTTTGAACTTTTATTTCAATACTCGTCCGTATTGACCTTTGACACCCGTCCGTAAATTTTCAGCACCCGTCCGTGTTTGAATTTTTATTTCAATACCCGTCCGTATTGACCTTTGGCACCCGTCCGTGTTCTTTCAGCACCCGTCCGTGTTTGAATTTTTATTTCAATACCCGTCCGTATTGACCTTTGGCACCCGTCCGTGTTCTTTCAGCATTCGTCTCTGTTTGAACTTTTATTTCAATACCCGTCCGTATTGACCTTTGACACCCATCCGTGTTCTTTCAGCACCCGTCCGTGTTTGAATTTTTATTTCAATACCCGTCCGTATTGACCTTTGGCACCCGTCGGTGTTCTTTCAGCATCCGTCTATGTTTGATCTTTTATTTCAATACCCGTCCGTATTGACCTTTGGCACCCGTCCGTGTTTGAACTTTTATTTCAATACCCGTCCGTATTGACCTTTGACACCCTCCCGTGTTCTTTCAGCACCCGTCCGTGTTCGGACTTTTAATTCAATACCCGTCCGTATTGACCTTTGACACCCGATCGTGTTCTTTCAGCACCCGTCCGTGTTTGAACTTTTATTTCAATATCCGTCTGTATTGACCTTTGACACCCATCCGTGTTTTCTTTCAGCACCCGTCCGTGTTTGAACTTTTATTTCAATACCCGTCCGTATTAACATTTGGCACCCGTCCGTGTTCTTTCAGCACCCGTCCGTGTTTGAACTTTTGTTTCGATACCCATCCGTATTGACCTTTGACACACGTCCGTGTTCTTTTAGCACCCGTCCGTGTTCGAACTTTTATTTCAATACCCGTCCGTATTGACCTTTGACACCTGTCCGTGTTCTTTCAGCACCCGTCTGTGTTTGAACTTTTATTTCAATACCCGTCCGTATTGACCATTGACACCCGTCCGTGTTTTCTTTCAGCACCCGTCCGTGTTTGAACTTTTATTTCAATACCCGTCCGTATTGACCTTTGACACCCGTCCGTGTTCTTTTAGCACCCGTCCGTGTTTGAATTTTTATTTCAATATACGTCCGTATTGACCTTTGGCACCCGTCCGTGTTCTTTCAGCATCCGTCTGTGTTTGAACTTTTAGTTCAATACCCGTCCGTATTGACCTTTGACACCCGTCCGTGTTCTTTCAGCACCCGTCCGTGTTTGAACTTTTATTTCAATACCCATCCGTATTGACCTTTGACACCCGTCCGTGTTCTTTCAGCACTCGTCCGTGTTTGAACTTTTATTTCAATACCCGTCCGTATTGACCTTTAGCACCCGTCCGTGTTCTTTCAGCACCCGTCCGGGTTTGAACTTTTATTTCAATACTCGTCCGTATTGACCTTTGACACCCTCCCGTGTTTTTTCAGCACCCGTCCGTGTTTGAACTTTTAATTCAATACTCGTCCGTATTGACCTTTGACACCCGTCCGTGTTCTTTCAGCACCCATCCGTGTTTGAACTTTTATTTCTATACCCGTCCGTATTGACCTTTGACACCCGTCCGTGTTTTCTTTCAGCACCCGTCCGTGTTTGAACTTTTATTTCAATACTCGTCCGTATTGACCTTTGACACCCGTCCGTGTTCTTTCAGCACCCGTCCGTGTTTTAATTTTTATTTCAATACCCGTCCGTATTGACCTTTGGCACCCGTCCGTGTTCTTTCAGCACCCGTCCGTGTTTTTGATATTTATATCAATACCCGTCCGTATTGACCTTTGGCACCCGTCCGTGTTCTTTCAGCATCCGTCTCTGTTTGAACTTTTATTTCAATACCCGTCCTTATTGACCTTTGACACCCGTCCGTGTTCTTTCAGCACCCGTTCGTGTTTGAATTTTTATTTCAATACCCGTCCGTATTAACCTTTGGCACCCGTGTGTGTTCTTTCAGCAGCCGTCTATGTTTGAACTTTTATTTCAATACCCGTCCGTATTGACCTTTGGCACACGTCCGTGTTCTTTCAGCACCTGTCCGTGTTTGAACTTTTATTTCAATACCCGTCCGTATTGACCTTTGACACCCTCCCGTGTTCTTTCAGCACCCGTCCGTGTTTGAACTTTTAATTCAATACCCGTCCATATTAACCTTTGACACCCGATCGTGTTCTTTCAGCACCCGTCCGTGTTTGAACTTTTATTTCAATATCCGTCCGTATTGACCTTTGACACCCGTCCGTGTTTTCTTTCAGCACCCGTCCGTATTGACCTTTGGCACCCGTCCGTGTTCTTTCAGCACCCGTCCGTGTTTGAACTTTCGTTTCAATACCTGTCCGTATTGACCTTTGACACACGTCCGTGTTCTTTCAGCACCCGTCCGTGTTCGAACTTTTATTTCAATACCCGTCCGTATTTACCTTTGACACCTGTCCGTGTTCTTTCAGCACCCGTCCGTGTTTGAACTTTTATTTCAATACCCGTCCGTATTGACCTTTGGCACCCGTCCGTGTTCTTGCAGTACCCATCCGTGTTTGAACTTTTATTTCAATACCCGTCCGTATTGACCTTTGACACCCTCCCGTGTTTTTTCAGCACCCGTCCGTGTTTGAACTTTTAATTCAATACGCGTCCGTATTGACCTTTGACACCCGTCCGTGTTCTTTCAGCACCCATCCGTGTTTGAACTTTTATTTCTATACCCGTCCGTATTGACCTTTGACACCCGTCCGTGTTTTCTTTCAACACCCGTCCGTGTTTGAACTTTTATTTCAATACTCGTCCGTATTGACCTTTGACACCCGTCCGTGTTCTTTCAGCACCCGTTCGTGTTTTAATTTTTATTTCAATACCCGTCCGTATTGACCTTTGGCACCCGTCCGTGTTCTTTCAGCACCCGTCCGTGTTTTTGATATTTATTTCAATACCCGTCCGTATTGACCTTTGACACCCGTCCGTGTTCTTTCAACACCCGTCCGTGTTTGAATTTTTATTTCAATATACGTCCGTATTGACCTTTGGCACCCGTCCGTGTTCTTTCAGCATCCGTCTGTGTTTGAACTTTTAGTTCAATACCCGTCCGTATTGACCTTTGACACCCGTCCGTGTTCTTTCAGCACCCGTCCGTGTTTGAACTTTTATTTCAATACCCATCCGTATTGACCTTTGACACCCGTCCGTGTTCTTTCAGCACTCGTCCGTGTTTGAACTTTTATTTCAATACCCGTCCGTATTGACCTTTAGCACCCGTCCGTGTTCTTTCAGCACCCGTCCGGGTTTGAACTTTTATTTCAATACTCGTCCGTATTGACCTTTGACACCCTCCCGTGTTTTTTCAGCACCCGTCCGTGTTTGAACTTTTAATTCAATACTCGTCCGTATTGACCTTTGACACCCGTCCGTGTTCTTTCAGCACCCATCCGTGTTTGAACTTTTATTTCTATACCCGTCCGTATTGACCTTTGACACCCGTCCGTGTTTTCTTTCAGCACCCGTCCGTGTTTGAACTTTTATTTCAATACTCGTCCGTATTGACCTTTGACACCCGTCCGTGTTCTTTCAGCACCCGTCCGTGTTTTAATTTTTATTTCAATACCCGTCCGTATTGACCTTTGGCACCCGTCCGTGTTCTTTCAGCACCCGTCCGTGTTTTTGATATTTATTTCAATACCCGTCCGTATTGACCTTTGGCACCCGTCCGTGTTCTTTCAGCATCCGTCTCTGTTTGAACTTTTATTTCAATACCCGTCCTTATTGACCTTTGACACCCGTCCGTGTTCTTTCAGCACCCGTTCGTGTTTGAATTTTTATTTCAATACCCGTCCGTATTAACCTTTGGCACCCGTCTGTGTTCTTTCAGCATCCGTCTATGTTTGAACTTTTATTTCAATACCCGTCCGTATTGACCTTTGGCACACGTCCGTGTTCTTTCAGCACCTGTCCGTGTTTGAACTTTTATTTCAATACCCGTCCGTATTGACCTTTGACACCCTCCCGTGTTCTTTCAGCACCCGTCCGTGTTTGAACTTTTAATTCAATACCCGTCCATATTAACCTTTGACACCCGATCGTGTTCTTTCAGCACCCGTCCGTGTTTGAACTTTTATTTCAATATCCGTCCGTATTGACCTTTGACACCCGTCCGTGTTTTCTTTCAACACCCGTCCGTATTGACATTTGGCACCCGTCCGTGTTCTTTCAGCGACCGTCCGTGTTTGAACTTTCGTTTCAATACCTGTCCATATTGACCTTTGACACACGTCCGTGTTCTTTCAGCACCCGTCCGTGTTCGAACTTTTATTTCAATACCCGTCCGTATTTACCTTTGACACCTGTCCGTGTTCTTTCAGCACCCGTCCGTGTTTGAACTTTTATTTCAATACCCGTCCGTATTGACCTTTGGCACCCGTCCGTGTTCTTGCAGTACCCATCCGTGTTTGAACTTTTATTTCAATACCCGTCCGTATTGACCTTTGACACCCTCCCGTGTTTTTTCAGCACCCGTCCGTGTTTGAACTTTTAATTCAATACGCGTCCGTATTGACCTTTGACACCCGTCCGTGTTCTTTCAGCACCCATCCGTGTTTGAACTTTTATTTCTATACCCGTCCGTATTGACCTTTGACACCCGTCCGTGTTTTCTTTCAGCACCCGTCCGTGTTTGAACTTTTATTACAATACTCGTCCGTATTGACCTTTGACACCCGTCCGTGTTCTTTCAGCACCCGTTCGTGTTTTAATTTTTATTTCAATACCCGTCCGTATTGACCTTTGGCACCCGTCCGTGTTCTTTCAGCACCCGTCCGTGTTTTTGATATTTATTTCAATACCCGTCCGTATTGACCTTTGACACCCGTCCGTGTTCTTTCAACACCCGTCCGTGTTTGAACTTTTATTTCAATACCCGTCCGTATTGACCTTTGACACCCTCCCGTGTTCTTTCAGCACCCGTCCGTGTTCGAACTTTTATTTCAATACCCGTCCGTATTTACCTTTGACACCTGTCCGTGTTCTTTCAGCACCCGTCCGTGTTTGAACTTTTATTTCAATACCCGTCCGTATTGACCTTTGGCACCCGTCCGTGTTCTTGCAGTACCCATCCGTGTTTGAACTTTTATTTCAATACCCGTCCGTATTGACCATTGGCACCCGTCCGTGTTCTTTCAGCACCCGTCCGTGTTTGAACTTTTATTTCAATACCCGTCCGTATTGACCTTTGGCACCCGTCCGTGTTCTTTCAGCACCCGTCCATGTTTGAATTTTTATTTCAATACCCGTCCGTATTGACCTTTGGCACCCGTCCGTGTTCTTTCAGCATCCGTCTGTGTTTGAACTTTTATTTCAATACCCGTCCGTATTGACATTTGGCATCCGTCCGTGTTATTTTAGCACCCGTCCGTGTTTGAACTTTTGTTTCAATACCCGTCCGTATTGACCTTTGACACTCGTCCGTGTTCTTTCAGCACCCGTCCGTGTTTGAACTTTTATTTCAATACCCGTCCGTATTGACCTTTGACACCCGTCCGTGTTTTCTTTCAGCACCCGTCCTTGTTTGAACTTTTATTTCAATACTCGTCCGTATTGACCTTTGACACCCGTCCGTAAATTTTCAGCACCCGTCCGTGTTTGAATTTTTATTTCAATACCCGTCCGTATTGACCTTTGGCACCCGTCCGTGTTCTTTCAGCACCCGTCCGTGTTTGAATTTTTATTTCAATACCCGTCCGTATTGACCTTTGGCACCCGTCCGTGTTCTTTCAGCATTCGTCTCTGTTTGAACTTTTATTTCAATACCCGTCCGTATTGACCTTTGACACCCGTCCGTGTTCTTTCAGCACCCGTCCGTGTTTGAATTTTTATTTCAATACCCGTCCGTATTGACCTTTGGCACCCGTCTGTGTTCTTTCAGCATCCGTCTATGTTTGATCTTTTATTTCAATACCCGTCCGTATTGACCTTTGGCACCCGTCCGTGTTTGAACTTTTATTTCAATACCCGTCCGTATTGACCTTTGACACCCTCCCGTGTTCTTTCAGCACCCGTCTGTGTTCGGACTTTTAATTCAATACCCGTCCGTATTGACCTTTGACACCCGATCGTGTTCTTTCAGCACCCGTCCGTGTTTGAACTTTTATTTCAATATCCGTCTGTATTGACCTTTGACACCCATCCGTGTTTTCTTTCAGCACCCGTCCGTGTTTGAACTTTTATTTCAATACCCGTCCGTATTAACATTTGGCACCCGTCCGTGTTCTTTCAGCACCCGTCCGTGTTTGAACTTTTGTTTCGATACCCATCCGTATTGACCTTTGACACACGTCCGTGTTCTTTCAGCACCCGTCCGTGTTCGAACTTTTATTTCAATACCCGTCCGTATTGACCTTTGACACCTGTCCGTGTTCTTTCAGCACCCGTCTGTGTTTGAACTTTTATTTCAATACCCGTCCGTATTGACCATTGACACCCGTCCGTGTTTTCTTTCAGCACCCGTCCGTGTTTGAACTTTTATTTCAATACCCGTCCGTATTGACCTTTGACACCCGTCCGTGTTCTTTTAGCACCCGTCCGTGTTTGAATTTTTATTTCAATATACGTCCGTATTGACCTTTGGCACCCGTCCGTGTTCTTTCAGCATCCGTCTGTGTTTGAACTTTTAGTTCAATACCCGTCCGTATTGACCTTTGACACCCGTCCGTGTTCTTTCAGCACCCGTCCGTGTTTGAACTTTTATTTCAATACCCATCCGTATTGACCTTTGACACCCGTCCGTGTTCTTTCAGCACTCGTCCGTGTTTGAACTTTTATATCAATACCCGTCCGTATTGACCTTTAGCACCCGTCCGTGTTCTTTCAGCACCCGTCCGGGTTTGAACTTTTATTTCAATACTCGTCCGTATTGACCTTTGACACCCTCCCGTGTATTTTCAGCACCCGTCCGTGTTTGAACTTTTATTTCAATACCCGTCCGTATTGACCTTTAGCACCCGTCCGTGTTCTTTCAGCACCCGTCCGGGTTTGAACTTTTATTTCAATACTCGTCCGTATTGACCTTTGACACCCTCCCGTGTTTTTTCAGCACCCGTCCGTGTTTGAACTTTTAATTCAATACTCGTCCGTATTGACCTTTGACACCCGTCCGTGTTCTTTCAGCACCCATCCGTGTTTGAACTTTTATTTCTATACCCGTCCGTATTGACCTTTGACACCCGTCCGTGTTTTCTTTTAGCACCCGTCCGTGTTTGAACTTTTATTTCAATACCCGTCCGTATTGACCTTTGACACCTGTCCGTGTTCTTTCAGCACCCGTCCGTGTTTTAATTTTTATTTCAATACCCGTCCGTATTGACCTTTGGCACCCGTCCGTGTTCTTTCAGCACCCGTCCGTGTTTTTGATATTTATTTCAATACCCGTCCGTATTGACCTTTGGCACCCGTCCTTGTTCTTTCAGCATCCGTCTCTGTTTGAACTTTTATTTCAATACCCGTCCTTATTGACCTTTGACACCCGTCCGTGTTCTTTCAGCACCCGTTCGTGTTTGAATTTTTATTTCAATACCCGTCCGTATTAACCTTTGGCACCCGTCTGTGTTCTTTCAGCATCCGTCTATGTTTGAACTTTTATTTCAATACCCGTCCGTATTGACCTTTGGCACACGTCCGTGTTCTTTCAGCACCTGTCCGTGTTTGAACTTTTATTTCAATACCCGTCCGTATTGACCTTTGACACCCTCCCGTGTTCTTTCAGCACCCGTCCGTGTTTGAACTTTTAATTCAATACCCGTCCATATTAACCTTTGACACCCGATCGTGTTCTTTCAGCACCCGTCCGTGTTTGAACTGTTATTTCAATATCCGTTCGTATTGACCTTTGACACCCGTCCGTGTTTTCTTTCAGCACCCGTCCGTATTGACATTTGGCACCCGTCCGTGTTCTTTCAGCGACCGTCCGTGTTTGAACTTTCGTTTCAATACCTGTCCGTATTGACCTTTGACACACGTCCGTGTTCTTTCAGCACCCGTCCGTGTTCGAACTTTTATTTCAATACCCGTCCGTATTTACCTTTGACACCTGTCCGTGTTCTTTCAGCACCCGTCCGTGTTTGAACTTTTATTTCAATACCCGTCCGTATTGACCTTTGGCACCCGTCCGTGTTCTTGCAGTACCCATCCGTGTTTGAACTTTTATTTCAATACCCGTCCGTATTGACCTTTGGCACCCGTCCGTGTTCTTTCAGCACCCGTCCGTGTTTGAACTTTTATTTCAATACCCGTCCGTATTGACCTTTAACACCCGTCCGTGTTCTTTCAGCACCCGTCCGTGTATGAACTTTTATTTCAATACCCGTCCGTATTGACCTTTGGCACCCGTCCGTGTTCTTTCAGCACCCGTCCGTGTTTGAACTTTTATTTCAATACCCGTCCGTATTGACCTTTGACACCCGTCCGTGTTCTTTCAGCACCCGTCCGAGTTTGAATTTTATTTCGATACCTGTCCGTATTGACCTTTGACACCCGTCCGTGTTCTTTCAGCACCCGTCCATGTTTGAACTTTTGTTTCAATACCCGTCCATATTGACCTTTGACACCCGTCCGTGTTCTTTCAGCACCCGTCCGTGTTTGAACTTTTATTTCAATACCCGTCCGTATTGACCTTTGACACCCTCCCGAGTTCTTTCAGCACCCGTCCGTGTTTGAACTTTTAATTCAATACCCGTCCGTATTGACCTTTGACACCCGTCCGTGTTCTTTCAGCACCCGTCCGTGTTTGAACTTTTATTTCAATATCCGTCCGTATTGACCTTTGACACCCGTCCGTGTTCTTTCAGCATCCGTCTGTGTTTGAACTTTTATTTCAATACTCGTCCGTATTGACCTTTGACACCCGTCCGTGTTCTTTCAGCACCCGTTCGTGTTTGAACTTTTATTTCAATACCCATCCGTATTGACCTTTGACACCCGTCCGTGTTCTTTCAGCACCCGTCCGTGTTTGAACTTTTATTTCAATACCCGTCCGTATTGACCTTTGACACCCTCCCGTGTTCTTTCAGCACCCGTCCGTGTGTGAACTTTTAATTCAATACCCGTCCGTATTGACCTTTGACACCCGTCCGTGTTCTTTCAGCACCCGTCCGTGTTTGAACTTTTATTTCAATATCCGTCCGTATTGACCTTTGACACCCGTCCGTGTTTTCTTTTAGCACCCGTCCGTGTTTGAACTTTTATTTCAATACCCGTCCGTATTGACCTTTGACACCTGTCCGTGTTCTTTCAGCACCCGTCCGTGTTTTAATTTTTATTTCAATACCCGTCCGTATTGACCTTTGGCACCCGTCCGTGTTCTTTCAGCACCCGTCCGTGTTTTTGATATTTATTTCAATACCCGTCCGTATTGACCTTTGGCACCCGTCCGTGTTCTTTCAGCATCCGTCTCTGTTTGAACTTTTATTTCAATACCCGTCCTTATTGACCTTTGACACCCGTCCGTGTTCTTTCAGCACCCGTTCGTGTTTGAATTTTTATTTCAATACCCGTCCGTATTAACCTTTGGCACCCGTCTGTGTTCTTTCAGCATCCGTCTATGTTTGAACTTTTATTTCAATACCCGTCCGTATTGACCTTTGGCACACGTCCGTGTTCTTTCAGCACCTGTCCGTGTTTGAACTTTTATTTCAATACCCGTCCGTATTGACCTTTGACACCCTCCCGTGTTCTTTCAGCACCCGTCCGTGTTTGAACTTTTAATTCAATACCCGTCCATATTAACCTTTGACACCCGATCGTGTTCTTTCAGCACCCGTCCGTGTTTGAACTGTTATTTCAATATCCGTCCGTATTGACCTTTGACACCCGTCCGTGTTTTCTTTCAGCACCCGTCCGTATTGACATTTGGCACCCGTCCGTGTTCTTTCAGCGACCGTCCGTGTTTGAACTTTCGTTTCAATACCTGTCCGTATTGACCTTTGACACACGTCCGTGTTCTTTCAGCACCCGTCCGTGTTCGAACTTTTATTTCAATACCCGTCCGTATTTACCTTTGACACCTGTCCGTGTTCTTTCAGCACCCGTCCGTGTTTGAACTTTTATTTCAATACCCGTCCGTATTGACCTTTGGCACCCGTCCGTGTTCTTGCAGTACCCATCCGTGTTTGAACTTTTATTTCAATACCCGTCCGTATTGACCTTTGGCACCCGTCCGTGTTCTTTCAGCACCCGTCCGTGTTTGAACTTTTATTTCAATACCCGTCCGTATTGACCTTTAACACCCGTCCGTGTTCTTTCAGCACCCGTCCGTGTATGAACTTTTATTTCAATACCCGTCTGTATTGACCTTTGGCACCCGTCCGTGTTCTTTCAGCACCCGTCCGTGTTTGAACTTTTATTTCAATACCCATCCGTATTGACCTTTGACACCCGTCCGTGTTCTTTCAGCACCCGTCCGAGTTTGAATTTTATTTCGATACCTGTCCGTATTGACCTTTGACACCCGTCCGTGTTCTTTCAGCACCCGTCCATGTTTGAACTTTTGTTTCAATACCCGTCCATATTGACCTTTGACACCCGTCCGTGTTCTTTCAGCACCCGTCCGTGTTTGAACTTTTATTTCAATACCCGTCCCTATTGACCTTTGACACCCTCCCGAGTTCTTTCAGCACCCGTCCGTGTTTGAACTTTTAATTCAATACCCGTCCGTATTGACCTTTGACACCCGTCCGTGTTCTTTCAGCACCCGTCCGTGTTTGAACTTTTATTTCAATATCCGTCCGTATTGACCTTTGACACCCGTCCGTGTTCTTTCAGCATCCGTCTGTGTTTGAACTTTTATTTCAATACTCGTCCGTATTGACCTTTGACACCCGTCCGTGTTCTTTCAGCACCCGTTCGTGTTTGAACTTTTATTTCAATACCCATCCGTATTGACCTTTGACACCCGTCCGTGTTCTTTCAGCACCCGTCCGTGTTTGAACTTTTATTTCAATACCCGTCCGTATTGACCTTTGACACCCTCCCGTGTTCTTTCAGCACCCGTCTGTGTGTGAACTTTTAATTCAATACCCGTCCGTATTGACCTTTGACACCCGTCCGTGTTCTTTCAGCACCCGTCCGTGTTTGAACTTTTATTTCAATATCCGTCCGTATTGACCTTTGACACCCGTCCGTGTTTTCTTTTAGCACCCGTCCGTGTTTGAACTTTTATTTCAATACCCGTCCGTATTGACCTTTGACACCTGTCCGTGTTCTTTCAGCACCCGTCCGTGTTTTAATTTTTATTTCAATACCCATCCGTATTGACCTTTGGCACCCGTCCGTGTTCTTTCAGCACCCGTCCGTGTTTTTGATATTTATTTCAATACCCGTCCGTATTGACCTTTGGCACCCGTCCGTGTTCTTTCAGCATCCGTCTCTGTTTGAACTTTTATTTCAATACCCGTCCTTATTGACCTTTGACACCCGTCCGTGTTCTTTCAGCACCCGTTCGTGTTTGAATTTTTATTTCAATACCCGTCCGTATTAACCTTTGGCACCCGTCTGTGTTCTTTCAGCATCCGTCTATGTTTGAACTTTTATTTCAATACCCGTCCGTATTGACCTTTGGCACACGTCCGTGTTCTTTCAGCACCTGTCCGTGTTTGAACTTTTATTTCAATACCCGTCCGTATTGACCTTTGACACCCTCCCGTGTTCTTTCAGCACCCGTCCGTGTTTGAACTTTTAATTCAATACCCGTCCATATTAACCTTTGACACCCGATCGTGTTCTTTCAGCACCCGTCCGTGTTTGAACTGTTATTTCAATATCCGTCCGTATTGACCTTTGACACCCGTCCGTGTTTTCTTTCAGCACCCGTCCGTATTGACATTTGGCACCCGTCCGTGTTCTTTCAGCGACCGTCCGTGTTTGAACTTTCGTTTCAATACCTGTCCGTATTGACCTTTGACACACGTCCGTGTTCTTTCAGCACCCGTCCGTGTTCGAACTTTTATTTCAATACCCGTCCGTATTTACCTTTGACACCTGTCCGTGTTCTTTCAGCACCCGTCCGTGTTTGAACTTTTATTTCAATACCCGTCCGTATTGACCTTTGGCACCCGTCCGTGTTCTTGCAGTACCCATCCGTGTTTGAACTTTTATTTCAATACCCGTTCGTATTGACCTTTGGCACCCGTCCGTGTTCTTTCAGCACCCGTCCGTGTTTGAACTTTTATTTCAATACCCGTCCGTATTGACCTTTAACACCCGTCCGTGTTCTTTCAGCACCCGTCCGTGTATGAACTTTTATTTCAATACCCGTCCGTATTGACCTTTGGCACCCGTCCGTGTTCTTTCAGCACCCGTCCGTGTTTGAACTTTTATTTCAATACCCGTCCGTATTGACCTTTGACACCCGTCCGTGTTCTTTCAGCACCCGTCCGAGTTTGAATTTTATTTCGATACCTGTCCGTATTGACCTTTGACACCCGTCCGTGTTCTTTCAGCACCCGTCCATGTTTGAACTTTTGTTTCAATACCCGTCCATATTGACCTTTGACACCCGTCCGTGTTCTTTCAGCACCCGTCCGTGTTTGAACTTTTATTTCAATACCCGTCCGTATTGACCTTTGACACCCTCCCGAGTTCTTTCAGCACCCGTCCGTGTTTGAACTTTTAATTCAATACCCGTCCGTATTGACCTTTGACACCCGTCCGTGTTCTTTCAGCACCCGTCCGTGTTTGAACTTTTATTTCAATATCCGTCCATATTGACCTTTGACACCCATCCGTGTTCTTTCAGCATCCGTCTGTGTTTGAACTTTTATTTCAATACTCGTCCGTATTGACCTTTGACACCCGTCCGTGTTCTTTCAGCACCCGTTCGTGTTTGAACTTTTATTTCAATACCCATCCGTATTGACCTTTGACACCCGTCCGTGTTCTTTCAGCACCCGTCCGTGTTTGAACTTTTATTTCAATACCCGTCCGTATTGACCTTTGACACCCTCCCGTGTTCTTTCAGCACCCGTCCGTGTGTGAACTTTTAATTCAATACCCGTCCGTATTGACCTTTGACACCCGTCCGTGTTCTTTCAGCACCCGTCCGTGTTTGAACTTTTATTTCAATATCCGTCCGTATTGACCTTTGACACCCGTCCGTGTTTTCTTTTAGCACCCGTCCGTGTTTGAACTTTTATTTCAATACCCGTCCGTATTGACCTTTGACACCTGTCCGTGTTCTTTCAGCACCCGTCCGTGTTTTAATTTTTATTTCAATACCCGTCCGTATTGACCTTTGGCACCCGTCCGTGTTCTTTCAGCACCCGTCCGTGTTTTTGATATTTATTTCAATACCCGTCCGTATTGACCTTTGGCACCCGTCCGTGTTCTTTCAGCATCCGTCTCTGTTTGAACTTTTATTTCAATACCCGTCCTTATTGACCTTTGACACCCGTCCGTGTTCTTTCAGCACCCGTTCGTGTTTGAATTTTTATTTCAATACCCGTCCGTATTAACCTTTGGCACCCGTCTGTGTTCTTTCAGCATCCGTCTATGTTTGAACTTTTATTTCAATACCCGTCCGTATTGACCTTTGGCACACGTCCGTGTTCTTTCAGCACCTGTCCGTGTTTGAACTTTTATTTCAATACCCGTCCGTATTGACCTTTGACACCCTCCCGTGTTCTTTCAGCACCCGTCCGTGTTTGAACTTTTAATTCAATACCCGTCCATATTAACCTTTGACACCCGATCGTGTTCTTTCAGCACCCGTCCGTGTTTGAACTGTTATTTCAATATCCGTCCGTATTGACCTTTGACACCCGTCCGTGTTTTCTTTCAGCACCCGTCCGTATTGACATTTGGCACCCGTCCGTGTTCTTTCAGCGACCGTCCGTGTTTGAACTTTCGTTTCAATACCTGTCCGTATTGACCTTTGACACACGTCCGTGTTCTTTCAGCACCCGTCCGTGTTCGAACTTTTATTTCAATACCCGTCCGTATTTACCTTTGACACCTGTCCGTGTTCTTTCAGCACCCGTCCGTGTTTGAACTTTTATTTCAATACCCGTCCGTATTGACCTTTGGCACCCGTCCGTGTTCTTGCAGTACCCATCCGTGTTTGAACTTTTATTTCAATACCCGTCCGTATTGACCTTTGGCACCCGTCCGTGTTCTTTCAGCACCCGTCCGTGTTTGAACTTTTATTTCAATACCCGTCCGTATTGACCTTTAACACCCGTCCGTGTTCTTTCAGCACCCGTCCGTGTATAAACTTTTATTTCAATACCCGTCCGTATTGACCTTTGGCACCCGTCCGTGTTCTTTCAGCACCCGTCCGTGTTTGAACTTTTATTTCAATACCCGTCCGTATTGACCTTTGACACCCGTCCGTGTTCTTTCAGCACCCGTCCGAGTTTGAATTTTATTTCGATACCTGTCCGTATTGACCTTTGACACCCGTCCGTGTTCTTTCAGCACCCGTCCATGTTTGAACTTTTGTTTCAATACCCGTCCATATTGACCTTTGACACCCGTCCGTGTTCTTTCAGCACCCGTCCGTGTTTGAACTTTTATTTCAATACCCGTCCGTATTGACCTTTGACACCCTCCCGAGTTCTTTCAGCACCCGTCCGTGTTTGAACTTTTAATTCAATACCCGTCCGTATTGACCTTTGACACCCGTCCGTGTTCTTTCAGCACCCGTCCGTGTTTGAACTTTTATTTCAATATCCGTCCGTATTGACCTTTGACACCCGTCCGTGTTCTTTCAGCATCCGTCTGTGTTTGAACTTTTATTTCAATACTCGTCCGTATTGACCTTTGACACCCGTCCGTGTTCTTTCAGCACCCGTTCGTGTTTGAACTTTTATTTCAATACCCATCCGTATTGACCTTTGACACCCGTCCGTGTTCTTTCAGCACCCGTCCGTGTTTGAACTTTTATTTCAATACCCGTCCGTATTGACCTTTGACACCCTCCCGTGTTCTTTCAGCACCCGTCCGTGTGTGAACTTTTAATTCAATACCCGTCCGTATTGACCTTTGACACCCGTCCGTGTTCTTTCAGCACCCGTCCGTGTTTGAACTTTTATTTCAATATCCGTCCGTATTGACCTTTGACACCCGTCCGTGTTTTCTTTTAGCACCCGTCCGTGTTTGAACTTTTATTTCAATACCCGTCCGTATTGACCTTTGACACCTGTCCGTGTTCTTTCAGCACCCGTCCGTGTTTTAATTTTTATTTCAATACCCGTCCGTATTGACCTTTGGCACCCGTCCGTGTTCTTTCAGCACCCGTCCGTGTTTTTGATATTTATTTCAATACCCGTCCGTATTGACCTTTGGCACCCGTCCGTGTTCTTTCAGCATCCGTCTCTGTTTGAACTTTTATTTCAATACCCGTCCTTATTGACCTTTGACACCCGTCCGTGTTCTTTCAGCACCCGTTCGTGTTTGAATTTTTATTTCAATACCCGTCCGTATTAACCTTTGGCACCCGTCTGTGTTCTTTCAGCATCCGTCTATGTTTGAACTTTTATTTCAATACCCGTCCGTATTGACCTTTGGCACACGTCCGTGTTCTTTCAGCACCTGTCCGTGTTTGAACTTTTATTTCAATACCCGTCCGTATTGACCTTTGACACCCTCCCGTGTTCTTTCAGCACCCGTCCGTGTTTGAACTTTTAATTCAATACCCGTCCATATTAACCTTTGACACCCGATCGTGTTCTTTCAGCACCCGTCCGTGTTTGAACTGTTATTTCAATATCCGTCCGTATTGACCTTTGACACCCGTCCGTGTTTTCTTTCAGCACCCGTCCGTATTGACATTTGGCACCCGTCCGTGTTCTTTCAGCGACCGTCCGTGTTTGAACTTTCGTTTCAATACCTGTCCGTATTGACCTTTGACACACGTCCGTGTTCTTTCAGCACCCGTCCGTGTTCGAACTTTTATTTCAATACCCGTCCGTATTTACCTTTGACACCTGTCCGTGTTCTTTCAGCACCCGTCCGTGTTTGAACTTTTATTTCAATACCCGTCCGTATTGACCTTTGGCACCCGTCCGTGTTCTTGCAGTACCCATCCGTGTTTGAACTTTTATTTCAATACCCGTCCGTATTGACCTTTGGCACCCGTCCGTGTTCTTTCAGCACCCGTCCGTGTTTGAACTTTTATTTCAATACCCGTCCGTATTGACCTTTAACACCCGTCCGTGTTCTTTCAGCACCCGTCCGTGTATGAACTTTTATTTCAATACCCGTCCGTATTGACCTTTGGCACCCGTCCGTGTTCTTTCAGCACCCGTCCGTGTTTGAACTTTTATTTCAATACCCGTCCGTATTGACCTTTGACACCCGTCCGTGTTCTTTCAGCACCCGTCCGAGTTTGAATTTTATTTCGATACCTGTCCGTATTGACCTTTGACACCCGTCCGTGTTCTTTCAGCACCCGTCCATGTTTGAACTTTTGTTTCAATACCCGTCCATATTGACCTTTGACACCCGTCCGTGTTCTTTCAGCACCCGTCCGTGTTTGAACTTTTATTTCAATACCCGTCCGTATTGACCTTTGACACCCTCCCGAGTTCTTTCAGCACCCGTCCGTGTTTGAACTTTTAATTCAATACCCGTCCGTATTGACCTTTGACACCCGTCCGTGTTCTTTCAGCACCCGTCCGTGTTTGAACTTTTATTTCAATATCCGTCCGTATTGACCTTTGACACCCGTCCGTGTTCTTTCAGCATCCGTCTGTGTTTGAACTTTTATTTCAATACTCGTCCGTATTGACCTTTGACACCCGTCCGTGTTCTTTCAGCACCCGTTCGTGTTTGAACTTTTATTTCAATACCCATCCGTATTGACCTTTGACACCCGTCCGTGTTCTTTCAGCACCCGTCCGTGTTTGAACTTTTATTTCAATACCCGTCCGTATTGACCTTTGACACCCTCCCGTGTTCTTTCAGCACCCGTCCGTGTGTGAACTTTTAATTCAATACCCGTCCGTATTGACCTTTGACACCCGTCCGTGTTCTTTCAGCACCCGTCCGTGTTTTTGATATTTATTTCAATAGCCGTCCGTATTGACCTTTGGCACCCGTCCGTGTTCTTTCAGCATCCGTCTCTGTTTGAACTTTTATTTCAATACCCGTCCTTATTGACCTTTGACACCCGTCCGTGTTCTTTCAGCACCCGTTCGTGTTTGAATTTTTATTTCAATACCCGTCCGTATTAACCTTTGGCACCCGTCTGTGTTCTTTCAGCATCCGTCTATGTTTGAACTTTTATTTCAATACCCGTCCGTATTGACCTTTGGCACACGTCCGTGTTCTTTCAGCACCTGTCCGTGTTTGAACTTTTATTTCAATACCCGTCCGTATTGACCTTTGACACCCTCCCGTGTTCTTTCAGCACCCGTCCGTGTTTGAACTTTTAATTCAATACCCGTCCATATTAACCTTTGACACCCGATCGTGTTCTTTCAGCACCCGTCCGTGTTTGAACTGTTATTTCAATATCCGTCCGTATTGACCTTTGACACCCGTCCGTGTTTTCTTTCAGCACCCGTCCGTATTGACATTTGGCACCCGTCCGTGTTCTTTCAGCGACCGTCCGTGTTTGAACTTTCGTTTCAATACCTGTCCGTATTGACCTTTGACACACGTCCGTGTTCTTTCAGCACCCGTCCGTGTTCGAACTTTTATTTCAATACCCGTCCGTATTTACCTTTGACACCTGTCCGTGTTCTTTCAGCACCCGTCCGTGTTTGAACTTTTATTTCAATACCCGTCCGTATTGACCTTTGGCACCCGTCCGTGTTCTTGCAGTACCCATCCGTGTTTGAACTTTTATTTCAATACCCGTCCGTATTGACCTTTGGCACCCGTCCGTGTTCTTTCAGCACCCGTCCGTGTTTGAACTTTTATTTCAATACCCGTCCGTATTGACCTTTAACACCCGTCCGTGTTCTTTCAGCACCCGTCCGTGTATAAACTTTTATTTCAATACCCGTCCGTATTGACCTTTGGCACCCGTCCGTGTTCTTTCAGCACCCGTCCGTGTTTGAACTTTTATTTCAATACCCGTCCGTATTGACCTTTGACACCCGTCCGTGTTCTTTCAGCACCCGTCCGAGTTTGAATTTTATTTCGATACCTGTCCGTATTGACCTTTGACACCCGTCCGTGTTCTTTCAGCACCCGTCCATGTTTGAACTTTTGTTTCAATACCCGTCCATATTGACCTTTGACACCCGTCCGTGTTCTTTCAGCACCCGTCCGTGTTTGAACTTTTATTTCAATACCCGTCCGTATTGACCTTTGACACCCTCCCGAGTTCTTTCAGCACCCGTCCGTGTTTGAACTTTTAATTCAATACCCGTCCGTATTGACCTTTGACACCCGTCCGTGTTCTTTCAGCACCCGTCCGTGTTTGAACTTTTATTTCAATATCCGTCCGTATTGACCTTTGACACCCGTCCGTGTTCTTTCAGCATCCGTCTGTGTTTGAACTTTTATTTCAATACTCGTCCGTATTGACCTTTGACACCCGTCCGTGTTCTTTCAGCACCCGTTCGTGTTTGAACTTTTATTTCAATACCCATCCGTATTGACCTTTGACACCCGTCCGTGTTCTTTCAGCACCCGTCCGTGTTTGAACTTTTATTTCAATACCCGTCCGTATTGACCTTTGACACCCTCCCGTGTTCTTTCAGCACCCGTCCGTGTGTGAACTTTTAATTCAATACCCGTCCGTATTGACCTTTGACACCCGTCCGTGTTCTTTCAGCACCCGTCCGTGTTTGAACTTTTATTTCAATATCCGTCCGTATTGACCTTTGACACCCGTCCGTGTTTTCTTTTAGCACCCGTCCGTGTTTGAACTTTTATTTCAATACCCGTCCGTATTGACCTTTGACACCTGTCCGTGTTCTTTCAGCACCCGTCCGTGTTTTAATTTTTATTTCAATACCCGTCCGTATTGACCTTTGGCACCCGTCCGTGTTCTTTCAGCACCCGTCCGTGTTTTTGATATTTATTTCAATACCCGTCCGTATTGACCTTTGGCACCCGTCCGTGTTCTTTCAGCATCCGTCTCTGTTTGAACTTTTATTTCAATACCCGTCCTTATTGACCTTTGACACCCGTCCGTGTTCTTTCAGCACCCGTTCGTGTTTGAATTTTTATTTCAATACCCGTCCGTATTAACCTTTGGCACCCGTCTGTGTTCTTTCAGCATCCGTCTATGTTTGAACTTTTATTTCAATACCCGTCCGTATTGACCTTTGGCACACGTCCGTGTTCTTTCAGCACCTGTCCGTGTTTGAACTTTTATTTCAATACCCGTCCGTATTGACCTTTGACACCCTCCCGTGTTCTTTCAGCACCCGTCCGTGTTTGAACTTTTAATTCAATACCCGTCCATATTAACCTTTGACACCCGATCGTGTTCTTTCAGCACCCGTCCGTGTTTGAACTGTTATTTCAATATCCGTCCGTATTGACCTTTGACACCCGTCCGTGTTTTCTTTCAGCACCCGTCCGTATTGACATTTGGCACCCGTCCGTGTTCTTTCAGCGACCGTCCGTGTTTGAACTTTCGTTTCAATACCTGTCCGTATTGACCTTTGACACACGTCCGTGTTCTTTCAGCACCCGTCCGTGTTCGAACTTTTATTTCAATACCCGTCCGTATTTACCTTTGACACCTGTCCGTGTTCTTTCAGCACCCGTCCGTGTTTGAACTTTTATTTCAATACCCGTCCGTATTGACCTTTGGCACCCGTCCGTGTTCTTGCAGTACCCATCCGTGTTTGAACTTTTATTTCAATACCCGTCCGTATTGACCTTTGGCACCCGTCCGTGTTCTTTCAGCACCCGTCCGTGTTTGAACTTTTATTTCAATACCCGTCCGTATTGACCTTTAACACCCGTCCGTGTTCTTTCAGCACCCGTCCGTGTATGAACTTTTATTTCAATACCCGTCCGTATTGACCTTTGGCACCCGTCCGTGTTCTTTCAGCACCCGTCCGTGTTTGAACTTTTATTTCAATACCCGTCCGTATTGACCTTTGACACCCGTCCGTGTTCTTTCAGCACCCGTCCGAGTTTGAATTTTATTTCGATACCTGTCCGTATTGACCTTTGACACCCGTCCGTGTTCTTTCAGCACCCGTCCATGTTTGAACTTTTGTTTCAATACCCGTCCATATTGACCTTTGACACCCGTCCGTGTTCTTTCAGCACCCGTCCGTGTTTGAACTTTTATTTCAATACCCGTCCGTATTGACCTTTGACACCCTCCCGAGTTCTTTCAGCACCCGTCCGTGTTTGAACTTTTAATTCAATACCCGTCCGTATTGACCTTTGACACCCGTCCGTGTTCTTTCAGCACCCGTCCGTGTTTGAACTTTTATTTCAATATCCGTCCGTATTGACCTTTGACACCCGTCCGTGTTCTTTCAGCATCCGTCTGTGTTTGAACTTTTATTTCAATACTCGTCCGTATTGACCTTTGACACCCGTCCGTGTTCTTTCAGCACCCGTTCGTGTTTGAACTTTTATTTCAATACCCATCCGTATTGACCTTTGACACCCGTCCGTGTTCTTTCAGCACCCGTCCGTGTTTGAACTTTTATTTCAATACCCGTCCGTATTGACCTTTGACACCCTCCCGTGTTCTTTCAGCACCCGTCCGTGTGTGAACTTTTAATTCAATACCCGTCCGTATTGACCTTTGACACCCGTCCGTGTTCTTTCAGCACCCGTCCGTGTTTGAACTTTTATTTCAATATCCGTCCGTATTGACCTTTGACACCCGTCCGTGTTTTCTTTTAGCACCCGTCCGTGTTTGAACTTTTATTTCAATACCCGTCCGTATTGACCTTTGACACCTGTCCGTGTTCTTTCAGCACCCGTCCGTGTTTTAATTTTTATTTCAATACCCGTCCGTATTGACCTTTGGCACCCGTCCGTGTTCTTTCAGCACCCGTCCGTGTTTTTGATATTTATTTCAATACCCGTCCGTATTGACCTTTGGCACCCGTCCGTGTTCTTTCAGCATCCGTCTCTGTTTGAACTTTTATTTCAATACCCGTCCTTATTGACCTTTGACACCCGTCCGTGTTCTTTCAGCACCCGTTCGTGTTTGAATTTTTATTTCAATACCCGTCCGTATTAACCTTTGGCACCCGTCTGTGTTCTTTCAGCATCCGTCTATGTTTGAACTTTTATTTCAATACCCGTCCGTATTGACCTTTGGCACACGTCCGTGTTCTTTCAGCACCTGTCCGTGTTTGAACTTTTATTTCAATACCCGTCCGTATTGACCTTTGACACCCTCCCGTGTTCTTTCAGCACCCGTCCGTGTTTGAACTTTTAATTCAATACCCGTCCATATTAACCTTTGACACCCGATCGTGTTCTTTCAGCACCCGTCCGTGTTTGAACTGTTATTTCAATATCCGTCCGTATTGACCTTTGACACCCGTCCGTGTTTTCTTTCAGCACCCGTCCGTATTGACATTTGGCACCCGTCCGTGTTCTTTCAGCGACCGTCCGTGTTTGAACTTTCGTTTCAATACCTGTCCGTATTGACCTTTGACACACGTCCGTGTTCTTTCAGCACCCGTCCGTGTTCGAACTTTTATTTCAATACCCGTCCGTATTTACCTTTGACACCTGTCCGTGTTCTTTCAGCACCCGTCCGTGTTTGAACTTTTATTTCAATACCCGTCCGTATTGACCTTTGGCACCCGTCCGTGTTCTTGCAGTACCCATCCGTGTTTGAACTTTTATTTCAATACCCGTCCGTATTGACCTTTGGCACCCGTCCGTGTTCTTTCAGCACCCGTCCGTGTTTGAACTTTTATTTCAATACCCGTCCGTATTGACCTTTAACACCCGTCCGTGTTCTTTCAGCACCCGTCCGTGTATGAACTTTTATTTCAATACCCGTCCGTATTGACCTTTGGCACCCGTCCGTGTTCTTTCAGCACCCGTCCGTGTTTGAACTTTTATTTCAATACCCGTCCGTATTGACCTTTGACACCCGTCCGTGTTCTTTCAGCACCCGTCCGAGTTTGAATTTTATTTCGATACCTGTCCGTATTGACCTTTGACACCCGTCCGTGTTCTTTCAGCACCCGTCCATATTTGAACTTTTGTTTCAATACCCGTCCATATTGACCTTTGACACCCGTCTGTGTTCTTTCAGCACCCGTCCGTGTTTGAACTTTTATTTCAATACCCGTCCGTATTGACCTTTGACACCCTCCCGAGTTCTTTCAGCACCCGTCCGTGTTTGAACTTTTAATTCAATACCCGTCCGTATTGACCTTTGACACCCGTCCGTGTTCTTTCAGCACCCGTCCGTGTTTGAACTTTTATTTCAATATCCGTCCGTATTGACCTATGACACCCGTCCGTGTTCTTTCAGCATCCGTCTGTGTTTGAACTTTTATTTCAATACTCGTCCGTATTGACCTTTGACACCCGTCCGTGTTCTTTCAGCACCCGTTCGTGTTTGAACTTTTATTTCAATACCCATCCGTATTGACCTTTGACACCCGTCCGTGTTCTTTCAGCACCCGTCCGTGTTTGAACTTTTATTTCAATACCCGTCCGTATTGACCTTTGACACCCTCCCGTGTTCTTTCAGCACCCGTCCGTGTGTGAACTTTTAATTCAATACCCGTCCGTATTGACCTTTGACACCCGTCCGTGTTCTTTCAGCACCCGTCCGTGTTTGAACTTTTATTTCAATATCCGTCCGTATTGACCTTTGACACCCGTCCGTGTTTTCTTTTAGCACCCGTCCGTGTTTGAACTTTTATTTCAATACCCGTCCGTATTGACCTTTGACACCTGTCCGTGTTCTTTCAGCACCCGTCTGTGTTTGAATTTTTATTTCAATACCCGTCCGTATTGACCTTTGGCACCCGTCCGTGTTCTTTCAGCACCCGTCTGTGTTTGAATTTTTATTACAATACCCGTCCGTATTGACCATTGGCACCCGTCCGTGTTCTTTCAGCATCCGTCTGTGTTTGAACTTTTATTTCAATACCCGTCCGTATTGACATTTGGCATCCGTCCGTGTTATTTTAGCACCCGTCCGTGTTTGAACTTTTGTTTCAATACCCGTCTGTATTGACCTTTGACACTCGTCCGTGTTCTTTCAGCACCCGTCCGTGTTTGAAATTTTATTTCAATACCCGTCCGTATTGACCTTTGACACCCGTCCGTGTTCTTTCAGCATCCGTCTGTGTTTGAACTTTTATTTCAATACTCGTCCGTATTGACCTTTGACACCCGTCCGTGTTCTTTCAGCACCCGTTCGTGTTTGAACTTTTATTTCAATACCCATCCGTATTGACCTTTGACACCCGTCCGTGTTCTTTCAGCACCCGTCCGTGTTTGAACTTTTATTTCAATACCCGTCCGTATTGACCTTTGACACCCTCCCGTGTTCTTTCAGCACCCGTCCGTGTTTGAACTTTTAATTCAATACCCGTCCGTATTGACCTTTGACACCCGTCCGTGTTCTTTCAGCACCCGTCCGTGTTTGAACTTTTATTTCAATATCCGTCCGTATTGACCTTTGACACCCGTCCGTGTTTTCTTTTAGCACCCGTCCGTGTTTGAACTTTTATTTCAATACCCGTCCGTATTGACCTTTGACACCTGTCCGTGTTCTTTCAGCACCCGTCTGTGTTTGAATTTTTATTTCAATACCCGTCCGTATTGACCTTTGGCACCCGTCCGTGTTCTTTCAGCACCCGTCCGTGTTTGAATTTTTATTACAATACCCGTCCGTATTGACCTTTGGCACCCGTCCGTGTTCTTTCAGCATCCGTCTGTGTTTGAACTTTTATTTCAATACCCGTCCGTATTGACATTTGGCATCCGTCCGTGTTATTTTAGCACCCGTCCGTGTTTGAACTTTTGTTTCAATACCCGTCTGTATTGACCTTTGACACTCGTCCGTGTTCTTTCAGCACCCGTCCGTGTTTGAAATTTTATTTCAATACCCGTCCGTATTGACCTTTGACACCCGTCCGTGTTTTCTTTCAGCACCCGTCCGTGTTCTTTCAGCACCCGTCCGTGTTTGAATTTTTATTTCAATACCCGTCCGTATTGACCTTTGGCACCCGTCTGTGTTCTTTCAGCATCCGTCTATGTTTGATCTTTTATTTCAATACCCGTCCGTATTGACCTTTGGCACCCGTCCGTGTTTGAACTTTTATTTCAATACCCGTTCGTATTGACCTTTGACACCCTCCCGTGTTCTTTCAGCACCCGTCCGTGTTCGAACTTTTAATTCAATACCCGTCCGTATTGACCTTTGACACCCGATCGTGTTCTTTCAGCACCCATCCGTGTTTGAACTTTTATTTCAATATCCATCTGTATTGACCTTTGACACCCATCCGTGTTTTCTTTCAGCACCCGTCCGTGTTTGAACTTTTATTTCAATACCCGTCCGTATTAACATTTGGCACCCGTCCGTGTTCTTTCAGCACCCGTCCGTGTTTGAACTTTTGTTTCAATACCCGTCCGTATTGACCTTTGACACACGTCCGTGTTCATTCAGCACCCGTCCGTGTTCGAACTTTTATTTCAATACCCGTCCGTATTGACCTTTGACACCTGTCCGTGTTCTTTCAGCACCCGTCTGTGTTTGAACTTTTATTTCAATACCCGTCCGTATTGACCATTGACACCCGTCCGTGTTTTCTTTCAGCACCCGTCCGTGTTTGAACTTTTATTTCAATACCCGTCCGTATTGACCTTTGACACCCGTTCGTGTTCTTTTAGCACCCGTCCGTGTTTGAATTTTTATTTCAATATACGTCCGTATTGACCTTTGGCACCCGTCCGTGTTCTTTCAGCATCCGTCTGTGTTTGAACTTTTAGTTCAATACCCGTCTGTATTGACCTTTGACACCCGTCCGTGTTCTTTCAGCACTCGTCCGTGTTTGAACTTTTATTTCAATACCCGTCCGTATTGACCTTTAGCACCCGTCCGTGTTCTTTCAGCACCCGTCCGGGTTTGAACTTTTATTTCAATACCCGTCCGTATTGACCTTTGACACCCTCCCGTGTTTTTTCAGCACCCGTCCGTGTTTGAACTTTTAATTCAATACCCGTCCGTATTGACCTTTGACACCCGTCCGTGTTCTTTCAGCACCCGTCCGTGTTTGAACTTTTATTTCAATACCCGTCCGTATTGACCTTTGACACCCGTCCGTGTTTTCTTTCAGCACCCGTCCGTGTTTGAACATTTATTTCAATACTCGTCCGTATTGACCTTTGACACCCGTCCGTGTTCTTTCAGCACCTGTCCGTGTTTGAACTTTTATTTCAATACCCGTCCGTATTGACCTTTGACACCCTCCCGTGTTCTTTCAGCACCCGTCCGTGTTTGAACTTTTAATTCAATACGCGTCCGTATTAACCTTTGACACCCGATCGTGTTCTTTCAGCAACCGTCCGTGTTTGAACTTTTATTTCAATATCCGTCCATATTGACCTTTGACACCCGTCCGTGTTTTCTTTCAGCACCCGTCCGTATTGACATTTGGCACCCGTCCGTGTTCTTTCAGCGACCGTCCGTGTTTGAACTTTTGTTTCAATACCCGTCCGTATTGACCTTTGACACACGTCCGTGTTCTTTCAGCACCCGTCCGTGTTCGAACTTTTATTTCAATACCCGTCCGTATTGACCTTTGACACCTGTCCGTGTTCTTTCAGCACCCGTCTGTGTTTGAACTTTTATTTCAATACCCGTCCGTATTGACCATTGACACCCGTCCGTGTTTTCTTTCAGCACCCGTCCGTGTTTGAACTTTTATTTCAATACCCGTCCGTATTGACCTTTGACACCCGTCCGTGTTCTTTTAGCACCCGTCCGTGTTTGAATTTTTATTTCAATATACGTCTGTATTGACCTTTGGCACCCGTCCGTGTTCTTTCAGCATCCGTCTGTGTTTGAACTTTTAGTTCAATACCCGTCCGTATTGACCTTTGACACCCGTCCGTGTTGTTTCAGCACCCGTCCGTGTTTGAACTTTTATTTAAATACCCATCCGTATTGACCTTTGACACCCGTCCGTGTTCTTTCAGCACTCGTCCGTGTTTGAACTTTTATTTCAATACCCGTCCGTATTGACCTTTAGCACCCGTCCGTGTTCTTTCAGCACCCGTCCGGGTTTGAACTTTTATTTCAATACCCGTCCGTATTGACCTTTGACACCCTCCCGTGTTTTTTTAGCACCCGTCCGTGTTTGAACTTTTAATTCAATACCCGTCCGTATTGACCTTTGACACCCGTCCGTGTTCTTTCAACACCCGTCCGTGTTTGAACTTTTATTTCAATACCCGTCCGTATTGACCTTTGACACCCGTCCGTGTTTTCTTTCAGCACCCGTCCGTGTTTGAACATTTATTTCAATACTCGTCCGTATTGACCTTTGACACCCGTCCGTGTTCTTTCATCACCCGTCCGTGTTTTAATTTTTATTTCAATACCCATCCGTATTGACCTTTGGCACCCGTCCGTGTTCTTTCAGCACCCGTCCGTGTTTGAATTTTTATTTCAATACCCGTCCGTATTGACCTTTGACACCCGATCGTGTTCTTTCAGCAACCGTCCGTGTTTGAACTTTTATTTCAATATCCGTCCATATTGACCTTTGACACCCGTCCGTGTTTTCTTTCAGCACCCGTCCGTATTGACATTTGGCACCCGTCCGTGTTCTTTCAGCGACCGTCCGTGTTTGAACTTTTGTTTCAATACCCGTCCGTATTGACCTTTGACACACGTCCGTGTTCTTTCAGCACCCGTCCGTGTTCGAACTTTTATTTCAATACCCGTCCGTATTGACCTTTGACACCTGTCCGTGTTCTTTCAGCACCCGTCTGTGTTTGAACTTTTATTTCAATACCCGTCCGTATTGACCATTGACACCCGTCCGTGTTTTCTTTCAGCACCAGTCCGTGTTTGAACTTTTATTTCAATACCCGTCCGTATTGACCTTTGACACCCGTCCGTGTTCTTTTAGCACCCGTCCGTGTTTGAATTTTTATTTCAATATACGTCTGTATTGACCTTTGGCACCCGTCCGTGTTCTTTCAGCATCCGTCTGTGTTTGAACTTTTAGTTCAATACCCGTCCGTATTGACCTTTGACACCCGTCCGTGTTGTTTCAGCACCCGTCCGTGTTTGAACTTTTATTTAAATACCCATCCGTATTGACCTTTGACACCCGTCCGTGTTCTTTCAGCACTCGTCCGTGTTTGAACTTTTATTTCAATACCCGTCCGTATTGACCTTTAGCACCCGTCCGTGTTCTTTCAGCACCCGTCCGGGTTTGAACTTTTATTTCAATACCCGTCCGTATTGACCTTTGACACCCTCCCGTGTTTTTTCAGCACCCGTCCGTGTTTGAACTTTTAATTCAATACCCGTCCGTATTGACCTTTGACACCCGTCCGTGTTCTTTCAGCACCCGTCCGTGTTTGAACTTTTATGTCAATACCCGTCCGTATTGACCTTTGACACCCGTCCGTGTTTTCTTTCAGCACCCGTCCGTGTTTGAACATTTATTTCAATACTCGTCCGTATTGACCTTTGACACCCGTCCGTGTTCTTTCAGCACCCGTCCGTGTTTTAATTTTTATTTCAATACCCATCCGTATTGACCTTTGGCACCCGTCCGTGTTCTTTCAGCACCCGTCCGTGTTTGAATTTTTATTTCAATACCCGTCCGTATTGACCTTTGGCACCCGTCCGTTTTCTTTCAGCATCCGTCTCTGTTTGAACTTTTATTTCAATACCCGTCCTTATTGACCTTTGACACCCGTCCGTGTTCTTTCAGCACCCGTCCGTGTTTGAATTTTTATTTCAATACCCGTCCGTATTAACCTTTGGCACCCGTCTGTGTTCTTTCAGCATCCGTCTATGTTTGAACTTTTATTTCAATACCCGTCCGTATTGACCTTTGGCACACGTCCTTGTTCTTTCAGCACCTGTCCGTGTTTGAACTTTTATTTCAATACCCGTCCGTATTGACCTTTGACACCCTCCCGTGTTCTTTCAGCACCCGTCCGTGTTTGAACTTTTAATTCAATACCCGTCCGTATTAACCTTTGACACCCGATCGTGTTCTTTCAGCACCCGTCCGTGTTTGAACTGTTATTTCAATATCCGTCCGTATTGACCTTTGACACCCGTCCGTGTTTTCTTTCAGCACCCGTCCGTATTGACATTTGGCACCCGTCCGTGCCCTTTCAGCGACCGTCCGTGTTTGAACTTTTGTTTCAATACCCGTCCGAATTGAGCTTTGACACACGTCCGTGTTCTTTCAGCACCCGTCCGTGTTCGAACTTTTATTTCAATACCCGTCCGTATTTACCTTTGACACCTGTCCGTGTTCTTTCAGCACCCGTCCGTGTTTGAACTTTTATTTCAATACCCGTCCGTATTGACCTTTGGCACCCGTCCGTTCTCTTGCAGTACCCATCCGTGTTTGAACTTTTATTTCAATACCCGTCCGTATTGACCTTTGGCACCCGTCCGTGTTCTTTCAGCACCCGTCCGTGTTTGAACTTTTATTTCAATACCCGTCCGTATTGACCTTTAACACCCGTCCGTGTTTGAACTTTTATTTCAATACCCGTCCGTATTGACCTTTGGCACCCGTCCGTGTTCTTTCAGCACCCGTCCGTGTTTGAACTTTTATTTCAATACTCGTCCGTATTGACCTTTGACACCCGTCCGTGTTCTTTCAGCACCCGTTCGAGTTTGAATTTTTATTTCGATACCTGTCCGTATTGACCTTTGACACCCGTCCGTGTTCTTTCAGCACCCGTCCATGTTTGAACTTTTGTTTCAATACCCGTCCATATTGACCTTTGACACCCGTCCGTGTTCTTTCAGCACCCGTCCGTGTTTGAACTTTTATTTCAATACTCGTCCGTATTGACCTTTGACACCCGTCCGTGTTCTTTCAGCACCTGTCCGTGTTTGAACTTTTATTTCAATACATGTCCGTATTGACCTTTGACACCCGTCCGTGTTCTTTCTGCACCCGTCCGTGTTTGAACTTTTATTTCAATACTCGTCCGTATTGACATTTGGTACCCGTCCGTATTGAATCTCTTTACACCCGTCCATGTACCTTTTCGATACCCATCCGTATTGAACCTTTTTGCACCCGTCCGTGTATCCTTTCGATACCCGTCCGTATCGGATATCTTTGATTCCTTGATACTCGTCTGTGTTTATCCCCAGCATAGCTAACACTCGTCCTTGTTGTGACAGTACAACATTTATTGTTTGTTCCCCAGTGGAGTCGTCCTTCCTTTGAGGATTGCAAATTTCAGGTTTCCTTTGGTATTCAATCTCCGTGAATCCTTTGAACGCATGATAATCGTTGCTATCATACCTTCAGGACCAAGTGGATTGAATAGGGGCAGCTGTAACACCCCAAAATTTGCTCTTTTGTTTTAAGGCTAACTGGCTTATGTTTCTTTACATTTCTTGCATTAGCATTTATGCATAACATTGGTTCTTAGCATGGGATCAAGGTACTTGGTTCATCTCAAAGGAGTCTCAAGCCTCAAGGTGGTTTGAGGGGTTCATCATATCTTCATAAGATCAAGAGTGGCAAGAGTTTTCAAGTGAATCTTTCCCTCATAACCAGAGGGACCAAATTAGGGTTTTTGACTCAAAGAGCTTCTTGAGAAAACTTTGGTGATTCAAGCATGCTTTCATAGGTTCCATATGCTCACAAACACTCATAGAGGAAGGCTTGGCTAGTGGTTTATTGTGGAAGATGTTCAGTGGATCAGTTACTTGTGAAGTAAGCAAAAGTCAACAGTTCAAAAGCAAAAGTCAATTGTAAGGAGGAAAGTCAACCATGGAATTTTGAGGTCCTCTTCATGTTTTTTAGGTCTTATGCCCTCATATGGTCCTCAAATGTCAAGATTCATGTCATTCATCAAGAATAAAGAGTTTGTGCAAAAGTTACTAAATATGGAAATTACCTATAATTTGAAACTTTCCATTTTTGGCAGTTTTTCCACCACATTCAACTTGACTTTTCATCATCAAAGAAGCTTCAAATGAATTTTCCTCAAACATGAAAGTCGAAGATCTTTCTCTCCCATTTCCAAAAAGTACTAGATTGTCTCCATATCATTTGTGGTTCTCAAGTTATGATCAAAAGAAGGCAAGGTGCTTTTTATGGTTTTCTCATGTATTCCACCTTTTGCATTTTGGTTCAAAATGACTTGTAATTGCCTCTAATGCTTCAAGTCATATTGCAACATCCAAGTACACTCCATAAGGATCATTTTTGACCCTTGAACCAAGTGGATATGTGCCATGTTTCTCACTTATTTCACAAAGTGCATTTTTGCAAGATGGATCAAAACTCACAAACCAATCAACCACAAGGCCCAATTTCAATTCCATTGTGATCAGCAAGTAAAATGGGGATGAATCACACTTATTTCATGACCTTGGCACGTGTGGATTAGTGTGTGCATCACAACTTGCATTTTTGCAAATCACCTTGGATAGCCTTAATCAAGGGATTAATGAAACCCTAATCATGCTTAGAGGTCTAACCAAGTCTACATAAAGAGACTCACGCGTTCATTTCACCCTCATGCACTCTCATTTGCTCAGAATTCCAATTTTTGCTCTCACTCTTTCTCTCTTCGAAACTCACTCTCCTTGGAGTTTCTTTGAGATTTTATTTCACATTCTTGATTAGTGAAGTAAA
Source organism: Lathyrus tuberosus (assembly GCA_022829125.1). NCBI lineage: Eukaryota > Viridiplantae > Streptophyta > Magnoliopsida > Fabales > Fabaceae > Lathyrus > Lathyrus tuberosus. The sequence continues at coordinate 2,738,519 of JALAZF010000479.1, read as the reverse complement.
TAGAGCAAGAATCAACCGTTGATTGAAGGTGAGAGTGAGTTTTTCATCAGATTCAGTTTTGGAAGGTTCAAGTTCAAACCTCAAGATCTAGCACGATTCCAAGCTCTAATTGCATTTATTTTGCAATTTGAGGTTCTAAGGAGTAGATCTGCAGCTTCCAGAGGGTTTTCTTGGTATATTTTAAGCTCTGTAATTCTCAGGTTAGTGTGAAATTCATCATCATGTAACTTGATTTTATGGTGTGCATTGTGTTCCTCATGAGTTGATGATCATGCTGATATGTTTAGATTTGATTTTGGACGTGTATCATGGCTGTATTGTAGATCTAAAGTTTTTAGATCTAAACTTTATCTCTTCGATTTGCCTTGTGTGTTGATGATCTGTTAATTTGAACTTGATATTCATGATCCTTGTGAAATTTTGAGTGGAATGGTGTACTTGTTTGCAATTTCTGGGAATTTTTGAAGTGCAGGTCGCCGGAGGAGACGACCGGAGCTAGGGCTCCGGCGTCTGGTTATGTTTCAGGTCACCTGAGGTTTGGAGGAAGGAGACGTAATCTGGACCGTTGGTGGTCCAGATCTGATGGTTCAGATCATGCCACTTCATTTAATTTTCTTTTGTTTTATTTAATGTGCGTGTGTGCTACTCCATGCTAGTTATCATGTACCACAGACCTGAGCCACACATCTTGCTTGATCTTGTGATATGATGATTTATTTATGCACGTTGATTTGATCTGATGGTTTGTGTTGTGCCAACGCATTAAATTACCATGTGCCCTTCACGTGTTTTTATTTTAATTTCTGATGATTGGATGTGCGCGCGTGTACGTTGTTATCATGAACTCTTGATCTGAGCCTTTGATCTTGTATGATCTTTGATTTTGTTGACTGAATGTGGTATGTTGGATTAATCTTGTGGCTGGTGTGAGTCAATCATGTTGACTGGGTCCTTGTTTTTTGTTTGGTATGCGCTGATGGATCATTTGACCTGGGCCTGTTATCTGCACCCCCCTCCTTGAGCCCATTCCTTTTTTAAACGTGATTTTGTTGCTTGTTGCACCCCTGGCCATCTTTGTTTATTTTATTTTATTTTCTTTGCATAGTTTTGTATTTTAATTTTTAAAAATAGTTTTATGCATCTAAAAATCACAAAAAAAAATCATGAAGCATCTTTGGAATTTTATAAAATTTTATAAAATTTTATTTTTCCATTTTATTTTATTTTGTGCATCTGAATTAATTGTTTGTTTAATTTCTTTGTGAATTGCTTCAATTGTGCACACCTTGCCTTGTTGATTTTTGTTCTCATCATTGGTGTATGATTTACATCCCTTTCTTTTTGTATATTTCAGAAGACATCTTGAGGTCTTTAAAAATATTTTTGTTTCATTTTTAAAACTTTTTCATATTGCATTTTAGTCCCTCTCCTTTTCATATTGGTTCATGGTCCCTATGTGATCTTTGCCTAATTGTTTGAGGTACTTAAGTTGTGAATTTTTGTGTGATCTTTTGGCATGTTGTTGGCTTCTGACTTAGGTCACTTGGGTTTTAATTTCACAATTTTTTAATGTCATTTGATATATGTTTGATTATTTGTGCCTAAGTGAATTATGCATGATCATCTCTTGACATCTCTTAACCCTAATTGTTTTGCCATGCCTAATTGATTGAGTTTCTTTGTGATTATTTGCATGAGTATTTGATATGATGTTTACCCCAGGTTGAGGTCCCTTGTGACCAAATTTTGCAATTTGTGGATCATGTTTGGATATGCTTTATGTGCTTGAACTTTGATTTCCTTTTGTGGACTTTCTTTGGTGCATAATGTTTCATGTTTTGATCTTCTTTTGCACATGAGAATTGTTGATGATGGTATGATCTTGGTTCTGACTTGCTTTCATATTCATCTTATTTTTCTCATTTCTTCTTGATATGAAGTTCATTGGTGCTTAATTGTGCATTTCATATAAGTATGTTTGCATTCTTTCATGATTATCTTTGCATGCTTACTTGAGATGTTTTGCATGATCTTTGAGACTTGTTTATTGGCATGAGTTGGATATACTTGATATGATGCGCTTGCTGCCCTATCTTGTTTCTTATATCATCCTACTCTTTCTCATTCTTCTCTTTAACTCTCTCCCTCCCATGAATCTCAAGACTTGTTCAAGTCTTGGATTCTCTCCCTTTAGAGCTACCTAGTCCAACTTAATTTTTGATTAAGCTTGGAGTAGGATTAGCATTAGGTTTTAGGTAGTCGTCCCTCCTAAGCCTCACTAACCATAGGTTACCCATGCATGATAACATTAGGACTCTTAGTTTCCCTTTAGAGTTTCCTTTGGGTCTTCTCTCTTCTCATCTCAAAACTTCTTGAAAACACTTAATAAAGATAAAGTGTATTGTGCACGAGCCTTAAGCGTGGGGAATGAGAAATGAGGGGCTTCCTCTCATCTTTCTAGAGTGCTTAGCGGGCGTCCTGTCTTGGGACGATTCGTTAAGTATTCGTCCCTGTGCCCTAGACTTTGGTGCAATGCAAGTTATGAACTAACTTAAAAAACACTTCTGTTTAAAAAACACAAAACAAATTCAAATCTTTTTATCCTTCGGGATTATTGGGTTTCAAATTTCATTTTCAGAAAAGAGCTCGTCGCTCACGTAAAAAACACTTACCCATTCGTGGTCATACCCACGAACTACATTAGCTCTAATTCCTCTCTCTCGTTCGATTGAGGATATGTAGGCACAAGACAACAATTGTCTTGGCGAGCAACCTTCCCCCACAGTTCCTATCCGAACTATGTTGACTCTGACTTTCCCATTGCACTGAGGGAGTACGTAGGCCTAGGGAATCGAATATGTCCTACCGAGTCCGTCTTAGTCACCCCCATCCCCGTTTTCTTTTGCAGTCATAGATAGTAGGACAACTCACCCTCCGTTTAGACAACAAGCGTGGATCCCATCGAGTACGATGGATGCGTGGGGTGCTAACACCTTCCCCTCGCATAACCGACTCCCGAACCCGGACTATGGTTGCGATGACCATGTCTTTCCCCCTTTCTCTACAGGTTTATGCAGTGTTTCCTTTCCCTTTCGCGGGATAAATACACATTGCTGGCGACTCTGTGTTTTCTGCGCCACTCTCGCGTTTGTACCGTTGGATGCAAATCTTTTGGGAGCGACAGTCCTATCTGACTGTAGAAAGGAAAACTGACAACTCTATCGGAGAGAAGACGTTTATCACTTGGGGATGAGTATGACCAAAGTGATAATGATGCAACATGTGTATGAATATGAATCAATTATGCATGATGTATGTAAGTTTATGCTGACAAAATAGACACGACATACAGACCGGTGATGAACACAATTGGATAGTCGGCCACTCTGGAAGATGGGGGGTATCACTGGAGATTCTGAAAGTTGTACTTTTGCTTGGGAATAGGGATTCCTGTATTCGTTCCGATTTCTAGAGGTATAAACCTGCTAGGCTTAGAAATCTATTCTTGTTTTATAGGGGTGGACCCTACTGGGGTGAAAAACCAACAATGGGTTTCCAAGGGTGAGAACTCTGTCGGGGATGTCAGATGGGACATCCCATCCTGGAGTAGTTGATCATTTATTTAAGAAGTACTTCGATTCTGCCTTTTGACGTTAGATCACTACCAGAGAAGCAGTCGGTATTCCTTTTTGTGCTCATCAATTGAAAGGAGATTGCCATATTTGTTTTAAAATCAAAAGCAAATTTAACAAGTAAATTCATCTTTTTTTTGTTTCAAGAATCGTTGATCATATTAAAAATGTCGTTATGTAAAGTAAAATAAATGGGAATTATAAACAAAAGGCACACGGGCTCAAATTTTATTGATAGAATGGTAATCACCCAAGCGCGTGATCCCATAGAGCATTACAAAGTTTATAAAATGGTAATTTAAAGGAAAGCGAGGATTACCTTTATCGAGGATTTCTTAACAGATGACGTTGCCTCGAAGGGGTTAATTTTGCTGGATATAATTACTTGCCATGAATCCCTAAATTTTGCCTGGATTGCCTTTTCAGGTTTTCAATCCATCGGGATGGTTATTGTTTATGTCTTTAATTTTTGGCTGGACCACCCTTTCGGGTTTTCAATCCAACGAGACATTTTTTATTTCTTTATTTAGGCAAAGTATTTCTTGACTACATCGACATTTGTGGGGTAGGTAAACTCTTCTTCATCCATGGTTGCGATTCTCAAGGCACCTCCTGAGAAGGCTTTCTTAACAACATAAGGGCCATCGTAATTTGGAGTCCATTTGCCCCTGGAATCAGTGAGAAATTATTGTATCTTCTTGAGCACGAGGTATCATTCTCTGAAGACACGGGGTCGGACCTTTTTGTCAAACGTTTTCTTCATTCTTCACTGATATAACTGATCATGGCATAAAGCCATCATCCTCTTTTTCTTTGATTAGGTTCAGTTTATTGTGTTGACTTTGACACCATTCAGCTTCTGTTAGCTTGGCTTCCATCAATACCCTGATTGATGGTATTTCTACTTCTATGGGGAGCATTGCTTCCATGCCATATACTAGAGAGAAAGGGGTTGCCCTTGTTGAAGTGCGGATAGATGTTCGATAACTGTGAAGAGCAAAGGGTAGCATTTTGTGCCAATCTTTGTAGGTTACAACCACCTTCTGAATGATCTTCTTGATATTCTTGTTAGCCCCTTCTACCGCTCCATTTATTTTAGGTCGGTAGAGAGATGAGTTATGGTGTTCGATTTTGAACTCAATACACATCTCTTTCATCATCTTATTGTTTAAGTTAGATCCATTATCCGTAATGATCTGGCTTGGAACACCATAACGACAGATGAGATTGTTCTTGATGAATCGGACCACCACTTCTCTGGTTACATTGGTGTATGATACTGCTTCAACCCACTTGGTGAAGTAATCAATGGCTACCAGGATGAACCGATGTCCATTTGAAGCTTTGGGTTCAATCATGTCAATCATGTCGATTCCCCATATAGAAAAAGGCCATGGAGAAGAAAGAACTTTGAGATGCGTTGGCGGTACATGAATTTTGTCAGCGTATATTTGACACTTGTGACACCTCCTCATGTACTTGTAGTAATCGGATTCTATTTTCAACCAATAATATCCTGCTCTCAGAATTTTTCTTGCCATTGTATGTCCATTGGCACGAGTGCCAAAGGATCCTTCGTGAATTTCTTTCATCAACATGTTTGCTTCTTGTCTGTATACGCATCTGAGCAAAACCATGTCGAAGTTTCTCTTGTAAAGTGTATCACTGTTCAGGAAGAAGTTGCCAGCCAGTCTTCTAAGAGTCTTCCTGTCTTTTCTTGATGCCCCAGGTGGGTATTCTTGTTTTTGAAGGAAGCACTTGATATCATGATACCATGGTTTGTCATTGATGACTGCTTCCACTGCAAATATGTAAGCGGGCCTATCAAGGCGCATTATGTCAATCTTGGGCACATCATTCCATTGACTCACACTAATCATGGAGGATAGGGTGGTTAATGCATCAGCCATGTGATTTTCTTCACAAGGGATATGATGAAACTCAATTCTATTGAAGAATGGTAACAACCTTCTCGTGTAGTCTTTGTAAGGAATCAATCCTGATTGATATGTATTCCAATCTCCTTTGATCTGATTTACAATCAGGGTTGAGTCTCCATACATATCCAAATTCTTTATCCTTAGGTCAATAGCTTCTTCAAGACCCATGATACAAGCTTCGTATTCGGCCTCATTCTTTGTGCACTTGAAGGTCAATCTGGCAGTGAAAGGAATATGGATACCCTGAGGTGTTACGATGATTGCCCCAATTCCGTTTCCATAAGCGTTGACAGCTCCGTCGAATATTAGTCCCCATTGGGAACCCGGTTCTGGCCCTTCGTTGGGTAGCGGTTCATCGCAATCTTTCATTTTCAAGTGCATGACATCTTCCTCTAGGAAGTTAAATTCGACTGATTTTTGATCGTGAATTGGTTGATGAGCCAAATGATCGGCTAAAATTCTTCCTTTGACGGCTTTCTAAGCATAGTACTCGATGTCGTATTTCGATAACAACATCTGCCAACGGTCAATCCTTCCCGTGAGAGCAGGCTTTTCAAAGACGTACTTGATCGGATCCATTTTGGAGATTAACCAAGTAGTGTGAAAAATCATGTACTGGCGAAGACGTTTGCCTGCCCAAGCCAGAGCGCAACAAGTTTTCTCGAGCATAGTGTATCGAGTTTCATAGTCTGTGAACTTCTTGCTTAAGTAGTAAATAGCAGACTCTTTTCTTATTGTTTCATCTTGTTGGCCAAGTACACAACCCATGGAGTCTTCCAAGACTATTAAGTAGATAATCAGTAGTCTTTCTTCCACTGGAGGAGATAGAATAGGTGGATTCAACAGATATTCTTTGATGCTGTCGAACGCTTTTTGGCAATCTTCTGTCCTTACACAACTTTGGTTCTTTCTGAGTGTAATACCCCAAATTTTGACCACTTAGATTTCCCATCATTGTGAAAATCATCATCACAATATGGATGAACCATCATGCTTCATCAGTCTCCCCAAAGATGGGTGAGCATCCAATACAATCAAAATTAGGGTTTCAAGCCCTCTCTGAGTACTTAGACAAAGGATCAATCAAGAAATGACATGATCTTCAACTTGTCTAATCTCTCAAACATCCACAATGGATCAAAAAGGACTCCCACTTCAAGGATTAAGCACAAGGCTGCTCCCTTCTAGGTGGATCAAGTCTCAAGATCGACAGTGTCACCAAATTAGGGTTTTTGTCGACCAGAGTCTCCAGATGGAAATTTTCATCTGGGCACAAGGCAATGATCCAAAACATGACCTAATATGCTTCATGGAACCTCATGAACCCATGCATCAAGTCAATTTTGCCTCAGGGGATGCATTCATCAAAAATCAGGAATTAGGGTTTCTTGACCTAATTCACCCCTAAGTTGACTTTTGGGACAAACCATGAGCCAAGACCTCAAGAGATGATTTGAGGGTCTCTAATATACCATATTGATCCATTTGGAACAATGGATTAATCCAAGAAGCTTGAGCAACAAGTCTCATTTTCATCTGCACCACAATTAGGGTTTTAAGGGAAAAGTCAACTGTAACTTTGACTTTTGACCAAGACATGCTCCCAAACCCTAATACATGATTGAATATACCCTATGACACCCATGGAACATGTCCATCAAGTTTTATTTAGGTCAAGGACATGATTTCCTGAAGAATTGCACAGTTTGGAATTCATCTGATAAAAAGTCAACTGTGCACAAAAGTCAACTTTGACTTTTTGAGATTTTTCACCAAAATGGATTTTTAACCCTAAAATGATGTTAATGTATGATTTGAATCATCATTCATCAAGAAAAATCAAGAAAAGTGAGATAACTTGTAAAAGGGGTAACCATAAAACTTAGAAATTTTTCTAAGTTAAAAATAAAGTGGCGAAGGTACCAACTTTGGAGGACCATAACTCCTAAACCACAAGGCCATTTTTTCTCATCCAAAGATGGATTTGTAGCCCTCATTATCACCTACAAAAACTTCAACTACAGGTCATTCCAATTCATTAAGGATTTTGAGTTATGGAGTGATCAAAGTGGCTGAAAAGTGAAAATGTCACTTTTTCCAACACTTAGTGAATTTTCACTAAGTCAGATTCTGCCTCACTTTTTGCCAAATGTAGGGGGATTTTTCACTTGGAATCAAAAGAGATCAAAACCAAACTTGTTCAAACAGTTGTTGTATCATGTAAGATCTTTCCAAAATGGCCAAGAACATTGCCAAATTCAACCTACATCATGAGATACAACATTGGCAAGTTGCCTTGCTGAAATCTGTCAAGGCAAGGCAGAATTTGCACTTTGGCTCGATTTGCCAAAATCAGCCAATTTCAATAGTTCCTATCCACTTGGACACCTCAGAGGATTGAATCCAAAGGGGACAATCACTGAGCCAAGCCTCCAAAGTCCAAGGAACAAGGAATAGCATGTTGAACCTAGAATGGCCAAAATAGGGACAAGACTTCAAATTTGGAATGAGGCATTCAATGAAACCATCAAGGTGGCATGGACTGAGCCATTCTCATCTGAAATCAGTCAAGACTTATCCAAGACCAAGGGGACCAAAGCTCTGTGCCCTAACCTCTAGTCAATGGCTAGAGGAGACTTGGATTTTCATTTGCCAACATTACCTACTTACCAGCTGCCATGCACTATTCCTTGCAAAACAAACTTGCTCTACTATAAATAGAGCTCAATTGTGGTCAGTTTGAGTACACCAAAGCCATCTAACAGATGCTTTCCTCAAAATCTCTTTCTCTTGGCAAAAATGTCTTTCTTAGCAAGGTAGCTATCGGGTTTTGAGTTTGAGAGCAATTATGCACAAACCAATCACTCACACACCTCACATACATCACATATGAGCTGATCAAACACTCACATAACTTCTGAAACATCAATTTCATGAAATCACCAGTTGGTTGCTCAAATTTTCAAACAAGGTGCAGCTGAGGTACCACAAAATGATCCAGCCAATTTCAATCAAGTCCAACCATCCAAACACAATCCATAGGGTGTAGGGAAGCTGTTCAGATCATCACCACTCATCTGTAACACCTCCAAATCAAAAATCACTCTAAACTTACTGTCACGGCTTGGAGGTAAGCACATACTTGGTCATCTCTCAATCTATGCATATTTCCTCGCACAATAATTTGGCCATATGTTCATAATCATGCATGGAATGTTTTCCCTCAATTAATTGAATTGTTTGAATCGTGTATCAAAAATCCTAGCCTTCATGCAGAAATTAGGGTTCTTGAGGTTTCTTCGTGATTTCTTGTTGTATGTTTAATTTAAATGAAATTAAAGTACATAGACATGATCGTGAGGTTTAGACGAGCATAATGATATGTGGATTGCATGATATGATTACGTATTCATGGAGATTGGATAGAAAATGCAAATCTGAGAAACCAAGAACACGCGCGTGTTCTTCAGGCTGTTCTTGGCGCCATATTTCATATATTCAAATATTTGAATTTTGTGATTTTGTTTAATTGATTCAAAAATTAATTTCTCTATGAGTTTTAATGATTTTGAGTTGATTCTTTTTTTAATAATTCACAAAAATGTTAAAATATTTTATTTTATCAAAAAATCCCAAAAATATTATTTATTTCATATAATTGATATTTTTGTAAAGAATTAATATTGTGATTGATTTTGGCATTGTAAATATTTTTTCTACATTGATTTTGCAACTTTTAATGCTTTCTAATTATTTTGTAGGTCAATACTTAATTTTTGAAGCATTAATCCAAGATCACAATTTGTTTTCCATGTGTTAAACAATTTTTGATCATTTTAATTGAATTTTTATTCAATTAAATACATTTTGAAAACAAATTAGGGTTTTGGATTAATTCAACCCTCATAAATCATCTTAAACCTTTTTGGGCCTCTTGAGAGAGTGTAAGACCCATCCCCCCTTGTACAAAACCTTTTTGGGCCTCACTCATTGTATAAGTCCCTCTGTACAAGTAAACGGCGCGATTGTCGCCCGTTTAAATATAAAAACCATCTGGGCCTACCCTCGAGTAGTAAGACCCATTTCTTTTTCTTTAAAACACTTTGGGCCTCTAATAGAGTGTAAGACCCAATCCCCCTTTTAACCAAAAAATTTTGGGCCTCACTTATTGTATAAGTCCCTCTGCGTTAAAAGAAAACCTCGGCGCGATCGCCATTTTTAAACGAAAAATCATTTAGGCCTACCCTCGTGTTATAAGCCCCTCTCTTTTCTTTAAACCTTTTTGGGCCTCTTGAGAGAGTGTAAGACCCATCCCTTTGTACAGAAAACCTTTTTGGGCCCCAGTCACTTGTATAAGTCCCTCTGTACAAATTCAACAGTGCGCTCACTGATAAAACCCTGGGCCTCTCCTTGAGCTGTAAGCCCCAAATCTTTCTTTTTCAAAGCACTTTCTCCTTTGATTTTGAATATACTATCGTTTTCAATCTTTCTTTGTTGAACAACTAACCAAACACCATGGAAGCACTACAACCGAGTAAGTGGTTATCGCTTTCATTTACTGCTTTCATATTATAAACTGTATTGTGGGGCTGCTCACTGTAAGTCTCCTTTCATAAACTCATATCTACTGTGTAATAATAGTATAGATATTTCGAGTTTCCCCGGCAACTACGTCTAGAACTAGGTGACGCCGTTTCATTTATTCGTAGAAATAGACGCCTAGATCCCCAATAGGAGCACCAGATACAGTCTTCTCTTCGGCTGTCCTCCTTAGGAATCGTCAAGAAGCTCTACTCCCCAAGATGAATGTATTCTCCGTGAATGGCATCTTTGAGTTTCTTCCCAATTCTCGAACTTTCCTGACTTGATCTATTCCTTGTGGATAGCTTGCCTTGAATGTCTCGGGGTTTGGGTACCCATTATGGTCATAATCTTGGACCTTAACTAAGGAACCCTCTTTAAAAGCTAAAAGTCGCTGGATAGTAAACCTCGCACATTTACCAGTGGTTTTCATCTTTAAAAGAGTTATCTCTCCTAATGGAAAGGAGATGATAGACCCACGGGCTTCTTAAAAGCATCGGCCTCCTCTTGGGCATTATTCAAGGACCCTACGGCTTCTTAGAAGTATTCACAGCCTCCTCTTAGGCTTCGTATAATGATCTCTTCCTTCGGGAATGATAGCCTCCTCTTGGGCTTCGTACAAGGACCCGTCGGCTTCTTAAAAGTTTCCAGCCTCCTCTTGGGCTTCGTACAAATTGTCCCGACGACCTCCTAGAGGTATAGGAACAGAACCTAGTCATCCTTATAGAACAGTCCTTTCATAGAGTCTACTACTGTTTCTCGAAGCATAGTACAAAAGATAAAACTCTAGACACGGACAGTCTAACTTCCTTGAGTCTCAAAGACATTCTCAAGCACCCTTCGTTAAATAGGAAGGAAACCCGCAGACTCGGATAGTCTCGATACCCTTTGGATTTCCCGTTTCCTCGAAGAGAAGGAAATATCCCTGATCCTCAAATTAAATCCCTGTGTACAGTGTTACTCATATAAGAACTGATTTTCTCTTTTAAATCAGTATATTGGATCTGTCACTCAACTGAAACAGTTACAATAGCCTCCATCTCGGGCTTCGTACGAGATACCAAAATTCTCCCCAGTGGAGTCAAAACAACCTTTTCGCCTCTCTCTCGGGCTTTGTACGAGATACAAAAACACTCTCTTACTGAGTATAAAAGATTCTCCAACTGAGTCAACTCTTTGCTAGCCTCCTCTTAGGCTTTGTATAACGATATGCCCCACTGGGTCAAAAACCTTTAGTCTCTCTCTCGGGCTTTGTACGAGACACAAAATAGCCTCCTCTTAGGCTTTGTATAATGATTTTCCTAGCGGAAATTAGCCTCCTCTTAGGCTTTGTATAAGAAAACCACTGGTTGATCCAATCGACCTTTTAGCATCAAAGTTGTGCCTCGTTCGCAGTACACAAACATCAACGACTCCTTTCCCTTCATTTAATCGCTGTAAGCGGCAAGCCTCTGGATCATCTACATCCATGCCACTGTCCCTCTTTTAGCATGAGAAATTCCTAAGGAAAGATGGCATTGCTCTACACTGAGTTAAAGTCTTCTCCTTCAGGTTAAAACCCTTTCTTCTGAAATTATGGCATTGCTCGGATCCGCGTATCCCAGTTAAAGTAATTCTCCTTCTCCCCTCTTTAGAGATGACAAATTCTCTCTAAAGTCGAGGTCTTTCAGCTTCACGTCTTGGGCTTTGAACAAGACACAAATAGACCTTTTAGCTTCACATCTTGGGCTTTGAACAAGATACAAATCACCTTTCGCTTCATGTCTTGGGCTTTGAACAAGACACCAAAACACCCCTTTCCTCCCATAGAATAGGAGGAACTACGAACGCTCTGATTTCCCTGTTTCGGTAAACGGGAATACGTAGGCATAAGATCGAAAGAAAAGATCTTAGCAAGCGCAATCAACAAAAAACCCAAATCCCATATCTCCATCAATTAAAAGCAGTAATTCAAAAGCACCAGTCCTAACATCCTAATCCTTATTCCCCGCCAGAAACCTTATGCCCAGGTAAAAAAGAAAGAAAACCGTATTGGCGAAAATACAAATAACCAGTACAAAGGCCCCCCCACATTGATAGCATCCGTAACCTAACAGACTGCTGTTTAAACTCAGTATGCAAAGCAGGGTTAATTGGAGACATCTATTTCCCTTCCTTATTCAGCTCACAATAGGATAAAAAATGAATCGACCTGTAGTTTAAGATCAAACCACAGAGAGCAACCAGCGCTTAAGATCTGCGTCCAAAATCGCTCGCTACACTGAGTAATTTGAAGATCGGCGCGCAGGTCGCGGTCATGAGGGCTATGAATCTTGAGATGTAATTCAGACGTCCCAAAAATCCTATAACTTATTTTTCAATCTTTATTAAAGGCATTTCTTGAATGGCCTTGACCTTTTGGCTGACAATAAATCCCAAGAGTTTTCCTGAGCGAACACCGAATGTGCACTTATTGGGATTCAAGTAGAGTTTGTATTTTCTCAGGCGCTCGAATAACTTCGATAGGTGTTCCACATGCTCTTCTTCTGTTTTAGATTTGGCTATCATATCATCGACATACACTTCAATCTCTTTGTGCATCATGTCGTGAAACAGAGTTGTCATGACCCTTTGATAGGTTGCCCCTGCGTTCTTCAGACCGAACGACATTACCTTAAAACAAAAGTTGCCCCATGGGGCGGTGAATGAAGTTTTCTCCATATCTTTCGGCGTCATTTTGATTTGATTATAGCCTGAGAATCCATCCATGAAGGAGAAGACTTTGAATTTTGTTGTGTTGTCTACCAGCATGTCAATGTGTGGTAGGGGAAGTCATCCTTTGGACTTGCTTTGTTCAAATCCTTGTAGTCTACACACATTATGACTTTTCCGTCCTTTTTCGGAACTGGCACTATGTTGGCTAACCACTGAAGATATTCTGAGGTGGTGAGGAAACCGGCGTCGATCTGTTTCTGCACTTCCTCCTTAATTTTGATGGCCATATCTGGATGAGTCCTTCTCAGTCTTTATTTTACCGGAGGACATTCCGTTTTCAGTGGTAAGTAATGTTCCAAAATGCTGGTATCCAACCCTGGCATGTCCTGATAGGACCAAGCAAATACATCTGGAAACTCTTTGAGAAGTTTTATCAAGTCTTCTCTGACAGCTGGACTGAGTAGTGCCCCAATCATAACCTCTTTATTTTCTTCTTCTGAACCCAAAATGACTATTTCCAACGGTTCCTTGTGAGGCTCAATGGACCTTTCCTCTTGTCTAAGTAGTCGGGAGATCTCTTCTGGAATTTCTTCGTCCTCTTCTTCTTCAGCTTCAAATACCGAGAATTAAAGTTGGGAGAAGGCATTGGATCGTATGTTTCAATGGGGTTTAAAACAAGCAAACTGCATGATGTGATGTTTCGTTTTTTAGAAAAGACAGAGAGAATGCAAGAGTGTGTGCAGTGTATTTTCTGAAAAAATGAAAAGTGAAAACAACAATTAATGCAGGAATTGAGAATGACATTATTTATTCATGATTTGTCGATTCTTGAAACACAACCCTATAAAACAAAACTCTGTCGCTTTGGATGAAGCGAAGAGGGACATTTATAGAAAAATGAGCCCTATAAAACATACATATCGCCCGGGAAAGGTGAAAGGTCAAAACAAAGATGGTAATTACTTCGACTTATGGACAATGTTAGTTATGCAGCTATGCAGTATGTATGTTGGCTAAATTTTCTTAAAACCTTTATGTTAGGTCTTATGTCACTGAAGGTGTTTTAACATGCTGTATGTATCTGCCATAACAAATTAGTTGCAGGTTGTGAAATGTCAAGTAGGGTGTCTTGACATGTTGTTCTGCACTAACTGGTTATGTTCAGTTTCTGTCATATTAGTTAAATGTCAAGTGTGATGTCTTGACATGTTGTGCTGCACCTACCTAGTATGAGTGCATGGTTGTAATGGTGTGACAGAGATGTCATGAGCACTTCACTGAACCTGAATGTTTAAGGTGATGTGACGTGGCTGTCTTTGGAATGTCATGACAGAATATCTTGATCTGGTACAACAGGTACTGCTGCTCTGTGATGGTTAATCAAGATGCCACAACATCATTGTCTGTTACAGCAGGTGCTGCTATTGTATATCTCTTGACAGATTTAATTTGATCAGATGAGATCTTTTTGGATATACATCATCATTATACACAGGTCAAGGAGATTAATTAGGAACAAAGTGCAGATTTAATTAGATTTCATAAAAAGGATCTTGGAGACTTTTTAGGAAACTATTTGGAGATTTTTTCCTATTTTTATGGAGAAGATCTTGCAGCTGAATTAAAAAGTGAAGATTTAAAAGATACATAAGATCCTGGAAATATTATGTATCCTTTATGGAGCTGATTTATAGGTCTGGAAGATTCAAGTCAGAATCAAGAAGAATATTAAAGAGTAATGACTTTCTGATTATGGAGATAAATTAGGAAGGATTTGATTGAAGACCTATTTTGTAGGAGAATCTTTTGCAGATTTGTAGCAGCTAATATGCTGTGATTTGAAGCCCAAATCCAGTTGGGTATAGTTTATAAATAGAAGCCTGGTAACCTAGAAAGAGGATCCAACCATCACGTAAATTATAAAAGTTGTGTTGGTCGATGAACCACCCAGTTTGTGGGATGGTCATCGTGTTTATCTCTAAGCCTGTAGGTAAGAGATGTATTGTTCTTGGTGGGAGCTTTTAAGCAACTCCAAGATGGTGTTCTCAGTCAAGAGTCTTGGTTGAGTATAGGCATAGAAGTGTGTCTTCTATTTTTATGTGACTGAAGAGTTATTGGTAATCAAGCCGTTGATGCAGTGGCTGAGGTGTTGACTGCTAGACATCATTGCGATGATTGGAAGTGAGATGGAGTCTCTTATCTAGGGTGGACTTAGGTAGAAGGGTCATTGGGTAGTGATTAAGTGAGTAGATCATCAACGGGTGTGTTGATTGTAGGGTCTATGAATTGATACTGCTGATAGTGAACTTCCTTCCTGGCTTGGTATGCCCCCAGATGTAGGTTGTTAGACCGAACTGGGTAAACAATTCTTATGTGCTCTTTACTTTTCAGCAACTTCTTCAATTATATATATCTTGTATATGCTGTTGATAACAGACTAGATGTCTCGACATGTTATGTGACATCTGGGACTGTGATACCAGAATTTCAATTGGTATCAGAGCAGGCATCCTGTTCGTTTTTCTGGGTGAGATCCTAGGGATGATACTTTCTGGATCATGTGCAAGGAAGATAGCTTTGCTGAGAAGTTGTATGGACTTGGTCAGTTCATATGTTGTTTGAATGGTCCCTTGAAGTGGAGGATGGACTATTCATGATAGGGTATGTGTTGGCTCTGTTTGAAGTTGTCAGGCGTGTAGCTATGGTGGTGAGCTGCTTTGTAGGGGGATTTATTTTCAACCTATGCTGACCTGTTGCACCTGGAGTGTGGTTGAGGGGTTTTCTTTATCTGTGTCCCGCTGCATATGTATCTATCAGAAAACTCCTGGTGGTTTTGTGTGTTGAGGGCACAACACTCTATTCTCCTCTGAAGGTGTATCACATGGTGTTGTGATACTTGAGGAGAATATTGACTGACTTATTAAAGTGACCAAGGATACTTGAGGTTTGACCCAAGTCCACTCATAAAGGCATTTTCAATAAGTTTGTTGATGAGAGATCAGAAGGATTCAATTTATTTTTGCTCTCTTCTCTGAAAGACCATCCACAGGTCTAAATTGAAGGATCTCATGGTGTTGTTCTTGAATGATGTTCTACCAGTTGCTGTGACATCAAACCAGCAGAGTGTGCAGAATCTTGTGGATAAATATTTGGCATTGCAAATGTGTTGTGATCACATCTGTTTGGAACCTACTCCTGGATTGCATAGAGGAGGTGTATTAACCTAACTGGTTGATTGGTGTCTTCATTGTTGGAATGCCATCAAAACCATATAGGATGAGCATGATTTGTGTTTGGTGCAAGGAGGATTTGGTGTTTTTTTTGGGACCAAAGGATTATGGTTCCCTAGTATTTGCATGAGAAGTTTCTTCTTAAGCTGGAGTTCAGTTATGTGGTGTCCTCACATAATGGAACATTTTTTTGCAAGGATTGAAGAGCATCCTTGTAGGTTGAAGTGTTGGGATAAACATATTTTTTTTAAACAATTTTTTTGTGATGACCCGTCAATGTTTTTTTTGTATGCTCCAGAAACCTGGTAGAGGGAATCTCCTCTTTAGGTGCAGAAGGATGGCATCCAACATCTCAAAGTCAGACAGGGGGTCTAAACATTAGAAGTTTGAGAAGAAGATTCTTGATATGTAGAGTATACAGGTTCCTGCTTGTGCATATGGTCTGGTTTTGAAGGTTGATCAGATACTGATGGTCGATCCTCTTGTGTCCCTTGCAAGAGATGTGTGTGGATTACTGTGGTTGTTGTCTCAAAAGCCATAGTAGATGTTTAATGTGATTTAGACTGATGTCGGAAATGATGTTGAAACATTATTTCAGCCAAGGGAGTTTGTTTAGCTCAGGGTGGAGTGAAAGGTCAAGACACTGACCTAATCTGAAATGTTTTTGTGGTATAAATGGTTGTCATGATGGTCTGTCATGAAGAAGAATCAACAGATGTCTAATGTGTGCGAAAGAAGAATGTCAGACCAATTGTCCTACCTTGTGTGAGAAGATAGTCTTATCTGACTAATGATAAATACTTTGACGGGAACTAAGTATTTGTCTGATGTGAGTATGCAAGTATGCAGTCTAAACTCTTTGCTTCAGAGAGGGTGTACGAGTTTATTTCTCTCTATGGTGTTCAGGTGTTTATGTTAACCTGAATAAACTGCTCTGGCTGTGTTTTATTGGGAGCTTCTTGAAGGACTTCTATGCACAATGAGTCCTTTGAATGGTGATGGGAAGCCGATGTCCCAAATGATGTTGTAACATCATGATTGTTGATGGTTATATTTGAAAGATGATTGAGATTGTGCATGTGGAGTTGGATGCTCAAGCATTTTTGTCAGAAGAGGTGTTTCTGACTATGTGGATTAGAATGTAGAGATTCTGATCTTGTTTTTAGTAGTATGTTCTGGCAAAGAATGACTACTATTTTTGAAGACCTCACTAGTGTCAACAACTACTAGTGGATGTAATGGCAGAGGAATTGTGTCAGATGAGGTGATTTGATCAGGAAGTTTTGTTTAAGAGTTGTTCTTTCTCTTAAAGAGATTAGATCTCAGTAAAGCTTTTAAGTAAGCAGAGAATTCGTGGAGTTTGTGAGCAGTGTCAAACCAGTCAGGATAATTGGATGTGTTCTCTAGGAGTGAGAGTACAGTATGTGAATGTGCTCAGCAAATATGTGAAGATCTGATGCTCAAATGTTAATCTCCATTTAGAGCATTGGTTATCCATGACAGGGGGAGTTCTTGTCTATGAATTTTGCTGCAAAGGTGCACATATTATGAAGCTTGCATGCTGATCAAGCTTGTGGAGATTGGTTGCCTCTTATGAGGATATAATGTCAGATAATATGCTATGACATTAGGCTGCTGGATGGCATTTTGGTGTGTTCTTAATAGGACATGTATGGTTCTAGCCATGTGAAGCTAATTGTTTGAATCATGTGGGCACATGCTTCTGAGGAGGAGTTTGAAGGACAGTTTTGTTTGTGTCTGGGAGAATTTATTTTTCTCTGCAGTTTTTGGAAGAACTCTGTAGGGGTCTTTGTTGATGGGAGATGTCACACTTGTCTTGGTGTGTGTTATTAATTCAAATTAAGAGGACTTTACTTAGAGTGTAGTGGAAGGCAGTGCGTTTGTGCTTCAGAACTTGTGGTTGATTGTGTGAAGCATTCCTGATTCAATTGGATTGTACCTCAAGGAACAAGAATGTCTATGGCTGTAAAATTCAAGGTGGAGTTGTACAGGGTATGGATGGTTTCTGGATGAGAGGGATCTGTAGCGAGCGATTTTGGACGCGATTCTTAAGCGCTGGTCGCTCTCTGCGGTTTGAGCTTTGAACTACAGGTCGATTCATTTTTTATCCTATTGTGAGCTGAATAAGGAAGGGAAATAGATGTCTCCAATTAACCCTGCTTACATACTGAGTTTAAACAGCGGTCTGTTAGGTTACGGATGCTATCAATGTGGGGGGGCCTTTGTACTGGTTATTTGTATTTTCGCCAATACTGTTCTCTTTCTTTTTACCTGGGCAGAAGGTTTGTGGCGGGGAATAAGGATTAGGATGTTAGGACTGATGCTTTTGAATTACTGCTTTTGATTGATGGAGATATGGGATTTGGGTTTTTTATTGATTGCGCTCGCTAAGATCTTTTCTTTCGATCTTATGCCTACGTATTCCCGTTTACCGAAACAGGGAAATCAGAGCGTTCGTAGTTCCTCCTATTCTATGGGAGGAAATGGGTGTTTTGGTGTCTTGTTCAAATCCCAAGACATGAAGCGAAAGGTGATTTGTATCTTGTTCAAAGCCCAAGATGTGAAGCTAAAAGGTCTATTTGTGTCTTGTTCAAAGCCCAAGACGTGAGGCTGAAAGACCTCGGCTTTAGAGAGAATTTGTCATCTCTAAAGAGGGGGGAAGGAGAATTACTTTAACTGGGATACGCGGATCCGAGCAATGCCATAATTTCCGAAGAAAGGGTTTTAACCTGAAGGAGAAGACTTTAACTCAGTGTAGAGCAATGCCATCTTTCCTTAGGAATTTTTCATGCTAAAAGAGGGATAGTGGCATGGATGTAGATGATCCAGAGGCTTGCCGCTTACAGCGATTAGATGAAGGGAAAGGAGTTGTTGATGTTTGTGTACTGCGAACGAGGCACAACTTTGATGCTAAAAGGTTGATTGGATCAACCAGTGGTTTTCTTATACAAAGCCTAAGAGGAGGCTAATTTTCGTTAGGAAAATCATTATACAAAGCCTAAGAGGAGGCTATTTTGTGTCTCGTACAAAGCCCGAGAGAGAGAGGCTAAAGATTTTTGACCCAGTGGGGCATATCGTTATACAAAGCCTAAGAGGAGGCTAGCAAAGAGTTGACTCAGTTGAAGAATCTTTTATACTCAGTAATAGAGTGTTTTTGTATCTCGTACAAAGCCCGAGAGAGAGGCGAAAAAGTTGTTTTGACTCCATTGGGGAGAATTTTGGTATCTCGTACGACGCCCGAGATGGAGGCTATTGTAACTGTTTCAGTTGAGTGACAGATCCAATATACTGATTTAAAAGAGAAAATCAGTTCTTATATGAGTAACACTGTACACAGGGATTTAATTTGAGGATCAGGGATATTTCCTTCTCTTTGAGGAAACAGGAAATCCAAAGGGTATCGAGACTATCCGAGTCTGCGGGTTTCCTTCCTATTTAACGAAGGGTGCTTGAGAATGTCTTTGAGACTCAAGGAAGTTAGACTGTCCGTCTCTAGAGTTTTATCTTTTGTACTATGCTTCGAGAAACAGTAGTAGACTCTATGAAAGGACTGTTCTATGAGGATGACTAGGTTCTGTTCCTATACCTTTAGGAGGTCGTCGGGACAATTTGTACAAAGCCCAAGAGGAGGCTAGAGACTTTTAAGAAGTCGACGGGTCCTTGTACGAAGCCCAAGAGGAGGCTATCATTCCCGGAGGAAGAGATCATTATACGAAGCCTAAGAGGAGGTTGTGAATACTTCTAAGAAGCCGTAGTGTCCTTGAATAATGCCCAAGAGGAGGCCGATGCTTTTAAGAAGCCCGTGGGTCTATCATCTCCTTTCCATTAGGAGAGATAACTCTTTTAAAGATGAAAACCACTGGTAAACATGCGAGGTTTACTATCCAGCGACTTTTAGCTTTTAAAGAGGGTTCCTTAGTTAAGGTCCAAGATTATGACCGTAGTGGGTACCCAAACCCCGAGACATTCAAGGAAAGCTATCCACAAGGAATAGATCAAGTCAGGAAAGTTCGAGAATTAGGAAGAAACTCAAAGATGCCATTCACGGAGAATACATTCATCTTGGGGAGTAGAGCTTCTTGACGATTCCTAAGGAGGACAGCCGAAGAGAAGACTGTATCTGGTGCTCCTATTGGGGATCTAGGCGTCTATTTCTACGAATAAATGAAACGGCGTCACCTAGTTCTAGACGTAGTTGCCGGGGAAACTCGAAATATCTATACTATTATTACACGGTAGATATGAGTTTATGAAAGGAGACTTACAGTGAGCAGCCCCACAATACAGTTTATAATATGAAAGCAGTAAATGAAAGCGATAACCACTTACTCGGTTGGAGTGCTTCCATGCTGTTTGGTTAGTTGTTCAACAAAGAAAGATTAAAAACAACAGTATATTCAAAATCAAAGGAGAAAGTGCTTTGAAAAATAAAGATTTGGGGCTTACAACTCAAGGAGAGGCCCAGGGTTTTATCAGTGAGCGCACTGTTGAATTTGTACAGAGGGACTTATACAAGTGACTGGGGCCCAAAATGGTTTTCTGTACAAAGGGATGGGTCTTACACTCTCTCAAGAGGCCCAAAAAGGTTTAAAGAAAAGAGAGGGGCTTATAACACGAGGGTAGGCCCAAATGATTTTTCGTTTAAAAATGGCGATCGCGCCGAGGTTTTCTTTTAACGCAGAGGGACTTATACAATAAGTGAGGCCCAAAATGTTTTTGGTTAAAAGGGGGATTGGGTCTTACACTCTATTAGAGGCCCAAAGTGTTTTAAAGAAAAAGAAATGGGTCTTACTACTCGAGGGTAGGCCCAGATGGTTTTTATTTTTAAACGGGCGACGATCGCGCCGTTTACTTGTACAGAGGGACTTATACAATGAGTGAGGCCCAAAAAGTTTTTGTACAAGGGGGGATGGGTCTTACACTCTCTCAAGAGGCCCAAAGAGTTTTGAGATGAATAAATGGGTCTTACTACTCGAGGGTAGGCCCAGATGATTTTTGAAAAGGCGACGATCGCGCCGTTTGTTTTTTGACGGTATCGGGACTTATACAATAAGTGAGGCCCAAAGATGATTTGGTCAAAAAAAATGATTGGGTCTTACACTCTAATAGAGGCCCAAAGTGTTTTGAAAATGATTTATGAGGGTTGAATTAATCCAAAAACCCTAATTTGTTTTCAAAAATGTATTTAATTAAATAAAAATTCAATTAAAATGATAAAAAATTGTTTAACACATGGAAAACAAATTGTGATCTTGGATTAATGCTTCAAAAATTAAGTATTGACCTACAAAATAATTAGAAAGCATTAAAAGTTGCAAAATCAATGTAGAAAAAATATTTAAAATGCCAAAAACAATCAAAATATTAATTCTTTACAAAAATATCAATTATATGAAATAAATAATATTTTTGGGATTTTTTGATAAAATAAAATATTTTAACATTTTTGTGAATTATTAAAAAAAGAATCAACTCAAAATCATTAAAACTCAGAGAGAAATTAATTTTTGAATCAATTAAACAAAATCACAAAATTCAAATATTTGAATTTGAAAAAAAAGGCGCCAAGAACAAGCTGAAGAACACGCGCGTGTTCTTGGTTTCTCAGATTTGCGTTTTCTATCCAATATCCATGAATACGTAATCATATCATGCAATCCACATATCATTATGCTCGTCTCAACCTCACGATCATGTCTATGTACTTTAATTTCATTTAAATTAAACATACAACAAGAAATCACGAAGAAACCTCAAGAACCCTAATTTCTGTATGAAGGCTAGGATTTTTGATACACGATTCAAACAATGCAATTAATTGAGGGAAAACATTCCATGCATGATTATGAACATATGGCCAAATTATTGTGCGAGGAAATATGCATAGATTGAGAGATGACCAAGTATGTGCTTACCTCCAAGCCGTGACAGCAAGTTCAGAGTGATTTTTGATTTGGAGGTGTTACAGATGAGTGGTGATGATCTGAACAGCTTCCCTACACCCTATGGATTGTGTTTGGATGGTTGGACTTGATTGAAATTGGCTGGATCATTTTGTGGTACCTCAGCTGCACCTTGTTTGAAAATTTGAGCAACCAGCTGGTGATTTCATGAAATTGATGTTTCAGAAGTTATGTGAGTGTTTGATCAGCTCATATGTGATGTATGTGAGGTGTGTGAGTGATTGGTTTGTGCATAATTGCTCTCAAACTCAAAACCCGATAGCTACCTTGCTAAGAAAGACATTTTTGCCAAGAGAAAGAGATTTTGAGGAAAGCATCTATTAGATGGCTTTGGTGTACTCAAACTGACCACAATTGAGCTCTATTTATAGTAGAGCAAGTTTGTTTTGCAAGGAATAGTACATGGCAGCTGGTAAGTAGGTAATGTTGGCAAATGAAAATCCAAGTCTCCTCTAGCCATTGACTAGAGGTTAGGGCACAGAGCTTTGGTCCCCTTGGTCTTGGATAAGTCTTGACTGATTTCAGATGAGAATGGCTCAGTCCATGCCACCTTGATGGTTTCATTGAATGCCTCATTCCAAATTTGAAGTCTTGTCCCTATTTTGGCCATTCTAGGTTCAACATGCTATTCTTTGTTCCTTGGACCTTGGAGGCTTGGCTCAGTGATTGTCCCCTTTGGATTCAATCCTCTGAGGTGTCCAAGTGGATAGGAACTATTGAAATTGGCTGATTTTGGCAAATCGAGCCAAAGTGCAAATTCTGCCTTGCTTTGACAGATTTCAGCAAGGCAACTTGCCAATGTTGTATCTCATGATGTAGGTTGAATTTGGCAATGTTCTTGGCCATTTTGGAAAGCCCTAACATGATACAACAACTGTTTGAACAAGTTTGGTTTTGATCTCTTTTGATTCCAAGTGAAAAATCCCCCTACATTTGGCAAAAAGTGAAGGCAAATTCTGACTTAGTGAAAATTTCACTAAGTGTTAGAAAAACTGACATTTTCACTTTTCAGCCACTTTGATCACTCCATAACTCAAAATCCTTAATGAATTGGAATGACTTGTAGTTGAAGTTTTTGTAGGTGATAATCAGGGCTACAAATCCATCTTTGGATGAGAAAAAATGGCCTTGTGGTTTAGGAGTTATGGTCCTCCAAAGTTGGTACCTTTGCCACTTTATTTTTAACTTAGAAAAATTTCTAAGTTTTATGGTTACCCCTTTTACAAGTTATCTCACTTTTCTTGATTTTTCTTGATGAATGATGATTCAAATCATACATTAACATCATTTTAGGGTTAAAAATCCATTTTGGTGAAAAATCTCAAAAAGTCAAAGTTGACTTTTGTGCACAGTTGACTTTTTATCAGATGAATTCCAAACTGTACAATTCTTCAGGAAATCATGTCCTTGATGGACATGTTCCATGGGTGTCATAGGGTATATTCAATCATGTATTAGGGTTTGGGATCATGTCTTGGTCAAAAGTCAAAGTTACAGTTGACTTTTCCCTTAAAACCCTAATTGTGGTGCAGATGAAACTGAGACTTGTTGCTCAAGCTTCTTGGATCAATCCATTGTTCCAAATGGACCAATATGGTGTATTAGAGACCCTCAAATCATCTCTTGAGGTCTTGGCTCATGGTTTGTCCCAAAAGTCAACTTAGGGGTGAATTAGGTCAAGAAACCCTAATTCCTGATTTTTGATGAATGCATCCCCTGAGGCAAAATTAACTTGATGCATGGGTTCATGAGGTTCCATGAAGCATATTAGGTCATGTTTTGGATCATTGCCTTGTGCCCAGATGAAAATTTCCATCTGGAGACTCTGGTCGACCAAAACCCTAATTTGGTGACACTGTCGATCTTGAGACTTGATCCACCTAGAAGGGAGCAGCCTTGTGCTTAATCCTTGAAGTGGGAGTCCTTTTTTATCCATTGTGGATGTTTGAGAGATTAGACAAGTTGAAGATCATGTCATTTCTTGATTGATCCTTTGTCTAAGCACTCAGAGAGGGCTTGAAACCCTAATTTTGATTGTATTGGATGCTCACCCATCTTTGGGGAGACTGATGAAGCATAATGGTTCATCCATATTGTGATGATGATTTCCACAATGATGGGAAATCTAAGTGGTCAAAATTTGGGGTATTACAGGATCAATGGTGATTTTGGTCTCAATCCAAGAGTTTGTTGGTTGTAGTACAAGGATGTGATCCTGGTACTTTCTTACTATATGATCATAAAGGTGTCATGGGATATCATTGGTGATTTTGTGGTGGTTCTTGTTGAAGAAGTAACTTCTGTCAGTTAAATGTACTAGTGTTGTTTGAGGATCAAACATTAAGTGAATGCGTTCAACAGGTGTGTTGAACAAAGGGTGCGCTCTTAAAGACATGAAGATGAGTCTTATGTTTTCCATTCATTTAAGGTGTTCTTCTTGCAAAGGAGCACCGGTTATCTTAGATAGGGGGAGTTGAACTTTTATTGTTGAAGTAGTGCAGTTGTTTATCAAGATTGTTTTTGGCTCTGGTGAGGGTGTTATGTTAGACAAGATGTCGTGACATTGTGTTACTGGTGAAGTTCATGATGGACATGACAATTTAGACCTGGTGTGTACATTTACCCCAATGTTTGTCTAATTTTTGGCCAAAAAGGGGGAGAGAGGTAGGTTTGTTAAGCTATTGTGTCTGGATTTCGTATTTGAACTAGTCTCACAAGGATGTAGAATAGTCTGTTCTGTTCTGAGTATGTTGGTTGGATGATTCAGAGTTTGCCTTTGGAACTTTTTGTGCTTGGTCTGTATTAATGTACTCTCTTGTACTCTCTTCTCTATGGATATTGCTTTGGTGTGCTATTGCTTTGTCAAATATGGCTAAAAGGGAGAGAAGTGTGTGATTGCATGATGTGCTGATATCTGATGCCCCATATGATGTTCTAACATTTATTTGTGTACCTCTGCCACTAACTGTGTGAGATTGTGATTGTGTGCAGGTGTAGTTGAGTGTTGATCTGTTGTTGTGAAGTTGCTGCTGTGTGATAAATGTTTTTATCTGCTGATGTGTGTGTGATTGTGCTAACAATCTGTGACTGTCTTCTGATGCTGGTATCTCTGATTGTTGGGTTTAGCCAAAATTTTCCGAAGGGAGAGTTTGTTAGTTCTACAGCTATGCAGTATGTATGTTGGCTAAATTTTGTTAAAACCTTTATGTTAGGTCTTATGTCACTGAAGGTGTTTTAACATGCTGTATGTATCTGCCATAACAGATTAGTTGAAGGTTGTGAAATGTCAAGTAGGGTGTCTTGACATGTTGTTCTGCACTAACTGGTTATGTTCAGTTTCTGTCATATTAGTTAAATATCAAGTGTGATGTCTTGACATGTTGTGTTGCACCTACCTAGTATGAGTGCATGGTTGTAATGGTGTGATAGAGATGTCATGAGCACTTTACTGGACCTGAATGTTTAAGGTGATGTGACGTGGTTGTCTTTGGAATGTCATGATAGAACATCTTGATCTGGTACAACAGGTACTGCTGCTCTGTGATGGTTAATCAAGATGTCAAAGAAGATGTCACAACATCATTGTCTGTTACAGCAGGTACTGCTATTGTATATCTCTTGACAGATTTGATTTGATCTGATGAGATCTTTTTGGATATACCTTATCATTATACACAGGTCAAGGAGATTAATTAGGAACAAAGTGCAGATTTAATTGGATTTCATAAAAAGGATCTTGGAGACTTTTTAGGAAACTACTTGGAGATTTGTTCCTATTTTTATGGAGAAGATCTTGCAGCTGAATTAAAAAGTGAAGATTTAAAAGATACATAAGATCCTGGAAATATTATGAATCCTTTGTGGAGCTGATTTATAGGTCTGGAAGATTCAATTCAGAATCAAGAAGAATATTGAAGAGTAATGACTTTCTAATTATGGAGATAAATTAGGAAGGATTTGATTGAAGACCTATTTTGTAGGAGAATCTTTTGCAGATTTGTAGCACCTGATATGCTGTGATTTAAAGCCCAAATCCAGTTGGGTATAGGTTATAAATAGAAGCCTTGTAACCTAGAAAGAGGAGCTAGCAATCATGTAAATTATAAGGGCTGTGTTGGTCGATGAACCACTCGGTTTGTGGGATGGTCATCGTGTTTATCTCTAAGCCTGTAGGTAAGAGATGTATTGTTCTTGGTGGGAACTTTTAAGCAACTCCAAGATGGTGTTCTCAGTCAAGAGTCTTGGCTGAGTGGCTGAGTATAGGCATAGAAGTGTGTCTTCTGTTTTTATGTGACTGAAGAGTTATTGGTAATCAAGCTGTTGATGCAGTGGCTGAGGTGTTAACTGCTAGACATCATTACGATGATTGGAAGTGAGATGGAGTCTCTTATCTAGGGTGGACTTAGGTAGAAGGGTCATTGGGTAGTGATTAAGTGAGTAGATCATCAACGGGTGTGTTGATTGCAGGGCCTATGAATTGATACTGCTGATAGTGAATTTCCTTCCTGGCTTGGTATGCCCCCAGATGTAGGTTGTTAGACCGAACTGGGTAAACAATTCTTGTGTGCTCTTTACTTTTCAGCAACTTCTTCAATTGTATATATCTTGTATATGCTGTTGATAACAGACCAGATGTCTCGACATGTTACGTGACATCTGGGACTGTGATACTAGAGTTTCTGACGACTTTTGGGACATCGACTGCAACCCAATGGCGACGAACTCCTCTGTGAATCACAAAGTCTGGTACTTCCCTTCTTAGTTTGTCTTCAGAAATGGCACAAATTTCTGGTGGAGTAGGATTATTGGAGTCTTCTTCCCATGCAGAGTTATCATTAGAGGACTCTTCTGTTGCATCTTCCATGGTGTTTTCACTCTCAAGAGGATCTCCTCATCCAGTTGGTTGGATGTCCTCGTATCTGATGAAAAAGATTTCGGGGACGGTGTAGTTGACTAGAAAGTCGTACTTGCCGCTTGGCTGCCCCAAGGTATCCCAGGTTTCTGTGGGAATAGAGAATTCATCTTCCTCAATGACGTTGACCTTAGGAAATGCATAGTTAATGAATTCTTGTTCTGCAATCTTTGCAAATTCATCACCATGGTGTCGGACATTTTCGGAATGTTCTGAATAAGGATTCCATGATATGTGGGAACATGGGCATTCTTTTCAAGATTACTCAGTTGATAGGCATTGCCTGGCTGACTCTTTTGCCCCAAGTCTTCCATGTATGGCTTCTAGATAGGCAAGTCATCCAGGGGATCATAATAATCGTAGTCAAAGTTGTCTTTCATCAGATTGTCTTCCTCTAATGAGTTGGGTGGAGCACGACATCCTTCGCGATCACAACCTCCATAGATCAATCTGACGTCTGATCTTGGTATATATCTTGGGCTCTACTTTGGAGAGCAGAATGACATGTGCGTTTCTCCCTGTGACATATAACTGTCATCGTTGAGATAAGACTTCCACTCCTCATCCGTATCAGAAGAGTCCTTCCTATCGATGGTGTGGACTTCCTGAGATACTGGGTGGAGGAAACCTCCGCTGTGGAAAAAATCCTAAATGGGACGAAAACTTTCATCCTTTTTAGTAGTCTGGGTACAAGTTGGAGAGAAACCATGACCTTTCCTTGCCTTGTTATCAGTAGGAATTACTATTTATCCCCCATCCTTTTATGTCATTACTCCCGATCACTTTGAGAGCATCTTGGTATGAGGAAATTGACGTCCCTCTTTCTTGTTGATTCTCATTGCTCACCGAGAGTGCTTGGAACTGGGTTCTAACAACCACTTCTGGTTCTACACGGGAGAATGATGATAAGTTGCTTACGATTAAGGCTTGCTCTCCATATACTGTGACTAATTTGTCATTCTTGACAAACTTCAGCTTCTGGTGAAGTGTCGAGGTGATTGCCCCAACTTCGTGTATCCAAGGTCTTCCTAATAAACAGTTGTACGCTGCTCGGATGTCCATGACCTAGAAAGTGACTTGGAAAGTGTGAGGACCAATGGTTATGGGAAGATCGACTTCGCCGATAACTGTTTTTCTGGATCCGTCAAAGGCTTTGACGATGATTTCATTGCCTCTCATCGGAGTTCCTTGAAAAGAGAGTCGAACCAAAGTTGACCTTGGCATGAAATTTAAGGATGAACCTGTGTCTACCAGTATGCTGCCTAAAGCATCGTCCTGGCAATTGACTGTGATGTTGAGTGCCATACTGTCACATCTTATTCCACAAAGGCTTGCTCTAAGACTCTCTGTAAAGCTTCCCTGTGAGCCTCTGAACTAAGCAGGAGAGATAACACAGAAATTCGAGATGGAGTTTGCAACAATTGGTCCACAATGTTGTACTCGCTTTCCTGGATGAGCTTTAGCATCTCATCGTTGTTCTTTACAGGTTCTGGATTGCTGGATTGACCGACTTGTTGGTTAGGAACTTCTGTGTGAGGTTCCTTTTCTTTGGTAGGTTCTCCAACTCCTCTGTTGAAGATCCGACCGCTTCGGGTAACTCGACTGATGTCGGCAATGTTCATAATGGAGGGTAATGAAGTTTATTTTCCATTTTCCATGGTCGTTGCACTATACTTGTACGTGATAGCCTTATCTGACTTGTACAGTATTGGACATGGCAAGTAGATAACCACAAGGGCTTTTTGGGCCTTTTGACTGTCATAGGCAACCTCGATCAGTTCTAAGTTTGTAATTTTCCTACTGTCAAGAGAGACTTTTGATTCATCGAGTAGAGGAATTATGGCACAAACATCCTTGGTTGTTCCATGATTGGAGATTATGACAGTGTTTTTGCTTTGACCAGGGAGGTAATCTTGTATCATGTTGATTGATTCAGAATTTGAACATGGTTGGATCTCCTTTCGGTCTAACTGGTGTTGAAGAGATGCTCGCACTAGATAACATCCTTGGTTATTTTTCGAGCATACTCTACAACGTTCATAATTATGAGGTGATACCCGACCATATCCGCTTTGTATGCAATCCTTCCTCACTAGATCCGTTTCTATTGAGCAGACATCACAACTTTGATATCTTCCAGGATTCCCGTCAGTTATGTTGATCTATTGTGCGTCTTCATCTAGGTAGATCGGAAGTCACCAATGGTCCAACAAATGTTGAAGAGTCCGTTGTACAAGTGCACACCCTTGGTCATCTTCGCAACATTCATTACAGTCTTGATAATCACGTGAATCCAGAAAACCAAGTCTGACCTGCTTAGCATGTAGTTCCACTAGACTGGTATTCATCAAGCTTATGTCAAAGATTTGAACCATATTGACTTGATGATTACTTCTTTCATGGTAGTCTTGGATCCATCCGAGATCCATTTGACTTTGGAGGGCCTATTGTATAAAGGGGCATCCCTGATTGTCTTTTGAGCAGATTGGACAAGCATTGTAATCGTGCTGTGCCAGATTATAATACTGACTCTGTCTTGAATGCAATGCCACTAGATTGATGTTCATTGCACTGATGTCGTGATTCTGAACAATGTTAGGATGTGCATGGGCCATGATTACTTCACGAATCCTGTGATCCTGAATCCATCCCAGATCTATTTGCTCTTCCAGAGCTGTTTGTACTATGGCACACCCTTGATTTTCCTTGGAGCAGATATCACACTGATGATAGTTGTGAGATGGCACATGGCCGTACCCGCTCTGTTTGCAATGCATCTTTACCAGGTTGGTTCCCAGTAAGCATACATTGTGAATTTGATAATTGTCGACATGTTCTCCTTCTATCAAATTCACTGTAGTCTTCTCATGTTGCGGTAATGGGTTCGTCTGAACATTTGGATTAGTATCTTTGAAAGATAATACCCCGTTCCTGACAAGCTTCTGTACATCAGACTTGAAGCTGAGACAATTCTCAATGTTATGTCCCGATCCTCCTTGATGGTAAGGGCAAGTTTGATCTGCTTTGAACAAAAAAGGTGGATTTTTTGGTACTGCGAAAGGCGTCCTGGTTTGAACATGCCCTTTGGCTAGTAGAAGTGGAAATAACTCTGCGTACAACATCGGTATAGGGTCGAACCCCGATGGTCGTGTAGTACGGTTATTATTATTATACTGAGGGTGAGCCTGCTGAAGAGGCTGTTGCGGCCTTTGTTGATACTTTTGTTGAATTAGTTGGCTCTGAGCAACTTGGGGTAGATAAGTCGGAGCTGGCACTGGATTGATAGCAGGAGTTATTGCTGCTACCGGTTGATACCTTTGCCTTTTCTTTCCTAGAGAGATATTACTGATATCTTGCTCTTTTTTCTTTTGGAAAGCACTACCGTATCTTTTAGTATTGCTAGATGGCTCTGCATCTTTGACCAATTGTCCTTCTCGGAATGCTTCTTCAAGGCGGACTCCCATGTTCACCATTTCAGTGAAGTCACTAGACGCACTAGCAACCATTCGATCGTAATAAAACGAGCTCAATGTTTTCAGGAAAATCTTTGTCATTTCCTTTTCCTTGAGAGGGGGACAGATCTGGGCGGCAATTTCACGCCATCTCTGAGCATATTCTTTGAAGGTTTCTTTATCCTTTTGTGACATTGCTCTGAGTTGGTCCCTATCTGGTGCCATGTCCAAGTTGTATTTATACTGCTGAACGAAGGATGGCCCAAGATCTCTGAAAGTACCGATCTTAGTGCGGTTTAAACCCATGTACCATTTGAGTGCGGCACCGGTTAAACTGTCTTGAAAGTAATGGATTTGTAGCTGTTGATTGTCTGTCTGGGTAGACATTTTCCGAGCGTACATCACCAAATTACTTTGAGGGCAAGAGTTGCCTTTGTATTTTTCAAAGTTGGGCACCTTGAATTTGTGCGGGATCTTTACATTAAGGACCAAACAGAGGTTGGCGACATCTTTTCTGAATAAGTCTTGACCGCGAATGGCATGCAGTTCCTTCTGCATTTCCAAGAATTGTTCCTGGAACTCATTCATTCTTTCGTATACGCCTTCGTTTCCGCCAGAAGCTGCTTGCGGAATCTGTCCTTCCGGGACAGTGTGTACCACTGATTGTGGTATAGTCATTATGGCGTTAACTTTTGGCGCTTCAGTGACCTGAAGTTTATAACCTTCT
This sequence comes from Lathyrus tuberosus, assembly GCA_022829125.1. Taxonomy (NCBI): domain Eukaryota; kingdom Viridiplantae; phylum Streptophyta; class Magnoliopsida; order Fabales; family Fabaceae; genus Lathyrus; species Lathyrus tuberosus. The sequence goes on along the minus strand of JALAZF010000479.1, from coordinate 2,707,367 downwards.
GGGATTTCTGCTGTAACCCTTGCATCCTCATTTACCTGAAGTTTGTAACCTTCAGGTCTGGCTGTTCTTGCTACGACTTCCGGGTCTTCAGTGACCGGTGGGATGTATCCTTCAGGTATAAAGTTGAGAGGGATGCCCAGGGGAAACCTTTAGGCATGTTGTATTGAGGATGACTGCCAGGCGTCTCAAATGCTGGTGTGGATGTAATCTCCGAGATTACAGTCCTTTGATGTTGTTGTTCCTGGGCTGCTGCCAGGGATTGCATGTCGTGGTGGAGTTTCTCCAAAGTCTCTTTCAGAGCGTTGATTTCTTCTCTCAGCTCCCTGTTCTCTTCGTCGAGATCGTCCATTTTCTTTTATCGATTGGCCTGAGTATTGTATGAATGAGACAGTTTGACTCTAGAGTGTGACATGTTGAGACTCAAAGATAAAGATGGTGTTATGTGAGAATGATGAATGATATGCAAAGAATGTTATATTTTTTAGGTTTTTTTTTGTTCTCAAAAGAACTTTCAACAATTATATTGCAAATATCACACATCGGGGGGAGACCCTTTTATTGAACTTGAAGGATTGCAGTACATTATTTTACAAAGTACGAATAAGGAAATTTAGGCATATGGATCCTAAGTTCTCTCTGAAGAGAGCTCAGATGTTGGTTCCTGAACTTTTCTTTTCTTTGATTGGGCTCCTTCAACCGTTGTCAGGTCCATGACTCTCTGCCAAGTGAAAGGAGTGAGCAAATTCCTTTGTTCCTCCTGACTTTCCATAGCATGTTGCTCTAATATCTCAATCAGAGCATCCTTTTTCTTTAGCAGTTCCTGAATCTTGGTACATTCCAAATTAAGGATCTGATATTTGTTCTTCCAAGAGTTCTTCTCACGTTGAACTTTGTTGAAAGCGAACTGGAGTTTTTCCGGATTAGACATGAAATAAAGGACATATTCCTTTAAGGGAAAAACTTCTTGATGAGGGTAAGTCATCCTCAGTTTGATAGCTCTGGTTTGCACCTAGTGGAGATAAGGTTCTGTAGAGGAATAATTTGGTCTTCCCAGGGATTCTCTCTTTTTCCTGTGAATATGTTGCCAGGCATGCACTATTTCTTTCTTTAGTACCCTGTCATTTTCTCCTTCCTTGAAGAAAAGACCTTCCAGATGAGCATTATGTGGGATATTTTTCATCGAGTATCCAAGTTGACGGCGAGCTAAAATTGGATGATAGTTGATCCCTCCTTTAGTACCAATGAGAGGTACATTGGGGAAATTTCAACATCTGTCGATGATTTTTATCCCTTTGTAAATCTGATTGTACCAATCTATGTCTGTATTGGTAAAAAACATAATCTTTTGCGACCATCGCAGATTACTCTTGTGATCCCAAAAAGTAGCAGATTTGAGCAAGTGGGAAATAAACCATTTGTAGAGTAGCGGTACACAGCATGTGACCATCCCTCCACTGTACAAATTCCTTAAGTGTACAAAATGATAAGCATCCACGGGCAAGGTTGGTATTGGGTTCCTAATCAAGAATATTTTAACAGTATTGGTGTCGACAAAGTTGTTGATGTTGGGAAAAAGGAATAGCCCATATGTGAGCAGAATAAAGACTTCCTCGAAAGCGGTTACATTTCCTATACTAGCAAAGTATAGAGCTTTCTCCATCAGGAATTTAGCTGGTAAACCCTGGATTCCTCCTTTGGTGGTCATGTGAGTCCTGACTTCTGACTCATCCAAAGAGATTTCTCTTGCAATGGCTTGATCCTTTGGACTTTCTTCCAGTCTGAAAAATGGATCTCGATCAGTGATAGGTAAATCAGTCAGGTGAGAGTACTCTTCCAGTGTTGGTGTGAGCTGATAATCTGGGAATTTGAAGCAGTGGTATACTGGATCGTAGAACTGAATCAACGTAGACAGGATCCCTTCAACCATGTTGATCTTTAGAAGAGATAACAGTCCCTCATGCTTAGCTCTGAAAGCCTCGGGATTAGTAATCATCCTTCCCAATTTCCTTAGATCATCCAGTTTTGGAACCTTGAAGGTGTACTTGTGCATTTTTCTTCTTCCGAAATCCATAACGCAACCTCCCTTCTGATATTTGCAATTATTGTTTTAGTTCTTTTGAAAAATATTTTTTTTCTGTTTTTGAAAAGAGTTTTTTAATGAATGCATGAATGCAGCAAACAAAAACACTTGAAAACATGGGTTTAGGGGTTCGTCGTCACGAGCATGGAGCCATGGATCTACCCATCCCCAAAGGTGTGTACTAATTGGTCAATTTTTGTACTTGTAGAACGGGTTCTAATGGAGGTTCCTGTCATACCCCAAATTTTGACCACTAAGATTTCCCATCATTGTGAAAATCATCATCACAATATGGAGGAACCATCATACCTCATCATTCTCCCCAAAGATGGGTGAGCATTCACTACAATCAAAATTAGGGTTTCAAGCCCTCTCTGAGTGCCTTAGACAAAGGGTCAATCAAGGAATGACATGATCTTCAACTTGTCTAACCTCTCAAACATCCACAATGGATCAAAAGGACTCCCACTTCAAGGATTAAGCACAAGGTTGCTCCCTTCTAGGTGGATCAAGTCTCAAGATCGACAGTGTCACCAAATTAGGGTTTTGGTCGACCAGGGCCTCCAGATGGAAATTTTTCATCTGGGCACAAGCCAATGATCCAAAACATAACCTAATATACTCCATGGAACCTCATGGACCCAAACATCAAGTCAATTTGACCTCAGGGGATGCATACATCAAAAATCAGGAATTAGGGTTTCTTGACCTAATTCACCCCTAAGTTGACTTTTAGGGCAAATCATGAGCCAAGACCTCAAGAGAGGGTTTAAGGGTCTCAAATGAACTATATTGATCCATTTGGAACAATGTATTAATCCAAGAAGCTTGAGCAACAAGTCTCAATTTCATCTGCACCACAGTTAGGGTTTAAGGAGAAAGTCAACTGTGACTTTGACTTTTGACCAGGACATGCTCCCAAACCCTAGGACATGCCTCAATACACCCTATGACACCCATGGAACATGTCCATCAAGTTTGATTTAGGTCAAGGACATGATTTCCTGAAGAATTGCACAGTTTGGAATTCATCTGATAAAAAGTCAACTGTGCACAAAAGTCAACTTTGACTTTTTGAGATTTTTCACCAAAATGGATTTTTAACCCTAAAATGATGTTAATGTATGATTTGAATCATCATTCATCAAGAAAAACCAATGAAAGTGGGATAACTTGTAAAAGGGGTAACCATAAAACTTAGAAATTTTTCTAAGTTATGGAAAAAGTACCACTAATACACTAACTTTGGAGGATCATAACTCCTAAACCACATGGCCATTTTTTCTCATCCAAAGATGGATTTGTAGCCCTCATTACCCTCTACAAAAACTTCAACTAGACCTAAGTCCAATTCATTAAGGATTTTGAGTTATGGAGTGATCAAAATCAAGAAATCACACTTTGTTAAAACACTTAGTGAAAATTTCACTAAGTCAGATTTGACCTCACTTTTTGCCAAATGTAGAGGGATTTTTCACTTGGAATCAAAAGAGATCAAAACCAAACTTGTTCAAACAGTTGTTGTATCATGTAAGGGCTTTCCAAAATGGTCAAGAACATTACCAAATTCAACTTACACCATGAGATATGACATTGGCAAGTTGCCTTGCTGAAATCTGTCAAAGGCAAGGCAGAATTTGCAACTTTGCTCAATTTGCCAAAATCAGCCAAATTCAAATGCTCCTATCCACTTGGACACCTCAGAGGATTGAATCTAAAGGGGACAATCACTGAGCCAAGCCTCCAAAGTCCATGGAACAAGAAATAGCATGTTGAACCTAGAATGGCCAAAATAGGGACAAGACTCCAAATTTGGATTGAAGCATTCAATGGAACCATCAAGGTGGCATGGACTGAGTCATTCTCATCTGAAATCAGTCAAGGCTTATCCAAGACCAAGGGAACCAAAGCTCTGTGCCCTAACCTCTAGTCAATGGCTAGAGGAGACTTGGATTTTCATTTGCAAACATTGGCCAAACCTACTTACCAGCTGCCATTCACTATTCCTTACAAAACAAACTTGCTATACTATAAATAGAGCTCAATTGTGATAAGTTTGAGTACACCAAAGCCATCTAACAGATGCTTTCCTCAAAATCTCTTTCTCTTGGCAAAAATGCCTTTCTTAGCAAGGTAGCTATCGGGTTTTGAGTTTTAGAGCAATTCCAATCAAACCAATCACTCACACACCTCACATACATCATATAGAAGTGATCCAAACACTTAGATCACTTCTGAAACACCAATTTCACAAAATCACCAGCTGGTTGCTCAAAATTTCAAACAAGTTGCAGCTGAGGCACCACAAAGTGATCCAGCCAATTTCAATCAAGTCTAAGAATTCAAACACAATCCATAGGGTGTAGGGAAGCTGTTTAGATCATCACCACTCATCTGTAACACCTCCAAATCAAAAATCACTTTGCACTTGCTGTCACGGCTTGGAGGTAAGCACATACTTGGTCATCTCTCAATCTATGCATATTTCCTCGCACAATAATTTGGCCATATGTTCATAATCATGTATGGAATGTTTTCCCTCAATTAATTGCTTTGTTTGAATCGTGTATCAAAAATCCTAGCCTTAATGCAAAAATTAGGGTTCTTGAGGATTTTTCGTGATTACTTGTTGTATGTTTAATTTAAATGAAATTAATGGACATAGACATGATCGTGAGGTTGAGACGAGCATAATGATATGTGGATTGCATGATATGATTAAGTATTCAGTGAGATTGGAGAGAAAATGCAAATCTGAGAATCCAAGAACACGCGCGTGTTCTTCAGCTTGTTCTTGGCGCCTTTTTTCCAAATTCAAATATTTGAATTTTGTGATTTTGTTTAATTGATTCAAAAATTAATTTCTCTCTGAGTTTTAATGATTTTGAGTTGATTCTTTTTTTGATAATTCATAAAAATGTTAAAATATTTTATTTTATCAAAAAATCCCAAAAATATTATTTATTTCATATAATTGATATTTTTGCAAAGAATTAATATTTTAATTGTTTTTGGCATATTAAATATTTTTTCTACATTGATTTTGCAACTTTTGATGCTTTCTAATTATTTTGTAGGTCAGTACTTAATTTTTGAAGCATTAATCCAAAATCACAATTTGTTTTTCACATGTTAAACAATTTTGATCATTTTAATTGAATTTTTATTCAATTAAATACATATTTTGAAAACAAATTAGGGTTTTGGATTAATTCAACCCTCATAAATCATTTTCAAAACACTTTGGGCCTCTAATAGAGTGTAAGACCCAATCCTTTCTTGACCAAACCATTTTGGGCCTCAGTGTATTGTATAAGTCTCGATACCGTCAAAAACGAACGGCGCGATCATCGCCCTTTTTGAAAAATAACCTTGGGCCTCTCCTCGAGCTATAAGACCCATTTAAAACTTTTGGGCCTTTAATAGAGTGTAAGACCCAACCCCCTTTTAACCAAAATCATTTTGGGCCTCACTTATTGTATAAGTCCCTCTGCGTTAAAAGAAAACCTCGGCGCGATCGCCATTTTTAAGCGAAAAGACAACTGGGCCTACCCTCGTGTTATAAGCCCCACTCTTCTTCTTTAAAACTTTTTGGGCCTCTTGAGAGAGTGTAAGACCCATCCCTTTGTACAGAAAACCTTTTTGGGCCTCAGTCACTTGTATAAGTCCCCCTGTACAAATTCAAACAGTGCGCTCACTGATAAAACTCTGGGCCTCTCCTTGAGCTGTAAGCCCCAAATCTTCCTTTTTCAAAGCACTTTCTCCTTTGATTTTGAATATACTGTTGTTTTCAATCTTTCTTTGTTGAACAACTAACCAAACAACATGGAAGCTCTACAACCGAGTAAGTGGTTATTGCTTTCATTTACCGCTTTCATATATATATAACTGTATTGTGGGGCTGTTTCACTGTAAGTCTCCCTTGATAAACTCATATCAACTGTGTAATAATAGTATAGATATTTCGAGTTTCCTCGGCAACTACGTCTAGCACTAGGTAAAGCCCTGTTGATCACTCTGAACTTACAGTCAAAACTAGATCCACATAGGATTACCAGACACAGTCTTCCCTCCTCTTGGGGTTAAACAATATGGAGATGTGAAAGGCAGATTCTTTTTGAACCCTTTCTCAGACTGTCACTCTTAGAAATAGACTGAACTAGATCCCCAATAGGATTACCAGATACAGTCTTCTCTCCGGCTGTCCTCATTAGGAATTGTCAAGAAATTCTATTCCCCAGAGATGAATTATTCTCGGTGAAACTTCTCTTGAATTTCTTCAAACCTCAGAACTGTTCGCTAAATGAATTATTCTCGGTGAAACTTTTCTTGAACGTTTCTTTGGTTTGGGACCCACGGGCTTCTTAAAAGCATCGGCCTCCTCTTGGGCATCATACAAGGACCCACAGGCTTCCTAAAAGCAACCCCGCCTCCTCTTGGGCTTAGTACAAGGACCCTACGGCTTCTTAGAAGTAATCACAGCCTCCTCTTAGGCTTCGTATAATGATCTCTTCCTCCGGGAATGATAGCCTCCTCTTGGGCTTCGTACAATGACCGACCGGCTTCTTTAAAGATTCCAGCCTCCTCATGGGCTTCGTACAAATTGTCCTGACGACCTCCTAGAGGTATAGGAACAGAACTTAGTCATCTTCATAGAACAGTCCTTTCATAGAGTCTACTACTGTTTCTCAAAGCATGGTACAAAAGATAAACTCTAGACTTGGACAGTCTTACTTCCTTGAGTCTCAAAGACATTCTCAAGCACCCCTTCATTAAATAGGAAGGAAACCCGTAGACTCGGACAGTCTCAATACCCTTCGGATTTCCCGCTTCCTTAAAAAACAGGAATAACCCGGATCCTTGAATCAAATCCATGAGTACAGTGTTGCTCATATAAGAACTGATTTTCTCTATAAAAATCAGTATACTGGACCTGTCACTCAAATGAAACAGTAACCATAGCCTCTCTCTTGGGCTTTGTACAATGATTCTCCCCAGTGGAGTCAAACAAAGTTTAGCCTCTCTCTCTCTCGGGCTTTGTACGAGACACATAAGAGACTCCCTCGTTGAGTCAATCACCCCTTTCGCCTCCATCTCGGGCTTTATACGAGATACAAAAAGGTTCTTATTGAGCCAAACAAATTTTCGCCTCCATCTCGGGCTTCGTACGAGATACAAAAAACTCTCTTGTTGAGTCAAACAGCCTCCATCTCGGGCTTTATACGAGATACCAAACGACTCCATCGTCGGGTCAAAACCTTTTAGCCTCTCTCTCGGGCTTTGTACGAGACACATATTAGCCTCCTCTTAGGCTTTGTATAAGAAAACCACTGGTTGGTCCAATCAACCTTTTAGCATCAAAGTTGTGCCTCGTTCACAGTACCCAAACACAGTACACTCCTTCCCCTTCATCTAATTGCTGTAAGCGGCAAGCCTCTGGATCATCTATATCCACGCCACTGTCCCTCGTTTAGCATGAGAAATTCTTAAGGAAAGATAGCATTGCTCTACACTGAGTTAAAGTCTTCTCCTTCAGGATAAAACCCCTTCTTAGGAAATTATGGCATTGCTAGGATCCGCGTATCCCGGTTAAAGTAATTCTCCTCAAACCCTTCTTTAGAGATGACAAATTCTCTCTAAAGTCGAGGTCCTTCAGCTTCATGTCTTGGGCTTTGAACAAGACACAAATAGACCTTTCAGCTTCACATCTTGGGCTTTAAACAAGATACAAACCACATTTCGCTTCACGTCTTGGGCTTTGAACAAGACACCAAAAACCCACTTCCTCCCATAGAATAGGAGGAACTACGAACGCTCTGATTTCCCTGTTTCGGTAAACGGGAATACGTAGGCATAAGATCGAAAGAAAAGATCTTAGCGAGCACACTAAACAAAAAAACCAAATCCCATATCTCCATCAATCAAAAGCAGTAATTCAAAAACATCAGTCCTAACATCCTAATCCTTGTTCCCCGCCAGAAACCCTCTGTCTAGATAAAAAGAAAGAAATTGTATTGGCGAAAATACAAATAACTAGTACAAAGGCCCCCCACATTGATAGCATCCGTAACCTAACAGACCGCAGTTTAAACTCAGTATGCAAAGCAGGGTTAATTGGAGACATCTATTTCCCTTCCTTATTCAGCTCACAATAGGATAAAAAATGAATCGACCTGTAGTTTAAGCTCAAACCGCAGAGAGCGACCAGTGCTTAAGAACCGCGTCCAAAATCGCTCGCTACAGTAAAAATGGCTCCCACCGTGGGGTCGGGTCTTTCTAAAACTTTTTTTCCTTCATTCTCTTCACTTATGTGAAAACCACAGATTGGGGCTTCCTCCGGGGAACCCATTTCTGTCAAGAACTTAGGATTCTTTGCTTTATAAGTCTAGGATTTTTAAGACAAATATATATACTTCTTTTCCTAATTGAGTATGTGTTTATTTTTCTGCTACTGGGAATGCGTGTGATGCCGCATGTGGTGAGTTTGAGTATACACTTAAGAAAAGCCAACCTTTTTTGTAGTTCAGAAACTATCGGAAATAGTTGTTACGCGATACTACCCTCATTTGAGGTTGGTGATCTATTCTCGGTGAATGGCACTTACTCTAAGATTGCACACAACTCGCTGGCGATCCGCTTGTTGTCTGCCTTCTTGGAAGGAGCTGATGATAATGAGTACAAGTACAAAAATCACCCTAGTATAAACCTTTGGGGATGGGTAGAGCCTTGACTTCATGACAACGACCCTTTGACCCCATGTTTTTTCTATGTTTTTGTGTGCTGCATTCATGCATTCATTTAATAAAACATTAAAACATTCAAAAAACTTTCTCTTCTAGTCTCTCTGTTTTTCAAATTAAACTAAGACTGTGATTGCAAATATCAGAGAGGAGGATTACGCTAATGGATTTCGGTAGAAGGAGAACTCACCAGTATACCTTCAAGGTTCCAAAGTTAGGAGATTTGAGAAGGTTAGCAAGGATGATCACCAGCCCTGAGGCTTTTAGAGCCAAGCACGGAGGTCTGCTACCACTGTTAAGAGTCCATGTGATTGAGGGAATCATGGATGCGCTCATTCAATTCTACGATCCGGTTTATCACTGTTTCACATTCCCGGATTACCAGCTAGCACCAACGCTGGAGGAGTATTCTCATCTGATCGATCTACACATCACAGATCGAGCTCCATTTTCTGGACTGGAAGAAATTCCAAAGAATCGGACTATTGCAAGAGCAATTCATTTGGATGAGTCTGAGGTCAGGACTCACATGACTACTAAGGGTGGCATCCAAGGTTTGCCAGCCCAGTTCTTAACAAAGAAAGCTCTGTACTTTGCTAGTATAGGGAACGGGACTGCTTTTGAAAGCATATTTGTTTTACTCACCTACGGATTATTTTTGTTTCCCAACATCAATAACTTCGTCGATATAAACTCCATTAAGGTTTTTCTCATTGGAAACCCTGTGCCGACTTTGCTCGCAGATGCGTATCATTCTGTACACTTGGGAAATTTGTACAGTGGAGGGGAGATCACATGCTATGTACCTCTGCTTTATAAATGGTTTATATCTCACTTGCCCAAGTCTGCCGCTTTTTGGGATTGCAAGAGTGTCTTACGTTGGTCGCAGAAGATCATGTCTCTTACCAACTCTGATATAGATTGGTGTAATAGGATTTATGATGGAATCAGAATCATTGATCGTTGTGGAAACTTCCCCAACGTACCCCTTATAGGAACTAAGGGAGGAATCAACTACCATCCGGTATTGGTTCGCCGTCAATTTGGATACCCGATGAGGCACATCCCACTGGGTGTTCATCTGGAAGGTCTTTTCTTCAAAGAAGGAGAAAACGACAGAGCACTAAAGTTGGAAATAGTGCACGCTTGGAAACACGTTCATAAGAAAGGACGAGAGTCTCTGGGAAAACCGGATTGTGTCTCGGTGGAGCCTTATCTCCACTGGGTACAAACTAGAGCTCTCAAGCTAAAGATGCCTTATCCTCATTACGGAATTCTTCCGCCAAAGGAATCTGTCATGTATTTCATGACGGAAACTGAAAAGCTTCAGGTTACTCTCAACAAAGTCCAGAAGGAGAGAAGGTCTTGGAAGAACAAGTACCGCACCCTCAACATAGAGTGCATCAAAATACAGCAATTATTGAAAGAGAAAGATGCTCTGATTGAAATTTTGGAGCAGCACGCTGTAGAGAATCAAGATGACCAAAGGAATTTGCTCGCTCCTTTCACCTGACAAAGGAATGACAACCCGACAACGGCCCAAGAGCCCCGGTCAAAGAAAAGGAAAGTACCAGAGTCAGCACCCGATTTCTCTTCAGAGAAGACTCGGGACCCATTAGCTTAGGCTTCTGTTTCTGCACTTTGTAATCTACTGTATTTCCATTTCTGTAATCCTTTGAACTTCAATAAAAAGGGGGTTTCCCCACCGTTTGATATTTGCAATCTAATTGTCGAAGTTTATTTTGATTAAACCAAAAAACAATTAATATAATCATTGCATTCATCATTCTCACATCGCGTATTCTTCTTACCTACGAATCTCACGTTTGTGTCTCGGTTCTAGAGTCAAACTGTCTCATTAGTACAATACTCGGGCCAATCGTCAGAAAAAGATGGATGATCTTGAGGAAGAAAATAGAGAGTTGAAATAAGAGATCGACGCTCTGAGAGAGGATATGAGAAAGCTTCATAACGACATGCAAGCCATGGCAGAAGCTCAGCTATAAAGGACTGTGATCTCAGAGATCACCTCAACGTCCATAGTGGAGAAGTATGATCCTAGGTATCAGATACCGAAAGATCGCCCTTGGGGTATGCCTGTTAACTATATCCCGAAAGGATATGTTCCGCCGATCACAGAGGATCAGGGAATCACAACAGAAGCCGCTGGGCCTGAAGGTTACAAACTTCGGGAAAGCGAAGATGCCAGGGGCATACTGAAGACTCCTGAAGGTTACAAACTTCAGGAAACGCCAAGATTCACCGCCGTAGTCATGGTACCACCCCCTGTGGTGCACACTGTCCCAGGAGGACAGATTTCGCCAATACTTTCTGGTAAAAAGGAAACTATGTTTGACCGAATGGATGAATTCCAGGAACAGTTCCTGGAAATGCAGAAGGAGCTGCAGGCCATTCGCGGTCAGGATCTATTTGGGAAGGACGCCGCAGATCTCTGCTTGGTCCCCAATGTGAAAGTCCCGCACAAGTTCCAAGTGCCCGACTTTGAAAAATACAAGGGTAACTCTTGCCCTCAAAGCCATCTGGTGATGTACGCTCGGCGGATGTCAGCTCAGATGGAGAATCAGGACCTGCTGATTCACTACTTCCAGGATAGTTTAACCGGTACCGCACTCAAATGGTACATGGGTTTAAACCGTGCTATGATTAGCACATTCAGAGATCTTGGCACTGCCTTCGTCCAACAATACAAATACAATTTGGACATGGCACCCGACAGAGATCAACTCAGATCATTGTCGCAAAAGGACAAGGAAACCTTTAAGGAGTATGCTCAAAGGTGGCGTGAAATTGCCGCTCAAATTTGTCCACCTCTGGAGGAAAAAGAGATGACAAAGATCTTCTTAAAGACCTTAAGCTCATTTTACTATGACCGAATGGTTGCCAGTACGCCCAGTGATTTCACCGAGATGGTCGGCATGGGCGTACGTCTTGAGGAAGCCATCCGAGAAGGACGTTTGATAAAAGATGCTGGATCGACGAGCGGTACCAAGAAATATGGTAGTGCTCTCCCTAAGAAAAAAGAGAAAGATATTGGGAATATCTCTCTAGGAAAGCAAAGACGACGTTATCAACCAGTGGCAGCTGTAATTCCTGCTATCAGCCCTGCGCCTATTCCTACGTATCAACCTCAGGTTGCGCAGAGCCAACCTGATCAACAAAGGATACAACAGCCTCTTCAGCAGGCTCGTCCTCCATATAACAGCAACCGTACAACACGACCATCAGGGTTTGATCCTATACCCATGTCGTACACAGAGCTGTTTTCGTTATTGCTAGCCAAGGGGCACATTCAGACTAAGTCTCCTCTTACAGTACCGGAAAATCTGCCTTTTTGGTTTAAGGTGGATCAAACATGCCCTTATCATCAAGGAGGTCCAGGGCATAACATAGAGACTTGTCTCAATTTCAAGTCCGACGTGCAAAAGCTTGTTAGGAGCGGGCTCCTATCTTTTAAGGATACGAACCCCAACGTTCTTACGAACCCGCTGCCTCAACATGAGAAAGCTGCAGTCAATCTCATTGAGAAGGAGACTAATAATGTCTATCAAATTCACGATGTACTCTTGTTAAGGACCAATCTGGTCAAGATGCATTGTAGACAGAGTGGATATGGCCATGTGCCACCTCATAACTATCATCAGTGTGATATCTGCTCTAAAGACAACCAAGGATGTTCGGTAGTGCAATCAGCTCTACAGGAACAGATGGATCTCGGATGGATCCAAGAGCACCGAGTTCGTGGAGTTAACATGGTCTATATGAATTCTAACGTCATTCAAAACCACGATATCCGTGCAATGAATGTCAACTTGGTGGCGATGCACTCAAGGCAAAGCCAGTATCATAATCTGCCGCGGCACGATTACAATTCCTGTCTGACTTGCTCGGTAAACAAACAGGGATGCTCTTTCATACAAGAGGCCCTCCAGCGTCAGATGGATCTTGGATGGATCCAAGACTACCATGATAGGAACCCTTATCAAATCAACATGGTTCAGATCTTCGATATTCGCGTGATGAATACCAACCTGGTAGAGTTACATGCTGAGCAGGTCTGACTCGGATTCTTAATATCACATGACTATCAAAGCTGTAAAGTGGGTTGCGAAAACGATCGAGGTTGTACCCGTGTCCAGGAGGCACTTCAGCACTTGTTAAATCACTGGTGGATGCCAATCTATATGGATGAAGATAATCAGCAAATTAGTATCAATAACAGAAACCCCACTCGGCGTCAGTGTCAGGATGTCCGATCTGTGGAAGCTAACCCAGTGAGGTTACATTATATTCAAAGTGGGCGTGGCCAGGTGCCACCAGACAACAATGAACGTTGCAGCGTCTGCTCGGAAAGTAACCAAGGGTGTTACCTTGTGAGAGCAGCTCTTCAGGGTCAGTTCGATCGTGGAGAAATTCATCCATATCCGGGTTCTGGACCCATCAACTTGACGCCGAACTACCTTGCCGAGCAAGTTGAGGATGTTGTCGAGATCTCTGGTCATCATAGGACCAGGGATGTTTTTGCCATTATCCCCCTACTTGACGAATCTAAGGTTCCCAACCGGGAACGGATCAAGATTACTTATGATGGTCAGAAAAATCAAAAGGTTCCCGTAGTCATCTATTTACCGGGACCATTACCGTATGAATCAACTAAGGCAATCCCTTACAGATATGGTTCAACAACTATTGAAAATGGAAAGGAAATTCCATTACCCTCCGTCGTGAATATTGCAGACATCAGTCGTGTAACACGGAGTGGTCGAATCTTCAACCGAGGAGTTGGGGAACCTAACAAGGAAAAGGAACTTCAGACATAAGCTCCCGATCCACCAGTCGGTCAATCCGGTAATCCCGACCTTTCAAAAGATGATGATGAGATGCTGAAGCTCGTCCAAAGGAGTGAATACAACATTGTCGATCAACTGTTACAGACTCCTTCAAAGATCTCGGTATTATCGTTGTTACTCAGTTCAGAAGCTCACAGGGAGGCTTTACAGAAAGTCTTGGAGAAAGCCTTTGTGGAACAGGATGTAACCATCAGACAGTTCGATAGCATTGTCTCTAACATCACTTCTTGCAACAATTTGGGATTTAGTGATGAGGAATTACCTGAAGAGGGTCGCCGTCATAACATGGCGCTCAATATCGCAGTTAACTGCCAGGACGATGCTTTAGCCAGCGTACTGGTAGACACAGGGTCAGCCCTGAATGTTATGCCGAAGTCTACTTTGATGTAATTGTCATTCAAAGGCCCTCCGATGAGAGTCAGCGAAGTTGTTGTCAAAGCATTCGACGGATCCAGAAAAATGGTTATCGGCGAAGTTGATCTTCCCATAACTATCGGTCCTCATACTTTCCAAGTCACTTTCCAGGTCATGGACATCCGGGCAACATACAGTTGTTTATTAGGAAGACCTTGGATACATCAGGCTGGGGCGGTTACTTCCACCCTCCACCAAAAGCTAAAGTTCGTACAGAACGGCCAACTCATCACAGTCTGTGGAGAACAGACCTTGCTGGTGAGTAACTTGTCATCATCTGCTGGTATAGAACCTGAGGAGGTTATTGGAACGCAGTTCCAAGCACTGTCGGTGAGCAAGGACAATCATTTCAAAGGAGGAACCTCGATTTCCTCAAACAAAGATGCTATCAAAGCGGTCGAGAGTACCGATACAAAAGGATGGGGACAGCTTGTCATTCCCATTGACAATAAAACAAAGAAGGGTCTTGGTTTTTTTGCAACCTACACCCATACAACTGCCGGCAATGAAAATCTTCATCCCCTTTAAAATCTCTTCCACAGTGGAGGTTTCCTTCACCCAGTGTCTCAGACAGTTCATGCTATCAATGAGGAAGATCCCTCTGACACGGATGAAGAGTGGAAGTCCTACCTTAACAAGGACGGTTATATGTCTCAGGACAAAACGCAAACTCCTTTTTGCTTTCCTACAGAAAGTCCGAGATTTATACCAAGGTCAGACGTCGAAATGATATATGGAGATTGTGATCCGGAAGGATGTCGTGCTCCGCCAAATTCATTAGAGGAAGACACTCTGATGAAAGACAACTTTGACCACAACTACTATGGCCCAATGGATGGTCTGCCAATGTGGCAACCTTACCCAGGAAACTTGGGGCAAGAAAGTCAGCCGAGTAATGAAACTCAGCTGAGCATCATTGAACAGAATACCTGTGTCCCCACCATGTCATGGGATCAACACTCAGGTCATTCGGAAACTACTCAACATGAAGATGAATTCGCAACATTTTCAGGACTTGAATTCATCAACTATGCTTTTCCTGAGGTCAACGTCATCGAGAGGGATGACTCCTCCAGTTCCAAAGAAATTTGGGACACCCTGGGAGAACCAAGTGGAAAATACGACTTTATGGTCAAGTACACCGCTCCCGAAAGCTCTCGTATCAGGCTCAAGGATATCCAGCCAACTGGATGGGGAGATACAGCTGAGAGCACAAGTGCTATGCGAAATACAACAGAGGAATCCTCCTACGACAATTCTGCCTGGGAGACAGATTCCAATGATCTTGCTCTGCCAGAAATCAGCGTTATTTCTGAAGACAAATCAAGGAAGGTGCCAGACTTTGTGATTCACCGAGGAGTTCGCCGCCAATGGGTTGCCGTCGAGGTTCTAAAGGTCGTTCATCAGTCAAAGTAATTGCCATCTTTTAACCTTTCACCCTGCCCAGGTGAAACGGATGTTTTGATAGGGCTCGTTTTCTGTAAATTTCCCTCTTCGCTTCGCCTAAGGCGACAGAGTTTTGTTTTATAGGGCCGTAGTTTCAAGAATCGACTTGTTCATTAATAAAATAACGTCGTTATGTAATTCCCGCAATATTTGCTGTTTTCTCTTTTTGCTTTTTCAAAAATTGGTAATCCTAAAAAACAATTCAAATAAAAACAAGCAGCAAAATAAAACACTGCACACACTTGCATTTTTCTCTATCTCTTCTAAACACGAATCATCACGTCATGCAGATTGCTTGTTTTACATCCCGTTGAAACAAACGATCCGATGCCTTCTCCCGACTTTGAGTTCCCGGTATTTGGGGCTGAAGAAGAAGATGACGGCGAAATTCCAAAAGAGATCTCCCGATTACTCAGACAAGAGGAAAGGTCCATTGAACCTCATAAAGAGCCATTGGAAACGGTAAACTTAGGTTCAGAGCAAAAGAGAAAAGAAATCAGGATTGGTGCACTACTCAGTCCAACTGCCAGAGAAGGTTTGACAAAGCTTCTCAAAGAGTTTCCCGATGTGTTCGCTTGGTCCTATCAGGATATGCCAGGGTTGGATACCAGCATCGTGGAACATCACTTACCATTAAGATCGGAATGTCCGCCAGTAAAGCAAAGGTTGAGACGCACTCACCCGGACATGGCCATCAAAATCAAAGAGGAGGTGCAGAAACAGATCGACCCGGGTTTCCTCGCCACATCTGAATATCCTCAATGGTTAGCCAACATCGTACCCGTTCCCAAAAAGGACGGAAAGGTCAGAATGTGTGTAGATTACAGGGATCTGAACAAGGCTAGTCCAAAGGACGACTTTCCTTTACCACACATTGACATGCTGGTGGACAGTACAACAAAATTCAAAGTCTTCTCCTTCATGGATGGATTCTCGGGCTATAACCAGATCAAAACGGCGCCGAAAGACATGGAGAAAACTTCGTTCATCACCCCATGGGGCACCTTTTGTTACAAGGTAATGCCGTTCGGTTTGAAGAATGTCGGGGCAATCTATCAAAGGGCCATGACTACTCTGTTTCATGACATGATACACAAAGAAATCGAAGTGTATGTCGATGATATGATTGCAAAATCAAAAACAGAGAAAGAGCACGTCGAACATCTGTCAAAATTGTTCGAACGTCTAAGAAAATTCAAGCTCCGCTTGAATCCCAACAAGTGCACCTTCGGTGTTCGTTCAGGGAAACTATTAGGGTTCATCGTCAGCCAGAAAGGAATTGAGGTTGATCCTGACAAGGTCAAGGCCATTCGAGAAATGTCTTCTCCGAAAACAGAAAAAGAAGTCAGAGGATTTCTGGGACGTTTGAACTACATCTCCAGATTCATATTCCTTATGACCGCCACTTGTGCGCCGATTTTCAAATTACTGAAAAAGAACCAGGATTGCGTTTGGTCAGAAGATTGCCAAACTGCCTTCGACAGTATTAAGGAATACCTGTTGAATCCGCCGATTCTATCACCTCCAGTGGAAGGAAGACCACTGATCATTTACCTCACAGTCCTAGAGGACTCAATGGGGTGTGTACTTGGCCAACAAGACGAAACCAAAAGGAAAGAGTCTACCATTTACTATCTGAGCAAGAAGTTCACCGACTGCGAAACTCGGTACACGATGCTTGAGAAAACTTGTTGCGCTTTGGCTTGGGCAGCCAAACGTCTTCGCCAATACATGATTCGTCATACTACTTGGTTGGTCTCCGAAATGGATCCAATCAAGTATGTTTTCGAAAAACCTGCTCTCACGGGAAGAATTGCCCGTTGGCAGATGCTGTTATCAGAATATGACATAGATTACCACGCTCAAAAAGCCGTTAAGGGAAGTATTTTAGCTGACCATTTGGCCCATCAACCGATTGACGATCAAGAATCAATCGGATTTGACTTCCCAGACGAAGATGTCATGTATCTAAAAATGAAAGATTGCGATGAACCGTTACCCAGTGAAGGGCCAGAACCAGGTTCCCAATGGGGACTTATCTTCGACGGAGCAGTTAATCATTATGGAAACGGAATTGGGGCAATCATTGTTACCCCTCAGGGTACCCACATTCCTTTCACTTCCAGACTTACGTTCAAATGTACGAACAACAAGGCCGAATACGAAGCTTGTATTATGGGTCTCGAGGAAGCAATTGATTTAAGGATCAAAAACTTGGACGTATACGGCGACTCAACCTTGGTTATCAATCAGATAAAAGGAGATTGGAACACATACCAATCAGGATTGATTCCTTACAAAGACTATGCAAGAAGGTTGTTACCCTTCTTCAACAGAGTTGAGTTTCATCACATCCCTCGTGAGGAGAATCACATGGCTGATGCATTAGCCACTATCTCTTCTATGATTAGTGTGGGTCAATGGAATGACATACCTAAGATCGACATAATGCGCCTTGAAAGGCCCGCTTACGTCTTCACGATTGAAGCAGTCATAGACGACAAACCTTGGTATCACGATATCAAATGCTTCCTCCAGGAACAAGAGTACCCATCTGGGGCACTCAGAAAAGACAGATAAACCCTCAGAAGATTGGTTGGAAACTTCTTCCTGAGCGGGGACACTCTTTATAAGAGGAATTTTGACATGGTTTTGCTCCGATGCGTCAACAGACCAGAAGCAGACATGCTTATGAAAGAAATTCATGAAGGATCCTTTGGCACTCATGCCAACAGACACACAATGACGAGAAAAATTCTCAGAGCAGGGTACTATTGGTTGACCATGGAATCCGACTGCTACAAGTACATGAGGAGGTGTCACAAGTTCCAGATATACTCCGACAAAATTCATGTACTGCCATCACATCTCAAAGTTCTTTCTTCCCCATGGCCTTTTTCCATATGGGGAATCGACATGATTGGCTTGATTGAACCTAAGGCTTCAAACGGACATCGGTTCATCCTGGTAGCCATTGACTACTTCACCAAGTGGGTCGAAGCAGCATCGTATGCTAATGTAACCCGACAAGTGGTGGTCCGATTTATCAAAAACAATATCATCTGCCGTTATGGTGTTCCAAGTGAGATCATTACTGACAATGGATCTAACTTGAACAACAAGATGATGAAAGAGTTGTGCAAAGAGTTCAAGATCGAACACCATAACTCATCTCCCTACCGACCCAAGATGAACGGAGCGGTAGAAGCGGCTAAGAAGAACATCAAGAGGATTGTTCAAAAGATGGTTGTAACCTACAAAGACTGGCACGAGATGCTACCCTTTGCTCTTCACGGTTATCGCACATCTGTTCGCACTTTAACAGGGGCAACCCCTTTCTCTCTAGTGTATGGCATGGAAGCAGTGCTCCCCATAGAAGTACAAATCCCGTCAATCCGAGTATTGATGGAAACTAAGCTCACCGAAGCTGAATGGTGTCAAAGCCGACACGACGAACTCAATCTGATCGAAGAAAAGAGAATCACGGCACTATGCCACGGTCAGTTGTATCAACAAAGAATGAAGAGGACGTTTGACAAAAAGGTCCGACCTCGTGTCTTCAGACAAGGAGACCTTGTGCTCAAGAAGATAC
Organism: Lathyrus tuberosus; assembly: GCA_022829125.1. Lineage (NCBI taxonomy): Eukaryota > Viridiplantae > Streptophyta > Magnoliopsida > Fabales > Fabaceae > Lathyrus > Lathyrus tuberosus. The sequence continues at coordinate 2,688,227 of JALAZF010000479.1, read as the reverse complement.
AATCATTTCTCACTGATTCGCGAGGCAAGTGGACTCCGAATTATGATGGCCCTTACGTGGTCACAAAAGCTTTCTCAGGCGGTGCCTTGAGACTTGCAACCATGGACGGAGAGGAATTTTCCTACCCCACAAATGTTGATGTAGTCAAGAAATACTTCGCCTAAACTAAAAAAAAACGTCTCGGTGGATTGAAAACCCGAAAGGGCAGTCCAGGCAAAAGTTAGAGACATGAAAAAAATCATCCCGATGGATTGGAAATCTCATAGTACAATCCAGGCAAAATTAGGGATAATGGCAAGTAACTATGTTCAGCAGAGGCAAATCCCTCAGCAGCAGTTACATCATCTGTCAGAAAACTCCAGTCAAGGTCATCTTCGACAGAAGCTCAGGATGCCCCGAATTCAAAGTTGGTGGAAGGATAGTGGTCGTTATGTTTCAACGTAGCCCTTTTCCCTGTAAATTACCATTTTCAAACTTTGTATATACTCTTTGGAATCACGCGTTTGGCTGATCTCCATTTTATCAATAAAATTTGAGCCCTTGTGCTTTTGTTTGTAATTCTTATTTGTTTTAGCTTTACAGAACGACGTTTTTAATATGATTAATGATTCTTGAAATAAAACAAAAATGAATTTACTTGTTAAAACTTTTTCTGCTTTTAAACAAAGATGGCAATTTCTTTTGACTGTTGAACATCAAAGGAACATCAACCGCTTCTTCAGAAGTAAGCGAACTTCAAAGTGCAGAATCAAAGTACTCCTTCTATGCCAGTACGCTTAAATGAAGGATCAACTATGTCAGAGACCTCGTTTCGTCTGACACGCCTCGGCCGAGTTCTTATCTCCTAAGCCCGACCAACGGTAGCTCCCCAACAGGGATTATCTCTCCTAAGCAAGGTGGAATTGCTATTTTGAACCAGCGATATTTTTACACGCCCCGCGATGGCCGAGTATCCAGTCATGTTCATCTTTTAGTTTGTATGTCGCGTCAGTTTTGTCAGCATAAACATACATACATCATGCATTATTGATTTGCATTTACATTTCATATTGCGTCACTATCACTCTAGTCGGTCTCATCCCCTAGTGAAAACAGTCCTCTCAATCGAGTTGTCAGTTCTTGCCTCGTCAGGAAACGCTGCTTTTGAACAACCTCGCCTCCAGTTTATTTCTGAGAGGAAGTTGGCCTTCGACCACTTTGATAACTTGAACCTCTGAAAGACCAGAGAACCTTCAACAAATGTCACTCTTCGCCATTGAAGGTGATATTTTCGCTTTCCCGGATTAAGGAAAATCCCCAGAGGAAGCCTCTTAAGCAGAGAGTCAGCAATACAGCAGTTTTTCTCCGAAAAGACCGCTGATGAAAAGGTCATCGGCACCTCAAAATTGGACCCCATCATATGGCATTTCTCCGGGAAGATCCCGAGAAAAGTATGATGTAAGATCCCAAACTAAAACAGTCTCTCCAGAGACTCACATTCCCCCAGTAGAATCAACAAATGGCATCTCCAACAGAGAAGTTTGTGCAACTCTACAACTCAGACGAATGGGTTCCCCCAGCAAGTCTGACGTCAAAGCTTTTTCCGTCAAATGGCATCTCTCCAGGAAAATTCGGCGAGAAGTTTGAGGAAAGCCGCTACAAATAGCGTCCCTTGTCAATAAAGTTTATTGACAAAAGAAACTGAGACCAGTTCCTTGGTAGGAAACCAGGATCGAGGGGAAGTTTATATCAGAAACTGAGACCAGATCCTTGGTAGGAAGCCAGGATCGAGGGGAAGTCATTTCAGCAACTGAGACCAGGTCCTTGGTAGGAAGCCAGGATCGAGGGGAAGTTTATATCAGAAACTAAGACCAGTTCCTTGGTAAGAAACCAGGTTCGAGGGGAAGTTTATATCAGCAACTGAGACCAGGTCCTTGGTAGGAAACTAGGATCGAGGGGAAGTTCGTTTCCACAACTAAGACCAGGTCCTCGGTAGGAAACCAGGATCAAGGGGAAGTTTACCTTTTCTAAGCATCATTGCTTAGCAAAAGAAGATGAATGCGCAAGCTACCATTCATAACCGCTATCAAAATTTCGGGTATTCTGATATTTAATCCTCTTGCACCCCGAATGCCCGAATACCTTCGCCATTCACACCTTCGTGTCCAAGAAGATTAAATAGGGGCATCTGTCATACCCCAAATTTTGACCACTAAGATTTCCCATCATTGTGAAAATTATCATCACAATATGGAGGAACCATCATACCTCATCAGTCTCCCCAAAGATGGGTGAGCATTCACTACAATCAAAATTAGGGTTTAAAGCCCTCTCTGAGTGCCTTAGAGAAAGGGTCAATCAAGGAATGACATGATATTCAACTTGTCTAACCTCTCAAACATCCACAATGGATCAAAATGACTCCCACTTCAAGGATTAAGCACAAGGTTGCTCCCTTCTAGGTGGATCAAGTCTCAAGATCGACAGTGTCACCAAATTAGGGTTTTGGTCGACCAGGGCCTCCAAATGGAAATTTTTCATCTGGGCACAAGCCAATGATCCAAAACATAACCTAATATACTCCATGGAACCTCATGGACCCAAACATCAAGTCAATTTGACCTCAGGGGATGCATACATCAAAAATCAGGAATTAGGGTTTCTTGACCTAATTCACCCCTAAGTTGACTTTTAGGGCAAATCATGAGCCAAGACCTCAAGAGAGGGTTTGAGGGTCTCAAATGAACTATATTGATCCATTTGGAACAATGGATTAATCCAAGAAGCTTGAGCAACAAGTCTCAATTTCATCTGCACCACAGTTAGGGTTTAAGGAGAAAGTCAACTGTGACTTTGACTTTTGACCAGGACATGCCTCAATACACCCTATGACACCCATGGAACATGTCCATCAAGTTTGATTTAGGTCAAGGACATGATTTCCTGAAGAATTGCACAGTTTGGAATTCATCTGATAAAAAGTCAACTGTGCACAAAAGTCAACTTTGACTTTTTGAGATTTTTCACCAAAATGGATTTTTAACCCTAAAATGATGTTAATGTATGATTTGAATCATCATTCATCAAGAAAAACCAATGAAAGTGGGATAACTTGTAAAAGGGGTAACCATAAAACTTAGAAATTTTTCTAAGTTATGGAAAAAGTACCACTAATACACTAACTTTAGAGGATCATAACTCCTAAACCACATGGCCATTTTTTCTCATCCAAAGATGGATTTGTAGCCCTCATTACCCTCTACAAAAACTTCAACTAGACCTAAGTCCAATTCATTAAGGATTTTGAGTTATGGAGTGATCAAAATCAAGAAATCACACTTTGTTAAAACACTTAGTGAAAATTTCACTAAGTCATATTTGACCTCACTTTTTGCCAAATGTAGAGGGATTTTTCACTTGGAATCAAAAGAGATCAAAACCAAACTTGTTCAAACAGTTGTTGTATCATGTAAGGGCTTTCCAAAATGGTCAAGAACATTACCAAATTCAACTTACACCATGAGATATGACATTGGCAAGTTGCCTTGCTGAAATCTGTCAAAGGCAAGGCAGAATTTGCAACTTTGCTCGATTTGCCAAAATCAGCCAAATTCAAATGCTCCTATCCACTTGGACACCTCAGAGGATTGAATCTAAAGGGTACAATCACTGAGCCAAGCCTCCAAAGAGCATGGAACAAGAAATAGCATGTTGAACCTAGAATGGCCAAAATAGGGACAAGACTCCAAATTTGGATTGAAGCATTCAATGGAACCATCAAGGTGGCATGGACTGAGCCATTCTCATCTGAAATCAGTCAAGGCTTATCCAAGACCAAGGGAACCAAAGCTCTGTGCCCTAACCTCTAGTCAATGGCCAGAGGAGACTTGGATTTTCATTTGCCAACATTGGCCAAACCTAGTTACCAGCTGCCATTCACTATTCCTTACAAAACAAACTTGCTATACTATAAATAGAGCTCAATTGTGATAAGTTTGAGTACACCAAAGCCATCTAACAGATGCTTTCCTCAAAATCTCTTTCTCTTGGCAAAAATGCCTTTCTTAGCAAGGTAGCTATCGGGTTTTGAGTTTGAGAGCAATTCCAATCAAACCAATCACTCACACACCTCACATACATCATATAGAAGTGATCCAAACACTTAGATCACTTCTGAAACACCAATTTCACAAAATCACCAGCTGGTTGCTCAAAATTTCAAACAAGTTGCAGCTGAGGTACCACAAAGTGATCCAGCCAATTTCATTCAAGTCCAAGCATTCAAACACAATCCATAGGGTGTAGGGAAGCTGTTCAGATCATCACCACTCATCTGTAACACCTCCAAATCAAAAATCACTTTGCACTTGCTGTCACGGCTTGGAGGTAAGCACATACTTGGTCATCTCTCAATCTATGCATATTTCCTCGCACAATAATTTGGCCATATGTTCATAATCATGTATGGAATGTTTTCCCTCAATTAATTGCTTTGTTTGAATCGTGTATCAAAAATCCTAGCCTTCATGCAAAAATTAGGGTTCTTGAGGATTTTTCGTGATTACTTGTTGTATGTTTAATTTAAATGAAATTAATGGACATAGACATGATCGTGAGGTTGAGACGAGCATAATGATATGTGGATTGCATGATATGATTAAGTATTCAGTGAGATTGGAGAGAAAATGAAAATCTGAGAATCCAAGAACACGCGCGTGTTCTTCAGCTTGTTCTTGGCGCCTTTTTTCCAAATTCAAATATTTGAATTTTGTGATTTTGTTTAATTGATTCAAAAATTAATTTCTCTCTGAGTTTTAATGATTTTGAGTTGATTCTTTTTTTGATAATTCATAAAAATGTTAAAATATTTTATTTTATCAAAAAATCCCAAAAATATTATTTATTTCATATAATTGATATTTTTGCAAAGAATTAATATTTTAATTGTTTTTGGCATATTAAATATTTTTTCTACATTGATTTTGCAACTTTTGATGCTTTCTAATTATTTTGTAGGTCAATACTTAATTTTTGAAGCATTCATCCAAAATCACAATTTGTTTTTCACATGTTAAACAATTTTGATCATTTTAATTGAATTTTTATTCAATTAAATACATTTTTTGAAAACAAATTAGGGTTTTGGATTAATTCAACCCTCATAAATCATTTTCAAAACACTTTGGGCCTCTAATAGAGTGTAAGACCCAATCCTTTCTTGACCAAACCATTTTGGGCCTCAGTGTATTGTATAAGTCCCGATACCGTCAAAAACGAACGGCGCGATCGTCGCCCTTTTTGAAAAATAACCTTGGGCCTCTCCTCGAGCTATAAGACCCATTTAAAACTTTTAGGCCTCTAATAGAGTGTAAGACCCAACCCCCTTTTAACCAAAATCATTTTGGGCCTCACTTATTGTATAAGTCCCTCTGCGTTAAAAGAAAACCTCGGCGCGATCGCCATTTTTAAGCGAAAAGACAACTAGGCCTACCCTCGTGTTATAAGCCCCACTCTTCTTCTTTAAAACTTTTTGGGCCTCTTGAGAGAGTGTAAGACCCACCCCTTTGTACAGAAAACCTTTTTGGGCCTCAGTCACTTGTATAAGTCCCCCTGTACAAATTCAAACAGTGCGCTCACTGATAAAACCCTGGGCCTCTCCTTGAGCTGTAAGCCCCAAATCTTCCTTTTTCAAAGCACTTTCTCCTTTGATTTTGAATATACTGTTGTTTTCAATCTTTCTTTGTTGAACAACTAACCAAACAACATGGAAGCTCTACAACCGAATAAGTGGTTATCGCTTTCATTTACCGCTTTCATATATATATAACTGTATTGTGGGGCTGTTTCGTTGTAAGTCTCCTTTCATAAACTCATATCAACTGTGTTTTAATAGTATAGATATTTCGAGTTTTCCCCGGCAACTACGTCTAGCACTAGGTAAAGCCCTGTTGATCACTCTGAACTTACAGTCAAAACTAGATCCACATAGGATTACCAGACACAGTCTTCCCTCCTCTTGGGGTTAAACAATATGGAGATGTGAAAGGCAGATTCTTTTTGAACCCTTTCTCAGACTGTCACTCTTAGAAATAGACTGAACTAGATCCCCAATAGGATTACCAGATACAGTTTTCTCTCCGGCTGTCCTCATTAGGAATTGTCAAGAAATTCTATTCCCCAGAGATGAATTATTCTCGGTGAAGCTTCTCTTGAATTTCTTCAAACCTCAGAACTGTTCACTAAATGAATTATTCTCGGTGAAACTTCTCTTGAACGTTTCTTTGGTTTGGGACCCACGGGCTTCTTAAAAGCATCGGCCTCCTCTTGGGCATCGTACAAGGACCCACAGGCTTCCTAAAAGCAAGCCCGCCTCCTCTTGGGCTTAGTACAAGGACCCTACGGCTTCTTAGAAGTAATCACAGCCTCCTCTTAGGCTTCGTATAATGATCTCTTCCTCCGGGAATGATAGCCTCCTCTTGGGCTTCGTACAAGGACCGATCGGCTTCTTAAAAGATTCCAGCCTCCTCTTGGGCTTCGTACAAATTGTCCCGACGACCTCCTAGAGGTATAGGAACAGAACTTAGTCATCTTTATAGAACAGTCCTTTCATAGAGTCTACTACTGTTTCTCAAAGCATGGTACAAAAGATGAACTCTAGACTTGGACAGTCTTACTTCCTTGAGTCTCAAAGACATTCTCAAGCACCCCTTCGTTAAATAGGAAGGAAACCCGTAGACTCGGACAGTCTCAATACCCTTCGGATTTCCCGCTTCCTTAAAAAACAGGAATAACCCGGATCCTTGAATCAAATCCATGAGTACAGTGTTGCTCATATAAGAACTGATTTTCTCTGTAAAAATCAGTATACTGGACCTGTCACTCAAATGAAACAGTAACCATAGCCTCCCTCTTGGGCTTTGTACAATGATTCTCCCCAGTGGAGTTAAACAAAGTTTAGCCTCTCTCTCTCTCGGGCTTTGTACGAGACACATAAGAGACTCCCTCGTTGAGTCAATCACCCCTTTCGCCTCCATCTCGGGCTTTATACGAGATACAAAAAGGTTCTTATTGAGCCAAACAAATTTTCGCCTCCATCTCGGGCTTCGTACGAGATACAAAAAACTCTCTTGTTGAGTCAAACAGCCTCCATCTCGGGTTTTATACGAGATACCAAACGACTCCATCGTCGGGTCAAAACCTTTTAGCCTCTCTCTCGGGCTTTGTACGAGACACATATTAGCCTCCTCTTAGGCTTTGTATAAGAAAACCACTGGTTGGTCCAATCAACCTTTTAGCATCAAAGTTGTGCCTCGTTCACAGTACCCAAACACAGTACACTCCTTCCCCTTCATCTAATTGCTGTAAGAGGCAAGCCTCTGGATCATCTATATCCACGCCACTGTCCCTCGTTTAGCATGAGAAATTCTTAAGGAAAGATAGCATTGCTCTACACTGAGTTAAAGTCTTCTCCTTCAGGATAAAACCCCTTCTTAGGAAATTATGGCATTGCTAGGATCCGCGTATCCCGGTTAAAGTAATTCTCCTCAAACCCTTCTTTAGAGATGACAAATTCTCTCTAAAGTCGAGGTCCTTCAGCTTCACGTCTTGGGCTTTGAACAAGACACAAATAGACCTTTCAGCTTCACATCTTGGGCTTTAAACAAGATACAAACCACCTTTCGCTTCACGTCTTGGGCTTTGAACAAGACACCAAAAACCCACTTCCTCCCATAGAATAGGAGGAACTACGAACGCTCTGATTTCCCTGTTTCGGTAAACGGGAATACGTAGGCATAAGATCGAAAGAAAAGATCTTAGCGAGCACACTAAATAAAAAAACCAAATCCCATATCTCCATCAATCAAAAGCAGTAATTCAAAAACATCAGTCCTAACATCCTAATCCTTGTTCCCCACCAAAAACCCTCTGTCTAGATAAAAAGAAAGAAATTGTATTGGCGAAAATACAAATAACCAGTACAAAGGCCCCCCACATTGATAGCATCCGTAACCTAACAGACCGCTGTTTAAACTCAGTATGCAAAGCAGGGTTAATTGGAGACATCTATTTCCCTTCCTTATTCAGCTCACAATAGGATAAAAAATGAATCGACCTGTAGTTTAAGCTCAAACTGCAGAGAACGACCAGCGCTTAAGAACCGCGTCCAAAATCGCTCGCTACAGTTCCCACAATTATTGACCCCTCTTAGGGATATTAATAGCAAACCGATTGACTCAGTAGAGCTGTAATAACCTAAGATAAATCTCCTTTGAGTGTAGTATCACGTATCAACTATTCCTGATAGTTACCGCACTACCTAATGGTTTAAATGGTTAAATGTCTACTAAATCCTCAGTGTCATGGGTACCGCACTGGGAAAACTATGCTTTCACGACAACGGTCGTTCAACATTAGCAAGTCCACACGAGTACCTCGACTGATTCGGTGGACTGCCAGGTCAACTTGGTTGGGAATCACACCCTATAAGCCTCCTTGGAGACGCCACCACTTATCTTAATGTTCTCTCAAACTTTCTACGTGCGTATCAATCGCATTCCCAGTTAACAGTAATTTAAACACGAGTATCAAGTAATATGATAGTAAATGATATATATGTAGCAGAAAACTGAGAAAGCAAATAAATAGAGTAATAAATGCAAAGAAAAGCCTAGACCTCTTAGGAACTCTAATCCTAGAAATGTCCCCAGCAGAGTCACCATTTTTCTGTAGCGTGTGATTTTTGTCGGTGATGCGACCACCTTACCGCAATGTTGGAATTGGGTGCTACTTTCTGATTTCTTAATTATCCTATGAAGTTGGAAAGGAAAGGGAAGATATCTAAAAATAACCTTGCACGCAAATGTTTTCTTTAACAAATGCTAAGAGATCGGGGAACGGAGTCAGGTTATACAAAGGGAAGCTATTAAAACCCAGTGTATATATGGTTATCCATAGGCCTTTTATTGCATGTTTCTTTGTTAATTTGTAATGATCTCTTGTGTTTATTTGATGTGCCTTTGGAAAGTTTCTCCTTTGGGAGAATTGAGAGAATGTTTTTGTTGTTTTCGGGTTTTACGTTGTTTTTGGGAAGGTACTGGACCTAAAGTTTTTGATTTGTGTGCTAGCTAAGATTTCGCAATCTTATGCCTACGTATTCCCGTAAAGAAAACTGGGAAATCAGAGCAATCATAGTTATTCCTATTCTATGGGAGGAAAATGTTTGGTGTTTTGTTTAAAGCCCAAGATTGAAGCTATTTGAGTATTTGTGTCTTGTTCAAAGCCTAAGATTGAAGCTAAAAGGGTGACTGGGAGAGAATTTTTCATCTCTAAAGGGAGAATATCTCCCCTATTCATCACAAATGTTAAGAAATGATTATAAAGGGAAATTACTTTAACTGGGATATGTGAATCCAGCAATGCCATAATTTCCTTTATAAGGGTGATGTCATAAAGGAGGAAAGCTTTAACTCAGTGTAGAGCAATGCCACTTTTTCCTTATGAATCTTTCATGCTAAGAGAGGGACATTGGCTTGGATGTTATGGATCCAGAGGCTTGCCACTTATAGATGTTAGATGAAAGATAAGATTTTAGCCAGGATAAATGAGGGACACCAGCTTGTATTTTGAATCAACAAGTGTGCCACTTACAGCAATTATCTGGACAAAAGGTGTTAATTATTTATTTTGATGTGTGATGTTTAGAGGAAATATCCTCCTGCAGAGTGGACTCATGGTCTCATCTGAGAGGATATTGATTTTGGTGTGCCTTGATCAAAGCCCAAGGTTGAAGCTAAAAGAAACTGACTCCACTAGGGAGGGTTTTATCTGTCTTGTAGAAAGCCCAAGATTGAGGCTGACTAGGGAGGTTCATTATACAAAGCCTAAGAGGAGGCTAACTAGGGAAATTCTTATAGGAAGCCTAAGAGGAGGCTATCTCTTGCTGAGGATTAATTAAAATCCAGGAGCAGGTCCAAATTGTATTGGGGAATGCAAAGGGGTTTACTCTTGCTGGGAAATAGGGAAGAGTTGAGATATCAGATGTCCTAAGGTTCTGATTACACTAGGGATTTGTTGATAGTTGATTGACCCTGGTTGGGGATTTTTAAGGTGAAAGTTTAAACCTTGTTGGGGGGTCAGAGGAGTTTAAAAGTTGAGTTTAAAAACCTATGGAGGTTTTAACTCTGGTGGAGATTAGCGTATTGATTGAGTAATCAGGGTTCTTCCTATGCTTTTAGGAAACTTGAGGGTTTCTTGGTGAGATCCAAGAAGAGATGAGACTTTCCAAGTCTTACTTGTATGAATCCAAAGGGAAGGTTGAGACTGTCCAAGTCTCTCAAAGAAATGGTAGGCTCTAGTGTAGAGAGAGATCTTTGTATGATGCCCATGAGGAGGCTGTTGGTTTTAAGGGATGAAGATCATCCCTATGATGGTCAGATGTTATGGAATTCTTGACTCTCCTGAGGATTGAACTAGTAGAGGTGCCTAATTTCTATCCTATTCCTTTAGGAGGCCTTTGGGTCCTTGTACTAAGCCCAAGAGGAGGCTGAGGAACTTCTAAGAAGCCTGGGGCTCCTTGTACTAAGCCCAAGAGGAGACTCGGGATGCTTTTAGGAAGCCTGTGGGTCCAAGCCTAAGAAAAGTTCAAGAAAGGTTTCACCGGGAATAAGTCCTTTCTCTACTAAACAGTTCCAAGGTTTGAAGAAATTCAAAAGAGGTTGTGTAACACCCTAAATTCCCCCGTAATATTTAATAAAAAAATCAGAGTAAAATCATCCAATTATATTTAAGGCATTACTTTCGACAACTTACTTGCTCTTCATTGGACATGTAACATATTGTATAATTCAATAAACCAACTTTTATTATGCAGCGGAAAAATCAATCATAACAATGATAAGGAAACATAACGGTTTTAACTGACAACTTTTAATTCGAAACTTTAAAGACAACAAAATCCTTTTAACAAAACAATTCATGCAATAAGCGTTCCCGACTCCCCATGTTACATATCAAAGCAGACGCCACAAGGTGAAGTACCGCATCTTCACTGACCACGACTTCAAATACTCTTGAGTATCTGCAGGATGCCGTTTAAAGCATCACCAAACACAGAAGGGGTGAGATTCTTAAATCAACGTAAGAGAGAGATGATATAAATAGAAAAGCATACATCATCAAGTTATTCACCATATCGTAACATCCAACAAGAATCACACACCTCAACTTATGCAAGAACAATCACCGATAATTATACCAACCATCATGCGACACAACCAACAAGAGAATGCAAAGGAGACTCGACTAGACTCAATGCATGTGGCACCAAAATCGATCCCTGTTTCATGATCACAGTTCCCGTCGGAACTCTCGACCCCTTTTTCATGGTCAAGTATGACCCCTACTTCATGATCACACCAACGACCCCTGTTTCATGGTCACGTACGACCCCTATTTCATGATCGCACCAACAACTGTGATTGCTTACACCCCATCTGGGCACACAATCACACCAACAACAAAAATTCCATCAAGGAATTCGGATAGACAATAACACCCCACCTGGGCACGCCATCCCACAACTATGCACATGCCATGCACCATCAATGACAATATGCGACAACGACTCATGCATACACATAGCATACTCATCTTCATACCAACATCATTTAACAGTCAACAAGCATTCATCTAAACATACATCAATACACCAATACAACAACTACACATCTTTACATTATTCAATCATGCATTTCACATTATCACATCAACATCAACAAAACAAGCACATAACACCTCAATACATGCTCACCATACAACAACAACAACACAACATTAATATAATATAAAACAGATATTTTCCATGAATTTTAAGTCAATAAAAATAATATTTTTCAGACCCAGGTCGCGCTAAGCGAGCTCCACCCACGCTAAGTGCGCAGCTCTCTGCCTCGAAGAGGCAAAATTTCTCCAGACCGCGCTAAGTGCGCTAGACCACGCTAAGCGGGCCCTGCGATTCTGCAGCCCAAAATCCTGCGATGACAGCAACAAACCACCTGCGTTTTTCTACACTAAACTTGATTTTTAACAGCAATTTTTCATAGATTTTGCACCAATAGCCTACATCTAACATTTGCAAATCAACCAAACATATCAAACAAGACTAATTCATCAATTCCAATCATATTATCACAAAATTTTCTTAAAACCCTCATTCAACCCCATGGATTCCAACTTAGTGGTTTATACTTCAATACTTACATCATTTAACCCTTGAGAGATGAAAGAAATCCCACCCTTACCTTAATGTGATGAGTTTTCCTAACTTCAATGGATTCTCCCTTTCTTCCTCTCGCCCTAGCTCTTCTCCCTCTTTCACTTTTTCACGTGGAATTAGAATAATGAACTCTCACTCTCTAATTCTCTCATATACCCCAATTAATGAATCGCCTTATTTTCCCTCACTTAATCCTCGCCAAATTACCATAAAGCCCTTCCACTCACTACACCTCTTAATTACTTATTATATTAACATTATCACTCAACTAATGAAATAAATTAGTCAACAAATGATAAATTAAAATAATCCAATCAACATTACTCAACGCACCGCTAATCTCTATGTTATTAGCCATACACCCCTACTACGCCCAAGACCTACTACTTAAGGCCACTACCCTTCACCACGGGTACACAAAACACAACGAAAGTACAACAACACATAATCGATCACAACAACATATAATTACTCACAAATAATAATAAAAGGAGAATGGGGAGTTACAACTCTCTCCCACTTAGAATATTTTCGTCCTCGAAAATTTACCTGACGCAAACAGACTCGGATACGACTCTCGCATCTTACTCTCCAATTCCCAAGTCATGTTCCCACCGACAGCACCTCCCCATACTACCTTCAAAAGAACAATCTCTTTGCCCCTCAACTGCTTCACCTCGCGATCATCAATACGCTCTGGCAAGGCCTTGATTGTGAGATTATCTCTCACTTCCACATCATCCATCGGAATCACATGCGACGGATCTGGAATATGCTTCTGAAGCTGCGAAACATTGAACACATCATGCAAATTCGACAAACGCAACGGCAACGCAACTCTATATGCAACAGGTCCAACTCTTGCCGAAATCTGCTACGGACTAATAAATATAGGAGTAAGCTTCCTCGACTTCAAAGCACGTCCAACATCGGTCACCGGAGTAACTTTCATAAACACATGGTCTCCTTCTTGAAATTCAAGATCCTTCATTCTCTTATCATGATAACTCTTTTGTTTACTCTGCGAAGTTTTCATCTTCTCTCGAATCAATTTCACAGACTCAGTAGTCTGCTGGACAATATCAGGCCCAAGCACGTCGCTCTCACCTGACTCATGCCAACACAACGGCGTCCGACATCTCCGACCATATAAAGCCTCAAAAGGTGTCATTCCGATACTGGAATGATAACTGTTGTTATATGTGAACTCAATCAACGACAAATGGCTATCCCAAGCACCTCCTTGTTCAAGCACACAAGCCCTCAACAAATCCTCCAAAGATTGTATAGTCCTCTCTGTCTGCCCATCCGTTTGCGGATGATAAGCGGAACTCAACTTCAACTTCGAACCCAAAGCTTCTTGCAAGCTCTCCCAAAATCTGGAAGTGAACCTCGGATCTCTATCCGACACAATACTCAATGGAATTCCATGCAACTTCACAATCACCTGAATAAAATCTCTGCCAACTTCCGCAAGGGAAAACTGATATTAATCGGAATGAAATGTGCCGACTTAGTCAGTATATCCACTACTACCCAAATAGAGTCATGTCCTCTCGGCATGTTAGGAAACCCTGTTACAAAATCCATAGAAATATTGTCCCACTTCCACTCTGGAATATCTAACGGTTGCCTCTTACCAGCATGTTTCTGATGTTCCACTTTCGACTTCTAACAAGTCAAACAAGCATACACAAACTGAGCCACATCACGTTTCAATCCAGGCCACCAAAATATCTTCTTCAAGTCTTGATACATCTTTGTAGCTCCTGGATGGATACTCAAACTACTCCGATGACCTTCTTCTAAAATCATTCTCTTCAACTCAGTATTATCAGGGATGCAAATCCTGTCACGGAATCTCAACACACCTTGTTCATCCACTCTGTACTCATTACCTTCTGCTTGTTTATCTCCAATTATCAAATCTACCAGCTTCACATCCAACTTCTGACTATCTCTGATATTATTAAGAAATTCGTTGTTAATCGTCAGCATACCTAACATTACACTCTGCGGTGTCTGTTCGCAAACCAAACTCATATCTCTGAACTGTTCAATCAATTCTAACTCTTTAACCATCATAGCAGATACATGCAATGATTTTCGACTCAGAGCATCAGCCACGACATTAGCTTTGTCAGGATGATAGTTCAAGCCAAAATCATAATCCTTCAAGAATTCTAACCATCTTCTTTGCCTCATATTCAATTCCTTTTGATCAAACAGATACCTCAAGCTCTTATGATCACTATACACTTCAAATCTGGAACCATAGAGATAATGCCTCCAAATCTTCAATGCAAAAACTACTGCAGCTAACTCCAAATCATGAGTCGGATAATTCTTCTCATGTACCCTCAACTGTCGTGAAGCATAAGCCACAACCCTACCATCCTGCATTAGCACACCTCCCAAACCCATCAAGGAAGCATCGCAATACACTACAAATGATGCATTCGGTTAGGGTAGAACCAACACTGGAGCAGTAGTCAACCTTTTTTTTAATTCAATGAAACTCTTTTCACAATGAACATCCCACACAAATGCTTTACCTTTGCACGTCAACTGAGTCAACAGAAGTGCCAACTTCGAAAACCCTTCAATAAATCTTCGGTAATAACCAGCCACACCCAAGAAACTTCTAATCTCGCTCACCGACTTCGGAGTCTCCCATTGTAGAACAGCGGCTACTTTGGATGGATCTACAACAATACCATCACCAAAAATAACATGACCAAGAAAAATTACCTCCCTCAACCAGAATTCACACTTAGACAACTTGGCATAGAGCTTCTTCTCTTTCAACACTTGCAACACAATTCGCAAATGTTCAACATTCTTCTCTTCTGACTTAGAATAGATTAGGATATCGTCAATAAAGACAACCACAAACTGATCCAAGTACTCATGAAAGATACGATTCATATATTCCGTGAATACACCAGGTGCATTAGTAACTCCGAATGGCATCACCACATACTCATAATGTCCATACCGCGTCCTGAAAGTCGTCTTCTGAATGTCTTCGTCTTTTACTCGTATCTGATGATAACCCGACCTCAAGTCAATTTTACTAAACACACGGGCACCCACTAATTGATCCATCAAGTCATCTATTCTCGGAAGCAGATACTTATTCTTAATCGTCACTTTATTCAGCTGTCTGTAATCAATACATAACCTCATACTACCATCCTTTTTCTTTTCTAATAACACTGGAGCTCCCCAAGGCGACACACTTGGCCTCACAAATTTCTTCGCTAACAAGTCTTCCAGTTGCTTTTTCAGCTCTGACCGTTTTAACGCCGACATCCTGTATGGTGCCATAGAGATAGGTCTGGTACCAGGGACAAGATCAATAGGAAATTCTACTTCTCTCTCTGGTGGCACGTCATCAATGTCATCTGGAAACACTTCAGGGAATTCACGCACCACTTGCAATTCGTTAATCACTTAATTACTCTCCACTGACAAAGATGCGAATAATGCAAGCACCTGAACTTCTTCTTCCAAGAGTTCCTTCAACTCTCTTGCAGACAGAAAACCATCGTCTCCCTCTTCCTCAGGAGTAAGAAATTGAACCGACTTGTTAAAACAGTTAATATGAACATGATTGTACTCCAACCAGTTCATACCAAAATCACTTCGAGACCTCCCAACGGTAAACAAATCAGATCTACACCAAAGTCCTTACCATAGATTGATAATGGACAATTCAAACAAACCAAGGAAGTAGCCATCGATCCCTTAGCAGGAGTTTCGATAACCATCTCTCACTTCATAGGAGAAACAACAAGGCCTAGCCTTCTTACACAATCAGCAGCAATAAAAGAGTGAGTAGCACAAGTATTAATAATAGCTATCAAAGGCGTATTATTAATATAACATGTACCTCTGATCAATCTGTCCTCACTGGAAGTCTGAGTCCATGTCAAAGCGAACACTTTTCCTCCAGTCAAAGCTTGCTTTGGTTTCTGACAACGAGTACTAATATGGCCCTATTCCCCACAATTGTAACAAGTAACCGTATTAGCTTTGCAGTCACCAATCAGATGTCCTTCCTGACCACACTTGAAGCACTTATTCACATCGCTCGTGCACTCACTGACACGATGTCCCAACTCTCCACACCTATAGCACTTAAGAGGAGCAGATGCACCTCCCCCTATTGGCTTCTTGCCATCAGTATGTTTCTGTTTACTCTTCTCAGCGGGAGCTGCATAAGGCTTCCCATGATTCACCAGTTGTTTTCCTCTTCTCTCGGCCAGCCCTTTATAGTGAGCCGATCGAGCGTTGCTATCTTCCTCAAATATCCTACAACAATCCACCAAATCAGGAAACCTTCTGATCCGCTGATACCCAATTGCCTGTTTGATCTCAGGTCTCAACCCATTCTCAAACTTGACACACTTCGAGAACTCAGCAGTCGCCGCACTGTAGTGAGGATAAAACTTAGCCAAATCTGAGAATTTAGCAGCATACTCGGTAACCGTCATAGTACCCTGCTTCAGTTCCAAAAACTCAATCTCTTTCTTTCCGCGGACATCTTCAGGAAAATACTTCCTCAAGAACTCTCTACTGAACACAACCCAAGTAATTGCCTCACCTGCTGCTCCCAACACTTGACGAGTACAAACTCACCAGTCATCAGCCTCCTCTGCTAACATATGAGTACCTAACCGCACCTTCTGTGCCTCAGGACATTCCATAACCCAGAAGATTCTCTTAATCTCCTAGAGCCAAGCCTGCGCTCCATCCGGATCATATCTTCCCTTAAAAGTAGGCGGGTTGTTCTTCCGAAACTCATCATTCTCTTTAGCACGCGGAAGATTATGTACCGCTTGAGCCATAGCTTGTAAGGCAGCAGCAAGAGCAGCATTGTTCCTTCCAGCCATTCTAAATCTGTTACGCATCAACAATAGAAAATAATGGTTAAGGAACCTACATCGACAGTAATCAACTGTCACACACAACAACGACAATAACTCAATGACTCGACGAATTGGTCGGACGGACCGACCTGCTCTGATACCACTTTGTAACACCCTAAATTTCCCTGTAATATTTAATCTAAAAATTAGAGTAAAATCATCCAATTATATTTAAGGCATTACTTTCGACAACATACTTGTTCTTCATTGGACATGTAACATATTGTATAATTCAATAAACCAACTTTTATTATGCAACGGAAAAATCAATCATAACAATGATAAGGAAACATAACGGTTTTAACTGACAACTTTTAATTCGAAACTTTAAAGACAACAAACTCCTTTTAACAAAACAACTCATGCAATAAGCGTTCCCGACTCCCCATGTTACATATCAGAGCAAACGCCACAAGGTGAAGTACCTCGTCTTCACCGACCACGACTCCAACTACTCTTGAGTATCTGCAGGATGCCATTTAAAGCATCACCAAACAAAAAAGGGGTGAGATTCTTAAATCAACGAAAGAGAGAGATGATATAAATAGAAAAGCATACATCATCAAGTTATTCACCATATCGTAACATCCAACAAGAATCACACACCTCAACTTATGCACAAACAATCACCGATAATTATACCAACCATCATGCGACACAACCAACAAGAGAATGCAAAAGAGACTCGACTAGACTCAATGCATGTGGTACCAAAATCGATCCCTGTTTCATGATCACAGTTCCCGTCAAAACTCTCGACCCCTGTTTCATGGTCAAGTATAACCCCTATTTCATGATCACACCAACGACCCCTGTTTCATGGTCACGTACGACCCCTATTTCATAATCGCACCAACAACTGTGATTGCTTACACCCCATCTGGGCACACAATCACAACAACAACAACAATTCCATCAAGGAATTCGGATAGACGATAACACCCAATCTGGGCACGCCATCCCACAACTATGCACATGCCATGCACCATCAATGACAACATGCGACAACGACTCATGCATCACATAGTATACTCATCTTCATACCAACATCATTTAACAATCAACATGCATTCATTTAAACATACATAAATGCACCAATACAACAACTACACATCTTTACATCATTCAATCATGCATTTCACATTATCACATCAACATCAACAAAACAAGCACATAAAACCTCAATACATGCTCACCATACAACAGCAACAACACAACATTAATATAATATAAAACAGTTATTTTCCTTGAATTTTAAGTCAATAAAAATAATATTTTTCTGCCCCAGATCGGGCTTAGTGAGCCCCACCCACGCTAAGCGCGCAGCTCTCTGCCTCGAAGAGGCGAAAGTTCTCCAGACCGCGCTAAGCGCGCTAGACCGTGCTAAGCGGGCCCTGCGATTCTGCAGCCTAAAACCCTGCGATGACCGCAACAAACCACCTGCGTTTTTCTGCACTAAACTCGATTTTTAACAGCAATTTTTCATAGATTTTGCACCAATATCCTACATCTAACATTTACAATTCAACCAAACATATCAAACAAGACTAATTCATCAATTCCAATCATATTATCACAAAATCTTCTTAAAACCCTCATTCAACCCCATGGATTCCAACTTAGTAATTTCTACTTCAATACTTACATCATTTAACCCTTGAGAGATGAAAGAAATCCCACCATTACCTTAAAGTGATGAGCTTTCCTAACTTCAATGGATTCTCCCTTTCTTCCTCTTGCCCTAGCTCTTCTCCCTCTTTCCCTTTTCATGTGGAATTAGAATAATGAACTCTTACTCTCTAATTCTCTCATATACCCCAATTAATGAATCACCTTATTTGCCCTCACTTAATCCTTTCCTAATTACCATAAAGCCCTTCCACTCACTACACCTCTTAATTATTTTAATTATCTTATTATATTAACATTATCACTCAATTAATGAAATAAATTAGTCAACAAATGATAAATTAAAGTAATCCAATCAACATTACTCAACGCACCGCTAATCTCTATGTTATTAGCCATACACCTCAACTACGCCCAAGATCTACTACTTAAGGCCACTACCCTTCACCACGGATACACAAAACACAATGAAAGTACAACAACACATAATCGACCACAACAACATATAATTATTCACAAATAATAATAAAAGGAGAATGGGGCGTTACAATCACCGGGAATTAATCCTCTCAGGGGAAATTAATTTCTTATACAAATATATTTCTAAGTTTGACAGTCTTGAGAAAAGTTTCACCGGGAATAATGCCTTTCTCTGTTCCATATAGTATAAGCCTAAGAGGAGGTAAGACTGTATAGGGAATTTTCTAAGAGGAACTAGTTTTGACTATGTTGTAAAGCAACCTCTGGTTTGACCTAAACGTAGACCTAACTGCTGGGGAAACTCTAAGCAAGATATGCACAAATATATATATATATATATATATACAGACAATTATATTGACAGATATATATAAGAAATAAGCACTGAAAAAGATATGTGGACTTACCTTCTTAGAAGAAGCCCAAGCATAATGTGATTTGTTGTATTTACTACAATTGTATTCCCTCTTTTAGGGTTTCAAGAAATTGAAGAAAGTTTTGAAAAAAACATTGAATTTGAATTTGAATTAAAAGAAATTTGTTAAAATAAATATTTGTTTGGGGCTTATAGCTCAAGGAGAGGCCCAGATGACCTATTTGATAACATTGATCGCATTGCGATACCGACAGGCGTTGTGGGACTTATACTACAGCAGAGGCCCAAAAAATGTTTTTATTACAAAGAGGGGTTGGGTCATACACTCTATTAGAAGCCCAAAAGTGTTTGTGAAAAAAGAAAAATGGGGCTTATACTCAAGGAGAGACCCAGATGATTTATTTGAAAAGGCGACGATCGCGCTGTCATTTTGAAAACCACTGAGGGACTTATACAATAACTGAGGCCCAAAAATTTTGTATTTACAAAGGGGATGGGACTTACACTCTATTAGAGGCCCAAAAATGATTCAAAATAAGAAAGATAGGACTTACAACTCAAGAGGAGACCCAGATGATTTTTGTTTAAAAGCCGACGATCGTGCCGCGGTTTCGGAAAACACGGTGGGACTTATGTAATGAGTGAGGCCCATAAATTATTTATGTGTGACAAGGGATGAGTCTTACACTCTATTAGAGGCCCAAAAGTGTTTCAAATGAAGTTTGAAAAAATCAATATTAAGAAAAACCCTAATTTCAATTTAAAAATATAATTTTTCAAAGGAAACTAAATAAAAATGATATAAAATATCAAATATGTTCAAAAACAAATTGTTAATTTTGATAAAATATTTTGAAAAATCATGTTTAATCACATGAAAGCTTGAAATTCCATTAAATTTGAAAATTCAAGGTGGAAATTTCATTTAAAAATGTTTAAAAATTAATAAAAATGAAATTATTTACAAAGATTCAAGCTATATTTAATAAATAATATAAATGTGATTTTTTTGTAAATATGAATAAATATGAATAAATGTAAATATGAATAAATAATATAAATAATATAATTGTAATAAATGTGAAATCCTATACACAAAAGATACAAAGTAATTGATTAAGGGGAATCACCCTACATAAGTACAGAAACATATTTGTAACTTAAAAACACATTTATGATGCATGGATCATAGAGTTTGAGAGTGTCAGGATTACCTCTGTCATACCCCAAATTTTGACCACTAAGATTTCCCATCATTGTGCAAGTCATCATCACAATATGGATGGGCCATCATACCTCATTAGTCTCCCCAAAGATGGGTGAGCATCCACTACAATCAGAGTTAGGGTTTCAAGCCCTCTCAGAGCTCTTAGACAAAGGATCAATCAAGGAATGACATGATCTTCAACTTGTCTAACCTCTCAAACACCTATAAGGGATCAAGAGGACTCCCACATCAATAATCAAGCACAAAGTTGCAGCATTCTGAGTGGATCAAGCCTCAAGATCGCGAGTGTCACCAATTTAGGGTTTTGGTCGACCAGGGCCTCCAGATGGAAATTTTCCTCTGGGCATGAGCCAATGCTTCAAAGTATAACCCTAGATACACTAAGGGATCTCATGGACCCAATCATCAAGTAAATTTTACCTCATGGGAGGCATTTATCAAAAATCGAGAATTAGGGTTTCTTGACCTAATTCACCCCTAAGTTGACTTTTGGGACAAATCATGAGCCAAGACCTCAAGACATGATTTGAGGGGCCTTAATACACTACATTGATCCATTTGCAACAATGGATTGATCCAAGAAGCTTGATTCACAGGTTTCAAGTTCATCAGAACCAAAGTTAGGGTTTCGCGAGAAAAAGTCAACTGTGCCTTTGACTTTTGACCCATACATGCTCCCAAACCCTAGGACATGATTCAATACACCCTATAACACCTATGAAATAAATCCATCAAGTTTGATTTAGGTCAAGGACTTGATTTCATAGAGGATCGTACAGTTTGGAATTCATTTGATTAAAAGTCAATTGTGCCCAAAAGTCAAAGTTTGACTTTTTGATTTTTGATCAATTATGGTTCCCTAACCCTAAAATGATGTTAATGTGTGATTTGAATCAACATTCATCAAGAAAAACCAAAGAAAGTGGGATAACTTGTAAAAGGGGTAACCATAAAAACTTAGAAATTTTCTAGGTTATGGAACAAAGTGCCTAGGGTACCAACTTCCAAGGATCATAACTTGATATCCAAGCAACCATTTTGGCTGGTCCAAAGATGGATTTGTAGCTCTCATGGCATACTACAAAAGGTTCAACTACACCTCATTCCAATTCTCCATGGATTTTAAGTTATGGAATGACCAAAATCACAAAAAGTGAAAATGTCACTTTTTTCCAACACTTAGTGAAATTTTCACTAAGTCAGAATCTGTTTCAGTTTTTTCCAAATGTAGGGGCATTTTTCACTTGGATCCAAAAAGTGTCAAGACAAACTATGATCACACATAGTTGTATCATATGAGAACTTTCCAAAATGGCCAAGAACCCCATGAAACTCCACTTAAGCCATGAGATATGACAATGGCAATGTGCCTTGCTGCAAACTGTCATGGCAAGGCAGATTTGTGCATTTTGCTCGATTTGAGCAATTTTTGCAAATGACAAACAAGTTTATCCATTTGAACACCTCATGGGGAGACCAAGGAGGGACAAACACTGATCCATCAGCCTCTCAAGTCCAAGATTCCCAAAGTAGCATGCCCACCCTAAAATGCCTAAAGAGGGGACAAAACTCCAATTTTGTTTTGGAGCCTTCAATGGATGCACCAAGGTGGCATTAACTGAGCCATTTCTAACTGAATGAGTCAAGGATAAGATCTGAACCAAAGAACCATAGTTTTGTGCTCTAACATCTAGTAAATGGCTAGAGGAGATTTGGCTTCCTATTGATCAACATTGGCCAAACCTCTGCTGCAGTTACCATTCCCTATTCCTTGCAAAACAAACTTGCTCTACTATAAATAGAGCTCATTTGTGCTTAGTTTAAGTACACCAAAGCCATCAAACAGATGCTTTCCTAAAAATCACCTTCTCACTTCCAAATTTGCCTTCCAAAGCAAGTCACTATTGGGTTTTGAGTTTGAGAGCTATTCCAACCAAACCAATCACACACACACACACACACACACACACACACACACCTCATAAACATCATATAGAAGTGATCCAAACACTTAAACAATAACTGTAACACTGATTTCTCAGAATCACCAGCCAGTTGCTCAAGGTTTTAACCAAGTTGCATTTGAGATGCCATGAAGTGATCCAGCCATTTCCAATCAAGTCCAAGCATTCAAACACACTCCATATGGTGTAGGGAAGCTGTCCAGATAATCACAACACATTTGTAACACCTCCAACTCAAAAATCACATTGCTCTTGCTGTCACGACCTTCAAGTAAGCCTAACCTTGGTCATCTCTTAATCTATGCATATTTCCTCGCACAATACTTTTTCCAAATGTTCATAATCATGCATAGAATGTTTCCCCTCAATTAATTGCTTTGTTTGAATCGTGTATCAAAATTCTCAACCTTCATGCAAATTTTAGGGTTCTTGAGGTTTTGTCTTGATTTCTTGTTCCATGCTTAAAATAAATGAAATTAAAGACCATAGACATGATTGTGAGGTGAAAACTAGCAGATTGATATGTGGATTGTGTGATTTCATCAAATATTCAGTGAGATTCGATAGAAAATGTAAATCAGGCCAAACTCAGAACACACGCGTGTTCTTGCCATGTTCTTGGCGCCTTTTTCACAAATTCAAATATTTGAATTTTGTGATTTTATTTAATTGATTCAAAAATTAATTTCTCTATGAGTTTTAATGATTTTGAGTTGATTCTTTTTTTAATAATTCACAAAAAATGTTAAAATATTTTATTTTATCAAAAAATCCCAAAAATATTATTTATTTCATATATTTGATATTTTTGCAAGGAATTAATGTTTTATTTGTTTTTAACATTTGAAATATTTTCTCCCCTTAATTTTCCAAATTTAATTGGTTTCCAATCATTTTGTGGATATAAACATGATTTTTGAAACATTGATCCAAGATCACCACTCATTTTTCACATGTTTTCATCACTTTTTATTAATTTTTTAACAACATTAATTCCTTTTTAAACAAAATTAGGGTTTTGATTAATTCAACCCTCATCAATCATTTTAAAAATCTTTGGGCCTCTTGGTAGAGTGTAAGACCCAATCCTTTTGTAAATAAACCTTTTAAGGCCTCACACTTTGTATAAGTCCCTCTGTATATTTTCATAAGTACGGCGCGGTCGTCGCCTTTGTAACGAAACCAATTGGGCTTCTCCTTGAGCTATAAGACCCGTCTTTACTTATTTTCCATGTCTTGGGCCTCTAATAGAGTGTAAGACCCAATCCCCTTTTAACCAAAACAATTTTTTGCCTTAGATATTGTATAAGTCCCTCTGCGTTAAAAAAAAATCTCGGCGCAATCGTCAGTTCAAAAATCAAATCATCTGGGCCTACCCTCGTGTTATAAGCCCCATTTCTTTTCTTTAAATTTCTTTGGGCCTCTAATAGAGTGTAAGACTCATCCCCTTGTACATAAAAACTTTTTGGGCCTCACGTATTGTATAAGTCCCTCTGTACAGTTTTCAAAACAACGGTGCGATCATCGTTAAAACTTGAGCCTCTCCTTGAGCTGTAAGCCCCAAAAATCTTTTCAAAGCACTTTCTCCTTTGATTTTGAATTCAAATATATGTTGTTATCAAAATTTTCTTTGTTGAACAACTAACAAAACAGCATGGAAGCTCTACAACGGGTAAGTGTTTATCCGCTTTCTTTTAAATGCTTTCATATACATAATTGTATTGTGGGAAACTGTGCATGGTTAGTCTTCTTTCATACTTCTTTAAATACTTGTCATATATCAAATGTGTAATACTAGTATAGCTAATTAGAGTTTTCCCCGACAACTACGTCTAGCAATAGGTAAAGCCTTGTTGGTCACTCTTAAATACAAACAAAACTAGATCCCCCGTAGGATTCCAGATACAGTCTTCCCTTCTCTTGGGGTTAAACAATATGGAACAAAGAGAAAGGCAGTATTCTCGGTGAACCTTTTCTCAGACTGCCACCCTTAGAAATTGTCAAAGAAACTCTAACTCCCCATAGATGATCTTTTCTCCGTGAATGGCATCTCTTGAGTTTCTTCTAAATTCTCGAACTTTCCTGGAATGATCTCTTCTCTGTGAATTGCATTTCTTGAACTTCTCTTGGTTTGGGGACCCACAGGCTTCCTAAAAGCATCCCCGCCTCCTCTTGGGCGTTGTACAAGGACCCTTCGGCTTCTTAGAAGTTCTCATGCCTTCTCTTGGGCTTAATACAAGGACCCTGACAATCTCTTAAAGGTATAAGACAGAACTTAGTCATCCTTTGCTAGAGCAGTCTTTCTAGCGTCAAAACTCCGGCCATTTTAGGGTTGATACTCATCCCTTAATGCCCGTGCCTCCTCTTGAGTATTGTACAAAAGATAAAACTCTAGAATTGGACGGTCTAAACCCCCTTGAGTCTCAAAGACATTCTCAAGTTCCTTTCAAACATAGAAAAAAACACTGATCACTCTGAAACCCAGTCTATCTCATGAGAGTTCCCCACCCTTGGGCCTGCCTATGGATTTAATCCTCAGCAGTAATATAGCTTCCTCTTGGGCTTTGTACAATGACTCTCCCCAGCGGAGCTAACCTTTTCAGACTCTCTTGTTGAGCCAGACTTCCTTTTAGCCTCTGTCTTGGGCTTCATACAAGACACATATAAACACTCTCTTGTTGAGTATAAAATACTCTCTTGTTGAGTCGATCTCTTTTTAGCCTCTATCTCGGTCTTCGTACGAGATAGAAAAACACTCTCTTGTTGAGTATAAAAGACTCTCTTGTTGATTCAAATAGATTCTCTTGTTGAGTCAATCACTTGTTCAAGACTCTCTTGTTGAGTCAACCTTTTTAGCCTCCGTCTTAGGCTTTATACAGGATAGATAACAATACTCTCTTGTTGAGTCAAACCCTTTCAGCCTCCATCTTGGGATTTATACAAGATACATTCTCCCCAACGGAGTCAAAATCCCTTTTAGCCTCAATCTTGGGCGTTGTACAAGACAGAAAGAACGTTTGCCCCGGAAAAGTCAAACTTCCTGCCTCCTCTTAGGCTTTGTATAAGGAAACCCCGGTTGAGTCAATCAACCTTTTAGCATCAAATTTGTGCCTTGCTCACAGCATACAAACATCAACAACTCCTCTTTAGAGATGACAAATTCTCTTTCATTCAAACTTTTAGCTTCACATCTTGGGCATTAAACAAGGTACAAACCACCTTTAGCTTCATGTCTTGGGCTTTGAACAAGACACTAAAACAACCTTTTTCCTCCTATTCTAACGATCGCTCTGGTTTCCCTGTTTCGGGAATACGTAGGCATAAGATTGCAAAAATCTTAGCGAGCATACTAATCAACAACCCAAAATCTAGTACCTTCATATATCCATCAAAAGCCTCAGACCTAACACCTTACCAGAAACCAAGCCCATAGTCTAGACACTGTTTATAAGCAAATAACCCTAAAAACGAACCCCCCTATTTTGATAGCATCTGTAAACCAACAGTTTTGACTGTTTAACCTCAGTTTGCAAGCAGGGTTAATTGGAGACATCTATTTCTCTTCTTAATCAGCCGAACAGGATAAAAAATGAATCGAACTATAGTACCAAAGCGATAGTGATTCGAAACCATAAAAACCGCGCTACAGAAAAATGGCGACCACAATGGGAGGCATTCTTTCTAGCCTCTTTTAGGGTGAAGGCCTTAAATTCACCAAATACTACAGAAATGCCGACTCTGCTGGGGAGTCATTGCCTGTATAGGATCATTGGACTAGAGGTCTAGGATACTAAGACCACTATATATAATGATTTTCCTAATTGATATCCATGTTTATTTTTCTGCTAATGGGAATGCGTGTGATGCCGCATCTGGAAAGATTGAGTATACACCTAAGATAGGGGATGGCATTATGCGGGTAATCTTATGGGGAGTGAATCCCAGATAAGAGATCCCGGTCGACCATCAAATTAATGGAGATGCCCTTTGCGAATTTAATGCCTATACGACTTCGGTTGTTGAAAGCAGATTGTTCCATTGGGTTATCTGAGAAGCTGAGGATTTTAGTAGACTGAAACCAGTAGTGCGGAAGCTATCGGGAATAGTTGTCACGTGATACTACCCTCATTCGAGATTGCTCTAAAGATGAACCAGCTTTCTTGGTGATCTACTTGTTGCTGTCATCCGATGAGGGGTCAATGATTTTGAGAACAGGTACAAAAAATCACCAGTAAAACCCTTGAGGATGGGTAGAGCCTTGACTTCATGACACCGACCCTTTGACCCCATGTTTTTCTATGTTTTTGTATGCTGCATTCATACATTCATTTAAAAAACATTTAAACAAAGAAAAATTTATCTTCTAGTCTCTCTTTTTCAAATTAAACTAAGACAATGATTGCAAATGTCAGATAAAGAGATTGCTAATGGATTTTGGTAGAAGGAAAACTCACAAGTATACCTTCAAGGTTCCAAAACTAGTGGATTTAAGAGGGTTGGCGAGGATGACCACCAACCCTGAGGCTTTCAGAGCCAAGTATGGAGGACTGCTGTCTCTGTTAAGGGTCCATGTAATAGAAGGAATCCTGTCCACACTCATTCAGTTCTATGATCCGGTCTATCACTGCTTCACATTCCCGGATTATCAGCTAGCACCAACACTGGAGGAATACTATCACCTGACTAATTTACATATTACTGATCACGCTCCCTTTTCTGGACTGGAAGGAATTCCAAAGGATCAAACCATTGCAAGAGCAATCTATTTGAACGAGTCAGAAGTCAAGACTCACATGACCACTAAGGGTGGAAGTCAGGGTTTGCCAGCCCAGTTCTTGATAAAGAAAGCTCTGTACTTTACTAGTATATGGAACGTGGCCGCTTTCGAAAACATCTTTGTTTTGCTTACCTACGGGTTAGTTTTGTTTCCTAACATCGATAACTTTGTAGAGCGGAGGAATGATCACATGCTGTGTACCCCTGCTATACAAATGGTTCATTTCCCACTTACCCAAGTCTGCTGCATTTTGGGATCAAAAGAATACTTTACGTTGGTCACAGAGAATCATGTCTCTTACCAACTCTGACATCGATTGGTACAATCGAATCTATGACGGGATCAGGATCATCGACCGTTGTGGAAATTTCCCAAACGTACCCCTTATAGGAACTAAGGGGGGAATCAATTATCATCTGATTTTAGTTCATCGTCAATTTGGATACCCGATGAGAGATATTCCGCGTAATGTTCATCTGGAAGGTCTTTTCTTCAAGGAAGGAAAAAATGACAGAGCACTAAAGACAGAAATAGTGCATACCTGGAAACATGTTCACAGAAAAGGAAGAGAGTCTTTAGGAAAACCAGACTGTGTCTCGGTGGAGCCTTATCTCCGCTGGGTACAAACTAGAGCTCTCAAGCTGAGGATGCCTTACCCTCGTCAGGAAGTTCTTCCATTAAGGGACTCTATCCTTTATTTTATGTCTGATATGGAAAAACTTCAGGTTACTCTCAACAAAGTTCAGTAGGAGAAGAGGTCTTGGAGGAACAAGTACCGTATTCTCAATGTGGAGTGTAATAAAATACAGTAACTATTGAAAGATAAAGATGCTCTGATCGAGATTTTAGAGCAACATGCTGTAGAAAATCAGGATGACCAAATAAATTTGCTCGCTCCTCTCACTTGGCAAAGGAGCGACAACCCGACAATGGCTCAAGAGCCCCGGTCAAAGAAAAGGAAAGCACCAGAACCAGCACCTGAGCTCTCCTCAAAGAGGACTCAGGATCCATTAGCTTAGACATTTCCTTTTCAGCACTTTGTAATCTACTATATTTCCATTTTCGCAATCCTTGAATTCAATAAAACGAGGTCTTGCCCACTGTTTGATATTTGCAATCCAATTGTCGAATTTTATTTTGATTAAATAAAAAGCTAATTAATACAATCATTGCATATCACTCATCATCCTCACGTAACGCATTCTTCTTACCTACGAATCTCACGTTTGTGTCTCGATTCTAGAGTTAAACTGTTTCATTCGTACAATACTCGGGCCAATCGACAGAAAAAGATGGATGATCTCGAGGAAGAGAACAGAGAGTTGAGGGAAGAGATCGACACTCTGAAAGAAGATCTGAGAAAGCTTCATAACGACATGCAAGCTCTAGCTGAAGCTCAGATGCAACAACAAAGGACTGTGATCTCAGAGATCACATCAACGCCCATAGTGGAAAAGTATGATCCTCGGTATAACATGCCAAAAGATTGTCCCTGGGGCATGCCACTCAACTATATCCCGGAAGGATATGTTCCGCCGATCACTGAGGATCAGGGAACCGCAGTAGGAACCGCTGGGCCTGAAGGTTACAAACTTCGGGAAAGCGAAGATATCAGTTGCATGACGGCAACTCCTGAAGGTTACAAACTTCGGGAGAGGGAAGGACCTAGAGTCACTGCCATGATGACTATACCACCACCCGTGGTACACACTTTCCCGGAAGGGCAGATTCCACATATACGTTCTGGTGGAAACGAAAGTATGTTCGACAGAATGAATGAGTTCCAGGAACAGTTCCTGGAGATGCAGAAAGAATTGCAGGCCATTCGCGGTCAGGATCTATTTGGAAAGGACGCCGCAGACCTTTGTTTGGTCCCCAATGTGAAAGTTTCGCACAAATTCAAAGTGCCTGAATTTGAAAAGTACAAAGGTAACTCTTGCCCTAAAAGCCATTTAGTGATGTACGCTCGGAGGATGTCAACTCAGACAGAGAACCACCAGCTACTGATTCACTACTTTCAGGATAGTTTAATCGGTGTCGCACTCAAATGGTACATGGTTTTAAACCGCACTAAGATCGATACTTTCAGAGATCTTGGTGCTGCCTTTGTTCACCAGTATTAGTATAACCTGGACATGGCACCGGACAGAGATCAACTCAGATCGATGTCACAAAAGGACAAGGAAACCTTTAAGGAGTACGCTCAGAGATGGCGTGAAATTTCCGCTCAGATTTGTCCACGTCTTGAGGAAAAAGAGATGACAAAGATCTTCTTGAACACCTTAAGCTCATTTTACTATGACAAAATGGTTGCCAGTGCGCCCAATGACTTCACCGAGATGGTGGCCATGGGAGTTCATCTTGAGGAAGCGGTCTGAGAAGGACGTTTAGTTAAAAACGCTGGATCATCGAGTAATACAAAACGATACGGTAGTGCTCTCCCTAAGAAAAAGAGCAGGATATTGGGAATATCTCGCTTGGAAAGCAAAGGCGACGTTACCAACCAGTAGCAGCTGTAACTCCTGCTATCAACCCTGCACCTGTTCCAACGTATCAACCTCAGGTTGTTCAAAGTCAACCAAATCAACAACAATATCAGCAAAAGACACAACAGCCTCTTCAGTAGGCTCGTCCTCAGTACAACGGCAACCGAACAACGCGACCACCAGGGTTTGACCCTATACCAATGTTGTACGCAGAACTGTTTCCATTACTGCTGGTCAAGGGGCACGTCCAAACCAGGTCTCCTCTTACAGTACTGGAAAATCTGCCTTTTTTGTTCAAAGCGGATCAGACTTGCCCTTACCATCAAGGAGGACCAGGGCATAACATAGAAAATGGTCTCAGTTTCAAATCCGATGTGCAAAAGCTTGTTAGGAGCGGGGTCTTATCTTTCAAAGATACAAATCCGAATGTTCTCACGAACCCGCTACCTCAACACGAGAAAGCTGTGGTAAATTTGATAGATGGAGAGTCCAATAACAACTATAAATTCATCGCAGACAGAGAGGGTATGGCCATATATCACCTCACAACTATCACCAGTGTGATATCTGCTCTAAGGACAATCAAGGATGTTCTGTGGTGCAATCAGCTCTATAGGAACAATTGGTTCTCTGATGGATCCAAGAGCATCGAGTTCGTGGGGTCAACATGACTTATGCAAATTCTAACATCATTCAAAATCACGATGTCCGTGCGATGAATGTCAACTTGGTGGCAATGCACTCAAGGCAAAGCCAGTATCATAATCTACCACGGCACGATTACAATTCCTGTCTGACTTGCTCGGTAAACAAACAGGGATGCTCTTTTGTACAAGAGGCCCTCCAGTGTCAGATGGATCTGGGATGGATTCAGGATTACCGCGATGCAAATCAGTATCAAGTGAATATGATTCAAATCTTTGATATTCGCTTGATGAACACCAGCTTGGTGGAGTTACACGCTACACAAGTCCAGCTCGGTTTTCTGACTTCGCATAATTATCAGAACTGTAGCGTATGTCGTGAGAGTAACCAAGGTTGTGCACTCGTTCAAAGGACGCTTCAACATTTGTTAAACCACTGGGGGCTTCCGATCTATATGGATGAAGACACGCAACAAATCAGTGTGGTTAATGGGAACCCTACTAGGCATCAAAGTCAGGATGTTCGATCAAAGGAAACAGATCTAGTGAGGTTACACTGCATTCAAAGCGGACGTAGCCAGGTGCCACCACATAACTACGAGCGCTGTAGAGTTTGCTCGGAAAATAATCAAGGATGTTACCTCGTGCGAGCAGCCCTTCAGAGTCAGTTGGACCGCAAATAAATTCAACAATATTCAGTTTCGGGGTCCATTAACTGGACGCCAGACTATTTCGCTGACCAGATCAAAGATGTGGTTGTAATCTCTGATCCTGAGAGGACCAAGGATATTTGTACCATCATCCCTCTACAAGATGAATCAAAGGTTCTTAGCCAGGAACTAATTGAAGTTACCTACGACAGTCAGAAAAATCAGAAGGCTCCTGTAGTTATATATCTACCGGGACCAGTGCCGTACAAATCTGATAAGGCGATCCCTTACAAGTACGGTGCAACAACAATTGAAAATGGAAAGGAAACTCCATTACCCTCCACCGTAAACATTGCCGACATCAGTCGAGTGACACGGAGCAGTCGGATCTTCAATAGAGGAGTTGGAGAACCTGCCAAAGAAAAGGAACCTCAAACGGAAGTTCCAAATTAACCTGTCGGTCAACCCAGTGATCCCAACCTTTCAAAAAACGATGATGAGATGCTGAAGCTCAACCAAAGGAGTGAATACAACATTGTTGATCAGCTGTTACAAACTCATTCAAAGATCTCTGTGTTATCTCTTTTACTCAGTTTTGAGGCTCACAGGGAAGCTCTACAGAAAGTCTTAGAGCATGCCTTTGTGGAATAGGATGTGTCAATTCGACAGTTTGATAGCATCGTCTCTAACATCACTTCCTGCAACAACTTAGGGTTCAATGATGCTTTAGCCAGCGTACTGGTAGACACCGGATCAGCTCTCAACATTATGCCGAAGTCTACATTAATGCGACTATCATTCAAAGGATCCCCCTCATGAGGTCATCATCAAAGCGTTCGACGGATCTCGGAAAACAGTTATCGGCAAAGTCGACCTTCCCATAACTATCGGTCCTCACACTTTCCTAATCACTTTCCAGGCCATGGACATCCGAGCAACATACAGCTGTTTATTGGGAAGACCTCGGATACACCAGGTTGGGGCAGTCACTTCGACACTGCACCAGAAACTAAAGTTCATCAAGAACGATCAACTCGTCACGGTCTGTGGAGAACAAGCCTTGATCGTGAGTAACCTTTCATTATCTACTTGTGTAGAGCCGGAGAAGGTTATTGGAACTCAGTTCCAGGCACTTGCGGTGAGCAATGAGAATTAATCTGAAAGAGGAACGTCGATTTCCTCGTACAAAGATGCTCTTTAGGTGATAAAAAATAACAATGCAAAAGGATGGGGACAGCTTGTCATTCCCAATCACAACAAGGCAAATAAAGGTCTTGGTTTTTCTTCAAACTGTACTCTGACTGCTGCTAGCAATGAAAGTTTTCATCCCATTCAGGACTTCTTTCGCAGTGGAGGTTTCCTTCACCCAATGTCTCAAGAAGTACATACCATCAACAAGGGTGATCCCTCTGATACAGAGGAAGAATGGAAGTCTTATCTTAACGAGGACGGTTATATCTCTCAGGAAGAGGTGCCTACACCATTTTGCTATCCCGCACAGAGTCCGAGATTTATACCAAGGTCAGACGTCAAAATGATATATGGAGATTGCGATCCGGAAGGATTTCGTGCTCCACCCAACTCATTAGAGGAAGACCCTCTAATGAAAGACAACTTTGACCATGACTATTATGGCCCAATGGATGGCCTACCTATCTGGCAGCCGTACCCAGGAAACTTGGGGCAAGAAAATCATCTGAACGATGCTTATCAACTGAACGTCATTGGGAAAAATACATGCGCCCCCACCATGTCATGGGACCAGCATTCAGGTCACTCAGAACCTATCCAGCATGACGATGAATTTGCAAAGCTTGCAGGACTAAAATTCATTAACTATGTTTTTCCTGAGGTCAACGTCATCGAAAGGGATGACTTCTCCAGTTCCAAAGAAGTGTGGGATACCTTAGGACAACCAAGTGGCAAGTTCGACTACTTGGTCAAATACACCGCTCCCGAAAGCTCTCGTATTAGGCTCGAGAACATCCAGCCGACTGGATGGGGAGATTTACCTGAGAGCACAAATACTATGCAAAATACAACAGAGGAATCCTCCTACGACATCTCTGCCTGGGAGACAGATTCCAATGATCATGCTCCACCAGAAATCAGCATTATTTTTTAAGACAAATCAAGGAAGGTAGCAGACTTTGTGATTCACCGAGGAGTTCGCCGCCAATAGAATGCTGCCGATGTTCTGAAGATTGTTCATAAGTCAAAGTAATTGTCTTCTTTAACCTTTCACCCTGCCCAGGTGAAACGGATGTTTTGATAGGGCTCACTTTCTGTAAATATCCCTCTTCGCTTCGCCCAAAGCGAAAGAGTTTTGTTTTATAGGGCTGTAGTTTCAAGAATTGACAAAGTTCATAATTAAAATAACGTCATTCTATAATTTTCACATTAATTGCTGTTTTCTCTTTTCGCTTTTTCAGAAAATGGTAATCCTAAAAAATAATTCAAATAATAAAAACAAGCAGTAAAAAAAAATACGCTGCACACACTCTTGCTTTCTCTCTATCTCTTCTAAAAACAATCATCACGTCATGAAGATTGGTTGTTTTAAACCTGTTGAAACATACGATTCGATGCCTTCTCCCAACTTTGAATTCCCGGTATTTGGGGCTGAAGAAGAAGATGACGAAGAAATTCCAGAAAAGATCTCCCGATTACTCAGACAAGAGGAAAGGTCCATCGAACCTCACAAGGAGCCGTTGGAAACGGTCAACTTGGGCTCAGAGTAGGAAATAAAAGAGGTCAGGATTGGGGCACTGCTCAGTCCAACTGCCAAAGAGAGTTTGACAAAGCTTCTTAAAGAATTTCCCGATGTATTTGCTTGGTCCTACCAGGACATGCCAGGGTTGGATACCAGCATCGTGGAACATCATCTACCGTTAAGATCAGAATGTCCGCCAGTAAAACAAAGGTTGAGACGGACTCATCCAGATATGGCCATCAAAATCAAAGAGGAAGTACAGAAGCATATTGACGCGGGTTTCCTCGCTACATCAGAATATCCTCAATGGTAAGCCAACATAGTACCAGTTCCGAAAAAGGACGGAAAGGTCAGAATGTGTGTGGATTACAGAGATCTAAACAAGGCTAGTCCAAAGGACGACTTTACTTTACCACACATTGACATGCTGGTAGAGAGTACGGCAAAATTCAAAATATTCTCTTTCATGGATGGATTCTCGGGCTATAATCAGATAAAAGTGGCGCCGAAAGACACGGATGAAACTTCGGTCATTACCCCATGGGGTACCTTTTGTTACAAAGTGATGTCGTTCGGTCTGAAGAACGCCGGGGCAACCTATCAAAGGGCCATGACTACTCTTTTTCATGACATGATACACAAGGAAATCGAGGTATATGTTTATGATATGATTGCCAAATCTAAGACAGAAGAGGGGCATGTGACCCACCTGTCAAAGCTATTCGAGCGGTTGAGAAAGTACAAACTCCGCTTGAATCCCAAT
This sequence comes from Lathyrus tuberosus, assembly GCA_022829125.1. NCBI lineage: Eukaryota > Viridiplantae > Streptophyta > Magnoliopsida > Fabales > Fabaceae > Lathyrus > Lathyrus tuberosus. The sequence goes on along the minus strand of JALAZF010000479.1, from coordinate 2,653,330 downwards.
AAGTGCACATTTGGTGTCCGCTCAGGAAACTTTTAGGGCTCATCGTCAGCCAGAAGGGAATCGAGGTTGATCCTGACAAAGTCAAGGCCATTCAAGAAATGCCTTCTCCAAAGACTGAAAAACAAGTCAGGGGATTCCTGGGACGTCTGAATTACATATCCGGGTTCATATTCCTTATGACCGCGACATGCGCGCTGATTTTCAAATTACTCAAAAAGAACCAGGACTGCGTTTGGACAGAAGATTGCCAAACCGCCTTCGACAGCATTAAGAAATATCTGTTAAACCCGTTGATTCTATCACCTCCAGTGGAAGGAAGACCACTGATCATTTACTTAACAGTCCTAGAGGACTCAATGGGTTGTGTACTTGGCCAACGAGACGAAACAAAAAGGAAAGAGTCTGCCATTTACTATTTGAGCAAGAAGTTCACTGACTGTGAGACTCAGTACACTATCCTTGAGAAAACTTGCTATGCTCTGGCTTGGGCAGATAAACGTCTTCGCCAGTATATGATTTGTCACACTGCTTGGTTGATCTCAGAAATGGATCCGATCAAGTATGTCTTTGAAAATCCTGCTCTCACGGGAAGGATTCCCTGTTGGCAGGTGTTGTTATCAGAATATGACATAGAATACCACGCTCAGAAATTCGTTAAAGGAAGTATTTTAGCCGATCATTTGGCTCATCAACCGATTGACGATCAAGAATTAATCGGGTTTGACTTCCCAGACAAAGATGTCATGTATTTGAAGATGAAAGATTGCGATGAACCACTACCCAGTGAAGGGCCAGAACTAGGTTCCCAATGGGGACTAATCTTTGACGGAGCTGTCAATCATTATGGAAACGGAATTGGGGTAATCATTGTAACACCTCAGGGTACCCACAATCCTTTCACCGCCCGAATGACGTTCAAGTGTACGAACAACGAGGCCGAATACGAAGCTTGTATCATGGGTCTCGAAGAAGCGATCGACTTAAGGATCAAAAACTTGGATGTTTATGGCGACTTAGCCCTGGTTACCAATCAGATCAAAGGAGATTGGAACATGTACCAATCAGGACTGAGTCCTTACAAAGATTATGTAAGAAGGTTAATATCCTTCTTCAACTGAATCGATTTTCATCATATCCCTCCTGAGGAGAATCACATGGATGATGCATTCGCCACTCTCTCTTCCATGATTCGTGTAGGTCAATGGAACGACCTACCTAAGATCGACATAATGCTCCTTGAGAGGCCTGCTTACATCTTCACGATTGAAGCAGTCATAGACGACAAACCTTGATATCATGATATCAAATGCTTCCTTCAGAAACAAGAGTACCCACCTGGGGCACTAAGGAAAGACAGAAAAACCTTCAGAATGCTGGCAGGCAGTTTCTTTCTGAGCGGTGATCCACTCTATAAGAGAAACTTTGACATGGTCTTGCTTCGATGTGTAGACAGACCAGAAGCAAACATGCTGATAAAAGAAATTCATGAAGGATCCTTTGGCACTCATGCCAACGGACACACAATGGCGAGAAAAATTCTGAGAGCAGGGTACTACTGGTTGACCATGGAATCCGATTACTACAAGTACATGAGGAAGTGTCACAAGTGTTAGATATACTAAGACAAAATCCATGTACCGCTAACGCATCTCAAAGTTCTCTCTTCCCCATGGCCTTTTTCCATATGGGGAATCGACATGATTGGCATGATCGAACCCAGAGCTTCGAACGGACATCAGTTCATCCTGGTAGCCATTGATTACTTCACCAAGTGGGTCGAAGCAGCGTCATACGCCAATGTAACCCGACAAGTGGTGGTCCGATTTATCAAAAACAATCTCATCTGCCATTATGGTGTTCCAAGCCAGATCATTACAGATAATGGATCTAACTTGAACAATAAGATGATAAAAGAGTTGTGCGCTGAGTTCAAGATCGAACACCATAACTCATCTCCCTACCAGCCTAAGATGAACAGAGCGGTAGAAGCAGCTAATAAGAACATCAAGAGGATTGTTCAAAAGATGGTTGTAACCTACAAAGACTGGCACGAGATGCTACCCTTTTCTCTTCACGGTTATCGCACATCTGTCTGCACTTCAACGGGGGCAACCCCTTTCTCTCTAGTATATGGCGTGGAAGCAGTACTTCCCATAGAAGTAGAGATCCCATCAATCCGGGTATTGATGGAAGCTAAGCTAACAGAGGCTGAATGGTGTCAAAGTCGACACGATGAACTGAATCTGGTCGAAGAAAAATGGATAACGGCATTATGCCACGGCCAATTGTATCAACAAAGGATGAAGAAGGTGTTTGAAAAAAATGTCCGACCTCGCGTCTTCAGAAAAGGAGACCTTGTGCTAAAAAAGATACAATCATTTCTCACTGATTCTTGGGGAAAATGGACTCCGAATTATGACGGCCCTTATGTGGTCAAGAAAGCTTTCTCAGGCGGCGCCTTGAGACTTGCAACCATGGATTGAGAGGAATTTTCCTACCCCACAAATGTTGATGTAGTCAAGAAATACTTCGCCTAATAAAAAAGAATAAAAAAAAACGTCTCGGTGGATTGAAAACCCGAAAGGGCGGTCCAGGAAAAAATTTGAGACATAATCAAAAATCATCCCGGTGGATTGGAAATCTCAAAGTACAATCCAAGCAAAAATTAGGGATTAATGGCAAGTAACTACGCCCAACAAAGGGGCAAATCCCTCGGCAGCAGTGATGCCATCCATAAGAAAACTCCAGTCAGGGTCATCTTCGACAGAAGCTCAGGATGCCCAGAATTCAAAGTTGGTAGAAGGATAGCGATCGTTATGTTTTAAAGTAGCCCTTTTCCCTTAAATTACCATTTTCTAACTTTGTAAATACTCTATGGGATCACGCATTTGGCTGATTTCCCTCCTATCAATAAAATTTGAGCCTTTGTGCTTTTGTTTGCAGTTCTTATTTGTTTTAGCTTTACAGAACGACGTTTTAACATGATTAACGATTCTTGGAATAAAACAAATATGAATTTTACTTGTCAAACTTTTTTCAGCTTTTAAAACAAATATGGCAATTTCTTTTGACTGTTGAACATCGAAAGAACATCGATCGCTTCTCCCGAAGTAATCGAGCTTCAAAGTGCAGAATCAAAGTACCCCTTCTAAACCAGTACGCCTGAATGAAGGATCAGCTGTGTCATAGACCATTTTTCATGTGACGCTCCCCGACAGAGTTCTTACCTCCTAAGCTCGACCAATGGTTGTTCCCCACAGGGACTATCTCTCCTAAGCAAGGCAGAATTACTATCGTAAATCAGTGACACTTTTCATCTCCCATTGTGGCCGAGTATCCAATCGTGTTCATCTACTAGTCTGTATGTCGCGTTAGTTTTGTCAGCATAAACATACATACATCATGCATTATTGATTTACATTCACATTCATATTACATCACTATCACTCTGGTCAGTCTCATCCCCTAGTGATAAAGGCCCTCTAAATTGAATTGTCAGTTCTTTCCTCGTCAGGAAGTGAACCATCTAAAGGATCTCTCCTCCAATTTATTTCTGGATTGAAGTTGGTCCCTTGACCACTTTGATAACTTGAACCTCTGAAAAACAAGAAGACCTGCAACAAACATCACTCTTCGCCATTGAAGTTGATATCTTCACTTTCCTGGATTAAGGAAAATGTAGCGAGTGATTTTTGGATGTGGTTGCGAAGCACGATCGCTCTGGTACTACAGCTCGATTCATTTTTTATCCTATTAAAGTTGATGAAGGAAGGGAAATAGATGTCTCCAACTAACCCTGCTTGCATACTGAGATTAAACAGCGGTCTGTTAGGTTACAGATGCTACAAAGATTCGCGGTTTGTCCTAGGGTATTTTGTTGACGAAGGGGTGCTTTAGGCTATTGGTTGAGATGTTAGGGCGGATATATATAAAAGTATGGGATTTTGGGTTTTTGTTTAGTGTGCTCGCTAATATTTTTCTTTCAATCTTATGCCTACGTATTCCCGTTTACCGAAATAGGGAAATCAGAGCGTTCGTAGTTCCTCCTATTCTATGGGAGGAAATGGGTGTTTTGGTGTCTTGTTCAAAGCCCAAGACGTGAAGCGAAAGGTGGTTTGTATCTTGTTCAAAGCCCAAGATGTGAAGCTAAAAGGTTTATTTGTATCTTGTTCGAAGCCCAAGATGTGAAGCTGAAAGGTGTTGTCTTTAGAGAGAATTTTTCATCTCTAAAGAGGTTTGTCTGTCACAACTGTTGGGTGACTGATTATAAAGGAGGATTACTTTAACTGGGATACGTGGATCTTAGCAATGCCATAATTTCCTTTATAGGGGGTTTTAACCTGAAGGAGAAGACTTTAACTCAGTGTAGAGTAATGCCATCTTTCCTTAGGAATTTCTCATACTAAAAGAGGGACAGTGGCATGGATGTAGATGATCCAGAAGCTTGCCGCTTACAGTAATTATATGAAGGGGAAAGAGTTGTTGAAGTTTGTGTACTGTGAACGAGGCACAACTTTGATGCTAAAAGGTTAATTGGATCAACCAGTGGTTTTCTTATACAAAGCCTAAGAGAATGCTATTATGTGTCTCGTACAAAGCCCGAGAGAGAGACTAAAAGGTTTTTGACTCGATGATGGAATCTTTTGGTATCTCGTATAAAGCCCGAGATGGAGGCTATTTGACTCAACAAGAGAGTTTTTTGGTATCTCGTACGAAGCCCGAGATGGAGGCGAAAGGGTGATCGACTCAACGAGGGAGTCTCTTATGTGTCTCGTACAAAGCCCGAGAGAGAGGCTAAACGTTGTTTGACTCTACTGGGGAGAATCATTGTACAAAGCCCAAGAGGGAGGCTAACTTCACTGGAGAAGGATCATTATACAAAGCCTAAGAGGAGGCTATGGTTACTGTTTCAGTTAAGTGACTGGTCCAATAGACTGATTTTGAAAGAGAAAATCAGTTCTTATATGAGCAGTGTTGTACTCGAGGATTTGATTCGAGGATCCGGGCTATTCCTGTTCTTTAAGGATTTGGGAAATCCAAAGGGTATTGAGATTGTCCGAGTCTACGGGTTTTCTTCCTATTCTTGAAGGGTGCTTGAGAATGTCTTTGAGACTCAAGGAGATTAGACTGTCCAAGTCTAGAGTGTCATCTTTTGTACCATGCTTTGAGAAACAGTAGTAGACTCTATGAAAGGACTGTTCTATGCAGATGACTAATTTCTGTTCCTATACCTCTAGGAGGTCGTCGGGACAATTTGTATTAAGCCCAAGAGGAGGCTGGAAACTTTTAAGAAGCCGACGGGTCCTTGTACGATGCCCAAGAGGAGGCTATCATTCCCGGAGGAAGAGATCATTATACGAAGCCTAAGAGGAGGCTGTGAATACTTCTAAGAAGCCGGCGGGTCCTTGTACTAAGCCCAAGAGGAGGCACGGTTGCTTTTAGGAAGCCTGTGGGTCCTTGTACGATGCCCAAGAGGAGGCCGATGCTTTTAAGAAGCCCGTGGGTCCCCAAACCCAGAGAAATTCAAGGCAAGCTATTCACAAGGAATAGATCAAGTCAGGAAAGTTCGAGAATTTGGAAGAAACTCAAGAGATGCCATTCACGGAGAAAAGATCATCTCTGGGGAATAGAGTTTCTTGACAAGTGCTTTTAAGAAGCCTGTGGGTCCCCAAACCCCGAGAAGTTCAAGACATGCCATTCACCGAGAATAGATCAAGCCAGGAAAGTCCGAGAATTTGGAAGAAACTTAAGAGATGCCATTCACGGAGAAAAGATCATCTCTGGGGAATAGAGTTTCTTTGACAACTTCTATGAGTGATAGTCTATGAAAGGGTTCACAGAGAATGTTGCCTTTCATGTCTCCATATTGTTTAACCCCAAGAGGAGGGAAGACTGTGTCTGGTAATCCTATGGGGATCTAGTTTTTGACTATTTAAGAGTGATCAACGGGCTTAATGCTAGACGTAGTTGCCGGGGAAACTCTAAATATCTATACTATTATTACACAGTTGATATGAGTTTATGAAAGAAAACTTACAATGAAACAGCCCTAAAATACAGTTATATGTATATGAAAGTGGTAAATAAAAGCGATAACCACTTACTCGGTTGTAGAGCTTCCATGCTGTTAGGTTAGTTGTTCAACAAAGAAAGATTGAAAACAACAGTATATTCAAAATCAAAGGAGAAAGTGCTTTGAAAAAGAAAGATTTGGGGCTTACAGCTCAAGGAGAGGCCCAGGGTTTTATCAGTGAGCGCACTGTTCGAATTTGTACAGAGGGACTTATACAAGTGACTGTGGCCCAAAAATTGTTTTCTGTACAAAGGGATGGGTCTTACACTCTCTCAAGAGGCCCAAAAGGTTTAAAGAAAAAGAGTGGGGCTTATAACACGAGGGTAGGCCCAGATGATTTTTCCGTTTGAAATGGCGATCGCGCCGAGGTTTTCTTTTAACGCAGAGGGACTTATACAATAAGTGAGGCCCAAAATGGTTTTGGTTAAAAGGGGGTTGGGTCTTACACTCTATTAGAGGCCCAAAATGTTTTAAATGGGTCTTATAGCTCGAGGAGAGGCCCAAAAGGTTATTTTTCAATAGGCGACGATCGCGCCGTTTGTTTTTGACGGTATCGGGACTTATACAATACACTGAGGCCCAAAAATGATTTGGTCAAAAAAAGAATTGGGTCTTACACTCTATTAGAGGCCCATAAGTGTTTGACAATGATTTGTTTGAGTGAAAATCAAAGAAACCCTAATTTTATTCTTTAAAAGTAAATATTTAAAGAAAATCAATGAAAAATACCAAATAGGTTTAAATAAACCACTTGTGATTTTTGTTTAAGGTTTGAAAAATGAGGTATAAATCACAAGAGATGTTAAAACTCATTTGGTCTTGATTTTTCAAGATGAATATTCATTTTAAAATGTTTAAAAACAAATAAAAATGAATTTATTCACAAAAATACTAATTATATTAAATAAATAATATGAATTCAATTTTTTTGTGGAATACAATATTTCAACATTTTTGTGATTTTTTGCAAAAAGAACCAATAAAAAATAATTAAAATTGAAAGAGTTATTAATTTTCCAATTAATTAATAAACCATAAAAATATTGGAAAAAATGGCAAAATGTGAAAAAACACAAAATGGCATGAGTGGGGTTTGAACGCAAGACCTCAAGGTTACAAGGCGCGCGCCTTACCACTGGGGTGGTGATACATCCATTGTTTGAAACAAAACAACAAATATACAAGTCATGCCTTGGTTTTAGGCCTGGCCCAAGGCAAGTTTTGGCTCAGAAACGTGAAGGTCATAACTTTCTCAATTCATAATGGTTTGAGACAAAACTTATATGCATCTGGACCAGAATTTCATAAGGAATCCAATGGTGGTGGTAGTTTTTTCAGATCACACTCCCTCCTCAAAACCCGATAGTGGTTTTGAAAATGACCTATAAATGCATTTTCTATGCTACAGCTTGGTACAAGCATGGGTTACATGGTGAATTAGCTCAAACACAACATATACAACATGTATGAGATGTTTATGATCAGTGGACTTCAAAGCATTGCATGTTTGAAAGATTCCAAGTTGTGAGGCTTACCTCTTTTTGAGATTTTGGAGCTTTTGTGCAATCTGTCAAACCTCTTGTTCCAGATATGATTTGATGCTTTAGACACACTCAAATGATCCCTTAGAAGCTTTTAGGATGATTGGAATTGACTGGTACCTGCAAAAACACAAACAGTCCCTTTCTTGCAAAAGGGGTTAAAAGTGACCAAAATAGCAACTCTCTCAAATGGTGTTCCAGATGAGGGGAACCATTTGGGACAGTTCAAGGATGATATTTGGAGTGTGTTTGAGGTTTTATCTGGTTTGGAAAGTGACTGAATCGAGACATGGCTTGAAAAATGCAAACAAAGCCTATTTTGAGGTTTTGAGAGGTGACTTTGTGATTTTGTGATTACAGGTCACTTGTGATAGTTTGCACAGCTTACATATGATATATATGAGGTGTGTGTGTGATTAATTGTGATGGAAAAGCTCTCAAGCTCAAAAACTCAAAGTTGCCTTGCTAAAGAAGGCATTTTTGCCAAAAGAAAGAGGTTTTGAGGAAAGCATCTGTTTGATGGCTTTGGTGTACTCAAACTGATCACAGTTGAGCTCTATTTATAGTAGAGCAAGTTTTTTTTGGGATCCACAGTGAATGGCAACTGCAGCAGGTGTTTGTTCAATGTTGGCCAATGGAAATCCAAGTCTCCTCTAGCCATTGACTAGAGGTTAGGGCACAGGGTTGTGGTTCCCTTGGTCTTGGATAAGTCTTGACTGAATTCAGCTGCAAATGGCTCAGCCCATGCCACCTTGATGCTTCCATTGAATGCTCCAATCCAAAATTGGAGTCTTGTCCCTATTTTGGCCATTCTAGGTTCAACATGTTATTTCTTGTTCCAAAGACTTTGGGGGTTTGGCTCAGTGATTGTCCCCTTTAGATTCAATCCTCAGAGGTGTCCAAGTCGATAGGAGCATTTGGATTTGGCTGATTTTGGTAAATCGAGCAAAAAATGCAAATTCTGCCTTGCCTTGGCAGATTTCAGCAAGGCAACTTTCCAATGTCATATCTCATGACTCAAATTGAATTTGGTAATGTTCTTGGTCATTTTGGAAAGCCCTTACATGATACAACAACTGTTTGAACATATTTGGTTTTGATCTCTTTTGAATCCAAGTGAAAAATCCCCCTACATTTGGCAAAAAGTAGGGTAAAATCTGACTTAGTGAAATTTTCACTAAGTGTTGGAACAAAGTGACTTTTCTTGATTTTGATCACTCCATAACTCAAAATCCATGAGGAATTGGAACTAGGTCTAGTTGAAGTTTTTGTAGAGGGCAATGAGATTTACAAATCAAGCCTTGGATGGGAGAAAATGGCTTTGTGGTTTTGGAGTTATGACCCTCCAAAGTTGGTACCCTAGCCACTTTATTTTTAACTTAGAAAATTTTCTAAGTTTTTTATGGTTACCCCTTTTACAAGTTACCCAACTTTTCTTGATTTTTCTTGATGAGTGATGATTCAAATCATACATTAACATCATTTTAGGGTTAAAAATCCATTTTGGTGAAAAATCTCAAAAAGTCAACGTTGACTTTTGTGCACAGTTGACTTTTTATTAGATGAATTCCAAACTGTGCAATTCTTCAGGAAATCATGTCCTTGACCTAAATCAAACTTAATGGACATGTTCCATGGGTGTCATAGGGTATATTGATGCATGTCATAGGGCTTGGGAGCATGTCCTGTTCAAAAGTCAAAGTTCCAGTTGACTTTTTCCTTAAAACCCTAACTGTGGTGCAGATGAAATTGAGACTTGTTGCTCAAGCTTCTTGGATTAACCCATTGTTACAAATGGATCAATATAGTTCATTATAGACCCTCAAACCCTCTATTGAGGTCTTGGCTCATGATTTTCCCTAAAAGTCAACTTAGGGGTGAATTAAGTCAAGAAACCCTAATTCCTGATTTTTGATGAATGCATCCCCTGAGGCAAAATTGACTTGATGATTGGGTCCATGAGGTTCCATGGAGTATATTAGGTTAGGTTTTGGATCATTGGCTTGTGCCCAGATGAAAAATTTCCATCTGGAGGCCCTGGTCGACCAAAACCCTAATTTGGTGACACTGTCGATCTTGAGACTTAATCCACCTAGAAGGGAGCAGCCTTGTGCTTAATCCTTGAAGTGGGAGTCCTTTTGATCCATTGTGGATGTTTGAGAGGTTAGACAAGTTGAAGATCAGTTCATTCTTTGATTGATCCTTTGTCTAAGCACTCAGAGAGGGCTTGAAACCCTAATTTTGATTGTAGTGAATGCTCACCCATCTTTGGGGAGGCTGATGAGGCATGATAGTTCATCCATATTGTGATGATGATTTTCAAAATGATAGGAAATCTTAGTGGTCAAAATTTGGGGTATGACAGATGCCCCTATTTAATCTTCTTGGACACGAAGGTGTGAATGACGAAGGTATTCGGGCATTCGGGGTGCAAGAGGATTAAATATTGGAATACCCGAAATTTTGATGGTGGTTATGAATGGTAGCTTACGCATTCATCTTCTTTAACTAAGAGATGATGCTTAGAAAAGGTAAACCTCCCCTCGATCCTGTTCTTCTACCAAGGAACTGGTCTCAGTTTTCTTTTGAGATGAACTCCCCCTCGATCCTGGTTTCCTACCAAGGAACTGGTCTTAGTTTCTGATTTAAACTTCCCCTCGATCCTGGTTCCCTACCAAGGAACTGGTCTTAGTTTCTGATCTAAACTTCCCCTCGATCCTGGTTTTCAGCCAAGGAACTGGTCTTAGTTTCTTTTGTCAATAAACTTTACTGGCAAGGGACGCTATTCGTAGCGGCTTTCCTTCAAACTTCTCGCCGAATTTTCCTGGGGAGATGCCATTTGAGTGGAAAAATTTTCGATGTCAGACTTGTTGGGGAACCCAGTCGTCTGAGTTGTAGAGGTGTACAAACTTCTCTATTGGAGATGCCATTTGTTGACTCTTCTTGGGGAATGCGAGTCCCTTGAGAGACTGCATTCGCTTGGGGTATTTACATCATACTTTTCTCGGAGATCTTCTCGGAGAAATGCCATATGATGTGATCCAATTTTGAGGTGCCGATGACCTTTTCATCAGTGGGTTTTTCGGAGAGAAACTGCCGTACTGCCGAATCTCCGATTATGAAGCTTTCTCTCGGGATTTTCTTTAATCCGGGAAAACAAGGATATCATCTTCAATGGCGAAGAGTGATGTTAACTGAGGGCTCTCTGGTCTTTCAGAGGTTCAAGTTATCAAAGTGGTCGAGAACCCCACTTAAATCCAGAAATAAAACAGGAGGAGAGGGAATGTTCAGACGTAACACTTGCTGACGAGGAAAGGGTTGACAACTCAATTGAGAGGACTTTTATCACTAGGGGACAAGGCCGACTAGAGTGATAGTGATGCAATATGAAATGTGAATGCAAATCAATAATGCAATGATGCATGTATGTTTATGCTGACAAAACTGATGCGACATACAAACTGACAGGTGAACACGACTGGATACTCGGCCATTGCGGGGCGAAGAAGTACCGTTGGTTCAGAATAGCAATTCCACCTTGCTTAGGAGAGATAGTCCCTGTTGGGAGCTATGTTGATCGGGCTTAGGAGATGAGAACTCGGCCGAAGCGTGTCAGACGAAACAAGGTCTCTGACACAGTTAATCCCTTCATTCAGGCGTACTGGGTTAGAAGGAGTACTTTGATTCTGCACTTTGAGGTTCGATTACTTCTGGAGAAGCGATCGATGTTCTTCTGATGTTCAACAGTCAAAAGAAATTGCCGTCTTTAATTTAAAAGCAGAAAAAGTTTTAACAAGTAAATTCATTTTTGTTTTATTTCAAGAATCGCTAATCATGTTAAAACGCCATTCTGTAAAGCTAAAACAAATAAGAATTACAAACAAAAGCACAAAGGCTCAAATTTTATTGATAAGATGGAGATCAGCCAAATGCGTGATTCCGTTGAGTATTTACAAAGTTAGAAAATGGTAATTTACAGGGAAAAGGGCTACGTTGAAACATAACGACCACTATCCTTCTACCAACTTTGAATTCGGGACATCCCGAGCTTTTGTCGAAGATGACCTTGACTGGAGTTTTTCTGATGGATGATGTAACTGCTGCTGCTGAGGGACTCGCCTCTGTTGAACATAGTTACCTGCCATTATCCCTAATTTTTGCCTGGATTATACTGTGATGTTTCCAATCCACCGGGATGATTTTTTTCTTTTCATGTCTCTAACTTTTGCCTGGACCGCCCTTTCGGGTTTTCAATCCACCGAGACGTTTTTTTTTTTAGTTTAGGCGACGTATTTCTTGACTACATCAACATTCGTGGGGTAGGCAAATTCCTCTCCGTCCATGGTTGCAAATCTCAAGGCACCGCCTGAGAAAGCTTTTGTGACCACATAGGGGCCATCATAATTCGGAGTCCATTTACCTCGCGAATCAGTGAGAAATGACTGGATCTTCTTGAGCACGAGGTCTCCTTTTTTGAAGACACGAGGTCGGACCTTTTTGTCAAACGCCCTCTTCATTCTCTGTTGATACAGCTGACCATGGCATAGTGCCGTGACTCGCTTCTCCTCGATCAGATTCAATTCGTCGTTTCGGCTTTGACACCATTCAGCTTCGGTGAGCTTAGCTTCCAACAATACCCGGATTGATGGGATCTCTACTTCTATGGGGAGCACTGCTTCCATGCCATACACTAGAGAGAAAGGGGTTGCCCCTGTTGAAGTGCGAACAGATGTGCGATAATCGTGAAGAGCAAAGGGTAGCATCTCGTGCCAGTCTTTGTAGGTTACAACCATCTTTTGAACGATCTTCTTGATGTCCTTGTTAGCCGCTTCTACCGCTTCGTTCATCTAGGGTCGGTAGAGAGATGAGTTATGGTGTTTAATCTTGAACTCTGCGCACAACTCTTTCATCATCTTATTGTTCAAGTTAGATCCATTGTCAGTAATGATCTGGCTTGGAACACCATAACGGCAGATGATATTGTTTTTGATAAATCGGACCACCACTTGTCGGGTTACATTAGCGAATGACGCTACTTCGACCCACTTGGTGAAGTAGTCAATGGCTACCAGGATGAACCGATGTCCGTTTGAAGCCTTAGGTTCAATCAAGCCAATCATGTCGATTCCCCATATGGAAAAAGGCCACAGGGAAGAAAGAACTTTGAGATGTGATGGCGGTACATGAATTTTGTCGTAGTACATCTGACACTTGTGACACCTCCTCATGTACTTGTAGCACTCGGATTCCATTGTCAACCAATAGTACCCTGCTCTTAACATTTTTCTCGCCATTGTGTGTCCGTTGGCATGAGTGCCAAAGGATCCTTCATGAATTTCTTTCATAAGCATGTCTGCTTCTGGTCTGTCTACGCATCGGAGCAAGACCATGTCAAAATTTCTCTTATAGAGAGTGTCCCCGCTCAGGAAGAAGTTTCCAGCCAATCTTCTGAGGGTTTTCCCATCTTTCCTGGATGCCCCAGGTGGGTACTCTTGTTTCTGAAGGAAGCATTTGATATGGTGATACCAAGGTTTGTCGTCTATGACTGCTTCAATCGTGAAGATGTAAGCGGGCCATTCAAGGTGCATTATGTCGATCTTAGGTGTGTCATTCCATTGACCTACACTAATCATGGAAGAAAGAGTGGCTAAAGCGTCAGCCATGTGATTCTCCTCACGAGGGATATGATGAAACTTAACTCTGTTGAAGAAAGGTAGCAACCTTCTTGCGTAGTCTTTGTAAGGAATCAATCCTGATTGGTATGTGTTCCAATCTCCTTTTATCTGATTGATAACCAGGGCTGAATCGCCGTATACGTCCAAGTTTTTGATCCTTAAATCAATTGCTTCTTCGAGACCCATAATACAAGCTTCGTATTCGGCCTCGTTGTTCGTACACTTTAACGTAAGTCAAGCGGTGAAAGGAATGTGGGTACCCTGAGGGGTAACAATGATTGCCCCAATTCCGTTTCCATAATGATTAACTGCTCCGTCAAAGATTAGTCCCCATTGGGAACCTGGTTCTGGCCCTTCACTGGGTAACGGTTCATCGCAATCTTTCATTTTTAGATACATGACATCTTCGTCTGGGAAGTCAAACCCGATTGATTCTTGATTGTCAATCGGTTGATGAGCCAAATGATCGGCTAAAATACTTCCCTTAACGGCTTTCTGAGCGTGGTACTCTATGTCATATTCTGATAATAACATCTGCCAATGGGCGATTCTTCCCGTGAGAGCAGGCTTTTCGAAGACGTACTTGATTGGATCCATTTCTGAGATTAACCAAGTAGTATGACAAATCATGTATTGGCGAAGACGTTTGGCTGCCCAAGCCAAAGCACAGCAAGTTTTCTAAAGCATCGTGTACCGAGTTTCGCAGTCGGTGAATTTCTTGCTCAAATAGTAAATGGCAGACTCTTTCCGTTTGGTTTCGTCTTGTTGGCCAAGTGCACATCCCATTGAGTCCTCTAGGACTGTGAGGTAAATGATCAGTGGTCTTCCTTCCACTGGAGGTGATAAAATCGGCGGATTCAACAGATATTCCTTGATACTGTCGAAGGCGGTTTGACAATCTTCTGTCCAAACGCAATCCTGGTTCTTTTTGAGTAATTTGAAAATCGGCGCACAGGTCGCGGTCATAAGGAATATGAACCTGGAGATGTAGTTCAAACGTCCCAAGAATCCTATGACTTGTTTTTCAGTTCTTGGAGAAGGCATTTCTTGAATGGCCTTGACCTTGTCAGGATCAACCTCAATTCCTTTCTGGCTGACGATGAACCCTAGTAGTTTCCCTGAACGGACACCGAAGGTGCATTTGTTGGGATTCAAGCGAAGCTTGAATTTTCTTAGACGTTCGAACAATTTTGACAGATGTTCAACGTGCTCATTCTCTGTTTTTTATTTTGCAATCATATCATCGACATATACCTCAATTTCTTTATGTATCATGTCATGAAAAAGAGTAGTCATGGCCCTTTGATAGGTTGCCCCGACGTTCTTCAAACCGAACGACATTACCTTGTAACAAAAAGTGCCCCATGGGGTAATGAACAAAGTTTTCTCCATGTCTTTCGGCGCCATTTTGATCTGGTTATAGCCCGAGAATCCATCCATGAAGGAGAAAATTTTGAACTTTGTTGTACTGTCTACCAGCATGTCAATGTGTGGTAAAGGAAAGTCGTCCTTTGGACTAGACTTGTTTAGATCCCTGTAATCAACACACATTCTGACCTTTCCGTCCTTTTTTGGAACGGGTACGATGTTGGCTAACCATTGAGGATATTCAGATGTGGCGAGGAAACCCGCGTCAATCTGTTTCTGTACCTTCTCTTTGATTTTGATGGCCATGTCCGGGTGAGTGCGTCTCAACCTTTGCTTTACTGGCGAACATTCCGATCTCAATGGTAAATAATGTTCCACGATGCTGGTATCCAACCCTGGCATGTCCTGATAGGACCAAGCGAATACATCGGGGAATTCTTTGAGAAGCTTTATCAAACTCTCTTTGGCAGTTGGACTGAGAAGTGCCCCAATCCTGATTTCTTTTCTCTCTTGTTCTGAACCCAAGTTTACCGTTTCCAACGGCTCTTTGTGAGGTTCAATGGACCTTTCCTCTTGTCTGAGTAGTCGAGAGATCTCTTCTAGAATTTCGCTGTCAACTTCTTCTTCAGCCCCAAATACCGGGAACTCAAAGTTGGGAGAAGGCATCGGATCGTATGTTTCAACGGGGTTTAAAACAAGCAATATGCATGACGTGATGATTCGTGTTTAGAAGAGATAGAGAAAATGCAAGTGTGTGCAGTGTTTTATTTTACTGCTTGTTTTAATTATTGAATTGTTTTTTAGGATTACCATTTTCTGAAAAAGCAAAAAGAGAAAACAGCAATAAATGCGGAAATTACAGAACGACGTTATTTTATTAATGAACAAGTCGAATATTGAAACTACAGCCCTATAAAACAAAACTCTATCACTTTGGGCTAAGCGAAGAGGGAAAATTTACAGAAAGTGAGCCCTATCAACACATCCGTTTCACCTAGGCAGGGTGAAAGGTTAAAGATGGCAATTACTTTGACTGATGAACGATCTTCGGAACCTTGACGACAACCCATTGGCGGCGAACTCCTCGGTGAGTCACAAAGTCTGGCACCTTCCTTGATTTGTCTTCAGAAATAATGCTGATTTCTGGTGGAGCAGGGTCATTGGAATCTGTCTCCCAGGCAGAATTGTCGTAGGAGAATTCCTCAGTTGCATTTTGCATAGTATTTGAGCTCTCAGCTGTATCTCCCCATCCAGTTGGCTGGATATCTTCGAGTCTGATACGAGAGCTTTCGGGCACATTGTACTTGACCATATAGTCTTATTTCCCACTCGTTTGTCCCAAGGTGTCCCAAACTTCTTTGGAACTGGAGGAGTCATCTCTCTCGATGACGTTGACCTCGGGAAAAGCATAGTTGATGAATTTGAGTCCTGCAAACGCTGCAAATTCATCTTCATGTTGGGTAGTTTCTGAATGACCTGAGTGTTGATCCCATGACATGGTGGGGACACAGGTATTCTGTTCAATGACGGTCAGCTAATTTTCATTGTTCGGATGACTCTCTTCCCCCAAGTTTCCTGGGTAAGGCTGCCACATTGGCAGACCATCCATTGGGCCATAGTAATTGTGGTCAAAGTTGTCTTTCATCAGAGTGTCTTCCTCTAATGAATTTGGCGGAGCACGGCATCCTTCGGGATCACATTCTCCATATATCATTTCGACGTCTAACCTTGGTATAAATCTCGGACTCTGTGTAGGAAAGCAAAATGGTGCAGGCACCTCTTCCTAAGACATATAATCGTCCTCATTAAGATAGGACTTCCATTCTTAATCCGTGTCAGAAGGATCTTCCTCATTGATAGCATGTACTGCCTGAGACACTGGGTGAAGGAAACCTTCACCGTGGAAGAAGTTTTGAAGGGGATGAAGACTTTCATCGTTGGCAGCTGTCTGGGTACAGGTTGCAGAAAAACCAAGACCCTTCTTTGTTTTATTGTCAATAGGAATGACAAGCTGTCCCCATCCAGTTGTATCGGTACTCTCGACCGCTTTAATAGCATCATTGTATGAGGAAATCGAGGTTCCTCCTTTGAACTGATTGTTCTTGCTCACCGACAGTGCTTGGAACTGAGTTCCAATAACCTCCTCTGGTTCTATACCAGCAGATGATGACAAGCTACTCACGAGCAAGGCCTGTTCTCCACAGACTGTGACAAGTTGATCGTTCTGAACGAACTTTAGCTTTTGGTGGAGGGTCGAAGTGACCGCTCCAGCCTGATGTATCCAAGGTCTTCCTAATAAACAACTGTATGTTGCCCGGATATCCATGACCTGGAAAGTGACTTGGAAAGTGTGAGGCCAATAGTTATGGGAATATCAACTTCCCCGATAACTGTTTTTCTGGATCCGTCGAACGCTTTGACGACGACCTCGCTGATTCTCATCGGAGGGCCTTTGAATGATAATTGCATCAAAGTGGACTTCGGCATAACATTCAGGGCTGACCCTGTGTCTACCAGTACGCTGGCTAAAGCATCGTCCTGGCAGTTAACTGTAATGTTAAGCGCCATGTAATGACAACGACCCTCTTCGGGTAATTCCTCGTCACTAAATCCCAAATTATTACAGGAAGTGATGTTAGAGACAATGCTATCAAACTGTCTGATTGTTACATCCTGTTCCACAAAGGCTTGCTCCAAGACTTTCTGTAGAGCCTCCCTGTGGGCTTCTGAACTGAGTAACAGCGATAATAACGAGATCTTTGAAGGAGTTTGTAACAGTTAATCAACAATGTTGTATTCACTCCTTTGGATGAGCTTCAGCATCTCATCATTATTTTTTGAAAGGTCGGGATTACTGGATTGACCGACTGGTAGATCAGGAATTTCCGTCTGAAGTTCCTTTTCCTTGTTAAGTTCCCCAACCCCTCGGTTGAAGATTCTACCACTCTGTGTTACACGACTGATGTCTGCAATATTCACGACGGAGGGTATTGGAATTTCCTTTCCATTTTCAACTGTCGTTGCACCGTATTTGTAAGGGATAGCCTTAGCTGACTCATACGGTAGTGGTCCCGACAGATAGATGACTATGGGAACCTTCTGATTTTTCTGACCATCATAAGTAATCTCGATCCGTTCCTGGTTGGGAACTTTAGATTCGTCAAGTAGAGGGATAATGGCAAAAACATCCCTGGTCCTGTGATGACCAGAGATCGTGACAACATCCTCAACTTGCTCGGCAAGGTAGTTCGGCGTCCAGTTGATGGGTCCGGAACCCGAATATGGGCGAATCTCTCCACGATCTACCTGACCCTGAAGAGCTGCTCTCACAAGGTAACACCCTTGGTTACTTTCCGAACAGACGCCACAACATTCATAGTTGTGTGGTGGCACCTGGCCATGCCCACTTTGAATACAATGTAACCTCACTAGGTTAGCTTCCACAGATCGGACATCCTGACTCTGACGCCGAGTGGGGTTTCTATTATTGATACTAATCTGCTGAGTATCTTCATCCATGTAAATTGGCATCCACCAGTGATTTAACAAGTGCTGAAGTGCCTCCTGGACAAGGATACAACCTCGATCGTTTTCACAACCTGCTTTACAGCTTTGATAGTCATGTGATATTAAGAATCCGAGTCAGACCTGCTCAGCATGTAACTCTACCAGGTTGGTATTCATCACGCGAATATCGAAGATCTGAACCATGTTGATTTGATAGGAGTTCCTATCATGGTAGTCTTGGATCCATCCAAGATCCATCTGACGCTGGAGGGCCTCTTGTATGAAAGAGTATCCCTGTTTGTTTACCGAGCAAATCAGACAGGAACTGTAATCGTGCCGCGGCAGATTATGATACTGGCTTTGCCTTGAGTGCATCACCACCAAGTTGACATTCATTGCACAGATATCGTGGTTCTGAATGACGTTAGAATTCATGTAAACCATGTTAACTCCACGAACTTGGTGCTCTTGGATCCATCCGAGATCCATCTGTTCTTGTAGAGCTGCTTGCACCACAGAACATCCCTGATTGTCTTTAGAGCAGATATCACACTGATGATAATTATGAGGTGGCACATGGCCATATCCACTCTGTCTACAATGCATCTTGACCGAATTGGTTTTCAACAAGAGTACATCGTGAATTTGATAGACATCGTTAGTCTCTCCTTCTATCAAATTGACTGCAGCCTTCTCGTGTTGAGGCAGCGGATTCGTGAGAACATTAGGATTCGTATCCTTGAAGGATAAGACCCCGCTCCTAACAAGTTTTTGCACGTCGTACTTGAAATTGAGACAAGTCTCTATGTTATGCCTTGGACCTCCTTGATGATAAGGGCAAGTTTGATCCACCTTAAACCAAAAAGGTGAATTTTCCGGTACTGTAAGAGGAGATTTAGTTTGAATGTGCCCCTTAGCCAGTAGTAATGGAAACAGCTCTGCGTACGACACGGGTATAGGATCAAATCCTGGTGGCCATGTTGTACGGTTATTGTTGTATGGAGGACGAGCCTGCTGAAGAGGCTGTTGTGTCCTTTGTTGATCAGGTTGGCTCTGCGCAACCTGAGGTTGATACGTAGGAATAGACGCAGGGTTGATAGCAGGAGTCACAGCTGCTACCGGTTGATAACGTCGCCTTTGCTTTCCGAGAGAGATATTCCCAATATCTTGCACTTTTTTCTAAGGGAGAGCACTACCGTATTTTTTAGTACCGCTCGTCGATCCAGTGTCTTTTACCAAACGTCCTTCTCGGACGGTTTCCTCAAGACGTACGCCCATGCCAACCATTTCGGTGAAGTCACTGGGCGCACTGGCAACCATTCGGTCATAGTAAAATGAGCTTAAGGTCTTTAAGAAGATCTTTGTCATCTCTTTTTCCTCAAGAGGCGGACAAATTTGAGCGGCAATTTCACGCCATCTTTGAGCATACTCCTTAAAGGTTTCCTTGTCCTTTTGCTACATCGATCTGAGTTGATCTCTGTCGGGTGCCATGTCCAAATTGTATTTGTATTGTTGGACGAAGGCAGTGCCAAGATCTCTGAATGTGCTGATCGTGGCACGGTTTAAACCCATGTACCATTTGAGTGCGGCACCGGTTAAACTATCCTGAAAGTAGTGAATCAGTAGGTCCTGATTTTCCGTCTGAGCTGACATTCGCCGAGCGTACATCACCAGATGGCTTTGAGGGAAAGAGTTACCCTTGTATTTTTCAAAGTCGGGCACTTGAAATTTGTGCGGAACTTTTACATTGGGGACCAAGCAGAGGTCTGCGGCGTCCTTTCCAAATAGATCCTGACCGCGAATGGCTTGCAGTTCCTTCTACATTTCCAAGAACTGCTCCTGGAATTCCTCCATTCTGTCAAACATAGTTTCCTTCTTACCAGAAGGTTTCTATGGAATCTGTCCTTCTGGGACAGTGTGCACCACAGGGGGTGGTACCGTGACAACGATAGTGAGTCTTGGAGTCTCCCGAAGTTTGTAACCTTCAGGAGTCTTCAGTATGCCTCTGGCATCTTCGCTTTCCCGAAGTTTGTAACCTTCAGGCCCAACGACTTCTGTTGTGATTCCCTGATCTTCAATGATCGGCGGAACATATCCTTCTGGGATATAGTTAACAGGCATGCCCCAAGGACGATCTTTCGGTATTTGATACTTAGGATCATACTTCTCCACTATGGGCGTTGAGGTGATCTCTGAGATCACGGTTCTTTGTAGCTGAGCTTCTGCCATGGCTTGCATGTCGTTACGAAGCTTTCTCATATCCTCTCTCAGAGCGTCGATCTCTTCTTTCAACTCTCTGTTTTCTTCCTCAAGATCATCCATCTTTTTCTGACGATTGGCCCGAGTATTATACGAATGAGACAGTTTGACTCTAGAACCGAGACACAAATGTGAGATTCGTAGGTAAGAAGAATACGCGATGTGAGAATGATGAATGCAATGATTATATTAATTGTTTAAGGTTTAATCAAAATAAACTTCGACAATTAGATTGCAAATATCAAACGGTGGGGAAACCCCTCTTTATTGAAATTCAAAGGATTACAGAAATGGAAATACAGTAGATTACAAGGTGCAGAAACAGAAACCTAAACTAATGGGTCCCGAGTCCTCTCTGAAGAGAAATCGGGTGCTGATTCGGGTATCTTCCTTTTCTTTGACCGGGGCTCTTGGGCCGTTGTCGGGTTGTCATTCCTTTGCCAGGTGAAAGGAGCGAGAAAATTCCTTTGGTCATCTTGATTCTCTATAGCATGTTGCTCCAAAATTTCAATCAGAGCATCTTTCTCTTTCAGTAATTGCTGTATTTTGATGCACTCTATGACGAGGGTGCAGTACTTGTTCTTCCAAGACCTTCTCTCCCGTTGAACTTTGTTGAGAGTAACCTGAAGCTTTTTAGTTTCTGTCATGAAGTACATGACAAATTCTTTCGGCGGAAGAATTCCGTAACGAGGATAAGGCATTTTTAGCTTGAGAGCTCTGGTTTGTACCCAATGGAGATAAGGCTCCACCGAGACACAGTCTGGTTTTCCCAGAGACTCTCTTCCTTTCTTATGAACATGTTTCCAAGCGTGCACTATTTCCATCTTTAGTGCTCTGTCGTTTTCTCCTTCTTTGAAGAAAAGACCTTCCAGATGAACACTCCGTGGGACGTGTCTCATCGGGTATCCAAATTGACGATGAACGAGAACTGGATGATAGTTGATTCCTCCCTTAGTTCCTATAAGGGGTACGTTGGGGAAGTTTCCACAACGGTCAATGATCCTGATTCCGTCATAAATCCTATTACACCAATCTATATCAAAGTTGGTGAGGGACATGATCTTCTGCGACCAACGTAAGGCACTCTTGCAATCCCAAAAAGCAGCAGACTTGGGCAAGTGGGAGATAAACCATTTGTAAAGCAAAGGTACACAGCATGTGATCTCCCCTCCGCTGTACAAATTTCCCAAATGTACAGAATGATACGCATCTGCGAGCAAAGTCGGCACAGGGTTTCCAATGAGAAAAACCTTAATGGAGTTGATATCGACGAAATTATTAATGTTGGGAAACAAAAATAACCCGTAGGTGAGCAAGACAAAGATGCTTTCAAAAGCAGTCACGTTTCCTATACTGGAAAAATACAGGGCTTTCTTTGTCAAGAACTGGGCTGGCAAACCTTGGATGCTGTCGCTCCCGGGATTTTCATCCAAGTACAAACGCGAAAGTGGCACCGAAACAGAGTCGCCAGCAATGTGTATTTATCCCAAGAGAGGGAAAGGAAACACCGCGTAAACCTGAGAGAAAGGAAAAGCATGGTCTTACGACCAAGAGAACTGGGTTCGGGAGTCGGTTACGCACGGGGAAGGTATTAGCACCCCCACGCGTCCATCGTACCCGATGGGATCCACGCTTGCTGTTTCGATCAAAGGGTGTAAAGAAAGGATACTGGAAAAGGAACTGAAAGAAAGAAAGGAGAAAGAAAAGAAAAGGAACGGGAAACAAATGTAGGGAAAATAAAAGAAGTGCTCGCATGGGCCCTACCCCACTGCCTACGTATCTCATCGGGAGCATGAGAATCAGAGCGACGTAGTTCCCCTCACTAGGGAAAGTTGTTTGTGTTTTTTAGAGAACGGCTTACGTTCTAGCTCAGGTGGTGCAGGCTCGCTGGTCCGAGTGCGTTACCATCTTGCAAGAGAACGAGTAGAAGCACGTTCGTACGCTGAGAGTGAGTGAGGTGAGAAAAGAATTCCCGAAGGAAAGACGTTATTGTTTGTTTTTGTCTTTTAAGAAGTTTTGTTATTTGTTTGCATATGATAGTGTATCTAAATCTTAGTCATTGGAGTGTGTACATTCTCACACTCCAAGATGGAATGAGGAAGAAAGTACACTAAGCATGAAGAAGACCCCCACACTTATTTCCAATTATTAAGGTTCAAACACACTAGCATACTTGTGTTTATTAAGTGTTTTTGTTGATTATGAAATGAAGAAGTGTTTTTCTTTATTTGTATTTTCAACAAGTATTGCATTTAAGTCCCTCATACAAGATCAAATATGTAACACATTGACCCAAGATGGGCCATATGCTACACATTCTAAGATTATAAGAGAAGACCCCTTATAATCTTTTCTTTATATGAAAGGCCTAAATGCAATAAGTGCCTACCTTTATTAGATATTTTGAATTTTCTTTGAGATGAGAAGAAGAAAGACTCAAGAGAGGAGAAAGGTAAAAATCTATGTGAACTAAGACTCAATCCTAACTGAAGATTAAAGGGAGTGATCCTAAAGGTTTGTGAGGTTTCAACCTAAAGTCTAAAGAAAGAAAGAATTAAACAATTCACTTCTAAAGTAGAAGATGAATTGTAATTCAAAAAGGGAAAGTAATGAGTTATTAAAAGAAAGCACATAAGTGCTTAACAAAACATAAAATGGAATTGTAAAAGAGAAAGGATAGAAGTTGAATGTGGATTCCTTATCCACACTCAATTGAAACTTACCAAAGCCCCTACATGGTTAGTAAACATGTATAAGAAGTATAAGAAGTAAAAGAACATGTAATGCATCATAAAACTCAAAAGAATTAAATGAGAAACCAAATCCTAGAGCCACAACCAGAATGTACATCATATGGGAACAAATGGTCATTATCAATCAAACTCAAGTGGATAGGCAACAAACATCCTCCATGACATTAGAACATGATATCATAAGAAAAGGAAGAATGAAAGATGAAAGAGAAAAGAAGAAATATGCACAAATGGAACATGTAATCCATGGATCAGAATTGAAATGAAATGAAAAATGATTCACAAACATCTCACAAGTATTCATGCATGACACATCAAAGCATTTAAGAAGTAATAGAAGAAGTAGAATTGAAATGGAAGTTCAAAAGAAAACATAAGTACAAACACCACATGTTAAAGGTGCACAAGGTTTAAATGAAAGTCAACATGCAAGGATGACATATAATATGTACCAATGACCTATAATGTCAAGTGAATGGTTCACCAAATATGCAAATAATCATGCCATTATGTACAAAAGAAAACATGCAAACATGCACAAAAGATTACAATGATATAACATGTCATAATGCTTTAAATGAAATGCATCAAGCAAAAATCAAATGGCCTCATGAAAATTATGAAAACATGGTATTGGAGTTCACTAATCAGAGATGAATCACATATCAAAGTAGCATGCAAGAAACCAAGGCAAAATGATGTCAAACAATGCACTTAGGTCACATAGACATATCATACAAAGTAGCACAAAAGTGAACACCACACATGCCATAAAACTGACCTAAAAAATCAAATAAAAATCACTTAACATACCTCAAGATGATAATGACTCAATGCAAAAAGAAGAGCATCAAAACAATTTTTAATGATCAAGAACAAAATTAAACAAGATCATGTACCATATTAAGAATGCACATCAAAGAAATTCAAAGAAAAATATAGAACAGGGGTAAAAAGGTCATAAAATCAGAAAATAAAATCATCAAAAGTTTCCTAAATGTTTTAATGATACTCATGAATTTTTGTGGAATTTTATGATGCTATTTGATATTTTTAAAAATTAAAAAGTAAACGTGTATAAAAAATAGAAAAATAAAATGAAATGCAAAGGGAAGGGGAGGTGTGAACATAGCAATTATGCAGTTCAAATTAATTGGGCTTGAAAACATGGGGGTGTGGGTAGCAATCTGATTAGGTCCAAGTCTGCGCAATACACACTAACTATCATGCTCACTCAGTCAACAAAAAAGTCAATCAATTCACACCATTGGATTAAGTCTGGTCAACGTAAGAGTCAAAGTAACCAACATCAAAGAACATGCGTGCAGGTCCACACTCCCTACCATGTACCACACCACACCACGTTTAAAAATAAAATCAGAAGAACCACGTGAGAGGCACATGTATTTTAATGTGCTGGCGTGTTTTCGTGCGTTGGATCAACAACATCATACGGCTGACATTCATTCTGGCAAGAAACCCTAAAATAATGACCACCGGCCGGAGAGGGACCTCCGGTCACCTTCTCCGGTCAATCACCACCGTCTGCAACTTTCAAACCTCACCAAAATGCACGAAATGTATACCAATCAAAAGCTAAGCTTATGTACATCATGAATATGCTCATAAAAATCACAAAACACACACACATAGCAAGAACAGAGGAAATCAAATCATGCCCTAGGTTTTTGAATCTATGCCTCTAAGAGGCCTATCAACTAGCCGGATTCAACATAGCTTCTAAGAAGCTCAAAACAATAGAAAACAAGTGAAATTTCAGAAAAACGAAGGTTGGAGAAGAAACCTGAATTTGAAGTTCTTCAAAGTAACAGAAGACCAGAGATGATCCTCCTATGCTCTTGAGTGGAACAAAATAAATGCCACTGAACTTGAGATCTTGAAGAAAACCACAACGAAAACTCAACTGAACTAAGCTGCCATTGATGAACTGAACTTCTTCTCTTTTGTTCTTGATCAGAAGTGAAACCTTGATGAGGATGAAGATGAAATATGAATGGAAGATGGTGAAAATCGTGTGAAATCAGAGAGAGAGTAGAGAGAATGTGAGGGAGAATTTGAAGTGTTTTGAAGTGAAAAATGAGAGAAATGAAGCTGAATGAAAATGTGAAGTGAGATTTTGTTTTATAGTAGGCTTTAACCACGGTTAAACTGAGTGAGGTTAACTGAGTTAAAGTGGTTATGCTGAGTCCACCCTAACTAACTGAGCCAAGTTAGTTAGGGCGAGTTATCCATGGCTGTGATATGGTGAGGTTAAGCTTATGACAGTTGTGGTGAGGATGAGAGTGAAGCTGGGATGATGAGGTTATGTTATGCAGCATGTCATGGCATTGCTTATGGTACAAGTTTCTCCTTTGAAAACCTTCCTTCACAATGTATGATGGCTGATATGCATAAGTATGGTCATAAGGATGTTTGTTCAAATGAGGAAATAAAGTACATGAAGTGTTTGTGGGATGACTGAACCAAATCGTGTACACAGCCTACTAACATCATTTACTGCATCAGTGATAATTATGGTACTTTGCCAATGAAATTCTCCCTACTTAATGGATGATTTGATGAGTTCTTGGGGTCATTGGAGAGAGGACACATAGTAGAACATGTTTGGTATGAAAAATGAATTGAAATGAGGCTTGAAATAAGTTACAAAATGACTTATAACATCCACATTTGGAACTGATAGAAGGGCGTGGCAACTGGTTGGTTGACAAGGCATCTTGGCACCTGGATTTTCAGCATGATTACCATGACTTGAGGCCACTATTTCTCCATCATAACTTGATCAGATGAAATTTTGCCCAACATGAACATTGAAGAGGGCATTGCAAGGAACAATATTGATGTTGACAAGTTTTTCATTTGAGGCCTTTAACCATGAGAAAAATAGGCGAATATATGGCACACCAACTGTTTGTTAAAATGACTGCGCGCGTGCCCTGAAAATCTTGGTCATGACCTAGTTTTGAACCTACTTTGCTCAAACTTTGATCAATCATATCTCACTCAATTTTTATCCAATGGAGATGTTCCACACATGGATTTGAAGCTTAAAACAAGATCTTTTGTTGTGGCCGAGTGGAATTTTCATTTGGTGCTTCAATTTTAAATGGCCTTGGTTCAAACTCTGATGCAAAATGGCCAAAACTTGCTATTTTTAGTAACCCTTCCTCTTCCAAAAATGGCAACTTTCCACCTCTTGATTTTTTCATGATTCCTTTGGAGTTTCTTGACCAAATTTTGTACATTGGACATATGTAACATGAATTTCATGATTTTGGGCTCAAAAAGTCAAGAGTTGACTTTTTCCTCTGATTATTTGACTTGGCCCCAAATTTCCTGATTTTTTATCTTTCTTCCAATTGAACCACCTCCAAAACCAATTGAGGGGCAATTCTCCATACACATACACTTAAGGACATGTAGAATACCATGATATCAAGTTTTGTCCAAAAAATCAAAGATAACCTGATTTTACTGTAAACCCTAATTTCAGCCCCTTCTGGTTAGGAGGAAATTGCACATCTTCCAAATCCAAATTCCTCAGAGTATGTTGTGTATCCTCTTAAAGGATGATGAGAAATGCCACTTGAGGATGATTTTGAATCAATGAGCTATCTCTTTTGAGGATTTTCCCTCAATTTTTGGACTTCTTGCATAGTGTAGGATGTAATGCTTCAATCTCCTATTGAATCTCACCTTCTTGAGGTTGTGGAAGATCAATTGGGATAGTATGAGACATGAGAGACCTCTTGGCTTGCCTAGAGCCAACTTGATTGACCTTTTGTGCTCTGAAGGATCCATTGATTGTCCACCTTCCACCTGATCACATGCCCTGATGGTAAGAAGGATGCTATGCTTCATTTTTCTATGTTAAATGCAATGTAATGTTAATGAGGTGGATATGATATGATAAATGATAATGCCATGCTATGATGACAAAGAGGGAGAGCAAATTTTGGGGTATTACAGCTGCCCCTATTCAAGCGCTGTAGACCTGAATGCCTGAAAGCAATTGCTTTCGGACTTTCAAGGTATATAGTGATTGAATACCAAATATAACCAAAAATTTGCTCTGGATGATGAAGAATAAAAGGGATATAAACCCAACGAGACTGCTGGATTGAATCTTCGATGAAACGTCGGAGAGATCTGTCTTTTGAACGACGCCAGACGACTACTGGCTTGCCACGCTGCTGGTGGACTTTAATAATGTCTTTTATGCAATTCCAGACGACTACTGGCCTGCCACACTACTGGTGGACTTTGATAACGTCTTTTGAACGACGCCAGACGACTACTGGCTTGCCACGCTACTGGTGGACTTTAATAATGTCTTTTATGCAATTCCAGACGACCACTGGCCTGCCACACTACTGGTGGACTTTGATAATGTCTTTTGAACAACGCCAGACGACTACTGGCTTGCCACGCTACTGGTGGACTTTAATAATGTCTTTTATGCAATTCCAGACGACTACTGGCCTGCCACGCTACTGGTGGACTTTGCAGCTTCGTGCCACCCAAAGACGGACTTTTGCCAATCCACTGTTGGACTTTTGCCACCCGAAGACGGACTTTTGCCAATCCACTGTTGGACTTTTAGAATATGCCACCCTTAGATGGACCTTTCGCCAATCCACTGTTGGACTTTTAGCTGCTTTGCCACCCGAAGATGGACTTTTGCCAATCCACTGTTGGACTTTTGGAATATGCCACCCTTAGATGGACCTTTCGCCAATCCACTGTTGGACTTTTAGCTGCTTTGCCACCCGAAGATGGACTTTTGCCAATCCACAGTTGGACTTTTGCCACCCGAAGACAGACTTTTGCCAATCCACTGTTGGACTTTTGCCACCCGAAGACGGACTTTTGCCAATCCACTGTTGGACTTTTGCTAACGTCTTTTAACAATGCCAGACGACTACTGGCTTGCCACACTACGGGTGGACTTTCGCAAAATTCCAATACTGGATTACACGCTGCATCCGTGTCAGACATCTCTGCCGACTTTGCTGAGGAACAAAGACCAATGATTTGACTTTGGAGACTCCTGAAAGGATAACCTCTCCACTGGAGAATGAATGAATAATCCGTCTGCTTCGAATTGTCAAGCTTGCCAAAAATAAATTGGACTTGAAGAATAATAAATCTGCCAGGAATCACTTCATCTGTTGGGGGGAATGAATTCTGGTCACAGCGATTCCGCTGGGGATGAGAATTTCTTTGTATGGCGTCTTTCTAGGGGAGAGAAGTCATAAAAACTCTGCTTGGGGATCTGTCCAAACCAAGACCCTTTGTAGGGGTTATCCACCTTCTGACCCGGCTGGGGAAAGGCTGTACCATCCTTGTTGAGGAATAGATTCTGTCGATCTGATAAACCTCTGCGGGGAGAACAACAACTCAGCTGGGAGTTACTGACAAGATTCGATGCTGACCTCTGTGGGGATACCATGACCAGAGATACGATCTTGCTGGGTATCAGGGCTACTCTGCCAGGGATATACAAATCCTGGTTAGAACATTCCACTGCAACTTGCTAGGAAAGAGTCCTTAGAGATCTGTTGGGGAAACCCAAAGCAAATCCACAGTATTCTGCTGAAGAATATGACTGTCAAGCTTAGGATAAATACCACAATGCCCCATGTTAGGCGAGCTTCCCTTTAGACAATTCCGTTAGGGATGACGAGTTTATAACAAACTTTGCTGGCGGAAACTGCTTTAAAACGTCTCGTGTTGGGGAATGCCTTTTGAGAGAATTTTACAGAAGACCAACTGTCCTCAAACTCTACTGGGGATGATCAACACTTCATGCTGGGGAAACAATCATGCCCCATGCTTGGACAAAACAACAATTCGTCCCCGAAGAGGAGGTCATAAGAGGATTTTACAGAAGATCTAGCCTCTTCAAACTCTTGTGACTTCGCTGGGGATAATGACCATCAGTTTCGGTGTCGACGAGACCACTCTTTTGGGGAACCTGTGACCGTTATCGACACAGAAAAGCTTGTAGCTGTTGGAAGTACTGTATGAGAGAATCGAATTAATAAGATGCAACGGTACCCAGTTGAACTTAATTCACTGATATCGACCCGTTATGAACAATCGTCGACCGAACGATGAACGCCGATCTCCTTACCCATAATTGCCCCAGTCTTTTGCGTGGGGTGATTTATTGCTGGTCTTGTGCTTAAAATCATCTGCACCTGCTACCTGCAACAAAAGAATATGCCCACATGCCCCGAATATTGCGTGGCTAGAATCCACCATCCGGGAGTATTCAACATTCGAAGTAATTTCAAATGTTTTTTCTGCGCATGTTATTGCAAGGCTGCCATGTTTTCAAATGCAATGTTTTATAAAAAATTAGGACGTTTTTGCAAACAAAGCAATAAAACAAAAATAGAAAGCTTTTTATTGAAATTCAATTTATTGACTGAGAGCCCAGAATAGGCAATTACATCTGGAAGCAATCCCTGGAAAGAGGTGATCGCTGAAAATTGAGAAAAGAAACTATCCTAATGGCAATGTGAAAACGGAATTCCACTGAGTTTCCATTCTGTTATAACCAGTATGTCTTCAAAACTCCCCGACCTTGCCTTCTGAGGAATGATCGGACCGATTCCTATCCTTCAGAACGTCAGTTGTTCAAACGGTAATGGGGGATAGATAACTCCGACCATAGTCATTCGCTTAAATCCCTCTTTTGTGTGGACCGCCCTTTCAGGTTTTCGATCCACCAGGATACCCTTTTTTGCCTAAGTTGCCCTTTCGGGTTTTCAACTTACCGGGTGTACAAATTTTTTTCAATTATATCCCTAATTTTTGCCCGAACCTTATTCTGTTTTTGGTTCGCCGGGATGCCCTTTTTTGCCTGGATTTTTTTATTCTTATTATCCAGCGGGTCTATTCATGCGAAGTATTTTTTGACTACGTCCGAGTTGACAGGGGATGAAAAGTCTTCGCCATCCATGGTTGTAAGCAATAAAGCTCCGCCCGAAAAGACCTTTTTAACCACGAATGAACCTTCATAGTTAGGAGTCCACTTGCCCCTGTGATCTGTATTGGGAGGAAGGATCCTTTTGAGTACCACATCTCCGACTTTGTAAACCCGAGGACGCACCTTTTGGTCAAATGCCTGCTTCATTCTGCGCTGATATAGTTGCCCATGACATACAGCCGCCAATCGCTTTTCCTCAATAAGGCTCAGCTGATCAAATCTGGCTCGTACCCATTCAGCTTCATCTAGCTTAACATCCATCATAACTCTGAGGGACGGAATTTCTACTTCAACCGGTAGCACTGCCTCCATACCATATACAAGTGAGAATGGGGTTGCCCCAGTGGACGTGCGTACCGACGTTCGATACCCATGCAAAGCAAATGGTAACATCTCATGCCAATCTTTGTACGTGACAACCATCTTCTGCACAATCTTCTTGATATTTTTGTTGGCCGCTTCGACCGCGCCATTCATCTTTGGGCGGTACGGAGAAGAATTGTGATGTTCAATTTTGAAGTCCCGGCATAACTCAGCCATCATCTTATTGTTCAAATTAGAACCATTATCAGTAATGATTCTTTCGGGAACTCTATATCGGCAAATGATATCCCGTTTTAAGAAACGAGCGACCACTTGTTTTGTAACATTGGCATAGGATGCGGCTTCAACCCATTTGGTGAAGTAATCAATTGCCACCAAGATGAAACGATGACCATTGGAAGCTGTAGGCTCAATCTTTCCGATCATATCAATGCCCCACATGGCAAACGGCCAAGGCGACGACATGATACTCAACGGATTTGGAGGCACATGCACCTTGTCTGCATAGATCTGGCATTTATGGCATTTGCGGGCATATTTGCAACAATCTGACTCCATAGTCAACCAATAATATCCCGATCTTAACAACTTTTTAGCCATTGCATGTCCTCCGGCATGGGTACCGAAAGAGCCTTCGTGCACTTCAATCATCAACAAGTCTGCTTCATGTCTATCCACACATCTAAGCAGGACCGTGTCAAAATTTCTTTTATACAGCACGCCATCTTTGTTCAAGAAGAAACTACCGGCTAACCTTCTCAACGTCTTCCTGTCTTTGGACGATGCCCCGGGCGGGTACTCTTGACTTTTCAAGAAACACTTAATGTCATAAAACCATGGCTTGTCATCAGACGCTGCATCGACCGCAAACACAAATGCTGGTCTGTCAAGGCGGGATACCTCAATCTTAGGTACATGGTTCCATCCTTGCACTTTGATCATGGAAGACAAAGTGGCCAAGGCATCAGCGAACCTATTCTCATCTCGAGGAATATGGTACAGTTTCACTGTTGTGAAAAATGTCAGCAATCTCCTTGTATAATCTCTATACGGCACTAGATTTGCTTGGTGCGTGTACCAACTCCCTTTCACTTGATTAATTACCAAAGCTGAATCACCAAATATATCAAGGGTCTTAATCCGTAGATTAATCGCCTCCTCGATCCCCATTATACAAGCTTCGTACTCTGCTTCATTATTGGTGCATCCGAAAGTTATTCGGGAAGTGAAAGGCATATGAACACCTTCCGGCGTGATAAGAACCGCTCCAACTCCGCACCCATTCATATTGACAGCCCCATCAAACATCAGACTCCATTTGGATTCAGGGTCTGGCCCCTCCTCCGGAAGTGGTTCCTCGCAGTCTTTAGCTTTGAGAAACATGATGTCCTCATCAGGGAAGTCAAATTTCATGGGTTGGTAATCATCAATCGGCTGTTGCGCAAGATAGTCGGACAAGATACTTCCTTTGATGGCCTTTTGTGAAGTGTACTGAATGTCATACTCTGTCAAGACCATTTACCACCGTGCAACTCTGCCTGTCAATGATGGTTTCTCGAAAATGTACTTGATAGGATCCATTTTTGAAATCAACAAGGTCGTGTGCCTAACCATATATTGCCTCAATCGCTTAGCGGCCCATGCAAGCGCACAACATGTCTTTTCAAGCATTGAGTATCGGGACTCACAATCATTGAACTTTTTGCTCAGGTAGTAGATAACATGCTCCTTCCTACCTGTCTCGTCATGTTGACCAAGAACACAACCCATGGAACCTTCAAGCACTGTCAGATACATTATCAGCGGTCTCCCTTCAACTGGAGGCATTAGAATCGGAGGTTCCTGCAAGTATTCTTTTATCTTATCGAATGCCAATTGGCAATCGTCATTCCACCTGACCGTTTGATCTTTCCTTAACAATTTAAATATTGGCTCACACGTGGCTGTTAGGTGAGATATGAACCTTGCAATGTAGTTCAATCTACCCAAGAAACCACGAACCTCTTTTTCTGTTCTCGGTTCAGGCATTTCTTGTATTGCTTTCACCTTGGCAGGATCAACCTCGATTCCTCTTTCGCTCACAATGAAACCCAGTAACTTTCCAGAACGCACCCCAAACGTGCACTTGTTTGGATTTAATCTCAGACGAAACTTTCTCAACCTTTCAAACAGCTTTTTCAGGTTAACCAGGTGTTCCTCTTCTGTTCTCGACTTGGCAATCATATCATCTACATAACATTCGATCTCCTTATGAATCAAGTCATGAAACAATGTCACCATCGCCCGCTGGTACGTTGCCCTTGCGTTTTTCAACCCAAAAGGCATTACTTTATAACAATATGTACCCCACGGAGTAATGAACGTGGTCTTCTCCATATCTTCAGGTGCCATCTTGATCTGGTTGTACCCGGAGAAACCGTCCATAAATGAGAACACTGAAAACTGAGCCGTATTATCGACCAGCACATCAATATGAGGTAGTGGAAAATCATCTTTCGGGCTAGCTTTATTAAGATCTCGATAATCCACACACATTCTCACTTTTCCATCTTTCTTCGGTACTGGCACGATGTTGGCTACCCATGGAGGATACTTTGTCACAGCAAGAAAACCAGCATCCCACTGCTTCTGGACTTCCTCCTTAATCTTTAAAGCCATGTCGGGGTGAGTCCGACGAAGTTTCTGCTTGACTGGCGGACATTCTTCTCTTAATGGCAGCCTGTGCACGACAATATCCGTATTCAACCCCGGCATGTCTTGATACGACCAGGCGAAGATGTCAACATACTCGCGCAACATTTCCGTCAAAGTTTGCTTCACATCTGCTTGCAAGCTGGCACCAATCCTGATCTCTTTCTTGGCGTCCTTGGTACCAATATTGATGATTTCTATAGTCTCCTGATGAGGCTGGATGACCCTTTCCTCTTGTTTCAACAATCTGGCCAGTTCTTCAGGGAGTTCACAATCTTTCTCATCCCCTTCTTCGGCTTGATAAATCGGATTGTCAAAGTCATACATGGCCATATCAAAATCGTTATCAGTGGTATCCGGAGGATCAAGTCTGCATGAACGGGTTCATGCCTTATTTTAGAATTTATTTTTAAGCAAAACAAAAGAAAATGAAACATTGCCATTTTATTATTTTTTGTGCAAAAATAAAAACTGAAAGACAGAGAACAAAATTTGATTGCAAAACATCCTTTATTAATGATTAAACATTGCAAATGCAACCATGGTGGCCCTACAAATGAATCTATACGCCTTGGGCAGAGCGCAAGATTTTGACATGCATTATGGTTAGAAAAAACAAAGAAAAATTACTCTGCTTGAAGAGTAACCCGGATGACTTCTTCAACGGACCAGTTTTGCACTTGTTGTCCCGGAGCATGAGGGCGTACCCAGTTGTCCAGGTCACAATTACTGTCAACACTATCCTCTGTGGCTGCACAAGACTGGTCCGTATAGATAATTCCCCCACTATTGAAAGTAATGGGTCCCCTGCTCCCCGCATCTGAAGTTGTAGAGGGATGATAACCAATACCAAATTTGTCTTCCTTCATTGGGGTCTCTATCAACCTGCCCCAACCTTGGGCGTTGCCTGCCCTGACGACTTCGACAGCTTGTTTGTAAGATGAAATGGAGGTACCAGCCCCAACTGGTACAGAAGAAGACTCAGGTGCATCGTTAATATTGACTGCTTCAAATGATTGGCACAGCATCTCATGAATTTCCCCATCCATTTCAATGTACTTGAACGTGGACAAGTGACTCACAAAGATGTCTTCTTCCCCGCACACCGTCACAACCTGCCCTTCAAACTCATACTTCAGCTTTTGATGTAGAGTAGAAGTAACAGCCCCGGCTCCGTGAATCCAAGGGCGTCCCAATAGGCAGCTATATGCAGGTTGTATGTCCATGACATGGAACGTGGATTTGAATACCTGTGGTCCAATTTGTACGGGCAATTCCACCTCACCAAACACAGATCGTCTGGTCCCATCGAATGCTCTGACCACCAATTCACTAGGCCTTAAGATCAAACCATCAACTTCCAGCTTCATTAATGCCTTCTTGGGCAAGACATTGAGTGATGAACCAGTGTCTACCAGTACATGAGATAACACTGCGCCCTTACACTCCATCGTGATATGCAAAGCCTTATTGTGGTTTCTTCCTTCAATAGTCAGATCTCTACTTGTAAAGCCCAAGCCATGGCTAACATTAACATTGGAGATTACGCCCTCGAGCTGATTAACAGTAATTGCCTGTGGCACGTATGCACTCTTCAACACTTTCAACAACGCCTGCCGATGCGCATCAGAGCACATCAATAGTGACAAGATTGAAATCTTTGAAGGGGTCTGATTCAGTTGGTCCACAATCTTATAATCGCTTTTCTTGATTATCTTCATAAATTCTTCCATTTCCTTATCAAAAGTAATCTTTGTCTCTGCTTCAGGTGTAGGCGCATTTTCAACCACCTGTTTACCCTTAGCCTTTGCTGCAGCTTCTACCTCCTTATCACTTCTCAAGGTTTGGGGAGCGAACAACCTTCCACTCCTTGTAAAGCCCCCTACACCCCCTACATTATCAATATTTGGGCTGACTGACGACTCAACTTCCTGCTTTTTACCTTCGTAATATACATCTGCCCCATAGTGCCATGGGATAGCCTTCGTAGACGTGAACGGAATTGGTCCTGGCACCGTGATAGTGACAGGACTGGGCCTTTCTGGCGCAACACTCGCCACGGGAACTGCATTGACCGGCATTTGAATCTCAGCGGGAGTGTAATAGATGGTCACGGTTGATATCTCATCAGTGTCTTTCACGACTCTGTCGAACTGTAGACATCCTTCATCGATCAGATTCTGTAAACCCATCTTCAACTTATCACAGCCGTTCTCCTGATTCATACACTCAGAGCAATCTTGATTACAGCCCGGGAACACCTGTCCCTTCAATAAACGATCTTTTACAACCAACAAAGAAGTTTTCACTTGATGAACGTCTAACACCAAATTCAATCTCCTCCCATCTTCAACAGCGTACACATTTGCTGCACTATGATCAGGCATGGGATGCTGAGTAATATTAGGAGCGGGAGAGAAATTGATGGCTTTAGCATCAATCAAATCTTGTACTTTATGATGGAAAGCCCAGCATTTTTCAATGGAGTGTCCCTGAGCACCTGAGTGGAACTCACAACGAGCATTAGCATCGAAGTTAGGTGGCAGGTTTCCAGCAACCGGAGCTTTCATAGTACGGAGTTCTACCAACTTTAACTCGAGTAGTCGGGGCAACAGCGCGGCATAAGTCATAGGGAGAGGATCCATCTTACGATCCCTCTGTCTAGACCTTTGCTGGAAAAAAGGTTGTTGCTGTTGAACTTGTTGTTGGGGTTGTTGTTTCTGAACAGACGGTGTGGGGATTGTTACAGCATCTACCTGATAATAAGCTTGAGAACGCCCTCTGCCTCGTCCTCTAAACACAGCATTCGTATCACCTTCTCTTCTTTTCTGGTTACTAGCAAACGGTTTTTTCGTCCCCGAAGAGCCAGCCCCACTCACATCCTGGATCTTTCTAAGCTTTAACAGACTTTCTATTCTTTCTCCCGCAATCACAATATCAGCAAATCCAGTTGACGGACAAGCAGCTAATCTATCAAGATAGGCCCCTTGCAAGGTGCCCATGAACATATCTGCCATTTCTCTGTCTGACAAGGGAGGTTGAACCTGGGCAGCCATTTCCCTCCACCTCTGTGCATATTCTTTGAAACTCTCCTTGGCATTTTGTGACAACCCCTGCAATTGAGTGCGGTTGGGCGCCATGTCAATATTATATTGGTATTGCTTCAGGAACGCTTCTGCCAGATCTTTCCAATTCTTCACAGCAGCTCTATTCAACTTCATATACCAGGTCAAGGACGCCCCAGCCAGACTGTCCTGAAAATAGTGCATCCATAGCTTCTCGTCATCCGTATGGGCTGAAATCTTCCCAAAGTAAGCTTGAAGATGCGTTTGGGGACACGCATTGCCGTGATACTTATCAAAAGTGGGAGGCTTGAATTTAGGGGGAATTCTGACTCCTGAGACCAGCCCCAAGCTGGTAACATCAATACCCATAGAGTTCTTGCACTCTATGGCCCTGATCTTCTCTGCTAACTCATCATACCTTCGATCACCTTGATTACCCACATCAGCATCCAGCAGAGTAAATTGGTCTTCCAGAGTATCTTCAAGAGTAACACCAGCATGCCTACCATTTCCATTACCCCGATTATTACCACCAGGAGGAGGGTTGCCACCGGGAGGAGGGATGCCATGTCCCTGTGAATTGTCATGCTGATCACCTTCGGGCCCATTGTCTGGACGCTCGACCAGAAGTCTCAATCTCTCCTGATTTTGCGCCATGCCAGTCATGAGGGTCATGAACTGGTCCATACGCGCCCTCATTTCAGCCAAATCACTTTGCACTTGATCCATGATTCTTACTTGATTCCTTCGCGTCGAATATCGGTGAATATGATTCTCAACTATACTGCCTGAAACCAAATAAAGGTTAGAGACCCTGCAACGAGTACCTGAAAAGCAAGTAACAAAAATGCAAAATGATATGCAATGCCATGCAATGCCATGTTTGTCATTTCCGAGGTGCTTTTATACCCTGATTCCAATCCAACCACAGAAATCTGAGGACCAGACATCGTGATATAAAGAGGCGTGTCGTGGTCATGTGCTTGTGCAGCTATCTGATAAGGAATAATTCTGAATAAAACTGCTCATACTCATTCAACGAAGTATTCAAGTACATTTAAGAAAGGTTCAACCGCAAATGCAATACAAGGAAAAATGGATCCATCAACAAGCCTGATGGTAACCATTAACAACAAAATATAAGGAAAAGAACATCAGTCTGACAATTCCACATCCTTCAGCTTATCACTTGAGTATTTGATCTCCTCAAAAAGTATACGGGTACGCTGGTGATTCGGCTTTTCAATCATTTCTTTGATCAAGACATCCCTTTTCTCAAGAGCTTCAGTTAAAGAACCCATATGCAGCATCAGAGCCTCGTCATCACACACTCCTTTGTGTCTCTTTATGCCAGCTTGCGTCTTGAGTATCTCCCTTTCTATCATGACTTCTTCAAGCTCTTTCTTGGTATTCCTCAGCTCACCTCTAGCTTCTTCTAGCTGTTCTTGACTCTTACCGAGGCTTTCCCAATACTTTCTCCTCTGCTCATGCGCCTTTTCAAGCTCTTCGTCCTTAATTTGCAACTGTTCCTGTAATTCAGCATTCTCTATCCTAACTTCGTCCCAAGCGTGCTGAAACTTTGTTAACTTTTCTTTGGTCTGTGCTAACGCCTGTTTGGTTTGCTTGTGAGCTTGAGTAGCATCATCAGCACCTTTACTAATCTTCCGGAAATGTTGGGCTCTTCCAGCAAAGTCTTTCTCTTTTGCAGTTAGGATTTGTTCAGCATCTTGGGTTTTCTGCTCCAGCTCTTTGTTGGCATGTAGAGCATTCTGAAGACGGCTACTCAACTCGGAATTCTCTCCTTGGAGCTTTTTCACCAAGGCTTGCAACTTGTCAACTTCTTCCACAGTAGCAGTACTTCTTGCTTTCTCATTCTCCGGATACAAAAGGGGTGCCTTACCAAAAGGCAAGAGAAAATCTTCAACTCTTTTCTTCACCCACTCTTCATATGCTGGATAAACCCGGTTGTTAGGCTTTCCTAGAGTAACTTTCCCCTTTCTCAGTATGCTACCCCAGCTTTCAGAAGCTTTCTGTGCTGCTTCCCAACCATCTGATGTATGAAAATAGAGGGACTCCTCCACATCTCTCTTAATAGGCGGACCTGTCAGGGCATACCCAAATTTTCGAATGGCCAAAGAAGGATTGTAGTTAATCCCACCCATTCTTCCTATCAGTGGAACGTTAGGGAACTTACCACAGCTGTGGATAATATTCTTGCCAATCAGCCCATGATCTACCCATACGATGTCCTTGGCCACCAATCCCATTAAACGCTGTTTCCACTCTAGAGAATCTTTGGAATCCACAAAAGCCCCTGATTGTGGTAAACGGCCTGCAAACCACTTATAGAACAAAGGTGCACAACAACGAATTATCCCTCCTCTTTTCTTTTCGTTTCGGTTGTACAACGAGTAGTGAAGATCTCCCAGTAGTGTTGGCACCGGGTTCTTCATCATGAATATTCGTATAGCGTCCGTATCAATGAAATCCGGCTCGTTGGGAAACAACACTATGCCGTATATACAAAGGGCTAGCAAAGCATTAAAAACAAGCCAATTCTCGCCTTTAGCTGCTTCCTGGGCCTTCTTAATCAGATATTCCAGCTTGTAACCACGAATCTTTCCTTTGTTGGAGACATTGGCGTCTAACT
Organism: Lathyrus tuberosus; assembly: GCA_022829125.1. Taxonomy (NCBI): domain Eukaryota; kingdom Viridiplantae; phylum Streptophyta; class Magnoliopsida; order Fabales; family Fabaceae; genus Lathyrus; species Lathyrus tuberosus. Next base: position 2,614,406 of record JALAZF010000479.1, on the reverse strand, counting down.
CTGATTTGCTCAAATAAAGAGCACCAGCCACCTTCCCAAAGTCAAGATCCCCCACCGATCCAAAGAAAGCGGGCTCCTCCTTGATAGCAATCCCCAACATGTTGGAATACTCCTCCAAGGTAGGAACCAACACATAGTCTGGAAATACAAAACATCTCAGAGGCGGATCATAGAACTGCATCAACGTATGGAGACCTCTGGCTTCATAATCACTGACATTACGGACCATAGATAAAATCCACCCATATTTCTCTTCAAAAGCATCTCGTACTGCAGGACTCGCCATTCCCTTCAGCATAACAATAGGGCCCAAAGTAGGCGTAAGGAACTTATAGCTGATGATATTCTTCCTCTCTTTAGTGTTCATCTTTGCAGGGACCTGATGACTGGAATCAAGGGTAATATATGCACCTGGAAATGAATAAACATGTATGTTAGGATATGATAATGCAATGCAAAGGGCAATGTGATCAGGTAATCAGGTGTCTGTGCTGAACTGTGAACGGTGTCAGTGTAGCTCTGAGACTAATATAGAACCATAGATAAGAACCATCTGCATACAATAGGATGAAACTTCCTTTTTGTGCAATGATGATAGAAAACCGGGTATGTAGGAGGTCATGGTTACCTGCAAACCTGTAAACAACCCGCCCTTCTCACATGTGGGTACTAGGATGTTCAGTATCTCGGGCTCTCAGGTCGAGAAATGATGATACGTTCACCATTTCTGGTTTGGCATCATCATCAATCGAGGAGGCCTCAACTGATTCTCCAAAACAAAAAGGTCCTCAGCTTCTGGCACTGAGGTCGAGAAGCAATAGTACATTCATCCCTCAGGGTACAGTACTATCGCCAATCGAGGAGTGCTTCCGCTGATTCTCTTTCAAAAAGGGATGTCCTATAGCAAGTTCCCAGCATTGGGTCCTCGGATCGAGGATGTGCAATGGGTTTGCCACGGAATGTGGTCTGCCACTGTCACATCTCGGGAGGAATGCCGCAACTGAGTCCTCGGGAATGGTCACCAGAGTCGACAGTTCCTCAAGAGAATAACCACTGGCCTGCATAACATGCAGTAGCAGAAAGCTCCTGATAGAACCTCGTCTGGTTGTGGGTCTCATGAACAACAATACGTGGTCACCACCACGCAAGCGTCATGACTATCCACTCTAATTCCTATGTGTGTACTCAAGCCTGTGTAGTGAGCTTATCTCTCAGAACACCCCGCCCGCCAAACAGAAAACAACAGCACAGTCCAGCACAATAATGATATATAATGCAGTAAATGTGATAAATACAGTAAAGTACAGTAAAGCAGCAATACGGTAAATAATAATACAATACAACAGTAAATACCGCAAACAAAATACACCTAATGAAAGAAAAGCAAACAAGCGCTAGGATTGACTCGCTAAGGAAACCAGAGATTCTGGGTTCGGTCCCCAGCAGAGTCGCCAGCTGTCGCTCCCGGGATTTTCATCCAAGTACAAACGCGAAAGTGGCACCGAAACAGAGTCGCCAGCAATGTGTATTTATCCCAAGAGAGGGAAAGGAAACACCGCGTAAACCTGAGAGAAAGGAAAAGCATGGTCTTACGACCAAGAGAACTGGGTTCGGGAGTCGGTTACGCACGGGGAAGGTATTAGCACCCCCACGCGTCCATCGTACCCGATGGGATCCACGCTTGCTGTTTCGATCAAAGGGTGTAAAGAAAGGATACTGGAAAAGGAACTGAAAGAAAGAAAGGAGAAAGAAAAGAAACGGAACGGGAAACAAATGTAGGGAAAATAAAAGAAGTGCTCGCATGGGCCCTACCCCACTGCCTACGTATCTCATCGGGAGCATGAGAATCAGAGCGACGTAGTTCCCCTCACTAGGGAAAGTTGTTTGTGTTTTTTAGAGAACGGCTTACGTTCTAGCTCAGGTGGTGCAGGCTCGCTGGTCCGAGTGCGTTACCATCTTGCAAGAGAACGAGTAGAAGCACGTTCGTACGCTGAGAGTGAGTGAGGTGAGAAAAGAATTCCCGAAGGAAAGACGTTATTGTTTGTTTTTGTCTTTTAAGAAGTTTTGTTATTTGTTTGCATATGATAGTGTATCTAAATCTTAGTCATTGGAGTGTGTACATTCTCACACTCCAAGATGGAATGAGGAAGAAAGTACACTAAGCATGAAGAAGACCCCCACACTTATTTCCAATTATTAAGGTTCAAACACACTAGCATACTTGTGTTTATTAAGTGTTTTTGTTGATTATGAAATGAAGAAGTGTTTTTCTTTATTTGTATTTTCAACAAGTATTGCATTTAAGTCCCTCATACAAGATCAAATATGTAACACATTGACCCAAGATGGGCCATATGCTACACATTCTAAGATTATAAGAGAAGACCCCTTATAATCTTTTCTTTATATGAAAGGCCTAAATGCAATAAGTGCCTACCTTTATTAGATATTTTGAATTTTCTTTGAGATGAGAAGAAGAAAGACTCAAGAGAGGAGAAAGGTAAAAATCTATGTGAACTAAGACTCAATCCTAACTGAAGATTAAAGGGAGTGATCCTAAAGGTTTGTGAGGTTTCAACCTAAAGTCTAAAGAAAGAAAGAATTAAACAATTCACTTCTAAAGTAGAAGATGAATTGTAATTCAAAAAGGGAAAGTAATGAGTTATTAAAAGAAAGCACATAAGTGCTTAACAAAACATAAAATGGAATTGTAAAAGAGAAAGGATAGAAGTTGAATGTGGATTCCTTATCCACACTCAATTGAAACTTACCAAAGCCCCTACATGGTTAGTAAACATGTATAAGAAGTATAAGAAGTAAAAGAACATGTAATGCATCATAAAACTCAAAAGAATTAAATGAGAAACCAAATCCTAGAGCCACAACCAGAATGTACATCATATGGGAACAAATGGTCATTATCAATCAAACTCAAGTGGATAGGCAACAAACATCCTCCATGACATTAGAACATGATATCATAAGAAAAGGAAGAATGAAAGATGAAAGAGAAAAGAAGAAATATGCACAAATGGAACATGTAATCCATGGATCAGAATTGAAATGAAATGAAAAATGATTCACAAACATCTCACAAGTATTCATGCATGACACATCAAAGCATTTAAGAAGTAATAGAAGAAGTAGAATTGAAATGGAAGTTCAAAAGAAAACATAAGTACAAACACCACATGTTAAAGGTGCACAAGGTTTAAATGAAAGTCAACATGCAAGGATGACATATAATATGTACCAATGACCTATAATGTCAAGTGAATGGTTCACCAAATATGCAAATAATCATGCCATTATGTACAAAAGAAAACATGCAAACATGCACAAAAGATTACAATGATATAACATGTCATAATGCTTTAAATGAAATGCATCAAGCAAAAATCAAATGGCCTCATGAAAATTATGAAAACATGGTATTGGAGTTCACTAATCAGAGATGAATCACATATCAAAGTAGCATGCAAGAAACCAAGGCAAAATGATGTCAAACAATGCACTTAGGTCACATAGACATATCATACAAAGTAGAACAAAAGTGAACACCACACATGCCATAAAACTGACCTAAAAAATCAAATAAAAATCACTTAACATACCTCAAGATGATAATGACTCAATGCAAAAAGAAGAGCATCAAAACAATTTTTAATGATCAAGAACAAAATTAAACAAGATCATGTACCATATTAAGAATGCACATCAAAGAAATTCAAAGAAAAATATAGAACAGGGGTAAAAAGGTCATAAAATCAGAAAATAAAATCATCAAAAATTTCCTAAATGTTTTTATGATACTCATGAATTTTTGTGGAATTTTATGATGCTATTTGATATTTTTAAAAATTAAAAAGTAAACGTGTATAAAAAATAGAAAAATAAAATGAAATGCAAAGGGAAGGGGAGGTGTGAACATAGCAATTATGCAGTTCAAATTAATTGGGCTTGAAAACATGGGGGTGTGGGTAGCAATCTGATTAGGTCCAAGTCTGCGCAATACACACTAACTATCATGCTCACTCAGTCAACAAAAAAGTCAATCAATTCACACCATTGGATTAAGTCTGGTCAACGTAAGAGTCAAAGTAACCAACATCAAAGAACATGCGTGCAGGTCCACACTCCCTACCATGTACCACACCACACCACGTTTAAAAATAAAATCAGAAGAACCACGTGAGAGGCACATGTATTTTAATGTGCTGGCGTGTTTTCGTGCGTTGGATCAACAACATCATACGGCTGACATTCATTCTGGCAAGAAACCCTAAAATAATGACCACCGGCCGGAGAGGGACCTCCGGTAACCTTCTCCGGTCAATCACCACCGTCTGCAACTTTCAAACCTCACCAAAATGCACGAAATGTATACCAATCGAAAGCTAAGCTTATGTACATCATGAATATGCTCATAAAAAATCACAAAACACACACACATAGCAAGAACAGAGGAAATCAAATCATGCCCTAGGTTTTTGAAACTATGCCTCTAAGAGGCCTATCAACTAGCCGGATTCAACATAGCTTCTAAGAAGCTCAAAACAATAGAAAACAAGTGAAATTTCAGAAAAACGAAGGTTGGAGAAGAAACCTGAATTTGAAGTTCTTCAAAGTAACAGAAGACCAGAGATGATCCTCCTATGCTCTTGAGTGGAACAAAATAAATGCCACTGAACTTGAGATCTTGAAGAAAACCACAACGAAAACTCAACTGAACTAAGCTGCCATTGATGAACTGAACTTCTTCTCTTTTGTTCTTGATCAGAAGTGAAACCTTGATGAGGATGAAGATGAAATATGAATGGAAGATGGTGAAAATCGTGTGAAATCAGAGAGAGAGTAGAGAGAATGTGAGGGAGAATTTGAAGTGTTTTGAAGTGAAAAATGAGAGAAATGAAGCTGAATGAAAATGTGAAGTGAGATTTTGTTTTATAGTAGGCTTTAACCACGGTTAAACTGAGTGAGGTTAACTGAGTTAAAGTGGTTATGCTTAGTCCACCCTAACTAACTGAGCCAAGTTAGTTAGGGCGAGTTATCCATGGCTGTGATATGGTGAGGTTAAGCTTATGACAGTTGTGGTGAGGATGAGAGTGAAGCTGGGATGATGAGGTTATGTTATGCAGCATGTCATGGCATTGCTTATGGTACAAGTTTCTCCTTTGAAAACCTTCCTTCACAATGTATGATGGCTGATATGCATAAGTATGGTCATAAGGATGTTTGTTCAAATGAGGAAATAAAGTACATGAAGTGTTTGTGGGATGACTGAACCAAATCGTGTACACAGCCTACTAACATCATTTACTGCATCAGTGATAATTATGGTACTTTGCCAATGAAATTCTCCCTACTTAATGGATGATTTGATGAGTTCTTGGGGTCATTGGAGAGAGGACACATAGTAGAACATGTTTGGTATGAAAAATGAATTGAAATGAGGCTTGAAATAAGTTGCAAAATGACTTATAACATCCACATTTGGAACTGATAGAAGGGCGTGGCAACTGGTTGGTTGACAAGGCATCTTGGCACCTAGATTTTCAGCATGATTACCATGACTTGAGGCCACTATTTCTCCATCATAACTTGATCAGATGAAATTTTGCCCAACATGAACATTGAAGAGGGCATTGCAAGGAACAATATTGATGTTGACAAGTTTTTCATTTGAGGCCTTTAACCATGAGAAAAATAGGCGAATATATGGCACACCAACTGTTTGTTAAAATGACTGCGCGCGTGCCCTGAAAATCTTGGTCATGACCTAGTTTTGAACCTACTTTGCTCAAACTTTGATCAATCATATCTCACTCAATTTTTATCCAATGGAGATGTTACACACATGGATTTGAAGCTTAAAACAAGATCTTTTGTCGTGGCCGAGTGGAATTTTCATTTGGTGCTTCAATTTTAAATGGCCTTGGTTCAAACTCTGATGCAAAATGGCCAAAACTTGCTATTTTTAGTAACCCTTCCTCTTCCAAAAATGGCAACTTTCCACCTCTTGATTTTTTCATGATTCCTTTGGAGTTTCTTGACCAAATTTTGTACATTGGACATATGTAACATGAATTTCATGATTTTGGGCTCAAAAAGTCAAGAGTTGACTTTTTCCTCTGATTATTTGACTTGGCCCCAAATTTCCTGATTTTTTATCTTTCTTCCAATTGAACCACCTCCAAAACCAATTGAGGGGCAATTCTCCATACACATACACTTAAGGACATGTAGAATACCATGATATCAAGTTTTGTCCAAAAAATCAAAGATAACCTGATTTTACTGTAAACCCTAATTTCAGCCCCTTCTGGTTAGGAGGAAATTGCACATCTTCCAAATCCAAATTCCTCAGAGTATGTTGTGTATCCTCTTAAAGGATGATGAGAAATGCCACTTGAGGATGATTTTGAATCAATGAGCTATCTCTTTTGAGGATTTTCCTTCAATTTTTGGACTTCTTGCATAGTGTAGGATGTAATGCTTCAATCTCCTATTGAATCTCACCTTCTTGAGGTTGTGGAAGATCAATTGGGATAGTATGAGACATGAGAGACCTCTTGGCTTGCCTAGAGCCAACTTGATTGACCTTTTGTGCTCTGAAGGATCCATTGATTGTCCACCTTCCACCTGATCACATGCCCTGATGGTAAGAAGGATGCTATGCTTCATTTTTCTATGTTAAATGCAATGTAATGTTAATGAGGTGGATATGATATGATAAATGATAATGCCATGCTATGATGACAAAGAGGGAGAGCAAATTTTGGGGTATTACAGATGCCACCCTTGGTAGTTAGGTGAGTCCTGACCTCAGACTCGTCCAAATGAATTGCTCTTGCAATGGTCTGATTCTTTGGAATTTCTTCCAGTCCAGAAAATGGAGCTCGATCTGTGATATGTAAATCGATCAGATGAGAATACTCCTCCAGCGTTGGTGCTAGCTGGTAATCCGAGAATGTGAAACAGTGATAAACTGGATCATAAAATTGAATGAGCGCATCCATGATTCCCTCAATCACATGGACTCTTAATAGTGGTAGCAAACCTCCGTGCTTGGCTCTGAAAGCCTCTGGGTTTGTGATCATTCCTGCTAACCTTCTCAAATCCTCTAGCTTTGGAACCTTGAAGGTGTAACCATGAGTTCTCCTTCTACCAAAATCCATTAGTGCAATCCTTTTCTCTGATATTTGCAATCATAGTCTCAGTTTAATTTGAAAAACAGAGAGACTAGAAGAGAATTTTTTTTTGTTTTAATGTTTTTTAAATGAATGCAGCACATAAAAACATAGAAAAAACATGGGGTCAAAGGGTCGTTGTCATGAAGTCAAAGCTCTACCCTTCCCCAAAGGTTTATACTAAGGTGATTTTTGTACCTGTACTCATTATCATCAGCTCCTCCCAGGAAAGCAAAACAACAAGTGGATCGCCAGCGAGTTGTAGAACGATCTTAGAGTAAGTGTCATTCACCGAGAATAGATCACCAGCCTCAAATGAGGGTAGTATCGCGTAACAACTATTTCCGATAGCTTCCGCACTACAAAAGGGTTTGGCTCCTCAGCTTCTCAGACATCACAATCGGCCCATTGTCTAGGTGAGAGAATGGGTTGCATTGGTCAGCCTCCACTGAGGTTGATGGTCGACCTCGTCGCCATCACTTATCTTAAGTGTATACTCGATATTTCCACATGCAGCATCATACGCATTCCCATTAGCAGAAAAAATAAACACGTATAGAAATTAGGAAAAGCAGTATATATATTTGTCCTAATCATCCTAGACTTTTAAAAGCTAAGAATCTTAAGTTCCTGACAGAAAATGGTTTCCCGGCGGAGTCACCAATCTGTGGTTTCAATCCAAATTAACGGTGTTTTGACCTAAGATCCTAGTGACGTCAAGGTTTCCACCTAGGGGAGGAAATGATGACTAAGGTAAAACAGATCCTCATGAGGCAGTCCCCAGCAGAGTCGCCATTTTTCTGTAGCAAGTGATTTTTGGATGTGGTTGCGAAGCACGATCGCTCTGGTACTACAGCTCGATTCATTTTTTATCCTATTAAAGCTGATGAAGGAAGGGAAATAGATGTCTCCAACTAACCCTGCTTGCATACTGAGATTAAACAGCGGTCTGTTAGGTTACAGATGCTACAAAGATTCGGGGTTTGTCCTAGGGTATTTTGTTGACGAAGGGGTGCTTTAGGCTATTGGTTGAGATGTTAGGGCAGATATATATAAAAGTATGGGATTTTGGGTTTTTGTTTAGTGTGCTCGCTAAGATTTTTCTTTCAATCTTATGCCTACGTATTCCCGTTTACCGAAATAGGGAAATCAGAGCGTTCGTAGTTCCTCCTATTCTATGGGAGGAAATGGGTGTTTTGGTGTCTTGTTCAAAGCCCAAGACGTGAAGCGAAAGGTGGTTTGTATCTTGTTCAAAGCCCAAGATGTGAAGCTGAAAGGTGTTGTCTTTAGAGAGAACTTGGCATCTCTAAAGAGGTTTATCTGTCACAACTGTTGGGTGACTGATTATAAAGGAGGATTACTTTAACCGGGATATGCGGATCCTAGCAATGCCATAATTTCCTTTATAGGGGGTTTTAACCTGAAGGAGAAGACTTTAACTCAGTGTAGAGTAATGCCATCTTTCCTTAGGAATTTCTCATACTAAAAGAGGGACAGTGGCATGGATGTAGATGATCCAGAGGCTTGCCGCTTACAGTAATTAGATGAAGGGGAAAGAGTTGTTGAAGTTTGTGTACTGTGAACGAGGCACAGCTTTGATGCTAAAAGGTTAATTGGATTAACCAGTGGTTTTCTTATACAAAGCCTAAGAGAAGGCTATTATGTGTCTCGTACAAAGCCCGAGAAAGAGGCTAAAAGGTTTTTGACTCGACGATGGAATCTTTTAGTATCTCGTATAAAGCCCGAGATGGAGGCTATTTGACTCAACAAGAGAGTTTTTTGGTATCTCGTACGAAGCCTGAGATGGAGGCGAAAGGGTGATCGACTCAACGAGGGAGTCTCTTATGTGTCTCGTACAAAGCCCGAGAGAGAGGCTAAACGTTGTTTGACTCTACTGGGGAGAATCATTGTACAAAGCCCAAGAGGGAGGCTAACTTCACTGGAGAAGGATCATTATACAAAGCCTAAGAGGAGGCTATGGTTACTATTTCAGTTAAGTGACAGGTCCAATAGACTGATTTTGAATGAGAAAATCAGTTCTTATATGAGCAATGTTGTACTCGAGGATTTGATTCGAGGATCCGGGCTATTCCTGTTCTTTAAGGATTTGGGAAATCCGAAGGGTATTGAGACTGTCCGAGTCTACGGGTTTTCTTCCTATTCTTGAAGGGTGCTTGAAAATGTCTTTGAGACTCAAGGAAATTAGATTGTCCAAGTCTAGAGTGTCATCTTTTGTACCATGCTTTGAGAAACATTAGTAGACTCTATGAAAGGACTGTTCTATGCAGATGACTAATTTTTGTTCCTATACCTCTAGGAGGTCGTCGGGACAATTTGTATTAAGCCCAAGAGGAGGCTGGAAACTTGTAAGAAGCCGACGGGTCCTTGTACGATGCCCAAGAGGAGGCTATCATTCCCGGAGGAAGAGATCATTATACGAAGCCTAAGAGGAGGCTGTGAATACTTCTAAGAAGTCGGCGGGTCCTTGTACTAAGCCCAAGAGGAGGCACGGTTGCTTTTAGGAAGACTGTGGGTCCTTGTACGATGCCCAAGAGGAGGCCGATGCTTTTAAGAAGCCCGTGGGTCCCCAAACCCCGAGAAATTCAAGGCAAGTTATTCATAAGGAATAGATCAAGTCAGGAAAGTTCGAGAATTTGGAAGAAACTCAAGAGATGCCATTCACGGAGAAAAGATCATCTCTGGGGAATAGAGTTTCTTGACAAGTGCTTTTAAGAAGCCTGTGGGTCCCCAAACCCCGAGAAGTTCAAGACATGCCATTCACCGAGAATAGATCAAGCCAGGAATGTCCGAGAATTTGGAAGAAACTCAAGAGATGCCATTTACAGAGAAAAGATTATCTCTGGGGAATAGAGTTTCTTTGACAACTTCTATGAGTGACAGTCTATGAAAGGGTTCACAGAGAATGCTACCTTTTATGTCTCCATATTGTTTAACCCCAAGAGGAGGGAAGACTGTGTCTGGTAATCCTATGGGGATCTAGTTTTTGACTATTTAAGAGTGATCAACGGGCTTAATGCTAGACGTAGTTGCCGGGGAAACTCTAAATATCTATACTATTATTACACAGTTGATATGAGTTTATGAAAGAAGACTTACAGTGAAACAGACCCACAATACAGTTATATGTATATGAAAGCGGTAAATGAAAGCGATAACCACTTACTCGGTTGTAGAGCTTCCATGCTGTTAGGTTAGTTGTTCAACAAATAAAGATTGAAAACAACAGTATATTCAAAATCAAAGGAGAAAGTGCTTTGAAAAAGACAGATTTGGGGCTTACAGCTCAAGGAGAGGCCCAGGGTTTTATCAGTGAGCGCACTGTTCGAATTTGTACAGAGGGACTTATACAAGTGACTGTGGCCCAAAAACTGTTTTCTATACAAAGGGATGGGTCTTACACTCTCTCAAGAGGCCCAAAAGGTTTAAAGAAAAAGAGTGGGGCTTATAACACGAGGGTAGGCCCAGATGATTTTTCCGTTTGAAATGGCGATCGCGCCGAGGTTTTCTTTTAACGCAGAGGGACTTATACAATAAGTGAGGCCCAAAATGGTTTTGGTTAAAAGGGGGTTAGGTCTTACACTCTATTAGAGGCCCAAAATGTTTTAAATGGGTCTTATAGCTCGAGGAGAGGCCCAAAAGGTTATTTTTCAAAAGGCGACGATCGCGCCGTTTGTTTTTGACGGTATCGGGACTTATACAATACACTGAGGCCCAAAAATGATTTGGTCAAAAAAGGATTGGGTCTTACACTCTATTAGAGGCCCATGAGTGTTTGACAATGATTTGTTTGAGTGAAAATCAAAGAAACCCTAATTTTATTCTTTAAAAGTAAATATTTAAAGAAAATCAATGAAAAATACCAAATAGGTTTAAATAAACCACTTGTGATTTTTGTTTAAGGTTTGAAAAATGAGGTATAAATCACAAGAGATATTAAAACTCATTTGGTCTTGATTTTTCAAGATGAATATTCATTTTAAAATGTTTAAAAACAAATAAAAATGAATTTATTCACAAAAATACTAATTATATTAAATAAATAATATGAATTCAATTTTTTTGTGGAATACAATATTTCAACATTTTTGTGATTTTTTGCAAAAAGAACCAATCAAAAATAATTAAAATTGAAAGAGTTATTAATTTTCCAATTAATTAATAAACCATGAAAATATTGGAAAAAATGGCAAAATGTGAAAAAACACATAATGGCATGAGTGGGGTTTGAACCCAAGACCTCAAGGTTACAAGGCGCGCGCCTTACCACTGGGGTGGTGATACATCCATTGTTTGAAACAAAACAACAAATATACAAGTCATGCCTTGGTTTTAGGCCTGGCCCAAGGCAAGTTTTGGCTCAGAAACGTGAAGGTCATAACTTTCTCAATTCTTAATGGTTTGAGACAAAATTTATATGCATCTGGATCAGAATTTCATAAGGAATCCAATGGTGGTGGTAGTTTTTTCAGATCACACTCCCTCCTCAAAACCGAATAGTGGTTTTGAAAATGACCTATAAATGCATTTTCTATGCTACAGCTTGGTACAAGCATGGATTACATGGTGAATTAGCTCAAACACAACATATACAACATGTATGAGATGTTTATGATCAGTGGACTTCAAAGCATTGCATGTTTGAAAGATTCCAAGTTGTGAGGCTTACCTTTTTTTGAGATTTTGGAGCTTTTGTGCAATCTGTCAAACCTCTTGTTCCAGAAATGATTTGATGTTTTAGACACACTCAAATGATCCCTTAGAAGCTTTTAGGATGATTGGAATTGACTGGTACCGGCAAAAACACAAACAGTCCCTTTCTTGCAAAAGGGGTTAAAAGTGACCAAAATAGCAACTCTCTCAAATGGTGTTCCAGATGAGGGGAACCATTTGGGACAGTTCAAGGATGATATTTGGAGTGTGTTTGAGGTTTTATCTGGTTTGGAAAGTGACTGAATCAAGACATGGTTTGAAAAATGCAAACAAAGCCTATATTGAGGTTTTGAGAGGTGACTTTGTGATTTTGTGATTACAAGTCACTTGTGATAGTTTGCACAGCTTACATATGATATATATAAGGTGTGTGTGTGATTGATTGTGATGGAAAAGCTCTCAAGCTCAAAAACTCAAAGTTGCCTTGCTAAAGAAGGCATTTTTGCCAAGAGAAAGAGGTTTTGAGGAAAGCATCTGTTTGATGGCTTTGGTGTACTCAAACTGATCACAATTGAGCTCTATTTACAGTAGAGCATGTTTGTTTTAGGATCCACAGTGAATGGCAACTGCAGCAGGTGTTTGTTCAATGTTAGCCAATGGAAATCCAAGTCTCCTCTAGCCATTGACTAGAGGTTAGGGTACAGGGTTGTGGTTCCCTTGGTCTTGGATAAGTCTTGACTGAATTTAGTTGCAAATGGCTCATTCCATGCCACCTTGATGCTTCCATTGAATGCTCCAATCCAAAATTGGAGTCTTGTCCCTATTATGGCCATTCTAGGTTCAACATGCTATTTCTTGTTCCAAAGACTTTGGAGGCTTGGCTCAGTGATTGTCCCCTTTAGATTCAACCCTCAGAGGTGTCCAAGTGGATAGGAGCATTTGGATTTGGCTGATTTTGGCAAATTGAGCAAAAAATGCAAATTCTGCCTTGCCTTGGCAGATTTCAGCAAGGCAACTTTCCAATGTCATATCTCATGACTCAAATTGAATTTGGTATTGTTCTTGGTCATTTTGGAAAGCCCTTACATGATACAACAACTGTTTGAACATATTTGGTTTTGATCTCTTTTGAATCCAAGTGAAAAATCCACCTACATTTGGCAAAAAGTAGGGTAAAATCTGACTTAGTGAAATTTTCACTAAGTGTTGGAACAAAGTGACTTTTCTTGATTTTGATCACTCCATAACTCAAAATCCATGAGGAATTGGAACTAGGTCTAGTTGAAGTGTTTGTAGAGGGCAATGAGATCTACAAATCAAGCCTTGGATGGGAGAAAATGGCTTTGTGGTTTAGGAGTTATGACCCTCCAAAGTTGGTACCCTAGCCACTTTATTTTTAACTTAGAAAATTTTCTAAGTTTTTTATGGTTACCCCTTTTACAAGTTACCCAACTTTTCTTGATTTTTCTTGATGAATGATGATTCAAATCATACATTAACATCATTTTAGGGTTAAAAATCCATTTTGGTGAAAAATCTCAAAAAGTCAAAGTTGACTTTTGTGCACAGTTGACTTTTTCTCAGATGAATTCCAAACTGTGCAATTCTTCAGGAAATCATGTCCTTGACCTAAATCAAACTTGATGGACATGTTCCATGGGTGTCATAGGGTATATTGATGCATGTCATAGGGCTTGGGAGCATGTCCTGGTCAAAAGTCAAAGTTACAGTTGACTTTTTCCTTAAAACCCTAACTGTGGTGCAGATGAAATTGAGACTTGTTGCTCAAGCTTCTTGGATTAACCCATTGTTACAAATGGATCAATATAGTTCATTAGAGACCCTCAAACCCTCTCTTTAGGTCTTGGCTCATGATTTGCCCTAAAAGTCAACTTAGGGGTGAATTAGGTCAAGAAACCCTAATTCCTGATTTTTGATGAATGCATCCCCTGAGGCAAAATTGACTTGATGATTGGGTCCATGAGGTTCCATGGAGTATTTTAGGTTAGGTTTTGGATCATTGGCTTGTGCCGAGATGAAAAATTTCCATCTGGAGGCCCTGGTCGACCAAAACCCTAATTTGGTGACACTGTCGATCTTGAGACTTAATCCACGTAGAAGGGAGCAACCTTGTGCTTAATCCTTGAAGTGGGAGTCCTTTTGATCCATTGTGGATGTTTGAGAGGTTAGACAAGTTGAAGATCATGTCATTCCTTGATTGATCCTTTGTCTAAGCACTCAGAAAGGGCTTGAAACCCTAATTTTGATTGTAGTGAATGCTCACCCATCTTTGGGGAGGCTGATGAGGCATGATAATTCATCCATATTGTGATGATGATTTTCACAATGATGGGAAATCTTAGTGGTCAAAATTTGGGGTATGACAGAAAATCCCCAGAAAATTCCTCTTAATCAGAGATTCGGTAATACAGCAGTTTTTATCTGAAAAAATCCGCTGACGAAAAGGTCATCAACCCCTTAAAATTGGGTCACATCATATGGCATTTCTCCGAGAAGATCTCGAAGAAAAGTATGATGTAATGTCCCCAAGCGAAAGTAGTCTCTCAAGAGACTCGTTTTCCCCAGTAGAGTCGACCAATGGCGTCTCCAAACAGAGAAGTTTGTACACCTCTACAACTCAGACGACTGAGTTCCCCAGCAACTCTGACATCAAAATTTTTTCTATCAAATGGCATCTCCCCAGGAAAATTCGGCGAGAAGTTTGAGGAAAACTGCTACGAATAGCGTCCCTTGTCAAGAAAGTTTATTGACAAAAGAAACTTAGACCATATCTTTGGTAGGAAACCAGGATCGAGGGGAAGTTTATATCAGAAACTTAGACCTGTTCCTTGGTAGGAAACCAGGATCGAGGGGAAGTTTATTTCAGAAACTTAGACCAGTTCCTTGGTAGGAAACCAGGATCGAGGGGAAGTTTATTTCAGAAACTTAGACCAGTTCCTTGGTAGGAAACCAGGATCGAGGGGAAGTTTATTCCAAAAACTTAGACCAGTTCCTTGGTAGGAAACCAGGATCGATGGGAAGTTTATTTTAGAAACTTAGACCAGTTCATTGGTAGGAAACCAGGATCGAGGGGAAGTTTACCTTTTCTAAGCATCATTGCTTAGCAAAAGAAGAATGATGCGCAAACTGCCATTCATAACCACCATCAAAATTTCGGGTATTCCGATATTTAATCCTCTTGCACTCCGAATGCCTGAATACCTTCGCCATTCACACCTTCGGGTCCAAGAAGATTAAATAGGGGCATCTGTCATACCCCAAATTTTGACCACTAAGATTTTCCATCATTGTGCAAGTCATCATCACAATATGGATGGGCCATCATACCTCATTAGTCTCCCCAAAGATGGGTGAGCATCCACTACAATCAGACTTAGGGTTTCAAGCCCTCTCAGAGCTCTTAGATAAAGGATCAATCAAAGAATGACATGATCTTCAACTTGTCTAACCTCTCAAACACCTATAAGGGATCAAGAGGACTCCCACATCAAGAATTAAGCATAAGGTTGCAGCATTCTGAGTGAATCAAGCCTCAAGATCGCCAGTGTCACCAAATTAGGGTTTTGGTCGACTAGGGCCTCCAGATGGAAATTTTCCTCTGGGCATGAGCCAATGCTTCAAAGTATAACCCTAGATACTCTAAGGGACCTCATGGACCCAATCATCAAGTCAATTTTACCTCAGGGGAGGCATTTATCAAAAATCGGGAATTAGGGTTTCTTGACCTAATTCACCCCTAAGTTGACTTTTGGGACAAATCATGAGCCAAGACCTCAAGACATGATTTTAGGGGCCCTAATACACTACATTGATCCATTTGTAACAATGGATTGATCCAAGAAGCTTGATTCACAAGTTTCAAGTTCATCAGAACCACAGTTAGAGTTTCGCGAGAAAAAGTCAATTGTGCCTTTGACTTTTGACCCAGACATGCTCCCAAACCCTAGGACATGATTCAATACACCCTATAACACCTATAAAATTAATCCATCAAGTTTGATTTAGGTCAAGGACTTGATTTCATAGAGGATCACACAGTTTGGAATTCATCTGATAAAAAGTTAACTGTGCCCAAAAGTCAAAGTTTGACTTTTTTATTTTTGATCAATTATGGTTCCCTAACCCTAAAATGATGTTAATGTGTGATTTGAATCAACATTCATCAAGAAAAACCAAAGAAAGTGGGATAACTTGTAAAAGGGGTAACCATAAAAACTTAGAAATTTTCTAGGTTATGGAACAAAGTGGCTAGGGTACCAACTTCCAAGGATCATAACTTGAGATCCAAGCAACCATTTTGGCTGATCCAAAGATGGATTTGTAGCTCTCATGGCATACTACAAAAGCTTCAAATACACATCATTCCAATTCTCCCTGGATTTTAAGTTATGGAATTACCAAAATCACAAAAAGTGAAAATGTCACTTTTTTCCAACACTTAGTGAAATTTTCACTAAGTCAGAATCTGGTTCAGTTTTTTCCAAATGTAGAGGCATTTTTCACTTGGATCCAAAAAGTGTCAAGACAAACTATGATCACACATATGTTGTATCATATGAGAGCTTTCCAAAATGGACAATAACCCCATGAAACTCCACTTAAGCCATGAGATATGACAATGACAATGTGCCTTGCTGCAAACTTTCATGGCAGGGCAGATTTGTGCATTTTGTTCGATTTGAGTAATTTTTGCAAATGACAAACAAGTTTATCTATCTGAACACCTCAGGGGGAGACCAAGGAGGGACAAACACTGATCCATCAACCTCCCAAGTCCAAGATTCCCAAAGTAGCATGCCCACCCTAAAATGCCTAAAGAGGAGACAAGACTCCAATTTTGTTTTGGAGCCTTCAATGGATGCACCAAGGTGGCATGAACCGAGCCATTTCTAACTGAATGAGTCAAGGATAAGATTTGAACCAAAGAACCATAAGCATGTGCTCTAACCTCTAGTCAATGGCTAGAGGAGACTTGGATTCCTATTGATCAACATTGGCCAAACCTCAGCTGCAGTTGCCACTCCCTATTCCTTTCAAAACAAACTTGCTCTACTATAAATAGAGCTCATTTGTCCTCAATTTAAGTACATCAAAGCCATCAAACAGATGCTTTCCTCAAAATAACCTTCTCACTTCCAAATTTGCCTTCCAAAGCAAGTCACTATCGGGTTTTGAGTTTGAGAGCTATTCCAACCAAACCAATCACACACACACCTCATAAACATCATATAGAAGTGATCCAAACACTTAAACAACAACTGTGACACTGATTTCTCAAAATCATTATCCAGTTTCTCAAGGTTTTAACGAAGTTGCAGTTGAGATGCCATGAAGTGATCCAACCATTTCCAATCAAGTCCAAGCATTCAAACACACTCCATATGGTGTAGGGAAGCTGTCCAGATAATCACAACACATCTGTAACACCTCCAACTCAAAAATCACATTGCTCTTGCTGTCACGACCTTCAAGTAAG
Organism: Lathyrus tuberosus; assembly: GCA_022829125.1. Lineage (NCBI taxonomy): Eukaryota > Viridiplantae > Streptophyta > Magnoliopsida > Fabales > Fabaceae > Lathyrus > Lathyrus tuberosus. The sequence goes on along the minus strand of JALAZF010000479.1, from coordinate 2,597,048 downwards.
CCTAAACTTGGTCATCTCTTAATCTATGCATATTTCCTTTCACAATACTTTTTCCAAATGTTCATAATCATGCATAGAATGTTTCCCCTCAATTAATTGCTTTGTTTGAACCGTGTATGAAAATTCTCAGCCTTCATGCAAATTTGAGGGTTCTTAAGGTTTTGTCTTGATTTCTTATTCCATGCTTAAAATAAATGAAATTAAAGACCATAAACATGATCGTGAGGTGAAAACGAGCAGATTGATATGTGGATTGTGTGATTTCATCAAGTATTCAGTGAGATTGGATAAAAAATGCAAATCAGGCCAAACTCAGAACACGCGCGTGTTCTTGCCATGTTCTTGGCGCCTTTTTTACAAATTCAAATATTTGAATTTTGTGATTTTATTTAATTGATTCAAAAATTAATTTCTCTCTGAGTTTTAATAATTTTGAGTTGATTCTTTTTTTAATAATTCACAAAAAATGTTAAAATATTTTAATTTACCAAAAAATCCCAAAAATATTATTTATTTCATATATTTGATATATTTGCAAGGAATTAATGTTTTATTTGTTTTTAACATTTGAAATATTTTTCCCCCTTGATTTTCCAAATTTAATTGGTTTCCAATCATTTTGTGGATATAAACATGATTTTTGAAACATTGATCCAAGATCCCCACTCATTTTTCACATATTTTCATCACTTTTTATTAATTTTTTAACAAAATTAATTCCTTTTTAAACAAAATTAGGGTTTTGATTAATTCAACCCTCATCAATCATTTTAAAAATCTTTGGGCCTCTTGGTAAAGTGTAAGACCCAATCCTTTTGTAAATAAACCTTTTAGGACCTCACACATTGTATAAGTCCCTCTGTATATTTTCAAAAGTACGGCACGGTCGTCGCCTTTGCAACGAAACCAATTGGGCTTCTCCTTGAGCTATAAGACCCATCTTGACTTATTTTCCAACTCTTGGGCCTCTAATAGAATGTAAGACCCAATCCCCTTTTAACCAAAACAATTTTGGGCCACAGATATTGTATAAGTCCCTCTGTGTTAAAAGAAAAATCTCGGCGCAATCTCCAGTTCAAAAATCAAATCATCTGGGCCTACCCTCGTGTTATAAGCCCTATTTCTTTTCTTTAATTTTCTTTGGGCCTCTAATAGAGTGTAAGACCCATCCCATTGTACATAAAAACTTTTTGGGCCTCACGTATTGTATAAGTCCCTCTGTACAGTTTTCAAAACAAAGGTGCGATCATCGTTAAAACTTGGGCCTCTCCTTGAGCTGTAAGCCCCAACAATCTTTTCAAAGCACTCTCTCCTTTGATTTTGAATTCAAATATATGTTGTTATCAAAACTTTCTTTGTTGAACAACTAACAAAACAACATGGAATCTCTACAACGGGTAAGTGTTTATCCGCTTTCTTTTAAATACTTTCATATACATAACCGTATTGTGGGAAACTGCGCATGGTTAGTCTTCTTTCATACTCCTTTAAATACTTGTCATATATCAACTGTGTAATTCTGGTATGGCTATTTAGAGTTTTCCCCGACAACTACGTCTAGCACTAGGTAAAGCCTTGTTGGTCACTCTTAAATACAAACAAAACTAGATCCCCCGTAGGATTCCAGATATAGTCTTCCCTTCTCTTGGGGTTAAACAAGATGGAACAAAGAGAAAGGAAGTATTCTCGGTGAACCTTTTGTCAGACTGACACCCTTAGAAATTGTCAAAGAAACTCTAACTCCGCAGAGATGATCTTTTCTCCGTGAATGGCATCTCTTGAGTTTCTTCCAAATTCTCGAACTTTCCTGGAATGATCTCTTCTCTGTGAATTGCATTTCTTAAACTTCTCTTGGTTTGAGGACCCACAGGCTTCCTAAAAGCATCCCCACCTCCTCTTGGGCGTTGTACAAGGACCCTTCGGCTTCTTAGAAGTTCTCATGCCTTCTCTTGGGCTTAATACTAGGACCCTGATGACCTCTTAAAGGTATAAGACAGAACTTAGTCATCCTTTGCTAGAGTAGTCTTTCCAGCGTCAAAACTCTGGCCATTTTAGGGTTGATACTCATCCCTTAATGCCCTTTCCTCCTCTTGGGCATTGTACAAAAGATAAAACTCTAGACTTGGACAGTTTAAACTCCCTTGAGTCTCAAAGACATTCTCAAGTTCCTTTCAAATATAGAAAAAAACACTGATCACTCTGAAACCCGCTCTCTCTCATGAGAGTTCCCCACCCTTGGGCCTGCCTATGGATCTAATCCTCAGCAGTAAGATAGCTTCCTCTTGGGCTTTGTACAATGGCTCTCCCCAGCGGAGCTAACCTCTTCAGACTCTCTTGTTGAGTCAGTCTTCCTTTTAGCCTCTGTCTTGGGCTTCATACAAGACACATATAAAACACTCTCTTGTTGAGTATAAAAGACTCTCTTGTTGAGTCGATCTCTTTTTAGCCTCTATCTCGGGCTTCGTACGAGACAATAAAACACTCTTTTGTTGAGTATAAAAGACTCACTTGTTGAGTCAAACAGACGCTCTTGTTGAGTCAATCACCTGTTCAAGGCTCTCTTGTTGAGTCAACCTTTTTAGCCTCCATCTTAGGCTTTATACAGGACAGATAACAATACTCTCTTGTCGAGTCAAACCCTTTCAGCCTCCGTCTTGGGCTTTATACAAGATACATTCTCCCCAACCGAGTCAAAATCCCTTTTAGCCTCAATCTTGGGCGTTGTACAAGACAGAAAGAACGTTTGCCCCAGAAGAGTCAAACTTCCCGCCTCCTCTTAGGCTTTGTACAAGGAAACCCCGGTTGAGTCAATCAACCTTTTAGCATCAAATTTGTGCCTTGCTCACATCATACAAACATCAACAACTCCTCTTTAGAGATGACAAATTCTCTTTCAGTCAACCTTTTAGCTTCACATCTTGGGCTTTGAACAAGATACAAACCACATTTAGCTTCATGTCTTGGGCTTTGAACAAGACACCAAAACAACCTTTTTCCTCCCATAGAATAGGAGGAACTACGATCGCTCTGATTTCCCTGTTTCGGGAATACGTAGGCATAAGATTGCAAAAATCTTAGCGAGCATACTAATCAAAAACCCAAAATCCAGTACCTTCATATATCCATCAAAAGCCTCAGACCTAACACCTTACTAGAAACCTAGCCCATAGTCTAGACACTGTTTTTAAGCAAATAACCCTAAAAACGAACCCCCTATTTTGAGAGCATCTGTAAACCAACAGTTTCGACTGTTTAACCTCAGTTTGCAAGCAGGGTTAATTGGAGACATCTATTTCCCTTCCTTAATTAGCTCAACAGGATAAAAAATGAATCGAACTGTAGTACCAAAGCGATAGTGATTCGAAACCACAAAAACCGCGCTGCAGAAAAATGACGACCACAGTAGGAGGCATTCTTTCTAGCCTCTTTTAGGGTGAAGGCCTTAAATTCACCAAATACTACAGAAATGGTGACTCTGCTGGGGAGTCATTGTGTGTATAGGATCATAGGACTAGAGATCTAGGATACTAAGACCGATATATATAATGCTTTTCCTAATTTATATCCATGTTTATTTTTCAGCTAATGGGAATGCGTGTGATGCCGCATCTGGAAAGATTGAGTATACACCTAAGATAGGGGTTAGCATTATACGGGTAATCTTATGGGGAGTGAATCCCAAATAAGAGATCCCGGTCGACCATCAAATCAGTGGAGATGCCCTTTGCGGATTCAATGCCTATACGACTTTGGTCGTTGAAAGCAGATTGTTCCATTGGGTTATCTGAGAAGCTGAGGATTTTAGTAAACTGAAACCAGTAGTGCGGAAGCTATCGGGAATAGTTGTCACGCAATACTACCCTCATTTGAGATTACTCTAAAGATGAACCAGCTCGCATGGTGATCCGCTTGCTGCCGTCATCCGATGATGGGTCAATGATTTTGAGAACAGGTACAAAAAATCACCAGTAAAACCTTTGGGGATGGGTAGAGCCTTGACTTCATGACACCGACCCTTTGACCCCATGTTTTTTCTATGTTTTTGTGTGCTACATTCATACATTCATTTAAAAAACATTTAAACAAAGAAAATTTTCTCTTCTAGTCTCTCTTTTTCAAATTAAACTAAGACAATGATTGCAAATGTCAGATAAAGAGATTGCTAATGGATTTCGGTAAAAGGAAAACTCATAAGTATACCTTCAAGGTTCCAAAACTAGAGGATTTAAGAGGGTTGGCGAGGATGATCACCAACCCTGAGGTTTTCAAAGCCAAGTATGGAGGACTGCTGTCTCTGTTAAGGGTCCATGTAATTGAAGGAATCTTGTCCACACTCATTCAGTTATACGATCCGGTCTATCACTGCTTCGCATTCCCAGATTATCAGCTAGCACCAACACTGGAGGAATACTCTCACCTGACTAATTTACATATTACTGATCACGCTCCTTTTTCTGGACTGGAAGAAATTCCAAAGGATCAAACCATTGCAAGAGCAATCTATTTGGACGAGTCAGAAGTCAGGACTCACATGACCACTAAGGGTGGAAGTCAGGGTTTGCCAGCCCAGTTCTTGATAAAGAAAGCTCTGTACTTTGCTAGTATAGGGAACGTGGCCACTTTCGAAAGCATCTTTGTTTTGCTTACCTACGGGTTATTTTTGTTTCCCAACATCAATAACTTTGTAGATATCAACGCCATTAAGATTTTTCTGATTGGAAACCCTGCACCGGCCTTGCTCGCAGATCCTTATCATTCTATACATTTAAGGAATTTGTATAGCGGAGGAATGATCACATGTTGTGTACCCCTGCTATACAAATGGTTCATTTTCCACTTACCCAAGTCTACTGCATTTTGGGATCAAAAGAATACTTTACGTTGGTCATAGAGAATTATGTCTCTTACCAACTCTGACATCAATTGGTACAATTGAATCTATGACGGGATCAGGATCATCGACCATTGTGGAAATTTCCCAAACATACCCCTTATAGAAACTAAGGGGGGAATCAATTATCATCCGATTTTAGTTCGTCGTCAATTTGGATACCCGATGAGACATATTCCGCGTAATGTTGATTTGGAAGGTCTTTTCTTCAAGGAAGGAGAAAATGACAGAGCACTAAAGACAGAAATAGTGCATGCCTGGAAACACGTTCACAGGAAAGGAAGAGAGTCACTAGGAAAACCAGACTGCGTCTCGGTGGAGCCTTATCTCCGCTGGGTATAAACTAGAGCTCTCAAGCTGAGGATGCCTTACCCTCGTCAGGAAGTTCTTCCATTAAGGGACTCTGTCCTTTATTTTATGTCTGATATGGAAAAACTTCAAGTAACTCTCATAAAAGTTCAGCAGGAGAAGAGGTCTTAGAGGAACAAGTACCGTATTCTCAATGTGGAGTGTAAGAAAATATAGCAACTATTGAAAGATAAAGATGCTCTGATTGAGATTTTATAGCAACATGCTGTAGAAAATTAGGATGACCAAATAAATTTGCTCACTCCTCTCACTTTGCAAAGGAGCGACAACCCGACAACGGCTCAAGATCCCCGGTCAAAGAAAAGGAAAGCACCGGTACCAGCACCTGAGCTCTCCTCAGAGAGGACTCAGGATCCATTAGCTTAGACATTTCCTTTTCAGCACTTTGTAATCTACTGTATTTCCATTTTTCGCAATCCTTGAATTCAATAAAACGGGGTCTTCCCCACTGTTTGATATTTGCAATCCAATTGTCGAAGTTTATTTTGATTAAATAAAAAGTTAATTAATACAATCATTGTATATCATTCATCATCCTCACGTAACACATTTTTCTTACCTACGAATCTCACGGTTCCTTCTCGATTCTAGAGTCAAACTGTATCATTCGTACAATACTCGGGCCAATAGACAGAAAAAGATGGATGATCTCGAGGAAGAGAACAGAGAGTTGAGGGAAGAGATTGACACTCTGAAAGAAGATCTGAGAAAGCTTCATAACGACATGCAAGCTCTAGCAGAAGCTCAGATGCAACAACAAAGGAATGTGATCTCAGAGATCACATCAACGCCCATAGTGGAAAAGTGTGATCCTCGGTATAACATGCCAAAAGATCGTCCCTGGGGCATGCCACTCAACTATATCCCGGAAGAATATGTTCCGCCGATCACTGAGAATCAGGGAACCGCAGCAGGAACCGCTGGGCCTGAAGGTTACAAACTTCGGGAAAGCGAAGATGCCATGGGCATGACGGCAACTCCTGAAGGTTACAAACTTCGGGAGAGGGAAGGACCTAGAGTCACTGCCATGATGACTATACCACCACCCGTGGTACACATTGTCCCGGAAGGACAGATTCCACAGATACCTTCTGGTGGAAATGAAAGTATGTTCGACAGAATGAATGAGTTCCATGAACAGTTCCTAGAGATGCAGAAAGAATTGCAGGCCATTCGCGGTCAGGATCTATTTGGAAAAGACACTGCAGACCTTTGTTTGGTCCCCAATGTGAAAATTTCGCACAAATTCAAAGTGCCCGAATTTGAAAAGTACAAGGGTAACTCTTGCCCTCAAAACCATTTAGTGATGTACGCTCGGAGGATGTCAACTCAGACAGAGAACCACCAGTTACTGATTCACTACTTTCTGGATAGTTTAACCGGTGCCGCACTCAAATGGTACATGGGTTTAAACTGCACTAAGATCGCTTCTTTCAGAGATCTTGGCGCTGCCTTTGTTCACCAGTATAAGTATAACCTGGACATGGAACCAGACAGAGATCAACTCTGATCGTTGTCACAAAAGGACAAAGAAACCTTTAAGGAGTACGCTCAGAGATGGCGTGAAATTGCCGTTCATATTTGTCCACCTCTTTAGGAAAAATAGATGACAAATATCTTCTTGAAAACCTTAAGCTCATTTTACTACAACAGAATGGTTGCCAGCGCGCCCAGTGACTTCACCGAGATGGTGGGTATGGGAGTTCGCCTTGAGAAAGCGGTCCGAGAAGGACGTTTAGTTAAAGATGTTGGATCATCGAGTAATACAAAATGATACGGTAGTGATCTCCCTAAGAAAAAAGAGCAGGATATTGGAAATATCTCTCTTGGAAAGCAAAGGCGACATTACCAACCAGTAGCAACTGTAACTCCTGCTATCAACCCTGCACCTGTTCCAACGTATCAACCTCAAGTTGCTCAAAGTCAACCAAATCAACAACAATATCAACAAAGGACATAACAGCCTCTTCAGTAGGCTTGTCCTCAGTACAACAACAACCGTACAATGCGACCACCAAGGTTTGACCCTATACCAATGTTGTACGCAGACTTGTTTCCATTATTGCTGGTCAAGGGGCACGTCCAAACCAGATCTCCTCTTACAGTACCAGAAAATCTGCCTTTTTAGTTCAAAGCGGATCAGACTTGCCCTTACCATCAAGGAGGACTAGGGCATAACATAGAAAACTGTCTCAGTTTCAAATCGGATGTGCAAAAGCTTGTTAGGAGCGGGGTCTTATCTTTCAAAGATACGAATCCGAATATTCTCACGAACCCGCTACCTCAACACGAGAAAGCTGCGGTAAATTTGATAGAGGGAGAGTCCAATAACAGCTATCAAATTCATGATGTACTCTTATTGTGGGCCAACTTGGTCAAGATGCATCACAGACAGAGCGGGTATGGCCATATACCACCTCACAACTATCACCAGTGTGATATCTGCTCTAAGGATAATCAAGGATGTTCTGTGGTGCAATCAGCTCTACAGGAACAATTGGATCTCGGATGGATCAAAGAGCATCGAGTTTGTGGGCTCAACATGACTTATGCAAATTCCAACATCATTCAAAACCACAACATCCGTGCGATGAATGTCAACTTGGTGGCAATGCACTCAAGGCAAAGTCAGTATCATAATCTACCGCGACACGATTACAATTCCTGTCTGACTTTCTCGGTAAACAAACAAGGATGCTCTTTTGTACAAGAGGCCCTCCAGCGTCAGATGGATCTGGGATGGATTCAGGATTACCGCGATGGAAATCAGAATCAAGTGAATATGATTCAAATCTTTGATATTCGCTTGATGAACACCATCTTGGTGGAGTTACACCCTACACAAGTCCAGCTCGGTGTTCTGACTTCGCATAATTATTAGAACTGTAGCGTATGTCGTGAGAGTAACCAAGGTTGTGCACTCGTTCAAAGGACGCTTCAACATTTGTTAAACCACTGGTGGCTTCCGATCTATATGGATGAAGACACGCAACAAATCAGTGTGGTTAATGGGAACCCTACTAGGCATCAAAGTCTGGATGTTCGATCAAAGGAAACAGATCTAGTGAGGTTACACTGCATTCAAAACGGACATGGCCAGGTGCCACCACATAATTACGAGCGCTGTAAAGTTTGCTCGGAAAATAATCAAGGATGTTACCTCGTGCGAGCAGCCCTTCAGAGTCAGTTGGACCGTAAATAAATTCAACAATATTCAGTTTCGGGGTCCATTAACTGGACGCCAGACTATTTCGCTAACCAGATCAAAGATGTGATTGTAATCTCTGATCCTGAGAGGACCAAGGATGTTTGTACCATCATCCCTCTACTGGTACAATCAAAGGTTCTTAGCCAGGAACTGATTGAAGTTACCTACGACAGTCATAAAAATCAGAAGGCTCCTGTAGTTATCTATCTACCGGGACCAGTGCCGTACAAATCTGATAAGGCGATCCCTTACAAGTACGGTGCAACAACAATTGAAAATGGAAAGGAAACTCCATTACCCTCCGCCGTAAACATTGCCGACATCAGTCGAGTGAAACGGAGCGGTCGAATCTTCAACAGAGGAGTTGGAGAACCTGCCAAGGAAAAGGAACCTCAAACGGAAGTTCCAAATCAACCAGTCGGTTAATCCAGTGATCCCAACCTTTCAAAGAACGATGATGAGATGCTGAAGCTCATCCAAAGGAGTGAATACAACATTGTTGATCAGCTGTTACAAACTCCTTCAAAGATCTCTGTGTTATCTCTTTTACTCAGTTCTGAGGCTCACAAGGAAGCTCTACAGAAAGTCTTAGAGCAGGCCTTTGTGGAACAGGATGTGTCAATACGACAGTTTGATAGCATCATCTCTAACATCACTTTCTGCAACAACTTAGGGTTCAGTGATGAGGAATTGCCAGAAGAAGGCAAAAGTCACAACATGGCGCTCAATATCACAGTTAACTGCCAGGATGATGCTTTAGCCAGCATACTGGTAGACACCGAATCGACTCTCAACGTTATGCCGAAGTCTACATTAATGCGACTATCATTCAAAGGATCCCCGATGAGGGGCAGTGAGGTCATCGCCAAAGCGTTCGACAGATCTCGGAAAACAGTTATCGGCGAAGTCGACCTTCCCATAACTATCGGTCCTCACACTTTCCAGGTCATGGACATCCGAGCAACATACAGCTGTTTGTTGGGAAGACCTTGGATACACCAGGCTGGGGCAGTCACTTCGACACTACACTAGAAATTGAAGTTTGTCAAGAACGATCAACTCGTCACGGTCTGTGGAGAACAAGCCTTGATCGCGAGTAACCTTTCATTATCTACTTGTGTAGAGCCGGAGGAGGTTATTGGAACTCAGTTCCAGACACTTTCGGTGAGCAATGAGAATCAATCAGAAATAGGAACGTCGATTTCCTCGTACAAAGATGCTCTTGAGGTGATCAAAAATAAAAATGCAAAAGGATAGGGACAACTTGTTATTCCTAATGACAACAAGGCAAAGAAAGGTTTTGGTTTTTCTTCAAACTGTACTCAGACTGCTGCTAGCAATGAAAGTTTTCATCCCATTCAGGACTTCTTCCGCAGTGGAGGTTTCCTTCACCCAGTGTCTCAAGAAGTACATACCATCAACAAGGGTGATCCCTCTGATACAGAGGAAGAATGGAAGTCCTATCTTAACGAGGACGGTTATATCTCTTAGGAAGAGGTGCCTACGCCATTTTGCTATCCCGCACAGAGTCCGAGATTTATACCAAGGTCAGACGCCAAAATGATATATGGAGATTGCGATCCGGAAGGATGTCGTGCTCCACCCAACTCATTAGAGGAAGACCCTCTAATGAAAGACAACTTTGACCACGACTATTATGGCCCAATGGATGGCCTGCCTATCTGGCAGCCGTACCCAGGAAACTTGGGGCAAGAAAATCAGCCGAACGATGCTTATCAGCTGAGCGTCATTGGGAAAAATACCTGCGTCCCCACCATGTCATGGGACCAGCACTCAGGTCACTCAGAACCTATCCAGCACGACGATGAATTTGCAAAGCTTGCAGGACTAGAATTCATTAACTATGATTTTCCTGAGGTCAACGTCATCAAAAGGGATGACTCCTCCAGTTCCAAAGAAGTGTGGGATACGTTAGGACAACCAAGTGGCAAGTTCGACTACATAATCAAATACACCGCTCCCGAAAGCTCTCGTATTAGGGTCGAGGAGATCCAGCCGACTGGATGGGGAGATTTACCTGAAAGCACAAATACTATGCAAAATACAACAGTGGAATCCTCCTACGACAACTCTGCCTGGGAGACAGATTCCAATGATCATGCTCCACCAGAAATCAATGTTATTTCTGAAGACAAATCAAGGAAGGTACCAGACTTTATGATTCACCAAAGAGTTCGTCGCCAATGGGTTGCTGTCGATGTTCCGAAGATTGTTCATAAGTCAAAGTAATTGTCGTCTTTAACCTTTCACCCTGCCCAGGTGAAACGGATGTTTTGATAGGGCTCACTTTCTGTAAATATCCCTCTTCGCTTCGCCCAATGCGACAGAGTTTTGTTTTATAGGGCTGTAGTTTCAAGAATCGACAAAGTTCATAAATAAAATAACGTCGTTCTCTAATTTCCACATTAATTGTTGTTTTCCCTTTTCGCTTTTTTAGAAAATGGTAATCCTAAAAAACAATTCAAATAATAAAAACAAGCAGTAAAAAAAATACACTGCACACACTCTTGTATTCTCTCTATCTCTTCTAAAAAAACAATCATCACGTCATGCAGATTGCTTGTTTTAAACCCCGTTGAAACATACGATCTGATGCCTTCTCCCAACTTTAAATTCCCGGTATTTGGGGCTGAAGAAGAAGATGACGAAGAAATTCCAGAAAAGATCTCCCGATTACTCAAACAAGAGGAAAGGTCCATCAACCTCACAAGGAGCCATTGGAAACGGTCAACTTGGGCTCAAAGGAGGAAAGAAAAGAGGTCAGGATTGGGGCACTGCTCAGTCCAACTGCCAAAGAGAGTTTGACAAAGCTTCTCAAAGAATTTCCCGATGTATTTGCTTGGTACTACCAGGACATGCCAGGGTTGGATACTAGCATTGTGGAACATCATCTACCGTTAAGATCAGAATGTCCGGTAGTAAAACAAAGGTTGAGACGGACTCATCCGGATATGGCCATCAAAATCAAAGAGGAAGTACAGAAGCAGATTGACGCGAGTTTCCTCGCTACATCAGAATATCCTCAATGGTTAGCCAACATAGTACTAGTTCCAAAAAAGGACGGAAAGGTCAGAATGTATGTGGATTACAGAGATCTAAATAAGGCTAGTCCAAAGGACGACTTTCCTTTACCACACATTGACATGCTGGTAGACAGTACGGCAAAATTTAAAATATTCTCCTTCATGGATGGATTCTCGGGCTATAATCAGATAAAAATGGCGCCGAAAGACATGGAGAAAACTTCGTTCATTACCTCATGGGGTACCTTTTGTTACAAGGTGATGCCGTTCGGTTTGAAGAACGCCAGGGAAACCTAGCAAAGGGCCATGACTACTCTTTTTCATGACATGATACACAAGGAAACATGTGACAGAAGAGGAGCATGTGACCCACCTGTCAAAGCTATTCGAGCGATTGAGAATGTACAAACTCTGCTTGAATCCCAATAAGTGCACATTTGGTGTCCGTTCAGGGAAACTTTTAGGGTTCATCGTCAGCCAGAAGGGAATCGAGGTTGATCCTGACAAAGTCAAGGCCATTAAAGAAATGCCTTCTCCAAAGACTGAAAAACAAGTCAGGGGATTCCTGGGACGTCTGAATTACATCTCCAGGTTCATATTCCTTATGACCGCGATATGCGCGCCGATTTTCAAATTACTCAAAAAGAACCAGGACTGCGTTTGGACAGAAGATTGCCAAACCGCCTTCGACAGTATTAAGAAATATATATTGAACCCACTGATTCTATCATCTACAGTGGAAGGAAGACCACTGATCATTTACTTAATAGTCCTAGAGGACTCAATGGGTTGTGTACTTGGCCAACGAGACGAAACAAAAAGGAAAGAGTCTGCCATTTACTATTTGAGCAAGAAGTTCACCGACTGCGAGACTCAGTACACTATGCTTGAGAAAACTTGTTGTGCTCTGGCTTGGGCAGGCAAACGTCTTCGCCAGTATATGATTTGTCACACTGCTTGGTTGATCTCAGAAATGGATCCAATCAAGTATGTCTTTGAAAAGCCTGCTATCACGGGAAGGATTGCCCGTTGGCAGATGTTGTTATCAGAATACAACATAGAATACCACGCTTAGAAAGTTGTTAAAGGAAGTATTTTAGCCGATCATTGGTCTCATCAATCGATTGACGATCAAGAATCAATCGGGTTTGACTTCCCAGACAAATATGTCATGTATTTGAAGATGAAAGATTGCGATGAACCACTACCCAGTGAAGGGCCAGAACTAGGTTCCCAATGGGGACTAATCTTTGACGGAGCTATCAATCATTATGGAAACGGAATTGGGGCAATCATTGTAACACCTCAGGGTACCCACATTCCTTTCACCGCCCGACTGACATTTAAGTGTACGAATAACGAGGCCGAATACGAAGCTTGTATCATGGGTCTCGAAGAAGCGATCGACTTAAGGATCAAAAACTTGGATGTTTATGGCGACTCAGCCCTGGTTATCAATCAGATTAAAGGAGATTGGAACACGTACCAATCAGGACTGATTCCTTACAAAGATTATGCGAGAAGGTTGTTACCCTTCTTCAACCAAATCGAGTTTCATCATATCCCTCGTGAGAAAAATCACATGGCTGATGCATTAGCCACTCTCTCTTTCATGATTAGTGTAGGTCAATGGAACGACCTACCTAAGATCGACATAATGTGCCTTGAGGGGCCCGCTTACATCTTCACGATTGAAGCAGTCATAGACGACAAACCTTGGTATCACGATATCAAATGCTTCCTTCAGAAACAAGAGTACCCACCTGGGGCACTAAGGAAAGACAGAAAAACCCTCAGAAGGCTGGCAGGCAATTTCTTTCTGAGCGTTGATACACTCTATAAGAGAAACTTTGACATGGTCTTGCTTCGATGTGTAGACAGACCAGAAGCAAACATGCTGATAAAAGAAATTCATGAAGGATCCTTTGGCACTCATGCCAACGGACACACAATGGCGAGAAAAATTCTGAGATCAGGGTACTACTGGTTGACCATGGAATCCGATTGCACAAGTACATGAGGAAGTGTCACAAGTGTCAGATATACTAAGACAAAATTCATGTACCGCTAACGCATCTCAAAGTTCTCTCCTCCCCATGGCCTTTTTCCATATGGGGAATTGACATGATTGGCATGATCGAACCCAGAGCTTCGAACAGACATTGGTTCATCCTGGTAGCCATTGATTACTTCACCAAGTGGGTCGAAGCAGTGTCATATGCCAATGTAACCCGACAAGTGGTGGTCCAATTTATCAAAAACAATCTCATCTGCCATTATGGTGTTCCAAGCCAGATCATTACAGGAAATGGATCTAACTTAAACAATAAGATGATAAAAGAGTTGTGCGCTTAGTTCAAGATCGAACACCATAACTCATCTCCCTACCGACCTAAGATGAACGGAGCGGTAGAAGCAACTAACAAGAACATCAAGAGGATTGTTCAAAAGATGGTTGTAACCTACAAAGACTAGCATGAGATGCTACACTTTGCTCTTCACGGTTATCGCACATTTGTCCGCACTTCAACGGGGGCAACCCATTTCTCTCTAGTATATGGCATGGAAGCAGTACTTCCCATAGAAGTAGAGATCCCATCAATCCGGGTATTGATGGAAGCTAAGCTAACAGAGGCTGAATGGTGTCAAAGTCGACACGATGAACTGAATATGGTCAAAGAAAAACGGATAACGGCATTATGCCACGGTCAATTGTATCAACAAAGGATGAAGAAGGAGTTTGACAAAAAGGTCCGACCTCGCGTCTTCAGAAAAGGAGACCTTGTGCTAAAAAATATACAATCATTTCTCACTGATTCTCGGGGCAAATGGACTCAGAATTATGACGGTCCTTATGTGGTCAAGAAAGCTTTCTCAGACGGCGCCTTGAGACTTACAACCATGGATGGAGAGGAATTTGCCTACCCCACAAATGTTGATGTAGTCAAGAAATACTTCGCCTAAAAAAAAGAATAAAAAAAAAATCTCGGTGGATTGAAAACCCGAAAGGGCAGTCCAGACAAAAATTAGAGACATAATCAAAAATCATCCCGGTGGATTGGAAATCTCAAAGTACAATCCAGGAAAAAATTAGGGATTAATGGCAAGTAACTACGCCCAGAAATGGGGCAAATCCCTCAGCAGCAGTGATGCCATCCATCAGAAAACTCCAGTCAGGGTCATCTTCGATAGAAGCTCAGGATGCCCAGAATTCAAAGTTGGTAGAAGGATAGCGGTCGTTATGTTTTAATGTAGCCATTTTCCCTTAAATTACCATTTTCTAACTTTGTAAATACTTTATGGGATCACGCGTTTAGATGATTTCCCTCCTATCAATAAAATTTGAGCCCTTGTGCTTTTGTTTGCAGTTCTTATTTGTTTTAGCTTTACAGAACGACGTTTTAACATAATTAACGATTCTTGGAATAAAACAAAAATGAATTTTACTTGTCAAACTTTTTTCGGCTTTTAAAACAAAGATGGCAATTTCTTTTTACTGTTGAACATTGAAAGAACATCAATCGCTTCTCCCGAAGTAATCGAGCTTCAAAGTGCAGAATCAAAGTACCCCTTCTAAACCAGTACGCCTGAATGAAGGATCAACTGTGTCAGAGACCATTTTTCATCTGACACTCCCCGGCAGAGTTCTTACCTCCTAAGCCCGACCAACGGTTGTTCCCCACAGGGACTATCTCTCCTAAGCAAGGCAGAATTGCTATCATGAACCAGTGATACTTTTCATCTCCATCTGTGGCCGAGTATCTAGTCGTTTTCATCTACTAGTTTATATGTCACGTCATTTTTGTCAGCATAAACATACATACATCATGCATTATTGAATTACATTCACATTCATATTGCATCACTATCACTCTGGTTAGTCTTATCCCCAAGTGATAAAGGTCCTCTCAATTGAGTTGTCAGTTCTTTCCTCGACAGGAAGTGAACCATCTAAACGATCTCTCCTCCAGTTTATTTCTGGATTGAAGTTGGTCCCTTGACCACTTAGATAACTTGAACCTCTGAAAAACAAGAAGACCTGCGAAAAACATCACTCTTCGCCATTGAAGATGATATCTTCGCTTTCCTGGATTAAGGAAAATCCCTAGAGAAAGCCTCTTAATCAGAGATTCGGTAATACAACAGTTTTTCTCTAAAAACTCTGCTGACGGAAAGGTCATCAACACCTCAAAATTGGGTCACATCATTTGGCATTTCTCCGAGAAGATCTCGAAGAAAAGTATGATGTAATGTCCCCAAGCGAAAGCAGTCTCTCAAGAGACTCGTTTTCCCCAGTAGATTCGACCAATGGCGTCTCCAAACAGAGAAGTTTGTACACCTCTACAACTCAGACGACTGGGTTTCCCAGCAACTCTGACATCAAAATTTTTTCTATCAAATGGCATCTCCCCAGAAAAATTCGGCGAGAAGTTTGAGGAAAACTGCTACGAATAGCGTCCCTTGTCAAGAAAGTTTATTGACAAAAGAAACTTATACCAGATCCTTGGTAGGAAACCAGGATCGCGGGGAAGTTTATATCAGAAACTTAGACCAGTTCCTTGGTAGAAAACCAGGATCGAGGGGAAGTTTATTTCAGAAACTTAGACCAGTTCCTTGGTAGGAAACCAGGATCGAGGGGAAGTTTATTTTAGAAACTTAGACCAGTTCCTTGGTAGAAAACCAGGATCGAGGGGAAGTTTATTTCAGAAACTTAGACCAGTTCCTTGGTAGGAAACCAGGATCGAGGGGAAGTTTATTTCAGAAACTTACACCAGTTCCTTGGTAGGAAACCAGGATCGAGGGGAAGTTTATTCCAGAAACTTAGATCAGCTCCTTGGTAGGAAACCAGGATCGAGGGGAAGTTTATTTCAGAAACTTAGACCAGTTCATTGGTAGGAAACCAGTATCGAGGGGAAGTTTACCTTTTCTAAGCATCATTGCTTTGCAAAAGAAGAAGGATGTGCAAACTTCCATTCATAACCACCATCAAAATTTCGGGTATTCCAATATTTAATCCTATTGCACCCCTTATGCCCGAATACCTTCGCCATTCACACCTTCGAGTCCAAGAAGATTAAATAGGGACATCTTTCATACCCCAAATTTTGACCACTAAGATTTCCCATCATTGTGCAAGTCATCATCATAATATGGATGAGCCATCTTACCTCATTAGTCTCCCCAAAGATGGGTGAGCATCCACTACAATCAGACTTAGGGTTTCAAGCCCTCTCGGAGCTCTTAGACAAAGGATCAATCAAGGAATGACATGATCTTCAACTTGTCTAACCTCTCAAACACCTATAAGGGATCAAGAGGACTCCCACATCAAGAATCAAGAACAAGGTTGCAGTATTCTGAGTGGATCAAGCCTCAAGATCGCTAGTGTCACCAAATTAGGGTTTTGGTCGACCAGGGCCTCCAGATGGAAATTTTCCTCTGGGCATGAGCCAATGCTTCAAAGTATAACCCTAGATACTTTAAGGGATCTCATGGACCCAATCATCAAGTCAATTTTACCTCCGGGGAGGCATTTATCAAAAATCGGGAATTAGGGTTTCTTGACCTAATTCACCCCTAAGTTGACTTTTGGGACAAATCATGAGCCAAGACCTCAAGACATGATTTGAGGGGCCCTAATACACTACATTGATCCATTTGCAATAATGGATTGATCCAAGAAGCTTGATTTACAAGTTTCAAGTTCATCAGAACCGAGCTGTAGTCGAAGTTATATTTCATTAGAGTATCAGTTTCTAATGAATTGGGAGGAGAACAACATCCTTAAGTATCATAATCTCCGTAGATCATCTCGAAATCTGATTTTGGAGTACATCTAGAGTTTTGTTGTGGATAGCAAAATGGCATGTATGTCTCTTCTTGTGATATGTATCCTTCATCGTTGAGGTATGACTTCCATTCTTCTTCTAGATCGGAAGAAATATCTTTGAAATCATCTCCCTCGATGGTGTGGACCTCTTAATAAGTAGGATGGAGGGAACCTCCGCTGTGGAAGAAATCTTGAATAGAGTGAGTGGCCTCGTCCTTCTTTGTAGTCTTGGTAAATGGTGGCATAAAACCGAGACCCTTTCTTGTTCTATTATCGATAGGAATCACAATTTGTCTCCATCCTTTAGTGATACCGTTTTCCACTATTTGAATAGTGTCTTGATATGAGGAAATGGATGTTCCTTTTTCTTGATTGCCTTTGTTACTTGCAAAAAACGCCTGGAATTGAGTCCCAACAACCTATTATGGTTCCAAATAGGGGAATGATGACAGAATCCTCACGATTAAAGCTTGTTCTCCACATATCGTGGCCAACTTATTGTTCTTTACAAACTTCAGCTTCTGGTGAAGTGTTGAAGTGACTGCTCGTGCTTCATGGATCCAAGGCCGTTCTAATAAACAACTGTATGCCGCTCGGATATCCATGACTTGGAAGGTGAATTGGAAAGTGTGGCGGCGAATGGTTATGAAGGTCTACTTTACCAATAACTGTTTTCCTGGATCCGTCAAAAGCTTTGACTATGATCTCGCTGCCTCTCATTAGGGTTCCTTGAAAAGATAGTCGCTCAAGAGTTGGTTTTGGCATGACATTTAGGGATGAACCATTGTCTACCAGTACGCTTGCCAAGGCATCATTCCCGCAGCTGATTGTGATATTAAGTGCCATGTTATGATTTTTGCCTTCCTTCGAGAGTTCTTCATCACTGAAACCTAAGTTGTTACAGTAAGTGATGTTAGAAACGACGTTGTCAAATTAATCCATCGTTATGTCTTGTTTGATGAAGGCTTGTTCCAAAACCTTTTGTAAAGCTTCCCTGTGAGCTTCCGAACTCAACAGAAGGGATAATACAGATATCCAAGAAGAAGTATGCAATAACTGATCCACAATGTTGTATTCACTCTTCTGGATTAGCTTCAAAAATTTATCATTATTTTTCACCTGATTTGTACCGCTTGAATGGCCATTCTGTTTATCAGGAAATTCAACTTGAGGTTCTTTTTCTTTTGTGGGCTCTTTTATTCCTCTGTTGAAGATTCGACCACTTCGGGTAACAAACCTTATGTCAGTGATGTTGACAATGGATGGCAGCGAGACTTCCTTTCCGTCCTCCATCATGGTGGCACCATACTTGTAAGGAATGGTTTTCTCTGATTTATATGGCACCGAACCTGGTAAGTAGATAACCAAAGGAGTTATATGACTTTTTGACTATCATATGCAATCTTTATTGGTTCCAGCTTCGGGATACCGGAAATGTTTCCACTGTCGAAAGGGATCTCCAAGCGCTTCGGTTCACTGAGCAGAGGAATTATGGTGAAGAAAACTCCATTAATTCTGTAATTAATGGATTCTTTTTCATTGAAGACTGTAATGGTCCTTTGGTCTAACAGTCTTTGAATCTCATTTCAGATGCGGAGGCAACCATGTCGGCTTCTGCGGCATTTTCTGCAAGCTGAATGATCATGGTATTCTGGACCAATGTAGTTAAGTCCACACAAGCTTTTGTAAAATTTGACCAATGCTGTTTCAATGTGTTTCACATCATGAACTGCATATTGCCCTGGGCAATCTTGTACCATATTGATTAATTGATAATCCCTCATTCTGTTTGGTAGGATCTCTCCTCGGTCTACCTGATTCTGGAGAGCTGCTCGTACAAGGTAGCATCCTTGGTCATTTTCAAAGCATATCCTACAACGCTAATAATTGTGTGGAGATGCTCGATTGTATCCACTCTGTATGCAGTGCATGTTTACCAAGTCTATTTCTAATAAGTGAATGTCACAGCTTCCGTGTCTGCTAGGGCCTTCATCATCTATGTCGACTTAATGAGTTTTTGTGTTCTGGTATATCGGGAACCACCAGTGAAAGAGTTCTTTGTACGAGCGCGCAACCTTGATCATTCCCAGAGCAAACTTTATAATCCTGATAATTGTGTGATACTAAAAAGCTAAGTCGAACCTGTTTGGTGTGTAATTCTACCAAACTTGTGTTCATCAGGCGAATGTTAAAGATTTGAACTCTATTTGGGCATTCATCAATCATGTTGATCTGATGATCATTCCTCCCGTGATAGTTGTGAATCCACCCTAGATCCATTTGACATTGGAGGGCCTCCTGTACAAAAGGACATCTTTGATTATCTTTTGAGCAAATCGGGCAGACGTTACAGTCGAGCGATGGTAGATTGTAATGTTGACTTTGTCTGGAGTGCATCACTACCAGATTTACATTCATTGTGCGAATGTCAAAATTCTGAATGATACCGATACATTTGTAAACTAGGTTTACTCCATGGATTATGTGTTCTTGGATCCAACCCAGATCCATTTGTTCTTGAACGGTTGCTTGTATAATGTTGCACCCTTGGTTGTCCTTGGAACAATTATTACATTGATGATAGTTGTGAGGTGGCACATGGCCGTACCCAATTTGTCTGCAATGAATCTTCACCAGAGTTGTTCCTAGTAAGCGCACATTGTGAATCTGATAACTGTTGCCAAGACCTTTGTTAATTAAGTTAACAGAGGCTTTCTCGTACTGAGGTAACGAATTACTTTGAACATTTGGACAAGTTGGGTACATCGGACTTAAAACTAAAATAATTCTCGATGTTATGCCCCGGTGCTCCTTGATGATAAGGATAAAATTGGTCATCTTTGAACCAATAAGGGGGATTCTCAGGAATGGCGGGAGGAGTCCTAGTTTGAATGTGTCCTTTTGCTAGTAGAACTGGGAATAGCTCCACCTATAGCATTGGGATATGATCAAAACCTGGTGACCTTGAGATACGATTGTTGTTGTTGTATTACAGGCGACTCTGTTGAAGAGGTTGTTGCTGCCTTTGCTGATATCATGGTTTTTGATTTTATGGATTTTGAGAAATTTGTGGTTGATATGCCAGAGCTGGCGTTGAGTTGATAACAGGAGATATCGTTGCTACCTGTCGAGGTTGGTATCTTCGTCTTTGTTTACCTTGTGATATAGTGTTGATATCTTGCTCTTTCTTCTTTTGGAAACTTAAGGGGGAGGTGAGGCTTTTATCCTTACTTAACGAAGATGTCTGCTCTACTCACGAGTTTTGGAAACTTTCGAATAAATTCAGTTTTGAGTTGTCTAGATCATTTAATGTTAATTAACAGTTTGTTTTACTTTCGAATATTTTACGACTTGATAATTTGTTTTCACCTCTTGATTTAGTTTTTTTTTCCTTTATGGATATTCTGCAACTACTTATGGTTCCCTTGCTCCTCTTTTACAGCCTTACTCTAACTTTTGATGAGGATAATTTTGGAGTTGCTTGTGATCTCAATTTGAGAGGTTTCCATGTTTCAAGATTGAACTGATCTTAAATCCCAATTTCCAGCTAAATTAGGAAGGTATCATCTCTACATATCATATGCTTGTCCTTCGGCTTGCAGATGCCTATATTTGAAGATCAAAGGACTTGACAAAGCCATAAGTTTCTCGGTTCGTAGTTTTTTCCCTTTAATATTTGCAAGTAGAAGGATTTCAATTTTGTTTAGAATAGCTCGACATGGTCATCGGAAATCACATGCACACTAACTATGCAACACTTCACTTACACCTTAAAACACACCGGTTAATTGTTTTGGTTTCTTGACAGGAGTTTTAGGACTAACTTTTTGCACTTCATTGTACTTACTTATCAAAGCCAACTTCCATGTTTTATAGACATTGAATTATAATGTCACATTTGATAATGTCTATGTATGGTGTGGTTAATGCGTTAAGGTCTGATTTTCTACTTTGATACTAGCTTTCTACTTTGATACCAATTAACTGATATTTCTCAGTGTCTATGGTTTATCCTCTTCACAAAACTGGAATTTATTTGTGTGTATGATTTTTCCTCTTTACAAGTTCTATGGCTTTTACTGAAATTTATTTGTGTCTATGATTTTTTCTCTTCACCAATTTACTGCAATTTATTTGTGTCTATGGCTTTTCTATTTTGGTTTATTTGAGTATGGTTTGTCTTCAAGTTTGACTATTTGTTTGAGTATTTGTCTTCACATATCTGAAATTTATGCAACTTTGAGGGATTAGTAGAGTTGAACTGGTCTTCAAATAAAAGGAAAACATACACCTATGTCTTCAAATATGTAGCCATTTCTTTTAATGGCATGCCTTCAATTAGTTAGATTCTTATTTTATTTATTTTTAATGATGCCATATCTTTCATTTGCTTTGTGGAATGGAATTTTATGCTGTGTTGAGACAGAAAAGAAGACAGCATTTAATCACTACACTACTACTTATTTTTATTTTGGTGTCTCGGTTATTGTTTGTATTAGTGTCACTCAAATACTGCATATACATATTGTCACTTAAGTAATATAATTAAGTCTCTATATCTCTCTCTTGGTTAATCTTTTTTTAAAGACCTCAGAATATTATATTGGTTGTTTATATCGGCATTTGTTATACAAATTTAATGTTTGTTCATTTTTGTTTTAGAGGGTAAAATTACATAGAAGGTGTTGAAGGGATTAACAAAAAAGACACATATTTGAACATGGATCTCATATCTACTTGCCATTTTTAGATAAATATGAAGCTGGTTTGTAGTGCTAACTCAGTCTTCCATTCACCATTGTCCATTCATTTCAACATTATAATTTTGAGATTTTCTTAAGGCTGCCATAAACTCATCAAGCATCATGACTGAATTATAACATTCATTAGTAACATGCATCGACAAAATATTATAGATTAATTGCCAACGTTATCATATTATAGATTAATTTCCAATGTTATCATATTTGAAACTTATGAAATTACTAATAAATATGTAGCTGCAAGTTCATTATGGCAAACAAGTAAGAAATACATTACTGATACCTACTAAGTTCAGAATGGCAAACGACTTCATATATGTTGCTGCATAGGAAATAAGTTCAGTGATCAAGTTTTTTAGCCCAATTTGTTGTTTGTAATAAAATAATTTTGTATGTCATATCTCTCCATTTGCTCTTTGTTCAAAAATAACTGATACCAACTAATATTGAATCATAGAGGTTTTCAGGAGATGATGCCAATGGAGAGTCATACCATTCAAAGTTTGAGTCCAAAGCAATCTGCAACAAATTGTGCATGGGCCAAAAGTGCTAGGCATTCCAAATTCAAATGATGCTCACTTAATATGCATATGATTTTTTGTCATTAAACCATTTTGTGTGTAAGGAGTTATTATCATGCCATTTGAACACTCGATATGTGCAACCTTAGACACTTATTCTACAAGAGTTCAAGTTATTTTGTAATGCAATTTCCATTTCACTTCAATGTTTGTATGACAAATAATATGTTTATTTACTTCAATGTTATGATGTTTCAAAATATTAATTCATGACAAAGACAAAAATCTTTTATCACAAACAATAAATGATGTCTTCAAAGAGATTTTCCTTAATGTTGTGTAAAATTCCATATACATTAACTATTTTCATTGACGAATAATTGACTCTAACTATTTTCATCTACATTATTATTCTATTATTAATAATATTATTCTCAACTATAATTTTCTGCTACTATCAACTTTGTATATTCTTTAGGTTTAAATCTTTATCTACTTTAACGTACTCGTGCGGAAGCACGGGTCTTCTACTAGTTAAATTAAATTAAAAAAATAACAAAAACATAAACTAAACTAAATACAACCCAAACTAGAAAAGGCTACATTAAAGTTAAAATTAAACTAAGTTTAAAAATTAAACTAAATTGAAAATAAACTAAATTAAAGAAATAAGCTCTATATAAAAAAAAACTAAATTCAAATTAAATTAAAGTAATTCTAAATAAATCTAAAAACAAATCTAAAATGGAACGATAAAATTGACTAAAATGCCTGATTAATGAGATGTTTAACTAAAATGCGAAGAGGCCGACTTAAAATGATATGGCAGAGGCCAACGAATCTGAGGGTAAAATTTGGGGTATAACAGATGCCCATAATTAAATATCTTCACCGGATGACACGAGTGATGATAATCCTCCTGAAATCATGGTGAAAGGTATTTATATAGATATATATAACCGAAAATTTTGTCCTCAAATGCATTGGCATGCAATGCTATGGACAAAAGAAAACTAAACAACAATGTTGACAGGCTATGAACACTAGTATGATGATAAATGTGAAATGCAGACAAAAACGAAAGCGAACAGGGACGAAGTCCAAAATGAGCAACCACTCACTGGGGATGACAACAACACTGGGGAAACTAAAATAAAACTGAGAAATCTAAAGTGATGAGATCAACTGGTTCAAACGTGACCGGCCGACACTTTATAAAGAAAAGATAACACAAGATCCTCAATAGAAATATAACCGGAAAGATGGTCTCTATTGGGGAATCAAAATTCATCACCCATGAATGGAATTGGATAGAAAAGAGTCATAACATTCAGAAGATCATTGAATGAGGTGAGGAGAAAAACTGGGAAATACAATGAGGGACATTCAAGCAAACATCAGAGGTATTCAGAAGAGCATTGAATGAACTCCGAGGAACAAAATTAGAGATATTCGAAAAGCATCGAATAAACTCTAGCAAACAAAATCAGAGATATTCAAAAAAGCATCGAATAAACTCCGGCACGCACCCAGGAAAGCATCAGCTGGCTAAAGTAATGTCATTCCGGAAAAGCATCAGAATAAACAAAGTGAAATATCTGGAATAACATCAGATAAAAAAGACTCACTATGGACGAACGTCAGAAAGAGAGACGCATTCGGAAGAGCATCAGATGGTCACAAAAAGAGCTCTGGAAAAACATCGGGAGAAAAAGACTCAATCTGGAAGAACAGCAGAAAGAGAAAGGCACATTCGGAAGAGCATCAGATGGCAAAAGAAACCAGATATCCAATAATGGTTTTGAATGAAAGGTATAATCACAATATCTAATAATGGCTTTAGATAGAAGTGAACAAAGTAGGGATCCAAGAAGGCATTAGACAGAAAGACACCAGACATCCAATAATGGCTTTGAATGAAAGGTAAACTTATAATATCTGAGAAGGCATCAGATGAGGATGAGATAAAAAAGGGTAATCCGAGAAGGAATTGGACAGAAATACACCAGACATCCAGTAATGGCTTTGAATGAAAGGCTAACTCAGAATATCTGAGAAGGTATCAAATGAGAATGAGATAAAAGGGTCATCCAAGAAGGCATTAGATGTAAAGGAATCACAATATCCAAGAAAGCATTGGATGAATGTGACAAAGAGATACCCAAGAAAGCATTGGATAAACACGACAATATTTGTTGGGTAGATGCCAAGTAAGTTGGACTTTGACCACAAGATAAGACGTGGATAATGACACATCCTATAGAGAAATGCAAATGAGGATGAAACACTCATGCTATGCATATGGTATATGAATTATGCTATGATATATGATCAATTCAAATGCAGATGTCGACGACGTGGCTCAACTCTTTTGGGGAGAAGACAAGACTAGACGAGTGATTCCTCTACACGAAGATCACTGCCATTCTGCTTGGGGACTAAAGATGCTACTGCTGAACACATCATTGCCACACTGGTGAACTATATAAAATGATGATCCTTGTAGGAAGGATGAAGAGATGCTTGGGGCTTCTTCAAGTAAATTGCCCCAGATTAGCTGACAGTTGTAGATGAGCTTTTCAACGCTTTATCTGGTTTGATTCTATAGATGACTGCTTTGCTGTTCTCTTAGAAAGCTTTCCCCAGTATGAGTCTTGAAAGGTCTTTTTTTTAACCAATTCTGAGAAGTACTTGCCCCTGAACAACAAATCTTGATATAGAAAGAACTTGCTCCTGATAGGATCACCGACCAAGTTTCTTAATTGTTTGAACATTCCTTGAGAGGACGGGATCACCGACCAAAAGTATTTGTACAAACATAGTAAATGAAAAGTTCATGCAACTTTTGAAATCCAAATTCCTCTTTTGAAAGATGCAAAGCATATGAGTCACTTGTAAGAACACGACGGTTCAAGACATCAAAGTGAAAAGGTAAAGCACAGGTGTAATGCCAAAACAAATGATCTGCAAAGATCTTTTGGAGTCAGTTTACGCAACCTTGTTGTAGTATGCTTTCAAAATAACCTTGCTTCAGTTAGGTTTTTTTAGGGTTGTAACGTGGATGGGTTCACGGTTTAAGAAACAAAAGATAAAGGCTCAAAGTTTATTTGTACCCACCCAATTTTCGTGATGAACTTCCAATCCTAAGCTCAGTTAACTCATACTATCCACTCAGGTTTCCAGGAGGTTGGAATTGTACTGATGACAGTAATGATGATGGTTCAGAAGTTAATGGACTTGAAATGGAAATCACTACTTCCTTACAACGTTTGGTTGTTTTTACCATTGAGGACTTTCAGGATGAGGATTTAAATATTTCCTCTTTTTGGTTGTCAAACAAACCTTTTTGTATAAGGAAATGTCATGAGCTTCCCATCTTTCTTAGCTTTTGCCTTGAAAGGGACTCGGCTCATTCTTTGGGTAAGGAAAGTGGCTAGCCAGCTTAATGATTACGGTGAACCATCATTGGCATTTGACTTGAAGGACATCTTCGACACTTGCTTGATGTGTGCGAAGGAAAATTTGTGAGTGCAACCTTTATATGAAAGGTGTCTTGCATGAACGCACAACCAAGTTAACTGAGAACTACCTATCCCAAGGTTAAGATTGTGGGTTTTTGTAAAGAAATAAACTCCTACTTCTAGGCTCAAAGGGGTTTACAAGGGAATAACTTCCTTATTTTTCCAGTGTTTGGGGGATTTAAACAATGCCTTACATCGTTAGCAAAGTTTATTTGAAAGCATACAAGCAAACATGAGTATAACGTTTTCGTCATCCTCCCTCCAATCTTTGCACAATAAAAAAAAAGTGGACAAAAGATAAAATATTTTGAAAAGAAAGCATAAAAGTATAAATAGCAAACACAAATGAAATGAATCCAAAAGTTGCAATGCTCATTTCATTAATTAAGAAAGAACAAACATAATTTGAAGGCAAACGGCCATTACAAAATAAAGAAAATGTAAACAGCAAGAAACAAGGCCTAGTGACTAATCAACAACAGGGGTGAGCTGGCCTGTCTGAAACACTGGCTTTTAGGAAGACAGACTGCTGAAGTCGACTGAAGCTTCACTTGGCGTGCCCTACTAGAGGGTTGTTTTGGACATTAGGATTGGAGTCCCGAAAGGAGAGGATTTTATTTCTGATCAGCTCTTGTACTCTAGCCTTCAAGCATAACAACCTTCCAAGTTATGGTCTGCACCGCCTTGATGGTATTCACAATGAAGATCATCCCTAGAGTCGGTCGAAAGAGGATTTGGAGGAGGAGGCATAGTCCTTATGGTAATCAACCCTTTCTGAAACAGACCGGGATAAAGTTCAGTGTACGACATGGGAATAGGATCAAATGGATTCCTATTACGGTACTGATTATGTCCAACAACTGGATGTTGAGGAGCTTGAGCTGGTCGTGGAGCATTAACCACGGGAGTAACAACATCAACAGCAGGGGGAATAGTATACTGAGGTCTAGGGCGAGGCCTTCTCACTTCAACCATGACAGCATTAGTCTGATATTCCCTCTTCTTCTGGAAGTTCCTATAGGATTTCTTCACACCATTGGAAGATTCAGCAGCCATGGACACTTTTCCATTCTTGAGTCCTTCCTCGAGCCTTTGGCCGATAGTAACCAAATCATTGAAATTGGAGGAAACACTTACAATCATCTTCTCCCAATAAAATGGAGACAAGGTATCCATGAACATTCCAGTCAATTCTTTCTCGGCCAAAGGAGGTTTAACTTGGGAAGCCAATTCTCTCCTGCGTTGAGCATACTCCTTACAAGATTCCTTCTCATGTTGAGTCATGTTTTGCAGTTGGCGACGATCCGGAGCCATGTCGAGGTCATACTTATACTGCTTCACGAAGGCATTTGCGAGATCTTGGAAGCAGTGCATGGAATTTTGCTCGAGACTCATATACCATTTGAGTGAAGCTCCACTCAAGATGTCTTGAAAACAGTGGATAAGCAGTTTCTGATTGTTGGTATAAGCAGCCATCTTGCGAAAGTACATGACCAAATGAGCCCTTGGACAAGAGTGGCCCTTATACTTCACAAACTCGGGAACTTTGAACTTAGCAGGCATAACAAGGTCAGAAACCAGGCACATGTTATCTGCATCCACATTAAAGAAGTCATTTCCCTCCGTGGCTCTAAGTCTCTTGTCGATGGTCTGAAACTGCTCTTAGACAACTTCAGGTTCAACAAAGTCTTCACGGTCTTCACCCTGAGCATTGGCAGCATTGTACTCATAGAGGGGATTCTCAAAAGGAGCTCAAACAATCTAGGTAACAGCATGGACCATAGGTTTGGGCTCGATAAAAACAGGAGCTTGAAATACAGGCATAGCAGTCTGACCAATCATAGCAGTAGATGCAATTGGTGGAGATTAGTTGCGTGGCAAACCAAACTCTGGCCAAGTTGAAGGTGGCAACTGAACAGGTCAAGGATCAGCACTTGAAACTTCCTGAATGGCTGTCCTTTGGGGTGGCTCTCCTCTAGCAATCAAAACTTGAAGAATCTCAGTGAGTTTAGTCATGCTTGACGTCGATCTCCATTCGGATCTCAGCATTGGGTTCCTTTTGCTCCGACATCTTGCGCATGTAGTTAGCTCTAGTATGGTATTTATGTCGAGGAATCAGCTTGAAGACTCGCATGTGACACTGGAAGATAGAGACAACTGGAAATGAGTCGCTGGACAAACATACACATGCAATGAATCATGCAAAGATGCAAATGATATGCAATGCAATGCAACGGGAGACAAAACACATGTAACAGGATCGAAGGTTCGAGATCACGGCATGGAGTCTGGGTAAAGAACTAACCACAGGGTGTATACTAGGGTTATTGTATCTGTAGAACAGGGTTCTAAAGAGTTCCCAGAGTCAACAACCCTTCTTTCGGATATTATCGATTTCCCAATTACTCGATAGTCAATAATATTCTCAAGAGAGTCTCGTCTGAGTGTAGTATCGCGTATCAAATATTTTAGGACTACTCCCTCATAGTCATCGCACTACGTTCTAAGAGGCCAAGTGGGGTAAAAGGTAACTAAAGGTCCTCAGTGTCACGGGCTCCTAGGTCGAAAGTAGTAATGTCTTCACGATTACTCGTTCAACAATACTACTCCCAAGAGGGCCTCAACTGAGCGGGGGATCTCAAGTCAACTTTTTTGGGATTCAACTCCCTCAAAGTCTCCTTGACTATACCCATCATCCTATCATAAATTTACACTCAAGTCCGGGTATAGGACTTATCCTTACCACTCAAGGTAACAACCCTGCACACAGAAAAACCCAAGCACAACAGGTATATATACAGATATAAATATGTACAGATATACAAGCAAGCAAACATATAGATAACACAAATACAAACAAGATAGGCTTAACCCTCTTAGGGAAGTAGTCCCCAGTGAAGTCGTCATTTCTGTTGTGGTGAGAATTGGATATCAAGCTATTGATTAACTTGAATCACAAATCATGAAATTCACCACCGAGCTTTGATTTATCCAAAGGAAAGGGTAAAGATCGAAAAAACCCTAAGTGCGCTATGTAAGAACACAGCTAGAAAATCTAAGGTTCGGGGTTGGTTATACCTAGGGAAGGTGTTAGCATCCTAAGTATCTGTAGTACTCTACAGGAACCTCTTGTCAGTATTTGGGTTATGTTAAAGTTTGCTTGCTAAGGGAAATGTGCTAAGGTAAAGAACTATGGGTATATACACTAAGTATGCTCGCCAAGACATTGCATCTCGTGCCTACGTATCCTGATGGGAATGGAATCAGAGCATTCGTAGTTCCTCTCACTACGCGGTAAAAGGGTGAGAAATAGAAAGGTGGAAAAAGAAAAAGGTAGAAAAAAGAAAAGGTGGAAAAAAGAAAAGGTGGCTCGCTAGGATCTCGTAATCCTGTGCCTACGTATTCTCAAGATGAACTTGAGAAATCAGAGCGTCCGTAGTTCCCCTCAATAAGGGTGAGGAACTCTTTACTGTGGTCAAGGTTCCAAGGAAAAGTAAGTGTCTATGGCAAGACACCTACATGGAGTGCGGCGACTCCAAACCTAAGGCTAGGTAAAACAGGAAAGAAGTGTCTACGCTGGAACACCTAAATAGAGCACGACGACTCTAAACCTAAGGTTAGGTAAAACGGGAAGGCAAGTCTCGATCGCGCGGCGGCGTGAGATAAGGGAATGATGGACAAGGCTATCATAAATGACATGGCAGTCAACGGGAACAACCTTTTCCTTTGGACAGTAAGGTATAGGCAACAGAGAAACAAGGAGGAAAACTCGAGTATCAAGAGTAAAATGAATAGAAATATATACAGCAAATGCAACTAGAATTAAATTAAAAAATGAGAATTAACTGAAATGAAAGTAAGGATGATCAAGATTAAATTAAAAATTAAATGAAGTCTAAACAAACCAAAACCCAATTAAAACTAAAAAGATTATAATCTAATTAAAAAAAGCTAATTAAATATGTTCTAAAATTAATTTAATTGAAACAAAATTCTAATAGAAACTAAAGTAACTAAAAATTAATTAAAACTAATAAAACTAAAATCTAGTTAAGAAACTTATTTAACTAAATAAATTATTTCTAACTAAATAATTAATTACTTCTAAACTAATCCTAATTCTAAATAAAAGGTTAACTAAACCAAACTAATTCTAATTAAAACAAAACTAAATTGAAAAACTACTAATTTCTAATTTAAATCTAAACTAAGTTGTAACTTAAATCTAAACTAATCAAACAAATAAAATAAAATAAAAATAAAAGAGGGAGCCAATATGGGCTGCTGATTAAAATGGGCATTGAAGCCCAAAGGTTCTGGTGGTTTAGGAATACATGGGTCATGGGTCGACCCGGTTTGCTATTGGCAAGGTGAAAAAAAAGAAAATCTAAAACTAAAGTGCCGTTCCTTACAAAAAAACTCAGAGCGAACATGAACGCTCTTAGAAACATAAAAAGGGAAAACGCTCACCTCTTCCCAATTGAGATTCGGTATCCTCTTCTTCTCTGAATTTTTCCCTGTCGGGTTTTCGTTATCTCGTTCGTCCCTCTACCGTTTCGGACACGCGATGGCCTTCTCTCATTGATTTCTCTCGCTGTTTATTGGTTTCGGCGGCGTGGAGGTCTTTTCTTGTCTCAAATTTGTTTACGGCGGATATTGGGTTGACGGATGGTGATGAACTGTTGTTGAATCTATGGAGATGAAAGGAAGTCTTGTGTGGAGGGTGGATGTTCGATTGAGGAGATGAACGAAGGGTAAGGTTGAAGGTGAGTGAGGATTTTAATGGTGGTGATTTTGAGTGAAGAATTGTTGATGAATGGTTTCAACTTTTGTTGTTGAACAGGGGGTGATGGAAGGGATTTTGGAGGTGTTGTTGGACTTGAAGATGAAGAAAATGATAAGCAAGCTCGCGTTGTTGTTCAGCTGCAACAAGTTTTTTCTTGTTTCCATTGTTGTTTCAATTGCAGGATGGTAAAATGGGGTTTAAGAGAATGATGATGAGAAGGTGGAAGTGGAAGTATGAGTGAGGTTAGATAAGTGTTGCTTTTAGGTTAAAGAAGGTGGAAAAGGTTTGTAGAGTTGTTGATGTTGAAGGATGATTGAAGGTTTTGAGGAGAAGTGATTCTGCAGAGTGTTATGGTTTGAGGATGGTTTGATGAGAAGATGAGGTTCTTTTGAAGGTGCATGCGAAAGGATTTTTCAGCAAGGAGCTTTTTGTTTTTCTTGTTTTCAGTCTCTTTTTCTTTTTCCCCAAAACCAGTTTTTCAATTCTTATTTATTTCAAATCTTGCCTTGAGTTATTGTATGGTCATTTTCCATGGCAGATTCTGGGTTTGGAGCAGTGTTTTAGTTTGTATAGCAGTAACAAGTCTTGGTTTGTAACAGGTTTCATTTTTGGTGAAATTCTTGAAGCAGATCTTGGATAGCTGGTCTGTGAAACGTTGGTTTTTGTTTGTTGGTGTGATGCAGGGCTTTGCAGTGGTAGCAGAATGACACAGCGTTGCAGGACGTATGAACACTAGCAGCAAGTTTCACAGTTGCAGTTTTATGTTGTCCTTTTTTCTTAGTTTGTAGTTTAGGGTCAGCAATTGGCAAGGCAATGTAGAGGAATGGGTTTTATGTGGTTATGCAGAGTTTGTATTGGTGTAAGGAGTGTTTGGATGAGCTGTTGATGTAAGTTTGGGACGGTGGTAATAAGTTGACAAAAAATAAACCTTTGTTGAAGTTTTTATCTCTTGTACTTGTATGTTTTTTTGATAATAATAAGCCTAAACAAAAGTTTTTTTTTTGTATTTTGATCAAATTTTGAAAAACTAATTAAATTAAGCTAAATTAAGAAAAATTAAGACTTAAAAATAAACTAAATTTAAGTTAGAGCTTAATTAAAAAACAAACTAATTAGAAATAGAATTAAAATTAAAATTAAAAATAGAACTAAACTAGACTAATAAAAATTAAGCTAATTAAATTAAATTAAATTAATAAAATTAACTAAAACATAAACTAAACTAAATATAAACTAAACTAGTTAAGGCTACATTAAAGTTAAAATTAAACTAAGTTTAGAAATTAAACTAAATTGAAAATAAACTAAATTAAAGAAATAAGCTATATATATATAAAAAACTAAATTCAAATTAAATTAAATCACTTCTAAATAAATATAAAAACAAATCTAAAATGGAACGATAAAATTGACAAAAATGCCTGATTAATGAGATGTTTAACTAAAATGCGAAGAGGCCGACTTAAAATGATATGGAAGAGGCCAACGAATCTGAGGGTAAAATTTGGGGTATGACATCAGGGAACTAGTTGTTTGAACTAAGTTTGTGATTGAAGGTGTCCTATTGTTTGACCTATGTCTAAACTGAGGATGATATAAATGTCAGGAGAAACTTAATGTGAATAAGTTCATGACAAGTATATACATGAATTGAAGGGTGATGGGTCTTATACTCTTGACAGAGGCCCAAGATTCATTGAAAAAAAAGGTGGTGGTTCTTACACTCTTGACAGAGGCCCAAGGATTTTGATGATTTGAAAATTGAAAGGGGTTAGGACTTACACTCTAAGCAGAGGCCCAAGGAGTTTATTGAAAAGAAAAAAAAAAGGTGATAGGTCTTACACTCTTGACAGAGGCCCAAGGTTTTGTTCTATATACAAAGGTGTTGGGTCTTATACTCTAAGAAGAGGCCCAAGGTTTATTGGAATTGAATGCCACTAGGGCCGTGCTTGATGAATGTTGAAGCTTGAGTTTTGAACTGTTGAGAAATTGAAGAAATTTTTTAGGGAGAGGGGAGGGACTTACACTCTAATAGAGGGCCAAAATTTCATTCTTGTTTGAAAATAGGAGGTGATTTTGATAAATGATTTGAAGTATTGTGGATGATTTTGAAAGAAAGTGGAGAGAATGGGACTTACACTCTGGATAGAGGCCCAAGAATTTAAAACAATTGGTTTTGAAAATGTGATAAGTGATGGGTCTTACACTCTAAACAGAGGCCCAAGGATTTTGAAAAGAAAAGATGATTTTGAAAGTTGATTTGAAAGATGATGTGTTACTTTAAAGAGATGTTTTTATCATGGTGAAAGTTTGTGAAAAGAAAACTTGAACATTGAAGCAATGATATCAGTTAAACATGTTAAGACAAGTTGATAACAATCAAGCATTCATGTTAGGGTTTAAAAATGGGTTTGGATAAAGTGGAAACACTACAAAGTTCATACAAATGAACATGTATAAAAACATTTTTAAAGTAAAGTTCAAATGTTTTAGGATCATATAGACATGGTGTGATCAACACAAGGGAACATAAACATATTAACATCATGTAATCATGGAAGAAAATCAACATGTTAAGGCAAGGGTTTAAGCAAAAAGTTCAATGACATGTTTGAAAATTCATCATCCATTCACATGTAAACATACTTAAAAAATGGATTAAAATAAAATGAGGACAAATATGTACAAATTCACAACATCATTTAAGGTTTATACAAGACGTATATAGTTCACACAAATCATTGTAAGCAAGGAAAGGCAAGGAATTATTCAAAAGAATCAAGAAGTTCTTTAAGAAACCCTAAAAATATCACTTACTTTGAACACTCATAAATGTATTAAAAATAATTATTTTTTGTATTTTCTTTTTATAAAATAGAAAATAGACATTATTAAGAACAATTTGCAAAAAGAATGGGTTCAAAATGATTAAAAATGAGAAAGTTATAGTAATTTGAAATTATGAAGAAAAGTAAGAAAATTAAGTGTTAAAAAAATGGGGAATGATCCCCATGGGTGTTGAACCCATGACCCTTCGTTTGCAGCACAAAACCTAGAACAACCAGCCAACGCGTACAGGTTGAATCTATGGGGGAAGCATTGAATTATATATGTTATTCATTTGAAATTCAGAAAAATTAAAAAGAACTGGGGCGAGGGGGATTCGAACCCCAGTTCTGGTCGGCATAAGTACTCAAGGGCGCACAGGTTTAACCACTGGGGAGGTGATACATCCGTTGTATCACCCCCATCCATTAATTGATAAACCTACATGTGACCCAGGCCTGGCCAAAACCTAAGGCACCATGGCTGGTTAGTTGGGAAAAAATTCAAGTTTTGTGTCATTTGCAAGAACTCCCCAGCAGAGTCGCCAGCTGAAGATGGCTGGATTATACCTGAGTGAATCGCACACTCAAAGATACCACATAGTCGCTAGCGAACTTTATTTAGTCCCAGAGGACAGGGAAAATATCGATAAAACCCAAGGGGAAGAGAAACGAGTCAGGGGGTCGGTTATGCGAAAGGAATGTACTAGCACCTTACGCAATACGACGGGAACCATTTCGCTTGCTTCTAGGCTTGGATGGCTTATCTATCTAAAGGCTTCTAGCTAAAAAATAAGAGAGAGTAAAAGAAAAGAAAGAAGAAAGTTCTCGCAGAGGATTAGGGCCCTTGTGCCTGCGTACCCTCATAGTGCAATTAGGAAATCAGAGGGCGGTAGTTCATGGAACCAGGGACAGAGAAGAGGAATGGAATAAGATGGAAGTGTGCTCACCAAGATCATCGCGATCTTGTGCCTACGTATCATGCATTCGAATGAATGCGGAATCAGAGCTTCCGTAGTTCGGGGAACCAAGAAGAAAAAGAAAAAAAGAAAGTGGTATCAAAACCAAGAGCAAAAGAAGGTAAATAAAGATCCGTTGGGGATGCAAAGAAGGATTGGTGTCGAAACCAAGAAAGAAGTGCAAAGGAAAAGAAAGTAACTGCACTGAGGATAAAGTGCAAGGTTAGTGTAGAAACCATGAAGATAAAGGAGCAAAAGGATTATAGAGACTCCACTGGGGGTAAAAGAACACAATGACTGTGTTAGGGATCAAAGGGTTAGCGACCCTATTGGGGACCAAATAAAGGGATATTGTTGAAACCAAGAGGAAGAAAAGGGTTCGGTATGTTAACTGACTGGTAGTGGTTAACCGAAGGAAAAGAGATTAAAAATCTTTGGGGAAACAAATGGATTGGTGTTAACAGGCAGGCTGTGATGGGAGAAAAAGAAAGAGTACTGAACCAAGAGAAAATGTTTGACTCTGAAGGGAATTCAGTATATTAACTTATAAACAGTGGTTAACCGAAGAAAGAAAAGGATGTTACTGTGCGGGGAGAAAGAATAGATAAACTGTGATCAACCAAGAGAATGGGTGTAGAACCAAGCGAAGATCGTGACCCCAAAGAACGGGTGTGGAACCAAGCAAAGGTTGTGACCCAAAGGACGGGTATTGGTACTGACTGAATGAACGGTACTTGACCAACGAATAAGGGGTATTGAACCAAAAAAGGTTGCTAACCGCTGAGGATTCGGTGTTAACAGAGAAATTGTGGTTAACCAAAAAAGAAACGAGTGATTAACCAAGCGAAGGTGATTAACTCGAAAGGGGCTCAGTATTTTAACAGACAGGTTGTGGTTAACTAAAAAAATAGTGTTAATTGGTAATTTAACTGACAGGTAGTAATTAACCAATCAATGGGAGAAGAACCAAGAGAAGGTTACGAACTCCGCCAGGGCTTCGATGTTTAACAAGAAGAATTTGTTTACCTAAAGGAAAAGGAATTGAGACTCTTCTGGGGAATCAAAATGACGATGATTGACCGCAAGAAAAGAATATTGGAAAAGAGAGGCGGGTGTTAACCCAAGAGGCTATGATCTTTAACCAAGAGGATGGTGATTGATCACAAAAGAGATTGTAAGAGGTAAGAGTGATCAGGGATCGACTCAACTATGGATGGAGATACGCTACCGCCTAGAGATAGTGGTGACTAAGCCAGACACAGGGTCATTCGTCCCCTACCTGAAGTAGTCAGAATGAGAGTAGGAATTCTCCATTCTCATTCCTTCTCTAACACACAGGGTGCAGTGCAAAAAATGAAACGGACAGCGTAACAGCTCCAAGTTGTACAGTTCTCTTATGTCGCACGAAACTCCGACTCCGCGGGGGAAGATAGGGAGATAGCTTTAAAGGAAGCCTAAAGAGAAGCGCCAACGGGAAGATTAATAATCGAAACGAAGTTTCGATTAATTAATCAAAAGAGAGGAATATGCTAATAATTTTCCAAAATGAATTGAAAAATTATTAAAGCAAAGGGTGCATTATTAGTTATACAAGATTAAGCTTATTCTTTGAAGAACAAACTTAATTCAAACATGAATGGAAAGTGCAAAACAGTGCCAAATGACAATCAAAATTCATCACAACTCATGTCATTTATGTGAACAAAATTATGCAAGAATGATCATGTTCATATAATGCCAAAAAATATACGCAATCATAAAATCCGAAAGATCGAGCATCGGCAAATTCACAATCGTGCTTTAAACTGAAATGAAACAACACCTAAGACATCCCTAAAAATCAAGCACATCAATCTATGGAAGTTAGATGAGGAAAGCATGGCAAACAAGCTTGAAAAACACCAAAAATGGCACTCTGTTACAGTGGTAATCGATTACCTTAAAGCAGGTAATCGGTTACTTACTTGAAAAAGGCAGAACTGGTGAAAATTGTGCAGAGTAATCGGTTACTCTCTTTTGAGTAATCGGTTACTTGCTTGAAAAAGGCAGTGCTAGTGTAAATTTGTGGAGAGTAAATGGTTACTCTCTTTTGAGTAATCGGTTACCACTGTAACAGTGGCAAAAACAGCTTTTCAAAAAGCACTTTCAGCACCTAAATCACGTGTCCAAGTTACCACGTGAGAAAATCAAGCTTAATAACAGCAGAAAGGCAGCAATGGAATCAATTAAATCATCAAGATCATGGATCAAGTAATGGCATAATCAATTCACACACACAAAAAAATCAAAACTACATCGAGAATGATACGAAAATGTTCGAAATAGTAAAATGTGCAAAGAATGACCAACCTACAAGGCTGAGATGTGCCTTGGATGTTGTTACAATTGAATCTTGATGAAGATAATCAAAGAAAACCAGAGGAATCTTCAATTGTAGCCGAATCGTATTGAAACCGAACAAATTGCGACAAAACTCCGAAATACAAATTCGAACTGTAGAATCTTGAAACAATCACTTGAGATGAATCCAAAAGCTAATAAAACTCCAGAAATCCAGGTATAATTGTAAGGTGATGAAGGTTAAGCTCAAGAAATAATCACTTCCAAGGTGGAAGTGATTATTCTTCAATGGTGAAGAGCTATAATGAGGTTTGGGAAGAAAATGGAGATGAAGATGAAGAAGTTGCAGAAAAATTCAGAGAGAATGTGAGAGAATTGAGAGTGAAGAGAGTGAGAAATGTGTGAAATGGTTGAGGGTTTGAGGGTCCTTGAAAAATGATTGAAGGTTTGTTTATATAGAGTTTTGATTTAGAGTTGATAGGTTTGGAATGTGCTTTGGACTTAGCTTTGGATCTAGGTTGGGAGTTAGTTACACTTGACTCACTGAGTCAGCGGTTAAATCAGTTAGTTACGTTGTTAACTCGGTGGAGTAATCCCAATGTAAATCCAAATCAATGGCTCATATGCTTGGAAATTAAGGAACATGGTGCACTTAATTTAAAGTGATGCATTGGAGTAAATGTAAGTGGAGTGTCTTGAATGGTCTTGAATTGTCTAGAATGTTCCACACAATGCTAGAACCATGTAGAATCTAAGGACAAAGAGAGTGCAGAGTTGCTGTCCCAAAAAAAGCAGCAAAATCTGCAAATCTGTACAGAGTAATCGGTTACCCTATATGTGGTAATCAATTACTCTAGGCAAAATTTGCCCAGATTGCTTGGGAACAAGTGCTGAATCCCCGATTTCGATTTTCCACCTCTTGCTTTTGATGAATAATCATGGAAACCAATATTTTGTTCTTGTTTTGAGGATGTGATTATCTTGTGAAGATGCAATTAATCGGGCTTGGAAAACCTGAAATATTCCTGCAATAAGAAACACAGAGAAAAATCTGTGAATGCTTATGCCAGCAATGCGAATGCACACGCTTATGCAAAAGGAAAGAGGGAAGTCAAATTTTGGGTTACGACAGCTGCCCCTATTTAATCCTCTTGGATCTGAATGTACGAATTATGCCAGCTTTTCAATGATTCGAGGTAGAAGGGGATTAAATAAAAGAGTTGCTCAAAAATTTGGCCGACGGAGACAAAAGAAAAGGTTTGGTAAAAGCGAAGGCTTTAAGAGTTTGCTAGGTGATCTGGCTGAATATCTGCTAGAGAGATGAATTAGGCCAAAAGAAAGGGAGTATGCTTGATGCGTATGCCATGTATGTGTTGTCTACATGATGCTTGATATCATGCAATGCAAGGATGCAAGTTAAGGTATTGTGCGGTGATCAGGTGGAGATTGTAGCAAAGCGAACTCGACATCCTTAGCTGGGGAGAGAACCCACAGATGAAGACAACTCCTGCTGGAGAAAAAGGTCGCGGAGGGTGACAACTCCGCTGGAGAAGAAACCGAGAAATATCATATTTCTAGACTATCACCAATGACATTGCTGGGGATAAAGGAATTAGGTCGATCTTCACGCCATAACTGACTCTGGTTGGGGAACGAACCTAGAAATCTTTGATTTCCAAGCTGTCATCAACATTGCTACTTGGACGTCCTTTCTCCCTGACTGACTCTGCTACAGGGATTACCAAGGTCCGGAGGATCTTCTCTGCTTAGGGGAAGATAGGAAACCAAGTCATACCGCTGCTGGTGCGTGATAGTTTCACTATGCTGGGAATGACACACGACCCTTGCTGGGGAAAAGAACAATCGTATCTCTTCTCGGGGCACATCATGACGACTTTGCTGGGGGTATTACGGATCTGCCAGAGAAAAGGGAGGTAAATAACCTTTCTGAAGAACCATAATGGCACTTGCTGGGGAAATGATGGTTCCGTTGGGGAGATGACCGCATCTTCAAAGAACCATCATAGTGTTGGTCGGGCATTAGGCTTGCAAATGGATATGACTGATTATCCTGTAGGAATTACCAGTAAAATATGCAATGCATAATGCTTTCTCCATTGATTTAGCTTTTATTATTCTCAATGCTTTATAGTATTATGTGATCACAAATGATCATTTATTTTGCAAACAAAATACTGGGAAGAAAACGTTTGAGAAAAACAAATGATGCATTTTTATTGAATGTCAAAAATATGTACATAAGATGTGTACAAGGATGCAAAAATCCTTGATGAGGAAATTTGCAATAAAATTGAAAAAAAAATGTAAATAGCAAAGGGAAATCATGTTTTGCATTGATTACAACATTGGCTACCACCTACTGCAAGTCTAGGTTCCAACGCCTTGCGTCAGTTGATAATGATTTGACTGCTCTGTTACCGTCTAAGGTCCAGCTATGATGAAGAGATGCTTAAGTGTTCACAGTCAAATGCCTTTATCCCTAATTTTTTCCTGGACATTTTTCTATATTTTTTTCATCCACCGGGATACCCTTTTTTGCCTAAGTCGCCCTTTCGGGTTTTCAACTTAGCGGGCTATTAATATTTTGTTGCATTGTCCCTAACTTTTGAATGGAAATTTCTTTTTTTGGTCCATCGGGACGGCCATTCTTGCCTAGATTGTCCTTGCGGATGTATCTCTAGTGGGCTCTTTATCCATTTTTTTTCAGGCATAATATTTTTTGACTGCATCGGAGTTCATGGGAGATGGCAACTCTTCCCCATCCATGGTGGTGAGGATCAGGGCTCCGCCTGAGAAGGCCTTCTTGACAACAATGGGTCCTTCTAATTGGGAGTCCACTTGCCGCGTGGATCCGAGTGAACAGGTGAATATCTCTTGAGCACGAGTTCGCCTTCATGGAACGCTCGAGGGAGAACTTTCATGTCAAAAGCTCGCTTGTGGCGTCTCTGATACAATTGACCATGACAAACGGCTGTAAGGCACTTTTCTTCTATGAGATTCAGCTGGTCATATCTGGATTGGACCCATTCAGCTTTATCAAGACCTGCTTCCATGATGACTCTAAGTGAAGGAATTTCGACTTCAATGGGTAGAACAACCTCCATACCATACACAAGCGAATACGGAGTTGCCCCAGTAGAAGTACGAACTGAATTTTTGTAGCCATGTAGTGCAAATGGAAGTATTTCAGGCCAATCTTTGTAAGTTTTTACCATTTTCTGGACAATCCTCTTGATGTTTTTGTTTGTTGCTTTGACGACACCGTTCATCTTGGGCTGGTAAGGTGAAGAGTTATGGTGCTCGTTCTTGAATTCTTGACACAACTCTTTCATCATTTTGCTATTCAGGTTGCTTGCATTGTCAGTGATAATGCTGCTAGGAATACCATAGCGACAAATGATCTCCCTCTTGATAAACCTGGCGACAACTTGTCATGTAACATTTGTGTAAGAAGCAGCTTCAACCCACTTGGTGAAGTAGTCGATAGCAACTAGAATAAAGTGATGATCGTTGGAAGTCTTAGGCTTGATCATTCCAATCATATCTATACCCCACATAGAGAAAGGCCAAGGCAAAGTCAAGACATTCAGCGGAGTTGGAGGTACATGAATCTTGTCACTATAGATTTGGCACTTGTGACATCTTTTGGCAAAGTTGTAACAATCTACCTCCATTGTTGTCCAGTAATACCCAGCTCAAAGGATCTTTTTGGCCATAGCAGGACCTTTAACATGTACACCCTCGCAACCCTCATGTATGGACCTTATGATCGTGTTTGCTTCGTGTCTATCCACGCATCTGAGCAACACAGAATCATAATTCCTCTTGTACAGTACACCACCACTTAAGAAGAATTTGGCGCAAAGCCGTCTAAGAGCTTTCTTGTTAGTGATATCAATACCCTCGGGATATTCCTGTTTTTCCAGATATCTCTTGATGTTGTAGAACCAAGGCTTGTCATCAGACTCGTCCTCGATTGCTAAACAGTGTGCTGGTTTGTTCAAATGATCAATGCGGATAGAAGGAGCTTCATTCTTCCACTTGACTTTGAACATGGATGCCAGGGTGGCAAGGGCATCAGCTAGTTTATTTTCCTCTCTAGGGATATGATGAAAAGAGATTTCATCAAAATAAGGAATCAATTTCGCGATGTGATTTTGGTACGGAACCAGCTTGTAATCCCGAGTTTCGAAGTTCCCTTTGACTTGGCTAATGACCAAAGCAGAATCTCCGTAGACCACAAGAATCTTGATTCTCATGGCAATTGTCGCTTCAATACCGTAGATACATGCTTCGTATTCAACCATATTATTGGTGCATGCAAAGCATATTCTGGCAGTGAAGGGAAGATGAAAACCTGTTGGAGAGATGAGGATAGCACTAATTCCACGACCTTTAGCATTGGAGGCACCATTGAACACGAGCGTCCATCGTGCCCCTGGTTCGGGTCCTATGTCAGGGTCTGGAGTCTCATAATCTCTGATAAATAGAACATCCTCATCAGGAAAGTCAAACTTCATTTGTTGATAACCCTCTACAGGTTGATGAGTAAGGTAGTCAGACAAGACACTCCCTTTTATTGCTTTCTGGGTAACATGTTGGATATCATACTCAATTAACAGCATTTGCCACCGAGCAATCCTTCCAGAGACAGCGGGCTTTTCAAATATGTACTTTATTGGATCCATTTTGGATATTAATAAAGTAGTATGGAAAATCATGTATTGTCTCAGGCGTCGAGCGGCCCAGACCAGAGCACAACAAGTTTGCTCCAAGAGTGAGTATCTGGTCTCACAATTAGTGAACTTCTTGCTCAGATAGTAAATTGCATGTTTTTTCTGCCAGTGTCGTCATGTTGACCCAATAAACATCCCATCGATTCATCGAGAACGGTGAGATACATGATTAAAGGCCTACCAGGAACTGGCGGTACTATGATCGGTGGTTCTTGCAAATATTGTTTTATTTTGTCAAAAGCTTTTTGACAATCATTGTTCCATTCAACCGATTGATTTTTTCTTAGTAATTTGAATATTGGTTCACAGGTAGTCGTCAAGTGCGAAATGAATCTTGAAATGTAGTTAATTCTGCTCAGAAAGCCACGAACTTCTTTTTCTGTTTTAGGAGCCGGCATGTTCTAAATTGCCCGAACCTTGTCAGGATCAACTTCAATGCCCTTCTGACTCATAATAAAGCCGAACAATTTACCAGATCGAACTCCGAAGGTACACTTCGCAGGATTTAACCGCAGTCCAAACTTTCGAAGTCTGTCAAACAATTTATTCAGATGAACCAGACGATCATCTTCTGTTTTGGACTTGGCAATCATATCGTCCACGTAAACCTCAATCTCTTTATGAATCATATCGTGAAAGAGGGTTATCATGGAACGTTGGTATGTTGCCCCTGTATTCTTCAAACCAAATGGCATGACTTTGTAACAATATGTACCCTATGGCATGATGAAAGTAGTCTTCTCCATATCAGCTAGGGACATTTTGATCTGATTATATCCTGAGAAACCGTCCATGAAGGAAAAGACCGAGAACTGCGTCGTGTTGTCTACCAAGACATCAATATGAGGCAAAGGAAAATCATCTTTCGGGCTTGCCTTGTTGAGATCTCGATAATCCACACACATTCTGATCTTCTCGTCTTTCTTAGAAAGTGGGACGATGTTGGCGATCCATTCAGGATATTCGGAAGTGGCCAGGAATCCAGCGTCAAGCTGCTTCTTTACTTCTTCTCTGATTCTGAGTGCCATGTCGGGTCTAGTCTTCCTTAATTTCTGCTTGACAGTAGGACATCTGGGCTTGAGTGGCAAGTGATGTTCAACGATGTTGGTATCCAACCCAAGCATATCTTGATAGGACCATGCGAAAATATCAATATACTTTTTTAATAACTTGACCAACTCGGAGTGTACATGTTTAGCGAGGGACGCACCAACCTTGACTTCCCTTCTGACCTCATCGGTACCAAGATTGACAACTTCCACTGGATCTTTGTGTGGCTGAATCTCTTTCTGCTCGTGCTCAAGGAGCCTTTCTAGTTTAGCCGATAATTCACAATCGTCTTCACCATCTTCTTCGGCTTGGTTGATTGGAATCCCAGATTTACAATGGATGTTTGCCATGTTGTTATCAATGCATTTATTTGTTCTGCATGTTTATGAATATGTTTAGAATGAGCTACTTTGAAAATGAGAAAATAAAAGAGACTTTTGCCATTTATTTGTGAAAAAGTAAAATAAGGATATAAAATAGAGCATGATTTTTGAATGCAAGAAAAACTTTTATTTATTGATCACATAATATTGCAAAAGCGTGAGGTGCTTTACAAGCTATCCACTCGTCTCGGGCGAGGACGAGGGAATGAGAAAGCAAAATGCATTACATGTTTGTTGGAAAAACCACAGGAATCACGGTAGATGTCCAATTGTTGAGCTCGAAACTCGGCGGACACTTGCGCTTAAAGCTTGCAATCTGGTTGCTAGGACCAACATCATCAATGGCAGCCACGATGTTACCCTTTTGAAAACACGCGCTATTGAACTTGATCAATT
Organism: Lathyrus tuberosus; assembly: GCA_022829125.1. Classification (NCBI taxonomy): domain Eukaryota; kingdom Viridiplantae; phylum Streptophyta; class Magnoliopsida; order Fabales; family Fabaceae; genus Lathyrus; species Lathyrus tuberosus. The sequence continues at coordinate 2,553,405 of JALAZF010000479.1, read as the reverse complement.
TGCACTGCTTCTGTCCATGTGAGCTAGATTGTCGACCAGGACGATAACCCAATCCAAAACGATTATGCTTTTCAACCACGTCTATCACATGCCCCCAGCTAGGCAAGGCACCTTTCTCGATGGTCTCTTTAGCACTCTTGGCAGATGCCAAGGTCATTTGCGGTGATATACTTTAACTAGTTGAAGCAGACCTGACATCTTCGAACTCAAGACACTGCAACGGCACCTCAACTATGTCTTTCTCAGTCTCGACGTATCGGAAAGATGATAACTCGCTTACAATCAGATCCTCTTCTCCACAGACAATGACTAGCTGATCATCGAACATGAATTTCAATTTCTGATGTAAAGTGGAGGTAACTCCCCCTGCAGCGTGAATCCACGGGAGACCCAATACGCAACTGTACGCAGGATTAATATCCATCACTTGGAAAGTAATGGTGAACAAATGTGGTCTAACCTTGATGGGTAAATCCACTTCTCCAATGACTTGCCTTCGAGAACCATCAAAGGCTCTGGCAACTAAGGCGCTCGGCCTCATCTCGCTCTCTTCCACCAGTAGTTGGCTCAATGTGCCCTTAGGCATCACATTGAGGGAAGAACCGGGATCCACTAGGACACGGGATAATAAGGCATCCATACAGGTTACATATATGTGCAGTGCTCGATTGTGGGCGGCTCCTTCAGGAGGCAATTCTGATTCATTAAAGCCCAAGTATCGACTTGCAGTTATGTTAGCCAATACATCATCAAACTCGACAACAGATATATCATGCATAACATGAGCAGTGTTCAAGACTTTCAACAAAGCTGATGTATGTGCGGGCGAGCTCTTGAGTAAGGACAAGATTGAGATCTTTGATGGAGTATTCCCTAGCTGATCCACAATTTTAAAATCACTTTTCTTGATTAACCTTAGGAACTCTTGACCATCAATTGTCTCCTTGCTTTTTGTAACATCCTCAGACGAAACAGTTGGCACTGGTGCAGTAGTAGATTCCCCTTGTTGAACAACAGGGGTTACAGATGCAGGCTTCTCCTTGGGAAGAACAACAGTTGGAACTTGAACATGCTTTGTAGAGACCTTCGGAGCGTATACACGTCCATTACAAGTAATAACCTCAGAGGCTGTAACATTCACAATCTCAGACTCAGCAAACCTTATCTCTTGACCTCCAGAAAACACCGTAGACCCATACCTCCAAGGTACCTCCTTAAAATTTTGATACGGAAACAGTTTTGGCGGGCAAACAACGATAGGTTGTATTTTCTTTTTAGGAAATTCAACAGGAACCATCCTATAGATGAAGGTGAATGGCTCGATAGTAGCGACCTCTTCAATAGATTTAGATCTGGAAAATTGAACTTCACCTCGATTCATCAAAATTTGGACACAACCCTTCAGCCTTCGACACTGGTTGGGATAATCGTCACAAATCTGATACTTACTATGCAGCCCTTTCAACAACCCATGTTCATTCAATTTCTTGATAACCACAGTCATTAGGGTCTTTACCTCGTCAACAATATCCATGATCAATTCAGCCCTTGAATTATCCTCAATCATATTAACGGCAGGTCCACCGTGGTTGGGCAATGGAATGTACTGAATGTTAGGACCTTCCTCAACAAAAGTCAAAATCTTTCGATCAATGAGTTCTTGAACCTTGGTTTTGAAAACAATACAGTCTTCTGTAGCATGTCCTATGTATCCAGAGTGATAGGCACAAGACGCATTTGGATTATGCTTTGGGTTGAATGGAGAAATTGCAGGTGCGATCTCTTTGGGAATAATTGCCCCTTGGTGAACCAAGTAAGGAAACAATTCAGTGTAGGGAACCAGAATTCTGTCGAAATTCTGACGCTTACGATTTTCTTGATTGTTGTTGTTTTGCCGGTTTTGATTCTGCTGATTTTTGTTGTTTTATTGAGTCTGTTGTTGACGTTGCGGTTGTGCTGATTCTGAGCATTCTGAACTAGTTATTGCAGATGATACTGGTATGGAGGTTGTTGATATTGTGCTGCATCAATGTATAGATATGGATAGTAAGCCATGGGAGCCATGGGTGCTTGATATTGAGGAGAGACTTTGGCTGTCACAGCGTTGGCTTCACCTTATTTTTTCTTTGATTGACTGTTCTGAGATTTTCTGGGGGTTGGCTACTGAGAAGCAGCTCCATGAATCTTTCTAGTCTTTAACCCATTCTCAATTCGTTCACCAATGGTTACAATGTCAGCAAAGTTCGATGAAGAACTACCCACCATTTTCTCATAGTAGGTTCCTTGCAATGTGCCCATAAAGATGTCAACTAAGTCGTTGTCAGAGAGAGCGGGTCGCACACGAGATGCCAAGTGCTGAGACTGTGCAACTGCAATTTGGTAGGCGCCAGATCAAGATTATATTTGTATTGTTTCAAGAAAGCTTCAGACAGATCTCTCCATGTACGGATTTTGCTGCGTTCTAAGCCCATGTACCAATCCAATGAAGCACCAGACAAACTATCTTGAAAGCAATGAACTAGCAATTCATCATTATCAATATAGGATGCCATCTTCCAGCAGTACATAGTGATGTGACTATGTAGGCAACTCAAACCTTTATACTTCGAAAGCTCAGGTATCTTGAATTTCTGCGGCAATACAACATTTGGAACCAAACATAAGTTCTTGGCCTCCATGCCAAAAGCAGAAAACCCTTCGATAGCTCTGATACAGTCTTCCAACAACTTGTAACCAGCAGGTCTACTCTGATCTGCAGGCCTGACAAGAATCTGAGGATTTGGCAGCTGAGATGCGGTCGGAGCATGCACTTGCGGAGTAGTAAATTGAGAAGGGTATACCAATCCCTGATTAACCATCTGACTTGCATTCTGACCCATCTGAACACCAAACGGATAGTTCTGAGGAGGTACCACAGCAGCTGAAGAGGCTCCAGGGTAGAGCATTCTAGAATGAACATTCTGAACAACAATTTGAGCAACTTTGGATGAAACCGGAACATGAATAAGAGGACCCTTATACACATGCTCATCGTCATCAGGAGTTTGAATGTCAGCCAACACAGGAGTCTGACGAGCCTGAACCTGAAAATTCTCATGATCATCATTCACCACAGGAGGTGGAACCAGAGTATACATACCCCACGGATATGCAACAGCATTTCCATTAGGCATGGGCACAACAAAAGACTGATATGGTACGAAGGCACCATTATTTGCAATCTGAGGAGTGAAATTCGGAGCCATTCCCCAAGGAAAAGCAGAAGGCATCTTGTTCAAACCATACTGAGAATTTGATGGATGAATAACAAGCTGAATCACGGGCTCAACTGGAACTTCAACAGTAGCGGAAGAAGGAACAACACCAGGAGTAGCCGTAACAACAAGAGGAACAATCACAACAGGGGTGACAACGGTTGCATCAGTGACAGTTGTAACAACAGTGGCAGCAGCGACAGCGTCTTTCTGGGCACAAAGGAGCTCCATAATAACATTCATGTTAGTCTGAAACTGATCCATCCGACCTTGAAATTGAGCCAAAGTTTCCTTATAGGCAGCATTCTCTTGTTCGAAATTAGCCATGATCTTGGATTTACTTGAGCGGGTGAAATACCGATGTCGAGTCTTCGTCTTGCTACAAGCGGAGACAGACAAGGTAAGCAAAGATTTTTCGGATGAAGGGACGTGCATATGTGTGCTAATGAATGTATGCAATGCATGCAAAAATAAGTTTTAAATTCCAGGAATTCTTAGACTTATCTTTATTAACAGAAATCATAAAGCATACAAGTAAACGTGCAAAGATAAAGCTGGTAAGAAACTTTATTCATTCAACAATAAAAGAAAGAAGCGAAAGTCAAGTACAAATCAAATGTCTGCCTTTTGGGCTACAACAAGATCATCATGGATCCTATTAAAGACCACCCTGCAAACAGACAAGAAGTGGAAAACAACCCAAGGAGTCTTGTGCGGTAATGCATCAGTAGATGCATCTCTCAACAACCCAGATAAGTCCTCCAGTGCATGCTCAGCAAATCTGGCTAGACGACCGTGTCTCTCACTCCAATACTCCGCATCCTTCATGAGGTTGCACAGCAAAGAATGGTTAGGTCCCTGAAGCATACCCTGAAGAAAGGCCTCTTTATGATCCAAGAGGTTTTGTAGATGATAGCTCTGATGCTCCCAATGAGTACTCTACGTGTTGATTTAACTAATCTGCTCTCGGCTCTGATGTGCTTGATCATTCAACTTGTGTATCTCACCGTGGGCTTGGTCGAGCTTAGCTTGACATTGAGAAAAGTCCTTCGCCAACTGGTTAGTACGGTCTTGCTCACTTTGCAACTTTGTCTTGTACTCTGACAACTTCCTTTGAAGTTCTTCAAGTTGCTTCTTGTAGCTCAACTCATCCTTGTAGGCTTGATACTGAGTATCGGCAAGTTGTCTCTTCTTCGAAGTAAGTCCCTCATAGGTACTCTTCAAAGCATCACCTACTTTCATTTGCTTGTTCTGTTCAACCTCCACCTCTTTGAGCATACATCCACGCTTCTGTTGGAGCTCAATCTGTAGGCTTTCCTTCTCGGATGTGACTTTATCAAGGTTGAGGTGAAGATTAACATTCTCCTTCTTCAACATCTCAATAGTCCTCTTGAGTTGGTCGACCTCAGATGGAGGGACAATGGCAAGTTCAGGAAGCTTGGCATTCATGGAAGGCTCGAAAGAAATTGGCAACAAGATCTCTTTGATGCGCTCTTTGACCAAAAGTGTGTAAGCTTCCTTGGCTATGCAATTCTTCTTACCCAATTCGGCTCTTCCTTCAAGGTGAATCTGAGTCCAAGCGGCACTAAACCTCTTTAGTAATCCCATGTCATCAACCCCTTCATGAAAGATGAACTCTTCCACTACCCCAGGATCTGGCTTGGCGACCATAGGATATCCCAACAGTCGGAAGACAAGTCTCGGATTGTACTTAATTCCACCCTTTGTACCCAAGAGAGGCACATTGGAGAATTTCTAACAATGAAGAATGATCTTAGTATCGTCGAAGACTCGAGAATACCAAGAAATGTTGTCAGCAGTGAGAGACATAATTCGTTGAGACCACTTGAGATTACCCTTATTCTCAACAAAGGGACCCTTCTGCGGAAGGTGAGACATGAACCATCGGTGCAGCTGAGGAGCACAACAGACAATGGTTCCCTTCTTTTTTTCATTCCTCGAATGAATAGAATGATAAGTATTAGCAAGGAGTGTTGGAACAGGGTTCTTGGACAAGAAAATACTGATGCAACCTGATCTACAAAATCCTCCATGTTCGGAAACAAGATAATCCCATATATTAGCAAAGCAAGAACGACATTGAAAGCCTTCCAGTTCCCATCTGCAGCAAAAGAAGTAGCCTTGTCAACCAGGAACTTTGAAGCAAACCTTCGAATACCTTTCCCTTTGGTCTTGAGGTTAGCTTCCACATCCTTCTTACTAATGCAGAGAGCATCAGCAATAAGGGGAAACTTCGGACAACCGCTGGTGTAGACAAAAGGAACCTGCTTCTTGATATCAAGCCCCAAAATATAAGCATACTCCTCGAGTGTAGGTGCTAGCTGATAATCCTGAAATGTGAAGCACCTAAGTGGCGGGTCGTAGAACTGAACCAGTGTATGAATGGCGCTGATGTTGACTTCAGTGTTGAGGATGGTTAATAGATTACCATAACTGTCTTTGCAAACCTATCTGTTATCTTCAACCACACGGGATGCTAAACCTCTCAAAATATTCAGTTTAGGCTCCACAAACTTGTAGCTAAAGATACCTCTGCAACCAATACTCATCTCTATGATAGTGTCAACAAAGAATAAGTCTTCGAATAACCTAGAAATCCACATGCAAAAATTAATTTACATAATGTAATGATATGCAATACAAGAATCCAGAAGCCAGCACTGTCTGATCAATCAAATTTGAACAATCTGGATATCTGCAAATATAATTTTGTGTCGGTGCAAAATAATCTGATGTGTGTGAGAGAACCAAGGTATGAAGTGGCTTGGTTTCCTGCAAAAACCCATATCTCCCTCACAGGTGTGATCTAGAAACAACAAGGTGGTCCCTAGAAAGGTCGCCCAAACCATATGACTCAGAATGAAAACCCTCCGTCGTAGCGAATTCTCGCAGGACGGAAGTATTCTCAAGCGAATCACGATCTGGGATGTGGCTCTCGTGGTAACCCAACGCGCAAAACGCAGGCCTCGCAACTATCCACGTTCTACCCTATGTGTATGCTAAGCCCGGTGTTAGTACTTTTCTCTCCAATAATATCTGCCCATCCCAACAACAATAGAATATATAGCAGATATCCAGAATATACAGCATATGAATATTCAAAGCAATAAAGAAATGCAGTAAATAAACATAAAGCTAGAGCAACTAAAATAAAGCAAGTAAAACGCAAAAGATAAACACCCAAGCAAGCAAGAAAAGCAAACAAAACTAGGCGAGACCCCAAATTGCAAGAGCAAGGACTCCCCAGCAGAGTCGCCAGCTGAAGATGGTTGGATTATACCTGAGTGAATCGCACACTCAAAGATACAACAGAGTCGCCACCGAACTTTATTTAGTCCCAAAGGACAGGGAAAATATCGATAAAACCCAAGGGGAAGAGAAACGGGTCAGGGGGTCGGTTATGCGAAAGGAAGGTACTAGCACCTTACGCATCCGTCGTACTTGACGAGAACCATTTCGCTTGCTTCTAGGCTTGGATAGATTATCTATCTAAAGGCTTCTAGCTAAAAAAATAAGAAAGAGAAAAAGAAAAGAAAGAAGAAAGTGCTCGCGGAGGATTAGGGCCCTCGTGCCTACGTATCCTTGTAGTGCAATGAGGAAATCAGAGCGTTGTAGTTCATGGAACCAGGGATAGAGAAGAGGAATGGAATAAGATGGAACTGTCCTCGCCAAGATCATCGCAATCTTGTGCCTATGTATCATACATTCGAATGAATTCGGAATGATCCGTTGTCGCGCACGGATAAAAAATGAGTAATTTTGAAAGCAATATCTGGAAGCGACACTCGGATGTCGTATCGCAAGGATTCTTGTATTGTAGTTAACCAATCGATTGGACAATGGGGGATTTTTTAAGTTTTTATAAATAAATTAGAAGGAAATAAGTGATTATAAAAATGTGATTATGAAATAAGCTGATCTACCGTATCGATCTCCTAACTTATCATCGATCCAAATAATTCTCAATCCCTAAGCGGACACTATTCCCTTTTTGATTACAATATCAATCAACAAGCGCAATGGATACTGAAAGATATATATTCCTAATTTCCTAATTAAGCAAACGGATAAACACAATCGTGAATTAAGAAAACACGATATATAAACGCGATTTAACGACAAAGCGACGTAAACAGCGAGTAAAAGTTATAGGAACATACAATCATTGAAATAAATCAATCAACTCAACGAAAAGTTTAATTAATCAAAAAACAAATCAAAGAGAAAAATTGAAAGGAAAATACATTTAATTGAGAAACATAAGAACCTCAAAGTATGATGGAGGCGCGATTACAGTAGATCAACCCAAAGAGTTTAGTTCTCCATTACAATCGTTAAAAGCAAAATTCGTGAATAGTAAAAAGGTTATCTACTGTAGCGCGGCTGAAAGCCTTATAAACAAAATATGGTTTTTCATTACTAACTCAAAATGGGTCGGAAACATAAACCACGCCCATAAAACGACCCAAAACAAATTATTTTCTAAAATCAGAATTTGGGTTCTGACTTCAACGACTTATTTGACCATCTTTGACTCCGAATCAGATCTTGGATTCAACATAAAACTTGTAGCTCTCTGTCTCAGCTTTCCGTCGACTAGTAGAACGCGCAAAACGGCATCCCGTAGCTCAAGTTATGACCTGCGCAGTGAAAGGTATCAAATAAGTGTTAATGCTGAAAAATAAGTTGCGAAAATAAAATAAAGGTAGAAACAAACTTAATTATGAAAACACATTAAAATAGTAAAAATACTCAATTAAACTGTAGGAATGTCTAAGTACAAACATAAGAGAATGTGCATTAAAATACACTGATCAAATTCCCCCACACTTGAACTTTTGCACTCCGAGCAAAATGATAACTTCAAAAATTTAAAACAAAACAAAGCAGAGCATGCATTTCCAAAGGTATTCAATATACAAGGTACAAGTAGAGTCCTAAGTCTAAGCTTCAAGAATATGGTGTTAGTGAGCGACTCTTTCGTGACATTCAAAACAGATACGAAAACAGATTACCGAAGAGTACATCAAAAGTAGCAGGATCCTCACAAGATATAATTCACTCAACTCTCAAGTGTTTAGGCTAACTGTTTACACTCAAAGCACAAGATGAAAGTTAATACTACTATAAGCTTGAAAAGACTCTAAATTCACATTTGAAATACATGCACACAAAAATCAAAAGGACTTTTATTCAGGTTGTAACGTGGCCAAGGTAAGGGTAGGATAAATCCTAGGGGGTACTAGGCTAAAAATCAAAGGGTCAAAAGAAAATTGAAGGAGAATTAGGGAGTTGAACTAAAAAAACACTTTAATAACCTTCAAACAGCAACTTTCCCATATTTTCCTCTTTTTATTTTATATTTCTTTATTTTTTTATTTTTTTTTTTCAGAGGGAAAATGTATTAACATCCTTCTTTCTTTTCTTTTTTTTTTCTTTTCCAATATATATATATATATATATATATATATATATATATATATATATATATATATATATATATATATATATATATATATATTCTGCCAACCTTTGAAACATCACAACTGTATTGTTCAACCCCACAAAACTCCATACAAGACTCTTTCGACCCCTTGATTAGGGTGATAATTTTGTTTTTCGCTTTCGGCTTTTAATGAGTTTTAAATAAGAATAAAAAGATGAACAAGCTCAAAGGGGTTTCCAACAAGGGATAATATTTTTCAGGGTTGCCTTTTTGGCTAAGTGGCTAAAAATAAAATAAAAACAAGTTGCCTTTATCATATCAATGAGCACAAGTAAACAAAAAGTTTCAACAGAGTCAATTCAAATTCTAGAGACTAACAAACATGAGTGAAACACACAAGAAAGAAAAAGGAATGAATGTTTTTATGCATTATCCATTATTAGGCCCAAATTCTCACAAGGGTTAGTGATCTACCACCAATATTGTACAATTCAGAGTTTAGTCATACATATCACTCTAAGAATGCACAAAAAGGAATCAATCACATCACATCACAAGTCTTTAGTCAAGAGAGTTAAGAACAAAACTCATACTTGTAACTGAAAAACCAAAGAAAAAGCATACTATTTTTTTTATTTGAAAAGAAAGATAATGAAAAAAAAAGCAAAACAAATAAATGGTTCCCTCCCACACACTTAAAACATGCAATGTCCTCAATGAAATGACATATATTAAAGTTGAGAGAAAGGAAAGAACACACCTGAGTAGTCAAGGTGCATAGGTGATCACATAAGCAACATTTCCTAAAGAGGGATCTTTTACGCTTCCCTCTTCCATCAATGTGGGGCTTTCTTTTATGCGGTGAAATTTGAAGTTATTATCAGAGCTCTTGATTTCGCTTTATATTTCGGGATCAAAAAATGATCCTAGAAAAGTGGAAGTGTTGTCCATCCAATTAAATTGCTTTTGGGGCTGCCTAAACTCAAGAATGCTAACCAAGGTCCATCCAATGCCCTTCTTATGTTCCTGTAACGATTTATCTTCCTGCACAAATTCAAATACATTATTAGGAAATGGCTTCAGCTCTAAGGAGGGTGGTTTCTCGATGAATGGTTTGTTCCAGGCAGCCGAGGTGACGAGAGCTTCATCTACATGAACAACTTCATTTGCAACCTCATTTGCAGTAAGAATATCAACTTCCAAGGCAACCTCAATTTCAGCACAAACAGAGCAAATTTTAGTGTCAGTACAAACATCACAAGAGTAAACATCGTCAAAATCAGACAATGATGGAAAATCAGCTGCAAACAAATCAGTACAAGTATCATCAACAGTTTCAGAAGACAACTCTATTTGAAAAACAGAATGCTCTTCCAAGGGTTGTTGGTTTGATCCTTGAGCTTGCTGCATGACATTCATTGAAGTGGCAAGTTGTCCAATATGTATTTCCAAAGTCTGAAAATTAGAATCTATTTGTTGTTGAAACTTGATATTATTTGTAGCCATTTGGTTGACAAGGTCCTCTAGTGAAGGTTCGAAAGGTGCAGAGCACACAACTTCTAATTCCTTCATATGCTTATGTGGATCCTCACCTGCAAGACCATTAAACCAGGGCAACAAGTGTATTAAACCATATTTGAATTCAAAAGGTACAACAACATCAGGATATTCAATACATAAAGCATTATAATTCACAAGTGCAGCCACTTCTCTCAGAGTTCTTTGATCAGCCGTGATAAACTCAAAATAAAAATCACCCAAAGAATGAGAAAGCATAAGATCAAGATTAAGATCAAAATCAAACAAGTAATGCAGTAACAACTAAGAAAATACCGACAATATCCCTAAACAACAAAATAGATGGGAAACACTAAACAAAATGATTAAAATAAAATTAAAAAAATACAAAAACACGAAATCTAATCTAATTAAGTAAATTAAAATCTTTGAGATTTTTTTCGGATTTTTCTGAAACTAGGAAAACAGTAAAAAAAATTGTTAAAAAATAGGAAAATGATGAATTTTGGATTTTTAGCTCGGCGTCCACTATTTAGTCCTTAAATAGAGGCTTTTGATCCCTGATTTTTGTCTAATGAATCGACCAAAAATCGGACAAATCTGAGACGATTTTCCTAAAAATCGATTTTTTTTACTAGTTCGGACGCGAGACGGGGCTTCCGAACGCGGGAAACGGTAAAACAGCAAAACAAAAGTTCAAAACACATTAATCAACACCTATGACTCAACTAACGGTTAAAAATGACAAGAATCCCCAGCAATGGCGCTAATTTAATCCGCTGTCGCGCACAGATAAAAAACGAGTAATTTTGAAAGCAGTATCGAGAAGCGACACTCGGATGTCGTATCGCAAGGATTCTTGTATTGTAGTTAACCAACCGATTGGACAATGGGGGATTTTTTAATTTTTGATTAATAAAATAGGAGGAAATAAGTGATTATAAAAAAGTGATTATGAAATAAGTTGATCTACCGTATCAGTCTCCTAACTTATCATCGATCCGAATAATTCTCAATCCCTAAGCGGACTCTATTCCCTTTTTGATTACAATATCAATCAACAAGCGCAATGGATACTGCAAGATATATATTCCAAATTTCCGAATTAAGAAAACAGATAAACACAATCGCGAATTAAGCAAACACGATATAGAAACGCGATTTAACGACAAAGCGACGTAAACAGCGAGTAAAAGTTATAGGAACATACAATCATCAAAATAAATCAATCAACTCTAAGAAAAGTTGAATTAGGCAAACAAAAAATCAAAGCGAAGAATTGAAAGGAAAATACATTTAATTGAGAAACATAAGAACCTCAAAGTATGATGGAGGCGCGATTACAGTAGATCAACCCAAAGAGTTTAGTTCTCCATTACAATCGTTAAAAGCAAAATTCGTGAATAGTAAAAAGGTTATCTACTGTAGCGCGGCTGAAAGCCTTATAAACAAAATATGGTTTTTCATTACTAACTCAAAATGGGTCGGAAACATAAACCACGCCCATAAAACGACCCGAAACAAATTATTTTCTAAAATCAGAATTTGGGTTCTGACTTCAACGACTTATTTGACCATCTTTGACTCCGAATCAGATCTTGGATTCAACATAAAACTTGTAGCTCTCTGTCTCAGCTTTCCGTCGACTAGTAGAACGCGCAAAACGACATCCCGTAGCTCAAGTTATGACCTGCGCAGTGAAAGGTATCAAATAAGTGTTAATGCTGAAAAATAAGTTGCGAAAATAAAATAAAGGTAGAAACAAACTTAATTATGAAAACACATTAAAATAGTAAAAATACTCAATTAAACTGTAGGAATGTCTAAGTACAAACATAAGAGAATGTGCATTAAAATACACTGATCAAATTCCCCCACACTTGAACTTTTGCACTCCGAGCAAAATGATAACTTCAAAAATTTAAAACAAAACAAAGCAGAGCATGCATTTCCAAAGGTATTCAATATACAAGGTACAAGTAGAGTCCTAAGTCTAAGCTTCAAGAATATGGTGTTAGTGAGCGACTCTTTCGTGACATTCAAAACAGATACGAAAACAGATTACCGAAGAGTACATCAAAAGTAGCAGGATCCTCACAAGATATAATTCACTCAACTCTCAAGTGTTTAGGCTAACTGTTTACACTCAAAGCACAAGATGAAAGTTAATACTACTATAAGCTTGAAAAGACTCTAAATTCACATTTGAAATACATGCACACAAAAATCAAAAGGACTTTTATTCAGGTTGTAACGTGGCCAAGGTAAGGGTAGGATAAATCCTAGGGGGTACTAGGCTAAAAATCAAAGGGTCAAAAGAAAATTGAAGGAGAATTAGGGAGTTGAACTAAAAAAACACTTTAATAACCTTCAAACAGCAACTTTCCCATATTTTCCTCTTTTTATTTTATATTTCTTTATTTTTTTATTTTTTTTTTTCAGAGGGAAAATGTATTAACATCCTTCTTTCTTTTCTTTTTTTTTTCTTTTCCAATATATATATATATATATATATATATATATATATATATATATATATATATATATATATATATATATTTCTGCCAACCTTTGAAACATCACAACTGTATTGTTCAACCCCACAAAACTCCATACAAGACTCTTTCGACCCCTTGATTAGGGTGATAATTTTGTTTTTCGCTTTCGGCTTTTAATGAGTTTTAAATAAGAATAAAAAGATGAACAAGCTCAAAGGGGTTTCCAACAAGGGATAATATTTTTCAGGGTTGCCTTTTTGGCTAAGTGGCTAAAAATAAAATAAAAACAAGTTGCCTTTATCATATCAATGAGCACAAGTAAACAAAAAGTTTCAACAGAGTCAATTCAAATTCTAGAGACTAACAAACATGAGTGAAACACACAAGAAAGAAAAAGGAATGAATGTTTTTATGCATTATCCATTATTAGGCCCAAATTCTCACAAGGGTTAGTGATCTACCACCAATATTGTACAATTCAGAGTTTAGTCATACATATCACTCTAAGAATGCACAAAAAGGAATCAATCACATCACATCACAAGTCTTTAGTCAAGAGAGTTAAGAACAAAACTCATACTTGTAACTGAAAAACCAAAGAAAAAGCATACTATTTTTTTTATTTGAAAAGAAAGATAATAAAAAAAAAAGCAAAACAAATAAATGGTTCCCTCCCACACACTTAAAACATGCAATGTCCTCAATGAAATGACATATATTAAAGTTGAGAGAAAGGAAAGAACACACCTGAGTAGTCAAGGTGCATAGGTGATCACATAAGCAACATTTCCTAAAGAGGGATCTTTTACGCTTCCCTCTTCCATCAATGTGGGGCTTTCTTTTATGCGGTGAAATTTGAAGTTATTATCAGAGCTCTTGATTTCGCTTTATATTTCGGGATCAAAAAATGATCCTAGAAAAGTGGAAGTGTTGTCCATCCAATTAAATTGCTTTTGGGGCTGCCTAAACTCAAGAATGCTAACCAAGGTCCATCCAATGTCCTTCTTATGTTCCTGCAACGATTTATCTTCCTGCACAAATTCAAATACATTATTAGGAAATGGCTTCAGCTCTAAGGAGGGTGGTTTCTCGATGAATGGTTTGTTCCAGGCAGCCGAGGTGACGAGAGCTTCATCTACATGAACAACTTCATTTGCAACCTCATTTGCAGTAAGAATATCAACTTCCAAGGCAACCTCAATTTCAGCACAAACAGAGCAAATTTTAGTGTCAGTACAAACATCACAAGAGTAAACATCGTCAAAATCAGACAATGATGGAAAATCAGCTGCAAACAAATCAGTACAAGTATCATCAACAGTTTCAGAAGACAACTCTATTTGAAAAACAGAATGCTCTTCCAAGGGTTGTTGGTTTGATCCTTGAGCTTGCTGCATGACATTCATTGAAGTGGCAAGTTGTCCAATATGTATTTCCAAAGTCTGAAAATTAGAATCTATTTGTTGTTGAAACTTGATATTATTTGTAGCCATTTGGTTGACAAGGTCCTCTAGTGAAGGTTCGAAAGGTGCAGAGCACACAACTTCTAATTCCTTCATATGCTTATGTGGATCCTCACCTGCAAGACCATTAAACCAGGGCAACAAGTGTATTAAACCATATTTGAATTCAAAAGGTACAACAACATCAGGATATTCAATACATAAAGCATTATAATTCACAAGTGCAGCCACTTCTCTCAGAGTTCTTTGATCAGTCGTGATAAACTCAAAATAAAAATCACCCAAAGAATGAGAAAGCATAAGATCAAGATTAAGATCAAAATCAAACAAGTAATGCAGTAACAACTAAGAAAATACCGACAATATCCCTAAACAACAAAATAGATGGGAAACACTAAACAAAATGATTAAAATAAAATTAAAAAAATACAAAAACACGAAATCTAATCTAATTAAGTAAATTAAAATCTTTGAGATTTATTTCGGATTTTTCTGAAACTAGGAAAACAGTAAAAAAAATTCATAAAAAATAGGAAAATGATGAATTTTGGATTTTTAGCTCGGCGTCCACTATTTAGTCCTTAAATAGAGGCTTTTGATCCCTGATTTTTGTCTAATGAATCGACCAAAAATCGGACAAATCTGAGACGATTTTCCTAAAAATCGATTTTTTTTACTAGTTCGGACGCGAGACGGGGCTTCCGAACGCGGAAACGGTAAAACAGCAAAACAAAAGTTCAAAACACATTAATCAACACCTATGACTCAACTAACGGTTAAAAATGACAAGAATCCCCAGCAATGGCGCTAATTTAATCCGCTGTCGCGCACAGATAAAAAACGAGTAATTTTGAAAGCAGTATCGAGAAGCGACACTCGGATGTCGTATCGCAAGGATTCTTGTATTGTAGTTAACCAACCGATTGGACAATGGGGGATTTTTTAATTTTTTATTAATAAAATAGGAGGAAATAAGTGATTATAAAAAAGTGATTATGAAATAAGTTGATCTACCGTATCAGTCTCCTAACTTATCATCGATCCGAATAATTCTCAATCCCTAAGCGGACTCTATTCCCTTTTTGATTACAATATCAATCAACAAGCGCAATGGATACTGCAAGATATATATTCCAAATTTCCGAATTAAGAAAACAGATAAACACAATCGCGAATTAAGCAAACACGATATAGAAACACGATTTAACGACAAAGCGACGTAAACAGCGAGTAAAAGTTATAGGAACATACAATCATCAAAATAAATCAATCAACTCTAAGAAAAGTTGAATTAGGCAAACAAAAAATCAAAGCGAAGAATTGAAAGGAAAATAAATTTAATTGAGAAACATAAGAACCTCAAAGTATGATGGAGGCGCGATTACAGTAGATCAACCCAAAGAGTTTAGTTCGCCATTACAATTGTTAAAAGCAAAATTCGTGAATATTAAAAAGGTTATCTAGTGTAGCGCGGCTGAAAACCTTACAAACAAAATAGGGTTTTTCACTACTAACTCAAAATGGGCCGGAAACATAAACCAGGCCCATAAAACAACCCAAAATAAATTATTTTCTAAAGTCAGAATTTGGGTTCTGACTTCAACGACTTATTTGACCATCTTTCACTCCAAATCAGATCTTTGCTTCAACATAAAACTTGTAGTTTTCTGTCTTAGCTTTATGTCGACTAGTAGAACGCGCAAAACGGCATCCCGTAGCTCAAATTATGACATGCGCAGTGAAAGGTATCAAATAAGTGTTAATGTTGAAAAATAAGCTACGAAAATAAAATAAAGGTAGAAACAAACTTAATTATGAAAACACATTAAAATAGTAAAAACACTCAATTAAACGGTAGGAATGTCTAAGTACAAACATAAGAGAATGTGCATTAAAATACATTGATCACGGAATCAGAGCTTCCGTAGTTCGGGGAACCAAGACGGAAAAGGAAAAAAGAAAGTGGTGTCAAAACCAAGAGCAAAAGAAGGTAAAGAAAAATCCGCTGGGGATGCAAAGAAGGATTGGTGTCGAAACCAAGAAAGAAGTGCAAAGGAAAAAAAAGTAACTGCACTAAGGATAAAGTTCAAGGATGGTGTAGAAACCAAGAAGATAAAGGAGTAAAAGGATAATAGAGATTCCACTGGGGGTAAAAGAACACAATGACTGTGCTGGGGATCAAAGGGTTAGCGACCCTGTTGGGGACCAAACAAAGGGATGATGTTGAAACCAAGAGGAAGAAAAGGGTTCGGTATGTTAACTGACCGGCAGTGGTTAACCGAAGGAAAAGAGATTAAAACTCTATGGGGAAACAAAGGGATTGGTGTCAACAGGAAGGCTGTGATGGACCAAAAAGAAAGAGTATTGAATAAAGAGAAGATGTTTGACTCTGAAGGGAATTCGGTATATTAACTGATAAACAGTGGTTACCCGAAAAAAGAAGAAGCTGTTACTTTGCAGGGAGAAAGAACAGATAGACTGTGATAAACCAAGAGAACAGGTGTAGAACCAAGCGAAGGTCATGACCTCAATGGACAAGTGTGGAACCAATCAAAGGTTAAGACCCAAAGGACGGGTGTTGGTACTGACTGAACGAACAGTACTTGACCCACAAAGAAGGGGTATTGAACCAAAAGAGGTTGCTAACCGCTGAGGATTCGGTGTTAACAGAGAAACTGTGGGTAACCGAAAAAGAAACGAGTGATTAACCAAGAAAAGGTGATAAACTCGAAAGGGGCTCAATATTTTAACAGACAGACTGTGGTTAACTGAAAAATAATGCAAATTGGTGTTTTAACTGACAGGCAGTGATTAACTAATCAATGGGAGAAGAACCAAGAGAAGGTTGCGAACTCCGCCAGGGCTTCGATGTTTAACAGGAAGACTGTGTTTACTCGAAGGAAAAGGAATTTAGACTCTTCTGGGGAATCAAAAAGACAATGATTGACCGCAAGAAAAGAATATTGGAAAAAAGAGACGGGTGTTAACCCAAGAGGCTATGATCTTTAACCAAGAGGATGGTGATTGATCACAAAAGAAATTGTAAGAGGTAAGAGTGATCAGGGATCGACTCAACAGGGGATGGAGATACGCTACCGCCTGGAGATAGAGGTGACTAAGCCAGGCACAGGGTCATTCGTCCCCTACCTGAAGTAGTCAGAATGAGAGTAGGAATTCTCCATTCTCATTCCTTCTCTAACACACAAGGTGTAGTGCAGAAAATGAAACAGACAGCGTAACAGCTCCAAGTTGTACAGTGCTCCAGTGTCGCGCGAAATTCCTACTCCGCGGGGGAAGAGAGAGAGAAAGCACTAAAGGAAGCCTAAAGAGAAGCGTCAACGGGAAGATTAATAATCGAAATGAAGTTTCGATCAATTAATCAAAAGGGAGGAATATGCTAATAATTTTCCAAAATGAATTGAAAAATTATTAAAGCAAAGGGTGCATTATTAGTTATACAAGATTAAGCTTATTCTTTGAAGAACAAACATAATTCAAACATGAATGGAAAGTGCAAAACAGTGCCAAATGACAATCAAAATGCATCATAACTCATGTCATTTATGTGAAAAAAATTGTGCAAGAATGACCATGTTCATACAATGCCAAGAAATATGCGCAATCATAAAAACCAAAAGATCGAGCATCGGCAAATTCACAATCATGCTTTAAACTGAAATGAAACAGCACCTAAAACATCCCTAAAAATCAAGCACATCAATCCATGGAAGTTAGATGAGGAAAGCATGGCAAACAAGTTTGAAAAACACCAAAAATGACACTCTGTTACAGTGGTTATCGATTACCTTAAAGCAGGTAATCGGTTACTTACTTGAAAAACACAGAACTGGTGAAAATTGCGCAGAGTAATCGGTTACTCTCTTTTGATTAATCGGTTACTTGCTTGAAAAAGGCAGTGCTAGTGTAAATTTGTGCAAAGTAACCGGTTACTCTCTTTTGAGTAATCGGTTACCACTGTAACAGTGGCAAAAACAGCTTTTCAAAAAGCACTTTCAGCACTTAAATCACTTGTCCAAGTTACCACATGCTAGGGTATGAATTTGTGCATGAAAATCAAGCTTAATAACAGCAAAAATCCAGCAATGGAATCAATTAAATCATCAAGATCATGGATCAAGTAATGGCATAATCAATTCACACACAAAAAAAGCATCGAAACTACATCGCGAATGATACGAAAATGTTCGAAACAGTAAAATGTGCAAAGAAGGACCAACCTACAAGGCTGAGATGTGCCTTGGATGTTGTTGCAAATGAATCTTGATGAAGATAATCAAAGAAAACCAGAGGAATCTTCAATTGTAGCCGAATCATATCGAAACCGAGCAAATTGCGACGAAACTCTGAAATACGAATTTGAACCGTAGAATCTTGAAACAATCACTTGAGATGAATCCAAAAGCTAATAAAACTCTAGAAATCCAAGTATAATTGCGAGGTGATGAAGGTTAAGGTCAAGAAATAATCATTTCCAAGGTGAAAGTGATTATTCTTCAATGGTGAAGAACTATAGTGAGGTTTGGGAAGAAAATGGAGATGAAGCTGAAGAAGTTGTAGAAAAATTCAGAGAGAATGTGAGAGAATTGAGAGTGAAGAGAGTAAGAAATGTGTGAAATGGTTGAGGGTTTGAGGGTCCTTGAAAAATGATTGAAGGTTTGTTTATATAGAGTTTTGGTTTGGAGTTGATAGGTTTAGAATGTGCTTTGGACTTAACTTTGGATCTAGGTTGGGAGTTAGTTACACTTGACTCACTGAGTCAGCGGTTAACTCAGTTAGTTAGGTAGTTAACTCAGTGGAGCAATCCCAATGTAAATTCAAATCAATGGCTCATATGCTTGGAAATTAAGGAACATGGTGCACTTAATTTAAAGTGATGCATTGGAGTAAATATAAGTGAAGTGTCTTGAATGGTCTTGAACTGTCTAGAATGTTCCACACAATGCTAGAACCATGTAGAATCCAAGGACAAAGAGAGTGCAAAGTTGATGTCCCAAAAAAAGCAGCAGAATCTGCAAATTTGTACAGAGTAATCGGTTACCCTATATGTGGTAATCGGTTACTCTAGGCAAAATTTGCCCAAATTGCTTAGGAACAAGTGCTGAATCTTCGGTTTCGATTTTCCACCTCTTGATTTTGATGAATAATCATGGAAACCAATATTTTGTGCTTGTTTTGAGGATGTGATGATCTTGTGAAGATGCAATTAATCGGGCTTGGAAAACCTGAAATATTCCTGCAACAAGAAACACATAGAAAAAACCGCGAATGCTTATACCAGCAATGCGAATGCACATGCTTATGCAAAAGGCAAAAGGGTGGTCAAATTTCGGGTTACGACAGCTTGGAACAAATAAAACCAGCTGGAACAGAATATGGTACCCTTCATGCAAAAATGGCAAAAGTGACCAAAATGCAACTTCAACCAAATGGAGTTACAGTTGAGAAACTATGGTTAGAACAATTTAAGGATGTTATTTAGATTGTGTTTGGAGTGTTATTTGGTTTTGAAATGGACAGGATCAAGACATGGCTTGAAAAATGCAGAAAAGTCAAAATATGAGGTTTTGATGGTTGACTTTCTGATTTTGGGGGTTTGAGATGTAGATGAGGGTTTGGACACCTCCAATGGATGATTTGTGATGTGTTTGGATGGTTATTTGAGTGGTTTAGGCTCAGGTTTTGAAAATTCCAAGTTTTCTCTTTGAAACTTTGAAACTTAAAGTAAAAGAGGGAGAATGAGAAAACAAGTCTTTGGTATTGTTTTAATGTGTTTTAGTTGATGTAAAATGACCTCTATTTATAGGAGAACTGATTTATTTTGGATGAATAGTGTTGGATGAGGGAGCATGCTATTATCCAATGGATATTGTCATGCAACTCTTACTTAAAGGCTAAGGTACCAAAGTCTTCCATAGCATGACTAGAATCTTAACTCAATTGGCATTTTGCAGGTTTGAACACTCATTATTTTTGAATTGATCTGAACTAGTGTGGCTCATTTCATTCCAATTCAATGCTTCACTTAAATGCCAAATGACAAACTTGAATTCAAGGCTATGTAATGTTGTTTTTTCCAATGCCAAGAGATGAGATCCTTGACTTATATTCCAAAGTTGAAGATATTATGTGATTCAACAAGATTCCTTCTGATCTTGGAGGATGACAAGGCTTACAAAGTCACCAAATTTGAAGATGAAAATCGTGTGATGCAAGTAATCATGAAACCTGTCTTGAAAAATCAGTTTGATCATGGCATGTTGTGAGGATCATATCTCCTTGCTCAAATGGAATCAATGGATGTTCTTGTACTATTTGGAAATATGAGATATCCTACTTTAACTTTGATGTTTGCATTTGGTCTTGAATATTCTTGGATCATGGTGAAAAATGTCTTCAAAGTTAGCCAAAACATGAAACAGATTCTGCCAAAAAATATTTTCTAAGTGTCAAAGTTCAAAACATCATGAAACCCTAACTTCATGGCCTTATATCTCAAAATCTATGCATTTTTTGGGGATGGTTCAGCCCATCAATCTTGTTGTATGGAAGAAGATCTATCATTTGAGCTTTGGAGTGCAAAAAAATGGTTGCTTGGATCACAAGTTATGGCCTGGTAAAGTTAGGTACTTGAACATAACTTTTCATAACTTAGTGAAATTTTCAATTCTTCCAATTTTGCTTCTTTTGCAAGTAAACTTGATTCCTTGGTCAATCCTTGATTAAATACAACTGTGGATCATATTTCCTTGAATAATAGCCTTTTATGATCAATTTTGCTCAAAAAGTCAAACTTTGACTTTGTGTATCAGATGAATTTTGTGTAGAGAAACCCTAATTCTTGATTTTCAATGAATGAATATCCCAAGGTGATTTTAAACTTATGAATGGACTTCAAGGGTATATTTTTGTGTCTTGAATAATATCCCAAGGTTAGAGATCATGTCTTGGAAAAAAGTCAAAGATATGGTAGACTTTTCATCAAAACCCTAATTTGTGGCTCAGATGGATTTGAATTCTTGCATTGTTTGTGAATCAAGTTCTTTGAATCAATCCAATCATATGAATGGACTAATATGATGTATTTGAGGTCCTTGAATCATATCTTGAGGTCTTGGATCGTGCCTTGCTCTACAAGTCATCCCAGGGATTTAATTAGGTCAAAACCTAATTTTGGTGCACTGAGGGGTCTTGAGACTTGATGAGCTTGTCATGATGCAATTTTGCACTTGATTATTGATGAGTGTAAGTTCTTGATCTTCATGGATGATACTTATCCCTTGATAATTCATCTGCTTGAGCCTTAAGAGGATCACCTAACCTGTGAAGCAAACAAGCACACATATCTTGTACTTGTGATGGGTTAGTGATGCATGAAAGTATGTTCATATGATATGAAAATGATGTGGAATTTTAGGGTCAAAATTTAGGGTATGACAGGAGGTATATAAGAATATTTTGGACGTCGACTGTGTCACTCCAATCATGTCGTGGGCGAAGGTGTAGAACAAGGTTACTCATTTAAAAGTTTCATGCCTAATATGGAGAATGCTCCAAAATAAAATCCCGACTAAGGATAACCTAGTTAGAAGGGGGATTATAAATCAAGATCAAAGCAACTATATAGGAGGATGTGGGAGTGTAGAGACAGTTTCACATGTCTTCTTTGAGTGTTTTCTTGCTGCAGGTGTTTGGAGTGTTATATGTAAGTGGTTAGGAGTGACGACAGTCTTGCATAAAGAGGGATGGAAGCATATGGAACATTTTGAGAATCTACTGAGTAGTAGTAATTATCCAAGCGTGAATATGTTGGCAATTTGGTGTGCAGTAGTCTGGATTATATGGAGATACAGGAACGCGTCCATCTTCCGAAATAATGAAATAGATATTGAGAAAATTACAGAGGAAGTGAAAATCACGGCGCGAAATTGGCTTAGATCAAAAGCAAACCTGATTCTGGATGATTTGGCCTCATGGTGCTCGAATCCTTTATCCTGTTTAGGCATTCAAGAAATCTAGCGCAGTAGTTCAATTTGTGCGGGAGCTCTGGTGTATTCGCTCGTATCTCAGGTTGAGGTTTGGTGTGTTGGTCATAAGTTTGATTCAGGTGGTTTTGGCTCAGGGTGCTTGGTCATTTTTCCCATTCTGGTATTATTTGTTTCTGTTAGTTTGCTGTCGCCCAGCATGTCAACTGCCGTAGGTGGAGAATGCCCGCTTCAGTGTGCCTGCTATAGTTAGGGTGCAAGACTTAATCACATCAATTGAAGTAGGTCTTTTCTGCTACTTTGGTGATGGCTCTGCTACTGGATGAAGTAGTCCTAAAGTCTATCTATGATTGCTGTGGAATTGTGTTGTAGCAGTATTTTGATCCAATCCTAGCAGCTTGTTCTCCTTGCGGTCCTGCTGGTGATCTGCTTTGTGGTGGTTGGCTTGACTGTCTTGGTTATTATAGAATCCTGAGTTTGGGGGGAGGGGGGTCATATTGATCTCGCTGTTGTGAATCGTTCCATAGGTTTGGGTGGTTCGTAGCAATGTCTGAATCTCTGTGCCGATGTTGCGGCGTTTTGGATGTTGTGGAATATTGGCAGTTTTAGTGTATTCTCTTGCTGGGGAGTTTTTAGCCAGTTGTGATTGGAGATGTCCCTAGGTGTCAGAGTTCGAAGTTTTGTGGCCTTGGTGGGTTTGTATCATTGGTCTCTGTGCTAGTGGTAGTTTGGCGCTTCGCCGTGTTGTTTTCATTTGTTGCAGGTGCTTGGCGTTGCAGTCGCCTCGTGTTCCTTTGCAGCTTCAGCGTGTGGAAGTCTGCTAGTTAGGTGTTGTTTTTAGAGATCCTGTTAGCATTGGGTGACTGTTAGTTACATTCTTGCTGCTTGAGGGATTGAGTTGTTTTTGCTCTCTTGGTGTGCTTTGTTTGTTGGGTTGGCGTGGCGCAGTGATCGCGTGGCTGTGCGAAGGGACTTTCGGTAGTGTGGTGGCCGTGCTGATGTGTTTTTTTTCCTGAGTATGAACTTGCTTTTGGTAGCTGTGAGTTTTCTGCATTTTCTTGTTGTATGGTGTTCTTTGTAATTTAGGTAGTTAATGTTCTTTTCGTTTTGCTTGGGGTCCAGCTTGTTGTCGTCAACTGGTTGAGATTTTGTTTGCTGTCTGTGCAGTTGTGTCTAGCTTTTGGGTTTTATTGGACTGGATGTTTTGTACCTAATGGCATTTCTTGTGCCTTTTAGTTTTTTAATTAATTTATTAGCCTTTTAAAAAAAAAAAGAAATTTGGAAGATTCTATTACTTTAGAAATTGGGAAGGTTCGATTACTTTTGGAAAATTACTAAATTTTATGTTGTTATGGTTGTAATTCTGCATGTCGTCATGTTGTACTGCGACGGTTGTTAAAATCACTATTTCAGTTGTCATTTTAAATTGTAACGAATATATAACTAATGTAAATAGTTAATTGCGACGGTCGGTCTAACCTCCCGTGAATTATAATTTGAAATTTGTTTTCTATACTTGTTTTGACAGTTTTAAAGTGGAGTGAGTGAAAAATTTGACAGTTCATACTTTCGTAATTTACAAACTCTTAACATAATTTATTAAGCAATACTAATTATTTATTTTTTTTACATTTAAGAACAATTTAAATTATTATTATATTATTTTTATACAATATTTTTTATAACTTTTTTATAATATAGTTTTAAATTATTATTTTTGTTTTGGTAATATTTTTTAAACTTTTATTTATTTATTTATTTTATCATTTTTAATGTAATAAAATTTCAATCACATATATCTAATATCAAATAAATATTATATTATAAAAAAAAGTGAGTTCGATAATGTTAAGTAGTACAATAAACTAAAAACATATCAAATCCCAATCTTACAATAATAAGCATCATAATGCCAAAAATACATAGAAAATTTCATAATCTAATTAAGTTGCAGCATAATCTAATTAATCCTACTTGATGATCCATTATCTTCAATTCGAATACTAAATTCAGAAGAACGTTTACCATCAACAAATGATTCTAATCTTTGAAAAAATGTATTAAAATAATATACTCTTTAAAATAATACTCATAATCTTTAACTTCAAATGCATCAAAAATAATATACATGTCTTCTACTAGAATTTTGCATTTGCATTAAGAGTTCAATTTTCTCTTTCTTATCATTGTCCATTTGCTTTAACAATGCGATTTCCTCATCAATTCATCCATTTTTGAATTATTTTCTTTAAGTGCAATAACTTCTTCTTGCATTTCCTTTTATTCTTTCATTTTCTTCATAAGAAGACACCGATCTTGTAGATCTATTAATCTGAGACAACATTACTTCAAGTCTCATACAATGACATTCTGAAATACCTCATTTTTAGACACAAAATCCTTAATTGTAATTTGTAATTTTTTTGCACATGCAAAAATAAAAACATCAATATGATTTATTTCTGAACACTTTCACCTAAAATTTAATACAATTCAATCACTCCATCAATAATTGAAAGTTGAAGGGACTAATTTATGAACCAACATTACTGGTATTTCATAATATTCATCAGTGTGCTTGCATATATAATGCAATAGATTCTCAAGGGTATCTTTCATCTGAACTAGTGAGACAATGATAATTTGCTAGAAAATATCATTTACTTTCCTACACGGAAAATTTGGGCATACTTCAAAATGTATGTTCCATTTGACTCTTCTTAATTTGCCAAGATTTGAAGCTAGAGGATACTGAGGCAGTACCAATAGATGGTTGAGATATATCGATCCCCTGATATATCTTATGAGGATGTCTTATGTTTTACTCTTTTCTATGTTATGTGTGATCTGATTTATTTAGATTGAGCCAGCTAAAGAAAATAATTCTGGAACATAAATAATAATTAGAATAACTAAATTATTATTTTGATGTGTTTGTTACAATGACATAGTGACATAACATAACCAGTTTTCATATAGATTATTCCACCTCTAAAAAATGCCAAAATATTTGATCTTTTCTCAAACTTTAAAGAGACTAACAAATATTTTAAAAGAACACAAATAATAATGAAGTTAATAGCAGACAACAACTTTAAAAAAAGTCTCTTTTTGTGGTTCAACATTGAAACTGCAAGAGTCATGCCATTTGGCCCCATCATATTTATATTGCTTTCATATCAGATCAATGTTCGTATAGATTCAGTCACAATCATAGTATCATGCACAGGCATGAAATGAAAGCATATTTAAGGATAAGATTACTATTTTTAAGTCACATAATGAAGAATGAGACTGGATTAATTTAGATAGTCAAAGTGAAGTTTTTACAATAATGCAAATTGTTGGTGCACAAGATGAAGATGAAGATGGAAGATGAGAGAGAAGAGAATAACAAACTTCCACTACTCTTACAAACGGTTACAAAATGGCTACTCCACTACACTTCTACGCGCACTACCTACTAATCAGTGTGTGTGTGTGTAACTATTGACAACTAAACTAGTATATATACACAAACAAAAGTGTCACGTAGTCTAAATACCAAAATATTGAATTACCCTTCAACATCATCCCTTAATTCAAGATTTATCTAATCAAAACTAACAACACGAATTCCATCCCTCAAGTGGAGAAATTAATCAGTCTTTATCTCCTTCGTTAGAACATCAGTCAGCTGCTTCTGGATGCTACAGTGCACAACTACTAGCACTCCATTCTAGACTTGACTTTTCAGAAAATGATACTTCGACTCAATATACTTGCTTCTCCCATGCAGCATTGGGTTCTTGGAAAAGTTGATTACAAACTTGTTATCAATCATCAGCTTCAGAGGCTTGTTTACCTTGATCTTCAGATCATGTAGTAAATTCATAAGTCAAACAGCTTGACATGCAACCACAACACCTGCAATGTATTCAGCTTCACAGGTTGACAAAGCAACAACTGGTTGCTTCTTGGAACACCAAGAAATGGGATCTCCCGGATACTTAAACAAATATCCAGAAGTACTTCTTCTGTCAACTCTGTCTCCACTCCAATCAGAGTCGGAATAACACGTCAGCTCTGAATTATTCTTTTCTCCAGAAGGGAACAAAACTCCATACTTCAGAGTCCCCTTGATATACCTCAGAATCCTGACAGCAACTTGATAATGAGACCACTTCAGTTTATTCATAAACCAATTCACCATTCTAAATGCATAGAAAATGCTAGTTATAGTATTACACAAATATCTTAGAGAGCCAACCAATTGTTTGAACATTGTAACATCAACATCATCACCCTCAGGATCAGAATCCTATTTTCAATTTGTTTTTGAAGGTGTGACAGCAACCTTACAATTCAGCAGCTCGAATCTTTTCAGAAGCTCAAGTTCATACTCTAACCCTAACCCAAGTTTCTGTAGAATTCCTCTTGCTACTAAACTTGCTTTGTATTTGCCAATTGATCCATCTGGCTTTAGTTTCATCTTGAAAACCCATCTGACGCTGATGAATTTCTTATCCTTTGAAGCTCAGTCAACTTTCAAGTCTTGTTTCTTTATATAGCCTAAAGTTCTTCGTTCATGGCTTTCAACCACACTTTCTTCTTGAGCGCTTCTTCAACACTGACTGGTTCAGTGTCTACTAACATGGCGTACTAAATGACTTCCCCTTTAGAATCTACTTTAGTATCGTGTAGCATGTCAAACTCTGCAAATCTCATTGGTATGTTTCTGATTCTTTGTGGCCTCTGAACTTGTTCAGAATCGTCTTCGGGTTCTGGAATAGTATCAGATGCTAGAACCCTATAAGTACATCTTCAAAGGAATGAACGCCTTCAGAGTTTGGAATATTCCCAAAGTCTGGATCTCCATCAGAGTCTGAACCACCATCAGAATGTGGATCAGAATCAGATTCACCTTCAGAGTCTTCTTCAGCTTCAAAGTTACCTTCAGACTCTGGCTCATTAATGAAGCTAGAATAGCAGCAAGCAAAAATATATAAGTAACCCAGTTTTGTCGTTCTCCACAGGGATCAGTGCGAGGGAAAGAATGCCATTCAACGGTTTCTATATTTCTAAGCTCATGAATCAAAAGTTCTGGTTTAAAGCGAACCAAAAGCAAATGCGAAAAATTAAAGGAACAAAAAGCAAGTAAATAACAATAACACATTCTTCGGAGGAAAGAAACTCAATAGAGATCACTCAATAATACATGCATTCTTCCGACCATTTCATACACAAATCACTCATTCGTCTAATATCCTCACGTATCACTCACAACAGAGGTTATGTCTAACGCAACGTCGAGAGAACAACGGTATTGTCTCATTGGTGATGTCTCACGCAACTCAACAACACAGAGAAGTAAGAACTGATACTCACGCAAGTGTTAAGTCTAAATCTATCTCTAGAGTTCAGACAAAACCGATATTACTATAACATCCATGTCAAACTCATGAGTAATTCATATACAAAGCCCTGATCAGAATACAAACATATGATTAACCCTGCATTCAACTAATTTACCAACTGTATACGAACGCCGTTCTTCATCGCTATTGTCACAAATCCTCGCAATACCGTATCGATCCTACTCATGTTACCCATGCTACTTGATCAACACAATACAACAAAAGATACAATGAATATCAATTCACAAACCCCTGTCAAAAGCTTGCTCATTGATAGATGAAAATCTAAGATTAACGATTCGATATAGGTTTTGTCACGACCCACAAATAATCAATCAAAGAGAAATAATCAATAGAGAATCAAAACATATTCATAAACATAGATTAGATGAAATACAATAGGTATCAAGAGATTTACATACCAAACATCAACAAATAGAGGATACAAAGAGAAGAAAGGAGAAGAATAAATTTCTCACGGTTCGTCGGAGCCGATTAAAGCAAATTCTACTCCGGATCATCAAGATGCATCATCCAATGTTGTTTCTAAGCTAATCTACTCCTAAAACATGTTTGATGAAGTTGGGAGAAAGTTCCCCCAAAAACATATCATAAAAAATGATGAAAAATGGTTGAAATAGGCAAATCTCACTTTCCAGGTTCGCCTAGCGAGTCCCCGTTCGCTAGGCGAACGTAAACCGCCTTAAAGTTGAGTTTTTTCACGATTCTGGAACTTTTCGTTCGCCCCGGTTCGCCTAGCGAACAAGCTAGCGAGTGTTCGCTACGGGGGCTCGCCTAGCGAGCATGACAGAAAACCAGAACTTGTTTTCTTCATAACTCTTGAACCGTAACTCCGATTGACGCACGGTTTGAAGCGTTGGAAAGCTTATTCAATGCTCTTTATGAATATGGAAAAATACCATTGCTGGAACACCTATAAAAATAAATGAAAATCGATTAAACTCAATGATATTTACACGGTAACGCACTATACACCGAAAACGTAAAGTAAACGTATTTACACACAAAGTGGGGTTTATTCAACCAATTTTAACACAAAGTAAGGATAAGTGCAACAAAACTTATATACAAAAATAGGTACAGTTTGCACTTATCAAACTCTCCCCAACTTATTATTTTGTTTGTCCTCAAACAAAAGTCAATCAACTCAAAGAAACAAAAGCAATTATCAAGAAATCATGCTCAACAAGTTTTTACAAATGGAGAATAAACGTATGGTACAAATATCAAAAGTACATGCAAAGCAATGCTTACCACTAAACTACAACGACACCACGAATATGAAACAAAGTCTAAACACAAAACAAATGTCAACATCCAAAAGCAATACATGTTCAAGAATGAATCACACCTAACACTCCACTTCAAATAAGAATGAAGAAATTAATGCGCGTTTGCAACCGCGGGGAAATTTCACTCATCTGACAAACACTGCAAATAACAAATCAATTCATACAACATCTAACAATCAAAAATGAAAATATGGAAGCAAAAAGATCACTAAGGGCTTTAAGGGTTGTAGCTTGGTCGGGTTCACAATAAAGGGACATTTCTACAGGCCATTGAATCAAAATTGCCGATAAATGATATTTACACATTACAACTTCATTCACCATTCTCATTCCTTTACCACAAACCTTCTCAAACTACCTTTATGCACAATTATTTCACTCTATTTTTCTCATTCAAACAAGCATTCTTTTTCTTTTGTTTTTCACATTCATATTTACACTTTTTCTTTTCATGCTTGTTTGAACTTTTTCAAAAGTTTCAAGCAACTTACCACTTCTTTTTCATTCTCCCCAACTTGAATTCAACCAAACCTCAAGTGAATGCTCCTTGCTTTTTACGGCAAGGAAATCAAAGTATACAATTTCAAAGGTTCAAGAAGAAATAGTTAGAAATTCACCAAATTCAATGATGAACCAAACTTGCAAATTATGTACATAAACCAAGTTCATCACTAAAAATGAGATCTAAACAGTTTTAGTCTCAAAGGGGCTAACAAATTCTCACTACTCACGGGTAAGATACTTTTGGATACTGGCTGTGCTCAATATAAACAAATGCCTTGATCATTTCTAATGCTTCCACAAAATCACAATAATCAGAAGATAAAGCATGAATCAAACGAATTAAACAAAGTTTATCAGTCATCCAAGCATTTAGTAAACAATGGAGGTTTCCTCACATGGGGCTATGAACTAAGGTGATTCATAAATGAACAAAAATTGCAAGAGAATGAAAGACATGTAATTTGTACAAATCCTAAGGTTCATAAACATGTTATGTTCTAGAAAAGCAATAAACACCAACCAACGCAATGCAACTTCTTTAAACTTTTCACACTACCATAACATTTTCTTGTTGAAACAATCAAAATTGAAAAATCACACAATGCATCCTCAAGCTAATCAAAAACAAAACTTGAGAACAAACTCATAAATTATTCTAACAACCTAACAAAATTGAACTAAAACTAAATAAACATAAAAACCAAAATTTGTGAAAGTGGATGGAAAATGAAAGATTTTTCTTTGCAAAACAAGGCACGCTAAGCGCCCTCTGCGCGCGCTAAGCACGGGCAGGAAAATTTTGTTTTTCAAAATTGGTTCTTTCTCTCATTCACTCCATCCATTGTCACTTTATATTAACTATACTACTAAACATAAAACTGTACAAACTCAAGAATCATTGGGTTGCCTCCCAATAAGCGCTAGTTTCACGTCGTTAGCTCGACACCTTATTTACGTACAAGCTCCTCCATGTTGCTTCGTTCACCGGTAGATACCAAATAAAATCTGCAACACTTAAGCAAACGTAAACCAAAAACAAAAATATGTACACACACATAAACATGATGGAAAACACATATATACAATCACTTATGGAAAACAACTATTAACAAGTATGTACACTTGATAAGCTTTGTTCGCTAGGCGAACCAAATCATTCGCGACGCGAGCCTTCGCTACAACCTTCGCCCAGCGAAGTTTGGGTGTTTTCAAAAGTGAAAGTTTCTGCCACCCCCTCGCTGGCACCTTCGCCTCGCGAACACATCAGCGAGCATTCGCTGGCTCCCTCGCCCAGCGAATTTACCCAGTTTTCCTACTGGAGGTTTTTGCATACTTTCTGCCACCCCCTCGCTGGCACCTTCGCTAACGTTCGCTAAGCGAACCTTCGCTGGCATCTTCGCCAACACTCGCCTAGCGAATTCTGTTGTTGATTTCTTCCTTTAATGGTAACTTGCCTCCAACATTTGTGTAACACAATCTTGATCTTTTTATGCCTATTCCTGCACATTAGCACACAAATTACAAGCACCACAAGTATATTTCAATGAATGCACAACAACACCATTCCTCACTAAAATCAATACATTACACATGGAAAGAAATGAAAAATTCCAAGTATTGCATACAAATATATAACATGTTTGACATCTAACAAACTCTCCCCAACTAACTATGCACCATTATACAAGTAAATATACAATATAGACAATTATGTACGAAGCTTAAAAACATAGAAACTATGCGATGCAACTCAATATCGACACATCGATCCCCGACAACGGCGCCAATTTGTTGAAGCTAGAATAGCAGCAAGCAAAAATATATAAGTAACCCAGTTTTGTCGTTCTCCACAG
Organism: Lathyrus tuberosus; assembly: GCA_022829125.1. Lineage (NCBI taxonomy): Eukaryota > Viridiplantae > Streptophyta > Magnoliopsida > Fabales > Fabaceae > Lathyrus > Lathyrus tuberosus. The sequence continues at coordinate 2,522,136 of JALAZF010000479.1, read as the reverse complement.
GGATCAGTGCGAGGGAAAGAATGTCATTCAACGGTTTCTATATTTCTAAGCTCATGAATCAAAAGTTCTGGTTTAAAGCGAACCAAAAGCAAATGCGAAAAATTAAAGGAACAAAAAGCAAGTAAATAACAATAACACATTCTTCGGAGGAAAGAAACTCAATAGAGATCACTCAATAATACATGCATTCTTCCGACCATTTCATACACAAATCACTCATTCGTCTAATATCCTCACGTATCACTCACAACAGAGGTTATGTCTAACGCAACGTCGAGAGAACAACGGTATTGTCTCATTGGTGATGTCTCACGCAACTCAACAACACAGAGAAGTAAGAACTGATACTCACGCAAGTGTTAAGTCTAAATCTATCTCTAGAGTTCAGACAAAACCGATATTACTATAACATCCATGTCAAACTCATGAGTAATTCATATACAAAGCCCTGATCAGAATACAAACATATGATTAACCCTGCATTCAACTAATTTACCAACTGTATACGAACGCCGTTCTTCATCGCTATTGTCACAAATCCTCGCAATACCGTATCGATCCTACTCATGCTACCCATGCTACTTGATCAACACAATACAACAAAAGATACAATGAATATCAATTCACAAACCCCTGTCAAAAGCTTGCTCATTGATAGATGAAAATCTAAGATTAACGATTCGATATAGGTTTTGTCACGACCCACAAATAATCAATCAAAGAGAAATAATCAATAGAGAATCAAAACATATTCATAAACATAGATTAGATGAAATACAATAGGTATCAAGAGATTTACATACCAAACATCAACAAATAGAGGATACAAAGAGAAGAAAGGAGAAGAACAAATTTCTCACGGTTCGTCGGAGCCGATTAAAGCAAATTCTACTCCGGATCATCAAGATGCATCATCCAATGTTTTTTCTAAGCTAATCTACTCCTAAAACATGTTTGATGAAGTTGGGAGAAAGTTCCCCCAAAAACATATCATAAAAAATGATGAAAAATGGTTGAAATAGGCAAATCTCACTTTCCAGGTTCGCCTAGCGAGTCCCCGTTCGCTAGGCGAACGTAAACCGCCTTAAAGTTGAGTTTTTTCACGATTCTGGAACTTTTCGTTCGCCCCGGTTCGCCTAGCGAACAAGCTAGCGAGTGTTCGCTACGGGGGCTCGCCTAGCGAGCATGACAGAAAACCAGAACTTGTTTTCTTCATAACTCTTGAACCGTAACTCCGATTGACGCACGGTTTGAAGCGTTGGAAAGCTTATTCAATGCTCTTTATGAATATGGAAAAATACCATTGCTGGAACACCTATAAAAATAAATGAAAATCGATTAAACTCAATGATATTTACACGGTAACGCACTATACACCGAAAACGTAAAGTAAACGTATTTACACACAAAGTGGGGTTTATTCAACCAATTTTAACACAAAGTAAGGATAAGTGCAACAAAACTTATATACAAAAATAGGTACAGTTTGCACTTATCAAACTCTCCCCAACTTATTATTTTGTTTGTCCTCAAACAAAAGTCAATCAACTCAAAGAAACAAAAGCAATTATCAAGAAATCATGCTCAACAAGTTTTTACAAATGGAGAATAAACGTATGGTACAAATATCAAAAGTACATGCAAAGCAATGCTTACCACTAAACTACAACGACACCACGAATATGAAACAAAGTCTAAACACAAAACAAATGTCAACATCCAAAAGCAATACATGTTCAAGAATGAATCACACCTAACACTCCACTTCAAATAAGAATGAAGAAATTAATGCGCGTTTGCAACCGCGGGGAAATTTCACTCATCTGACAAACACTGCAAATAACAAATCAATTCATACAACATCTAACAATCAAAAATGAAAATATGGAAGCAAAAAGATCACTAAGGGCTTTAAGGGTTGTAGCTTGGTCGGGTTCACAATAAAGGGACATTTCTACAGGCCATTGAATCAAAATTGCCGATAAATGATATTTACACATTACAACTTCATTCACCATTCTCATTCCTTTACCACAAACCTTCTCAAACTACCTTTATGCACAATTATTTCACTCTATTTTTCTCATTCAAACAAGCATTCTTTTTCTTTTGTTTTTCACATTCATATTTACACTTTTTCTTTTCATGCTTGTTTGAACTTTTTCAAAAGTTTCAAGCAACTTACCACTTCTTTTTCATTCTCCCCAACTTGAATTCAACCAAACCTCAAGTGAATGCTCCTTGCTTTTTACGGCAAGGAAATCAAAGTATACAATTTCAAAGGTTCAAGAAGAAATAGTTAGAAACTCACCAAATTCAATGATGAACCAAACTTGCAAATTATGTACATAAACCAAGTTCATCACTAAAAATGAGATCTAAACAGTTTTAGTCTCAAAGGGGCTAACAAATTCTCACTACTCACGGGTAAGATACTTTTGGATACTGGTTGTGCTCAAAATAAACAAATGCCTTGATCATTTCTAATGCTTCCACAAAATCACAATAATCAGAAGATAAAGCATGAATCAAACGAATTAAACAAAGTTTATCAGTCATCCAAGCATTTAGTAAACAATGGAGGTTTCCTCACATGGGGCTATGAACTAAGGTGATTCATAAATGAACAAAAATTGCAAGAGAATGAAAGACATGTAATTTGTACAAATCCTAAGGTTCATAAACATGTTATGTTCTAGAAAAGCAATAAACACCAACCAACGCAATGCAACTTCTTTAAACTTTTCACACTACCATAACATTTTCTTGTTGAAACAATCAAAATTGAAAAATCACACAATGCATCCTCAAGCTAATCAAAAACAAAACTTGAGAACAAACTCATAAATTATTCTAACAACCTAACAAAATTGAACTAAAACTAAATAAACATAAAAACCAAAATTTGTGAAAGTGGATGGAAAATGAAAGATTTTTCTTTGCAAAACAAGGCACGCTAAGCGCCCTCTGCGCGCGCTAAGCACGGGCAGGAAAATTTTGTTTTTCAAAATTGGTTCTTTCTCTCATTCACTCCATCCATTGTCACTTTATATTAACTATACTACTAAACATAAAACTGTACAAACTCAAGAATCATTGGGTTGCCTCCCAATAAGCGCTAGTTTCACGTCGTTAGCTCGACACCTTATTTACGTACAAGCTCCTCCATGTTGCTTCGTTCACCGGTAGATACCAAATAAAATCTGCAACACTTAAGCAAACGTAAACCAAAAACAAAAATATGTACACACACATAAACATGATGGAAAACACATATATACAATCACTTATGGAAAACAACTATTAACAAGTATGTACACTTGATAAGCTTTGTTCGCTAGGCGAACCAAATCATTCGCGACGCGAGCCTTCGCTACAACCTTCGCCCAGCGAAGTTTGGGTGTTTTCAAAAGTGAAAGTTTCTGCCACCCCCTCGCTGGCACCTTCGCCTCGCGAACACATCAGCGAGCATTCGCTGGCTCCCTCGCCCAGCGAATTTACCCAGTTTTCCTACTGGAGGTTTTTGCATACTTTCTGCCACCCCCCTCGCTGGCACCTTCGCTAACGTTCGCTAAGCGAACCTTCGCTGGCATCTTCGCCAACACTCGCCTAGCGAATTCTGTTGTTGATTTCTTCCTTTAATGGTAACTTGCCTCCAACATTTGTGTAACACAATCTTGATCTTTTTATGCCTATTCCTGCACATTAGCACACAAATTACAAGCACCACAAGTATATTTCAATGAATGCACAACAACACCATTCCTCACTAAAATCAATACATTACACATGGAAAGAAATGAAAAATGCCAAGTATTGCATACAAATATATAACATGTTTGACATCTAACAAACTCTCCCCAACTAACTATGCACCATTATACAAGTAAATATACAATATAGACAATTATGTACGAAGCTTAAAAACATATAAACTATGCGATGCAACTCAATATCGACACATCGATCCCCGGCAACGGTGCCAATTTGTTGAAGCTAGAATAGCAGCAAGCAAAAATATATAAGTAACCCAGTTTTGTCGTTCTCCACAGGGATCAGTGCGAGGGAAAGAATGCCATTCAACGGTTTCTATATTTCTAAGCTCATGAATCAAAAGTTCTGGTTTAAAGCGAACCAAAAGCAAATGCGAAAAATTAAAGGAACAAAAAGCAAGTAAATAACAATAACACATTCTTCGGAGGAAAGAAACTCAATAGAGATCACTCAATAATACATGCATTCTTCCGACCATTTCATACACAAATCACTCATTCGTCTAATATCCTCACGTATCACTCACAACAGAGGTTATGTCTAACGCAACGTCGAGAGAACAACGGTATTGTCTCATTGGTGATGTCTCACGCAACTCAACAACACAGAGAAGTAAGAACTGATACTCACGCAAGTGTTAAGTCTAAATCTATCTCTAGAGTTCAGACAAAACCGATATTACTATAACATCCATGTCAAACTCATGAGTAATTCATATACAAAGCCCTGATCAGAATACAAACATATGATTAACCCTGCATTCAACTAATTTACCAACTGTATACGAACGCCGTTCTTCATCGCTATTGTCACAAATCCTCGCAATACCGTATCGATCCTACTCATGTTACCCATGCTACTTGATCAACACAATACAACAAAAGATACAATGAATATCAATTCACAAACCCCTGTCAAAAGCTTGCTCATTGATAGATGAAAATCTAAGATTAACGATTCGATATAGGTTTTGTCACGACCCACAAATAATCAATCAAAGAGAAATAATCAATAGAGAATCAAAACATATTCATAAACATAGATTAGATGAAATACAATAGGTATCAAGAGATTTACATACCAAACATCAACAAATAGAGGATACAAAGAGAAGAAAGGAGAAGAATAAATTTCTCACGGTTCGTCGGAGCCGATTAAAGCAAATTCTACTCCGGATCATCAAGATGCATCATCCAATGTTGTTTCTAAGCTAATCTACTCCTAAAACATGTTTGATGAAGTTGGGAGAAAGTTCCCCCAAAAACATATCATAAAAAATGATGAAAAATGGTTGAAATAGGAAAATCTCACTTTCCAGGTTCGCCTAGCGAGTCCCCGTTCGCTAGGCGAACGTAAACCGCCTTAAAGTTGAGTTTTTTCACGATTCTGGAACTTTTCGTTCGCCCCGGTTCGCCTAGCGAACAAGCTAGCGAGTGTTCGCTACGGGGGCTCGCCTAGCGAGCATGACAGAAAACCAGAACTTGTTTTCTTCATAACTCTTGAACCGTAACTCCGATTGACGCACGGTTTGAAGCGTTGGAAAGCTTATTCAATGCTCTTTATGAATATGGAAAAATACCATTGCTGGAACACCTATAAAAATAAATGAAAATCGATTAAACTCAATGATATTTACACGGTAACGCACTATACACCGAAAACGTAAAGTAAACGTATTTACACACAAAGTGGGGTTTATTCAACCAATTTTAACACAAAGTAAGAATAAGTGCAACAAAACTTATATACAAAAATAGGTACAGTTTGCACTTATCAAACTCTCCCCAACTTATTATTTTGTTTGTCCTCAAACAAAAGTCAATCAACTCAAAGAAACAAAAGCAATTATCAAGAAATCATGCTCAACAAGTTTTTACAAATGGAGAATAAACGTATGGTACAAATATCAAAAGTACATGCAAAGCAATGCTTACCACTAAACTACAACGACACCACGAATATGAAACAAAGTCTAAACACAAAACAAATGTCAACATCCAAAAGCAATACATGTTCAAGAATGAATCACACCTAACACTCCACTTCAAATAAGAATGAAGAAATTAATGCGCGTTTGCAACCGCGGGGAAATTTCACTCATCTGACAAACACTGCAAATAACAAATCAATTCATACAACATCTAACAATCAAAAATGAAAATATGGAAGCAAAAAGATCACTAAGGGCTTTAAGGGTTGTAGCTTGGTCGGGTTCACAATAAAGGGACATTTCTACAGGCCATTGAATCAAAATTGCCGATAAATGATATTTACACATTACAACTTCATTCACCATTCTCATTCCTTTACCACAAACCTTCTCAAACTACCTTTATGCACAATTATTTCAATCTATTTTTCTCATTCAAACAAGCATTCTTTTTCTTTTGTTTTTCACATTCATATTTACACTTTTTCTTTTCATGCTTGTTTGAACTTTTTCAAAAGTTTCAAGCAACTTACCACTTCTTTTTCATTCTCCCCAACTTGAATTCAACCAAACCTCAAGTGAATGCTCCTTGCTTTTTACGGCAAGGAAATCAAAGTATACAATTTCAAAGGTTCAAGAAGAAATAGTTAGAAACTCACCAAATTCAATGATGAACCAAACTTGCAAATTATGTACATAAACCAAGTTCATCACTAAAAATGAGATCTAAACAGTTTTAGGCTCAAAGGGGCTAACAAATTCTCACTACTCACGGGTAAGATACTTTTGGATACTGGTTGTGCTCAATATAAACAAATGCCTTGATCATTTCTAATGCTTCCACAAAATCACAATAATCAGAAGATAAAGCATGAATCAAACGAATTAAACAAAGTTTATCAGTCATCCAAGCATTTAGTAAACAATGGAGGTTTCCTCACATGGGGCTATGAACTAAGGTGGTTCATAAATGAACAAAAATTGCAAGAGAATGAAAGACATGTAATTTGTACAAATCCTAAGGTTCATAAACATGTTATGTTCTAGAAAAGCAATAAACACCAACCAACGCAATGCAACTTCTTTAAACTTTTCACACTACCATAACATTTTCTTGTTGAAACAATCAAAATTGAAAAATCACACAATGCATCCTCAAGCTAATCAAAAACAAAACTTGAGAACAAACTCATAAATTATTCTAACAACCTAACAAAATTGAACTAAAACTAAATAAACATAAAAACCAAAATTTGTGAAAGTGGATGGAAAATGAAAGATTTTTCTTTGCAAAACAAGGCACGCTAAGCGCCCTCTGCGCGCGCTAAGCACGGGCAGGAAAATTTTGTTTTTCAAAATTGGTTCTTTCTCTCATTCACTCCATCCATTGTCACTTTATATTAACTATACTACTAAACATAAAACTGTACAAACTCAAGAATCATTGGGTTGCCTCCCAATAAGCGCTAGTTTCACGTCGTTAGCTCGACACCTTATTTACGTACAAGCTCCTCCATGTTGCTTCGTTCACCGGTAGATACCAAATAAAATCTGCAACACTTAAGCAAACGTAAACCAAAAACAAAAATATGTACACACACATAAACATGATGGAAAACACATATATACAATCACTTATGGAAAACAACTATTAACAAGTATGTACACTTGATAAGCTTTGTTCGCTAGGCGAACCAAATCATTCGCGACGCAAGCCTTCGCTACAACCTTCGCCCAGCGAAGATTGGGTGTTTTCAAAAGTGAAAGTTTCTGCCACCCCCCTCGCTGGCACCTTCGCCTCGCGAACACATCAGCGAGCATTCGCTGGCTCCCTCGCCCAGCGAATTTACCTAGTTTTCCTACTGGAGGTTTTTGCATACTTTCTGCCACCCCCTCGCTGGCACCTTCGCTAACGTTCGCTAAGCGAACCTTCGCTGGCATCTTCGCCAACACTCGCCTAGCGAATTCTGTTGTTGATTTCTTCCTTTAATGGTAACTTGCCTCCAACATTTGTGTAACACAATCTTGATCTTTTTATGCCTATTCCTGCACATTAGCACACAAATTACAAGCACCACAAGTATATTTCAATGAATGCACAACAACACCATTCCTCACTAAAATCAATACATTACACATGGAAAGAAATGAAAAATGCCAAGTATTGCATACAAATATATAACATGTTTGACATCTAACAAACTCTCCCCAACTAACTATGCACCATTATACAAGTAAATATACAATATAGACAATTATGTACGAAGCTTAAAAACATAGAAACTATGCGATGCAACTCAATATCGACACATCGATCCCCGGCAACGGCGCCAATTTGTTGAAGCTAGAATAGCAGCAAGCAAAAATATATAAGTAACCCAGTTTTGTCGTTCTCCACAGGGATCAGTGCGAGGGAAAGAATACCATTCAACGGTTTCTATATTTCTAAGCTCATGAATCAAAAGTTCTGGTTTAAAGCGAACCAAAAGCAAATGCGAAAAATTAAAGGAACAAAAAGCAAGTAAATAACAATAACACATTCTTCGGAGGAAAGAAACTCAATAGAGATCACTCAATAATACATGCATTCTTCCGACCATTTCATACACAAATCACTCATTCGTCTAATATCCTCACGTATCACTCACAACAGAGGTTATGTCTAACGCAACGTCGAGAGAACAACGGTATTGTCTCATTGGTGATGTCTCACGCAACTCAACAACACAGAGAAGTAAGAACTGATACTCACGCAAGTGTTAAGTCTAAATCTATCTCTAGAGTTCAGACAAAACCGATATTACTATAACAACCATGTCAAACTCATGAGTAATTCATATACAAAGCCCTGATCAGAATACAAACATATGATTAACCCTGCATTCAACTAATTTACCAACTGTATACGAACGCCGTTCTTCATCGCTATTGTCACAAATCCTCGCAATACCGTATCGATCCTACTCATGCTACCCATGCTACTTGATCAACACAATACAACAAAAGATACAATGAATATCAATTCACAAACCCCTGTCAAAAGCTTGCTCATTGATAGATGAAAATCTAAGATTAACGATTCGATATAGGTTTTGTCACGACCCACAAATAATCAATCAAAGAGAAATAATCAATAGAGAATCAAAACATATTCATAAACATAGATTAGATGAAATACAATAGGTATCAAGAGATTTACATACCAAACATCAACAAATAGAGGATACAAAGAGAAGAAAGGAGAAGAACAAATTTCTCACGGTTCGTCGGAGCCGATTAAAGCAAATTCTACTCCGGATCATCAAGATGCATCATCCTATGTTGTTTCTAAGCTAATCTACTCCTAAAACATGTTTGATGAAGTTGGGAGAAAGTTCCCCCAAAAACATATCATAAAAAATGATGAAAAATGGTTGAAATAGGCAAATCTCACTTTCCAGGTTCGCCTAGCGAGTCCCCGTTCGCTAGGCGAACGTAAACCGCCTTAAAGTTGAGTTTTTTCACGATTCTGAAACTTTTCGTTCGCCCCGGTTCGCCTAGCGAACAAGCTAGCGAGTGTTCGCTACGGGGGCTCGCCTAGCGAGCATGACAGAAAACCAGAACTTGTTTTCTTCATAACTCTTGAACCGTAACTCCGATTGACGCACGGTTTGAAGCGTTGGAAAGCTTATTCAATGATCTTTATGAATATGGAAAAATACCATTGCTGGAACACCTATAAAAATAAATGAAAATCGATTAAACTCAATGATATTTACACGGTAACGCACTATACACCGAAAACGTAAAGTAAACGTATTTACACACAAAGTGGGGTTTATTCAACCAATTTTAACACAAAGTAAGGATAAGTGCAACAAAACTTATATACAAAAATAGGTACAGTTTGCACTTATCACTCATCTTCAGGTTCACTTTCAAAATCAGATTATGATCTAACTCATCTTCATAACCTTCAAATTCTGAAGTATCTTCAGAAGTTAACTCGGGTGTTAACACTGCACCAGAGTTGGATTGAGATTCACTCCAATCCCATGCTTCTGATTCTTTAACAACGACGTCTCTGATGAATTCAACCTTGTTATTGACACGACAGTAGAACTTATAATAAGTTGTACTGTGGTACCCTACAAGCAACATGAATCTTCTTCTGTCATCCAACTTCCTTCTCTTAGCATCTGGAACAAGTTTGTAACACATAGAACCAAACACCTTTAGATGGCTCACACATTTCTTATCTCCAGTCCACTTCTCTAAAGGAATGATTTCCTTCAGCTTCTTTGTTGGACACCTATTGAGCACATATGTTGTCGTGGCAACAGCTTCTCCCCACAAAGTGTTAAAGAGATTCTTCTCCTTCAGCATGCTCCTCGTCATATCAAGCAAAGTTCGGTTTCTCCTTTTAGCAAGACCATTTTGTTGAGGAGTGTATGGAGAAGTCACCTCATGCTCAATTCCATTCTCCTCACAATACTTCTTGAACTCAATAGAGTTATACTCACCTCCACCATCAGTTCTGAGAATCTTCAGAGTCTGACCACTATGATTCTCAGCCTTAATTCTAAATTTCTTAAATTCAGCAAACACCTCGTGTTTGAAATTTATAAGGAATACCCACGTCATCCTTGTGAACTCATCCACAAATGACACTAAGTATTTATTCCCTCCAAGTGAAGGTACTGTAAATGGTCCACACACATCAGAATGTACCACACCCAAAACATATTTTTCTCTTGGAGGCATTTCAGATGCAAATGGAAGTCTTGGTTACTTCCTTCTCATGCACACCTTGCATGACTTCTCTGGCTTCTTAATTGCAGGAATTCCATGTACCAACTCCTTCGAATTCAGATGCCCTAAGCTTCTAAAGTTCAAATGACTAAGTCTTTTATGGAACAACTCACTTTCCTTTACAACACTTATTGCATTAAGGCATTCAGAGTCTGCAATTTTAACTTTAACTTTGAATGTTTTATTCCTTCCCAGTTCTGACTTCATAATCAGCTTTTGATTACAGTCATACAGCTTCAAAAGATTGTCCTTCATGGTAACTGAAAAACCTTTCTCAATTAATTGGCTTACACTCATCAGATTGCTTTTCATGTCAGGCACATACCACACATTCTGAATCAATGTTGTTTTACCATTATTCGGAACTACTTTAACATTTCTCATACCTTCAGCGTTGAGGTATTTATCATCAACACATCTGATCTTTGTCATCTTCCTAGAGTCAAAGTCATCCATCCATTTCTTATTTCCAGTAAGATTATTTGAGCAGCCAGTGTCTATATACCACCAGTTTGTCGAATACACATCATCAGATTTAGAAGCCATCAATAACACATATTCATCATCAGAATCTCTTCTGGCTAAATTTGCTTCTTTTGACTTCTTTTCCTTGTTTGATCAACAATCAACAGCAAAGTGACCAAACTTCTTGAACCTTTCTCTTGTCATACTTCTCCTTCCCCTTCTGAGCACTCTTCTGCCTTTCAGAAGTTGAGGTTTCTGACTCCTGAAAACCAACAAATCTCTTCCTGTCTTCTGACCACAACTGTTTTTGATATTTGTTACAAAAAGCTGCATTTGGATCCTATTGCTCCACCTCTCTTTCATAGTTTCTCTCAGTCAGACACAACTCTTGCGCCTCTAGACTGCTTTGCAACTCTTTAATTCTCATGGTGCTAAGATCCTTAGAATGTTCAATTGCTACCATAATGTATTCAAATTGAGGAGTAAGAGATCTAAGTACCTTCTCAATGATCTTTTCTTCACTGAGAGTTTCTCCACAGGACTTCATCTCATTTGTGATCATAATCACTCTAGAGATGTAGTCAAGTACCTTCTCATTGTTCTTCATGCTGAGTTTCTCATACTGCTTACATAGAGACTGAAGTTTCACCTTCTTCACTGATGCATCACCACCTTAGCACCGTACTAGTATGTCCCACGCTGCCTTCTTCGTCGTCGAATCAGCAATTTTCTCAAATACGTTCGCATCCACACACTGATGGATGTAGAACAACGTCTTATGATCCTTCTTCCTTGTTTCTCTTTCCTCATTTCTCTGTTCTTCTATCGCATCTGCTGCAACCGAAGCATAACTAATGTTGACGAGATCAAGAACATCTTCAGCGCCAAACAACACACGCATCTGAATCATCCACCGATTCCAATTCTTGCCATCAAACACTGGAAGCTTGGTACTCAGATTACCATTTTCGTTCATCTTTAACCTTGTGCAACCACTCAGATCTCACCAAACACTAGTGTTTCCCAATCCTGCAGAATCAAGAAATGTGATTCTGTTACGATTCCGATCAAAAAATTCAACATGAATTCAAGAAACAAAATCAATCTTGCAATGTCTCACCGTTCATTCGTGTTTCCCTGTGTTTCCATGTGGATCTGAACCGGAGCTCTAGATACCAATTGTTGGTGCACAAGACAAAAAAGATGAAGATGGAAGAAGAGAGATAAGAGAATAACAAACTTCTAATACTCTTACAAACGGTTACAAAATGGTTACTCCACTACACTGCTACGCGTACTACCTACTGCTCAATGTGTGTTTGTGTGTGTGTAGCTATTGACAGCTGCACTTGTATATATACACAAACAAAAGTGCCACAGAAGCTAAACACTAAAATACTGAATTGCCCTTCAACACAAATTAGTAGTTAATAGTGTACTATTTCATTCAAATTAGTAGTAAAGGAGCTCTACACCGAACATGTTTCCAGCCTACTACAATACATAGACATCACCATTACTACTACCAACCAAAATCACTCAACCCAATTTTTACTCAATGAACATTTCAAATAAAAATAACATTGAATATGAAATATAACATACAATCACCCAAAATTAAGGATGAAATCATACTGTAAAGATATACTCAAATTTAAGGATGAAATCATACCTCAAAGACACACAAGTGTTTTTAGAGAATCCTGACTTGCGATTCACAAACAAAGTTGAAGAACACAAATATGGATTAGCGAAGAAACTACAGGGGGAAAGTTGTGTGCAACAAAAACCCAAAGTAACATATCAATAATTGATAGAAATCATGAGATTAGATGCATAATGTTAAAATATGTATAATTGTAGCAATAAAAATTATGGCAGGTCATGAATTATGGAAATGGAAAACACTTGCCCATTGTTAAACAATCTTCCTTCTTGTTAGTTAACAACTTGTGATACTTTGGTAGAAGACAAAACTTTCATAATTAAAATTTTTTCACATTAATAACAATGAGAAGAAGACAAAACTTAATTAGAGCACAAAATTAAGATATTACTAGGTAGAAGTACATTTTGAAATAAAAATGATATTTATGATCATAATTAAGATATTACACATTATTAACAATTAACAATAAGTAGAAGACAAAACTTTTAGAGAAATACTTGAATGGAAACATACCTAAATCCATATTCTTTGAAACATCTAATAAGAAGAGAGAAAATTTTAAACTTAAATTATTTTTTAATTGAAATCATGGGGTAGTTGTGATATTAAGGAGAGAGAAAATTTAATTTTTATTTTTTAATTAATAAAAAAATTGTGATTGGATGTGTGTATAACTATGTGTTATGGTTGTTTCTATTTAAGAATTTTACAAACTTTCATTCCCATATTTCAATCTTCATTTTTAAGTTTCTAAGGAACTGTAGTAGTTATTTCTAAATCAAAAGATGTCAAAATCTATAAAATTCTTAAAAAAATACTACCACTGTTTTTTTATAAGTCGCTTTGGGGAAAAATTTTGTTCCACAATATAAGTCGTTTTATAATACCAATGAATCATTAATGTTATTTTTTCTATTATACCCTTAAATAGTTATTATTCTCTCTCCTTTTAATTATGTAAATTTGTCTTTCAAATACCATTAATGAAGGACAATTTTGTAAAACCTTTCGTAATTTTTATTTTCCATACCTAGATTATTACATTTCTTAATACGTGTGAAAATTTAAAAAATGACTTATAATAAAAAACAAAGGGAGTATATCATGTATGGATGGCACTGTAAAAACTAACCGAGATGGTAGAGTGGTTTTTTTATGACATAGTTTATGGCTTGGTAATCAATCGATAAAGGAAACATTTCCTGAATTATATGATTTAGCAGTCAATAAGTTTGGTAATATTTATGATATGCGTTGTTGGATAGGTGACAGTTGTGTTGAGAATGTAGCAAGTGTGAGTAGTGTGGGTAATAGTCCCACATTGGTTGGAAATGTGGAGACTTAAGCATTTATAAGTGAGAGAACCCACCCAGCTATCACCTTAAGGTTTTGGGTGAATACGTAGTGTGTCTCTCACAAAGGTCTTGCTCAAAAAGAAGTCTCGCAAGTTCAATGCTCCCTAATGAAAAACTCCTTCAACACATGGTATCATAACCTTTGGTTTGAGAAAGGGACCGACTTACTTGTATCAAAAGTCAATGGCTCCACAAGTGTGGTGAGTAACAAATGTTCCGTTAAAGAGTGTCAAAGGCACCACAAAAGTGGTGAGTAAGAAATGTTCTGTGCGGTACAAGAGTTTATGGAAGTAACAAGAGCTTTCACTTGAGGGAGAGTATTGTGGAATCACACTTGAGATGGAGTGTTGAGAATGTAGTACGTGTGAGTAGTGTGGGTAATAGCCCCACATTGGTTGGAAATTTGGAGACTTAAGATTTTATAAGTGAGAGACAGATTCGTGTAAACAATTCCTTTTCTTTCTGTTGCTAAACCAAAACCGGATCGTGCGGACAATTTTGTTTGGAAGGAAGAGACCTCGGGCCAGTTTATAGTTAAATCTTCATACAACTTATTGGAGAATATTTTTAGAGAGATGAAGGAACATGCTGACTAGGGTGGATGTGTTCTCATGCAAGTCTGAACTACAAGTTTTAATCTTAAACCATGCTGACTAGTATGGATGTTTAGTCACAATGTATCTAATTTTCTGTATCTTTGAATATAATAAAAAATTATTCTCTTTTCCAAGCTATAAAGCTTACTTGTTATTTTCCCCACCTCATCTTCTGCTTACTAATAAGTCCCAATACATCAACATAAACCTTACATTGTTTTCAGTAGTTAAGTTAGACTAAGATGGAGCATAGAAGCTAGAAGTTAATCCACCACAGCAAAAATTAAACAACTAAACAAATGACAATATGCACATAAAACAGATAACAATAAGGTCTTTCATTGTAACTGATTTCCAGCTAACAAAATATAAGTGCTTCTGGGTACACAACCAAATATGTTTCTTATGCAAAAAAAATTCAGTTGAATCCATTTTTTTAACTTTGTAACATGCATTCTCAAACCACATTATTGATGAAGCCAACTAATTCAACCATTCTAGCATAACAATCAATTAAACTATACCTTCCATAACAACTTTAGCTATCAACCTGGAAAACATGTTATATTGTTCGACAGTACTCTAACTTTCTCGATGTATTGATCAGACCCTAATTCTAATGCAACCTAATAACAAACATCACAACAATCAAGGGAACATACAGAAAGGAACATACATAACCACAAGACAAGATAAACATTTAACAAACTAAAATGACACTACACTTTCCAAAAAAGCAAGAAATAGAACCTAAAGCAGACCTTGCAAATGTTGTATATGAACTTTCTTCAAATGGTTAAAAGACATGTCTCACCACTAAGCTACCTGAAAGACAATCATGTTTACACAATAAATTTGTACAATGAAAAGATAAGGGATCAACCAACATTTATAAACAGAAAATCTTGAGACTTGGTTATGCAGATCTTATAACTTATGACTTAATCTCTGCAAGTGAGGTTCTGGACGAAGAACCTAGAAACTATAAGGAAGTTATAACGAGTCAAGACAAGAATGAATGGATGAAAGCCATGGATGATGAGATGAAATCTCTTCATGATAATAACACTTAGGATCTGATCGAGAAACCTGCAGGGGCTAGGTTAGTCAGCTGTATGATGATCTACATGAAATAATCCGGACGAGGCAACCTGAAAGGTATGTAGAAAAAGGAAAGGAAGATTATGTGTGCAAGCTGAATAGGTCTTTGTATGGCTTAAAACAATCTCTTAGACAATGGAATAGGAGATTCGACAAGCTCATGGCACATATTGGTTTCACTAGGAGCCAGTTCGACCATTATGTTTACTTCGTATTTCGACTTGGAAATTCACATGTTATTTTGTTGCTTTATGTGGATGACATCCTCATTGCAATCAACGGTCTTGAAGATGTTATGAAGGCGAAGGCTAAACTTGATAAGGAGTTTGACATGAAGGATTTGGGAGTTGCCTCCAGGATTCTTAAGATTAACATCCAGAGAGATAGAAAGCAGTCGAGATTATGCTTATCTCAAGAGACATACCTGAAGAAGATTCTCGACAAGTTTGGTATGTCGAATTCAAAGCGTTTTCTAACACCGACTAATCCTCAATATTAGTTGAGTAAGACTCAAAGCCCTAGTACTGAAGTCAAAAGAGCCTATATGAATAACATTCCATAATCTAGTATAATAGGTTCTTTGATGTATGTTATCGTCTGTACGAGGCCAGACATAGCGTACGGAGTGAGCCTTTGTAAGCAGGTATATGGACAATCATGGGAAGGCGCACTAGCAAACATTAAATTGGATTCTTAGGTACATCAATGGGTCTCTAGGCAGAGTCCTGATTTATGGTGGAGCCTGTGGTGATGATAGCAAAGTCGAAATCGAAGGATTCGTCGACTCTGATTATGCAGGTTGTATGGATTTCAGAAAATCTATTTATGGATATGTGTTCACTATGTTTGACATGGAAATTAGTTGGAAACCAACTCTTCAGAAGGTTGTTGCCTTATCAACCACTGAAGCGAAATATATCACCCTCACTAAAGCTGTGAAATAAGCATTGTGGTTGAAGGTTTTTCTAAGGAGCTGAAACTTCAAGGTCAAGTTATCACTGTTAAATGTGATAGTCAAAGTGAAATACACCTATCAAAGAATTCAACCTATCATGAGTGAACAAAGCACATTGATGTAGGTTGTACTTCGTCAGAGATAAAATCGAGCATGGAGAAGTCCAAGTGCTGAAAGTTTCAACTGATGACAAAACTGCTGATATGATCACCAAGACATTGCCAAGTAGCAAGTTTTTCTACTGGATGCAGTTGATAAAGTTGCATGATAAAAGCTAGTTGTTCCTTTGTTAGTATAGGGTTTGTTCCATAGTAGAGATTTTTGGTATTTGGATCAAACTCTAGTGTTGACAAGGGTAGCTTCATGGTTCTACAGGAGTTGTGCATGCTGTAGTCAAAGTCTGTTCAAGCATGCTATCGAAATATGTTAGCTTTGTGTTTAAGTTAACATGTTGAATTAGGCATTGCTTGTAAGCTTAATTAGTATGTTAGCTTGTATCCTAAGTTAGCTTAGTAGTCTATAAATAGACTAGTTCTCTTAGGTTGTTGAGAGAGGTTAATTGTTGTTATTAACTAGTAATCTTTGAACCTTTATTGAGAAAGTGAATAGTAAAACAAGTTTAACAAATTCTTATTCTTCTTCTCTCTCTTTCGTAAAACCTAATAGGGTTTCTTGTGTTTGTTCAAGAAACTCAATCTTTATCTCATAACTTTGTTCTGTTATTGATGACATCGATTCACAACAGGAACAATGATCTATAACTAACTTTTTCTCTCATACAGACAAGTAACTTCTCTTGCATCGTCTGCCTCAATTTGTGACCCACCATAACTGATACATACATGAAATTGTCACATCTTTTCCATGACTATGATGTATAGTCTACTAAATCTCTTACAAATCATATATCCCTCTAACAAAGGATCATGCCAAAATTAAGTCGACTCTCCATTACCTACCATCATAAAAAGGTAATCATAAACTAAATACCTCAATCCACCATGCTTATAGCCATATTGTATTGTCCCTTCACTAGATAGATGTTATATCACCTCCACTTAATACTGAGCCTTAATTCACTCCATAATTATTTGAAAACACCTTAAATCACAAACCATTTTGAAAATACCTAAACCTCTAAGACCATTTTCCTAAGAAAAAGTACTTAAACTCCTTCAACCTTAAATCACCTATACCAGCCTTGGTTCCTATCTAAACATACTTTATTTCAAAAAATCTAAAGGACCTTGAAAACTTCCTCACTATTCCCCCTTCCCCCAAAGAAAAGTTTTAAACAAGGATTCAATTTTAAAAATAATACCTGCGGAGCTTCAAAGAAGGAAATAAAATAACCTGATAAAGAAGACAAGAGAAATTTAAATAGAAGAAATTGACCCTCCATGGACAAGTTGCAATTTTTTCAACCAGACAATTTTCTTACTATATAGAAAATAAACTGGTAAAGAAGAGAAAACATGTTTGAATAGAACAACTTGACCCCGTGGATAAGTTGTGATTCTTCTATCTACATAGTTTTCTTTGGGTTTTTTTTCAATTAATCAATGTAAAAAAGATAGACTATATGGGTTGCCAACGAGTAGAACTCCAAGATACCTTTACTGATTTTGAAGTAGGACTCCAAATTGTTGGCAATCTAAGGAGTCTATCTCTTTTTAATTCATTGATTGAAAAAAATTAAAGATAACATCCTTTACCCTATCAACCAATGCATGAAACCACTAATTTTAATGTTATGAATACCTAATGCATCTTCGAGCCAGGTCCCCGATACATTCACATGAACTAGTCTTTTTTGTGAAAGTTGAACTTAAGTCTAAAGAATAGCTCGAAATGAATTTGGTTGGCCTTAATATATCTTATAATTATCCCTATTTTCAAGCAAAGAATCAAAGTAGCATATGTGAATTGAAGGTGAAAATTTTGTGGATCTATATGCTTGCAGGTTGTAGCAGGTGAGATAATCTTAATGGTAGCTTTTGTTAATATTAAGTTGTGATCAACTATTTGATTTTGATGATGACAACTATTGAAATCCAACAAAATATAGTGAAGTCCGTATAAGTGAATATAGCTCAAGCCTTCTAAGATGTTATAACTCAAGAGTCAATTGAAGATTCCAGCTTTAAGTGTTCTAGTTCAACTATCTTTCAACTCTTCTAATGATGGTGATCAACTTTAAGACATCCTAAGCCACATTAAGAAGAAGATTCAAGTGAAGTATCGACAAACTTGTATAACAATTCACACAACTATATATATAATTCACAACATATATTCACACATTGAAAATATATTCACATATCAACTATCTCAGAATACACTTCCATGAGATAGCTCTGTGCGTTAGCTCTCTAATGCTTCAAACAACACTTTATTTCGACCTACGGAAGTAAAGTTATAGCCAAAATCGTTGGGTAAATAAACATGTTTTAGTTTTAGAATTTTTCAAAAATTAATCAGCAACAATCATTGACATGGGATGTCAATCGATTGATACCAAACGCCTTTGCTCACTGCCTTTCCCAAAATTCGCTTAAATAATGCATGCACTCGATTAATTCAAAACAACAATCTATTGTCATTAATTTTTTTCTAAAAATACACGCATTGACACAAGATGTCAATCCATTGACATGGTTCAAATTTTAAAAAAAAAACAAGCTTGCAATTGATTGACATATGATGTCAATCGATTAACATCATACAAATTTTCAAAAATTCCAGTTTCACTGTTTTGTTCATCTCCCTCATCATCTACCTCCCCTACCTTAAATCATTCCCCATTACACCATTCAAAAACACCTAAATGCACATTTTATCATGATCAACATGTCAATTGCTCATTAATTAACACAAATTTATCAACTTTATCATGGATTAATCACTTTGGTTCATACCCTAAAACACCCGAAATTCAATCACATTCATCATTGAATCAATTAGTTTATAAACACAAAAGCACCATAGAAGCAAAACGTAATTTCACATCAATTCATGAAATATAAAAACAGAATTGTATCATTATTTAAAAGATTACCATCAATCCATAAAGCAATGAAAACCCTATTGGAGGTTAAGGGAAACCTCTCTACCCTTTCATAAATTAGGCACCCTTAGATGAGGAATCTTATCCTCCTTACCTTATAATTCCAGCAAAATCAGCAAAAGAAACCTTCTAAGGTCTTCTCCTCCAAGCCCTAGATCTCCACTCTTGTTTCTCTATTCCATTCTTCTATTTCACACACTGACAAAAAGGCTCTAAAAACCTAATTGTCTAATTTTCTGAATATTTAATATTCTAATAATTTTATTTTAATTAACTTTTGCCCCAACTACCCAAAAGCTCTTTTATTACTAAACATCTATTTCCACGATTCTCACTTTTTACCCCAACCTTCACTATTCTTCCAATTTCTATTTAATTCATTAATTAATTTCCACCAAACTAATTAAATTAGCACAAATCACACAAAATAATTATTTAAATAATCTAACCAATTAAACTAATTAAATTAAATAAGTAATTAAATAAAAGGCTAATTAAGTTGGTTGTTACATATATCATCAAGTGAATAATGATACCTTTATAATAACCACTTTTTCCCAATCAAATTCTAAAGAGGCAATGGGTCTATATTTAACATCTTGAATAAGCAAGTTATAAGCATTACTAATTTGATAGAAATCACCATGATTAAAAGTCCAAGTCTAGTTGTCTTTTACGTTTTCATGCAAAAATATGTTAACTAAAAAGAAGCAATGATCTATAACTAACTCTTTCTCTCATGCAAACAAGTATCTCACCACTTAATATATTGTCATTTAACTAAATCATAAACCAAATAACTCTCCACTTAACATATTGTCATTTAACTAATTAGATGTTATACTACCACCACTTAACACAGCCTTGATTCACTCAATATATCTTTCAAAACTCCTTAAAGCTCAAACCATTTTGAACAAACCTAAGCCTCAAAGACCAGTTGCCTAAGAAAAAATATTTAAACTCCTCCAACCTTCATAAATATATACCACCTTGGTTCCTATCTAAACTTAATTTATCTCAAAATATTTAAAGGACCTTGCAAGCTTCCTCGCTATTCCTCCTTGTCCAAAATAAAAGATTTAAACTGTTGGGAATAATATAACAAGTGTGAGTGGTATGGATAATAGTCCCACATTGGATAGGAATGTTGTGACTTGAGCATTTATAAGTGGGAGAACCCATACACCTATCTGTCATACCCCAAATTTTGACCACAAGATTTCCCATCATTGTGCAAAACATTGCCACAATATGGATGTACCATCATACCTCATTAATCTCCTCAAAGATTGTTGAGCTTTTACTACAATCAAGAATTAGGGTTTTGAGCCCTCTCAGAGCACTTAGACAAAGGGTCAATCAAGAAATAACATGATCTTCAACTTTTCTAACCTCTCAAACATCCATGAAGGATCAAGATGTCTCTCATATCAAGAATCAAGCACAAGGATGCAACATTCCAAGTGGATCAAGCCTCAAGATCGCTAGTGTCACCAAATTAGGGTTTTGGTCAACCAAGGCCTCCAGATGAAAAATTTCATCTGGGCATGAGCAAATACCTCAAAACATGATCCAAAAAGATCAAAGGGACCTCATGGATCCAATCATCAAATCAAAATAGCCTCAGGGGATGCATTCATAAAAAATCAGGAATTAGGGTTTCTTGACCTAATTCACCCCTAAGTTGACTTTTGGAGCAGGACATGAGCCAAGACCTCAAGAAGTGTATTCAAGACCTCCAATACATCATATTGATCCATTTATAAGATTTGATTGATTCAAAGAACTTAGTTCATAAGCCATACAAAGATTCAAATTCATCTGGGCCAATTAGGGTTTCTTGATGAAAAAGTCAACTGTACCTTTGACTTTTGACCAAGCCATGTTCCCAAACCTTGGGACATGATCCAAGACACCCTAAAACACCTATGGAATCCATCCATTAGGTTTGAATTAAGTCTAGAACTTGATTGCATAGAAGATCACACAATTTGAAATTCATCTTATAAAAAGTCAACTGTGCCCAAAATCAAGTATGACTTTTTGAATTTTTTCACAAATATGGCTCCTCTAAGTCCAAAACAATGTTAATTCATGGTTTTGATCATCATCCATCAAGAAAAATCAAGAAAAGTGAGGTTTCTTGCAAAAGGGGCAACCATAAGAAACTTAAATTTTTCTAAGTTATGAAACAAAATGGATTTGGTACCAACTTTGCAAGGTCATAACTCCCAAACCCTAAGGCCTTTTTCTTCCATCCAAGGCTCAAATGAAAGTTCACATGACATACTTCAAACGTGTCAACTACAAAAGATTCCAAATCCTCATGGATTTTGAGTTATGGATTGATCAAAAATCACAAAAACATGAAAATGACCATTTTTCCAACACTTAGTGAAATTTTGGACAGAATTTGTCTTGAATTTTTACCAACTTTGAGGCCATTTTTCACCTTGATCCAAGCTGAACCAGGTCCATTGGTGGACATCAAAGTTAAAGTATGTCATGAGAGTTTTCCAACTCAATTTGAGTAGGGAGTTACAACCCTTGGAACATGGCACCAAAATCTGATTTCTTCCAAAGGCAGATTATAGGTCATTTGCTCGAATTGGCTAATTTATGAAATTACAAGTCTTGTAATCCTTCTAGAAACATTAATGATCAAATCAAAGCAACAGATCTCTGAGCCACAGGCCTCCCAAGACAAAAGATCATCATGTAGGCATGTGAAATTCAATGTTGCAAATCCAAAACTTTCAAATTTGTCATGAAGCATTCAAGGGGTGCATAGAGCTGGCATGTATCAGTCCACAACATTGAAAATGAGTCAAGATGAACTCAAGCATCAGAAGACCATAGGCCTGAAACATTGACTCAAGTCAATAACTAGAGAAGACTTAAGATTCCTTTTGAAAACCAATAGACAATGGACTGTCCGAGCCACCATTCACTATTGCTGCAAAAACAAACTTGACACACTATAAATAGAGCTCATTTGTGGTCAGTTTGAGGACACCAATGTACCACAACAGATGTTTTCCTCAAAATCTCTCTCAAAAAACCAAAATTGCCTTATTTTGCAAGTCACTATCGAGTTTTTCATTTGAGAGCAATTCTATCAAAACCAATCATGCCAACACCTCACATATATCATATATGAGTGATCCATGACCTTGCAACTCATCTGGAACACCTGAATCACAAAGTCACCCCCCATTTTCTCAAGCTTTTTGGCCTGTTTGCAGTTGAGGTACCACAACAAGTTCTAAGGTGATTCAATCCATTCCAAGCCTTCAAACACATTACTTGAGGTCCATTGAAGCTGTCTAGATCATTACACAACATCTGTAACACCTCCAACATCAAATTCGATCACCAGCTGCAAGAGGTAAGCCTGGCACTCTCAAACTCTATAATCTATGCATCATAAATGTGTTTTCAAGTTACAAACATGTTTCTGAACTTATGTAGAGTGTTTCCCCTCAATCAATTGCTATGTATGAATCGTGTATAGGATTTCATAGTGTTCTTGCAAAAATTAGGGTTCTTGAGTTCATCTTCTGATTTCTCACTCCACGCTTAATATAAATGCAATTAATCTATATGGTTGTAATCCTTGTTCAGAAACGAGCAAATTTCATGTTTACAAAAGTCATTTTCATTGAGCAATCAAAGATATATGAGAGGTTTTGCAAATTTGGAAAACCAGAGCTCGCGAGAAGAAGATGACTTGTTCTTGGCGCCATTTTTGAATTTTTGAATATTTGAATATTTTGATATTTTATTTAATTGATTCAAAAATGAATTTCTCTCTGAATTTCAAAAATTATACAATATGGAACAGAGAAAGGCATTATTCCCGGTGAAACTTTTCTCAAGACTGTCACAACTTAGAAATGTGCGTACAAGAAATTCATTTCCCCAGATAGGATTAATTCCCGGTGAAACCTCTTTTGAATTTCTTCAAACCCTAGAACTGTTCACTAAAGAAATGATTATTCCCGGTGAAACCTTTCTTGAACTTTTCTTTGGCTTGGACCCACAGGCTTCCTAAAAGCATCCCCAGCCTTCTCTTGGGATTTGTATAAGGACCCTCAGGCTTCTTAGAAGTTCTCAGCCTCCTCTTGGGCTTAGTACAAGGACCCGAAGACCTCCTACAGGCATAGGACAGAACTTAGTCATCTGTACTAGTTCAATCGTCCAGAGAGTCAGAATTCCAAAACATCAGACTAGTTTAGGGTTGATTATCATCGCTTAAAACATCAGCCTCCTCTTGGACATCATACAAAGATCATTCTCCAACTAAGTGTCAACCTCTTCATACCAGTAGACTTGGAAAGTCTCATATCCTCTTAGATCTCAAAGAGCCCCTCAAGTTTCCTAAAAGCACAGGAAAAACCCTGATCACTTCATCAATCTCCAGCAGAGTCTGAAACCTCCATGGGTTTTCATACTCAAGGTTTAAACTTATACCATCAATAAAACCTTAACAGAATCATAACCTCAGGGCCTCTGATATTTCAACTCTTCTTCAATCCTCAGCAAGAGTTGATTCCCCAATTTGGACCTGTCTCTGGATCTCAATAATCCTCAGAAGAAGCAAGCCTCCTCTGAGGCTTCATATAAGAATTTCCCCAATCAGCCTCCTCTTAGGCTTTGTATAATGATATTTTTTTCCTCAGCAAAGTTAGCCTCAATCTTGGGCTTTGTACAAGACAAATCATATTTTCCAGCTGAGTCAATTCTTTTAGCCTCAATCTTAGGTTTTGTACAAGATAGATAAAACCTTTCCCCAGTGGAGTCAATTATTTTAGCCTCAATCTTGAGCTTTGTACAAGACAGACAAAACTTTGCCCGGAAGATTCAATTCTTTTTAGCCTCAATCTTGGGCTTTGTACAAGACAGACATAAAACTCCCCTAGTAGAGTCAACCTTTTAGCTTCAACCTTGGGCTTTGATCAAGGCACCCAAAACCAACATCCCCTCAGAGGAAATCAAAAGTTCTCTGGGTAGGAAAGCATTTCTCTGTACATCACACATCAAAACAGACAATCAAAAAACCCAATCCCAGATAACTGTTGTAAGTGACACACTTGTTGATTCAAAAATCCAAGCTGTGGTCCTTCTCTTATCCTGGTAAACTTCCCATTTCATCTAACTGCTGTAAGTGGCAAGCCTCCGGATTATTTACATCCAAGCCAATGCCCTTCTCTTAACATGGAAGGCTCCTAAGGAAAAATGACATTGCTCTACACTGAGTTAAAGTTTTCTCCTTCAAGACATCTCCCTTATAAAGGAAATTATGGCATTGTTGGATTCTCATATCCCAGTTAAAGTAATTCCCCTTTATAATCAAGTACCCAACATCTTGTGATAAACAGGTGAGATACCTCCCTTCAGAGATGACAAATTCTCTCTCAGTCACCCCTTTTAGCTTCAATCTTGGGTTTTGAACAAGACACAAATACTCAAATAGCTTCAATCTTGGGCTTTGAACAAGACACCAAACATCTTTTTCCTCCCATAAAAATAGGAGGAACTACGATTGCTCTTATTTCTCGAGTACCTTTACGGAAATACGTAGGCATAAGATTTTGAAATCTTAGCGAGCACACATATAAAAAACTTTAGGTCCAGTACCTTACCAAAAACAACTGGAAACCCGTAAACAATAAAAACACTCTCTCAACACTCCCAAAGGAGAAACTTTTCCAACCCATAATAGATAAACACCAGAAAGTATTTAAATCATGCCAAAGAAGATCTATGGATAACCATATATACACTGGGTAATTGACAACTTCCCTTTGTATAACCTGACCTCGGACCCCCCAATCTCTTAGCATTTGTTAAAGAAAACATTTGCGTGCAAGGTTAGTTTTAGATAACTTCCCTTTCCTTTCCAGCTTCATAGGACAAATAAGAAATCAGAAAGTAACACCCAATTCCAACTATTGCGGTAAGGTGGTCGCGTCACAGACAAAAATCACACGATACACTATCACCTTAAGGTTTTGGGTGAATATGTGGTGTCTCTCTCACTTGTGTTGCTCTTGGCCTAATATTCAATGCTACCTAGTGTAAAACTCCTCTAAGATGGTATCATGAACCTTTGGTTCGTAAAGGGACCGACTTACATGTATTGAAATTCCCAGGAAGGGGTGTCCCGTTGAAATCGAAATGCCCAAGGAAGAGGTGTATTCGAAATATTTAATAAGAGGTGCCTAGTAATAGGTGTTAACGGATGTTCAAATATATGTGGACAAAAGAGTTTCCACATGAGGGGGAGCATTAGTGGGAGAATCCATACACCTATCACCTTAAGATTTTGGGTGAATATGTGGTATCTCTCTCACTTGTGTTGCTCTTAGCCTAATATTCAATACTCCCTAGTGTAAAAATCCTCTAACATAAGCAATGATTCAATTTTAAAAATAATACCAACTGGGTTTAAAGGAAAGAAAATAACCTGATAAAGAACACAAGACAAATTTGAATAGAACCAGTTGATCATCCATGAATAAGTTGTGATTCTTTCAGTCAAAAAAATTTCTTTCAATTTTGAAAATAAACTAATAAAGAAGACAAAACGTATTCGAATAGAACAAGTCGACCCCAAGGATGAGTTGTGATTCTTCTAGCTATATAGTTTTCTTTGGAGTTTTTAATAATATTAACGGAAAAAAGACAGAGTCCATGGGTTTCCAACAATTAGGACTCCAAGATATCTTTACCGAGACTTTTATGTTATGAATCCCTAATTATTATACTCCAAATTGTTGGCAATCCAAGGAGTCTATCTCTTTTCCATTCATTGATTGAAAAACTTAAAGACATCAATGAGTGAAACCACTAATTTTAAATTTACGAATACATGATGCATCTTCGATCCAAGTCCTTGATAAATTTACATCAAGTAGTAAATTTTTATGAAATCTTGAACTTAAGTCTTGACAATAGCTCGAAATGAAATTGGTTTACCTTAATAGATCTTATATTGACCCATATTTTCTTACCAAGAATCAAACTGATCATAGGCGAATTGAAGATGAAAAATTTGTAGATCTATATGCTTGCAGGTTGCAGCACTTAAGATGATCCTAATCGTAATTTCATTTAATGTAGATTTGTGATTTCTGCTAGTTTTACTAGAACTTCTTCATGTAGTATTTCTGGCTCAATCGCCCAATTATTTCTCCATCAGTTTTCAATTGCTTTTCGGAGATGATTATCTTATGGTTGAAGCTGAGTTCCAAGTTGTTAGCATTGAAAAAATCTGAAAATACAAAATAATATTAGTTGAATTGTGAATCTAATTACAATATAACAGAGATCTAGTGTAAGCAAGACTGACATCATTTTCAAGATATTAAATAAAAAGCATCAGAATATTATTAGCGGTAATTTGCAATTAGTTTTGATAATAAATGAAGTAACAAAGGTTCTATGGTTATACAATTATTAAGATCTAGAATAAAAGATATATTTAGCCTGGAATACAAAATAATATTAGTTGAATTGTGATGCTATTGTAATTTAATAGTTAATAAGATAGAAGTGTTAATGTGAAAAGATATAATTTTTTTCCCTTTTTCGCTACACTTCACAAGGAGTTTGTACTAATGGTCGCCGAAACTCTTTCCTCTCCGTCAGGTCGCCGGAATTCTAATTTAATCGCCATGCTCCAAGTCCATTAAGGTACTGTTCTTTTCTAGCTTTTCCCTTTCTGTCTCAATCGTATAGTCCAACTGTAACATCAAACTATGCACAAAGAGGATACTGGTTGAACTTCCCCTTATCTTCGGCTTAAACTCCTGACTTTAGGGTTCAGGGGCCTTGGTAAGGAGATGATTGATACTGGGTTCCTCGGAGTCATCGTTTTGGTGTAGTTGAGGCTAGATTGGGTTGATTTGGGGTAGCTCAGAGTCGCTTAGGGTTTTTAGGGTGGGCGGATATGGCGTGGAATCAAGTTAGGTCCAAGAAGAAAGGGGAGAACATAACTAGAATGTCGATTTGGAAAGAAAATAAAGGTAAGGGGGCGAATGCTAACGAGGAAACAACAACGTTCTTCATCTCAGAGTTCCCTGAGAATGTCAATGCTAAAGATTTGTTCGAGGTATTCCAGGTTTATGGAGTCATTTCAGAAGTTTATCTACCGGCTAAGAGAGATAAACGGGGGCGCAAGTTTGGTTTTGCAAAATTTAGAAAAGTTCATGACAACAGGTTATTTGCAGTAAAGCTGGATAGTATTTTCATTCAAGGTAGGAAAATACACGCAAACTTGCCCAGATTCCATAAGGAAAACAAGGAGAAGTTTTGGGCATCTACCAAGGCCGTTAGAGCGAATCACTCATCTATCAACAAGGACCCAAAGGGCGGTTTTTTCGTTGCTGGAAGGTCTTTCGCTCAGACTGTGGGGGGAGGGATATCTTAAAGGGTTCAACCTGTGCAGAGTCTTAAAAAAAACCCTATTCAGTTGTCTACTGATAACTCGACTGTGGAAAGATTCCAGAAAACCAAATTAGGTGTAGTTTTCGAAGGAATAGACGTGACCAATCTTCAGCTGAGTTTACAAGAAGAGGGGATCTTCAATATTAAGGTCATTCCTCTGGGTGCATCTCTGTGTATTTTGGAAGATGTTTCAGGGGAAGATATAGAGGAGTTTGTCAGAGATTCTAGCGAGTGGTTGGATTTATGGTTCAGCGAAATCAGGGATTGGACCCCGTTGGAGGTTGATAGAGATAGATTAGTTTGGATTAGGTGTTATGGACTGCCTGGTGTTGCTTGGAAAGACCAGAACTTCCGGGATATAGTTTCGTGCCTGGGAACCTTTATCCTCTGTGATGACAGCACTAGAAGAATGGATAGACTTGATGTAGCTAGGATCCAGATCAAAACTAACGTGGCATCGTTCATTAATCAAGAGTTAATCGTTGAAGTCAATAATCAGTTATTCCCTCTTGTTCTCGTAGAGGAACTTCAAGGGTCTATTCTTAAAGAGCCTCTAGTGGAAGATGATGAGGAAATAATGTCTGATGAGTGTGACTCTTCTTCCCTTGGCATTTCAGAGGAAGTTCAAGAAAGTGACAAAGGGGAAGAACTTGATGCTGAAGTTTCGAGCAGCCCTAAATTCACAGAGTTGGCAGATTCCCCTAGGAGAGTGGAACAAGCTGAGGTAGTTTGCTCTTGCTTTTTGGGTGGAAGAATAGGACGGACTTGATTTTGAAATTGAGAATGAGGCTTTTTGGGTGGAAGAATAGGCTCCTTAGTTTGGGAGGAAGGTTAACTTTGTTAAAGCCGGTTCTTTCTAGTCTTTCGATTTTTACTCTATCTTTTTATAAAGCTCCGGTGAAGGTTGTTAAAATTATCTTGAGGCTTCAAAGTCGTTTCCTTTGGGGAGGTTCGGAGGAGAAGAGGAAAATTCATTGGGTTAGTTGGAAGGAGGTGTGTCTCCCTTGCGATAAAGGAGGTCTCGGGCTAAGAAGGGTTGATGATCTTAATGTGGCTCTTTTAAATAAGTGGAGATGGAGAATTCTTGATGAATCAGAAGCTCTTTGGTATAAAGTTCTCAAGGCTCGCTATGGCGACATTAACTTGAAGGTGGTTGGCTCCGGTATTTCTAAGCCTAAGGGAGTGAAAGAGTCTTTTTGGTAGAGTGATATCCTTAGGTTGGATAATGGAATTCCAGATAATCTTTTTGTTTCTAATTGTTATTTTACTATCGGTAATGGTTTCTCTACGTCTTTTTGGTATTCCAAGTGGATTGGTGACTTGAGTCTTAAAGATAAATTCCCTTCTCTTTTTATTGAATCTAACTTGAAAGATGTTGGAGTTGCTTGTATGGGATTTTGGCATTTTGACAGGTGGAGATGGGGCGATTTGGGTTCGGGGGCTGCTGATCCTGATACCGCTGGCACGGACGGAGGGGGTCACAGTGCTATTGGCGTTGATGTGCTGCGTTTTCCAGTTCAGCAGCAGGGTGTTATTTTGCCGGGGGCGGAGCGCTCTTCTGCGTCTTTGCTGCAGCAGTCGCGGCCTGTTTCTTTGGCTGGTAATTCTTGCCAGCAGTTGTTCTCTCTTCTGGAGTAGGCTGGCCCGAGTGTGGTCGGCAAAGACTCGATTAAGTGGTTTCCTTGTCCTTGCAAAGGATATTCGGTTAGGAGTTTTTATGAGCTTCTCTGCCGTTGTAGGACTCCTCTTGGGACTAGCAACATTCATGTCGAAGTTTTCCCTTTATTGTGGAAGATGGTGGTGCCTTCGAAAATCAAGGTCTTCGGGTGAAGGTGTTTCATTGATAGACTCCCTACTAAAACCTCTCTTTTATCTTGGGGTTGTTCTTTTCCGGGTAGTGGGATGGATTGCGTTTTGTATACTAATGAAATTGAGACGATGTCGCATATTTTATCGACTTGTAACGTGGCGGCCTTGGTTTGGAAGGAAATGGCGGATTGGATTGGTTTTGAGGACTTTTTTTCTTCCAATGATAAGCATAGTTTTCTTAAGTGGTTTCTCTTTTGTAAGAAGAATAGAGTGAGGAAAGGGAGAGAAGGTTGCATTTAGTTGGCTACCGTGTGGTATTTGTGGTCGTTGAGAAACGGTATTATTTTTAGAAATGTTCATTTGAACGTCTTGGATGCGGTTTGGGAGATCAAAGCTTTAGTTTGGAGATGGTCTTACATCGGGAAAATTACTCGGACCAATTATGGCTTTTATGAATTTAGCAAGTTTCCCTTGTTCTATTTTTCGTAAGGGTAATTGGGTTGTAATTTTCTTTTTTGCCGGGCGTTGCCTCGGTTTTTTCTGTAAGCGGGTTCGAGAACCCTTTGTTCTCTTTTATAATATTCCTTGCCTATTGAAAAAAAATAGTGGGAGATAATATAACTAAGAGAGATTAGATTACCTTTTGTCAATAGGTTTTTAACCGAACAACATTAGTATCTCATACTTTATGAAACATGTAATGGTTCTAGAGTTGTATGTGTGTTTAAATTTTAGAAACGGATACTCAATTATGAGAAATTGAAAACCAACTTTTTGTAGTGGTAACTGACAATAATTCTTCGTATGATTCATTGAGTTTGAATTGAAAAATTTGTATTCTGATGTGGTGTTATTCAATTAGTATTTTTAAGCAAATTAGTAAAATCAATTGATTAGTTTGGGAGTTTTAAGGGTATTATTTTGAAGAAAAAATAAACTATATTTTTTAATAAGATAAAAACTATACTTTACTAAGAGTATTAAGGGGACTCCAACCCAATTACAATTTAACAGTTTATATAGAATGCTAATGTTAAAATATGTTTTTTTTTGTAAGCAAGTTATATTCAAAACGAGTACAAAGGGTACTCAAACCTGATTACAAAAGATCGAAGACACAAATCGAAAACAAAAGAGATTACCAACCAATTGTAACTAAGATAAAAAAAACAAAGGGTCTTTGTCAAACTCATACAAATTGCAATTGGGATGGGTAATTTCTCCTATAAAAGACCAACGCCACATCGTATACTTAATCGACCAAACCGTGTCCATGACATTCCATCTGTGGTTCCTGAAAATGATTCTGTTCCTGAGCATCCACAAGTTCCAACAAACTGCTAACCAAATGCATCCTTCCCTCCCTACCCTGACACGCTTTAATTTACAAAAAGCAAACCAATCCAAAAAGCTCATCTTAGCATTAGAAGTCACACTTTCCGTCATTCCAATCCAATCCGCCACCTCCCTCCACACCAAAATAGCTACCGGACAAGTGAAAAAGACGTGGAACATTATTTCTTGGATGGCATTACAGAAAATACAATTAAAATCAGTGGTTGAAGGTAAAACACCTCTAACCTCCAACAAATCTTTCGTCGGGAGTTTATTGAGATGACACCTCCACCCAAACGCTTTAACCTTTTGAGGAGCTACAACCTTCCAAACTAATGTTACCGCCTTCTCATCCCTATTAGCTGGGTCGTACGGGATCCGGAAACCATCGGTTAACCGATAAAAGGAATTAACAGTAAAACTATCCTCATTTCCATGAATCCACCTAATTTGATCTTTCGAATTAGAATCCATCTCAAAATTGCGAAGAATCGAAACCAAAGAGTCCACCTCATTCCGTAAAGACAAACAAATAGGAACAGTACCTCCAACCTGATCCGGCTCTCCACCTACTTCCCTTCTAGACACAGCCGACCTACTGTACGAGGCAAAAGGAGGAATACAGCTAAGGGGGTGCGACCTGTTATTAGAATCATTAAATGTCATGTTGTTAACCGTTCCAGCTCCCGTAACAGGAGTAATACCCTCCACATTTAACTCTGAATTATTGACAGCATTAGTTTGGGATAAATCCACCTCAGCCCCAGGACTATCACTAACAGCCACTTGGCCCGCTTGCCCATAAGAAATAGCACTGCTGTTCAGAACTTCACCTACACCTCTATGAACAAAACCTGCATTAAAAATGTTAGTTGAAAAAGTGGCCCCGTCTGAATAATTCCGCCCCACTCCTGAAAGAGTATTATTCGCTCCCACTCCAACATTAGCAGCACTTGCGCCGAGAGATTTGATTCCATAATCCCTTCACTCCCATTTACCTTCCACCCAACCACCCAAAACTGCGACCGCAACATTCTTAAGGCACGAGGCATCGAACAACCGAGGGTAAGATGTTTTTAAACTCTCCGAGCCAATCCAAATAGCACTCCAAAAAGAAGTAGAAAAACCGTCACCAACTTTGTACTCACAATTGTTAAAGAAAACATCTTCCGGATAATACTTTGAAAGACATAAAATATCCTTCCACCAAGAAGAGCTAGACATACCACGAGGCATAACATAATCCCTATTAGACAACAACAATTTAATGTCCCCGTAGCGAGCTTGCAAAATTTTGAACCACGCATTCTCCGATGCAACAAGAATCCTCCATCTCCACTTATTGAGGAGAGCCATATTAAAATCACCAATCCTTTTCAAATTTAAACCTCCTTTATCAAAAGGCAAGCAAAGAGAATCCTAATTGATCCAATGAATTTTCCTCTTTCCTTCCGAACTACCCCAAAGGAAACGACTTTGAATTTTAACGATCTCTTTCTAAATCTTAACCGGTGCTTTATAAAAAGATAGATGAAAAATCGATAGACTATTAAGCACCGATTTAAGGAGAGTGGTCCTTCCTCCAAAACTCAAAAATCTACCATGCCAACTAGATAACCGTTTTTCCATCTTTTTAACCAAAGGGGCCCACGAAGAGATCCTCCTTGGATTAAAACCAATAGGGATACCAAGAAAAGTAAAAATTTTCGGTTCCGATCTACACAAAAGAAATAAGGATCTCGCTTCAATAAAATTAGGCGAGACATTAATTCCTATCAATTTGCTCTTATGGAAATTGATGCCAAGACCCGAAACTAACTCAAATCCGCGAAGAACCGCTTTAAGAGCCCAAAGATGCTTCCAACTACCATCCCCCACCAAGAGAGTATCATCCGCAAATTGGAGAACATCAATGAAGCATTTCCCATTCACTCCAACTCCAGAGAAATCACCATTCAACACCGATCTTTTTACCAATCCCGTCAATCCCTCCGCCACCAAAACAAAAAGGAAAGGTGATAGAGGATCACCTTGTCGTAAACCTCTTTCCACCACAAACTCACTAGTAGGACTCTCATTGACTAACACGGACATTTTGCTAGAAAAGATGGTAGCCTCCATCCACTTTATCCAACACTTCCCAAAA
Source organism: Lathyrus tuberosus (assembly GCA_022829125.1). Taxonomy (NCBI): domain Eukaryota; kingdom Viridiplantae; phylum Streptophyta; class Magnoliopsida; order Fabales; family Fabaceae; genus Lathyrus; species Lathyrus tuberosus. The sequence goes on along the minus strand of JALAZF010000479.1, from coordinate 2,488,689 downwards.
CCCATCCTCCTCATCATATACCTAAGGAAATCCCAACTAACCTTATCATAAGCTTTCTCAAAGTCCACCTTGAACAGAGAGCACTCCTTTTTTTCCTTGCAAGCAAAATCCACCACCTCATTAGCAACCAAAACACCATCGAGAATTTGTCTTCCCAGAACGAAAGCACTTTGAGTCGAGGATATTAAAGAATGCAAAACCCTTTTAACCTTCCCGCCATAAGCTTGGAAAGGGCTTTGTACAAACACCCCACCAAGCAAATGGGTCTAAAATCATCCAAACCCAAAGGGCTCTCACATTTAGGAATCAAAGTAAAAAAGGAGGACACTATCGCCTTGGATAAAATAGCCCCTTCATGAAAACCTTTGAAAAAAGAAAAGAAATCATCTTTGATAAAGTACCAACATTTCTTAATGAACATAAATGAGTATTCGTCCGGCCCCGGGCTCTTATTACTATCACAACTCCAAACTGCGGCTTGAATTTCTTCCTCCGTAAATGAATTTTCAAGCATCTCCCTCTCCTCATCTATAAGGACATTAAATTGAATTCCATCCAAGATGGGTCTCTCTCTAATACCCTCTACAAACATGTTGGCAAAATGATTCCTCACTTCCTCCTTAACCTCTTTAACCGAAAACAAAACACCTCTAGGCGAGTTGATACAACCGATATGATTACGCCTTCTTCTCTCCTTCATAACACCATGGAAATACCTACTATTATTATCTCCATCGTTAAGCCACTTTAACTTGTACTTTTGAATGAGCATGTTCTCCTTGATTCTCAAATTCATCCAAAACCTACTTGTCACCTTCTTCCGGTTATCCATGAAAACGCTCGACACAACTCCATTAAAATCCTCCGGCATCGCATCATCCTCATTAATCTCCCTCACACTACTATCAACCTCCAAATCAATATTACCAAACACCTCCCGATTCCACTTTCTAAGGCTACACTTGAGAAGTCTAAGTTTTTCTTTAAGAACGTAATCACTCCTCCCAAAGACAAGCAACTCCCCCCATTCCTTTTCGATAAAAAGGTAAGAAATTTTTGTTGGTAAACCATTCATTATTGAACACGAACGGCTTTAGGCCCCAATCGGAGTCGTCCACAACAATCCACACCGGGAAATGGTCTGAAATATCCCTAGGCCCGATTAGTTGGCCAACCACTCTCCAACTATCGATAGCCTCTTCCGAAATTAAGAAACGATCAATTCTACTCATCGAATTTCCATCTCCACTATACCAAGTAAATTTCTTCCCTTTACAAGGAACGTCAATCAACTCACTCTCCGTCACGAACTCCGAAAACTCTTTCATCTCCGAAATACGACTACAAGCATTCCTACCATTCCTCTCCCAAGAATTGCAAATAGCCTTAAAGGCTCCTCCCATACACCACGCCCCATCCGTAAATTTAGATTTCAAATCCAAAATATTCTTCCAAAGCACTCTTTTCTTGCTTAGCTCACAAGAGAATAAATGTTCACCACATAAAAAAAAAGAATCTCTCCATAATACTTTGACACCAACGTAACCTTCACCCTTAAAGCTACATAAAACCTCCACATTCTTCTTCTTCCAAAGAATAATTAAGCCCCCAGAAAGACCCTCTTCACTAGACCAAGTCCACCCGATCTCCTCTATAGACCAAAAGCTTCTCACAACTGCTTCCGGCATAGAAACTAATTTAGTTTCCTGAATTAAAAAAATATCTGCATTTCCTTTCTTGATAATTTGACTAATTCTTTTTCTCTTAATCAAACTACCTCCCCCTCTAATGTTGAATGATCCGATGATCATCTTAACAAAATTAATTTCGCCTTCTCACCCCTCGCTCTATCTTTGTCCAACTTTTCTAATTCATCAATCTTCTTCTTGTAATCCCTCTCTTTATCCACTACAACCACCCCCAACTTTGCAAGCACATCCCATACTTTACCCCCAACAGACGAGTCAAAATTCTCCCAAAGCTTCGCATTGCATCTATAAATATCTGAAGCCTCACAATTTTCACAGTGGTATTTTTGAAATGGGAAATTGGACTTAATGAGTGTTTCTGACTTAGAAAGGCGCAACCCCTCACTAAAGTCAGTAGTATCTATAATATCCGAAGAGATAGGTACAGTATGTACCCTCCTCCTGCCTTTAGCACCTTTATGTTTAAAATCCCCTAGAACTCCTTGTAGGCCATACCAAGATTTGAATTTCATTTTCTTTAATCCTTTGCTCCTAATCCGTCCGACCCCACCCTCATTAGACGTCTCCTCTCCTCCCAATTTGTTCACCAACTCGTCATTAGTTTCCTTTACAACCATGTCAGTAGAAAAGTCCCTGTCATTATTCATTCTGATATCCGTATTAACTTGAAAAGGTAACTTCACAACCTTACAATTTTCAAGTGCCACGTCAAAAGAACCCAACCCTTTATCCTGACACCCATCCAAGCTTTTTGACACGTTTCCTTCCGCCGAATACAAACCATACTTTCTCTGCAGAAAAGTTGTTCCGCCAGGCCTAAAAACACAACTATCTACTTCAACCTATGGTTTGTCCAATGGATCCAAGTTTGTTTCGTCTCTAACCTCGCCCTCTTCAAAATCTTCTTCCCTTCCTCCTGGCTCAGCATGAAACCAATCATTTTCATAACAGTTGGAGTTCCCAGAACACGAAGATCTGTCATCGCTAGGTTGGTTGTTGAAGGCCGTATGCTACAAACTCTTCGGACCATACCAATCTTCACGAAGGTAAATTTTGAACAACTGGCCATCGATCTCAACCTCCATCGAATCCATTAAACTGAAATAAATCGGAACCCTAACAAGAAAACGGGCAGAATCCATGGTAGTCCCCTTTAAAGTTATTTCATCAGAACATATGAAAGTTCCAAAAGAGTTAGCTATGGTCTCTAAGAACTCCACACTCCAAGCGTTACAAGGTATTCCGAAAGCTCTAACCCAGATATCTCTGTCCTCATCCACCTCCTTCGCACTCCATTTTCTAATATTGGAGAACCACTGCCTCCACCACGACTCCCCTCCCTCGACAAAATCTTTCAAAGCTCCCTCATCCAACTCTTCTAAAAGGCAAAGGTTCGGACCCAATGGAGTGATTTTGATTGAGAAAATTCCTTCGCATTCGAAATGCGTCTTAACATTATACGCTAATCTCGGACAGATGGTGGTTCCGACATAAGCCTTACTCAACCTCACTTTAATTTCCTCCTGAACCTCAAAGCTTATACAAGTCTTGAGTTCCTTCTCTGAAGAAGATTCATCCTTTTGAATCACCACATCCGCATAAGAAACAGAACCATCATAAGCCTTCACAGAGTTCCGTCCCCCATGTAGAGTTTTAACCCTTCCACCATTTGTTTCTTTATAGCTCCTCGTAACGTCTTCCGAACAACTCCGCTTCACACCCCTTTCGAACCTCGGCGGATTTCCGTGAATTTTCCTTCCATCTATCAATACATTATCTAATTTGATACCCAAAACTCTACTATCCTCCAGCTCCTTAAAACGAGCGAAACCAAATCGCTTTCCAAATTTGTTACGACGAGGTGAAATAACCACCTCGACCACCCTTCCGATACAACTAAACAAAACGTAAATATCCCTTCCTCTACAACGGTCAGGGAACTCCGACACATAAAAGGAAAAGGTATCGTCTACCTCCCCTCCAGTAATTCCTCTCCCAAAAGGGAAAACGTCCCACTTTTCCTGCCTTTGGTGTTTCTGTTTCCTCCGAACGGGAATCCATGCCATAAACTTCACCGAAAAGGAAAACTGAGAAAAAACCAATGACTGAATACAGACTCGAAAAAAACCCAGAAGAAGAGGTTAGAGAGAGATGAGAGTCTCTCTCTCTAAAAATAAACTCTATCTAAAAATTTGGAGGCCGTTAAAATATGTTAGAAGAAATTACAGTTATGACAAAAACTAATTAAATTATAATAGTATATAGAATATGTTGAATGTTACAAAGTTAAAATATATTAGAAGTTACTTATAATAAGTGAAATATAGAGGCGGTCTCAACTTGAAGAGAATTGAGGATTTTAATTTAGCTCTTCTCCATAAGTGGAGATGGAGAATTTTGACTGATTCGGAGGACCTATGGTTCAAAATGTTGAAAGCTCGTTATGGGGATATCAATTTGCACCTTTGCCATGATGGTGGTTCCTCTCCGAAATGGAGCTCCCATTCAATTTGGTGGAAGGACATATTTTCTTTGTCGAAGAGTTATCCGGAGGATATTTTCTTGAATAATTGGTCCTTCCATTTAGGTAATGGGTATGCGACTCTGTTTTGGCATGTTGATTGGACGGGGTTTGGTAGCTTGAAATATGCTTATCCGCATTTATATTCTTTGTCTTGTTTGAAGGATGTAGCAGTTGCGGGAATGGGGGGTTGGATTAATGGAGAGTGGAGATGGGGTGATCTTGGCTTGGGTGGCACCATTTTTTCTAACAGTTTTTATGCAGGTACTGGTACTTCTAATGGCAGTGGCTGTGTGGTCAATCATGCGGATGTCTCAGTTCAGCACAGTGCCCAGGAGGCTATTTTTGATACTGAACCTTGCTCCATTATCAATGCGGCTGACGTTGGCGCTTATCCTGCTATTTCCGAGAGATCGAGGTCTGTTCTTGTGGGCATGGTACCCGTTTCTGTCCACGCTTGCGATGCAGCTGGAATCGCGGCTGCTGGAAGTTCTGGTATTACTCATAATCATACAGGTTTGGAAGCTGGTGTACTCGATCTGCTGTCTCGCATCGACGATTGCAGGCCCATTCACAACAAGAAGGATGGTTATTCTTGGCTTCTTAATGTGGAAAAGGAGTTCTCAGTCAGCTCATTCTATCGCGCTGCTGCTGCTTTTCGGATTCCTTTTGGTCCGGTCCAGAGGTTTGATTCTGTTTTGGGGCTGGTTTGGAAAGTCGGGGTGTCGTTGAAAGTGAGAGCTTTCGGTTGGCGTTGTTTCCTAAATAGAATTCCGACTAGGGAGCTGCTAATGGCTAGAGGCATTGTTCCTACGGCTGGAAGTTCAAATTGCGTTTTTTGCTCAGGAGTTTCCGAATCGATAAATCACGTTTTGATGGAATGCCCTGTGGTAGCCTTGGTTTGGAAAGATGTGTCAGATTGGATCGGTTTTTCACGTCCGAATAGTCTTGATTTGAAGGGGAGTTTTTTAGATTGGTTTGTTTTTTGGAAATCTAAGAATTTAAAGTGTGGTAGAGAAGGTAGCATATGGTTGGCAGTGATATGGATCATTTGGAATACAAGGAATGGTATAATATTCTGGAATAATACTTGGAATATCGTTGATATCGTGTGGTCGATTAAATATACGGTGTGGAGATGGTCGTTCATTGGAGATATTACTTATCCCAAATGTAATTTGTATGATTTTAACATTGATCCGTTGATGTTTTTATCTTAAACCGCATTTGGTGGGTAATCTCTTCTTTTGTAATTAGATTTGGAGTACCCTTTGTACTCTCTTTAATATATTACTTGCTTAAAAAAAATAACATCAGAAGTTATGAATGAGAACAATTGATGAAACTTAATGTCAGTGAAACAAATGGATATTGTGTTGAAAGATCTTTACGTTTATTTTTAAATTTTTTGGCAACAATAGAAAATTATTACTTAAATTCAATAAAATATTATTGAATAATTAAAATAAAACAGAAAGATCTGAAAAATATAAAATTAAGCTATACCAAACAAAATAGGGTTGATTATATATATTTCTTATATATTATATGTTCATGTGCATTTTAAATTGTTTTTAATTTTTTAACATAAAAATATACTAGGCTGTGTAGAAAAAGATAAAATTATCATTTGAGAATGAATGTGACACTTACTCTATAAACATAACAGAAAACCATATGTGTAGGAAAGAATTTTTAATTCTAATTTGCTGATAGTTTTTTTCTTGATTTCTATCCATCGCAACGTTTTTTTAATAATCATTGAGAATGCCACTTAAGCAAAAGTTTAATTTGTTTTAGTAATTATTTTTAAAATGTAATTTATCATTTTAATTCAGGCATTTTTAAATTATACTTCTCTTAATTTAATTTTCATTTTTTTGGTAAGAAGTATTTTTCTCACTTTAAAAATACCCACTTTAATATATAAAAAAAATCATTATTTTAAACTTCTATACTTAAATATAATAATGTAGATTTATGAAATTTATTTCTATTAAATATATTATTATTGTTTGATGGTTATTTTATTAAACATATGAGTGGAAACCCAATTTTATATTAATATATTTATCTATTTTAGAATATTGAATAATATAAAAATTAATAAACTAAAAAACACATAAATAGAAATATTTTGGTTTTTAATCATTTAAAAAAAATAAGTATTATGTGATTAAGTTTCTTTGATTATAAATCATCTTATTAGTTGGTCAGTTTTTATGATTAATTTGGTTTTTTCCAAGTTTTAAAGTTTAAATTTATAAAATTCAAATAAATAATATGAATATAATTGAAAACTATATTTATTTAAATTTATTATTATTTACATGTATTATATTATTTTTAAGAATATAAATTAAACACACCTTCCCAATTCCAATTTTACTAAAATAAAATTCTCCTGAGTATTTAAAATTTTTCCAATTCCTAATTATTAATTGGTCAATTTTCATAATTAATTTAATTTTTTTTCAAATATTTTAAAATTATAAAATTAAAATCTATAATTGAATATACCTGAGTATTTATTTTATTTAAATATATAACTATTAATAGATGATTATTTTATGAATCATATGAGTGGACACCTATTTTTATATTAATGTATTTATATCTTTTATAAAATTGAAAATTTTACAAAATAATAAGTTAAAACTCATAAGACTGGTCTTTGGGTTTCTAAATATTTTTTTAAAAAAATATTACTATGTGATTAAGTTTTTTTTATAACAAATTATCTTATTAAATTTTCAATTTTTATAATAAATTTTAATTATTTTTTAAACTCTTAAAATTATAAAATTTTAATGTATAATTTTAAGAAACATGACTATTTTATTTTACTGAAATATATTATTATTTATATTTATTCGATTATTTTAAAATTATCATTTAAGACAAAGCTTTCCAAATTTTTAATACATTATACAAAATGTAACTCTTAAATTAATTTGGTCAAAATAAAACTGTCAAATAAATTTGTCATTAAATTTTCTAATGTATATGACTATTAACATTATTTAAAGTACTACTACCTTTTATAACTCATATTATCAATAAATATTATAAACTTTTGAAATACCCGTTTTATTTTATAAATGAGTAGTCACACAATCACACGTACATAATCCTCCACATCAGAAGATCACGCTAATAAAAATCTTCGAAACAGCATTAGTACAAGCTCATCTTTGCCTTTAACCTGCAAAGAACCACCTAAAAAACAACAATAATAATGAGGTGAGATAATAATTTCAATGAGTTACTTATCTTATGGCCACACTCGGCTCTAAAGGGCCCTCTTATCGATTCTTAACATAAGCCTTTCATCTTCGTCCTACTTGTGTACACTAACACAATAGAACAAGAACTTAAGCATCTAAGGGAACTTACGCTTCGTATGGAAAACACACAACATGAGTTCACATAAACTCAAAGAATCATTATTCGTAAGCACAAAACATCGTTCTCCGACCGGACCTACGTCTAGGGCAAGGCTCAGTTCATGCATGTTTGCATGATTCTACTTTCTTATGGATTCAGTTTCTCCACGGGACTCGAACTCACTTACATAATCGTCACTTGTATGGGACTCGAGTCCACTTAGAATATCTTTCGTCGTATGTTTGATCATCAAATGGTGGGGATTACCCATACCAAAAAGGAAAATTTGAGTGGGACAAGAACATATAAGTTCCACCATGTTTGAGCCCTCTGTGTTAGCTTTCCATTGCATCCGACTGTGTCTTATTCCGAGTTACGAAACTAAAGTTACATCACAAATAGTGCTAGACAAAACACACAAAATTGTTAGACTCGCTAGGCGAGTCAACATCTCGCTGAGCGAGACTAGGACAAAAAGTTGCGCTTAAAGCATGCTTGAAGTCCTAGGATAATGGTTGAAATCTTGTCAGGCGCCCCCATATGTGGTTGAGCAAGCATAGCACGATTTCAGCCTTAAATCTCATCCATTTTACAATCCCAAGCATCAATAAAACATGGATTACAAAAATAATACATGTATAACAACAATAACATCGTATATCAACATCAATTTTCTTGATCATAGCAAAACCACACAAACCCTAAATCCCATTTCATGATAAATTTTCCCGAAAAGCTAAATCTACCTAGAACCCACCTTAATGAGATGAAGATGATGAAGAAATTGAGATGAAGACGGTGATGATGATGATCTTTCCAAGAATGATGCATAATATGATGGTTGAAAATTATCTATTGCTAGGTTTCCACCAATTTCTGGGTTGCGTATGGAATTTTTCTCCCCTATATGTTGGTAACTGAGTCGCATAATTACTTACCCAAGCCTGGTTGTAATGAATGGGTCATTTTAAATCTGAAAAAAGAACTAGATAATATTAGATTTCAGTTTCTCGTAAAAGGCAAGCATCTAACGACAACGAGAGAGTAGATTAAAAAAATACTTAATCGTAACGTGACAAAGAGAGAGTAGATTCTGAGACCGGTTGAACTGAACATATTCTTAAACCTGAAAAGGACAATGAAAATAATAAATTAAAATACTCTATTAGATCTAAAAGATCATTAATCTTGTGATTCCAATTTGTTCCCTTGACTTGTTGAAGTTAGATTCTGGAATTTGAAAAAAAGACATAATAAGATTTAATTTCCTTTTAAAAAATCACTTGCACACATCATTGATCCTCCCGAGAATTGTCTTCCACTTGAGAATTATCTTCCATTGATCCTCCCTCCTCATCTCTCACACCCAGCATCGCAGACGTCATCTTTGGCCTACTTCAGGTTCTGATCAGCCATCAAGATCAGTGGCGCCGTCTGTGGGAACTTTGTCATCCCCGTCTTTCTTCCATCGTAAATTCAAAACCAAAACAACCATTTTTCCAAGATTCCGATCATGGCAAGCCAAGATCACGTTCATGATGCTCACAACTCTGCTTTTCTCCCCGTCAGCAAGACTGATATTGACGGAGTTGCACCCTTCCTTGGAGGCAACGCCCATCATCTGAGAGATGGAGCCACCGCAACTCCCTCCCCTGCTCGTGCTGATCATGTTGAGGATCAGCCCTCCCTGGACCACCAACATGTTCCTCTTCCGCCCAATGTTGACCCGACCATGGTGGCCATTCTTGTACCCCTCAACAAAACCAACCTCCTAATCCTCCAACAGAACGCGAGGATTAGAGCCCTAGAGGAGTCTAACCGGCCAAGATCCCCTCCGTCGAGGAAAGAGCGCCAAAAATCTCGAAGTCCACCTCCCCGACGTGAAAGAGATCATTGGGAACCACCTGAGCCAGAGTCCCATACCGTCAGGAAGTGTGATCACATCTCCCCATGGAGCCAGTACTCCCAGGGAACTAAGATGACCAGGAGGGACCAGCATTCGCCTCCGCCTAGATCCAAGGGTCGGGTACGAACCCCGTCTCCTCGCAGAAATCACCGTCCTATTCTTGAGCGAAGCACCCGCTCCCTGTCATGGTCTAGTAGCAGCAGCGACGACGAGTCTCACGGCTCGTTGTCTCAGGAGATCATGGCCATGCGCCTCCCCAAGGTACTAGAGAAACCACCGTCTCTAGGCATCTATAATAGTACAACGGATCCTGACAAGCACATCGAAAATATTGATACTTTGCTCGACGATCGTGGCGTCCGGGGCGCCATCAAATGTAGATTGTTCCCTACCACGCTCAAGAAGGGAGCGATGACCTGGTATAAGAAACTCCCCGATGAGTCCATCACCTCGTGGAGATAGTTGGGGAGAATGTTATCCCGATACTTCAAGGCATCTCGCTACCACTCGAAGACCGAAGCCTCCCTTGAGGCCATTATTCAAGGGAAAGGCGAGCCTCTCCGAGCCTGCATAGAGAGGTTCAATAAAGAAGCAGTACAGGTCTCAACGACCGATGACATGAAGAAGTTCTTGCTCGAGCGAGGACTTTGTCCCCGGACATAATTCGCCAAAGCAATTGACATTGAAACTCCGAGGACCCTGGACGCCTTCCTCCTTAAGTCGCAAGCATATATCCAGTATGAGGAGAAAGAAGCCGTCAGCTCCGCCCGGGACTCATGGCACCAAAAGAGTGCCCGGGCCTCTAAGCATGATGACCCCTCGACATCTCATCGAGGAGACAGGAGACGCGATGACTGCCTTCGGGAGTCCCAGGACAACAAAGGACCCCCTAACCGCTTCCAAAGTATACACCCCTGACTGCCTCCAGGGAGAAAATCCTCTCCGAATGCGCCAATGCAGAGTTCAAACAAGCAGGGGTCCAATTCCCTAAACAAATTCCGGCCAAGACGAATACTGACATGTCGAAATATTGTTGTTTTCACAAAAGCCACGACCATACAACCAGTGACTACATCCATCTGAAGGATCCCATTGAGACACTGATCAGGGACGGGCACCTGAAACAGTTCACAAAGAAAACGGAAGCTCCACGAAAGTACGCCCAAGAGTTCAAGAAAGTCGAGGAAGAGGTGCCTTCCTTGGAAGAGACAAACCTTCAGGTCGCCATGAGCATATCGCGACCTGAGGACTTCTATATTCCTGAGGGACTCAACGCTTCCCCTACTTCGCAGCACATAGTCCGTGGGAAACCTTCCCCTCCGCTATGGTCATCTCCGGAGGGGGCTTCAACAAGGTTACTGTGGGCTCCGTTAAAAGGAAGTTCGAGGATCTTCTCAGCACGGGCTCCAACAGGAGTACCACGCTCGACAAGGTCTAGGGAGAGTCGGTCCCCATCTCTTTCTACCGCGAGGCTCTCCTTGGTGGGGCCCCCAACTCAAGTATTCTGCTGCTCATGAGAGCCCAGATGGATAATTTTGATGTTCGCTGAATCCTAGTCGGCCAAGGCAGCTCGGTCAACATAATGTACTCGCGGCTATCTTCCATCCTCCAGCTAGATGAATCACACCTGACACCCTACGTAGGCTCTGACCTGCAGGGCTTCAACGGGTCGGTCACAAAGCCCTGGGGATACGTGGAACTGAACGTGACTTTCGGGTCTGTAGAAATGAGGAGGTCTATTAAAGTCCAATTCCTGGTCATCAATTTCCCTTCTCTCTATCAATGCATCTTTGGGCTGCCAACTTTGGCCGAATTGGTGGTCGTACCATCAACCGTGCACCTAAAAATGAAGTACTACACTTCTAAGGGTCTAGTCGCCAATCTACACAGGGACACCGAGGTAGCAAGGAGATGTTTCAAAGAAGCCACCAAAGGACTAAACACCATTGCCGCCAAGTCGAAGACTTCCAGCAGGTCGCCCTACCCAGCAGCTTCAAGGAGGCAAAGTCGCTACCCCCCGTCGACTCTATCGACCTTGACAGCCGCTTCTCCGAAGATGATCAGAAGGAGCAAGAGAAGAAGGGGAAAGAGATCCAGACTTGTTTGAATAGCCCCTCATCTTCAACTAGTGTCGGTGAGAGCTCTCATCCGATGCGCCCAATTATGGATGGAGATTTTGAACTTGTCCTGCTCGACGAAGACCCCCAGCGAGGAGTAAAAATCGGGACCAGACAATCCTACTTAACGAGGAAACAACTTAAAGCTTTCCTTCGGAAGAATGCATATTTGTTCGCCTGGAGCGCCGCGGAAATGCCCGGCCTAGATCCCGCCGTCACCTACCATCAGCTCACAATCGACCCCGCCACTAGGGTTGTAGCACAATGTAGGAGAAAGCAGTCTCCGGATAAAACAGAGGCTGCCGAACAAGCTGTAAAAGGCCTCCTCGAGGCAAACTTTATTTCGGAGGCCAAGTACACTACTTGGTTGTCCAATGGTGTACTCGTTAAAAAATCTAATGGAAAATGGCATTTTGATTATACCGATCTCAATAGGGTTTTCCCTAAAGATGCATATCCCCTCCCCAATAGAGATAAACTTGTTGATAATTCTGCCGGTTTTAAATTGTTATCGTTCATGGACGCATATTCAGGGTATAATCAAATACTCATGGAAAAAGCGACAAAAGGTACACGGCTTTCATGACCGAATATGGTAATTATTACTACAACGTAATGCCCTTCGGCTTGAAAAACGTCGGTGCCACCTACCAGCGAATGATGAACAAGGTCTTCCGGGGAGAAATCGGGGACAGGCTCGAAGTGTACATGGACGACATGATTGTGAAGTCCCACGAGGAATCCGATCATACGGCCCATTTGAGGAAAGTCTTCGAGCAGTCCAGGAAGTACCGGATGCGTTTCAACCCGGAGAAGTGCAAGTTCGGGATCCGAGCGGGCAAATTCCTTGGCTTCTATCTAACAGAATGAGGAATTGAAGCTAACCCTGACAAGTGCAGGGCCTTCTCCGAGTTCTCCAAACCAAACTCGAAGAAGTCATTTCAATCCCTCAACGTGATGCTCGCTCCACTATCCTATTTTGTGGCGAAGTATGCTCAGCACGCACTGGCCTTTTTCAAAATCCTCCACAAGGAGGCAGCTTTCGAGTGGACGGAGGAATGCGACCGGGGTCTCCTCCACCTAAAGCAAGAACTGTCAGAACCTCTCGTTCTCTCTCAGCCAGATAACTGCAAAACCATGTACCTATATCTCGCGGTGGCCACCGAGGCTGTCAGTGCTGCCCTCATTCGTGAAACGCCCGATGGGCAAAAACCCATATACTTCATGAGCAAAGCCTTGCAAGGACCAGAGCTGAGATATCAACATATAGAGAAAGTAGCCCTGGCCCTCATCAATGCCGCGAGGAGACTAAGGCACTACTTTCTGGCCCACACAATCATGGTCTGAACAAACCACCCTATGAAGCAACTATTAGGCCAACCAAACATGGCTGGCAGAATGCTTATGTGGTCATTGGAACTGTCCGAATTCGACATCCAATATGAGAGCAGAAAAGCCCTCAAGGCCCAGACGCTGTCCAATTTTGTTGTAGAGATGACATTCGCCGATTCCCCCTCTTACGGGGAACGCAAATGGACAATCTTCGTTGACGGGGCATCCAGCTCGGCTGGAAGCGGAGCAGGTATCATCTTGGAAAAGGAGGAAGGAATTATCGTCGAAGTCTCGCTTACCTTATCTTTCCATACTTCCAACAATCAGGTTGAATACGAAGCCTTCCTCGTCGGTCTACGCCTGGCCAAAGACCTAGGAGCCGAGGAAGTCACCATCTACATCGATTCTCAACTCATGGCCCTCCAAGTGCGAGGAGAATACCAGGCCAAGAATGACAACTTGTCTGAATACTTCACCCTGGTCAAGAAGAAGATGACGAAATTCACAACGGTAGAAGTAAAGCATGTTCCCCGTGAACATAATGTCAGAGCAGACGTTTTGTCAAAGCTAGCGAGCACAAAGAAAAAGGGCGGAAACAAATCTGTCATCCAGGAAGAACTTCCTTGGCTTATCATCGAGAAAGCTTCCACGATCCTCGACGTGCAAGTCATCGCCAACAGCAACTGTTGGATGACCCTCGTCTACTGCTACCTCGCCAAGGATGAACTACCATCCGACCCCACGGAGGCCAACACAATCAGGCGCAGAGCCTGCTCCTACGTCCTGGTCGAAAATAAGCTCTACAGGAGAGGGTTCTCCATCCCTTTACTCAAATATGTCGAGGAAGAGATGGTCACCCACGTCCTGCGCAAAATCCACAAAGAGATCTACGCCCAACACCTCGGGGGAGATCCCTCACTAGGAAAGCTCTACGAGCACAATACTACTGGCTGACCATGCAACATGATGCAAAAGAGCACGTGAAGAGATGCGAAAAATGCCAACGGCACGGGGACATGCACTTGGCACCGCCGAATGAACTCAAAGCAATGTCCTCCCCGTGGCCCTTCGCATGGTGGGGCCTGGATATCCTGGGACCATTCGTCGTGGGTTCAAACCAGAACAAGTACTTGATAGTGGGCGTTGACTACTTCACCAAGTGGATAGAAGCAGAGGCTCTGGCCAAAATAATAGCCCACAACATACTTCGCTTCTACAAGCGGAACACCCTTACCCGCTTAGGCATCCCCGAAGCAATAATCACCGACAACGGGACGTAGTATACGGACAAAAATTTTCAGGAGTTCGTCGCCCAACTAGGAACGAACCAACACTTCGCGTCCGTCGAACATCCCCAGACTAACGGGCAAGCCGAGGCAGCAAATAGGATAATCCTACGAGGCCTCAAACAAAAGTTGGACGAAATGAAGAAACAATGGGTCAAGGAGTTGCACAGTGTACTCTGGGCCTACCGCATTATGCCCCACTCTTCAACCGAGGAAACCCCTTTCCGTCTAGCTTACGGAACTGAGGTAGTGATCCCCATTGAGATACACGTGCCCTTCAGGCGGACTGAATCCCCCCTGGATAAGGAGAAAAATAGCAAGGCACTAAGGGAGGAGCTCGATCTCGTCGAAGAGGTCCGGTCAGGAGCAGCCTTCCGCGAAGCCTCACTAAATCAAAATATTACAATTAGGCACAGCGCCAAAGTTATACGGCGAGAATTCCAAGTAAGCAGTCTCGTCTTAAGCAGGAATCACAAATATTCTCGAGAAGGAAAACTCGCCGCAAATTGGGAGGGACCCTATCGCATTTGGGTGAAGACAAAGAATGGGGCCTACTACCTAGAACACCTTAACGGAGAAGAACTTGCTTGACCATGGAATGCCGAAAAGCTGAAACAATATTATAGCTAAGGCCCCAATCATCAACTTGCTTCGTCAACACAACGAGCATAGTGTATCGACCATGAATGTGCGCCCAGGTACAAGCGCTGCATACGGAAACAAATCATGGCAGGCTTTCACTCAAGAACGAGTGGAACCCATGCCCGACGGCGGTTACTCAACCAAGCCTGCCACTGTCAAAGTACCATGACAGGCAGAACACCCAGCTCGCGATGCGAAGTTCACGCTGCAAACTCAGGCCTTAAACCCGACCTGAGCTCCACTCTCATGCCTGGAAGATGCCCATGCCATTCGACCAATTCTCCTCACCGCCGAACACATCTAAGTCGAGCAAGTCCCAAAATAATAAATAATTCAAAGTTGCCCTTGCAGCAGGCACACACACGTATCAAGCAAAGTTCCAACACTTAGCGAAAATAAAGATAAAGCCATGCACAAATATAGATCATGAAAAATCAACGAGATCGGCCAGAAACTTATATATTACAATAATAAGTGGTCAGGAGGACCACAATTGTGCTTGTTACATTAACAAAGGGCCATGCCCTATACAAAACAATAAATTACATAAATACGACGCGCAAGCCAAAAATACAACAAAAAAGGAAATCACTCCTCCATATGCTGAGGATCCTCGTGGAGAGTCTGTGCATGCTACTAGCCAATCTAGAGAAAGTCGAGGATAAAGATCTTTCCATTCTCAACGTGGTACAGGAACGCAGTCCCCTCGGTGGACAGTTGGACCCCAGGGTTCACGAGCTTCAGCTGCGCCACAGCGTTGTTAAAAGAATCCTCGCCAATGACTTTAACGTCATCCTACGCTTGGATGATACGTGCGACCAGCTCATCCCTAGTCTTCAGTTCCTTCACCCGCGCGTGCTCGTCCTCGGCAAGGGCAGCAGTAGACCTCAGTTGCTCGACCAAATATTCCGCAGCTTTCTTCTCCGTGGCAAGGGTATCTTTCTCCCCTGTGATCTTGATCAGCTTCTCCTGGGACTTTTTCATCGCCTCCTCGGCGGCCCTAGCCTCCTCCTTAGATTTCTTCAACTTCTCCTCTAGGACCGCTATCGTGGGTTGGCCTTCTTCAGCTCAGAATCATGATGGGAATCTTCATCGGCGTAAACCGCCGCCATCTGCAAAATCCTAATTAGGGCTGAAGCATCCTGTGTCAGCATTTCCCTTTTGGTCGGGCGATCCATTGCCTCGAACCTTAGAGACTCCGCCCGAGGAACCTTCAAAGAGGAGCCTTCGAAGAACCTTTTATTGTAGAGGCACAAAGGCAGCTTGAACCTACTCTTCTCCCTTCCTGGCTGAGGTCCATCAACTCGGGCTTCCATGAGCACTTGAACCTCGAGTTTACGGGCACTGGGGAAGTCTGGACGGGCGGGGGAGTTCACGAGGAGGTCCTCGACCCCGTTTGGGGAGGTGGCCCCTGCTGGCTAAGCTGAATCTTCCTGATTATTGGTCCATATTTTCCCTTCGCATGGGTATTCTTCACCATCCGTTCGTGCACTGAAGACATTTCACTTGCGAAACATAACGAGCACGTTAGCAAATGGGGAAGATAATAATCCAAAAAAGCTAAGAGATAAAAGCTACCCAATAGTTTAAGAGAGTCCTCATGGGTCCCGCACCCGAGGAGCTCCTTCGTATTGATATAACAACTCTCCACCTTCTGCTCCCCATCTTCCTCGAAGATTGGATCCCCGCTCTTAGTAAAGCACTGAGTCGGGGTAAAACTGTTGACAAAACCCACCAGCATCGCATAGTCGGCCTTGTCATCATCATCTAACATCTCCGGATGGGCAAGGTACTGGTCAGTCCCCTGGGAAAAGTGAGCCATACTCTAGCAAAAGGGGAACTTCATCAACCTCTGCGCCACTACTTTGTCCTCCTCGTCAAGAAGATCCTCCCTGTTCTCATCCATCGACACCTCCCAGACATACGTGGAGTCTTGGGCCTTCTGTGACAAGGGCTCGATAATGTAAAACCTCCCCTTAAAAGTCCTAATAGACTCAGAGAACGGTTTGAACAACTTCCTTGCCTGCTTTAACGAGACCCAGCCAAACCTCATCCCCGAGACTTGTCGCTGGAGGTGAAAGACTGTGAAGAATAAGGAGAGGGTAGCTCTTATCTCCAGGAACTCGCACGTTAACTCAAATGCCCGAATAAAGGCAATAGAGTTTGGGTGCAGCTACGAGGGAGCCAAATCTAAGTGCACGAAAACCGACCTTTAGAAATCAGTGAAAGGCAACCTCAGCCCTATCTCATTAAAAATGTACTCGTACATCAGGAATCTCTCCCCGTAGTCCATGCAAATACAATCCTCTTCTCCAGGGAAATGAACATTCCACTCCCCTTCAGCCCCCACGGTTGTGAAAGCATCTCCAGTATATGAGGAAAAAACAGAGGCGTGCTCCGTGGGCTCCACAACCGACCACTCCTCCGCGGAAGTCCTCAAGGGTAGAGTCTCGTCGGCATCGCGGGGAGTAGTTGTGTCTTCTGTATCACTACTTTCCGAGGAGCTCTCCTCGGACGAGTTTCTAAGGATTTTGTCTTCAATTTCTCGGGCCATCTTCTTCACCTGAAGAGCATTGGACAAAAGTGAATTTGATGACAAAGTCAAATCCACCCTTCCACCGCTAGTCAAGTGAAAGGGCGCACAAAGGCCCAAGGACGATGTCCCCGACCTAAGCCCTACTCAAATGCCACAGCTATGGCGCGAGGAGATGCCCGGGACAACCCCTCCAACACACGCAGGGAGACCCTCCCCGGTTTACTAACCAGAATGTTGTTTGAAGGCCTACAGGAAAACTCATGAATCCGCCAAAAAACTCATTAGTACACCGAAAAATTCATGAGCTCCTCTGATGACAAATGCTCCCGTCGTCGCCACGGCGTCAGAATCTACTTAAAGTCCTAAGTCCTTAAGGTTTCGGCGACCACGGCAGCAGTAAAAAATGGCCAAACCACCGCCTACCGCCATCAGCCACCGGAAACTACTACTGCACTACCTAAGAATAGTAAGCTAAATTGCCTAGAATATAGATAAAATCGAGTTACTTACATGGTCGAGGAAGAGATTAGAAGGTCTAAGAGTCTGGCCAGAACTGGTATGGCGGCTGGACGGTGGTTGACGGCGGCTAGACAGCAGCAAGCAGTAGAACGCATAGCAGAGGAGCGAAAGAAGAGAGAGAAGCAAAAAGTGCAAATGAGCAACTTCTCCCTCTATTTATAGGCGTTCTAAGGGCACGTGCACGAGCACGCGCGGCTAGGGGCATCATCATGACCCTAGCCTAGCCATCATGACGCATTTAATGCAGCACAGGGCTCGAGGCATGTAACACCCCATTTTAATTATTTAATCGTCGTGCGTTATTTTATATTGTTTGGTCTGGTTAAGGGTGTGTGTGGCTGAGTGCGAAGGGGTAATAATAAGATAATAACGATTAATATGGGGCCATGTCCAATAACAGTAGTATAGAATTGAATATTATTATTATATTTAATATTATTATTATCGTTATTACTAATTTTATTATTATTATTAATAATATTATTTTTTTTTTTATTAAAAATCTGAATTAATTAAATGGATAATGGGCTAGTGGAAAGTGGTAAGGGCAGTTTAGTCATTAAGCTGGAATTAGTGAGAATTAATGAGGGGTTAATCATAATCAAATTTTGGGGAAAAGAAAAAGGTTAGAGAAAGAAGAACAAAGGAAGAACAAGGGTGTTAGGGCTGGAATCTTGATCATTTTCGCGGGATTTTTCTGAACAAATTCGAGGTAAGGGGGAGAATGGGTTCAATATAGGTGGTAATTGCATGAGAGGGTAGTGAGGGGTCCTTTCCCTCGTAGGAATTTGTATGCTTAAATTCTGTTTTATGAATATGTTGTGGTATGGTTGAAAATTATGATGAACATTGCATGAGTCGATTTATTCTGTCGTGATTTATGTGTAAATTTATGGTGTTGTTGCTGCTGTATGAATGTATATGTTGCAGACTGGTTTTGTGTAGGTTGAGGGAACGAAACTAAATTAAAAACCAGTAATGTTGATTTAGTAATGATAGGTGAAGGAAGTAGGATGAAAAATAGGACCTAAAACTGATGTAGAAGCAAATTTAGGTCTGAATTGGAGTGGAAAGGTGAGGATCCTGTTGCAGAACCTGGACTAGTGTGGGTAAATTCAATTTGCATAATAGATCTGGCCATACGCGTAACATGCAAGGCGTTACGCGTAATGTTATGGCCAATACGCGTAATAGAGGGCAAAAAGGAGGTTTTGGCACGGTCCTCTGCTCGTACGCGTAACATTACGCGTATGGAAGCTTGCCAATAGGCGTATAAGGGGGGAGTACGCGTATTGAGATCTGAAGGTGGAAATTCTGGGAATGAGCTGTCTCTGCCCATACGCGTAATAGGTAGGGCAATACGGGTATGGCAGAGCGAGGGGAGAGGCCTTACGCGTATGATACGCAGCAGGATGGGCGAGCGAGCTGGACAATACGTGTATGGCACAAGGCAATACGCGTATGGCCAGCGAGAGTGCAGAACTTTGTCGTTTCGCGTTTTCTTTCCCGTTTTCGTGTACGAAGTGATTCCTTTTGGTTGGAGAGGTTGGGGGTAGATGCCAGAAGCTGAGAAATGTGTAATTGGTGATGAAATTAATTGATTTAGTAATTTTGGGGAATTAATTAGTAATTAGCTAAGTAACGTCGTGTGAGGTATTTTCCATGTGGTGTATGCTGGTGATTGGTTCATGATCCCTTAATCCATTTATTTATACTCTCAGATATCAAGAGTTCTATCCCTTAATCCATTTATTTATACTCTCGGATATCAAGAGTTTTATCCTTTATCCCATCCCTTATTTAGGCTCTCGGACCAAGAGCATTATCCCTTGCTTTTATATCCCAAAGAAAAATCCCTTATTTTTATTATTAAAATATTCCCTTAATTTATTCAGAAAACATAAAATTAATTTTAATAGTTTATTAAAAAAAATCCTATTTTATCCCCTATCCCAAAAATCCTATTCCTTTATTTATGCTCTCGGAAATTAGAGCTCTATCCCGTGTTTAAAACCCTTAAATATCCCTTTAGATGAATTTCCAAAATTCAAGAAAAATAAGCATCCAAAACTTTATATTGAAAATAACCAAACAACCCCTTTATTTCTCCCATTAAAATGTAATTTACTGAAAAATGTTAAATAGTTAAGTTAATTAATTAGAAACCTAATTTTATAATTAAGTTAAGGAATTAACTTAATTACAACACAACCCTAAAAAATTTTAATATTTAACTAAATGATTAAGTTAAGGAATTAACTTAATTATCACAAAAGACCTAAATTTAAAAACCCAATTAAATAATTAAGTTAAGGAATTAACTTAATTATCTAAAAAATTTGTAACCTAATTAAGTTAAGGAATTAACTTAATCATATGAAGAAAAAAAAACAAAAATTAAAAAAAAAATCTTAGTTAAAAAAAATTAATTTATTGCTTTATTAAAAAAAACCAGGGAGGGGTGCATTTCCTTTTAAAAAGAAGCAATTGGGCTTCTGATGGGGTGTTAATAGTGATTAGGGCGCAAGGCCCAATCACCTAAGTCCAAAAATCTAAGATAAAAACCAAAAAAAGGCCACTATGGGAAGGAGTCAACGTTGAACTCCCTCAAGAGTGTCTAATGATGATCAGACGGTTCTCAAAGGCATGAAATCCCAGCCTTAGATTCTGATTACTGCCCCAGGTATGGAAGATGGACGGCCCAGATGTGGAGTCAAATGAGACTCATGATATGGTCACGTGGAGAGGAACCCATTGACTCCAACGGTCAAGCAATCTGGATGGCCCAAGGGAGGACACTTGGCGCGCATCCAATACCCTACGGAGGGAGTACATAATCCCACCTCTCCTCAGAACCCCCTCCATTTTCCACTTTCTTTCTTTCTCTCTCTTACTCGCTCTCTCTAAACGCTTTCCCCTCTCTCTTCTTTCAACCGCCGGTGTGCTTCTCTGGCCACCGTGCAAAACCCTTCCGACCACCGCCCAACCCAGGTTTCCGGTTGAACTTCAACTGGAACCTTCAAACCTCATGAACCCTAATCCCTCCCCAGCCCAGAAACCCATGGTTCTTTAGGGTTCGTGAAGAACCCTAAGAATCCTAACCCTACTCTTCATCCAAACCCAGAAAACCCCATGAACCCTACGAACCCTAAGGGTTCAGTGATGAACCCTAACCCTAAAGCGTATGAACCCTAACCTTATTTAAGAACCCTACCCCTAAACAAAACCCAGAACATCCAGAAACACAAATAAAACCCAGATTCAAAACCCCCAAACACAAACAAACAACGACTCAGACTCAAATCCAAAAAAAACTAAGTTTTATTTTGTTTACCGTCCGTGTAGTGACACTGGTAGTATTTGTTTATCCCTTTCTCTTCTAATCTCCTTTCTTTTCTTATTTTGCAGGTGTGGATGTGGCTTAGCTCGGAGCGATCAGGGTTCTAGTGATGAACCCTAAGTCTCTATGTGAAGATCGTGAGCTTTAGGTGAAAGGAGGGATTCGCGCAGCCGCAAGAGTTTTTTTGCTTAGGGTCCCCCCTCATCTGAATTTTCTTTTAGCTTTTTATAGGTAAAAATTAGGTTTAGGGATTTATTAGATTTGATTTCGAAATCAGATTAGGATTTGATTTGATTTGTACATTTTGATTTGTTTGGATTTTGTAATCATATTGTAAAAATTTGTGTAATCTGATTGAAAATATTAATGAGAATTGATTCTATTTTGTTAGAAAGATCTAAATCCTCTGATTCGATTCATACTTCCCCTTTTCTTCGCAGATTTAGGGTTAGTGAATTGGGGACGAAGGTGACTCACTCGGGTCAACAATTTTGACCATAAAGAAGATAAAATAAATAATAATAGAAATAAATACTAATATAATCACAACTATATAAAATAGAATAATCAACAACCCTTAAAACATAATCATAATTATTATTACTAAAACACCAATATTATTAAGATAATTATACTACTAAATATAAAAAAAAAAAAAAAAAAAGCAGCACAATGCAATTGATCCTAATATCTGACTCATCAAATCTCTACTAATTAAATTAAAATTAAAAATAATAATTAGGTACTAATACAATATTATTAATAGTAAACCTCAACAGATTTAGATTAATTAATCTGACTTATAACTTAATTCTATAGACACTTGACTTAATAAAAATGGAAGAAAGCAAACAAATATTCAATAAAGCTTTCAAAAAAAATGACCCAATAACAAAATAGAAAATATATATCATTTCTTCTAATTAACCCTAACAAAAACCTAATTAACTCTAAAGAGAACATTTAATTTCCAAACATTTGACAATAACTAACCATAAAACAAAAATTCTAATTATTAACTAATTAATAAAATTAGACTAAAAACTTCTTAATTTCTAACTAATTATAAAAATCCCTTATACAAAACCAAACCCAAAATAGGTCTGAAAGTACTAACAAACCCCAAAAGCCCAAATGACACCCCCTAGTAACACAAAAATAAAAAATAAAAACCCTAACAAGATGAAAAATTATTGGTCAAAATTTGGGGTACTACAGCTGCCCCTATTTAATCAGCTTCAACCTGGGATGATGATGACGGTGAGTCTTCATCTTCGCGAGGAGGAGATGATTAAATATAAAGGAACCCTAATTTTGACCGCGGAGTTGATAGGTTCAGCGTCCGTGTGGACCGATTCCAGATGCTTCGTTAATACCTTAATATCCCTGTGTATAATATCCCTGGTAATAACCCTTGACAAAATACCCGATTGAACCCCTTTATCCCTGGAGGTAATTATAATCCTATGCCATGTACGTATGTTTAAAAGTATGCATGCTTTTATGCATGATGCATTATTTTGGCTAACGCCTCTTTTTATGATATGCAATGCATGTATTTACAGAAACCAATATCTTTTGGTAATATTCCGACTTCCCAAACCCCTGAACTCTTGACTCCTTTGATGAGCGTAACAAGTCATATGCTCTTGCTATCTGGAGATGTGTGTTATTCCTTTGAAGAAACTTCCATAATGATTGCATCATGACTGTTAACATGCAGATCTGGTGTTCAACTTGGAAGAAATATGATCCCTGTACTGTTTCCAAATATAAGTAAAATACCTTCTCTCTTTTTTGAAAGCTTTTGATTTTGCCCAATGTTCCAATGCGTTATTCTATAATTAATCGACGTTTTGTAATCAAGCGGAGTAATTGGAAAGAAAAGAAAAGGAAATTTTATTTATTGAAAAGATGGCCCATAAACAGGCAATAGTACATAAGGGAAGTAATCCTCATAGGGAGGAAACACTACGAATTTACAAGATGAAAAGAAACGGCAATACGAAAAGCAAATTTATCTAAGTCCCTATTGAATTCAAACACCATCTAATATCCCTAAGTCTCCGAGGCCATGACACTTCGCTTCTGAAGATGACGACTGGATTGCTCATCCCTTTCCGAATCCCTGTTGTGTGACCGTAAGTGCTATCAGCCCTATGCCTTTTGGATATCCTTAATCTTGCATGTACCGTTCTTTTTTAGTCTTAGTCCATCAAGATAATATACCATATTTTTCAACTAGCCGCCCTTTAGGGTTTTCGACTTGTCGGGCATCATTTTTTATTTAAGTCCCTAATTTTTGCCTAAGCCGCCCTTTCGGGTTTTCGACTTAGCGGGCTTTTATCCTCTTTTTCTAGGCATAGTATTTTTTGACTGAATCGGAATTTACCGGTCGCGGTAAATCCGCTCCATCCATAGTAGTCAACATTAAAGCTCCACCGGAGAAGGCGCTCTTTACAACATATGGTCCTTCATAGTTTGGGGCCCATTTGCCACGAGGATCTTTATAGATGGGTAGCACTTTCCTTAATACTAGGTCTCCTTCTTCGAATAGGCGAAGATGAACCTTCTTGTCGAATGCCTTCTTGAGTCTCCACTGATATAACTGACCATGACATACGGCGGCCATGCGCTTCTCCTCTATGAGATTCAGTTGATCAAGTCTATTTTGTGCCCACTCCGCTTCTTCCAGCTTGGTCTCCATTATGACCCTAAGTGAAGGAATTTCTACTTCAATGGGGAGTACCGCTTATGTGCCATATACCAAGGAAAAAGGCGTAGCTCCTGTCGAAGTACGAACTGAGGTTCTGTAGCCATGTAGTGTGAAAGGGAGCATTTCGTGCCAATCTTTGTAGGTCTTTACCATTTTCTGGATAATCTTCTTGATGTTCTTATTGGCTACTTCTACCGCGCCGTTCATCTTCGGCCGATAAGGCGGTGAGTTATGATGATCGATTTTCAAACTCTCGCATAGCTCGTCCATCACCTTGTTATTTAGATTGAGCCCATTATCCGTGATGATCTTGTTAGGAACCCCATAGCGACAAATTATCTCTTTCTTGATGAATCGTGCAATTACTTGTCTTATCAAATTAGTGTAGGAAGCAGCTTCTACCCTTTTGGTGAAGTAGTCGATAGCGACTAGAATAAACCGGTGTCCATTTGATGCCTTTGGCTCGATCATCCCCATTATATCTATCCCCCACATAGAGAAAGGCCACGGAGCAGTTAATACATTCAGGGGAGTTGGCGGCACATGAATCTTATCCGCGTAGATTTGACACTTGTGGCACTTCTTGACATATTTAAAGCAGTCAGACTCCATAGTCAACCAATAGTACCTTGCTCGGAGAATCTTCTTAGCCATAGTATGCCCATTTACATGAGTTCCGAAGGATCCTTCGTGTATTTCTCTGATGAGCATGTCCTCTTCATGTCCATCTAAACACCGGAGTAACACCATGTCATGATTCCTTTTATACAGTACCTCTCCATCAAGGAAAAACTAGGCAGCCAGTCTTCTAAGTGTTTTCTTATCCCCACTTGAGGCATTTGCAGGATATTCTTGTTTCTGGAGGAACCGTTTGATATCGTAAAACCACGGTTTATTATCTACTTCGGCCTCCACTGTTGCACAGTACGATGGTTCATCTAGGCGATTAATCCTTATAGTCGGTGCTTCGTTATACCATTTGACTTTTAACATGGATGCCAAAGTTGCCAAAGCGTCTGCCAGTTGATTCTCATCTCTGGGGATATGATGGAAGGTGATCTCATCAAAATATGCTATCCTTTTCCAGACACAATCTCGATACCGAGTCAACTTGTCATTAAGTGTTCTACACTCTCCTTTGACTTGATTGATGACGAGAGCCGAATCTCCATATACTTCTAAGATCTTGATTCCGAGATTAATGGCTTCGTTAATTCCCAAGATACACACCTCATACTCCGCCATATTGTTGGTACACGTGAAGCATATTCTTGCGGTAAAAGGTATGTGGAATCCTGTTGGAGAAGTTATAACAGCTCCTACCCCATGTCCTTCTGCATTCGAGGCTCCATTGAATATAAGCTTCCACCGGGATCCGGGCTCAGGTCCTTCGTAAGAATCTGGAATATCATCGTCTCTTACAGCCATCACATCCTCGTCAGGGAAATCAAATTGCATAGGTTGATAGTTATCTACAGGCTGATGAGCGAGGTGATCAGCTAACACGCTCCCTTTTATGGCCTTTTGGGTAACATACTGGATGTCATATTCAGTCAGTAACATCTGCCACTGAGCCACTCTTCCAGTCACTGCAGGCTTCTCGAATATATACTTGATAGGGTCCATTCTGGATATTAAGAAAGTAGTATGGCACACCATATATTGTCTTAATCGTCGGGCGGCCCATACAAGAGCACAGCAAGTCTTCTCCAAGAGTGAGTATCTGGATTCACAATCCGTGAATTTCTTACTTAGGTAATAGATTGCGTGCTCTTTTCTTCATGTATCGTCTTGTTGTCTGAGTACACAGCCCATCGAATTCTCAAGCACCGTTAGATACATTATGAGTGGTCTTCCAGGTACGGGTGGTATCAATATGGGTGGTTCTTGTAAATATTCCTTGATTCGATCGAAGGCCTTTTAACATTTTTCACCCCACTCAAGGTTTTGACCTTTCCTCAATAGCTTGAAGATTGGTTCACAAGTAGCAGTAAGATGGGAGATGAACCTGGCGATGTAATTTAATCTTCCCAGGAACCCATGCACTTCTTTTTCAGTCCTTGGTGCTGGCATTTCTTGGATGGCCTTCACTTTGTCAGGGTCAACTTCTATACCTCTTTGACTGACTATGAACCCCAACAGCTTCCCAGACCTGACCCCAAAAGTACTCTTCGCAGGATTTAGTCATAGTTTGAACTTCCTCAGCCGTTCAAACAACTTCTGTAAATTGACTATGTGCTCTTCCTTAGTTTGTGATTTGGCAATCATATCATCGACGTAAACCTCTATTTCCTTGTGCATCATGTCGTGAAAGAGAGTTACCATTGCCCTTTGATAAGTTGCCCCAACATTCTTTAACCCGAAGGGCTTGTAACAGAAGGTTCCCCATGGAGTAATAAAAGTAGCCTTTTCCATGTCGGAGGGAGCCTTCTTGATCTGATTATATCCGGAGAATTAATCCATGAATGAGAAGACTGGGAATTGAGCAGTGTTATCCACCAACACATCGATGTGGGGTAGTGGAAAATCATCTTTAGGACTTGCTCTGTTGAGATCTCGATAGTCTACGCACATTCTGACTTTTCCATCCTTTTTTGGCACAGGCACAATGTTGGCTACCCATTCTGGATACTTCACAGCGACTAAGAACCCTGCGTCAAACTGCTTTTTAACCTCTTCCTTGATTTTAAGAGTCATATTCGGTCTAGTCCGCCTTAACTTTTGTTTGACCGGTGGACATTCGGGTTTAAGCGGTAGCTTATGTTTAACAATGTCCGTGTCCAAACTGGGCATATCTTGGTAAGACCAAACGAACACATCCACATACTCTTGTAGTAACTTGATCAACTTCCCCTTGACGTCCTTGTTTAAAGAAGCGCCGATTTTAACCTCCTTCTTGTCCTCTTTAGTTCCCAGATTGATCACATCCACTAGTTCCTGATGAGGTTGTATCACTTTGTCCTCCTGCTTTAACATTCTGGCTACACTACCACAAAAAAGACCTTAGACAGCGCTTTTTTTGCCCTTAGACAGCGCTTTTAAGCGCTGTATAAACCTCCGCTGCTATAGGTTTAGACAGCGCTTTGGGTAATACCAAAAGCGCTGTCTAAAGGGGGGTCTAGTTAATAAAAGCGTTGTCTATGGTACCTTTAGACAGCGCTTTTTGACATTATAAGGTACACTTTAGACATCGCTTTTGGAAAAAGCGCTTTCTAAGCCTCACCTTTTTTGACATTTTTTTGGTATACCTTAGACAGCGGTTTTGGTGAAAGCGCTGTCTAAGGTCAACCTTTTTGAATTTTTCTAGGTATACCTTAGACAGCGCTTTTGTCAAAAGCGCTTTCTAAGCCCTACCTTAGACAGCGTTTTTGACAAAAGCGCTGTCTAATCCATACCTTAGACAGCGCTTTCTCCAGAAGCGCTGTCTAAGGTATACGAAAAATTTTATATAAATTTTTTTAAACCACAATTTTTACCAGGTTTTTTCAACCAGAATTTTACCTGTTTTTCAACTAGCAGTTTTTTTCAGAAATTGGCAATTCAAACCATTGGCAATTTACACCAAAATTATATATGCAAAACAATTGGCAATTCAAACCAATATATATATTTAAAATTACAAACCAAAATTATATATACACCTATTTATAATTACAAATCATTACATTTTTTCTACAAATGCACATATTACTTATACTAATACTTTTGCATTCAACCAAAGCATTGCTTCAAATCTACATTATAGGTCCTGAAAACACAAAGATTGTAATTCAATTAAAAGAAAATATGGATAAATCCTAAGTTTTATCAAGTAGCATCACTAATATAATAAAACATGTGATAATTAATATACCTTCACATAATTCCATGTAATAATGGGGTTGACTCTCCGCTGTGGTTAATTGCGACCAACAACCAATGTCCACTGTAAGATTAAACAAGTGTAAGATTAACAACTATATATCATATAATTTGTTAGATGAAGTATAAGATATCCAATTTAACATTTTCTATGCATAAATATCATATAATTGTGATGTACCTGTTTTTTTGAAACAACGGACTCTTTCACTAATATATAACAAATATGACATAATATATAACAAATATAATAAAGAAATCAAGTATATAACAAATTTTACCTCTTTCACTAACATCTCTTTCTTTTCTTGGTTGGAATATGAATTACTTGTGTCTTAGCAATGCGGACGGATGAATGGATCCAAATTCCCTCGTTATGGTCATTTCTGATATATGACTCATCCGCTATAAGATCCTCATCTTGATCATTTGTATTCAACTCATTCCGTCTAATGCATGACTCATTCTCAACATCAATATCACATTGATCTACACCGCTATCATCAACCACTTTGTTAGATAGAAGCACTATAGACCATTTTGTAGTCGTCGGGTCAGTGACATAGAACACTTGTCTAGCTTGAGATGCTAGAATAAAAGGCTCATCTTTGTACCCCACCCTATTAAGATCCACTTGCAAAAATCCAGACTTATCCATTCGTATGCCACTACTATTTACCCAGTTGCAACCAAAGATTGGAATCTGAAACTTCTCGTAATCAAACACCCAAATGTGCTCAATAACTCCAAAATATGACAGATTTGCATATTTGGGGTTTAAGTCCTTCATACTTGATATGTGCATTGCTTCAGCTAGGACGGTGACACCACTATTTTGCATAGTACTTTTATCGTCTTGGTCTTTGGTATAAAATGTGTATCCATTAATTGCGTATGCGCTATGAGAATACACATGCAAACTTGGACCATATGCCAAACATCTCAACCTTTCTGTTACTGAAGCAGGATCTGAAGAGCGCTTCGAATAAATATGATCCTTTAACCATTGTATGAAACTTTGATTGTGCTCTCGTACTATCCAATTTTCATTTCTGTTCTGATTTAACCTTCGGAGTACATCCTTGTGCATCTCAACATATGGCTCAACCTCATTATCATTGTGCAGAACATACAAATGCACTTGATCCCGTTCATCCCTTGATACTGTCACAATTTTATTTCCAATTAATTTTTTACCATCCTTTTTTTCAAAAATATGAGCTTTGGGGAGTCCAATCGACTGAACATTGGACAAATATTCAGTACAAAACTCAACCGCTTCTTCAACAATGTATCGTTCAACAATACACCTCTCTGGTCGACTTCGGCTTTTCACGTACCCTTTTAATATTTTCATATAACGTTCAGCAGGGTACATCCATCTCATATAAGCTGGTCCACACAACTGTGTCTCTTTCACAAGATGAACAACTAGATGTACCATTATGTCAAAAAAAAAGAGGGAGGAAAATACATTTCAAGCTCACACAAGGTAATAACTATCTCTTTTTGTAGTGTTGGTAAGATATCGGGATCGATTACCTTACTACAAATTGACCTAAAGAAAAAACACAAATTAGTTATGGCGCTTCTTACTTTCACTGGAAAAATAGAACGTATACCTATTGGTAGAAAGTGTTCCATTATAACATGGCAGTCGTGTGTCTTTAAACTCTTCAACGTGAGGTCTTTCATAGACACAAGTCTTCTGACATCTGAAGAGTATCCTTCTGGAACTTTAACTCGACTCAGAAACTTACACAATATTTTCTTCTCCTTTCTAGACAGAGTAAAAGCAGTAGGTGGTAGATATGTTCGTCTTCCTTTCTTCACGGGTGCTAATTCAGGTCTAATCCCCATCGCTTCCAAGTCTTTTCTTGCCTTAAGGCCATCCTTAGTCTTTCCTTTTATATTGAGTAACGTACCAATAACACTTTCAAATACATTTTTCTCAATATGCATAACATCGAGAAAATGTCTCACATACAAAGACTTCCAATATGGCAATTCAAAAAATATCGACCTCTTTTTCCACCCACCTTTGACAACCTTATGTGCAAAAGGTTTGCCAAACTCAGTACGCATATCTTTCACCTTTTTAAAAACTTGGTCACCTGACAACATAGGTGGAGCTCTACCTTGTTCGATGTCTCCATTGAATTCTTGTCTCCACCCACGGTAGTTATGTTTGGCATTTAAGAATCTACGATGACCGAGAAAGACATTTTTATGACCAAACTCCAATCGCTTCGAAACTGTTTTATCTTCACAAATAGGACACGCTTTTTCACCTTTTATGCTGTACCCTGATAGATTCCCATAAGCTGGAAAATCATTAATTGTGCCAAACAACATCGCCCTCAAATTGAAACTTTCTTTCCTATATTCATCATAAACCTCCACACCGTTCTCCCACAATATCTTTAAATCTTCGATCAAAGGTGTCAAGTATACGTCTATGTCATTCCCTGGTTGTTTAGGCCCAGAGATTAACATAGATAACATCATGTACTTACGCTTCATGCATAGCGACGGAGGTAGGTTATAAATCATAAGAATCACAGGCCATGTGGTATGTGAGATACTTTGAAGACCATGCGGGTTCATTCCATCAGTAGATAATGCCAAGCGAAGGTTTCTTGCTTCTTCTCCAAAGTCAGGATAATCATTATCAATTTTTTACCACTGTGGTGAATCAGCCGGATGTCGCAACTTTCCATCAATAATTCTTTCATCTGCATGCCAAGTCAGGTGTCTTGCATCGGTTTCACTACGAAACAAGCGCCTAAATCTCGGTATTATAGGAAAATACCATAAGACCTTGGCTGGAGACAATTTTTTCTTATATCGAGACAAACCGCATTTAGGGCACTCAGTTAACGATGCATATTCGTTTCGAAACAAAACGCAATCGTTTGGACAAGCATGTATCTTATCATAGCTCATGCCAATAGAACACAACATTTTTTTGGCCTCATAGGTTCGATTGGGAAGAACATTATCCTCCGGTAGCATTTCTCTCAAAAGGGCCAACAACTCTGTGAAACTTTTATCCGACCATCCATTGCCCGCCTTTAAGTTGTACAACTTCAATACCGCAGACAGTCTTGTGAATTTAGTGCAACCTTGATAGAGCGGTTTCTCTGCATCGCTTACCAACCTCTCAAACATTTCGGGACAATCATGAAGATCTTCTACAACTGCTTCTGCAATCTCTTCGACTCGATCACAATCGTATGTTTCCGTGTCTTTGTCATCTGAAGCATAGGTCGTATTACTTTTCCCCGTCGGTTCAACATTCTCGTTAATTTTCTCCCCATGATGTATCCAACACTTATAACTTCGATCAATTCCATTCATCAGTAAATGCGATTTCAATCCATCTGCGTCAACCCTACCCACATAACAACAACCCAAGCAAGGACATTTTATTCGATTGAGCTCTTCAGCGTCAGCGTGTTGAACAACAAACTTAACGAAATCCAATACCCCATTCTCGTACTCTTTGGATAATCGATCGGCATCCATCCATTTTTTATCCATGGTTTTCCTACTTATTAAGGTCAACAAAATAACATTAATTCAACCACATTAATCAAGAAATGAACAAGTTTGATAGTGTTTGATATGTAACTGGTTGAATTTCTTATGTTTTAGTGAAATGTTTATGTTCATTATATTTGTTTATTAACTCAACCATCTCAAATTCTAGAATTTTGAGGCTTCAAAAACAAGCTTTGAATTCTAAAATTCAGAGGACATTTCCATCAATTTTAAGAGTTTTTTAGAAGATTTAAGAGGTGGAAAAAATAAAACTAAACTAAACTATTTCCATCAATTTTAACAAAACTCCATCAATTTTAAGAGTTTTTTAGAGTTTTTTAGAAGATTTCATCAAACATACTCATTCACTACAAAACTTCATTAACAACACTTCAAACATACTCATTCACTACAAAACTTCATTAATAAAACAGAACAACATAACTTCATTAACAAAACTCACCAAACATAATCATTCACTACAACATTGTAAAGCAACAAAACCCTACAACAACAATGTAAAGCAACAAAACCCTATTCTTCACAACAACGACGTACCTTTAACGACGGTAACAACGGCAATGCAAGAACGAAATGTATCAAAGAGCAGAAAGAGAAACGAACGACGACGGCAATGAGCAGAAACGAAAACGACGGCAGTGAGCAGAAACGGACGGACGGCAATGCAACGACGGCAACAACGAACGACGGCACGGTGGAGGACGGCTGACGGTGAAGGTTTTTCGTTCGCAAGGGTTTTGAGCTCTGTTCGCATGCAGGGGAGAAGAAAGAGCGGAAATATGAAAATGAATACTGACTATTCATATATTTTAATTTTATTAGACCTTAGACAGCGCTTGTAATAAAAGCGCTTTCTAAGGTGGATCTTAGACAGCGTTTTTCAAAGCGCTTTCTAAGGTTGGCCTTAGACAGCGCTTTTGATTTTATTTTTTTTTAATTTTTAAGACCTTAGACAGCGCTTTTAAGGTAAGCGCTGTCTAATATTTTCCTTTAATTTTTTTTTTAAAATTAATAAGACCTTATAAAGCGCTTTTGACCAAAGCGCTGTCTAAGGTCTTATATTTTTTTGCGCTTTTACTTTTTTAAATGGCTAGTTTCCTTGTTTTTAACTTATAGCAGCGCTTTTGTATTAAAGCGCTGTCTAAGGTGCGATGTTATAACTTACTTTTGTTGTAGTGCTAGCTCTTCAGGGAGCTCACAATCGTCCTCATCACCCTCTTTCGCTTGGTTAATCGGGAACTCGAAGTTGTAAGGAATTATAGCGGTGTCCTTTTCAATAGGTTCATTTTTAAATCTGCATGAGGGAGATTTTCTATGCTTATTATTTTTTGAATTGGTACAAATGAAAGTACTGAAAAGAAAGTGTATTGCCATTTGAAAAAAGAACAACTAAGAAAGAAAAAGATCTTGATTGAAAACAAAATGCGATTTTATTATTAAATAATTCAAAGAAACAAAAGGTGGCCCTACAAAGCTTGTCCATTTGTCTTGGGCATAGCAAAGGACTTATTATTATTATTTTTTTAAAGAAAAGTAAATTACTTTGAAATAGAAATCATCTCAGGAATCTCGATTGCCCTCCAGTTGTTGAGAACTGTATCTGGCGAGCAGTGTCGTACCCAATCTGGTACCCCTCTATTTTCCTCTTCAATTGCAGTCCCTTGATCTTCATCTGTGAATCCGGCACTACGGAAAGTTTCTTCAAGTGGAGGAAATGTCATTTGTCGAGACCTCTGAACCACTTTATTAGCTGGTTTGTAACCCATTCCGAATTGATCCTTCTTTTCATGTATCTCTATCACTTTGCCCCAGCCCCTAGTATCCCCATTCTGAATCAAGTATGTGATCCTTTTCGGCCTTTCCTCCTGCCGAACGACTTGCTTACGACTGACCGTCGCAACCTCCAAAGCTTGGAACGGTATTTCAAATGTTTCCCCATCCACTTCTATGTATCTGAATGACGAGAGATGGCTGACGAACATGTCTTCCTCCCCATCAATAATTATTAAATTGT
Organism: Lathyrus tuberosus; assembly: GCA_022829125.1. Lineage (NCBI taxonomy): Eukaryota > Viridiplantae > Streptophyta > Magnoliopsida > Fabales > Fabaceae > Lathyrus > Lathyrus tuberosus. The sequence goes on along the minus strand of JALAZF010000479.1, from coordinate 2,455,239 downwards.
CCCCAGATATGAACTTCAATTTCTGATGAAGTGTGGAAGTAACTGCGCCCGCAGCATGAATCCATGGTCGTCCTAGAAGACAAGTGTATGAGGGATTAATGTCCATGACTTGGAAAGTAATCATGAAGGTATGAGATCCCACCACTGTAGGTATGTCTACTTCCCCAATTACCATTCTTTTCGAACCGTCAAAAGCCCTAACAATCAGGGAATTGGTCTTCATAAAGGTCCTTACAGACGTTAATTTCATAAGGGTATCCTTAGGCATGACATTTAGAGCAGACCCTTGTCGCTCCCAGGATTTTCATCCAGATACAAACGCGAGAGTGGCGCGGAAAAACAGAGTCGCCAGCCGTGTAAATTTATCCCAAGAGAGGGAAAGGGAACACCGCATAAACCTGAGGAAGAGGGAAAGGAATGGTCATCGCAACCATAGCCTGGGTTCGGGAGTCGGTTACGCGAGGGGAAGGTGCTAGCACCCCACGCGTCCATCATACTCGATGGGATCCACGCTTGTTGTCTATTATAAGAGTGAGTTATCCTATCATCTAGGGATGCACTAAGACGGGGAAGGGGAAGACAAAGACAGACTCGGTAGGACGTCGACGTCCTAGGCCTACGTACCCCCTTTGTGCAATGGGGAATTCAGAGTCAACGTAGTTTGGACCAAGTTCTTTTTGTGTTTTTTATTAGCGACGTTAAGTTCGCGTCCGGCAGTTAGGGTCGATGCCTGTTTGCGACTCAGACGGAAGGTAACGTGCCCTTTTTGAAAATAGCCTTTAGGTTGACGATCCCGAAGGACAAAAAAAGTTTGAAGTTGGTTTGTATTTTTTAGGACAAAAGTGGCTTAAGTTAGTTCATAAATTGCATTGCACCAAAGTCTAGGGCACAGGGGCGAATACTTAACGCATCGTCCCAAGACAGGACGCTCGCTAAGCACTCTAGAAAGATGAGAGGAAGCCCCTCATTTCTCATTCCCCACGCTTAAGGCTCGTGCGCAATACAATTTATCCTTATTAAGTATTTTCAAGAAGTTTGAGATGAGAAGAGAGGAGACACAAAGGAAACTCTAAGGGGAACTAAGAGTCCTAAAGTTATCATGCATGGGTGACCTACGGTTAGTGAGGTTTGACGACAACCTAAACCTAAAGGAAAAAGATGAGAGAAGGAAAGAGTAAGGGTGATCATGGATATTTATCCATACCCTGCATAAAAGGTTAGTACCAAACGGACATAAACACTATCAAGGCAAAATAAAACCAAACAATGGCATATAATAATGATAACAATCTAAACATGAATTAAGAAATCAAATAAACAACCCCAAAACAATGGCACAAGTGCCTTTCCAAACAAGGTAACCAGACGTGATCAGAAATACACATACAAGCAGATCTCAAGTGAAAGTAATCAAATAATTATATAAATAGCTTCCAAAATTCCCAAATTAAACATTAATATTATTCAACCAGAGGCAAGCAAAATATCAAAAACTCCTGCAAAAATTCAAGGTGTTAGTCACTCAAACAATTATGCAAGGCTCAGATGAGAAATATGACTTAATATACAAAAAAAGAGGACCAAAATGCAATATGAAATAATTTTAAAAATGAAGGAAAAAATATTTTAATGCACTTCAGAATGTTGGTAAATGAATGCAAAAGGAATGGATTGAAAATGTTATATGGATGCAGAGAAATAAAATAAACAATTTTAAGTATGCATGATATGAGTAATTCAAAAGAAAATAGACTAAATAATTAATTTAGATGATAAAAAATAAAATAAAAATAAAAAATAAAATTGGAAAAAATTTATAAAATGATAAAAAGTATACATGAATTTTCTGGGATTTTTTTAATGTAAAACTATTTTTAAATAATTAAAAATGAAAATGAAAATTCAAATAAAATAAAAATAGCAAAGGGGGTGTGGAAAGTAATTCATTCACGTCTGAAAAATATAAGTGGGCTAAGGGGGGGTACGAATAGAAAAAGGCCCAAGCATCAGTCCATTAGCGAAGAAAAAAAACAAAATAAAAAAGGGAACAATAGACTTCAGTCAATGGATTGACTGAACATGGGCCCTTGGATTGATCTGATGTCACACAAAGAGTCAACCAAATCCACCATTATGCAAGATCAAAGGTCACGATGAAAAGGCACACCAGGCTTACCAAACACGTACACACACATAATCACCCATTGTACCATACGACCCCATGTGCGCGGCACATGATTTTTTTATTTGCTGGCAGCCTACCATTCGTTTGATTCATCCAACGCCCCTGATTTAGTCAACTAGGGTAAAAGTAAACAAAAAGAAATAAAATAATTGGACGCCCACGGTAACAATGGTGGGGTAATAACCACCTGAACAAAAAACAAAAATCAGAAAAAAATAAATAAGAAGGAGAAGACGTGGCAAGCTTCTGGCCGTTGGATCGTGACCGTTCATGGTCACGATTTCATCTTCCTCGTTTAGACCTTCACCGGCCGGAAATTCCCCAGGTCGCCGGAGCCCTAGCTCCGGCCGCCACCCACAGTGCCTGCAATTCAAAAAGTGCCCAGAAAACACAAAGGCCTATACCATTTTGACCAGATTTTCGCAAGGGTTAATAATATCCAATCCAAATTTGCAAACAATTAGTGCATAATAAAAAACGAAAGGAAAAAGATTTGGGTCCAAAACTTGAAATACACGTAGCAAGCACTATACACGTCCAAACACCAAAAAAATTACATCAGATTCATCAGTGACAATCACACAACATTATGCAGGTTTGAAATTTGAGTTTCATGATCATCAAAATCAACACTAACCTGAGATGGTGCCACACGTGTCCTTGCTTTTGGCTTCAAAGGGTGATTGGTTCGTGTTCTAGAGATCACAAGGGTTCTGTTGGTGAAAGAATTTCTTGAAAACTCCTTGTAGATTGAGAGATATGGATGTGAGATGCTTTAGGGTTCAAGTTCTCCACTCCTCCAAATGTCACGTGTCATCCCCCTAACCAGTGCATGGATGAGTTTAAATACTCTAGGGTTTCTCACTGATAATGGTTTGGGCTTGGGAATTCTTTGTTTAATGAGTTTTGGACAAATTTGGAATTTTGCATTATGTGAGATACACCTTCTCCCATGCATAGATATCCAAGTATTTCATGATGGATCACTTAACTTCTGATTGCTAATCACACCTCAATTGAAATTGGGCCTTGAAACAATTTGATTCATGATTTTTTAATGACTTGGCAGTTTTGAACAATGGAGAATAAGTGATAAATACACCATGGATTCACTTGATTCAAAGGCCCAAAATGACCCTTATGGATTGTCCTTTGATGTTAAAAAGTACCTTGAAGCAATGGAATCAATCATAGGTCCATATGTCCCAAAATCCAAAAGTTGTGAAACTGAAACCCTAAAAACCACTTTGCCTTCTTTTGACCATAACTTGAGCTTCACAAATGATATGGAGACCCACTAGTACTTGTTGGAAAGAGGAGAAAAAGATATTCAACTTTTATGTTGGAGAAAAATTCATTTGAAGCTTTCTTGATGATGGAAAGTCAAGTTGAATGCAGTGCAGGAACTTGCCCAAAAAGGAAACTTTCAAATTATAGGTCATTCCCATATTTAGTAACTTTTGCACCAACTCCTGATTCTTGATAAATGGCATGAAACTTGACTCTTGATGACCATATGAGGATGTGGGACCTTGAAAACCTTGGAGAGAACCTCAACATTCTACAGTTGACTTCCCCTCTCCCTGTTGACTTTTACCCAATTCACCTGATTTCCAATCCATTGGCCAATTGAATCTCTCCTGAATTAAACTGATGGACAAACTTCCACTCCTAGATGCTTAGGGACCCAAGGAATACCATGGAATTAAGTCTTGCCCAAAAAATCATAAATAAACTGACTTTATAGCAAACCCTAGTTTTGGTACCCTCAGTCTAGGAGGAAATAACACAGTCTCCAAATCCAAATTCCTCTGAATATAATGTGTATCCTCTCCAAAAAAGATAAGATATGTCATTTGGTGATGATAAAAACCCAAGGAGCTTGCCCATTGGAGCAATAAACCCAAGAATCTCAAAAACCCTAATTCCTGCACTGGTTAGGAGAGTGATCCACTTGAACTCTCTTGCTTGACCCTTTGAAGGACATCTTCTTCTCTTGAACTTGCCTCAGGCACCTTGACCCCATGCTAAAAACCAATTATATGCACAATGATAATGCAAAATGCAATGCAACATAAGCCAGTTAGTAATAAAGTAAGGAGGGCAAATTTTAGGGTGCAACAACCCTATATCTACTAGCACCCTTGAGAGAATAGTGTCCTGACATTTGACTGATATATGCAAGGCCTTATTATGTGCTTGCCGCTCGGGAGGTAATTTCTCACTACTGAAACCCAGGCAGGTGCTGGCGGCGATATTAGCGACTACCTCGTCAAACTGAATTACTGATATGTCTTTGGTGACATGGGCTTCATTTAGGACCTCCAACAGGGATTCCCTATGTACCTCTGAGCATAACAACAAGGATAGAATAGAGATTTTGGACGGTGTTTGATTTAGTTGGTCCACCACCCAATAATCACTTTTCTTTATGATTCTTAAAAATTCCTCGGCGTCTTCTTGAGATATGCCCTTCTTGGACGGTCCCTCACCTGTACTTATGGTCTCCTTCCCCTTTGAGCTTTCGGGGATATCCTTCTTGGGTTGTTCTAACGAGTATACTCTTCCACTACATGTCATTCCTCCAATACCAGCTATGTTTGTAACTGCTGGTGACGACACTATAGCCTTTCCTCCCACTGACGCAGTGATGTCATATTTCCAAGGTACAATCTTTGTGCTTTCATATGGAAATGGCGTCGGTACATAGAATGTGATAGGACCTTCTGACGTTGCAGGCACCAGAGCTTTGACTGGCGCAGGAACAGGTATTTGAATTGGTGTTCGCGCAGGCACCGGAATTGATATCTGAATAGGAACCTGCGCAGGCCTTGAAACTGGTATTTGGATAGGCGCCTGTGCCTGCCTGGGAACTGGTATTTGAATAGGAACTTGTGTAAGCCTTGGAACTGGTATTTGAATAGGAGTCGTGACTCCTCTTTTCTGGTATGGAATCTCAGAAGGTACTTGCCCCTGGGAGTTTAAGGCAGCCACCTCATTCATATTCCTTAAGTACCCAATCTGTACTATCCCTTGGTCCATTAGTTGTTGGAGGACCTCCTTCATCTTCTTGCAGCTATTGGGATTAGCCGCACAATCCTCACAGTCACCGTGCAGCCTTTCAAACTCCTCGTACCCAATTAATACTTCTCTCACTTTCGTCATAGGGGTCTTTACTTGTCCTACCCCTCTAATTAGGACATTCTCTCCCAGTCCCTCAATGAAGTTAACAGTTGGTCCAGCGTGCCCTGGGAAAGGGTTATCTCCTACATTTGGAGTGTCATAACTGAAGTTAATGACCTTCTGATCCATCAAATCTTGCACCCTAAACTTGAGGGATAAACACTTCTCAGCCGTGTGCCCTGGCGATCCAACATGGTAATCACATCTAGCATTAGCGTCATACCCTCTAGGAGGAGGCGTAGGAGGGGGCCCTAACAGCTTGATTTCTACCAATCCCTTTTGGATTAACATTGGCAGGATCTGAGTATATATAGTGGGTATAGGGTCAAAGTCCTTCCATTGCCTCCTTTGTTCCCTTCGGGGATGCTTCTGTTGTTGCTGATTTTGAGGGGTGGCGCCCTTGGCTGTTGGATCTGGAGCGTAGGAGACGCTTGACCAGAGGTCGTGGCCGCCACGTAAGGGTTATAAGGTACTTGAGTATACCTATCAGCAAAATTGGCATTGGCCTCCTTCTTCGAACGGTTTCCGGAGTACCTTTTGTCGTTATGTTGATTAGCAGACGGTGTTCCAATCTTTCCGCTTTTTAATCCATTCTCGATCCTTTCCCCAATGATAACCAAATCCGCAAATCCTGTTGAGACAAATCCAATCATCTTTTCATAGTATAATCCTTGTAGAGTTCCCATGAATGTATCTACTAGCTCGCTTTCCCGCAATGGAGGTTGCACACGAGAGGCTATCTCCCTCCATCTCTGGGCATACTCCTTAAAAGATTCATCCCTTTTCTGAGACATGTTTTGCAATTGCATGCGATTAGGGGCGATGTCTACATTATATTGGTATTTCCTAATGAAGGCACTTACCAAATCCTCCAAGTTCTTGATGTAGGTCCTTTCCAGCTGCATGTACCAGTCCAAGGATGCCCCACTAAGGCTGTCTTGGAAAACATGCATCATCAGCTTTTCGTTCTTAGCGTGTGCCCCCATCTTTCGGGAAAACATCCGAATGTGATTTTTGGGACAACTAACCCCTTTATACATCTCGAAGTTAGGCGCCTTAAACTTAGGAGGCACGACCACGTCGGGTACCAAACACATTTCCAAGGCATCAATCCCAAAGACCTTGGATCCTTCCACAACCCTTAACCATTCCTCAATTATCTTATACTTTTCATCCTCCTTTCTTCCTTCCATGGCAGCTAGTTTGGTTTCACGAACTACTTGCCTTGAGTCTTCCTGTCCATATTGGAGGTGCCAGACATCAGAGACCTCACAAGTGACAAGTATCTGTATAGGTCGTGATTCTCCATTGTGCTCGGCTGGAGGAACAGACCCTACCGGAGGTTGATTGTTAGTCTTCCCTTTGCTAGCCTCTAATTCCTCACGTTCCAAGTCAGCCGCAAATCCCAAAAGAGGATTACTATCTTCATACTGGGGAGGAGGGGTAGGGACACTCCTACGGTTACTATCCTCGGTGTCTCTTGCTATCATATTCTAAATAGTTCGAGTCAGCTGATCGATTTTGTCCTTCATTTCCTCCACATTTCCTTTGACAACGTCCACATCTCCCTTTAGAGCAGCGTGGTTCAGCTCCATTTGTTCCATAGCTTTCTTCTGGTGCACACGGGTGTTGGGTCGAGACGTCAGATTGTTGCGATGATTCTGAGAGAAGATATTGAAAAATGATTTCCGTTTGATGTTTCTTTTTTTAATTATGTTATGCACGCATGAATGTATGAGTATGCAGAAATTATTTTTATTTCAGGAATCTTAATCTTTCGTTTATTAAGGTTAAAGCCAAGGATAATGGAAAATGACTACTTTTATTAATGAAAAGAAAGTACTAGGGTCAAAGCCCCATTTATTACATAAGGAAAACCAAACTAGGGATAAACCCTTAAATTATTCATAACAAAAACCAAACGTAAGAAGTCATTACATAGAAAAGCTAAATCCTCCTCCTAATCCAAGCCTAAACTCCTCTACCATCTCACGACAAAGTACAAGAAAATCGGCAATCTCTTTGACCGATTTGAAGATGTCATCCATATACTCAGCCTCCTTTAAACTTTGAGGGATCTCGAGGATGAGATCGTTGGATAGTAAGGCCAACTTCTGATACCTTTCTCGATAATATGCCTCGTCCTCTCATAACTTTGCCATGATCTCTAAATCCTCCCTAGTAGTTTGCTCTAGTTGTTGGTTATGTTCTTCAACATAAATGGCCCATGCCCTTAGATCTTCGTAGGAATCCTGAAGCTCCTCATATAGCCTTCTAAGTTCCTGGTTCTCCTCTTGAGTTTCTAACCATCCTTCTGGCCGTAGGGCAAGAAGTTCTTCGGCTGATCTCAATTGCACAGTTGCATCTAGGGCTTGCCTTTTTCTCTCGAGAAGAGCGCTAGATAAGCTTTGGACTTCAGCTTCAAGGTGGTGGATACGCCTATCATATCCCTCTTTGAATTCTCTTTGCGTTGACGTCATCCAAATGTCCCTCCACTCGTCCCTTTGACGCCAGGCTCTATCTAGTTGCTCTTTGTGGTCTTTGAGGCGTGAACTCATAGCTTGAAGGTCGGCGTAAGCTTGTTCCTTCTTCTCTTCCTCCATCTGAGCTATCCCCTTATTGATCTTTGATTGCTCCATAACTTCATTGAGACTCCTTCTTAACTTACTACTTTCTCCAGTGGCTTGGTAATATTTACCTTCCCACTCTTCTTTTTCTTTTTGTAACTGGGCAATAGTCTCTCTGAGTCTTTCACTTTCCTCTATGGAGATTGCGGCAGGTGGGGGAACCCTTGGATTAATAGGACGATCCAGAGTAAAAGGCAACTTCACTATACTCACCCTTTCTTTCATCCATTGCAGATATGGTACTCTAGATTCTTCCCTTGGTCTTTTAAGACTGCCCTTCCCTTTGATACTTAACTTCCAAGCTTGAGCAATCTTTAGAACATCGGGATGATTTCTAGCTACATTTTGTAGGACGAAGCCTTCTAACAACCTATCCTCTGGCTTGTAGGCCAATGGATGCCCCAATTGCCTCATTGATAAGACCGAATTGTAACTTATGCACCCTCTTGATCCTATCAAAGGTACATTAGAGAAATCCCCACAGCTTAGGACCACGTAGTCTCGAAGGAGTACTTGAGGGAACCACAAGATGTCTTTATCACCAAGAGATACCAAATATTGAGACCAATCATAGGCTTTCCTTTTTTCCATATCCTTTAGATCCCTTACTAGATGAGAACACAACCATTTGTACAATAACTGTAAGCAACACAACATAGCCCCTCCCTTTCTTTCAAATTTCTGGTGAAGGGTAAAGTATATATCTGCGAGGAGGGACGGCGTAGGATCTTCTTCTCCAATGGTCACAGCCAAGAATAAATTAATGGCAGCGATGTCTACAAAGTTCTTCGCGCTCGGGAATAGGACTAACCCAAAGATGAGGAGTACCATGATAGCGTCCATGGCTGCCCAATTTTTGCAAGCGGCAAAATGATTGACTTTCTTCTCCAAGAACCCTTTAGAGAACCCATGAAAGTGTTCTTGCACCTTTAAGTTAGCTTGTAAGTCTTCCTCACGGATATGAAAACCACTTGCCATTTCTTTGAAGGTAGGGCGGTACCCTAAAGCCTTGAATGGACCTTTGTTGTTCTTGGGGAGACCCAGCATCCAACGAACCTCTTCTAGAGTGGGGGCTATTTGAAAGTCTTGAAACTGGAAACACCTTAACTCTGTGTCATAAAACTGAGCCAAGGCAGTTAGGCCCTCTTCTTGAATAGGAGTAGTGACCAGATCTAATATATCCCCATACTTAAGAATTAGGGGCTTTCTCCTTTCCTGAGGCAACCCCCTAACATAAGCTTTTAAGCTCCCTATGTCAGACGTTCTTACTTTGATCGTGATAGTTTTCTCTTTCCCGAATTCCATTGTCTTTGACTTTAACCCTCTTTTGAAAATATTTAAGATTCCTGTGACATGATAATGCAAAAAGAATTTATGAGGATGATGAATGCAAATTTTATATACTTTAGTTAGGGTAAGGTAATATGCAAGCATGCCTTAGCAAGGTGGGCTCCCTATAATAGGCTAGATCTAAGTTTAGACTACCCAATCCCCTCACATGTAGGTTATAAAAAATTGGACAGCATAACAACCCCAAAATGTTCAGACTATACCCTTGTTTTACCATGAGAAGGAGCAAGCCTTCCTATGGTAATCCTTCGGGATAAGTCTCATTTGGGGTAGGACCCTAGTAACAGCCCTTGAGGGTTGAATACGTAAGGTCCATGATTTGGTAAGGGGTAGGCTGAAAGTTCTCAGAGTTTCGGACCACATTCAAATCATCCTCTACGTCAGGGGCTAGCCCTTCCATGAGGACACCTTTGAAAGGATCTATTCTGAGTGTGGCATCAATGCATTGTAAGGGATGTCGCATCCCTCCCAAAAACATTTTCGTTCCACATGTTAATCTAGGGTCATCCTCTAAGCTTGGGTTTTAGCTTCACACATCATTTGCCCCAATCCCATGCTTGATGACAAAAAAAAAAAAAAAAACACAAGGGTTAAATAAAATAAATAAACAAAATATAAAATAAAAATATAAAAACAAAAAAACATGAGAAAAAATAAAAACAAAAACCCAAGACAAACAAACAGGACCCTAAATTCTAAGGATAGGATGGACTCTCTTTAGGGAGGAGTCGCCAGCTGTCGCGGCCGGCAAAGATATCGAGTCACCATCATATTTTTTAAAGGAAATAAATGATAACCCTAAAAATCCTTAATCTCAAGGGCAGAGATTCCTGAGGTTCGGGAGTTGGTTAAGTGAGGGGAAGATGTTAGGCACCCCTCACCTCCATTGTACTCAATGGGATCCTCCTTAAGTTCTTGGGTATGTTTGTTTGTTTGTCTAAATTTTCTATTTACAAAAGAATCCTAAGTTTTGTTTATTAATTATACTCGCTAGGGTTTACAACCCTATGCCTACGTACCTTCAATTTTGAAGGATCAGAGTAACCGTAGTTCACCTCCCCTATTCCTACCCCTAATCCTATTCCCATTTCTAATCCTACACCCAATCCCAATCCTAAACCCAATCCACTATTTATACTCTTGGATAAAGAGTTCTATCCCTTGATCTATTATTTATACTCCTAGATAAGGAGTTTTATCCCTTGTCCATTGTTTATACTCTCGGACGTCAAGTGTTCTATCCCTTATCCATTTATTTATACTCTCAGATATCAAGAGTTATATCCCTTAAATCTAGTATTTATACTCCTACATAAGGAGTTTTATCCCTTAATCTATTATTTATACTCCTAGATAAGGAGTTTTATCCCTTGTCCATTATTTATACTCTCGGACGGAGAGTTCTATCCCTTAATCCATTTATTTATACTCTCGGATATCAAGAGTTCTATCCCTTAATCTATTTATTTATACTCTCGGATATCAAGAGTTCTATCCCTTAATCCATTTATTTATACTCTCAGATATCAAGAGTTCTATCCCTTAATCTATTTATTTATACTCTCAGATATCAAGAGTTATATCCCTTAATCCATTTATTTATACTCTCGGATATCAAGAGTTGTATCCCTTATCCCATCCCTTATTTAGGCTCTCGGACCAAGAGCATTATCCCTTACTTTTATATCCCAAAGAAAAATCCCTTATTTTTATTATTAAAATATTCCCTTAATTTATTCAGAAAACAAAAACTTAATTTTAATAGTTTATAAAAAAAATCCTATTTTATCCCCTATCCCAAATATCCTATTCCTTTGTTTATGCTCTCGGAAATTAGAGCTCTATCCCGTGTTTAAAACCCTTAAATATCCCTTTAGATGAATTTCCAAAATTCAAGAAAAATAAACATCCAAAACTTTATATTGAAAATAACCAAACAACCCCTTTATTTCTCCCATTAAAATGTAATTTACCAAAAAATGTTAAATAGTTAAGTTAATTAATTAGAAACCTAATTTTATAATTAAGTTAAGGAATTAACTTAATTACAACACAACCCTAAAAAAATTTAATATTTAACTAAATGATTAAGTTAAGAAATTAACTTAATTATCACAAAAGACCTAAATTTAAAAACCCAATTAAATAATTAAGTTAAGGAATTAACCTAATTATCTAAAAAATTTGTAACCTAATTAAGTTAAGGAATTAACTTAATCATATGAAGAAAAAAAACAAAAATTAAAAAAAAAATCTTAGTTAAAAAAAATTAATTTATTGCTTTATTAAAAAAAACCAGGGAGGGGTGCATTTCCTATGAAAAAGAAGCAATTGGGCTTCTGGTAGGGTGTTAATAGTGATTAGGGCGCAAGGCCCAATCACCTAAGTCCAAAAATCTGAGAAAAAAACAAAAAAAGGCCACCATGGGAAGGAGTCAACGTTGAACTTCCTCAAGAGCGTCTGATGATGATCAGACGGTTCCCAAAGGTATGAAATCCCAGCCTTAGATTGTGATTACTACCCCAGGTATGCAAGATGGACGGCCCAGATGTGGAGTCAAATGAGACTCATAATGTGCTCGCGTGGAGAGGAACCCGTTGACTCCAACAGTCAAGCAATCTGGATGGCCCAAGGGAGGACACTTGGCGCGCATCCAATACCCTACGGAGGGAGTACATAACCCCACCTCTCCTCAGAACCCCCTCCATTTTCCACTTTCTTTCTCTCTCTTACTCGCTCTTTCTCTCTCTAAGTCCCTCTCTCTCTCTAAACGCTTTCCCCTCTCTCTTCTTTCAACCGCCGGTGTGCTTCTCTGGCCACCGTGCAAAACCCTTCCGACCACCGCCCAACCCAGGTTTCTAGTTGAACTTCAACCGGAACCTTCAAACCTCATGAACCCAAATCCCTCCCCAGCCCAGAAACCCATGGTTCTTTAGGGTTCGTGAAGAACCCTAAGAACCCTAACCCTACTCTTCATCCAAACCCAGAAAACCCCATGAACCCTACGAACTCTAAGGGTTCAGTGACCCTAACCCTAAAGCGTAAGAACCCTAACCCTATTTAAGAACCCTACTCCTAAACAAAACCCAGAACATCCAGAAACGCAAATAAAACCTAGATTCAAAACCCCCAAACACAAACAAACAACGACTCAGACTCAAATAAAAAAAAGCTAAGTTTTATTTTGTTTACCGTCCGTGTAGTGACACTGGTAGTATTTGTTTATCCCTTTCTCTTCTAATCTCCTTTCTTTTCTTATTTTGCAGGTGTGGATGTGGCTTAGCTCGGAGCGATTAGGGTTCTAGTGATGAACCCTAAGTCTCTATGTGAAGATCGTGAGCTTTAGGTGAAGGGAGGGATTCGCGCAGCCGCAAGAGTTTTTTTGCTTAGGGTCCCCCCTCATCTGAATTTTCTTTTAGCTTTTTATAGTTAAAAATTAGGTTTAGGGATTTATTAGATTTGATTTCGAAATCAGATTAGGATTGATTTGATTTGTACATTTTGATTTGTTTGGATTTTGTAATCATATTGTAAAAATTTGTGTAATCTGATTGAAAATATTAATGAGAATTGATTCTATTTTGTTAGAAAGATCTAAATCCTCTTATTCGATTCATACTTCCTCTTTTCTTCGCAGATTTAGGGTTAGTGAATTGGGGACGAAGGTGACTCACTCGGGTCAACAATTTTGACCATAAAGAAGATAAAATAAATAATAATAGAAATAAATACTAATATAATCACAACTATATAAAATAGAATAATCAACAACCCTTAAAACATAATCGTAATTATTATTAATAAAACACCAATAATATTAAGATAATTATACTACTAAATTTACAAAAAAAAGGCAGCACAATGCAATTGATCCTAATATCCGACTCATCAAATCTCTACTAATTAAATTAAAATTAAAAATAATAATTAGGTACTAATACAATATTATTAATAGTAAACCTCTACATATTTAGATTAATTAATCCGACTTATAATTTAATTCTATAGACCCTTGACTTAATAAAAATGGAAGAAAGCAAACAAATATTCAATAAAGCTTTCAAAAAAAATGACCCAATAACAAAATAGAAAATATATATCATTTCTTCTAATTAACCCTAACAAAAACCTAATTAACTCTAAAGAGAACATTTAATTTCCTAACATTTGACAATAACTAACCATAAAACAAAAATTCTAATTATTAACTAATTAATAAAATTAGACTAAAAACTTCTTAATTTCTAACTAATTATAAAAATCCCTTATACAAAACCAAACCCAAAATAGGCCTGAAAGTACTAACAAGCCCCAAAAGCCCAAATGACACCCCCTAGTAACAAAAATAAAACCCTTACAAGATGAAAAATTATTGGTCAAAATTTGGGGTACTACAGACCTTTAGAACGTCTTTTGTACGACACCAGACGACTACTGACTTGCCACACTGCGGGTGGACTTTAACAACGTCTTTTGTACGACGCCAGACGATTACTGGCTTGCCACACTGCAGGTGGACTTTAACAATGTCTTTTGTACGACACCAGACGACTACTGGCTTACCACACTGCGGGTGGACTTTAAGAATGTCTTTTGGAACGACGCCAGACGACTAGTGGCTTGCCACACTGCGGGTGGACTTTAAGAATGTCTTTTGGAACGACGCCAGACGACTACTGTCTTGCCACACTGCGGGTGGACTTTAACAACGTCTTTTGGAACGACGCCAGACGACTATTGGCTTTCCACACTGCGGGTGGACTTTAACAATGTCTTTTGGAACGACGCCATACGACTACTGGCTTGCCACACTGAGGGTGGACTTTAAGAACGTCTTTTGGAACGACGCCAGACGTCTACTGGCTTGCCACACTGCGGGTGGACTTTAAGAATGTCTTTTGGAACGACGCCAGACGACTAATGGCTTGCCACACTGAGGGTGGACTTTAAGAACGTCTTTTGGAACGACGCCAGACGACTACTGGCTTGCCACACTGCGGGTGGACTTTAAGAATGTCTTTTGGAACGACGCCAGACGACTACTGGCTTGCCACACTGCGGGTGGACTTTCGCCAATCTACGGTTGCACTTTACCCTGCTTTGCAACCCTAAGATGGACTTTTGTCAATCTGCGGTTGGACTTTACCCTGCTTTGCCACCCTAAGATGGACTTTTGCCAATCTGCGGTTGGACTTTACCCTGCTTTGCCACCCTAAGATGGACTTTTTCCAATCTGCGGTTGGACTTTTGCTTTCTTTGCCACCCTAAGATGGACTTTTGCTAATCTGTGGTTGGACTTTGCTGATTTGCCACCCTAAGATGGACTTTTGCCAATCTGCGGTTGGACTTTCCTTTGTCTTTTGAAAAAAACCGGACAAATGCCGACAGGCCACGCTGCGGGTGGACTTTTGAAAGATGCCTTTTGGATGAAGTCAGTTGACTTACTGATTGGCCACACTGCGGGTGGACTTTTGCAAAAATTCAACACTGGATTACGCTCTGCATACATATCAGACATCCCTGCTGACTCTGTTGAGGAACAATGATCAATGATTTGACCTCAGAAGCTCCTGAAAGGATAATATCTCTGCCAGAGAATGACTGAATAATCTGTCTACTCTAAATTGACACGCTTGCCAAAAATAAATTAGACTTTGAGATATAGGGAAGTGATGACTCTTCCAGGAATCATTTCATCTGCCTGGGGATGAATTCTGATCATAGCAACTCCGCTGGAAGAATGGCAACTTTCTGACTTGGCTGACAAGATTCAATGCTGAACTCTGTGGGGATACAACTGCCAGAAATACGATCTTGCTGAGGATCGGAACTACTCCTTCGGGGGTACGCAAATCCTAGTTGGAAGACATTCCATTGCAACATGCTGAGAAAGAGTCCCTAGAGATTTGCTGGGAAAACACAAAGCAAATCCACGGTAATCTGTTGAGGAACAAAACTGTCAAGCTTAGGATAAGTGCCACAATGCCCCATGTTAGGCGAACTTTCCGTTTGACGACTCCACTGTGGATAATGAGTTTATAACAAACTCTGCTGGGGAAAACTGCTTCAAAGCGTCTCGTGCTGGGGAATGTCTCTTAAGAGGATTTTATAGAAGACCTAGCATCTTCAAACTCTTAAGCAAATGCCGAGACTTGAGCTAAAATACAATAATTGAGAGGTCACTCTACTAGGGATAATAGATCTGGAACACATCTTGTCGGAGGGATTTCAAGATGCCCCATGCTTGGGAGGGTCACAAACTCAATTTTGGCCCAGATTGCAGAAGATTTGGCATCTTCAAACTCCTGGACACTCACTGAGTCTTGAACATTAACTGTGAGGTCTGCGAAGTAACTCTAATGAGGAATTTGCAACTGTTATTGACACGGAAAAGCTTGCAGCTGTTGGAAGTACCGAATAGGAGAATCGACTTAATAAGATACCACGACACCCAATGGCAATTAACTTATCGATATCGAATTGTCGTGAGCGACCGTCAGCCGAATGATGGACTCAATCAGTAAACGTTGTGACAAAAGGGTGACATGTGAACCCTTTCCTGAACATGATTGCCCCGGTATTTTGCATAGGGATAAGTGATTACTCGTTTGGAAGAAACGGTTCATGCTCTTGAAAAGGCTTCAATCTTGATTTTGAGCCTAGTACGAGGCCGTTACCTGCAAGCAAAAGATATGCGCATATGCCCCGTGCTGGATATGACTTCCGCAACTGAGAAAATCCAACTCTGAACCATCACTTGTTGAGGAGAGCATCCACCAATGCTTTGTGCTGAAGAGGACTTCACGTGAGGCTTCTGGATGTGACCCTGCAACAAAACAAATGCACACATATGTTCCGGAGACTGCATGGTTTGAATCCACTGTTCAGGGTTAATCAACATTCAAAGCAATTTTAGATGTTTTCCCTGCGCATGTTATTATAAAGCCTCAATGTTTTCAACAATGCAATGTTCTTTATCAAAAATTCGGACATATTTGCAAACCAAACAGTAAAATGAAAACAAATAAGAAGCCTTTTGACTGAATAACCAACTTTATTGATTGAAATGCTCAGAATAGGCAAGTACATTAGGAAGCAATCCCTGGAAAGAGGTGATTGCTGAAAATTGAGAAAAGAAATTATCCTAATGGCAACGTGAAAACGGTGTTTCACTGAGTTTCAATTCTGCTATGACCAGTATGTCTTCAAGACTTTCCGATTATCTTCACTTTCTGAAGAGAACAATTGGACCGATTCCTTTCCTTTGGAGATTGCCAGTTTGAGTGAAACGATAAGGTAATACAGATGACTCAGATCACAGTCTTTGCTTCATCCCTCTTTTGCGTGGACCGCCCTTTTCGGGTTTTCAATCCACCGGGATACCCTTTCTTGCCTGAGTTGTCCTTGCGGATTTTCAACTCACCGGGTGTACAAATTTTTTTTTATTTTATATCCCTAATTTTTGCCCAAACCTTTTTATTATGTTTTTATGGCTCGCCAGGATGCCCTTTTTTGCCTGGACTTTTCTTTTTTTTTTTGTCCAGCGGGTCTATTTATGTGAAGTATTTTTTGACTGCGTCTGAGTTGACAGGGGATGGAAAATCTTCACCATCCATGGTTGCAAGCATTAAGGCTTCGCCAGAGAAAACCTTTTTAACCATATATGGACCTTCATAGTTCGATGTCTATTTCCCCTGTGATCTGTGTTCGGAGGATGGATCTTTTTAAGTACCAATTCACCAACTTGATACTCCCGAGGTCGCACTTTCTGATCAAATGTCCGCTTCATCCTTCTTTGATACAATTGACCATGGAAACTAGCTGCTAATCTCTTTTCCTCAACTAAGCTCAGCTCATTGAATCGAGTGTGAACCCATTCTGCCTCATCAAGTTTGACATCCATCATAACCCTCAGCGAGGGAATCTCAACTTCAACTGGTAGGACAACCTCCATACCATACACAAGTGAGAACAGTGTTGCCCCAGTAGATGTCCTTACTGATGTTCGGTACCCATGCAAGGCGGACGGTAACATCTCATGCCAATCTTTGTAAGTCACCACCATCTTTTGCACAATCTTCTTAATGTTCTTGTTGGCCGCTTCAACAGCGCCATTCATTTTTGGACGGTACGGTGAAGAATTATGATGCTCAATTTTGAAGTCCCGACATAATTCTGCCGTCATTTTGTTGTTGAGATTAGAACCATTATCAGTAATGATTCTTTCGGGCACTTCATAGCGACAGATAATATCTCTCTTCAGAAATCTGGCTACCACCTGCTTGGTGACATTAGCATAAGACGCTGCTTCCATCCACTTGGTAAAGTAATCAATAGCGACCAAGATGAAGTGATGGCCGTTGGAAGCAGTTGGCTCAATCTTTCCAATCATGTCAATGCCCCACATTGCCAAGGGCCAAGGAGAAGACATGACATTCAACGGATTCAAAGGTACATGCACTTTATCTGCATAAATCTGACATTTGTGGCACTTGCTGGCGTATGAACAACAATCTGCATCCATAGTCAACCAATAATACCCTGACCTCAATAGTTTCTTTGCCATTGCGTGTCCTCCAGCATGGGTACCGAAAGAGCCTTCATGCACTTCTTGCATCAACATGTTTGCCTCGTGTCTATCCACGCAACTGAGCAGAACCATGTCAAAGCTTCGTTTGTACAACACATCCTCATTCAAGAAGAAACTACCAGCCAATCTCCTTAAAGTCTTCTTATCTTTGGTAGATGCCCCGGGTGGGTACTCTTGACTCTTCAAGAAGCATTTGATATCATGAAACCACGGCTTGTCATCAGTCGTTGCATCAACAGCAAACACAAATGCAAGTCTGTCAAGACGAGACACGTTAATCTTGGGTACATGGTTCCACCTTTGCACTTTGATCATAGAAGACAATGTGGCTAAGGCATCAGCAAACTTATTCTCATCTCGAGGAATATGGTACAACTTTACCATTGTGAAAAACGTCAGCAGTCTTCTCGTATAATCTCTATATGGAATCAGATGTGTCTGGTGCATGTACCAGTTCCCATTCACTTGATTGATTACCAAAGCTGAATCACCGAAGATATCGAGGGTCTTAATTCGCAAATTAATCGCCTCTTCAATCCCCATTATACAAGCTTCATATTCTGATTCATTGTTGGTGCATTCGAAAGTTACTCGGGCAGTGAAGGGCATATGAACACCTTCTGGCGTGATAAGAACTGCTCCAACTCCGCATCCATTCATGTTAACGGCCCCATCAAACATCAAACTCCATTTGGATTCAGGGTCTGGCCCCTCCTCCGGGAGTGGTTCCTCGCAACCTTTAACTTTGAGAAACATGATGTCCTCATCAGGGAAATCAAATTTAATGGGTTGGTAATCATCAATAGGCTGCTACGCAAGATAGTCTGACATGATACTTCCTTTGATGGCTTTCTGAGAAGTATACTGGATATCATATTCAGTCAACACCATCTGCCAACGTGCAGCCCGTCCGGTCAATGCTGGTTTCTCAAATATGTACTTGACAGGGTCCATCTTTGAAATTAACAAGGTTGTATGAGTGAGCATATACTGCCTCAATCGCTTAGCAGCCCATGCAAGTGCACAACATGTCCTCTCAAGCATTGAGTATCGGGATTTGCAATCATTGAATTTTTTGCTTAAGTAGTAGATGGCGTGCTCCTTCTTACCCGTCTCGTCATGTTGACCGAGAACACAACCCATGGATCCTTCAAGCACAGTCAAATACATGATCAATGGTCTCCCTGGAACTAGAGGCATGAGAATTGGAGGTTCCCGCAAATTTTCTTTTATTTTCTCGAAAGCCCTTTGGCAATCGTCATTCCACCTGACCGCTTGTTCTTTTCTTAATAGCTTAAATATTGGTTCACTAGTGGCTGTGAGGTGAGATATGAACCGTGCAATGTAGTTCAATCTACCCAGGAAACCACGTACTTCTTTTTCTGTTCTTGGTACAGGCATTTCTTGTATCGCTTTTATTTTGGCGGGATCAACCTCAATTCCTTTTTCGCTTACGATGAAACCCAGCAACTTACCGGACCGCACTCCGAAAGTGCACTTGTTCGGATTCACCCTTATTCAAAACTTTCTCAACCGCTCAAACAGTTTCTGCAGATTGACCAGATGCTCTTCTTCTATTCGAGACTTGGCAATCATATCATCTACATAACACTCAATCTCCTTATGAATCAAGTCATGGAAGAGTGTTACCATAGCTCGTTGATACGTTGCCCCAGCGTTCTTCAACCCAAAAGGCATCACCTTGTAACAGAAGGTACCCCACGGGGTAATGAATGTTGTCTTCTCCATGTCCTCCGGCGCCATCTTGATTTGATTATACCCGGAGAAGCCATCCATGAAGGAGAATATCGAGAACTGAGCGGTGTTGTCAACCAGTACATCAATATGAGGTAAAGGAAAGTCATCCTTCGGACTTGCTCTGTTTAGATCTCGGTAATCAACGCACATTCTGACCTTACCATCTTTCTTCGGCACAGGAACAATATTTGTAACCCATGGTGGGTAATTGGTGACTGCCAAAATCCCGCATCTAACTGTTTTTGTACCTCCTCTTTGATTTTGAGAGCCATTTCAGGTTTGGTTCTCCGGAGCTTCTGTTGGACAGGAGGACAACCCTCTTTCAACGGCAACCTGTGCACAACAATGTCTGTATCTAACCCCGACATATCTTGATACAACCAGGCAAAGATGTCAACATATTCCCGCAGCATACTGATCAGCTCTTTCTTCACCTCGGCCTGCAGACTGGCTCTAATCTTAATCTCTTTCTTGGCGCCCTCGGAACCAATGTTGATAACCTCAATTGTCTCTTGGTGAGGTTGAATGACCCTCTCCTCCTGCTTCAACAATCTGGCCAATTCCTCGGGAACTTCACAGTCTTCTTCATCCCCCTCTTCGGCTTGATAGATTGGATTATCAAAGTCATACTTGGCCATAGCAGAATCGTTATCAATGAAATCCAGGTGATTAAGTCTGCATGATCGAGGGTCATGCTTTATTTTAGAATTAGACTTTTTGAAAAAAGAAACAACAAAAATAAAACATTGCCATTTTATTGTTTTTTCTGCAAAAATAAAAATGAAAGACAAGGAACACAAAATTTGAATGCAAAACGTCCTTTTTTTAATGATAAAAAACCTTGCAAATGCAATTATGAGGCCCTACAAATTGATCTACACGCCTTGGGCAGAGCGTGATATTTTAACATGCAACAAAGAAGAACATAGAAAATTACTCTGTTTGAAGAGTAACTTGAACAATTTCTTCAACAGACCAATTGCAAAGCTCTTGACCCGGTACACACGGGCGCACCCAATTGTCGAGATCACAATCATTGTTGACGCCATCTTCACTTGTAGTGTACATCTGATTTGGATTAATGATTCCCCCGCTGTATAAAGTAATCGGCCCCTTGCGCTCTGTTACAGCAGCCTGATACGGATTATAGCCTATACCGAACTTATCTTCCTTTACAGAGACTTCAATCAATTTGCCCCAGCCTTGGGCATTACCTGCTTTGACTACTTCCACTGCCTCTTTGTAAGAAGCAATAGAAGTACCCATCTGTTCTTCGCTCTGAGAAGATACTGCCTGTGAAGACGAATCCCCAATATTGACTGCCTCAAATGCTTGACTCAGCATCTCATGGATCTCTCCATCCATTTCCACGTACTTAAAGGTAGACAGCTGACTTACGAAGATGTCTTCCTCTCCACATACAGTCACCACTTGACCATCAACCACATATTTCAACTTTTGATGCAACGTAGATGTCACTGCCCCAGCGGCATGAATCCACGGTCTGCCTAACAAGCAACTATATGCGGGCTGAATGTCCATCACGTAGAACACGCACTTAAACACTTGAGGACCAATTTTTACTGGGAGCTCTACCTCTCCGAATACAGAACGTTTTGAACCATCGAAAGCCCTCACTACCAAATCACTTGGTCTTAGAATAATTCTGTCAGCGTCTAACTTCATTAAGGCCTTCTTTGGTAACACGTTCAGGGAAGACCCCGTGTCCACCAACACATGAGATAATATTGCCCCTTTACACTCTAGGGTGATGTGTAATGCCCTGTTGTGATTACGACCCTCAGTAGTCAAGTCATAATCTGTAAAACCTAACCCATGTCTAGCATTGACATTAGAAACAACCGATTCCAATTGATTCATAGTAATCTCTTGAGGTACATAGGGCATATTCAAAACCTTCAAAAGTGCCTCTCGATGAGCTGCAGAACACATAAGCAATGACAAGATAGAAATTTTTGATGGCGTTTGGTTCAACTAATCAACTACCTTATAATCACTCTTTTTTATAAGTCTCATGAACTACTCGACCTCTTTCTCAAAAGCACCTTTCTGCACAGATTCAGGAATAAGAACCTCCTCTGTAGCCACCTGTTTGCCCTTGGCTTTGGCTGCTGCTTCAGCTTCAGCATTGGTTCTCAAAGTCTGTGGAGCAAACAAGCGTCCACTTCTGGTGAAGCCACCAAGACCTCCAACATTATCAATACTGGAACTACCCCCAGCTGGAGTTTCCACTTCTTGTTTTTCCCCTTGGAAGTAAACATCTGCACCGTAGTGCCATGGGATAGCCCGCTCACTAGTATAAGGAACTGGTCCTGGTACCATAATAGTAACAGGACTCACCACATCAGGTACAATTATAGCAGCATGCGAGGGTACTTGAATTTTAGCTAGCGTAAAATAAATGGTAACAGTTGACACATCACCGTCCTTTTTGTCCCCCTGATCGAACTGTAGACAACCCTCATCAATCAAATTTTGAATACCGACTTTCAGTTTATCACAACCATTACTCTGATTCTTGCAATCAACACAACCTTCTTCACAGCCAGGGAACACTTGCCCTTTCAACAACCGAGCCTTCACAAAACTCAAAGGAGTCTTCACCCTATTCACATTAGTTACTAAATTTAAAACCTTCCCATCTTCAATGGCGTTGACCTTTGGCACATTATGATCTGGCATAGGATTCTGAAGCACATTCGGTGGAGTTGAGAAATTAATTGCCTTGGCATCAATCAGATCCTGCACCTTATTTTAAAATGCCCAGCACTTTTCAGTGGTGTGCCCCGGAGCACCTGAATGGAAATCGCAGCGGGCATTAGCATCATAATTGGGTGGCAAGTTACCAGCAACAGGAGGTCTCATGGTACGAAGTTCGACCAATTTCAGTTGGAGTAACTGGGGTAACAATGGTGAGTAAGTCATAGGAAGAGGGTCAATTTGGCGGTCCCTCTGCCTAGACCTTTGTTGGAACTGTGGTCGCTGTTGTTGGACCTGCTGTTGTGGCTGCTGCTGCTGTTGTTGGAATTGTCATTGCATCCACTTAGTGATAAGCCTGAGAACGTCCTTTTCCCCATCCTCTGTACACAGCACTTGTCTCGCATTCTCTCCTTCTCTGCCCATTAGCAAAAGGCTTCTTTGTTCCTGAAGAACTAGCACCACTGACATCTTGTATTTTTCCGAGCTTCAGCAAACTTTCAATCCTTTCCCCAGCGATTACAATGTCCGCAAACCCAGTTGAAGGACAGGCGGCCAACCTATCAAGATAAGTTCCCTGAAGAGTACCCATAAACATGTCGGTCATCTCTCGGTCCTGCAGTGGAGGTTGAACCATGGCAGCCAACTGGCGCCATCTTTGAGCATATTCCTTAAAACTCTCCTTCGCATTCTGAGCCATACTCTGCAGCTGAGTACGATTTGGAGTCATATCCATATTGTATTGATATTGCTTGACGAAAATATGAGCTAACTCCTTCCAGTTCCTTACAGAAGTCCTGCTCAACTTCATATACCATTCTTGAGATGCCCCAGTAAGGTTGTCTTGGAAATAATACATCCACAATTTATCATCATCAGTATGAGCGGCTATCCTCCCCACATAAGATTGGAGGTGATTTTTAGGACAAGTAGTGCCATTGTACTTGTCAAATGTTGGTGGTTTGAACTTATGTGGAATTCTTACTCCAGGTACCAATCCCAAGTCAGAAACATCAAAACCAAGAGTGTTTTGGGATTCAATGGACCTAATTTTTTCAGCGAGCTCGTCGAATCTGCGAGTGTTCTCATCTTCAGCATCTAACAGAGTGAACTGATCATCTTGGTTATCTTCTACAACCTGACAAACCCCAGTATTTCTAGGAGGGTCACCGCCTGCATTAACGCCGGCCTGATTACCATTGCCATTCTGCACCTCTACTTGTGGCCGCTCGACCATGGCCCTGAGTCTTTCCTGATTTTGGGCCATACCAGTCATTAACGTCATGAACTGGTCCATCCTGTTCCTCAGCTCAGTCAATTCAGTCTACATCTGATCCATGATCTTAGCTTGGTTTCTGCAAGTTGCGTACCGGTGGACGTGGTTATCAGCTATAGTGCCTGAAACCAAATAAAGGTTAGAGGACCTGCAACGAGTACTTGTCATGCAAAAAAAAATGATATGCGAAATGATATGCAATGCAATGTAAAGGCCATATTTATCATTTTCGAGGTGCCTTTTACCCTGATTCCAATGTTAACCACAGAAAGCTGAAGATCGCGATATGAAGATACGTGCTGTGATTATGTGTTTGTGTACAGATAACTGCCAACGAAATATTTCTGAATAAACTGCTTGTTTCTATTACAAAAGAAACCAAACATACGCACAGCGTTCAACAATGGGTTCAAACATCATACATCAAAATAGTGGATTCATCAACAAGCCTGATAATATCCATCAACAAAACTACATTAAGAGAATGAGAGAAAAAATGTCAATCTGACAACTCCAAGTCCTTCAAATTTTCACTTGAATACTTGACTTCCTCGAAGAGTATGCGAGTGCGCTGGTGATTTGGTCTTTCGATTAACTCCTTAATCAGAACATCTCTTTTTGCCAGAGCTTCAGTCAACGAACCCATATGCATCAGGAGAGCTTCATCATCACAGACTCCTTTATGCCTTTTCACGCCGACTTGCATCTTGAGTTTCCCCATATCTGCCATAGCCTCTTCAAGCTCCTTCTTGGAAATCTTTAGCTCCTCTCTGGCACTTTCCAATCGTTCTTGACTTTTTCCAAGGTTCTCCCGATATTTCCTCCGTTGTTCGTGTGCCTTTTTGAGCTCGTCATCTTTGATCTTCAGTTGTTCCTGCAACTCTGAGTTTTCCATTCTAACCTCATCCCAAGCTTGCTGAAACTTGGGTAACGTGTCTTTAGTCTGGGCTAAGGCCTGTTTGGTCTTCTTATGAGCTTGAGTGGTAGCATCGGCCCCCTTACTAATTTTCTGGAAATGTTGAGCTCTTTCGGCAAAATCCCTTTCTCTTGCTGCTAAGATTTGTTCGGTGTCTTGGGCTTTCTGTTCCAATCTTTTGTTAGTATATAGCGCTTCTTGAAGACGACTGCTCAGCTCAGAATTCTCTCCTTGAAGGTTTTTCACCGAGGCTTGCAATTTGTCGACGTCTTCCATAGTGGCAATATTTCTTTCTTTCTCCTCCTCAGGATACAACAGGGGTGCCCTATCAAAAGGCAAGTGAAAATCTTCAACTCTTTTCTTCACCCACTCTTCATATGCTGGATAAGCCCGATTGTTGGGTTTGCCTAGAGCAACTTTCCCTTTGTTTAGCACACTGACACAACTTTCAGAGGCTTTTTGTGCTGTTTCCAAACCATCTGATGCATGGAAACACAGTGACTCTTCCACATCCCTCTTAATGGGCGGACCCGTCAGAGCGTACCCAAATTGCCTGATGGCCAAAGAAGGATTGTATTTGATTCCCCCTGTTTCTTCCTATTAGTGGAACACTAGGGAACTCCCGCAACTATGGATAATATTCTCGCCGATTAGCCCATGACCTATCCATATGATGTCTTTGGCAACTAGCCCCATTAAACGCTGACTCAATTCTAGAGAACCTTTAGAATCCACAAAAGCCCCTGCTTGCGGTAAGCGATTTGCAAACCACTTATAGAACAAAGGTGCACAACAACGAACTACCCCTCCTCTTTTCTTTTCGTTTCTATTATATAAGGCATAGTGAAGATCTCCCAACAGTGTTGGTACTGGATTTTTCATCATGAATATCCTAATGGCATCCGTATCAACAAAATCGGGCTCATTGGGGAACAACACAATACCATATACACAAAAGGCTAGCAATGCATTAAAAACAACCCATTTCTCGCCTTTAGCTGCCTCCTGAGCCTCCTTTATCAGATATCCCAGCTTGTAACCATGAAGCTTTCCTTTATTAGAGATATTGGCTTCTAACTCTGACTTGCTCAAATAAAGAGCACCGGCCACCTTCCCTAAATCCAGATCACCCTTAGACCCAAAGAAAGGAGGCTCCTCCTTGATGGCAATCCCTAGCATGTTGGAATACTCCTCTAAAGTAGGTACCAACAAATAATCTAGAAATACAAAACACCTCAGAGGAGGATTGTAGAACTGCATCAAAGTATGAAGACCCCTGTATTCGTAATCACTGACATTGCAAACAAAAGATAAAATCCACCCATACTTTTCTTTGAAAGCTTCCAACACCTCAGGGCTCGCCATTCCTTTTAGGACAATAATAGGGCCTAGAGTAGGCATGAGGAATTTGTAACTGATGATATTCTTCTTCACTTTAGTATTCATCCTGGTGAAAACCTGATGACTGGAGTCGAGGGTAAAATATGCACCTGGAAATGAGTAAACATGTATGTTAGGATATGTAAATGCAATGCAAAGGGCATGGTACCAAGGTACCAAGTGTCTGTACTGGACTGTGAACGATGTCAGTGTAGCTCTGAGAACAATATAGAACCATAGATAGGAACCATCTTAATACAATAGGATGAATTCTCCTTTTGTGCAACGTCCATAGAAAACCGGGTATGTAGGAGGTCATGGTTACCTGCAGACCTGTAAACAACCCGCCCTTCTCACGTGTGGGTACTAAGATCCTCAGTATCCCAAGCTCTCAGGTCGAGAAATGATGATACGTTCACCATTTCTGGTTTGGCATCATCATCAATCGAGGAGGCCTCAACTGATTCTCCAAAATGAAAGGTCCTTAGCTTCAGGCACTGGGGTCGAGAAGCAATAGTACATTCATCCCTCGGGGTACAGTACTATCGCCAATAGAGGAGTGCCTCCACTGATTCTCTTTCAAAAAGGATATCCTATAGCAAGTTCCCAGCATTGGGTCCTCAGATCAAGAATATGTAATGGGGTTGCCATTTTTGGTCTGCCATTATCACATCTCAGGAGGAGTGCCGCAACTGAGTCCTCGGGAATGGTCACCAGAGTCGACAGTTCCTCAAGCGAATAACTACTGGCCTGTATAAACATACAGTAGCAGATAGCTCCTGATAGAACCTCGTCTGGTTGTGGGTCTCATGAACAACAATACATGGTCACCACCACGCAAGCGTCATGACTATCCACTCTAATACCTATGTGTATACTCAAGCCTGGTTTGTGGGCTTATCTCTCAGAACACCCTGCCCACCAAACAGAAAAATCCAGCACAGTCCAGCATAATAATGATATGTAATACAAAGAATACAGTAAAGCAGTAATACAATAATATACAGTAAAGCAGTAATACAGTAAACAGCAATACAGTAAACACCCAATGAAAGAAAAACAGACAAGCACTAGGATTGACCTGCTTAGGGAACCAGGTCCCCAGCAGAGTCGCCAGCTGTCGCTCCCGGGATTTTCATCCAAGTACAAACGCGAAAGTGGCGCAGAAACAGAGTCGTCAGCAATGTGTATTTATCCCAAGAGAGGGAAAGGAAACACTGTGTAATCCTGAGGGAAGGGAAAAGCATGGTCTTGCGACCAAGAGAAACGGGTAAGGGAGTCGATTACGCGAAGGGAAGGTGTTAGCACCCCACGCGTCCATCGTACTCGATGGGATCCACGCTTGCTGTTTCGATCAAAGGGTGTAGGAAACTGGATATCAACTGCTAACTAGAGAACCGGAAATGAAAGGTAGAAAGGAAAAGGGAAAAAGGAAAGAAGTGACTCGATTGATAGGACATTATCGTTGTCCTAGGCCTACGTATTCCCTCAGTGCAATGGGAAAGTCAGAGTCAACGTAGTTCGACGGACTACGGGGAAAGGTTGCTCGTCGAGATGTCGCATCTCGTGCCTACGTATCTTCAATCAGACGAGAAAGAAGAATCATAGTAAACGTAGTTCGGCTCAACAAGGTTTGCTTTTGTTGTATTTTTTAAATGGAAACGTTAGAGTGCGCGTTCCAGCAGTTAGGTGTTGCAGCTCGCTGTGTGGGGACTTAGGCGTTACCCGTTTGCGGTAGAATGGACATGACGAATCCTTTTAGAAAGGAGTGAAGAGATGAGAAGAGAATTTGTTTGTTTGTTTTTGTATTTTAAGAAGAAGTGTTTTGATTATTTTTGTGTTAGTAACACGTATTGCATTCAAGTCTATGATATAGGATCGAATGCGTCGCATGGTCGTCCTAACAGGACGTATGCTAAACACTCTAGAAAGGCGGAGGGAAACCCTCCTCCTTTCATTTCCCACATGCAAGGCTCACATGCAATATGCGTTAATCTTTTATTAAATGTTTTTGCTTTTGTTTTAATATGAGAAGATAAGAGACTCAAAGGTCAAGAAAGGTAAAAGTCTAAAGGGAGACTAAGACTCAAACCCTAAAGTTATCATACATGGATGTTCCTAATGGTTAAGTGTGGTTTAGAAACCTAACTCTAAAAGAAAAGAGAAGAAGAGTGAGTTCTAACTTACTTCAAAGATGGAAGCTAAGTTAAGAACTCAAAGGGGATGAAAGAGATTGAACAAAGAAAGCATTAGATGCTTATCACAAAGGCAAAAGAGAAAGCTTTAAAAAGATTAGGGAAGAAGTTATGTGTGGAAGCATATCCACACATTCAACTTACTATTAGCCCCTACAAGCAAAAGTTAGTTCAATAATACAATAAGAAAGCATAAGTAAAAGAAAGAAAACAATTAAGCATCAAATTACTTATGAAATGAAACTAAGCATCAAACAAAGCTCAACCCTAAAAGGAAAGAATTCTAAGTATTAAATGACTTCTAAAGTCAGTAGCTATGTCTAAAGGTGTTCAATTAGGGTTATGGTACCTAATGGGATCAAACTATGCACAAACAATGTCTTAAACATCAAAGAAATGCACTATGAAAGTAGTGGATGAAAGATGAACAAAAAAATGAAAAGTGAACATGTATTTATGCTTAATGAAATGTCAAGGTCAGAAGTATACATCATTTATGAATGTCTTATAATTCATATGAACAATCATACAAGTTATGGATGAAATGATTCAAGTAATAGAAAATAGATGAAGAAGAAAGGAAAATGAGAGAAACAAGTTTCAATTAGATGCACAAATTTACATGTTAAAGATGCATGACATATGAAATGAGTATGAGTGTATATAGACCAGTAGCATACAATTGATGATATGCAAATGGCATGAATGAAATGGCATACACAATGCAAACACAAATCATGTAGAGCACAAGAAGAAATTAGATGAGGAATTAGGTCAAAAATGCAAGTTAATATGCACAAACACACATCAAAGGTAAACCCAAATCAAAAGGACCTATAAATGAACCAAGAAGGACCTATAATTCTCTAGAAAAACCATATAATCTCACACAACACAAGCATAATAAGGTGGCACAAGTGCCTCATCAAAATCATGTTAGATGGAAGTAAAAGAACATGCACAATTGTTGCTTCAAATGCAAGGTATCAAACAATTACCAAATCACATGAGAAAAATATGAACATAGGTCTCAATTAACCTAAGTCAGGGACTAAGCATGTATCAAAACTCATGGCAAAACTCAAAAGGAAACATGATCAAAAGGTCTCACCAAGTCTCATTGAAACACATCAAAAGAAAGCTCAAATATGCACATCAAAACCCAAGATAAAATGACTTTAAAAATAAAATTAAAATGCTTTTAAATTCCTCAAGATATTATTCAAATATGACAAAAAAAGAGTGCAAAAGAATGTGTGAGTTAAGAGAAATAAAATGGGGAAGTTCAATTACCAATGAAGAGGATCATTTAAAAGGAAATTAAAAAGAAAATATGAAAATATGAACTAAAATCAATAAAGTCAGAATTAAAAATAATAGAAAATTATTTCTATGTATCAAGATAACATGTGAATTTATTTGGAATTTTTAGAGTTGAATTAGTATTTTTAATAAAAGAAAATGAAACAAATATAGAAAAACAAAATAAAAATGTAAAGAAAAGAGTGCAGGGTGTGTGGCGAAAGTAAAAAACAAGTTAAAATGTGATTGGGCTCAAAGATAGGGTGTGCAGAAAGCAATTATGATCCAATCCAATAAGGCGTGTGTGTGTGTGTGTGAATTATGGTGCATCCTTGTCAAACAATTTGACTCACTCACAGCCATTAGATGCAGTCAAATAGATCCATCATCCAAAGTAATTCAATACAACGTTTCACATAGCAGGCACATGGTAATTAACACGCACGCACACTCATGTAAGCAAATTAGAGAGAAAAAGAGGCACGTGAGTGGCAACGTTTTCATTTATGTGTTGGCAACATATCATGCGTTGGATTAAGCAAATCAGACGGTCACGTTTTAAAGTCCTAAAACCCTAATTTGAAAACCTCACCGGCCAGAGAACGACCTCCGGTCATCTTCTCCGGCCATCTCCGGCCACCTGCAAGTATCACATTCTCCAGAAATCTACAAAACGCATATCAAAATGTTCATGAAGTCATGTAGGTCGCAGATCCATGCTCAAATTTTACAAACAAAGCACACACAAACAGATTCGAATCCAAGAAGTTTTGCCCTAGGTTTTGAATCTAAGCACCTAAGGTGCCTATCACTAGCCGGAGATGCATACAGTTCCTAATGAACTTCAGACAAGTAAAAATGAACTCAAAATAGCTTGAATTAGAGAGAAAAAGTTAAGATGATGAAACCTGAATTTGATGAGATGAATGTTGTAAGAATACCTGAGGTTCCTTCTTGAATTCTTGAGCTTGAGTTGAGCAAAATAAATGCTATTGAAAGCTTGAATCCTTGCAAAAATCAGTGAGATGAACTTGAAGATGATGAAGATCAGTGTTATGTTTCAGTGCACCAATGCTTTGAGATTAGTGAATGATGAAGTTTGAAGGAGAAAATGGAGAAATTCGTGTGAAAAGAGAGAGAGAGAGAGAGAGAGAGAGAGAGATTTCAGAGAGAAAACTTGAGCTTTGGTTTGTGAAATGTAGAAAATGAAATTGTTGATTGCCAAAACCTCTTAGAGAAACTTATATATGGCTGGTTAAGAATTAACCATCTCAGTTGATGGTTGGAAGTTGAGTTAAAGGAGTTGGGTTAACTGAGTTCTGACTTAACAGAATGAGTGAGGTGGTTATGTCACGAGTTGGTGAGTTTGGTTAAGGTATGGAGGAGCTCATGAAGTTATGGTGAGGTTTAATAATCAGTAGTGGTGATGATGTGTTGTTGCAGCCTTGCCTTATACCATAAGCTTCACTATTTCCTCTTTGATGCATGGTGTAGCATGTATACATGAGTGTGTAAGAGTATGTGTGTTCAAATGAGGCAATGTGAATGGTGTGAGAGCATGCGTGTGAATGTGTGAATCTGAACCAAGGCAATGCATCATTCTTCCACCAAAAATCAGCCAATGCATCAATGGAAACATGGATGTTTGCAGATGAATTTCTCTAAGCATGGTGCATGAAAATGGATGTTCTTGGTGTCTATGCATTGAGGGTATAGAACAATGTTGATGTTTGAATCCAAGTGAAACAATGCCTCTAAAGTAGTAAAAAATGACACTAAAGTCACTTGCTTGTGGCTGAAGTTTTGGCAAGGCAAGCCTGCATGCGTGTCTAGTTCATGGGCCTATGAAATTCAGTGTGAAACCTCTCCTTTATACCCCTCATATGACCTTCATAACATGTTCAAATGAAAAAATGTTCAACATCAAAGTTGAAGAGGACATGGAGATGAACAGCTTTCATGTTGAAAATTTTTTCATTTGAAGCTTACTTGATAGAGAAAACTGGCTTGACATTTGGCACACCAAGTGTTTGATGAAATTATGGCCTGGAGGCCTGAACTTGCCTTGCCATGACTTGAAATTTGCCTTGATTTTGCTCCACTTTGATTGATCATAACTCTCTCAATTTTGATCCAATGGAAGAGTTCTTTATATGGATTTGAAGCTTGGAATATGATCTTTAATTGGCTCAACTTGGGCCTGAAGTTTGAAACTTTTATCTTGAAGAAAGAATTCCTTGAAGTGTAGTGCAAAATGGTCCAAACTTGCCATTTTTGGAAACCCTAAGTTTCTAAAATGGAAACTTTGTACAATTCTTGATTTTTGATGATTATCTTGACATTTCTTGATCAAATCTTGTCCAATGAACATATGTGACTTGAATTTCATGAATTTGACCTTAAAAGTCAGGAGTTGACTTTTTTCACTACACAGTTGACTTTTTCCCCAATTTCTTGATTCTCAAGCAACTGGCCAATTGAACCTCTTCTAAAATGAACCAATGAGCAATCTTCCATCCTTAGATACTTGACATCATGTAGAAATCATTGAGATCAAGTTTGAACCAAAATTTCATCAGGAGACTGCTTGAATCACAAACCCTAATTTGGACTGTTTTTGGTTAGGAGATGATGAACTGTCCAACTTCTTGGTGAATTCTCTTCTTCCAATGACTTGTGGGATCAATTGAGATCATATATGATATAAGAGACTATTGAGGCTTGCTTGAAGACCCTTGGCTCTTGTTCTCTTGCTTGGGATGATCAATACTCTGAAAACCATTGATCACATGCCCTATGCTGAATGCCAAGATGAATGCTTTATTTTTCTATGACTTGAATGCAATGTAATGTAATGAAAGTACATGCTAAATGATATGAAAAATGAGAGGGCAAATTTTGGGGTGTTACAGAAAGTAAATAGAAACCTGCTCCAAATCGGAGGCTTTAAATCTGGTACAACTGGAAATAAATGACTGGAAATGAAAATGGCGGCAGGATTAACTTCTACCAGAGTGTTCCAAACTCGATTACAGACTCGATCAAACAGTGTGATAACTCCCCGATGTGAGAAGTTTATCACTTTACAATACTGAAAATATATGGCTTGAGTTCTGAAACTAAGCTTGGATGAAGAAAAAGGATCAAGGACTCATCTATTTATAGCCTAGGAAAAACTATAGAAAGACCAAAGTGCCCCCCAACTTCTTTTGGGAGGGAAACCATACAACAAAGGTGTCGCCCGCCACCCCCTCATGGCGCCCGCCATGTGAACCAAGGGAAAAAGAAGTGGAGATCGTGGCAGTTGACAGCAGTTGACTCCTATCCAAGTCATGGTCTACCCTATGGCGCCCGCCATGGTGGATGCCATGTGTACAATTTCCTCAAAAATTGGTTTTCTTGCTCGTTTTTCTTCATTTCTTCACGAGGAGCTCTGGGAATACAAAGAACATGAAAACAAAACAAAACACAAGCATAACACGAGAAAATAGCAATAAAATCCTAAGAAACATGTGCAATCCGAGTCAAATACGTAGTGTGATTCAGTGTTATCAAACACCACGTTGGTGTCATACCTCTAAGCCTAGATTCACGTAAAACCATACAAACATAAAATTCTAAACATCCACCTAGCCTCAAGTTAAAACCTAAACAAAAATCTGCAACCAATTTAACGAAACAAACTCGAATAAACGCAGATCAATCAAATTCCCAAATAAACCCTAAACATGCAATCCCTAAACCCCGCATACAAATTTAATGCATAATTTAATAAAAATTACAACCACCTAAGGTGTCACTCATATCAAACATATCCTGCTCCGTAACACGGGTTATAAAATGTCACATAATACCTGTCATCGCATGCTCACCTTCACTTAGGGTATCATCGCAGTAGAATCGTTATAAATCAATGGGTTAAATATGTTTTTGCTCCTTATAAAATTACCAAATTTAATTTTTGGTCCCTATTAAAAAAATAGCGTGTTTTGGTCCCTACAAAACAATTATGCACGTAGTTTTAGTTCTTGTTATTAAACCAATGTGTATTTTTGAATGATTATTTTGCAGATATGTTTAGAACGTTATAAAAGTTCCTCGAAAAAAACGTAACTCAAAACTTGATTTATAAGTCAAGAATTTCATTACTTTTATCATTATTTTTTAAAATTTAAAAAATTCATATTTAATTCTTCTCATTTTAAAAAATTATATAATTTGGTAAAGAAATATTTTATAGTAATCTAAACACGTATGAAAAAAATTATTCAAAAATTAAAAAGTTTAGGGTAATAAAATAGTTTTCAAAATTTTAGAATATAGCAAGGACTAAACTACTTGCATAAAATTTTTGTAGGGACCAAAATATGTTCTTTTTTTATAGGGACTAAAAATGAAGTGTGAGATATTTATAGGGACCAAAAACATATTTAACCCTAAATCAATTAAACACAATAATTACAACCCATGACGTTTAGTCTCATAAACTTCAACTTTCATAAAGCAACAAAAAGAGTTGTAATATCCAACTCGCCACAACTTTGAAATCTCATCAAACATAAATAGCAACTTCAACAAAACAAAAGAAGTGAAAGCAAACATTCCCAGCCTGATGTTACATAACCAGAACAAGACCCTACTAAAGAAAACGAAAAACTATTGAAATCCACTCCAATAG
Organism: Lathyrus tuberosus; assembly: GCA_022829125.1. NCBI lineage: Eukaryota > Viridiplantae > Streptophyta > Magnoliopsida > Fabales > Fabaceae > Lathyrus > Lathyrus tuberosus. Next base: position 2,421,081 of record JALAZF010000479.1, on the reverse strand, counting down.
CTACCTTCCACTTACTTCAACAATGCTACTCTTGAGTATCTGCACGATGCCCATGTAAAGGCAACATTCAAGCAGAATGGGTGAGAAACAACAAACCAATATAAACAGTGTAAATAATGCTAAGGTAGAGAACAAACATCAAGTACACATTCATTACACAACTATCAATAACATATTCTCACACTCAAGTCATGACACCAACCACATAATCACATCTAATCATAAACATCATGAAAAATCAACAACATATGCCATCATATATGCAAATGTATTCTACAACTGACTCATTATGCATGTGGTACCATTCATGAACACTCATGTTCATCTCGCTCCAGATCCTCACCATAGGACTAGAGCACACCAAATCATTACCATCACCATAGGTAACACTTCACTGATTCCCCCCTGAAAGTGGCTACGCGCTCCCGATCCCCACCATAAGACTAGAGAACACCAAAGTTCATTACCATCACCATAGGTATCACTTCACTAGTTCCTCACTAGAACTATCTACTCACTCCTAATCCATACCACCGGACCAGAGCATACCAAAACTAGACTGAAGCCCGTAAACTGTGATGCATAACTCTCATCAACATGCATTATCACAAAAATATTCACCAAAAGGATCCCCATACATATCTCACCATTTATGCATCACATCATTCATCATACGCAACAAGAAATCCATGTCACGACATCAATAAACAATAACCAACAGCAGCAACTCAACAAATGTACATTCATAAGCATTTATTCATGTTACTTCACCAAAACAACAACACATCATCGTATAACCATAACGATTCGCTAACCGATCACACAAGTTAGCATAAACATTTACACATTAGGTACATAATTTATTTCAAATATTTCACCAAGCTTCATCATATGATAGCCTTGCGCGTTAGCTTTCTAAGGCTTCAAACTGTGCCTCAATCTGAGTCACGAAACTTAAGTTACAACCAAAACAATTGGAAACAAAAAATTAACATTTCTGGAAAACACAACAAATGTAACCGGTTACACCAAAACCCGTAACCGGTTATAGTCACGCAAATTAAAAAAAAAAACTTATCAGTTCAGTTGTAACTGGTTACAACAATACGTTAACCGGTTACCAATATACTGGAACGAAAAAAAACACAATTTTCACTGTTGGAGGCCTTCTGGACCTCTGATTTCGATTCCGTAAAAACCTCCGATCTCAAAATTCAACATACTACACTTATTCATTGATTGAAACAAAAATTTCATAATATATCACATATTGAAATCAAAAAATCATCCAATCTCATGAATTCATGTTTACCCAAAACCTTCCAAACCCTCAAACATGGCAGAAAACATTTAACATCTCAAAATAGAAAATAGTGCACATGTAGGCATACAAATTTCATCATCAAAAGAGACAATAACATCAAAATATCATAGAAATTCATAATCAATCACATATCAATTTCTCTAAAGAGAGTAAGGACCTCTCATCTTTACCTCATCATGCAAAAGACCTAGATTGGTAGCCCTTTCTCCTATTACCTTAGATCTTCAACAATTGATGATGATTTGTGCAGCCTCTATGAGTTATCTCCTCAATTTACTAGCTTGCTCCTCTTCCCCTCTTTTGCCTCTTTTCTACGTGTCTGAATTTTTTCTAAAAACCTAGCTTTTTCCCTACTTTTAGAATATATATATACTCTCTCACCACTTTGTCTAATTATGAAATGTGCCCAACTCAATAATAGCTTCTCTATTTCTACCCCTTATTTTCTCCAATTCTCACAAATAACTCAATTCCATCATTTTTTTATTTAATTAATTAACTCAAATAAAAATACTATTTATTCTAATAGTTAATTAAAATTCCAATTAATTTCTAAACAATTATGTCAAGCTCTTACTCTCTCTATACCTTTACTCAAGGACACTTACCCCCACAATCATACAACAAATCATTTAAAACACCAATTAATCAAATAAAATTAAAAAAAAATTAAATTAATTAATTAAATTCGGGGTGTTACATAATCCACCCTAATCAACGAAAATCCAAACAATTAATACGATTCAGAGCATTATAACAACAACACAATAACAATACGGCGTAAAAAGTAAGACAAAAGAAGGAATCGAAGACCTCGCCGGAGCTTTGAAACTCCGACGAGATTTCGGAGACAACAAGCTACCTCAAGTACGCTTCTCTGATTCTTCTCTCTATATTTTCTTTTGTTTCTTGTTGCTCTTCTTCTCCTTCTTTTGCTTTCTTTATGTATGCTCCGGTGAGGTTTGAGATAACTTATATTACTCAAACTTCAATGAGAAATTTGAGAAGTTTTGATAATGAGCTCTTGAGTGAGGGGTGAGGTTGAGGATGAGGTTCAATAGGGATTCTTCGTCCTTTAGAGTGAATAGTGGGGATGCTTATATACTGGAGTCGGTGATGGATTGGTAGGGAAAAGAGAGGGAAAAAGAGTTTGTTAGCACTGAATTGGAGTGAACTTTTGTGGTAATCCTCGTGAAATTATTGAGTGAAGGGTTGAGATTAATTGATATTGAGAGTTTGTTAAGATTTATGTTTGTTAATGAGATGTATGATGAGCTTGATGATGGATGGTTTGGAGGTGAGGATGTGTATGTTTGATGAGAGGTCACGCGTTTTGCAATGCTGCTCTTACCAATTTGATTTTATTTTTGTTCAATTATTATTTGTTAAATTCATTGTATGTTGTGATGTGATGTATGAACTGATGTATGAAAATGTTAGAATGTTGACAATGAAATGAGAATGCAGTGGCACGCTTTTTCCATTTTGACTTGTTTCTATTTTTATTTTCCAATTTAATTCAATTCAAATATGGATGTGGAAGTATGTATTGTGATGTTTGTATGTAGATGGTGATGTGTGTAAATTGCATCAAAGCTTGTGTGTGCCTTGCTTTGTAATCTCTTTTCAAATTCATCTTTTTTTATGTATGCTTATGTACGATGCTCATCATTCTCATGTTGGCTTGTTGTATGCAGAATAAGTGCAAGTGATGGCATGTAGGGCATGGCCATGAGATGGTGAAGATGATATGTAGCAAGGGATGGAAGAGGCGTGTGGGGGTGATGTTGGAAATGTTGTGAAGAGGAATTCGTGGGCCAAGGGCTCCAACAAACTTGGACTCTTTTTTTCTATTTTCATTTTTGTACTTTCTTTTTGTATTTGAAATTAAAATGTATACGGTACAAATTATGTAATAAAATACTTTCCTTCTTTGTAGTTAAAATTAAAATGATGTAATGGATGCTATGAGTGAATAAAAAAAGCTTTCGTATTAAATTGTAAAAACCTACTTTGTGAATGATAAAAATTTATTTCAATATTTGATTTTAAAGATTCCTGCCATGATATTTTTAGAATACATTGAACAAAATAAAATAAGCTTCCTCATCCATAATGAACATAGAATCATAAGCTTCCTCATTCACCAAGGACATGGAATCTTAAATGCAAGAATGAACTAAAAATGAAAGATGACAAATGATGTACTATGTTTAAAATGTGAGAACAATGTAACTTGAGATGAAATGAGGATCTAAAAAGAAGGCCATACACAAGGTCTAAACATGAATGTCTATGGCCATGGCCAAATGGCTTATTATGAATGCAAGTGTGACCATGCCTAAATGATCCTAAATTTAACTGGACCTAGACCTAAAAAATGCAAGATGTGCAAAATACAAAAAAGGTTAAAGGACAGATAGATGGTATAACAAAATTGGGATATGACACTGCTGATTCAGCAAAGTATTCTGAGGGTGTAAAAACTCTAGTTATCTTTTAGCAGATGTTAAACTACCTTAAATAGAAGTCAGAGCCTAGTCCTTTTTCGCCACGGTCTTCACCACAACCTGGTACTTCTTTGGAGAGGGAACCCATGAGATTTAGAGGTAGAAAAGTGTTATCCTCCCCAACAAGAGAGGTAGAAGCTTTCTTTACTTCATTCAGGTACCTCTCCCACTGAAGCTTCAAATTGCGAATGTTATCCTCCAATAGTTCCTTGTCAGTACAGTGCCAATCGGACCAAAAAGCCTCCCAATGACCAAATCCTCTAAAGGCCAAAGCAGAAGAATCGCAGCAGGTATATCGAGCTAGAGTAGCCAATTCTTCCTGTAGAACAAGCCTGAAAAAGTTATCCAGTTGGAGTGCCAGTCGGACCAAAATGCCTCCCAATGACCAGATCATCCAAGGGCCAAAGCAGTAGAAGCGTGTCGGGTATATCGAGTCAGGGTAGCCAATTCTTCCTATAGAATGGGCCTGAAAAGGTTAGCCATATAAGAGCAACCCTCATCCAAAGGAAGAGATCAGTCAGATCTGGGACATTCGATAAAGTTGGCAAGGCCTCTGTAACGACGTCACTTCCAATCGACTATAATATCTCATTAGAAGTCGAAGTTGTGCTTCATCATCCATGTAACCTGCATACAATTATGGGTAAAGCGAATACATCAAGGATATGAAGATTAAAAATATTGAAAGCCCCAAAGGTTCTAGAGCTTACCAAAGATGGATTTTCTCTCCTCCTGAGAGCGGCCTCCTATCAACAATTGGACGTTAATAAGACGCTGCAAGTATTTCTTGACAACCTCTTCCACCAAAGTACCTCCTCATATGCATCTCAAATTGTTGATAAACTTCATTAATAAACCCTTTTGGTATTAATGCTCTTTCTTATACATGTAAAGTTTGTTCCCCAAAAGAAAATCACCCTCAATCCAGTACTTGGAAAATAGGTCGGCACACATGCCCTCCACTCTGCCGTCGACGTTACAAACTGTCGTATGAACTCCAGAACTGACAGGGGTCACCAAAAAGAACTGGTCCTCAAAGGGCATCAGCTGTGGAAGAGGTCCAAAGATGTGGATATTTGGTTCTAGGTATATTAATTCTCTACCCCTCGTCCGAGTTGCCTTGTCATGGAGACATCTGAAAAGATAAAAGAAAAGGACCACTGAAGGCTCTCCATTCAAATATTTGCATCAGTACTATTATACCTTCACGTACGCCCCGCTTGTAGGATAAATTTGTGAATGAGCCATTTCCAGGTGTTTTAAAACCTTTACCTTAAATGCAATAAAGGGAAGACGAAGGCCCATGATAGAGAAAACACATTCATAGAAAGAAATGATGCAATTACCATATTTGTCATATATTCTTTCATCCTTAGAGGGACTCAAGATTCCTCAATAGGAAAGTGGACCAACTTTTATAAAGGCATCATCAAAGTTGTTCGCTTTAGAGAAATAAAAAATGGTAGAAGAGTAAACATGATCCACTTAAGAAGATGGAGTATCCTTATGGGACTTGTGAGTGATTTTCTGTGATTTCTTGCCCATGTTACATTAACTTTACGATTGCAAGGAAACAAAACGCTAAAGAATAAGGTAACTGCTAGACTTTTAGAAAAATTATTCGAGAGGAAATGACACTTGCCCTTCAAAAGGAAACTATATTATAGCATACAAAGAGACTTCACCAAACACGTCTAATCACTCACACACAATACTTAAGTATTTCGGTTCTGCAAGTTGGAATGAAGGTTGATTTTTCTTTAATTTGTTTCTAGAGCTTTGGAGTTTGTTTTTCGTGCCCTTAGGAATTCCTAGAAATTTTAAAACATGAAGTCCATGTCTTTATCACTTTAACTTTGGAAGTCTTCAACTTCTGACTTGATTGCTTGATATTTGTGACTTTTAAAGTAAATGTTTTCTTCTTTTTGTCGTCTTCTTCATTCTTAACTAGACTTTTCTTTCAAATTGTACTGTACTTTTTTCTTATCCTCTATGGTCTATATTTCTTTATCATTGCTTTCCACAACACCATTTACTTGATGTGTGGAAATAAAACGACCATGTTTAACAGTTTTCCAAATATCACAATCAATCCCCTATATGAAGATTCTTATATTCACTTTCCATAAAGCATACCATTATTCATTAAAGGATGAATGTCTGTTTAGTGAATCATTTGAAGTCACTCCAACCTCTTGGAACTATTAGTTTTATAATAAGAGTTAGAATCTGATGCCACTTGTTAATCAAGTGACTCCAAATATAAAAGGGCGAGGAGTGAATTATGAGATTCAAAATTTGAAAACAATTTATAAAAGTCTTTGATTTTAAAAATGTTTATGTTAATATAAATGAAATTTTGTTCCACAGGGGACAGATGTTGAGACAAATTGTCCAACTTCTTAAACTAGAATGACATTAATAAGGAAACAATAAAAAGTATAGAAGGTAGTAAAATAACACAAAAGTTTGGTAACCCAGTTCGGTGAAACCACACCTATGTCTGGAGGGCACTCTATCCAAGAAAAGAAATTCACTACTTTGAATCAGTACACTTAGTCTTACAAGAACCAAAAAACCCAATCTTGTTCAAAGCCTCTTCATAATCCTAGTGACTTTTTATTTAAGAACTCCCCCTAAATATGATAACCTACTCATTTTCTTCTCAATCACATAACCCGTGATTAGTGTTTACAATTCAATAACCATTGATGAATATTACAGCTCAACTAAGACAAACCTTCTATGCCAAGATGCTGAAACATAGAGGTGTACAATAGTAGTTTCCACACTAATCCAGTTATGGCATTAGCTTGGAATACAAGAAATAAAAGACTCAAACCCTAGCACAAAGAACCTAATTATTGCGCACCAAAACTCTTGTTAAATAATGAAGATTGAGTCTCTTTACATAGCAATGTTTTCTGGGCTTTTTCTCCTTGTGGATCTGCATTCAAATTCAAATTTAAATCACATTTAAATCTGAATTAAACACCTCCAGCTGTCAAACAAATCAACCAAACATTGCTAAAAATTGTGCATCAAATCTGATTAAAAACCAGTTAGAAAATATGTATTAAATAACATTGTACATGACCTATTGTCAAGGCCAGATGTTGTACCTCATATGCTGGAACATCGAGTTCAGCATGTTGTACCAGAACTTCCTAATAAACTCTTCTCATTGACTTGCAGATCTTCTATTGTGGAGAGAGTCTTGGATGGATGAAATCTGAACAAACTATAATTTCCATCTGTCAATTTCCAAAAAACCAGATGTTGCAGCCCACATGTTGGCACATCTTGTTCAACATGTGTCTCTTCTGTACTAGAACCAACTTGAGCTGCACCAAAACCAGCTTGAGCAAACTTCATGTTGTTTTGCATAATGCAGTCAATCCCAAAAGGACCAACAATAAACCAACAAACAGAGAAATAACAATGAAAAGAAAATAAAATACTAAAAGTAAATAAGATAAGGGATATAAAGAGCACAACAGATATTTATACAAGTTTGACTTAACCACTTGACCTACTCTTGTCCTAAAGAGTTTTCTATTAAGATTTCAACTAAAAACAATCTTGAGTTTTTACATAATAAACCTAAACAACTTAATTTTTGACAGTAAAAGTATAATAGTGGACATCATTCTCACATGGATTCAACAGAGCATTGTTGATTTCAGAAATACTAACAATAAATGTCATATGAGCGAAAGAAATAATCATGAGAATGAGAATAACCACAACTACAAAGGGATAACCAAGTTTTTGAATTTACCTGATATAGGAAGGGAAAAGGAAATTTCGTCTCATAATAAGGTGGATTAGACATCTTATCAAGACGGGACCATTATTCATATGCAACAAAAAAATAAAGAGATTCAAAAAGAAGGAGCAGTTAAAGAAGAAGAAGTTATGGAGAAAAGATGAAAGGAACACCAGTTTGGGGTTAGTGATATTTATAAGAGAGATGCATGCAAATAAGAAGGATCACAAAACTGTTTTACTTCTGAAGTAAGTGGGAGTTGGTTTCGAGGCCCATATCTTAGGACGGGACTAGCCATCATGGCATTGTATTGGAAATCATGGCACAAAAGTTGCCATTATCATGTCAGACGACGGGTGATACGTGGCTCAGCGGAAGACAAAATGCTGGCTGGTGAGTCGGAGCCAAAGCGCTGTCGAAATCTCACGGGAAACCAAAAAGCCAGATTTCTCAGTCGACACGGTGCTCAGTCGAAACTGGCCTTTTGGGGGGCAATTTGTTGGCGAAGAGATTTCAACCAAGTAAAGAAAATAAAGATGAAACCCAAAACCAGTCGACGACAAGAGGGAGTTAGGACGTTGGTCCAACATAGCTGAGGGGCTCGTCGGAAGGAAGCTGGAAGGTAATGGTGTCGGAGGATGTTAAGCGATGGACAAAATCGACACAAGGATAAACACTTTTTGAGCGGGAAAGTTTGAAAGCTCCAAGTACATGGGAAGTTGAAAAGATAGTGGGGTGACACGTGTCAGAACTAGAATCCATCTGGGTAGATGAACAGTTATTTTGTTAGCCTATATAAGGCAATAGTTATTTCCATTTAAGGGGTCGTATTTGTAATATTGCAAAGGGAAAACACTCAAAGTACCAAGCTTAGAGAGAAACGAGTTCACTCCCGCAAGAATGTATGATAGCATCCATAATTTTTTAATGCAATTTACAGCCAGAATTTAAATTACCGTCATTTATTTGTTTTCTTCTTTTCTTTGTCTTTTTACTTTATTTTATTTATCAAGCAATCCAAAGCCCTGTCCTATTCATCCAATTTCTTTACAACTCTTCCAAGAGCAAAACTGTCACATTAAACAAACATACACTTCCAACTAACAAAGTTCTGGGATTTATGTGGCCGATCCCGCAAGTAAACCTGCGACTGGAGGCCAGCGGTTGTTCGTGCGTGCGAACAAATGGCTTACATGGCTAATGGAGATTTTGACAAAGCAAGGGATGATTTTAAAATGGCAGGATATTTTTTATCCGATTTATATTTTTTATTCTTCTATTTTGGATAATTAATATAATATATTTGAAACTTTTCTATTTGAAAAGATGATTTCTTATTAATTTTTCAGTAATCATTTATGATGAGGTGCGAAAATCTCTGAGCTTCATTTTCATTTTCATCGTCTTTTATATAGTTGTAATGAGATTGACTTTGAATCTCTTTATTTTTTTGTTGCATATGAATAATGGTCCCGTCTTGATAAGATGTCTAATCCACCCCATTATAATTATTACACACAGAAATATCCATCCAAAAATGCCTGAGCTATGACTATGACTGCTACTACTACCAAGTTCATTATGAATTCTAGACATAGGTAGAACACTTCTAACAACACTTATATGACCACCTCCTTCAAAAATTGCTTCTACATCACCTAAAAGGGAATGGTGGCTTAACATATCATATGTTAATATTCGACATTAAGAATTGGCGTCATTCCACTGCTTCTTATAAGAAGTTACAAGTAGTAAACATGTAACAGGTTTAAGCATGATATGATTTAAGAAATTCATTTAGAAATAGTACTGATACACAATGTCAAAAAGTAATTAATATGTAAACTTTGTATTAATAAATGTTAAATGGCATTATATTGAAACAATAATCATTTATGATTGACAGCATACATACTGTGAGATCAAATGACATAGTTTATGAAAAAACAATAATATATTCTATATTATGAAAATTGAATCATTTATATTTGAAGAAGTATATCAATTAAGTATTACATCAATTAAGTAGTATATGAAATAAGTATTATCTGAATGAAGTATATATGAAAATGGCATAGGAAAATAGGCAAAGGTCACACCAGTTACAAAAGTGTTTGATAATTAAAAGATATGAACTAACAAAAGCTTGATTGAAGCCATCTATTAATGCTATCTAAATATCAACTTATCTCCGTTCGGTAAATCTTCCTTTTCTTTACTGCATACATGATATTAAAATAATATGGTTTCATTTGGTAAAACCCGTAGAACTTTTGTAAGGCATTGAAAGGAAGAAAAAAAATAATAAATTGTATCACTTAGTAAACTTTATTGTTAAAACAACTTTTATTTTTCAAAAGACTTATAACATTGAGCAGAAACATTTCGCACCTCATCATAAATGATTACTGAAAAATTAATAAGAAATCATCTTTTCAAATAGAAAAGTTTCAAATATATTATATTAATTATCCAAAATAGAAGAATAAAAAATATAAATCGGATAAAAAATATCCTGCCATTTTAAAATCATCCCTTGCTTTGTCAAAATCTCCATTAGCCATGTAAGCCATTTGTTCGCACGCACGAACAACCGCTGGCCTCCAGTCGCAGGTTTACTTGCGGGATCGGCCACATAAATCCCAGAACTTTGTTAGTTGGAAGTGTATGTTTGTTTAATGTGACAGTTTTGCTCTTGGAAGAGTTGTAAAGAAATTGGATGAATAGGACAGGGCTTTGGATTGCTTGATAAATAAAATAAAGTAAAAAGACAAAGAAAAGAAGAAAACAAATAAATGACGGTAATTTAAATTCTGGCTGTAAATTGCATTAAAAAATTATGGATGCTATCATACATTCTTGCGGGAGTGAACTCGTTTCTCTCTAAGCTTGGTACTTTGAGTGTTTTCTCTTTGCAATATTACAAATACGACCCCTTAAATGGAAATAACTATTGCCTTATATAGGCTAACAAAATAACTGTTCATCTACCCAGATGGATTCTAGTTCTGACACGTGTCACCCCACTATCTTTTCAACTTCCCATGTACTTGGAGCTTTCAAACTTTCCCGCTCAAAAAGTGTTTATCCTTGTGTCGATTTTGTCCATCGCTTAACATCCTCCGACACCATTACCTTCCAGCTTCCTTCCGACGAGCCCCTCAGCTATGTTGGACCAACGTCCTAACTCCCTCTTGTCGTCGACTGGTTTTGGGTTTCATCTTTATTTTCTTTACTTGGTTGAAATCTCTTCGCCAACAAATTGCCCCCCAAAAGGCCAGTTTCGACTGAGCACCGTGTCGACTGAGAAATCTGGCTTTTTGGTTTCCCGTGAGATTTCGACGGCGCTTTGGCTCCGACTCACCAGCCAGCATTTTGTCTTCCGCTGAGCCACGTATCACCCGTCGTCTGACATGATAATGGCAACTTTTGTGCCATGATTTCCAATACAATGCCATGATGGCTAGTCCCGTCCTAAGATATGGGCCTCGAAACCAACTCCCACTTACTTCAGAAGTAAAACAGTTTTGTGATCCTTCTTATTTGCATGCATCTCTCTTATAAATATCACTAACCCCAAACTGGTGTTCCTTTCATCTTTTCTCCATAACTTCTTCTTCTTTAACTGCTCCTTGTTCTTGAAACAAACTATGTATTCTCCTCTTTCCAAATGGCCTCATCAGGAAACGTCACTACTTCTATCCCTCAGACCACAAAAAATAACCCACCCCTTTCGTTCTTTCTGAAGCAGAAACCCTCAGTCCCCTTCCTCAACCGACGTCCGCTGATGAAGCAGTGTTGAACAACTGGCGTCATTAGATGGTTATCCCCTTCGCGGTGGCCGGTAAGCTTCATGCTTTTCACGGCCCATATCCGGACAGAAAACCAAACCACCAAGAACTCCAAGAGTTCTTTCCTTGTTTCGCGCAGACTATCCCACCGGCTTTCGAGAAGGGTGGCACTTTAGATCTCAAATTTATGGCGCCCAAATCTAGAGTCTTCAGATCCATGCCTACTCCAGGAAATAAAGACTACATTGCCTGGCTCAACAAAGTCGAAGGTCAGCGTAAGGAGCAATGGAAGACGTCTGGCATTTTCGATGCCATCCAACTTTCAAGAACCACTCATAGGGTTAACCCCTACCACTTGCGTCGATGTACTTCTGGGAAAGATCGACGAACACATTCCATCTCCCCTGTGGCATGTTCACACCAACGCTTTTTGATGTGGCGGCCATTACTGGCCTTTTGCCACTAGGCGAAACGTTCGACCCGACCCTGGAGACAGACAGCACCTTCGACTTCGAGCGTGCTAGTTTCCAGAATTACATTGAAGATCATCACAACAAATGCTCTAAAGAGGTGTCCGATGAAGAGCATATTGCATTCTTGACATTGTGGATGTCTTACTATTTGTTCTGCCCTGGTTTTTTACAGATAGCCAAAAGTTATATCAACCTGGCCATCCAGATTCATGAGGGTCGACAGGTATCTCTGGCCAAGCTTCTACTAGCCTCCCTCTACCATTCTCTTGGCTTGTCGGCCATGCGATTGAAACTTCTCCATCAGACCACCAAGGCTTTAAACATCTCGGGGCCTATGTGGTTGTTGCAGCATTGGATCAATGCCACTTTTGAGCATAAATTGGGATACCCTGCCTCTGCTACAATGGAGCGCTTGAACAAAGAGTGTTCCGTCGAAGGCATGCGACTTGCCTTGATGACTACCCAAGAAACCCCTAAGCAAACCCTTTTCATGAGGTATCTCAGTATGTTCGTGGAGACCACTTCTTTCGTCCCCGACATGGCGCCTTTTGTGGCGCGTAAATTTGGTCTGGAATGGTTTAAAAATCCATTTCCTGGAGTCTCCCCCCAAGCGGCAGCACAGTCGAATTCCATATGGCGGGTGTTTCTTACTCCTACCATGATATCCTTTCAGATCGAGACGGGGAACACAGGCTATGGTTTTATGAACTATCAGCCTAATTTGGTGGCCCGACAATTTGGCTTGAGCCAAATGCTGCCAAAATCCTTGGTGAAACATCCTGATGACATCGTGCGGTCTGGCCGACGCTTGAACGTGGCAGGCCATAAAGCTTGTTTGAGATTTTCCAGGTCTAAGAAACATCTCAAATTGCCTGTCTTTGCATTCCAACCTTCCTTTTTCACCACGCAAGAGTTTGACATTTAGTGGTCAGACTATCAAACTCAAATTTTTAGGCCAAACCTTTTCCTGGAGAATGTGGTCGACGCTTTTGCCCTTCTTGCTAGTGAAGCTCCTAAGCCATCAATTATTGCTCCTGGCGCGGACCTCCCAACTGCTGACGCCACAGAAGACCCATCGAAGAAGGTAGACTCTGGACTCTTTAATTCCATTTCACCCGTGAGCTTTAACTAACCATTTTGTCTTATCTCTAGGGTCAAAAACGGAAAGCTGCTACTGCGTCGACCTCTACTAGGCTTGCTAAGAAACCCAAGACTACCGTTCCACAGGTATATTTTGTCTCTTTCTTTCTTCTCACTTTTCTCTGCCCTTTGTCTAACATTTGTCTGCACAGGCTTCTCCTGAGAGGTCTACGTCAAATGAAAGCACTCAACCTCGAATCTTTTCTACCACAGCTCCAGCATCTCCTCCAGCCAATCCTTTGGCGAGGAAGAAAAAAGCTTTAACCAAGAGAACGCCTTCAAGAGCGGGCACTTCGACTGTGGACCCTGTTGTCCCAAAGAATCTTGAAGAAGTCTTTGAGCCTATTCCAACTGAAGCACCTCCTAAAATACCTCTTCCATAACCTGCACATGTATTCCTTTTCTCTGTTCCATTAGTTCAGATGATACTTGGACGAAACTTCTTACTGAAACTTGTTTTGCAGGAAAACGTGGTCGCCACGACCACTATAGAAGAAGATGATACCGAACTAGCTGCCAATACCAATCCTCCTGAAACCACGACTATGCCAAGTCTTCATACGGTCGACGAATTCCAGACGCCCTCGACAGAGGAGAACTTAGTGGCGAAAACACCCCCTCCTCAACATGTCAACCCTGAGACTAAAAGTGATGGTCCAACCTCTGGTGAGAATGCAAATCCTTCAATTGTTGCCACCACAGCTGACGTCGAGGTGAATCCTACAGCCCCTGAAAGTGGCTCACAAATTTCTCCGCCTGTTGTCGACAAAATCCTTACCCAAGAGGAGATTCTGGCGACCAAACAAACAAATCCAGTGGCAACCCTGAAGGCATTGCACAAACTTCACAAAGATACTGAGGATCCTCAACCCACCAGTTCGACGGCTATTCCATCCCCAGATCTGGACGCCTCCTTCTCTCTCAAGCTCCAACAGTTGAGGACCTACCTGTTTGAGGAACAATTTCTGGTGGCCATCGCAGAAGAGGCAGCTGTAGCTAATGACATTTTTAAGATCTTGGATGAACTTGCTGAATTTCGACTCCCTGCTCCCATGGTCACGTACCTAATTGAGTTCGAGGCCTTTTTCACACAATTGGCCAAGGACCTTTCTATGTGCCATCAGGCCGACGCTCAGATCCTGTTGAGACATAATGACATGAAACGTGAGTGGTATCTCAGATCAGTTTGTGAGAAGAAACTTGGAGATTTTGAGGTGAAAAAGCAGGAGCGTTCTGACAAGCTTCGTGCTTTCGACCAACAGATATCTGACTACCAGGCTCAGATAGAAGAACTGGCAAAAAAGATTGCTGAAGTCAAACAACAGAAAGCCTCTTTGGACTCGGCTGAGCCCTTGCCCACCCAGGAGACCATCGACCAAGAGATAGCCGAGGGAATTGCTCATGTCGAAAAGGCCATCAAGATCAAGGATGCCATTGGCCGCATGCAAAACAAAAAGGTGCTTCTCGAGGGCAAGGTTGTTCATGAAAAAACCCTTTTTGAAGACTTCAAATCCAGATTCCCTGAGTTTTCTTAGTTTGCATGTCGAACTACTGTAATTTTCCTCTATAATATTTTGTAAGCCATTTTGGCCCCCTAGCCTATTTTGGCTTCTAATTAATGAGAAAAGTTATGTTTTAATGTGAATCTCTTGTAGCATAGGTTTATATTTCTTCAAATATTTCCCGTTTACCCTTAAGATTCGTTGGTCCATTCCTACCTCCTGGACCTCATATGCATTGTTGCTGAAAACTTGGTTCACCTTGAACGGTCCCTCCCAATTTGGTGACCATTTTCCCAGCGTTCGATCCCGTCGATCCATGGGTAACACAGCTTTCCATTCATAGTCGTTAACAACGAAGGTCTTTTTTATGACCTTCTTGTTATATGCCTTAGCAACTCGTGCCTTCTGTCGTAGTAACACGATCAAGGCCATCTTCCTCTCTTCGTCTAAATCTACGAGTTCGTCTAGCATCATGTCCCAATATTGCTCCGACAGAATCTCATGTTGTCATTGCACTCTGACTGATTGTAGGCATATTTCTGCTGGTAACACAGCGTCAAATTGGTTGACTTCTTGGGGGATGTCCGATAGGCCCATAAGATCTGGTTCAGCGTTTTGTGCTAATTCTTTGGTTTTTTGGCCAAGTGTTTCTTGATAAGCCCAATTACCACTTTATTAGCTGCTTCAACTTGACCGTTTGCTTGAGCATAATATGGTGTCCAAGTAACCAACTTGAAGCCTGTTTCTACTGCAAACTCTTGCATTTTGTGTCCAACGAATACAGAGCCTTGATTCGTCGTGATGGTCTCAGGTATCCCGAATCTATACAAAAAATGATTTTGGGTGAATTCTATCACAGTCTCTTGATCCACTTTCACTAGGGGCACATCTTCTATCCATTTTGTGAAATAGTCTATTCCCACGAGGATGAATCTTTGCTGTTTCGACGATGCCGGTCGAATCTCCCCTATTATGTCCAAAGCCCAACCTCGAAAGGGCCATGGTTTGACGATGGCGTGCAACTCGCTGGTTGGCACATGCTGAATGTTTGCGTGTTTCAGGCAATCTTGACATCCCTTTGCGAAGTCCATGCAATCTTTAAGCATGCTTGGCCAACAAACACCCTGTCGAAACAAGAGCCATTTCATTTTGTGGCCAGCTTGATGAGCTCCACACGTCCCACTATGAACTTTAGATATTTCCAGGTAGGCATCCGTATCCCCTAAGCATTTGAGCAATATTCCCTCTGGAGTCTTCTTCAACAATTCGTTTCACATAAGGACATAGCTCAAAGCTCTATACTTAGTATTCCTATCAGCGCTGCCCACCAGATTCTCCAGATATTCAATGATTGGTCCTCTCCAATTCGTTGGTGACATATTGATGATAACAAAAACTTCATAACTTTCCAACCCCTCGACCAAACTCTCTGACGAGGCGTTGGCCCTCCAAGCCTTGGACCCTGACCAGTCTAAAGGTGAGTGTATGTTTGATACCATCTTTTCCCTAGTTTCAATGAAGTCCTCGTAGCCAGAGGCGATTTGTGCTAGTTCATTAGCCTCATGGTTTTCCATCCTAGGCACATGCGTAATGCTGACTGTAACACCCCAAATTTATTAAAATATTTATTTAATTTATTTAAATATAATATTTGTGAATTTTCGGTGAATTTTGGTGGTTTGTGTCGATGTCAGTATTTTGGTGGAGTTTTGGTTATTTTAATTAAATAATAGTATATAATATGAATATATGAGTATTATTATTAATTTAAAATAATATTAGAGGAATTAAGGGAAAGATGGACTTTTGAGGAGGATTAGTGAGGGTAAATTGGGAAAATCCCATTTTGGAAGCCCAAGGGTTTAACAAAAAAGAATTGGGAGGAATAGGATTCATTTGGCTAGATCGTGAAAATAAGGAGAAAGGTGCAGAGCCCTGAGGAAAAAGGAAAAGGCGAGGATTCGAGAAGGTTTCTGAAGACTCAATAGAGAAAGCTCTGAATCGACAATCTAAGGTATGGGGAGTATTACCTTTCATTGTTTTCAATATAGAGATTCGATGTATTGTAAAGTGGATTTTGAGGTTTTTGATGGGTTTTTGAAGGGTTTATGAGTTATTGATGATTTAGGGGTATTTCTGAGGATCGATGATGGATTATTAAGGGTTGAATTGATTCGGGTAAAAATAAGCCTTTGAGGCTAAACCTTTTTTATGATATGTGGGATCTTGTATGAGCAAGGGATTTATGGGGTTTATGAGAAGCTTGAGAATTTGTGAAGGTTAAGGGATTTGAGGTTTCGAATAGTGTAACGAATCGACCTAATAGTCGTAGGTTTTATGCCTTGATTTCCATGATGTCTTAGGAATGTTGTAGGGATGTGTTGCACCCCAAAATTTGCTCTCCTTACTTTATTACTAACTGGCTTATGTTTCATTTCATTTTTGCATTATCACGTGTGCATAGCATTGGTTCCTAGCAGGGGGTCAAGGTACCTGAGATATTCTTCAAAGGGTCAAGCAAGAGAGCTCAAGTGGATCATTCTCTCCTAACCAGTGCATAGATTAGGGTTTTGAGTTTCTTGGGTTTAATGCTCCAATGGGCAAGCTCCTTGGGTTTTTATCATCACCAAATGGCATATCTCATCTTTGTTGGAGAGGATACACATCATATTCAGAGGAATTTGAATTTGGAGACTGTACTATTTCCTCCTAGACTGAGGGTACCACAACTAGGGTTTGCTATAAAGTCAGTTTATTTCTGATTTTTTAGGCAGGACTTGATTCCATGGTATTCCTTGGGTCCCCAAGTATCTAGGGATGGGAGGTTGTCCCTCAATATGGTTCAGGAGAAGTTCAATTGGCCAATGGATTGAAAATCAGGTGAATGGGGTAAAAGTCAACAGTGAGAGGAGAAGTCAACTGTGGAATTTTGAGGTTCTCTCCAAGGTTTTCAAGGTCTCACATCCTCATATGGTCTCAAGGGTCAAGTTTCATGCCATATATAAAAAATCAGGAGTTGGTGCAAAAGTTACTAAAAATGGAAATGACCTATAATTTGAAAGTTTCCTTTTTGGGCAAGTTCCTGCACTACATTCAACTAGACTTTTCATCATCAAAGAAGCTTCAAATGAATTTTTCTCCAACAAGAAAGTTGAATATCCTTTTCTCCTCTTTCCAACAAGTACTAGTGGGTCTCTATATCATTTGTGAAACTCTAGTTATGATCAAAAGGAGGCAGAGTGGTTTTTAGGGTTTTTCATGGTTCCATTTTCACAACTTTGGGCATAATGACCTATAATCAATTCCATTGCTTTATGCCACATTCTAATATCAAAGGACATTCCTTGAGGTTTATTTTGGGCCCAAGAATTAAGAAATTCCATGGTTTATTCTTCACTTATTTCCCATTATTCAAAAAAGCCAAGTCATTAAAAAATCATGAATCAATTGTTTTCAAGGCCCAAGTTCAATTGAGGTGCAATTAGCAATTCACATATGGGTGATCCATCATGGATTTCTTAAGTATACATGCATGGAAGAGGTGTATCCAACATTATGTGATTTTCCAAGATAATTCAAAAACTCATTAAACAAATAATTACCCAAGCCCAATTCATCATCAGAAGAAAACCCTAGCCTATTTAAACCTATCCATGCACTGGTTGGGCAAGATTCACGTGCATTTGGAGGAGAACAACAACTTGAACCCTAATTCTTGAATTCATTGGATCTCTCAATCTACAAGGAGTTTCTTCAAAGTTCTTCCACAAACCTTCTCCTGGTGATCTCTAGAGTGCAACCCAACCACCATTTGCAGCCAAAAGCAAGTACACGTGTGGAACCATCTCAGGTTAGTGTTGATTTTGATGATCGTGAAACTCATTTTTTTAAGTATGCATATTGTTGTGTGATTGTCACTGATCATGCTGATGTAATTTTTGTGGTGTTTGGACGTATATATTGCTTGCTATGTGTGTTTAAAGTTTTATGCCCTAACCTTGTTTCGTTCATTTTTTATTATTCACTTGTTGTTTGCAAATTTTGATGCCATATTCGAATTCCCGACGAAAATCTGGGTGGGATAGTGTATTCGCACGTGTGTTTTGGTATCTTTTTTGTCGCAGGTGGCCGGAGAAGGGAGCGGAGCCCTAACTCCGGCGGGTGGCGATGGAACCAGTCCGGCGAGGGTGGCTGGACGGAGAAGACATAATCCTGGCCCTTCATTCTCTTCATCCAACGGCTCTGATCGCGCCATGTGTTTCGTTTTTTATTTTTTTTCTGAATTTAAATTAATGATCCCATGTTTATTACCCCACGGGTCTTATGGTGCACGTCCAATTATGTTTATTTGTCTTGTTTACTTTTGATTTTTGTTGACCAAATAATGGACGCAGGATGCATCCAACGATTGGTGCAAGGTCAACTGGTTGACTGAGGGACCACGCAAGCTTTTTTTTATTTTTTCTCTTTTCTGATGGATTTAGTAGTCTTGGGCTGCTATTCACACCCTACCTCCCAGGCCCATTAACCATTCCAACGTTCTTTCTTTACTCACTGCACCCCCATGCCATTTATTTCATTTTTATTTTTATTTTAATTATTATATTTCATTCTTAGTTTTTAAAAATACATAATTGCATCTAAAAATCATCATAAAATTCATGCATCATTTTCATCATTTTATAAAATTTTCACAAATTTTATTTTTATTTTTATTTTATTTTTTATCATCTAAATTTATTATTTAGTCAATTTTCTTTTTGAATTATCCATATAATGCATACCTAATTTGTTTATTTTATTTCTCTGCATCCATAAAATATTTTTAATCCGTTCTTTTTGTATTTGTTAGATAATATTCTAAATTGCATAAAAATATTTTTCTTTCATTTTTAAATTTATTTCATATTGCATTTTGGTCCTTCCCTTTGGCACATTGAACCCTACTTCTCACCTGAACTTTGCCCAATTGTTTGAATGACTAACACTTTGAATTTTTGCAGGAATTTTTTATGTGTTGTTTGTCTCTGGCTGAGGAACCTTGATATTTAATTTGGGAATTTTGGGAGTTATTTCTCTAATTGTTTGATTTGTTTTCACTTGAGATCTCTTATATGTGTATTTCTGATCATGCCTAAGTCCTTGTTTGAAAGGCACTTGTGCCATTTGCTTTGGGGTTGTTTCTTTGATTTCTGAATTCATGTTTGGATTATTATCACTATTATTTGCCATTGTTTGATTTTCACTTGCCTTGATATTATTTATGTCCGTTTCGTACTAACCTTGTATGCAGGGACTAAGGTAAGTTCTTTAAGGGTATGGATAAGTATCCATGGTTACCCTTATTCTTTCTTTCTCTCCTATATTCTTCCTTTAGGATTTAGGTTGTCGTCAAACCTCACTAACCGTAGGTCGCCCATGCATGATAACCTTAGGACTCATAGTCCCCCTTTAGAGTTACCCTTGTGTCTTCTCTCTTCTCATCTCAAATTTCTTTAAAACACTTAATAAGAATAAGGTGTATTGCGCACGAGCCTTAAGCGTGGGGAATGAGAAATGAGGGGCTTGCTCTCATCTTTCTAGAGTGTTTAGCGAGCGTCCTGTCTTGGGACGATGCGTTAAGTATTCGCCCCTGTGCCCTAGACTTTGGTGCAATGCAGCTTAGGAACTAACTTAAGCCACTTCTGTCCTAAAAGATACAAACCAACCTCAAACCTTTTTGTCCTTCGGGATCGTCAAACTAAAGGATATTTTCAAAAAGGGCACGTTACTTTCCGTCTGAGACGCAAACAGGCATCGACCCTAACTGCCGGACGTGAACTTAACGTCGCTCATAAAAAACACAAAAAGAACTTGGTCCGAACTACGTTGACTCTGAATTCCCCATTGCACAAGGGGGGTACGTAGGCCTAGGACGTCGACGTCCTACCGAGTCTGTCTTTGTTTTTCCCTCCCCGTCTTAGTACAGCCCTAGATGATAGTATGACTCACCCTTAGATTAGACAACAAGAGTGGATCTCATCGAGTACGATGGACGCGTGGGGTGCTAGCACCTTCCCCTCGCGTAACCGACTCCCGAACCCAGGTTATGGTTGCGATGACCATTCCTTTCCCTCTTCCTCAGGTTTATGCGGTGTTCCCTTTCCCTCTCTTGGGATAAATTTACATGGCTGGCGACTCTGTTTTTCCGCGCCACTCTCGTGTTTGTACCTGGATGAAAATCCTGGGAGCGACAGCTGGCGACTCTGCTGGGGAATCTGGTTGACCTATGCTGGTCCATCCCTAAGCGAGTCAGTTCTAGCGCTTGCTTGTCTTTGTTCTCTTTGGGTGTTTTTGTTTTTGCTTTGCTTTTTTTGTTGTATTTTTTTTACCGCATTGCATTTCATTTTTATTACTGTCATGCTGCTGTGTTGTGCTGGCTATCTTTGTTTTGCAGGTTGGGTGGGTTCAAGAGATAAGCCCAATACCCAGGCTTGAGTACACCCTAGGACTAGAGTGTAAAGTAGTGGGACCTACGTGCCCGCTTGGTACGTTTGTGTGTTCACGAAATTCACAACCAGACGAGGCTATCTTGGGACGCATTCTAACATGTGTGTCTTGCGCATGTTAGGGTGTTGATCTAGAGAGCTGTCGACTCTGGTGACCGATCATTGAGGACCTTAGTGGAAACATCCCTCTTTAGTGGTGACAGTGGCAGACTACATCCTGTGGCAAACCCATTCGCACCCGAGGGCCCGCTTTGGAACTCGCATAGGATGGCCCCTACGTTTTGAAGAGAATCAGTGGAGGCACTCCTCGATTGACGATAGTACTGTACCCCGAGGGATGAATGTACTATTGTTTCTCGACCTCAGTGCCAAAGCTGAGGACCTTCCGCTTTGGAGAATCAGTTGAGGCCTCCTCGATTGGTGATGATGCCAAACCAGAAATGGTGAACGTATCATCGTTTCTCGACCTGAGAGCCCGGGATACTGAACATCCTAGTACCCATATGTGAGAGGGGATGGGCGTTTGCAGGTTTGTAGGTAACCGAGACCTTCAACCTACCTTGTTTTCCGGATTTCTCGTCAATGTCTGATTATTTGGGTTCCTATCTCAGTGGTCCAGAATTCTGGTTTTCTGGGTTGTGGTTCTCGTTCAGTTAACAGCACAGCACATCCAGCAGTGTGCCTTGACCCCATGCTTGCATGGGCATATCATTTTTCTTGCATTCTGACATGTTTGACATTTTTCAGGGCTTGCATCTTACTCTTGATTCCGGTTTTCTGAGTTTACCTTGATATGGATGTCCAGAGAAAGAAGACTGTTGCCTATTCGTTCCCAGAGCCGACCTTGACATTGATTCACAAGCTGATTAATATGGCTAGCTCCGGAGTTCGTACAGAGTTCAGTGGAAGGTATGGGAGACTTCTGAAATTTGTCTACAACATTTCCAAGTATGAGAAGGATGCCATTCACACACTTCTTCAGTTTTACGACCCATCTTTGCGTTGCTTCACTTTCCCGGACTACATCCTGGCTCCAACGTTGGAGGAGTTCTCATTTATTTTGGGAATCTCCATCAGGCATGATATAGTTTTCTTTTCCGAAGAACACCCCGGGGTAGAAGAGATGGTTGTTGCTCTTCATGTTAGTGAGTCTGTTCTGAACAGTAATATTGAAGAAAAACAAGGAGTTAAGGGCTTCTTGTTGAAGTTCTTGTTTGATCAGGCTTGCATGCATGTCAAAGAGAAAAACTGGACTGCTTTCCAAGTTATCCTAGCTATGTGCATCTATGGGATTATCCTGTTTCCGAATATTCCTGACCTGGTGGATATGCATGCCGTCAGAATCTTTATTTCGAAGAATCCTATACCTACCTTGCTAGGTGATGTGTACCATTCAGTTCACTACAAGAATGAGAATAGGCGTGGTAAAACTGTGAGTTGCTGTGCACCGCTCTTAGCTACTTGGTTTCTGAGCCGTCTCCCTGAATCTGGTGCTTTCGTTGATACGAAAGATTCTCTGAAATGGTCAAAGAGGGTTATGGGCTTGACTGCCGACAATATTGTTTGGATCAATCATGACTTGCTAGGAATGGAGATTATTTGCAAATGCGGAGAATTCCCTAATGTACCCTTGATAGGGAGGAAAGGTGGAATTAACTATAATCCCTCCCTAGCTATCAGGCAGTTTGGTTATCCTTTGAAAGGTCCACCCGAAGAGCGAGACGTCCGAGAGTCCTTATTCTTCAATGGTATTGAGGATCAAGGGTTGATAAGGAAAGTTGTGAATGCTTGGAAACAGGTGACCAAGAAGGGTAAAATTCCATTCGGGAAAAGTAACAATCGGGCTTTCCCTGCCTATAAAGAGTGGATTAAGAAGAGAGCAGAAGAGGAGCTTCTTCCCTTCCCCGTGGAACCACCTTTGTACCCTTTGGTGATCGAGCCTCCTACCACCGTTGAGTTGGAGAAGTATAACAAATTATGGGCAGAAAAGGAAAGGCTGCGGGAAGAAAATAGTGAGCTAAAAAGAGAGATTTATCAGTGGAAGCATGAGCGGGGTGAAGCTGTTCATACCGCCAAGTTGAAGACAGAGCTCCTTGCTAAAGCAGAAAAAGAGCTTGCTGACATGGTCGCATCCAGACAAAGGATGAAGGAAGCTTTGGATGGTATCAGTAAGGTTCTCAGGTCCAAGGAGGAGGAATTAGGCAAGGCTTTGTTGAAGATTCACAGGTTCGATGATCACCGAGAAACTGCCATGGCTGAAAATAAGAGAAAGGAAGACGACTACCTAGCTAAGATTGATCAGTTGAAGTCGACGCTCAAGAAGAAAGACGCCGAGATTTTGTCAGGGGTATTCAAGAGACAGGCAGTCGAGGTTCGACTTAATGAAGCCTTAGACTCCATAAAGGAGCTGAAGGTCCAAGCTGGAGTAAAGAGATCTAGACATGAGGGGCCTAGCATGAAGGGTGTTTCTGGAGAAGACGCTTGGGAATTACATTGCAGATACTTGGATGGGATCATACACAGGAGAGACCTTCTCATTCAAGGACTAATTCAGAGACCAAAGCATTCCGACACCAGAAAGCTGTTCGAGGAAATTCAAGACTGGTGCAGCAAGCATAGTGGATGGGGAGGATTGACACTTGTAAACTTTGATGACATGCCATAGTTTTCTGTTTTCTTTCATTGTATATGGATCACCACCAGGCTTGTTGGTTGGGATCTATGGTTTCTATATTCAGACTTGTTATCTCGGATTTGTGATCGTTGACATTTGGCTTTTCTCTGGTTTTCTTAATATATGAGCAGAAGTTCCATTATATCTTGTTATTAAACCGGAATCAAGGGGTGGATCGCCTTGTGAATTTTCAAACATGTCCATTTGCATTTGCATACTCATAATCATTTTTGCATAATCATTTTGCATGACAGGTGTTTATCTCCGGTATTCTTATCTTGTTCTCATCTCAGAATTTTAGATCAGTACATTCACCGGTATCCCACCAGACAGAATCAGAAGAAGCTCATGGATCAGGTACAGAATGAAATCATTGAGATGCGGACTCGCGTGAACCAATTCATGGAGTTAATGCAAGGTGTTGCTTAGGGCCAAGAGCAGTTGAGGACTCTCGTTCAGCCACTGATTGCGAGAATTGATGAAGATGGTGTCCTTCATGGAGGAATTCAGACTGGTGTTACTAATGATGTTCAGAATGGCCCTACGGGCGGAGGTATTCCTGCTACTGGTGTTGTGATTCCTCCGGGCGGAGGAGAAAGTGTTGTGATTCCCACTGCAGTGGGAGGTGGTATTGGTGCTGGCGCAGCTCATGGCCGTCAGTATGATGATGTTCAGTATGATGCATTTTCTTTGCCATGTGGGGATGCTGGTCCCCATATTGACCATGATCAGAGGATCCGGTTGCTTGAGGAACAGCTGAGGGGTGTTGTGAATCAAGATTCTGTGGGAATGGATCTAGAGGATTTGGGGCTGGTTCCAGGCGTTGTTATTCCGCACAAGTTTCAGACTCCCACTTTCGAGAAGTATAATGGTATGACTTGTCCGAGGACCCATGTGAGGGCGTACGCAAGCAAAATGGTTGTGCATGCGAAGAATGAAAAGCTGATGATGCATTGCTTCTAGGATAGCCTATCTGGGGCATCCCTGGAGTGGTACATGCAACTGGAAAGGAAGGATGTGCGTAGTTGGAGAGATCTGGCAGGGGCATTTATCAGACATTACCAATTTAACACTGATATGGCTCCTAACAGAACACAGCTGCAGAATCTGTCACAGAAGAACAATGAGAGTTTCAAAGAGTACGCTCAGAGGTGGCGTAAACTGGCAACGAGGGTTCAGCCTCCCATGTTGGAACGTGAAATGATAACTATATTTATGGCCACCTTGCAGGGTCATTACTACGAAAAGCTGGTACCATGTATGACTGGAAAGTTTGTTGACTTGATCTTGGTAGGAGAGATAGTGGAAAGCGGAATTAAGACGGGAAAGATATCAGGCAGTGATGGGTCCTCATCTGGAGGAAGTAAGAAACCTTATGCTAGCGGTTACAAGAAGAAGGAGGGAGATACAAACTCTGTGTCATCATATCGTGGTAGAGATGGGCCTCGTCAGAACTACAATCAGCAAGTGGCTTCTGTAACCATCCCAGCAGCACCTCAGCAGCCAGCAGCGACTCAACGACAAAATCAGGCTCCTCGCCGGTCTCAGCCTCTGACTAGGCGGGATAGGCATTTTGACACTCCACCTCTTCCATACGCTCAATTATTTCAGTACTTGCTAAAGCTACAGTTAATCCAGAAGAGAACATTGGCTTCATCTACTGGTAATCCACCTCCCGGCTATGACGCCAACGCCCACTGTGAGTTTCATTCTGGGGCACCCGGACATTATATTGAAAACTGTAAAGCTTTTAAGCATCAGGTTCAAGATCTGCTGGATTCCAAAGCCATCAATTTCTCCAATGATGTTCCAAATATGAATCAGAACCCGATGTCGAATCACGGTGAGCCGAGGGTCAATGCTATTATTAAAGACTGTGAAGACTTGAGTTTGATTTCAGATGTGAACGAAGTCCAAACTCCTTTGGGTGTGGTGAAGGAAAGGCTGTTGAAGGGAGGGGTATTCCCCGGTTGTGATGAAGGTTGTGCAGAATGTGTGTCGCAGCCAGGCGGTTGTGACTCTTTGAAAGCAGGTATTCAGAAAATGATCAGCGAAGGGGTATTACAGTTTGACAAGGGTTGTAGGCAGAGTAATGCTACTGACAGAGAGATTGATGTTGCCACGATAATAATTCCGTTCAAGACAGTAACTATATCAGCGCCAGCGAGACCAGCGCCGGTCACTATCACTGTTCCTGGACCAGTCCCGTATGAGAGTACCAAGGCCATCCCGTGGAACTATGGGGCAGAGGTGTTTGTTAATGGTAAGAAGCTGGAATTGGAAGAGACATCAGCTGTGAATACAGGGGTTAAAAATCTTGTTGAAGCAGGGGCTATCACTAGAAGTGGTAGAGTCTTTATTCCGTCCGAGAATCAAGTCGGTAGCTCAAGACTAGACAAGGGTAAACAGATGATGGATGAGTCTGTACAGAGGTAGGAAGCTAATAATTCTACGACAAAGCAAGGTGGGGATACTTTCTCAGAAGATGTAGAAGAGTTCATGAGGTTGAACAGAAAAAGTGATTACAAGATTGTCGACCAACTTCACCAAACTCCATCGAAGATTTCCATTATATCCTTACTGTTG
Source organism: Lathyrus tuberosus (assembly GCA_022829125.1). Taxonomy (NCBI): domain Eukaryota; kingdom Viridiplantae; phylum Streptophyta; class Magnoliopsida; order Fabales; family Fabaceae; genus Lathyrus; species Lathyrus tuberosus. The sequence goes on along the minus strand of JALAZF010000479.1, from coordinate 2,394,824 downwards.
TGCTCTGAGGCACACCGAAATGCATTGCTGAAGGTTCTGAATATGGCTTATGTACCACAGGAAATATCCGTCAATCAGTTAGAAGGGGTTGTGGCTCATGTGAATGCTGGTAATGGTTTGGGTTTCACCGATTTAGATCTGACTCCGGCTGGGAGTAATCACAATAACGCTCTGCACATTTCAGTGGAATGTCGTGGTTCTTTGATGTTGCATGTGTTAGTTGATACTGGGTCGTCTTTGAATGTGTTACCAAAGAAGGCTTTGATAAAGTTGGATACTCGTGGGTTGATTTGTATACCAAGTCACTTGGTGGTACGTGCTTTTGATGGCTCCAAGAGGTCAGTTTTTGGAGAGTTAGTTTTACCGATCAAGGTGGGTCCTGAGATTTTCAACACCACCTTCTATATAATGGATATTCAGCCTGCCTATAGTTGTTTGTTGGGCCGCCCATGGATCCATGGTGCTGGGGTAGTAACTTGTACGCTGCACCAGAAGTTGAAGTATATGGTGGATGGCCACGTTGTGACTGTTTGTGGTGAAGAAGATATCATGGTGAGTCACCTATCGACCTTCAAGTATGTAGAGGTAGATGGTGAGATACATGAAACTTTGTGCCAAGCCTTTGAAGCCGTGAAGATTCCTGAGGGACCCCCAAAGGCAGTCAGTCAGCCTGAGGTGGTTGCCCAACCTGAAGTCGTCATACAACCAGAAGTTCCAATGTCCTCTTTCAAAGAGGCGCGTGCTATAGTTGAAGCTGGTGGTTCTCAGAAGTGGGGCAGTGTTATTGATGTTCAAAGGAAGCAAGATACTCATGAACTGGGATACAAGCCACCTAGGCGTTCTGAAGAGCCTCCCAAGTTCTATGGTCCAGTCCGTTTCACCAGTGCCGGTGTTTCCTTCGACAGAGTCAATGCTATTGAGGATGAAAGAGATAGTGATTGTGACATGGATGAATGGATCCGTCCCTGCATTCCTGGTCAGAGTCTAGGCAACTGGTCCTCCGAGAAAGTTATCCAAGTGACGCGCCCGGAGTAATTTACTTTTGTTTTCTGTTATGTTGAGTCCTACGCTCTGCCCAAGGCGTAGTGATATTTATTTGTAGGGCTTGGATGTTTTATTTGCTATTTTTATCATCAATAAAGGACGTTTTTTCATTCAAATATTTTGATCCATGTCTTTCTATTTTTTTACTTTTTTGCATTAACCCACATCAAAATGGCAATGTGTTTTCTTATTTGTTGCACTCATAATGAACATAAAACATCCATCATGCAGGATCCTTTGTTCAGATTCCACCCATGACTTAGCTATGGCTCGATATGACTTCGACAATCCCATCTATCAGGCCGAAGAAGAGACTGATGAAGACTGTGACTTACCAGAAGAATTAGCCAGGCTACTGAAACAAGAGGAAAGGGTTATTCTACCTCATCAGGAGGAAGTTGAGACTGTTAATCTGGGAACCGAAGATGTTAAGCGATAAGTAAAGGTTGAGGCTGCCCTGGAAGACACTGTTAAGGGAAGATTGATTGAGTTACTTCGTGAGTATGTGGATATCTTCGCCTGGTCTTACCAAGACATGCCTGGGCTTGACACTGACATTGTTTCACACCAGCTGCCGCTTAAAGAGGGTTGTGCTCCAGTCAAACAGAAATTGAGAAGGACGAAACCAGATATAGCCGTCAAGATCAAGGAAGAGGTTCAGAAACAGTTGGACGCCGGATTTCTTGCTGTGACAAATTATCCTCCGTGGGTTGCTAATATCGTACCTGTACCTAAGAAGGATGGGAAGGTCAGGATGTGTGTGGATTACCGAGATTTGAATAGGGCGAGCCCGAAGGATGATTTCCCGCTCCCCCACATTGACGTGTTAGTGGACAATACTGCTCAATATTCTGTGTTTTCCTTCATGGATGGCTTCTCTGGGTATAACCAAATCAAAATGGCCCCAGAGGACATGGAGAAAACTACATTCATAACACCGTGGGGAACATTTTGCTACAAGGTAATGCCCTTTGGATTGAAGAATGCTGGGGCAACCTATCAGCGGGCAATGGTGACTCTCTTTCATGATATGATTCACAAGGAGATTGAAGTCTATGTTGATGACATCATTGCAAAGTCACAGACAGAGGAAGAACACTTGGTAAACCTCCAGAAGTTGTTTGAAAGGTTGAGGAAGTTCAGGTTGAGATTGAATCCGAACAAGTGCACTTTCGGCGTGAGGTCTGGTAAATTGCTGGGTTTCATTGTTAGTGAAAGGGGTATAGAGGTTGATCCTGCAAAGATAAGAGCCATACAGGAGATGCCTGAGCCAAGAACAGAGAAAGAGGTTCGTGGTTTCTTGGGGAGGTTGAATTACATTGCCAGGATTATCTCTCATCTGACAGCCACATGTGAACCAATTTTCAAGTTGTTAAGGAAAGATCAAGAGGTCAGGTGGAATGAAAATTGTCGAGAGTCGTTTGAAAGGATAAAGACGTACTTGCAGGAACCTCCAGTCCTTATGCCACCAGTGTCTGGGAGACCGTTGATTATGTACCTTACGGTTCTTGAGAATTCGATGGGTTGTGTGCTCGGTCAACACGACGAGACGGGTAAGAAAGAGCACGCCATTTACTACCTGAGTAAGAAGTTCACTGATTGCGAATCAAGATACTCTATGCTGGAAAAGACATGTTGTGCACTCGCTTGGGCAGCCAAGCGCCTAAGGCAGTATATGTTAAATCACACAACCTTGTTGATTTCGAAGATGGATCCGATTAAGTATGTGTTCGAGAAGCAAGCACTTTCTGGAAGGATAGCCCGTTGGCAGATGGTTTTGACAGAGTACGATATTCAGTATGTTTCTCAGAAGGCCATTAAGGGAAGTGTTCTATCAGAATATCTAGCTGAACAGCCGGTCGAGGATTATCAGCCTATGAAGTTTGAGTTTCTAGACGAGCATGTTATGTTTCTGAAAATGAAGTATTGTGAAGAGCCTCTGCCTGACGAAGGACCAGAGATTAGGTCACAGTGGAAGATGATTTTCGATGGGGCTGTCAACTCATATGGTAACGGAATTGGGGCAATCATTACAACTCCGAATGGTTCTCATATACCTTTCACTGCCCGGTTAGCATTCGTGTGTACCAACAACGAGGCGGAGTATGAAGCATGCATCATGGGGTTAGAAGAAGCAATTGATTTGAGAATTAAGAACCTCGATGTCTATGGTGATTCTGCGTTGGTGGTTAATCAGATTACAGGAGAATGGGAGACTCGTCAGGCAAATTTGGTACCTTATAACAACTATGCCAGAAGGTTGTTACCTTTCTTTGATAGGGTGGATTTTCATCATGTGCCCTAAGCCGAGAATCAGATGGCTGATGCATTAGCGACATTGGCATCCATGTATAAGGTGAACCGTTGGAATGAAACTCCGTCGATTAGAATCATATGTCTAGATAGACCGGCTTTTGTGTTTGCAATTGAAGATGTGTCTGATGGCAAACCGTGGTATCCTGATATTAAGGTTTTTCTGAAAAGACAAGAGTATCCAGAGGGTGCCTCCACCAAGGATAAGAAGACTCTGAGAAGGTTGGCAGGAAACTTCTTTCTAAACGAGGATGATGTGTTATATAAGAGGAACTTCGATATGGTCTTGCTACGTTGTGTTGACGAACACGAGGCAGGGTTATTGATGGAGGAAGTTCACGAGGGTTCTTTCGGTACTCATTCCAGTGGACACACCATGGCTAGAAAGTTGTTGAGGGCAGGATATTATTGGATAACTATGGAGTCTGATTGTTTCAAGTACGCCCGAAAGTACCACAAATTCCAGATTTATGCAGATAAGATGCATGTACCGCCTACGCCTCTAAATGTGTTGTCGTCTCCTTGGCCTTTTACAATACGGGGCATAGATATGATTGGGAAGATTGAGCCCACAACTTCCAATGGGCATCGTTTCATTCTGGTTGCCATTGATTATTTCACAAAGTGGGTGGAGGCAGCCTCGTACACCAACGTCACCAAGCAAGTGGTAGCCCAGTTTATAAAGAAGGATATCATCTGTCGTTATGGGGTCCCGGAAAGAATCATTACTGATAATGGCTCAAATTTGAACAACAAGATGATGAAGGAACTATGTCAGAGTTTCAAGATCGAGCATCATAATTCCTCTCTGTATCGTCCGAAGATGAATGAGGCTGTTGAGGCGGCAAATAAGAATATCAAGAAGATTGTACAGAAGATGGTGGTAACATATAAAGACTGGCATGAGATGTTACCTTATGCCCTACATGGTTACCGTACTTCAGTGCGTACGTCAACTGGGGCAACCCCTTTCTCATTGGTATATGGTATGGAAGCAGTTTTACCCTTAGAGGTCGAGATTCCGTGTTTGAGAGTTTTGGCAGATGTGAAGCTTGATGAAGCTGAATGGGTGCGTTCCAGATTGGATCAGTTGAACCTTATTGAAGAAAAGAGGTTGGCTGCCATCGCACATGGTCGTTTGTATCAGAGCAGGATGAAGCACGCCTTTGACCAGAAAGTGCGTCCTCGGAGTTTTCAGACAGGCGAATTGGTTTTGAAAAGGATCCTTCCTCCTCAGACAGATCACAGGGGCAAATGGACTCCAAACTACGAAGGTCCATATGTGGTGAGAAAGGTTTTTTCTGGCGGAGCCTTACTCCTTTCAACCATGGATGGCGAAGATTTTTCATCCCCTGTGAACGCAGACGTAGTCAAAAAATACTTCGCATAAGAGACCCGCTGGACATAAAAAGAGAGTCCAGACAAAAAAGGGCATCCCAGCGAACCATAAAAAAGGAAAAAGGTTCGGGCAAAAATTAGGGATAAAATGTAAAAAGAAATGTGTAAACCCGCAAAGTTGAAAACCTGAAAAGGCGACTTTGACAAAAATGGGTATCCTGGTGGATTGAAAACCCGAAAAGGGCGATCCAGGCAAAAGTTAGGGATTTGTAAGCGAAAGGCTATAGTCTGCGTTCGATCTGTAAAACACTCTCAATACCTGGAAATTCTGAAAGAAAAGGATCAGTACAGTTAGTCTCTACGAAGGTCAAGACATTTGTGGATAAACAAGCCATATGGGTCATAGCTGAGTCGAATCATGGTGGATATCTGTTCCCACATTGCCGACATGTGTATTTTCTTTTTGCTTTTGCGTAATTACCTCTTTTTAGGAATTGCTTCCTATTGTAAATGCCTATTTACAGGCCACTCTTCTCAATAAAATATTCATTTCACTCAAAGAGCTTTCTGTTGTTTTACTTTTGCTTTTACTACTTTGTTTGCAAAAACGTCCGATATTTTTGATAAACATTACATATAAAACTTTGAGCTTTGCGAAGCATAACGAAAAGCAGTAGAAATTACTTAGGCGTTAACAGTGATAGTTACGTTGTGGCATGCTCCCTTTGTTGTTATTTGACTTGCAGGGCAACAACATTATACTCCCCAGCAGTGAGATTGTTCCTTCCCCAGCAGGACAAAGCTTTCCTCAGCAGAACAGACTTTCCCCACCAGAAGACTTGGAAAGTATTTTCTCCGGATCAAGACGTTATTTCCCCACAGAATCATGGTGCTCACTTCCCCATCCTGTCAGGAAGTGTACTTTCACCAACAATGTCATATTCTAATCCCCAGCAAGGTGGGGGTAAGGGCATTCTCCCCTTCAGCAGGTTAAGTTCAGAAGTATCCCCAAGCTGGATGGTATTATGGGTTGGTATCCCCCAGCAGGTCCTAAGCCCGTCTGTTGTTGGCAATCCTCGGCAACAAACTTCCGGTTCCGTTATTGGCGTCCATTCTCAACTCCCCCAGCAGAGGAGAAATCTCAGGTTTTGGATGTTACCTTCAGTAGAGGACAGGTGTAATCCCCGGTAGTGTGGATATTCTTTTGGGACTTCATCCCCAGCAGAAGTTGTTGATCCAAGGAGTCGATCAGTATGATCCTTCTCAGCAGAGTTCCTGGATTCAGAGGACAATTTATTTTTGTCATCCCCGGCTGAATTGGTCTTTTCTCTCCAGCATTTATTTTGCTGGAGAGACCCCTTTTGCATATCATAAGCATTTGCATTGCATCCTCAAAACGCGTAGCATTTCCACTTCGTGTGGAGCACTACGGCAAAATTCAAACATTTGCATTCAAAGCATAAGCCAGGTTTGACGCTTTCCTTGCCAGTTCTCTTTCCTAACGGAGATGGCATAACTCAGGAGATTTTGGAGGGATGCGTTCCTCATACTTGTGCTCCCCGGCAGAGTCTTTTATTTAGACTTCTCCTTCCCCAACAGAGTCATCTTATCTGTGGATCTTGAGTCCGTTAGAAGTTTGCTTTTGTTTGGCCTTTCTCTTTTGTGAGATCCAGTTTACTAGTATCCTTTTCTCAGTAGGGGGTCTAAACCGGAAGTTTTGTTTCACGTTATCCCCAATGAAGTCCACTTTATGTTGGTTATCCTTTGCGGGTACAATTGAGGTTGTATTCGTCTCGTGGATGCGATTGAGGTCGTATTCGTCTTTTCTTTGTGGGTAGAGTGATCGAGGCCAGTCTTCCTTTTGTGGGTACAATTGAGGTTGTATTCGTTTTGTGGATGCGATCGAGGTCGTATTCGTATTTTCTTTGTGGGTAGAGTGATCGAGGTCAGTCTTTCTTTTGTGGGTACAATTGAGGTTGTATTCGTTTTATGGATGCGATCGAGGTCGTATTCGTATTTTCTTTGTGGGTAGAGTGATTGAGGTCAGTCTTCCTTTGTGGGTACAATTGAGGTTATATTCGTTTTGTGGATGCGATCGAGGTCGTATTCGTCTTTTCTTTGTGGGTAGAGTGATCGAGGTCAGTCTTCCTTTGCGGGTGCAATTGAGGTTGTATTCGACTCGTGGATGCGATTGAGGTCGTATTCGTATTTTCTTTGTGGGTAGAGTGATTGAGGTCAGTCTTCCTTTTGTGGGTACAATTGAGGTTGTATTCGTTTTGTGGATGCGATCGAGGTCGTATTCGTATTTTCTTTGTGGGTAGAGTGATCGAGGCCAGTCTTCCTTTGTGGGTACAATTGAGGTTGTATTCGTTTTGTGGATGCGGCCGAGGTCGTATTCGTATTTTCTTCGTGGGTAGAGTTATTGAGGTCAGTCTTCCTTTGTGGGTACAATTGAGGTTGTATTCGTCTCGTGGATGCGATTGAGGTCGTATTCGTCTTTTCTTTGTGGGTAGAGTGATTAAGGTCAGTCTTCCTTTGTGGGTACGATTGAGGTTGTATTCGTTTTGTGGATGCGATCGAGGTTGTATTCGTATTTTCTTTGCGGGTAGAGTGATTGAGGTCAGTTTTCCCCTTGTGGGTACAATTGAGGTTGTATTCGTCTTTTGAATGCGATCGAGGTCGTATTCGTATTTTTAAGGTGGATATGGTTGAGGTCGTATTCCTTATTTTTCCAGCATGCTCTATTTCGTTATCATCAGCAAATTTCCGGGTTCTTTCGGTATTCAATCCCCGTGTATCCTAGAATGTCTGACAGTCGTTGCTATCCTACCTTCAGGACCAAGTTGATTGAATAGGGGCAGCTGTTGCACCCCAAAATTTGCTCTCTTTACTTTATTACTAACTGGCTTATGTTTCATTTCATTTTTGCATTATCACGTGTGCATAGCATTGGTTCCTAGCAGGGGGTCAAGGTACCTGAGATATTCTTCAAAGGGTCAAGCAAGAGAGCTCAAGTGGATCATTCTCTCCTAACCAGTGCATAGATTAGGGTTTTGAGATTCTTGGGTTTATTGCTCCAATGGGCAAGCTCCTTGGGTTTTTATCATCACCAAATGGCATATCTCATCTTTGTTGGAAAGGATACACATCATATTCAGAGGAATTTGAATTTGGAGACTGTACTATTTCCTCCTAGACTGAGGGTACCACAACTAGGGTTTGCTATAAAGTCAGTTTATTTCTGATTTTTTAGGCAGGACTTGATTCCATGGTATTCCTTGGGTCCCCAAGTATCTAGGGATGGGAGGTTGTCCCTCAGTATGGTTCAGGAGAAGTTCAATTGGCCAATGGATTGAAAATCAGGTGAATGGGGTAAAAGTCAACAGTGAGAGGAGAAGTCAACTGTGGAATTTTGAGGTTCTCTCCAAGGTTTTCAAGGTCTCACATCCTCATATGGTCTCAAGGGTCAAGTTTCATGCCATATATCAAAAATCAGGAGTTGGTGCAAAAGTTACTAAAAATGGAAATGACCTATAATTTGAAAGTTTCCTTTTTGGGCAAGTTCCTGCACTGAATTCAACTAGACTTTTCATCATCAAAGAAGCTTCAAATGAATTTTTCTACAACAAGAAAGTTGAAGATCCTTTTCTCCTCTTTCCAACAAGTACTAGTGGGTTTCCATATCATTTGTGAAACTCCAGTTATGATCAAAAGAAGGCAGAGTGGTTTTTAGGGTTTTTCATGGTTCCATTTTCACAACTTTGGGCATAATGACCTATAATCAATTCCATTGCTTCATGCCACATTCCAATATCAAAGGACATTCCTTGAGGTTTATTTTGGGCCCAAGAATTAAGACATTCCATGGTTTATTCTTCACTTATTTCCCATTATTCAAAAAAGCCAAGGCATTAAAAAATCATGAATCAATTGTTTTCAAGGCCCAAGTTCAATTGAGGTGCAATTAGCAATTCACATATGGGTGATCCATCATGGATTTCTTAAGTATACATGCATGGAAGAGGTGTATCCAACATTATGTGATTTTCCAAGATAATTCAAAAACTCATTAAACAAATAATTACCCAAGCCCAATTCATCATCAGAAGAAAACCCTAGCCTATTTAAACCTATCCATGCACTGGTTGGGCAAGATTCACGTGCATTTGGAGGAGAACAACAACTTGAACCCTAATTCTTGAATTCATTGGATCTCTCAATCTACAAGGAGTTTCTTCAAAGTTCTTCCACAAACCTTCTCCTGGTGATCTCTAGAGTGCAACCCAACCACCATTTGCAGCCAAAAGCAAGTACACGTGTGGAACCATCTCAGGTTAGTGTTGATTTTGATGATCGTGAAACTCATTTTTTAAGTATGCATATTGTTGTGTGATTGTCACTGATCATGATGATGTAATTTTTGTGGTGTTTGGACGTGTATATTGCTTGCTATGTGTGTTTAAAGTTTTATGCCCTAACCTTGTTTCGTTCGTTTTTTATTATTCACTTGTTGTTTGCAAATTTTGATGCCATATTCGAATTCCTAACGAAAATCTGGGTGGGATAGTGTATTCGCGCATGTGTTGTGGTGTCTTTTTTGTCGCGGGTGGTCGGAGAAGGGAGCGGAGCCCTAACTCCGGCGGTGGCGATGGAACCAGTCCGGCGAGGGTGGCTGGACGGAGAAGACACAATCCTGGCCCTTCATACTCTTCATCCAACGGCTCAGATCGCGCCATGTGTTTCGTTTTTTATTTTTTTCTGAATTTAAATTAATGATCCCATGTTTATTACCCCACGGGTCTTATGGTGCAGGTCCAATTATGTTTATTTGTCTTGTTTACATTTGATTTTTGTTGACCAAATAATGGACGCAGGATGCATCCAACAATTGGTGCAAGGTCAACTAGTTGACTGAGGGACCACACAAGCTTTTTTTTTTATTTTTTCTCTTTTCTGATGGATTTAGTAGTCTTGGGCTGCTATTCGCACCCCACCTCCCAGGCCCATTAACCATTCCAATGTTCTTTCTTTACTCACTGCACCCCCATGCCATTTATTTCATTTTTATTTTTATTTTAATTATTATATTTCATTCTTAGTTTTTAAAAATACATAATTGCATCTAAAAATCATCATAAAATTCATGCATCATTTTATAAAATTTTCACAAATTTTATTTTTATTTTTATTTTATTTGTTATCATCTAAATTTATTATTTAGTCAATTTTCTTTTTGAATTATCCATATAATGCATACCTAATTTGTTTATTTTATTTCTCTGCATCCATAAAATATTTTTGATTCGTTCTTTTTGTATTTGTTAGATAATATTCTAAATTGCATAAAAATATTTTTATTTCATTTTTAAATTTATTTCATATTGCATTTTGGTCCTTCCCTTTGGCACATTGAACCCTACTTCTCACCTGAACTTTGCCCAATTGTTTGAATGACTAACACTTTGAATTTTTGCAGGAATTTTTTATGTGTTGTTTGTCTCTGGCTGAGGAACCTTGGTATTTAATTTGGGAATTTTGGGAGTTATTTCTCTAATTGTTTGATTTATTTTCACTTGAGATCTCTTATATGTGTATTTCTGATCATGCCTAAGTCCTTGTTTGAAAGGCACTTGTGCCATTTGCTTTGGGGTTGTTTCTTTGATTTCTGAATTCATGTTTGGATTATTATCACTATTGTTTGCCATTGTTTGATTTTCACTTGCCTTGATATTATTTATGTCCGTTTCGTACTAACCTTGTATGTAGGGACTAAGGTAAGTTCTTTAAGGGTATGGATATGTATCCATGGTTACCCTTATTATTTCTTTCTCTCCTATCTTCTTCCTTTAGGATTTAGGTTGTCGTCAAACCTCACTAACCGTAGGTCGCCCATGCATGATAACCTTAGGACTCATAGTCCCCCTTTAGAGTTACCCTTGTGTCTTCTCTCTTCTCATCTCAAATTTCTTTAAAACACTTAATAAGAATAAGGTGTATTGCGCACGAGCCTTAAGCGTGGGGAAAGAGAAATGAGGGGCTTCCTCTCATCTTTCTAGAGTGCTTAGCGAGCGTCCTGTCTTGGGACGATGCGTTAATTATTCACCCCTGTGCCCTAGACTTTGGTGCAATGCAGCTTAGGAACTAACTTAAGCCACTTCTGTCCTAAAAGATACAAACCAACCTCAAACCTTTTTGTCCTTCGGGATCGTCAAACTAAAGGATATTTTCAAAAAGGGCATGTTACTTTCCGTCTGAGACGCAAACAGGCATCGACCCTAACTGCCGGACGTGAACTTAACGTCGCTCATAAAAAACACAAAAAGAACTTGGTCCGAACTACGTTGACTCTGAATTCCCCATTGCACAAGGGGGTACGTAGGCCTAGGACGTCGACGTCCTACCGAGTCTGTCTTTGTTTTTCCTTCCCCGTCTTAGTACAGCCCTAGATGATAGTATGACTCACCCTTAGATTAGACAACAAGCGTGGATCCCATCGAGTACGATGGACGCGTGGGGTGCTAGCACCTTCCCCTCGCGTAACCGACTCCCGAACCCAGGTTATGGTTGCAATGACCATTCATTTCCCTCTTCCTCAGGTTTATGCGGTGTTCCCTTTCCCTCTCTTGGGATAAATTTACACGGTTGGCGACTCTGTTTTTCCGCGCCACTCTCGCGTTTGTACCTGGATGAAAATCCTGGGAGCGACAGGATGTTTTTGGGGTAATTGGGGGTTGAAATCGTAAAGGTTTTTGGGGCTGTGATGCTACTGGTGCGTAGCAGCGATTGCAGAAATCGCAGGTTCGCAAAGCAAACCATTCCTTCGCAAGGCAAACTTTCTCCTAGGCTCGCAAAGCGAGCAGTGCAGCGAATGCGTGGTGATTTTATTGGTGAATACTGGGAACTCTCTCGTTTTTGTGTGGGCTTTTGGGGATTCGCTGGAGCTTGCAAAGCGAACGTGCCAGTGAATGTGTTTGCACGACGAACTCAGTAGTGAACCCTGTTGTTCGCGAAATTTTGTTTATGATTTCTGTGATATTCTGATGTTTCAGTGCTGTGGTTTTTTTGATGATTTACCATGATGTTATTGATGTTAATGATGATTATGACGTGATGATTTCGTGATGTTTTGATGAAATATTTGATGATATGAATTACCGTGATGTATATTGATGATTATGAGTTGTTTATATATGATGTTTGATGGTTAAGTGATGATATGAATTTACCATGAGCTATTTTGATGATTATAAGATGATGATGCATGATGTTTTGATGAATAAATGACGATATGACGAATATGAGATTTTGATGAATGATGATGCACATAATGACTTTATTGATGATGATGATGATGATTATGACGTTGTGCATCATGCATTCATAGCATTTCAGTGATGATGTTAGACTTCGGTCTATTGTGGCTTCCATCCCATTGTGTGGATGTGAAGTGGTTTATGACGTGCTCCGGTTCTTGTGTGGAACCGATCCTAATAACGGGGATCTTTAGAGGGTGATGGCCTAAGTGTCCATCGATTGTGACGATTGGTACCACATGCATGAGTCTTGTTGTGCATTGCATTTATGTGGCATTATTGAATATGATTGTATGATGTTGTGACTGTTGATCTTTTTTATGACTCTGATGATGTTGTTTATGATTATGATGCCGTTTTATACATATCTTGTTTTTATATTGATTATAATGAATTGTGATTACTCACCCTGCCTGTTTGAATGTTGCCTCCACGTGGGTAACGTGCAGGTGATCAGGATTAGCCGTGGATGCTTTCGAGGAACTTTTGAAGTTTATTTGCATTTTGGTCGATGTAGAGGGTCTTGCTATGATAGTGTAACATCGGGTTGGGTCGTTGAGTCGAACCATGTCGAGTTTTTATTTGGCTGTTATTTTGTTGTTATTTGATGACTATGGTTTTATTTTAAAAACCCTTTTGTGGGATTTTGTGGTTCTGCTACCTTTGAAGGCTTTTGAGTTATTTTGAGGAAAACTTGTTATTTACGGAGCAATTTTGTTGATTTGAATTTATTGAGAAATGTGCACCCTTTTGAGGAAATTCTGATTTTACTCTGATATTTTGTTTAATCTGCTGCGATAATTGTGGGGTAGAAAAGGGTGTTACATTAGTGGTATCAGAGCAGGCCGGTCCGTCCGGCCAGGTTGTCTAATATTGTCTATTCCCTAGTGTACGACATGTGTGTGAAAACACTGTCGATGCTTGTTTTGTTTTCCAGTTGCATGTTGGGAATGAAACAAGTGGGGGGAGAAGATGGTGCTTCTCCAAGATGCTTCAAGTATGGAGCAATGGCTAAGTGTGGTGTTGGATGCTACAATGGTTTGGTAGGATAGTTTGTACCGCCTCATGATAGTCGGCTGTTATTGACAAATTGAGGAACTGGTCACCCTTAATCTCTTGTCGATAATAGACGGGGTCATGTTGGATGGGATAGACGTGTCTTGCGAGCTTAAGTGGTGTGCGCAGTGAATTGTTTGGAGTTAAGCCAAGTGCTTACAGATGGTTTTGATGAGTCGATGCTGGATGATGCCGAGACGTTTATGTTGAGGGTAATTTTGAGTATTAGTGAAGGTGGAGAAGTTGGTGTTTTGCCTTTTGTTTGTGAAATTTTGGAAGTGTTCCCTGATGGCGTAAGTGATTGGCCCCCAGAGCGTGAGGTAGAGGTTGCGGCAGATTTGATACCAGGTATGATTCCGGTGCAATGGCTCCTTACCAGATGTCTGTCTCTGAGTTAGGAGAATTGAAGAAACAATTGGAAGAGTTGATTGGGATAAATTTTGTTCGACCGAGTGTTTCTCTGTGGGGTGCTCCTGTGCTGTCGATGAAGAAGAAAAATGGTACTATGAGGTTGTGTGTGGATTATAGACGATTGAAATAAAGTGATGATCAAGGATATGTATCCACTTCTGAGGATTGGTGATTTGAGGGATCAATTGGTGGGTGCTTGTGTTTTAGCAAGATTGATTTGAGGTCTGGTTATCATCGAATTCATGTTAAGCCTGATGATATTCCAAAGACAGCTTTCTGGACGAGGTGGGGCGACTATGAGTATACTCTGATGTCGTTTGGTGTATCTAATACACCTGGTGTTCATGAAGTATATGAATCGGATTTTTCATGAGTATTTAGATAAGTTTGTGGTGGTTTTTATTGACGATATTCTGATATACACTAAGCCTGAAGAAGAGCATGTTGAGCATTTGAGGACTATGTTGCGGGTGTTGAAAGAGAAGAAGTTGTATGTGGAACTGTCGAAGTGTGAGTTCTGGTTGAAAGAGGTGAGCTTTCTTAGTCATGTGATTTCGAGTGGTGGAATTGCTATTGATCCTTCTAAGATTGATGTTGTATTGCAGTGAGAGACTCTGAAGTCTTCTACTGAGATTCGAAGTTTTCTGGGATTGGCAGGTTATTATCGCAAGTTTATTGAAGGCTTTTCTAAGTTGGCATTACCTTTGACTCAGTTGACACGAAAGGGTCAAGCTTTTATGTGGGATATAGCTTGCGAAGAGAATTTTGTGGAATTGAAGAAGAGGTTAACTACTGCTCCAGTGTTGATTTTTCCTAATCCGAGCGAATCTTTTGTGGTGTATTGTGATGCGTCAAAGATAGGTTTTGGTGGAGTATTGATGCAGAATGGACAAGTTGTTGCCTATGCTTCGAGACAATTGCAAGTTCATGAGAGGAATTATCCTACGCATGACTTAGAATTGGCTGCCATGGTGTTTGTGTTGAAGATTTGGAGACATTATCTGTTGGGTTCTATGTTTGAAGTATTCAGTGATCATAAAAGCCTGAAGTACTTATTTGATCAGGAAGAATTGAATATGAGACAGAGAATGTGGTTAGAGTTATTGAAGGATTTCGATTTTAGATTTGAGTTATCATCTGGGCAAAGCAAATGTAGTGGTCGATGCATTAAGCAGAAGGTCATTGCATATGTCGATGCTTATGGTGAAAGAGTTGGAATTAATTGAGCAATTCCGAGACTTGAGTTTGGTGTGTGAAGAGACTCCTGACAGTGTGAATTTGGGAATGTGGAAGTCGACTAGTGGTATTCTGGAAGAAATCAGAGTGAGACAAGAATCTGACTTGAAGTTAGTTGACCAGTTGACTTTGATTAACCAAAGTAACAGAGGAGAATTCCGAATTGACGAGAATGGTGTGATGATGTTCAGAGACAGGGTGTGTTCTAGATGTCCCAGATATTAAGAAGAGCATACTTGAAGAAGGACATCGAAGTAGGTTGAGTATTCATCCCGGTGCTACGAAGATGTACCAAGATTTGAAAAAGTTGTTTTGGTGGCCAGGTATGAAGAAGGATGTTTCGGAGTTTGTTTATGCGTGTTTGACTTGTCAGAAGTCAAAGATTGGGCATCAGAAGCCTTTAGGTATGATGCAGCCGTTGAGGATTCCAGAATGGAAATGGGATAGTATTTCCATGGATTTTGTGGTGGGATTGCCGAAGATTACTAAGGGAAATGATTCAATTTGGGTGATCGTGGATAGATTAACTAAATCGGCTCATTTCTTGCCGATGAAAATTAATCATTCTATGCAGAAGTTGGTCGAGATGTATATTGAGGAGATAGTGAAGTTGCATGGGATACCTTCGAGTATTATGTCGGATAGAGATCCAAGATTTACATCTAGGTTCTGGAAGAATTTACAAGATGCTTTGGGTACTAAGTTGAGGATGAGTTCTACCTATCATTCACAGATGGACGGTCAGACAGAAAGGACTATCCAATCCTTAGAGGATTTGCTGAGAGCTTATGTGTTGGATCATGGAGGATCTTGGTATAGACATTTGTTGTTGATTGAGTTCACGTACAATAATAGTTTTCATGCTAGTATCGGAATGGCGCCCTATGAAGCTTTGTATGGGAGAAGATGTAGGACTCCTTTGTGTTGGTATAAGTCAGGCAAGAGTGTTGTACTCAGACCTGAGATTGTGCAAGAGACGACCGGGAAGATTAAGATGATCCAAGAAAGGATGAGAGCGTTCCAGAGTCTCCAGAAGAGCTATCATGATAAGAGGAGGAAGACACTGGAATTCCAAGAGGGAGATCACGTGTTTTTTAGGGTGACGCCAATGACTGGTGTGGGTCGAGCTTTGAAGTCTAGGAAGCTCACTCCACGTTTTGTTAGTCCGTATCAAATCTCACAGATGATAGGAGAGGTAGCCTATCGAATTGCTTTACCGTCGTCACTTGCAAATTTGCATGACGTGTTCCATGTGTCTCAGTTGAGGAAGTACAATCCGGATCCGTCGCATGTGATTTAGATAGATGATGTACAAGTGAGGGATAATCTGACAGTGGAAGCTTTACCTGTGCGGATTGACGTTCGAGAAATGAAGCAACTGCGGGGTAAAGACATAACTTTGGTGAAGGTGTTGTGGGGTGGACCAGCTGGCGAAAGTTATACTTGGGAACGCGAAGATCCGATGAGGGAGTCGTATCAAACTCTATTTCTTTGAGGTAATTTTCGAGGGCGAAAATTCTGTAAGTAGGGGAGAGTTGTAACACCCCAAATTTATTAGAATATTTATTTAATTTATTTAAATATAATATTTGTGAATTTTTGGTGAATTTTGGTGGTTTGTGTCGATGTCAGTATTTTGGTGGAGTTTTGGTTATTTTAATTAAATAATAGTATATAATATGAATATATGAGTATTATTATTAATTTAAAATAATATTAGAGGAATTAAGGGCAAGATGGACTTTTGAGGAGGATTAGTGAGGGTAAATTAGGGAAAGCCCATTTTGGAAGCCCAAAGGTTTAACAAAAAAGAATTGGGAGGAATAGGATTCATTTGGCTAGATCGTGAAAATAAGGAGAAAGGTGCAGAGATCTGAGAAAAAAGGGAAAGGCGAGGATTCGAGAAGGTTTCCGAAGACTTAATAGAGAAAGCTCTGAATCGACAATCTAAGGTATGGGGAGTATTACCTTTCATTGTTTTTAATATAGAGATTCGATGTATTGTAAAGTGGATTTTGAGGTTTTTGGGGTTTTGAAGGGTTTATGAGTTATTGATGATTTAGGGGTATTTCTGAGGATCGATGATGGATTATTAAGGGTTGAATTGATTCGGGTAAAAATAAGCCTTTGAGGCTAAACCTTTTTTATGATATGTGGGATCTTGTATGAGCAAGGGATTTATGGGGTTTATGAGAAGCTTGAGAATTTGTGAAGGTTAAGGGATTTGAGGTTTCGAATAGTGTAACGAATCGACCTAATAGTCGTAGGTTTTATGCCTTGATTTCCATGATGTCTTAGGAATGTTGTAGGGATGTTTTTGGGGTAATTGGGGGTTGAAATCGTAAAGGTTTTTGGGGCTGTGATGCTACTGGTGCGTAGTAGCGATTGCAGAAATCGCAGGTTCGCAAAGCAAACCATTCCTTCGCAAGGCAAACTTTCACCTAGGCTCGCAAAGCGAGCAGTGCAGCGAATGCGTGGTGATTTTGTTGGTGAATACTGGGAACTCTCTAGTTTTTGTGTGGGATTTAGGGGATTCGCTGGAGCTCGTAAAGCGAACGTCCCAGCGAATGTGTTCGCACTGCGAACTCAGTAGTGAACCCTGTTGTTCGCGAAATTTTGTTTATGATTTTTGTGATGTTTTGATGATTCAGTGCTATGATTTTTCTGATGATTTACCGTGATGTTATTGATGTTAATGATGATTATGACGTGATGATTTCGTGATGTTTTGATGAAATATTTGATGATATGAATTACCGTGATGTATATTGATGATTATGAGCTGTTTATATATGATGTTTGATGGTTAAGTGATGATATGAATTACCATGAGCTATATTGATGATTATAACATGATGATGCATGATGTTTTGATGAATAAATGACGATATGACGAATATGAGATTTTGATGAATGATGATGCACATAATGACTTTATTGATGATGATGATGATGATGATTATGACGTTGTGCATCATGCATTCATAGCATTTCAGTGATGATGTTAGACTTCGGTCTATTGTGGCTTCCATCCCATTGTGTGGATGTGAAGTGGTTTATGACGTGCTCCGGTTCTTGTGTGGAACCAATCCTAATGACGGGGATCTTTTGAGGGTGATGGCCTAAGTGTCCATCGATTATGATGATTGGTACCACATGCATGAGTCTTGTTGTGCATTGCATTTATGTGGCATTATTGCATGTGATTGTATGATGTTGTGACTGTTGTTCTTTTTTATGACTCTGATGACGTTGTTTATGATTTTGACGCCATTTTATACATATCTTGTTTTTATATTGATTATAATGAATTGTGATTACTCACCCTGCCTGTTTGAATGTTGCCTCTACGTGGGTAACGTGCAGGTGATCAGGATTAGCCGTGGATGCTTTCGAGGAACTTTTGAAGTTTATTTGCATTTTGGTCGATGTATGGGGTATTGCTCTGATAGTGTAACATCAGGTAGGGTCGTTGAGTCAAACCATGTCGAGTTTTTATTTGACTGTTATTTTGTTGTTATTTGATGACTAAGGTTTTATTTTAAAAACCCTTTTGTGGGATTTTATGGTTATGGTGGTTCTGCTACCTTTGAAGGCTTTTGAGTTATATTTAGAAAAACTCATTATTTACGGAGCAATTTTGTTGATTTGAATTTATTGAGAAATGTGCACCCTTTTGAGGAAATTCTGATTTTACTCTGATATTTGGTTTAATCTGCTGCGATAATTGTGGGGTAGAAAATGGTGTTACACTGACGACCTCAAAATGTTCCAAAAGTCGTTTTGCCAAAGAGAAGTACACCAGAAGGTGCTCTTTAACGCACTTATATTCTTTCGTGATCTGTTTGATCACCAATTCTGAGTCTCCTTTTATTTCGACTTCCCTGGCACCTAAGTCCTTGAGTATTCTGAGGCCAGTGATTAAGGCTTCATACTCTGCCTCGTTATTGGAACATTTCCTGTCGACTTTGCACTTGAACTTAGTCGGAGTGCCGTGTGGGGACACTATCAGAACTCCAATACCTGCCCCATTCCTATGGCTCGACCCATCGAAGTACAACTTCCACAGGGCAATGTCGATACTACATATCGATGGTTCGACTACTACATGGTCGACAATAAAGTCCGACACTATTTTCCATTTCATAACCCTTAGAGGAACGTATGTTAGGGAAAACTCAGTCAATGCTAGTGCCCATTTTCCAATTCGACTATGCAAAATAGGTTTGGACAACATATGCTTAATAACATCAAAATGTGATGAAACATAAACATCAATTGGTTTAATATATTGCTTTAATTTCATACATGAGAAGTATAAGCATAGGCACAACTTTTCAATCATAGTGTACCTAGTTTCCACATCTATTAACATTCAACTAAGGTAATAAATGGGTCTTTCGACGCCACTACTAGGGGTGTTCGCGGTGCGGTTTAGGCGGTTTTGACGTTAAAAATCATCCGAACTGCAGGGGAAAAAAGTACGTGGTTTGGTTTGGTTTGGTTGGCTTTTAAAAAAAATCCGATCCAAACCAAACCAAACCAATGCAGTTTGGATTGGTTCGGCTTTTTACAAGATTTTTATTGAGTGATATTTACATATATAGAGAACAACATAACTTTGTGTTTAGTCATTCATACATTGCCAAATAACAACAAAACTCATCATATTTAGACAAAACGTTCTCATTCAATATACAAAAATCAATTTAAACAAAAGTGAAAAAAATACTAGCATAAAACAAAATCAAAATATTATAATAAAACAGAAAATATGAGAGAAGGGAGATTATAGAAGATGAAAAAGAAAGAACATAACAGATGTGAGATTGGAGAAGGTGCGATAAAAATATAATTAGAAGAGAAAATAGTAACATAAAAATGAGAAGATGAAAAAGAAAGAACCTGTGAGATGAGAGATTAGTGTAGAAGAGGCGAGACGTACATGGCAAAAAAGATGAGAAGAGTGCACAATACCATTAGGAGAGATTTGAGAAGATTAAAACTGAAAAGTTAAGTGTGAATAAGAGACAATATTTCGTAATTGTAAAGTTAAGGCATAATGGGTTTGAGTTTTGGGTTAGATGTGAGATAAGTGAAGTTTGGGTTGTAACATAATGCAGATTGGTTTGGTTTAGTTCGGTTTACAAAATACAAACCGCAAACCAAACCGAACCATGCGGTTTTGTTAAAATATGGCCCGAACAAATCCGAACCAAATGCAATTTTTTGTGGTTTCAGTTTGGTTTGGTTTGGTTTACGGTTTTTTATTGGGTTGGTTCTGTTTTGAACACCCCTATCCACTACTATCCTCTTGTGCTAACATACTTCCTATGGTCGTATCCGACGCTACAATGTACAACTTCATGTTTTTATTTATACTAGGTGGTAGTAGAATTGGAGGCCTTGTAAGGTATTCCTTGATTGCATCAAAAGCCTCCTGCTACTTCTGTCCCCAACGGAACTCATTCTCCTTCTTGGCTTTGAGTAATGGCGAGAACACCTTCATCTTCCCACTTAGGTCCGAGATGAACCTCCTCAAGAAGTTTATCTTCCCCAAAAAAGACTAGAGCTGCTTCTTTGTCGAAGGAGGCTTGAGATCCAAGATCGCTTTCGTCTTGTTCTGGTTGATCTCGATGCCTTTCTTGTGGACTACGAATCCCAGGAAGTCCCCTACATGAACACCAAAGGCACATTTTAGTGGATTCATCTTTAATCCATATTTTCTTATTCTCTCGAATGAGCGTCGAAGGTGGTCAACGTGGCCATCCTCTGATGAAGATTTTATTCCAATGTCATCAATGTATACCTGCATAAAATCTTCAATAAAGTCATGGAATATAGCGTTCATAGCCCTTTGATAGGTTGCCCCAGCATTTTTCAACCCAAAGGGCATCACAACCCATTCATATATCCCCAAAGCCCCAGGGCATCGAAACGCTGTTTTGGGGACATCCTCTTCGGCTATGAGAATTTGGTTATAGCCGGAGTAGCCGTCGAGCATACTCAAATATTCAAATCCTACCGCTGAGACGACAAGCATCTCTGCCATAGGCATCGAATATTCATCTTTAGGGGTAGTGTTGTTTAAATCCCTAAAGTTTATATAGACTCAAAGGGTTCCATTTTTATTGATAACGGGCACTATGTTTGCTATCCATTCGACGTACCTTGCAGTTCTGATGAACCAGCTTTTGCGCAGTCTTTCAATTTCCTACTTGATCTTCGACATCACCTCTGGAGCGAAACGTCGAGGCTGCTGTTTTACTAGCCTTTTACCTAGCTGAATTGGAAGTTGTTGCTCCACCACACTTCGACTCAAACCAGGCATTTCGCCAAAATCCTAGGCGAAGCAATCCTTGTATTCCTTTAATACCTCAATTAGCTTGGCCTACATCTTTGGCCCCACTTTGGTGCTCACATAGGTGGGTCTTCTGGTCACTCTATCTCCTAAGTCAACCTCTTCGAGTGGGTCATGCGCCTGCATTCTTTACAGCTCATTATTTTGGTCTTTCTCGAACCCCAAAGGCTCATTGTCATAAATACAATCAAGCCTCCGACTTTCTGAAGCTGTTGTCTGGCCTTATGGGTCATATATTTGTGCGTCGTAGTCGGCTCGACTGGCTGTATTCTGTTGTTCTTCCACTTCTAATGCCGACATTTTCTTGTTTTCATCCAGATAAGCCGAAATTCGAGTCATGCTTTCTGACTCAACAGTCATTCTCATCGATTGTTGGCCACCCCGTAGGTAGCATTTTTGTAGGCTCCATGGCTTCATCGGCAACATCCCAAATGAACCCATGGTCGGGATCTAAGTTCAGGATGCGACCCGTGTCGACGGAGGTATAGGACCCCGACTCGTCATCACAAGGAGCCGCATTTGCTAGGTGTTGGTCAAAAGACTTCTTACTACCCTTAGTTTCTTCGATTTTATAGTAACTCTGATCTGCCTCAATATTCTCGACGATACCATCTTTCCTCCAGATGGTCAATATCTGGTGCATTGTCAATGGGACTACCCCTATTCCATGGATCCACTCCCGGCCCAACAACAGGTTGAAATTCGCTTTTGAGTTGATAACCATAAAGAGTGTTGATCTATTGGTTGTACTTACTGCCAAGTACACTTGAACAACTCCCAGGATATTACTGGTATTTCCTTCGTAGTTGGACAGAACCATGTTGTGCTGTCGGAGGTCAGCCTCCGTCTTTCTAATTTTCTTGAATAGGTTGTGAGGCATTAGATTAACAGTTGCCCCACCATCCACAAACACCTTGTTGACTGCCACTCCGTCCACCTTCGCCTTTATGAATAACAGCTTTAGATGGTACATCATCCCAGGGCTAGGTCTTTCGAGCATGGTCGTTTGTTCCTCGACCACACCACTATTCATTACATAGTAGCATAACGGTTTGTCATCCGCATTATCGTCAGGAATGAAATCCTCTTCTGCTTCAGAGATCTCTAACACCACATCGTATTCAGCCAGTAGTATCAACACGATACCACAGTTCAACACAAAATCATCACCATAGGTGTCGTCATTGGTGTCATCGTACATGTCTTCATCAAAATCCCCATCTGGTGAAGGGGTATACTCATCGTCCGACTGAGGAAAATATTTTGGGTCTTCCTAATCCGACTGAGGGGTGTATTCTGGCTCCCTCTTGCTTTTAGCCAGCAAAGTACATTTTGAGCTTTGGGTCAAAACTACCCCCTTCTCTCCTGACGCGTCCATAGTTACTGCCATGGTCTGATTTGACACTACTCTGTCTTTTTCTACCCATTTTCCTCTTGGGTGTTGCCGCTTTTGTCCAGAAGTTCTGACAGGCTTCAACTGTGAAGTAGCAGCCTCTTTCTCAGCTTGCTTGTTGCGCTGATAGCGTCTCCACTGAGTCTTGGTCATGGGGTTTTTTCCCTTATAGTTGGGGGACACCACATAGCTCCTTGGTTTGACTCTCTTGTCAGAGACATTCGCCTCTTTTTCCAAGTCCAAGACCTTCCATTTTGATCTTTTACTTCCTTTTTGGCTGATTGGTGCCATCCATCTCTCCTGTGGGGTGTCCGACAAAGGCACAAAAGTTTCAGGTCGTTCCTCTTGGAACAACTTCCTGTATTCCTCGTTTTGAAGAGGGGCACCACTCCTGTCGAACACAAACCTTGTGATAGGTGGCTTATCTTTTTGCAGCATTTCCTTCTTGCTTGCCTCATATTTCTCAACAGCTTTTTCATCAAACACCGTGTTGCACCTAGGGCATAATGCGGCCTTCGACCCGCTTATCCTACATTTTTCTTGGAAATTCGTCAAGCTTTCACCAGCTTAGGGGTAAACTTCTTCGAGTTTTTCCTCAGCTCTCTTGTCGGAACCCTCAATGGTTTCGACCATCATGCATTCCACAACTTTAGTCATTGGTTGTCTGTTGAGACCCTCAGTAGCCTCAACCATCGTGCACTCGTACAACTCAGAATAGAAAACCTCTTCGACCTTCAGCGGGTCGATGTCAACCTGTATCTTTGGCCTTTCGCCAAATTGAAGTCGACCCTCCTTCAAAGCCTTCTGCACCAAATCCCTGAAAAGAACACATTGAACTGTTTTATGACCAAGGAAATTATGAAATTTACAAAATTCCTTTTTTTTCTTTTGCTCTAAAGGGGGGTCTTTTAACCCAGGAGGCACAATTATCTGACCATCTTTAACTAACAAGTCAAACATTTTGTCACACTTAGAAACATCAAAAGTATAAGTTTTAGCAACGTATTTATCTGTTTTTCCAGTTTCGACGGGATTTTTCCCGTTTGATGGTTTCAATAGTTTGCATGTGTATGGGGGCCCTGGCTTGAGTTCAGCCACATTGACCTCACTTTTATCGACGAATTCTTCATCGTCGGAGGAATATTCGTCGGCATCCACATATGACACTTTTTCTTTCTTACGATATCTGTAAGTCTGAGTTTTCTCATCTTTCAACCGTTTGACCTGTCGGACTCGGTTAGCCAGCTGTGCCATATCTCTAAGATATTGCATATCCAGCTTCTTCCTGATGGAATAATCTAAACCACCGGCTGCCATTTCGACTAACTCATGTTTAGGGACTTGAGTAAAGCACCGTGCTTTCAAATGTCTAAACCTATTCAGGTACTGGTCTACTGACTCCATGGCCTTCCGTTTAACGCCGACCAACTCTTTCAAACTAATTTTCGACTGCCCCATGTAAAATTGCTCGTGAAACAATCTTTCCAACTGTGCCCACGTGTGGACGGACTGAGGGGGAAACGTAGTAAACCATGTGAACGCATTCTTCGTGAGGGAACTTGGGAAATATCTCATTTTCAAGTCTTCATTATTTGCTATGTCGCCAGCTTCGGTTTGATACCTAGCGACGTGCTCGACGGTGGATTCCTCGGTCTCACCGGCGAATTTGGTGAACTTTGGCACCTTCCATCCCCTGGGTAATTCTATCTGTAAGATAAAATCTGGTAATGGGGACGTGTACGTTGGCCGTCGGAGGCCTGGATTTGCCTCATTACGGACCATAAAGCGTTCGACCATGGCCTCTAAATTTGGCTCCCGAACCAAGGCATCATGTCGAACTTGTCTGACCACATAGTCCGGATATTGGTTCCTATCGACTATCACAGAAGGCCTTTGGGCCATTCTCAGGATATGTTCAAACTCCATGGGTTGTTCAATTGTTTCGTCGAAGACCTCATCTTGACGGACGGGTGTCTCCGGTCGAGGCGGAGGGGTCTGTCAACCCTGTTCCCTAGGAGCGCCTAGAAAGTCACCTATCTGTGTCATCTGAGTTGCCAATTACTGGTAACCCTGGGTCGAATCTTGTATTAATGGCCTCAATATGGTACCTGGTGAAGAATATTTCGGTGGGTGTTTTTATGGTATCCACAGGAATTGCGCGATATCAATGCTTGCCGTTCAATAGTCGAAACATTTTAAGTAAGGGGGTTTCAAATTGTTCTTGGTTTTGTAACATCAATTTGGTAGCAAAGAAGTAAATTAGATTAAATATGTTGTAAGGTTGAGAAAAGCATGCCAAGATTAGATTTCGCTAATCCTTTTCATACATATCCGATTAATCAAACATATGAACTTAGTTTCAATCAATACAATCGTGTATCCTCACGAATAAGTTTATGTCTAAAGCAAATTCGTGAGTATCGTTGTTTAAATTGTTAGATGATGTCTCACGCTAACAATCGAAACAACAACCGTTAAGATCAATACAAAGCGAATAATAAACCCCAAATCTATGTCTAGAGTTTGGTTTTTAAGAGATGAAGATATTAGGTCAAGATTTGGAAAATCTATGTCTAGAGTGATTCAAACCACAAATATATCATTAAGAATAAACAACTTCATCATATATTGATCATCTACCTTGTTCATATATAAAAGATCAAAAGAGATACATATAAGCAAGATTAACTACCTCTAATCTTAACACAAGATGTGTTTAGCTACACATAGTCATGGTAGCTTGTATCACAAGTTTCTTGAGGAGATGAAAGAGCATCCGCGTCAAATAATCGAGATCGGATGCGATTCCAACTTCTCTATGTGAAAAATCTCTCTTGGATGATCAAAACTCATAAAATAATGTTTTGGTGTGAAAAGGTGATATGATCCCAAGAAGATGTAAAAATCACTTTATAGTACACTTGAAATCTGATCCATTCGCACTACGAATGATCCATTCACCCAGCGAATGAAGAAAATGGCACCTGAAGTGCCTTCTGAAAGATAAACCGCCCTTGACTCTCTTCGTGAGTTCACAAAGCAAATGTTTCATTCGCAAAGCGAACTACTAGCCAAAACATTCGCAAAGCGAATTTTGGGTCCTTTTGCCACTGCCATAACCAAGGGTTCTTCGCCAGGACTTTCGCAAAGCGAGCGAAGCAGCAAACATTCGCTGGAGTTCGCAAAGCGAACTATAGCTCCTTTTGCTTCTGCCATATTCTGGAGCTATTCGCTGGAGACCTCGCCAGAGTTCGCAAAGCGAACGTTCGCTGGGGACTTCGCCAGAGTTCGCAAAGTGAACCTGCTGTTGTTTTCCTCTTTTCTTTGGCAGCTTACATTAATTCTTTGTGTCTTCACTCTTTGATCAATTAATGGACTTTCCTGTACAATAACACACATATTACAAGCACCAAAGGTAGAAATACAATGTTCGAAGAACAACAACAATTCACTAGTAAAATCCTCAATTAAAACAAGAAAGTGTTGAAAAATGCCAAGTATCAAATACAAATATATAGCATGTTTGACATCTAACAAACTCTCCCCAACTAACTCTTTGTTTGTCCTCAAGCAAAGTATGCCTCTCATTGAAACAAGAGGATTTGCTCGAGTATTTGATTCAACCAAGACAAGATAAACGGCTCAAATAAATAATCAATTGTAACAAAGCAACAATTACACAATCCTTGAATCGACAATGAAAAGGAACTTGATTCTTAAACAAATCCCAAACAATGTTTCAAGAGACAACTAAATCGTCATGCTTATGTCACTCTAACACTCCTCTTCGAAATAGGATTGAAGGAAATTAACGCGTTTGCAACCGCGGGGCAATTTCGCTCGAATGACAAATGATGCAAATACTTAGCAATTCATACAATATCTAACCGATCACATAAGAAATCATGGAAGCAAAAGATCACTAAGGGCTTTTATCAGTTGTAACTTGGTCGGGGTTAAAAACAAGGGACATATGTACACGACTATTGAAACAAGAAAGGGTAAAGACTATGAAAAGCATTTCTTTTTTCAAACTTTTTAATCTTGTTCAATCCTTATTTATTTCTTTCACAATGCATTCTCTTCTTTTGATTTTCTTTTCTTTTTGTTCTTTTTCTTTCTTTTTTTTTCAATTTCTTTGTCTTAGAATGCATTGTATCACCAAATCCTTTTTCTCTTTTCAAAATAAATCATTCTCCCCAACTTCAACATTGCCATAAGCTTAGCTTAAATGCTCTTCAAAACGGGTTAAATTCGGGTTCATGATTCAAACAAAAATTTCATTTCGACTCAAAAGAAGTTTCAAATACGCGCACACTCACAAGGTGACTTGAAGTGTTTTTGGAATGGTGGTTATACTCAAAGTACACAAACATTGCCTTGATCATTTCTATGTTTCCACAATTTCAAAACAACAAGCAAGATAAAGCATGAATTATAAGTATAAAATAACATTCATCATCAATCATATGCATTTAGTATAACATGGAGGTTTCTCACTTTTATGGTTTTTGGACTTAAATGACACAAGTAATCAATAGAGTTGTAAAAAGAAACAACATTTTCATTTGTTCAAAGAAAAAAAGTTCTAACACATTCTAAATTATAGAACTAGGTAACTATGTACCTTGCCAACAATATCATGCTTAAATTACTATCATAGCCATCCAATCTTGAAGGAATCTTCTTTGATGCACAATCAACACCAACCTAAGTTTCTTCCACAAAACATCCAAAAGTTGGAAATATTAAACTTCCACAAGCATACCAACATAAAACGATAAAAAGCATACCAACAACTTAAGAGTTGAACATTCGTAAACTGAAGAATTCAACTCTTAATAACAACAATGAAAAACGAAAGCATACCAACAATTTAAGAGTTGAACATTCTTAAACTGGAGAATTCAACTCTTAACAACAATAATAATAAAAACTAAAATAAAAATGAAACTAAACATATTTAACGGAAAAATAACATAATACTCATAATATCATAATAATGTAATGGTGTGAAAACACCTACAAAGTCAAGAGTACCTCATACGGGTACAAGTACATCAAAATATCAAAATAATCCACCGAGTGGATAAAGTACATCAATAAAAACTGAAACAAAAAGCAAAATACAAGAAAACTTCAATTTGATGCTCAAAGGAAGTACAAAATTAGAACAGCAAAATCAGTCCTCCTCGGACTCTGAACCAGACACCTCAACCTCCTTTTCATCCTCTGAACCATAAATAGAACCAGTCACCTCATCATCATCAGCATCACCAACCTCCTCATCAACATCATAAGGACCAGCCGCATCCTCTCCCCCTCTGAATACTGGCCTGGCCTCAGGCCAACCAGCATGTGCAAGGAACTGCTCCCTTGACATCAAAGTATGATCAGCGGCGGGTTTGCGAATCTGTAGCTGAAGTATCTGCATGGAGTCATGTAAATCAGTCATGGCGCACTGAGAACCCGTCATCCAATCCCAGTTATACTGGCATATCTCCTGCTGATAAGGGTAGAACCCTTGCGACCCATAACCAGAAGCATTACCACCCCTTGTGTCGGCACTTGCACTAGCACTCGATGTCTCACCTCTAGCCCCCTTTGGCTTACAAAACTTGTCGACATAACGATCATCGATCGCAGAAGGAATAGTAACCTGATGGCGTGCGGGTATATTAACCCCAACATGAGTACACAAAGTCATGATGAGACTAGGAAAAGCAGGAGGGGCATTCGCCCGAGAAGCGGAACCGCCAAGACCACTATGAACAATAGCCTTAATCTTATCGGCGATAATACGGGCCACATCTATCTGTACATTAGTCAAAATACTGTAGACAAGGTGGGCAAGTGGAATAGGGATGGTAGAAGAATGCGACTTCGGCTTGATGTTGGTTATCACCAAAAGCAAAATAAGCTGAGCCAAAGGTTGCATGTCCTCACGACGGTATCTAATGGTAACCCCAGATGGGTTGAGTTCTACAGTTTTTCCTGGTCGTAGAAGATCGCTGGTCATTTTTGGAATGTCACGGTGAAGGTGTAAGTCTCTATGGTAGACATCTATTTGGCTAGCTCTCAATGGCAAAGGATCTCCAAGAACGGTATTAATTGCTCCGCGATCAAATCGCACAACTTTCCCCCCAACTACGGTTGTCCAACTAAAAAGTTCCCCATCATCAGGGAGGGCGTTTGCATAAAACTCTTGTACAATCTCAACATTGTAGCTATCCAAGGGAGTTATCCGTCTTCCCCATTTTTTTTCTTCTAAGAGTGCAGCCACCGACCGATAACTTCCACGGTCACTCAAGTTAAATCTCTTTTCCGGTAAGATAGTTCTCTTTTCCATGGTCAAATACCTTACTGCCTGCTTGGATCCCTACAAGGCGGGATAAGTGATCCGCCACAAAATTCTCAGATCCTTTCTTGTTACGAATTTCCAAATCAAATTCTTGTAACAAGAGGATCCAACGAATTAGCCTTTGTTTTGAATCCGACTTGGTGAACAAATACTTAATCGTCGTGTGATCCGTGTAAACCACTACTCGAGACCCAATTAAATAAGAACGAAATTTCTCCAATGCATACACTATCGCAAGCAACTCTTTTTCAGTTGTTGCATAGTTTACTTGAGCTTCATTCAAGACTTTGCTCGCATAGTGTATAGCATGAAAAAAATTTGTTTTCTGTTGACCCAAAACTGCACCCACCGCATAATCACTTGCGTCACACATGAGTTCAAAATCCATTTTCCAATTGGGCGCGATGATTATGTGTGTGGTAGTCAAACTTTGTTTTAAAGAATTAAAAGCGACCATGCAAGACTCATCAAAATCAAATGGCTTATCTTTGTTGAGAAAATTGCTCAAAGGCTTTGCTATCTTTGTGAAATCCTTGATGAACCTCCGATAAAATCCCGCATGTCCAAGGAAGCTCCTTATACCTTTTACATTCAACGGTGGTGGCAATTTCTCATTAACATCCACCTTGGCTTGATCAAATTCAAGGCCCTTTGAAGAAACTTTATGGCCGAGCACAATTCCTTCGGTCACCATGAAGTTACATTTTTCCCAATTGAGTACCAAGTTGGTTTCCACACACCGTTCCAATACCGCATCCAGGTTTTTCAAACAAATATCAAACGACTGCCCAAAAACCGAGAAGTCATCCATAAAAACCTCAATTGTCTTTTCGACCAAATCTGAGAATATTGCTTTTATACACCTTTGAAAAGTCATCGGTGCATTACAAAACCCAAACGACATCCTCCTATAAGCGAAGATTCCAAAAGGGCATGTGAAAGTAGTTTTTTCATGGTCCTCCGGATTCACAATAATTTGATTGTAACTCGAATAACCATCCAAAAAATAATAGAATTGTTGATCGGAAAGTCTCTCGAGCATTTGGTCCATAAATGGGAGAGGGAAATGATCTTTCCTCGTAGCTTGGTTTAACCTACGGTAATCTATGCACATTCTCCACTCGGTCACGGTTCTTGTTGGGATTAACTCATTTTTCTTGTTTCGGATAACCGTCAATCCGCCTTTTTTCGGTACCACTTGTACCAGAATAACCCATGGGCTATCAGAAATGGGATAAATCATTCCGGCATCTAACATTTTTACCACTTCTTTCCTAACCATCTCTTTCATGGTAGGATTTAAGCGGCGTTGCGGTTGAGCGACCGGTTTGAAATCTTCTTCCATGAATATTCGATGCATACAATAAGAGAGACTTATTCCTTTTAGATCGGAAAGAGTCCATCCCATTGCCTCTTGATTCTTCTTCAAAACACTCATTAATTTTTTTCTCTTCCATTGTGGTTAGCTCTAGGGGTGTTCAAATCCAAACCAATCCAAATAAAAACCGCAAACCGATCCAAAAAAACCGAAAACTGCAAAAAAACGAAAATTATTGGATGTGTTTGGATGTCATTTTATAAAAACTGATCGGTTCGGATCGGATTTCGGATTGATTTTTCAAAACCGATCCAAACCAAACCGAACCGCATGTATATATTTTTATACTTATTGATTTTTTATTAGTATAATATCTTGTACTAATTTATTATTAGTTGATACTTTTTTTTATAAAATACTATTTATTAGTTTGATTTAATCTATTAATTTTTATTATTTCATTTGTTTTAATCATAACTGATCATTATCATTTTGTAATATTAACTTTTAATAAAGTATATGTTATATATTATATAAAATTTATTATTTATTAATATTTTTGCAATATTAATAAAATTATAATTTGTAATTTAGATATCCAAAAAACCGATCCAAATCAAACCGCAAGAAATTGGATCGGATCGGATCAGATTTTTTTAACCAATCATCCAAAACCGAACCAAATCGCAAGTAAATATATTTATGGATCGGATGATATTTTGCTACAAAACCGATCCAAACCGAACCGCGAACACCCTTAGTTAGCTCCGTGCTTATGATCACCGGTTTATGCCCTTCATCATCAAGAAAAACATACTTAAGATGAGACGGCAACAACTTCAATTCAAGCTTAATTTCCTCGTTGTTTTCTTTTTTCAAAATTTCCACCCTTTCTTTCAAAGGAGGAATTTCATCCAATTCTTCTAGTTCTGCAAACACTTTTCGATCTCTTTTTCTTCGGCTTCATCGATACTTTGAAGAGCATTTGTGAGAACTTTTTGTAATGGGGTTGGAACTTGTAATTGCTCCTTTACTTCTTCAATCGCCTTCTCCGTTGCATCTATTCTAAAACAATCGCCTTTGCCCTTTTTGTGTTTCATGGCCTCAAATAGATTGAAACAAACCTCCTCATCTTGGACTCTAACCTTCATAAGACCGTCGTCCATATCAATAGCCATTCTAGCAGTTTTCATAAACGGTCTTCCAAGAATCAATGGAGCGTCTTCGTATTCCTCCATTTCAATCACCACAAAGTCGATAGGAAATAAGAATTTATCCACTTTAACCAATACATCTTCCGCTACACCGTGAGGACGAGTTGTGGATTTATCGGCAAGTTGCAATGTCATTTGAGTGGTTCTCAATTCCATCCGTCCCAACCTTTTTACAATAGACAAAGGTATCAAATTGATACTAGAGTCCAAATCGATCAACCCGTTGCCAACATAGATATTTCCTATTGTAACCGGCAAAGTGACTCGTCCCTGATCATTTTCTTTCCTCGGGAGAGTATGTTGAATAATAGCGCTACAACTAGCAACAACCATGATAGTCTCTTGATCCGTATACCTCTTCTTTTTTGTGAGAATATCCTTCATGAATTTTGCATATTTCGGCATTTGCTCCAAAGCCTCGGAAAATGGAATGTTTAATTGCAATTGTTTGAAAATATCCATAAACCGAGCATAGTGCCTCGCACTATCTTTCTTTGACGGAGCATGAGGATATGGCAAATGTTAGATCGGAATAGTACTCAACGGTTCCTTCCCCTTCCTAGTATTTTTCAATTTTTCTTCTCTCTTTCTTTTTTCTTCTTCCTCACTTTTTTTCTTTTCATTTTCAACTAAATCTCCCTCAACATTTTTTTTCTACTTCAATCTCATCATTATCTTTTTCTTTTTCAACTACTTCCTCCTCCTCAACTACAACTTCACCTATGCCAATATCAATCTCTCTTCCACTTCTTGTTAGAATAGCCTTACAATGCTCTTTTGGATTTGGTTGAGTATTCGCTGGAAAAGTTCCTTTGTGTTGGTCGGCCAATTGTTTTGATAATTTTCTGACTTGTGTCTCAAGATTCTTTATGGCCGCATCGGTATTCTTTTGATTTGACATTGACATTTGCATACATTGTGTAAGAGTGTCCTCCATCTTTGTATTTCCACTTTGTATTTCCATTTTCCCTTTACACTTTCTCAACATGGACTTGAATCTCTCCCAAGCTTCGTTGAGAGATTCATTTCCACCATGAGTGAAAACTGCAATTGCTGTTTTAGCCTCCATGAAACGATTGTGTGGAAAAAATCGTTCCAAAAACTTCTCCTCAAGCATGTTCCAGTCCGTCATGATTGTCGTAGATTGGTCAAGATACTATTCCTTAGCCTTCCCAATGAGGGAATGCGGGAATAGTCTCTTGAACAAAGACTCTTCTTCAGCTTCGGGTGCACCAGTCACGCCCGCAATCTCATAGAACTTAGTCAGGTGTGTAAAAGGATCCTCGTGATCCATACCAGTGAAAGA
Organism: Lathyrus tuberosus; assembly: GCA_022829125.1. Classification (NCBI taxonomy): domain Eukaryota; kingdom Viridiplantae; phylum Streptophyta; class Magnoliopsida; order Fabales; family Fabaceae; genus Lathyrus; species Lathyrus tuberosus. The sequence goes on along the minus strand of JALAZF010000479.1, from coordinate 2,362,160 downwards.
ATTCTGATATAGAAGCGAGAGGATACCAGTTTTCATTTATGAATGCCAACCATTCTGAGCATTGCGCGCAAATTATGCAGTATGTCTCGGACTATTAGTACAAGGAACAGAAGCAGGTGGTGGTGGTGGTGGTGGAGTAGCCATAGTTGGCGGTAACTGTGGTATTGGCGTCGAAGTTGAACTTTCATCTCGTTCTCGTCTTTCCTTGGCAAGTTGCCTCCTCCGCCTTATTCTGCTATTTAACTTACGCACAGTTCTTTCGATTTCAGGATAAAAAAGAAGTTGGTCTGCGGGTAACTTCCCTCGCATAAAACGGAGTCTGCACACTAAACCAAACAGATCAACAAGCACAAGAAAAAGTTAAACAAGCTTAAAACTAAACAACTATTGCAATGATTGCAATATCAAACAACAGTCCCCGGCAACGGCGCCATTTTGTTGAAGAATATTTCGGTGGGTGTTTTTATCGTATCCACAGGGATTGCACGATATCAATGATTATCGGTCAATAGTCGAAACGTTTTAAGTAAGGGGGTTTCAAATTGTTCTTGGTTTTGTAACATCAATTTGGTAGCAAAGAAGTAAATTAGATTAAAGATGTTGTAAGGTTGAGAAAAGCATGTCAAGATTATATTTCGCTAATCCTTTTCATACATATCTGATTAATCAAGCATATGAACTTAGTTTCGATCAATACAATCGCGTATCCTCACGAATAAGTTTATGTCTAAAGCAAATTCGTGAGTATCATTGTTTAAATCGTTAGATGATGTCTCACGCTAACAATCGAAACAACAACCGTTAAGATCAATACAAAGTGAATAATAAACCCCAAATCTATGTCTAGAGTTTGGTTTTTAAGAGATGAAGATATTAGGTCAAGATTTGGAAAATCTATGTCTAGAGTGATTCATACCACAAATATATCATTAAGAACAAACAACTTCATCATATATTGATCATCAACCTTGTTCATATACAAAAGATCAAAAGAGATACATATAAGCAAGATTAACTACCTCTAATCTTAACACAAGATGTGTTTAGCTACACATAGTCATGGTAGCTTGTATCACAAGTTTCTTGAGGAGATGAAAGAGCATTCGCATCGAATAATCGAGATCGGATGCGATTCCAGTTTCTCTATGTGAAAAATCTCTCTTGGATGATCAAAACTCATAAAATAATGTTTTGGTGTGAAAAGGTGAAGTTATGATCCCAAGAAGATGTAAAAATCACTTTATAGTACACTTGAAATCTGATCCATTCGCACTGCGAATGATCCATTCGCCTAGAGAATGAAGAAAATTGCACCTGAAGTGCCTTCTGAAAGATAAACCGCCCTTGACTGTCTTCGTGAGTTCGCAAAGCGAACGTTTCATTCGCAAAGCGAACTACTTGCCAAAACATTCGCAAAGCAAATTTTGGGTCCTTTTGCCACTGTCATAGCCAAGGGTTCTTCTCCAGGACTTTCGCAAAGCGAGCGAAGCAACGAACATTCGCTGGAGTTCACAAAGTGAACTTTAGCTCCTTTTGCTTCTGCCATATTCTAGAGCTATTCGCTAGAGACCTCGCCATAGTTTGCAAAGCGAACGTTCGTTGGGGACTTCGCCAGAGTTCGCAAAGCGAACCTGCTGTTGTTTTCCTCTTTTCTTTGGCAGCTTGCATCAATTCTTTGTGTCTTCACTCTTTGATCAATTAATGCACTTTCCTGTACAACAGCACACATATTACAAGCACCAAAGGTAGAAATACAATGTTTGAAGAACAACAATAATTCACTAATAAAATCCTCAATTAAAACAAGAAAGTGTTGAAAAATGCCAAGTATCAAATACAAATATATAACATGTTTGAAATCTAACAGTACCCATTTGTTGAGTCAACATTTAAACCATCTCGTGATTACTCTCATCCATCTGCTGCCTCATTACCGCAACAGAACTTGATGTGAATGTGGGTATTAACTGGGAAAACAGATTAAAACTCGGGGGTCGAGTAACCTGATTCGTCAAAGGCCCTAATCCCTGGCATGAGGAGAACATTGGGGATGCACTTTCTCCAAACAAAGGGCCGCTAGAGTGCAAACTCGACATAAACTCTGTCGGCATCCCATAAGATCGAGGGATGGGCACCGTGATACTAGGCACATACTGCCCTGTAGTCCCTGCCATCGTTGACCTCAGGTCGTGTCGACGTGACGTCGCGGTCGGCCCACTAGGGGTAGTTGAAACCGCTGACACGGTCCCAGAGGCAACATTAGTCGTTTGCGTTACAGTTGTACTTTCTGTTGAAGACGGTTCTTCGTTCAGACGTGGTGTTACCATCTTACCACTACGTAATTGCATATACTCCACTCACACGGGTCCCACCGGGCGTGCCAATTTGTTCGCACACGCGAACAACCGCTGGCCTCCTGTCGCAGGTTTACTTGCGGGATCGGCCACAGAAATCCCAGAACTTTGTTGGTTGGAAGTGTATGTTTGTTTGATATGACAGTTTTGCTCTTGGAAGAGTTGTAAAGAAATTGGATTAATAGGACAGGGCTTTGGATTGCTTGATAAATAAAACAAAGTAAAAAGACAAAGAAAAGAAGAAAACAAGCAAATGACGGTAATTTAAATTTTGGCTGTAAATTGCATTAAAAAAGTGTAGACGCTATCATACATTCTTGCGGGAGTGAACTCGTTTCTCTCTAAGCTTGGTACTTTGAGTATTTTCCCTTTGCAATGTTACAAATGCGACCCCTTAAATGGAAATAACTATTGCCTTATATAGGCTAACAAAATAGTTGTTCATATTCTAGTTCTAACACGTGTCACCCCACTATCTTTTCAACTTCCCATGTTCTTGGAGCTTTCAAACTTTCCCGCTCAAAAAGTGTTTATCCTTGTGTCGGTTTTGTCCATCGCTTAACATCCTCCGACACCATTACCTTCCAGCTTCCTTCTGACGCGCCCCTCAGCTATGTCGGACCAACGTCCCAACTCCCTCTTGTCGTCTACTGGTTTTAGGTTTCATCTTCATTTTCTTTACTTGGTCGAAATCTCTTCGCCAACACCATTTCATGACGATAAATACCCTTGACGTGCAAATGATTTACTTCTAAAACGTACACGGTTCATTTAAGAACACACAACAACGGGAAAAATCAATGTAGAGAATTGGTGAAAAAAAGAGTTATGCCATTTGATTCAGATACAAAATCCAAAAATCTGCAATCACTTCTAAATCGTCATCCACCAAATATGCAGTAAATCAAACTAAGATAACCGATCTGGATACGTGCAATCTTCCCACTTGTGGTGAACTTTTATGGCAATCTTCCACAACTCTTTTGCAGTGTTAATATCAATTATCCTTTCAAATGGCCTTGCCATGACTTTTAGCCTTCATTTTTAAGAAAACAAACATATTATATTAGTTAAACAAAGGCACAACAATATTCTTATATCAAAATATCAAACTACAATATTGAATGTATTTATCAAATATAAATAAAGTTACAAACTTTGTATCAAAAACCATTTTTTACTAAAGCTAAAACGTCATCAACATGACAAAGCTTATAACTTGCTTGTTCATGTGAGCAGTGAAGAATACCACATACAAGGATAAATAACCAATGAAGAAAAGTCTTTTTTTATGACCCATATTTTGTAAACAACATAAAATGAGACTTACCCAAGCAAAACAAAATTTGTGGCGATAATAAAATGTGAGAAACGAAGAACATACTAACATGCATGAACAAATCATTCACATCAACATCAAATATAAACAATGTTTGATAAATCTAAACAACATTACAAAGATTAAGACAAAACTATGATGGTGTAAACAAAAAAAATGATGCATGTTCATCTCAAAACGTCAAAAATCACCTTCAACAAAGAAGAATCAGAGCAGAATATGAAGCTTGTAGACCAAATTTTATTGTTCTAGACGCAAATAATGAGAGAGAAGCACCAACCACCCCAAGGGAGAGAGAATGATCAAAACAACATTTTGGAAGGGAGGGAGAAATTTGGGCAGTAAATAAAGGTTGTATAGTATGCGTGTAAGACTTCAAAGAAGTTACATTGGGACCATTAATCAGTTTGCTTTATGTATCTCTTCTAGTTACTTTAACTGTGTGTTTGGTATAAGTGAAGTTGAGAAGAGAGAGGTTAAAGAGAGAGAACTTAAAGAGAGCGATTGTATTTCTTCTGCTTGGTATGAAGAGAAATTGCTAAGAGCATCTTTAGTGGAGTTAAATATAAGAAACTAAATTGGGTCAATTATATTATATTTTATGGGACCAAAGTGACACGTATGATTTAAAAAATCTTAGTTGATCTAACTTATTTTTATTCCAATAGTGATTGCTTATAAATAATTCAAACTTGACCCCACATAAATAATGTTCCAAGTATCAAAATGACTGTTAAATAATATTTTAATGCTAAATATTATTGCAAATAGTGTTAGTTGTCGTTGGCTATGTAAAGCACGACATGCTATAGTTACTGCCACATAGATTTGGTCCAATGCTTATAAACTATAAATACTAGTAGCTATAACTAACCAATGCTTTACTTCACCTGCGTTAAAGATGCCCTAAGAGAGATTCAAAAAGAGTGGGGCCTATAGGTTTTTCATTTCTCTTTTGGCATGAGAAGAAAGTAGGAAGAAAGCAACTAAATTGTTCATCTTCTATTTTTATCCTTGTCTTGTTAAATTGTTACACTTTTTATGTTGTAAACTAGTAACTAACCCGTGCGTTCGCACGGGCCTGTTTGTTCGAGGACTTTATGTTATGGACGTGTAATTGTTAATCAAATTGAAAATAAAAATGGTAAAATTATAAAAATTGTAACGTCCTGTATAATATATATCTAGAATAATATCATACAAGTGTTTTATTTGGTACTGACACCACCATAAGTGCCTATTGGCATAATTCACATACTTGACCATTTAAAAACATAATACAACCCATGGTACAAGGCATGGAAATTAGCCAAAAATAAAACTAAGATCAATATACAATATCCTCATTGTATACAACAAATACACAGCAGAATAAGCTCAACTAAGCTTCTCTTGAAACATTCAAGCATAACTCAACTTGTAAATCAACCTGCAAATACCTCCTGAAAATAATCAACAATAGTGGGGTGAGATACATCAAATCTCAGTGAGTTCCCTATCTTATGGATTCTCTCGGCTTTACAGGGTTCTAACCAAATCCTTACTCAAGTCAAGGGGAAGGGAAAAGACCTTGAGTTCACAATCTCCCAATCTCACACTATATGGAAACATGTCATGAGTTCATCAACTCAAAAATATCACTAATCGATAACCTTACCAAGGCATCCCTCTTGCTCGTCCGCTTCTACGTCTAGAAGTTGACCCGAGTCCTGGATCCTTGTAGTTGCTTGGCATACGAAATGGATTCGGAATTAAGGGACACATTATCTCCTTAATTCGTCACTTCACATGGCCTCTCATGCCATCACAAGTCTCTACCCGTAGGTTCTATTTGTACTATAACATTGGGAATCAAACCTGCCAAATAATTGTGCCTGCAATTCAAAAGAGCTCGAGACTCATGAAATGCCTCTCAAGGGCAACTCAAAAGAAACGGTTACGTTTACTTGATCATAAACACAACGTGATTGTATTCGACAATCACAAGGCCACATTAGCCTTTAGGCCTCTTTTGCCTTTAGGCCTCTTATGCCTTTAACAATAAAATATAACAATTACACATGTTCTATACTAGTGTTTCACTCATTTCTATACCATTCGGTAATGGACACACGCCCCAGCCTCTCATCTACGAGCATTGTCATTAAGTTATTCATTAATTTCCTAGCCCTTACTAGGTTCCAATATCTTAAACTATGCCATTTGTTTTGGGGTAAAGTTTCCTCACTCTACCTAATTCATATTTTAAGCATGCATATTCTTTCAATCAGGTTTAACATTAATATCCAGCAAGGGATACTATAATTTCACATTTTGAATTACATATAATAATTCCATCACAAGTTATACAAAAGCATATTACAATTGTATAATAGAATCACAAATAATGATTCATCACATAAAACATCACTTTCAGTTCCTTCCGATTCATTTAATCGGGTATCAAAATCAATACTTTTCACTTTTATCCCGTAGGATATTTTCACAGCTTTACATCGGCTATAATTATGCCTCGATCGGATTTACGATCCAAAAGATATGGAATTTCAACATATCAAATAAACATTACTTCATTCATTTTCCACTAAATAATTAAGCCCACATCATACCCCTAATTTCCACTTTTTATTGGGTAGAGGATTGTCATAGCTTTCCAATGATACCAAGAACGTCTCAATCCGAGTTACGGATCAAAAGTTATGGATTTTTAAAGAATAGTTTCTTTTGTTCCAAGTCGCGCTAAGCGGGCCCCACCCGCGCTAAGCGCGCTCCTCGCTGCCTGGAAGGGGTGAAAATTCTCCAGACCGCGCTAAGCGCGCTCTGCGTTACGCAGAAAAATAAACCCTTTGACAGCAACTTCCAACCTCCAAATTCATCCTCAACATCATACCCAAACAACCAATAGAGGTATATGATCATGGTTCTATCATGGTTTATCCAACAAACTTCAAAAAACATGATATCCAACATTAATGCATAGTTTCTACACAAAACCCTAAGATTTTCAACCAAATCAAACCAATCCAAACGTCATAATAATTATCAATAGATGATTCTACACATATTTTGATCATGCTACGCAATTTATAACACACTTCAACCGTTAGATTCTTTGATTTTGCAAATAACTCTAAAACCTCAAGAAATTCTACATTCTTACTTCGGAAAGAATGTACCATTCTACATTCCTCTACCGAGTCCAAAAGAAAACTGTAACACCTTATCTCAAATTGGGACAATAAGCACTCATCAAATCCTCATAAGGTAATTCAATGATTTCTTTCCTCTATGCAATTACCGACAACTATCCTTTCATAAATCCTTTAACATTCGAACCACTTCATATCTAGTTGACAACTTCCTTACCAGTTCCTTCTGGTCTGATACTAAACATTGTAATCATTAAATCCGATATTTCCTTTCTTTCGTGTCACACCCAAAAGGTAACACACTTAAAACATGATTTCCTTATTTCTAATCTTACAATCAATTTCTCCTCTGATTCTTATAAATCCGACTGAGCCCTTTCATTTGTCACCTTCCACTGCGCAACTCCAATTCTAACAATGGGATACCACTAATTCTTAAGCATTACCAAGTAGCTAACAGTCCACGGAGAACACACTTATCCACTGGGATCCTTACTAACCAACGGTACAAGAAACTTACTGACGTCCTGTGGTAAGACAATTTCCTCACCAACACATAAGTTATAACATCCATCCAACACTCTCCGGACGATTGAGGTACAAGAGCTACACCGTTACAACCATAACCACACAACTCTCAGTCCATTCTAAACTCGGACCAATATATCCAAAATAGTTTAACAACTTTCATTTCAAGTTACCCTATTCCCTGTTAATTCTTCTTATAGGTTTCCGACTTGCTCAACAAAATTAAATCCATTTTAAAAAAAATAAATCAACAAAATTAAATCCATTCAAAAAAAATAAATCAACAAAATTAAATCCTTTTTTAAAAAAATAAATTAACAAAATAAAATCAAATTATACTTATCTCTAGATTAGATAATTTTTTAATTCTAAATTTGATGAAAACCACATCACTCACATTCTCATTTACTTTTCCATCAAAAGAAATACTCATATTTACTTTGTAGGATACACTAAATGAGTACTACAGTCTATAATGGTGGTGGTGTCTGTCTGTCTTTGTCGGTTTCTACAGAAATACGGATTCAAACCAATACAAAGACTCACCGCGCTAAACGACAAACTCCCCTTATTAATCACTCGTCCTTTCTTCACTGTACCTTCTGCCTCGACAAGTGGAGCATACAAATTTAGACACCACAAAACCCTTCCATTTTTCTTCCACGACCCCGTCCACAAAATTAACACTAGTAATCACCTCCTAATTTTCATTTACAAACGATTTAATTCAAGACGTGTGAACTTAAAAGAGAGTTTAGTCCCAAAAGGTGTTATTTGTCAACGGGTTTTTGGATTCCAAAGATTAAAGAGAGAGAAAAATAGAGAGAAGAAGCATTATTGGAGTTGTGGTAGTTGGTGTGGGTAAATGAGCGTAACGAGGTAACGTAAAATAAATAAAATTATAAAAAAAAGAAAAAATAAAAAATAAAAACCTTAGCAGGTTGACCGGTGGATATAGATATAGATAAAGATAAAGAGAAAAACAAAACAAAACAAAAGCTGAGAAGAGAAAAAAAATAGAAACCCTAAAAAAATATCAAAAAGTTTCTTTGTGAGAGAGATTGTGTGTGTTAATGCATCTAAGATTTTTCCCTCTTTGTACAAAGATTGTTGTTCAAGCTTTTCACCTATAGCTAGGTTTAGTTCCGATGGTTGATTTAGACAATGTTTCTACACCTTCAGGAGAAGCCAGCATCTCTTCCTCTGGTAACAATAATAACAACCAAACAACAACCCCTCCAAAACCCACTAAGAAAAAACGAAACCTCCCCGGAATGCCAGGTATAATATTTAAATATTTATACTTACATTTTTTTTTGGTTAATTAATATAATTTATAATAGTTATTAATTTTTTTTGATTTTTTTGAAGATCCGGAAGCAGAGGTGATTGCTTTATCTCCGACGACTCTGTTAGCTACGAATAGATTTGTGTGTGAAATATGCAACAAAGGTTTTCAGAGGGATCAGAATCTTCAACTTCATAGGAGAGGTCATAATCTGCCATGGAAACTGAGGCAGAGGTCGAGTAAGGAAGTTAGGAAAAGGGTTTATGTTTGTCCTGAACCGACTTGTGTTCATCATGATCCTTCTAGAGCTTTAGGCGATCTAACGGGGATTAAAAAGCACTTTTGTAGAAAACACGGTGAGAAGAAGTGGAAATGCGATAAGTGTTCTAAGAAATATGCTGTTCAATCGGATTGGAAAGCTCACTCTAAAGTTTGTGGTTCTAGAGAGTATAAATGTGATTGTGGAACCGTTTTTTCCAGGTTCTTTTGTTAATTTCATTTTTGGATTCTGGGTTTTTTAATCAAAAATTGGTTTTTTTTTTGTTTTTTTTTTAAATTTGTTTATTTTGTTTTTGATTTTGAAGGAGGGATAGTTTCATAACGCATAGAGCTTTTTGTGATGCGTTGGCAGAGGAAAATGCGAAATCTCAGACTCAACTGGTTGCGAAAGCTAGTTCAGAATCTGATTCTAAGGTTTTGACTGGAAATCCATTGCCTCAACCGCCGCCTCCTCCTCCGTTGCCGGTGGTGACTACCACTCCTCAGTCAAATAGTGGTGTGTCCTCTGCTTTGGAGACTCAGAAGCTAGGTAGATTTTTTTATTTAATAAGGAAATGTGTGATTTTTTTGTCTTGTTTGATGTGGTTAAAACTTGATAACAAATGCAAAGTTTTGTTTTTTGGTGGTGTTGTTGTTTGTATATGTGATCTTGGTGTTTAGTATTTTTGTCTGCTATTGTTTCTTTGTTGTGACTTGGGTTAGTGAGAAGAGGATCAAGTGATCTGAGATTCGGGGAGGCTAATTAAGTAATGAAAATTAATCACTTAAAAAGGTGTTTTTGAGATTGTTTGATAGAACATTATGTATATTGGTTGACAAAAAAAACTACAAAGATCTCAAAAGCCAAAAAAGAAAGAAGATTTGTTTTCAAGGGTAGGAAAAACTATTGTTTTTGTTCTTCACTTTAGTTCAGCACTTTAGTTTAACATAAAAGAAAGGAACCAACTTTTCCTGTCTGTGTTATGAGTGGCTGCTTTTGTTCATTCTTTTTTGTATTAGTGATAATTATAATTTTAAATAACGCTGTTGCATTGTTTATGCTTTGTTTGCTTTGCTTTTTTTTAGTCTAAATTTGGTTTGTGCAGATTTACTAGAAATTCCGCCTCAAATCGTAGAGGAGACACAACCAGTTGTCGTTGCTACTACTACTATAAATGCTGCTACTATAAATGCTACTACTACTTTAAATGCGAGTGCTAGTAGCAGCAGTACTAGCTCAACAAGCAATGGCTGTCCCGCTACTAGCAGCGGTGTGTTTGCAAGCTTGTTTGCTTCTTCAACAGCATCTACGAGTCTACAGTCTCAAACACCAGCCTTCACTGATTTAATTAGGTCCATGGGATGTCCAGATGCTCGCCCTACTGATTTCTCAACTCCTCCATCGTCCGAGGCCATATCCCTTTGCCTCTCGACCAATCACGGATCATCCATTTTCGGAACAGGTGGCCAGGAGTGCCGCCAATATGTGCAAACACATCAGCCGCCAGCTATGTCTGCCACTGCATTACTTCAGAAAGCTGCCCAAATGGGTGCTGCAGCAACAAATGCCTCCTTGCTTCGCGGGCTTGGAATCGTCTCGTCTTCCGCTTCCACTTCTACGGGTCAGCAAGATAGCCTTCATTGGGGTCTGGGAAAAGTTGAACAGGAGAGTGCTGGCTTAGTTCACGCGGGACTCGGACTAGGTCTTCCTTGTGACAGTGACTCTGGACTAAAGGAATTGATGTTGGGGACACCGTCGATGTTCGGTCCTAAGCAAACAACTCTTGATTTTCTAGGATTAGGGATGGCTGCAGGTGGCAGCGCCGGTGGAGGCTTGTCAGCACTTATCACATCAATCGGCGGCAGCAGCGGTTTGGATGTTACAACAGCAGCTACATCTTTTGTTAATGCAGAGTACTCTGGCAAAGATATTGGAAGAAGCTCATGATACTTTGGCCGCAACACCAACTCCTAAATTTTTGGCTGTAAAGTTACATTTATTTTCTATGAATATGAATATTCTGAAATTGCAATGCATATATTAGTATGCAACAACTATGGATCAATGCAACCAACGAGTAATGTGCAAGATTGTCTTGCTCCCCAAAAAAAAGACTATCCTACATTTAAGGAAATGAAAACATGGCCTTAACAAGGGCACAAGGTACAATATGCTTGGTATGTTGCATCATTTGCATATGTTTGTCGTAGGTTTTAGCGACAGTGTGGGGGGTTTGAAGATCACGGTCTTGTTTTTGGTTTCTCGGACAGTTTTGATCAAAACATTTACTATTGCTTCAGTTGGATGGTTTGGTCCGTAGCTGTAGGTATAAATTAGGATGCTAGTAGTGGTAGTAGTTTTCTTTGGATATTGTTGGAATTATTGTCACATTGTGAATTTCCACGTTTGCCCATTGTTTGGCAGTTAGTGCGTAATTGAATTTTAGCAAGTAATTAATGCTCGTAGTAAATGTTATAAATTGTAATTATTCTATATTCTTTTCAAGATAGAAAATTCTCAAACTGTTCCCACTTTAGGTATAGCTTTATTTAGTAGCCAAGTTGCATTAGTAACCCGTTTGATAAGCAACATTTTGAACTACTCCTTCTAGTCTCAATTATTATGAAATTCTCATTTCTTTGTAATTTAATTTTGCAAGAGAAAAATGGTTATCACATTAAAGAATATTTTAAAAATGATAGCATTAAATATAGTGAAAGTAGTTGAATTTTGCTTATATTTAAGTATTTTATTTCATTATTACTGTATGGTTAACTGTGTTAATTTTAATAATAAAATCTGTTAAATAAGAATATGTTAATAAAAACATTAATATTTTATTCATAATACCTGATACGAAGAAACTAAAAAAAATATTAATATTTCTTTAATATGAAGAGATCTATAATTTAATAGAAGTAAATATTTCAAATGAATAATTAATATGAGCAAAAGATTCTTCATTGACTTTGAATTTGATTTTTTTTTTTTAATTATAAAGGGCAGTTGAAAGATTTTATTTGGATTTGTTTCCTGCATAAGTATTTACTTGAGTGTTATTTGAGAAATTATATTTTGACACTGATATATAATTTTTTATTCATTTTATTTTTTAGAATATGGAATATAATATTAAATAAATTATGTGATTAACTCTATAATTTCATTGATTAATATTTTATATTACATTAATTAATTTTGTTTTATTATTAAAAATTAATTTTAATATTTGAGTGTTTATTAACTAACTACATTACTTCATTAATCTAACATTTTACTTTTTCATTAACCAATTTTATTTTACTACTAAAAATTACTTTTAACATCTGAGCGTTTATTAATCAATTTCACCACTTCATTAATTAATTTTTTACATTTCATTAATCAACTTTGTTTTACTACTAAAAGTTATTGTTCACAGACACTGTTCACTATTTACGATCATTATAAATTTAATGTAAGAACTTGATTAATATTATATATTTTATTGATTAATGAAGTATTGAAGTTGATTAATGAATTATAAGTAAAATAAATGGTTGATAGCGTACATTTTTTTGGTTAATACAATGGTGAAGATGGTTAATGACATAACTTTATATTTGTATTATAAAATAAATTTTTATAAAATATATATTTTTGCAAAAATAATAGATTTTTTATTTAAAAAATACTGTTTCATCGTATAAATACGTTAAACAATGTATGTAAGTATTGGTAGGATGTACATAGGTTAGACCAACTCACAAAACCCAATCAAATTCATCTAAATAAATTAAAAAAAAAAAGTGGGTTGGGCCAGGTAATTGGGTGTATATGGGTTTAAAAACTAAAAATCTATTTAAAAAGATTTCAAGTCAAATCGGATCCAAACCCAAAAAATCCACTGACCCACCAATCAAACATTTATTATTACGATTTTACTAATTTTGATGAATATTAACTTAACTGTTGCAATTTCAGTCTTTTAACAATTACTATTTTAGTGAAACATTACTTTAACTAATACTTTTTATTTATTTTGATCTTAATACAATTTTATGTCGTGCTAGTATTTTATGATAATTTTTATTAGTTGATAATATTATTTATTATTTTATGATGCTAAAAGATGGTAAAAATATGTTATCTAACTTTTTTAAGAAGATAAAAATGTTTAGTAATGTTTATGAAAAAATATGATGACTCATCGTTTAGTCCTTTAATATTAATAAAATAGATAAATTATTTGGACAATCCACAACCCAACTCAATCCAACCCAAAAATTAGTGGGTATGTCCAAACTGACCCATTGGTATAACGGGTGGTTACTTTACCTCATTCAAACCGGAGTGTCCGATATGGATTGGATATTGAATTTGGCCAAACCCAACCCAAATCGGTTAACCTACACCCCTAAGTATTGGTAGGGTTGTGTTCATGATATTGTTAGTGAGAAAACTGAACTAAACCGAATTAAATCATAGAAAAAAATTTACTCGAACTGAACCATTTCAATTTACTCAAAACCAAATTAAATCATAATCATTAGTTTGGTATACCATTTCAAAATTCTGAACCGAGAAGTTATCTTTTCCAAATCGAATAATTTATTAAAGAACTGAACCGTTAAACTATTTTTAATATTTTTTTTAATTAAAACTTGTTTTTAGTATTTTTCATTTTCATTTTGGGTTCGGTTATATTTTTGGATTGGTTTGATTTCAATTTTGGTTGGTTCAAAATCTGTTTTTGTAATACGGTTTAGTTCAATAACCAAACATAACTGTTTGATTATTTTAACTTCAATTCGGTTCAGTTTAACAGATCGATTCGGTTCATAGGTTTTTTTAACAATCCTAAATATTGGGGTCAAATTTGAGTGTCAACATATCTTTTTTTTTTTTGGTAATAGTGAGGGCCAAAGGCCCAAAAGAAAAAAACTACAACCAAACCTCCCTAGAGGTGAAGCCCCCCAATTTATCTTCTACAAGAAAATCTTCAATGAAACTAGGAGCATATAAAAGATTCTCCATTCCAGATTGCAAATTACAACCAGCTTTAGCCAGCGTATCAACGCATCTATTAGCTTCTCTAAACGAGTGAGAAACAAGAGCCACCTCAAAACGGTTTATGAGGCTATCGATCTTCTGAAGCATCTCTAACCCTTCACTTCTGCTAGATCTACCTTGATAAAGATCTCTAACAATCTCATCCGAGTCTGTATTAACTTCGATTTGTTTAAACCCCAAGTCCAAAACACACATCAAACCTTTCAACACACCCCATAATTCTGCCATATAGCTACTACAAGTCTCCAAATTCTTGTAGAATCCTCCCAAGCAATTGCCTTCATCATCTCTTATCAGGCCACCACACCCAGCTGAGACACCCTCAATACAAGCACTATCTACATTAAGCTTAACCATACGATGCTTGGGAGGAGTCCATTTAACAAGGATAATCTCTTTAATACTACCAACTACTCTGTTATTTATCATTACAGAATTTTCATAATTTTTCAACCGTGAGCCTACAACCAAACTAGGATTAATAGGTCTAACAAAATTCTCCCCATGTTCTTCTTTGTTACGCCAAAACCAATTGGAATAGCATGCCATTGCCCACAAATTGGACCACCCATCTTTCACATTCCAATTTAAATTCTTACTTATCCAAAATTGTAAGTCTAAACTAAAGAACTCATGAAGAATTTCCAACGGCACAATTTGCCTCTAAACTTCCTTAGCTTTTGGATAATCACGCATCACATGCATGGTATTCTCCATTACATGCCCACAAATCGAACACGCAGCAGAGCCTAGACCTCTCGAATTTTTATTTAGATTTGTTAGAAGTTTATCATGTTTCAAAATCCAAATAAAAGTCCTAACTCTCTCAGGGACCTGAAGCTTCCATATACTTTTCCAGTCTCTATTATTGCTGCAGCTAGTATCATTTGTCACAAGCTCATACAACACCTTAACTATGCCAGCATCAGATTTCACTCCATCCAACGTAAAGTTGTCCGCATTTGTTCCAGCAGTAAAAATCGGATGCTTGATTCAACTAATCTTAATAAGAACATCTCTTGGTAACCATTGCTTCAAGCCATGCCAATCCCAGTTGCCTGTCTCATCCAGCATCTCATGCACCTTAGCATTATTTAAGTTATCAGGGATGTTACTCACATGATCCCGTTTGCAGTAGCCAGTCTCAATCCAGCAATCGTCCCACGCATGAATCCGACTACCGTCACCTATATTCCACCTGCCATTCCTCGTCAGAAAGAGAGCAAACTTGTTTATAGCTTTCCATAAGCCTGAGCCAGTTTTCTTCTTCAAGTGATACCTACTAAAATCCACATCCCTATAAATTCCTTTCAAAATTTGACAGCAAAGATCATCATTATTCTTGATTAGTTTCCAACTGAGCTTCATGATACAAGCTGCATTCATACTTCTCAGATCCCTTATCCCAAGACCTCCACGATCTTTAGGCCGCATAACCAAGTCCCACATCACAGCATGAATTTTCTTTCCGTTCCTTGTGTCGCCCCATATAAAGTTACGTTGCAGTCTCTGAATCTCATCGATGCACGCCTTAGGAAGAAGGTTTGTCATCATTGGATATATAGGAACTGCTTCAAGCACACTTTTAGCTAGCGTGATCCGACCCACCATGGGCAACGTATTTGCTTTCCAACAAGACAGTTTGGCAGCAAGTTGATCAATAATGTATTAAAAGTATGATTTTCTCAGGCTTCTGCCACTTAGAGGGACCCCTAAGTATTTTCCAAAATGTTGAACTTCTTTAAACATGGAAATATGCAGTAGCTTCTGTTTCAAGCATCTCGGAATGTTTCTCGAAAACACTATGCTAGATTTCTCCTCACTAACCTCCTGACCGGTTAAGCTGCAAAAACGATGAAACACATTCATCACACACCTCATTTGAGATTCAGAGGCTTCCCCAAACAAAAGAAGATCATCGGCGAACATTAGGTGCGAGATTGTATGGCCGCTAGAACCCATCTTTATGGCCTTCCAACACCCTTGAGACACCTCCTGTTCAATGATATGACTCCGTTTTTCCATGCAGAGCACAAATAAATAAGGCGAGATTGGATCCCCTTGACGGATACCACGTTGAGGACGAAAATAATCTCCACAAACACCATGCCAGTTCACATTTACTTCAGAACTTGTTACAGAATGCATGATGATATTAGTTAACTCATCAGGAATACCAGCTTCCATAAGAACCTGCCAAATGCACTCCCAGCTTATCTTGTCATAAGCTTTGGCTAAATCAATTTTAATAGCAAACAATCCCTTTTACCTTTCCTCTGATGAATGAGCCTCATACTCTCCTTTGCTATAATGATATTTTCGTGAATTGATCGCCCCAGAACAAAGCCAGCCTGACAAGGAGATATCAGCTTAGGCATACAACTCTTCAGTCTTTCAACAATAATTTTACTAATTACCTTGTATAAAAAGTTACGCAAGGATATTGGGCGAAAATGCGCCACCTAAAGCGGACGATCTCTTTTCGGGATCAAACAAATATCCGTCTGATTAATGGATGCAATTTTATTTGGCTTGTTCCACAGCTTATGCACAAAATTGCACACACTATCACCAACAATAGTCCAAGATTTTTGATAGAATCCTGCTGGGAAACCGTCCGGGCCAGGCACTTTCCAAGGCTTCATGGCAAACATGGAATTCTTAATCTCCATGTTATTAATAGGATTTTTCAGCCATCGAATGTCACCTTCATTCAGATCTGGAAATGTAATATCAGTATGTTTCCAAATCTGCCACTTTTACTTAATAGTAAATAGCTTTATATAGTATTCCTTTATCAGAGCTTGCAGCTGAGCTGCATCTTCTATCCATCGATCATCATCATCCTTCAGCATAATAATTCTATTCCTTCTTCTTCTATTAATCGTTTTGAGATGGTAATATTTAGTATTGCAATCACCGTCAGCTAGCCACTTCGTTCGAGACCTCTGAAACCACATAATCTCTTCTTGCTTTAGAATGTGGTTAAGCTCTTCAAGCAACTTCTTTTCCAAGGCCTTCATTTCAGCATGATTATCATTTCTTTGTATGCATCGTTGCACTCCTTTAATTCTAGCCAAGTAACTCTTCTTTTTCTTTAACACTTGATCAAAAGTATTTTCTTTCCAGCTTTGAATATATTCTTTTGTCTTCTTAATGTTATCAATCAAGCTAGCCTCCTTGTTCCACACTTCCCTCAGCATATCATAATACGAATCCTCCACTATCCAAGCACTCTCAAATTTAAATTGCCTCATCAAATAGTTACTCATTCTAACATGCGGCATTATGAGGATCAGATGGTGATCTGAGAATTCAACTCTAGCTAAAACCTTCACATTTGCATTAGGGAACATCTCCTTCCAAGCAACATTGCAAAGATCTCTATCCAATCTCTCATAGATTCTTTGTCCACCATGATAAATAGGGCCACTCCAAGTGAACTTAGGACCCGACGCTCCTAAATCCATAAGTCTGCATCTGTCAATTCGGTCTCGAAATAAGGAGCACTTCCTTGCGGACGCAATAAGACCACCCTTCTTTTCATTAGGACTAGCTATATCATTAAAATCTCCAGCTATCAACCAAGGATTTCGCATGCCGTCAGCTATATTACTCAAACTCTCCCATAGAACACATCTAACTGTCTCACTCGGACTAGCGTAAATTGCCGTACAAAACCAACTCTCACCGGCCTGAGTAGTTATGTGGAGATGTAAGAATTGAATTTCCTTAGAACAAAGAGTAATTGACACATGGTCTTTCTTCCAAGCCACTCCAATACCTCCAGCATATCCATTATTTTCCATTGCAGTATAATCATCAAATCCTAGAAGCAACATGCTCTTATGAAGTTTTTTAGGATCACACCTAGTCTCCACAACTACATAAACAGAAGGCTTATACATCTCTCTATATAAGATTTACTATAGCGGTAGAATGTATTATTCGCAGCTCCTCAACAATTCCAAACTAGTATCTTATTACTATTTGTAAACATCATCAACAATTATAAGGTTAAGTACCAGAAAACCAGAAGTACCTAAAGTTTCAGACGCCCTTCCATAAGTTCCTTGTCTTTGATTTCAACACTATCATGCTTGGCTTGAATGGCAACTTCTTCCCCAACACTAGTTCCCACTTCAAGACCACCTTCCTTGCTTTTAATCTTACCTGGTACATTTAAGTCTGGAGCTCAGATACTAGAAAAATTTGGTCGCACCATTTCTTCTACATGCAGAGTCCCTTGATGAACAATACCCATGTTAATCTCCTTCTTGCTTTCCTTGTTATTAACTACCCCTATCCTATTTATGTTTCCCTGTTTATCCTTTATTTTAAAATTGGCCTGATTTTGCTGCCCAATTTCCCAATTTCCATCCTTTGCAATGATATCCTCAATGTGTTTAATACTAACCCCACTTGATCTAATTTTGAAACCTAGAGCTCCACGTGTCGCTAACATTTCCAAATTTTTTGAAAGCTTTCTTGTCTCCCTTTTTTTTCTTGCCCTCATTACTTTTTATTGCACTGCCTTGATTAACATTAATTGGTGCCTTCATATTGTTATTCGCTTGATTCCCATTACTACACTTAATATCCACCTTATTTGCCAACTCATCTTCTAGTGTCGTTATCTCAACATTAGTGCTTGCTCCTATTTGCTCCTTAATTATTTTAGCATTATTTGAAATATTTTCCACATTATTATTTGTTATTTTCTTCCCATTATTGTTATTCCCTTTTGTGTCAAAGCTGGAATTACTGTTATTAACACTAGGGATTCTCACATTACTACCTCCAGCATCAACATTAACATAGTCATTATGATGAATTAAGGCTTCAAATCTTGATCCGGACACCTTTCCGTCAGCATTCAATTTTGTCGGAACGAAATTTTTCCGGCTCTCCACCACTTTTTTGCCTTTCCGTTGCTTTTGAACTACCTTCCATGGTCCATCTTCTTCTTCCTTCAAACTTGCCTCCTCAAACTTGGATGTGCTTTCACCTTTGGTTTTCTCTTTCTCGACAGTTTCCATCTGAACTTGATCTTTTCCTCTATTACCACAACCTTCTTTATAATGTCCATATCTACCACATTTCAAACACAGGAGGTGAAGTCCTTCGTATTCGATGCGATAATTCTTCTCCTTTATACTAAATAGACCAAGAAGAGGCTTGGATAAATTAACTTGAACGCAAATTCTCGCATACTTACCCCTTTCATGTTGCATTGTGTTCTTGTCAACTTTGATCGCCCGCCCAACACAATTTCCAATAAAGGTCAAGACTTTAGTATCATAATATTCTATTGGTAGCCCCGTAATTCTTATCCAGATAGCTATTTCGTCAATTGTTTCCTTCTCCGGATAAAAGTTAGGACACCATTCCTTAACTGTCAGATAATGATCATATATGAACCAAGGACCATTATCCATCGCTAACTTTTTATCATCCTCATGTGAGAATGCTACTAGATAGTAATCATTGCTTAAGTCAATGATTCGGATGACACCATTCTTAACTCATATCTGCTTCAATCTATTCTCGAGCGCCTTGTAGCCAATCTTTCTCCCCAATAGTTTGACTATTACTCCTCTTCTCCATGGCCGGTGAATCCGTTTCTCCTCCATCTCAGATAAAACAAAGGTTGGGCATTCATACTCTCCAACTTCAGCTTCAATAATATTCAACCCTGCACCTTCCTCATGTTGATCACCATCAAATATCTCCTCCTCCACCTCCATATTGCTATCGAGATGATTTGAGACACCAGTAACCATTTCTTTATAAGTTTTACCCGATCCATTCGAGACAGAAATATCCCCTTTAACTCCTACGTTTCCACCTTCTTTTATCTTTTTTGTACTCATTTCCTGAAGATCAACCTCATCAACACTTTTTCCCAGGACTTCTGATGAAACAGACCCTAGCAGAGGGTTCATTTTCTCAGCACTAGCAGATATTTTATATAGTGTCAACATATCTTTGCTACTGTTATTTTTACACAACTAGAAGTGAAAATATATCATCTTGATTAACTAACATTTATGTTCGAGTTTATTTCAAAATCAAGTCAAGTTTGACTTTTTTTTTAAATAGATAAGGTTAGATTATTTAACTAAATATAAATAAATTATTTTTATAATTTATTATTGTATGAATTTACACGATAGATCATATGAGTAGATGGTATGATTTTTGAGTCACTAGTTGTACGTGATTGGATCTTCTCATGCGCTTGTCTCCATCTTTCCCTACTACTCCAAATCTAATGGTTAAGAAATGGTAAATTGGAGAGGATCCATATTCTTAGTTGTACTTCTACAATAACATCTACTCATATAAGGATACTGAATTGTGTTGGCTTCTAGACTTATAACCTAGGAGAAGGTGGAAGTCTAAGAGTTGTGTTGTGTCTCTATGCCAACATTTACACCGTTTAATAATCTGTGCTACGACACATGTGTCAATCGACCAGTTTGACTGACTTAATAATAAGACGGTTACTTTTTTAGACGTAACTAGGACCTTTAGATTTTCTGATTTTGCATAATACTCTGATTGTAATGAATGAGTACAGATCGATAACAACCATTGGTGGATTGATGTTTTTGAACATTTTTTTATTACTTTCTCCTTCCATTTCTACCATTTCTGATTTTTGCAATACTTTTTTGAACTTCCAAGTTTTTTTCTCCATTATGCACATCGACTCTCCCTTTGTCTCCTAGTATGCTTGATTCCAATTTTCTTGTTTATATTTGTGTAATTTTAAAATGGTAAATCCACATGTAGTTAAGCCCATTGATTCTACAAAGACCATATATGTCTCTAGTCTTTCGATTTTGTCTCAGTTCTCCGAGGCTTGGACGGAGGTAACATTTGCTTACTTCTTGTGTGTGTAAGTATACACAATCAAGATAGTAGAAAGTGATAAGAAAAGTTTGATCCCATGAGAATTGTATCATTCCCTTTGAAATTTCATAAAAAGATTTTTTAAAATGAATGAGTTAAGGTAACAAAGGGTTTAAACCGAGCGAGAGAGTATGTTGGAAAATGTTTTATTTAATGAATTCATATAATGGTTGTATATCGTATGTGTTGTTGTTGTTGTGACATGAAAGGCCAAAACAAAATCTTTGCGGTGTATGTCTACATCGTAAAAATATGCAGTATGCAGTTAGCAATTATGAAACTTATTTCTACGAATCACAATAGCACCAAAGCATTTTAAGTAAAACTTGATTTGTTAACCCCTAAGACCATAATCCTTTATACATAAACCTTGTATTGTATGTCTAAAACATGACGATATTCAATCAATAATTATGGAACTTATTTCTAAGCCTCATAATAGCAACACTGTACTTCAAGTAAAACTTGTTTTATATGCCCCTACGGCTCTAATCCCTTATACCTAAAGTGATTTAGTAAGCAATGCATAATGCATGTACCATATTAATTCACGAAGTTTATTTGTTAAAATCTACCACAAACTAATAAACTCTTATGTACTTCTAAGGTGATCAAACTCAAAAATATACATCAGGTAAGAAATTATAAAAACTAAACATATTACAACAACGCCCTTCATGGCCAATGGGGTTTCGGCCCAAGGAAATCTGCTTCGAAACAAGAACAGCCGAAGACTAGAGTTCCATGGACGAGGCCCGCTACCTTTAAACCATTTGCAGAACTTTCCAATGGCAAGTGGATAAAACCGAATGAAAATAAGGAAAAGAGCCAACAGAAATGGCAGATTTTTGATGTAGACAGAGGCTCTTCAATGGCCTCAAAGAAACCAGCCTACGTCTCAGAGAACTACAAAGGGAAAAACCCTATGTCCAGGTCCCAATGGAGGAGGGAACAAAGACGAAGGAAAGCTCAGATAGAGGCTGAGGTGAAAGTAAAATCTAGCACCAACGTGCCAGTCGACAGGAAAGAGCCAAAGCCTGTTGAAAGGGCGTCTGCCGCTACACAAGAGCAAGCAGCCAAAGAAGAGCATGATTGAAAGGTTACTGAGGATGAATTTCTCACTGATAATTTTGATTAACGTGGTATCTGTTCTACCAAGGGAATTCGACCAGATATGTGAAGTCGAAGATACGACAGATAACACTGATATAGAAATGCCCACACATAGGCCAGTTTGCTATTATGTGATGAATAACAGGTGTGTCGAAGAGCAAAATGCATTCTTCAAAAGACCCAGTGAGGCTATGAAAAGCCATCTGAAGCCTCTTTTTATCACTGGGAAGATTGAAGACGTGCCAGTTAACAAAATTCTGGTAGATTGCGGTGCAACGGTAAACTTGATGCCGCACTTCATGTTGTGAAAAATAGGAAAGTTCGATACTGACACCAAGCCCCACAACATGGTGTTGTCCAATTATGAAGGGAAGGTTG
Organism: Lathyrus tuberosus; assembly: GCA_022829125.1. NCBI lineage: Eukaryota > Viridiplantae > Streptophyta > Magnoliopsida > Fabales > Fabaceae > Lathyrus > Lathyrus tuberosus. The sequence continues at coordinate 2,339,782 of JALAZF010000479.1, read as the reverse complement.
GCAACACATTGGGGGTAATTCAGGTTGATTTGACGGTAGGGACAGTCACGAGATCAACCATGTTTATGGTTGTGGAGACGAAGGCCAACTACAACCTGTTATTGAGAAGAGAATGGATTCACAGAATAGGAGCCGTGCCATCTTTGATGCATCAGAGAATCACCATTTGGCGAACCGATGGTATTGTTGAGAAAATTGAAGTCGACCAGAGCTATTTCCTGGTTTCGGCTAATCGTGTCGATAGACGAAGCTTCGACCGAAATTTGGCTAACATAGCTCCATGTAACCCAGCCAATTTTGCATTCACTCCAGACGACAACGCGTACTGTTTACTGTACTTGCATCCAACAAATGGGTTCCAGTGGGATCGGAAAGTTGTAGGAGAAGATGACTTTGCTTATGAAAGGACATCTGGAGTTAACCTCACAGGGTGGGGAAGTGAATTTGACGATTGTGCCTGAGTTTGAGGCACTCAAAAGGTTTTCGGCTTACATAGCCGAAAACAAACTACAAGCGGCCCTGGAGGCCGAAGTTAAGCATATAGTTGTCGAAGTCAACAAAAAAGTAAACCAAGAAGGTCCTGGTAAGGACTTCGATCCAGAACCACCTGATAAGGTTCAGGACGAAATGCAAAGCCAGAGGCTCGACGCCATTTACGATGACGAGCCTTTGGGTATCGAGAAGGATCCGTTGGCATCCAACATCAAAATGCTAGCGCAAGATCCTTTAGAAGAAATTGAATTGGGAGAAGGGGCAATGAAAATACCAATATATATTAGTGCAAATATTAGCCCACAACTCAAAGTCGAAGTGATCCAGTTGTTAAAAGAGTTTAAAGACTGCTTTGCATGGGATTATGACGAGATGCCTGGTCTAAGTAGAGAGTTGGTCGAATTGAAGCTGCCAATTAAATCTGGAAAGAAGCCAATCAAGCAGAATCCAAGGAGGTTTGCACCAGAAATTCTCTCGAAGATCAAGGAGGAAGTCGAAAGGCTTCTTCGTTGCAAATTTATTCGAACAACCAGGTATGTCGAATGGCTAGCAAACATTGTGCCTGTTATAAAAAAGAATGGTACTTTGAGGGTTTGCATAGATTTTAGAGATCTAAATGCTGCGACCCCAAAGGACGAATACTCAATGCCTGTGGCAGAAATGCTAGTCGATTCTGCCGCTGGCCATGAATACCTCAGTATGCCCGACGGGTATTCTGGATATAACCAAATATTCATTGCTAAAGAGGATGTCCCTAAAACGGCGTTTCGATGCCCTGGGGCCTTAGGCACTTACGAGTGGGTAGTTATGCCTTTTGGCCTAAAAAATGTTGGGGCAACATACCAAAGAGCAATGAATACAATCTTCCATGATTACATAGAGACTTTCATGCAAATTTACATTGACGATATTTTTGTAAAGTCTGTTTCAGGGAAGAATCACATTGACCATCTTCGACAATCATTTGAAAGGATGAGAAGCCATGGTCTGAAAATGAATCCTCTTAAATGTACTTTCTGTGTGCAGGCGGGAGATTTCTTAGGCTTTGTGGTCCATAAGAAAGGAATTGAAATAAACCAGAATAAGACCAAGGCCATTATGGAGGCGAAAGCACCATCTACAAAGAAGGAATTGTAGTCACTGCTGGGAAAGATCAATTTCTTAAGAAGATTCATCTCGAACCTCAGAGGAAAAACTCAAGCCTTTTCACCTCTGCTTAGATTAAACAAGGAAGGATTCGAATGGGGGTAAGCTCAGCAGGAAGATTTCAACAAAATCAAAAAGTATTTGAGTCATCCTCCGATTCTAGCACCACCTTGTAGAAATAGGAGCATGGGACTGTACATATCTGCGTTGGACAAAACTTTGGGGAGCATGTTGGCTCAAGAGGATGAAAATGGCGTCGAAAAAGCCATTTACTACCTTAGTAGGGTTTTGAATGATGCAAAAACTAGGTATAGCATAGTTGAAAAATTATGTTTATGCTTGTATTTTTCCTGTACAAAGTTGAAGCATTATATAAAACCAGTTGACGTGTATGCTTCGTCTTATTTTGACATTATTAAACATATGTTGTCTAAACCTATTTTGCACAGTCGAATTGGTAAATGGGCATTGGCTTTGACCGAGTATTCCCTAACTTATATGCCTTTAAAGGCTGTTAAGGGCCAAGTGGTAAATGACTTCATCGTCGACCACTCTATAAACGAAAATATGTCAAACTATCTTGAGCTTGAACCTTGGAAATTGTATTTTGACGGTTCTAGTCATAAAGATGGTACAGGCGTAGGAGTCCTGATCATTTCTCCTAATAGAATTCCAACAAAATTCAAGTATAAAGTCGAAGGTATTTGTTCGAATAATGAAGCTGAATATGAGGCTTTAATAGTCGGACTTTAGATATTGTTGGAATTGGGGGCAACTCGAGTCAAAATAATGAGAGACTCAGAGCTAGTCATAAATTAAATTACAAGGGAGTACAAATGTGTTAAAGAAAATCTCATTATGTACTTCGTAATAGCCAATCGATTACTAAAAAAGTTCGAAGTAGTGAATATTCGACACATACCTCGGTTGGAAAATCAAGTGGCTAATGACTTGGCTCAAATTGCTTCTGGGTATAAGGTTTCGAAGGAAAAATTAGAAGATGCAATCGAAGTCAGAGGAAGAGTTGTATCAGCCAGATTGTCCCTATCAGATTTGGAGACGACGGAGCTAGGATACGCTGATAAAGAGAATTTCAAAATCTTAGCGGTAGATAGCTTGACAGACGAAGAATAGAGAAAACCAATAGTTGAATATTTACAGAACCCAACGGTGTCCTCTGATCGAAAAATTAGGTATCGAGCTTTAAGTTATGTTCTTTTCGGTAATGAGGTATTTAAAAAGACTCATGAGGGAGTTTTGTTTAAGTGCCTTAGTGAGTCAGAAGCGTACATAGCCCTGTCGACTGTTCATAGTGGGGCATGTGGGGCTCATAAGGTAGGCCACAAGATGAAATGGATTTTATTTCGACAAGGGATGTATTAGCCTACTATGTTAAAAGATTGCATCGAATTCGCTAAGGGATGCCAAGAGTGCCAAGTGCATGCAGGTGTACAGCATATCCCTGCAAGCGAATTACACTCTATAGTCAAACCATGGCTCTTTAGAGGTTGGGCTTTGGATTTGGTTGGTGAGATTTGACCAGCGTCATCTAAAATTCAAAGGTACATTTTGGTAGGCATTGACTATTTTACGAAATGGATCGAAGCTGTACCACTACCAAATGTCGACCAAGAAGACGTAATTGAGTTCATTAAAAAACATATTATCTATAGGTTTAGAATCTCAGAAACAATTACGACAGATCAAGGATCAGTTTTCACTGGTCGAAAAATGCAAGAGTTTGCTAAAGAAATGGGTTTCAAACTGTTAACCTCCAAACCTTATTACGCTCAAGCTAATGGTCAGGTCGAAGCAACAAACAAAGTAGTGATTAGCTTAATTAAGAAGCATGTCGGAAAGAAGCCTAGAAATTGGCACAAAACTTTGGACCAAGTTCTTTGGGCATGTCGAACCTCTCCCAAAGAGGCGACTAATTCTACACCACTTTGATTGACCGTTGGTCATGATGCAGTGTTACCAGTTGAGATCTACCTTCAGTCGACGAGAATCCAGAGGCATCATGAAATCCCATCTGAGTTATATTGGAACATGATGTTAGACGAATTGGTAGACTTAGATGAGGAAAGGCCTAATGCTTTGAAGCTATTGAAAAGGCAGAAGAAGAGGGTGCAACAGTCTTCTAATAAGAAGGTTAAAGTTAAGACATTTTCGCCTGAAGAGTTAGTTTGGAAAGTAGTTTTGCATATGGACCGAAAAGATAGATCTTTGGGGAAATGGTCTCCTAAGTGGGAAGGCCCTTTTCAAATCACACAAGTCTTTTTGAATGGTGCTTATGAGATTGAAGAGTTAGATCAAGATAGAAGAATCTTGAGGGTAAATGGGAAGTATTTGAAGAAATACAAACCTGCACTTCGAGAAGTAAAAATAGCCAGAGAATAATCACACATGCAAACAATCAAAGCTATTATGGAGAAATAAAATATATTGCCAAGATGGCTAGATTCGTTACATTCAAAGAGTAAAATAATTATTATAGAACCCAAGGAATAATGATGAAGTTCACATAAAAGATTGGAATTAGAACGGCAGGTTAGCTTTCATATTGGAGTACTTTGCCTTCAAAAGTTCTAGCCGCCTCTCACAGAGGGATTGGTTCGACCTCATGATCTCGAGTTCTGATTCTAGCCTCTGAACCTTGTCAGCAAAACCCAGACCTGCTTCAAGCTCTTTTGCCACCTGAGAGTTGTCAAACTTTTCGAGCTCAGCGTTCTGCTTCTTGCCTTTTGAAATTTTTGCTTGCATCTCTTTAATCTGGTCCTACCAAGAGCTAATACTTTGGTTATTGGCTTCGATTTGAACCTTGTTCTGCTCTTGGGTTTGTTCCAAATCAGTCAGTCGATTGGTGGATTTTGAAGCAGCATCCCATGCAACCGCGACTGAGCCAGTTTGATTTTCAATATCTTTCAAGCTTTGTTTGATTTTGGCAACGTCAGCGGCAATTCGATCGATCATTGAGGTTAGCTCCAAGATGACATTGGCAATTTCTGGAGAAGCAGATAGAATGTCAACCTCCTTGAGAAGATTCTTCAAAGCAATTGGAGAATTGGGGTCAGACTCAATGAGTCAAAACAAGTCACCTTTAAAAACCTTTTCTTTGATCTTTGACAGTACTTTGCAGGAAGGATCAGCAGTGGATTGACCACCAGATACAGGGGGCACTGAGGTTTTCTCTCACGAACTTCCCCTAGAACCAAGTAAAACTTTCAAGTACTTGCGGGGGTTATTCTTTTTCAGGGCCTCTAGTTCTTCTGTTGAAAGGATCATAGAGGCTTTGCTCGAATCCTTCACAGTTGACAGGTTAGGGTTAGTGGCTGTTTCGACAATTATCTCCTCATGAATGTCTTCTTCCTCTTCTTCATCTTTGTCATTACCCTCTTCGACGTTTTCAACATCATCTATAAACTCCTCAATAGGAATTGATTGGTTGGGGAACATAGAGTGTTTACCCTGTTCTTCCATGACATCATCTTGTTGGACGACATCTGAGGTTTCGACTCTTGGGGACCCATCATCAGCTTCGTCTTCGACTTGCACCTCAGGGATTTCCACCTCCATATCAGCCCCAGCTATTTCAGCCTGTGTATCTTTATCTTGATCGTATTCATGATTGGATTCACTGGTGTGAGAAGCCTGAGTGATGGTCTTGGGTGGCGAAGTTTCGCGTTGTTTCTCGACTATTTGATTGATTTCACTCATTGAGCTCTTCTCAGAGTCTTTTGCTGAAGTGGGGTGATACGTTGGTTTGCCTTCACTGTTGAGGATTGTGGGGTTGGTTGATTCGACAGCCGCTTTAGTCAAAACTCCTGCATCGTCCTAAAAAAATATAATCGAAGTTAGTAGTCGAACAGAAATACTAAGGACAATGAGGTATATATAAAATCTTTTTGGTACCTTAGGAGCTTCTGCCCCAGGGCTTGAGTTGTCACTTTCAGGCTGATCTGCAGCCTTCCTTAACATCTCTTCAGGAGTTGGCTCCAAGATTGTTAAGTTGGTGGGTTTTCTGATCAAGACCTTCACACCTTTCGCTAGAGATTGAGCAATGGCTTCGCTTATCTTGGGTTGCCTTTTCTTCTTCTTCAGAGGTTGTTCACCAGTTGGGGATAAGTCCGCATCATCAGATTCGACTATCACCAATGCGTCATCCTTGGCCTTCCTTTTCTGGGGAGTTAGGGGTTACTTTCGAGCGCCCTGAAGAGGAAAATGTTAGAAAATATTGGAATATAAAAGTAGCGAAATTAGTAGAGGATGCGAAATACCTTTGTTGTCGTTGCTGCCTTGCTTCCTTCTTCGTCTTTCACTTCTGTGGGCTTCCTAACTGGTGGTTTCTTTGGAGGAACTTTCACGGCTAAAATAAAATAGGAAACAGTTATTATATGTGAAAGCAAATAAACAAGGAAATGTTGGGTCGAAATCCTCCCGTTCCACACCTTCATATATTTCAGATTCGATGCGAACATCTTCGATCCCAATAGGAAGATGCCCTTTGAAACTATCTAGTGTATGTTTGGTCGGAACCACCCGCTGCGCTTTTGGTTTTGATTGCTGGCGAAGGATTTTGATAGAATCCCTACAGACGAACCAATCTGGAAATGGAGGGCAAGGGCCACTCCAAAATCAGCACTTGGCAGTCGAGGGAATTTGGGAGGAAACATATTGAAAGCCGTTTCGTATCGTTTCTAAGGAGGAATGTACGAAGGGATTTTTAAGTTCTCCATTTTCTTTAAAAAAATTCCTTCAGAGTAACAGCTGCGTCGCGGACGGTTCGACTAAGATCATCTGGTCGATAAACAGTTTCAAAGTATTTTTGGAAGGCCTGGATTTCCTTAATGTGCGTCGAAGTACCTTTCTTCACTTTTTCCTACACAGAGAGGACAACCTTGTTAATGTGGTGTGTAAATGCAGCCACGTCAAAAAATTCCTCGGCATAGTAAGCCTTCCACCAGTCATCAAATTGTTGAGTACAGAGAAAGCTTGGTTCGAAAGCTACTAGAAGAAGCTGTGTTCGACCATCATACCGTGCGATTTTCTTAATAGCTACTGCTTCAGTATGATCTGCGTTGTAAAGAAAGAGCACAATTTTCTTGTCATAAATAGGTCGGGGTAAGACTTGAACCAATCCAAACTATCGAGCGACAAGATTTGGTTGGTAAGTAATCAATATGACTTGGCTTTTGGAGGGGTTAAATCTGAGGGTTAAGACCCTAGGAGTTAAGAAGGCTTCCTAAATTGCTGTAGATTCTGCTGCTTGAGCCTTCGACGGCGCTGGGAATGGCCTAGTGAACCACTCAGGACCATACTTCCTCGCTGCAAAAGGAGCCATGTTGGGTGTAAAATCATAACGTTTGGCGAACATCATGATGAAGTTGGTGAAAACTTGTTGGACAGGTCGACCATCATCAGCAGGTGTCAGTTTTTCCAAACGCGGGCCTTCTACTCTTAGATTCTTCACGTCATCAGCATCTTCGTTAATTGGGTACTTGTGGGGAAGGCAAGCTTCGAACGAAGCATTCAACCACAGCTGAAGAAGCTAGAAGAGTCCAGAGAGGAGTAGGTTTCCTTTGTCACCAAGGCATTTGAGTTGGGTGACCCCTTCTCTCATAGACTCATAGAGGTTGGCTAAGATTATTTCGCTCAAACATAAGTCATGGCCAAAGTATAGTTGGTTCACCATGGTCAGAAACTTTCTAGCAACTTGCAGTGACTATGAGTAGAAAACACAGTGTGATAGCCACAGAGCTAGGAAAGTTAAATGTTCAACGTTCGATACTTCCTCTATTCTCTTATTATGATAATGAACTATGTGGGTCAAATAAGCTGCCTTAGAGGTAGTAAAGCCTATGCTATCCTCAGCCATAAAGTCAGGGTCGTAAGTATTCCCAGTAGGTTTGAGCCCTGTGATAGCGGCTATGTCAAAAAGAGTAGGTGTCATCATGCCACATGGGAGATGAAGAGTGTAGTGGGTGCTGTCCCAGAAGTATAAGGATGAAATAAGCATATTTGAGCAGTAGTCGGGTCCTACTTTCGACAGCATAATCAGGTCATAAATACCCATTTTCTTCCGAACATCAGATTTTGTTTTTTCCAACTTGTTCAACCACCCTAAATAATCAGAGGGATCCTTAAAGGTTGGACTCGCTCTAAAAACCCTAAAATTATTCATGTTTCTAAGGTTAATAGCCTCCTCAGTTGGAGGATTGTTTTGATTAGCAGGGTTTTCAATGCTTGCCCTGGGTTTCTTACATTGTCCTGCGGGTTTGTATTTATGGTAAAAGGGGAAGAATTCCTTAAGCCTGCTAGCATCAACTTTTAAATCAGACAAAGGACCAAATAAAGCCAATGGCTTGTCAGAAACGGTTAAAGGAATAAGTACCTAAGAAGCATAAATTCTCCTTTTCTCTTCATCAAGAGGTTCAGGTAGATATTGCTTGTTTCCCACCATGGTAGGTCCAGAGACGAAATCAAACAAAGGAAGTTGAGAGATCTTTTTTGGAGCTCTCGCAGGTTTTCCAGCATCCTTGGTGACCTTGGTAGTATCTTTGATAGAGTGTGTGGAAGAAGCCATTGTTGGAAGAAAGTGAAGAAGACTAAGTTTTGAAATGCAAGGGTTTCTGGAGAAATTTGAGAGTAAGGGAGCGTAAAAGTGAAAACAGTTGTTGAAGAGGGTATTTATAAGTTGGGAAGTAGAAACGGTTTTAAAAAATTGTTGTAATGTTGAAAATGATAGTGGGACGTGTGTCTTCTCCACGTTTCCTGATGAAGCGGTGGTAATAAGTGCCTACTCCCCCATGATCTCCCAGACTCTAGGAAAGGTAATGATGACACGGATTCTTGCGTGATTTGAAGAGATGTGTCAGAGGTAGTAATAATGAATATGACAGCCTAGGTCTGCTGATGGAAAGTGAACAATTGGAACTATAAGCAACCATCGAAGCATCATAAGGACTGAATGAGGCGTCGAATAACATTCTCAAAAAATTCATTTTCTTCAATGGTGTCGAAAATGACACTTTTGGGGGGCAATTTGTTAGCTCCTAATTTCGACGCCTGATATTGGATTGAGATTTTTTCAAAAGAAATGAAATTTTTGGAGTTTCAGAAGACTTTGACAGGAATGTTGTTTCCAGAAAGTCCAGTCGAAAAGTGTCTTTATGTAGAGGAGACATGGTTTACGGACTTAGAAATATTTCTAACAGTTTGGAGATATGTTCCGACAAAAGCTTAACTGGTGTCGTTCGATTGATGATTCAAATTCAAATAATGGGGGGAATTTTGTCCTTATCCACTTAATAGAAGGAGACACATGTAGAGCAGTTGAAGAACGAAGCCATGCAGAATGACATTTGTCTCATCCTAATTAGTAGGATGTTAGTGGGTAGTTATTTTTTACTATTATAAATAGCAAGTCTTAGTATTAGGATTTGAGTGTGTTAAAGTTGTACAAATTTCTCAAAATCACTCAGAGTATCCGTGTGTAGCGAGAAAAGAGTTTCTGAAGAAATGTATGTTTTGTATAACACCATTTTTCTTATTCAAAGCAATTCAATTAATCTTTACCCAAAAATTTATCTTCTTGCTTTTACTTTGTTCAGTTATTTTCCAATGTACTTTTAAGTACTTCCTCGTATCATTTTATTTGGTATTTTCGAAATAGCCCTTTTCTAAATTATGAAGAATGTCAAATTGTTTATCCTTTATCAAATATTCTTGTAAATTATTTTAGCACATGTCTTAGGATTTAGTATGGTCTATCCTGCAAGTTACCTATTTTTTCTTACAAATTTGGTAGACCAGAGGTTGTTTGTTATTTTTCACGGTAAACACACATGTCTATGTGCTATATATCTAAACACCTTCAAATGACTTAGGCTAGGCTTGACACCAGACCAATATTCTTCTGGCGTAATTCCTTCTAGCTTCTTCGTCGGGCCTCTGTTTAAAATATATGTTGCATTCGACACAACTTCTCCCCATAATTCTTTGGGTAGATGCTTGCCTTTCAACAAACTTCTCACCATGTTCATGATGGTTCTATTCTTCCTTTCCGCGGTTCCATTCTGCTGTGGAGTGTAGGGTGACACCACCTCATACACAATCCCTTCTTTCTCACATAATGCATCGAAATATTTTGATATATACTCTCCATCACGATCAGTCCTCAAAATCTTTAGCTTTTGACCACTTTGTCTTTCGACCATAGATTTAAATTTGGCAAATACCTCAATCACTTCACTTTTCTTCTTGATCAGGTAAGTCCACAGTTTTTGACTGAAATCATCTATGAACGTGGCAAAGTACCTGTTACCTCCAATTGTATCCACCTAGATAGAACCACATACATCAGAGTTATGACTTCGAGAATTGCCTTTGACTTTCTTCCTGCATCCTTGCTGAAGCTATTTTTGTACTGTTTCGCCTGAACACATTCTTCACACACTTCACTTGGAATGTAGATTTCTGGTAATCTTGAAACCATATTTCTTCTCTTCAAATCTATGATGTATTTGAAGTTGAGATGGCCAAGTCGATAATGCCATATTCATTCATCTCTATTGGTTGCAGTTGCAAGGCACTTATGCTCTCTCACATTAAGTTCAATCTTAAAGGTTCTATTATGAAACATTGGAGCCTTCAAGATTAACTTACCACCTGAGTTGAGAACTCTTATAATCTTGTCTTCGATCAACACCTTGTAGTTCTTTTTGACCAGCTGCCCTATACTGAGCAAATTACTCTTCATGCCTGGTATGCACAACACATTGGAAATTACTGACCTCTTACCATATTTCCTCATAATCAGAACATCACCAATACCTTCAGCTGCTAGAGTATTGTCATTTGCAAATTTCACCATATTCTTCATTGAGGGCTTCATGTTGACAAACCAATCTTTCCTTCCAATCATGTGTGATGAGCATCCTGAGTCCAAGTACCACTGATCTTGGAATTCTTCATCTCTTGTTGTGACCATCATCAACATCCATTCTTCTTCATGTTTCGCCAGCTTTGCACCAGTTTCTTGATTCTTCTTCTTTTCTGGACAATCACTAAAATAGTGACCATACTTCTGACAATTGAAACACTGAATGTGACTTTTGTTAGGCCTTCAACCGCCACCTTTTCCTCTACCTGGAACACCACCTCTTTGGTTGCCTTGGTTCCAGGGTTTTCTCTGATTCGAGCAGTTTCCTTCTTGTTGATTTCAACCAGTCGAATTATTGTAGCCTCCTCTACCTTAGTTGTAATTCCAGCTTCCTTTGCATTTCTTTTCTTTTTCTGACTGCGCCTGCAAAGCCATATCACTCTTTGACTTTCCTGCAGCTCTTTCAGCTCTTTCACCAATTTAGTAACCCTAGTGAAGAAATATGTTATACTTTCATTGTCCTCCATCTGAAGCAATTCATAAGTCCTTTTGTGAGTTTGTAATCTCACCTTTTTCACCTTCTCTGCACCTCCAAACGATTTTTCAAGAATCTCCCAAGCTTCTTTTGCTGATTCTACATCACTAGCCTTTTCAAAATTATATGGATCAACACATTGATAGATTATAAAGAGAGCATTATAATCTTCTTCTTCAATTCTTTGTGTGCACACTTTTCTTGATCCATCACATTCTCTACAAGCGGTGCTACTCCTTCCTTCACAAGATCCCAAAGATCTTAATAACAGAAAACCACCTTAATCTGCTTGCACCAATTCTCATAATTATCTTTCTTGAGAATCAGAAGGTTCGTCAGAAAATGCCCGTTTTGATGATTCATCGCCATCACAGTTTTGTTTCCTTGAATCGCAACTGGAGCTCTAGATACCAGATGTTAGAATTCAACCACAACCTATGGAGAATTCCTAATCAATCTTGATCTCAAGATTGTTATTATTAACGCAATGACAATGAAAATAAAATGTTGAGAAAGAGAAAAGAAAATAACGTTGGAGAAGAAGATGAATATTCTGCAGAGTTTCTCTCTGTCCAAAAACTGTGGAAACCTTGTTAATATTGCAATTGCATGTGATTACAAGTTCTCAATTCTGAGTTGTTTACAAAATAAAAGTTACTCCCTATTTATAGATTTAGGTTAGCTTGCACCCCTAGGAAAAACCCAAAACTATAAAAGTCCAAAATAGCTAACATTACTAAAATAGGCCTAAGTCGAAATATTGTGTGAAGTGTAACACCCTTTTCTACCCCACAAATAGACACGGCAAAATATACAAATTATCAGAGTAAAAACCACCTCAGAATGGTGCACATTTTCTCAATAAACCACCTTAGATTGTCGATTCCAAACTTTCTTTCTTTAGTTCTTGAAAACCTTCTCGAATCCTAGGCTTTTCCCTCTTTCCTCAGAGCTCTGGCCTTTTTCCTTCTTTTCACTGTCTAACAAAAATGAATCCTATTCCTCTCAAATTCTCCTTTTTGTTAAACCTAACCCTTGAGCTTCTAAAATGGGCTTTCCCAATATTACCCTCACTAACTCCTCCTTAAAAGTCCAATTTACCCTTCTAATATTATTTAAATAAATAATACTACAATATATTCCATATTATATACTATTATTTAAATAAATAACCAAAACTCCACAAAATACCAACATCACCACAAACCACCAAAATTCACTAAAAATCATGAATATTATATTTAAATAAATTAAATAAATATTCTTATGAAATTTGGGGTGTTACAACTCTCCCCCACTTAAAGAATTTTCGCCCTCGAAAATTACCTCAAGGAAATAGAGTCGGATACGACTCCCTCATCTGATCTTCACGTTCCCAAGTCCAACTTTCGCCAGCTGATCCGCCCCACAACACCTTCACCAAAGCTATGTATTTACCCCGCAGTTGCTTCATCTCTCGACCATCAATCCGCACCGGTAATGCTTCCACTATCAGGTTATCCTTCACTTGTACATCATTCATCTGAATCACATGCGACGGATCCGGAATGTACTTCCTCAACAGAGACACATGGAACACGTCATGCAAATTCGTAAGTGACGGCGGTAAAGCAATTCAATAGGCTACCTCTCCTATCCTCTGCAAGATTTGATATGGACCAACAAAACATGGAGTGAGCTTCCTAGACTTCAAAGTTCGACCCACACCAGTCACTGGCGTCACCCTAAAAAACACGTGATCTCCCTCTTGGAATTCCAGTGTATTCCTTCTCTTATCATGGTAGCTCTTCTGGCGACTCTGCGATGCTCTCATCCTTTCTTGGATCATCTTAATCTTCTCAGTCGTCTCTTGCACAATCTCAGATTCGAGTACAACACTCTCGCCTTACTCATACCAACACAAAGGAGTCCTACATCTTCTCCCATACAAAGCTTCATAGGGCACCATTCCAATACTATCATGAAAACTATTATTGTATGTGAACTCAATCAACGACAAATGGCCATCCCAAGCTCCTTCATGATCCAATATACAAGCCCTCAACAAATCCTCTAAGGATTGGATAGTTATTTCTATCTGACCGTCCGTCTGCGGATGATAGGTAGAACTCATCCTCAACCTAGTACCCAAAGCATCTTGCAAACTCTTCCAGAACCTAGATGTAAATCTCGGATCTCTATCCGACACAATACTCGAAGGTATCCCATGCAACTTCACAATCTCTTCGATGTACATCTTGGCTAACTTCTGCATAGAATGATTAATTTTCATCGGCAAGAAATGAGCCAATTTATTTAATCTATCCACGATCACCTAAATTGAATCATTCCCTTTTGTCGTCCTTAGTAACCCCGACACAAAGTCCATGGAAATGCTATCCCATTTCCATTCTGGAATATTCAACGGCTGTATCATACCTAAAGGCTTCTGATGCTCAATCTTCGACTTCTGACACGTCAAACACGTATAAACGAATTCTGCGACATCCTTCTTCATACCTGGCCACCAAAAATACTTGTTCAAATCCTTGTACATCTTCGTAGCACCGGGATGAATACTCAACCTACTTCGATGTCCCTCTTCTAGAATGCTCTTCTTAATTTCTGGAACATCTGGAACACATACTCTATCTCGAAACTTCATCTCACCATCCTCATCAATCCGGAATTCTCCTCCATTATCTTGGTTAATCAAAGTCAACCGGTCAACCAACTTTAGATCAGATTGCTGTCCCACTCTGATTTCCTCCAGAATACCACTAGTCAACTTCAACATTCCTAACTTCACACTGTCATAGGTCTCTTCACACACCAAGCTCAAATCTCAGAATTGCTTAATTAATTCCAATTCTTTCACCATAAGCATTGACATATGCAATGAATTCCTGCTCAATGCATTAGCCACTACATTTTCTCTGCCCGGATGATAACTCAAATCAAAATCAAAATCCTTCAACAGCTCTAACCACCTCCTCTGCCTCATATTCAATTCTTTCTGATCAAATAAGTACTTCAGACTTTTATGATCACTAAACACTTCAAATTTAGAGCCAACTCTAAGTCATGTGTAGGATAATTCCTCTCATGAACTCGCAAATGTCTCGAAGCATAGGCAACAACTTGTCAATTCTGCATCAATACTCCACCAAGACCCATCTTCGACACATCACAATACACCACAAAAGATTCGCTCGGATTAGGCAAGATCAACACTGGAGCGGTCGTCAACCTCTTCTTCAATTCCACCAAACTCTCTTCGCAAGCTACATCCCACACAAAAGCTTGACCCTTTCGAGTCAACTGAGTCAAAGGTAATTCCAACTTAGAAAAGCCTTCGATAAACTTGCGGTAATAACCCGCCAATCCCAAAAAACTTCGTATCTCGGTAGCAGACTTCAGAGTCTCCCACTGTAACACAACATCAACTTTAGAGGGATCAACAGAAATCCCGCCACTTGAAATCATATGGCCAAGAAAACTCACTTCCTTCAACAAAAACTCACACTTGGACAGCTTTGCATACAACTTCTTCTCCTTCAATACTTGCAACGGGGTTCTCAAATGCTCAGCATGTTCTTCTTCAGATCTAGAATATATCAAGATATCATCGATAAAAACTACCACAAACTTATCCAAATACTCATGAAAAATCCAATTCATGTACTCCATGAACACACCAGGTGCATTGGATACACCAAATGGCATCATAGTGTATTCATAGTGACCATACCTTGTCCTGAAAGCCGTCTTCGGGATATCATCAGGCTTAACACGAATCTGATGATAACCAGACCTCAAATCAATCTTACTAAACACACAAGCACCTACCAGTTGATCCATCAAATCGTCAATTCTCAGAAGCGGATACTTATTCTTGATAGTCACCTTATTCATCTGTTGATAATCAACACACAACCTCATGCTACCATCCTTCTTGTTTACTAGCAACACAGGGGCACCCCACGGAGAAACACTCGGTCGTACAAACTTCTTATCAAGTAATTCTTCTAGTTGTTTCTTCAATTCAGTTAACTCAAAAGCTAACATCCGATAAGGAGCCATAGAAACTGGACTCGTACTTGCTATTAAGTCCACTGCAAACTCTACTTCACGTTCTGGAGGCAAATCACTGATGTCATCCGGAAACACATCTGGGAATTCACATACAACATGTAAGTCGACATTCGCAGCTTCACGATCAATCTGCAACGATGCAAACATTGCAAACACCAGGGCTTCGTCTTCCATAAGTTTGTCTACTTGCCTAGCAGACAAGAACATCGACTCTCCACTATCACCAAGCTCAGGAAACTCCACAGTCTTATTATAACAGTTGATGTGAACACGGTTAAACTCCAACCAGTTCATTCCAAAGATTACATCGATTTGGTGTAAGGGTAAGCACACCAAATCCATCATAAAACTCTTCCCAAAAATCTTCAAAGGACATCTCAAACACACAAGGGTAGTAGTAACAGAACCATTAGCTGGAGTTTCTATTACCATATTCCCATTCATATCAGACAACTTTAAACCCAGTCTATTAACACATTCAAGCGAGATAAAAGAATGAGTAGCACCAGTATCAATAATAGCAATCAACTCGATATTATTAATAAAACAAGTACCTCGAATCAGGTTGTCCTTCTCTGGCACTTCTACACCACTCAAAGCAAACACCCGACCACTGGTCTGAGTGGCATTAGCGGTCTTCTTCGCCTTTTTACATTGGGTACTGATATGACCTTTCTCACCATAATTGAAATAGGTTAGACCATCATCTTTGCAATCAATAGCTCTATGACCCTTCTTACCACATTTGTAGCACCTCAACACATTATTGGTGCATACATCAGCCCGGTGGCCTTTCTCGCCATACTTATAACACTTCCCAGAAGCGGGAGCTGCTCCCCCACTTGTCTTTTTCCCCTCTAAAGCCTTCTGCTTCCCTTTGTCAGCTGAAGTTGTATAAGGCTTCCCCCTATACTGCCCTTTCTTCTCACTCAACTGCTTGTAGTAAGTAGATCTAGCTCGGCTATCCTCATCGTAGATTCTGCTCTTATCCACCAATTCAGCATACCTGCGGATCTATTGATACCTAATACCCTGCTTAATTTCCAGTCTCAGCCCATTCTCAAACTTGAGGCACTTGGAGATCTCAGCATCAGCACGATTGTAGTGCGGACAAAACTTCACCAGTGCCTCGAACTTCGCGGCATACTCCACCACAATCATGTCTCCTTGCTTCAGCTCAAGGAATTCCACTTCTCTCTTCCCACGAGCATCCTCTGGAAAATACTTTCCCAGAAACTCCTGCTTAAACACAACCCAGGTTGTCACAGTGCCAACATCTGCGAGTCTCTGATGGGTGTTATCCCACCAATCCTCGGCCTCTTCTGACAGCATATGCGTTCCAAACTGAACTTGTTGCCCATCAGTACACCCCATCACCCAGAATATCTTCTCGATCTCCTTCAACCACTTGTGTGCACTTGCTGGATCACGAGTACCCACAAAAGTCGGTGGATTGTTCCTCTGAAACTTCCCCAAAGCACGAAACTCATCTAGAACTCCACCATTAGGATTGAGCTGAGCCACTACTTGAGCAACTGATTCCAACACACACTCGTCGACTGACAGGGGACTGACATCAAGTAAAAACCTGGCCGGACGGACCGACCTGCTCTGATACCACTAATGTAACACCCTTTTCTACCCCACAAATGCACACGGCAACATATACAAATTATCAGAGTAAAAACCACCTCAGAAGGGTGTACATTTTCTCAATATTCTCAAAATAAAACATTTACTCCGTAAACACAGGGTTTTCCTCAAAATATTCAAAAGCCATCAAATTAGCAGCGGAAACACCATAACCACAATAATCCAAAATCAAAAGGGTTTCTAATAAAAACCATAATCATTCAAAAATAACAAAAAAATAACAACTCAACATGGTTCGACTCAACGACCCAACCCGATGTTACAATATCAGAGCAAGACCCTCTACATCTACCAAAAGAAAAATAAACTCCAAAAGTCCTCGAAGGCATCCACAACTAAGCCTGATCATCTGCACGTTACCCACTTGGAGGCAACATTCAAACAGACAGGGTGAGTAATCACAATTCATTATGCTTAATATAAAAACAAGATATGCATAAAATAACGTCATTATCATATACAACATCATTAGAGTCATCACAAAGAAAAACATAAAAAATCACGATATCATAAATCACATCAATGCCAAATAAATGCAATGCACAACAAGACTCAAGCATGTGGTACCAATTCGTCAAAGTCGATGGACACTAGGCCATCACCCTCCAAAGATCCTCGTCAATAGGATCGATTCTACACAAGAACCGGAGCACGTCAAAATTTACCTCACATTTGCACAATGGGATTGAAGCCACAATATACCGAAGTCTGAAATGCTATGAATGCATGATACACAACGTCAATATCATCATCATCAATAAAAGTTATTACGTGCATCATCATTCATCAAAATCTCACGTTAATCATATCATCATTCATTCATCAAAACATCATGAATCATCATCTCATAAACATCAATATACTCATGGTAATTCATCAAAATAATCATAGCTCCAAAACATCAAGACATCACAAGAATCATAAAACAAATTCGCGAACAGCAGGCGTTCTCTAGAAAGTTCGCTTTGCGAACTTGTTCGCTTTGGTGTTCGCCCAGCGAGTCTGGGGTGAGTATTCGCTTTGCGAAGGATTCCTTCGCTTTGCGAGGTCGCGATTTCCTGCGATCGCTGCTATGCACCAGTAGCACATCAGACCCCTAAAACCTTATGGGATCAGCCCCATTTACCCCAAAAACACCCCCAAAACATCCCTAAGGCATTAAGGCAACAAGGACACAAAACCTACGACTATTAGGCCGATTTATTACACTATCCTAAGCTTCAATTTCACATAAACCTTCACAAACCCAATTACCTTTACAACTTCCGTAAATCCCTTTCTCTACGAGGTCAAAACAACATCAAGAGAGAAATTAGCCTCGAAGGCATACTTTTATCCGATTCAATCTAACCCTTCATATTCATCATCAATCCACAAAAATAACACCTAAATCATCAATTTACTCATAAACCCACAAACCCACATAAACCTCAAAAATCTGCTTTAAACACATCGAATCCCTATATTGAAAACAATGAAAGACAATACTCCCCATACCTTAGATTGTCGATTCCAAACTTTCTTTCTTTAGTTCTTGAAAACCTTCTCGAATCCTAGGCTTTTCCCTCTTTTCTCAGAGCTCTGGCCTTTTTGCTTCTTTTCACGGTCTAACAAAAATGAATCCTATTCCTCTCAAATTCTCCTTTTTGTTAAACCTAACCCTTGAGCTTCTAAAATGGGTTTTCCCAATATTATCCTCACTAACTCCTCCTTAAAAGTCCAATTTACCCTTCTAATATTATTTAAATAAATAATACTACAATATATTCCATATTATATACTATTATTTAAATAAATAACGAAAACTCAAATCAATAATTTTCAGGGTTCCTTCTGCTAGGGTTCCGATCATGGCAAAAAGGGGCGTTGGCCGGCCAAAATCTTAGGTGGCGGCGCACCGGAAGGGATCCGTGAGAACAATCATCACACAAGCGACTATGGATGGAGAAATAGAAGAACATGAGGACATACCAAGCTAATCGTAATTGCAACTGGAGAAACCACAGTCAGAAAAAAGAGAATCAAGTATGGGCGACCCACCAAGAGACAATGATTGAAGGAGAACAAGAAAATGATGTTGATACCAATCCCAAACCATCTGAGAAGATGTCTAAACCATGGGTAGAAGTACTTAAAGGCAATCGTACGCTAAGTAGAGGTATGACGGTTGATTTTATAGCACCTAAGATTGTAAATGGGGAAATTGAGATCACTATTGATGATGAAGATGTCGAAGATGAACTAGCATATTGGCAAACTGCTTTGATTCTATTTGCCATAGGAGATGATCTTTCAATGAATGCTGTTAAGAGGTTTATGGAGAGCTCATGGGGGTTTGTGTCGTTGCCACAACTCTACTACAATGAAGAGGGTTATTTTATTGTTAGGTTCAAAACAGAAGAGGAGCGGCATGAAGTCATGACTAAAGGACTGTATTTCATACGTGGGAAACCAATGTTTATTAGGAAATGGTCTCCAGATTTTGAGTTGAAAGAAGATTTGTTGCAGGTCCTTCCCTTGTGGGTGACGTTGCCTAATCTGCCATTACACATGTGGGGTGAAAAGAGTATCTCAAAGATAACAAGTGCTATTGGCAAACCAATTACCACAGATGAGTGCACGACGAAGAAATGGAGAGTATCGTATGCAAGAGTCTTGATAGAGGTGGATGTTACCCAGAAATTGAAGCACTCTGTAAAGATTAGAGACCATACAGAGAGACTGATTGAACAACCAATCGAATATGAATGGAGACCTGCGTATTGCCATAAATGTCTCAAGGTTGGACATAATTGTGAGACTATTCCCAGAGTGGATAAAAAAGGAAGGTGTGGAAACCAGTTGTTAAAGAGCTAGCAACCATACAACAGGAAGCATAGCCAATTGTGAAGAATATCGATGAGCATATGGTCAGGCAACCAGCACAGAACAGTGGACAAGATTCACAGCACAAGGACAAGGATGAAGGATGTATTAAACCACATAAGGTTGACAGAGGTAAAAAGAACATGGAACAAAACCAACAGAACTCGAGTACAAGGTATGCTAACCCATTTACTCCTCTTAGGATTGGAGACTGTCCAAGTGGAGATAGTTTGGGGGGTCCATGTTAGTTAGTTGGAACGTTAGGGGCATAAATAAGGAGGCTAGGCACAGAGAGATCCGCTCCTATCTCTCAACACTCAATGTGCCCATTTGTGCTTTATTAGAAACAAGGGTTAAAAGACAAAATACAGATATAATTAGAAGGAAATTTGGTACACATTGGAACTATATAGACAACTATGACCAACAGGATAATGGTAGGATTTGGGTGCTTTGGAACCCAACCAAAGTCTATGTTCGAATTCTTCACACACATGATCAGTTTATACACATGGAAATCACTGATACTAATCAAGCCTATAAATATATATATTAACAGTAGTGTATGCAGCAAATCAACTTGACAGAAGGAGAATACTATGGAAAGCCATAGAGGAGAGCATCAATGAGCCTTGGCTGGTTATTGGGGATTTCAATAATGTTAGAACCAGACAAGACAGGATTGGAGGCAGAGAAATTACTGAGGCAGAATACAAGGATTTGGTGGAAATGATGCAAATAACTGGCTTGTTTGAGGCAGATACTATTGGACCTCACTACATTTGGAACAACAAACATGCAACAGATTTCATACAATCAAGAATTGATCGAGCTATAGGGAATACCCTAAGGTACCAAGCATTTCCAAATGTCATAGTGGAGAACCTTCCCCCCAACATTTCAGATCACACCCCTGTCAAGGTTAGCTACCATATCCAGCAGACCAGGAGAAAATCTATGTTTAAATTCTTGAATTGTGTGACTAAAGAACAGGGTTTCTTAAGTCTGGTTGAAGAGGCTTGGAAAGAGGATATCCAAGGTTCTCCCATGTTCATTCTATGGGAGAAATTGAAGAGACTACAACCTAAGTTGAAAATGTTAAACAGAAGATACACTATGATTCAAGAGCAGATTAATACAGTCAAGGAGGAACTTTATAGGGCTCAAGCCAACATCACAAATGACAACCTCAATGACCAGACTATTCAGCAGATAAAGGAGAATACTGATTAGCTTATCAACCTGAATCAGGCGGAGGAGGACATTCTAAAACAGAAATCTAAAGCCAACTGGATTTAACTTGGGGATCAAAATAACTCTTACTTTCATGCATTGCTGAGAGAGAAAAATAAGCAGAAACATTTAACAAGATTGCAAAGCCTGAAGGGAAATGTTCTTAATAACCATGATGAATTGGAGGCAGAAATTCTAGAGTTCTATGGTAACTTGGTTAGAACCAAAACTAATCATATGAGAGGTGTTGATACCACTACTATCAGGGAGGGAAGAGTCTTGTCAAGAGAGGATGCTCAAGGACTTATTCAAGACATTGAAGATATAGAAATTTGGGAAGCACTCACTAGTATAGGAAATAATAAGGCTCCTGGGATAGATGGCTATAATGCCTATTTTTTCAAAGTGGCTTAGAATATAGTGAAAAATGATATGAAGGCTGCCATACAGGACTTCTTCAAGACTGGTAGTATGTATCCTGCAGTGAATTGTACATTAGTCACTCTTATACCCAAAGGTCCAAATGTAAAAACAGTAAGAGACATAAGACCTATTGCTTGTTGCAATACGATTTATAAGGTGATATCAAAGATTTTGACTTCAAGGCTAGCTAAAGTAGTTGGAAAGGTTGTAGAAGAATTACAATCAGCTTTTATGCCTGGAAGAAATATTCAAGATAATGTAATTCTTGCACAGGAACTGGTGAAAGGGTATGGAAGGAAATATTTGTCTCCTATGTGTATGATACAATTGGACATTCAAAAAGCATATGACGCGGTGGATTGGTAAACCTTCAACCAGATAATGAAGGAGCTAGGGTTTCCAATGGTGTTTATTCATTGGGTGATGGCTTGTGTTTGCTCTGTTTTATACAGATTCTCTGTTAATGGCATCCCAACCAAGTTACTTAAAGCAAGAAGAGGATTAAGGCAGGGGGATCCTATATCTCCTCTGTTATTTGTACTCATTATGGAGTACCTTCATAGGACCCTGCAGACCTTGCAATTCAATCCTGACTTCAATTATCATCCAAAATGTGAAAAATTGAGAATAATCTATTTATTTTTTGCAGATGACATTCTCTTATTTACTAGAGGAGACAACACATCTTTGAGGCTCATCATGGAGAAAATACAATGTTTCTCAGAGGCAACGGGTTTGTATGTGAGCCAATAAAAAAGTAAACTCTTTGCAGCAGGTGTGACATCTGAGGTGAGAAGCTCCTTCTATCAACAGACTGGTCTGTCAGAAGGTACATTACCAGTTAGGTACTTGGGAGTTCCCTTAGACAGTAAGAAGCTGGCAGTTCAGGCATGCCAACCTCTCATAGAAAATATGATGAAAAGAATCGCACACTGGAGTACACAACTACTTTCTTATGCAGGAAGAATGCAACTCATTCGAAGTGTGATTTTATCAATTAGTAACTATTGGTTACAGATTTTTCCTCTACTAAAAAAGGTGCCCAAACGCATTGAATCGTTGTGTAGAACGTTTGTGTGGACGGGTAAGCAAGACGAGAGTAGGAAGTCTCCCATTGCTTGGGATCGAGTCTGTGACCAAGTCGCGATGGGAGGGATGAATATGGTATCATTAGAAGAATGGAATATTGCTACGTTGGGTAAACTACTGTGGAACCTTTGGACAAGAAAGATGTGCTGTGGATAAAGTGGATTCACCAATATTACCTGAAACATAGGGAGGTACAAACGTTCGAGCCAGGGTCAACTGTATCTTGGATGGTTCGAGCAATCTTCAAGCATAGGGACTCATTGATTAACACAGGGTGTTGGCAGAGTTTCTTGTCAAATAAGAAATACAAAGTCACCATGATGTACCAGGAGCTTCGAGCGGCAAGACCAAAAGTAGATTGGAGATTATTACTTTTTGGTAATCTAGCAAGGCCAAGGGCTATTTTCACGTTATGGATGGCATGCCACAATCGGCTCATGACAAAGGACATGGTTCGGCGATGTGGGATCATTACTGATGATGAATGTTTTTTTGTGGGAAGACTGAGACAACCCAGCATCTTTTATTTGAATGTGCTGATACCAATCAGGTATGGAAAAATCAGTTGAGAGCCATGTCAATTGTGCGCGATCCTAATGGTTGGGAGGAAGAGTTGAAGTGGGCAATTAGAGCCACTAGAGGTAAAGGTATGAGGGCTAGACTACTCAAAACAATGCTGGCGGAAGCAGTTTATTATGTATGGTTTATTCGCAATAAAAAAGTGTTCCAATCGGAAGGACGATATGTACTAAATAACACCGACATCCGAGAAATGGTTATACGAAGGGTGGAGAAGAATGCTAAGATGAATGAATATTGTCACCGCATTAACTATGTGTAATAGGTTTCTATTCTAGATGTCGCATTTTGTCTTTGTGGGCCTGGATCATTTTGATCGGTGTATTGTACTGAATTGTTTTTTTGGTAATATAAATTTTATATTATTAAAAAAAAAACCAAAACTCCACAAAATACCAACATCACCACAAACCACCAAAATTCACTAAAAATCATGAATATTATATTTAAATAAATTAAATAAATATTCTTACGAAATTTGGGGTGTTACATGAAGCAACCTACTTCGACACACTAATAAAACTCGATACATACACACATTAGACTAGTTCGACTAATTCTTGTTTCTGTCAAGTTCACTATTTCGACACAAGAAATTACAACTCCAACATAATATAGTTTCTTCAGCCTCAAAGTCTACCGGACATTTGCTTATAAGACTTGACAAAATTTGTCATAATGGCTACTTCTGCACATAACAAATAAAGTAAAAATTAAAAGAAAGAGCACCTACTATGATCATATTAATTAAGATAATTTACAAGAAAGCATAATAAAATAACCTTCATTAAGTGAAACTTACCTGAATAATCGAATTATTTTGGACTTAAATATCACACAGAATAAACAAGTTATCAATGGCCTACTCCGAACTAAAGAGGGAGCATGGCGATTTATATATATGTTACCATCCATCTCGAAACCTTGTATCCAAGGTTTGTTAGTTGTGTGCTTTGTGTTATCTAAATTCAAGATGAAAAGGTTTGCAAAAAGGCTTATCTTAAGAGGGTGATGGAAGATAATGATTTCCTGTTGTGTTGGTGAGTTTTCTAAGAAGCCTTTTTTTTATATATCATACTAATTTGGCGAGTGTCAATGCATACATGTGATTTATTTTGCCAATCCTTTGGCCTTCAACTTTTTCTTACTTTAAATTATTATTTTCCCATGCTTTTAAATGCTTCTCTCTATTTTATGTGTTTGTTCATATTTCAATGTATATTTATAAGAAGTTTGACTTTTGATGTTCTTTGTTGTTGGTCAGTCATACTATTCTTATCGTTATTTTGTGACGAGTTTGAGAATAACATGTTGATATATAAAGAACACATATGCCTTAGTTTATAAGGATAATATGTCTGGCTAAAAAAAAGACTTCTAGGCTGACTTGTTATTAAAAATTGATGGAGCTATTCTCCTCGGTGGCGGGGTGCTCATCTCATTTTTAGTTTTAAAAGTTCTTCTCCCTTAAATTAATGCCACATATGGCGTCATAGGGGTACTCATATCTACTATCTATCTATTATAATTCAATTGCATGAACTTTCAAAATTACTCTTTCATCACAAATTATTTATACTAATAAAAAGACATTTTAGTAATCAACTAATGTTTACTTTTTTTCAATCTCAACTCCTATTATATCATGACAAGTGGCATTCATTTATCAATCTCTATCAATAAAATCACAATTAAATATTACATACACTCATTCTCTCTCTTCATTCAAATTTCAAATCTCTCTCACATTTCTTTTTCCCACACTTTCTCACTTTCATTTTAATTTTTTTTCTCTATTTAATTATTATCACTAAAAATATCAAAAATCTATTTTTTAATTTTAATAAAATTAAAAATTTATTTATCTCACGGGTCACTATCAACACAATATCTATTTTATTTTAATCTACCATTAATTTGAGAGACAAAATTAAATGTTAAGTTTTTTCTTTCTTCATCTCATGATTCTTTTTTTTTTTTTCATTTTATATACTTATTTAATACAATTTAATTTATATGATTATTGTTCATTTTACAATTAAGTATATCATTTTAAATTTTGCATTTGTATCTAAATACATTTTAAATTGCATCAAATAATTTTTTTATCTCACGGGTCATTATCGCATCAAAATTTCCTTTTTTTGTCTTTTTTTCATCTTATGAATATTTTTTTCCTTCTTTTTGCATGATTATTTACATATGTATATAAATACATTTTAATATCTATCAAATAAATTTTATATTTCACGGGTCACTAAAAAAACAATACATATTTTATTTTAATCAATAATTACCTTAATTTGAAAGATAAAATCCTTATTATCAAATATTAATTTTTTATTTTATTTTACAAGTTCTTTTTTCTCTTTGTATTTAATTATAATCGTATTTATATAATCATTGTTCATTTTAAAATGAATAACTAATTTTAAAATTAAATACATATATAAATTCAAATTTACATTTAAACATATTTAATATTGTATCAAATAATTTTACCCGTGCGGGAGCACGAGTATCTTACTAGTTTTACTCAATATGTGGTATGTTATGGAATTTGTGGGCTTACTCTAGCTAGTTTTCACGTCTTCATTTGGATGAGTCCCAAAGCCCAACCATTGAAATTACGAGAAATACTTTTACATGTCCCATGGACGTGGATTTCCTAAAAAACTATGTATTTAACATTGAAACAAATAAAAATCTGTAACTTGTGGACCAGACCAAACTAGACGTTTAAGGTCTCATAATAGATTATGTAATTCAATAGTAATTTTTATTGAAGTAAATGAAATAGTTGATCTGTATGTACTAATTTCGGGCCTATGTTCTGTTTCCTTCAATGTCAATGTAATTATATATTTAAATAACTAAACAAAAGTATGAGTATTGCATGTTTACAAATGTGACTTTATGGAGTCTAGTTTCAGATTTGAGTTTGGGCTTTTGGTATATTTACATTTTGCATAAGGAAATTTTTATTTGCCACCCCCTAAATTATATCTGACGTTCTCCATATTTTTATATTTTTAAAAGTTCTCAAGTCCAAATTTTCGTTCAAAATTTTCGATAGACTAAATAAAATTTTTGGTATAGACTAAAATTTTCGGTAGTATTTCTAAATTTCTGGTATACGGAAATTTCAAAATTTCCGGTATGTTTCAATAAATTCTGGAAATTTGAAATTTACTAGTTGATACCGGAAATTTCAACCTAAGTGAAATTTCTGTTAGTGTTATTTGTTTGATTTTTGGGACGTTCAGGATTTTACCGACAGTTTTGGATGGCTGTGATTGCACCGACAATTTTGTGTCGTCTAGAATAAATGCAAATTTGTATAAATAGGGGGTCACATGTCGTTTGATAAAAACATCTCAAAAAATGTCTCTTCCTCAATTTTTTATTAAAGCATAAGTGTACTTCAACGGAGCTTCACCTCTTGTAGAGTTCCGACTTTCGAATGACACCCCATCTCTTGTCGTCCTGACGTCAAAGTTGAATGAATTGTTGCCTAATGCCGAAAACAGAAAGGTGAGAAAGATCGAGTTTCGTGAAGATTGGATTAATACTAAAGGGAGGGTGAAATACAACCTTATTGAGTTGAAGACCGACAAAGATGTGAAGGATATGTGGAGATCATTTTACCATAGGATAACAAAGGGGCCGATCGAGTTAGATGATAAGATTTCAAGATCTGTTGACGACATCATGAAAATGCTGAAACATCCAGAATCATCTAGTAGTGTTTAGGTTTTTCTTATGTATTAATCATCTGATAGTGCTTTGGTTTTTCTTAAGTTATGTTTAAGTAATGTTTAAGTTATGTAATCCAATGTAAAATGTTAGTTAATGTTGATGTTGCATAAATGGAAGATAAAAAATATTAGCAAATAAAGAGTTATGATAAAGATGTCAGAATAATATACAAATGATACAAATAATACATAATAGGTCAAATCCATGATATATTAAAGATGTCTAAATAAGTTCCCCACGAGCTATGTGTGCATCCTAAGTGTTGGCTGGGAATTTCGACGCCATGTTCCCATTTGAGAAACTAAGTAAAAATTAAAGTTTCTTATAATTGGCGGACTTCGACAGGATCTGGTTTGAAATTCTGTCGAAATGGTTCTCATGAAGAGACGTGCTTGAGCAAATACTTAGAAATATTTTCTAAGTATAGGAAGTTACTTCGACGAAGGGATGCTATGAGTCCTTCCTTCGACATACGTTTTGAATTTCAAATACGGATGAATAACTATCTTTTGTACTTATCCGTTTCTCAGAAGAGACGCGTGGCGAACCATGGTGAAACGAAGGCATGCAGGGCGAAACGTGTCAAATTTTGTAGAAATGTTCGTTGGAGACAGTTATTTCGATGCATTATAAATAGGAGTCTTAGTATTACGATTTCCGTGTGTTCAATTATTATACTATACTCAAAATTTACTCAAAGTATCCAAGTTAACTTGAGAAAAGAGTTACTGTTGAGAAATGTACGTTTGAAACACCATACATTTTATTCAATAGAAATTTACTTTCTTTTACCAATTGCTCTTTACTGCATTTCTTTTACTTTGAAGTTATTTTTTCTTCATTTCTTTATTTTACCAAACTTTTGCAAAGTTTAGTCATTTCAACAAACAATCAAACAATCTTTCCACAACAAATGAATATTGTCGAAGTGTTCTATAATTTTCCAGAAATACATTAAAACACAATAGCTATGTCCTTAGGATTCACTAGTTGATCCTGCAAGTCAACCAAATTGATTTTTTGGAAGACCAGCGGTTGTTTATCAATTTTCAAGGTAAACACTAAGATAATCCAATATAAATCTCGCCACCTGGGTTTACCATGCCCATGAGGTTATCCATAATAACTGCAATCATTTGGAGGCGCTGCAGGTTATCAGCATCAATTGGAGGCGGCAGTGGCGAAACGTCATCAACAGATACCCCAACATCAATAGGTCCATCATAAGTTGTAGGTGGGATGATGTGAGGGTGTGATATAGTGAGATACCACTCTATGTAACCATCCTCACACTGCGAGGGGTGCTGAACAGTAACTGCCCGATCTCTAATGGAACGACCAGAGCTGATGAAGTTACCATAAAACCACAAATCAATACCTGCATATGGTATATTTGATATTGGTCGTGAGATACTCTAAACATAACCATATTGTCGCATACACCTCTTAGGCAAGTGTCTAGCAATCATGGTCTCCCACCGCATATAACTTGAATATAACAACGATTCCTCGAACTCACAGTGGACTCTATGACCAGTGTATGGTGTCCAGATGATATCATCTACAGTAAGCACAAAGAGCCTCCTCCTGTACTCAGCAACAACACCGGGATGTGCCTGCCTGTCCTTCCATCTCTTCGCCCATGCGGACCCCACTGGGCAGTAAAACAACCTTTTGTTACAGATGGTGGAGAAATGCTCGTATAACCAGCACTGATATCAAACACACAAACACAACAAATAATAAATAAGAAATGTTATTCGTAACAATGCTACGAGGTGCCCGAAGATGACCCTGCTCAGCCAACTGCTTCCGTTGTGAACCGGTTGGGGCCACTCGTCCAACTCGTACCTGGGAAGACTCAGCCTCAACACCCCTGGTAGCCTTAGCCTCAACACCCCTGGCAGTCTTAGCCTATCCAGCCGCTCGATCAACAACTCTCTCTGCAATAGTGTTATAAACTAAACTAAAAATTTTGATTAGTTTTAACAGAAATAGTTTTTTTTTCAAGAATTATTTTGATTGCAATTGAAAACCAATTAAATTTTGATTACTTATGGCAGATTTGAATACAAACAAGCTAACTACTAATTTAATATACGAGTGTTATAAGTTATGTTTATCCATTGCCATGAATAGTGGGTGAGTGCTAATTTAATATACGAGTGTTATAAGTTATGTTTATCCATTGCCATGAATAGTGGGTGAGTGCTAGGATCATCATGCCTAAGTGTCTTTGGTTCTGGTTAGCTTAATCAAGTTTTAATTTTGAGTAGTTTTCTTAGAAAATCATTATTATTAAGGGCTATTTTGATTACTAAGGTTTTGTTTAGTTTTGGCTGAAAATCAACTTCTTTTCAATTGTTGATTTGAGTAGAGTTTTGCTTAGTTTTGGCTGGAAATCAACTTCTTTTCAAGTGTTACTCTTTTCAAGTGCTATATGATTGCATTTGGATACAAATTCAATTTTGATTAGTTTTTGACATAAATCAATTTTTTTCTAGTGCTAAGTGATTGCATTTAGATGCAAATTCAGCTTTGATCAGTTTTGACATATATCAGTTTTTTTCAAGAACTATTTGGATTGCAATTGAAAACCAATGAAGTTTTGATTATTTTATGGCAGAAACATCTTTTTTTTAAGGGCTATTTGATTGTAATTGAATGCAAATTTAGTTTTACTTGCAATTGAATACTAAACTAACTTTTTAATTTATATTAGAAGTGAGTGTTATTTTCACTGTTGTGTGGTCACATAGGAAAATTCACCTGTACTGAAGCTTGTTTTAAGGAGGCAATGATTGTATATGCCAAAGATTATTCTTTTGTTAGCTGGTACCTTTCTTGGCACATGTTGTCAAAATGCGAGATTATTTTTGTCAGAATTGGCACATGTTTTGGAATTTTTTACCCATATAACTATGTTTAACTATAACATATTTCAATATACCCACATTTTCCTCAAATTTTCCAATATATCCATGTTTAAAAAAAAAACGTGTGTTTATATGGGGGCGCCATCAGCTTTGGCTCCCCCATCTAAAATTGTCACACGTCGCCGTTGTAAAGGGAGTCTTGTTATATGTTTAATGGGGGGCACCATTCCTTTTGGAATCACCCTTTATATTTAAAGGGGGGCGCCATTCCTTTTGGAGTCACCCTTTAAATATAAAAAGGGGGCGCCATACCTCTTGGAGTCCCCCTTTTAATTAATTAATTTTTTTTTATAATATATTATACATTAATTTTTTATGAAATATTAATTTATTTGATACAACTCTTATATAAATAGATGACCCTCTTGTACATTCATTCACAACAAAATTGTCTTTGTATCTTAAAATTTTAGCAGATTCAATCATGTATCTCAGAAGATACGGTCATGTTATTTTTTCAAGAACGAAGCCGCCGATAAGGATGTTGTTCTGGAATAGCCAAAGCTTAGAGCAACTACGAAGGAATTTGAATCGATGGTTAGAAGGAGACATTGCAGATGGTGAACGAATTAGAAGTATTGAAAGACAAGTTTCTTACTTCTCGATTGAAGATGGAAATATTCGACGTGAGTGGCTACGAATTAGAAATGACAACGACGTTAGGTCTATGATGTTTGGAACTGATGATATTGTTTTGATTGTTGTAATTTCTTAGGTCTATGATGTTTCTTAATTTCTGTAACCAGTAGTTGTTATAAATATTAAATTCAAAGGTTAGAACTTTTCTAATGACAAAAGTAAATCTATCTAGAACTTGTTCCAACATTTGGACAATTTTTGCGTGTATGCCCGGGTAGGCGACATATTCCACACAGTCTTTCCATTTTCTCATATGTGTCTATTTCAGTTCTAATTCGCATGCTTTTGGGGCGGCCCTTTTTGTTTCATCTCATGTTTTCGTTGTGGTAAATTGTGTCCCCGTGATAGGTTGGCCAATAGTCCTCACTAGCTACCACTGGAAAGCTATTATTGTAGATACCGAATAAGTTCACTACCTTGTAAACTTCTGATAGCCGCAAGAACGGATCATGACGAGCACTAGAACATGTCGCAATGACATGTGAACAAGGCATACAGAGCGCTTGAAACTTTCCGCAGTCGCACCAATATTTATGAATTTCCACCATGTATTGTCCCATTGGCCGACTCTCATTGTGATCCTTTGTCTCTTCAACAATGAAGCTGTAATCGTGACAGTCAAACGATGTAACTCGATGTGAGGTCGCTTTATCAGTTTCGTCCTTTATAAATGTTATGCAGCTTTCGCTGAATAACTGCCCTGATTCCAAAACAGCGCTCCATTTTTTGCCTCTTGTTGCAAATAGTGACCCCAACCTGTAATAGGTTGCTCTAACTAACACAGTGATGGGTAGGTTTCTAGTTCCCTTGAAAACGTTGTTCAGGGATTCTACAAGGTTGGTGGTCATGTGACCCCATCGACATCCTCCATCAAATGCCCTTGTCTACTTCTCCACCGGAATGTTGTCCACCCAGCTTAATGCTTCTGTGTTTGACAATCTTATTTCTTTGCGGTAATACTTGAATGAAGGTTGGTTTAATGCATACCTCGCGTTCACAAATTTCATCTTGAGGTTTTTGTCTTTAAATTCCCGCATAAAATTCTGCGACATGTGTCTTATACAATAAACATGGACATAAGGAGGATTATGCCAACCATTTGCAGGATTATTGTAAGCCCTTACAATAGAGGCGTGCCTGTCGGAAATCAGACATAAGTTGGGTTGCGGGGCTACATGTGTTCTGAGATGTTTGAGGAAGAAACTCCAAGCCTCACCTGTCTCACCTTCTACCAGAGCAAATGCAATTGGAAATATATTATTATTTTCATCTTGTGCTACCGCCATCAGCAATGTTCCTTTGTATTTTCCATACAATCATGTGTCGTCCACTTGAATAACAGGTTTGCAGAAAGCAAAACCTTTGATGCACGGTTGGAATGCCCAGAAGAGGCAAGATAATATCATACAGCCATCCACACATGTTCCATCAGGAGTGTATGCTGGAAGCGATTCCAATATTACAACCGTACCAGGAACATATTTTTGAAGTGCTAGAAAATACTGTGGAAGTTTATTGTAAGACTTTTCCCAACTCCCATATACATGTTCAACCGCTTTAATTCTTACAATCCAAGCTTTTCGGTAGGATGAAGTATAGTTGAACCGTGAAACGACATGAGAGATAATCGTGCTCACCTTCGCAGATGGATCTACTCCCACAAGATGCAAAATCTCTTGGAAAATTAATTGGGAGCTAAGTTTTCCATGATCTTGCCAATTAATGTTGGTTGTACAAGTGTGGGGTGGATCAATTAAACCTATCTCCCAACAACCACTTCTCTTCCGATAGGACGCTGCTAACCGAAACTTACAAAGTTTGTTTCGAAAAACAACGACATATCGATTTGAGTCATTGCGGTTTACCTCAAAATCAACAAAATTTTCCATGTGAAACCTTATTATAGCTTGCATGCACTCCGCTTTTGTGCGGTACTGGTTCCCCACTTTCAAGACACCTTTGACTTGTTGAGAAGGATTGTAGAACAGTTTCGAGGATGGCTCGTCTCCACTCAATTGCAAATTTGTCATGTGCTGGGGAGGACAGTAGACTTGATTTAATGGCAATACCTCTTCAACTATGTCGTCAAGTGGCGTGATCGCGGTGTAGTCCCCAGTCCCAAACAAATTCACCATTTGATCAACAATGGCCTCTGGTTCTTCTTCCTCCTCGTCAACGACATCAACTTCGTGTTGTTCCAACGACTGTGACTGATCTATTACCTGAGATTCACCAAACACCTGGGATTGTTGAGTTTGGCAGAGTAACAGATACAACTCAATATAGTCGAACCCAGAGTTTTCATGGCTTTCAAACATGCGTTGAACATCATCATCGTCCTCTATTTTCTCTTGAAAATACTTGACCTGACCATGTTAAAAAAAAAAGGGGCTTCAATATGTGATTTGCAATATTGGACCTGACATCTTTGACTCTATTCGCTCTTTGAAATGCAAGAAATTGGACTTCCTGCTCATTGTTAATCGGGTAACATCAGTATTTTGAAACCCGAAACGAAAATATCGGAAATGAAGGTGTCTCCGTTACAATGAGCATGTACAACATAATTTGGTGTTCTAGGCATAGTTCTATATTTTGAAATGTAGTTGAAGATGATAGTTCCCATTTCTAATGTGTAGTATAAATATTAGAAAAGAATAAGAATAAAAAAATGTCATGTGTCGTATTCCCTTCAAGAGAGGCGCCATTCAAAATGGAGTCCCCTACTTAAATTTTAAAGGGAGGCGCCATTCATATTGGAGTCCCCTACTTAAATTTTAAAGGGAGGCGCCATTCAAAATGGAGTTCCCCATAAATTCAAAAAAAAATCTTGCATGCATGCAGACGTACAAATATCATAACACTTCTATCCTTTCATCTACCAACATTAATTCTACTACATGATCAAATTAAATTCGTGTAACTTCCAACTTTCAAATTTCACTCTATATATACTTTCACCCTTTTTTGAAAAATCCTCATCACTATCATCAGTATCATTTCATCATATTTCATCTTATTACTTGTTGTTGTAGCACTCCATATCCCGTAAAAAATGTCACTGTTAACAATGGGAGAGGAACATCGAGGAACACCAAACAACATCGCTTCTTATGTAAGTATGATGTCTCTTTATTTTAGTTTATGCTAACTATGTCTCTCCTAACTATGTGTTTGCTAACTTTTTTTTTGTAGAATACTAATGACTTCCGAACTCGTAGTCATAAATATTTCCCTTATGACCCGTTGATTGAACCGTATTTGAGGCGCACGGGTTTTAGAGACGTAATAGACATAAAAAGTTGGTCATTAGATTCGAAGTTCATTTTAGCGCTACAAGAAAGGTGGCGACACGAGACACATACATTTCATCTACCGATAGGTGAATGTACCGTGACACTCGAAGACACTTACATGCTCTTGGGTCTACCTATTGATGGTAAGGCGGTAAGGGGTGACACCAATATTGTTGGTAATGTGGTCGAAGAACTTTTAGGGGTTGCCCCTGACGACAAACAGGTGAGGGGCCAAAAATTATTGCTGTCATGGCTCAAGAGCAGTTATAGAGCAATAACGTTAACAAATGATTCTCCAGAAATATTCAAAGAAAGAAAAACAAGAATTTATTTAATGCTATTATTCGGTTTATTTTTATTTCCGGATGCAAGTGGTAACGCTGTGCATCCTATGTACTTACCGTTATTACGATACATAGACAAAATAAAAACTTATAGTTGGGGGTCTGCCACACTCGCCCACCTATATAAGTCTCTATGTAACAACGTATATTCAGGTTCGGGTAATTTTACCAGATGTGTTGTTCTTCTGCAAGCTTGGGGTTGGTCAAGAATGACCAACTTAGCGCCTGTCAGCACCAATAGTTTCGGTTTTCCATACGCTACAAGGTAATGTTCTAAACCAATTCTTTAAATATCTAGTTTTTTGTTTTTTAATTTAACCTATTACTAAAAAATGTTGCCTTTTCAAAATATAGGTGGTCTCCACTAGGGATGAATTACGACAAATGTCCCCATTACAGCATCACCCAGTACCGAAATCTTCTAGATCATTTGGGTGAACATGATGTATTATCACTAACCTATCTATTAATGGTTATAGTCATATTTAATATTAACATATTATTTAAAATATACTAAATATTTTTTTTCCTCCTACAGTTTATTTGGCGGCCATATCTTGGTCTAGAGGTCATCCATGAAGCTAACGAACACCACTTTGTTGTGTGGACTGCAAAGGTACCGATTATCCACTTCACAACAGTTGAAATGCACAACAGTGATCGTGTCAAGCTTTAGTTTGGAATGCTACAAGATATTCCCGGTTCCCCAAAATGCGTCGACGAGAGATGGCACACAAGCATCCTCTCTGGCCTGTGGCACTATAAGCCATGGAAAACATATGCAAAACATGAGTGTCGTGAATGGAAGCTTCGCATGCATTTTGTTTTGAATGACAATGTTTTGCCAGATGAGAGCAAACCGTCTATCCAGTACATGACTTGGTATAGGTCAGTTTCCATTGGTTTCTTTTCCTATCCTAGATATCTTGTTGACCCACGCCAGCAAGCCACATCATCACGAACTCAACAGCGGACCAATCAACCAAGCCAACAGCCAACCCAACCCCTACTCACACAACCACAATTCCATGAAAATACCCCTTACCAATCCACCCCATTTCAACATGGTTATACTCAGTCCCCATACTACCAAAACCCACCACAATATCAATCATACTCCTATGACACTACAACCCAGATTAACACGGAGTATCAAACACCTAACCAAACCTTACCCACCCAGACATTTGCACCCTTCACCGCTTACGACCAAGCAGGCTACCGTCCTGACATATCATCCAGCCAACCACCCCAACATAATAATGCAGGCATGGGAAACACCTTTAATCTGGATCTGGACGACTTGCCTAATATCGACTCGTCTACATGGTCACTATTTCTTCAGATGACGGACGAAAACCCATTAACAACATCCGCCCCTGTGGACCCAACGTCGCCGCCACCACGAAGAGAACGAAGAAACGTACGTACACGAGGATGTGGTACAGGCGGACATTTTCCTAGACCTCGTCGTCAAAATTAATGTACTGTGTTTCGTCTTTCGTCTATGTAATATTTAATTATTAAAAAGAAATATTTAGTATGAGTAATAATTATTAAAAATATTAAATATTATTTATGTATTAATGTTTAATGTTAATTTATTTGAAAAATGTTAAAAAAAATTCGTTGACAAAGGGGGCTCCAGGGGATATGGCGCCTCCCTTTAAAATCCAAGGGGGTAGCCATTACCAATGGCGCCTCCTTTTCAATTTCAATGGGGTAGCCATTTCTAATGGCGCCCCCCTGCAATGCCTTTTTTTTTTTGAAACATGGGTATATTGGTATTAATGGTGGAAACATGGGTATAATGGAATTATAGACTTGGAAACATGGTTATATAGGTAAAAAATTCCATGTTTTGACATGATGCAGTCAGTGAATAACACTGACCATGTGCTTGATTGTAAAACTGTCTTGAATGAGCTTAAGGCTAGTTTATTTAAACTGTACGAAGACTATTTGTGTAGTAGTTAACTAAAACTTATTGAGTTTATATTTTGTTGATTTTAAAATAAGATTAAACAAAACATAGGTGCT
This sequence comes from Lathyrus tuberosus, assembly GCA_022829125.1. NCBI lineage: Eukaryota > Viridiplantae > Streptophyta > Magnoliopsida > Fabales > Fabaceae > Lathyrus > Lathyrus tuberosus. Next base: position 2,303,798 of record JALAZF010000479.1, on the reverse strand, counting down.
ATTCACCAATAAGTTGCTGCTTGGACAAATTTATTTTGTTTTGAATTAGAATATGATGGACTGTGTTTTTGTTTCTTGCAGTTTGGAGGCATGTTCTTGGCACCGATGATGTTGTTGATGGAATTGACATTGCCCTCGAAAAATGTATTATGATTGATTCGTGTTTGTTTGGTAGCTTTGATTGTAATGCACAAAAGTTATGTTGTTAATGTTGAGGATTCTCCTTTTTACCATGATCCTTTTCTATCCCCTTTTCTATATAGTTTAATTATTTGAAACTTGTATCCCCTTTAAAAATATATTGTTTGGATTTATTCCGCAAACATGATTGAAGTACAAGAAGAAATTCTTGACCAAAATATCGCCAAAGTATATCATAATTGAAAATATCATGATTAATAGAACCAATTTTAAAAATATGATTTTTTTGTCATAAAAATTGGGTTTTAAAAATCAGTTTTTAAAAAATAATCGATTTTTAAATAAATTAAAACTGTTTTTTAATCCAGTTTTAAAAATAATTTGGTTTTTAAGAAAATAATAAATTGGTTTTTATCCAAATTTATAAATAACCAGTTTAAAACTAGTTTTGAAAAATAACGGGTTTAAAACCGGATTTGTAAAAAAAATCGATTGTGTAACCATAATCGAATTAATAGCCGGTTTCATAACGGATTTTGATTGAATTGTGGTTATGGTTATAACCATTTAAATGGTTTAAAATGGATATGGTTTGGTTTCTAAAAATAATCAACCATGCACACCCCTACTAACCCTTATACCTCATTCCAACTATTATTACCATATTCAACTATACCATAACACGAATTGAACCGTACACAACCTTATCACCACAATCAAACATATTATAGTGCACATATCACTCAGGAATCATGGCAATTTGACATATAATTCAATAATCACTTTCACTAGCATTCATACTCTTGTTCAAAGCTTCAAATATTCATCAATGGAAGAAATTACAGATTCATAAAGAGAATAATTCACACATGAATTCAATCATAACAATCACATAATCAACATAATCAATCATCAATTTCTCACATTGTAGCACAACAACAACACATCAAAATAGAATTACACAATTCTAATGGGAGTAAGGGTCTCTCTTTTCTACCCTTTCATTGCTAAACACCCGTATCAAAGCTCTTTCTCCTCTTACCGTAGACTCCTAGTAAGCAAATTTTGAATTGGATTAGTGTTCTTCCTTCTTCAAGCCCTAGCCTCCTTTCTCCCAAAATTATATTTTTCACGTACTGACACTTCTAGGTCTCTAATCCCCTTTTTATCTCAAAGACCTATTTTAAACTCTTGATAATTACACTAAGGTCCAACTAAAAAATAAACTCTCTCCATTACCCATCTAATTTTTCTTTATGACAATTCAACCTCATCTCCACTACTTCTCACTATTTCTCATTTTATTTTAATTAATTAAAAACAATAATTTATTCTAATTATATTTAATTATTTTGATTATTCTAATTCTTCTACCACCCCACGAATGCTCTCACCACACACCACCATACCCATATACACAAATAATTCAATATATAGCACACCATATACTAATTTTATTAAATAAAAAAATACAAATAATCTGATAAATGATTTAATCAAATTTCAGGGTGTTACATTGTGCGAGTATGCGTGTAAGCGCGTGCGTACGTGCTTGTGTGTGTGTGTGTGCGCACGTGCGCGTGCGCGTGCTTGTGTGTGTGTGTGCGCACGTGCGCGTGCGCGTGCTTGTGTGTGTGTGTGCGTGTGTGTGAGTGCGTGAGTGTGAGTGTGCGTGTGTGTGCGTGTGTGTGTCTGCGCGCATGTGCGTGTGTCTGCATGTATGCGTATGTGTGCGCGCGCGTGTGTATGTATATGTGTGCGCGCGTGCGTGTGTGTTACTTTAATACTTTTAAACTATTTCCTTACTATTATAATACTCAGGTCACTCTGACATACATACATACATACATGACATGGTGAGATTTCATACCTTTCTCCAAGACTTTCAGATTCTTGCTAGATAGTTTCTGATTGACACAGACACTTGATCTTGAGTCGTTTTGTTGATGAGTCATAAGATACCTTCTTTAGTTATCACCATCGAGGTTGAAAGTTATTGTCATGCGTTGTCGCCATCAAAACTATGAAAGCACATAGATCCACAAGTCTCAAGTGAACATTATATAAGTCAATACCATTAACTTGATAACATAGATGATATATTCTACCATGAGGCCTTTATGAACTAGGGGTCTACTCTATATCAGTGTCCCTCTTAACATCCATATATGAAATTATAGATAAGGATCATGTCAATGTTGAAGGAAAGAGGACAAAAAATGACAAGAAACATCTTTCCTAGTTAAACAAAGAAGGCGATCATCTTCAGAATCTTACTACACTTGCTCGCATTCCTTAAATAAATCTCATCATATCACTTTAATAAATATAACTTTCATTTTGATCAACACAAAATTTATTACTTTTTCTAAAAAATATTTTTTCTCTTCTATAAAATCTATAGTTTTTATCAAAAATCTATAGATTTTATCAAAAATCTTAGCACTCACTATAAAATATTAAATCTATTAAAAATTTTAATTTTTTAAGATTTCAAAATATATTAAAAACTCACGCACAATTTCGAAATCTCATATTTAAATCTGAAACAAAGTAGCAAGTTAATAATATTTGTGCAAAAAATCATCAAAAATATAGAAAATTTTAGTGAGAGATGCTCTCCATTCTCTCTATAAAGTTTCCCCTAACCCTTTAGGGTTTGGAGATTGCTCCCCACCCTCATGGTGGTTTTCTCCCATCTTCATGGTTTTCATCGCCTCCTCTATGGAGAGCTTTATTTCCTCTCATCGACTACCCATTTCACCGGCTACCCCCTTTCACTACCCCGAATCACCGCCAAACCCCTCTTTCTACTGAAGTGGCTGTCATCGAAGCCACCACCACCAGCTGTTTTCATACCTTCAAAGCTGTCAAACATTCGTCCATCTCCAAAGCTTCTTCTGCTGACGCAGCCACTATCGGAGCCACCACCGACCGCTCATACACCTTCAAAGGTGTTAACCGTTCACCCAGCTGCAAATCCACCATGTTTTAGTTACGATTTAAGATTTCTTCCTTCTTTCCATTTATTTAATTTTAGTTTTTTTTGTCTTGTGTTGTTGTCATGTGGGATCTAAGTATGCATTCTTGGTGTTTGACAATATGTCTCGAAATTGTTTTATTTTCTGGAGTATCTTATTGTGTGTTCATTGGCATCTTATTGTTGGTGTTTTGCTTCACTTGTGTGTCTTCAAGGTGTTTGATGAATGGATCCAAAGAGATTTGTGTGAAGATAATGGGTTTTTGAATAAAAATCTAAGTGTGGTATCTAATCAGATTCTCTCTTCCTTTCAACAAAGGCTTCATTCAGAGATGGTGAATTTAATCAATTTGGTGAACCTGTATAATCGAACTGTGCGTGATAAAGCCAAAGAAATGATATGTAACTGGATAGATTTTAAGATTGTGGTTCCTATACTCATTTATCTTTTAGGAAGATTGTTGCTTGATTGCTTGGATTAAAGGATTGGATTGGTAATACTCCATTTGATTCTATTTTCTCAAAGTTTAGTGTTGTCGAACTCTTGGTTGGCTTAGCTATTAGTGTTGAATTTAGTTTGAGGATGAAAAATGCCCTTACTCATTGTTTGTCAATTTGCTTGTAATCCCTTTATTTTATCTAATGAATAAAAAAGCTAATAATATTTGTACATACCAATTAAATTGTTTTTTACAGAGAAAAGAATAATTCATTTCCTAATGAATACACTGCATGACACCAAAATATATATAAGAGAATATTCATCTTAGACATTAAACGTATAAAAAAAACCATTTTTGCTACATAAAAAAGACAATATGAAATAATCTACACCAAATTATCTTGTCTCCTTTTTCTAGTCAAAGTTATTGTGTTATTGGCCAAGCCTTTTTCTTTTGAGAGATTATATCTTGAATACCTTCACTTATTATTATTATTATTATTATTATTATTATTATTATTATTATTATTTATTTCATTTATTATTAATTATTGATGGTAGTACCTGGTGAATAATCAACCCACTAACTCCTCTAATTTTTCTTACTTAAGGTACCTTAGCTTATAATCCTAAAAATTCTTCCACCAAAACTTCCCGCCAAAACTATTCTATCAATTCATACATTAGTTATTTTATTTTTATTAATAATAATAATAATACATTATATTAATACTAATTAATTAACTAATAGAAAAACCAAACACTAACTCATTTAAATGAAACTTATATCTAACTACCTACTAACCACGTAATATTATTACCACACAACACAAGTAATCAATTAATAATTATTAATGCAATAATTATTATTAAGCAATTAATTATTTTCCTCTAATCTATTTATCAATTAATTGATAATTAAATTAAAATAGTTTTGTTTTCCATTAACTTACGTTGATACTTATCCCATTAAGCCCACTACACCAATAAATAACCACTAACTACATTACTTAAAACTTGATCTCAAAACTTGGGAGTTAATGTTTTTTTATAATCCTAGAAGTTCTTCCACAAAAACTTCCCGCCAAAACTCTTCTATCAATTCATTCATTAATTATTTTATTTTTATTAATAATAATAGTAATAAATTATATTAATATTAATTAACTAATAAAAAAAACCAAACACTAACTCATTTAAATGAAACTTCTATCTAACTACCTACTAACCACGTAACCATACTAAATTATAATCCTATAATGTCTTCCTCAATTTTTCCCTCCAAAATTTTAAGGTTAAAATTGATATTTTAATTCCTACAATTATTATTTTATTTTATTTTTATTTTTCTAGCAACCACCTCCATCATTAATATTTTTCTATTACTTAATTAATTAATTAAGTTACATTTATTTTTATTTTTTTACCGACCACCACTAATATTTTTTTATTAATTAAATAATATTAATTATCAATATAATTAATTAATTAAAATAAATAAAAATTAGTGGGAAGTTATAACTCACCCACTTATTTCCAAACCCACACCCACATGTCTTCCCCATCATCATCACTTTATATTTATATGTGAAACATTGAAAGCAATTTTATATTATACTCCTCTCACCATGAAAATATAATTTTCTTACGTCTCAATCAATTCTATATTACCCTCTTCCTCATTATGCAATTATCATTTCCTTACATGTTCGATGTGTTTTTCATTTATAAGATGGCAATGTGTAAATGAATATTGATCTTACCTGGATCAGACAGTTATTCAGTGGCCAGCAACGTCGTATGGACTTCAGCTCCGGTGAGGTTGAAAGACGCCGGGGGGGGGGGGGGGGTGTCGATTTAGGAGCAGACCCTGGTGTAATACCCCAAATTTTGACCACTTAGATTTCCCATCATTGTGAAAATCATCATCACAATATGGATGTACCTTTATGCTTCATTAGTCTCCCCAAAGATGGGTGAGCATCCACTACAATCAAAATTAGGGTTTCAAGCCCTCTCTGAGTGCCTAGACAAAGGATCAATCAAGAAATGACATGATCTTCAACTTGTCTAATCTCTTAAACATCCACAATGGATCAAAAAGGACTCCCACTTCAAGGATTAAGCACAAGGCTGCTCCCTTCTAGGTGGATCAAGTCTCAAGATCGACAGTGTCACCAAATTAGGGTTTTGGTCGACCAGGGCCTCCAGATGGAAATTTTCATCTGGGCACAAGGCAATGATCCAAAACATAACCTAATATACTTCATGGAACCTCATGAATCCATGCATCAAGTCAATTTTGCCTCAGGGGATGCATTCATCAAAAATCAGGAATTAGGGTTTCTTGACCTAATTCACCCCTAAGTTGACTTTTGGGACAAACCATGAGCCAAGACCTCAAGAGATGATTTGAGGGTCTCTAATATACCATATTGATCCATTTTGAACAATGGATTGATCCAAGAAGTTTGAGCAACAAGTCTCAATTTCATCTGCACCACAATTAGGGTTTTAAGGGAAAAGTCAACTGTAACTTTGACTTTTGACCAGGACATGCTCCCAAACCCTAATACATGATTGAATATAACCTATTACACCCATGGAACATGTCCATCAAGTTTGATTTAGGTCAAGGACATGATTTCCTGAAGAATTGCACAGTTTGGAATTCATTTGATAAAAAGTCAACTGTGCACAAAAGTCAACTTTGACTTTTTGAGATTTTTCACCAAAATGGATTTTTAACCCTAAAATGATTTTAATGTATGATTTGAATCATCATTCATCAAGAAAAATCAAGAAAAGTGAGATAACTTGTAAAAGGGGTAACCATAAAACTTAGAAATTTTTCTAAGTTAAAAATAAAGTGGTAAAGGTACCAACTTTGAAGGACCATAACTCCTAAACCACAAGGCCATTTTTTCTCATCCAAAGATGGATTTGTAGCCCTCATTATCACCTACAAAAACTTCAACTATAAGTCATTCCAATTCATTAAGGATTTTGAATTATGGAGTGATCAAAGTGGCTGAAAAGTGAAAATGTCACTTTTTCCAACACTTAGTGAAATTTTCACTAAGTCAGATTCTGCCTCAATTTTTGCCAAATGTAGGGGGATTTTTCACTTGGAATCAAAAGAGATCAAAACCAAACTTGTTCAAACAGTTGTTGTATCATGTAAGAGCTTTCCAAAATGGCCAAGAACATTGCCAAATTCAACCTACACCATGAGATACAACATTGCCAAGTTGCCTTGCTGAAATCTGTCAAGGCAAGGCAGAATTTGCAACTTTGGTCGATTTGCCAAAATCAGCCAAATTCAATTGCTCCTATCCACTTGGACACCTCAGAGGATTGAATCTAAAGGGGACAATCACTGAGCCAAGCCTCCAAAGTCCATGGAACAAGAAATAGCATGTTGAACCTAGAATGGCCAAAATAGGGACAAGACTTCAAATTTGGAATGAGGCATTCAATGGAACCATCAAGGTGGCATGGACTGAGCCATTCTCATCTGAAATCAGTCAAGACTTATCCAAGACCAAGGGGACCAAAGCTCCGTGCCCTAACCTCTAGTCAATGGCTAGAGGAGACTTGGATTTTCATTTGCCAACATTGGCCAAACCTACTTACCAGCTGCCATGCACTATTCCTTGCAAAACAAACTTGCTCTACTATAAATAGAGCTCAATTGTGGCCAGTTTGAGTACACCAAAGCCATCTAACAGATGTTTTCCTCAAAATCTCTTCTTTCACTCCAATTTTGCCTTCTAAGGCAAGTCACTATCGGGTTTTGAGTTTGAGAGCAATTCCAATCAAACCAATCACTCACACACCTCACATACATCACATATGAGCTGATCAAACACTTAGATTACTTCTGAAACATCAATTTCACAAAATCACCAGCTGGTTGCTCAAGGTTTTAACCAAAGTGCAGCTGAGGTACCACAAATTGTTCCAGCCATTTTCAATCAAGTCCAAGCATTCAAACACACTCCATAGGGTGTAGGGAAGCTGTTCAGATCATCACCACTCATCTGTAACACCTCCAAATCAAAAATCACATTGCACTTGCTGTCACGGCTTAGAGGTAAGCATATACTTGGTCATCTCTCAATCTATGCATATTTCCTCGCACAATAATTTGGCCATATGTTCATAATCATGCATGGAATGTTTTCCCTCAATTAATTACATTGTTTGAATCGTGTATCAAAAATCCCAGCCTTCATGCAAAAATTAGGGTTCTTGAGGTCCCTTCGTGATTTCTTGTTGTATGTTTAATTTAAATGAAATTAAAGTACATAGACATGATCGTGAGGTTGAGACGAGCATAATGATATGTGGATTGCATGATATGATTACGTATTCATGGAGATTGGATAGAAAATGTAAATCTGAGAAACCAAGAACACGCGCGTGTTCTTCAGCTGTTCTTGGCGCCATTTTTCATAAATTCAAATATTTGAATTTTGTGATTTTGTTTAATTGATTCAAAAATTAATTTCTCTCTGAGTTTTAATGATTTTGAGTTGATTCTTTTTTTAATAATTCACAAAAATGTTAAAATATTTTATTTTCACAAAAAATCCCAAAAATATTATTTATTTCATATAATTGATATTTTTGTAAAGAATTAATATTTTGATTGTTTTTGGCATTTTAAATATTTTTTCTACATTGATTTTGCAACTTTTAATGCTTTCTAATTATTTTGTAGGTCAATACTTAATTTTTGAAGCATTAATCCAAGATCACAATTTGTTTTCCATGTGTTAAACAATTTTTGATCATTTTAATTGAATTTTTATTCAATTAAATACATTTTGAAAACAAATTAGGGTTTTGGATTAATTTAACCCTCATAAATCATTTTCAAAACTCTTTGGGACTCTTGAGAGAGTGTAAGACCCATCCCCCCTTGTACAAAAACTTTTTGGGTCTCACTCATTGTATAAGTCCCTCTGTACAAGTAAACGGCGCGATCGTCGCCCGTTTAAAAATAAAAATCATCTGGGCCTCTCCTTGAGCTATAAGACCCATTCAAAACACTTTGGGCCTCTATTAGAGTGTAAGACCCAATCCCCCTTTTAACCAAAACATTTTGGGCCTCACTTATTGTATAAGTCCCTCTGCGTTAAAAGAAAACCTCGGCGCGATCGCCATTTTTAAACGAAAAATCATTTGGGCCTACCCTCGTGTTATAAGCCCCACTCTTTTTTCTTTAAACCTTTTTGGGCCTCTTGAGAGAGTGTAAGACCCATCCCTTTGTACAGAAAACCTTTTTAGGCCCCAGTCACTTGTATAAGTCCCGCTGTACAAAGTCAAACAGTGCGCTCACTGATAAAACCCTGGGCCTCTCCTCGAGCTGTAAGCCCCAAATCTTTCTTTTTCAAAGCACTTTCTCCTTTGATTTTGAATATACTGTTGTTTTCAATCTTTCTTTGTTGAACAACTAACCAAACAGCATGGAAGCACTCCAACCGAGTAAGTGGTTATCGCTTTCATTTACTGCTTTCATATTATAAACTGTATTGTGGGGCTGCTCACTGTAAGTCTCCTTTCATAAACTCATATCTACTGTGTAATAATAGTATAGATATTTCGAGTTTCCCCGGCTACTACGTCTAGAACTAGGTGACGCCGTTTCATTTATTCGTAGAAATAGACGCCTAGATCCCCAATAGGAGCACCAGATACAGTCTTCTCTTCGGCTGTCCTCCTTAGGAATCGTCAAGAAGCTCTACTCCCCAAGATGAATGTATTCTCCGTGAATGGCATCTTTGAGTTTCTTCCAAATTCTCGAACTTTCCTGACTTGATCTATTCCTTGTGGATAGCTTGCCTTGAATGTCTCGGGGTTTGGGTACCCACTACGGTCATAATCTTGGACCTTAACTAAGGAACCCTCTTCAAAAGCTAAAAGTCGCTGGATAGTAAACCTCGCACGTTTACCAGTGGTTTTTATCTTTAAAAGAGTTATCTCTCCTAATGGAACGGAGATGATAGACCCACGGGCTTCTTAAAAGCATCGGCCTCCTCTTGGGCATTATTCAAGGACCCTACGGCTTCTTAGAAGTATTCACAGCCTCCTCTTAGGCTTCGTATAATGATCTCTTCCTCCGGGAATGATAGCCTCCTCTTGGGCTTCGTACAAGGACCCGTCGGCTTCTTAAAAGTTTCCAGCCTCCTCTTGGGCTTCGTACAAATTATCCCGACGACCTCCTAGAGGTATAGGAACAGAACTTAGTCATCTCCATAGAACAGTCCTTTCATAGAGTCTACTACTGTTTCTCAAAGCATAGTACAAAAGATAAAACTCTAGACACGGACAGTCTAACTTCCTTGAGTCTCAAAAGACATTCTCAAGTGACCCCTTCGTTAAATAGGAAGGAAACCCGCAGACTCGGACAGTCTCAACACCCTTTGGATTTCCAGTTTCCTCAAAGAAAATGAGACCACCCCGATCCTCAGATCTAACCCATGAGTACAGTGATGCTCATATAAGAACTGATTTTCTCTTTCAAAATCAGTATACTGGACCTGTCACTTAACTGACATAGCCTCCTCTTGGGCTTTGTACAATGACTCTCCCTAGTGGAGTCAAACAACGTTTTAGCCTCCATCTCGGGCTTTGTACGAGATACAAAGACTCTCTTGTTGAGTCAAACCTTGTAGCCTCCATCTCGGGCTTCGTACGAGATACAGAGACTCTCTTGTTGAGTCAAAACTTTTAGCCTCTATCTTGGGCTTCGTACGAGATACAAAAACACTCTCTTGTTGAGTATAAAAGATTCTCCTGTTGAGTCAAACAAACAATAGCCTCCATCTCGGGCTTCGTACGAGACACAAAGACTCTATCGTCGGGTCAAAAACTTTTAGCCTCCATCTCGGGCTTTGTACGAGATACAAAGACTCTCTTGTTGAGTCAAACCCTTTAGCCTCTCTCTCGGGCTTTGTACGAGACACAAAATAGCCTCCTCTTAGGCTTTGTATAATGATTTTCTTAGCGGAAATTAGCCTCCTCTTAGGCTTTGTATAATGATTTTCCTAGCGAAAATTAGCCTCCTCTTAGGCTTTGTATAATGATTTTCCTAGCGGAAATTAGCCTCCTCTTAGGCTTTGTATAAGAAAACCACTGGTTGATCCAATTAACCTTTTAGCATCGAAGTTGTGCCTCGTTCACAGTACACAAACATCAACAACTTCTTTCCCTTCATCTAATCGCTGTAAGCGGCAAGCCTCTGGATCATCTATATCCACGCCACTGTCCCTCTTTTAGCATGAGAAATTCCTAAGGAAAGATGGCCTTGCTCTACACTGAGTTAAAGTCTTCTCCTTCAGGTTAAAACCCTTTCTTCGGAAATTATGGCATTGCTCGGATCCGCGTATCCCAGTTAAAGTAATTCTCCTTCTCCCCTCTTTAGAGATGACAAATTCTCTCTAAAGTCGAGGTCTTTCAGCTTCACGTCTTGGGCTTTGAACAAGACACAAATAGACCTTTCAGCTTCACATCTTGGGCTTTGAACAAGATACAAACTACCTTTCGCTTCACGTATTGGGCTTTGAACAAGACACCAAAAACACCAATTTCCTCCCATAGAATAGGAGGAACTACGAACGCTCTGATTTCCCTGTTTCGGTAAACGGGAATACGTAGGCATAAGATCAAAAGAAAAGATCTTAGCGAGCGCAATCAACAAAAAACCCAAATCCCATATCTCCATCAATCAAAAGCAGTATTTCAAAAGCATCAGTCCTAACATCCTAATCCTTGTTCCCCGCCAGAAACCTTCTGCCCAGGTAAAAAAAGAAAGAAAACAGTATTGGCGAAAATACAAATAACCAGTACAAAGGCCCCCCACATTGATAGCATCCGTAACCTAACAGACCGCTGTTTAAACTCAGTATGCAAAGCAGGGTTAATTGGAGACATCTATTTCCCTTCCTTATTCATCTCACAATAGGATAAAAAATGAATCGACCTGTAGTTCAAGCTCAACCGCAGAGAGCGACCAGCGCTTAAGAACCGCGTCCAAAATCGCTCGCTACAGAAAAATGGCGCCCACCGTGGGGCAAAATCTTCTTTCTTAAACGTTTAAGGTGGAAACCTTGGACAAACCTTTTTTCTCTTCAGTTGTGTGAATACCACAGATTGGGGCTTCCGTCGGGGAACCCATTTCTGTCAGGAACTTAGGAATCATTGCTTTATAAGTCTAGGATGATTAGGACAAATATATATACTGCTTTTCCTAATTGCTATACGTGTTTATTTTTCTGCTACTGAGAATGCGTGTGATGCCGCATGTGGTGAGAATGAGTATACACTTAAGATAAGTGATGGCGACGGGGTCGACCATCAACCTCAGTGGAGGCTGACCAACGCAACCCATTCACTCTTCTAGCCAATGGGCCGGTTGTTAAGTCTGAGAAGCTGAGGAGCCAAACCCTTTCGTAGTGCGGAAACTATCGGAAATAGTTGTTACGCGATACTACCCTCATTTGAGGCTGGTGATCTATTCTCGGTGAATGGCACTTACTCTAAGATTGCTCTACAACTTGCTGGCGATCCGCTTGTTGTTTTGCTTTCCTGGGAGGAGCTGATGATAATGAGTACAGGTACAAAAATCACCCTAGTATAAACCTTTGGGGATGGGTAGAGCCTTGACTTCATGACAACGACCCTCTGACCCCATGTTTTTTCTATGTTTTTGTGTGCTGCATTCATGCATTCGTTTAATAAAACATTAAAACATTCAAAAAACTTTCTCTTCTAGTCTCTCTATTTTTCAAATTAAACTAAGACTGTGATTGCAAATATCAGAGAAGAGGATTACGCTAATGGATTTTGGTAGAAGGAGAACTCACCAGTATACCTTCAAGGTTCCAAAACTAGGGGATTTGAGAAGGTTAGCAAGGATGATCGTTAACCCAGAGGCTTTCAGAGCCAAGCACGGTGGTTTGCTACCACTGTTAAGAGTCCATGTGATTAAGGGGATCATGGACGCGCTCATTCAATTCTACGATCCGGTTTATCACTGTTTTACATTCCCGGATTACCAACTATCACCAACGCTGGAGGAGTATTCTCATCTGACTGATTTACATATCACTGATCGAGCTCCATTTTCTGGACTGGAAGAAATTCCAAAGAATCAGACTATTGCAATAGCAATTCATTTGGACGAGTCTGAGGTCAGGACTCACATGACCACTAAGGGTGGCATCCAAGGTTTGCCAGCCCAGTTCTTGACAAAAAAGGCTCTATACTTCGCTAGTATAGGGAACGGGACTGCTTTTGAAAGCATCTTTGTCTTGCTCACCTACGGGTTATTTTTGTTTCCCAACATCAATAACTTCATCGATATCAACGCTATTAAGGTTTTTCTCATTGGAAACCCTGTGCCGACTTTGCTTGCAGATGCGTATCATTCTGTACACTTGGGAAATTTGTACAGCGGAGGAGAAATCACATGTTGTGTACCTTTGCTTTACAAATGGTTTATCTCTCACTTGCCCAAGTCTGCTGCTTTTTGGGATTGCAAGAGTGTCTTACGTTGGTCGCAGAAGATCATGTCTCTTACCAACTCTGATATAGATTGGTGTAATAGGATTTATGAGGGAATTAGAATCATTGACCGTTGTGGAAACTTCCCCAGCGTACCCCTCATAGGAACTAAAGGAGGAATCAACTATCATCCGATATTGGTTCTTCGTCAATTTGGATACCCGATGAGACACATCCCACTGGGTGTTCATCTGGAAGGTCTTTTCTTCAAAGAAGGAGAAAGTGACAGAGCACTAAAGATGGAAATAGTGCAAGCTTGGAAACATGTTCATAAGAAAGGACGAGAGTCTCTGGGAAAACTGGACTGTGTCTCGGTGGAGCCTTATCTCCACTGGGTACAAACCAGAGCTCTCAAGCTAAAGATGCCTTATCCTTGTTACGGAATTCTTCCGCCGAGGGAATCTGTCATGTACTTCATGACGGAAACTAAAAAGCTTCAGGTTACTCTCAACAAAGTTCAAAAGGAAAGAAGATCTTGGAAGAACAAGTACCGCACCCTCGACGTAGAGTGTATCCAAATACAACAACTACTAAAAGAGAAAGATGCTCTGATTAAAATTTTGGAGCAGCATGCTGTAGAGAATCAAGATGACCAAAGGAATTTGCTCGCTCCTTTCACCTGGCAAAGGAATGACAACCCAACAATGGCCCAAGCGCCCCGGTTAAAAAAGAGGACTCGGGACCCATTAGTTTAGGTTTCTGTTTCTGCACTTTGTAATCTACTGTATTTCCATCTCTGTAATCCTTTGGAATTCAATAAAAAAGGGGTTCCCCCACTGTTTGATATTTGCAATCTAATTGTCGAAGTTTATTTTGATTAAACAAAAAAAACAACAATTAATATAATCATTGCATTCATCATTCTCACATCGCGTATTCTCCTTACCTACAAATCTCACATTTGTGTCTCGATTCTAGAGTCAAACTGTCTCATTCATACAATACTCGGGCCAATCGTCAGAAAAAGATGGATGATCTTGAGGAAGAAAACAGAGAGTTGAAAGAAGAGATCGACGCTCTGAGAGAGGATATGAGAAAGCTTCGTAACGACATGCAAGCCATGGCAGAAGCTCGGCTACAAAGAACTGTGATCTCGGAGATCACCTCAACGCCCATCATAGAAAAGTATGATCCTAGGTATCAGATGCCGAAAGATCGTCCTTGGGGCATGCCTGTTAACTATATCCCAGAAGGATATGTTCCGCCGATCACTGAAGATCAGGGAATCGCAACAGAAGCCGCTGGGCCTGAAGGTTACAAACTTCGGGAAAGCGAAGATGCCAGGGGCATACTCAAGACTCCTGAAGGTTACAAACTTCGGGAGGCGCCAAAACTTACTGCCGTAGTCACGGTACCACCCCCTGTGGTGCACACTGTCCCGGAAGGACAGATTCCACAGACACCTTCTGGTAAGAAGGAAACTATGTTTGACAGAATGGATGAATTCCAGGAGCAGTTCTTGGAAATGTAGAAAGAGCTGCAAGCCATTCGCGGTCAGGATCTATTTGGAAAGGACGCCGCAGACCTCTGCTTGGTCCCAAATATGAAAGTCCCGCACAAGTTCCAAGTGCCCGACTTTGAAAAATACAAGGGTAACTCTTGCCCTCAGAGCCATCTGGTGATGTACGCTCGGCGGATGTCAGCTCAGACGGAGAATCAGGACCTGCTGATTCACTACTTCCAGGATAGTTTAACCGGTGCCGCACTCAAATGGTACATGGGTTTAAACCGTACTACGATCAGTACATTCAGAGATCTTGGTACTGCCTTCGTCCAACAATACAAGTACAATTTGGACATGGCACCCGACAGAGATCAACTCAGATCAATGTCACAAAAGGACAAGGAAACCTTTAAGGAGTATGCTCAAAGGTTGCGTGAAATTGCCGCTCAAATTTGTCCACCTCTTGAGGAAAAAGAGATGACAAAAATCTTCTTAAAGACCTTAAGCTCATTTTACTATGACCGAATGATTGCCAGTGCACCCAGTGATTTCACCGAAATGGTCGGCATGGGTGTACGTCTTGAGGAAGCCGTCCGAGAAGGACGTTTGGTAAAAGACACTGGATCAACGAGCGGTACTAAAAAATACGGTAGTGCTCTCCCTAAGAAAAAAGAGCAAGATATTGGGAATATCTCTCTCGGAAAGCAAAGGCGATGTTATCAGCCAGTAGCAGCTGTTAGTCCTGCTATCGGCCCCGCGCCTGTTCCTATGTATCAACCTCAGGTTGCGCAGAGCCAACCTGACCAACAAAGGACACAACAGCCTCTTCAGCAGGCTCGTCCTCCATATAACAACAACCGTACAACACGGCCACCAGGATTTGATCCTATACCCGTAACGTACGCAGAGCTGTTTCCGTTACTGCTGGCTAAGGGGCAGATCCAGACTAAGTCTCCCCTTTCAGTTCCGGAAAATCCGCCTTTTTGGTTTAAAGCGGATCAAATATGCCCTTATCATCAAGGAGGTTCAGGGCATAACATTGAGACTTGTCTCAATTTCAAATCCGACGTGCAAAAGCTTGTTAGGAGCGGGCTCTTATCTTTCAAAGATACGAATCCTAATGTTCTTACGAACCCGCTGCCTCAACATGAGAAAGCTGCAGTCAATCTGATTGAGAAAGAGACTAACAATGTCTATCAAATTCATGATGTACTCTTGTTAAAGACCAATCTGGTCAAGATGCATTATAGACAGAGTGGATATGGCCATGTGCCACCTCATAATTATCACCAGTGTGATATCTGCTCTAAAGACAACCAGGGATGTTCTGTAGTGCAAGCAGCTCTACAGGAACAAATGGATCTTGGATGGATCCAAGAGCACCGAGTTCGTGGAGTTAACATGGTTTACACGAATTCCAACGTCATTCAAAACCACGACATCCGTGCGATGAATGACAACTTGGTGGCAATGCACTCAAGGCAAGGCCAGTATCATAATCTGCCACGGCACGATTACAGTTCCTGTCTGATTTGCTCGGTAAATAAACAGGGATGCTCTTTCATACAAGAGGCCCTCCAGCGTCAGATGGATCTTGGATGGATCCAAGACTACCATGATAGGAACTCCTATCAAATCAACATGGTTCAGATCTTTGACATTCGCGTGATGAATACCAACCTGGTAGAGTTACATGCTGAGTAGGTCCGACTCAGATTCTTAATATCACATGATTATCAAAACTGTAAAGCAGGTTGCGAAAACGATCGAGGTTGTACCCTTGTCCAGGAGGCACTTCAGCACTTGTTAAATCACTGGTGGATGCCAATCTATATGGACGAAGATACTCAGCAGATTAGTATCAATCACAGGAATCCTACTCGTCGTCAAAGTCAGGATGTCCGATCAATGGAAGATAACCTAGTGAGGTTACATTGCATTCAAAGTGGGCGTGGCCAGGTGCCACCACACAACTATGACAGTTGTAGCGTCTGTTCGGAAAGTAACCAAGGGTGTTACCTTGTGAGAGCAGCTCTTCAGGGTCAGATCGATCATGGAGAAATTCATCCATATCCAGGTTCAGGACCCATCATTTGGTCGCCGAACTACCTTGCCGAGCAAGTTGAGGATGTTGTCACGATCTCTGCTCATCACAGGACCAGGGATGTTTTTGCCATCATCCCTCTACTTGACGAATCTAGAGTTCCCAACCGGGAATGAATCAAGGTTACTTATGATGGTCAGAAAAATCAGAAGGTTCCCATAGTCATCTATCTACCGGGGCCACTACCGTATGAATCAGCTAAGGCAATCCCTTACAAATACGGTGCAACAATAATCGAGAATGGAAAGGAAATTCCATTACCCTCCGTCGTGAATATTGCAGACATCAGTCGTGTAACACGGAGCGGTCGAATCTTCAACCGAGGGGTTGGAGAATCCAACAAAGAAAAGGAACTTCAGGAAGAAATTCCTGATCCACCAGTCGGTCAATCTAGTAATCCAGACTTTTCAAAAGACAAAGATGATATGCTAAAGCTCATCCAAAGGAGTGAATATAACATTGTTGATCAACTGTTACATACTCCTTCAAAGATCTCAATATTATCATTGTTACTCAGTTCAGAAGCACACATAGAGGCTCTACAAAAAGTCTTGGAGCAAGCCTTTGTGGAACAGGATGTAACAATCAGACAATTCAATAGCATTGTCTCTAACATCACTTCTTGCAATAATTTGGGATTTAGTGATGAGGAATTACCTGAAGAGGGTCGCCGTCATAACATGGCGCTCAATATCACAGTTAACTGCCAGGGCGATGCTTTAGCCAACGTACTGGTAGACACAGGGTCAGCCCTGAATGTTATGCTGAAGTCCACCTTGATGCAATTATCATTCAAGGGCCCTCTGATGAGAGTCAGCGAGGTCGTCGTCAAAGCATTCGACGGATCCAGAAAAACAGTTATCGACGAAGTTGATCTTCCCATAACTATTGGTCCTCACACTTTCTAGGTCATGGACATCCGGGCAACATACAGTTGTTTATTAGGAAGACCTTGGATACATCAGGCTGGAGCGGTTACTTCAACCCTCCACCAAAAGCTAAAGTTCGTCAAGAACGATTAACTTGTCACGGTTTGTGGGGAACAAGCCTTGCTTGTGAACAACTTATCATCATCTACTTGTGTGGAACCCGAGGAGGTTATTGGAACTCAGTTCCAAGCACTATCGGTGAGCAAGGACAGTCAGCTTAAAGAAGGAACTTCAATTTCTTCATACAAAGATGCTATCAAAGCGGTCAAGAGTACCGATAGGACAGGATGGGGACGGCTTGTCATTCCTATTGACAATAAAACAAAGAAGGGTCTTGGTTTTTCTGCGACCTGTACCCAGACAGCCGCCAACGATGAAAGTCTTCATCCCCTTCAAAACTTCTTCCACAGTGGAGGTTTTCTTCACCCAGTGTCTCAGACAGTTCATGCTATCAATGAGGAAGATCCCTCTGACGCAGATGAAGAGTGGAAGTCCTATCTTAATGAGGACGGTTATATGTCTCAGGAAGAGGTGCCTATGCCTTTTTGCTTTCCTACAGAAAGTCCAAGATTTATACCAAGATCAGATGTCGAAATGATCTACGGAGATTGTGATCCGGAAGGATGCCGTGCTCCGCCAAATTCATTAGAGGAGGACACTCTGATGAAAGACAATTTTGACCACAATTACTATGGCCCGATGGATTGCCTGCCAATGTGGCAGCCTTACCCAGGAAACTTGGGGCAAGAAAGTCAGCCGAGTAATGAAACTCAGCTGAGCATCATTGAACAGAATACCTGTGTCCCCACCATGTCATGGGATCAACACTCAGGTCATTCAGAAACTACTCAACATGAAGATGAATTTGCAACATTTGCAGGACTAGAATTCATCAACTATGCTTTTCCCGAGGTCAATGTCATCGAGAGAAATGACTCCTCCAGTTCCAAAGAAGTGTGGGACACCCTGGGACAACCAATTGGAAAATACGACTATATGGTCAAGTACACCGCTCCCGAAAGCTCTCGTATCAGGCTCGAAGATATCCAGCCAACTAGATGGGGAGATACAACTGAGAGCACAAATGCTATGCAAAATACAACAGAGGAATCCTCCTACGACAATTCTGCTTGGGAGACAGATTCCAATGATCCTGCTCCACCAGAAATCAGCGTCATTTCTGAAGACAAATCAAGGAAGGTGCCAGACTTTGTGATTCACCGAGGAGTTCGCCGCCAATGGGTTACCGTCGAGGTTCCGAAGGTCGTTCGTCAGTTAAAGTAATTGCCATCTTTAACCTTTCACCCTGCCCAAGT
This sequence comes from Lathyrus tuberosus, assembly GCA_022829125.1. Taxonomy (NCBI): domain Eukaryota; kingdom Viridiplantae; phylum Streptophyta; class Magnoliopsida; order Fabales; family Fabaceae; genus Lathyrus; species Lathyrus tuberosus. Next base: position 2,284,869 of record JALAZF010000479.1, on the reverse strand, counting down.
GAAACGGATATTTTGATAGGGCTCGTTTTCTGTAAATTTCCCTCTTCGCTTTGCCCAAAGCGACAGAGTTTTGTTTTATAGGGCTGTAGTTTCAAGAGTCGACTTGTTCATTAATAAAATAACGTCGTTCTGTAATTTCCGCATTAATTGTTGTTTTCTCTTTTTGCTTTTTCAGAAAATGGTAATCCTAAAAAACATTCAATAATAAAAACAAGCAGTAAAATCAAAACACTGCACACACTTACATTTTCTCTATCTCTTCTAAACACGAATCATCACGTCATGCAGATTGCTTGTTTTATACCCCGTTGAAACATACGATCCGATGCCTTCTTCCAACTTTGAGTTCCCGGTATTCGAGGCTAAAGAAGAAAATGACGACCAAATTCCAGAAGAGATCTCCCGACTACTCAGACAAGAGGAAAGGTCCATCGAACCTCAAAAGAGCCGTTGGAAACGGTAAACTTGGGTTCAGAAAAAGAGAGAAAAGAAATCAGGATCGGAGCACTGCTCAGTCCAACTGCCAGAGAGGGTTTGATAAAGCTTCTCAAAGAATTTCCCGATGTATTCGCTTGGTCCTATCAGGATATGCCAGGGTTGGATACCAGCATCGTGGAACATCACTTACCGTTGAGATCAGAATATCCGCCAGTAAAGCAAAGGTTGAGACGCACTCACCCGGACATGGCCATCAAAATCAAGGAGGAGGTACAGAAACAGATCGACGCGGGTTTCCTCGCTACATCTGAATATCCTCAATGGTTAGCCAACATCGTACCCGTTCCCAAAAAGGACGGAAGGGTCAGAATGTGTGTTGATTACAGAGATCTGAACAAGGCAAGTCCAAAGGACGACTTTCCTTTACCACACATTGATATGCTGGTTGACAGCACAGAAAAGTTCAAAGTATTCTCCTTCATGGATGGATTCTCGGGCTATAACCAGATCAAAATGGCGCCGAAAGACATGGAGAAAACTTCGTTCATTACCCCATGGGGTACCTTTTGTTACAAGGTAATGTCGTTCGGTTTGAAGAATGCCGGGGCAACCTATCAAAGGGAATGCCGGGGAAACTTATCAAAGGGCCATGACTACTCTGTTTCATGACATGATACATAAAGAAATCGAGGTATATGTCGATGATTTGATTGCAAAATCAAGAACAGAGGATGAGCACGTTGAACATCTGTCAAAATTGTTCGAACGTCTAAGAAAATTCAAGCTCCGCTTGAATCCCAACAAGTGCACCTTCGGTGTCCGTTCGGGGAAATTACTAGGGTTCATCGTCAGCCAGAAAGGAATTGAAGTTGATCCTGACAAGGTCAAGGCCATTCAAGAAATGCCTTCTCCGAAAACTGAAAAACAAGTTAGAGGATTCCTGGGACGTTTGAACTACATCTCCAGATTCATATTCCTTATGACCGCGACGTGTGCGCCGATTTTCAAATTACTCAAAAAGAACTAGGATTGTGTTTGGTCAGAAGATTGCCAAACCGCCTTCGACAGTATCAAGGAATATCTGTTGAATCCTCCGATTCTATCACCTCCAGTGGAAGGAAGACCACTGATCATTTACCTCACAGTCCTAAAGGACTCAATGGGATGTGTACTTGGCCAACAAGACGAAACTAAAAGGAAAGAGTCTGCCATTTACTATCTAAGCAAGAAATTCACCGACTGCGAGACTCGGTACACGATGCTTGAGAAAACTTGTTGCGCTTTGGCTTGGGCAGCCAAACGTCTTCGCCCATACATGATTCGTTATACTACTTGGTTAATCTCAGAAATGGATCCAATCAAGTATGTATTTGAAAAACCTGCTCTTACGGGAAGAATTGCCCGTTGGCAGATGCTACTATCAGAATATGACATAGAGTACCATGCTCAGAAAGCCATTAAAGGAAGTATTTAGCCGATCATTTGGCTCATCAACCGATTGACGATCAAGAATCAATCGGGTTTGACTTCCCAGACGAAGATGTCATGTATCTAAAGATGAAAGATTGCGATGAACCGCTACCCAGTGAAGGGCCAGAACCAGGTTCCCAGTGGGGACTTATCTTTGACGGAGCAGTCAATCATTATGGAAACGGAATTGGGGCAATCATTGTTACCCCTCAGGGTTCCCACATTCCTTTCACTGCCAGACTTACGTTCAAATGTACGAACAACGAGGCCGAATACGAAGCATGTATCATGGGTCTCGAAGAAGCGATTGATTTAAGGATCAAAAACTTAGACGTATACGGCGATTCAGCCCTGGTTATTAACCAGATAAAAGGAGATTGGAACACATACCAATCAGGATTGATTCCTTACAAAGACTATGCAAGAAGGTTGTTACCCTTCTTCAACAGAGTCGACTTTCATCACATCCCTCGTGATGAGAATCACATGGCTGATGCATTAGCCACAATCTCTTCCGTGATTAGTGTAGGTCAATGGAACGACTTACCTAAGATCGATATAATGCGCCTTGAAAGGCCCGCTTACATCTTCACGATTGAAGCAGTCATAGACGATAAACCTTGGTATCACGATATCAAATGCTTCCTTCAGAAACAAGAGTACCCATCTGGGGCACTCAGAAAAGACAGGAAAACCCTCAGAAGATTGGCTGGAAAATTCTTCCTGAGCGGTGACACTCTTTATAAGAGAAATTTTGACATGGTCTTGCTCCGATGCGTCGACAGACCAGAAGCAGACATGCTCATGAAAGATATTCATGAAGGATCCTTTGGCACTCATGCCAACGGACACACAATGGCGAGAAAAATTCTCAGGGCCGGGTATTATTGGTTGACCATGGAATCCGACTGCTACAAGTACATGAGGAGGTGTCACAAGTGTCAGATATACTCCGACAAAATTCATGTACCGCCATCACATCTCAAAGTTCTTTCTTCCCCGTGGCCATTTTCCATATGGGGAATCGATATGATTGGTATGATTGAGCCCAAGGCTTCAAACGGACATCGGTTCATCCTGGTAGCCATTGACTATTTCACCAAGTGGGTCGAAGCAGCGTCATTCGCCAATGTAACCCGACAAGTGGTGGTCCGATTTATCAAAAACAATATCATCTGCCATTATGGTGTTCCAAGCGAGATCATTACTGATAATGGATCTAACTTGAACAATAAGATGATGAAAGAGTTGTGTGCAGAGTTCAAGATCGAACACCATAACTCATCTCCCTACCGACCCAAGATGAACGGAGCGGTAGAAGCGGCTATAAAGAACATCAAGAAGATTGTTCAAAAGATGGTTGTAACCTATAAAGATTGACACGAAATGCTACCCTTTGCTCTTCATGGTTATCGCACATTTGTCCGTACTTCAACAGGGGCAACCCCTTTCTCTCTAGTATATGGCATGGAGGCAGTGCTCCCCATAGAAGTAGAGATCCCATCAATCCGGGTATTGATGGAAGCGAAGCTCACCGAAGCTGAATGGTGTCAAAGTCGACACGACGACCTGAACCTGATCGAAGAGAAGCGAATCACGACACTATGCCACGGTCAGTTGTATCAACAGATAATGAATAGGGCGTTCGAAAAAAAGGTCCGACCTCGTGTCTTCAGGAAAGGAGACCTTGTGCTCAAGAAGATACAATCATTTCTCACTGATTCTCGGGGCAAATGGACCCCAAATTATGATGGCCCCTATGTGGTCACGAAAGCTTTCTCAGGCGGCGCCTTGAGACTTGCAACCATGGACGGAGAGGAATTTTCCTACCCCAAGAATGTTGATGTAGTCAAGAAATACTTCGCCTAAGACTAAAAAAAAAACGTCTCGGTGGATTAAAAACCCGAAAGGGCGGTCCAGGAAAAAGTTAGAGACATGAAAAGAATCATCCCGATGGATTGGAAATCTCATAGTACAATCCAGGCAAAAGTTAGGGATAATGGCAAGTAACTATGTTCAACAGAGGCAAGTCCCTCAGCAGCAGTTGCATCATCATCCGTCAGGAAAACTCCTGTCAAGGTCATCTTCGACAGAAGCTCAGGATGTCCCGAATTCAAAGTTGGTAGAAGGATAGTGGTCGTTATGTTTCAACGTAGCCCTTTTCCCTGTAAATTACCATTTTCTAACTTTGTATATACTCTTTGGAATCACGCGTTTGGCTGATCTCCATCTTATCAATAAAATTTGAGCCCTTGTGCTTTTGTTTGTAATTCTTTACTTGTTTTAGCTTTACAGAACGACGTTGTTAAACTTAATCAGCGATTCTTGAAATAAAACAAAAATAAATTTACTTGTTAAACTTTTTCTACTTTTAAATTAAAGATGGCATTTCTTTTGACTGTTGAACATCAGAAGAACATCGATCGCTTCTCCCGAAGTAAGCGGACTTCAAAGTGCAGAATCAAAGTACTCCTTCTAAGCCAGTATGCCTGAATGAAGGGATCAACTGTGTCAGAGACCTTGTTTCGTCTGACACGCCTCGGCCGAGTTCTCATCTCCTAAGCCCGATCAACATAGCTCCCAACGGGACTATCTCTCCTAAGCAAGGTGGAATTGCTATTTTGAACCAACGGTACTTCTTCGCCCCGCGATGGCCGAGTATCCAATTGTGTTCATCCATTAGTCTGTATGTCGCGTCTGTTTTGTCAGCATATACATACATACTTCATGCATTTTTTATTTGCATTTACATTTCATATTGCATTGTTATCACTCTAGCCGGTCTTGTCCCCTAGTGATAAACAGTTTTCTCAATCGAGTTTGTCAGTTCTTTTCTCGTCAGAAAGTGTTGCATCTGCACAATCTCGCCACCAGTGTATCTTTAGATCAGAGTCGGTACTTGGCCACTTTGATAATTTGAACCTCTGAAAGATCAGAGAACCTTCAACAGATGTCATTCTTCGCCATTAAAGATGATATCCTTGCTTTCCCGGATTAAGGAAAATCCACAGAGAAAGCCTCGTGATCAGAGATTCGGCAGCACGCCAGTTTTGCTCCGAAAAACCACTGATGAGAAGGTCATTGGCACCTCAAAATTGGACCCCATCATATGGCGTTTCTTCGGGAAGATCCCGAGAAAAGTATGATGAAAGATCCCAAATGAAAATAGTCTCTCAAGAGACTCGCTTTCCCCAGTAGAAACAAATGGCGTCTCCAAACGGAGAAGTTTGTACAACTCTACAACTCAGACGACTGGGGTCCCCAGCAAGTCTGACAACAAAACATTTTCTACTCAAATGGCATCTCCCCAGGAAAATTCAGCGAGAAGTTTGAAGGAAAACCGCTACACATAGCGTCCCTTGTCAATAAAGTTTATTGACAAAAGAAACTAAGACCAGTTCCATGGTAGGAAACCAGGATCGAGGGGAAGTTTATTTCAAAAGAGACTGAGACCAGTTCCTTGGTAGGAAACCAGGATCGAGGGGAAGTTTACCTTTTCTAAGCATCATTGCTTAGCTAAAGAAGATGAATGCGTAAGCTACCATTCATAACCACCATCAAAATTTCGGGTATTCCGATATTTAATCCTCTTGCACCCCGAATGCCCGAATCCCTTCGTCATTCACACCTTCGGGTCCAAGAAGATTAAATAGGGGCATCTGTAATACCCCAAATTTTGACCACTTAGATTTCCCATCATTGTGAAAATCATCATCACAATATGGATGTACCTTTATGCTTCATTAGTCTCCCCAAAGATGGGTGAGCATCCACTACAATCAAAATTAGGGTTTCAAGCCCTCTCTGAGTGCCTAGACAAAGGATCAATCAAGAAATGACATGATCTTCAACTTGTCTAATCTCTTAAACATCCACAATGGATCAAAAAGGACTCCCACTTCAAGGATTAAGCACAAGGCTGCTCCCTTCTAGGTGGATCAAGTCTCAAGATCGACAGTGTCACCAAATTAGGGTTTTGGTCGACCAGGGCCTCCAGATGGAAATTTTCATCTGGGCACAAGGCAATGATCCAAAACATAACCTAATATACTTCATGGAACCTCATGAACCCATGCATCAAGTCAATTTTGCCTCAGGGGATGCATTCATCAAAAATCAGGAATTAGGGTTTCTTGACCTAATTCACCCCTAAGTTGACTTTTGGGACAAACCATGAGCCAAGACCTCAAGAGATGATTTGAGGGTCTCTAATATACCATATTGATCCATTTTGAACAATGGATTGATCCAAGAAGTTTGAGCAACAAGTCTCAATTTCATCTGCACCACAAAATAGGGTTTTAAGGGAAAAGTCAACTGTAACTTTGACTTTTGACCAGGACATGCTCCCAAACCCTAATACATGATTGAATATACCCTATTACACCCATGGAACATGTCCATCAAGTTTGATTTAGGTCAAGGACATGATTTCCTGAAGAATTGCACAGTTTGGAATTCATCTGATAAAAAGTCAACTGTGCACAAAAGTCAACTTTGACTTTTTGAGATTTTTCACCAAAATGGATTTTTAACCCTAAAATGATGTTAATGTATGATTTCAATCATCATTCATCAAGAAAAATCAAGAAAAGTGAGATAACTTGTAAAAGGGGTTTCCATCATCGTTCAAACAATTGTTGTATCATGTAAGAGCTTTCCAAAATGGCCAAGAACATTGCCAAATTCAACCTACACCATGAGATACAACATTGCCAAGTTGCCTTGCTGAAATCTGTCAAGGCAAGGAAGAATTTGCAACTTTGGTCGATTTGCCAAAATCAGCCAAATTCAATTGCTCCTATCCACTTGGACACCTCAGAGAATTGAATCTAAAGGGGACAATCACTGAGCCAAGCCTCCAAAGTCCATGGAACAAGAAATAGCATGTTGAACCTAGAATGGCCAAAATAGGGACAAGACTTCAAATTTGGAATGAGGCATTCAATGGAACCATCAAGGTGGCATGGACTGAGCCATTCTCATCTGAAATCAGTCAAGACTTATCCAAGACCAAGGGGACCAAAGCTCTGTGCCCTAACCTCTAGTCAATGGCTAGAGGAGACTTGGATTTTCATTTGCCAACATTGGCCAAACCTACTTACCAGCTGCCATGCACTATTCCTTGCAAAACAAACTTGCTCTACTATAAATAGAGCTCAATTGTGGTCAGTTTGAGTACACCAAAGCCATCTAACAGATGTTTTCCTCAAAATCTCTTCTTTCACTCCAATTTTGCCTTCTAAGGCAAGTCACTATCGGGTTTTGAGTTTGAGAGCAATTCCAATCAAACCAATCACTCACACACCTCACATACATCACATATGAGCTGATCAAACACTTAGATTACTTCTGAAACATCAATTTCACAAAATCACCAGCTGGTTGCTCAAGGTTTTAACCAAAGTGCAGCTGAGGTACCACAAATTGTTCCAGCCATTTTCAATCAAGTCCAAGCATTCAAACACACTCCATAGGGTGTAGGGAAGCTGTTCAGATCATCACCACTCATCTGTAACACCTCCAAATCAAAAATCACATTGCACTTGCTGTCACGGCTTAGAGGTAAGCATATACTTGGTCATCTCTCAATCTATGCATATTTCCTCGCACAATAATTTGGCCATATGTTCATAATCATGCATGGAATGTTTTCCCTCAATTAATTGCATTGTTTGAATCGTGTATCAAAAATCCTAGCCTTCATGCAGAAATTAGGGTTCTTGAGGTCTCTTCGTGATTTCTTGTTGTATGTTTAATTTAAATGAAATTAAAGTACATAGACATGATCGTGAGGTTGAGACGAGCATAATGATATGTGGATTGCATGATATGATTACGTATTCATGGAGATTGGATAGAAAATGCAAATCTGAGAAACCAAGATCACGCGCGTGTTCTTCAGCTGTTCTTGGCGCCATTTTTCATAAATTCAAATATTTGAATTTTGTGATTTTGTTTAATTGATTCAAAAATTAATTTCTCTCTGAGTTTTAATGATTTTGAGTTGATTATTTTTTTAATAATTCACAAAAATGTTAAAATATTTTATTTTCACAAAAAATCCCAAAAATATTATTTATTTCATATAATTGATATTTTTGTAAAGAATTAATATTTTGATTGTTTTTGGCATTTTAAATATTTTTTCTACATTGATTTTGCAACTTTTAATGCTTTCTAATTATTTTGTAGGTCAATACTTAATTTTTGAAGCATTAATCCAAGATCACAATTTGTTTTCCATGTGTTAAACAATTTTTGATCATTTTAATTGAATTTTTATTCAATTAAATACATTTTGAAAACAAATTAGGGTTTTGGATTAATTCAACCCTCATAAATCATTTTCAAAACTCTTTGGGCCTCTTGAGAGAGTGTAAGACCCATCCCCCCTTGTACAAAAACTTTTTGGGCCCTACTCATTGTATAAGTCCCTCTGTACAAGTAAACGGCGCGATCGTCGCCCGTTTAAAAATAAAAATCATCTGGGCCTCTCCTTGAGCTATAAGACCCATTCAAAACACTTTGGGCCTCTATTAGAGTGTAAGACCCAATCCCCCTTTTAACCAAAACATTTTGGGCCTCACTTATTGTATAAGTCCCTCTGCGTTAAAAGAAAACCTCGGCGCGATCGCCATTTTTAAACGAAAAATCATTTGGGCCTACCCTCGTGTTATAAGCCCCACTCTTTTTTCTTTAAACCTTTTTGGGCCTCTTGAGAGAGTGTAAGACCCATCCCTTTGTACAGAAAACCTTTTTGGGCCCCAGTCACTTGTATAAGTCCCGCTGTACAAAGTCAAACAGTGCGCTCACTAATAAAACCCTGGGCCTCTCCTCGAGCTGTAAGCCCCAAATCTTTCTTTTTCAAAGCACTTTCTCCTTTGATTTTGAATATACTGTTGTTTTCAATCTTTCTTTGTTGAACAACTAACCAAACAGCATGGAAGCACTCCAACCGAGTAAGTGGTTATCGCTTTCATTTACTGCTTTCATATTATAAACTGTATTGTGGGGCTGCTCACTGTAAGTCTCCTTTCATAAACTCATATCTACTGTGTAATAATAGTATAGATATTTCGAGTTTCCCCGGCTACTACGTCTAGAACTAGGTGACGCCGTTTCATTTATTCGTAGAAATAGACGCCTAGATCCCCAATAGGAGCACCAGATACAGTCTTCTCTTCGGCTGTCCTCCTTAGGAATCGTCAAGAAACTCTACTCCCCAAGATGAATGTATTCTCCGTGAATGGCATCTTTGAGTTTCTTCCAAATTCTCGAACTTTCCTGACTTGATCTATTCCTTGTGGATAGCTTGCCTTGAATGTCTCGGGGTTTGGGTACCCACTACGGTCATAATCTTGGACCTTAACTAAGGAACCCTCTTCAAAAGCTAAAAGTCGCTGGATAGTAAACCTCGCATGTTTACCAGTGGTTTTTATCTTTAAAAGAGTTATCTCTCCTAATGGAAAGGAGATGATAGACCCACGGGCTTCTTAAAAGCATCGTCCTCCTCTTAGGCATTATTCAAGGACCCTACGGCTTCTTAGAAGTATTCACAGCCTCCTCTTAGGCTTCGTATAATGATCTCTTCCTCCGGGAATGATAGCCTCCTCTTGGGCTTCGTACAAGGACCCGTCGGCTTCTTAAAAGTTTCCAGCCTCCTCTTGGGCTTCGTACAAATTGTCCCAACGACCTCCTAGAGGTATAGGAACAGAACATAGTCATCTCCATAGAACAGTCCTTTCATAGAGTCTACTACTGTTTCTCAAAGCATAGTACAAAAGATAAAACTCTAGACACGGACAGTCTAACTTCCTTGAGACTCAAAAGACATTCTCAAGTGACCCCTTCGTTAAATAGGAAGGAAACCCGCAGACTCGGACAGTCTCAACACCCTTTGGATTTCCAGTTTCCTCAAAGAAAATGAGACCACCCCGATCCTCAGATCTAACCCATGAGTACAGTGATGCTCATATAAGAACTAATTTTCTCTTTCAAAATCAGTATACTGGACCTGTCACTTAACTGACATAGCCTCCTCTTGGGCTTTGTACAATGACTCTCCCTAGCGGAGTCAAACAACGTTTTAGCCTCCATCTCGGGCTTTGCACGAGATACAAAGACTCTCTTGTTGAGTCAAACCTTGTAGCCTCCATCTCGGGCTTCGTACGAGATACAGAGACTCTCTTGTTGAGTCAAAACTTTTAGCCTCTATCTCGGGCTTCGTACGAGATACAAAAACACTCTCTTGTTGAGTATAAAATATTCTCCTGTTGAGTCAAACAAACAATAGCCTCCATCTCGGGCTTCGTACGAGACACAAAGACTCTATCGTCGGGTCAAAAACTTTTAGCCTCCATCTCGGGCTTTGTACGAGATACAAAGACTCTCTTGTTGAGTCAAACCCTTTAGCCTCTCTCTCGGGCTTTGTACGAGACACAAAATTGCCTCCTCTTAGGCTTTGTATAATGATTTTCCTAGCGGAAATTAGCCTCCTCTTAGGCTTTGTATAATGATTTTCCTAGCGGAAATTAGCCTCCTCTTAGGCTTTGTATAATGATTTTCCTAGCGAAAATTAGCCTCCTCTTAGGCTTTGTATAAGAAAACCACTGGTTGATCCAATTAACCTTTTAGCATCGAAGTTGTGCCTCGTTCACAGTACACAAACATCAACAACTTCTTTCCCTTCATCTAATCGTTGTAAGCGGCAAGCCTCTGGATCATCTATATCCACGCCACTGTCCCTCTTTTAGCATGAGAAATTCCTAAGGAAAGATGGCATTACTCTACACTGAGTTAAAGTCTTCTCCTTCAGGTTAAAACCCTTTCTTCGGAAATTATGGCATTGCTCGGATCCGCGTATCCCAGTTAAAGTAATTCTCCTTCTCCCCTCTTTAGAGATGACAAATTCTCTCTAAAGTCGAGGTCTTTCAGCTTCACGTCTTGGGCTTTGAACAAGACACAAATAGACCTTTCAGCTTCACATCTTGGGCTTTGAACAAGATACAAACTACCTTTCGCTTCACGTATTGGGCTTTGAACAAGACACCAAAAACACCAATTTCCTCCCATAGAATAGGAGGAACTACGAACGCTCTGATTTCCCTGTTTCGGTAAACGGGAATACGTAGGCATAAGATCAAAAGAAAAGATCTTAGCGAGCGCAATCAACAAAAAACCCAAATCCCATATCTCCATCAATCAAAAGCAGTATTTCAAAAGCATCAGTCCTAACATCCTAATCCTTGTTCCCCGCCAGAAACCTTCTTCCCAGGTAAAAAAAGAAAGAAAACAGTATTGGCAAAAATACAAATAACCAGTACAAAGGCCCCCCACATTGATAGCATCCGTAACCTAACAGACCGCTGTTTAAACTCAGTATGCAAAGCAGGGTTAATTGGAGACATCTATTTCCCTTCCTTATTCAGCTCACAATAGGATAAAAAATGAATCGACCTGTAGTTCAAGCTCAACCGCAGAGAGCGACCAGCGCTTAAGAACCGCGTCCAAAATCGCTCGCTACACCTGGCCCAGTCCAGAACAGGAGCCCCCCAAGTCGTTGCTCTGAGGTGTCGGAGTAATGACTTAAGGGTCAGTTATGCCGAGGACTTATCTAGTCGGGGAAGGGATTCTAGACGAGGAGCGGTTGGTCAAACGGGGAGAAATAATTCAATCTGCTCGGGCTGGACTGGCCGCAGATGAGTGATGTCGCGGGGATACGAGAAGTCTGAAGCGAGGCGAATGGAAGGACGCGTGTTGGGGAATAAAAAGACGCGCGTGGGAAAGCGTGTGCCACGTGTCACACCTCATCATTCCCTAGGGCGGCTATGCTAGGGTAGCGTAATCGATTGCCTAGGAAATCCTCGAGTCCCGTGAGGCCCTTATAAATAGGGGTCATCTCGTCTCATTTGCACTTTTGCTCCTCCTTCGCTCAGACTCTCTCTCTCTCTTCCTTCTCTACTTCGCCACCGTACGCTGCCACTAACTGCCGTGTCGGAACCCTATCGGAAGCGTTTTTCAAGTAAGTTTCTCTCTTTTTTCTCCTTTCGCTTGCATTTATAGGGTGTTTCTATGGTGAACTGATGAAGTTCTTCATGGACATCACGAAATCTCCGGCGAAAACGGCGGGATTTCTTAGTTTCTTGTTGCCTATCGTGGGGAGAAGGGATGAATAACTCGGGGACACGAAGAATGTCCCGAGGACATGAGATGAAACTCTCGGGGTCCTCGCCAATATTTCTTCTGTGAGGGAATCCACCCAACACGGCATGCCGTTGACCTGAGTATGGTCACGAGGAGGCTCGTCGGTTGCCTCGGGGGCGTGGACGAGCGCGACAGCCTCGAAACCCCGACGCTCCCTCTTCGCCCTTTCACTTGAACAGCGGTGGAGGGGTGAATTTGATATGGATCATCGAATTCACCGTTTCCTTCTGCTTTTCAGGTATATGGAAGCTTTGTTCCTTTCCGTGGTCGTGGGATCGTTGGACGTCGACGACCAGCCCGACTCTCCAATGGCGCCAATCACTAGTGTTGAGGAACGTCCCCTTGCGGAGTGGGTTAGTGAAGAACCGATGAATATGGCTTCCCAGTTCGTCGACGGGGACGAGGATGATTTTTTTTGTACTGTCGAGCACTGGCTGGTGGGTTCGTCGAAGTCGTGGAGGGTGTTCCGTCCCCGAGAACACCATCGCATATGCTCGACCTACCGAGGGATGAGGTTCCCTCTTTACGAGTTCATGTTCGACAAGGCGGGGTGGCGTTTTCCCTTCACGGACTTCCAACAAGCAGTGTTCGTCTGGCTGCGCTTGGCGCCTTCGCAGCTTCAACCTAACTCCCTCGCTTTTATCCGAGCCTTCGAGCTCGTCTATAAATACCTTCAGATCGGGGAAACCGTGCCTCTTTTCTTTCGCATCTTCCACCTCCAGCGACAGGCCTCCGACGACAGACACGACTGGGTGTCTTTTAAACAAACTAGCAGTCTCTTCCATACCTACCTGGATTCTGTTCGCGACTTTAAATACCTGTATTATATCGTGAGGCCAGTCACGCTTGAAGCTGTGAATTCGGTATATCGTCGAGTTTTCCGCGAGGTGGACGGGCAGACGGAGGAGGTCTTCGAGCCGAGATTCCCCTTATTCTGGACGGAAGAACACTTTAAAAAGGGAACAGACAGCTACAAAGTCAGTCCTGGTCGCCTCGACGAGGGGGATCACCTGGCCTACGAGAGGATAGTCGCTTTCGTCAACGATTTTAATAACGTCAAGCTCGTGACGATGGACGGGGAATTCGTCCGGGGAGACGATGGGCAGGTGTTGACAAAACGCCGTTTGATCAATACGAGGGCCCTCCTCGAGACGTTCTCCGATGAGGAAGCTCTCGAGCTGCTAGGTGGTGACATCCTCTTCAACCCACTTTTTCCTTTGTGTCCTGGTCTCTGATTTACTGACACTTATTTTCTTTTTACAGGTAAGATGTCGACTTTTGAGGAGTGTTTCAAAAAGTTGAAGGCTGCCCGCCTTTCTAAGAAGGGAGGTAAAGGCCGCATCGAGCAACTCCGATCGTAGGTCCTCAGTCCTACTTCGGCCACCGGGGGTTCTTCTTGTTCTCCCCAGGACAGCGACTCCCCCAGCACTCAGAGCTCCCCGAAGAGATAACGACTTATCGATCCGGTGGACGTCGACCTCACCGAGGACGAAAGCCCTCCTGCTGTGAAGTTTGTGCTCCCGCCTTGCCATTCGAAGCCGAACTTCTTCATGGGGAATAATTCCTTATGCGTGGGTGCCCCCGAAGCTCAGGCCATCTTAGGCGTCGACAGGGTTTCTCAGAGAAGAGCGTTGGTGGATGATGTATCCGCGGTGATGCGGGTTTGTGTTGCTGCCTTGGTTCTGAACGACGAGTCGTGCCTCGAAGACGAGCTGAACAGGTTGCGAGAGAGTTTCAGGTCCATCTCAGCCGAAATGGAGAAGGTGGACAAGGAGTTGGATGACTGCAAAAGCCAGAACCAGGACCAGGTCGAGCTTCAAGGAAAGTTGGAGGAGAAGTTGAGGAATGCTGAGGAGCGGAAACGTCTCTTGGCGATGGACGTCGGGCTTGAAGAGGAGAGGGATCGTCTCTTGGCAAGGAATGCCGAGCTGGAGGAGGCCGTCCACCCGGTTGACGAGGAAACCGAAGAAGACAGGTTACTGACTTCGCGGGTAGCGCTGATAGTGAAGCTAAGGGAAGCCGAGCAAGACAACCTCGTGGCGGCTGACATAGGTTTCAGGAATGCCGTGCAGCAGCTTCAGGTTCTCAACCCCGTCCTCATAACCGAAGGGACTGACCCCGACTACAAGGTGGTCGACGGTCAGATCGTGCAGCCGATGCAAGAGGACGAGGTTGTCGAACACGAACAACCCGAGGGGATCGTCGCCGAGTAGGTTTTTCCTTTCTCGTTCTATTTGGCCTGCGAGCCATTTTATTTTTCGATGTCTATGCCTGGCCTGCGTGCCAGGGGCTTTTTGATACTTGTTTGTAATATTTGTACGCTGGGCTTTTGCCCGATTAATGCATTTTTGTTTATCTGCTCGTGTTATGCTTGTATGTTTTCGCTTGTGTGTGATGTTATTGTATTTGCTATACTTTGTTTATTTTTGAAGTAATAGAGATTTTTGGGCTTGCTCGACTTCGATAATCCTCGACTGCGTGGAGAGCTGGTCGAGTGGCCGGAAGTGTATTCCGGCCTTCAACGAGGCTAAGGGCTCGGTCGAGGTCTTAGCTTCGTGGCGTGAACTTCCCATCGTGAGCTGGGTGTTCTGCCTAATTGGTACGACGATGCAGGAACTCGATCGAGGTGTCCTCGTCGGATCAAGATGTTCGCACACACACAACGCAGCCGTTGACCATCGTGTTTTGTATAGGGGTGTCGCGCTCGTACCCTAGTGCGTCCCCGTAACCGTGATGCTAGTGTGTCGCGGGCAGTGCTTAACTGTAATACTGTTTTAACTTCTCAGCGTTCCATGGTCGAGCAAGTTCTTCCCAGTGCAGATTTTCGAGGAAGTAGACTCATGTCCCCGTTTTCACGCGCACGCGGTACGGGCCCTCCCAGTTCGCGACGAGTTTACCTTCTCGCGAATCTTTCTGGTTCCTTCGTAGGACGAGGGTGCCTACCTGAAAATCACGCTTGATAACTTTGTCGTTATAACGTAAATTTATTTTCTGTTTAAGTGAAGCTTCTCGGAGAGAAGCGCCCGAACGCGTCTCCTCGACGAAATTGAGTTCTTCCCGCAGGGCTTCGTTGTTCGCGTCTCCGTCTAGGGGGGCTTCAGTCCTCCTCGAGGGTTCCCTGATTTCCACGGGGATCACCGCTTCCGTTCCGTAGGTCAGACAAAAGGGGGTCTCCCCGGTCGTGGAATGTGGGGTCGTTCGGTAGGCCCAGAGGACACTGTGCAGTTCCTCGACCCACCGTTGTTTGGCGTCTCCTAATCGACGTTTCAATCCTTGGAGGATTACTCTGTTCTCCGCTTCAGCCTGCCTGTTCGTTTGAGGGTGCTCGATCGACGTGAAGTGCTGCTTCGTGCCTAGTTTGGTGACGAAGTCTTGGAAGTTCCTGTCGGTGAACTGTGTTCCGTTGTCGGTGACAATGGCTTGAGGCACGCCGAACCGGGCGAGGATGTTTCTTTTGTAAAAATGCAGTATGTTGAAGGCTGTGATTTTGTCCAATGCTTCCGCCTCGATCCACTTCGTAAAGTAATCTACTCCGACGATGAGGTACTTATTTTGATACGATCCTATGACGAAAGGTCCAAGGATGTCCATTCCCCACAACGCAAACGACCACGGGGAGGACGGCGTTTTGAGCTCGCTAGGAGAAGCGAGGTGCATGTCCCCGTGTCGCTGGCATCTATCGCACTTCTTGACGTGTTCCTTGGCGTCCTGTTGCATGGTGGGCCAGTAATACCCTGCTCGAAGTGCCTTACGGGCTAACGATCGCCCGCCGAGGTGTTGCGCATTGATTCCCTCGTGGATTTCCTGGAGGATGTCAGGGACCCTGATCTCCTCGATGCATCTGAGGAGAGGGATAGCAAACCCTCGCTGGTATAGCTTGTCTTCGACTATCGTGTATGAGCACGCCCGCTGCTTTACCATCCCCGCTTCCTTGGGATATTCAGGCAGTCTGCCCGTCGTGAGGTACTCGTACACCGGGGTCATCCAGCAATTACTGTCCCCAATGGCGTTCACGTCCGTCGCTAGAACAGGTTTGTCAATGCTCGGGCGGGAAATCACTTCTTGTATGACGGATTTGTTTTCGCCCTTCTTCTTTGTGCTTACCAATTTGGACAGGACATCTGCTCGAGCATTGTGCTCGCGAGGGATGTGGGTTACTTCCGCTGAGGTGAATTTTTTCATCTTTTCTTTCACCAAGGTCAAGTATTCGATGAGACTGTCGTTCTTGGCCTGGTACTCTCCTCGGAATTGCGAGGCACGAGCTGGGAGTCGGTGAAGATTTTGACCTCCTTGGCGCCGAGGTCCTCGGCCAGCTGAAGCCTGGCGAGGAAAACCTCGTACTCTGCTTGGTTGTTCGACGTCGGGAAGGATAGTTTGAGGGATACCTCGATCAGGATTCCTTCCTCGTTTTCGAGGATGATGTACGTCCCGCTTCCCTTCGGGCTAGATGCTCCGTTGACATAGATCGTCCATTTTTGGGATCCGTTGGTCGATGGTTCTGAGACGGTCATCTCTGCCACAAAGTCGGCCAATACCTGAGCCTTCAGGGTCTTCCTTCCCTCGTATTGGATGTCAAACTCGGCGAGTTCGAGCGACCACCTGAGCATCCTCCCCGCCATATCTGGACGTCCAAGGAGTTGTCTTATGGGTTGTTCAGTCCTTACAATGACAGTGTGGGCTAGGAAGTAATGGCGTAGCCTCCTGGCCGCAGTGACGAGGGAAAGGGCGACTTTCTCTATCTGCTGATACCTGAGCTCGGGGCCTTGAAGGGCTTTGCTCGTGAAGTAAATTGGTTTTTGCCCGTCTGGGGTTTCCCGAATGAGGACAGCGCTGACCGCTTCACTCGTGATTGCGAGATACAAGAAAAGTGTCTCCCCGCTCTCGGGCCGTGAGAGGACCGGGGGTTGCGATAGGACTTGTTTTAGGTGGAGGAGCGCCTGCTCGCATTCCTCGCTCCATTCAAATGTCGCTTTTTGTCGAAGAAGTTTGAAAAATGGGAGTGCATATTGCGCAGACTTGGCGACGAAGCGGGAGAGGGCGGTGAGCATCCCGTTCAATGACTGTATCGACTTCTTCGAGTCCGGAGTAGGGATCTCAGAGAAATCCCTACACTTGTCAGGGTTAGCTTCGATTCCTCGTTCTATGAGGTAGAAGCCGAGGAACTTACCTGCCCGAACGCCGAAGGTGCATTTGTCGGGGTTGAACCTCATGTGGCATCTCCTCGCCGTGTCAAACACATTCTTGAGATGCGCGGCGTGGTCGACTTCTTCCACGGATTTGACGATCATGTCGTCCATATAGACCTCGAGCATGTCGCCGATTTTAGCCCGAAAAACCTTGTTCATCATCCGTTGGTAGGTCGCACCGGCATTCTTCAGGCCGAAGGGCATTACGTTGTAGTAGTAATTGCCCGACTCGGTCATGAAAGTCGTTTGCTGTTTGTCAGCCTTATCCATGGGAATTTGGTTGTATCCTGAGTAGGCGTCCATGAAGGACAGCAGTTTGTAACCTGCAGAATTGTTGACCAGCTGGTCGATGTTAGGCAAAGGATAGCAGTCTTTCCGGCAAGCCCGGTTAAGATCAGTATAGTCAACACACATCCTCCATTTTCCATTATTCTTTTTGACGAGTACAACGTTGGACAGCCAGGTAGTGTACCTGGCATCCGAAATAAAATTTTCCTCTAGGAGGTCTTTTACAACTTTTTTAGCAGCCTCCTCTTTTTCAGGAGACTGCTTACGCCTACATTGAGCTATGGCCCTAGCGGCCAGATCTACTGCGAGCTAATGGCAAGCCACCTCGGGGTCAAGGCCAGGCATCTCAGAGGCGCTCCATGCGAATAGGTCAGCGTTCTCCCAGAGACATGCCTTCAGCTGCTCCTTCGCCAGTTCGGGGATCCCGGTGCCAATCTTCACGTTACGGTCTGGATCGTCCCCGAGTGCCACAAGCTCAAAGTCTCCGTCTGGGATGGGGCGCGCTGGGTGGAGAGGCTGCCCGTTGTTTTCCGCCTGGAGGTCGAGGTCTTCTGCCCCGTCTTCATCGGGTTTGCCCGGGAACCTGCTGTCGAGGTCGACCGCGTTGAGGGCGGGAGAGGTCTCTGTACGGTGTCCGTGGATGGCTTTGCTCCGGTCTTAGGCTTGTTGCCGATGGAACTCATGCCTTTGATCGCAGCGTCGAAGCACTTACTAGCCGCGTCTATGTCCCCGTGCATCGTAACCACATGTCCCCGGGTCGTGTAGTACTTCATCTTGAGGTGGACCGTTGATGGCACTGCTGTGAGTTCGGCCAAGGTGGTCCTCCCGAGGATGCAGTTATAGAGGGATGGATATTCGACCACCAGGAAGCGGGTCTTCACTTGTCGGGCAGTGTCTTCGGCCCCGAATGTGACCATCAGCTCAACGTAGCCCCATGGTCTGGTGGTGGTGCCGTTGAACCCCTGCAGATTTGAACCGACGTACGGGGTCCGATGTCTCTCGTCGAGCTGGAGAGTCCCGAACAGATGAGCATACATGATATCGATCGAACTGCCCTGGTCGACAAGGATCCTTCGAACGTTAAAATTCGCCATCTGTGCCCTGACCAGGATGGGGATAGTGGCATTGGGTGCTCCGCCGGGGAGCTCTTCGAGGTAGAAGGTGATAGGGTTTGATTTCCCTTGCACCTTCTCGAGAGTAGTGGTCTTCGCCGATGTTGCGGACTCTAGCTCGTCAAACTTCCGCTTGATCGACTCGACGGACAATTTCTCATAGCCTCCCCCGGAGATTACCATTGTCTTGGGGAAGCCTTCCCACGTGCTCAGGGCAGCGACGGGGTCCTCATGGGGGAAGTTCGCCCACATGTTGCGAACTGCTTCTTGGCCATCAATGCCTTCAGGGGCAAAGAAGTCTTCGGGTCGAGTGACGCTGAGGGCGACCTGAAGCCGACTCTCTTCGGGAGGAGGTGTTGTCTCCTCAACGTTTTGGGCTTCCCGGGAACTGGGACGAGGAGTATCATTCTTCTGGGCGTACTTCTTCAAGTTCCCTTCCTTAATCAGGATCTCAATTGCATCCTTGAGATAGATGCAGTCTTCTGTGACATGTCTGTGGCTCCGGTGGAACCTGCAGTACTTTGATTTGTCCGTGTTTGATTTGGGGGTAGTCGGCTTTGGAAAATGGACGCCTCCTTTCAGAAATTCCGAGTTCTGGCATTCGGAGAGGATTCGCGCGTGGGGAGCGTTGAGCGGGGTGTATTCCGTGAACCGGCCAACTGGTCTGCGCGGTTCACGAGGATCCCGGGGGCAGTTTTCTTTCTTTCTTTCTCACCCTCGTCGGGGAGGAGAGTCTTCTTTGTGGCCGCGGGGGCCTTCCTTGCGTCTCGACTCAAGGGCGATCTGCGCTTCCTCCGACTCCTCGAGCTCGATGTACGACTGAGCTCGTTGGAGGAGGTCCTTCAAATGGCGGGGTCTGCGGAGGCCCACGGACTTGGCAAAATCAGATCCAGAACATAGTCCATGGATGATTAAATACTTCTTTATGTCGTCGGTCGTATGAACCTCGACAGCTTCTCTGTTGAATCTCTCAATGTAGTTCCGGAGAGATTTGTTCTTCCCCTAGAAGATGCTCTCTAGGGCAGCCTCCGTCTTCGAGAGTCGACGAGACGTAGTAAAGTGTTTGGTGAAGCATTGTCTTAGTTGCTTCCAGGATGTGATCGACCCGGGTGCCAGACTCTTGTACCACGTCATAGCGCCCTTCCGCAAGGTGGTGGGGAAAAGCCTGTACTTAATGGCTCCCCTGACGTTCCTGAAGTCGAGCATGGCTTCAAAACTTTCGACGTGATCGTCAGGGTCGGCCAGGCCGTCATAGGTTCCAAGCGGGGGGGTTTCTCCATGCCCGCGGGGATTGGGGTGTTCATGATCTCCCATGATAGAGGGGTCCTTTGGTCGTCGTCGTCGCTTCCGGCCGGGGACCTCGAAGGGGATCGGTGATGCTGTGGAGGGGAATTCCTCGAACGGTTCCTTGGCCTCTCCTCGGTGGTTTTGGACTTCTTGGTAGTGGAGGGCATGGGTTCCTTCCGAGGCGGGGAAGGAGAACGGCGAGGTGAAGGTGGACGAAGATGTCTTCGCGGGGAAGATCGCCGTGTCCGCCCTTGCTCTAGTGCTTCAATTCTGAGATTCTGGTGTGCGATCAGCTGGTTGGTCTGATTGACCAAGGCAAATAGGGCCACGGTGCTCGAATCTGCATTGGGCGGAGGAGCAATTGGCTGAAAGACGGCTTGCTGGTCGTCTTGGAGGGCGGCGTCGTAAGCCGTGTCTTGGGAGTCCGGGGAGGTGGTCTACCCGTCCCTGATGTCACCTTCTTCGACGTTGAGGGCGGTAGCGTCCTCATGGTGGTTTCTGTTCTTGAGTTGCGCGAGGACGGTGTCCAGAGCTTTGTTAGCAGACGGGTTGTTGGACATGCTGGTGATGAACGAGAGGATTTCTTTGGTTTATCGGAGGAAAAATGGGGAAGAAAAGGTTTCCCACAGACGGCGCCACTGATCTTACCTGGATCAGACAGTTATTCAGTGGCCAGCAACGTCGTATGGACTTCAGCTCCGGTGAGGGTTGAAAGACGGCTGGGGGGGGGGGGGTTGTACCTGCAAGGTACTTCGACGCTCAAGTAAGATAACGGTCAGAGAAAGGCAAATACAGAAGAAGGTTAGAGTGTATGAGATTGTGTAACATGACCCTCTCAAGTGAGAGGGTATTTATAGAGAGCCCCCAGCGCGGGGCCAATGGTTACTTGCATTGGACTGGATTGCCAGGGCCAATCCAAGTAACTGCCAGGGCTTACGTGGCGTAGTGAAGACCAGCATGTGGTCTTCGCCCTGGGGTAACCGTTCCTAGATCTCTGGAATTAGGGCAGACCGATTCCATCGGGAATGGGTGGTTACATGAGAACGTGTCCTCGCGGGAAGGAGTCTTGCGTGTTGGGGAGAAACGTGTCCTCGCAGGAAGAATTCTCATATGCAGAAGGAGATGGCTCCTCGAGGGAGGAGCACCTGAGTGTCGAGGAGGAACAAGCCCGGAGAGGCTTAGCGCCTCTGCCCGATGCTCTATGTCGTGTGTGACCGAACACCGCCGAGGTGTGGTGTGTGATCGACATTGGTCGTGCTAAGAGGCCTTTGTTGGGCCATCCCAGGACGTGTGGGGTTGGGCCTGCTCGATTGAGGAGCAGACCCCGGCCTAGTCCAGAACAAATATATTTTTCAAAATTATGTTGACTATCTATTAACTTTCTTTTCTTTTATATTGTCTTAAATGTTAGTATGCATTTGGATACACTTGAAGATTTTGATTACATGGATGAAAGGTTTGTCAGTAAAATTAAGGTATTTTTCAATTATGTTGTTAGATTATTTTATTTTACAATTTATTATATAGTTGAATTATTTTATTTTACAATTTATTATATTGTTAAATCTTCCTATTTTATCAATTTAATATTGATTCAAGTCATTTATTGTGATTCATTGTATTTGATAAGATGACTGATGACAAATAAAACTACTATTAATATTTTATGGATTTAATTATTTATGTAGAACAAGTCCAAGTAACTAAAAAGGAGAACGACAAGAGCATCAATTTTTATTTATTTTTGCCTTCTTTTTGTTTTTATTCATTGTATTGATAAATTTGTACTTTCACATAACTTATTTGGTGAACCTCATTTTTATTTTTTTATTTTAATTGAATTAAGGGATTTGAGTATTTGACATTTGCATATTTTTTATAATTATTTGTTTGAGAGTCGTTGAAATATTGATTTGTATAATAATAATAATAATAATAATAATAATAATAATAATTATTATTATTATTATTATTATTATTATTATTATTATTATTATTTATTATTAATTATTGATGGTAGTAACTGGTGAATAATCAACCCACTAACTCCACTAATTTTTCTTACTTAAGTTACCTTAGCTTAAATAAAAATATCCACCAATTATTATTACTATTAATTAATTAATTAATATTTATTTATTTATAAAAACTATATTATTTATAGTTAATAATTAATAATTAAATAACATAAGATTGCATCCCATTAAAATCACTCCAATGTAACTGTAGGTGAAATGCACATTCCAAGTTCAATAAAATATACTTATATAAAGTAACATAGTGATAAAGCAAGATAGTTTATTTTTCTAGAACCATAAACATATCTAATGGCATGGTTCTCTTTTATGATTTTATAGTATCAATATATAATTAAATACCAAATTTATGTTATACTTGCTATCCTAATGTTTTTTATTTTACTTAATATTTTTTAACATACTTTTATTTCTACCTTTTAACTTATTTCAAACATAATTTTTATTTATTTATTGAATAGTATCACTGTCGTCGCTTAACATCACATCATATATATAAAACAAAGCACATGGATGATTTTAGTTCTTTTTAGTAACAGTTATTTTTTTGTGTGCCTATTTTTAATAGTTTTTTAATTTTAATTTAGTTAATGGTTTGTTTATTTATATAAATAAAAAATTATTTATTTATAATAGTTGTTTACATTATTAATTTCTATTTTTAATTATTTATATGTCAAATATAATTATTTACTATCACTTATTCAAATAAATCCGTGTATTGCACGGGTGTACCGACTAGTTTTTCTATTTATATCGAATTTTTCAATTGTACTACCAGATTTTTCTTTCACTCTTTTTTGATTAAATTTTGACAAGAGTATTTTTACCATAATAAAAATATGTGAGGGTGTCAGGTGTAAGTGAGGGGTCTCAGGAACGACTTTTCACATATCTGATGGAGATCTATACACAGATGGTTCAATTAATACCAGATCTTTAAAGATTTGATGGAAATATGCACTCTAATGGTAGATTTGTGGGGGATAAGACCTACCTTATATCTTTCTTGTATTTTGTGGTTTTGCGTCTAATCTCAGAAAAATTGATTGTATCATTATGATAAATTGGTTTTCTTCTTAAATTTCTCTTAGAAACTTGTGATGATAGCTTAAATTCTGAGAATAAGCGATGTAACAAAAGAAACAAAAAATGTAAATTTAGTGGCGAGGTGAAGTAGTATTGTTGAATCATGCTTTCTTTCTTAATCATCATCCTCATAATGTGACAACCTTGAGTTTTGAAAAGGCTGTAAGACGAAGGTGTTGTCTCCATTGTAATGTCAAAATTATGGTTGAAGGTGTTCATGTTCACGAGGCTCTGGATGAGTTGATTTCAATTCTGATTCTGAGAATGGCTTTGTATATCACTTAATGTAGTGAATTTTCACTGATCTATTTTGATTTTGTAATTTAAATTCATCGCCAATATTCATGGACTATTAATATAGGAAATTAATCTCTTGAAAATGCAAGATAAGGTTGCCTACAATAGACCCACAATGGGTGCAACCCTTTCCTGGACCAGGGCTGGCCCAAACAGTTTGGAGGTCCAGTACCAATTTTAAAATGTAGACTGCTAATAAATAAAAATAAAAATATATTTAAAAAAAAAAGTCTATTTTATAAATAAATATGGATGAGAAAACTATGAATACATCGTGCTTTTTATATTTAACGTATATATTTTGCAGTAACTTGAATCTATCAATGTTTATGTTAATTAATATGATGTAGCTTCCACTTTATTTTATGTAATAGATAATATATGTAATATTAATGAAATCAAGAGTAACATTATAATACTTGTTCACCATAAGTTTTTACTTATTAATTTATATTTGCGTATATTTGTTAGCTCAAAATAATTTAACTCAAACAAAGTTAAAAGTAATTCACATTTTATACATATTAACTACAACACCAAAATTAAAATTTATAAGAAAGACAATAATTTTGTTATCCAAATATTGTTGATATAAAATGATAATTTTGAAAATACACGTTTCACATAAATAAGAATTTTTTAAAATCCTACTTAATTAATTTTAGCTTAGTAAAATTCAAATCATAAACTCCTAAACATTATTAAATTAAAAAAAGAATTAATTATGTAAGCAAATAATTAATCTTTATTTTGAAATCATGTTATTCACTGATGTAAAGTTTACATAAATGCATATCATAAAATGCATGCATGGTCTAAGGCATAAATATTTTTTAAGAGGTTCATGAATTAGAGAAATTAATTACTCGTTAAATATCAAAGTATTGAAATAAGATAATACACCCTCCGATCACAATTATAAGCAAAAATAACTACTTTCACGCTAATTAAGAAAATTAATTAAGTGTAATTAATTTTTTTGATTTCATATACCATTAAAGTAAAATTTACTATAATATCCTTAGTTATATGTTATGAATCAACTACCAACATTAAATGCTATTGAATTAAATTAGGGGTATACTAGTAATACAAGCATTAATTACTTTGAAAGTTAATGACTTTTGCTTATAATAATGACCAACATTTAAAGCAATTTTTTTTTTTTTTGCTTATAATAGTGATCGGAGGGAGTATGTTGTTATTAGCGTTTATCTATATTCCATATATTAGTATTGTAATTTATCAATATAGTCTATAGATCCCACATTGGAAGTTGAAAAACATTATATAAGTAAATTTATTTATAAAATTGTAGTGTAAATTAGTTGGGAGAGTGTAGGTAGCAAAGTGGCTATCAATTATGCGTAGCAATATAAATAAAACTTATGAATAAATAGAATAACATATATATAATTTTTTAATCAGTTGTAAGGCCTCTCTAAATTTGAGATCCTGTGTTGTGGCACTGTTTGTACAGGCACCGGGTCGCGCCTATTCTGGACATTGTCATGACAGGAGTTTAGTTGAATTACTATGTTGAAATTGATATTGAAAGAAGTGTTGTAGCTATGGCATGGAAATGAATTATTAGATATATTTTTATGTAGAATGTAGTACAACACTAGCTAATTAGTCATTCTAGTTGAAGACAATAACAATGGTATCTACCTGTTGATATTCTTTTTGATAATATCTAAAAAGATATGATGTATGATGTGATTTAGTACATAGTTTGATGCAATACAACTTTGGACATGTCGTGTAAAGTTGTATATGAACTTGAAAAAAGTTTGGACTTTTGTTGTTGCGATTAGGGGTGGCCAAAAAACCGCCATCCGTTTAAACCCACCAGAACCGAGCACATAGTTATACAAACGGATGCATGTTCTCAATCCTTCAGAACTTTGGGCGTATTTTCTGGGTTTCACATGGATATCAATGGATGGATTAGGATGTCTAAAAAGAATCCAGTGAAAACTAAAACCGACTGTATACGCATAATTTATTTGTATTAAAATAATACTAATAGTGCTCAGTGATACATAACAAGTTAATAAAATCTCGAGACCCACACTTTGAAAAATAGTACACATTTTTAATCTCTTCACGTGACTAGAGCAAGCCAACAGTAGTAAAAGTTATTTTTTCCATGTTCTAGACCCTTCTATGATTTTGATCATTATTTCTTTCATTCTCCCAAACTATATTTTCTCTTTATCCTTTAGCCACAAAATGTGTTGATATGCTCTCTATTTTCTCTCAAAACATGAGTTCATCTTCTTCAATGTTGTTATAAAACTCTTTCTCCCTTTTCTTTTCTTTTTTCTTCACCTTCTTCAATGTTGTTATAAAACTATAGATGTTCAGCTATTGTTGTACCATCACTTTCATATAGCCGTTTGTCAAATATGCTCAAGGATAAATACACACTAGATGTTTATGAGATCTCGTAAATGAAATGACAAAGACATCAAAGTTGTGCTTATGAGATACTAAAGTTCACATCTCATTTTATATTGTTTTGAATGCTTATACAATATTTCTTTGAATATAAAGGTTTTTCTTTTGCTTTATTATATCTGCATTCATAGATTATAAGCTATTTAATTTATTTTTTTATAGTTATTTTTTCTCTAATGTCTACCTCATTGATTTGAACTCTCATACTTTTTCAGTGTTTTTTTTGTTCTTTAATATCTGAATTTAACCAACCGAAACAAATCATCATCTGTTGAAACCGAAATCCAAAAAACCCATTTCATAAGTGGACAAGATTAGATCTAGATTTTGTGACCGTGGTTTTCATCGGATTAACATTTTCGGACCGTCACCGACTGTAACTAACCATTTGTGCATCCCTAGTTGATACGTTTCTCAGTCTGGGCGACCATTATTGTCCTATTGTGCAATTAGTGTTAGAAAATATAATATATGAGAACCATTTGAACTTATGTTTGTATTGAGGTTAATATTAATAGGATTCATGCAGATAAAAATATACGAAGGGTTTGTCCTCCATTTAATCAAGTTCAATTTAATTAAGTTATACAAAGGTATAAACCAATATTTTAAGATAATTTGACCGAGTGGTTTGTATTTTTTTTACAAGAAATTATTAAGAATAGTGAAAAATATTTATCAGGAAGATTGATGCTACTTAAATAAGCATAAATATATTTTTAATAGATTTAGGTTTTTTTTATTGTTCTCTTAGTGGAGTTGTTATATTTTTTTTTACTTATTATTAACTATTTGCAGGAGTTTTTAGCCTACAAAAAACAAAATCCCTTTAATTAAAGGGGTACAAAATATCCGGTTGTGAGACCTAAATTCATAACCAAATCTAAATTTATTTAAAATATCTGGATATAATTAAATGGTTATTAACCAGTTTAGTTATTAATAGTTGGTTATCAAACCATATTTTATTTTTGAATTTAGTTATTATAAAAAATCCAACTTCTTTCGCACGTCACTATCACAAAAGCGAATCTTCAATCTGAACCATTATCAAACCCTACGGTAACCAAACCAAACCCAAGTTTAGAGGCCTCCATACGAATCCATTAAAGCATTTGATCAGAAGATTCAAGCTCTTGCTTGTTTTTAAATTGGTTGCAAATATCTACCGCCTTCACAACAACACCTTGGATGTTCGGAGAAACAAATTGTTTTGGGAAAACATCGGGGTGCACCATATCTAATGAGAACAATTAAAACCATAATAGTATATAGGCGCTTCTGCTGAACACAAACTTGAAAAATTAACACAGACAACTTCCGGAGATGCATCTCCAGACAGGTTCAAACTCGGTCAGGAGATACATTTTCGGACACAACACAATTTTTTCAGAGAAAAGGATGATTAATTGAAGCAGTACAGAGAAAAATGAAGGGTCTTTACCTGAAATTCTATCTTCTTTTGCTCCATATAATGTGATGAAACAAATGAATGGAGATTTGGAGTGAAAAAATTGATTGAGAATGAAGGTTTTTTGGTGAAGGGTTTGGTTAAAAAACAACAATGGAAAACAATGGATGTGTGATCATGCAGTTGTTTGTTTTATCAGATTATTCCGAAGATGCTCTCCGAAAATATCTGATATGCAAAGGTGACATAAAATTTCAAAATTCCGCCCATATTTTTGGGTGATGTAACTCCAAAATTTCTATTGAATTGGTAACGTATTTAAAATGTTCTGGAGATGCATCTTCGAAATAAAAAGAACCTAACTTATAGGGCGCTATTCAGAATGACCTTTGTAGAGTGTGTGTTGGAGTGCATTCCCAGATGCATCCAGAAACAGGGGGCATTTTTGGAAATTTGGATAGTGCATTAGAAACATATAAGATGCGTTAAGAAATGCTCAAAAAATAAAATATTTATGTATATTGTGTGTTAAGTTAAACAACACAAATACAACTATGGTGCAACAGATTGATGTGTTTTATATTAACCACGAGTCAGTATGTTCAACCCCTGGAACAGTCATATTATGAAATTAGTTCATTTATAATATGGCCAAATTTTAAATCAATTATTTATTATTAAATTTTTATGATAAAATATAGCACACTATTATATGTATTTAATTTATTATTTTTTTTTAAAAATTGTTTAATGTTATTTTATAATTATATTAAAATTTTAATAATTTTAATAATATTTTTAATTAATCATTATGATTAAGTATATATAAATGAAATTAATAGATCTAAAATATTTTTGAACAAGAGTTAGTGTGGTCTATTGAAGTATTTTTAAGATTTTATAATTATTATAATTAGTTCGACTTTCTTCAAACTACTATATCAATTTTAATAAAATTTTGCAACATTTATCGCATTGTATATGTATTTTGAAAGTCTCATAATTTTAAGAATATATATAAAATATAAAATGTACATGATTACATTACTCTAATGATTTGTGAGATCTAACACCAATAATATATATATATATATATATATATATATATATATATATATATATATATATATATATATATATATATATCCAAGAGTAAGTTTTTTTAACTTACTCTAAATCATAGCCTTTGAATTGAATTCAATCTAATAGTTAAATTAGCATTTTCCTTAATTAACAATTAGATTAGATTCAATTCAAGGGCTATGATTTGGAGTAAGTTAAAAAAATTTACTCTTGGAGTAAGTTGATCCCCACCCATATATGTTATATGACATTTTGATTAGAATATGATATTTTTTATGTTAGTTACACACACACACACACACACACACACACACACACACACATATATATATATATATATATATATATATATATATATATATATATATATATATATATATATATATATATATATATATATATATGACTAATATTGATGTTGTTGATACATTTATAATTTAAAGAGATGACATTTTCTTTAAATATTGTATTTTTTATTAGAGGTCCATTTTTATTATTTGCTCTGTATCTCTAAAAAGTAAGGATCGACTCTGCATAGAAGACCGTGTTAGTGGCAATGTGAATGACGCTTGTGTTGTCACAATAAATGGTGACTGGCTGTGAGTGTGGGATGTAGAAATATTGTAGTAAATAGAGTAACCACAATAGCAATAATCAAGTCATCTGCAATAGCATAAATCTTGCGGTGATTTCACATATATCAATACTTGCAAGAATCAAGTCATCCACGTAAACCATAATAGTAGTAAAATGGTTATTGGACTTTTTAGTAAATAGAGAGTAATTTGATTTTGATTGGGCAAAACCAATCTCAAGTAAAGTGGTAGTTAATTTTTGATTCCATTGGTGACTGGCCTACTTAAGACCATAAAGAGATTTATTTAATTTGCAAACCATGTGAGGAGGCACTTTAATTCCAAAAGGAGGTTCTTATATACCTCTTCTTCTAAGTATCCATGAAGAAAGGCATTACTAATGTCTAACTGATGGAGATGCCAATTTATGGAAGAGGTTATGGGTAATAACCTGCGTATGATAATCATTTTAATGAAATAGCCCAATGTTTCTAAATAATCTAATCCTTCAATTTGGTTAAAGCCCTTGGCAACAAGTTTGGCCTTATATCTCTCAATGGTACCATCGAGTTTAAACTTCAATTTAAAAATCCATTTACAAACAATGACTTTTTTATTTGGTGGTAGGGTTGTGATGTCCCAAGTATGGGTATCATTGAGAGATGTAAGTTCGTTTTGAATAGCTTGTTGCTAACGGGGATTTGTGATGGAAGAAGAATAAGATTTGGGTTCTATGGCAGTGGAAATATTTAAATTAAAATTCCTATGTTTGTGAGATAAGTTAGCATAAGATAAATAGTTAGATAAGGGATAAGGAGTAGTATTTGTCTGTGAAGGGGATAAAGAGGTACATGAAAGAAGATTGCAATGAAAATATTGCAAATAGGATGATGGTTTAGATAGGTGGGTTAATTTCCTGGTAGTAACATGTGGGGCAATGGTAGAAGGGATGATAGGAGAAGAGCTAAGAGTTGTGTTGGTAGGGGTGCCTGAAGGGGGGTTAGGTGGGGATGTGTTTGTGTGTTTATTTGGAGTGTTAAGGTTTTTGGAAGGAGTTGTCATTGAATGGAAGAGTGATGGTCAGACTGGAGGTCCTCCTAACTTTGTACAATCAATAGTGGTTTAGAAGTAGGAGTTGGAAGAGAAGAGGAATTTTAGCCTTCCTTCTCATATGAATGGAGTTGTAATTAACCAAAATCATGATATTGAGTTTTGTGAAGCAGGAATTAATGTTTCTCATAGTATCTTAGAATCCAGTCTCAGGTTGTATGTCAAGAAATATATTTTAGACACTGCTCTCCATATCATTCCACTTGCTGAAAAATCTGATCTAGTTGTTGGTTGAATTGTGATTAATTTCCCTCACATGTATGTGCCTATGGAGAATCACTATTTCATTCAGGTGTCTTTTGGTGAAGAAACCCATGAATCTAATCTGGGAATTCAGAATGATGATAATGATGTGTCAGACATCTTGTATGAAATGTTGACACATTCTCAAATACATAAGGAGAATGATGGTCATGAAGATGTTGAGGTTGATACTATTGTATCCAATGAAGATGCTATTAATAATCACGAGCATATAATAAAAGATGTGAATACATGGGTTGAAGAAGTGAGAAGTAAGAATGAAAGCTTACTTTTAGTTTGTGATGTTAACAATAAGGAGTATGGATTGTTTACCAAGGGAACTCAATTTGTAAATGATATGTCTCCTCATAATAGTGAAGATGTTGATCTCAGTGATCTTTCTATGAAGCAAGTTGTTACTGAGAAATCTAGAAACCAGTTGCTACCTATTGGAGAAGATGGGAGTATATGTGATACTGATACTTCTGGAGCTATCAGTTTAAGACCCAGACTGTCATGTATCCTGAAGCTCAAGCTTAAGCAGATGAATGATCAAAGTAACTTTTTTAATAGGAACTTGAATGTACAAGTTGAAGACTTACCTTTTGTCATCATGGTGATAAAGATCATGAAGATCTTTTCCAATTCTTGTGACGAGGCTACTCATGAAAATAATAATAAAGGGAATGACCACATTGATGATGTTGTCAATATGAATAAGGAAGTTCATGATAGGTCTGAACCTCTCAATGAAGGTGATGATCATTTTAACTTGCCTCTCCTTTATGATGATATTATGTTGAAGTAGAAGTATCTAGATCTCGAAAGGATGTTGTCAAGAGAATATTTAACATTTGAAGATGAGGTTCAACTGTTGGAGGAAGTCATTGTGAAAGACAGTGAAAGTCTTGAGAGAGATCTCATGTGTGTTGATGTACTGCCAGACAACATGGTGAAGCATATGGATCATCAGATGCAGCTTGACCGTAAGTTGAGCTTGGAAGAATTACTCTCGTAGTTTTAAAAGTACATATGCTGAAAGAAGTTGCACTCGAGTGTTTTGAGCAACCAACTGATCAATGATGAAGATGTCAATCTGGATGAGTCAGACAACTTGTGTGACATGTTGTTGACTAAGGAGCAAGGTCCCTAGTTAAGTTTGAAGTGGATAACAAGTTTGTTCAAATAAGGGATTCTGAGGGAAATGTTGAAACAAAGGTCCAAGACATTGTGTTCATCTTAAAGAGAAAGGTTGGAGAGAAGAGATTTCATGTGGATGCCTACTTTGGTCACATGGATAATGTGTCATTCCATCTTGAAACATTTTTTTAGAAGTGAAAATATGTTCTTCAAAGAAATATTTATGTTGAAGGGGCGCTAGGAGAATAAGCTCTTGATTGGAAAGAAAGCATGAAAGTTGATGTACTAATGATGAGTATTATTGATGATAGTCCTATTAATGACAATCTAATCAGGGAATTTAGAAAGGGGCATGAAAGAAGATATTTTATGAAACTTTCATCGACAAATCTTAATTGATTAAGCATAATCAAGGTTCCCTCTATTGACAAAGGAAAGAGGAACCGAGGAAGAAGAAGGATATGCAAATAAGAATACATGAAGTTTCTTTTGAAACTCTGGTGTATATTGAGCTTTTGGGAAGTTGTTGAAGATAATTGATCTTTCCGTGCCTTTTCCAAATTATGGAAAAAAGGGGAGTAATGGGTATTGCTTAGGCAACAAGTTTTTATTTACTACTATCCATCTGAGAAAATTCTAATGTTGTGCTCCATGCTGGAGCATCGGCCAGGGCATCTGGTCTTGGTCCTTGTAATGTGAAATCAGATCTATTTGTGTTAGTAGTATTCATTGCATATTCTGATATCAACTACTAATTGATTTTCTGTGCATGACTAAGTATGTGAATGATTACATTTTGATATATGTTAGTTAGTAGGAATGTATGCTACTAACTATTTGATACTAGATTCATGCATGACTAAGTCTGTGAATGATTGCATGATTGTCTGTATGATTTGGAACAAACTGAATGGACTATGTGTAAGCATCTGAATATTGATGCTTCTAACTTCTGTTGCTGCTGGTGCTTAACTATAAAGCTGTTGCTACTAAAATACTCTGAAGATCCAGTACATCTATTAGCTATCACTTGTTATCATGGAAGAAATTTTATTTATCTTGAAGAGTTATTTTTCCACAATTTTCCAAAGGGGGAGATTGTTGTTCCTATTGGATTGGTTCTTGGATTGGCTACATTTTAGCAAAACAATAACTTGGAGAAGTGTTCAAGTATTCAAGATTGGTCTAGATGCATAAAGGACACATGTTATGTACGATGCTCCGGCATGTTGGTACGACATTTGGGCCCTGTGCAATAGGCGCCAAAATTATGCATTTTGGAGTATGTTATGCAGAAGATTTGTTAAAGATTTTATTGTTATTGATTGAACAATATGATTATGTGATTTTTTTGATAGCTGGATGAAGTTTAAATTTGGATTTAAATAAATATTTAAATTTAAATTTAAATTAAAACAAATCATATCTTGTTGGAGATATTCAAGGAGCAAATCAAATATCCAACAGATTCTGCATTAATTCTGGATGAATACAAAGATATTATTCAAGGAGAAAAGTCTAGAGTTACTTTGTTATATAAAGAGCTCAAACCTACATTGGAGAAAAACACTCCCATTGAAAATCTTAGAGTGATAGGTTTTGTGTCGCGTATCCACGCTAATACCCTAATAGGATTAATGTAGGATCTGTATATACACCTCTATGTTTCAGTAGCTTGGCATAAATGGTTTGTCTAGTTGAGTTGTAATCAACATTGTTTATGTACACATCTATGTTTCAGTAAATTAGCATCGAAGGTTAGTTTAGTTATGTTGTAATATTCAATATTATTTCATCTTGTGAAGATTGAAGTTGATCCCTAGGGTTTAGTGGTTGTTTTCCCCTGTCACTGGGATTGTGGTAGAGAAGAAAATGAGTGTGTTCTCATATTTAGGGGGGCTCTAAATAGAAAGTCATTGGGTAGTGTTAGGAAGAGGCATTAAACAACATAGGGTTTGTTGTTGCTTGTGAGTCTAATTGTAATAAACTACTCATAGTGAATTTCCTTTCTTGGGTTGTGGACTCAGCCCCCAGACGTAGGTGTAGTTTCACCAAACTGGGTAAACAATTGATTGTGTTGTTTATTGCTTTTCTACTCAATCTTTTAGTAATTGTTATTATAGTTGTTCTAGTTTATCTTGCCGAACTTGTTGTTGGAGCATCGTGTTCAACATCTGTCCCCTGAGGAACAAAATTTAACTAAGGTTCTATTTATAGCCTAAGACTTTCTCTAAGACTTCTAAATTTGTGCCAAAGAAGTGTAAATAATGTGGAAGTGAGAAAACTGAATTGCTGGACCGTGTGCATTTTCTAAGCTTTTGGACGTTATGACGGACGTCATCCAGGCTGGCGGTCTGCCCGACATGACTTCTTCAATAAGGGTCTCCATCGTGAGTCCATGACGGGTGTTATCTAGGCTGATGGTTTGCCCGTCATGGTACTTTAACTTGTACTCCTTATTTTTTGAATCTTGGCTGATGTTCTAGGTGTTGTGGTCCATGATGACCAATGACAGCAGGAAACTTGGAATAATTTGCCTTTTTTTCATTTTTCATCATTATTCTGCGCAGAGACCTCTAATTGAAGAGTACCTGAAATACAAGCAAAAAACCAACATAACACCACAAAAATGCATGAATTTACTCTAAAACAAGTGTAAATCGAGCTAAATAAATGGTGAAATTTACATGTTATAAATTGTGAGTACAACTCTAATGTTGTCATTATCATCACTTATGGCACCAAAAAGAATAAGAACTTTTGGAAGCTCATCTGCTCATGTGTACTTCAATAAATTTTCGTCACAAGAGAAAGAAAACATATTAAACAAATATTTTGCTTCAAAGAATCTCATTCCAATCTACTACTTGGAATTGAGTGTTTTTGAAAACGGAAAGTTCTTCAATGTCTTTGTCCAAGAAAAAATCAAAGAATTTCATCAACAACATCCCAGAAGAGACGTTTTCCACTCTAGTGAAAATTTTATATTCCAAACTTAAATACAAGGATGGGATAATCACTTTTGAGGCACGAAAGCAGCAGATCTCCTTAACTATAGAAGAATTAGCTAACATTTGTGATATACCATGTACTAGATCACATTACAAACCTGATGATATAGAGGCAAATGATGAATTTAATTTTGATGTTGCTTATCTCTCATTCCTTTCAAATCCAAATAATGGTATTACTTATCCCTTCATTGTAGGATATGTGCACCCATACATTTGTCTCATTCACTATGTGGTAACTCACATTCTCATCCCAAGAAATTTAAATCTTAGGCAAGTATCCAAAACCAGTTGTTTTTACTTGGTTGCTAGCTAATAAAGTTGAAACAAATTGGGCAAGTGGGGTGATCTGCCACATGATGAAAAGTTGAAAAAAGGGGATTTCATGGTTTCTATATGGTGACTTAGTAACAAAAATCTTAGAGTACATTGGCTTCAACCTTGAAGAGGAAGAGTTACTTGGAATCTCAACAAGGATAGAGAAACATGCATTAGGTCAGATGCAGAAGACCGTCAACAAAGGAGCGGTGATGCAAAAACCATCCAAATCAAAGGAAGCATCTTAGAGTCAACAAGCTTCATCTCAACAGCAAGCACCTCAACATGGAACACCCCTTAACCTAGAGGATTTTGATTATGAGATCTTTTAGATTGCTCCTAATGAAGCTTTTCTCTACACCATCATCAAAGTACAAAATCAGACAAATAATAATATTGATTAGCTGGTGCACAAGCTTGTTGAGACCAGAATTACATTGTCCTCTGGGCTGTTTGATGCTGATGACAAGGTAACAAAATTGTCTTTGCTTGCTTTCTTTATTTTCTTGTTTCTAGTTTTCTAATTCTTCTTTTCTTTTAGTACATTTCACTTAGTAATTGTTTTTGTGTTAATGAATAATGCAATTGTTTTGTTATTGAATATATATTTGTTTTATTATTTGCGATCTGTGTGCTTGCGTTTTCATCTATGTTCTTATTCCACCTTTTTTATAATGCCAAGGGGGAATAAGTGCACTCTCACGGAGAGTAGAGTATACTCTCAATATTTGTGAAGGGAAATTTAACGATTCAAGTCTTGTACCTGTTATACCCCAAATTTACCCTTAGATTCTTTGACCATTTGCATATCATTTAGGGTCAATCATTCACGCATAACTAACCAGACTATCATACTTTGTTTATTTTGTTTCACTTGTAAACTAGGGTTTGTTTCAAAAGATTCAATGGATGAATCAATTAAGGTTTTGGATAGATCCTCCACCAAGAAAACTCTCATACTTTCAAGAGATCTCCCTTCCTCAATAATCAAGTGTAATATAGCTTCATCACAAGTTCTTCAAGGCTCAGGCTTTGCAGGATTAAATCAAGGTTCAGGCCAGATTGTCAGGTCAAGTGTGTGTGTGGTGTTGTGTGGTTTGAAATTCAATGGAAGTTTGACCTAATCTGGGCCAAAGAGGTGGTTTGCTTTAGTATCAAGTTATTAAGCTGTGGCGAAGACATTTGTCTCAGGGTGGATAATCATTAGGGCCGGTTGACTTTCAATTAGGTTTTTGGTGCGGTGGCAGCACATGTCGTACCTCAAGGTACCTGTGTTATGGATCATTGTGAGGGCAAGGGATTGTCATATTCAAGTGGCCTATATCTTGAAATCATTAGGTGATCAAGATTAGGGTTCTATGCGAGATCACAAGTTATCTGATGAAGTCAAGCTGTAAGAGTCATTTAAAGTCAAGACATTCAGTTAGTTACTTCAAGTCTTGATTATGTGGTTCATGCTTTCTTTTCAAAGGAAGATTCAAGCTTTCTGTCAAATTCAAGTTCATTTCAAGTTGGAATTAAAATGTGGTGCTATGTCTCATAAATTTGATTCAAAGTTTCAACACATTTCTAGTACGATTTTAATGAAGAGTTCAAGATGTTGAAATATGGTTTCGAGGGAAAATTGTTGGATCAAGTCAGAAGTGTTAGTTTTTAAAATTGTTTCAAGTGGTCCACCTTTTGAATTGATTCATGGTTTAGTCGAAATTCAAGGATCCAAGTTACCAAGTTTCAAACCCTATGTCAATTCCAAGTCCAAATTCAATTTCAAATTCATTTTTATTCCAAAAAAAAGCCCATTCAAATTTCCAAATCCTATTTCAAGCTCACTTTTTCAAGATTCATTCATGATACAAAATTCAAATTCATTCCACATTTCCAACCTTGATTCAAAATTCATTTTTTTTCAAGTCCAAGTCTATTTCAAATTTAAATTCTATAATAATGTTTCCAATTCATTTTTTTAAGGTTCAAGTCCATGACATTTTTTCAATCTAATTTTACCTTCAAAATCATTCAAGTTTAGTTCCAATTTCCATATCCAAATAATTTCTTTCCAATTTTCCCTTCAAGACTCAAGACAGGTTCATATTGAGTTTCAATTTCTATTTGAGATTCAATTATAATTGTTAAAGCCCATCCACATAGCCATCACAATATTACAAGAAAATGCAAAAAGGGGTAACCAACACAAAGTGGTAACCTCATGACTTTACCAAGGGCACTCCACACATCCAAGTGCCAGCGCAACACAACTTGCAATAAATGCACAAAAGCAATACCTCATTGCAACCAAGCCATAACTCTATTCACGCATTCGTACACCATCAAAACCTGTTGTTCAAAATGTAAACCGCTACACTCCAAAACCACCCTGCAGCAACCTGCGACCAACAAGCACCTCACCACGTAACAACCAAAAGCCACGCCATAACTTTCAGCATAACAAATTAAGCCTCCACAATCACCATGCCGTTCATAACCGTTACGCACATCAAACCAATACACCAAGCCTGTACCTATGAAACAGCCAAAGCAAAATCAATACCATGACCTGTCAAAACCTGCACAAAGAACTTTTCAGCAAAACCTCACACAATATGTCAAATGGACCCACAAAACAAACCAGCACGCCATACCTGCGTATACCAAGGCACCACACATTCCAAATGCGACCAAACCTCAACGCATACGAATCCACTCCAATGATCCAATCCATTATTTTCACCACATACGACAAAAAGAATCCAGCCTGTTACTACAACACACTAACCAAGGACAAGCACTCATAACCATTTTTAAAAAAAGCTTGCAGCCTTCACAAACCATTGCCACAATTCCAGCCGTTACACCATACAAGCATGACCACAATAAGCAAGCCACCATTCTGCAAACTCTACACAGCCAAAACAAAAACCTGCTTCTAAGACACTCCTTCAAGACAACAAGAAAATGACCTCATAAAAATACCTTTGAAACAAGCTCTCTCGGTCACTCTGAAAAGCATTCCAAAATCATCAATCTTCTTAAAACAACCTACACACACCTTCTTCATATCCTTCAATAAACTCTGCCTAAAAAAACAAATTACCAATCCTCATCAGTCTTCTTTCCTCCGCCCTTCAGCCTTCACTCAACCAAGTTCTTCAATACACAACTCATTCAAACCTCACTCAAACCCAAACCGCTCAGCAACCATTAACCCACCTTCAACCATTTTTCAAAATCCAAACACCCACCACAACCCCTTTTTAAATCATCCAACAACAACACAAATTAAAACCAAAATCAAACAAGAATAAGATGAAGAGAATAGGTTCAACACGAAATCAAATAAATTTGAAACAAGAACCACACAAATCTCAGCAACGCACGCGAATGGACCGAAGCCAAGAGATGGAGGTTGGACTGTGTTGTTCTTCATGTTGTTGATCTATTTTCACCATGGCTTTGCTTCGATTTGCTCTCAAGAAATTGATTTGCGCCGCGCCGTGATATCGTGTTCTGTTTTTCATTCCCATCGTGTTTCTTTTTGTTTTAAGCTTTTGTTTTGTTCAGATAGTAGACAGTGTTATGTTTGAATAAGTGAATCATGTTTTTTCTTTTTTTTTTTTGTTTTTTCTTGTATCCTCAATGTTGTGGTTTTGGGCTCATAGGCCCGTCATGTTCTAAGAATCACCATTTTATTTCTTTCCTTTTCATCCGTACCAAGTTTTGGTGAAGAGGTGATGGGCTTTTGAGCCCATATGATCCTCATGTATTCTTTCACACCATTCTTTTTTTAATGATTTTATTAATTATTTTGGTTAAACATTTTTGTTATTAATTTTATTGAAAACTTTCTTAAATAATTTTTGTTAATTATCTTGTCAATAATTTTGTTGACAATTTTTGTTTTGTTTTTTTTGTAATTTATGTTGTTCTTTTATTAATTTAGTTTTTTTGGGTTTTGTTTATATATCTTAATCTATTTTCTATGTTTTGCCTCTCATGTAAACATATTTCGATTTCATTTTATTCCCTTTTTATTTTCGATTTTACTCCATCTCGATTTTCTTTGGTCCATGAAGTCTTTAGAACCACAAATATCGATTATTGAGGTTGTTTAACCTTCATTATTTCAAATCTGTAGCGAATGATCATTAAGATCATTTTCTATA
Organism: Lathyrus tuberosus; assembly: GCA_022829125.1. Lineage (NCBI taxonomy): Eukaryota > Viridiplantae > Streptophyta > Magnoliopsida > Fabales > Fabaceae > Lathyrus > Lathyrus tuberosus. The sequence continues at coordinate 2,245,946 of JALAZF010000479.1, read as the reverse complement.
CTTTGGGATCGTGATAGTTTACCTTCGATTAATCGATAAAGGTTTGTGATTAAGACGAGTCCATCCTCTTTTCTTTTCGCGTGGCATGATTTCTTAGAGAATGATCTACATGTCATTTCTCTATCGTGTTTTAGCACAAACATTCTTATTGCGCGACCTCCTATAGCATGATCTTCATCATAGATCGTGCTACGATTGCTTAGCACTAAAGTGGACCCGATACGAAAACAATTCGTCCGAACAATTAACCACTAACTTTAATTTATGTCCAATATTATCTTGTTTTGTCTTTCTGTCCATATATCATTGTTCATATTCACACTGTCATCTTGTTTATCTCATTCAAAAGCACAAAAACATGATAAAACGATCAAAACCCTAAAAGACTTAATTGGTGGACTGTGGTTACTATCTCGAGTTTTGAACCTTGGACTTAGGTCTAGGACCCTTTGTAGCGTGCGATTTTTGTCGGTGACGCGACCACCTTATCGCCATTGGTTGGAATTGGGTGCTACTTTCTGATTTCTTATTTATCCTATGAAGACGGAAAGGAAAGGGAATCTATCTAAAACTAACATTGCACGAAAACGTTTTCTTTAACAAATGCTTAAGAGATTGGGGGTCCGGGGTCAAGTTATACAATGGGGAGTTGTTAATTACCCATCCTATATATGGTTATTCATAGATCGTTTAGCAAATTCTACTGTTATCTACTTACTGGTGTTTATCTGTCATGGATCGGGAAAGTTTCTCCTTTGGGAATGTTTGAGAGAGAGTATTTTTGTTGTTTTCGGGTTTTCCGATGTTTTTGTTAAGGTACTGGACCTAAGGTTTTTTGATATGTGTGCTCGCTAAGATTTCACAATCTTATGCCTACGTATTCCCGTAAAGATAGCAAGGAAATCATAGCAATCGTAGTTCCTCCTATTCTATGGAAGGAAAGATGTTTGGTGTCTTGTTCAAAGCCCAAGATTGAAGCTAAAGGGTATTTGTGTCTTGTTCAAAGCCCAAGATTGAAGCTAAAGGTTTGACTGAGAGAGAATTTGTCATCTCTAAAGGGAGATATCTCATCTGTTTATCACAGTTGTTGGGGTATTTGTTTATAAACGAGAATTACTTTAACTGGAATATATGGAATCCAGCAATGCCATAATTTCCTTTATAAGGGATTTGTCCTGAAGGAGAAATCTTTAACTCAGTTTTGAGCAATGCCATTTTTCCTTAGGAATCTTTCATACTAAGAGAGGGACATTGGCTTGGATGTAAATAATCCAGAGGCTTGCCACTTATAGCAATTAGATGAAAGAAGGTTTTTTAACAGGATAAGAGATGAACTACAACTTGGATTTTTGAATTAACAAGTGTGCCACTTACATCAGTTATCTGGAATTAGGGTTTGTTTTGATTTGTCTGTTTTGATGTGTGATGTACAGAGAAATGTTCTTCCTACAGAGAGAAATTTTAATTTTTTCTTTAAGGGGATGTTGATTTTTATGTGCCTTGATCAAAGCCCAAGGTTGAAGCTAAAAGGTTGACTCTACCAGGGAGTTTTATATCTATCTTGTACAAAGCCCGAGATTGAGGCTGAAAAGAGACTGACTCTTTTGGGGAGATCATTATACAAAGCCTATGAGGAGGCTGGACGGAATTGACTCTTCCGAGGAAATATTTTTTCTGTCTTGTACAAAGCCCAAGATTGAGGATAAAAGGAAATGACTCTACTGGAGAGGTTTTATATGTGTCTTGTACAAAACCCAAGATTGAGGCTAAAAGAGGATTGACTCCACTAGGGAGGTTCCATATGTGTCTTGTACAAAGCCCAAGATTGAGGCTAAAAAGGTTAACTGACTCAGCTGGAGAATGTTTATGGGTGTCTTGTACAAAGCACAAGATTGAGGCTAAAAGGTGTCGAGGGATGATCATTGTACAAAGCCTAAGAGGAGGCTGGTTGGTGAATTTCTTATATAAAGCCTAAGATGAGGCTAGCTTCTGTTGAGAATAACTTGACCCTAGCTGGAAAAATTTAGAATGAGAGTTTAAAGACTGAGTTTTAAAAACCTATAGACGTTTTAACTCTGTTGGTGATTGATCAGGGTTTTTCCTGTGTCTTTAGGAGACATGAGGGTTTCTGGAGATCCGAAAGGAGATGAGACTGTCCAAGTCTACTGGTATGAAAAGGTTTATATTTGTATGATGCCCAAGAGGAGGCTGGTGTTTTAAGGGATGAGAATCAACCTTAAATTGTTCTAATGTTTTGAGATTCGGACTCTCTGGAGGATTGAACTATCAAAGGATGACTAAGTTATGTCCTATACATGTAGGAGGTCTTTGGGTCCTTGTATTAATCCCAAGAGGAGGCATGAGAACTTCTAAGAAGCCTGAGGGTCCTTGTACAAACCCCAAGAGGAGGTTAGGGATGCTTTTAGGAAGCCTGTGGGTCCAAACCTAAGGAAAGTTCAAGAAAGGTTTCACCGAGAATAATCCTTTCTTTAGTGAACAGTTCTAGGGTTTGAAGAAATTCAAAAGAGGTTTCACCGGGAGTTAATCCTCTCTGGGGGAAATAAATTTCTTAGACAAATTTCTAGTAGTGACAGTTTTGAGAAAAATTTCACTGGGAATAAGGCCTTTCTCTGTTCCATATTGTATAAGCCCAAGAGGAGACAAGACTGTATCTGGAATTTCCTATGGGGAACTAGTTTTGACTGTGTTGAAAGAGTGACCATTGGCTTGATCTAATCCTATACCTAATTGTCGTGGGAAACTCTAAGCAAGTAATATACAGACATATATATATATATATATATATATATATATATATATATATATATATATATACAGATGAAATATATATAAGTATGTAAAAGAAAGCTGGTAGAACTTACAGGTGAGCAAGCTTCCAGTACTACAGATGTATGGTTAGTTATTCAAGAAATTAAAGAAAGTTTTGATAACAACTATGAATTTGAATCTAAGTCAAAAGGGAAGTTGTTTTGAAAGAAGATTGGGGCTTATACTCAAGGAGAGGCCCAGATGAAAGACAACAATCTTACTGTTATTCTGAAAATTGTACCGGGACTTATACAATGATTAAGGCTCAAATTTATTGTATTTACAAAAGAGGTTGGGTCTTACACTCTATTAGAGGCCCAAAGTTTTTTTTATACAAGAGATGGGGTTTACAACTCAAAGAGAGGCCAAAAAATAACAGTGATCGCACCGTTGTATTTGAAAGTCGTATCAGGAATTATACAATGACTGAGGCCCAGAAATTGTTTATGTACAAAAGGGATGGGTCTTACACTCTATTAGAGGCCCAAAAAATGTTTGAAAAAGAAAGATGGGACTTACAACACAAAAGAGGCCCAGAAATGATTTTGCTTAAAAGGCGACGATCGCGCCACGGTTTTAGAAAACACAATGGGACTTATACAATGACTGAGGCCCATAAAGGATTTTGTTTACAAGGGATGGGTCTTACACTCTATTAGAGGCGCAAAGTGTTTATGTGAAGTTTGAAAAAATCAAAATTTAGGGAAAACCCTAATTTTGAATTTAAAATACATGATTTTCAAAGGAAATTAAATATAAAATGATATAAAATATCAAACATATTTAAAAACAAGTTGTAAACTTTGAAAAATGTTTTGAAAAATCATGTTTAATCACATGAAAGCTTGAAATTCATTTGGAATGAAAATATCAAAGTGAGAATTTTATTTAAAAATGTTTAAAAACAAATAAATGAAATTAATTACAAAAATTCTAACTATATTAAATAAATAATATAAATTGTATTTTTTTTGTAAAATAAAATAATTTAACATTTTTGTGACTTTTTAAAAAAAAGCAATAAAAAATGATAAAAAATGAGAGAAATTAATTTTTGAAATCAATTAAATAAAATATAAAAAATTTAAATATTTAAAAATTTGAAAAAGGGCGCCATGAACATTTGGTTCTTGCCCGCGTCCCCTGTTTTCCCCTGATTTGCATTTTCTCACTTTTCTCTCTGATTACTCAATGGTTTTGCATGATTCAAACACCAATCTTGCTCGTTTTTGAACAAGGATCACAACCATATAGATTAATTGCATTTATATAAAGTATGGAGTGAGAAATCAGAAGATTAGCTCAAGAATCCTAGTTTCTGCATGAACACTATGAAATTCCATACACGATTCATACATAGCAATTGACTGAGGGTTATCACTCTATATACATGCAGGAACAAGATGGTAACTCAAAAATTCATTTATGATGCATGTAATATGGAGTTTGAAGGCTTCAGGCTTACCTCTTGAAGCTGGTGATCGAGCTTGACGATGGAGATGTTACAGATGTGTTGTAAGGACCTGGACATCTTCACTATACCCTATGGAGTGTGTTGAGATGCTTAGCCTTGATTGGAGATGCTTGGATCACCTTGTGGTACCTCAACTACAACCTTGTCAAAAGCTTGAGCAACTGACTGGTGATTTTGTGATTCAGGTGTTTTAGATGTGTTTCAAGGCCATGGATCACTCATATATGATGTATATGAGGTGTTGGCATGATTGGTTTGGTTTGAATCAATTCCAATTTCAAAATTCGATAGTGACTTGAAATGGAAGGCAAATTTGGAGTGAAAGAGAGATTTTGAATAAAGCATCAGTTTAGGTGTTTTGGTGTCCTCAAACTGATAACAAATGAGCTCTATTTATAATAGAGCAAGTTTATTTTCCAAGCAATAGTGAATGGCAACTGGTACAGGTCTGTGGTCAAGGGTTATCAAATGGAATCTTAAGTCTCCTCTAGCCATTGACTTGAGATTAGGGAGCAGGCCTATGGTCCTCTGTTGCATGAGTTTATCTTGACTCATTTGGTTGATCATGGACTGATACATGTCAGCTCTATGCATCCTTTAAATGCTCCATGATAAATTTGAAAGTTTTGGATTTTGAACTTTGAATGCTACTTGCCAAATGATGAGGTTTTTGACTTGCAAGGCTCTATGGTGTTGTAGCTCTGCAGAGATCATATTCATTGCACTTCAGAAACTTATCTTGTATGGTGACAAGGCTTGCTAAGTCATGAAAATGCCAAAATTGTGTGGCATGTACAAAGCTATCTTATGAAAAACAGTTTTGGAGGTATCATGTTTCCATGTTTGTAACTCCCTTCTCAAGTTGAATTATGATGAGTTCTTGTACATTTTAATAAAGCTCTCATGACATATTTCAACTTTGATGTTCACAAATGGACCTGGTTCAGCTTGGATCAAGGTGAAAAATGGCCTCAAAGTTTGGAAAAAGTGAAACAGATTCTGACTTGTTGAAAATTTCACTAAGTGTTGGAAAAAGTGGCTATTTCCCATTTTTGTGATTTTGATCAATCCATAACTCAAAATCCATGAGGATTTAGAATTTCTTGTAGTTGTCATATTTGAAGTATGTTATGTGAACTTACATTTGAGCTTTGAATAGGAGAAAAAGGCCTTATGGTTTAGGAGTTATGACCTTGCAAAGTTGGTACAAAATCACTTTTGTTCCATAACTTAGACAAAATGTGGTTTCTCAAGGTTGCCCCTTTTGCAAGAAACCTCACTTTTCTTGATTTTTCTTGATAAATGATGATCAAAATCATACATTAACATTGTTTTTTACTTAGGGGAACCATATTTGTGAAAAATTCCAAAAAGTCAAACTTGATTTTGGGCACAGTTGACTTTTTGTCAGATGAAATCCAAACTGTGTGATCCTTTAGGAAATCAAGTCCTTGACCCAATTCAAACCTAATGGATGGATTCCATAGGTATTTTAAGGTGTATTGAATCATGTCTCAAGGTTTGGGAGCATGTCTTGGTCAAAAGTCAAAGATACAGTTGACTTTTTCTTCAAAACCCTAATTGTGGTCCAGATGAAATTGAAACTTATGAATCAAGCTTCTTGGATCAATCCATTGTTGCAAATGGATCAATGTAGTGTATTTGAGGCCCTCAAATCATGTCTTGAGGTCTTGTCTCATGCTTTGCTCCAAAAGTCAACTTAGGGGTGGATTAGGTCAAGAAACCCTAATTCCCGATTTTTTATGAATCCATCCCTTGAGGCTATTTTGACTTGATGATGGAACTCATAAGGTTCCTTGGAGTATCTTGGGTTATGCTTTGAAGCATTGGCTCATGCCCAAAAGAAAATTTTCATCTAGAGGCCTTGGTAGACCAAAACCCTAATTTGGTGACACTGGCGATCTCGAGGCTTGATCCACTTGGAATGTTGCACTCTTGTGCTTGATTCTTGATATGGGAGACCTCTTGATCCTTTATGGGTGTTTGAGAGGTTAGACAAGTTGAATATCATGTTATTTATTGATTGATCCTTTGTCTAAGTGCTCTGAGAGGGCTTAAAACCCTAATTCTTGATTGTGGTGAAAGTTCAACTACCCTTGAGGAAATTGATGAGGCATGGAAGTACATCCATATTGTGGTGATGATTTGCACAATGATGGGAAATCTTGTGGTCAAAATTTGGGGTATGACGGATGCCCCTATTTAATCTTCTTGGACCTGAAGGTGTGAATGGCGAAGGTATTCGGGCACTCAGGGTGCAAGAGAATTAAATATCGGAATACCCAAAATTTTGACGGTGGATATGAATGGCAGTTTGCTCATCTATCTTCTTTTGCTAAGTAAAGATACTTAGAAAAGGGCGAAACTTCCCCTCGATCCTGGTCTTCAGCTACGGAACTGGTCTCAGTTTTCTTTTTGTAATAAACCTCCCCTTGATCCTTGGTCTTTAGCCACGGAACTGGTCTCAGTTTCTGAAATAAACTTCCCCTCGATCCTGGTTTTTTAGTCACGGAATTGGTCTTAGTTTTTGAAATAAACTTCCCCTCGATTCTGGTCTTTAGCCACGGAACTGGTCTCAGTTTCTTCTTGTCGAGTTTCTTCCTTGACAAGGGATGCTATTTGCAGCGGTTTTCGTCAAACTTCTCGCCGAGTTTTACTACTGGGGAGACGTCATTTGATGGAAGAGATTTGAGGTCAAATTTGCTGGGGACACCCATTTGTCTGAGCTGTAGAGGTGTGCAAACTTCTCTGTTGGAGACGCCATTTGTTGACTCTACTGGGGAAAAACGAATCTCTTGAGAGACTGCTTTTTGCTTGGGGATACTACATCATACTTTTCTTTGAGATCTTTTTGGAGAAATGCCATGTGATGTAATCCAATTTTAAGGTGCTGATGACTTCATTAACATCGACTTTCTTGGGAGAAAACCCGATGTATTGCTGAGAGTCTTCGGTTGAGAGGCTTCTTTGGGGATTTTCCTTAATCCGGGAAAGCGAGAAATATCATCTTCGATGGTGAAGAGTGACGTTCCAAAGGTGTCGGTCGAATTTCTTTTTGCCTTTTAGAGGTTCAAGTTATCAAAGCGATCGAGAACCGTCTCCAATCCAGAAACAAACTGGGGGAGAGATTGCTCAGACGATACATTTCCTGACGAGGAAAGAACTTAAACCGGGATTTTGGCTTATTCGACATGGAAAGGACAACTGACAACTTGATTGACAATAGGACTTTATCACTTGGGAATGAGTATGACCAGAGCGATATTAATGCAATATGATTATGAATGTGAATCAATTATGCATGATGTATGTATGTTTATGCTGACAAAACTGATGCGACATACAGACTAGTGGATGAACACGACTAGATACTCGGCCACTGCGGGGGATGAAAAGTAGCATCGGTTCAAGAAAGCAATCCTGCCTTGCTTTGGAGAGGTAGACCCTGTGGGGAAGAGAGAATCGTCAATTGGTCTTAAGAGGTAAGAACTCTGCCGTGAATGTCAGATGAGATATTATATCTGAAACAGTTATTCCTTCATTCAGGTGTACTGGTTTAGAAGGAGTACTTTGATTCTGCACTTTGAGGTTCAATCACCTTCGGAGAAGCTATCGATGTTCTTTGTGCGTTCAGCAGTTTGAAAAGAAATGCCATCTTTATTTTAAAAGTGGAAGAAAATTTGACAAGTAAAAATTCATTTTTTTTTGTTTAAAAAATCGTTGATCATGTTAAAAAATGTCATTCTGAAAGGCAAAAATAAATAAGAATTGCAAACAAAAGCATTATGGCTCAAATTTTATTGATAGAATGGAAATCAACCAAGAGCGTGATACCATAGAGTATTTACAAAGTTTAGAAAATGGTAATTTAAGGGAAAATGGGCTACATTGAAACATAACGACCGTTATCCTTCTACCAACTTTGAATTCTGGACATCCTGAGCTTCTGCCGAAGATGACCTTGACTGGAAGTTTTTCGACGAATAGTGTCACCGCTGGGGATTTAACCTTGTCGGACGTAGTTACTTGCCATGAATCCCTAACTTTTGCGTGGATTATCTTTTGAGGTTTCCAATCCATCGGGATGATTTTTGCTTATGTCTCTAATTTTTGCCTGGACCGCCCTTTCAGGTTTTGAATCCACCGAGACGTTTTTTTTTCTTTTTTTTTATTTAGGCGAAGTATTTCTTGACTACGTCAACATTCGTTGGGTAGGCAAACTCCTCTCCATCCATGGTTGCGAGGCTTAAGGCGCCGCCTGGGAAGGCTTTCTTGACCACATAGGGGCCATCGTAGTTCGGAGTCCACTTGCCCCGGGAATTAGTGAGAAATGCTTGTATCTTCTTGAGCATGAGGTCTCCTTTCCTGAAGACATGAGGTCGGACCTTTTTGTCGATCGCCTTCTTCATTCTTTGCTGATACAACTGACCATGACACAGAGCCGTTATTCGGTTTTCTTTTATCAGATTCAATTCATCGTGCCGACTTTGACACCATTCAGCTTCTGTTAGCTTAGCTTCCATCAATACCCAGATTGATGGGATCTTTATTTCTATGGGAAGTACTGCTTTCATGCCATATACTAGAGAGAAAGGGTTGCCCCTGTTGAAGTGCGGACAGGTGTGCGATAACCGTGAAGAGCAAAAGGCAGCATTTCATGCCAGTCTTTGTAGGTTACAACCATCTTTTGAACAATCTTCTTGATGTTCTTGTTAGCCGCTTCTACCGCCTCGTTCATCTTAGGTCGGTAGGGAGATGAATTATGGTGTTCGATTTTGAACTTAGCACACAACTCTTTCATCATCTTGTTGTTCAAGTTGGATCCATTGTCAGTAATGATCTGGCTTGGAACACCATAAAGGCATATGAGATTATTTTTAACAAACCGGACCACCACTTGTTAGGTCACATTGGTGTATGATGCTGCGTCGACCCATTTGGTGAAGTAGTCAATGGCTACCAGGATGAACCGATGTCTGTTTGAATCTTTGGGTTCAATCATGCCAATCATGTTGATTTCCCATATAGAAAAAGGCCATGGAGAAGAAAGAACTTTGAGATGCGTAGGCGGTACATAGATTTTGTCAGCGTATATATGACACTTGTGACATCTCCTTATGTACTTGTAGCAATCAGATTCCATGGTCAACCAATAGTATCCTGCTCTCAGAATTTTTCTCGCCATTGTGTGTCCGTTGGCAAGAGTGCCAAAGGATCCTTCGTGAATTTCTTTCATCAGCATGTTTGCTTCTGGTCTGTCTTGCATCGGAGCAAGACCATGTTGAAGTTTCTCTTATAGAGTGTATCACCGCTCAGGAAGAAGTTGCCTGCCAGTCTCCTGATGGTTTTCCTGTCTTTTCTTGATGCCCCAGGTGGGTACTCTTGTTTCTGAAGGAAGCATTTGATATCGTGATACCAAGATTTGTCGTCTATGACTGCTTCGATTGCGAAGATGTAAGCGGGCATTTCAAGGCGCATTATGTCAATTTTAGGTAGGGGTGGTAAAACGGGCCGCCCACCCCGCCCCACCCCACCCTGCCTTAAGGCCGCAAAAAAAAAAGCGGGGCGGGCAAGTCCGCCAAGTAGAAATGGGCATGAAAATCAAGCTCGCCCCGCCAAGGTGGTGGGTTGGCGGGCGGCGGGCTAGCCCGCCTACTTTATTTATTTATTTATTTTTCAATTTTTTAATAGATTAATAGGCTTGTTTTTACATTTCAGTTAGATTTTTCACTTATTTTTTTAGAATAATTTTTATAAAGTATCTTTTTAACAAATTTTACTTCAAAAAATATTGCATATATTCTCAAATAAATGTATAAAATAAAACCATCAAGAATTGTAATTACTATAATTAACTAAAAAAGGGTGGGTTTAAGGTGGGACAAGCTGAACGAATAGGTGCGGCGGGCTTTGGCGGGCGGCGGATTTTGGCGGAGCGGGCGGCGGGTTTTAGCGGGGCGGGTTTTGGTGGGCGGCGGACCCAAATTTCCAACCCAACCCGCCATTTTTTGGCGGGTACGCGGGCCACGGCCCGTTTTGCCACCCCTAATTTTAGGTATGTCATTCCATTGAACTACACTAATCATGGAGGAGAGAGTGGATAATGCATCAGCCATGTGATTCTCTTCACGAGGGATATGATGAAACTCGATTCTGTTGAAGAATGGTAACAACCTTCTCGCATAATCTTTGTAAGGAATCAACCTTGATTGGTATGTTTCCAATATCCTTTGATCTGATTGATAACCAGGGCTGAGTCTCCATACACGTCCAAATTCTTTATTATTAAGTCGATCGCTTCTTCGAGACCCATGATATAAGCTTCGTATTCGCCCTCGTTGTTTGCACACTTAAGTGTCAGTCGGGCAGTGAAAGGAATATGGGTACATTGAGGTGTTACGATGATTGCCCCAATTCCGTTTCTATAATTTTTGACACCTCCGTAAAAAATTAATCCTCATTGGGAACCTGGTTCTGGCCCTTCACTGGGTAGCAGTTCATCGCGATCTTTCATTTTCAAGTACATGACATCTTCATCTGGGAAATCAAATCCGATTGATTCCTGATCGTCAGTCGGTTGATGAGCCAAATAATCGGCTAAAATACTTCCTCTGACGGCTTTCTGAGTATGGTACTCGATGTCATATTCCGATAACAACATCTACCAACGGGCATTCTTTCCCGTGAGAGCAGGCTTTTCAAAAACGTACTTGATCGGATCCATTTCAGAGATTAACTAAGTAGTGTGACAAATCATATATTGGTGAAGACGTTTGGCTGCCCAAGCCAGAGCGCAGTAAGTTTTCTCGAGCATAGTGTATCGAGTTTCACAGTCCGTGAATTTCTTGCTTAGGTAGTAAATGGCAGGCTCTTTTATTTTTGTTACGTCTTGTTGGCCAAGTATACAACCCATAGAGTCTTCCAAGACTGTTAGGTAGATAATAAGTGATCTTCCCTCCACTAGAGGTGACAGGATTGGTGGATTCAATAGATATTCTTTGATATTGTTGAACGCTTTTTGGAAATCTTCTGTCCATTCGCAGCTTTGATTCTTTCTGAGTAATTTAAAGATTGGCGCGCAAGTTGTGGTCATGAGGGATATGAACCTTGAGATGTAATTCAGACGTGCCAAAAATCCTTTGACCTGTTTTTCAGTCTTTGGAGAAGGTATTTCTTGAATGGCCTTGACCTTGTCAGGATCAACCTCAATTCTTTTCTGGTTGACGATGAACCCTAAAAGTTTTCCTGAGCGAACACCAAAGGTGCATTTATTGGGATCAAGCGGAGTTTGTACTTTCTCAGACGCTCGAATAACTTTGACAGGTGTGTCACATGCTCTTCTTCTGTTTTTTATTTGGCAATCATGTCATCGACATACACTTCGATTTATTTGTGCATTATGTCATGAAAAAGAGTTGTCATGGCCCTTTGATAGGTTGCCCCTGCGTTCTTTAAACCGAACCGAATTACCTTGTAATAAAAGGTGCCCCATGGGGTGATGAATGAAGTTTTCTCAATATCTTTCGGCGCCATTTTGATTTGATTATAACCCGAGAATCCATCCATGAAGGGGAAGACTTTAAACTTTATTGTACTGTCTACCAGTATGTCAATGTGTGGCAGGGAGAAGTCATCCTTTGGACTTGCTTTGTTTAAATCCCTGTAGTCTACACACATACTGACTTTTTTCATGGTTTTTCGGAACTGGCACTATGTTGGCTAACCATTGAGGATATTCTGAGGTAGCAAGGAAACCTGCGTCGATTTGTTTCTGCACTTCCTCCTTGATTTTGATAGCCATATCTAGGTGAGTCTGTCTCAGTCGTTGTTTCACCAGAGAACATTCTGTCTTCAGCGATAAATGATGTTCCATGATACTGGTATCCAACCCCGGCATTTCCTGATAGGACCAAGCAAATACATCTGGAAACTCTTGAAGTTTTATCAAGCTTTCTTTGACAGTTGGATTGAGTAGTGCTCCAATCTTAACTTCTTTCTTTTCTTCCTCTGATCCCAAATTGACTGTTTCCAACGGCTCTTTGTGAAGTTCGATGGACCTTTCCTCTTGCCTGAGTAGTCGGGAGATCTCCTCTGGAATTTATGCGTCCTCTTCTTCTTCAGCCTCAAATACTGGGAATTCAAAGTTTGGAGAAGGCATTGGATCGTATGTTTTAATGGGGTTTAAAACAAGCAATATGCATGACGTGATGGTTTGTTTTTAGCAAACACAGAGAGAATGCAAAAGTGTGTGCAGTGTATTTTCTGAAAATGCTTGTTTTTATTTTGGGCTGTTTTAGGATTACCATTTTCTGAAAAAAGAAAAGAAAAGTTAAAACAGCAATAAATGCGGGAATGACAGAACAGCGTTTATTTATTTATGATTTGTCGATCCTTGAAATACATCCCTATAAAACAAAACTCTGTCGCTTTGGGAAAAATGAAGAGGGACATTTACAGAAAAGTGAGCCCTATAAAAACATCCGTTTCACCTGGGCAGGGTGAAAGGTTAAAACAAAGACGACAATTACTTAGACTTATGGACGACTTTCGGGACACCGACAACAACCCATTGGCGACGAACCCCTTGGTGAATTACAAAGTCTGGTACCTTCTTTCTTGGTTTGTCCTCAGAAATGTCGCTGATTTCTGACGGAGTAGGATTGTTGGAGCCTTCCTCCCATTCAGAGTTGTCATAAACGAACTCTTCTGTTGTATCTTCCTTAGTGTTTTCACTCTCAAGAGGACCTCCCCGTCCAGTTGGCTGGATGTCCTCGTATCTGATGCGAGAGCTTTCAGGAGCGGTGTACTTGACCAAGAAGTCATACTTGCCACTCGGTTGTCCTAAGGTGTTCCATACTTCTGTGGGGATAGAGGAGTCATCCTTCTCAATGACGTTGACCTCAGGAAAAACATAGTTGATGAACTCTTGTCCTACAATCTTTGCAGATTCATCATTATGCTGGATATCTTTGGAATGTCCTGAGTAATGATCCCATGACTTGGTGGGGACGTGGATATTCCTTTCAATATTACTCAGCTGATAGTCATCGTTTGGTTGACTCTTTTGCCTCAAGTCTTCTGGGTACGGCTTCCAGATATGCAAGTCATCCAGGGGATCATAATAGTCCTGATCGAAGTTGTTCTTCATTAGATCATCTTCTAATGAGTTAGGTAGAGCACGACATCCATCAGGACCGCAATCTCCATAGATCATCTGAACGTCTGATCTTGGTATATATCTCGGGCCCTACTTGGGAAAACAAAATGGCATGTGCGTTTCTTCCTGAGACATATAACCGTTGTTGTTGAGATAAGATTTCCATTCCTCGTCCTTATCAGAGGAGTCACTCTTATTGATGGTGTGTACTTCTTGAGACACTGGGTGGAGGAAGCCTCCACTGTGGAAGAAGTCCTGAATGGGATGGAAAATTTCATCTTTAGTAGTCTGGGTACAGGCCGAGGAGAAACCAAGACCTTTCTTTGTGTTGTTATCCGTAGGATTACGAGTTGTCCCCATCCTTTTATGTCGTTACTCTTGATCACTTCGAGAGCATTTTTGTAGGAGGAGATCGATGTCCCTCTTTCTGATCGATTCTCATTGCTCACCGATAGTGCTTGAAACTGAGTTACAACAACCTCTTCCGGTTCTACACAGGAGAATGATGATAAGTTGCTCACGATTAAGGCTTACTCCTCGCAGAATGTGACTAATTTGTCATTTTTGACGAACTTCAGCTTCTGGTGAAGTGTCAAAGTGACTGCCCCAGCCTCGTGTATCCAAGGTTTTCCTAATAAATAGTTGTATGTTGGCCGGATGTCCATGACCTGGAAAGTGACTTGGAAAGTGTGAGGACCGATGGTTATGGGAAGATCAACTTCGTCGATAACTGTTTTTCTGGATCTGTCAAAGGCTTTGAAGATGACCTCTCTGCCTCTCATCGGGGCTCCTTAAAATGATAGACGTATCAGATTTGATTTTGGCATAACATTCAAAGACGATCCTGTGTCTACCAGTACGCTGGCTAAAGCATCATCCTGGCAGTTGACTATAATGTTAAGCGCCATATTGTGATTTTTGCCTTCTTCTGGCAGTTCTTCATCGCTGAATCCTAAATTGTTGCAGGAAGTGATATTGGAAATGATGTTGTCAAACTGTCTTATCGTCACATCTTGTTCTACGAAAGCTTGCTCTAATACTTTCTGCAGAGCTTCCCTGTGAGCTTCGGAACTAAGAAAGAGAGATATCATAGAGATTCTAGATGGAGTTTCCAACAGTTGGTCCACAATGTTGTACTCGCTTTTCTGGATGAGCTTCAGCATCTCATCGTTGTTTTTTACCAGTTTGGGATTACTGGATTGTCCGACTGGTTGATTGGGAACTTCTGTTTGAGGCTCCTTCTCTTTGGTAGGTTCTCCAACTCCTCTGTTGAAGATCCGGCCGCTCCGTGTTACTCGACTGATGTCGGCAATGTTTACGACAGAGGGTAATGGAGTTTCCTTTCCATTTTCAATGGTAGTTGCACCGTACTTGTAAGGGATAGCCTTTTCCGATTTGTACAGTATTGGACCTAGCAAGTAGATAACCACATGAGCTTTTTGGTTTCTCTGACCGTTATAGGTAACCTCAATCAGTTCCTAGTTGGGAACTTTTCTACTATCAAGAGGAACTCTTGATTCATCGAGTAGAGGGATTATGGCGCAAATGTTTTTAGTCTGATCTGGAAGATATTCTTGTATCACGTTGATCGACCCAGAACTTGAACATGGTCGAACCTCTTTCTGGTCCAAGTGATTTTGAAGAGCTGCTCGTACGAGGTAGCATCCTTGGTTGTTCTCTGAACAAACTCTACAGTGCTCATAGTTATGGGGTGGCACCCGACCACGCCTGCTTTGTATGCAGTGCATCTTTACTAGATCTATTTCCATCGAGCAGACATCCTGACTTTGATGCCTACCAGGATTCCCGTCAGTCATATTAATCTATTGTGTAGCTTCATCCAAGTAGATTGGAAGCCATCAGTGGTCCAACAAGTGTTAAAGTTTTCTTTGGACAAGCGCACGCCCTTGGTTGTCTTCACGGCATTCTTCACAGTCTTGATAATCATGTGAAGCCAGAAATCCGAGCCTGACTTGCTTAGCGTGTAATTCTACCAGATTGGTATTCATCAAGCGTATGTCAAAGATCTGAACCATATTAACTTGATGGTTATTTTTCTCACGGTAGTCTTGGATCCATCTGAGATCCATCTGATGTTGGAGGGCCTCTTGTACAAAAGAGCATCCCTAATTGCTTGTTGAGCAGATCAGACAAGTGTTGTAATCGTGTCGTGGCAGATTATGGTATTGACTTTGCCTTGAATGCATCACCACCAAATTAACGTTCATCACAAGAATGTTGCAGTTCTGAACAATGTTGGGATGCGTATGGGCCATGTTGACTTCACGGATTCGGTGGTCCTGAATCCATCCCAGATCCATTTATTCTTATAGAGCTGATTGCACTATCGAACACCCCTGATTATTCTTTGAGCAGATATCACATTGGTGATAATTGTGAGGCGATACATGACCGTACCCGCTCTACCTGTAATGCATCCTGACCAGATTGGTTCCTAATAGGAGCACCTCATGAATTTGATAACCGCGGCTAAATTCTTCCTCTATTAAATTTACTACAGTCTTCTCAAGTTGTGGCAACGGGTTTGTCTGAACATTTGGATTAGTATCTTTGAAAGATAGGATTCCGTTCCTAACAAACTTCAGTACATCAGACTTGAAACTGAGGCAGTTCTCAATGTTGTGCCCTGATCCTCCTTGATGGTAAGGGCAAGTTTGATCTGCTTTGAACCAAAAAGGTGGATTTTCCGGTACTGTAAGAGGAGTCCTGGTTTGGACGTGCCCCTTGGTCAGTAGAAGTGGAAATAGTTATGTGTACAACATCGGTATAAGGTCAAATCTTGATGGTCGTGCCGTACGATTATTATTGTTGTACTGTGGACGAGCCTGCTGAAGAGGCTGTTGTGTCCTTTGCTGATATTGTTGTTGACTTGGCTGGCTCTGAGCAACCTGAGGTTGATAAGTCGGAGTCGGCGTTGGGTTGATAGCGGGAGTTATCGCCGCTACTGGTTGATACTTTTGCCTTTGCTTTCCCAGAGAGATATTACTAATATCTTGCTCTTTTTCCTTTGGAAAGCACTACCGTATCTTTTGGTACTGTTAGATGGTTCTGCATCTTTGACCAATCGTCCTTCTCGGACTGCTTCTTCAAGGCGTACTCCCATGCTCACCATTTCAGTGAAGTCGCTGGGCGCACTTGCAACCATTCGGTCATAATAGAATGAGCTTAAGGTTTTCAAAAAGATCTTGGTCATCTCCTTTTGTAGACATATGTTTTCGACACCATGTCTTGGAAGGTAAAATGATGTTCCTTGACTAGAGATGATAACTACAGGAAAAGGAGGAAGAAAATGAAGGTATCCAGAAGACACTTCGACAAGATAAGAATTTCGACACTTCGACAGAAATATAAGGAAGTCTTCGTCAGACAGGTTTGAGGGACATTTATCATTTTTTGACAATTCGACAAGTCTGAAAGGACGCGTTTGTTCGACATAACTTGAAGATTCAAATTCAAGAGAATTATAACGTTTGGCAGAAGACGCGTGGAAGTATCTGGCGAAAGGAAGACATGCAGAAGGCCAGATGTCGAAATTTTAGGATTTAGTCGTTAATAGCAGTTATTTTGTTTATCTATAAATAGGATAGTTGTTATTAGAATTCAGTGTGAAAAACTTGTACAAAACTTCCTGCAATTACTCAAAGTACCCGTGTGAGAGAAAAGAGTTATTTGGAAAAATGTACGTGTAAACACCATCTTTTAATTTCTTTATCAATCAAAGTCTTTTTACCAATTCCTTTACATTTACCAGCATCTTTATGTTTTCTTCGTCATTTTATTTTAAAGTTCTTTCTTCGTCATTTTACTTTAAAAGTTCTTTTCAAAGTCACTTTCTTTTATCTCAGACTTTCCTTTAAAGTTAGTTGAAATCCTTTATTCCAAAAGACTTAAATACATAAAACCAAGAACCAAGATATAACCCTTAATTTAAAATTATCACGTTGATCTAAGTTTTCGCCCGACGTCCTAGGATTTGTTTGGTTAATCCTGCAAGTAACCCAGATTTCACCATTCTGGTAAACCAGAGGTTGTTCGCCAAGATCAACAGCGAACAAATTGGCACACCCGGTGGGACCAGTGCAATATAAAACTTAAATAAATTTTAAAAATTAAGGCTTTTTCTTCGTTGTATGATACTAAGAAGCGGTAAATTAGCCGTATCTGACGTAGAGAGACCCAAAAGAACTAGAGTAAGGAAAATGGCGAATCAGTCAAATAATCCTAACCCCAATTCAAATTCAAATGAAAATATTCCAGTTTCCAACCCTATACCTTCGGCAGGGGGAAATGTGGATTCAAACCCTGTTCTGGAGGAGGTTATGCCTTCGTCAACAGGATTTACACCAGCGGTTTCGCTCTCCCAAAGTATGCCTAGTTCCTCCACAATGGGACATTCAAGGCCTTTGGGGACGCCTCCTCCGGGAGGACAAAATTTTAGGCCATTCCAGACAAATTTTTCCATGCCTATGTTCGGAAGAGAACAACCATATGGAATGCCAACGTCAGTGATGGCAAATTTGCAAAGTGCACCACCCTTGTATTCTGACGCCATGGTCCACATGTCTTCGCCATTGCAAGGATCAGGATACGGTGGAAATATGAGTAGATTGAACCAATCCCTACCAAATTTCCAAATGCCAGCAATTACCAATAATTCTGCGCAAGTAATTCGACAACAAATGGACGAAAGTAATCATGATATGGTCCAAATGTTGACTCAACAAATGGGGGCAGTGTTTAACCCTTTAATACAAAACACTACCCAAACCAACCAATTGTTGGCTGCGCAAATGACGCGCATTGCTGACTTTTTTGGTGTTCCTCAAACACGACAAAGAGAACAAGTGATTCAAAACCAAGTAGTAAATGTCGAAGAGGAACCCACGATAAATCAAAGGCCTTTAGAGAATCCTCAGGCAAACCCTAGAAACCAAGAGGCAGTGGTCGAGCAGCCTCGTGTCGAAATCCCCGTTCAACAAGAACCTAGGAGGGTAATAGTCCAGAGAGGCCAAGATGCTGATGATGTGTTGCAACAGCGAATACGATATAATAACTTTCCTGTCGAAAATAACATAACAGCCATGGTCGAAAGGATAATGGCCCAAAACGGTGTAAATATAGGTTTGCAAAGGCCTACTTATACTTCCCCATTGTCAGAACACATTCTGCAAGAGGAACTACCCCCAAGATGGAAAGTTCCTAAGTTTACTAAGTTTTCAGGAGATACTAGTGAATCTACTATAGAGCACGTAGCGCGTTATCTAATAGAAGCGGGAGAAATAGTCAATAACGAAAATTTGAAAATGAAGTACTTTCCAAGTTCCTTGACAAAAAATGCATTCACCTGGTTTACATCCTTGCCCGCGAACTCTATATTCACATGGACCCAATTAGAAAGATTGTTCCATGAACAATTCTATATGGGTCAGACTAAGATAAGTTTGAAGGAATTAGCTAGTGTTAAGAGGAAATTTTCAGAACCTATAGATGATTACCTAAACAGGTTCAGGTTGCTTAAGGCAAGATGTTTCACACAAGTGCCAGAACGGGAGTTAGTCGAAATGGCTGCAGGGGGTCTAGATTATTCTATAAGGAAAAAATTAGACACTCAATATTTAAGAGATATGGCACAATTAGCAGATAGGGTAAGACAGATTGAGAGGCTAAAAGCTGAGAAATTCAGATCAAATAAAAATAAAAAGGAAAGAGTGGCCTATGTAGGAGTATGCCAGGATGATGATGGTGACGAAAATGAACTAATTTTGTTCGACGAGCAAGAAATTGATCTGGCAGAACTAAAGTCAGGCCCTCCATACGCCTGTAAATTACTAGCTCTGTCGAATGGAAAAAATCCAGTCGAACCTGAAAAGAATGATAAGTTTCCCAAACGAACTTATACGTTCGACGTCACCAAGTGTGACGAAATTTTTGATTTATTGGTCAAAGATGGTCAGTTAATAAAGCCGCCAGGCGCCAAAGAACCGCCTGTCGAACAGCAGAAAAAGAGGGGTTTTTGTAAGTACCATAACTTTTTGGGTCATAAAACATCTCAATGTTTTCTTTTCAGGGATCTAGTTCAAAATGCTATCCGTGATGGAAGACTGAAGTTTGGCGAGAAGCCAAAACAACAAATGGGGATTGATTCGAATCCCATGCAGGTTGTCGAAGCACACTATGCTGAACCATCCACTGTGAATATGGTGGAGATTGAAGTTGCTTCTGATGGCAGTTTCGAGATGGTGGAGGCTATGGAAGGTTTCGACACCAGTATCAACATGGTCGAGATCACTGAAGATCTTGCAGGCCAGAACGAAGTCGAGGGTACTGAAGCGTTCGACAACGATAATGAAGTCAAAGTCACTGAAGATCTTGACAACAAAAACACAGTTGAAGTCACTGAGGACTTCGACGATGAAGGTAAGGTCGAAGCTACTGAAAGCTTTGAAAATCAGAAAACTACAGAGGGGTCCAACGAGAAGAACAATGACAGTGTTGCTGAAGACGTGGTGGTTCGACCCGGAGAAATCTGGGATTGCTTGGGGCAGCCAAGTGGAAAATTCGACTACCTGGTGAAGTACACTATTCCTGCAACTTATCGCACCGACATCAGTGAAATCCGACCAACTGGTTGGGGAAGCGATTTTGATGACGATGGTGATTCCCCTATCGCCAAGGAAGAAGTTACTGAGGACTTCGTTGCTGAAAACAAGGCTACTGAAGGCCTTGATCTTGACAACATGAAAGAGGCCGATGTTGCAAATTACTGCATCAACATCATGGGACCTTTCGACAAGGAAGTCACAGAAATGAAAGAAAAAGCTGTACATGGCCGTGGGAAATCTGGGACTTATGGGATCCTACGAAGAATAAAAGAGGATCCTAAAGAAAAGTCAAACAAGTGTTGCTGCAAGCGTGCTCCTAGGAACATATCCTGGTGTTGCTGCCCAGAAGGGAAGTTCGACTTGACGAAAAAGAAGGACAGAGTCGAAGAGGAAAAGCTCATTGAAAAGATGAACAGACTAACCATTGCTGACAAGCAAAACGTGGGAATCAATATGGTAGAAGTTTCGCAGAAAACTCAGGCAGCAATAGATGAAGATCAACGTCGAGAGGAGTACCAAAAGCTGGCGTACCCCAAAGAAGATGAGAGTTTGGTCGAATTCATCAAAAGGTGCCAGAGAAGGAAGAGTGACGTGATGCTATGCCCTCGTTGCAGTTCCATTTTCGACAGAAAGGCTGCCACCCACTTGGAGGCAATAGATCAAGCAAGAAGGAAGGCGAATGAGGGAGCCATAAGATACGATCCAAGAAGGAGTGAGCACCACCAATGGAGGCGCGGAGACAGACACTATGGCACTTACAAGCCATCAAACAAAGTGATAGATGACAAATGGGTTCAACCCATCAGAGATGCCCAAGGCCAGAAGAAGTGGAAGAATTTCGATGTGCAGAGAGGCACTTCAATGGAAAACAAGAAGGAGTTGGAGAAATATAAACCTAGGCCATATCCTTCAGAGAATTATAAAGGGAAGAACCCCATGTCGAGATCCCAGTGGAGGAGGTTCCAAAGGCAAAAGAGGTTTGAGAAGGAAGCTGCTGAAAAAGGTATGATGAGAAAAGTGGCTGGAAACAAGGATGAAGCAGAATGTAGTAGCAATGCTCAAATGGCGAACAAGAAGAAGCCTCTCCAGCAAATCAAACCAAACAGCGTGGCAGCGCAAAGTGTGCCCAAAGAGAAGAAGATGGAGGATGACGAGATGACAGATGATTTCAATTCAGATTCGGAGGCATCCTTCGACGTTGGCTGTAATGTGGTCTCGGTCCTTCCCAGAGACTATGATAGGATCATGGAAGTCGAAGATGAAGAGGATGGGATGGAAGAGGAAACGATGGTGCACAAGCCCGTGTGTTACTACGTAATGAATAATGGTTGTGTCGAAGAGCAAAATGCTTTCTTCGAAAGACCAGACGATTCCATGAAGGCGCACTTGAAGCCTTTGTTTATCAAAGGAAAGATTGAGAGTGTCGGTGTGAACAAGATCCTAGTGGATGGGGGTGCCGCTGTGAATTTAATGCCCCATTTCATGCTGAAAAAGATTGGCAAAGATGACTCGGATGCAAAGCCCCACAACATGGTTCTGTCAAATTACGAAGGAAAGGTAGGAACAACCATGGGAGTTATTCAAGTGGATCTGACAGTTGGTACTATAACAAGGCCAACAATGTTTATAGTTATTGCTTCTAGGGCAAACTACAACTTGCTGTTGGGAAGAGAATGGATCCATGGTATAGGTGCTGTTCCCTCGTCGATGCACCAGAGAATAGTTATTTGGAGGCCAGATGGAATCGTCGAGAACATAGAAGCAGACCAAAGTTACTTCATGTCCGAAGTTAACAATATAAGCGATCGAAGTTTCGACAAAAACTTAGCCCACATACCCCCTTGCAGTCCGGCGAAATTCGACTTGAAGGCAACGGGCAACGCGTACTGTTCCATGTATCTCCATCCTACACATGGTTTTCAGTGGGATAAGGAAGTCATTGGTGACTCCAACTACATGTGGGGGACTACCAACGTAGCACCGACAGGATGGGGGAATGAGTTCGACAATGATGATGAGTGAACAAGCAGTGCTCGACAAAATTACGGCTTACATAGCCGAAAACAAATTCAAAGCGGCTCTGGAGGCCGAAGTAAAATACATGGCTGTCGAAGCCAATCATGAAGATTCAAATGAACAGTGTCTCCAAAAAGACGTTGAGGAAAATAATAATAACAACCAAATAGACGAATGGCAAAACCAGAAACTTGACGCCATTTATGACGATGAACCTTTGGGGTTCGAAAAAGATCCAGTGTCGAACAACTTGAAGATGGTGGCGCAGGATCCTTTAGAAGAAATCAACTTGGGGCTGGGGGCAGAAAAAGACCAACCTACATAAGTGCAAGGATGGATCCTCAGTTCAGAGTCGAAATAATCCAGTTGTTGAAGGAGTTCAAAGATTGCTTTGCATGGGATTATGACGAAATGTCGGGTTTGGACAGAAGTTTGGTTGAATTGAAGCTGCCAATCATAGAAGGGAAGAAGCCAGTCAAGCAAACTCCAAGGCGCTTTGCACCAGAAGTTCTGTCGAAAATAAAAGAAGAGGTCGAAAGACTTCTAAAATGCAACTTCATCCGCACTACCAGGTATGTTGATTGGATTGCAAATATAGTTCCGGTTATTAAGAAAAATGGCAAACTTAGGGTATGCATTGATTTTAGAGATTTAAATTCTGCTACCCCAAAGGACGAATATCCTATGCCAGTCGCAGAAATGCTTATAGATTCTGCAGCAGGTCACGAGTATCTAAGCATGTTGGATGGATACTCTGGCTATAACCAAATTTTTATTGCTGAAGAAGATGTTTCTAAGACAGCTTTTCGTTGTCCTGGAGCAATTGGAACTTATGAATGGGTAGTGATGCCTTTTGGGTTAAAGAATGCTGGGGCCACTTACCAAAGGGCTATGAATTCAATTTTCCATGATTTTATTGAGACGTTTATGCAGATTTACATTGATGATATTGTAATCAAGTCTGTTTCAGGAAAAGATCATATAGACCATCTTCGACAATCCTTTGAGAGGATGAGAAAGTTTGGTCTAAAGATGAATCCCCTTAAATGTGCTTTTGGTGTGCAGGCGGGTGATTTTTTAGGTTTTGTGGTCCACAAGAAAGGGATCGAAATAAATGAAAACAAAGCCAAAGCTATAATGGAAGCAAAAGCGCCATCAACGAGAAAGGGATTGCAATCTCTACTAGGGAAGATCAATTTTCTAAGAAGATTCATCTCCAACCTCAGTGGAAAAACACAACCCTTTTCTCCTCTACTTCGACTAAAGAAAGAAGAATTCACCTGGGGGCAAGAGCAACAAGTGGCTTTCGACAAAATCAAAGAGTACTTGGCTAGTCCTCCAATCTTGATGTCCCCTTGTAGGAAAAGAAGCATGAGACTGTATATCTCTGCATCAGACAAGACATTAGGAAGTATGTTGTGTCAAGAGGATGAGAATGGCGTCGAAAGGGCCATCTATTATCTCAGCAGAGTCTTAAATGATGCTGAAACTAGATATAGTGCTATAGAAAAACTATGTTTATGTGTATATTTCTCTTGTATGAAATTGAAGCATTATATAAAGCCTGTTGATGTATATGTATCTTCTCATTTCGACGTAATAAAACATATGTTGTCTAAGTCTATTTTACATAGTCAAATTGGAAAGTGGGCTTTGGCTCTAACAGAATACTCCTTAAAATATTTGCCTTTAAAGGCTATGAAAGGACAGGTGGTGGCTGATTTTATAGCTGACCACTCTATAGTCGAAACTATAGAATACGTCGAACTAGCACCTTGGAAACTGTATTTCGACGGTTCCAGGCATAAGATTGGACTTGGTATTGGGATGGTGATTATTTCTCCTGACAAAATTCCAACAAAGTTCAAGTACAAAGTCGAAGGGCTGTGTTCGAACAATGAAGTCGAATATGAAGCTTTGATTGCTGGACTTGAAATCTTGTTGGAATTGGGGGCAACAAGAGTCGAAATAATGGGTGACTCTGAGTTGGTAATAAAGCAGTTGACTAAGGAGTACAAATGTGTGAAAGAGAATCTAATAATGTACTTCGTGATAGCAAGTAGACTTCTCAAGAAGTTCGACAATGTGGTTTTTAGGCACATTCCCAGGATGGAGAATCAAGAGGCGAATGATCTGGCTCAACTGGCATCAGGGTACAAAGTGTCGGAGGAGAAGTTAGAAAAAGCCATTGAAGTCAGAGGAAGAGTCATATCTGTAGGTTTGTCCCCATCAGATTTAGAGACAATAAAATTGGGATATGGTGACGAAGAGAATTATGAGATTTGCAACGTAGATGATGCAGGAGTCGAAGACTGGAGAAAACCCATCAAAGAATATTTGCAAGATCCAAGTCAAAAAGTCGAACGAAAGGTAAAATATAGAGCTTTGAGTTATGTACTTTTTGGCAATGAATTGTTCAAGAAGACTGCGGAAGGAGTCCTGTTGAAATGCTTAGGCGAAAATGAAGCATACATAGCATTGTCAAATGTGCATAGTGGAGCGTGTGGCGCACACCAAGCAGGCCACAAAATGAAGTGGTTATTGTTTCGACAAGGAATGTATTGGCCAGCAATGCTAAAGGATTGTGTCGAATTTGCAAAAGGGTGTCAAGAGTGCCAAGTACATGCAGGCATACCACATGTTCCTGCAAGTGAGTTACATTCGATTGTAAAGCCTTGGCCGTTCAGAGGTTGGGCGTTAGATTTAATCGGTGAAATTCGACCAGCTTCTTCGAAAGGGCAAAGGTACATTTTAGTTGGAGTAGATTATTTTACTAAGTGGATTGAAGCCATACCATTGGTGAATGTAGATCAAGAAGCGGTTATGGATTTTATCCAAAAGCATATAATCTACAGATTTGGGATACCGGAAACAATAACAACAGATCAAGGGTCTGTGTTTACCGGTCGAAAAATGCAGAAGTTTGCACAAGATACAGGTTTTAAGCTCCTTACTTCGACACCTTATTATGCTCAGGCTAATGGACAAGTCGAAGCAGCTAACAAGGTAGTGATAAATTTGATCAAAAAACATGTAGGTGGAAAGCCAAAAAATTGGCACAATACCTTAGATCAAATTTTATGGGCTTGTCGAACATCTCCTAAAGAAGCAACCAATTCGACTCCATTTAAATTAACTTATGGGCATGATGCAGTTTTGCCAGCCGAGTTGTATTTGCAATCAGTTAGGGTTCAAAGGCATCATCAGATCCCATCAGAGACATACTGGAGTATGATGATGGATGAATTGGTTGATTTAGACGAAGAAAGGCTACGTGCCTTAGATCTCATAAAGAGACAAAAAGAGAGAGACGAAAAGTTCTACAATAGAAAAGTAAAATTTAAGACTTTTTCAATTGGTGATTATGTGTGGAAGGTAATTCTTCCTATGGATCGAAAAGACAGAGTTATGGGAAAATGGTCTCCCAAATGGGAAGGACCTTTCAAAGTTTTGAAAATATTTTCTAATGGCGCATATGAGGTCGAAGAAATAGGGAAAGACGAAAGGATATTAAAAATAAATGGCAAATATTTGAAAAAGTATAAACCAATATTGCAGGAGATAAAGATAGCAGTCGAATAAAATTGAAATTGAAAGTAAATAGTGTGCTGCCAAACAGATGGCGTTAAATCATTACAAATAAAGCCTCAAAGGGCTAGAAATTGACAGGAAAATTCGACTAAAGCTGAAGGTTTGCAAACTGTGCCTTCAAAGCGGTAAATTTGTCTTTCTGAAATTGAAGTCGACGATCACAGAGGTTCCTGTGAATATGGGCAACTTCAATCTCTTGGTTGATCTTTTGAGCGGTCTCTGCGTGTTAAATGCCAACCTTCAACTCTTCATCAATCTCGCTTTGCCTAGGCTGCTGGATAGAAGCTATGAGTTCCTCCTCTTTGGAAATTTTCTCTTGGAGAACTGCTATTTGTTTCTTCCATGTTTGAATGTGGTTATGGCAAGTAGCAATCTTCTTGACAGAGGCTTCAGAAAGCTCTTGTAGTTTCGAAACCTTATTTGTCGAAACAGAAACAGAGTTCCATTCAGCAGCTTGTTGGTCCATTTTTTTTGAGATTTGTTGACATAAGTCCCTTCGACGGTGAAGATCTGCGCTGGATAAGTCAATCACAGTTGTCAGCTCTATCACAAAATTGCAGACTTCGACAGGAGCATCCAAAACGTTAATTTGCTTCAACAGTTTCTTCAACTCCATTGGAGCAATGGCATTTTCCTCTAGAACTTGGAACAAGTCAACATCAAGGATCTTTGCCTTGATCTGAGTCATGATATTGGGTAGAGACTGCACTTCAGAAGTGGCTCCAGAAGTAGTCGAACTGCTGTAGGAAGAGTCTTTAAAATTGAATCTGGTGCTAAGTATGGCTTTCAGGTAGTCCAGGGGTTTCTGCACTTTGAGACTTTTAAGCTCTTCATGAGAAAGACTAGTCGAACCAGTTGTTTGGGAACTCCTTTGAGTTTGGTCAGGAGTAGGCTGGTTGCTATGCTCTGAAGTTCGCCTAGCTTCCTGTTGCTTCGACAGATCTTCTTCGTCAGCAGTCTTCTCTTCAGGATCTCCTTTGACAGCAGTGTCTGCTTCAGCATCATCATCTTTTTGTTGCTCAGCGTGTAATCCAGGATGAGAAGGAGAGTTGTTATCAGAATCAGCTCCCACAGTAGTGTTGAATGCTTCGACCGTTTGTCTCTCAAGTTCTTTGATGGGAGTGTCCTCCTCTCGAACGACCTCCTCATGGATTGTCTCAGGCTGTTTGTCGACGACCTTTGGCTTCTATCAAAAGAAAAATTTCTAAGTTAGAAATGAAATAGAATAAACGAGAAGGGTCGAGATTGAAATTTACCTTAGAAGTCTCAGTTTTGGAGCTAGACTTTCCACTCCCCGTATCCTTCGGCTGATGTTTTGTAGCAGGACTGCTAGAAGATTCCCTTTTAGAAGATTTGACAATGGATTTTTGTGAGGCGATTTTTTGCAGTCTTTTCTTCTTTGGAGGAGGGGGATTTGGAGATGGAGACTCATCACTGGACTCTTCGACTGGGATTATCTCTAGTATTTTCTTTCTTTTTTGGAATGTAGAGGTTTTTTGACTTACCTGATCATATAAATCAAAATAGTGAGTGTCTTAAAGAGATAAAAGAATAGATCAAAAGAGGAAGAGATTTATACCTTAGTCGAAGGTGTCTGGGCGGCACTTTGTGGAGTTTCGACGGAAGCTTTCTTGGCAGGCACTTTCACAGCTAAAAAAAAAAAAAAAAATGGAAAAAGGGGAAAGTTAGGCAGTTAGAAATACGTGATAATAAAATGATAAGATTCGTGTTGTTGTTAACACCTTCAAGAATGGGATCTTCCACGCGAACGTGTTCTATTCCAATATGAAGGTGCCCTGGGTAGTTATCCAGATGATACTTAGTCGCAACCACGCGTTTAGCAGGTTTTTTATAACTTTCACGAAGAATTTTCATATGATTCCCACATGTGAACCAATCTGGGAATGGAGGACTTAAAGCCACACCAAATTCAGTAGATGGTAAAGGTGGAAATTTAGGAGGGTAATAGCTGAAAGCCAAGTTGTAACGCACTTCTGGTCGAATGTTTGGAGGCAGTGTCAACTTCTCCAACTTCTCCGTGAATTTTTCTTTTAAAGTAACCGCTGCTTCGCGTATGGTTCGACTAAGATCATCAGGTCTGTAAACGGTTTCAAAGTATTTTTGAAATTTTTGTATTTCTTGGATATGTCTTTGTGTACCTTTTTTAGTCCGTTCCTGCACAAGAGCAAAAGCATTCGTCAGATGGGTGGTGAAAGCTTTTACGTCGAAAAATTTGGTAGCATAGTATTCCCTCCACCATGCGTCGAACTCAGGAGTGCAAAGGAATGATGGTTGAAAAACCACCGGTCGAATATCCAAAGATTCGTCAGTCAGCTTGTTCGACAATTCCCTGCTGGTGGCTTCGTCGTGGAAGGAGTTGTAGAAAATGATGGCCCATTTTTTAGGGAAAAGAGGTCGAGGCATGATTTGAATTAGGCCAAATTGCCTGGCGACCAAGTTAGGTTGATAAACTATTAAGGCAATCTGGGGTTTCGTAGTATTGCGGTGGGAGAACAGGAGCCTAGGGGTCAAAAAGGATTCCCAGACATTTAGGAAGATATTTTCATCTTTTTTGGTTTGCAAGGGGAATTGTCGTGAAAACCATTCAGGTCCAATTGTTCTGTCAGCAAATGGAGCCATAGTCGAAGTAAAATGATGTCTCTCAGCAAACATCATTACGTAGCTAGTAAAGGCCCGCCGAAGGCTAATTGCTTCATCAGTTGGTGTCAATTGCACCAATCTAGGCCATTCGACACTCCTGTTTTTGAATTCCCCTTCATTTATGTCATGCTTCACAGGAATAAAGGCTTCGAAAGTGGCATTCAGCCATAGTTGCAAGAGCCAAAAGGGGCCTGCCAAATTAAGCTTCCCTTTGTCCTTCAATGTCTTCAAAGAACGCACGCTTTCACTCAGGGACTCATACAGGTTCGCCAAGATTACCTCACTCAAGCATAACTTGATCCCAGCGTGGAGTTGGTTCGCCATAGTGATGAACCTCTTAGCCACTTGAAGTGAGCGGGAGCAAAAGACGAATTTGGTCAGCCACAAGGTTAGAAAAGCTATGTGCTCTTTGTCGGAAACTTCTTGGTCATTTTCGTCATGGTAGTGAGACATAAAAAGGGAGTATGGGGCGAAACTAGTGTCGAAATCTATGGAGTCCTCGTTCAGGTGAGTGGGGTCGAAGTCAATGCCAACTGGACTAAGGCCAACTATGGCGGCTATGTCGAACAGCGTAGGGGTAACCATTCCGCAGGGGAGGTGGAAGGTGTTATACGTACTATCCCAAAAGTAAAGGGAGGCTAGCAGCATGTTAGGGCAAACATTGGGTCCTGCTCTTGATAATTGTATCAAGTCAAAAATTCCTATTTCTTTCCAAAATTTTTCTTTAACGTTTTCAACTCTGTTCAACCAAGACAAGTAGTCTGAAAGGTCTTTCGACCAAGGGCAAGTTCTAAAAATCCTAGTATAATTTAGATAAGTTAAATTTATTGCTTCCTCATCTTTTTCGCTTGAACCTTGAGGTTCAGTTTGTTCTACTGGTTTCTCTAGAGTGGGGGGTTTCACCCCAGCACCTATGGGTTTTGTGTGAGAATAAGTAGGAAAGAACTCTTGTAAACGCTCAGGTTTAATGTCTGGGTTAGGGAGTGGTCCTAACATAGCATAGTGATTACCAGAAATGATAACAGGGATGAGTACCTGGGATTTAAAAATGCAGTCTTTTTCCCTCGCATTTGGAGGCTCAGGAATGTATTGTTGATCCCCAATCAGTGTTGGTTCATCCAACCTATGCGCAGGAGGGATGATGGAAGGTTGCTCACTTTTGGAAGGTTTGCTGCTTGATAATTTTTGAAAAGCCATTGTTGAATCAGAAAGTTTTAGAAAGAAGATGAAGATCTGAAGTAGTTGTGAAGAAGAAGAGTTCAAACGCGTAAAAAAGAAAGAGAAATAATGGTTCAGGTATTTATAAGAGATTATCAAAAGCCCTTTAGGTTTAGTGGTGATCATGGAGGGCACGTGGCATCATCTTAACGATGATGATAAAAAGTGGAAGTTGAAAAAGCATGGCTAGCTAGGTTTTAGGGGTATGGACATCATGTCTGAACGTGGGATTTGATGGAACGTTTTCAGAGAAATGCAATGATGAATTTTCTTGGGACTGAACAAAGGTCACGTCTTGAAAACCAGCATCATTAATGCAGGTAACATGGCGTCGAAATAGCTTCGACAGCAAATGATGGTTTCTCCAGAAATAAGTCGAAACATCTTTGCTGGGGGGCAATTTGTAGACATATATTTTCGACACCATGTCTTGGAAGGTAAAATGATGTTCCTTGACTAGAGATGATAACTACAGGAAAAGGAGGAAGAAAATGAAGGTATCCAGAAGACACTTCGACAAGATAAGAATTTCGACACTTCGACAGAAATATAAGGAAGTCTTCGTCAGACAGGTTTGAGGGACATTTATCATTTTTTGACAATTCGACAAGTCTGAAAGGACGCGTTTGTTCGACATAACTTGAAGATTCAAATTCAAGAGAATTATAACGTTTGGCAGAAGACGCGTGGAAGTATCTGGCGAAAGGAAGACATGCAGAAGGCCAGATGTCGAAATTTTAGGATTTAGTCGTTAATAGCAGTTATTTTGTTTATCTATAAATAGGATAGTTGTTATTAGAATTCAGTGTGAAAAACTTGTACAAAACTTCCTGCAATTACTCAAAGTACCCGTGTGAGAGAAAAGAGTTATTTGGAAAAATGTACGTGTAAACACCATCTTTTAATTTCTTTATCAATCAAAGTCTTTTTACCAATTCCTTTACATTTACCAGCATCTTTATGTTTTCTTCGTCATTTTATTTTAAAGTTCTTTCTTCGTCATTTTACTTTAAAAGTTCTTTTCAAAGTCACTTTCTTTTATCTCAGACTTTCCTTTAAAGTTAGTTGAAATCCTTTATTCCAAAAGACTTAAATACATAAAACCAAGAACCAAGATATAACCCTTAATTTAAAATTATCACGTTGATCTAAGTTTTCGCCCGACGTCCTAGGATTTGTTTGGTTAATCCTGCAAGTAACCCAGATTTCACCATTCTGGTAAACCAGAGGTTGTTCGCCAAGATCAACAGCGAACACCTTTTCCTCAAGAGGGGGACAGATCTGGGCGGAAATTTCACGCCATCTCTGAGCATATTCCTTGAAAGTTTCTTTGTCTTTTTGTGATATTGCTCTGAGCTGATCCCTATCCGGTGCCATGTCCAAATTGTATTTATATTGCTGAACGAAGGCTGCACCAAGATCTCTGAAAGTACTGATCTTGGTGCGGTTTAAACCCATGTACCATTTGAGTGCGGCACCGGTTAAACTGTCTTGGAAGTAATGGATCAGTAGCTGTTGATTTTTTGTATGAGTTGACATTTTTCGAGCGTACATCACCAAATGAATTTGAGGGCAAGAGTTGCCTTTGTATTTTTCAAAGTCAGGCACCTTGAATTTGTGCGGTATCTTTACATTAGGAACCAGACAGAGGTCTGCGGCGTCCTTTTCGAATAAGTCTTGACTGCGAATGGCATGAAGTTCCTTCTACATTTCCAAGAATTGTTCCTGGAACTCATTCATTCTTTCGTACATGTCTTCATTTACACCAAAAATTGTTTATGGAATCTGTCATTCCGGGACAGTGTGTACCACTAGTTGTGGTATAGATATTACAACGGTGATTCTTGGTACTTTAGTGTCCTGAAGTTTGTAACCTTCAGGAGTTACTATCGTAAACCTTGCGTCTTCACTTTCCCGAAGTTTGTAACCTTCAGGTCCAGTGGTTCCTGCTGCAATTTCTTGGTCTTTAGTGACCGGTGGGATATATCCTTCAGGGACAAAGTTGAGAGGCATGCCCCATGGGTGACCTTTAGGCATGTTGTACCGAGGATGATTCTCATGTGTTTCCATTATAGGCGTAGATGTGATCTCTAAGATCACAAGCCTTTGTTGTTGCTTCTGAGCTGCTGCCAAGGATTGCATGTCACTGTGAAGTTTTTCCAAACTCCTTTAGAGCGTCCATTTCTTCTCTCAGCTCTCTGTTCTCTTCCTCGAGATCGTCCATTTTCTTTTGTCGATTGGCCCGAGTATTGTATGAGTGAGACAATTTGACTCTAGAATCGTGACACATACGTGAGACTCAAAGATAAGAAGAATGCGTTATGTGAGAATGATGAATGATATACAAAGACATATTTTTTAGTTTTTGTTTTAATCAAAAAGAACTTCAACAAATAGATTGCAAATATCATACAGTGGGGGATACCCCTTTTATTGAATTCGAAGATTGCAGTATGTTACAAGAAAAAGTACAGTATTTTACAAAGTGTTGTAAGGAAAATGGCTAAGCTCATGGATCCTGAGTCCTCACTGAAGAGATCTCAGATAGTGGTTCCGGTATTTTCCTTTTCTTTGACCGGGGCTCTTCAGCCGTTGTCGGGTTGTCAGTCCTTTGCCAAGTGAAAGGAGCGAGCAAATTTCTTCGGTCTTCTTGACTCTCTATAGCATGTTGTTCTAATATTTTAATCAGAGCATCCTTCTCTTTTAACAGTTCCTGAATCTTGGTACACTCCACATTAAGGATTCGGTACTTGTTTTTCCAAGAGCTCTTCTAACGTTGAACTTTGTTGAGAGCTACCTGGAGTTTTTCCGTATCAGACATAAAATAAAGGACATATTCCTTTAACGGAAAAACTTCTTGGCGAGGGTAAGGCATCCTCAGCTTGAGGGCTCTAGTTTGCACCCAGTGGAGATAAGGCTCCATGGAGGTGCAGTTAGGTCTTCCTAGAGACTCTCTTCCTTTCCTGTTAATACGTTGCCAGGCATGCACTATTTCCTTCTTTAGTGCCCTGTCATTTTCCCCTGCTTTGAAGAAAAGACCTTCCAGATGAACATTATGCGGGATATTCTTCATCAGGGTATTCGAGTTGACGATGAACTAAAATTAAATGATAGTTGATTCCTCCTTTAGTTCCAATGAGGGGTATGTTAGGGAAATTTCCACATCAGTCGATGATCTATATCCCCTCATAAATCCTATTATACTAATCTATGTCAGAGTTGGTAAGGGACATAATCTTCTGTGACCAACGTAGAGTACTCTTATGATCCCAAAAAGCAGCAGACTTGGGTAGATGGGAAATAAACCATTTGTAGAGTAAGGGTACACATCATGTGATCATTCCTCCGCTGTACAAATTCCTTAAGTGTACAGAATGATAAGCATCCGCGAGCAGGGTTGGTACGGGGTTTCCAATCAGAAATATCTTAACAGCGTTGGTATCAACAAAGTTGTCAATGTTGAGAAAGAGGAATAACCCATATATGAGTAGGACAAAGATATCTTTGAAAGCAGTTATGTTTCCTATACTGGCAAAGTATATAGCTTTCTCTATCAGAAACTTAGCTGGTAAACCCTGGATTCCTCCTTTGGTGGTCATGTGAGTCCTAACTTCTTACTCGTCCAAAGAGATTGATCTTGCAATGGTTTGATCCTTTGGAATTTCTTCCAGTCCAGAAAATGGAGCTCGATCAGTGATAGGTAAATCAATCAGATAAGAGTACTCCTCCAGTGTTGGTACCAGTTGGTAATCCGGAAATGTGAAGCAATGATAAACCAGATCGTAGAACTGAATCAGTGTAGACAGGATTTCTTCAACTACGTGGACCCTTAACAGAGACAACAGTCCTCCGTGCTTAGCTCTGAAATCCTCAGGGTTGGTTATCATCTTTTCCAACCTCCTTAAATCCTCTAGTTTCGGAGCCTTGAAGGTGTACTTGTGTGTCTTTCTTTTACCGAAATCCATAACGCAATCTCTCTGATATTTGCAATTATTGTTTTAGTTTATTTTGAAAAAAGATTTTTTCCTTTGTTTAAAAAGAGTTTTTTAGATGAATGCATAAATGCAGCACACAAAAACATTGAGAAAACACGGGTTCAAGGGTTCAACGTCACGAGCATGGAGTCATGGCTCCATCCATCCCCAAAGGTTGTGCTATTCTGGTCAATTTTTGTACCTGTAGAACGGGTTTTAAGGTTCCCAAAATCATTTACCCCCTAGGGATATCAACAGCAAGCTGATTCACTCGAGCGAGCTGTAATATCCTAGGGTATATCTCATTTGAGTGTAGTATCACGTATCGACTATTCTCGATAGTCACCGCACTACCAAATGGTCATATGGTTAATGTCTACTAAATCCTCATGGTCATGGGTGCCGCACTGGGAAAACTATGCTTTCACGACAACCGGTCGTTCAACATTAAGTATCCACACGGGTACCTCACCTGATTTGGTGGGCTACCAGGATCGCTTGTTCAGGATTCACTCCCTATAAGTTCTCCCGTATATGCCACCCTTATATTACTGTTCTCTCAAACTTTCCACATGCGTATCAATCGCATTCCCAATGACAGAAAATAAACCCGGATATCAAGTAGGAATAGCAGTATATATATATATATATATATATATATAGGATAGAAAATGCTAAACAACCTAGACCTCTTAGGAATTCTAATCCTAGTTTGGCTCCCCAGCAGAGTCGCCATTTTTTTGTAGCGTGCAATTTTTGTCGGTGACGCGACCACCTTATCGCCATTGGTTGGAATTGGGTGCTACTTTCTGATTTCTTATTTATCTTATGAAGCTAGAAAGGAAAGGGAAGCTATCTAAAACTAACCTTGCACGCAAATATTTTCTTTAACAAATGCCTAAGAGATTGGGGGTCCGGGGTCAGGTTATATAATGGGTAGTTGTCAATTACCCATCCTATATATAGTTATCCATAGATCGTTTAGAAAATTCTACTGTTATCTACTTACTGGTGTTTATCTGTCATGGGTTGAGAAAGTTTCTCCTTTGGGAATGTTTGAGAGAGAATAATTTTGTTGTTTTCGGGTTTTCCAATGTTTTTGTAAGGTACTGGACCTAAGGTTTTTTGATATGTGTGCTCTCTAAGATTTCGCAATCTTATGCCTATGTATTCCCATAAAGATAGCAGGGAAATCAGAGCAATCGTAGTTCCTCCTATTCTATGGGAGGAAAGATGTTTGGTGTCTTATTCAAAGCCCACAATTGAAGCTAAAGGGTATTTGTGTCTTGTTTAAAGCCCAAGATTGAAGCTAAAGGTTTGACTGAGAGAGAATTTGTCATCTCTAAAGGGAGATATCTCATATGTTTATCACAGTTGTTGGGGTATTTGGATATAAAGGAGAATTACTTTAACTGGAATATATGGAATCCAGCAATGCCATAATTTCCTTTATAAGGGATTTGTCCTGAAGGAGAAAACTTTAACTCAGTTTTGAGCAATGCCATTTTTCCTTAGGAATCTTTCATACTAAGAGAGCAACATTGGCTTGGATGTAAATAATCCAGAGGCTTGCCACTTACAGCAATTAGATGAAAGAAGGTTTTTTACCAGGATAAGAGATGGACTACAACTTGAATTTTTGAATTAATAAGTGTGCCACTTACAGCAGTTATCTGGAATTAGGGTTTGTTTTGATTTGTCTGTTTTGATGTGTGATGTACAGAGAAATGTTCTTCCTACAGAGAGAAATTTTGATTTTTTCTCTGAGGGGATGTTGATTTTTGTGTGCCTTGATCAAAGCCCAAGGTTGAAGCTAAAAGGTTGACTCTACTAGGGAGTTTTATATCTGTCTTGTAAAAAGCCCAAGATTGAGGCTGAAAAGAGACTGACTCTTTTGGGGAGATCATTATACAAAGCCTAAGACAAGGTTGGAAGGAATTGACTCTTCCGGGGAAATATTTTGTCTGTCTTGTACAAAGCCCAAGATTGAGGCTAAAAGGAAATGACTCTACTGGAGAGGTTTTATATATGTCTTGTACAAAGCCCAAGATTGAGGCTAAAAGAGGATTGACTCCACTGGGGAGGTTCCATATATGTCTTGTACAAAGCCCAAGATTGGGGCTAAAAAGGGTTAACTGACTCAGCTGGAGAATGTTTATGGGTGTCTTGTACAAAGCCCAAGATTGAGGCTAAAAGGTGATGAGGGATGATAATTATACAAAGCCTAAGAGGAGGCTGGTTGGTGAATTTCTTATATAAAGCCTAAGAGGAGGCTAGCTTCTGCTGGGGATTATTGAGATCCAAAGACAGGTTCAAATTGGGGAATCAACTCTTGCTGAGGGTTGCAGAAGAGTTGAAATATCAAATACCTTGAGGTTCTGAGTTTTCTGAGGGTTTTACTGGGAATAACTTAACCCTAGCTGGGGAAATTTAGAATGAGAGTTTAAAGACTGAGTTTTAAAAACCTATAGAGGTTTTAACTCTGTTGGTGATTGATCAGGGTTTTTCCTGTGTCTTTAGGAAACTTGAGGGTTTCTGGAGATCTGAAAGGAGATGAGATTGTCCAAGTCTACTGGTATGAAAAGGTTTATCTTTGTATGATGCCCAAGAGGAGGCTGGTGTTTTAAGGGATGAGAATCAACCCTAAATTGTTCTGATGTTTTGAGATTCTGACTCTCTGGAGGATTGAACTATCAAAGGATGACTAAGTTCTGTCCTATACATGTAGGAGGTCTTTAGGTCATTGTATTAAGACCAAGAGGAGGCATGAGTACTTCTAATAAGCCTGAGGGTCCTTGTACAAATCCCAAGAGGAGGCTGGGGATGCTTTTAGGAAGCCTGTAGGTCCAAACCTAAGGAAAGTTCAAGAAAGGTTTCACCAGGAATAATCCTTTCTTTAGTGAACAGTTCTAGGGTTTGAATAAATTCAAAAGAGGTTTCACCAGGAATTAATCCTCTCTGGGGGAAATGAATTTCTTAGACAAATTTCTAGTAGTGACAGTCTTGAGAAAAGTTTCACCGAGAATAATGTCTTTCTCTTTTCCATATTATATAAGCCCAAGAGAAGGCAAGTCTGTATCTGGAATTTCCTATGGGAAACTAGTTTTGACTGTGTTGAAAGAGTGACCATTGGCTTGATCTAATCCTAGACCTAATTGTCGAGGGAAACTGTAAGCAATTAATATACAGGCATATATATATATATATATACAGATGAAATATATACAAGTATGTAAAAGAAAGCTGGTAGAACTTACAGGTGACCAAGCTTCCAGTACTACAGCTGTATGGTTAGTTATTCAAGAAATTAAAGAAAGTTTTGATAACAACTATGAATTTGAATCTAAGTCAAAAGGGAAGTTGTTTTGAAAGAAGATTGGGGCTTATACTCAAGGAGAGGCCCAGATGAAAGACAACAATATTACTGTTATTCTAAAAATTGTACCGGGACTTATACAATGACTGAGGCCTAAATTTATTGTATTTACAAAAGAGGTTGGGTCTTACACTCTATTAGAGGCTCAAAGTTTATTTTTATACAAGATATGGGGCTTACAACTCAAAGAGAGGCCCAAAAATAACAGTGATCGCACAGTTGTTTTTGAAAGTCGTATCGGGACTTATACAATGACTGAGGCCCAAAAATTGTTTATGTACAAAAGGGATGGGTCTTACACTCTATTAGAGGCCCAAAAAATGTTTGAAAAAGAAAGATGGGACTTACAACGCAAAGGAGGCCCGAAAATGATTTTGCTTAAAAGGCGACGATCTCGCGCCGCGGTTTTAGAAAACACAGTGGGACTTATACAATGACTGAGGCCCAAAAAGGATTTTGTTTACAAGGGATGGGTCTTACACTCTATTAGAGGCCCAAAGTGTTTATGTGAAGTTTGAAAAAATCAAAATTTAGGGAAAAACCTAATTTTAAATTTAAAAGACATGATTTTCAAAGGAAATTAAATATAAAATGATATAAAATATCAAATATATTTAAAAACAAGTTGTAAACTTTGAAAAATGTTTTCAAAAATCATATTTAATCACATGAAAGCTTGAAATTCATTTGGAATGAAAATATCAAAGTGAGAATTTCATTTAAAAATGTTTAAAAACAAATAAATGAAATTAATTACAAAAATTCTAATAATATTAAATAAATAATATAAATTGGATTTTTTTTTGTAAAATAAAATAATTTAACATTTTTGTGACTTTTAAAAAAAAGAACCAATAAAAAATGATAAAAAATGAGAGAGAAATTAATTTTTGAAATCAATTAAATAAAATATCAAAAATTCAAATATTTAAAAATGTGAAAAAGGGCGCCAAGAACACTTGGTTCTTGCTCGCGTCCCCTGTTTTCCCCAGATTTGCATTTTCTCACTTTTCTCTCTGATTACTCAATGGTTTTGCATGATTCAAACACCAATCTTGCTCGTTTTTGAACAAGGATCACAACCATATAGATTAATTGCTTTTATATTAAGTATGGAGTGAGAAATCAGAAGATTAGCTCAAGAACCCTAGTTTCAGCATGAACACTATGAAATTCCATACACGATTCATACATAGCAATTGATTGAGGGTTTTCACTCTATATACATGCAGGAACAAGATGGTAACTCAAAAATTCATTTATGATGCATTTAATATGGAGTTTGAAGGCTTTAGGCTTACCTCTTGCAGCTGGTGATCGAGCTTGACGATGGAGATGTTACAGATGTGTTGTAAGGACCTGGACATCTTCACTATACCCTATGGAGTGTGTTGAGATGATTAGCCTTGATTGGAGATGCTTGGATCACCTTGTGGTACCTCAACTGCATCCTTGTCAAAAGCTTGAGCAACTAACAGGTGATTTTGTGATTCAGGTGTTTCAGATGTGTTTCAAGGCCATGGATCACTCATATATGATGTATATGAGGTGTTGGCATGATTGGTTTGGTTTGAATCACTTCCAATTTCAAAATTCGATAGTGACTTGAAATGGAAGGCAAATTTGGAGTGAAATAGAGATTTTGAGTAAAACATCAGTTTGGGTGCTTTGGTGTCCTCAAACTGATCACAAATGAGCTCTATTTATAGTAGAGCAAGTTTGTTTTCCAAGCAATAGTGAATTGCAACTGGTACAGGTTTGTGGCCAAGGGTTATCAAATGGAATCTCAAGTCTCCTCTAGCCATTGACTTGAGATTAAGGAGCAGGCCTATGGTCCTCTGTTGCATGAGTTTATCTTGACTCATTTGGTTGATCATGGACTGATACATGTCAGCTCTATGCATCCTTTAAATGCTCCATGACAAATATGAAAGTTTTGGATTTTGAACTTTGAATGCTATTTGCCAAATGATGAGGTTTTTGACTTGCAAGGCTCTATGGTGTTTTAGCTCTGCAGAGATCATGTTCATTGCACTTCAGAAACTTGTCTTGTATGGTGACAAGGCTTGCCAAGTCATGAAAATGCCAAAATTGTGTGGCATGTACAAAGCTGTCTTGTGAAAAACAGTTTTGGAGGTATCTGTTTCCATGCTTGTAACTCCATACTCAAGTTGAATTAGGATGAGTTCTTGTATATTTTGGAAAGCTCTCATGACATATTTCAACTTTGATGTTCACGAATGGACCTGGTTCAGCTTGGATCAAGGTGAAAAATGGCCTCAAAGTTTGGAAAAAGTGAAACAGATTCTGACTTATTGAAAATTTCACTAAGTGTTGGAAAAAGTGGCCATTTCCTATTTTTGTGATTTTGATCAATCCATAACTCAAAATCCATGAGGATTTGGAATTTCTTGTAGTTGACATATTTGAAGTATGTCATGTGAACTTTAATTTGAGCTTTGAATGGGAGAAAAAGGCCTTATGGGTTAGGAGTTATGACCTTGCATAGTTGGTACAAAATCACTTTTGTTCCATAACTTAGAAAAAATTTGGTTTCTCAAGGTTGCCCCTTTTGCAAGAAACCTCACTTTTCTTGATTTTTCTTGATAATTGGTGATCAAAATCATACATTAACATTGTTTTTGACTTAGGGGAACCATATTTGTGAAAAATTCCAAAAAGTCAAACTTGATTTTGGGCAAAGTTGACTTTTTGTCAGATGAAATCCAAACTGTGTGATCCTTTAGGAAATCAAGTCCTTGACCCAATTCAAACCTAATGGATGGATTCCATAGGTATTTTAGGGTGTATTGAATCATGTCTCAAGATTTGGGAGCATGTCTTGGTCAAAAGTCAAAGATACAGTTGACTTTTTCTTCAAAACCCTAATTGTGGTCCAGATGAAATTGAAACTTGTGAATCAAGCTTATTGGATCAATCCATTGTTGCAAATGGATCAATGTAGTGTATTTGAGGCCCTCAAATCATGTCTTGAGATCTTGGCTCATGCTTTGCTCCAAAACTCAACTTAGGGGTGAATTAGGTCAAGAAACCCTAATTCCTGATTTTTGATGAATGCATCCCCTGAGGCTATTTTGACTTGATTATGGAACTCATAAGGTTCCTTGGAGTATCTTGGGTTATGATTTGAAGCATTGGCTCATGCCCAGAAGAAAATTTCCATCTGGAGGCCTTGGTCGACCAAAACCCTAATTTGGTGACACTGGCGATCTCAAGGCTTGATCCACTTGGAATGTTGCACTCTTGTGCTTGATTCTTGATATGGGAGACCTCTTTATCCTTTTTGGGTGTTTGAGAGGTTATACAAGTTAAAGATCATGTCATTTCTTGATTGATCCTTTGTCTAAGTGCTCTGAGAGGGCTTAAAACCCTAATTCTTGATTGTAGTGAAAGCTCAACAATCCTTGAGGAAATTGATGAGGCATGGAA
Source organism: Lathyrus tuberosus (assembly GCA_022829125.1). Taxonomy (NCBI): domain Eukaryota; kingdom Viridiplantae; phylum Streptophyta; class Magnoliopsida; order Fabales; family Fabaceae; genus Lathyrus; species Lathyrus tuberosus. The sequence goes on along the minus strand of JALAZF010000479.1, from coordinate 2,205,556 downwards.
GTACAACCATATTGTGGTGATGATTTGCACAATGATGGGAAATCTTGTGGTCAAAATTTGGGTTACGACATCTATGCCCTATGCTCTTGGAGTTAAGATTTGGAGACCTTGGACCTTTTATGTTGCTTTGTCTGTATTGGAAATTTTCTGTGTGCAGGTGTTGATACCTTGATATTAAAGTCATTTGATACATGAAGCTCCTATGTGTTTCTTGGTCCTTATGAAGAATTGGCTAGGATATTTTGTTTTCATTTGATGTTTGGCTATTTCTTGGCTTGCTAGTGGCTCACCAGCCTAATAGAAGAGAATGCTTGTCATGCACCATCTTTTTGGTTAGATCTTTCCATCTCCTACTATTTGCTTGATGCCTGTTCTTGATTCTGCTTGATGTCTACTTTCATGATACTTGTGATGATTTGACATGATTTTATACCTTACTTGGTTCATTTGATACTTGTGTTGATGTTTGTTTGACACTTTGAGACACACATGTTTGCACTACCTTGTCTGCCCTCACCTCTAACATGTTGTGTGCCTTATTGGTGACTTGTTACTTTGCAGCTTAAGTTGACTTTATTACCTTGGCATCTACTTTGCATATGTTGCAATTCATTCATCTTACCTTCTCTCTTAGTCCCTCTGTTGCTTATACCTCCTTCCAAAGGAAAGGATTCCCCTATTGACTTCCATGTCATATTTTAGGATAGCTTAGCCTAGCTTACTTCTTCTTTCCTTCCTAGCCTTAGGATTAGAGTCGCCGCACTCTATGTAAGTTTCTTGCCATGGACACTTACCTCCCCTTTGGAACCTTAACCACAGTCAAGAGTTCCTCACCCCTAGTGAGGTGAACTACGAATGCTTTGATTCCATCCTAGTCAGGATACGTAGGCACGAGATGGGATGTCTTGGCGAACATACTTTGTATATACCCTAGGTCTTTACCTTAGCATGCAAACTATAACATAACACAAATACTAATAAGAGGTTCCTGTAGAGTACTACAGATACTTAGGGTGTTAACACCTTCCCTAGGTATAACCAACCCCTGAACCTTAGATCTCTAGCTTTGTTGTTACATAGTGCACTTAGGGTTTTCTTCGATCTTTACCATTTCCTTTGGATAAATCAAAGCTCAGTGGTGAACTTCATGATTCGTGATTCAAGTTAATTAATAGCTTGATATCCGATTCTCACCGCAACAGTACCCATGTTTTTTTTTTGCTTTTACCACCTCCCTAAAATATACCTCGTCATCATTAAAAAGATAGAGAATGCGGATCTACGTGCTTGCAACTACAACTCTCTACAACAGTAAAATGATCTTGGTGGTTTTGATGATGACAACACCTTTTGTCAAACAAAATTATGCGAAGTCTTCATCTATCAAGAAATTTCAACAATCATCATTTTATGTGTAAGATTAAGATGTTCTTTGCAAGATCAAATATCAAACCATAACAACTGCTAAGGTCAAACGACATTTGGTAAAGTCTTTGATGATCTCTAGTCCATCAACCTCTGATGATGACATATGGTCAAAAAAGTTATCTCAAGCCTCATTAGTTAAATGAGTTAAGTTCTAGATGAAGTTCTAAACCAATGTTGAAGCTGACAAGGGAATTTGAAGCTTCAAGGTTGTGAAAGAGAGGAAGTGTGAAAGTTCGCCTGGTCCTGTGCTTAGCGTGTGTCTGAGTGATCAGTTTAATTTAAAGTTATAAGAGCAATTCTCTAGATACTAAGACAACTCATACACACACTTAACATTATTTTTAAGCTTCTCTAATTTGATAAAACACCTTAAATTTTTTTTTATACAGATACTTAATTAATTATGGACTTGATTAATCAATTGGGAGTGCTTTTTACATTCCCACACTAGTTAATAAATTAACAAGTTATGGTTAATCAATTAACTCATTAGTAACACCTCCAAATCAATTAAGAAAACCTTTAATCGATTAGTGATGACATAATTCAAAAACCTTATTTAGCGTATCTAGTCAATTAACTGCTATGATTATTCTATTAGATCATTAGAAAACCCCATGGATCATTTATTTTTTAGCCATTTGTTTTACTATAAATAGAGGGTTTTTTCTCATTCCATTTCACACCAAAATTAAAATTTAAAATCATTCTTTCGCCCTTTATACTCCCTTCTTCTTCATTTTCTATTTCCTTACTGAAATTGCCATAGTATCGAAATAGTGAAAAATACTAGTGAGATTTTTGTTGTATAAGTGTTGTGGTTATCTTGTACTTTAATTAAGAGAATTTTGTCTCTTGTATAATATATTTAAAAGAATTTATTTTTTGGTTATTGAGATTAATTAGTTAAAAACCACTATTTAGTTCTTGACTTTAGCTGGTTAAAGATTCTATTTGGTTTGAAGATTAGCCTGTAAAATATCTTGTTTGGTTTGGAGATTAGCCTTTTAAAATCCCTTGTTTTGTTTGAAGATTATCCAATTAAAATCTCTTATTTGGTGTGTGATATTAGCCCGTTAAAATCTCCATTTGGTTGTAAGAAAGTTCGTGGACATAACCTGCGAGAAACTCACATCTATAGTTGAGCTTTCAAGAGAAAACTCTTGGGGACAGGAGTAGGTCAAGTGATTTGATTGAAACTATATAAATTTCTGGGGCATGTTCTCTTTTCCTTATCTGTTTATTTTTCGTTGCATTATTTTCTTTATACCTTAATATTTTTACTCCATCTATTTCTCATTCTTTCTTTCTTTTAATGTGCTGCTTATTATCTATTTGTTTTATAAAAATAACTCAAAAAAATTTATAAATAAAAAATTTTATACTTGGACATAGATTTTCAATTAACACAATTTACCCCCTCTTGTGTTTGCAGTCAGCGCAAATGCTCAATGTAAATATATAAGAGAAGAGAGTTTGACAAATTTTTTTATCCGAGTTCACTCCAAGATTTGGAGTTACTGCCAATTCCTTCACACTTAATATAATTTCACTATAATCCAATTAATTATAATTTCACTTAAGTATCTCCTTGTCCAACTGAACTATATCTTAGAATTCTCAAACACAATGAAATGATCCTAACTGGATCACTTTGTCCTCTAAAAGAATATGACTATAAGTTGGGGTATATTTGTTTCATTTTATTAAAAAATGATTTTTATAGTATTATATGTTTTTGTTTTAAAAAAATTTACGAAGATTTTTTTTTTTTTAAATATTCAAATGAAAAAATTGTATATCAAAATTTTAATTAAACACTTAAATTTGAAGCTATTTTGAATAACTGCTATAAAAAATCACTTTGAGATATATTTTTTTTTTAATAAAACATGTGATTTTGACTTTTTTTTAATCTTCAATAATGTATATTTATGTTACTTGATGTCAAAATTAGTCTTTTAACTTATAAAAAATAGTTTAAAATAACTTTATCTATTTTTAAAAATACAAAGAAAAACTCATTTTTAAAAGGTAAAACAAACAACCACATATCCCTTTGACTATATAAAATCAAATAAATAGACAACTATTTGAGTGTTTACATATATCACTCAATAAAATATGTAAACAAATTTAAGCAGAAATACAAGTGTTTAATCTTTCATTAAAAAGTGTAAACAATAAAATCACTTTTTGCTTATTTTCTTTCGTTCTTTCTTTTGAGTAAAACTTCTTATCTAGCTGTTCATTTTTTTTGAATTTATTTTATTTTCTAAAGATGACTGTAAAATGTTTAGTAATGTTGTTCAATGTTGTGCAGTGTCATATGTATAAAATAGTGAGAAGTTAAGACTTTATATAACTTTTATTTTTAGTTTTTCGTTGCTGCAATTGTATGTTGGTAAAGTTGTTGTTGTAATCTTTGTATAACTAAAACAAGTTATTTTAACGACTTTGTGCTCATAAGAGAAATTATCACGCACTAGGTTGTACAATATTGTCACACACAACTTGTACATTTGTAATTTCTATACTATAGCTTAGTTATAGCTCACATTTAAATTATTTATGTTGAGAGGGAAATCATCTAAGTTATTCTCCAAAGAATAAATTTCTAGAATATTCAATGATGATCACCAAATGATAAAACTCAACAAAGGTTGATAACTTGATCTTCTAACACTACTGAGTTGTTACGTTGAGTTAACTAGAAGAAAATGATGATTACTTGAGTAGCTCATATCCATAGGATAATGTTTGAAGCATGTACTAGGAACTATCAAAGAGATGTCTTCATGTCACACCACCCAGAGGATGCTTTAAAAAATGTTGTACTAGGATGCTCGATAATCAATATGATAGATGATATCTTCCAAATTCATCTTTAGGCCAAATAATCATTAAGTAGAAGCACACTTTTCTTAGTCTTTCTCGAGGATTAAGTCTACTTAAAATATTTCTACACGTGAAACAAATGATATAAAATAACTTTTTTCTCTTACATTGTTATCATTCAAACCAAATTAAAGAGCATTGTTCTTCAAACTAAGTGTGGAATAACTTATAAATCTTTCCTCTATGTATGGTATATTAAATGGTTGCCAAAAAAAGAGGTCCACATTCTCTCTTAGTAGAGCAAGTATTGAATTTTTTCTCCAGCTTCCAAGGATGTTCGATTTTGGTCATCTCGTGAGCACTCTTCACCTCCTTGAAATATTTGATGGGGGCATACCATTCTTTCACCAAAGTCCTATTTCAAGTGCAGAAAAAAGTACAATTTTATTGTCTCCATACAAACTAATTGTGTTTCAAAGACCATTCAATATTTTTTTTATGATTTTTAGAATGGTTTATCAAATGTTTGACTGTTTGTGAATACGAAAAGTAAAATAACGGAAAGTAAAATAAACTTTGGTGTTTAACAATTGAGAAATTATGTTGGGGTTAGATTTCATCGACCTATTCTAATGTATTATCATTGATCAATAATATGCAATTCTAATCAGCTATTAATATTACCTCCTATCACTCTCGTCAGAACTCATGTCCGATTCAGCAACATAAGATCAACCATATTACCTAATAGATAATCTCTCAGCCTATTAACCAATACGATAGCATTAAGCTTCAATAGTTCATATGGATATTGAACCTAAATATATCTCTAAACATTAGTATATTCAATAGATGAAAACCTTGAATCTAGTAATGACCAGTACCTTTCGAATATCAAGTCAAACTATGAAAACCTATTTTTTGTAGCTAATCCAAAACAAGCATTACGAATGAAGAATTCATCAATATTAAAGCATAAGAATAATTACATAGAACACCATGATTGTGACCAATACATGAGAATTAGAAGACTTAATATAACCCTAACCAAAGAGAAATTATACATGGTTACTCATTGTAGCTTGACAATTAAGCCCTAGAAGAAAGACATTAAAAATTATCTATTACCAATTCCTCAAACAACACTTTTGCACTCAATTTTCCTCTCTTTTCCTCTTCCATTTTTGGTATATAATGTGTTTCTTTCACTCCCTAACAAGAAAACTACTAATTTACACTAAGTTATCTCAACTGGACTGATTGAAAACTTATTTATAGGGTTATGATATGCCATTCTCGCTAAGAGAGGCTCAAAGCCTTCTTAGCGCGCCTACTTTGCTCTCCCTTGAGATATGCAAGCTCATCCTACAAGTTGTCATTGTTGCGTTACCTTGCTTAGAGCGCCTTCAAGCTGTCTGATTGAGAAAACTCTTTCTTGGCCATGAAGTAATTAGCCCTTGAGTTATGAACTTCCATACCTCGCTTAGCGCATTTGATCCCACACTAAGCGATATTTGTTGCTTAGCCTTAAAGTTACTTAGATCGGAAGTCTTCATTGACCGTCATAACTCACTTAGCGAGGCAATGTTCTTGGATTAGAGAGATTTGATGCTTTTGACTAGCTTTTGGTGCTTTCTTGGTCCGTTTTACCTGTATTTAATGAATACACTGCTAAAAAATTCATGCAGACATTTTACCGTGTTTATTGATAAATTGGATTTTTTTTATAGATTGTTTGCAAAATAAGTTAATAAGTGCTTATGTATTTTACGTATTTTTGAAATTTATGAAGTCCTTTCCAGAATCCAAGTAGGCCACTGCTTATTGGGAAATTTGGTAAACAAACATAAGTTTATATTAATACTTAAGGGATCAACCCCGAAAATCTCTCGGACATATTTGTGTGTGCGTTATTCGCGAAAATCATGAGGCTTGTCGAAGTTCAAGTACACTCCTTGGAAATACTTTGAAAAGATGCAGTTTGAAGCTATTGGTGAATGAGAACGGCAGTCGAAAGACTGGATGATTTTAGACGAGAATGTAAGTAAAGTAAAGGAAAGACAAAAAAGACTTTGAAATCGAAATAGATAAAATGCAGAAAAAGTTAAGATCGACGTGCAGGGAATAAAATAACATGAGAGGTAAAGGAAGTTGAAACGTAAAAATAAATAAAAGGCTCTTAAATTAAACTTGCTGAAATTGTATAAAATGGTGGAAGCATACATACATTTTCCTTCACTCGTTTCTCACAGCGCATGTACTTTGAATGTTACAGAAACATGTACAATTTGCGGACCCCTTATAAAAATGAACTTAAGTGTCTATTTATACTACTCTAAAATAACTTTCTAAGTATGATAAACTACTCCCAGGTGACACGCCCTCAGATCATGTAACGGTTCTCCCCTACGTGTCTCACGTTCTCTACGTAACCGTTGACGCTGATGTAGTAGTTTCCGCCTTGTGATATCATTTAAATTTCTCAACTGCTTTGTTGGCACCAAGAACTAAATATCCCCATCGAAGTCTTCAACTTCGATCATGTTAATGTAACATGTTTCGTTGTATTTTCCATTATTGTGATGAACTCCACATATAACACCCAAGTCAACATTATTTCCATTATAGTGATGTACTCCACATGTGTTGACTGAGTTGACATTACTTCCATTGTAATGATGGACTCCAACCTTAGCCAACATGGCATACTTTTCCATTGTAATGATGGACTCCAACCTTAGCCAACATGGAATAGTATTCCATTTCACTAAGTGTCTAACATAGCATTGTACTTAATTTCACTAAGTCTCCATGCTTTTCACTGTGCCTTCCGACTACCCCACCTTCGACCAGCATCCTCTTACGTGATTCCCTACCTTGAGCCATTTTTATCATGTTGACCCACTCTATTTTATTTTCCACGTGGCACATTTATGGCTAGTCTCATGAATACTTTCCATTTATAGTCAAATCGAAAAATCCAGCATAACAAATTGCCCCCTAAAAGGCCATGTTTCAATTTGCATCAAACAAGAGAAACGTGGCCTTTTTTACCACAAATTTTCGGCGCCATTTCAATTTTGTTCTTGTCCCTTTTTTGGCGCATTGTCACTTTCAAGAAATTCGATCAAAATCTCATCATCACTCCTACTTCCAAGTAAGACGTGGGTTTTCACGTTTTGGAATAACTGCTCCCACTCCTTATTAATTTGTGCATCGAAACCCCACGCCATCTCTTCAATCACTCCCACACTATTGCTAAGTGTCAGATTCAATGCATGCACTGAAGACTATAAATAGCCTCTCTCAGCTCCTTTCTCATTTTATTCACTTCATCTTCTTGCATCTACTTCTCTCGACGAACAAAAATTCTAAATCCATTTCACCACTTTCATCTCTAAAACTTTCTATTTTCACCATGTTTGTTAGCAAAACATCCTTTAAATCCACGACCGGTAACAACCCCTTGCTTTTGTCATTCCTCCTGCTTTTGTAATGGCCATGCCTACTATATGTAATAACTTTGCCATTTTGGCATCTTAATACCATGGTGGCAACTTTGTTTTTGTTTTGCATATTAATCATGCTCAATTCGAATTTCTTGTAGCATAGGTTTAGACCGTTTACTCTTAAAATTCGACTGTCTGTGGCTAATTCTTCGATTTTGTAGGCGTTATTTGAAAGCACTTGCAGTATTTAAAATAATCCCTCCTAATTTGGGGACCACTTGCCTAGGGCTCGATCCTTCTGATCCATAGGCAAGATAACCTTCCAGACAAAATCTCCACTTAAGAACGTTTTGGACTCAACCTTTTTATTGTATGCTTTAGCGATTCATTCTTTTTGCCTTATTAATGCATCTAATGCTGTCTGTATTTCCTCGTCCAAATCAACTGTCTCATCTAACATTATTCCTCAATACTGGTCTGATAGAATCTCATGTTGACATTGAATTCGAACTGACTGTAAGTAAATTTCTACATGCAACACAGTTTCATGCCCATACGTAAGTTGAAATTGCGTTGTGGCTGTTGCCTCTTTGGGGGACGTATGACAAGCCCACAGGACCTGGTCCAACGTTTGATGCTAATTTTTTTGGCTTCCTCCCAACATGCTTCTTGATCAAACTAATAAAGGTTTTGTTAGTAGCCTTAACCTGCCCGTTTGCCTGAGCATAGTATGGAGTCGAGGTTAACAATTTAATCCACATTCCTGACGCAAAATCCTGCATCTTTCGACCAGTGAATACTGACCCTTGGTCTATCATAATGGTCTCAAGAATCCCAAACCTGTAAAATGTTCCTTTCAATAAACTCAATTATGGCCTCTTGATCATCCTTCACCAGAGGGACTACTTCAATCTACTTGATGAAGTAATCAATTCCGACCAATATATATTTCTAGCTCTTAGAGGACGCATGTCAGATTTCTCCAATCAAATCTAAATCCCACCCCCTAAACGGTCAAGGTTTTACTACCACATGCAACTCATTTGCAGGAACATGTTGTATGCCTGAGTGAATCTGGAATTCTTGACAAACCTTAGCGAAATCAATGCAATCCTTAAGAATTGTGGGCCAATAGACACCTTGTCGACACAACAACCATTTCATCTTGTGCCCACTTGATGAGCACCGTACGCCCCACTATGGGTGTTCGAAACAACCAAATATGCCTCCTTTTCGCCAAGGCACTTGAGCAACACCCCTCAAGGGTTTTCTTAAACAACTCATTTCTAATAATTACATATTTTAACAATATATACTTGATCTTTCTATTCGTAGATCTGTCTGAACTCCTCAAGTAATCAACTATGGGTTTTCTCCAGTCAGTGCCAGGCAAGTCCTCAATAGTACAGATATCAAAGTTCTCTGAGTCTATCGACCCAAGCTTTGTCAATGCTAGATCTGATGGAGAAAGCTTTGTCGCCTAAACTCTTCCTCTAACTTCAATCAATTCTTCTAGCTTTCCTTTTGACACTCTATATCCTGAAGCGATATGTGTCAATTTGTTTGCTTCGTAATTCCCAAATCTAGGAATCTGCCAGATATCCACGAAGTCAAAACATTTGATCAACCAATTCACTATAACAAAGTGCATGATCAAGTTCTCATTGATACACTTGTTTTCTTTTGTTATTTGCTTCATAACTAACTCAAAATCTCCTTTTATCTCGACTTGTCTTGCCCCAAATTATAACAAGACTTCGAGTTCAGCTATCAAAGCTTTGTACTTAGCCTCATTGTTGGAGTAAGAACCTTCAATTTTAAATTTGAACTTTGTTGGTATTTTGGTCGGCGAAATAATCAAAATTCCAACGCCAGTTCCATTTTTATGGCTTGAACCGTCGAAGTATAACTTCCACAGTTCCATTTCCAAGTAATTTACAGGTGTCTTAACTACTGCATAATCTACAATGAAGTCTGCGACTACCTGACCCTTCATGGCCTTTAACGATGCATATGTCAGAGAATATTCGGTTAAAGCAACTGCCCATTTCCAATTCGACTATTCAAAATTGGCTTAGACAACATGTATTTAATAACTTCAACATGTGAAGAAACAAAAACATCAACTGGCCTTATATAATGTTTCAATTTCATACAAGAAAAATAAAAACATATATGGCTCTTTCGACACCACTATCATCCTCTTGGGATAATAAACTCCCTATGGTCAGGTCTGAGGCTGAAATTTTCAGCTTCATACATTTGTTTCTAACTGGCGGTGTCAAGATTAGAGGATTTTATAAATATGCCTTGATTTCGTCGAACACCTTCTGATGCTCAGGTCGCCACACAAACTCTTCCTTCTTTTGGCGGAGCAGTGGTGAAAATGTTAGTACTTTTCCGCTGAGGTTCGATATAATCCTTCTTAAAAAGTTAATCTTCCCTAAGAGAGATTGCAACTCTTTCTTTGTCGACGGAGGCTTCGTCTCTTTGATTTCTTTTGTCTTATTTTGATTTGTCTTGATCCTTTTCTTGTGGACCATAAAGCCAAGAAAATCTCCTGCCCTTTGATAGGTTGCTCCAGCATTTTTTAAGCCAAATGGCATCACTACCCATCATAGGTGCCTAAAGCTCCCAGGCATTGAAATACCGTCTTTGGCACGTCCTCATCCGCAATAAAAATTTGGTTATATCCGGAATAACCATCTAACATACTAAGATACTCAAAACCCGCTGCTGAATTGACCAACATCTCGACGACCGGCATCGGGTATTCGTCTTTTGGGGCTGCACCATTAGATCCCTAAAATCTATGCAAACTCTCAACGTCCCATTTTTCTTTATAACTGGATCGATTTTGGCAAGTCATTCGACGTACCTTGAAGTTCTTATGAAACTGCTTCGTAGGAGTCTTTCGATCTCCTCCTTTATTCTAGACATTATCTTTGAGGAAAATCGCCTTGGCGTCTGCTTGACGGGCTTCTTTCATGTCTTTATTGGTAGCTTTAGAGCCACCGATTCCCTGCTTAAACTTGGCATTTCGTTATAATCTCAAGCAAAACAATCTTTAAATTCTTTAAGCAATTTTATTATTTCTAACCATAAGTCCGGATCGATCCTTGTACTTATATAAGTTGGCCTTCGAACTGATCTGTCACCCAGATCTATTTCCTCAGTGGGTCTTGAGGTTACATTTTGGTATTAGATGCTACCGAGTCTTTCTCGAACACCAAAGGCTCTTCGTCATAGATGCAGTCTAGCCTTTGCCCTTCTCGACTATCCTTCTCTAAACCAGTCTTCTGTGGTTCTCCGACGGGTTGAAGTTCAACACTGATTCGGTTGCCTACGTCAAACACCTCAACTTCATTGGCCTTAACAGCCATGTGTGATACTTCGGCTTCTAGAGCCATTTGAAGTCTCTTCTCGGCCTCGTAGGTGTTTACTGTGAAAATTAGTAAACAACCTCTGGTCTACCAAATCAATAAGAAATTGAATAACTTGCAGGATCGACTATACGAAATTCTAGGACATGTGCTAAATAAATTAAAATGATATTTGGAAAGAGATGAACACTTCGACAATATTCATGGTTTAAATAAAGTTTACTTCGACAATATTAAAGAAAATGTAGTGCAGGAAAATGATCGAAAGAGTGTTGGAAGATAACTTGCAAAAGTAAAAGATAAAATTCTGGGCAAAAACTAACTGAATTGCATTGAATGAAAAAATGGTGTTACATCAAACATACATTTCTCACACACTCGTTTCTCTACACACGGGTACTTTGAGTAATTGAGGAATTTGTACAAACTTGAACACACACCAATCCTAACGCTAAGACTTGCTATTTATAATAGTAAAAAATAACTACCCCTAACGGCCTACTAACTAGAGCAAGACAAATGGAATTCTGCATGTCTTCGTATCCTAAATGCGCTCCACATGTCCTCTGCCAGCAATTGGATAAGAACAAAGTTCCCTCCCTTATTTGAATTCAAATCTTGAATCGAATGTCATCAATAATATGTCCGTCGAACAATATTTCCAAATTGTTAGAAATATTTCTAAGTCTATACAATATTTCTCTCTTGTACAAGGACACTTTCGACTTAAATTCCTGGGAACGCTATTCCAGTCGAAGTCTTCCGAATCTTCTCTGAAATCCTATTTCCTTGATTAATTCTCGTAATCCAATATTAGGTGTCAAAATTAGGAGCTAACAAATTGCCCCCCAAAAATGTAATTTTCGACACCGTTGAAGAAAAAGGCATTTTTTGATAATGTCGTTCGACGCCTTATTTAGTCTTTGCGAAGTTTCGACATTTAATTATGGTTTCAACATTACAAAACTGTTCACTTTCCTTTTAGCAGACCTATGACATCATCGCCATCATTGCCATATCTAACACGTCTCCTCAAACCATGCGAGAATCTCTACCATCGTCACGTTTCCTAGAGTCTAGGAAATCATGGGGGTATGCATTAATTGCCACCGTTCCATCAAAGATCGTGGGAAGGACACGCGTCCTACTTCCAATTTTGCCATTAAGGTGATTTCTAAAATCGTTTCCACTCCCAACCTTATAAATACCCATTTCATCAACTTTTTCACTTTTTACGCTCTCTACACTCTAAAATCTCTAGAAACTTTTCACATTTCAAAAACTCAGTCTCCTTCATTTTATTCCAACAATGGCTTCCTCCACACGATCAACCAAGGACGCTAGCATAACTACCAAAGAGTCTAGCAAACCTACAAGAGCTCCTAAGAAGATCTCTCAACTTCCCCCATTCTATTCAATCACTGGTCCGACCATGGTAGGAAATAAACAGTACCTGCCTGAACCTCTTGCTGAAGAGAAAAAAAGAACCCACGCTTCACAGGTACTCATCCCTTTAACTGTTTCTGGTAAGCTTCTGGCTTTGTTTGGTCCTCTGTCTAATTCTAGTGTTGATCCTAGTAAGCTTAGGGATTTCTTCCCTACTTACCACAAATACAAACCCATAGGTCAAGCTAAGAAACCTAGGGCTAGTAACGAAGATCCCAATCCTGCTAACCAGACTAATCCTCTGAATGAAGAGGCCATTGATCTTAGGTATATGAACAACTTTAGGGTATTTAGAGCTAGTCCATCCTTTAAAGATCCTTCTGACTATTTAGGATGGTTGAATAAGTTAGAGAAGACAAAATCTGAGGTCTGGAAAAATATGGGTATTTATGATTTAATCATGCTGTCGAAAGTAGGACCTGAATATTGCTCGAATATGCTTGCCTCGTCCTTGTACTTTTGGGACAACACCCACTACACTCTCCACCTTCCATGTGGAATGATGACACTAACTCTATTCGACATAGCCGCTATCACAGGGCTCAAACCAACTGGGAACACCTATGACCCTGACTTTATGTCTGATGATATCATTAGCTTTTTGACCTCTAGGGCATGGTATTCGACCCATATCGCACACTATCATGATAAGTACATAGAAGAAGTTTCAGATGTAGAACACATAGCTTTCTTAGCTCTATGGCTATCTCATTGTGTCTTCTGTTCGAAGTCACTACAAGTTGCTAGGAAATTCCTGACTATGGCGAACCAACTCCATTCTGGCCATAACCTTTGTCTGAGCGAACTGATTCTAGCTAGCCTCTATGAATCCATGAGTGAAGGCGTTACCCAACTCAAGTGTTTGGGTGACAAAGGAAATCTCCTCCTCTCTGGACCTTTCTGGCTTCTACAATTATGGTTGAACGCTTCATTCGAAGCCAGTCTTCCTCACAAGAATCAAATCAACAAGGATGCTGACAAAGTGAAGAATAGGAGCGTAGAAGGTCTACGCCTGGCGAAGCTGACTCTTGTTGATGATGGTCGGCCTGTTCAACAAACGTTTACCAACTTTATCATGATGTTTGCTAAACGTTACGACTTCACACCCAATATGGCTCCCTTCGCTGCAAGTAAATATGGTCCTGAGTGGTTCACCAGGCCATTCCCAGCGCCGTCGAAGGCTTAAGAAGTAGAATCTACTGTAATCTGGGAAGCCTTTCTAACTCCTAGGGTTTTAACCCTCAGGTTCAATCTCTCAAAAAGTATGGTCACTTTGATTGCTTACCAGCCAAATCTCGTCGCCCGATAATTTGGACTGGTTCGGGTTTTACCCAAACCCCTCTATGAAAAGAAAAACCTCCTCATCCTCTACAACGCAATTCATACCGAAGCCGTGACTATCAAACAAATTGCGTGTTATGCTGGTCGAACACAACTTCTTCCAGTTGATTTTGAACCAAGCTTTCTCTGTACCCAACAATTTGATGACTGGTGGAAAGCTTATTATATAGAGGAACTTTTCGACGTGGCTGCTTTTACACAGCACATTAACAGGGCTTTCCTCTTTGTGTAAGAAAGAGTCAAGAAAGGTACTTCGACGCACATCAAAGAAATCCAAGCCTTCCAGAAATACTTTGAAACTGTTTATTGACCAGATGATCTTGGTCGAACCGTCTGCGACGCAAATGTTACTTTGAAGGATTTTTTTTAAAGAAAATGGAGAACTTAAAGATCCCTTCGTACGTTCCTCCTGAGAAACGGTACAAAATGACTTTTAATATGTTTCCTCCCAAATTCCCTCGACAGCCAAACACTGATTTTGGAGTGGCCCTTGCCCCTCCATTTCCAGACTGGTTCGTCTATGGGGATTCTGTCAAAATCCTTCGCCAATAATCAAAACCAAAAGCGCAGCGGGTGGTTCCGACCAAACATACACTAGACAGTTTCAAAGGGCATCTTCATATTGGGATCGAAGATGTTCGCATCGAATCTAAAATATATGAAAGTGTGGAATGAGAGGACTTCGATCAAACATTTTTATTATTTATTTTCTTTCACCTATAATAACTGTTTTTATTTTAATTTAGCGGTGAAGATTCCGCCAAAGAAACCAACAGTTAAGAAACCCGTCGAAGTAAAAAAGGAAGGAGGAAGTAAAGCAGCAACAACAATAACAAAGGTATTTCGCATCCCTTATTAATTTTGTCGCTTTCCATATATTCCATTATTTGTCTAACATTCTCCCTTTTAGGGCGCTCGAAAGCTACCCCCGACTCCCCAAAAAAGGAAGGCAAAGGAGGATGCGGTTGTGGTGTTTAAATCAGACGATGAAGATCTATCTCTGACTGCCGAGCAATCCCTCAAGAAAAAGAAGAGGCAGCTAAAAATGAGCGAAGCTCTGGCCCAATCTCAAACAAAAGGTGTAAAGTCCCCGACCAAGAAACCCACCACCCTAACAATACTGGAACCAACTCTTGCAGAAATGTCGAAGAAAGCTGCGGACCAACCTGAAAGTGACAATTCAAGCCCTAGAGCTGAAGCTCCCAAGGTACCAAATTTTCTACTTAGCCAGCTGCCAAATCAACCAACACCACACTCCTCAATAGTGAAGGCGAACCGACGTATCATTCCACTTCTGCAAAGGATTCTGAGAAAAGCTTGATGGGAGAAATAAACTAGACACTCGGGGAACATCGCAAAACTTTACCGCCCAATACTACTACCTAGAATTCTCACACCAGTGGATCTAAACACGAAGGTGACCAGGAAAAGGACATGCAAGCTGAAGCAGCTAAGAATGATATCGGGGGTGGATCACCCTGGAGTCCCTATCAAAGAGGAAGCTCAAGATGGCTCCCCAAGAGTCAAACGTCTGGATGTCACTTAGCAAGATCAAGATAATGACATGGAAGAAAGGGAAAATCGCTCTGCATTCCAACATTATTCGATACCTATTGAGGAATTCATGGATGACGAGGAAAATGTCGAAAAGGATGATGACAAGGAGGAAGAAGAGGATGAAGACACTCATGATGAGATAATCGTCAAACCTAATCCTGTCCCGTCGATTGCGAAAGATTCAGGCAAAACCTTTATGACCTTTTCTGCAGAAGAGCTGGAGGCTTTGAAAAAGAGCAACCCTTACGAATACCTGAAAGCTTTGATTGGCACTAGAGGAAGTTCGTCTAAAAAGAGTCTCAGTTCGTCCTCAGTATATGGTGTCCGATCAACTAACAATCCTGCCAGCGAAATACTTTCAAAAATCAAGGAAAAAGTTTTTAAGGGTGACCTGTTTCAACTCATAGAGTCTGATCCTACTTCTCCTATTGCCTTGAAAAGTCTTCTCATAAAGGTTGATATTCTGACCGCTTTTCCTGAAGTTACAAACGTCATCCTGGAGCTGACTTCAATGATTGATCATGTTGCTGCTAATGTTGCCAAAATTAAGCAAAGCTCTAAGGATATCGAAAGTCATACTGGCTCAGTAGCAGCTAGGGGTGGAAGTAGGCCAGGTCGATAACAGGGGCCTACAGGCTAGCCTACACAGGCTCAGGCCAGGCCAAGCTATTTTTTTAAATAGAAAAGGCCTAGGCTTTTTTATCAGCCTATTTAGTTAAAAAGGCTAGGCATCAGGCCATAAAAAAAGCCTTTTAAGCCTAACAGGCCGGCCTATTTAAATAAATATGAATAATTTTTTTATTATCTTATGTTATGTTTTGTACTTTGAGTTAAAATACATAAATAAAAATTGGTTATTTTGGATAACTTATGAAAATAAGATGAAAATACCTTATGAACAATGTTATAAGTTTTTTTCATAAGTTTTCGACCGGTGAATACTGATCCTTGATCCATTGTAATGGTTTCTGGGATTCCAAACCTATAGATGACGTGTTTTCTGATGAATTCGATTACATCTTCTTGGCCAACATCTGGCAATGGTATAGCTTCGATCCACTTCGTAAAATAGTCAATACCTACCCAAATGTACCTTTGATTTTTAGATGATGTTGGTCGAATCTCTCCAACCAAATCCAAAGCCCAACCTTTGAAGGGCCATTGCTTGACTATAGAATGTAATTCACTTGCGGGGACATGCTGTATACCTGCGTGCACTTGGCACTCTTGGCATCCCTTAGCGAATTTGATACAATCTTTCAACATAGTAGGCCAATACATACCTTGTCGAAATAAAAGCCATTTCATCTCGTGGCCTACCTGATGAGCCCCATATGTCCCACTATGAATAGTTGAAAGGGATAGATACGCCTCTGACTCACTAAGGCATTTAAGTAAAACTCCCTCATGAGTCTTTTTAAATAATTCATTACCCAAAAGAACATAACTTAAAGCTCGATACCTGATTTTTCATTCTGTGGACGCCGTTAGGCTTTGCAGATACTCCACTATTGGTTTTCTCCAGTCTTCGTCCGTCAAGCTATCTATTGCTAAGATTTCAAAATTCTCGTTGTTTCCAAATCTGATGGGGACAATCTGGCTTACACTTTTCTTCCTATGACTTCGATTGCATCTTGTAATTTTTCCTTCGAAATTTTGTACCCAGAAGCAATTTGAGCCAAGTCATTAGCCACTTGATTTTCCAATCAAGGTATGTGTTGAATGCTCACCACTACAAACTTTTTCAGTAATCGATTGGCTATTACAAAGTACATAATGAGATTTTCTTTAACACACTTGTACTCCTTTGTGATTTGTTTTATGACTAACTCTGAGTCTCCCATTATTTCGACTCGAGTTGCCCCCAATTACAACAATATCTCAAGTCCGGATATTAAAGCCTCATATTCAGCCTCATTGTTCGAACAAAGACCTTCGAATTTATACTTGAATTTTGTTGGAATTTTATTAGGAGAAATAATCAAGACTCCTACGCATGTACCATCTTTATAATTAGAACCGTTGAAATACAATTTCCAAGGTTCGAGCTCAAGATAGTTTAACATATTTTCGTTTATAGAGTGGTCGACGATGAAGTCAGTTATCACTTGTCCCTTAACAGCCTTCAAAGGCATGTAAGTTAGGGAATACTCAGTTAAAGCTAATGCCCATTTACCAATTCGACTGTACAAAATTGGTTTAGACAACATATGTTTAATGATATCAAAATGAGACGAAACATAAACATCAATAGGTTTTATATAATGCTTCAACTTTGTACAAGAAAAATACAAGCATAAACACAATTTTTCAACTATGTTATACCTAGTTTCTGCATCGTTCAAAACCCTACTAAGGTAGTAAATGGCTCTTTCGACACCATTTTCATCCTCTTGAGCCAACATTCTCCCTAAAGTTTTGTCCGACACAAATATGTAAAATCTCATACTCCTATTTCTACAAGGTGGTGCTAGAATTCGAGGGTGACTCAAGTACTCCTTGATTTTGTCGAAAGCTTCTTGTTGAGTTTGCCCCCATTCAAATCCTTCCTTGTTGAGTCGAAGCAGAGGTGAGAAGGCTTGAGTTTTTCCGCTAAGGTTCGAGATGAATCTCCTTAAGAAATTGATCTTTCCCAGCAGTGACTGTAATTCCTTCTTTGTTGATGGCGCTTTCACTTCCATAATGGCCTTGGTCTTATTCTGGTTTATTTCGATTCCCTTTTTGTGGACCACAACGCCTAAGAAATCCCCCGCCTGCACACAAAAAGCACATTTGAGATGATTCATTTTCAGACCATGTATTCTCATCCTTTCAAAAGATTGTCGTAGATGGTCAATGTGATTCTTCCCTAAAACAGACTTAACAACAATATCATCAATATAAATTTTCATAAAAGTCTCTATATAATCACGGAAGATCGAATTCATCGCTCTTTGGTATGTTTCCCCAGCATTCTTTAGACCAAAAGGCATGACTACCCACTCATAGATGCCTAAGGCCCCAGGGCATCGAAACGTCGTCTTTGGGACATCCTCTTCAGCGAGGAATATTTGATTATACCCAGAATACCCGTCGAGCATACTAAGGTATTCATGGACAACGGCAAAATCGACTAGCATTTCCATCACATGCATTGAGTATTCGTCCTTTTGGGTCGCAGCATTTAAATCTCTAAAATCTATGCAAACCCTCAAAGTACCATTCTTTTTAATAACAGATACAATATTTTCTAACCATTCGACATACCTGGCTGTTCGAATGAATTTGCAATGAAGAAGCCTTTCGACCTCCTCCTTGATCTTCGAGAGAATGGCCGGTGCAAACCGCCTTGAATTCTGCTTGATTGGCTTCTTCCCAGGCTTAATTGGTAGCTTCAATTCGACCAGATCTCTGCTTAAGCCAGTCATGTCATCATAATCCAATGCAAAACAGTCTTTAAACTCCTTTAACAATTAGATCACTTCGACCTTGAGTTGTGGACTGATATTGGTACTGATATATGTTAGACTTTTTGTTTCCCCTTCTCCCAAGTCGATTTTGCCAGAGGATCTTGCGCTAGCACTTTAATGTTGGCTGCCAGCGGATCCTTCTCGAAACCCAAAGGCTCGTCATCGTAGATGGCGTCGATCCTCTGGACTTGTACTTCATCCTGAACCTTATCACGTGGTTCTGAATCGAAGTCCTTACCAGAACCTTCTTGGTGTAACCTTTTGTTGGCTTCGACGGCCATATGTTTCACTTCAGCCTCTAGGGCCGTTTGTAGTTTGTTTTTGGCTATATAAGCCGAAATCCTTTTAAGTGCTTCGAACTCAGACATCATCGCCGAATTCGCTTCCCCATCTTGTAGGGTCGACTCCAGACGTCCCTTCATATGCAAGGGCATCTTCTCCTATGACTCACGATCCCATTGAAAGCCATTTGTGGGATGTAAGTACAACGAACAGTATGCGTTGTCATCTGGAGTAAATGCAAAGTTGGCCGGGTTGCATGGAGAAATATTAGCCAAGTGCTTTTCGAAATGGCGTCTGTCGACATGATTGATTGCAGCCTTGAAATAAACTTGGTCTACTTCAATGTTTTCCACAATGCTGTTTGGGCTCCATATAGTTATCCTCTGATGCATGGATGAAGGTATAGCCCATATCCCATGTATCCATTCATGGCCAAGTAACAGGTTGTAATTGGTTTTCGTTTCGACAACCATAAACATGGTCGGTCTTGTAACAGTACCTATGGTCAGATTGACCTGAATCACCCCCAAAGTAGTACCCACCTTTCCTTCATAGTTGGAGAGTACCATATTATGAGGCTTGGTATCGGTGTCGAACTTCCCGATTTTCCTCAGCATGAAGTGTGGCATTAGTTTCACCGTCGCACCACAATCCACTAAGATTTTGTTGACAGGAATGTCTTCAACCTTTCCTGTAATGAATAGAGGCTTCAAATGACTTTTTATTGCCTCATCTGGGCGTTCTAAGAACACATTTTGTTCCTCGACACAACTGTTGTTCATCACATAATAGCACACAGGTTTATGTGCGGCCATTTCGATTTCAGTATTATTATCTGTCTCTTCAACCTCTGTTATTTGGTCGAATTCTCTGGGGAGCACGGACACCACATTCACTATGATATCCAAAGACTGCTCTGAACCTGAGTCAAAATTGCCAGTAAGCATCTCATCCTCAACAACTGCTCGATCATGCTTTTCTTTGGCCTCTTCTTCCTGTGTGGCAAATAACTTTCTCCCCATCGGCATCTTTTCGATAGGCTTTGGTTCCTCCTTGTCAGTCTTTTCGGTCGGTACGTTGGTACTTGACTCCGCCTTTGCCCCAACCTCTCTTTGAGCCTTTCTTCTTCTCTGTTCCCTTCTACATTGTGATCTGGACATGGGATTCTTTCCCTTATAATTTTATGAGATGTAGACTGATTGCTTCGACGTCTGGAATTCTCTCTGGTATGCCATTGATGAGCCTCTATCTACACCGAAGCATTTCCATTTATGCTGACTTTTTCTCTTATTTTCGTTTGGTCTTGTCCACTTTCCATTTGAAATCTCTGCAAACGACTTGAAAATGGTGGGTCTTGCACATAGGATCCTTGACTTAGACTGTTCCTGCTTCGAAGAAGATCTCCTCGGGTCGAAGCCTCGCTGACCATGAGGGGCTTTCACTTCACGTCTTTGTTTGGCTTTCCTAACTCCTTCAAGGTTTTGGGCTACTTTTTTTTATCAAACACAACACTACATCGAGGACACATCATCACTTCTGATTTTTTCCTCTGGAACCTATTGAGGAAATCCATCAGAGGCTCTTTTTGCTTTGGGTAAGCTATTCTGTTATGCTCCTCTTGTCGACGCTCCTCGTCGACTTCCATGGGGGTTTCTTGTGAGATTTCCACCATATTGATATCCATGTTGTCATCATCAGTGATGTCCAACTTGTGTAACTTCATTTGAAAGCCTTCAGTAGCCTTGTCCATTCATATGAAACCATCAGCAGTTTCTTTTGTTATCATCATTAAATTGGAATCTTCAGTGATTCCTCTATTAGAGTCTTCAGTGACTCCTAAATGGAAACCATCAGTAGTTTCTTTGGCAAAGCCTTGAGCAGCCTCACTGGAAAAATTCTTCATAAACTCCTGGTCGAGATCCCCAGTAATCCTGACCATAACAGCTCCATTGTTGAAGTCCTCAGTGACTTCGACCATGTTGACAGTGTTGTCGATATCTTCAGTAATCTCGATCATGTTGACTTCAGCTGCCTCTGTGTAATGAGCATCAACTAGTTGCAAAGGATCAGAGTCAATCTTCAACTGACTCTTTGACTTATCTCTAAATTTCAGTCTTCCTTCCTGGATAGCATTTTGAACAAGATCCCTGAAAAGAAAACATCGAGAAGTTTTATGACCCAAGAAATTGTGATACTTACAAAAACCTCTCTTTTTCCTTTGCTCTAAAGGAGGCATTTTAGCACCAGGAGGCACTATCATTTGACCATCCTTCACTAACAAATCGAAAATTTTGTCACACTTGGTAACGTCGAAAGTGTAAGTTTTCTTACGAAATTTATTGCTTTTTTCTGGTTCGACAGGGTTCTTTCCGTTTGAAGGGGCCAAAACCTTACAAGAGTAAGGTGGGCCTTGTTTTAATTCAGCAAGATCAATCTCACTTTCGTCGAAAACCAATGACTCACTATAAGGTCTTTCATCTTCTTCATTGAATTCGACGTAGGATATTCTTTTATTCTTATTTGCCCTAGCCTTCTCTTCTTTCAGGCATTCTAGTTGTCGAACCCTATCAGCCAACTGGGCCATATCCCTCAAGTATTGGGTATCTAGTTTCTTCCTAATGGAATAATCCAGGCCTTCAGCGGCCATTTCGACCAACTCATGTTCTGGTACTTGTGTAAAACATCTAGCTTTGAGCAGACGAAATCTGTTCAAATAATCATCTATTGGCTCAGTAAATTTCCATTTTATACTAGCCAACTCCTTTAGACTGATCTTAGTTTGTCCCATATAGAACTGCTCATGAAATAAACGTTCCAACTGGGTCCAATTGTGGATCGAATTTGGTGGCAAAGTTGTAAACCATGTGAAGGCATTCTTTGTAAGAGAACTTGGGAAGTATTTTACCCTAAGGTTCTCATTATTCGAAATCTCCCCGGCTTCTATCAAATACCTAGCCACATGTTCGACATTGGAATCAGTGGTATCCCCAGAAAACTTAGTAAACTTACGAACTTTCGTCCTAGGGGGTAAATCTGACTGAAGGATATATTCTGACAATGGCGATGTATAATTTGGCCTTCGAAGACTTTAGGTCGTTCGACTACTCCCTGGTTTGCTAAATTCGCCTGGAGTATGTTTCCTAGGTTTTGTTGGATTTGGTTAATAGTAGGGTCCTCTTCGAAAACAACCCCTTGGTTTTCTATCATATATTCCCTTGGTGAATGTCGAGGAGGATTTGGTACACCAAAGAAATCCGCAAGGCGCGTCATCTGCGCTGCCATTTGCTGATTAGTTTGGGTAGTATTTTGAATGAGAGGCTGAAAAATTTCTCCCATAGTCTGGGACATCATTTGGACCATTTGATGGTTACTTTTGTCCATTTGTTGCCTTAAGTATGTTGCAGTATTATTTGTCAAGTTTGGCATTTGGGTTGAATATCCCATTCCTAAGGATTAGTTATTTCGACCCATATTAACCCCAGATCCTGACCCTTGTAATGGCGACGTTACTATGGGTTCCGTAAATACTAGAGGAGCACTCTGTAAATTTTCCATCATCGAAGTTGGCATCCCAAAAGGCGGGTCTCGACTAGGTAAAGACATCAAAAATCCAGGAGGAACAAATGGTTGGAAACTAGAATTTCTGACTGGTGGGGGAGTCCTCGTTGGTCCCCTTGATCTGATATACTTTAGAATAGGTTGAGTATGGGAAATTGAATGTGCAGGGATTGAACTTGCCATGAATGGTATTGTTTCAGAAATAGGCGCTGAAACCGTTGGTCCCCCAGTCGAAGATCCTGGGGGTGGTTCTACATTAATACTGGGCGTTGTTTGAGGATTCGAACTACTTGGCTGAGGGTTCGAATTATTTGGATGGTTTGTACTTGCCATTTTCGTCGTGTATCTTTTCCTTGGTCTATCTTCGTTAGTGGTGGCTACTTTACCACTTCTTAATAACATACAACGAAGTTTTCAAAAGAGAAAAGACAATTGAATGCAGAATTATAAATTTTCAAAAATACAGAAAATTTATTTTCAAAAATTACTTAGCATTGTCCCACTGGGCGTGCTAATTTGTTTACTGTGAAAATTAGTAAACAACCTCTGGTATACCAAATCAATAAGAAATTGGATAACTTGCAGGATCGACCATACGAAATCCTAAGACATATGCTAAATAAATTAAAATGATATTTGGAATGAGACGAACACTTCGACAATATTCATGGTTTAAATAAAGTTTACTTCGACAATATTAAAGAAAATGTAGTATAGGAAAATGATCGAAAGTGCGTTGGAAGATAACTTGCAAAAGTAAAAGATAAAATTATGGGCAAAAACTAACTGAATTGCATTGAATGAAAAAGATGGTGTTATATAAAACGTACATTTCTCACACTCATTTCTCTACACTCGAGTACTTTGAGTAATTGAGGAATTTGTACAAACTTGAACACACACCAATCCTAACACTAAGACTTGCTATTTATAATAGTAAAAAATAACTACCCCTAACAGCCTACTAACTAGAGCAAGACAAATGGCATTCGGCATGTCTTCGTATCCTAAATGCGTTTCACGTGTCCTTTGCCAGCAATTGGATAAGAACAAAGTTCCCTCCCTTATTTGAATTCAAATCTTGAATCGGATGTCATCCATAATACGTCTGTCGAACAATATTTCCAAATTGTTAGAAATATTTCTAAGTCCATAAAATATTTCTCTCTTGCACAAGGACACTTTCGACTAGAATTCCTGGGAACGTTATTCCAGTCGAAGTCTTCCAAATCTTCTCTGAAATCCTATTTCCTTGATTAATTCTCTTAACCCAATATTAGGCGTTGAAATTAGGAGCTAACTATAGGTTGTGATTTGATCTAAAAGATCGAACTCAATCATCATCATTGAATTCGTCACCCCAGTCGGTCGGCCAAATTTCATCTACGCTGTAGACCTTCTCACCCATAACCTTTCATCCCCAGATAAACCCATGGGTAGGGTAGAGATTCAAAGAGAAGAATGCTTCTTCTACAGGCACATATCCAGTTTCCTCTAGTATGCATGGAGCTATATTCGCCAAATTCCTGTCAAAATTCCTTTTGTCTACATGATTTATTTCAGCCATGAAGTAGCATCGGTCTGCTTCGACATTTTCCACTATCCCATCTTCATGCCATATGGCTATCCTTTGATGCAAGGACGAAGGAAATGCCCCTATACCATGTATCCACTCTCTCCCTAGCAACAAATTATAACTAGGTCTGGCGGCTATCACCATGAAAAGTGTAGGTTGAGCAATAGACCCGATTGTTATCTCGACCTAGATAAATCCCATTATTTGACCCGTTGTCCCTTTAGAATTAGAGAGGACCATATTATATGGCTTAAGATCAATATCATTCTTCCCAATCTTGGCCAGCAAAAAATGAGGCATCAAGTTCACCGTTGCCCCACCATCCATTAAGATCTTGTTTACAGTGGTATCCTCAACCTTAGCTCTTATGAAGGTGATTCTTCATCTCTCCATGGGGCCTCTCGAAGAATGCATTTTTCTCCTCGATGCACCCGTTATTTATTACAAAATAACAGACTGGTTTGTGTTTAGCCAGCTTTTCTGCCTCATAGTCTTCGTCCTCAACGACCTCTGTTACCCTGTCGTACTCATAAGGGAGCACAAACACCACGTTGAACAAAATGTCAAAATCACCTTCCGACCCATAATCGAAGTTATCAGTCAACAACTCATCCTCTTTAACCTGTTTATCCTTTTCGATCTTCTCTGTTTTCAAACCTGCGCAACAACGTGAGGTTGTGCGGCTGGTCGAACTTGCACTGAGGGAGCGCCAAAGAAATCAGCAATCCTCGTCATCTGATTCGCCAATTGTTGGTAACTATGATTCGTGTTTTGAATAAATGGGTTAAATATTTTACCCATTTGTTGTGTTAGAGTATTTATCATATCGTGGTTACTCTCGTCCATCTGCTGCTTTATCGCCATGACAAAATTTATGGTCATTATAGGCATCACTTGAGAGCCAAATCCCATGCCCATGTGGGGTAGCACATGTCGACCATGATTGCTTATAGCTGAACTAGACACCATAATGGGTGAAAACATATTTGCAGCATTATCTATAAATGTTGAAGGGTTATTCTGTAAACTTGCCATAACTGTTATTGGCATCCCAAATGGTTGTTCAAGCCTTGGATTTGGCATTATGAAATTTGTGGAAAATGGCCTAAAATCTGTTGCCATATTTGGTCTAGGAGTTGTAACACCCCCAATCTATACCCCCAATTAATTAAAGCGATAACAGTTAATCAGAGTATAATTAAAACATTCACGGCATAGACGGGAGACGTCACATCAATTTGAAACAAACATACAACAACATGCTCACAAAGATATGCAACATTCAGGTAGTAATACAAACAGAGGAACTCAGTTCCCCACACCCACAATTCAGAAACAGAATGAAAGCGGAAAATCCATAACTGAATCTCATATATATATCACATAAAAATCTGTCATACATCAATCCGTACATGTACAATCCAAAAGATACATATACATGATACAAAATAATCGCACTCGATCTCCCCGACCACCCGGTGCTACATATCAGAGCCGACCGACAAAAGAATGAAGACGTAAGCTTCACAAAAAGACCTCCAGCATCTAATCTGCAATGCCTCGTAGAGCATTTAAAACTGCAGAAGGGTGAAAAACACAATCATAATATAATTGCATACAATCATATATAACACAAAAATACACATATAGAATATTCTCACCACAACTCATACCAGAATTCAACCCCAAAACAACACAATGTATATTTCATATATCCATCACCAAAGTATATCAACCATGCACAATACAAATATCACCAACAATCAATTCATCAATTCATCAATTTCATCAATTTCATCCACAACTCCACACACAATCAATTCATTCATGATTTATGCAAATGCGCAGAGACCGACACAACGACTCTATGCAATGCACATGCGGTACCATCCATCCATCAAATCTCATCACCAGTTCACTCAAGAACTATTGGAATCATCGCTTGTTACTTAGGATTACTCATGTAACACCCCGTCGGGCAAACGATGTTCCCCGTCGCTTTAGGTCCTCTTATTTTTTTAAGGCGCACGACGTTTATGGATTGCTTTAGGTCCTCTTTGTATAAGGCGCACAATCCGATCGCTTTAGGTCCTCTTTGTATAAGGCGCACGATCGTCTATAACCATCGCTTTAGGTCCTCTTATTTTTAAGGCGCACGATCCTTTCCGATCGCTTTAAGTCCTCTTATTTTTAAGGCGCATGATGTTATAGATGATTCCCTCTGGAACCGTTTCGTCGCTAACACCCACTAGGGCACACGACATCACCAACATGCATATCATGATGCTTGACATACAATGACTCATGACATTCATATGCACACATATACACATCCATAATCATGCATATATCATCAAATACCACACATTGTGTTTTCTTGCCCTTAGGCCACAATTCATCATCACAACGTTTAATTTCACATAATCAATGCATTCATATCATGTAACATCACACTAGTCATACAATTCATATCACAAGCATGTTGCATAATAGCACATCAAATGCACATCATTAAAACAGTAAAAGTCGACAAAACAACACATTCCAAATTCTCGACATAATTAAATCGACCAACAATCTCAAAACCATTTTAATAAGAAAGAACAACTCAAAAGCTTTCTAACGCACCCAACCGCGCCCCAATCCGACTTACGGATCAAAAGTTATGAAGAAAATAAAATTGCACAATCTGCCATGTTTGCTAGGCGAACCTTCTAGCGAGCATTCGCTACCACCTTCGCTAGGCGAATGTCCAGCGAAACCACTATCAGATAAAAACAGGCACAAAGTTCGCTAGGCGAACCCCTTGGCGAACCAAGGCAGCAACAACCAGAACCAAAAAGACACAAAGTTCGCTAGGCGAACAACGTTAGCGAACATTCGCTGACCTTCGCTAACTGGCTCGCTAGGCGAACCCGCGAAAACTCATTCGCTACTGCTTTGCCCCAGGTTCGCTAGGCGAACCAAGGGAAACCCAGAAATTCTGCAGCGCTGTTTGAAGCCCAAAAACCATATTTTTCACCGAAAAACTCTTCCAAACCAAAACATAACAATCAGAACATAACCCAATCATGGTAACAAGTAATCTACAACATTTACATCACATTTCAACCGTTAAAACATCGATTCCTATCGTTCCGACCTAGAATTGAAAAGCTATGAAAACACAATAAACATTCAAACACACACATACATAATCGTGTTTTTGAAAGTCGGTTGATTAGATTTCTTGAGCCACAAATTTTTCTCTCTTTTCTTCTTTCTCTCCTCTTTTCTTCTTTCTCTTTTTTTCTTCTTTTCCTTACTATTTTCTCTCTTTTCTATTTCTATTCATATTCTAACTTAAGAAAAATAATGAAAAGACCAAAATACCCCTACACTCAAATATCTCACAACCGTTCCCAAAACGCGATAGAATATAATCATGATGAAAAATAACATATTTTCAAATAAAAGTCAGAAATAAAATAATATAATAATAAAATAATAAAAAACGACTCAATTAAATAAAACTGACAAAATTGGGGCGTTACAGGAGTCACTGGATGACTCTGGGGAATTGGGGACAAAACTGTCCCCTCAAGTGAAATCATTGATGCTATCGTAGTGGATGGCATCACCGTCGCTCTAGTAGTTGAAGGGATAAGTTCAGTAACCGTTGCAGAAACCGTCCCTGCCCCAGCATTATTAGAAGGTTGATTTCTATTATTATTTCTAGGATTCACCATTCTTCTAACTGATCTTCTAATAGGTTTCCTCACTTCTCTCTTTGTTAACTTACCACACCTTAATCTCATGCACTCGCACACAAAATGAAAAGTTGAAGAAAACACATGTAGGGAAAAGTATGGATTTTAAACACGAATATAAAAAAACACAAATTGGTCCCACTGGACGTGCCAATTTGTTTAATGGGAAATTTGGTAAACAAACATAAGTTTATATTAATACTTAAGGGATCAAACTCAAAAATCTCCTGGACATGTTTGTGTGTGCGTTATTCGTGAAAATCATAAGGCTTGTTGAAGTTCAAGTACACTCCTTGAAAATACTTTGAAAAGATGCTAATTGAAGCTATTGGTGAATGAGAACGACAGTCGAAATACTGGATGATTGTAGACGAGAATGCAAGTAAAGTAAAGGAAAGACAAAAAAACTTTGAAATCGAAAGAGGTAAAATGCAGAAAAAAGTTAAGATTGAAGTGCAGGGAATAAAATAACACGACCGGTAAAGGAAGTTGAAACGTAAAAATAAATAAAAGGCTCTTAAAGTAAACTTGATGAAATTGTATAAAATATTGGAATACATACATACATTTTCCTTCACTCGTTTCTCACAGCACAGGTACTTTGAGTGTTACAAAAACGTGTACAATTTGCGGACCTCTTACAAAATGAACTTAAGTGTCTATTTATGCTACTCTAACATAACTGTCTAAGTATGATAAACTACTCCCAGGGTGACACATCCTCAGATCATGCAGCGGTTCTCCCCGACGTGTCCCACATTCTCTACATAACCATCGACGTTGATGTAGTAGTTCACACCTTGTGATATCATTTGAATTTCTCAACTGCTTTGTTAGCGCCAAGAACTAAATATCCATGTCAAAGCCTTTGACGTCGACCATGTTAATGTAACATGTTTCGTCATATTGTCCATTGTAGTGATGAACTCCACATGTAACACCCAAGTCAACATTGTTTCCATTATAGTGATGTACTTCACATGTGGCGACTGAGTTGACATTACTTCCATTGTAATGATGGACTCCAACCTTAGCCAACATGGCATACTATTCTATTGTAATGATGGACTTCAACCTTAGCCAACATGACATAGTATTCCATTTCACTAAGTGGCTAACATAACATAGTACTCAATTTCACTAAGTCCCCATGCTTCTCACCATGCCTTCCGACTACGCCACCTTCGACCAGCATCCCCTTACGTGATTCCCGGCCTTGAGTCATTTGATCATGTCGACTCACTCTATTTTATTTTCCACATGGCACATTTATGGCTAGTCTCATGAATACTTGTCATTTATAGTCAAGTCGAAAAATCCAGCGTAACAGTCACTTATTGTGTGTAGTTCACGTTGTGTGGTTCCTCCTTGGGCAAGGGTGCAATATTTCCTTTTTCAAGTTTAATCTTCAAGTTATCCTATTAACACTTTCTTGCCACTTCTTAGTCTCTTATTAATATCCCCATGTCAACATCATAGAGTCAATCGTCCTCCGATGATGTTGTCAGTTAAGGGTTAGGTAACTCTTTACATTTACTTGTTCGAATGAAAATCCTACCAAAGTGCCTTTGCAGGGTTGGAGTTTCTCCAAATTGAGTTGCAAACCTTCAATTGCTTCTTAGTACAAGACATCTCTAAAACTCCATTGATCAATAATGACATTTTTGACGTCCTAGTTAAAAAATTTACATTGTTATCACCATTGAGTCCTCCTTTGGAGGAATGAATCCTTCCTGATCTCTTGGCGTAAAAAGGCTATTTGAATTCTTCACAATCAGGTTCTTAATTAACCATAATATATAATCTACTTTCCTCTTAAGATTCCACCAACTATGGTGTTAAGGGTGTGTCTTATAGAACCAAAATCAATTTTAGTGATATAATCTTAGTGATCCTACATGCACTCTACTTGGCCTTAGTAATGGTCCATAATCTCGAATAGTTGTTACACATGTTTCTCTATAGAGAATTTAACCTGTCACCCTCAAAATTATACCTGGCACCCCCTCAAACTTTCATAATATCAAAACTGTCATTGAAAAAATTTGAAACAAGTGAAAATTTTTTACATTACCAAAAATTTCATTTTTTTTATCAGAAATTTTAAAATTTACAATAAAAAAATGAAAATTTCCAAAAAAAAAAATGCAAAATACTGAAATTTTCAAAATTTTCTAATACTGTACTGAAAATTTTGAATTTTCCAGTAGTGAAAAAATTTCAAAATTTCAATTTTTTTACACTATCGAAAATTTCGAATTTTCCAATTCTGTTTCAGAAATTTCGAAATTTCCGATAGTGTAAATAAATTCATTTTTTTTTTGGAAATTTCTAGTAAAAAAATGAAATTTCCGATATTCATCATAAATTTTTTCAAAATTTTTTATTTTTTACCGAAAATTTCAAAATACCTGATAAGAAATAAAAAATTTCCAAAAATTCCGGCATATATTACTAAATTTCCAATATACCATTGTAAATTTCATAATTTTCAAAATTTTTTGAAAAATAACAACCAATTTCGCCATAATTAAAAAATTACAAGTCTAAGCGGGGAGTGTCCGGTTAAATTCTCCTCTCCCTACCTTATTCATGATTTAGCAATACACGGCCAAGTAAGGCCTCACTTTTTGGTGGAGCAAGACCCCATTTGTCCCACTACCTAGAATTATCGTATTTATATATTGGATTCTCATTAATTGTTGATGAACCAAAATGTCTTGTATGCTTTGTATGACGTAAAACATACTATAAATGAAAGAAGCTTGTGAGGGTACAATTATTATTATTGTTGTATGGAACTCCGTGTTAAATCATAAAATTCTTTTAAAAAATAAATTTTCAATTTTTTATATAATTAAATGTTTTATTTTAAATAAAATTTAAATAGGATGTCATATAAAAAGATTATATTCTTTAAAAAGCATGTTAGATCTCAAAATATAATCTAGTTTTATTAACGTATTAATTAATTTATTATAAATGATATGTACTTTCCTAAAAAAGTTAGTTAAGCACACCTTTAAATAGATTTTTTAAGCTTTGCCAGCTAAAAATTCAAAAAGGGTCTGACCTAACATTTTCAATCTGGTTTGGCTCTGCCGACTCATATCCTTAATTGTCTTCTCTAAAAGGAAGGACAGAATTCACCATTCATGTTTTTGGCCACTTCTTAATTAACTAAAGATGATTTTTCGAGAGTTCCAGTGCTCGAACAAATGCTCCTATTGTTGTCAATTCCCTGGTCTGTCTTGTCTTCGATCAAATCCATTCATCTATTAGTGATTTTTATGACAAATATTCGTTTTAGAAGTGAACCATTTGAGTTGATAACGTCATTCATTGAAGTGCTTGAAAATAGTATCAGTACCACAAATCTTCCTCACTTTTTTCTTAGACCACAAAGCTAGTGTCATTACATCTCACATCAATTAGTCTCAAATTACCGAAAATGAAGATTACGTTTATAAAGTTGTAAAGGAATCGCATGCAAAAACGGACATATATAGAGTAAGTAAAAACAAAAATCAATAGTGCAGGTAGACATGATAACATAACTTATATTTAACAAAAATCAATAGTGCAGGTAGACATGATAACATAACTTATATTTGCAGGTATTTATCCAAATAGACTCAAATTTAACGGAAAAAATTCCTTTTGTTTGAGTTTGAGTTTTTTTCGATTATAAAATATAAGGACGGATCGGCTAATAGAGACATTAGTATTCACTCCGAATCCGTCCCCGAACCAATCATGTTTATTTTATTACGTGGTTAAAGTTTTAATATTTTGATTTTTATTTATTAATTAAAATATTTGAAATGTATGTATGAAGTTTTTTTAGATATTTTTATTTTATTATTTGAAATGTAATTTTATTTTGGAAAAATAAATATTTTTATTAAAAAAATATTTCATTAAATAAATGGCGTCGGGGTGGGGATACCCAAACTCAAACCGAATTTGTTTGGAACGAGTTTGAATTTTAATTCTCAATTCTCGATGGGGTTTAGGCGGAGAATGTAGATTATTTTGATATCCAAATTTGGGTTTGGGGAAGGTAAAAATTGTTCCCGACCCGCCCTGTTGTCATGCCTAATTGAATGATAATTGTAAATTAATATACTCTCTCTAGATTTGATTTTTAAATAACAATACCAAAATATTCTTGCCAAATGAATATTAGAGCTAGATCACTACGAGAAACCAGCTTGCTAAGCGTGGCGTGATGGTTGATCCGAGCCTTATGGATTGTCCGTTATGCAGCAACGCTCTTGAAGATGAAGATCATTTGTTCTGTTCTTGTCCCATTGCAGTTCAGTTGTGGAAATCGGTCGGCACTTGGTTCGGATACAACTTTCAACAGAGGATGCACTGCTTAGAGTCTTTTGCTTCGGTCATGGCAGACAAAAGCGGCAGCTCGCGGAGGAGAGTCAACATTATTATTTGGATAGCTACGGTTTGGCATTTATGGTTATACCGCAATGATCTTATCTTCAATCTTGTTAGGTTTTCTGAAGAAAAATGTATTAATTCTATTAAGATTTCTGCTTGGAAGTGGGTGTTCAGGGGGGCTGTGATTTCTAAAAATTGCTCCTTGGCCAGTTGGTTGAATAATCCTAAGTCTTGTTTGATTAGTAGTTGCTTGCTGTAATTTTGTTAGGGTTGAGTACCCCTTGTACTCTTTGGTTTAATGTTATAATCCTTACTTTAAAAAAAAAAAAAAAAACTAGTATGGTTCATGTAAGTTGCATAAGTATGTTCATGTACGATGTGATAGAATGAAATGAAATTCACAATAAAATATTATCTCCATTATCTATTCTCTCTGTTTTTAAATGATTGTCGTTTAAGATTTTTTCACATAGATTAAAGAATAATAATGTTGTTATAAGACATTAAATTTTTACTAAATTAACCTTATTCAAATATTGAAAGTATTGTACCTAATAATAATAATTAAAGGACAAAATTGGAAAAATTGTAATCATTACTACATTAAAAAGTGAGAACGACAATCATTTTAAAACAAAATTTATTTGTTAAAACGACAGTCATTTTAAAACGGATGAAGTATAATATAGCAACATAACATGTTGTGAAATACTTTTTTTTCCTAAATTTTGCTTATGTCACGTTTACAAATATTAGGTATATCAAGTCCATTTCATTGATTTTTCAACTAAATCACGCGTTTGGTTGCAACTTAAAACCACTCTTCACGCACCTATTTGCTACTTAACTAGTCTTTTGCTCTTTTACTTATCCTTTTGCTATTCATCTATCTAACTAATTCATTTATTTAAGTTATAAAGTAACTAACTGTCAAATTAATCATTCATATTTTTATCTTCTTTTTTCATTTTCAATGTTATCTTTTCCAATCTTCACAATCTTACCATATCTCTCATCAGTATTTTTCAATTTTCCAATCCATTTTCTTCAACAATCCAAACTCATTTTCTTCAACAAACACATCTATCTGCATATATCTTCTCTCACTATACTCATTCACACTATTTCTCCTCTCACCATACCCATCTCTATCTTATTCAACCGCTCATAGTGTCAAAACTTCACGTTTGCTCAATTTTTTTTCTTCCAAATCTCTTCTTTCAACATTTCATAATAACAACTTAACACTGGATCTACTATTCAAGATAAAGAATTTTACTATGGATTTCAAATAGTTTTTTTGATTTCTTACTTTCAAGTATCTTCTTTCTACTTTATTGTTAGACGAAGGCGACGTATCTAGAAGGGGTGAATAGATTCCCAATTAAATTTTCTTTATAAAAACTGTTTTAAAAAAAATGGTTAGAAAAAGTGACTTGGATCAATTCGTTTAAACCGAACCGCTATCGAAAAGTTCAGATATGCGTATATGAAAACCAATTGAAGATAATGATAGGCAATTCAATCAATATGTTTCAATCATAATCCCTTGAAGGCTACTCAACAAGTAATGCTATATCCAATGATGAATCACACAAAAATAATATTAAGGCAAATTAACGAACACCTTATGTGCAATCGATTTTGTTTGGAAATTTGTATAGTTTTGTTGATATAAAAAATCCAACCACAATCTAAAGGATTGTGATCAACTCAACAAAAAGTTTTTCAAATGGTTTTCAAAAGAATTTACCAAACGAATTAATCACATAAATGATGAACTTAATAATTTGTAAATGAAATATAAAAGATATATATATATATATATATATATATATATATATATATATATATATATATATATATATATATAGAGAGAGAGAGAGAGAGAGAGAGTACACAAGGATTTGCTTAGGAAGTTTTCCAATTGGCCTCGCTATCGGTACGCATGCCCTCACTCGAAGTCGAACTGAGATAGTGAAATTAACCTTACTTTGTAAATTATAGTTTATGAGAGAAATTTAGTAATGCAACCCTACAAACCATATGTTTGATGTTGATCCTAACACTTTCTCTTCCTTTGATCTGAGCTTGATTAATTCATCCAACAATGCCAATTTGATTCATCGTCTCACGCTACTCCTTTGCAAGAACCAACGTTCTTCAAAGCCTTCACCCGATCAAATCCAAATTAAAAATTGTTATAACCCAAGATTTACCAATTTGATTCACTATCTCACGCTACTCCTCTGCAAGAACAATTCGCTCTTCAAAGTCTTCTATTGGTTGAATCCAAATATGTGTAATCTTATCCAAAACCTTTAAATCCCCACTTTGGTTTTCTTATTTGAAACCCTCCAAAGATCTCAACCCAATTTACAATACCACAAGCAAAATCAGACGTTATCAACTTGATTATAGATGGCACCCAAACAATGAAAGATTATGTGTACTTTGTTTGTGTGTATGCATAAAATCAAGGTTGAAGGTGAAGAAGACTCTTTGTATGTTCCTGGTTTTGTTTATGATTTTACAAAAATCATTGAAAAGAAATGATACATGTAAGAAGTATATATATGTGTGTGCAAGTTGGAGGCAAAAGAAAATGCAAGATATTTGAAAAAATCATGAATTTTTGGAAAAATATATTGCATAGGTCAACCTATGTAAGTCATGAGCCGACCTGTAAAGGTCATGTACCGACCTGAATAGGTCATGTGTAAACCTGTACAGGTTATGTGTCTACCTTTAGAGGAGACACATCTAACAGAGCCTACATGCTTTAAGAATGCAGTACATGTGCCGACCTGAAGAACGGAGGATGTTTAGACACATAGAAAAAACTTTCTTCTCTGTGTAGACCTGAAACATGTATGTGTCAACACATAGGTTATTTTTCCATAAAACTTGTTTTTGATGCATTTTTATACATAAACCTTTTCCAAAATGTTTGTATGCTTCCTAATGGTAAGATGCACATTGAGAATCAGAGGATACCGTTCAATATACACCAACGCTAAAGTATCCTAGTTTTGACATCATGCAAAGTAAATCTAACAAAAAATTGCACTCACATACTCCCCCTTTTTTATGATGGCAAAA